>OU343115.1:7677500-10402500 GCA_910594885.2 Bibio marci
TTTTACCGTTATTAATTTCCTGGATGTAATTTTTTTTTTTCTTAATTAATTAATTATTATATTACGTTTGTTGAATATGTGTTATTTATAAACATAATTATAAATGTTGTGCGCGCGAATGTGTCGTGTAAATTAAAATTTAAATCAAACCAAGACACATATTATTATATTATTGATTATTATAATTATAATTACAAAAAAAATATATATTTATCTTAAGAATTGATACAAGTGTAAAAATTATTATTAATATTAATATTAATAATAAAAACGAAAACAGATAAAAAATAAATAATGAAAAAACAATTTTACTGATAATTATTTCAATTTTTTAATTTTCTTTTTCTTTTTTTTTTTGTGTATAAATAAAATGTAAATTAGAAATATTATGTGAAAATTGAAAAAAGAAAAATAAAAAAAAAGAAAAAAGAAAAAAGATAAAAAATTAATAAACGAATAAAACTTATATGAAACCAGTTATTATTATTATTATTATTAATTACGTAATATTAAAAATCCGTTAAAAGAAAATATATAAAATATGGCGCACGGTTAATATTAATATTAATATTATTATTATTATTATTATTATTATTATTATTATATTTGTTATTATTATTAACAATTTAATTATAAGAAAAAAATTACACCATAACTATAAAAATAAAAATAATTAAATTAATTAATATAAAATTAATAATTACTATTATAGTATATATAAATTAATTAAATAATATTAATGTTATTATTATTATTATTATTATTATTATTATTAAAAATTAAAAACATAAAAATAAAATGAAATTACGCTTATAGAAATATATAAAATGAAAACAACAAAAAAAATTTAAGAAAACACAGAAAAACAGTTTGTAATTATTACAATTAAGAAAAAAAAAAATAATAATAATAATTAACAAAAATTAAAAATAAAAAAACCATAAAAAATGAGGAAAAAAGAGAGAAAAAAAAAAAAAAAAAAAACGAACACAAATTACTTTAGGTTATATTTATATTTATAAAATATAATAATTAATAATTTTGTAATATTATTTCCTTTTTTTTTTGTTTTTTTTTAAGGTTTAAAACTAATTTAAAATAATTTTTGGGTATGCAAAGAAAAGAAAAAGAAAAAGATAAAGTAAAAGGTTTCACAAGCACTAAATTAACAAACACTCACACACACACACTCACACACACTCACACCCACTCTCTGTGTGATTCGGGGTCAAGTACATACTGAATTCATATGTAATCGATTTTAAATAATGCACTAGTGCTATACGGGGGCCAAGTACCGATGACAATAAAACAATCGTTGAGAAATGCTTTGGATAGTTTTTCGTGGACAATAATAACAAGATCGAAATATTGTAATATATTGTAAAATATATGAAAATAAAATTATAAATCATTTAAAATAATTAAATAAATTAATAAAAAAAAAAATGAATAAAATAAAACATTCTATGAATGTTTCGTGGGACACACATAACATATTCTATTTCGACTGTTGTTGTCCTCCAGCAACTGTCACTTGAATTTCGGTTTTTTAACATTTCATGATGATGAAATTTTCATTATATTCAAATAGATTTAAATTTAACATTGCATTTACATTGTATCCCTCCCACTCAGTGTATGTGTATACCTGATGCACTTGCTTCGATGTGTTCTTAAAAATATGCTATACTCGTATACTACACAAAATAATACTATTTAACTCCTTAAGGTTCTTGACCTTTTATGATGAAAGTCTTAAAAAGTGGAAAAACGACGAGATCAAACTATATTGACTCGTTATATGCCTTTTTTCAAAAATTCGTTAGGACGAGCCTGGCTCGTGCAAAAACCTTAAGGGGTTAACAATTATTCTATAGATTATAAAATAATTATCATAAAATTTATGCCCATGGTTCGACTTTATATATGTATATAATTTATTTGTATATATATAAATATAGTGTATGGCTTATATAAGTACACCTGTGTACAAACCTTACAAAACCTTCAATCAAATAGCTGAACTTAAATATAATTAACTGCATCCTTAGTATTTATATGTATAATTAGTATTTCACAACTTACATTCTGATTTGATTTGATGTACTGTAGGCGGTTATGGTTTTGATTAGGTTTACTATTAATATATATATATATTATTATTATTGCTATCATATCATATCGGATCAATATTATTTGTTTAATATGGCATTTTGGCTTGTGATTTATTACGACAAACACATATCATTTTAAAAGTATTTCCAAAGCAAACTCTTCTTCACATCCATCCATTTAATTTACAATGTTTCTAATATACTTGATTTAATTTAATTTCAATTTAAAACATGTTTATGAAAATTTGTGTTTTTGATGAAACTGTAGTCGGGAATGTTTGGATTCAAAAAAAGTGTCGATAATGCAATTGCAGAAATTGCTATACACCATACCATGTGTCGCGTGATGTGTTGATAAAAATTAATTTTCTATCGATATACAAATTTTTCGGAATGTATTTAAAATGAATTGATATCAGACAACAACTTGTATATATGCTAATTAATTAGCAATAATAATAGTTTAGTGCTTGTGGTGGCGATAGCCTTTAATTACAATGAATATATTATAATACTATGCGTATTCTAAATTTTATTTTCTGGATACACTTAAACACACACATTAGATAGAAATTATTATAAAGTGACAAAAAATATCATATAATTTTTCGACGATTAATAGTTTTAAAAGACTGTTCCAGTATGTGGTAATTTTAAACTCTTGGAAAACTAACAATAATTATAATTATTTATATATGTATAAATATAAAAAAAAACATAATGTGTTTGTATAGATTAGGAGGAAATTTTTTATTTTGAGGTCCTGTTTTTAATAATAAAAAAAAAAAAAAATGAAAATTAAATATATAAAATATATAAACTTTGTGGTATGTGTATGTGTATGAAATTTGGAAAATATATATGTTTAAATAAATGTTTATATTTAATAAATATTAAAATGATAACATACGAACATGGGATTGTAATTGTATTGCTATATTTTCTCGTTTTCTTTAATTTATAATTCATTTTATTTATACCCTGTTCGGCATTTCACTTTTCAACAAAATTTCATATTGAAACTGAACTAAAGTTTTAAAAATGTTACAGTTCATTACGTGGTCTATGATTTATAATACACGATCATTAAAGTTCCATTGTAATTTTACAAATATATTTTATTGTTCACAACATGCAAACTGTTAACTTTTCGTTTCCATTAATATATCGATGTGAACAGTTACCGAATGCAAATGATACCTATCAATTATAGTAGTCATAAAGTTGACGACGACAAACAATGTACAAGATAAAATATATAAATAGTATTTCACATAAACTGTATAATTAAAGTATGATATTTGTATTTGGAAATGCAAATGCAATGTATCAGAAAGCGGTTAATAAAATATAAAATGAATCAATAAATTAACACATTTGATTGACATATACATGTTTATATCCTTTTATTAGATATTATACATAAATATTTTATCTAGTTCTTCAAAACACTATTCCTGAATGCAACAATATATTTTAAATATTTTCCAAATTTTATATGAAAAAATACATACATTTATGTTATTGTTTATATCCAAATTTACAGTTCATGCGGGTATATATTATTTGAAATGGTAAAAAATCGAAACAAAATTGAATTATTATTAAATTATCGATAAATTAACATAAACAAAACATATATAAAAATAATAAATGGGGGGTTTAATAATATAGTTTAATATATATTCTACAAAATATCCAATAATTTGTGGTGCTGTTTTTTTATTTAAATTATATGGAAATTATGTAAAAATGAATGTACTTATTATTTTATTGTTACAATACAATTGAACAATAATATTTTTTTTAAATTTTGAATTTATTTAATATTATAATACTACTTGCTGAGCGGTATGCAGAAAACATTATAGTCAAAACAATTTTAAGTGAATTAAATGAAATGTAATCGCATAGTTTCTTTTAGCCAAATTTAAAATTTGTCGAAAAAATCTTTTTATAAAGATTTATTATGGAATTTTTTTTTTTTTTTTAATAAATAGAGTAAATTTATTATTATTTTAATGCTGTACCTTGATTAAAATAAAATACGAAATAGAAGAATATCACCCTCCTCCCCCAAAAGAGGAGAGCACGCATAACGGGGGGTACAGGCAATGCTCAAAATGATTTTTTTTTTTGCTGATAATTTAAATACTACTTGAACGCGATAATCCTCATTTTTGATAGGTTATCCTATTTTTTATTTTTAAATTTATTTCAAAATTATTTTTGGTATTTTTATTATTTAAAATATTACGAGGGGTCATCGAATCAGATCAATATTTGGGTCTCTTTTCGTATCCATTCCACTCTATACGATTTGAGATTACTGAAACGTACGCTATATCATCGTCCGCAAGATATTTGCTTTTTGATTTCATGAATGTTGTGAACAAAGGATTCATTTAGTTGAGTAATTTGTTTAGTATAAAAACGAACGAGTTTATAAATTTTCAGATATTATTTTGTAACTCTTTAAATGGCACAAACTTGCGTGTGAGAAACAGATCAAAAATAAAATGATTTTGAATTTTTTATGAAATTATTACCGATCGAATAATGTTGTTTCACTAACACACTGTTTTTTTTTTTAATTAACTTCATTAGTATTTGGATTTGTCGTCACGAAACGTTTGTTTGAAATTTAAAAATAACACACAATAATTTTCCCATAACATTTACCAACTCATCGATATTCTTTATTTATTTAATTTAATAATTTATATATTTTTTTTTTATTTTTTGTTTTATAAAAATAAACTATAAAATTTGTGATTAAAAAATATAATATTTATATTATCCACTCTCTCTTCCCTTCTCCCCCGCTCCTCACCCACCCACCCCCCCCCCCCCCATTTAATATTTGTATAAAATTTATTTTTATATTATTATGCAATTGTGCAAACAAAAACAAATGAATGTTATGTCAAAAAAAAAACATAAATAATTAAAAATAATAAACAAAAATATTATCAAATAATAATAATAATATAATAAAGAAATCTTTTGGAAAACTACAGAAATAAATTAAATAAAATATATTTCCTTTTATAAATGAAAATTTAATTAATTAATAAAAATTAAAATAAATGTGTTGCTTATCAATAAATAAATAAATAAATAAATAAATAAATAAATAAAAAATTTATATTGTTGTCCATATTTTGTGAAATTGTTGTTTCTGTCCTGTTTTTTTTTCAACATCAGAAACATTATTATAATAATTAATAATAATAATAAAATATAATAAATATTGTATAATAAAATAATAAAAACAAAAAGAAAAAAAAACTTTCGAAATACATAAATTAAATAAATTTAAAGTTTAAATTAAAATACGCTTTATCCAAACAGAAAGTACTACGATTTTTTTTTTTTATTGTTAAAAATAAAATCATTAAATTTAAATACAACCACTCCCTCCCTCCCACCTTCCTTCATCCCTACACCCCCCACCATTTAACCAATTTTAACTTTTTTTCGATAAAGTTTTTTCTTGACACAATTGTTGAAATTGATTTAAAATTATATTTTATTTTATAAAAACAATTATCATTGCAAGCGGCGATATTAAAAAATTAAAAAAAAGAAAAAAATAATTGAATAAAAAAATCTTTTTATTTCTTTTATTTATTTATTTTATTTTTTTTTTCTATTATTATTATTATTATTATTATTTTATTATTATTGTAATTTACAAACAATAAAAAAAAAATATTGACTACTATTATTATTATTATTATTATTATTATTATTATTATTATTATTATTATTATTATTATTAAAATATATTTTCTAAACTAAATAAATAAATAAAAAAAAAATGAAAAAAAAAAAAAAACAAAATGTAAATGTAAAAATAAAAAAAATAAAAAAAAAAATATATTGTATGTAAATTACGGTTTATGTGAAAAATCATTTAAATTAATTTAGATATTAATTATAATTAATAATTATGAATTTCTTATTTTTTTGTTTTTCAAAATAATTGTGAAAAATGAAAATATATTAATTTGAAAATTGAGGAGGAAATTAATTAATTAATTAAATAAATAAATAAAAAATAAATCATTACATTGTAAATAAGTAGTGTTCATAAATATATAGATTAAGTTTTTAGTGATTTCTTTTTTATTTTAAAAATAATAATTTTTAATTTTTTGAAAGTAAATATAAAATTGTTTTATTTTTTTATATAATTATTATTTTTTTGTTTTACACTGTGTGTGTGTGTGTGTGTGTGCGCGCGCGATATTTATTATCGGAAAAGGAAGTGGTCAAAGAAATCAATCCTTTCTGTGTACGATTTGAAAACACTTCGCTTTTTTTTTGTTTTTTTTTTATACATTATTTGGCTGGCCAAACCGATGTTAGATATAATAACAATAAAATTAATTACTATTTATATATATTTATATTTAAGAACTTAATATTATTACAGTATTTAAGATCATGTATAAGAAATTTAAATTTATATTTCGTATATGCCATTTCCTAACAAAGTGATATTCGTTGCTTTGTTTTTTTTATGCGGTAATATAAGTTGATTAAATTTTTTTCATACAGTAATAACGTGCTGTACAATTTACCAATTATAATAATAATTGTATATGCAAAAGAATTAAAAAACAAAAAAAAACAAGTTGAAATCTATTTAATTAAAGAAACAAGGATTACATGAGGAATTAAAAAACAAAAAAAAAAAAATTGTATTTATTTAATCAATTGTAAAGCTATAAATAAATAAACTATATACACACACACACACACACACAAATACATATATTAACTAACTAACTTAACTCTAAAAACATATAATTGTATCATATATATAAAAATTAAAATGTTGATGTATCACAAAATCACACCCATTTACAATAATTAAAAATAAATTCATTTAAAATTAAAATAAAACAATAATAAAAACTGTTGAAATTATATATTATACAATTTTTATAATTTAAGTTAAGTTTTAGTTCTATTCGCACACTAATTACATTTGACAGCATTAGTGTAAGATAAATAAATAAAATATTTAAATGGGTGTGTGTGTGTGTGTGTGTTTGTGTATAGCACCTGTATTTTAAAACCATATAAAACATAGAGTTTATAAAAAAAATATTAACACTAAAATAATAAGAAGATACACAATATTGTCTCATATTGAGAAGTTGTATCCTTGTATCGTAGACCGTTTTTATATATTTTGTTACACATTGAATTGAATAATTTTTTAATTTCTCTTTATCTTTACATTCTTTTAATTTAAATATTACCACCATCCATACCCACCATTGGTAATTCTATATACGTGATATATATATATTGTGTATTACCAGAGAGATACACAACATTCATACCCATACAAAAAAAAAAAAAACATGTCACGTATTTTTGAACAATAAAACCAAATTTATAATCAGTAAAACAGACACAGTGAAAAAAAAAGGAAGAATTATTTTTTATATTTTCCATATTGTTTGTTTCGCATTTATTTAGGAATTCCACTTTTTCGATTATATACCAATATATATATATATAGAATCAGAGGCAGAGGCATATTATTCCAAATAACGAATACTTATTCAAACTATAACACCTTTATTTAATTGACAAGTGTTTACTTATATTTTTACATATTCCAGTTAATTAATAGAATTAAAAAGAAAATAAATAAACCATTATTTTTGCTGTGATGATTTATTTATAAAATGAACATGTCCGGTTTTACTGGGTGCTATTTATCAATATATGGTTTTTTTTTTTAAAGCTAAACTAAAGTTAAATAATATAATTAAAATAAGTACTAAATATTAACTATACATATTTAAATTGATATAATTACTCTATATTGGTATATAATTTCATATAAAATTAATTTAATTTGGTTTTTAAATAAGTTTTGTTACTGTATCAATAATTTATTGGGGGATTTAAACCTAAACTAAAGAAATAATAATACAAAACATTGGCTTATATACGCACGCACACACACACACACACACACACACATAGAATAATTAAATATTAAATTATTACAATTAGAATAATATTGATACCATATGAAATAGTTAATTATACATTGCATTTAAATAAGTATCTCGATGCTATAAATTTACAGCTGCTAGTATAGTTATTAAATTGTAAATTTTTGTGTTTTCATCACAATTACAATACCTAGGAAATATTTGAATAATTTCAATGAGGAATCAATGAATGTTTTTAATCATTAATAAATTTTAAATTTTAATGAATGCCAATCATGAAATAACTCATGAATTAAACAATTATATTTACTGACAATATATATGAAAATGAATTATGGGCTATATATATTATTATTATTTTATATATTGTGGAGCCAATTATTCATATAAGTATAATTGAATTAAGTAAAAGCAGCTATCTTTTGATAATTGTAGATTAAAGAATAAATTGCTGTGCTCATGGAGCAGTATTTTACGAATTTGATTGTAATGAATGTAATTGATGTATACAATTATAAGTTCCAGTGAATAAAACCTAGCTAAAATTAATGAATAAAAACATTTATATGGTTTCTCATTGATTATCATATTCTTCTACCACAATAATATCTTGAGAGAGGGGAAATAGTGTCACAATGCATCCATAAAAATTTGATCACGTGTCGTTCGTATGTCAAAGTATAAATAAAATTCAAAATGGCTGTTTGCAAATTTTACGTTTGACATAACTTTTTATTTATTCATTTTGGTTTTGTTTTTATGGATTTGGAATATGTGTTGAATGCTATTAGTTTTGGTTGTGCTAAGTGCTAATTAAAATTATTATAAATAAACGTATAATAAATAATAAATAATAGTATGTGATGTATATAGTTAAATAATAAAATGTGTGATATAATACAAACAAGAAACTACGAAGTTTAGATTGTGTGCAATGGCAGGTATATGTTTAACCGAAGTAAGAAATGCAAATAATAGGCAGCGTCACAGATATTCGTCTGTAGCTCATTCATATTTGAAAGTACAATTACAAAGATGTAAATTACATTCCAAGCAATACAATTCCATCTGAAGTTTTTGTTGATGTGTATAAAATTGTAAGTAAAACGTTAATAAATTTACCAAAAACAAAACGAAAACTATACTATAATTTCATCACATAATCCTAACGTATAAACATTTTTATTTTCAGATGTTGGTGCCATATCAATCAATTGCTGATATCATCATTTGGCTTCAATATATAATATAAAAGATGTTTGGTAGATGCCATATACTCAAATCATACCTTTACCAATATGAACTTTTTAAAGTGTCGTGTTACAAAATACAATGTTCCATATTAATTCTTTTTTTGGCACTTTTACGACACATTTAAAAAGGTATTTATTATTATTTTTATTTATTTAACGTATTTTATGTGAATAGGTTAGGTTAGGCATATTATTAAAAATAGAAAAAAAGAAAAAAAATAAAAATATGCCAAATGAAGAAGAACCGAACACTAAATATTTTTATGGGAACTATAATCGCTATGCCATCGGTGTTATTGTATTTCGAAATTTATTTTGCATAGATATTAAATAATTATTTGTTGGCCAATTTTTAAAAGTTGTTTATTTTTTCGATTATCATTTTTGTTTTCTTTTTTTTTTTTTTTTTACCAAACGAAAGGAAAGAATAATTTTGTCAAGTAAAGTTTTAATACATATTTGCTTTATTTTTGTATTATGGATTTATAATTTATGTATATTTTGCTGGTTCAATTATTCAGCAGTGCTTGTTTAGTTATAATAATTTTTTTTTTTAAAAAATATTTTATTTATTTATTTATTTATTTTTAATTGTATTTGTTGTTTTCTTTTTTTTTTTTCTTTATAATCCAAACTTCATTGTTTCGTTGAAAAATAATTCATTGAAATGGACATTATTACATCGAAGTAATAAGAATTCATATCTATATGGTTTTTTTTTTCTCTTCGTGGGACAATCTTCCATATCTTCTATATAAAAATATTAATTTTCTTCTTACATATGAAACATTTCAATTGAAAATTCTAGAAAAACATCGGTATCATCTACAGATCAAAAAAAAAAATGCTTCTAATATTATAAATCAAGATAACTGAAAATTTTCGGGCAATTCGGGAAATATTGCGTTTTGAAAATAAAAAATGTAATAAATATAAATGCCTTGTATTTGTTGTTGTAATTGCGGTGTTGATTTTTCAAGAAATCATATAAAAGGAATATCATTAAATTTTAATCTTATTTTGTTAGATTACAAGTTTTCTATTTACAAATAAAACACACTCATACACACACAATATTTTTTTTTTAATTGTTTTTCCTTCGACGAACATTCTTCCATTACGTTCTACAATATGCGACGCACGCACCAATGTTGTTGTTGTTGTTTCTTGTTTACATTATTTCGCAATGGAAAAGAAAAAGTTAAATAATAAAAAATGATTTGTTGTTTTTTGTATGTAAATTAAATTAAAATTTTTTTTTTTACAAATAAACCACACACACACACTCACACAAATATTTTTTTAATTGTTTTTCCTTCGCCGAGAAATTTCTTCCCATGAAATTTCATATAAAAACATAATTTTTTTTTCATACAAATGAAAAACTTAAAATGAAAATTCTGGGAAAACCCGTGAAAATTTCGATATTCACTACTTGTTAAATGTGTTTCTCATATTTTAATTAAGATAATTGGAAATTTTCAGATAAATCGGACCATTATTTGGATTTTAAAAAAAAGGCACCGCAAAAGTTATGTCCGAATTTGACCAATTAATGGTACCTATAATTGTCCAAAACGTTAAAAAAACACTTTTTATGTAAGTTTTGGGACATTTCAATGAATTTCAAACACAATTTGAAAAAATCGTCTCATAACTTTTGTGGTGACGCAAAAACGGATCCAAATCATGAATTTTTCTGAGATTTTGAGTTTTAGAGCTAGCGCCTTTTCCTTTGGGAATCCAATAGAGGAGGACAAGGACCACAACTTTCCCCTGGGACCACTTCTGGAAAAATTTAATTGTCGGAGTTATTAAGGGGTGAAATTTCGTTTTTTTTCGGTAAGTCTTACTTTGAGCAATTATTGTGGGACCATCATAATACTTAGAGTCGTGTGTTATAGCTTAAACTACAGGTCATATAGTCTACTATATGGGATATTTAGGATTTTGGAAAATTCCGTTGGGAAACTTGGAAAAATCCCATCGGAAAACATGTGAAAATCGATGTTTTTCGTTGTTCTAGGAAAATCCCCAGTTCTCATCTGAAAATTCCAAAATAATTTTTTTCGTAAAGATTAAACCTTCCTTTATCTTTCTGCATCATTAGATTTTAGGATTTTTGAGTTTTTCCTAGAGTTCCATCCATCGGAAGAAAGGTCTACATTTGGATATCCACTCTTTGGGCCGCCATACCCGGAAGACTGTTGTAGATGGGAAAAAATTTTCCTCCATAAATTGTAGGCCCAGGTGAGGACTACAACTGGTATTAGTCTTACTAGGATCCATTGGGTATTCTGGGAGTTAGGGGGTTCCAAAAGTCGCAAAAATCGGTACCGTAGAATGGCCATAGCTCCGCTCCCGGAGTGGTTATGGGTCCAGGACTTGCCTATAAACTGCGCATGGACGTGCTCTACACTTTGTGAAAAAAATAAATTGGATCGGACGCTATGAGCTTTTTAGTGCCAAATGTTTAATTGACTTTTTTTCAGATCTGAAAAATGCAAAAAAGAAATTCCCTTTTTCTTTTTCCCTTTTTTTTTTCTGTTTACCTTTTTTTTTTCTTATTTACTTTTTTTCTATTTACTTTTTTTCATATTTCTTTTCCACTCAGAAATTGTCAACACACACCCGGTCGCACCGCCTTATGTGAAACTTATTTTTTTTTTTTACGAAATTTTTTTTTTCGATTTCGGCGAGAAATCGAACCCACACCACCCATATCACATATTGCTATACACACCCAGCAACTCTCTCGCATACACTATGCTAGTTATTAATATTAGTATGTCGGTCGCGATATATAAGGTACATAATTTTTTTTTCAGACAGGGTTCCCTAATATTCCTGCCCGATTTTACAGGAGTCCCCAAAAGAGATGACTTATTTTTCATAAGTTTCGGGACTTGAAAAAAAAAATAAAATAATTATTTTTTCCATTTTTTTTTTTTTTTTTTTTTTTTTTTTTTTTTTTTTTTTTTTTTTCTTTTTTCTAAATTCTTTTCCACTACCAACCAAATAGTAAGTACTCAACCAAGAGACCACCACCAATGTTATTTTTTTTTTTCATATTGAAAAAATATATGTGCGAGACATCAACGCATTTCGAACCCATGATATTCATATCACACATGAATATGCTCAACAACTCTACCACATACACCACCAAACTTATTGTTGTTTTCGTGTCGATTTGCTTATGTAAAGCATAGAATATAGCAATTTATGTAGTACAAATAGTGAGCCAAATTAGCGAGTGCCCGAGTGATGACTTTTTTTTGTTATTCTTTTTCTTTTCAAAAATGATATTTTATTATAAGTTTATTTTTTTTTTCTCTTTTCAGATTTCAATGGAAGTTAAAGGTTATGGGATTGATGAAATTAACCAAATAATTAGACGTGTATACATTTTTTAAATTAAATTACTTATGCATTAGCAATTTTAATAACTTATAAATTAGATTAAATTTTTATTACATTAAAATAAAGAATAAAAAAAGTATTATTATTATTAATTAAATAATTGCATTTTATATTAATCTTCAAAGGCTTCAAAATGCTTCACCGTCGTTTATCATTTTTGTGGATGTGTGTACATATCACTATTTTCTTTAAACCAGTAAAATATTATGTTTTTTGGTGATCCCATATGTGATTCAATTGATTTAATATGATTTGCTGATAGTAGAAGTTTCGTCAAATTCATTTTTCTATTTCTTATGTTCTTCACAGTTTTCAGGTGGTTTTATAATGTAACAAAAGAATATCCATAATCGCATTCCATAAATCCGTAATCTAAAAATATAAATAATCATGTTAAATTAAATATTAAATATAACATGGATTACATTTTTTTTTGATTTATCCTAAGATGTGTTATTAACTGTCATCAAATTCAAATTTAGTAAATGCTTCAAAATACATCTTAGACTGCTTCAATGTAAATCAAGTGATGATTAATTTGGGGTTTTTTTTTTATATATTATGAATATTGCTCTAAATGGAGCTTTATGACATCTAATAAACTTTTCATTACAGCCAAGTTGGTAAATTACTCCGCACATGGGAATATATAACAATTTACCCAATTGTACTGCAATTTACGAAATGTAGATGTTTTCAAAATAATATTATTTATATATGAGTGATCAGCCCATAGTGATGTGTGTGTGTGACATTGTTAATCTTTGAATAACGTCCAACACCATATTTTCAAAGATATCCATTTTTCTTTTTATTCCAAAAACGAACAAATGCTCACCCAACAGAAAGATGTCAGTATTAAAATAAATACAGAAAAATATCCTATGAAAAATAGCGGAATTGAACACGCTATATTTTATGATTGACAAACATCGCAGCTATAGCACTCCGATACTGAGTGTTACAATAATTAAATTTAAACTATAACTTATAAATTAAAATTTTGTTCCTCAACTATCCAGAGTGCTTGTGTTTTATTATATTTGAAAATTGTTTATCAAACTTTTTCGTTAGTTCATTAAAAACAAATATTAAATACTATTAATAGATGTTGACAATAAAACATAAGCGCCTGGTTTGATCGAAATAAAATTAGTTAATACCAATACAATTTTTAATCTTAATTCTAATTTAAAACTTATATAATATAGTAATTTACAAAATATTTACAAATAATAAGACACAAAATATACAATAGAAGTCTAGAAGGTCATAGATAATAGATATTCTTCCACAACGTACCAATTTATGTAAGTTATTAATTTTCCATGCAAAACAATTTTCAGGATGTGAGTGATCATTCCACATGCCTGAGAGATTACATCAATATTAAGTAAGTAAACAATTAATAACCGATCGTTTTAAACCATTATGTAAATTACAAATAAATATAATTAGTGCGTCTTTTCCCAAAAAATCCTACCCACCATTAAGAATACCAGAATGAAATTCGTTCAAATGATATTAATCGTTCAATTTTACACATACACCTGATGGGTCGTTCATATCATAAATTATTAAGATCAGCCTCAGGAACGCATGCCCTATTCACAACTGAGTGAATACAAATTTAATTCTACTCCCCATACACCAACATTTTGAAGTTGAAACTCTCTAAAACAAAACGAATCCACGCACATCCAAATCGTTGTACAGAGCAAATACCGTCGTTGGAATAGTTAAAAAGATTTGTAATTGAATTCACAACACCTGTTTTCATTCGATTGAAAAAATTAGGTTAAAATTCTTCACAATTGGAATACATTGAAATTACAATTGTGGTAAACATTTTTAAATCTGTAAAATTGGTCGGCACAACCTAGCGATGTAACAATTTTAGGCCACCAAAACCAGGAGGGCCCAATGATGAGAACATCGTATGCTTTACCTGAATTTAATCGTTTGATAACAATATTTTTCTGAATGAAATTATATTTCAGATTATTATAGTCATTAAATTATAAAAGTAGACATTATACACGATAGTGTACACACACTGACACCGTTAACATTCGCTATGTAGAATATCTATCCATCTCAGAATATTTAGAATTTTTAATATATCAAATAATTTAAATTGTGTCTTATTAATTAAATTGATTGAATTAAATTAATTAATTCATCCAATTTAATTAAAATAGTTGCTTAAACAATAACTTAAATATAAATAAATAACTTATAAATTAATATCTTAAATTACACTTCAAATATTATTTTCTTCATAACAGCAAATTTATTCGTTGTTTGTATTTGTTTGACTCTGCAAATTTCGATAAATTTTCTTAGTTTTCATCTGAATTACAGCTTTTTCTAAACGAAAACAAGTAAAAATATATAAAATATAATATTAACATGAAAGTCAGGTGGTGGTTTGAAGTCAAAATAATCTGTTGGTCTACTAAATGAAACAATCAAATTATCGTTCTGTCAGGTAGACCAACGACAAATGATAAGCTAAGCACTTCCAAAGTAGACAATGCCTACAATAAATGTAAGTTGTACCTCAGGTAATAAATAGCTTATTACAAAGGTTGAAAGAGGAATGAGGAGTTACAGCGGCAAGTATCAATGAAAGATTGCTACAAATAAGTTGACCAACAACGAACAACTATGAAAACGTTATAACATCGTTAATTTGCCAAATATCATAATACAATTAATTAATTAAACTAGGCGATAGATTCGTATGATTATAATAATTTACATTATATAATATGCCATAAATTTCACGTATAATTTTTGAAAATTTATTAAATTTAATTTTGAATCAAAGTAGGAAAAAAAAAAGATTCACGGCTGAAACAAAAAAAAAAAAAACCAATTGATTTATAAATTTAATTACATAAAAAATGTCAATCTGTTTATAATTGTGTTAAAATAAATGATTGACAATTTCGATTGGTTAATATTATTTATTTTAGGAACTATTTTATGGCTGGTATTATGTAATTTTCATGATCACCACAACACCAATAAAAATTCTATGGATTATATTAGTATGAATTTGAATAATAAATATAATAATAGTTTTATTATTAATAATAATATGTTATCACACATTAAAACATATTTATATAAAAATTGTAAACTATCGTTCATTACTCAATCAGTTTTATATTTATTTAAAATTTTGATAAAATTTGTATTATGTTTTGCCACAAGTATTGGAATTCTATCAACTTATCTTCTGATAAAAGCAAAATTAATCGAATATTATTCGGTGACAAATATTTCAAAATTTAGCACAATAAAATGTCATCTAATTGAATTGGAAAAAAATTATAATAAAATAACTGAAGAAATACATGAATTATGTAATACAAATCAATTGCAGATAAAATCAATGGAAATCTATCAACATGAACATTTTAAATATGTTTTACAACAATATCATAAATTAAAAAAACAATATAATTTTTTACAATGGAAATTAACAACAATAACAAATGCATCCAACAATATTCATAATAACAATAACAATAATAATAATAATGATAATTATAGGAATTACAAAAATATTTATGATAAACAAGAAGACAATAATAATACAAATTTGCATATTAATCTAACACAACGGAAAATGTATGCAAATTCTGAAAATTCACTATTAACATCAAATGCAATGAAAATCAAATATTTTTCTGGTAATAATATTAATAAACAAGAATCACAACAACTACTATCACCAGCACCACCACCACCACCATTATCATCCAACCTCATTAATAATACAAATTCGGATAGTGATGATGATAATAATAATAATAACAATAACATTGATTTTGAATTTAAATTAAATGAAATATCATTATCAAATAATATGATAATACAAAATGCTATCAACACAACAACTGATAAATTAAATAATATTGAAAATTATTTATTTTGAACAATTAGTTTTTTTTTTTCTATTTGAATTTTTAGTATAAATTAAAACATTTTAAAATGTAAAATTTTATATTACATTTATTATTATATAACATAAATTATATCTACTTTTAGAATTACTAAAAATAAATACACCAGAGTTATGTTTAGATTAGAAAATAATTATTTTTGCCGGTTTGATACTAGATAATTCATCAATATACTATTGTCTTGCAGTTGAGTGTTGCCATCAGTATAGCACTACTGTAACTAGCTTTAGAGAATATTTCGCTCCAAAAACACTAGATTTTAAAATAAATTAAATTAAATGCATGTATCGCTGACAAATATATACCGGGCATAAATATCGATATGGGATAACGTCGCCAACACAGATCTGTGAGTATACCACCAACAGTTTCCCGAGGAAGCAGTGTTCTATATACACCGATCCAATTTTCGTTGGTAATAAGGAATATGAATTTTAAAATAATTCTATATATGTTGAACTTCAATATCTTAGTATGACTTGAAAAAAAAAAATCATTTTAAAATAATTGTCGTACGACTGAATGATTTCGTGGTTTTTCAATTAAATATTCAATAATTTATTTGCGATTTTTGTTATATTGATGCAGCACACACACTTATGTGTTCTTAATAAATTTGTGATAATTTAATATCGAATTTTTGGTTCATCATAAAGTAATTATAATAATTAATTTTCAAAAATCGTTCGTTCGTGTTTCGTATGAACAGCGTGTTTAACCAGTTAACTGTTTCGATCTCTTTGGAAAATGCGTCTTACAAATTGTCAATACTTATTATTCATGGCGAATATACTCGTTATAACACAAAATTTTGCACTTTTCATGACGACTATACTCGTCAAAAACAGTCAACTGGTTAATACAACATTTCAAATCTATATATACATGTATTTATTTTTGTAATCATCAAAAGTCAACTTGTATGACACTATTTTAGACAATTCATCTTTTCTTTTAGCCACCAATTATATAATCTGTTTGTGTACATTACATCAGATATACTTGAATCTTTATCATATTTATAAATATACATTTTCTTTTAATTTAAAAACTTATAAAACTACATTACATGGATTACAATAAATTTTAAATGAAATAAATGATGTATAATAATAAAAGTATATACGATCTAGAAGAAAAAATAAAAGAAAAAACATAATTCTAAAATGTATCGAATTCATCTAATTAAAACGCAAATATAAATACAAAATAAAAAAAAAAACAGAATACATAAAATAAAAAATTTTACACCAAATTATTTATATCTCTTATAAAATGTTTTTAATTAAAAATACTTTTCCGATTTGAAAATAAAAAAAAAAAAAAATTACCCTGTCACATAACAAAGTTGACAGCAATTGCAAGGGTTTCGAACCAATAAAACTGAATCAAATTTAACACTTTTTGTTTTTTCTGTTTTTTTATATTTTTTATTTTTATTTTATTCATTTCATTGCCCTATACGTATATTAAGATTAAATTTACTGGTGTACGATGCGCGAGGGGTTGATGATATATTCAATGTCTATAAATAAAAATACATATAAAAAGTTAGCAAAAAAAAAACGACGACGACGACACCACGCCATCCAAAATAAATTATTATAACAAAAACATACAAAAATTCTAATAAAAGGTAATCTAAGTGCGATGTTATACAAATTGAAGTTGAATTTCGGGTATATATACAAAATTATTACATCACGTATTTTTTGTTACTAAAAGTCCCATCAAAAACAACAACGTAAACAAAATCCATTTCAAATGTAAAATAAAAAATTAAAAAAAAAAAACATAGAGTTTTACATGTTAGAGTTGACGCCTAAGTACTTGCACATTTCTTTAATACATATCTTTGCTTATAGTTGAATTGATTGAATTTCTGAGTTTGATAGTAGATGCGCACACTACTTTGTCAATTATAATTATATTCAGTAAATGCATCTCGATCGGTTATATATAATATATTTTTTGTTTGGGTAGCGCATCGGTCGGTTATAAAGTGGAAAATTTTCTTCACTTTAGCAATTGCAGCCGCACAACGCAAGTTATTATGTACTGTGGTGGTGTTTGGTGACGAAGTTCTAACAAATTATTGTGATGATTTTTCACTCATACACCAAATAAATAAGCAAAATAATCGATGTGTGGTTCATCATAACACACAACACGTGAGATTCTATATATATATATATATATAGAGAAGTTCAATGTATCGTATAAATGAAAAACAAAATTCGTGTTATGAATGCCAACTTAAAGAAATTCACTTAAATGAATGCATCATTGTCATCTACAATTTGCTTATGAAAATTGTAACGAAAATTTTGAAACGATTGATAATTCGTTATGTAATGTAATGTAAATTGACAAACAAACAAGATCCTACGTATTATCGATCATTAACCATGCAACCAAACGATCAATCTAGATATGTGAACATTCAACAACTAACAAAACTGAATCCATTGAAAAAAGCGAACGCAATTAATAAATCTAAAACGTATTGTGTTCCACCAGGCTCTATACACTGGTCACTTGACAAAAATTTATGGTGCTTATGTTGCCATTTACACCATCAGATTACACTATTTATTGAATGGTAAAAATTTCAATAATAATAATGATGATGTCAATAAGGCGATTTTTTTCTTTACTGACAAAGACCAGAAATTCAAGAAATCATGAAGTTGTGCAAAAGATGGCAAATTAAGATAGCCAACCAAAATGCGGGCAATACAATACAATACTGTTGGTATAATTCATATATAAAAATATGCACTCACTTAGTTGTCAACACAATAAACAAATATATAAAATATATATACATTAATATTATTATTGAAACAATTCCACTCACTGAATATATATATATATACACACGGCTATCAGGCATGATGTATATATTCATATATCAGGACCCATCAGGAAGAGGGTGCAATTTTTCAACATTTACGTATTCAATTATATTCATATATACTTATTGTACGTATATATAATATATATTGATAGTATTTTAATATATAATATACTGCAATATTATGTATATTGTACTATCTCACTACCAATAAAAAATAAAAACAGATAGAAAAAATGACTATAAAAGTCTTCATGAAACATTATTGTATATATATATTAATTCTTTTTATGTCAATTGTAGTGTGTGTATAATGTTACTCATACCAACTATATACCATATACTATAAAACATATATTAACAAAATTAACCTAAATCAATTAAATGCATTATTTGTCTATATATACAGGAGGAAATATTCGTAAATACAATATATAAAGTGCATGTAAGAACATTTGTTAAACCTTATAATAATAGATTTAATTCCGTTGCCAGGATATAATTCCATATGTTTACAATTATAGTATTTTATATGTCGGTCAGCATTTGCATACATATTCAGTGTATAGTCATCATGACCTTCTCAATAGTTATCTTTTGGTTCTTCTAAACACCCTGGTGTATATATAGGTGGGATTTTCAGGTTAGTCTTTTATTCATCATAATTCCAAAAATATTCTACCTATTCCTTTGAATGTTTATTATATTGATATAAATCTTTTATTTTCAGAAACCCGTAGAATTATTAGTTTTAATTTTTCTATACTATGCGGTACTATATGCATGGATAGTTTGTATATAGCTGCTAATAGCATTATTGACATAGTCTATTAGATAATGATTTTTAACTGAAAAAAAAACTATACCTGAACTCTTGTGGAACGTTATCATAATGCAATCAATATATCTGATCTTACTTATAAAGAAGATGTTCCAGACAAATTTAAAATTGATGATTTGAGATGTCAAAGACAACTATTTGCAAACATTATTGTATGAAAACAACATAGAGTTGCGCAAAAGGGTTACATCAATTTTAAAAGCTGCTTAACGTAATATTAAACGTTACATGGGACAAACTAATGTTAAAGTAAGTTTAAAAAAAAAAATAAATTGCGATTTCCATATGAAATCCTATCCTATATCCTATCCTATATCGTAATAACCGCATGCATAACCATCAACATATCAAAATGTGAAAAGCAACCAGTACAGTTAATATAATGTTTATACATTACATACAATAATATATAAGAATTAATTAATAGTAATGTTATATTTAATTTACAATTAGTTTTAAGTTAGTTAAACAATAAATTAATTAATATATATATTCAATATATATGATTTGTATTTTGTTGAAAGGTTTCATTTAACTTTATAAGAAATTATTTAAATGTTATTACGGTCACAATGAGTATACTATATATATATATATATATTGTACTATAGATACGAATATATATTGTATGTACATTATTTGTATATGCGTGTACCTGTACACAATTGTACATACATTTGTATTATTTATTTTAATTATTATATATTATGATAATATACGATTATTAATTATTATTATAATTATTTAAAACTATTGTATTACTACTACTATTGTTTTTTTGTTAGATGTTTATTCACACATAACATAAAACAGAATAACATGCTATTTTCAAGCATATTATAATTTGCACAGTAATAATTTTAATGAATTATATATACACATAGGTACTATGTACTATACTATATATATATATACATGGAATATAATGATACCGGGATACAATAAACCATTCCATTTTCTATATATTATAATATTCATATAATAATAATAAGTATATACAAAATTTTAATAGGCATTATTGAATTATTTTCATTTGATAAATTATATTTTAAAATGCATGTAATTATATTATATTTTAATTATTGGAAAAAAAAAAAGTATATGAAAATGAATGGTTTTAAAGTTATTTACAAGTATTAGATGGAACTATATATATATAATACAAATTGTAAAACAATAATGATATCAAAGATGTGCTGAATTTAAATTATATTGGATAAAATAGGTATATTGTTATAAACATAACTCTCAATGTCTACATATATACGAGTACATATCTGATTTCCCCGTTGATATAAATATAATTTTAATAATTTAAATGGAATGGTCACAAGAATAGTCGCAGTCTGGTGTTGTTTAATGGTATGCTGTGTAATTAATATTAATGTCACATCTACGGTATCGCTCAGACCAACCGTAGTGAGTTAATTATATATTATTAATTTCTCTATACAGCCATATAATGGATATGATTTTCATTTTTCAGTGTTGTTATTTATTTGTGTGTGTGTGTGATTCATCCTTTTCTATAAATCTAAACGCTCTCTAAGTAAATTGTCTTTAAAGTATAATGTTTACAAAATATGAATATAATGAAAGTTGTGGAATCAAAAATGTGATATTAATTTTATACAAAAATAATTATTAAAAAAAATTAGCAAATTAATTTAAGTAAATTATTACCGATATTAGCAAAAATCTATGTAAGTTCCTATTAGTTTATGATGAATATCTAATTTTACAGAAATATTTGTTGTGTATATCATTTAGTTTTATTGAATTGCTGTATATGCAAATTAATTTATACGGCATAAAAACATCTATACAAGATGATTTGTAAAATTGTCGTCATTTATTCATCGTTGTATACCCCATTTTTGATTAATCATTTTGATGGAGGACTACGATTTAATGTTTAATCACCCCAGTAATATTTTTTGTTGTACAGAAATCGATGATATTTGAGATACTTTCTTTTGTCTATAGTAGACCAGTTCACAAATATTATACACCAAGTTACTGATGAAATTTATAATTTTATCTTTTACAATATACAATATATTATTGTTTTTTTTTAAAATGGTTAAATATACAAATACTATCCCTGGCACAGTTATTATATAATATTATAAAAATAAATATACATACATCACTTATTATTAATTTATTTAATGTTATTATTATAAATTAGTATTTTTAAATTTATTTCTTTCAAAAGTCGTACATTTTTTAATGTATGATAAGTTTAAAGATTAAGAGGTTTTATATAGCGTGAAAATATTGATGCGGGCTAATTTATATTTATAGTATTTTAGAATTCCTTATTATTGGAAGGCAAGGTGACTAGATGCAGTAAACTGTGATATAAAGATCCTTAAAATTCGGGATTGGCAAACATTGACTGTGGATAGGTCAACAGATTGGAGAAGGCTTAAACCGTACCTGCGGGTTATAATGCCATGGAGTATGTAAGTAAGTAAGTAAGTAATTATACTATATAATATTTTACTATACACAGAACATTTTGCCAAAATATGATGTTATACAAGAATGTGGAATTCTAAATAAAGAAACGAAAATTCTGCATAAAGAAAAAACCATCAAAAATTGAATGAATAAATATAACAACGCGGAATTATAAAAATATACAATAGATTAATAATTGCTTATGCTATGCGGAAGAATTAGTATACTATAAAATCTAAGAGTTTTAAAATATAATATATATTGTATATGTATATAAGTAATAATAATAATAAACGGTGACTTCAGTAAAGGAATGGATTGAAAGGCGCGGCGACAATGGTAGTTTTTCAGTTTTTCATTGATGCGAAGAATTTTTTCTGAAAATTTTATTTCCCAATGGGACTTATTGTATGTAGTTCCAATTTCTTCAATGAATGTATACATAAATTATAAGTACTTCCAATTTCATGAATGACTTCACCAATTATAACTCATTAATTAATTCATCAAAAAAAAACACCAAAGAATTTATCGGTGAATTTATAAGTATTTTTAATTTCATAAATAATTTCTGCAGCGAATTTGTTGAATTTGTTCTGTACATGAATGAAAAATCCATCCATTCGACGAACCCATGAGCATTGTTAATGAGTATAATATCGCACTGACCTTATTTAATTAAGTCATTAACACATTTTTTAAAGTGAACAATAATTGTATTTAGGTTAAAATTGGTTTTTTATTATTAGTTATAATGATGCGAGATTTTAAAAATTATAATTTTTCTAAATTACTTATAATTTCGGGGGAAAGGTATAACTGTTGAACTTGAAACCCAACTAAGCCGGAGGCATTAAGGTTGACGAACTTGATTTTACACATTTTTTTCAGTAAAATTATATATTTTCAATATTTTTATCTAATATTTTATCTTTGAATTATTTCAAATACATTTTATCCAGTTTGAAATATGCTTAAATTCAGGAAAAAACTGTGTGGGTAACGTTCACTTCCTTTTTTTTCAGTAAAATTATATATTTTCAATATTTTTATCTAATATTTTATCTTTAAATTATTTCAAACACATTTTATCCAGTTTGAAATATGCTTAAATTCAGGAAAAAACTGTGTGGATAACGTTCACTTCCTTTTTTTCAGTAAAATTATATATTTTCAATATTTTTATCTAATATTTTATCTTTGAATTATTTCAAACACATTTTATCCAGTTTGAAATATGCTTAAATTCAGTAGAAATTTTGTATGATAATTTTATTATTAAGAAATATTTAAAAAAAATTGAATTTCATACATAAATTCATAAAAAACTGATATATTTTAACATTTTTTTTTATAATTCAATACTATACATCAAAATAGAATATAAAGTAAAATGTAAATTTTTGAACTTTTAGTATGAAACTATAGTTTAAGTATACGTAAATGTTTTCGACGCATCGATTAAGTGTACTTAGTGGTGCAGTGTTATTATAATTATTGAAAAAAATTATTAAAATTATTGAAAAAAATTATTAAAATTATTGAAAAAAATTATTAAAATTATTGAAAAAAATTATTAAAATTATTGTAAAAAATTATTAAAATTATTGAAAAAAATTCAAAAATTGTTGTGTCATATGTGTTTTATTGTTAATAAATTTAAATAAAAATATATTGTTATAAAATAGGTGTATAAATATGAAACGATCGGTTATTACGATATCGGTTTCGGCTGAAATTTTTTTGTGAACGTTTCCACTAAATATTTATCTCTTTATCATTCAGTTTGTGTTTCTCTGACTAGCTAATGTTTTGGTTTTTATGACCTCGATGTCAAAAATGGTTATTCGTATTTTATATGTGAATGGTTTTTGGTTTTAATAGTTGCGGATTGTGCGGCCATAAAAAATTCTCTCTTCCGCATCAAAACTTTCTCCCTCAAAATAATGAAAGTGTTTCGTTAATTTCTGTTTGCGGTAGTCAACCATCACATATTGGTATGAAATGTGACATTTTGTTGATATCAAATTATGGTGGTGCAAATTACAAAGTCCATAAAACAGAAACCATGGTTTTTGATTAACTCGCACAGAAAGAGAAAAATTGTAAATGTGGCTTGCAGAATGTGGGCTCATAAAAACTAATGCTTAAAAGTGTAAACAACATAGTTTTTTCGTTGGTTGAAAAATATTGTGTTCTGACACCAGTAAAAAAACTAATTTGCTGAAATATTGTTGTTATAATATTTCATATAATTGGGAGAAAAATGGTGCTGAAAGTCATCGAATGCATATATGACGAAGCTTATATAGAAAATATCTGAAAGAAAATGCAGAAGAGAGTGATTTCGATGCTTCAAAAGTTATGGATTGTAATTGTATGTCTCAATAATTTGGTGAAACCAATATGGATTATTACATTATTATTGTTGAAACTGAACGAAACTGTCAATATCGAAACTCTACTACACTCAACAATGAATCAATTAAAAAGTGATTATCACAAGAAAATTTACCAAAATTTGCCAGTCACAAAAATACAATTCTCTCTCGCATGTCGGAAAAAACCGGTCATATAAAATGTGGAAAGCACTTGGCTGGGATTAGTTATCACATCGCTGGTTTATTAACCAAATGATGCTCCATCAGATTATAACTTTTTGTTCAGATCATTCAATTCTAAAATGAAATTTAGGTTTTTTTTTTAATATTATGAATATACCTAAATTTCTATATACGCATATTACATATATAATTACATTTTTCCAAGAATCAAAAAGTTAAAGGTATAAAATAATGACCGCCGCACTCATAGATATTTATATATATATATATTATAATAAAAATAAGCACAAAGAGGTGTGGTAAAGATAAATTAATGACAACATTTTCTGTGTTTATAAAATTTCTTAATGTTATAGTTATTTGTCAAAAAGTAAACGGACAGCTCCATTCTATTATTATTATTATTATTAGTTTGAAAATTTTTATATGCATACAAACGTATATGTATAATTAAATATGTAAATCATACATATAATACATTATTTATAATCCATATAATTATCATTATAAAAATAATCATGAATATATATAGAAATATACAGTAGAAATGTTTAATCTTTTTAATATGTACATGTACACACATGCACATATAAAATATAGTGATTTTTGTTGGTAAATTTAAAATCCCATCAAAATCTAAATATTTTTAATAATCTGGGTGAGGTCGGTTATTTATGTGGACATTCTTCAGATGATCACCATAATTATTATTTAATATTATTATGATAAATGTTTTTGATCAAATTTTACACATCATATTTTTACCAATATTTCTAATAAATTTCTACCGCTTATTTTTCTTGAATTGTACAAAATGACAGTGAGATTTTGTAAAGTTTAAAATAAAGGTTATATAAAATTAAAGAAGCGTAATTGGTTATATCAATAGTAACGCTAGTAAATATTAATTAAAATGAATTGTTAAAATTTGTTACATGAATAAATCAAATTCTTATGTAAACTCATTTATTTATTAAATAAAATTACGTAATATTCGTTAATAATAACAGTTCCAATCGATCGTAAATCTGAGACAATGAATGATAAGTAGTATCGTTGAAATGTTCTACGGGACATTTCTTTTTTTTTAACAAGACATCACGATATTAGATGACATTCAATTACATATATATATTTATTATTATATTAATTATTGGTAATAATGTAACAATAAGTAATAAAACACGAACTTAATTTAATTAATTTAAATGTTCAATAAATTGTTATGCCTTTTGCAAATGACAATTACTAACATTTAGCAAACTTAAACATTGTCTATATAATCACTGCTTGTGATGTACATAAACATTGGGACAAATAATAAATATTCAAACAGATAACATTTTTGAAGAGTCCTTGTTAGAGAATAATATATGAGACGGTCCAGGAGAACATATGCAAATGCAAAACAAATCATGTGCCATTATTATAGGAAACTATTATTAAAATTACAGAGACGACACAGTAAACTTAAATAATAATAATAAAAAAAAAAATAAAGAAATTGTGTTTCGGTCTCATAAATTAACTATTTTCAACAGTATTATTTCAGATTCGATCAATCTCAAATTTGAGACTGGTCGTTTACAAATTATATATAAAGAAATCTATTCAAGTAGTGTTAGTTGTTTACAGATATCAAATGAAATTTGTTTTCATATTCTGGTGCACAATATAATGAAAATTCGTTTTTAAATAAAATTAGACTTTACCCATGACTCAAACCTAATTTTAACATGTGTTCAAACCCACATCGATTCTTTTAATCACCGACTGTGTTTTCAATTAAATTGTAAAGATATATTTTACATATCAGTACACAAAATAATGATTACAGAACTCATTGAAGTGTTTGAAAAAGTGTTAATTTGGATGAAACTTTGTTTCTGGAAATTTAATATACAAGACAATTTATAAGGTCACTTTCTAATAGAATCTTTCAAATTGATTGTGCCAACTGTACGAATGAAGTTGTTTTTTTATTAGATATAGATATAATAAAAATGACTTTGTCATACGCGCAAAGAATCATAATGCAGTTAATAGAGTATAATAATGCAATTAATATATGAAACCTCCTCCAATGATTATTATTTCTTCAATTGATATTATAGCATATATGTACTATATTTTTTTAAAATCATTATGAAAATTTATAGTAATTAAAAACATTTGTTCAACTTTTGTCATCAGATCATATAGTTTAGCTGTATAATGTACATATATATACAGAATACGAATGAATATGAAATATATACGAATATAACAATTAATTGTTCAATGTACCTACTAACTACCGATTAAGTTAACGTGACTTAATAATAATATACATTACATTACATGCACATATTTCTATATATACAATTTAAATTAACAAATAAATTCATATAATATTATTATTATAAAATTAATTAATAAATATATCACAACAAGTTATAGGGACAAAAACACTATATATCCACATAATGTTATTGCATCTAGACTAAATATATACAATATTTTCGAAGGACCCTTTAAAAGCAATTCTAAATTAAATTGAAAATTATATTTTTATTTTACTCACACAATAGAAAACATTATACATCATAACAAAGAAAGAAAAGGAAGTATGTAGAGAGTCTAACTAACTCTAAACTTAACTAAACATTACTATACATTTCATCCTTTATATACAAATATTATGACAAAACTTCAATTTATCCTATATGCACATATTGGCGCCTATAAAAATTATATACATATACACAGAAGATATTATACTAACCACTAATATTCATATTTATTTGTACTTTTTATGTATTCATAAAATATATAAATACTATATATATTGTATAAAACGAAAATTGTATATATATGAGCAATAATAAAGATACAAAAATAATTACAAATACTTTGATGCTACAATTCACAGTGTGTTTGTAAAAGATAATATAACTGCAGGCAGCTGTGGTTAATAAAAACCAATGAAATATTTGTTATACGCATTGGCAAACAATTAGGGGAACCAGTTTTTCATCTTTTATTATTATTATTTTTTCTTTTCTTTAAAAAAGACCGCCTTTATTTCCCATATACACATGGTTACCACAATACATGTAGTTTTTTTGTGTGAATAATGAAAATCAATGTAATTTAGTCCGCCTTTGTCTTTTTTATATTTCAGAAACAGGGGAAAACGAAATCTGTATATAAATTATAAATTATTTTACATATGTATATTGCATTTTGAAATAATCGTTCAACTTAACAAAGCGAAACGCCTCTAAAATTCTATAAAAGTTTTCAGTTATACAATGGATTCCGACATCGAACGACGCTTTATTATAAAACTTGTTTAATGTTTTTAATCGCGTGGTTGTGCGGATTTTAATAATTTTAATCTTATTTAATTGTTAATTATTTATAAGAAAAAAAAAAAAAAAAAAAAAAAAAAAAAAAAAAAAAAAACTTTTAACAAAACTTTTAAACTTGTTTTTAAGGTTTCGTGTGTTTTGTGTATATACTCTCGCTCTGTTTATTTACACAGTGATATACTAATTTTTAATATTATGTGCTTATATATAAATTTAATATATTGTGAAGAAATTAATAATTAATGAAAAACCAAGAAAATCTCATAAAATTTGAGATAAATTAATTTCAAACTACTTAAACTATACTAAACTAGTGGTAAAAAAAAAATCCCTAAATTAATCGTTAATTTGTTATATATACGTTGATGTCAGTATTTGGGTGAAATTATTTACCGCCGGAAAAAATGTTATTTATTTCACTAAATATTAGTTAGTAGTTAATGGTGTTTAAGAAGGTTTTTTTTTCTACCCTCACTTAGACAAAACTATATGAATAATTTTAATTTATCTAGAAATAGAGTGTGCGTGCGGTTATTATTATGTCAACTTTAACATCCATTTCAATACCTTTAATTCCATTACCAATAAATATATCAATTGCAAATAATGATAATCATTTAATTACAAATCACGGTAATGTTGATATTATTAGATCAGCAGATAGTTCAAGATTAATATCAACAATGTCACCAAATAAACGACATCGACAACCTCAACAAGAACAAATACAAGGTGATGTAGATGAAGGTAATTGTGATAATGATGATGATGATAATGAAGATGGTAATAATGATGATGATGATGATGATGATGATGACGATGATGGTGATATTGATGATAACGAAGATGAAAATGAACAAAAATCAACATCATCTCATTTATGCAATTTAAATTCAAAAGATCAACTACTTAATAATTGTATTAAAAATATAGTTACAAAAAATTGTATTGATGAAATGAGTGATGCACGTTCTAGTTCTGGATCTTCATATATAGCTGATAGTTATCATCATAATAATAATAATAATAATAATAATAATAATAATAATAATAATAATAATAATAATAATAATAATAATAATAATAATAATAATAATAATAATAATAATAATAATAATAATAATAATAATAATAATAATCATAATAATAATAATAACAATAATCATCATCATACAGATGATGACATTGACTGTAATGGTGATGTTGATGAAGGTGATGATGATGATAATGATGTTGATGATGTTAAAAGCAGAAACAATCGAACAGATGAAGTTGGAGATGATGATGATGATGATGATGATGATGATAATATCGAACGTATGAGTACGTGTAGTGATGATAGTGAATTATCGGTTGGTAAAGAGGTGGTGGACGACAATACAACTGAAATGGTTCATAAAAGACAATTAATAATGTTAAAAAATGGTGTAAATAAAATAAATAATAATAGTCATAGTAAAAATGTTAAATCAACATTACGTGATAATAATAATTGTGAAATGTCATCGTTAGAAAGAAATATAAATTATTGTACTACTAGCCCAAACGAACCATTAAAATATATTGTTAATAATAATAATAATAAAAAGATAACTAATTGTAATAAATTGAACACAACTATTAACCATATTCAAATAAATAATAATAATAATAGTTCTCAAAATGATGTTGAAACATCATCATTACGTTATCCTTTAGTTAGACCAAACCCACAAAGACTACAAGAAGAATTTTTACGCAATTCACAATTGTATGCTGAAGAATTAATGAAACAACAAATGAATTATATGGTTGCCCATTCTAGAAATGGTTCGTTAAATATAAGTCCAAAAATACAAGATCAACATACATTCGGTTTCCCAGTTCGGCCACCGTCTGATTTGGATCCAATAAATTCACAACAGTCGCATCATCCACATCATCATATTACAGTTGACGAATCAAATAAAATCGGATTTCGCCCACATGTACGAATTAATGACAATAAAGATATACCAATAATATCCTCATCACCTGGCGGTACGATTACACGTTGGAATAATTCTCACCACTTAAATGATCGGTCGGCATCACATTCACCTGAAATAATAAATTTTCATGGTATTCATTCACATTTAACAGCAATATCAAAAATAACAACAGCTCTTGGCCAAGGTGGTGTTTGTGGTGATGGTGGTATAGGTGTTAGTGATCAATCAAATTTAATATCACCAAATAATAGTATAACATCAAAGGATAGTTCACAATCACCATCACCATCACAATTAGTTCAACAACAACAACTACATCATCAACATCATCATCATCATCAACATCAACAACAACAACAATCTTTATCAAATGCAGCCGCCACCACTGCTACAATACCATCACAATTAACTATGTCATTAGCAAATAATTTTCAACATTATATAAATAATTCAAATAATAGTAATAATTATTTGCATGAAACAAATTTAAAATTTAGCATAGATAATATATTAAAACCAGGTTTTGGTATTAGACGAATTACTGATCCATTACTAAAACGTAATAAAATAAATAAAAAAAATACCAATTTACATAAATCAATAATACGATCTACATCATCAGATAATAAGCAGCAACAACAACAACAACAACAACAACAACAACAATATGTATTACCCATTGATTTAACATCTTCATTAATTCCAACAATGATAACAAATAATACATCATCATCTATGATATCACCACCACCACCACCATCATCATCTTCGCACATGATAACATCAATTTCAACGTCAACTACAATGAGAACAAAAATGCCAAAAACAAAAACCACAATTGATTTATCAACAGCACGAGCTTCATCAAATTCACCATTATCACAAAACGAAAGAGATAAAATCACGTCGATAAATAATAATATGTCAACGACAACAGCGGCAGTACCACAAACAACAACAACATCAACCACTGCATCATCATCAGCGTCTGCATCGAATTCATCTTCTTCGTCATCGTCATCGTCATCATCATCATCATCATCATCATCATCTGGACCAATGGTATGGCCAGCATGGGTTTATTGTACAAGATATAGTGATCGACCAAGTTCAGGTAAGAGTTATATTTGTATAATAAAGTTTTTTAAACGAACAACACAATATTAAGCATAATTTAAATGTATAGAAATTTTTGTTATATAAAATATTGTGTATAAAAAGAAAATAAAGAGTGATATTGTGTAAAATGAGATGCCATGCATGTCTTTTTTAAGTATTTCGAGTAATATTGAATCATCTCACTATTCGGTTCCCTTTGCGTTCTCATACCGAGTTTATTCAGATATACCTGAAGTTATCAGCCCACAATAACGTCTTTTTCTTTTACGATATAACTACAATGTGTAACATTTTCTGAGATGTCTAAGATATTTCGTAATTGATATAATTATAAAGACCAAAAAGTTGAGTATAGCTTTATAAATACAAGTTCATAAATTATATATCATTGTAGTATTGCTCTTTGAAGTTAAATTGCGCGAAATATGTATACGATTATATATCTAACTATTTTAATTGCTGAAAACTATGAATTCATTTAAATCAACTTTCCCAATATTTACTACAAATAGTTCAAAAACATAATAACGATATTTTTGATACGTGAGCATAATGCAATTTATTTGAAATTTGTTTGACCATAATATCTAATTTTGATGTTATAAAAATATAGGTAACGTGAGAATTTAAATAAATTCTGTAAATTTTCATACGCATAATTGCAATATTTTTATTTGAGCTATGTCTCATGTGATCTGTGTTTTCTCTACGGTCTATATATTAAATATATGTATATATAAACATACCATTTTTAGTTAGGTACCTGCTTTTATTCTCTCTATCTATCTTTATTAAATTATATCATTGTTATTGTTATTGCTTTATATTTTATTAGGAGAAGATAAAAACGAAAATAAAAAAGGAAAATAGATACAAATTTATTAACTATTAATTTAATTTATTTTAATATTTATATTTATGTATGATGATAATATGCTAATGAACCGGAAATAATTTATATATGCTATGATACCACAAAAAATAGATGCGTTATGTTTAACCATAATTTTCATATCATATAACATATTTTATCAAATTCAATGTTATTATATTTTATATGTTTTAGTTAGAATTAGTAGAGAATATAATTACAAACAGCAGTTAAAATTGTATAATAAATTATGTCTTATATAAAACATATTAAATTATATTAAAATGATTTTACTATGGTACTATGGTATATTATATATTATACATTTGCATATATAAAATATATGGTATATATATGACCAACCGTAATGAAAATGGTCATTTTGGGTTATTATTTCGACATTGTCATCATCATTGCATCGTCATTATAATTATTATTATTATTATTATCATTATGAATGATGTGTATGTATGCGTTGTTGATAATGTATTGTATAAAATATTTATATATATTTAAATTTAAATTTTTTAAAAACCACAATTATGGCGTTATATATTTTCCCCAAATATATGGTAAATAATTTTGAACATAAAATATATGTTTTTGTATGTATTTAACACATACTTACGAATTTTATATTTATAATATTTATATACCAGCCATAGATAGAGCCATATAACAATTTTAAATGTTTTAAAATACTAATTTCATAAATTATTATTTTCTATATATGGTTTCAAAACAAAAACATATATACATATTTTATGAGTTACATAAAATTATATTATTATCGTTTAAATTTACTAATTTAAAACATTAAATGAGGTTCTTATTTGTTGTTGTTGTTGTTGTTGTTGTTATTTGATGTATGATTATTAGAAGCAATATAATAAATTGTTCGGTATGTATGTGGTATCCTTTTATATACTGTACATGTAACAATACAATATATATATACAGAGAATAAAATATTAAAACGGCAAGAGGGTTGAAAATTTGACAATATATTATTGTAATAATATAAATAATAAATTCAATACAAAATAATCGTAATAATCACTTTTTCTACATAGAATCAAAAAATATATGGGAACAACAATGAATGGGTGCAATCGTCACAACACCTGGAAAATAAAGACTAAAAAAAAAAAAAATGAACAAGAAAAGGTCATCTTTTGAAAACTAAATTTGTTTTTGTTTTGTTGATACTACTGGACTAGAGTATAAGTGTACAAACGCAAATATTGTTTCACTATCATCTATAGTAGAGGATGTGTTAAAACCGTAAATTTCTTGAATTAATATTAACAAAGTTACTTATAATAAATTAGACTACGATTTTTCTCATGTAAACCAATTTTCGTAATGTTGTTATATTAATTAAGCGATATGTCGTCGAAATGAAATAATAAAAGGTCATTTTTGCATTTCCTATATACTTTCTACAACTTCTGAAAGGTAATAATAACAGTAGCAACATAAATAAAACCATATCAATATAAAACATGCAATCATAAACATTTAGACTACAGAAAAATGTGCCATATAAATTTCGGGTATTTTACGATTAATTATTTTAACCGCTACCCACACTTTGCGAGTGTTTCTATATATGATAAAAGTTTATTTTCCGAATTTTTTAAAGATATGTCACATGTTCATATAAACATTTTCTGGTATTTGCATTACATAAGGACGATGCCACTATACGAGAAATTCATCAGTGCGATACAAGACTGACCAAATTAAAATTGTTAATAAGACCAGAAAGAATTCGTTGCATTTAATGTGGATGCATCCACAAAAGCCAAAATAATAGTCAATCTGCCCGCATTGTTGTTAAGTTAATTTACTATATATGATAATCACAAAAAATCATTGTCAAATCCTTACTCATACTTTTGCGAAAAAATTAGTTACTATTACGACTTATACAAGCAGATTATTTTTCCACAATATATAGTTAAATTTCAACCGTTTGTTGGTCTATTTTTAATTTATTAGCTATAGTTAAATATATATATATTTTATGAACTTATCCTCATGTTTACGATAATAAATTTGTAACTTTGGTATGTTATTATAGGTGTATATTTTACCATAAGTATAATAAAAATCAATTGTTATATTTATACTAAAAACTACTAAAGTATATAGTTTCATTCACTCATTTCGTGTTACTTGATGAAACTAATTACATAATTTATTTTATGTTAGAAAAAGGTATGATATATTATAATGTATACGTATATGCCGAGTCTACTTATGTATGTATGTATATATTGTAATACATAAGGTATAATTTATATGTTATTGTTAAAAAAAAAAACGTATATATGAACTATATTACATTATGAATAGATGTATCCTTATTTTTTTGTTAGTAAATCTATGCATTGCGGTTTTTTTAAACAATTCTTTTAAGGGGGTAATTTTCTATATACATATACTAAATATTTATTTAAATATTTCACATGTTATACAATATATTTATATATGAATATTTTAACTATAGTATAATAATATATTTAATACTTGTATATTATTTATGTTACAAATCACATATTTTAATTGACATGCATGAGAATGAATTTGAAATAAAATATAAGAGTAAAATAAATTTCGCCCTCAAACTTAAATTAAAATATAGCCGCTATAGTATATTAAAACTATATTTTTTATTGCTATTTATGACTGTATGGATTTTTTTTTACAAATTGCCATTAATACTTGTTCTATTATGATGAAATCGCATACAATGAGGAAGCGAATATATTTGAAAATACCTCACTGTTCAACAATGATTAACAATGTGTCTATGCACAACTTAATTTGCAATTCATCTACGTACAAGAATAATTGGATAAAAAAAAATAGAAAATTAATTGGTGAATGGTTAAATATTCACACAAACATTGATTTACCAATATGACTGTAATGATGTGTAGGTGATTTAATAAATAGTGGCACCATTGTGTAGCGATTTTACTTGGCATATATTTGGACATTCAACAAAATCTATCGATATCCGATATAGAATTTTGAAAGAAACAATATTCACGGCAATTTTTGAATTCTATCAAAATTTCAGGAATTAGACATCCGATTTGGGTATCGTGTGGAAACTGTTTCACAAAAAATTATACTAAAATAAAAATATTTCTAATAATTAAGCCTATTTCAATAATTATATTATATAGTTATTATTATTTACAAAATATTATTATCGTAGTTTTTTAAACGAACACAGTAAAAAGAAAAAGTAAAATAGTCAGGTCACACTAAATAATGTGATGTTATTGGATAATATACATTTATTAATATAATAGGATAGGTGATTCTCACCAATAAAATATATCAGACACTAGCAAGAGAACATTTAAGCACATCTGTACTAATATATGGTATATATGTATATGTATAACATATCGATAAAATTTGTCTGCATACATACCCGTGACACAAACCAAATGCTATAGTATATGTCGAAACCAATGAAAATTTTATAATGTATGTTGAGTTTTCGTCTTAGTGAATTTGTTTGAGTCAACGATATATATATGGAGGATATCCAAATCGACTTTAATTAATATACAAATTATATTGTGTAGTATACAATTTTATACTTTAATTGTGGTAAAATGGTTAATTGTTTTTAAATTCTGCATAGTTACAATAAATATGTCCGCAACTCACAAAAACTGGAACAATAAAATAAAATTTCTTGTAAATGTGTTGCATGTTACACATTGTGTAAATTGTGGTACGACTAATACAAGCACTATATACATACGTTATGTTTTTTTAAATTTAAATTTTAAATTTAAAATATTTGTTATTAATAATTAAAAAATAAAATTAATATTAATATGCACATTAATACATACATTATCTACACCTTTAAATTAAAATAAATCCAATTATTTGTATATATTTACTGACTGACATATATCTACTATAATTGCGCATATATATATATATACCATACATCTCGTATACAATATGTTCAATGGGCAATGTTTTAATATGGTATACTTATTATATATACGTACAATTGTATGTATGTTTCGTATAATATACAAAGAATTATATATTACGTGCATGTTAGTGAAAAAAAAATTAAAAAAAATACTCTATATAAGCATGTGTATAAAGAATCCCATTAAAGGAATGTTGTAATTGCCTAATAAAGAACTTAATACATATAAATATAAATTTATTATTAAATGGAGTTATATTTTTTATGTTTTTTTTTTATGATATATTTACGTTTATCTTTTAGGTATTATAATTTAATTTGTTTTAAGTATAAATGCGGTCTTTTTATATTTACAATTGTAATGTACACGTATATAAAGTTAATTTATACATAATAATAATATTTATTGATTAAGAGAAGAGAAAGTTTTTTTTTTTTTTGCTTTACCTTTAATATTAATAAATAATACATATGGAATAGATAATATAATATACTTTTATCATCAGTAAATACACACAGACTATTATTGTTGTTGTACATATTATTCATTTATAAAATATTTATATATTTACTCATATACAAAAAAACTCTTACTACTGTTAATAAGATGTAGATAGAAAAATAATTCAATTGAGTTGTTTATTTAATTAATTTCAAAATTGCACAAATGAAATGAAATGAAAATGATGATTTAAAATATCGAATGTGAATTGTGGATTATATAAGTGTGATATTTATGGAATTCACATAAAATGATAACCTAGAGAGATGATAATTTCAAATGATTTAATCGGAATCTAATAGTAATTTAACCATTTCTTAAATGATTTGTTTTTACATAACAAACACACAAACAAATTATTAAACATTTTGTTAGTAATATTCGGATAGGCAATAATTGTGTTTATTATTATTTTTATAATTATTGCAAGATTTATTACAATGTCAAATTCAACGGCGACAAATCGTATTTTCTATATAACGGTAAAGTGTCGTTACAAATTTTTGCATTTATAAATATAATGATCTGAACGCAAAGTAATTGAAAGATGAAATTACTTTATTCAGTATTTTATTGCCCATTTTGTTGGACGATCTTTTGACGCAACCATTTGTTAACTTCATGATTGCAAACTCATAGAATTTCTGGTTTTTATCAGCAAAAAACTGAACCAAATGTGATTTGTCATCAGCCGTGTTCGTCATGTAAAGTTGTTATCATTCAAAAAATTTTACAAACTTCAAAATTTGTCATATCGATCGGAAACAAGTAGTTTACATTGAATTTTTATACTTCATTGTATTATTCACCTTAAATTTGCGCCTGAAAATGAAGAACAATATTAACCATCAGTCACTTAACGATTACAGCTTTTAAATACTTAATCGAATATGTTTAGCTAAATCTAGTAGCATTAATTATTAAACAGATGTCAACATATTTGAGGCTGAAGATGTTTCTGAGTGGGAACATTTTCCATTATCGTTTAAAATTTTATTTTTAATTTCATTTGTGCAAAAATATATGAAACAACGAAAATTCCAAGTTCATCAATGTACATGCGCCCACTGAAGAGAAAACTGATGAAGTTAAGGATGAGTTTTATGAAAAGCTGATGACAACATATAGAGCTGCACCCGGCCACGACATTAAGATTGTCCTAGGCGATTTTAATGCCAAGGTGGGACAGGAAACAATATATCACCCAACTATAGGTAAGCACAGTCTTCATAAAACAACGAATGAAAACGGACTAAGATTGATTGATTTTTTTTGCCATGTCAAAAAACATGGTCATTAGTGGTACATATTTTCCACATAAAGATATTCACAAGATGACGTGGAGGTCTCCAGATGGTAGAACAAGTAATCAAATTGATCATGTACTAATTGATGGACGTCACTGTTCAAATATAATGGATGTACGAACTTGTCGTGGTCTAAATATTGACTCAGATCATTATCTAGTTCGGATAGTGCTACGAGCCAGAATTTCGGCCAGTAATAACACACAACCTGTAGGGTTGAAATGGGCAGTCGAGAAACTTGAACAGGCGGCGGTAAAACAATTGTACATGGATGCAATGGAACAACGAATTATTACAGATTTGGAGGCTTACCAGTATGAAACTAATATAAATAGTATGTGGAAAAAATTAAAATCATGCGTTGAAGGGGTCGCAACAGAGGTGATTGGAAAGGGGATGGTAGTAAGAAATGAGTGGTTTGATGATGAATGTAGAAATGCTCGGGATGCAAAAAATGCGTCCCGGCTGAAAATGCTAACGCGGGCTACACGGACCACTGTGGAAGACTATCGCGAGAAGAGGGATTTCGAGCGTAAATTGATTCGTAAGAAAAAACGAGAATTGGAACGAAAGGTTGAGGTTGAAAATGTGAGGTCACAGGTACGAATCCGAGGTAAATTATGTGATCACTTTGAGACGGTTGATGGACTACGACAAGGCGATCCATTATCAACACTGCTATTTAATATTACGCTGGAAAAGGCAGTGAGGGGCGTAAATATTGATAAACAAGGCACGATTTTCACAAAATCGGGTCAATTGTTAGCGTATGCTGATGATATAGACATAATGGGTCGGAATATGATAATTGTCAAGGATGCTTTCGAATCGTTACAAAAGGAGGCATCAGGTCTGGGTCTCAAAGTGAATGCAGAAAAAACGAAATATTTGGTGGCAACGAATACATCACGAATTCGAGATCAAACGGTTAATATTGGAGAACACAATTTTGAAATAGTCAATAGTTTTGTATACTTAGGATCGTTGATAAATGTTGAAAATGATATTGAAGAGGAAATACGCCGCAGAATAGCAACTGGCAACAGATGTTATTACGGGTTAAAAAAACAATTCCGATCGAAAACATTACAACGAGATCTTAAGTGCAAGCTATATACAACTTTAATACGTCCAATATTAACGTATGGGTCGGAGGCTTGGTGCATGACACAAAACTAGGAACAACTACTTCGGATTTTCGAACGAAAGGTACTCCGTGGCATATTTGGTCCCGTCAAAGAACAGAATGGTTGGAGGCGACGATACAATATTGAATTAGACAAGTTGTACGGTCAACCAAATATTGTCAAAACAATCAAGATCAATAGATTGAGATGGCTTGGACACGTAGAACGCATGGAGGAGGAGCGTGTGCCAAAAAAACTGTTAAATGGTAAACCGGAGGGTAGAAGGAGAGCCGGAAGACCTAAGGCGAGATGGCTAGATGCAGTAAACTGTGATATAAAGATCCTAAAAATTCGGGATTGGAAGACGTTAACTGCGGATAGGTCAGGTTGGAGAAGCGTGTTGGAGAAGGCTAAAACCGCACCCGGGTTGTAACGCCATGGAGTAAGTAGTAAGTAAGAGTCTTTACAATTCTTGACTGAGAGGAAAATAATAGAAGTCGAGCATTTTATAATCGCATAGTGATGGGATGTTTAAGTATTTGTCATCAACATAATTTCTATGCACATTTATACACACATATAAACACATTATAGATTTATGATATATTAGTAACTTAAATTTTTTAAATTTTTATAGTATATAGTATAATAAATGCTCAATATATTATTATTAATGCATTATAATATATACATTATATATAAATATAGACATATTGTATATCTATATAATAGTTCATTTATATATATATATATATATATATATATAATAACTAACAAAAGTATCCAACTGTGTTTAATTCTATTGTTATATTATTTCAATTATATAAATATAATATATATTGTGTTTTTAATATTTTCGAAAAATAATAAATATGAATCAATTCTAAAATCTGTGTGAGGTATGCCAATTTCTTTATAAATGGATAATTGACAAAACTTAAATTGTAAAATATTTTTTTTAAATTATCAAATATATATTTTTGAATACAGTTTCATCTTTTGTAGACTAAATATAATGTATAAAGTGTTTATTTAGATACTTAATCTAAATGTATTGACATATTATGACATTTCAATAACATATAAATTTTTTTTTTGTAATAACAGCTTTAATACACTGTCAACAATTTTTAAGTTAATACTTGAATTATACAATAAAATGATTATAATTTTTGTATACAAATTATGGTTTAGTGAAACAGTTGAATTGTTGCATTTTCATGAACTTGTACGATTATATTTTTGGATTATTCTATATAAACCTTTCCGCTTAAATATAACCCCACAAAAAATATAGTCTAATTGTGATAGATTCTCAGATACTTTATGGCAAGTGGCATTGACGTCGTCTCTGCTTCTTGTAATTACACGACAATTGAACACAAAACGAAACAAATTGATGATTTCACCCAGTGGTACATATAATGCACAGTATGTACTGGCGTCGTAACACTGTACTGTAGCTGTTCGTTACAATTTAGAAAAAAAAAATATTTATGTTAAAATTAAATTAAATTGAGATTATGTAATGCGTTACACAATCTTCACACCGTCAAAATCGACGGTGCCAAATAGTACAGTACAGAAGCAGTATATTTCGATAACAAAAAAAAAAAAAAGAAAAGGGCTAACAGTGTAGCAAAGTAGAATAAATGTAACGTACAAGAGAATAAAATACAGTATTAGTTATAAAACTCCCAGTCAATTTAGACCTCCGGCTTTTTTTTTCATATATGACTTACACTACTAACAATACAAAATGTTATAACAATCGTTTAACACGTTGACGGACAGTAGAAACAAGTGAAATTCGAAAATTGACACTATATGTTTTTGTAATTTTTAGAATATTAGAAGTATAGTTTTACTCTTTCTGCTTAAATACACTTAATTTTGATTAATTTTTTTATTTCTATTTAAAGTGTAAAATCAATCATAAACAAATACTTACCAGTATAAACAAAAAATATCGTTAAATGTATCAATAGCAACTGTAAATTGAAGAAAAAACAAGATCGCACTACTCCGTTCACAACCACGTGCATACTCAATGTATAACCTTGCATACTAAATTTTTTTTCGAAAACATGACACTAGGCTTCTACTTGTACGCTGGTAAATGCACATTTGTGCTGCTACAGCCGCAGTGTCTAAAAACGACCGTTTCGTATTGGACGGCTATTGCTGTCATGTCACATAGTGAACTTGAACTTGACGGCTATAGACGCAACTGTCCGTCAACGTGTTAATATACAATAAAAGAAAATTATTTATTGTATACAGAATTTTATAGCAGTATTCTCAATTTCAATTTTGTGTATAAAATAAATTGGTATATGAATCTCACTATATCAATATAACGAAATAGATATAGATAGAATAGCCGAAATATCGTAAATGGTAAAAGGTGTATATTTACGGGCTTTTGTAATACATATATTATATATATATATATACCATACAATATATATATATTGTATTTATTATATATAACTAATAATAAAGGGTGTCCCTGATTTCGACGGCAATACGAAAGCACTAGGTTCTCTGGGTCATTTTGCGTTGAAAATATTATATAACATTTTGTCCGATTCGACTTCGACTACGAAGTTACACGCAAATAACGAAATTTTCAATCTGACCGTGTTTTGCACTCTACTGGGATCAATAACTAATTAACTATTAGCATTAGCATACCGAAATCTTTAATTTGATGTTAAGATAAGACAATTCGGTCATGTGGTTATTCAGATACTTACAGGAATGTTGACAAATAGTTCAACGCCAGTTTTCTTTTTGATAGTTTGATCAAGCATAACTCGAAAAATCATGATTAAAAATTTTTTTCGGTATAAGTTTAAAAACTTGCCACATTCATAAGCTTTCATTTAAGCTATAACATTGCGATGGGTCTAAACTGGTTCCAGAGATATTCATAAATAACCACAACGATGTAGGCTTAAAATTTATTTTCGCTATTATAAATTTGATCTGTTGCTGTTATATGTAAACACATATGGTAGAGAATTTTCCTTTCTAGCCTGCCTATCACTTTTTCTCTACCATGGAAACTAGCTTTTCGAGATTTAGTGTTTTGTTATGTGATATTTTAAAGTTTGGCTTTTTTTATAATTTTATTTTAATATATTCTGATACGTTTTTTATATATATATATCTGTACGTTTGAAGTGTTGTTAAACAGTATGTGACGAATGTATTTTGAATTTAACCGAAAGATATTAAAATTAAAATTACTTCATTATTTTTTTAGTGTAAATAACAACAGCGATTATTATCTAAATAGAATAATAATATTAAATAAATAAAGACTGGCCGATGTTACTGCTGAACGAAATGTAATCATTTATCATTCATCACTCTTCACTCAAATTTATTTTATTGTATTTTTATGCAAACAAAACTGTGCGAGTAAAAAAGTGTAGTTGTGGTGCATGGATTATGCGAGTAGATAATAGAATATGATACGTGCTACACTACTACAGATTAGCATATAATCCTTTGACATTGACATTGTTGAGTTAATAATAAGTTTTCGTATAAAAGACGAATATTTTCTTTTGGATGATTGGTAGCAATATACTGAATGGTAATGGAAAGCTGTGTAGGACGAAAAACACGTATATATATTGATAATAAATATGAAAATGTATACACACAAAAATGTACAAAGTCGATATTATAAATCAGACATGGAAATCAATTTGTATTTTAGGTTAGCTTGGTTCGATTTTATTTTATTTTTCCTTTTTTAGTAACTTATAAGTATCGATTTTGATTTAATTTCATATTAATTTTATAAACATTTAGTTTTGGTTTTGGTTTTATAAACGATTGTCAGTCTAGTAAGACAATTAATCGCTACGAAAGAAAACTTTATTGTTTTAAAAGCTAAACTTCATTTGTATTATTGTTTAACAAAAATAAAATTAATTGTGTGAATAATAAAGTATTAATAAAATATCGGAAATATCAAAACGATAATATACAATATTCGGTAGATCTATTTATCTTCATAAGTTTATATAAAATACCCCGGGGCATTAAAATTTATTAAATTACAAGTAAATGCCAAATCAAATATGTATTGCGTGTGTAATATTTAATATTGTGCGTCAATGTTCATACGCAGGAAGTAATAATGGATTACGATAAGCAATTTCCCGTATTAGTGTAAAACGAAGATCTCATTTTGTATTGATTCCAATCTCTGGCCATTATCACACGCATAGTAAGGAACATGCATACAGTATCAATATGACAATAAATATTATAAATTAATAAAGTTGAGAAAGGGTTATTTTGGAATAAAATAATTATTATACATTATGAACGGTAAGTACTTTTCATTAAGTTGAGAAAGATGAGAATGTTGGATTAAATTAATGTAAAATATTTTAACCAAAAACCATAATATACAAGTACAGCATCTTCTCGCGAATAATACAATAAAGATGTCATCTACTGTAGCTATGTATTACACGATACGAAAAAGGTACATACACATACATATACAGAATATTAAAGATTATTAATTTTGCAGATTTTCATTTTTTTTTTATATAGTTAATATAATATTTTGTTTTTATGTAAATGGATATTTTGTCTTATTGCCAAATAATGTGTGAACGAACAACTGAACATTTGGCACCTATTTTTTGTACATGTGTTATTTTTTAATTTCACAAAATTACTATACCCATAAATTTAGTACAAAAAAATAAACCAACGAAAAAAACTCTTGTATTCGTACTTGCATATGTAAATATTGATTTACACTTTATTGATACTTTTTAAATTTTTTGATATAGACATTAATAAGAAATAACATCACAAACGAGTTTAATGTTACATGTGCACATGCATATAAGAATACGTTCAACATTAATTTAAAGTGAAATTGAGTGATTTTTTGTTGTCGGAAAATAACAAGTAAAAAGAATAAAGAAAAAAGTTAAAAAATTATTTGTGTGTCAAATAGAAACAAGGGTATAAAACCTACGATAATAAAATGAACGTGACACACTGTTCAACCATGCACGAGTTTAAGCGTATATGGTCAATCAACATCGATTCTGATGGAAAAAGGAATCTAAGATATGTTGATGACCTCCTTATTATAATTAATATCTGAAAATTACGAATTACTTTAAATATTATAATGAAATGGTGCCAGTAAAAGCTTAAAACAATCATAATACTTATACCTAAGGATCTCTCTATTAAATGGCGAATCAGATTGTAATTGTTTTTCATTTTTCAAGATATAAGAAAAATTTTACACACACTTGTATCCCAAAAAATAGTTGCCATATAACGCCTATCGTGCCCTTTTTTTTTCTCCTTCTGTTGCACTGGCAACAGGTGCTATATATACCTATTGAATTTTTATTTCTGATATATATATGTATAGTGATGAACAGATATAATTTTAATATAGATATAAAATTCTCAACAAATTATCTTTTGTGTCAATGTTATAACAAATGTGCATAACCCATGTTCAAGATAAATTTTTCGTATGTAATACTACATCATGAAAAATGTGTGCAACACTTTTTTTTTATATTTTAAACATTTCCGCAACGAATGGTTCCATATGATGGGGCGCGATAAACTACCTACAGTGAGTATAATACCGATTTTTTTGATAACGTTTGTCGATAAAACTTTCAGAATGCAGTAATGAATTGCACGACCTTGAATTTATTTACATCAAAACCTATACAAATTGAGAACTATATACACTTTCATAATATTGATACAAATAGATGTTTTGAGAGGAAATTTTTCGGACTATCCTCATATTGTCAGTAGTAGTAGTAGGTGATGCAAGGTTAAATTTTTTTAATGGCCTTTTAAATCGCATCGATAAAATATATTTTATTGAATTTACGACAATTGAATCGTTGGCCTTTTATATTTGGAAATAATATATAAGAAATTTTCGTGTTGCTTTTGAATCTAGGATAAATGCACTTGCTTGGTTTTATAAAATCCATATATACATTAAATTCAGGTGATTTTTGCGTCTAGACTCTTGACATTAAAAAATAGAAAAAATGAAATGAATAAAAATAAAAAATTCATTGTAATTTGATTGTTACTATTATTATGTATTTTTTATTTAATTTAATGAAATCATTTGCGAAAATATTTGGTCCCGTCAAAGAACAGAATGGTTGGAGGCGACGATACAATTTTGAATTCGACAAGTTGTACGGTCAACCAAATATTGTCAAAACAATCAAAATCAATAGGTTAAGATGGCTAGGACACGTATTACGCATGGAGAAGAAATGTGTGCCGAAAAAAACTGTTAAATGGTAATCCAGAAGGTAGAAGGAGAACCGTATTTTTTTATATATAAACGTTTTGTATATAAACGAAAATTTCGCAGCAACACCGTAGCTGGATTAAAGAAAAAATAAAAAAATTATGCACTATGAATATTTCTTTGATTTCGTAATATCAAGAGAACATATTTTTATATTTTTATTTTATATATTTTTAAATCATATATTTTATATATGTATATAAGTTATATAAGCATAATTTTTTAATTTAATTTTTTGTTATAGACCACCCAAGTGTACCTCTTTCTCCATATATTCAATATATAGTATTTATTCATTTGTTTTTATCTCAATCATTTCATATATATGAAGATGTTGGTATTTTATTTGTTTTCTTTTGAATAGTAAAAGAAGTATAAGTATAATATTGTACAATATATGATCACAAAACTTAAATGTATATGATATGCATATAGTAAACTAAATATATTGTATATCTCTGTGTATAGATATACTTGAACGCATATATATATATATATATATATAACATATATCGGTACTAATATAATATAATAATATACACAGATGATATTTCCATCATCTGACAATCTGACGTTATATGAATCCACTATTTTTTGTTCTACACTCTCTCTCTCTCTGTCTAGCTTCTTAATCATCATTCAATATTGGCATCTTAATTATATTATATAAAAATTAATTAAATGATGATGTTATATGATGCTGAAGCTAATTACTATATATAATAATTAGTTAATTTATAACATTATAATAAATTATATAAATATTTATGATAATTTCTAAAATGGTTTTTTTTTTTTAAATATGTTGTACAGTATTGATATGGGAATTTAATACGATTTGGATCTATTAAATTATTCTTTTATAAATATTGTATATATGTAATAAAAAATAAAGATAATAAATGAAGATATTAATTTTAAATTCTATCTAAATTTTATACTTTAACCCGCACAATGTATAGGTATACTACACCATACATTAAAAATCATAATTTTTGCATAAATGTTGATTTAATATTTTAAAATTTAAATCAGTGACAACTTGTATATTTATGACAATTACTAAGTGTATGAAAAAAGTATTGTGTTCAAAGAAAAAGAACACAGAGTATACGTAGGAAAGTTTTGGTGGGTTTAATATTAATTGCATAATAACATAATATTGTATGGTATATGAACTGAAATTATGAACATTTTTTAATTAATTAATTAAAATAAAATATAATAATTAAAAGTAAACTATAGAAAATATAAAAAAATTTAATAAAATGCTTAATTTTTTGTTTTTCATTGTGTTCATAAACATCACTGTTAAAACAGAACAAGTTAATGCGCGCTGCAATTGATGCGACTTCAGCAAGGAATGGTTTCTAAAACCAATTGAAACTGTTAATATCAGCCAACGTCAATTGAACGTATTGCTCTATTTGAAGAAGAATTGTTATGGAACAATAAGTCATCATTTTATATTTATAACACACGTTGCAAGAGCTGTCAAGAATACATATTTAGAATAAAATATCTTGTATCAATTTGAACGAATGACTCCCTTCCAAAACTTACAGAAACTAACTTAATGTATTAATAAATATATTTAAAAATATATGTGTATAAAAAAAACATTCTATATTTGTGTGTGTGTGACGTGTGTACATGAATTTATTTTATCTTGATTATTTAATCAGCAGTATTATTATTTTTTCTCTGGCGAAATATGTTATGCAAAAAAAAAACAAACATATACATTATTATAATTTAAAAATATGGTAGATTCAACTGATCTCACATGATATTCTATATAATATAATTTAAATATGATGTTTATATTTGTAATTTAATTTAATAGATTTTATATATATAGAAATAATAAAATAAAAAATCTGTAAATTAGATTTATCGACTTATGAAAATTATATATACAATATATATATATGTAAGAAATTAACTAGTGTATAACTAACCTACAATAAATGTTCACACATTAAAGGTTATAATTTATAAATTAAATAAATTAAAAATATAAAAATTAAATTTTGATATTGAGAAATAATTTGTACAAAAATTACAATCAGGTTGTTAAATGTAAATTTTATAAGTAAATGAAGTGTGAAACGCGTATATAAATTTAAGATTCGATCATATTATTATTGTCTACTAAATGTTTTATTATTTATTTCTTTATTTGTACATTGAAAAAATAAAAATCGTTTAAGTGAACAAATTTTAGCAAACTGCGCCGATTAGTACAAATTATAAATACAAACAACAAATACATATTTGATTGTGGTTTGGTTGTGGCACCAGTTCGCGTTCAAAAAAAATTAAAAAATATTTAGTTTGTTGCCAACAGATTCTAACTACCAATTTCGTTAAAAAAACAACCAGTTATGAATTCAATAAAACAAGGCCTCGGATCAGACAGGATAAACGGCAAAAACTCAAGCAATGAAATAAGATGCATATATTAATCTATATATATATTCATGATCATCGGAACCACTGGATGTTTCGCAAAATTCATGAAAAAAATTTCCCTCTAGACCCCAAGGTTCAATTGAAATTAAAATTTATTGATCATCAAAAGTGTCATATTAATTGGAATTGAATGGATATAATATGCAAATAAACAAACAAATTGTCGCATTTGATTGAGAAGAAAATTGACGAACAACAATGTACTTTAAAATTATGATTGCAGTATATTGTTAATTTATATAAATATTGGAAACAATTTTTTCTGGTTCCAAGTAATTATAAAATGTGTAATGCATTTGTGAACCAAAACATTTACTTCGCAGTGGTCTTTTTTTGCATGGTACGCGACCAGGTGAATATGAAGACTGATGAATGATATTTTTGAATTCTGTACCATCTATTTAATTGTTAATGGATAATTTTTCATTTCCATAAATTTGATTTTATGAATATGTTCATCAGTTTACAATGTTGATGAACGACCAACACGTGTGGATGATTGTATATTATCTACTAGATTTATTTTTTTACATAAAATTTGGTTAAACAGCGTGTCATCAATACACATACAATTTACAAACAAAAATATCAATTGTATTATAATTAATATTATATATTTTGTAATAAAACAAAGTTCAAATCAGAAATAGATGAAATGAAACTGATATTTTTGATTATAAAATGCAATAAATGAAAATTTTATATTTTACATAAATTCATATTAATATAATTTACACCTCTATAAAAGTTATATGTATATCGTTAAAATAGTTTACTCAAAGTTTAAAATAATAATAATAATATGGTAAATGGTCATCATTCGTCGTGAATAAATCTAACTAACCATCTATCTGCATAGTCAATATAAGCCAATATACTAATAAATATGAATAATAAAATTATAGAATTATATAGAATATACAAATTAGCAGAACAATTAGACTTCAACATGATATGTAAATATTACAAGAAAATCAATTTAGAAATGTTAATTAAATGTTACTATATAGAGAGTTATAGTGTAGACGGTATTGTTATACATATATATATAATATTATATATCAATAATTCATATATATAATTTATGATAATTTATTTGTACCATTATAACTATGTGTATATATGGTCTTAGTGGTTTTACCCATGTCCATATAATAGAATACATTAATCTCTATACATTAAAAATATAACAATATACTACACAACATATTTAGTATAAAAATATATACACACGTAAATTGAAAGATGTATCGCACGTACATATATTTATAATACAATATTCGATTATCGTTCTATAAGTATAAGTATAATTTTTTTGTCATATGAAATATCGGTTGATGTTTTAGTGTTTTTTTCATATTGTTTAATTGCGCTATTATTTTATGTGTTCAAAGTATTTATTATTATTATATTTATGTATTTAAATTAAATTAGTAACCAAAATTTGAAATATTGGTGGTCTGACATAACAATAAATAAGTTTGTTACAATATTCAAATCATTGTAGTAATAATATGAAGTACAAGCAATTGTAAAAATTAGACAAATAAAATAATGTAAATATAAATTTTTTAAACAAATTTAGAAATAGATTAGAATTATTAATATATAAATATATACAGATATCTAATTATATTTTAGTTAACATTAACCGTGTTCATCCGCGGACACACTTCTACTGATTCGAATTCAAAACTAACTGTTCTACTGGTCAATTTTGTTCAGATTGATTAAACAAGATTATAATTTATAGTATCATATTGTAAGTCTATCATTAAAATAGAACAGCCGATCATCATCAGTTATGTAATCTGATGTGTAAAATTGAATTTGTATCAATTTGAAAGAAATTTCATCCAGATTGAACCGGAAACCAGTCAAAATATGCAAATTATATTGTATAGAATGGGTATCAACTATAAAAAAAAATATTATTGAATTAATATTTAATTAAAATTTAAATTATTTATATAATATTAATATGAGTAAATTTAAAAATTCGTTAAAGATATGTAATACTAATTATATAATCCGAATGTAAATTAGTTCATATTCAATTGGCCTGTATATCAAGAATGTTACCCTCCAGCTTCCGCTTTCGTATAATAAAACACTATTAACAGTTCCAAAACTGTCCATTTGATATTCGTATATTGAAAATTTCATGGAAATTAAATAATAAATGGTTCTAGAATAATGCCAATGGGAATATTAGACTAGTTAAAAGTTAAGAAAAAATGGACCATTAACGATTTTAGAATATATTTGGAGAATCCATATTAGTATCATTTAGGTGAGTTTACTGTTTTTTTTTTTATAATTTAAATTATTCGGTCTACAATTTTATGAATATAATTATTTATACATAAATTTATATATGCAAACAATATAATACATAGATATCACGATTTGCGATTGCTAATTGACTTAATGCCAATCAAATAAATTAATAATATATAATAATAAAATTAAAATATATATTTTATATGTCCTCTATTATGATTAAAATAAAAGTTAACACATTGAGTACAAAACTAAATTTGTTTTTCTTTAAACAAATATATGTTCTTTGGTTAATTCATTAATGTTGGTATACAATTTTGTATCAAATAAATAGTTTATTACAAAATATTATTATTATTATTATTATTATTGTTATGCGTTTTGGTTGCCCAAATATTCAATCGATCAATATATATGAATGAAAGCATAAACACATATATCATATACAAAATGCCAATATAACAATATAACGTACATAGAGCAGCGTGTCCAATGTGTTAAAAATTTATTTTGATCCGAATCTATATATTATATTATAAACATATATGTATAAAATAAATATTTAAACACTAAACAATTATCCATTTTATAACAAATATTATAAATGGTAAACATTTCACTGTACAAATTGTGGTGTACATAAAGATAAATAAACAAAATAAAAAAATAACATACAAGACACATATACAATTGCACCATTTGACATTTCTACCATGTCTATGGTAAATTTAAAAATTGTAAATTATAAAATATATAGCCAATAGCATGGATATTATCCAACATGTAATTTCTATTAATATACCATACCATACATATTATATATAAACATAGATTAGTTGCTATATATGTACACTTATTGTCTTATTATTTCCACATGTATTTCGTATTTGTAAATTTAAGTTTCAGACTATCAGATGTATGTATATATGGTATATATATTACTATACAAAGCATAAATTCATATTATAATCGTAAACATATATAAAATAAATAATAAAATGAAATGAAATGAATAAATAAAGTCCAACAAATACACTGTACACGTTACGTTACCATCCATAATAGAGTAGAATGTAAAAAAAAGAAAAAAAAAACCGCACAGGCATGATCAATCAATTATAAAAATGATACTGTAATACGCTTCTTTTATATTTAAGAGATTTATCGCTTTTTACAATCTTTTCAAATCGCAGAGTTGTTGTAAATAGTATATATATACATCTTTCTTTCTATATATATTATCTATATTAATTCTTCTCTTAAAATATGCTTTTATTATATTATTATATACCGATTTATATATGTTGTTAATGTGAAAATAAAAGTTAAATTCTAATTTTAATTCAAATTATAGTTATTATATGATAATCAGAGAATGGATTAATTTTTATATATGATTTTAATATATGTACGTACAACAGCACACTGCTGTTGTGTTATCTATTTATAGCAATAGAGTTTCTTTTCTGTTATTAAGGTAAAACGATTCGTATATAAACGATATTTAACTCACATTTTTCATAATACCATACGTTTTTTAAATGGTATTTTAAATGACAGAATGTATATAAGCGAGGATATTAATAAGAATTTTCTGGTTTACAGATGTAATTGGGTTGATAACTTTAATTTGTTACACTTTTCATATATCAGATAACTAAAGATCTGATTTTGTATGACACTGGTTTGATTATATACGATAAGTGAAACCCATGCATTTTGTTAATGCTTGGTACACCAATTATAAGATCGTCCAGTTGATGTTGATGACGACCAAATCAAATTAATAATAGATGCGAAACGTCATAGTACAACAATTGAGTTTACAGAGAAGTGTATCACAATGCATATATGCATTGTAAAGCGTTTTATAAAACAAATTGGCTATACAAAAAAAAAAAACTTAACATATAACGAATTTCCATCAGCGGAAATGATTGATAACTGGGGCGGTTGTATACATTAATGTAAATCGAAAAAGATCGTGGAATACGTAAGATGAAGCAGCGCGTAAACAACATCTAAAGTTGATATTAATGTATTCGACAACATGTTAATAATTTGGTGGGATTACAAAGTCATTGTCTGTTCTGAACTTTTACCATGCAACCATATAATTTTTTCAGATGAATATACATTCAACAAGACTGACAACAATGCAATTTAAGGAAAGCGATTAGAATTGATAAAATTCTCCATATAATCCTGACCTTGCATCATTACATTCCCATTTATTTCATTTTTTGCAAAATTTTTTGAATGGTTCAAATTTCAATAATGATGAAGTTATAAATTATCACTTGATTCTGTTTCTATTTATATAAATATGAGACGAATTCGTTCCACGCAACATTTAAGAAAAATGTACACCGATAAATATTAACGTAATGTCATACATTCACATAGCTTTTAAAATAAAAATAAAATTAGTATTAATTCAATAAATAAAATTCTCGCATAACAATTGTTGGAAAATAATTGACAGTTTTCTGGTGTAGCGAATGATCTATTATATACATAATTCAAAATAACAACAATTGTTGATCTATAAAAACGATCTGTGAAAATTACACATAGAGAGAAAAATATTTTATTTTGTTTTCATAATATTTACTATTATTATTATTATTATTATTATTATTATTATTATTATTATTATTATTATTATTATTATTATTATAATACTATTATATTAGCAATATAAAAAATAATAAATATAATAAACGATCAAAGCGCGCCTGGGTTGTTCAATATAAAAATAATATTATAATGTGAAATTATATGTGTGTTAAACAACATAATGTGAGATCTGTTTTGTGGTTCTTACAAAAAAGGAAAATTTTTATTTAATTTAATTTATTTATTTATTTATTTTCTATAACTTTAAAGAATTTGCAAGGCATTTTTTTTCTTTTCATTTTGCTTATACGTTTCTCTCGTCGATTGTTTTTGCTAATAAGGTGTGAAAAATGCATTAAATTGATTGTATTTATGCCCTTGAACAAAGTGCATATAATATATATGTACGTACAAATGATAATTCAATATAATATAATATTATAAAAATAAATATACCATAACATGAGAATAATATAGAATAGTCACATTGTAAATTCATTTTGGTCATTGCTCAAGTTTCATAGAAATTGATGTTGTGTTGTCTATGCATGCACTATTATAATTTTAATCATATCGACACGTATGTGTGATCAAAAGAACGCACATATGAACGTCGGATTGGCTACAATTCAAAAATAAAAGGTCGTGTCAAATGGTACCTCCACCAATAAATGAGCCTCAAACGATCAAACTTAATTTTGTCTATACGACCATTAATGATAGCTGCCATAAGAAAAAATGTTAATGCGACTGTGGCGTGAAACCATTGATTTATCGTATGCTTAAAATTCTTTTCTTATTCTCATTAATCAAAAGTGTCGTCGTGGTAAGCGATTTTTTTTGAATTATAATTATTATCTGGAAATATATAATATTATTATAAAGAAATTATCGCATAAATATTATTGAAATAGTTAATTTTATTAATTTTAGAAATCTAAACATCTAGTATTGATTTTTCATATATTCATAACTGTATGCGTGAAAATGACTGTTGTATGTTGTGAAATACATATATTTAATCGATATATGAAGAAAAATTAAAACAATAAATGAATTGTGTACAAACACAAGTATTGATTTTCAAATGAAACGGCGAATGTGGTCGATATTACAAGGAAATCCAAGAGAAACATACCAAATTTTCTTTATCGACCCAATCTCATATCTTAAATATATCATACCTTTTAAGTAATTTTTAACCGGTTGCGTAACATATGTGGTTCTGACATTGTCATGGTGAAAAATTAATTTGTTGTGTCTAATATTCCATTCTGACCGTTCATCCTCTATATAGCCCGCTTCATACGCATCAGTTGTCGTTTTTTGGATGTGTTGCCAAATTTAACAAATACAAGTATAGGATATCTATTAATAAAAGGACAGATTCTTATTTGTATATCCAATACACATGTGGTTCGTCACAGTGAGGTTACAATTTTTATTCATTTAACCATATGAATAATTTATTTCCGCGAATCTAAATGAAATTATTATAGTACATAATATATTGTACAAAATTTAAATGTGTCAAAAATTAATTAATTCTTATAAATAACAAGTTATTTAGTTGTAATTATTACATGCGTATGTACCTATAGCTATACATAATCTATATATATATACAATAATTATAATTAAATGTAATATGTATAGCGAGGACCTTTTTTTAAAGTTATTTTCACATTTACATGTAAGAAAAATGTCTAAATAGATATAATATTATTATGGTATAGTTGAGGAGGAGTGAGTGTGCAATGTTTTGATTTTCCTTTTTTTTCCAATTTTATTATTTAATACAAATCTATATAAATACGAGTAAATAATTATGAATGGACGTTATTATATGTACAAGTAGATATAGAAAACAGATGTTTAATTTACATACGAAAATAATGTGTATTTAATAAATTTTGTGCATATTCGTAAATTATATTATGTATACAGAAAAAATATACATTAACTTACCGGAGATAGTTTGTTAAAAGTAATGTGTGGTAAAAACAACGTTGTTTTTTTTTTCTTTTCTTTTTTGTAGTATAATTATTTTGGATTTTTTGGTTGAAATTTTGATTTATTGCTCAATTTATATTTTATTTCTTACATAAACCCACAGAAAATACATTATTATTAATAAAATCAAAATTGAATAAATTTATATAAAACGGAAATTGGATGAAATAATATAAATGTAAATGGTAGTAATAATTTGAGGTTTATTTCATGTATACACAGGGTATAAAACATAAATTTATTTCCAAAATATATAATAAATTAAATTCTTATAATAATAAAATAATGAAATTCATTTGCGTATATTCAAATTTGATTTCCTTTTTTCGTTTCTTTATTTTTTATTTGTTCTTTTTTTGTATATTAAAGGATACATTTTTGGTTGAGTAATTTTTTTTTAATATTATTTGATTTTTAATCCTTTCTTTTTACTTTCAATAATAATGGTTCTTTTGGGGGTTTTATATTCTTTGGTTTTTGTTTTTTTTTTTTTGTTTGTTTTTGAAAGCAGATGGTTCATTTTATTATAGTTATATTGTAATTCATTAATATATATGAAATGGAAAAAAAATTAAATATGACAGTAATGTCAGTAACATAACGTTATTACATGTTCACAAATATACCTTCTACTATCTAACTCAAAATTTTAATAAACAGGTAAAATAAGTTGTAGTAAATATAGATAAAATTTGAAATAAATTATACAAAATAATAACAGATTTTTAATTAAGCAAATAAATTGGAATTAGTAAAATAATTAATTATATTAATTACAAAAAAATTAAAAAAATACCGCATATTCTACAAAATGCACAACAGACTAACATCGATCGATTTTACATCCATTGAAAGAAAGTCGATACCATGACGTATTGGCGCTTGTATTGTATGCAGTATTCTTCTTAAAAATCATATATTATTTCAATTTGTTGAAAGCGAAATTGTAAATAAAAATAATAATTTATTAGTATTTTAAATAAAAATATGATTAAATAAATAAAATCTTTGGATTTAATTATCGAAAGTTATACTAAAACGAAACTAAATTAATTCTTTTTATATTGTAAATAATAATAATAACTAATTGTTTTTTTATTTATTCTTTATATTTTCAGGTAAATTAATAGAAATGATTTTGTTATACGTATTCAAAAGATTTTTGTTTATAACAATGCAGAATAATATTTATATTGGGGTTCGTAATTTAATTTAATAGATTTTAGCAGAATGAAATGAAATATTTGTAAATTTTTATTATTACATAATTTTACTTAAAAATGTATTGTTTTGTATTATTGTATTGTATTGTATACTACTTTTTAGAATGTGGAATGGATGCAATATAATGATGACAGTTATGATATAATTTAAGTAGTATGATTCACAGTATACTGAGAGTTCTACTTTCAACTGAGATATTGTTACTTAACTATGATGTGAAATTTTCCTTCAAGTTATACATAATAACCATTTAGATACATTCAACAGTGATATTACCATTAAATGCATCGCTCGGCTTATATGACCGATGATTTTACTTCTTCCAAATACAGTATGGCATCAATTCTACTGTTTAACATATCCGTATAGATCCCGTAATATACACAAGCATTTTCAATCTCTACATTCTTATTAAAATAAATAAACTTAATAAAATAGTCTAATAAATAAAAACATATATTCACTCGGTCATAAAATAATTACCGAAAAATTTCACATGTCTATTGAAATCGGTAATTCACCATTGATTGGCATGAACGCCTACTACTGATTGTTTTAAATTTAACTTTATATTGGAGGAACATATTTATAGGGGGCGATCAAGATTCTAACGAATTTCTTTTGAAATTATATTTTAATACTCCATATTATTTTTTTTTAAAGTAAATGTTTGGCAATACAAATTGATCGTCTCGTTGAGGATCGAAAAAAAAACTGATTCTTAACATTTCACAGGTTTATGTTATGTATATGATTGTCAAACAAGCCTTATAGTTATTATGAAGTGTGTGATCCTATTTATTTATCGCACAATGCATATATCTTATTGTGTATATCGATTAAGTGGGCATGTGTAGTGCGACAAATGCGATCCGGTACAAGAGTAATAATATTCCAAACAATTCTCAATACGGCAATTTACTATAATGAATTACAAAAATTTTCAAATATAAATATCATTTTTCATTCACATTACGATGTTACATAACTCAAAAAAACACTAACCATTATTGCATAAATCAACCAACCTACAAATTATACAATCATAAATAATACTATACAATATATAATAAATATAATTAATGTAATATGTAGAAGAAGTTGTGAGAAATATAAAATATTTGACAAAATAAATTATGAATTTAATCAATTAATATTCATCTATTGTCCGTGAAAAAAAAAAAAAAAAATAAACATTATGAGCTCATTTTATGACTACGTGTTTTTTGTTTTTTTTTTTCTATTTTAGTTAATGTATTTATCAAAATTTTTAGGTGAATGGTGAAGATAGTCGCACCTTCTTTTATGTATTATTTCTTATTTATCTATTATTAGTTTTATAAATTATGTGCGTTTACTGCCGTACGGTTACATTTAACTTCTTTTTTGTTTTACTTAACGTCCTTCACATTTTCCTCAACACTTTCGCTATCGACCCCGCCGGTATCACATATGATTCGTACATAAAGTTTGCTCAAACCGACCAGTGTCTCATATATGTATAGGACACTTGTTTGTCCCTTCACAGATCGTATGTGGCCACATGGTCTTTTTAACAAAACAATAGAGATGTTCCATATATAAGATAGTCGGGTTCATTTTGTAAACTGTACCAAACACCATTCATACATTTGGGAATCATATCAAAATATTAAAATATGTTACACATTGCACAAACCTAATTTTTTATATTGCAATTAATTTTGAATGTAAAACAGTACAAAATTATATTTTAAAAGGGTATGGGAGAAAACGGTGCCCTTTTATACGTGTTGATACGGTGGTAACGAACGTGTTAACACTAATAAATTCATTATAAAATCTATGTAGAGTAACTTATATCATATATACACATATATTTTATAAATATGTATAAGATTCAATAAACAACAAAAAATTTATGAATGAAATAAGATTCATTATAAAAAAATAAAAATTATATTACACTACATATTATTTACACTTATGAAGTCAAAACTTCTCGCTCTTCTCTTTACAACAAATAAATAAAATAATATGTAGTACATTTAAGTCACTTTTAATAAACACATAAAACCTAATTTTTTTTCTAATATTTTTTTTCCTTTTTACTTTTTAGTTTGTTTTTAGTTTTTTTTTATTTTTCAAAGAAGCATAAAATATAATAAACTAAAAATATACATCGACATTTAGTTTAAAATACAATTATAATACGTTTTATTCTTTTCTTATTTTTACTTTTAATGTTAGGGCATAGTGGGATAAATTTTAACACACAATATAGATGGGCGACCGCAAAACAAAACATTATAATCACAAACAATAATAAAATTCAAAGAAACCAAACAATCTGTACAAATGCACGTGCAGACATACATTACTTTGATTATTATAAAAAAAAAAAAAAAAAATTGCACACGCATCCTCCTCCAGCTGTTAATTTGAAAGAAGTACGATAATACGATGTATGCGAAATTATTTCAATAGAACAATAAAAAGTTATTAAAGTTATTAACAAAAAAAATTCTAAATAAAAAAACTTTAAAACAATGGAAACAAAGTGGTGGCACACGGTAGGTACTTTGACTTTGACCATTAGAAAAATATGTCGGATTTGGCTCAATTACGTATACAATTCTGATTTCTAAATGTTAAAATAGGTAGGCAGAATTTGTCACCACCGCATCAAATCGTTTCATATATGAAATAAATAAACTAATTATTGCAGTGTCTCATTCTCGATTATATCAATGTCATAATAATGTAAATCAAAAAACCGATTATAAGTATGTTGCTTTCACCATTACATTCTGTGAGTCTTCGTCTAATATTACAAAATTCTAATGTTGTACCTTAAAATATAAAAACACATAAGTTTGTAAATTAAAATACGATTATAATATGAAAAAGTTTGAAAAACTAAATGGTAATTTTCAAAATATTCGCCATTAATATATATATATATAATATTTTGCCATACACATCAGCCTAGCATACAAATTCTATATTATTATAGAAATTGTGTTGTAGTGAAACAGAAATATTCATAAAGTCATTATGTCGAATATATTTTGCTTGTGCAAATCGTTGATCGGTCAAACAAGACTGAATCGATCTAAATAGATAGTAACAAGAATGGGCCCAGTAAACAAACAAACAAACATTATATTCCACAGTTCTTAGCTTAAAACTAAATCAAGTATTTTTAATGTTATAAATTTATATAGTTGCTTGAAAGTGTGCACAATCAACCCCGAATTTTCCGCTAATGTCAAACTCTGCTAAACTCCCGTAAAACCAAAATTATATATACTTAAGACTATCAACAGTGTTTCGATTTAGTATCACGCCAGTATAATTACAAAACACTGCGCAAATGGGCATTATATAGTCATACTATGCTGGCTGCAGCGAGTAAATCAGTACTTTGACGATATGACCGGCAAATCGAGGACAAATTTAAATAAATTTTTAAATACACATACAATATAAACATATAGCCCATTTTACTATATCGTACCCTAACTATATGTTCCATATACAATTTAATTTGCAATTATTTTCGCCCAAATTAAAATATCGCGACAAACTAAAAGATGAATAAGTCATAAAAATCAAAAGAAAAAAAAAAAAAAAAAAACAAACCACACCAAAAACAAACGAAACGAATTGTATAATAAAAAAAGACACAACAGTACATGGACAAAAAAAAGTCAACAAATTTTTGCATCTTTATATTTATAGTTCCGTACACATTATTCCTTACATTTATTGCGCTATTTGATTTATATATAATATATGTGGTTGGTTTTTTTTTTCTTTCTTTTCTTTCTTGACTTGACTGCTGGAAATCATTTACGAAAACGCGGTTATGTGGATGAATAAAATATAAAAAAATAATAATAATAATAATAATAATAATAATAAAAAAAATAATACTTTATTTTTTTTTCGACCCATGAATAAATCTAGAAATGTGTTTGTTTCATTTTTTTCTGTTAATATTATTATTATTATTATTATTTATATTATTATTATTATGTATACGATGATGAGAGAGTGTTGCTGTGTGCTGTGTAGTGTAGCGTATTGAAGAATATTAAATATATATGTGGTACACTATATACATACAAATAATACTTAACTATACTCTACAATATATCTATATTGTATATGCTATGCATGCATATATATATATATATATACAAATACTTCATAGTCATACATATATCCATATATAAGAATATAGATGAGTTGGAGTCCGGGTTATTAATAAAGACCACACATTCTGACATCAAGACCACCCAATACGTAAGCGAGAATGAAAACGAAATACCAGAAATTAAAATGTTTCTATTTCGTTTCGGATATTATAAAAGTTGATTAAATTATTAACCCTTTAATTGCTGTAATTTTATTGCTAATTAGCAAATCCATTAAGTAGTAAAAAAAAAAAAAGTATAGTAAATATAAATATAAGAAAATATAATGTAATTTTTCTTTTTCTTGTATGGGTGGTTTATGTATTTTTTCTTTTTTATAACTACATTTATTTATAAACATTTTGTTTAATTTGTGTGAAATATTTAAAAATAACTTCTTTAGCAAAAAATAAATGCAAAAAATAGTCATTTTATCGTAAAAATATATTTATTTATATTATTTTTTTTTCCTTTTTAAATATACCTTTGATTAATGATCTCATCATAAGAATCATCAATATTATATTTATAATCTTTTTTTCATTTCATTTTCTCGTCGTAGATAATATAAGCGAATAAAAAAAAAAAAATAAATAAATATTATTCGTCAAAATGTCAAAATATTTTTATTGTATTATTATATACAAAAAAAAATCAAAATTTAATAATATTATTATGACGGAGAGTATTATAAATATATTTGTTAATGCTTTTTTTTTTCTTGTTAACTTTGTATGGCTTATAAAAATATAATTTTTTTCATTTTAAATTTTATTTGACGGGTTATACATAAAATTGTGCACCAAATATAATACTACATGGCTGCGTAAGGTGTATTTCAAAGTCAAAATATTATTTAATTATCTTCAGTCTATCTATAACATTGTAGCTGCTGGTGGTACACTCAATTGTTTACTATAGATAAAACTACAGTATTTCGATTCAGTAACCTGTTCGACCTCTATATGGCATTGCTCCTGTATTACGACACCTATCCTGTTGCGAAAACCAACTCAATGTCATTATTATAAGTTTGTCAATAATTTTCCCAGTCAGATCACTAAAGTACTTATTCCACAGTATATGATACCGTAGTTTCTATACAATATACTGAACAATCATATAAAAAAAAAAAAGGATCGACAAACACGCTTTCTTCTTCATCCATACAACCATTATAGTACGAAACTTTACACTCTTTTGTGTCCATTGTGACTATTGTACAGTATCTGTTAATTACAAAAAAATTAAATGATAAAGAAAAATGATTGAATTTTAATTTTTACAAAAAGTCTAAAGATAGTACAACATTTTATGTATCACCTCGTTATAAATTATATATTTTGTATATAGAAAGAGGGTGCATTGGTTATTTGACCTGTTGTTATTCTATACACATTACAAAATTGATTTGGAAATATTTTTCTTTCCTTATAAAATATATCAGGTAACAATTCTATATATATATATATTTTGTTATGACTCTTTTTACGACCATATGTATATTTAGTAATATATTTAAATATATATATATATATTATATACAGTGATGAAAGAAATTATTTCTAAATATTTTAATATTATTGTTTAAATGTCCTATTTTTATAGTCAACGCATAATTCTAAGTAACATTCTAAACACTAATCTTAAAAAAAAAAAACTAAGGCGTAATAAAACAAATATACTAATTCTTTTAAAATTCAAAGAGTTTGCTGATGGTATATAAAATAATAAATAATACGCTTCTAAAATTTTAACAATGGCTAGCAGTAGTTAGGTTTTGGTAGTGTGCGTGCCAAATGATCGTGCAGTACGAAAAAAATTAGCATGAGAAATATTTTCATAATGAAATTATTCAACGGCAGATTACCTTCGGTTCGTTTATGGAATCTGCAAAAATAAAACTAATCCGGGTGTCATCGGAGCATAGACAAAGGCAATGATGAATGTGTATTTTCACCATTTTTAAAATAATAGTTATAATAATTCGGATATCCGTTCATTGTGATTATCCGTATTAGCGAATACAGATGCAAATCAACATATAAAAGTAGTTCATATTAAAATAATTTAGACATGAAATTGAATAGAATTAATGGTTAAATAATCAAAGACATTTCAAGCAAGGGGATAATTTTATATTTAGTTACGTCGTTGTACCTCATATGAAAAAGGAATTAAATTGAAAATCAAGTAGTGTATACTGTTGTTCCAAGGATCACCAACATTTCAATGGCTTCATAAGAACAATTTTTACATTTGGTCGTGCTAATCAAATGAGAATGGCATTATTAAATATAAATTGCATATTATAAAATTGTAAGCTTCTACTGGTTTTCATATGTTTATTGAATTTTATAGTTTCATTTAATTCTTTTCTTAAATTTAACTCATATTTAATAATAGTTATAATAATTTTTCAACTGTTCCATTATGGAATAAACAAAATGCATTTATTTTGAAAATATAATGGATGGCACGGTTGATGCTACGAAAACATCTATCTTTCAATAATTGCAGACCATCAAATGGTGATTTATTATTACCAACTTAACTGCAATGGATAGATGGTATAGTAGATGCCATAAGTTCTACTTAGAGTTATATAAATTGCGTATAAGCTTTCTCGAGCAATAGGAAAATATAAACATTGTTACTGTGATAAAATATTTTATAAATTATATACAGAATATTATTTTGCTTCACTGTATGAAATTTTAATTGTATATATAGTTGATATTTTATATACGAGTACACATAAACAGACTAAATATTAAAAGATATTTATTGTATTTAAGAGTTTTTGTTGTTGTTGTTGTTGTTGATTTTCTGTTGGTGAATCTTTATTACTTATACATATAATGCATAGCACACAAATATGGTCATCAAAATTTACATATTTTTTATATTATTTATATATTTGAAAGAAATTTGTACACTATTAAAATTATATACATATATTGAATTCATTCTTTTGAACATTTATTGTTGGTTGCATAGGTCATTGTAAAATAAAAATATATATGAGAGAGAATTGTTATACAAAATATTATATAATAGTATTTTTCATTGTATATATTACTTTTAAAAAAAAAAAAAGTTAAAAAAATACATATTACATTAAAATTGACCGTAAAGCTAAACGACGCATGAATAATTTCTTTTAATAAATTTACTTAAAGAGTATAATGCTTTTATGGTATACATATTGAAAATTTTTTGTATTTAGTAAGCCCGTGATGATATGCAAAATAAGAAAACAAAAAAAAAAAAAAAAGAAAATTATTTATTTGAAAGAAAATTTTTGCATAATATTTAATTCTATTGTGAAAAAATTAATTAAAATAAATCATAATCGGCATATGTTAATTCATATGTTAAGACGACAGCACATCTTCAGTATATGCCAATGTATAAACGTATATTCACGTACATAAAATACCAATATAATTAAATTATAATTATATTCGTTGTTATGAATAAATTATTAAAATATAAATTTTCATAATATCTTTCCATAAAGTTATCTACTGGTATCCGGGGAATCATTACATTCGCTACTAAAATGTATACGGAAAAACGAATATACGAAACATTACTCTACTCTTACATTATTTGACTATTAAAATAATGGTTACTACTGCATATTATAAAACACATTACATATAATATATACAAAGAACATATTTAAATTAAAAGTAGATAGTTCTATATTATACAGAGGTAGGGTAAGACAGATTAAAGCAAATAATATGTTTATAATTGACAAAAAAAAAAAAAAAAAAACTATATGTTTCTTTTTTATTGTTATTATTATAATCATCTGCGTAGACATTTAAATTACAAGTATTAAAGGTCTCTCAAAGTACGAGTAAATGTAATCTAAAAATAAAACTTAAACATTATCAAAACCGAGTTCTTGCGTTTATAATTATATATATTTTATCAAAACAACAATCATTATTAATATAATTATAAGCTTAGCTTAGCTTCCATCGTTCATCGTCATTTAAAAGAAACAATTAAAAAAAAAAACTGTTCATAATACAAATATTTATTTATTTTTTTTCCACAATAATTACATTATTATTAGGTAAAGAATCTGTCACCTGCTGAATTAAATTACGCAACCACAAAACAATATTTAAATAAATTCTAAGTATAAGAAATTGAATGTGAATGACAAAAAGACAAAAAGATAAACGGAAAAAAAAAGACTATCTCAAAACTAAAGTTAAAGAAAAAAAATTTACGACAAAAATAATTGATTTATATAATAAATAACAAAACTATGTTTTATTATGTTTGTTTAAGTTGTGTGGATGATTGTGGACGAGGAGACCAACCTCAACGATATTTATTATTATTTTTATTTTATTCACATTATTAATTAACTCATTAACATTTTTCAATATATACAATATATAAAAAAAATTTGTGAAGATTTTTGAAAAGTGTTTTCATTTCGTTTTTTATATTTTTTTTTGTTTTGTTTGGTGTATATTTTGCGGGTATACATATTTTTTTCTTTGCATATTTGTGTATAATTAAATAAAAGAAGCGTCGACCCTCTCTCTCTTTGAAAACATAATTAATGTAATAAAATTGTAGATTAAATAATTAATAATTAAATTATATCGCAATATTATATAATTAAGAAAACAAAACAAAAAAAAAAAAAACTCTAATTTTATTATGTTTATCATCTTAATAAAAATTATATTATATTTTAGCTACTCTAATCTTATTTTTCGTATCAATTGAATCTCTTCTATACATATAATAAAGATTAAATACATAAATATTGCGTGTGCTATATTATTGAACATTAATATCTTCAAACAGATAATGATTATAAAATACATATATAAAATATATAAATAAATATGTTATTAATTAAAATAGAAAAATTTAAATAATTTTTAGGTTCTTTTTTTTTTTTATAAGAGGCGCCATCCATATAAGAATAGAATGGTGTTCGTTCGTATAAATAAGAAATACACAGCTAAAATAAACCTATTGATAGTAAACTATACGATACAGCATTATTTATAATTAATTAATTGTATATGATATAATCGATATATTTGAAGTTTATTATTATGTCAAACTTAACTACTCGTTGGTTGGACTAAAAATAGGAATTTATTGTGTACGTTATTTTGTAGCGACCATACTATCGCATTATATGATATTCCAAAGGCATGCCACGTTTGTGATCATATATTAAATCACATACTCATATAAACTATACCAAGTATAGTAATAGAATATGTAACACAAATATAACAACAACTACACTATAAATCTTCTAGATTAGATCAATTGGTATAAGGTGCTCGGTTATAGTCACTGGAGTGCATGTGTTCAAGCGCTAGTGTAACACATCAAGAGAAGTAGTTTTTCAATTTTTTATAATATTGACAAAAACACATATAAATCGCTATAATTTTTAATTAAAGTATATTTATCTTAATTTTCTATATCTCTATGGAAATGACAAAGTTTCGATAAAACGATTTCAATTTTGAGACATTTATTTTTCCATTTTCATTCTTCTACAATATTTTCGAAGCGTGTACCAATCAAAGCGTACCACATCGAGAAGAATAAATGGTAATCAGAAAACGTAATGTCTGATGAGTAGGTAGATTCCGAAAGAACTGCAATTGTGTCATTGATAGCTTTTGAAACGTATGACCCAGTACAGTAAGCCGGTATGAGCATCATAAACATGCAAGATACTCATTACACAGTGCGAAAACACAAGTTTAACTGTATATAAACAGAAAACAAATGAAATGATTTCGACATTACGAAAATAACATTTTTCGATATTTAAATATAGATGAAATAATATAGCACATTCTTTATATGGGATTCAGAGGAGGAGATGACAAAAAACGAATCAGTAAAAATCATGATCATTCTATCACAATAACATTTTTCATCCAATAACATATATCTATGTATTATATATTTTTTATAATTAATTTGTATAATTATACAAATAAAATTCATAATGATTAATTTAGTATATTATAAATTACTGCAAAATCCATATATGCATTTATAGATTTTATAGATTAGATTATACAAGGTAACACGCATCACAATTTCATGTAACATATAAATAATTAAATATATACATCAAAAGATAATAATAAAATAGCGACTAATTATTACCAAATGTGTGTATGAATATATAGTACAAGTTATTTAGATTCTCTAATTAAAGTCAATAATAACAATATATTATTATATGAAAAAGAATGTGTAAATATTTTAATTGTAATTTTTTTTATGTATTATTAGAGTAGCTGCTTATTTATTTATATATTCTTTTTAATTTTATTTATGTATCTTTTCGTTTAGAAAAAACTAAACAATTAATATCATTAATATAAATGACATAAAATTTAAAAATGTTTAACATCTTAATTTGTTACTGCACCAATTAAACGATTATATATTGTATATGTTTTTAAATAGATGTATATAATACACACCATACACATAAACAACGAGGCACTATACCAAACAATTAACAAATGTAGTAACAAAACCATAGTATCAATGTGTAAATACAGTATATATATAATACATGTTATAAATGAAAATTGTTAAATATTGTTGTAAGATAATGTACAATAATAAAAAAAAATTCAAAAAATACACCAAATAAATAAACACACAGTAAATACCATGAAAGCCACAAATTTTCCTCCATACACCACCATATACACACATAATACCATCTAGTTGAATTTTAGTACCTACATACCTATATATATATTGTATAATTTATATTGTGTTCGAAGTGCTACATTATTATATTTTTATTGTATGTAATTTTATGCCTTATAAATTTTAGATTTTTCACTGGCTGCTTTCCAGACAAAATACTATGTAGACGTACGTACACGTATACGTATATATGGAAAAATAAATATATATTATACAACATCGTGTTCAACATTTGCTTATACATTTAATTTAAATGCGAAAAAATAATTTATATTTATAAACTTCTCTAGCTTCAAACATTTTTAAAATGACTGGTATGCAATGCATAAATAGGTATTTCTTGCCAAATTTGTAGGATAACCATCTTGAATTGCATCAACTTTATGATCTTGTAATCGTTTGAAAAGTATATTCGCATAAAGAAAAAAAAATATAAACAATTGAAGACTGAGAGACCATCCATTCTGTGATGCATACATATTTTGTAGATGTTTCCATATATAAAACTTAGTGTCTATAATATTCAGTATTGATTTTAACTGATTTTACTAAAAAATACCAAAGCTAGCCCTGATTGCAAACAAATCCTCAAACCATAAGCGAAATTTATGAAATATCTCTGTGGTTTTTTTTTATTTTGCACATCTGCAATCTAAAACAACCTAATCTTATCATTATTATGTGTAATTGTTTCAATATGAATTCATTAATCAGTTAAGTCATCCCGTAGCTTTGCGGCGTTGTAGACAAGTTGGTAAATTTTTACCCCGTATGTGAGTATAACATATATAACAATTCACCAATTGATCTGCATTTATGTTTCGATGGATGCTTTATTAATGCAATTATTCTTATAAATGAATCGTCCATAATCACCCCACAGATAGTGCATAACATTTATTTGTACACAGTTACAATGTATTATTTGTATTTGAACAGTTGCCGTTTGTCAATATGTAATGTTGTGTGACATTGAACGGCATTCGTTATAATGTGTACCAAACTTTCTGACAACAATTAATCGGATGAGTTTAATTCGAAAAAATACATAACACAAAGCCCTAATCGAAATTAATAATTAAGATAATTTTCTCTAGTATGCCATACTGGCAAATGCTATACAATGGAAATTGGAAAGAAATATGACTGAATAGCCTAATTGTTAAACGAAAGTATATACAGAATCAAGTTGGTATAGATTACTTAGTGGTTTCCTTAATTCCATATTATTTTATATATGTGTGATTAGCTATAGATAATGAAGTAGATAATTAAAAGATTAGTTCAGATGAACTATATCGTTATGAGTCAAATGCGGTCTTTTAAATTTATAAATATAATTAAATAAATGGATTTTTCTATGTTGATTGGAAGAAAAACTCTATTTGCACATTGTTTAAATTTTAAATCCAAAAAACATCATATTTATATTTATTTCGATTTTATTATTATGGCAATTTAGCAGAAAATATTTGCAGAAAAAATTCTCATTAAATCGTAATCAAATTCCATCGAATTTTGGCTTCAAAAATTCATCACACACAGAATTATCTGTACACTGTACTGTTTGCGGCTACCTGTACCTTTCTAACCACCCTGTCTACATAGTTGAAATATTATGTGTGAATTTTATGTGAAATAAAAACGACGTTAATAAATTATTATTTAATGAATTCTTTGAGATTATGAAAATTGTGAAGTTAATTTTTGACCACCCAGTTAGTTATTGTAATTTTTAGTCATATAAAATATATGTTGTATATTGTCGTATATAGTCAATAAAATTTATATCAAATAGTAGATATATACCATAATAAATATGGATGTATAAAATTAAGTAATTTACATAATGCTATATAATTAATAATATACATAATTTTTTTGTAAATATAATAAATACATTAGTACAAAAAAAATAATAATAATAATTACCTATTTTATACATTTTAAATATAAAAAAAAAATACAAGTTTTTTTTTCATTTTTCGTATTACCATAAAAAAGTAATCAGTAAAGAATAAATAAAAATAATTGTATATACATATCAAAGTTGTATTATATTACTACAATATGAATGAAAAAATTAACTCATTCTCTGATTAATGTTATTAATAATACATGTGTATACAAACACTCTGCACAACAAGTCTACACAACAATCTAAAAATGTAATTTAAATCATTCATTTTATATAAATGCCAACATTTGTTTAACATATTATAATATTTATTCATATATATATATTGTATTGTATATTCACGTATATTACAGAAAATTGCACAATGCACACCATACATACATTACATACATTTGCATTTACGTTGATTACATATATATATATATATATGGTTCAATTTAGTGTACAACACACATCATATCATGTGCACAAATTGTAATTGTAAATTATTTTGTTAAGATTATTTCTGACATCTGTATTATAAAATTCAACAAAACGCATTTACATATTAAAATGAAATGTTTTATATTATACAATATTATTATATACTTATATGTATTACAATAAAGTAACGTGTAATACGAGATTAATTGTATCCGTTTGGTATTTAATTAAATCATAAATCTAATTTTTATTTTAATCAATTTGCACAAGACCTGTCCATATTTTGTATTTATAAATCTTGTATAGTATACCCTCAATTTGTCTGTCCGTTCTGTATAAACCAAAAGTATTGCAATTTTGAATTGAATTTATACGAAATTAAAAATGCGCACAAAGAACCAGTTAAATGAATATAAACATAAAAAAAACGAGTGTATGTAAAAATATTAATAAATATATACCTAAAAATGTAAGTAAAATATTCTATAATAATAATATAACACGTCCGATCAAGTTAAATTAATACATTATTTTTAAAAGTTATTTTCATTTTATAGATTTTCACACCTCGAAATATAAATAATAATAATAATAAAAAAATAAAATGAAATAGAAAGGTAATTTTACAAATATTGACATAAAGGAATACCAGGAAAATAAAAACCCAACACATTTTTTTACATAATTTATTCTTGTATGTTCAATCGCGCGCGATGCTGCACAAGTATATTTTTCGAATCTTATTTAACAGCAGTAAAATTTTTAGATTTTTAAATAATTTAACTAAATCAATACAAAAAAAAAAAAAAAACAACATACAAATTTAGAAAAATTATGAAGTTGTTAAAGAGAAAACAAAAAAACACACGAATAATCCTCTGTGAATAGACAGACACAAATCACCATCACTATATAAAAACTAAATACAAATAATCATTAGAGAATTATATAAACGTTAACATTTTTGTTTATTTATATCTTTTATATCTTAATTTCTTCATATTTTATTTGATCAATATTTGTTATTTGTCTTTTTTCTATATCTCGATATAACCTTCTCTGCCGCCTTGTACTCATGTTATCTCTCCAAATATAGGGTTTATTTTTTTAAAAAGAAAACATATTATATATAGAAATTAAAGCATATTAGAACATCAATAAAACAGTGCTATATTGTTCTAATTGGAATCAAAGTATCAAATTCTCTCCCTAAACTGACCTTTGGCTTTAGTAATTACAGTTCTGTGGCACGTACCCCTTTATTGTTATTGACCACAGTTGATCTATTGTGATCATTCTATAGTCGTCCGAGTAACTATACGAGTTGATTACTGTGATAAACACCAAGTCATGACCACTTTAATTTTCCTCGGGCATCGATCACTACATTGTAGTCAAGTTGGTAAATTATTTCATATGTCTGAGTATGTAAAAATTTACCAATTGGGTGTCTGCTCTGTTATATCTCTACATATTTTTATTAATGCAATTAATCTTATATAGAGGTGGAATCGTTTATACTCTGCTGTATGTGCGGCGATATTGTTTATCTCTGAATGACACCATATTTTCAAAGATATTCGTTTTATCATATCATAAACAGCAAATTGAATAAACTATATATTAATTGTTCTATTTTATAATTTAAAAAAAAAAAAAAAACATAATTATTGACAAATAGCAGATAAATAAATAAATATTCATTCATTTCATTTGTATAAATTCTATGTTGAATGAAAATGACGGAAGTGATATTATTAAAAATAGAAATACAATTTTAAAATGTGCTATGGCATTTGACATATATTGTTTGTATATATATTTAATATAAAATTAATAGGATGTTAGAGAGATAATATCCATCATTGCCATCGTGCAGCCGCACAACTATCATATGATTCGGATACAATTTATTAATCACCTCTATATTTTCAATTTAAATTATGTATACTATATATACTGTAAGTATAATAAGTTGTAATTGAAATTATATTAAATCAATATAAAGATTTATTTATCATTTACAAATACAGATATGTGTGTAGAGGAGGTATATTCAAGTAGCAAATCACGATATTTATTTTATATATACATGTATTATATGTATTAATAAATGTTAATAATAAAAGTAAATAATCTTATAATCATTTTATAATATACACGATTTACCTGACAATTGTATAAAAATCAAGTACATTTATAATATTTACATATCAAAATCAATACATATATATAATTATACAATGATTAGTCATTAACTATGTACAGAAGAGGTAGATGCATTAGTAGATAGTCTACTTTCGATTGTACGATTGGCGAAGCAATCACAATAATTTTTAAAATTAAAGTAGTACAGTAAAATTTTTCATTTATTATATTGAATCCTTCAAATCAAATTTATGAAACGTTTTCAAACTGATGTAATTACCTTTACATGATTAATAATAATTATATAATTATATGTAAATATATATAATTTATATATGTATAATAGCATATATACATAATAAATTAATAGCATGCATAAATACATACTAACTAACTATAGTCTACTGACTACTTTATAAATTAATTAAAAATGTATACATATTAATTATCAACAGAAATACCATATAAGTTATAAATTAAAGTATGTTGTGATCGTATTAATTATGTACATATATTTAATTATATTATTATACAGTGGTAGTGAACCAAAATTAATATAATATATATATATTTATGTTATTATTACTACAACTATTTATTCAGATTGAATATACAATGATCAATAAATCATGTGACTAAATAATGACTATAAAATACTCGATAATATTTGATTAATGTATGAGAAATTATTTTACAAGTGTACAATAGCATGGAAAACTACTATAAAAAAAAAAATGTTAAGATAAACAATTGGAAACATTACAATGGCTGAAGATCAGTGCCCATGCACAATCGGTATTGGTTGTTACATTTAATGTTACGCAAAAATATGTGAAAATCTGAAACAAAAACATGTCAAAAGATACGATAACGCTACGGTACATGTTTGTAAAACGTTAAGTCAAAAAGCATTTGGCTAGAAAGTGTTATTCTAAAATATAAACCTATTCACCAAACATTACTCCTACATCAGATTATCATTTGTTTCGGTTTATGCAGTCCAGTCTTACTGCAGCAGCAACAGCATTTCACTTCTTACTAAGATATCAAAAAAATGACTTGATGAATAGATTGTTGGAAACAAAATAATCTTTTTCCATCGATGAATCCAATAATTGTCCGGAATATGGTTGCAATCGATGACCAATTATATACTTTAAATAAATTATTATTTCATTTTGTAAATAAACAAATGTTATTTATTTATACTGAAAAGAGAATCATAAGAGTTTAACAACAGTAACTTGTGACTTTTTATAAACAAACGATATACGAAATTGTTGGCAGATGTAATTTAATATATTTACAATTTTACACATCAGCTATGGATATAGTACGACCGACGTACGTATATAGTCAAAATTAAATTGTCTCATATAAATTACGTTTCTCTATAAAAGTGCCTTACCATGATGATATTATACGTATGTAAAAGTAATGTGAATGAATGATGTGTGTATATTTATCATGTATGTATAATATATAGATGCATGTCCGAAAATTAACCGGATTGACTTTATAATATATGAATCTGTATTGGGGCTGATTGATTTATGTATTTTGAACCAACGTTAACAAAATTTTATATAACATTTCCTTCTGTATAAGCTAAAATGTAAAGCATATTAAGTGATTGGTAAAAAATGATACCGAAACACGTGAAATTCTTATAATCACTGACATGGACTTTTGAAAAGCGGTTGAAAAAGATATGAATTCGAATAAATACAATAATTTTTGTGAACATAATTTAATTGGTTCACTTTTTTCTTAACCCATTTCGGTTATTTTTCGAATAGACGGTGTTGTATAACATATATATGGTATATATAGTAATATGTGTATGTAATAAAGCGATTGGAATATGATAAAGAAACGTGGAAACCAAAAAAAAAAGAACAAGGAAAAAAAATGACGTCACGATATCAACTCTTAATGAAGACATCTTACTGTATTATAGTAATCTTCTTAATATCCCATGGATATGGTGAAAAAAAAAAATCGGTTAATATCAGGGGTAATCAACTATTTTTGGGAGGTCTAACATAGTTTTCGATTTTTTTTTATTTTAAAATTTATTTGTTTTTCTTACTGTTTTATATTTGTTTCTTTTTTTTTTTTTTGATTTATTATTTTATAATGTTAAGATTTGACTTTATCGTTGATGTTGTTGTTGTGATTATTTATTTATATTAGCGCATAATTATTATACCAAACATACATATTATAGTATATATAATAAATAGTGTATTTGTTTTCATTCTCATATCAGAGCAAAAAATATATAATGTACAATACACCACTTCAATATATAAATCTACATATACCGGGCTACAAAAATGTATATGGTGCAGGTAGAAGATATTTGTATGAATCATTTATATATTACATTTGTTTCGCTGTGTATATACACATAAAATATATGCTACTATGATACTGCTGCTGCTGACCGACACAATCATATACGCATATACACACACAAACAGTAGAATTAAAATAAATGTTCCATGAATTTTTAATTATTTCTTCTGAACAAATTATTCGGTAATTATGCGTATAAAATGTTATTATTAGTAATATATGTAAGATTTTTTTTTACATACACTCACTCACACTCACACAGCAGCAGCATATATATTGTATATATAATTTAAATTCTCTTTGATTAATTGCCGTTCAAGTTCATCAGATTCCAGGAACACATTTTTTGACAAATGTCTGTGTATATAAATATAAACTTTTTATATATTAATTATAAATATTCTAATATAATGTAATTTATACAAAAATGTAGTCTGTCAAATTTAGTTAATGAATCAATCAAAACAATCAAATTGTGTTATTTTATCTTATGTTACGTATAGTTTTTCAAGTTTGTATTTACTTTTTCTTATACATTATATTAATACCCCGTAGTTAAATACTTAAATGGTAAAATTTTAATGTATTATATTGGACAATGGAATTTTAAGAAATTGATATGGTAAATTTTTTGCTTGTATTTTTTTGCCATTCAAATTTTATTCGGTGAATAATTTTGTGCATGCATGACAATTATATAGAAGTTAATTGCAGTAATGCGAATCATATATATATATATTAATTCGCGTGTTTTATATATATTGCAGTAATCTATATAACTGTGTATATTAATATGGGTTCTAATATATGCTATATATTTATAAATTGACATTGATATTTAAATAAGATTAAATTATAAGATATATTTATATAAGATTTTTGTTTTGACTGAAATTATCAATTTTATTTTTATTTTTTTTGTGCAAAAAACTCACTGTTAAAGTGTATGTCTAACTAAAGAATAACTATATACATATTTGTTATATGTATATAAGAGGTTATTTTGAAGAATATGCCCTGCTAAGATAAACATCTGATATATGACATGCGGTTGCTATTGTTATTGACATAAACTGGAACTCGTACGTAATGTTATACTCGTATACTAAATGAAAAAGTTGGATGAATAATATTGCAATAATCATTTGAATTTGAATAAAAGCAGTAGTACTATAACGACATATATATATATATATAGTCACAGTCACTTCCTTCGCCCACACATTGATATGAAAGTATTCTCAAATTACAATATGATCGACATTAAGTAATATGAATTGAATACGATAATATTATAAAAATTATTGAATAAAATGAGTGAAAACATAATTAAACAGTAAAAACGTCAAATTTTCAAACAATTTAGATATGAAATAATTAACAATGACAATAGTTAGATAATATACATAAAAAAATTTAACAAATGAATTAAGCAACAAATATTTTAAATAACTATAAAATATTACCTATACATTTTTTGTTATTTTATTTAAATATTATATTAAAAAAAACAAGAAAAAAAGAAGGAAAATAACATTTTAAAATTTATTTTATTTTCCTCTTGACACATATAGATAGGTGTACGCGGGTATAGTTACCACATATTTATTTAAATTTCATGTTATTTTACTGCCAAAATAAAATATCTTATTTTATTTTATAAATTTATAGATAAATATTAATGTAAATAATAATACAAGTATTTTATATTGTTATTTTATTATAATTTTAAATAAACAATAATAAATGACCATTAAAATAGTGTCAGTGATGCAGTGGGTCAATGTTAAACAAAAACGTAAAATACTAGATTCATTCGATTCCCGAAATTTACATCAGTATTTATTTTAACAATGAAATTTGGATTTATGGATTACCATTTGTTCGTGTTAGATGGTACTACTCAAAGACTATCAATATCACCATTATTATATATGTGTGAATCACTACGCACTCATATAAAAAGAATGGAATTAGAGAAAATATCGGTTATTTACCAAATTAATTTTTGTAATGAATGTTTGGTATATGTTCCACTTGGAGTAACATGACTTGCGTAATAATGAAATTAGAAAACCACGTTGTGTTTGGTTTCAATATGATTAAATTTCTAAGTGATATGTCGTACTGACTATTCTGTTGTCGCCGATCAATTAAAATCGATTCTGATCATATTAAAGCCATAATCAAATCGGCTTGTACGAAAGATTGCAAATTTTAAATGTATAACCCGCACAATAAGTGAAAATCAGCAAGGTTGCAAGACAGTATGTAGAGATCTTCTACAAACTTACAATATATCAAAAAGTATAAGGTCATTAACAATATATAAATAAATATATATATTTTATTTTTATTAACCGTTGTTTTATAAATAAAAATATATTGGCTATATGGGTTTTTTAGTTAGAATATAAATTGAAAAATTTAAAGAAAAAATATTTGTGCAAATTTTATTACACATACGAGTATAACCTATTACTTTTTTACTATATAATAGACAGTTGTAAAATATAATAATAATAATAATAATAATAATAATAATAATAATAATAATAATAATAATATGTGTAAATTTTAATTTAAAATAATAATCAAATCACGAAGATGTTTAGATCATTTCTTGACTGTATAATTAAATTATTTATGTATTATAACTTTTAAAATATCTGTATATATATTAATATAATAATATATGCGAGAGAAAACAAACATTCTGTGTGGTTTCAAATTTTATTGTTTACTATAAAAAATATATATTATATTTATGATATGTATATTATCTATATATTCATATATATAATTATATATATATATATTTAATATATATAAAAAATAAATAAATAAAAAATAGAGAAATATCCAAATGACTTTTTAACATACAAAGTACTCAATTATATATATTATTTAAAACTCAAACTTTATTTTTTGTTTTGAACTTAACAAATACAATAATATAACATAATTTATCAATTTAATATTGATTGAAAATGACATGTTTTCCATTCTCCACACAAAATCATTGTATAAAAAATATGTGTTTTATAATACATAATAATATAATACAAATACAAATATATACCCATATAATGTTATGTGTGTGCGGTATCTTCGAGACAATAATAAGTATTTATAAGAAGCGATATATGATGTTGATGAAATATTATTATTATTATTATTATTATTATTATTATTATTATTATTATTATTATTATTACTATTATTATTATTTGCATTTATATATAAATAGAAATGAAAAAAATAAAATAAATAAAATTATTAATAAAGCTATTACATATGTTTTTCACGACAACATATTTGCATATAAATATCAAATTTATTATATATTTATCATCGTCATCGCATCATATCACGTTTAACAAACAAACAAAATGTTGTTGAAAAGTAAAACTATTATTATATTAAATGTAAATTTATTATATTTAATTTATATGTAATCGGATATCTACGGGTAATAAAATATCTATTTATTATACAGTAAATTAAATGTTCTAAATTAAGAAAGAAACATAAATTGTGTGTTTGGACAATATTTTTTTTGGGAGTTGAGGATTTACATTTAAAAATATTATATAAAATGGAATTTAGCAAATTTTCTTTTATACATATATTTTCTCAGGTCAATTACGAACATATGTTTTATAAAATAATATAGTTAACAGTGTCTTTGCTTTTTTTCCATTAGGTTCAAGTCTCGGATATGATTGCATTGCAATTGCACTAAATATTTGTTTGAATAAGACAAAACACATTTGATTAGTTAACGAATTAATACATTAAACATTAAAATAATTAATTATTAAATTACTGAAATGTTTTTTTTTTGAGAAAATAGTCCTATTTTTAGTCCGTTTATTTTTAATTAATTAGTCTTTTTTTTGCAAAAGTAGTGTTAGACTATGTTGTTTCTACATCGGTATGTCAGGCACATTCATATGTGTATTCAGATAGAACACTAGTCGATAAAAAAAGTTTCATTAAAATAGTTACATCACTTCGGTATATGTGTAACGTTCACTTGTACGATATATTTCTATTTTTGATTTTATATTTGCACAATTTAAAATTGTTAATAAAGTGTGCATGCATGTTGATGCAAATTAAATGATATTAAATAACAGATAGAAATTACACTTTGTTATCATATTCAAAATAAAAAAAATCAACAAAACAAAACATAAAATAATAAAATAAAATGAAAACAAATATAAAAATAATATCTAAATAATTTTTTAAATGCCGACAATTTTTGGTCCATTTAAAATGTTCATCCGCATATTTGGTTCCTATATATATATATACATATATTGGGTATACAAATATAAATCTATCCTTTTTTGTGAATAAATAAAAGATGCTTATTTGTTTATGTAATGGAAATACAAATTTATTCAATTTGAAGTTACAACCTTAACCCATAATTTAGGCAATTTACAGATATTTTGTCTGTAGAAATAATTCAATTTGGTCAAATTTTGACACTTGAACTGTGTTCTGGGAAAGGGTTGATTGCATCGATCGGAATAAATAGAAGTAAACAGAAGCAATGTCTGGTGATTACGATAGGTGGTGAGCACTTTCCACTTTTGCGCTTCTAAGTAACTTAGAATCGGTTACCAACATGCGTTATTGAATTGTCATGTTGAAAACGTAATTTGTTGAGTCTCTATTACCCAATTCCGGATGTCCATTAATATTGTAGTTAGCAACTGATAATAGATCAGTGATCTAAGATCACACATTTTTGATTCCACCAAATATACATGTATATCATAACATTGGAACAATAAATATGTCGTTTTGATCTGATTCACATGACTTCATTGTATACATTTAATGCAGCAGCCATTTCTGATTGGCATAGATTTTTATCGAGTATTACTTCCAATTCTGCATCCACGCTTTTTGTCCGCTGTGTAAAATTAGTTTATTTATTTTTTTATTATTTACAAGTTGTTATAGATGGGAACATGATCACCATGAATTTCAATACAAGCAAACGTTATCCTTGCGCGCAGCTCATTTCTTTGCTATACAATAATGTAATAAAAGTTCTAGCATAAATAATGTGTACGTTTTCAATGAGATAAAAATAATGTTATGCTATCTACTGAATATGGAATACTTGTACATATATTGATTGTAGATTTACACAGAATACAAGTATCTGGCAGGATTAACGATATCTATATTTATAAAAGGATGGATTCATAACTGTATCCCCAATAATACGATAGACGATATATGAACATGTATAAGAAAAACGTATCATGATATCTGAACCAAAAACCAAATAAAAAAGATACCGTTTCTCTTCTTTCTTATTGTTATCCGTAATATTAAATTGTATTTTATTATATATATTTTATTTACTTTTATTTATTTATTTATTTAATTTTCTTTTTTTATTTCATCTATATAAGTTTTTGTATTTAGTATTCTTCTTATGTTATATAGATAAATTTTGTGTGTGTGTTCATGTGTGTAACAAACGCGTATGGATCGGAAGAGATCCGACAGACCCCACACACACATAATCCAACACGGGGGGCCCAATTAAGCATGTTCACGGCATTCATTTCGCTTGTAACATATACGATATACATATAAATAATAATGTTAGATTTTTTTTTTTTAGTAGGTATATACATTTATATATATATGATATATATGTTATATTTTTATGTATATATATAATATACATTGAAATGAACTGTACATAAATTGTGATATATGTTATTGCTTATGGTTGTTAATTACTTAATCAATTGAAATGTTTATTTTGTAAATCTCTCTAAATGTTTGTTGTATTATTATTTCTTCATATGTCTTTTTATACAAAATACATAATCTTTATATAAGTTATACATTTATATTTTTATATATAATACATAATATATGATATCTACTCGTTCGTAATACTATAGTATTTATTAGTGCCTATACATTTTAGTAATATAGTAATAGCGTTGTTATATAAATTTATATGTACGTGTTAATTGGTGTTTACATTGGACATACATTATAAATGTTAATATAATACAATATATACATACAATAAATATATATAAATGTATTTATAATATATCATATCATTTATTGATTGTATACATAATTTACATAAATGAAATAGTACCATTTAAATTATACTATATTCTGTATATATATATATATTAAATATATTGATTGTATATATTAAGTAAAATATACCAAATACGTCTTATACAATATTATATGACTATTATATAATTTGATTGGTGGGTATAGTTATCAATAATTTATTTCTGTATTGTTTGACTTATGTGAGATGAGATGATTTTGATTGTTTGTTTTTTTTTTTTGAAATAGAGAATTAATTTAAATATTTATGGTTTTGTATTATATGGGTATTCAAATAACAATAATAAATAATATTTGATTGGACATGAGATTCATTAAATTTGCGAAAATATTTGTTTGCAGATTTTTTTTTTCTGTCGTTAGTAAATGTGAATTGATTTTTACTGTACACTGTACGTGTGTGTGTCAATCAAAATATGGTAATAGACTTCTTTACATTAGAACATAAACAAATTTATATAGTTATACGCCTGCTGCCCAGGCAATTCATTATTCAAATGTTATTATATCAAAATTAACAAAACTTATATAAATATATATATATATATATATTCAAAGTTCAATATTCTAAAAATAATATATCTAAAATTTATTCTTATTTTGATATGTCAGACTGATTGTTTTTATTTAACTTTTTTTTTTTCAAAATTAATTCAATTTTATAAAATATATACATAACAATTATATATTTTGTATTTGTAATTGGTATTATAATATTAGATTCAACAAACAAAAAAAAAATTTATTGTCCTATGTGTAAAATATATATAATTATAAATGCAAAAATATACGACATATACATTTACATATGATATTATATTATATTTAGAAAAAACAATAATAATAATAATAAAATCATCTGTAAATTAAATGTCATTTCATAAGACAAGTATTTTAATTGAAACACATATTGTTCAAAAATTTTCTTATAATCGTTATACGAAATAATATATATAAACGAGATATATATATAATGTATACCCGATACAGTCACAATAAGGTACGAAGTATTACATTTTATATATATTTCGATCCAAAATAACTCCAACTAATAGTTACAATAAAACCGAACATTAAGTATTTAACTTGTATTCTTTTTGAAATCAGTCCGCATTGGTTGTTTACAATGACATCAAGATTTAAGTTTGATATTTGTCATTTTGTCATAGCTAGGTTCATGAAATTATTAATTTAAAACTTTGTATTTCATATATGCAAAATAATCTTTTAGATCAACCTATTTAGTCTAAAATTTACCAATAAAAGAATAACAACAATAATTTTAATTGTAACATTTGCCACAGATTAAAATTAATTAAAATTAGAAATCCTTTTACGATGTAATTCAGTACTATTCTCGAAAAAATTGTTTCATATGTAATTATGATAAAACATTAATATTTTTGTATTCTTGAATTGTTAAAAGTAAGACTTATCAAATCTTGTGTTAAAAATGAAATTAAACATACATTAGTTGTTTTCTTTTGGTAATCGACAAATACTTATAAGTAATTTGGTTTGAGTAAATGATAACGTCTATTCTTTTTGGCAGGTTTTTGTCACTGCTAAATAAGTACTTGACGATTACCAAAGGAAAAAATTTAAATTAGTGTACCATTAAAAATTTATACTTGACACATGTTATATAAAGTTATATTTATGGAAATTTATTATTTCAGGTGGTTGGCCGTTGGAAAATTGTCCGTAATAATTTTGTATTGAATAACAATTTTGTTGGAATTTTATATTGTAAATGTTTTCAAAACATTCATAACAATAAATTTAAGTTTTAATTATAGATAAACTAAAATTTGTAGTGAAAAGCTCCTCTAATCTATAGTCACTTCATTCAGTCAATGTTAAAACTTTGATTTTGTATACACAAGATCTGTTCAAAAACTTTTCCCATAAATATTTTCTTTTTGTTAATACATATATATTATACCTATTCTATATAATACAATGATATATATGTGTCTGTATGTATTTGAAAAACATATATTACTATTAAAATGTATACATGAAAAAGATAATGTAATTTTTCATCTAAAACATATATACCATATATACAATACAACAAAATCTCTTACATATACGAGGTGGCGGATCTATATTGAAGCTAAAAATAAAACAAGGAATTCAATCAATTAATTTTGCAATATAATCACGTCTTAGCTGATGGAATGACTTTTGCAATCTTTGGTGTGCTTCCAACTGGATTCTTTCCACTGTTTCGACGATATAATGGAACATATCGTATTTGTGATGTTATCAACAATTTAGGACGAAATGGTAAAACAATGCTCGCTGTAACGAATGATATCGCTTTGATGATAACAGTGCTATCTGTTCTATTTTTACCTTTAATATAGATCCACTCTCGTATGTTTACTCGTTTTTATAAATAAAGAGGAGTTTTGTTGACGTCACATTTGCAATGTCATGAACTAAATTTAATTAAATGCTTTTACATGTCTTTCGCGTCGACTAGATTGATATTTTGTTGTCTGTTTTAGTATTCACATCAGCAGCAACAACAGTAGCAGTAGTAGTAGTAGTAGCATCTATTCATATAGAAAATCATTTTACATTTATAACTAAATGTTTTAAAAATTTTTGTTTTTACATTTTCTTATTTGCTTCTTATTTATGTTCAAAATAAGAGATTTGGAATTTTTCAAGATACATAATTGTTTTCAATATATTTTTTGTTCATCGGTGATAATTTATAATTTTTTGACATTTACTAATTAATAACATTTGTCGTTGTTTGTTGTTGGAGCGCTACATAGAATAGCACAAATTTTCTAATATTTATTACTGCGCATATATTTAACAATTGTAGTAATAATAATAATAATAATAATAAAGTAGGTAATAATAACCTTTTTATTTTATTAATTTATTTATAATCTTACTTTGTTTATAAATAAATATATAAAATATTGTAATTTAAATAAAGTTATAAATCGTATTTTTATATGTACAATTTATATGGATTATAGAGTTAAAAAGTATACAGTAATTTAAATTTTATAATAAATATAAATAGCTTTATTTTTTTAACACCCACCACACACCACACCACCAGATAAAGATTGAATTATAAAATTTTAATAATATGAAATATACAATATACATTGATACAAAGAAAAAATATTCAATAAAAATAAAATCATGTAAAATAAGAAAGAAAAAAAAATGATGTTTAATAAATTTGTATTTTGTACAATATTTTATATACATTTTTTATTCTGAATTGATTTCCTTTGATAATAAATTATAGAATTTGTCAAACAGAAGTATTTTATCTTTTATATTTTTTTTTGTTCTGGTGGTGGTATCGCATATCATAAATTTTATAATTTTATTTATTAATTTCAAATATATAGTCCGTGTAGGAATGACTGAATATATACGAGTATATGTAATAATAATAATATCTGTACAAATGTCTTAATAAGCGTATAATAATAATAAAGTAGTAAATATTGGACTTATAGCCGTTTTTTTTTGTTTTTAGAGCAAAAATATTTAAATAACATGTTGTTTGAAATAAATATACAATAAATTGTTACATAAATATCTTAATATAAATTAAAATACGTGGGCTATACTCTACAATATATATATATATTATTTTTTATTGTGTGCTCATCGTTATATACACCTAATGTCTATGTATGTAACATACGTTTATGTCATATTTAACTAAATTGCATGAAATGAAATTTCAATTATCGTTTTCCAAATACTGATGCGAATTAAATTTTATGTTTTAATATTGTATGAGCAATTAAATTTTTGACTAACTATATAAAATATAGACAGACAGGTACAAGCTTTTATTGTAGCTATAAATATTTCAATATTGGGTGAACTGTTATAAATTCTGTGAATGATTGATTCGGGAACTGTATGATACAAAATGTAACTTTTGTAATTAAATTGTAAAAATCAAATGTGTGTGTACACTGAATTTTTTGGAACGTAGAATTTGCAAACTCTTCATATTATTCCAGCGAATAGTTATTATATAATACAATTAACATGTAGTATCATCGCTAGCGTTGTTGTGCTAATTATAAAGCTCAAATCAAAGGTGATGAATATTTTCAATGACTTTACTAAAAGTAAATTTAGAACTTGGCCTATAAAATTTGTCAAGTAATATACAACTTGTGACCAAAGTTAAAATGAAATACATTTTATTAGGTCCTCTAACTATATGATTCCGTATACTATTTTGAGCAAATGTAAATGTGAAGCTCATTTGAAATAATTACTGTGGTCACGTTACGACCAACTGTAATAAACTGGACTTCAAAATTCACCAAACAATTTTGCGACATAATCATTTATGGTTCTGAATAGTTGAATGTTCACCGTAATATTTAAAAACGATTTTCGATTTCGGCAACACTTTTCAATGTATTAAAATGTATTAAAATGTATTAAAATAATGTATGTAATAGCAACAGAAAAGTGCAACATACCTTATTGAAACTAGTTCTTTGAGGAATATCAATATTCATTTTCTTTATTACGTTTCTAGAAATCTGTTCTACAGTTCGACGACATTTTGCATGTGAGTTTACAACAGCATTTTTAAAGTCAGATCCTTGTAGACTCCGTTAAATTTATATGCCCAAAACATTTTCACAGAGTATATTGCATATATAATTTTAAAGTTTATAGCAATATATCAATGTTTAACAATGATTGTGTGATTTTATTTTTCTGTGGTTTTATACAATAGTTTTTTAACAGATGATGTGTGTGTGTGTGTGCGTTTTACTTTGTAAGAGTTTAAAAATCATATTAAATGTATAATATATATGAGTTCATATCTGTGACCATGACCACATATTACATAAATAAATAAGTTTAATTATATACACACAAATATATATAATTTTTTATAGTGGTTTTTATATGCGTTAAGTGAATCGGTTTTTTTAATATACGTATGTCAACAATCACTCATCGATATCACAATATATTAATGTATTAATTAAAATCATAATTTATGAATGGATGCGACGCGCAGGTATATAATTAAATTTAATTTACAAGATATTTATATTACAAGTATAATAATAATACAAGTACTGTATATATATAATTATTAATCATGTATCTATGTACGAGTATTGTACATATTTATTACTGTCGATGGTGATAAAAATTTATATGAAATTGTATACAAAACAAAAATATAAAGTAAAATATCATCTGATTCGTTAAATTTACATTAAACATTTCGTTTCGTTCGTATCTATCTTTTTTTTTATAGCTTATAAGATTTATTATTATATTACATTATAATTTCTTAAAACTTTTGCTAATTTTTACGATACACATTATTTTTATATATGTAAAATTTAAGAATTAAATATATATAAACATAAAATTTCATTAGAAATATGTACGGGGACGGACTATAAGACATAACGCTTGTTTAACTGTATTCATATCAATATACCAGAAATGACATTTATATATATATTAAATGAAATAAATACTAAATCAGATCAACATGATTGAGTTGATAAAGTTTCGATATAAAATTTGAATTGAAAAAAAAAAAATCTATTCGAGATAACCTTCATTATATAATTTCAGAAATCACTTATTGATGAATGGTTGACTGTGCGTACGGTGCCACATTATACTTGTCACAATCGATCCGTTACTGATGATATGAATGTGTACAATAAAAAATACTATTAAATTATTAATGATATATGTTTTATACTAAAAAGAATATTATATGTACTCTAAAATTATTGGTACGAACAAAATAAAAAAAAATTAAACATTTATGAAGGCGAATTTTGTGCGAAATATAAAGTACATATAAAATGTGTAATGTGAAAAATGTCATATTTTTTATTTCTTATAATAATAATTTAATTTTTAACAGTATAATAACGTCGTGTTAAAAATTTTGTTTACACGTCTAAAATATTTTATTTATAGGATTATGAATAGACTTGATTCAATTGTATGTAATATAGGTGTTTGCAAATGAAATGTCGACTATTTATAACCTGTACAAAAATGGGCATTTAAATTAAATAACGCAAAATGAATTAATAATCAATTTCACATCTTTTTGGCAAATTGGCGTAGATTCAATTTTTGGCTTCGTCCTAGGAATTTAAGTGTGAATATATAATATGTTTGAACAAATTTTGTAGTAGTATGGCAGTCATTTTTTTTTACCCTCCAAAACTACATATTTATTATTATTATCATTGACACAAACCATATGGTAATAGGTCTGTTAGCGAAACCAAGATTTCACTTATTAATTTGACAGAATATAGTACAACCAATATACAAAATACAAAAGTAACTTCATTTTATTAAATGTGAATAATAATGACTATGGTAAACTTTTCGAGATGCATACAAAAAACTTTGTGAAAACAATTTATATTTAAATTTTTACCAATTGTATTTGTAATAAAATTTGAGTACATTATAGCAATTCTTTTAATACCTCAAATTTGTTATAAATTAATTTATTTATCTTTTACCTTATCAGTATGTTTCTATTCGTCACAATTGATACACACTTATTGTTAGTCTCTTTTGTACTCAACAATACATGTCACCAGTTACCCTTTTCAAAAGCGCTGGTTGAAATGTGAGAAACAATTATACAATATTGTGGTTATCCGTATGTAAATATTATATATAATGTTAACATATACTATATATTTACTAATCTACCGCATATACATAACAACTAATTTAAATAGTAATATCGCATGCTTTCATAGAATTATATTTAATATAAGAAAATATTTGACATTACATTTAAGAGGAGTTGAAATTGAAAACATTACAGCTACAATATAATTTGAAGTATGTATATATTGTATATATATATGTAATATATATTTTAATTTAAAGTATAATTTTTATGTATACTTTGAATACATTTAAAATCATTTACTGGGAAAATCAAATATTTTCCTTTTTCAATTATTATCTCTATACTTCCTCGTTCTTTACACTTATATTATTATAATACAAAAATATAGCATATAAATTTTATACATATATATATTGTATATAAATATATAGTATTTTTAGATTAGGGGATAGCCAATGAATACAAATTATTGTAATAGTAATTGTAATAATAATACAAGATGTTATAATTCCTTGAATTAAATTTCAAAGTAGGTACATAATATAATAAAATCTCCCTCTCTAAAAATTCAAATGAAAAAGAAACAAACAATTTAACAACCACGACGTACCATATCACCATCACCACCACCAACACACACCCTATTGTACCAATACTTTTATTTGAACATGGCAATTGGTGTGAACGTGGGTAATAGAAGAGTGAATAAATATACTATGAATGTGTAATAAAAGAATCAGCAGTAAAAATTATTTGAAAATGTAATAAATATTGTATACATAGAATATCTGTAGCAAATTTACTCGTCGTAATGATTACATAATAAAATAATGTTAACATTATATGTAGAAAGAGCTGGGATTTAAAGAACGTTTATATATTACCATATACTCTTATTGTAATAGATACACCAACAATTATTTGGGGTGGCGGAAAAGAAAATATTTTGTTTTCGTCTTTATTTTCAAATCCAAGACTATTAACTTTATGAATAAGCAATAAAATAAATTTATAAATTGAATAAAGAAAAGGGGAGCCAAATAATATTATATTTCATTGACATTTTTTATATAGATTTGTATGTATCCAAACAATTGTATTATTATATTTGATATAATTGATATAAATAAAATAGTTAGTTATTATTGCATGTGTATATTTTATATTATTATTGCGTGGCGGTGGTTGTATATGCGAAACATAAAAATATTAAGTAGTTAAATTAATTACTTTGAATGTATATAATTATATTATTTTAATTAAGCAATTTTAAATTCTCATATAATACAATATAAAAATGTTAGAATATATTGTAGTTAGAAAATAACTATATAAAAGATTTTTGTTTATGTTATTTAAATGTTGCTGCGCAATTATTAGCTATTTCTTTTTCAATTAAAATCGATACAGAAATTTATATTCTCATTCAGTACCATTATACCCACCCGCTTTATTTATATTATAATACTTTTAGCAAATTTCTTTGAAATATAAGACATTTTTCTTTTATTGATTTATTTTTTTTTTTAAAAGGTTTTTGTTTCTTTTGTGGAATATATTATAAGATAATCAATACGAAAGAATATTATAATATATATTCGAAATCATGCGGAATACGAGAATAGTTACATAAATTATATATAGGTAATTTATTATATATTAAAGACGTATAGAATGTGTTTTAATATTCGTTGTGCAGACGGCGGATCAGCACCTAAACGTAACACACATTTGTTGCGAACCGTTCAATAAAATAATGGAAAGCAATGGCAGTACAGTGAAAGAAATAGTATTCATTCAGTTTCAAATATACTTATACAGCAGGATGAAATTAATTAATTGAAATTACACTATAAAATTCTCATAAAATCGATGTTTATTATACCGACCCTATTTTTAATCAATCAATCAATTTTCTACCTTTAAAAAATAAAAGATTTTTATATTTGTTTATGTTTTGTTTTTTGTCTTTGATTTACTTACAACTGCAAGAAGCTATATGACAATTGATGTCAGTTTGTGCAAAGTGTAAAAGAATAAAGGCAGGCCGCAGTATAACCATATCTAAGGGAAACTGAATTTTTTGTAAGGAGATTTGTGCTAATTCGATACACTTTGTAACATATACAAGCTCCACTGTTATAAATGCGTCATATTCTGTGAAAATTCGGAACCATTATTAGAACAAATATTTTTCGTTTTATAACAATTATTTAAATGATATTTATATTTTTTTAGTTATTGTTTTATGTACCAATATTTTTAATGTCATTGTAATAAAGGTGTTTCAGTAATATTTTCTTATTATATTTATATTTGACACACATTTCACCAACAAATTCAAACATACCACGTACACACATGCATACATTCGGACCAGTCGTGTACCGTAAATGACAAATGAACGTGTGTTGTTCACATTCCACTTAAGGGTTAAAATAACATATAGAAAATTATTCTGAATAGAAATTATTGCATAAAAAAATATATATATTTATTTTCAATTGAAGAAATAGGTTTTCTTTTCTTTTTTTTTTTTTTTTGGCTTCGAATAAATAAATAAATATCAAAAATTGAAAATTAGCTAATGTAAAAATCTCTCATTTGGATAAAATCGAGTTAATTCCAGACCATAAATATTACCTCACATATAAGTGTGTAATATAATAGTGATAATAGTTACACAATACTTTGGGTAAAATCTTTTAACTTACATGCAACAAGCTTTCACATATTATGTGCCGTTGTAGATAAGGTATATGTATAATAGTCGTTTATATATAAATAACTACATATATATACAATATATATGTACTCGTATATGAGTTTATTGTATTTTAGGTACCTATTTATTTATCTATAAATATAATGGAATAACAGCAAAAAAATGTTTCCTACATATTCTAAACGTATACATAACAATATATTGTACATAAATAAAGTTCACCCTACATATTTTCTTTTCACACTTACTCACACACACATATAATAATGTTTTTCACCATATTTCGTAGTGCGAAAATAAATCTTTCAACAATGTTTTATTATTTTTTTTTCTGGTAAATTCATTTAAATGATAAAGGAAGTATAAAATTTATATCTTATGTATATTATTATAATAGTGAAAGGAGAAAGGAAGAAAAAGGGTGTACAGAAGCATAATAATATAAAGTAATATATTTTCAATTTGAAAGAAAATTTGTCATTTTATTTGTTCGTTGGTTTGGGATAAATTATATTATTATTTCTACCTCCATTTATTTATGTAGCTACTTACATACATAAATAAGTTCATAATTTAGATAATTGTGTTTTTACTTTTACGCCATAATACTTTATTGTTTATGCACCGAAAATAATATTTATGTTTCACATAATTACAGCGTAAAGAGATAGGTAACTATATAGGATTTATTTTATTTAAACCGCATATAAATACATAACTACACCTATATATGTATATGTGAAATTCAAGTAATCATGATTAAAAGTTGTATAATATTTATTATGTTTTTCTATACCAATTATATATATATTTAAATTTAATTCAGGAATGTTTAAGTACCCACCTAAAGTTTTTAAGTACTTTAAAAGTTTTTCATTTGATATTAAAATATTATAGATTGTGTTAATATTATGTATAATTCATATGAGTATATTAAGTATCTTCATTAGATTATATTATAAAATAATAATTGTAATAACAATGCAGTATGGTATGGTAAAAAGGTCAATACTTGAGAGACATTGTCTTAACCTCTGCCCTCCCCCGGCCGTCCCAATAACGAGTGAACTATGTGAATTCATAGTCCACTATCCAACCGTCCTCTCCAATTAGTATTTTTTCAGTTTTTAAAGTATGTAAATTTCAGTCAAGTTAGAAAATGACTTAGTATGTGGTGAGTAATTAAGTGTTCATCAATTGACATATAATTATGTTTTTAATATAGCTATACTTAATTAATTCAATTATTCTTAAATAAACCATTTTTTCAGTTTAGACGCTAATTTTTCTGATCTATTTGAAAAAAGTTTATCATGACGTAGAATATATATTTAATTTAGTGACAACATAAACAATTTTTAAGTGAATAATATAAGGTGTTTAAATACTAAATGTAAAAATGTACTTCATCATCAAACATTTTGTGATACCTCAAAATATTATGAATAAAATTAAATTTCGTGTGATTGTTAACAGTTCATTCGGTAATTTTGCGATGATATCACAAATTGTGAGATAATAAATAAATTTTAATTTAGAACTTAAATACAATAGTTAAAGTAGTTTAAATAATAAATAGTAAAACTTCGTGTTCACGCATGAACGATTAAGTTAATTAATATTACCAACAAGTTTACACTCACTGACCTGATAAAAATACCTGAATAAACTTAAATATACTAGCAAATATTTCCATGCTTCCATAATTTTACATAAATAATGTTAATATAAACATAATAACAGCAACATAACAGCATCTTATAAATCAATTTAAATGTATAACAACAATCCAAAAATCCAATTTTCAATTTTCAGTACAGCTTTCTTAATAAATTTAATCATAACAGGTTCAATTTTCAATTTTCAGCACAGCTTTCTTAATAAATTTAATCATAACAGTTCCAGTTAATAATAACAATTTCTTTGTGCCGTTAAATTATATCCAAAAATTTGTATAAATATGTTGAAATAAAAATTTAAACAATTTTTTAATAAATGCGGCGGCTACAGAAGTTAGTATTTTCATTTCTGCAGCAGTTTTTTTTTCTTTAATTTCTTTAATGCATATATATGAACAGCAACGACGATGCCTAAAATATATCGAACACCCAATTTTGACATTAGTTTAATCTTACAGTTAGTGACAATTTCCTAAATTTCTTAATTTTATAAGCTTAAAAATTATGAAATTTAGGAAATGTCACTAAGAATCAAAGTGCATGGTATAATTTTTTCGTTATTCGATTACAATAATTAATATTTTTTTCGCAATAACAATAGCAAGTGATATGTAAATTGATCATAGAATTATACACCAACAACAATCGGCTGGAGTAATTCGACTATGTAGATATTTTGTTATAGCATTTGTCGCAAACATGTACTTGCACATGTCGAGAAACATAAGTTTATTTATAAACGGAGAGAGTCAATGTTAATGATGACCCGATAACGTAAACGCCGAGTAATGAAAAAATTATACCAACAATTTATTAAATCATTTCAAGCTGAAAAAATGTAAATATTATATATTTTATTTAGAGTAAAAATAAATATTAAAAAGTTAACTTCCCTTTCGACATGAATCCAATTTTGATATCAACAGCATAATGTTACTGTGGAACAGCAAAATATTTGATAGCTGAGTCTTTTAATATTTGTTGTTGCTGGCTGTAAATAATTGATATATTATTAATATTGTGATAACATAATGATAATGTGTTTTTGTTTTTTATGACAGATCATTTCCTGTACACATAATGTCGTGTTAAGTAATAATACAAGTTTATGACATTATAATATATAATTGAAAATAATAAATTTATATATTGAACATATGATAATAAACCTATCAAATTACCACACACACACTTGTATTTATATACGCTTAACAAAATATTTATTAATAACAATCAAACCCCTTATAAATTATATTAGTTAGTTTATCTCATTTAACCCTCTCCCTTTATATACACATAATATTTGACGATATCAATAAAAGCACATTCACTTCACATTAAACACATAGTTTACATTCTATTTAAATTAAATAGAACGCATACAAGTACTATTCAAATGAATATATGTATTATGTTCTGGTCTTTTATGTAATATGTATAAAAAAAAATTGAATAATCCAAATAAACATAAAACTAATATGTTTGAACATATACATTATATATTTGTTTGCAATTGTCAACCCTTATCTATATTGTTACAAAGTGAAAGCGTGAAGAAAACTACATTTTTTCTTTATTTATTAAATTACAACGTAAAAAAAAAATTGTACGATATATATATTTTATGGGGGATGGTTAGTATATTATTATATGGCATATAAAAACACAATATTGCCTCTCTCACTATCAAAAACAGTATTTGACATAAAAGATAATATAAAAAAAAAAAAATAAATAAAAATAAGATCACAGTTTATCTCTACATTGAATGCGTATGTGGCGATGACGGGGTGGTGGTGTGCATGAATGATATTATTTGGTGTTATCTATATTTATAAGGAATTACACGACATATCTATCTCTAGTATAACTTTTAACGAAAATATTTACGCAATATACACTTGTGTTGTTGAAGTCGATGACGATGACAATAATAATGTTAAAATGATTGTAAAATAAAAAAAAAATTGGGGTTTGTGAAATTCAAACATAAAATAAAAACACGTGTTTGTTATTGATATAAAAATTAAATTGATTGTGTTAAATTTCATAAATTATTAACGGAACATTTAAGTTTAAATTTAAAATTTGTTTTTATGTGTTAAGGCTTTATTATAATTTTTCCTATTTATTTATTTTATTTAGGGTATGCGTGAACATGACAATTTTAAAATTAACTAATTTTTTTTTTTTTCTATTTCATTACAGGAAGAAGTAAGTATCAAATTTGTTTGTACCTATGCCAGAACGGAACAGAAGAATTCCATAACAATTTAACAATTTATTGTGGATAAAGTGAGAATTTTTATTTTAAATAATTTTAATGTAATAATTAAAATTTAATATAATTTAACTAAAATTTAATTGTTTACTAAATTGTTAACGCAAGATTATTATAGCAAAATTGAAATTTGATATTTCTTTAGTAAGTCAAAATTTATCATTTTTTCTAGAGCAATCTATTTTATTTATCATAATTTGCTAATTAGTATACAAACATTAATAATAGATTGTGTAAGGCTGAATAATTCATTCAACGTATATAATATATTACACAATTATTATATTTTGATGAAGTGCAGTAAAATTGGTTTTTACATTTGATATTTATCATTTAGTTAAAAGTTAAACTTTCAATAATAAATATAGTAATTGAATTAACAATAGAACATACTATTATTTATCACATAAACGTGTTTAAAAGTGCAGTCGATTGTTATAGCTATTTAAACAAATAAACATAGATATTCAATTCGCGACTGTTCTTAGTATGTTGCCACAATAGCTCTCATATTTGACTGGATAAAACCGAAAATAAAATTACGGTGCAATTCAAAGTGAATGACAGTGATTACTGTTAATATCACTGCCGTGGAAATTATGACTCCACCACACATATAATGATCAAATTAAGACATTTTTAAATTCGCATAATAAAAATATATACATAAATATATATATAGAAAAAAAAAATTAAATTCATCAATCATTTGTGACATGATTTAGAGCACATGTAACAACACATTGACAATTTTTATTATAAATATTTTTAAATATTATCTATTATTTATTTACATTGTCATATTTGTAGATTTGGAGTAATGAATATGTCTTTTATAATACACAAACAAATATGGAAATATACATTCATCTTGAAATAGGCACATCCAGCATGCAAAACAATCTTATGCAAATAAACGATCGCGTCTTTAATTAATTACGAATGCCTTAGAAACAATGTGAACAGTATACGTTACTTAAATGCTTTACATACAAGTTTCACGTATTTTGCTGTCAGCAAATTCTCTGAAATTTTCAAATCTATCTATCAATTTTCTTAATGATGCCATGATGTTTTCGTTGAATTTGCAAACTCCTCATTGTTTTATTTATAATATCACGAAACTGCTTTGTAGTTCTTGTACCGGTACTCAATTTGGATTTAAATAATTATAATCGATTAAGTAAACGTAATTTTACACTAAAGTTTGTATTTTAATAAACAAAATCAGAAGTATAAGGTGTAAAATAATAATTAATGTCTTTTTATGTAGACATATATAGAGTTTTTCTGAAGAATGAATCAATAAATCGATACAAAAATGTGATAACAACAACAACAAAAAATAAGTTTGTTTCATTTTCTTAATGAAAACTTCATATATACAATATTATAATGTGCACGTATATTAGAGCTATAGCATCAGTAATTTCTGTATTTTGAAAAGTGTAAATTATAACAACGATGACTAAACATTTGCCATCTGCCGTACATAATCTTATACATATATAATATTAATTTTCATTATCATCTTAAAAATATATACTAAACTATATTATTATAATATAATACATGTTCCTTGTACACACATATTTACTTAGATTATACAATATTATAGACAATTAGCAACACTTATTCATTACACAAATGGGGATATTTGGGGTTGTTTAATTGCTTTTCTTTCCTATCCCATATTTAGTTTACGATATTATTTTAAATGCTTAGAATTTCGTTAAAACAATAAGATGTTTTGTTGGTTTCTTTTATTACATCTACTAAAGTCATTATTTGGCATTAAGATGAGAAAATGTAGCCAAAGAATGTTTATTTTGTGTTTATACTATTAAGAATATTATAATTATTATTATGTATATGTAATTGTATACATTTTCATTTCAAATTTAATTTTTGCAAATACATACATATTTGTATTCACATAAATAAATAAATAAATAAATAATATTTTAAGTTATATTATTCGGTCGTGTGTTTTTTTTATAGTTGAATGAATATATATAATTTAAAATTAAGTACATCATTATCATCATATATGAACATTCAAATATATACACCTAATTAATTTTTATTATATTAAATGAATGAATATAATAAATAAAATATATTTTAAAATTTAAATATGTTGTACTAATACATACAATATATAGTTACTTAGTTATTAGTTATAATATCTTAAAATATTAACTATTAAAATAATTATAAAAATAAAATGTATACACATATTAGAAGAGTAACATTTTCTGTATGAAAAAATTCTAGCACATAATAAATAATTGTAATTACAATGTACTTATAAATTAATGTATCATAACGATTACCACTATTTAAATGAATACATGATAAGTTTAACAAACCACACCACATTGTGACATTGTGTGCATAGGTGCATAGGTTTATTTATGGTTTATATTTTATCGATTTATACATTTAATAATATTCAAAATAAATAAAATAGCATGTAATATATATATAGAAAAAAAAATTATATGATATAGAGGCGTCTTATATGACCACTTATAGTGGCGTGAATAGTTCGACGTAATAAATAAACTTATAATTTATATATAAAATATTAATAAATGTGTAGTAAAATATTTTTATTATCGACTCTCTTACTTCTTCATAAGTTTACATATAAATTAAAAATGTAATCGATTTTGCATGCGTGTAATTAATTTTCTAATAACTATTTAATTTAACATCACTGCCAAGCAATATTGTAATCAGCATTTCTATATAGATTCGTGCTGCTGCAATATGAATTTAAAAGTTCGGAAGAAATCGATAACAAATTTCAATAACTTTACTTATATTATATAAAATATTGATTTTATTACGAGTTTTTAGTGAAACAGTTTTCATATAAGATGCTTAAATTTAAAAATTCTATTCAATCATTACTCTACGAGATTTTGTATTATGGTTTGTAATAGAATTACATTAATTGCCCCTATACAAATTATAGAATTTCGATATTAATATTGCCTTAATGTGCATTTACTAGCCGAATAGTGCTATAGTTCTTTAATCCCACAGTGTAGACTGTTCAGATACTAGTTTTCCTTGAAATTTATTAGGAAAACACCTTATATATAAAATAAATTGTGATTGTATGAGAATCTTCACTGCACGGCATTTATTATGCCAATTAATAGTTTTGCGAACGAAAATATATTACAAAATTTGTTTGTTTGTTTTTATTTTAATAGGCCCTAGAACAAGACGTCCTAAAAAACCGCCCAGTGAAAAGGGTAGTTCATCTGATGAAAAACGTCCTAGAACTGCATTTAGTGGACCTCAATTGGCAAGACTGAAGGTATGTCGATTTATTCTATAAATAAACCAATGAAAAAAAATTAATAAATTCCATTCAATATATTTTTCCAGCATGAATTTGCAGAAAGCCGTTATTTAACAGAACGTCGACGTCAACAATTAAGCGGTGAATTAGGTCTTAATGAAGCTCAAATAAAAATTTGGTTTCAAAATAAACGTGCAAAAATAAAAAAATCATCTGGACAAAAAAATCCATTAGCTTTACAATTAATGGCACAAGGTTTATATAATCATTCAACGGTTCCGTTAACTAGAGAAGAAGAAGAATTGCAAGAACTTCAAGAACAAGCAAAAGCAAATAAAATTGCTGTCTGAAAAATACAAAAAAAAAAAAAAAAATAAGTAAATTATGTTCATTTAAAGCGTAATTTCCATTAATATCTTATAAGGAATGGTTTTTTTGTTATTGGTATTTATATAAATCCAAAGATAGAATTATGTAAATTAATTATTTAAATAAAATTATTAATAGATGTTAAAAATTGTGTTTACACGCAATTATATAAATAATAAATAATAAAAATTTAAAAATTGCATTAAATTGTTCAAGTGCCATTAATATTAAATTAAATATTTTGATTAACAATTTTATGAATAACTATTTACATTTTTTGATAAATAAATCAATAAATAGATTTTACAGATCAATAAACACACCCAAATACAACTCGAAATTAAAGTAGGTATTTGATCCATATGAACGGAAAGGATATTAATATATAAGTCAATTTTTCCGGAAAGTATTTTATCGGGAGCTACAATAACTTTTGCAATGTTAATAATATAACAATATGTTCGTGAATGGGTAGATTATGTTTTTAGTATCAATAAAGATACAACCACTTATCAATTCTAAGCTGAGTCTTAATGGAAACGTGATATTTTTTATGATACATTATGATGTATGTCCTAATTGTCATTGAAAATTTACACTACCATCAGGCTCTTGTCGAATCATTCAATCCGTGCATATGATCTACAGCTCAGAACCAAATATTTTCAGGTAACTTAAAATATCCTTTCAAATTCGCCATACACCTACTTTAGTATTAAGTTGCATAACCCAAATGTGTTTAGTGTTCATTGCGATAATAAACATTTTTTAATGTTAAATTTATCTCGTTTTTTCTATTGTTCACATAACAAGAAAATGTGTTTCTCTTTTTTTTTCAAATTATTATTATTATAATTTATTTATATTTATGATAGTCGTGTTGTGCGGTAATTTGATTGGTTTTCCATAAAATCATTTAATATATATTGTTATAATAATTACCGCATATTAATGTTCGGCAGTATTCGATAATTAATCATAAAGAAATTTAATAGGTAAATGTAAAGTATATGTGTAAAGAAAGCCTCACCTCATTAACACATAGGTTTAGGTGCTGCGTCAACAAAGTGTAAACTTTCAAGGTTTCAATTTAATATAGCACATACAATTTTTTTGGTTTTTGTTTTTTTTTTTTTGTTGTCTATATACAATTAACAAAAATGTGCTTTATTATAAAACGATATATCGAGATGTGATAAAGCTTTAAAATTGTTGATATAATAATATATATTAGATAATGTGATGCTTATCAATTAATGCAAAATAAAGTATATGAAAGTAAAAATATATAAAATATGTAATAACAGAAAAGCAATAAATTAATAGACTGTAATAAAAAAAAAAAAAATTAAAAATAAAAAAATTGTGTTAATAAAAAAAAAAAAAAAAAAAAAAAAGTTACTGAATATAGAAAAATATTTATAAATATAATTTAAGAAAATATATTAAATTAGGCGTGCTCAAATTATTTTGGTTCGTTGGCATAAAAGCTACATATATTTCATTGCAACAATTTCGCCCGATGATATTGGCAATTAACTTAGTTATCGCAATACGAAATTGATACGTAAATATTGCTTGTCGGGCACACACGTCCATGTTTCTAATTACTATTTTGTAGACCATATAGAGTCCTGTGTCTGCTTTTTAAATCCATTTATATATAATTTAATTTGTTAAATGCTATCCGTTGACACTTCAAACATCCTATTACAACACCAATGCGCAACGACGTTACCGAATTAATTTGAGCACCTACTAATAATAATAATAATAATATTTAATATATTATATATAGAAATAATAAAATATAAAAATTATAATATGTAATTTAATTTAAAATTAAATTATAAATTTTGAAGGCTTTATGCTAGTCTCTAGTTTTTTTGTTTTTTGTTTTAATTTAATTTAAATGTATCATAAATTTATAAATAATATATTAATTTTGATGTATATAGCATCAGCATTTTTTTGATATAATATATTAATATGGTTCTATTATAATTAATATTAGTATAATTTCAAAATCATTATTTCCATATATAATTGTATAAATTTCATTAACTAAGCTAATGTGAAAAATTAATACTATTATATAAAATTATGTCATGTGCAAAAAATAAACTATGTAAATATTTAATAATTTATGAAAAAAAAAAACGAAAAACAAACAAATAAATAAATAAAAAATTGTTATAAAAAATTGAAAAGAAAAAAAAAAATAAAAAAATATTCGATAAATAAAAAATATATTATTATAAAAATATAATTAATTCTTGTGTTTTATATTTTGTTATTGTTTTTTTAAAACCAGAGAAAGAAATTAAAGTGTTTGGTAAAATAATAATATGTACAACAATTTCTATTGCAATTATAAATCTATGTGTGTATAAATTGTAAACAGGTAAGTAATTTCACAATTTTATAATTACACTCTATTCTAACTATATACAGTTAGACATATATTGTGGCAAATCAAGTGTGGAAAATTATTAATTAGAAATTCGTATGTCTAAACATTTAATGTTTTATAAATTGAATATATATATACAGCTAATTGTTGGATGAATGCATAATTTCGTACCCGCCGATTTTTTAATAAATCGCAGAAACTTCAACGCACACAAAAAATGCTAGTCTTTTTATTTGAAATGTGCTACTGCACTAAAAAAATTATTTGATAGTTTTTGGATTTTAAATGTCAATGGCGAACCATTTCTACTAGACATGTTCAGTTATTGTTATTGCTCTGGTGGCAAATAATGCATGTATAACAATTGAAGATATTACGCAGAGCTTAAACATTGATAATTCAACCGCATTACGTCATTCAAAAGAAGGCTTGATTTACTTTCAAGCTTGATACCGGTGTACGTCATTCATTAAATGAAAGCAATAAGTTCATCAGAAAATATAGGCTACCGTTTCTATTTTATACGACAAAAAAGTAGCACCATTTTAGGTATGCATAGTAACAAGCGGTTAAATATGAACACTATACAACAACGTTCAACGAAAAATAAATTGAGAAAAATTTGGCAAAGATGCCTAATGAAGTAGTTACTGTGTGTGAAATAATTCTACCATGATAATGGCAAACCACACGTGACACAAACTATGATACAAAAACTGAGCGTTCTGAAATGAGAAATTTTGCCATATTCATCATACTCTTTAGATCTTCTTTTTTCACACTATCAACAATATCTCTGCAGAATAGTTTTAATGGCAATAACATCAAATCAGTGAAAAACGTTATTCTATCAATCTGGAATTAAAAAAATTAGTAAAACATTCGAAATATGTAAAATTATGCGAAGATTATATAATTTTTATAAAAAAATATAACCTATTGATTTTAGTTTACAAATCGTACATGAAATTATGCATGCATCCAATATATTTCATTTTCTTGAAAGTTGCATAAAATTATCTTGTTAATTTTTTTTTTTTTACAAACTATTATTTATTTAAAATTTAAACCTATACATAATTATTTGAAATGAGATTTTAAAAAAGTGTACTAACTAATTTGCTAATAATAAAAATATAGATGAAATGGAGGTGATCGTAGGGTGTATAGTATATTATTAATACAATAATAAAGAAATTTTTCTGCTGGGTGACCATTTGTTCGTTTATGGAATAAAATGAAAAACAGATATATTTGAAAATATGGTGTTGGATGCTGCTACTCAAAGATTAACAATGTACGTACATTGCACATCACTATGGACTAATCTCACTCATATAAAAATAATTAAATTTTGAAAACATCTATCTTTCGTTAATTGCAGTAAAATTGGTAAATTGTAATATACTCTCATGATGTAATTTGATGTAATTTAACAAATTGGCTGCAATGAAAGGTTTATTAGAAAGTTAATAAAATATATTTATTTTTTCTCAAATGTTTAACGCCATATTGTTAAATAATAACATAATTATTGGATACAATTGAAAATAGCAATACAATACCCAACCCAAACAATTATAATTTTATATTAATTTTAATATATATCCACAATATTTACTGAACTACACCATATATAAACTTTTGACTTTATACATACCAACATATAATATAATGTGTATAGGATGGATATTAACAACCCGACAATGACAAGAAATGGCAGTTTTATGTTAGTGTTATGCTATCAATGAAAACATATATTTATATATAATATAGAATACAATTCTACAACAATATACACGTGAGTTAGTACATAAATTAAAATATATAAAAACGCAGGTCGGTGAAAAATTATTGAACAACGGTCGCACCCCTTTTCTTATTAAATAAATAATTGAAATAAATATAAATCAAAAAAAAAAATATATATATATATACAATAATAATATTCGCTTATCACGAAATTAACGAATACAAACATTAATATGTGCTTTAAATGTGGACGCGGTCAATACAACATATATAAAATATAGAATTCTTTGCTATGTGTACATTTATATATAAAGAGTTATGGTATACATAAAAGACGACTATAAAGAGGTGCCATAATAAATTTTGATAAAGATCAAATTCACATCATGTGCTCGCTCTGTTTATGTATTATAGATTTAATTAAATCAAAAGTTATATATAAAAAAAAAAAAAAAAAAAAACTTGCCTCATGCAATTAGATTGAATGACACTCGTAATTTACATTGCTATATAAAATAAATTTAAACAACTGTTTTTACAAAGAGAAAAAGAAAAAATAGCAATATTCCCTTTTATAAAATGCAATGCAATATACAAAATAACATTATAACGCGCACCGTAAAATATCAATAAGAGTATTGCAGCGCAGAGGCAATTTAATTTAAAATTTATTTCCGTGTTTTATTTATGTGTTTGATTGGAGATGGTTTAATTAATTTTAATTTTTTTTTTTTTTTTTAGTCTGTATATAACTATTAAATGTGGACTTGATAAATTGGATGTGCGAACACACAAATATAATATAATTGTTAAATATATATCAAATGAAAAGGAATTTTACAATTTTTTAAAACATTTATAAACGTAATTCGATATTGTATAATGTATATACATTTTAATATAATGAAAATAAAACGAATTTCTTTATAAATCTAATAATAATAATAATAATCATTGGTATTTCAATATAGCAATATATTAAAAATGTATATATATAGCTGAATATAGCTATTAAACGTAAAGCATAATATATAAACAGACAAATCAATATCCACAGATATTAACACATCTATGATATAATTATAATTAAACTTTATAAATGCATAGTAGTTTAGTATAAGACTGCGAAATTCGAGAAATGAATTAAATCAGTAAAATGATCGATTTTGCACATCTCTAATAAGGATAATGCATGTAAATGTAAAACATTACATGTGAATGTTGAGCTTTCTAGTATTACGTACACAAACACAATATTTGATTATATTTCGTATAAAAAACTGCAGTAAATTCCAAACTACATTTATTTTATAAAGAAATAATTATATCTGGATATTGACTTGTATGTGATTACACATATATATTTATAATATAGCTCTACCTGTACAATATCATTTAATTTAATAAATTTATTCGATTTCATTTCCATTAATTATCATTATTATATATATATTATATTTTCATTTCATTTAATTACATTTTATATCAAGAGTGATAATATCAACGGAATTATTGCTTTTTTTTTCATTATTTTCCGTAATTGATCGATAATTTTTGTTGTTGTTGTTGTTGTTGTTTTTGCATTAGTTAATAAATATACGAATGATCTCATGATATGATAACTGAATCAATAATAATATAACTATTCAATTTGATGGGGTCACACCTTTCACACCGTTTTTATTTTATTTTATTAAATTTATTACAATTTATTATTTTTTTCATGAAATGGTCGTCGTCAATTAGATAATTTACGCTTGCCATATTTCATTAATAGATGTTTTATATGATTATTATTATTATTAATTTAATGTATTTATTAATAGTAGAGTATAATAATATGTGTGTAAAGTGATTGAGATTATAAGCAAATAAATTATGGATTTGATGTGAATATGAATTTTAAATATAAAAATGACCAATAGAAAAAAAATGTTATAATTAATGTGAATTGGTTTTTTTTTTTTTTTTTGGATTATTCAATTTATATAATTATAATTTGAGTAGAAGATATTTCTTATATGTTAATACGTGAATGATGCTGATGTCATATAATATTCAGATAATTAGACCAGCAATAAGAACGACATATTCGTAATAAATTTATACATTTTTTTGATTAGTCACAAGATCCATTTTTTTCTAGATTTGTGTGATCAAGAGAATCTAATTTCAATCGGACACAAATCAATTTCAAATGCAAGAACAAGTGCTAATTAAACTTTTTATGAATACTAACAACAAGTTAATCTTTACAACTTCATACAATCAAAAATTAGGGAGTAAGATTTGTATAATGGTATTATATAAAAATATGAATTCATTTATTTAGTTTGAATGACATAATAACCGAAGTACGGTATATTGAATTGGAAGGGATTTTAAAATAACTGTCAATTTTAAACGTATATTAAAATTACTGAAAACATTCCAACATTTGTTAACAAAATTTCTAAAGGTTCAAACTATTATTATATAGAAATACCTATAAGCTATATATGAATGTTAAAAGAATCAATTTGATGAAATCATCTTTAAATTATGTATAGTTACTATATGTAAAAGTATCTACAATCTACAAATGGACATATGTTTTCAATATATAAATATTTCTATATTAAAGAGAGATAAACATCATTTAAATGCTTACGGCATTTTTTCATATACCATGTAGACTTATAGCATATACATATATATTTACATATCTATTCTATTATATCTACCTACCTGTAAATATACAATTAGTGAATTAAATTAATTAAATATTTAAAAAATTCAAAACTCAATTAACGTATAATAAAAAAAATAGGTATACATTTTTTTAAGTTATATTGCCAATATAAAGAAAATAAACTTTAAAGGTAAATCAATAGATAGGTAAACTACATATGTTATGATGTTGGTGGTTTATATATATTTTTTTTATGAAGTACGAATAGGATAACAACTCTAATCTCCAACTATTCACATGATTATTAAACAAAAATGATAAACATTGTTGTACGATACATTAAAACAAATGTGGGAAAATTACTATTCACAGTCGACATATGTGAAACGAAAACTAAATTAATTCAGAAAATCTGGCTCCAATTTCAAAAACGCTACTGTTCAATTACATTAAAGTATATTAGAAAATTATTTTCTATAATTTATCCATATCATTTTAAGTTAGTTGCAATATAGTTTTCATAAAAGTCAAAGCTTTTCATTAAGTTAATAGTTTTTTTTTTGTTGAACAAGTAAAAAGTTATTTTCAATCTAAATTACTATAATTGGTAATTTGTTATGTACTTTTTGTAAAAAGCAAATTGTAAATGTAACAAAAATTAAATGATAAAATCCTTAAGCTTACCGGATTAAAACATTACGATTACATCAAACAATCCACACCATAACCGCCGCATACAACTATAATACATTATCCTTTGCAATCATTTCATTTGATATTCTTCATAATTATTTTAAAGCAGCATTTTTATTTTATTCTTTCATTTTCAATTTAAAAAATGTTATATTTTTTTATTATTTTCATCAAATCATCTTCAATCCATTCTTTCCATATAGTAGTTTATTTATTTTATAACTTTTGCATTGTATTATGTTATTTCCAATTTACAATTATTGCACAGCATACCCTAAAAATATTGAGTGCACATTTTGGAATTAGTTTAATCTTGAAATTAGTGTCATTGCCTGAGTTTAAAATTTCTGAACTATTTTCTTATTTAATTAAATTATCTATATCATTTATCTTTTGAGAAAAAAAATTTTAAAATCAGGAAATAACACTGAATTATGAATAAAAAAATTTTTTTTAATAATTTTAATTAAACTAAAATTATTAAATATAATATTTATAAATAAATCTTGGTATACAAATATAAACAGCAAGAGCAAACAGCATTTACGCAACGGAGAATATATGCAAACGTAATTTAACGAATGTTTTACCTGCTTACTAATACTATAAGGTTTAAATATTAACAAATTACAATAAAAATTAATATAAATGCCTTGTTCAAAATTGCCGATTTGGTTTTTATAATATTCTTATTTAATATAAAATTAATTAATTATAGAAACATAACAATTTTCTTACCTTAAGAATTTTAGATAAATTGCTTATAGCTGTTATAAAGTTGCTACTGCCGGCAGTTATCGCAATTAACATTCCACGTTGCTTGTCCAATATGGATATTCGAAATTAAATGTATATTTAATGATGTACTGATGAAATAATATAAAAATATTGTATTCGGCAGTCACTTTTGATGTAAAAAACTATAAAACTAAAAATCTATAGACAAAAATTAATATCTTTAAATTTAAGGTAAAAGTACGCATTACAGCCGCCATTTTGAAAAAAAAAATAATTTTTTTATTCTAATTTCCAAAAATTTTGTAAAAAATAAAATATTACTTTAATTATGCCAGAAACCAGATAATTGTTATATTTTGATAATATATAGATATTTTTAAATAAATAGTAATAATAATTGCTTACCATTATCGAAAAATTTATAATTTAAAAAAAAAATGTGATCTTGAGAAAAAAAAAAAGCTGAATTTTAATTTCATAAAACTTGTCTTCTGCAATGGATGTATAATTTGTACGCAAAATAATTTTAAGTTATTTCTCGTTGAAGATGATGATGATAATGAAGTAAGTTATCAATCAAGTTTAATTTTAAAACGGTAAATAGTTGACACGAAAAAGATAAATTATTTCGATAGAAAATTGGCATTTCAAAATCGATCGAATAATATGAGTGCGTTCAAATAAAATTTTGGAGATTAATGCTGAAGTTCCCATTAGGCATAATTTGGCTACTGCCACGAATTTTTGAAATCTATGTAAAATATAGAAGACTGAAATTTGAATTTCTTTAGCCAAAAATAATATTATTAATATTTAATTTTATTATTAATAAGATTATTATTGAACAATTATTAACCAAAAAGAATCGAGTTTAGATAAATGTACACCACACTGAACTGACCAAAAAATGGGCAAGCAAATACACAGTATTTTCAATATATAACGATAATTTTTAGATGTAAAATATACATTATATTATCTTCCAAACATTATTTTTATTCAAAATAGGTGTGGTACGATCAAACAGCTTATGCATAGATTTTTTATACTCAGTTATCGGAATGTTCTACAGCTCCTGTGTCATGGCTGCTTGAATGGCTGGAAAGACAACATAAAATGCTCCTTTCATGGCAGTTTTCAGTTTCGGCAACAGGAAATAGTCATACGGTGATAGTCATACGTTGATAGAATACGGATGATGATCAGTGAGAGGAATCCGTCTTTTCATCAAAAGTCATTCATTTTTTGCCCTCATGTAGTGCATGTGGAGCAAAACGTGCACAGACCTTTCTTTTACACAAATCTTCAATTAAAATAGTCCAAAAAGTTCCAATAGATGAACTTAATTCTCACCATTTCCATCGATTGTATTGATTTCACGAACATTTTCCACCAATTCAGCACGATATACATCTTCTGGACGTTCTGGTAATGGGTAGTCACGGCCATTTTCAAATCGTGTAAGCCACTCATAAAGACGTCGTTGAGACATACAATCATAATTGTACACTTTTTTCAACAATTTGTAAGTCTCTGGATATTCTTTTTTAATTTTATATTAAAATTTAATATATTCTATAGTGTTTTTAAGACGAATGTATCAAAACTACTGACCCTCAAATGCGTGTAACTTTTTAACCTGACAACCTATTTGCACGAAGTTGGGTACGTTTGAAAGGAGAAAAATTTAACTTTCTAACGCTGTCAACATTCAATACGTGCTCTAGGATTTATATTAAAATTGTCGTGATATATTGAACAAACTGAGTATCACTTAACCCAATACTGAACCCTGCTTAAGAATTGTTGTGTGAGATTATTGTTTTTAAATGTACATGTGTATGAGTGCATATTGTAACATATTGTAGCGAAAAACAACAACAACAATGAACAATTTGTATTTAAAATTTTTATGTATCTCAAATTATTGTCATTTTTTTACATTTTTGATATTCAACTAGAGAGAAAAATTAAAAACAAGAAAAATATATAATTTAATATATATTTTCGTTATTAACAATCACTACACCAATCAAAATCTTTAAACTATCTGTAAAAAAACACAACATCAAAATATATGTAATTTAAAACTATTTAAAAACAATGAGGAGTAATTAAAGCTTAGTGGGTGCGTGAAAATGTGATTGTATATTTTGAACGTTTTTTAAAATGAATATACTGTCAAATTTCGATTCTACTCATCGGTGCTCATCGGTGCTCGTCGTTAATTAATTCTTTCTTTTACCACTGCTCATCATGTTCATTCTTTCTTGGTGTTTCAATAATTAAAAGCGCTTTTTTTTTCGGTAAGTATTAATTATCTAAATCATTTTAATTAAAAATATTTAAATTCTTTTTAATCATGAAAAGAATGGATTAATAATCAGATTAAATAGTAATATATAAATATATTATAAAAGTATGTCGATTGAATGGATGGTATCATGGTGAAATGCTAAAAAGAATGCTGCGGTCTGGAGTCTTAAGATTGCGAACTTTTGATTGGTGAAAAAATGGGGGCCACCATTTTTTTTTATAGCATTTTCATAAAAGTAAGTAAAATGTTAATATTTTATATATACTTGAAAAATATTTTTTTGTATGTTTATATGTATGTATGTGTATATGCAATATAAGGTATATATGTATGAATATGTATATATGTATGATTATGTATATATGCATATATGTATGAATATGTAGATTATGTATAATATGTATAAATATGTAATTAAAAAAAATTTAATATATTGAATATTTAATTGAATATTGGATTTATCAAAACATGTGATTTGTAACAATTGAATTCTGCGTTTAAAATTTTATTAATTTTACAAATTTAACACCAATGCTTTATGAACAAGCTGAGTTAGATATTTATTTATAAAAGGTCAATATAAAATCAATCTGCATTCGTTATGACTGCCACTACATGTAATTGAAGGATTTTCTTTTAATATATATGTGAAATATATTAAGATAAGTATTTTAAAAATAGATTTTCTATTTTTTTAATATAGTTATTGCAATAAGTCAATTTTATTTTTTATAATTTTTCAATAGTGACGTTTTCTGAATCTTTTAATTTTCTAAAAAAATAAAAAAAAATACAAAAACAAAAAAAAAAAAAAAGCAAAATTATTTTATTTAAAAAACAAAAGAATTTTATTTAAGCAAACAAAATAATTTTATTTAAAAAACAAAAGAATTTAATTTAAAAAAAAAAAAAATTAAATTTAAAAAAGCCAAATAATTTTATTTAAAAAATAAAATAATTTTATTCAAAATAATATTAAAATAATTAATAGAAAATTATTAAACTCAGGAAATGACACTAATTTCAAGATTAAACTAATTCCAAAATGTCAATTATATTTTAGGGTCAATTGTTGTATAATTAAATATTACAATTGGAAAATTGTTTTAAATAAAAAATATAAATAATGAATCGTTTATGGAAAAAATAAAAATCAAATTGATGGAAAATGATGTTTATGGAAATAATCAAATCAAATTGAATGGGAAATGATGTTTGATGAGCTGTTTTAATGGGGTAAATAAAAAATTTAAATTATTTATATATTTTTTTACAAAAATTACCAACTATATTTTAGTTCAAAATAATTTTGGTTATTTGGTTTAAAATTACTACAATAATATACAATCTTAGCTTTATTTTATAAAGATAATTTGAGAAAATTAATTAATAATCGATTCTTTAAGAAACTGTACCTTGGTTTGCAAATAGGAACGAAATAATCATTGGGTATGCGTGCATTTACGTTTACAAACATAAATGAATAATTAAATTGTGTCGCATTCATTATTGAATACGTGTATTCGGTAGAAATTAAATTGCTGAGAACGAATATTATGTTCAAAAAAATGTGCATGCAAATATGCATCGTTGTTTTATGGGTGCGAGAAAATATGATTGTAATTTTTGAACGGTTTAAAATTTTTTTTTTTTTTTTTATTTTGCTTTGTTTTTCATTCTGTCACATTCTGTCAAATTTCGATTGAGCTCATCGGTCAATAATTATTATCTCTTTCATATACATATTTCTTTTCTTTATGACTTCTCATGTTCATTCTTTCTTTTCCTTTTGTTTCAATAATTAAAAGTGCGTTTTTTATCGATAAGTATTAATAAACTAAATAATTTTAAGTAAATATAATTAAATACTGTTTAAACAAAAAAAGAATGGATTAATAGTCAAATAAAATAATAATACATAAATATATTATAAAAGTATGTCTATCGAATAAATGGTATCGTGATGAAATACTAAAAATGCTGCAGTATTGTCTGCATCTGAAGTTTTAAGATGGTGGACTTTTGAATGGTGAAAAAATGGGGCCCACCATTTTTTTTTTTTTTTTATTCGGATTTTCGTAAAAGTAAGTAAATGGGTTAATTTTGCTTGCGTATGCTAATTGCAGATTTCAATGCATGCAAACATATCTATAATATATATATATATATATAATTTTATTTTTAACCATCCATCCTCCGTTAAGAGATTATTGCAATATCTTATTTGGAGTGCTTTTAAAAAGTGTTAAAATGAAAACCCTTGTAAAATAGATTGAACAAAATAATCGAAATTGAGTTTTAACACGAATACTTTATGAATAGTCGTGTCAGTTAGATATTTATTTATAATAAGGCAATATTAAATTATTCTGCATTTGTTATGACTGGCACTACATGTAATTGAAGGGTTTTCTTTTAATATATATGTGAAATGTATGGAGATTAGTATTTTAAAGATAGATTTTCTATTTTATTTTATATTATAGCAATAATTTAATTGTATTTTTGTTATTTTTCAATAGTGACGTTTCCTGAATCTTTTAATTTTCTAAAAAAAAAAAAATATATAAGCAAAAAACAAAAGAAAATCTAAAGAATTTTATTTAAATTATCAATAAAATATAAATAATAGAAAATTATTAAACTCAGGAAATGACACTAATTTCAAGATTAAACTAATTCCAAAATGTCAATTATATTTTAGGGTCAATTGCTGTATAATTAAATATTACAATTGGAAAATTGTTTTAAATAAAAAATATAAATAATGAATCGTTTATGGAAAAATGAAATCAAATTGATGGAAAATGATGTTTATGGAAAAAATCAAATCAAATTGAATGGAAAATGATGTTTGATGAGCTGTTTTAATTGGGTAAATCAAAAATTTAAATTAATTATATATATTTTTTTTTACAAAAATTATATTTTAGTTCAAAATCACTTAGGTTATTTGGTTTATAATTACTAAAATACTATACTAACTTAACTTTATTTTATAAAGATAATTTACCATACTAAATTAATAATGTATTGTTTAAGAAACTGTACCTTGGTCTACAAATAAGAACGAAATAATGGATGCGGCACACACATATAGGGTATAACATGCGTTGATCGTAATCATACAACTATTTATTTTCATTACAGAAAATATAACTACAAACTTTGTCCATGTAATTGGGTATGCGTACATTTACGTTTACAAACATAAATGGATAATTAAATTGTGTCGCATTCATTATTAACTGAGTGTTATTTTGAACCTATATATAGAAATGATTACTACTATTTAAATAGCATAGTGCATGTTATCTTGAACATTTACTGCTTTTCCTAGAGCACAAGTTATACAAATTTTTTTGTTTCAATTTTTTCAATACTTAAATTATATTTCTCTATGTGGAGCTATTTATAGCTATATACTCTTATCTATAATCTGATTGATTACTTTAACATATCTACTATATTGAAAATGATTAAGTTATACTTTATATATTATTTAACGAAAAAAAAAAAGAATTTAGCAAGAATTTAATCGCAAAAAACTTTAAAAATTCATTCATTATAAAAATAAAAAAAAAAAATTCATATACAAAAAAAAAAAAAGGAAAAAAAAATAAAAATGTAATAAAAAACGGATAAAATAATATTGAATAAAAAAAATTGATATTAAAAAGTGTACACCATTTGGTGAATATATACGAATACATACATAAATACCGTGCGCGATGCGAAATATACTATAATAATGAAGTGATGCCCGCAGACCACCCAAGTTGTGGTTGAAGTAAACACTTTAATAGGATTAACGATTGAACTTTTTATTCTTCTTTTGCATATTTTCTACATTACATATGTTTAATAAAATATACGAATATAAATATATATATATATATTATATATCTCTATATATTTATTTATATATAGATTTATGTAAATGAAATGTACTTATTTAGATTGCTATGTTCATATATATTAGTTACGTATATATATATATATATATATATATATGAAAAAATAAAACAAATAATATAATAACATACTTCTACTTAATATAAAACCGTGCGTTTTTGAAGTGGAAAATATATTATAAGCGTCGTAATACTTTGCATTGCAATATGTAAGATACATACAAATTAAGAAATCTATACATATAACTTTTAAATGAGATGCTAAGCTTTTATTTCTATTCAGTAATGGAATTACATTAATGTGGTTTTGTGTATCTTATGTTATATATGTGATGATGATGATATGATACTAATTTTTAATGTAAAGTAATATTGTATATATAGTAATGATTGGATGAATGAATGAATGATAAGTATATTTGTTATAAAATTACATTATTAAAGATACATATATAATGGACTTAATTGAATTATAGTAACACTTATAGTTTAATGATAACTTTCAGGTAATAATTAACACGCACTCTTTTCTATTATATGTGTAACATTCTATCTATATATTGTGTATATACTACATTCTTTTGTATTAAAAAATTAAATATGTATAGATAGCTAACGAAATGTATAAATAATTATTCTTGATAAACAGGATTGCCAGCAGTGTCGTTATCACCCGCCGGACTCTCAATGAAATTATAGAGTAGTACGCATGTTATATTGTGCTATATTTATGCTAGATACATTTTATGTATTATAAAGTTTTCATACCTTTATACAATCTCATGCATGCATTGACTCTTCCAAATGGTTAAATATAGCATTATAAATTAATTTCTATGTTACAGATATAATTGTGTGCACATATACATCATGCATTTGTGACAACACAAAGTTAGAGTATCTGTGAATACATATTCTCATCGTTAATATTGTTCGATTTAATGGGCACTCACCTGTACCAATTGATACAGAAGCATATTTCTGGAATCGCGTACTTGAATAGGCGGGAACGAAATTTTTTCTCAGCGCATTGATATATTTTAAAACTTCAGCTTTTCAAATTTGTAATTCTATTGTAGCTATTATACATTTACTGTTTGTGCTTTTTTATACTTACAATATCAATGTACATATGTGTTTTTGTACGTAACTGCTTGAATTATCGTTATAATAATGTGTATATCAACGAAATTCTTATAATTACATTTTATTACTCTCAAAAATTAACCATATGCTAATTACTTATTATTATTATTATTATTATTCTGTTTTTCTGTACAAATACAACTCAATAATTTAAAATAAATAATTATTTTAACTGGAGGAGATATTAAACAACAAATTTATTGCTTATATAAATTTGTGTTTTTCAAAATTAACACAATGCTTACATACCCGTTTTTCTTCTTCAATATATGATCGTTTATTATTTCTTAATTACATATTATAATGGACCGCAACGTCAAAATAAGTTTCACGACCTCATTATATAACATTAACATAATACAATACATATAACAAGAGATTTGTCAGCCGCATTGAGCGGCGCATAGGAACATATAATCTTCTAAATTATCTTTGAATTCTTCGATTTAGTTTTGTTTTTATTTATTTATTTTTTTTTTCTTCAATCTTCTATTTATCTTATTTATTATTATCATTTATTTCTTTTTGGTTATTACATTTTTTCATCCTTTACCATTTTTTTTTTTTTTTTACTATACTATAAACAAATTTATTTTATTTTAACATTTGCTACTAGGCTTTAATTCCATACAGATTATGGTATTAGAGAAGAGAGTTAGTTTAACACATCAATAAATATTAATATTTAAGTATATAACAAAATAAAAAAAAAAAAAAAAAAACCATAATCCCTCAAATGTTATATTCAAAATATTTAGACTATGTAGAGTTTGTAATGCGTTATTTGATATATTTGTTCAAAGTAAATATATTAGGTTATGAAAATGTTTGTTTAAAAATATAATACACAAATATATTCTTTTTTTTATTTCATAAAAATGTTATGAGAAGAATGATAATAATAATATAAAAAAACATTTAACAAATTATTATTAGTGTTTGCGTTGTGCGCGAGTGGATTACTTTAATCTTCTTTATACTTATATATATGGTATGTATATGTTTGGATTTGAGAACGTTAGAGAAATATACATAACATGTAGCCACATATAGTACGTACGTGCAACGAGAGGAAACGTGAAAAATCATTATTTTAACAACTTCTTCTTATATATTGTATATATATTTATAGATGTTTGAGGGAAGGCGTCAATAATATTTACGATGAAATGTTAATATTTATTTATTATATTGTTTAGTTTTTATTTTTGCTACTTAATTTTTTCAGGGTTGTACCCAGTAAATTACGTAGTACCACATCATACATACTTTGTGAGTTATGTTAATAAATAAATATTATCGTAATAATATAGTTACATTTATTATGCTATTTATCACATCAAAATCATTAAGTCATGTTTTACTCCTTGTGGAGCATATATACCAAGCATTAATTCAGTAAATTTCGTAAATTATTTTCCATGGAATTTTATATAACAATTCACCAATTGTTGTACAAATTGTCAATTTTGGATTATTTTTATATGAGTAATGATTAGACTGTGTAATGATGTGTGAAGACATTATTAATCTTTGAGTAGAGTCCAACATCATAATTTAAAAGATATTTGTATTTTTATTCAATGGTAGCCCAACTGAAATAAAATGTTAATATTAATTAATAATATATAAATACTGTAAAATTTCTCATGTATAAATTTGAGGAATTAAACCAGATAATTGCCGATCGATTAGCAAGAACGCTATCCACTGCACCACTATAGGTGTTATTTAAGCTATTACAATTATTAAATTTACAAAATGTTATCTTATTTATATTACGATTTACTAAAATCTTTGAAAATTATTTATATATTAATAATTAAGAATCGTACAAAAAATAGATGGACACAATATATAATATAAAAAGGTCTGCATTGCATTTAATAGGCGTAAAATAATTTAGAGATTGTCCAATTTGGGTGTTAAATATGTGATCACCTTGTAGGTGTGTAAGTTAAATCTTTCGTGTTCGATGACCAGAGATAATTGATATTGAGCAGCTGCGGTGAAAGAACTAAAATAAAATGAAATGCCACTTATAATTTAGATTGATTTTTCTAATATATTAATAACTTTTTGTATTAACGTTATATTTAAACAATGATTATATTCAATAATAATTTATGTCATTATTTTCCGATAGATAAGTTTATTGACTTTCACAAGTGTTTTAAATCTCTAAACATATATTTATATAAATATATATATATATAGAATAACGATATCTATATATTTATCTATTTATAATCTAAGTAATATATATAAAGTTAGTTCACTTATTTTCATTCTTTTAATATTATAATATATTTGTAACACAAATATCAATAAAAATTATGACAACGAAAAAAATTTTATTAAAAGAATACAGAAAAAAAAACAATAATAAATATATCTTTAAAATAAATACATCACTTTTATACTTCAAAAATTTTTATTAAATTTATATTCTCATTTAAATAATAATCCGAAATCAATATGTAAAAAAAAAAATTCCCATCATAGTAAATTTATTATTGGAATATCAACTTTGTAATGACCATTTGAAATATAACATGCAATGAAAATGATAATTTCAAATAATAAAATTAGTATAAGTTTTAAAAGTCCATAAAAAAAGACCACACACGTTGAAAATATACACAAGTGAAATGAAGATCATGATACATTGAGTCTTATTTTTTTTCTTTTAATTTTCTTATTTTATTTGTACAAAGGTAAATATTACACTGCTAAAAATGAGGTATGCGTTGGTTTTATTTATTTTTTTTTTCGCTTAAAGGTATATTACGATATAAAACCTAAAACAAAGAAAAAAGTAGATTTATTATAATTTTTATTATTATTTTTTTAGCTGTTGTTAAAAAACTCTATTATTTATTATTTGTTGTTATTTATTTGTTGAAACATAATAGCATTAGATTTGTTTGGAATTATTTTTTATTATTATAAATATTTTATAATTAATTCGTTTATGTCACATTGAATTGTTTGTCATTTTTTTTTTCTTCTAAATTTTGACTATAATTTCTTTTAATAATGTTTCTTTTATATTTTTCGTTAAGACTTGACAATAATAATAGATGATGTCATTAACTATATATTTATATTATATAGCGGGCGGTTTGATATAGGGTGGCCAATTTTTCTTAACACAAAACTAAGACATTTAGAAACTAATGGAATGGCATAGAAACTATGGAAAAATTAGAATGAAATATAAGATAAATTATCTGTTGATTAATCCTTTTGTTTTCGCAAGCATCAAAATAGTTCGAAAGGAATTCTAATCCCAAAAATTAACACCTCAACAATATGTGCGAATTATATTAGATTTTTCAAAGCATTGTTTTTTTACTGTATATTTCATTATTTTTTAGAAAATCGTATTCTGTTATTCAATAGTAAATTTAAAATGTTTCAAATAAACTATTAGTCTCTCACAATGGCTATAAGCGCACTACACGTTGCGAAATTACTATAGGCGGATGGTTGCGGCAAGCAAAATTTTCGATGCGGTTATGAAACTCATCGATTAATACAGATTACAAAATATGAATAGTGAAAGGTCAAGGGACTGTGCTATAACAGTGATTAGTCTTATGTTTAGTATGCCAGCCGTAAATATTCATTCATATGAATTGTGTGTATTGATGGTCACCTTTAACTGAACTTATATGTACGACTATTTTAATCATAGAAAAAATGAAGAAGTAAATATTTATTTTTGAAATATCCGAAATATTAGCCAAATATATGTTTAATTACGAAGCGTATGATGATAATATTGAATTGCTTGAATGCCGTATTAACATAACGTGTAGTACTAAACATAAAACTAATTCCAATTGTAGCACAGACCCTAACCATTCTGTTCGATCATTTAAATACCCTGGGTATCAAAATTTATTGTTTTTGGTTGAAATTAATTACTTTCTATATGATATATTTAATAGTTAAAAACTTTATATTTTCAAAAGTGAATTAAATTGTCTATGTATTTTTGATGCACGATGATGATTACTCCAAATTTAAATGTCTGAAAAATCCACTAGATTTGCACGACCAACACAAACACCTCTCTCCTCCGCATTGATACACTCAAATAATAATATGATGTCTGTTATAAATAATGAATACACACTTTAAAAGAATAAAGAAAATTATTCTAAAATATATTTAAATTAAATGAAATTATTTATTATGATGTATTACAGGCAGGTCACGTATAACACGGTAGTTACGTTGAAAATTCGAAATTATGTTGATGCGTCAAGAATCAGAACCTTTACAGGATATATTAAGGGTGCTTCAACGGACTGCTCGATCGCTACAATGTATTTTAGACTTATCTATACCATATTCATGTGCAGTTGTAAAATTAAATAATATTTGCAGTTTCTCCTAAGAAATTATTGATTTAATTTTAATGTTCGGCTACATACTAAAATTCATCAAATTTACCAGTATTGCTAATACTGTTCAAGCAAACTGTCTTGCATGTCGATTTTTCTACGAACTGCTAAAATAATCCAATTTTACACTTACATTTAAAATTTTATTAAAAACGGATATGTAATAACATTTGCATGGTATGGATAGTATGAACGAAGGTTTGGATCAGTCTTATATTTCTTAGATCCTTGAATACATTTATCATTCGTATCTCTATTTTATTCGCTATTCATATGAAATGCCACATGTTACTTAATAATATCGATAAATGTAAATTTATCATACAACATCTCAAGAAATTTTCCCAACTGTAACCGTAATTGGGTAACCCAAGAATTCATAATCATATGATAAAATTTTACTATTATTTTTCTTATAGATTTAACTAAAATGTAGAATTTATTGATAGTAAACTGTATTGTATAAATAATAAAAACGTCTTACGAATTTTCCGCAATTTTAATGCCATGTTATACGAGTTACCATGCTATATAAAATCGTAATATATACGTGACCCACCTGTACGCATAACAATAACATATAGTCATATAGTAACTATTATAATATAGTAATGTATATATATATATACTTTGAAGAACATATACTAGAATTATTTTATGTATATCGTATGCATATTATTTATAAGTAATTAAATTTAAATACCTACATATTATAAATATAATGCTTAAAATATGGTTATTTGTATATTATCACAGATAAATTAATATCCAGATATTTATTTATTTGTTAAAAAATATTTTCTTTTATCACATGCCATCCAAAAATGATTGTTGTTCGTACTCTAACAAGCAGCTCTACTTTCTGTGTGCATATGTTTCATATATAAATTTATATTTATTTGAATCTGAATATTGACTTGTGTTGTATGTACAACAATTGTAAATATAATATTATATATAAATTATAAATTACAGTCTAAGCGTCTACAGTATTTTTTTTTACAATCACTAGAACACATTATTACATTTTTACATATATACATCTATAATATCGAAATAGTTTATGGTGCTATACAAACTATTTTATTTACTTACTGTTGGAAGAACTATTATTATACTATTATAATATAACATACATAAAATATATACACTAACTATATATATAAAGTCATATATACATACTTATATTTACATATTTTTCTATATGCTTCTTATATACAATATATTTATAACAAATGTGATTTAAAATATTAATTTAATTTACTTGACGTGACAACTCGTTAAGATATTAATAAGTAATAATGCATTCTTTAAGTGTTTTATATTTATATATATATATATATTGGATATACGTTGTATGTACATATGGACAGAGTGCGGCAGTGGAATTTAAAATTGTTTTTTAATTAAAGATTTTATGGGAAATTGTGCAATGCATGCGTGAATCAATTATAAAGAAAAATTTATTGTTCGAGTATACGTTTTATGTTGTTGCTTTTTGGTTGCCGTAGTGTATGTATATGTATTGTATATAATAAATAAAAAGTTTTCATACTATAATTCTATTTTTATATTTTATAGTATCTACTAAATGGGTCCGTATACATATATTATTTTCTATGATAGTTTTATTAAAATCGATAATTTTCATTTTAAATATAAAGGGTGTTTGGTGTGTGTGTGTGTATGATCCAATTTGCTCTGTTTTGGTATTGTTGTGTTGAATGATGAATTTTAATTTATTTTATTAATATATATATATTTTTATTAATATAGTATAAATTTGATAATTGTATGTGTATGAATAGTAAGTGTTACTCATCCAGTCTCGAATGCTCGTTGTGAATGCGATACGGAATTGAATCCCCGATTTTTAAAAACCATCCCATCATTAATAATGTAAAAAAGTTAACGACGATCACGGCAAAGCTCATCGATGAGTACATAATTGAAACACAAAAAAATATGATACAATATTTGTTTAATGAATTTAAAAATTTGATAGCAAAAACTAAACATCTAAAATACAATTTAACTTTATATGGGAACCTCAATCCACGGATTGACGCAGTCATCTTTAACCCATCAGTACATAAAAACATCCTCTTAAAAAAAAACCAACTAAATATAATGCCAATTCTAAAAAAAAAAAAACCTTACAAATTTCTTTATTTTCAGAAGCTATGGCAAAAATTTGTTTTCTCTTATCAGCACTCATATATAGATAGCTACATTACCAATGTGAGTTTCAAATGATTTATAATAGAGATATACGAACGAACAAAATGATTAAAATTGAAATTCGCATATATACTAAATTATACTATACATTTACAAGGAACAGAAAGTAGCAGATACACAAACCTTTTTTGTGCAATTGCAAATGCGTCATGGATTTATCAATTTCCTTTCTTCACCATTTCTGAGAATTGAATAACTGAACGATATGTTATTAGGCACGTGAATTAAGTTGGTTCGCAAACGACCCATCTCTAATTTATAATGATGGTAGCAAAAAATCGATATTACTTTGTCATATATCCCCCATCACGTGTTAGCAATTTCATTAATAACTCACTTGACGTAAACCGTGATCAATTGAAGTAAATGTCCGTCAAACATACTGAAATTATATTTTCACCTAAAATCTACTAACTAAGATACGGTGTGTTGGAGATCTCTATAACAAAATCTCAATGGCAATATCGTTATTATGTATATTATGTTTATTTTGTATATTTTTTCTATATTTGCGATTACAAAAGACATTTGTTAAAAAATTTTCTATTTTTATATAACAATTTCAACAATTGAAATAATATTCCTATGTGAATAAATTGCATTTATTTGTATATATTTTATAGATTCAGAATGAAATGATTATTAATAATAATAAATCAATTCACATTGAAAATAATCCTTTTCAAATATATTATCGGTATGGATTCAAAGAATTTCCTATTCACATATAATAATAGAAAGAAATTCGAGTAGCAATAATATTTTGACTTTATGGATCACACACCAGAGAATTACAAAATTTAATATACAAAAAAATATTATTTAAAATTATGATATCATTAATTAGATGTTTTACGGATTTTCTTATAACTTTATATGTAATTTATCAAGAATTATTAATGATGTTGTTCGTCGTTCTTTTCAAGTGTTTTGTTATATTATTGTATACTATATATATTTTTATTTATATTTTTCATTCCTTTAAATAATCATAATAATAATAATAATGATGAATTCATATTGAAAATATTAAATTAATCATAAAAAATCGTATGTATTTTTATGAATACTTAATGTACGTATTTTAACATTTGTGTGCATAATACCATTTATAGAAATATGAGAATAATATATCAATCAATAATAATTCTCGTATACAGCAAAAAGTTTTTATAAAATAACAAAACTCTAGGGAACAATACATGTTTTTGTTATAAATGGTATTTTATGAAATTTCATAACTTTTAGGTTTTTATACTTTCAAAATTGTTATTATTTCTTTTCTGCAATGCGTACAATTAAAAATTGAACCAAATTTTTAAATTTAAAACTTAATATAATTTTATGAAAATTCAGTATATAGTTTTATAGTGAATGGATTAAATGCGTCAACAATTTAAATGTAAATTTTAAAGAGACTTTACTGTAGCTTAGTATTGTGGTGTACATAAAGGTATAATAAATAAAACCCATTTAATAAACACCAGTGTGTTACGAGACCAAATTTTTAAATAATACTTTTTTAAGCTAATTATCTATTCATATTAATCATTATTATCATCATTAACTTTTGTTGTTACTACATCAATAAAACAACGTTATTTTTAACCAAAGTATACACATTATCAATGTAATCATAGACTTGTACTATAAAGCTAAACGTTAAGCGATAACAACCAATCGCAGAAATTTATTAGCAGCCTACATTTTGACGATTTGAATGTAATAAAATATTCAATTGATTGATGATGATTGACAGTGATATGAAAACATATTAATTTTTAAAATAACAATTTTATGTTGCACCTAAATATATTAGAACAGTTCCAAACAGCTGCGTCATTGGTAGAGTATTTCATTATGGCTAGCATTTGGATAATTAAGTGATTAGCAAATAATTGCATTGCATCCACACGAATGATACTCCTTTGTAATATATTTTTAATTGATTAATTACCAATCACAAATAATAATATAATAATATTTGTTAGTAATTTTTTACACATTTATACTAACTTAAATTGTAATTAATTTTATAATTCATTTCAGTCAACATACTATATTCACACAAATCAGAATTATTTGCAAGGAGTCCAAACATAGAAAAACCAAGCTGTGAATGTGTTCCAATAGAAAATTATATGCATAAAGCCGATTCCAGCAGACAATTGGTGCATCGGTCAAATAATTGGAATTATTGAATGCTTTGTCAGTCGTATATGGATGAAATCATTGTGCAATGTTACTGGTGCTGATCTTTTTACACGTAAAAAAATTGCTTTTTTGATCTGGAACAAGACTCCTTGTGAATTTAATTCTGGGTTGTGTGAATGTAGAATCAAACGAATTGAATAAAATTAGAATCTTTTAATTTTGTTTTGTAATAGGTGGGAGGGTGGGTGGTTAGGTAATAGTATAGCGAACAAAAACCTTACAAATGTTAAAATGATTTAATGTATTCGTTACCGTACGATGAATAATAACCAACACATTTTATGAAATGCAAGCTATTTAAAATTTTTTTTTTAATTATCTATATTTACACACAGTGAAATTTATAAGAAAAATAATGCAGTGAAAAATTTTATAATAGTGGCAATAAATATTAACGTTAATAACAGAAATTTGTTGACTCAAAATACAGATGTATAATCATCATTTGTATTATGAATGTACGATCAGCAAATGAAAGTGGAAAAATTGAACGAAAAAACCTATATTATAATTATAAATCATAATCGCACAAGAATCAAATTACCCCATTTGCATTTTATATAATTTATTATTTCACCCAAACTAAAATATTATAACACAATTGTGTGTGATTGTATAATATAAATTTTAACTTAATATTTTCAAAGATTAACGATCTCAAATATTTTCACAAGGTATATACGCACGATTTATCCTTATTTTATTTAGGCAATTTTTTAACGGGCTATATGAGTACAGTATAAAGTATTATAGAGTATAGCACCAATTAAATTTATGACACCTTTCCGAAGAAATTGTAAAAAAAAAATTAAAATGGAATACTATGACTATATAAAAATAAAAAAAGTATAAGATGTGGAAAAATAAGAGACAATGCGAATGGCGTGACCTGGCATATTAATTAAGTAACTCCCCTAATATTATATATTATGGTGTATTATCTTTTAAATGTAATATATATTTTAAATATTTAATTTATATTTATTTTTTTTTTTGTATATAATTTTGCGTACTCCTCGTAAACGTAATACGTGTATAGGACGCGTTATACTTGGCTGAACATTGTGTGCGTTTTTTTTTATTGTGAGGTGATTAGCTACTCTCAAAAAATCAGAAGCATATAATAATATATAATTTTTGGTGAACGTTCGCCTATAGTATTTAATTTATCTAAAAATTCTAATCTTTTGAATACACAACTGGCACAAAAGACACATCATATCGCATATTGTAAATATATATACTATATATATATATATATATAAGTTTTATAATATGAATGAATATGCATGATATTTGTCTTTTCTTATAAATTGTGAATGGATTGGACCACCCGGAAATTGCGATGAACACGCTATTTATATATGTATAGTATAAATAAAAATACGTTTATATATAGTCAGTTTTTTATTTATTAGAACAACATTATAACATATGATTTTATATATTAATATATTTTACTTGTTAGATAAATGTTTAAATCAGTTATTGACCATGTAATAATATATTTGGTGCAACTAAAATATTATAGTATACTTGAAACACATTTATTTATGTGTGGTGTTTTTATGAATTATTCAACATCGTATCGTCGTATCATTTGTTCTGTGAATGAAAACAGTTAATATAATTTTATGTATCATTATCTTAGAATACCTACCGCAAGGTAAAATTTTCGTATATTTATTATTTACAGTTTATGTTTTGAATTGTAAAAGATCTTATGGATGGAAAGGTGTTACTATGTATATGGAACTACAATTTGTAGATTATAGCGATGTAGTTTAAAGTTCTTCTATAGAGCAAGACAAAAGTTTACTGACAAATATGATTTTCACAAAATATTGTTGCATTTTTTTATCTATTCAAAATTTGAATTTCAAATATTTTTGTAAATGGATTATGAAAATATAAGGAATTTTCATTCTTTCATGTGACGAACAATTTTAAAATCGCAGTATTGCTTCGCAATATATAATAAAGGGTTAAAACAAATAATATAGCTGTTGTAAATTAATAATCAAGGTGTTAGTCACTATGGCTGGACTATAGCGAATGAAAAAGAAAGTATGCATTTATTTTATGTCAGAATTTATTTTCAATAAATTTGATAATTTCTTCCATTGGAAAGTGAATAGATTTTCATAATCCGTCTACAAAAATTAAAATCAAATATAATAATATAATTAATTAAAATTATATGATTATAGAATTTTTAGTTTTAAGGGTTGACATATTTTTTACAAAGAACTAGAGGATTCTGGATGAAATTTAAATTTTCTCGTTCATTAGTCCGCGATAAGTTCGGTTTACCAAACATATTCTTGTCTATATGGATATTGTTTAAGAAAACTTATATTACCCACAAAAAAGTGTTTAGTATTTTATACTAGTTTAGATTAGTAAAGTATTCTATGTACTTCGTTCTAAATTTATTGTTAACAATATATTTTAATTTATTTATATTATACAAAAAGAACAAACATAACATATTAATTTGAACAAAAAGAATGAAGAGAAAATAAAAGAAACAATGTCTCAAAAAAATAAAAAATATGTCATTTTAAATTTAAATTTTCATTTACTTTTCAAAATATTCAACGAGATTTTATCGATTATTTTATCACAATTATCCATAACAGTTGTCATAGTTACAAATCGACTTAAGATGCTTCTGCATCGATTTAAAAAATATATGTCTTTCTATAACTAAAAGTATAAAAAAGTATTATTGGAATTTCATATCTCTTATTTCCATTCATATTGACATATTTTACATTTCTTATAATATAAATATATTTCATCGGATTTAACTTATGTGTGTTTGTGTGTGTGTGTATGGTATATAAATATTCTATTATACGTGAGTGAGTGACTGCAATCTAAAACTATCGTCTGCATATATGTAAGACAAAGGATAACACATCTATTTCCCATTTATTTTATGTTCTTGCGTTGGTGAGTGGTAATAAATTTCAAGTGAGATAATTTGATTTGAAAGGGATGATTTGTTTTATTTTCCTTTTTTTTTTTGTTAGTTTTATGGTATGCTTTATTTTTATTATTTATTTTGTTTTTGTTATGAAGGGTGATTGAATGCTTTTTTATTAACTTGTGAAGTTTATTGATTTTTAAAATGTCAATATATTATACTAAAGTTTTTTTTTTTCTTATTTAAGTTATCTTTTTATTTATTTTCACTGTTCGAAAAATGTAAATATATTCAGTTCTTTAAAACTGAAATTCGAGGAGATAATATAGTAATAAAAAAAAATGTTTATTTAACATAAATTACAAAATTCTAACTATATAAGATATGCAAATTAATTTTCGGAATTTTTCAAAGAAAACTGCTGCTGATAGTCATCGTGTACTTATGGAAACTTATGGTAAACAATGTAAACATGCACTATAAAAAACACATTACGAATTGTTTCAACGTTGTTGCAAAAGTGGTGATTTTCATGTGAGTGATAAAAAACAACCCGGGGTTAACCCAAGAAATTTGAAAATCAATGTTAAATGTTACTCATCCAGTAATATCACATCGTTTAAAAGCTAAAAATCATGTTGCAAAGCAGTTGAAAAAAGCGAAATACACATGGGAAGAAATGCATATAATGAGATCAAAAGAGATTATGGTGTACTATGAGCTTTTAAAATCAAATGAAACAATTAATGCTGAACGTGACCAACAACAATTGGTCAAAATCAACCGTGCATTAAAAATAAACCATAAACTGCCAACAGACACGATAACGTGATTTTTCAACATAAGAACGCTTGAAGCAATTTGTCACCATATGTTGCTCCATCAGATTATTGTTTGTTTGTTGCATAATCATCTAACCTGACAGTAGCTTTTGAGGAGTATAACAATAATGGATCGATGAATTCATCGTATCAAAGCAAACGATGTCTTAAAGTATAATATTCCGGAAATTAATTTGTACAACACATAAATTTTTAACGTGTTTCCATATGTTTGTTAACCTCATTTGACAAATTAATTTCTATTCGCCCATAACATTTGTATAATTGTAGTTGAAGTTTTTCTTTGTTTGGTGGCGTGTAGCCAAAATTTCCTTCTTCTCTCTATCTATATAATATATTAAGAAATAAATAATAACTAACTAATAAATTTTGATAATGCTCTATACAACTAATACACTTATTTTGTATACATTTATTATTAATGATGCTTTTAGTCAAAATGTATAAGATACTAAGATACACATTAATCACTATATAATATTTTTCTTTTTAAACATAATATATAATATAAATATTTTAAATATAATTAAATTATACTTTGTGTACTGCTGCACTTTGTGTATAATATTTTATATTTATATATATATTCAATCAAAATAAAACCATATTAACACACATCATATATTAAATAATTTCAATTTAGAAGATTTCAAAAATTCTTACTAATTATATTTTAAATGAAATGAAAGAAAATATATATCACTCGATAATTTTCACATAAAATTAAAAAAATTCTATAGTCGACTAATAATAGCGTCCCTAATTAGTATATAGTTTTCCTATATGTATACTAACTATGTAATATACTATATTTTATATACATTGTGTATACAATATATACTTAAAATTACTACTAATAGACATTTCATATGGCTCATATATACAACAAATATATAAGCGCATGAATGAATAAAAAGAGGAAAGTGTCGGCAATTAATTTGCATAATTGCTCTCATTGCCGCTTTTATTTATTCATATCATATATAATTAAGTATAAATTAAATTTAAATACTATATATTTATTTATCATATACAATTTATTAATTTATTTACATCATTTATATTCTATATAAAATATTATTGTACACAGACAATGCAATGCAATTTAACAGACATTGTAAAATACGCATATGTGTTACATTTTATATTTACTTTTGATTTGGTTTTACAGTCAAATATAGTAATTTAATTATAATTGATTAATAGTTTCATCTAATAATTTTTAACGCAAATTTATTATAAATAAAGTCATATCTAAAGTTGTAATCCATATATACAATCGAAATTCCTGTAATTCCTTATTAAAAATATTAAATTGTGATAATGTATTAGAATTTTTAAACCGCCATTATGTGAATAATATGTTGTATGCAGTGAAAGAAAAATTGCACACGTCGTGAACGATGTCACAACACAAGAACACTTTTATACCCAACATAACATTTCCGAATCCATTATTATTATGCTATGGGAATTCGATACTATGAGATTCCAATGTTATGAGTTGCATTCGTGTTGATTTTGTTGATTTTATTTTAATACAAATCTGTATCATTTTTTTTTTATTATTGTTTAGTCTATTAAATTTTTTCACAAAACGTAAGGATAATATTGCAGATGTTCGTAGCAAAAAAAAAAATTAGTCAAATTTTACTCCTTTAGTGGTGAACTGCTTATGTTTACCAAATCCTAAAATTAAAAAATGGAAATCCACACCGGCTTTATGCAACATGTCTTGTAGATAGGTAAATTTCCTTTTTAATTGTCTCTATGAATTGTTGGCATTGATGTAAAAATAATTGCAAAATTAATACTCCGACCTTCTTGCATATAGATATAGGTTTTTAAATATTCCAATTGAATGTTACACAGAAATAGATTTAAAGATTAATATTTTCTGTATTGGTTTTGGGACAACTTCAAATAACAAAATCTTGTGTAAATCTATTAATTTTTAATTTTTTTTATTATTAAAATCACACTCTGTCCATAAAAATGTGCAATCCTTTTGCGTTGATTATCAACACCTGCCCTTTTTTTATTTTTTTCTTATATAGTTCAGAAAATAATTCTTTTGATATTATTGCGTAGGTATACGGATATTTTGTGTGTGCCAGTGTGTAGTTTGTGTATAATCATATCCGTTCCTTCATTACATCCATTATAAAATACATATTGTATAAATATTATTAATTATATAGTGACTATTTTTTTTTTATTCTTAATTTTGTTGCTTTATTATTAAATCCTCCATAATTCTTAATAAACATTTTAAGTCACATTACTCATTATTTTGAGTTTCTTTATTATATTTATTTATTTATTTATATTAGTTATATGTGTATTTTTTGAAAAATCTCTTTATACATATATATATATATGGTATATATTGTCTCTATTAGAGTATATAAGACATTTAGTCAACATATATGGTATAAGTATAATTGTATATAATATAATATATGGTATATATATATATATATAATTTTCAAATAAACAATTTTATGAAGGTAAGGAGCATATAAATACCAAACCACGAACCCACATACTATAAACAGATTAAGTAATAAAGTTGTTGTCAACTTGATATACTTATGGGAAGAACCACACACGTTGTTTGCTTTGACAATACTCTTATACTATATTACATATACAATATACAATAATGTAATGTATATGTTTTTAGTTTTATTTACTCATATATAATTTTTTTTTTATTCCATATACTTTCATATCAATTTTTATGGGTAATCTGAACATCATAACATTTTTGAAAACCCTAAGGTATTTCATCAATGTTTTGAAGTATTATGTATTATTATTATTATTATTATTTTTGTTGTATTATAATAAGTATAAAACCCTTTTTTTTTCGTTTATTTTTTATTTTTCATAAAAATTTTGTTTTTTTTTTTTTTTAACTCTTTATTCCATTATGGAAAAATGTGTATAATGAAATTCCAACGTTTGATCTTTTTGATCACTTTATTATTAGGTTATGGATAAACGTATTAATATATGTCTACACACATATATATATATATATAATAAATTTTGAAAATATTTATGAGGTCGACTTATCACTTAAAAATTTATATGTAATCAATATCAATACGTTTATTATACATATAATGTAATGTATTTTTTATTCTTATATATACGTTAAAGATTAACAACCGCGACGGTAGTCGTATTATATGTATATTGTAATTGTAATAATATAGTTAATATGCAATATATATATAGAGTGGGAGTGAAAGTCTGTTAAATATGGTATATACATTATATATAAAAAGATATTTCAATTGATATTTTAATTTATTATAGGAATATGAAATTGATTCATAATAAAGGGAAATTAGTATATATTTGGGTGAATAACTTTATAGAAAGTATACAAAATCATGTTTAAAATTTAGTGAACCATCCGAAAAAACCGGACAACACATTCACATATAATTTCTCTGTATGCACATATTTGTATAATAATTTCCTGCCTAGTTTTCATCGTCATCAATATAAAATTCTGTTACGCCACAGCATATGAAGCATCAATAAAACCTATTCTATTTTGTATATCCCTTTTTCCGCATAATCATTATATTTTACCATAATACCGAAATAGCGGAATTCACCGACCTCCTCAATTAGACTATCCATTGAATTTTAATGTCTAATCTATTCTGTTTCTCCACTGCGTATAACGTTGTTATTAAAACCATCCTGTACATTTTTTTTTTTTGCTATACAGTTTTTCAATAATATATATTTTAATTAATTTTTATTAGCTGTGTGTAAACCACCAACAGGGATATATAGCAATATAATTATTTTTCCAAAACATATCCCAAGATACTTTTGTTTTTTCAATTGTACACTTCATTTGTTTGTACTCATTACTTTGTTGTATATACAATATATTATTTATGCTCTATTGAAGTAGTTGAAAATAAGAACAACTATTTTTTTTTGGTTGTAAACTTGTATTTATCAACTATTTAGGAAAAATTCCAGCAATAATCGATGCATATTATTTGTTATTATCAGATTGTATGAACAAACACAAAGACAACCGTACTGTTTCATCGCATTATATTACACTAGCTCAAACATCAGCAATTGATATAACCAAATTACACTATGAAATGCTTTCACCATTTTTTTCCAGATTTGTCCACCTTTTCCTGTATCCAAATATGAAAAGGTGTCTATAGCTTATAGCTCTGTAAAACGATTTAATATCATATTTGGAAGTCATAGACAATTGTTATTATTCCATCATTGAAAAATTCTATTATTCCAAAGGCATTAAATGATTGCTGTTGCACTGTAAATTAGATGTGTTATTTAAAAGGTACAGGTCTGCGTTAATGTAAACTGTAACATATGTGTGTATGTGGATATAGGTTGAAAATACCATAAAAATTAGAAATCACAAATAATAGAATTTTACTGATACCATTTCAAATAGTATGATGATATTTATACGTCAATTTCATTAATAGCTTCATCACCACACATCTATTTGCACCCTGATAAAATGATATATATATATATTTAGATATGGAAGCAATGCAAAGTAATTGCAAGTGAATGAGTTGTAATGATGGTAAATGTAAGTGATCACTTTTCTTTGATTTTCTCCTGTCTGTTTCAAGAGTTGGAAAACATAAATCAATGTTTATATTGTTTTATATTAAAGAAAACTCAAGTTATTAAAATATTTTTTTTATAAATTATTTCTTTATATTGTATTATTCACTTTTTTTTTGTATTTATCATATGTTCGCAGTTGTTATTCTTTACCGGCATTAGAATTTGATTATATATTGATATATACTGATATTTATTCTAATCATAAACCCCCCCCTACACGATGAATAAATAATATACTATAACCTTTTTTAGTGTATATTATTAACAACTCTTATCACACGCATATTGTTTTATATATTTATATTATATGATCGTGCTTTTTATTTGCCGCATATTATTTAAGATTATTTTATAATTTATATATACCATAATACCGCGATGGAAAACAAATTGTTGCTGCAAACCATCGACCAATGGTAATGGTAAAAAAACATTTTAAAATATTATATTATAATAACACCTCAATTGTATATTTTTATATACACGATCGAGTCTATAAGAAACAAAATTAATAGGAAGCAAATAAAAATGAATATATATATATATGTGAAAAATATATAATATTAAAATATAAAATTTTAAACATGAGTTCGCACTCGATTATCATTAAAACAAAAATAAAAGGTAGCTGCTTAAAAATAAATAAGAAAACGAACTAAAAATTAAAAATTATTTATGCTGTTAAAGACGAATATAATGTTGTTTATGTGTTTTATAAAATAAGAAATAAATATGAAATCGAAAACCCATTACTCTTTGAAAAAGATTAATTTCATATTATTTTTCTCTTTTTATTTTATATTTTTATATTTTTATATTTTTATACAACACATTATTCCATTCTGCATAAATGTTATATTATATTAAGAACTAAAGACTTCACAGTAAATTTCTATACTCACATTGGAAATTGTATTGTAATAATAAATAAAATAATATAAATACCAATATAAAAAGAATAATATTCAGAGATAAGAAGGTAAATGCGTATTTAATGTGCTATTGTTCTAACAACACAACTACCTTTTGATAAATTCATCAAAGTTAATCTTTTCTGAGATGGGGTCTTTTTTTTTTTTTCTGAAGCGTTGACGTGAATTTATATGCGCATATAGGTATAATTTCTTTGACGAAGAAGCTACTCTATTTCAATATTTGTGTTGTTATTTATACGAAGAATAAATGTGAATATATTTGTCTTCTATTATTTATTTTTTTTAATGATTTTAAGTTAAGATACAGATTATAAAATTTAATTTTTATTTTTTTTTCATTTTAGAATAAATGTATAATGATAAAATAAATTAAAATTGAATAATAACAAAAAAATCACAACAAAGTACACATAAGAATCGTTTATCTATAAATTCTTAAATAAAATAATAGTAAAATCATCAACAATAGGTTTTTTTTTTTTATGAAATTAATATTACGAGTATATTCAAAAACATAGGCATGGCATTTTATTTTAAAATTTAAATGTTAGATATTTATTTTCTGTCAAACGATGACATTTATCTTATTAATTCATTAAATACATGTCTTTTATTTATACGCATTTTTATGGTATTTGACTTTTAGATATGTTTATATTTTATCAAATACATTTATAGACTGTCGATAATTTTTATTCACTTTGGTTAAATTTTTAAGTACAATTATTATTTATATCCTTTTTTCTTTTAAATTTTATTTTTGTAACCAAAAACCTTTGTTTTCAACCATTATCTTAAATTTTTTTCGAAAGGAATATTTAAATTTCGTATTTTTAATGTAAATATAAATATATATAATATTATATTTTCAGTAAATTGCTGAGATTAAAATTAAGTCCGTATCCTCCTATTCAGAAAATATTATAAACAATGTTACTTACAATGAGTTTACGGTTTCATTGAATAGCAACAGTTGATGATAGGTTTTAATATATGTTTTCTATTTGATTCGTGTGAACTTAATTTCTTTAATTACTTCATTTCGTATAAATATTTAAATTTTCTAGGTATAATTTATATTTATCTCGTCGCTTTGTCGAAAATTCGACCATTTTTCACCTGTAACGCAAAACTTTATTTGCATAAAAAAAATTTGACAATTTACTCCTCTTTTTGCATACCAGTTTTTTTTGATAAGTATAAATTGTTTTCTTATATTGTGTATTTATTCTACTCTATCTAATCACTAAATATATTGTATTATGTAAATTAAAAATATATACAGTGTCTTCCATTTTAAATACAATCATTTAAAGTTATTCTTAAAATTGTGGACCAATATTTGAGAAATAAATTAATTATCGATTTATTTGCAAGCCGCCACACTGTGTTTTATAAAATCAATTTCATAATAGGTTTTTATATTAAACAAAAATTGGTTCTATCTTAGGTGGATGGGTAGTACGATGTCTCGATTAAATTATAAAATTCTTATCGTTATATATATATACAAAAACATAATCAAAGTTGTTACACACATTATATGTTGTAGTCCGTAGTTTCAATCCAAGGAAATATCTATGGATTTCTTATGGATGTCGGCTGGAATTTTATATGATGAGTGCAATCCTGTCCATGGATTTCTATAAAAAATGTCCTTAAATTATCCGTATATTTCCGATGATAATTTCTACGGATTTCTCCTTAATATTATCTTGACCGTAATTGTTTGTGTTTGTATTAAATGTAAAGTGTTTGGTTTTATTGCATTAATTCGTGTTACGTTTGATCAAATTAGTAAACGTAAGCATATGGTGGCCTATTAGCGAATTTAACCCATGTTCAAGCGGTATATTATCAGTAAATATTTTTCTCCTTAAAAATCACAACAAATTATAGGATTTTTTCACCAAAACGCATATACTTGGCGTTTTTTTTTTCTATTCGTGATCTAATAAAATCGGTCACTCTGTAACAATATAATTTAATTTATCAAATAAATATCAAATATCATTAGATTTTTCTAGTTTATATTGTATCTCTATGGTATACTATATACACACAAGTCAAAGTCAACAAACATTATATACATGTTATTTACTTGTACATTTATTATAATACTTAAATATTATCATATATTTATAATATCTATGTGTTTTTTGTTGGTACATTTACAAAATTTAAATAAATCATTCATTTAAATTTAAAGAAAAAGGAAGGAGATATATATGGGTATATAACAAAGTATTAAACATTCACTCATTCCGAATAGGTGGTCCAATTAGAATAATCTTGTTAATTAGACTGATGGACAAAATGAGAAGAAAAAAAAAAAAAAAAGAAGAAAACATTCTTTGATCTAAACAAAACGATAAGTCACTTTTCTGCTGCGTTGGAGATCAAACAAAACATCGTTTTGTTTGTTATTTTTTGAAGGTTGAAATTTATAGGAAATTAATTATAAATAACATATATATATATATAATATATATTTTCCATGAAAGTGATGAGATGCTGCGACTTTTTAAAATAAATTAGGTATAGCAAAAATAAAATAAAAATTAGATATATATAAAGACCAGAAGCAAATAAATTGTATAAAGAAGAAGTTAAAGAATAAAACATTTTCGTTCTATTTTATATTTTATATTTTATAAATATATCAAAAAACTACATATTGCATACGTAAATATAACATTATTTAAATATATTATGCATTATAAAATATTACTTATTAATTGTGTTAATTATAGAATTATTATTAGTAGAACAAACAAAAATACGTACATAAATTATGGTATTTATATATTTTATATATATATATATATATATGAAGTTGTGTGTTTATGCGCGTATATAACTCTTATTATAATATAAATATAATTAATTCCATAAAATGAAATATACATATATATTGTACCTATAATTAATAATTATATATACACATTTAATTATTATGGGATTGTTAAATTATAGTTAATTATTTATTATATTAATTATAACAAATGTTATAATTATATCATGTGTGTGTGAGCGCGTATAATTTCTGATGTTGAATATATTATAAAAAAAAAATTTACTTTACCTTTGCTCTCTTAGTTACACTTGTTAATATATAATATTTATTATTACTTTATATGGTATTTAATCTGCTGATGAATGGAAAATATATTGAATTGAACAACAACTAGTTTTTTTTGAAAAATGGAAATAATATATATATTTTTAAATTATAATATATAATTATTGTATAATAACAATCAATTTATTTTCCCATATCAATTTAAATTCCACTTTTAAAATGTCTGTGTTTGCTATGCTGCGAGAGTGGTGTATAAATATGTACTAATTGTATTATACATATAATTTTTGAAATATATCATATCATATATATTTTACGTTGAAGTTCAAATGACTAATTATTTTTAATTTCAATATAATATATAAGATTTTTGATTTGTACATTATTTTTGTGTCAATTTATTGCTATCCATCCTATATTTATTTATACTCACATAAATAATACAATAATACGTATTGTAAATGTTTTTGAGTAAATGATTGCCGTTTAATAATAATATTAAATAAAAATCCAAGATATCTAATTTCAAAACATTTCAATTCAATATTAATTAAATTCAACCCTAAATTTTGTAATTTTATATTCAATATTCAAACTAATACAATACAATATATTTATGTATACATTTGCTGCTTAAAATGTTTTGTACATGTTAATACATATACTACGTCTATATATGAGTATATTTAATATATAATTTATATATGTACAGAAATGGAGTATTTAGTGCAGAGTTGAATATAAAATTATGTTCAGTTACATATACTCGGAATATATATGTGAATGGTTCATATATATAATAATTATATAAATATAGTTAAATTTATCGTATTTTAGGGTGTTTATACATATATGTTATACAACATTTGTCCGAAAAATATCGGGAATGACTTTTTTATTAGCCAGAATACAATAGATACACAGACGTAAAGAACAAAGAATTACCATTACATTTGTAAAGATGATAGTGATACGCTCAAAATCGCTTATCCAGATAATTTTGTATATCCAAAACACAAGTTTTTGAGTTGTAAATGATAATAGAGATTCAGATCGATCATCAGCAATGTTTACTGAAAAAAATCATGTAAAAAGTTATATCGAAAACAATATGACAACATTAAAAGTTTCATCTGTATGTGTCGTGTTCGTCCTGAATATAAAGACCCAGACAGTTTACGATTATTACACTATAATACAATTTTTCCGACAATATTATCACAGGATGAATATTTCGAATAAATAAAGGTATTGCTTTTTTTTTTTAAATAAATTAATAGTTTGCTTTTCATTCCGGTTATTTTTCGGACAGATGGTGTGTGTGTATTTAGTATACGTACGTTAATAAAAAAAAAACATTTAAATATAATAAATGGTAATTTTCAATGCCATTTTTATCAATAATTGAAAAAAATACAATTTTAAATATATGTATACTTTTTATATGGTGTGTCCATATTATTTATTGATTGTGGTACTTATAATTAGATAATTAATTGACGATTTAAAATAATATAATTACATTATATGCGTTGTATTGTATTTTATAAAGTTAGAATTTATATTATAATATTTGACCAGTAATATATTTAATAAGAGTTTGTAACGTATCCGATTGCAGATCGATTATATTATTATATTTCACACTAATATTTTTATTTAATTATTAGTCAAATGGTTAATATGATTTGCTAGTCTAATATATAATACCTTTTTCTTAAAAATTCATCACGTACCGATGTTATTGGCAAATCATCACAGCGTTCCAGGAAAATATGCGATCAATATACATTTCATTTAACTTCATCCGCAACTGTTTTCTTTTGATTTTTAAATGTTAGTCATCTGTCTGATAAATGTATGACATTTTACCTTATCTGTTTAATGGAACAATTTCTTTGTTAAATGATGCTATGGAGTGTAGTACAGGTTTTACATATCTTAATATAAATGTGACATTGATATACCATGTCAAATACAAATGGTAATTCAACAGAGTAATTTTCAGTACATACTTACAATTTTATTTCATGTATGATGTTATACTGTTTGGCTTATTATTCTCAATCTCCGTATTGAATGCACTGTAATCACCCATTGAATGTCACGATGTCCAGAGATAGTACCGAACAATATTTTTCCTTTTTCTGTATACATTTGATATAATTGGGTATAACTGACAATATTGATTTCAATCTCTGAAACAGTAGTTTTTTTTTAAATAGCTCGGCAAATAACTCTATCGATGTTAAAGTACTCTAATAAGTACACATTTAATTACTGCTATGCCGGCTCGTCGTCACTTTGTTCTTTCTTATATGTATATAAGCAACGAAAAATATCTAATGATGTCAAATTAACATGATTCATAATGTTGTTGAAAATATTTGAAATATCGATTACATTAAGTTGAATTATCATATGTATCGGAAATGTTTGTCTGAATAACTAACCCGAGTATCTTTTTATTAGATTTTTACCCAGAAACTGCTGTTATCGTTACAGTGTAAAGCCATGAACATCGCATCAAAATAAACTGAGAAATGATCAAATTAGCCAGTTTTTGGGAGACGGTCAGAATAACGACGTTAATGATTCTTCAATATAAATGTATATCATCAAAATCACTTGTACTGCAACATTACTTATATTCGTTCTTGTGTCCAGGTTTCTCTATATACATGATTACATGATATGATACAAAGAGTTCACAATGCGGTTAATTTAAATTTCTGAACAGCAATGTTTTTCACAAAATTTTACATTATATTTATTAATAAATTTCTATTTTGTCTTGTGAAAATAATTGTAAATAATATTATTTATTTTACAATTTTGTCATCAATCGTTGGAAATAAAAAAATTACTTCGTTGGTATATAAATAGAGGTTCAAATTTATCAAATGGCTATCTTGTAAATTTTTCAATATATTAAAATCTCGTTAAACAATTTTATTGTATAACAATGCTGTCATTCTTAATCAGATCGATATTATTAATTTCACATTGTATTAATATTTTATTTTTATATTAATTAAATAAAATATTTTCTCATGGGAAACTATATGCATAGTACCACATACACTTTTATATTCATATTTCAAAATTCATCAGATTAATTTGGACATTCGATTGAAATATGTTATACATATTTTGAAATAAAATAAATTATTAAAACACAAATTAATCAAAATGACGCACACATTAAGAAAACACAAAAATAAAAAAACAAAAAAATTAAATTAATTATTTCAAATAATTTTATATCACATTTGAGATCTGTTTTAATTAATAGCTATTTTTCATTTTTAAAATTATTTACAATTACAAATAACATTAACTATTTATTTATAACATTAACATTATATCTAATTTTTCTTAAATGTTTATAAAATAATATTTCTAATAATAATAATAATACTATATCAATAAAAATACATATAATAAAAATAATAATATGTTAAAATGAAATGGTACAATATAATTTATATTAAAATATTTATAAATTGCGTAACTCAAAAGAGATGCATTACAAATCATTATAACCAATAAGTTTAAAATAAAATTTATATTATATAGAATTATTTAAATAATTTATACAAAAAATGAAATATAGTTATAATGTGAAAATAAAAGAGGTATGTCTATGGGGTTTAAAAATAAAATCTGAAGTCGTCTGAAGGAGTAAAAATTTAGGTGCACAAAATGATTTATTTATTGTACTATTTTGATCAAAGGTTTTTTTTTACCTTATAAATTAATTTACTTTTATATATACATTACTTCACTATATATTTTATATATATATTAATTGGTAATTATTATTGCATTCGTATAGTTCTAATTCGTCTTCTTCATTTGTTAATGGCACTCTGTTGAATGATTATATAATCATTGAACCATATGCTAATGGATTTTTATGTTCTGTTGATTTTTTTTTAATTTTTGCACGTTTATTTTTAAACCATAAACATAAACAAATAAAAATTTGTGCTTCATTTAAACCAAGTTCTGAACTTAAATGTTGTCGTCTCAATTCATTTAGATAATGATTTTCAGTGAATTCTCTCTGTAAAAAAATACGATACAAAAATAATATGTAAATAAAAATAAATTAATTATATGTAAATATTTTCGAATAAAAACAGACAAATTCAGAACTAAACTAAACGTAATAGAATATAATTTACGTTGAGTCATTTCAATGTCAAACAATCTCAATAGTAACACTGTCCGTAGCTTGTCCACAAATTTTGTCCGCATTATATGTTGTAGTAGTCCGTAGTTTCAATCCAAGGATTTCTTATGGATGTCCTCTGGAATTTTATATGATTAGTGCAACCTTGTCCATTGATTTTTATAAAAAATATCCTTGAATTATCCGTACATTTTATCTATATTTGCTTATGGGGAAAAAAAAAAAAAAAAAAATTATATAACCTAGCCAGAGCTATGATGTTGCGTTTTGTTTGTATACATATAAATCATCATGAAAAATATTTATGGAGAATTTAAATAAATGAAATAAAATTATCAAAAACAAATCAAATATTTCAAAAACAAAGAACACAAAAAAAAAAGTATATGTCAAAATTTCGCATCTCGCATTATTTGTGTACGTATACATAAATTGAAACGAAATCAAAACTATTATATCGTTGACAAAAACCAATAGAACAATATTAACAAAATTTTCTCGTTTGAAGAGTGCGTACATCAAAACGAAATCATTTGCGATAATTTCTGTGTTAATTTTCGTTTGTATTTTTCTTTTATATATGTGTTTTGTATATAGAAACGAAAATTTCGCAACAACATCGTAGCTGGGTCTTAACAAGTGAAACTTAATGTCAACTAATAAACCTTTCATTACAGACAAGTTGGTAAATTACACCGCGCATGGGAGTATATAACAATTTACAAATTGTACTGCAATTAATGAAAGATAGATGTTTTCAAAATACTATTATTTTTATATGGGTGATTAGCCCATAGAGATATGTGTGTGTGTGTGTGTGTGTGCAGACATTGTTAATCTTTGAATAGCGTCCAACACCATATTTTCAAAGATCCGTTTTTCTTTTTATTCCATAAACGAACAAATGGTCGTCACCCAACAGAAAAATTTCAGTATTAAAATAAATACCGAAAAATTTCCTATGAAAAATAGTTGGAATTGAACCAGCTATATTTCATAATTAATAATATATATTTCGGCGCTATGCCACTGCGTTACTAGCCTACTAAAACGCTTATATATAAACAGCAAAACATAAACCACGGATAAAATCCATGAAAAGTTTTACTAAATTCCTAGGAAATATATAAATATATAATTATATAATATACCACCGATATATTTATGTTGGCAATGTTAGATATTTATTTTCTTTCAAACGATGACATTTATCTTATTAATTCATTAAATACATGTGTTTTATTTATACGCATTTTAAAGGTATTTGACTTTTAGATGTTTTTTTTTTTTTTTTTTTTTTTTTTATATCAAATACGTTTATAGACTGTCGATAATTTTTATTCACATTTCATTTTTGAAGTTTGGTTAAATTTTTAAGTACAATTATTATTTATATCCTTTTTTCTTTTAAATTTTATTTTTGTAATCGAAAACCTTTGTTTTCAACCATTATCTTAAATTTTTTTCGAAAAGAATATTTAAATTTCGTATTTTTAATGTAAATATAAATATATATAATATTATATTTTCAGTAAATTGCTGAGATTAAAATTAAGTCCGTATCCTCCTATTCAGAAAATATAAACAATATTACTTACAATGAGGTTACGGTTCCATTGAATAGCTGCAGTTGATGATAGGTTTTAATGTATGTATGCTAGTTGAGTCGTGTGAACTTAATTTCTTTAATTACTTTTTTTTTTTTTAGTATATATTATAAAAATCTTAAAACACTAAAATTTTAATAAACATATGGTCTTTTTTTTTTAATTATAAATGTCCATGCATTTGCATTCGCATTTCTAATTCTTCCTCTTCTTTTGTTAATGGCACCGTTGAATGATTATATAATCCTTGAGCCATAAGCTGTAATGCTAATGGATTTTTATGTCCTGTTGATTTTTTAATTTTTGCACGTTTATTTTGAAACCATATTTTTATTTGTGCTTCATTTAAACCAAGTTCTGAACTTAAATGTTGTCGTCTCAATTCATTTAGATAATGATTTTCAGTAAATTCTCTCTGTAAAAAAATACAATACAAAAATAATATGTAAATAAAAATAAATTAATCTAATTAATGTGAATATTTTCGAATAAAAACAGACAAATTCAGAACTAAACTAAACGTAATAGAATATAATTTACGTTGAGTCATTTCAGTGTCAAACAATCTATAGTAACACTGTCCGTAGTTTGTCCACAAATTTTGTCCGCATTATATGTTGTAGTAGTCTGTAGTTTCAATCCAAGGATTTCTTATGGATGTCCTCTGGAATTTTATATGATCAGTGCAACCTTGTCCATTGATTTTTATAAAAAATATCCTTGAATTATCCGTACATTTTATCTATATTTGTTTATGGAAGAAATAAAATATTGGAATTGTATAGTCAGCTAGCGCTATTGTTGCGAAATTTTCGTTTAGTTTTTATACACATTAAATCAGCATGAAAAATATTTATGGAGTATTAAAATAAAAAATAAGTTAAATAAAAAGAAATAAAATTATCAAAAACAAATAAAATATTTCAAATCAAAGAACACAAGAAAAAAATTATATGTTAAAATTTCGCAACTATTTAAGTGTTTTTTTTTTTTTTTTTAAAGTCATATATTCCTCCAAGTGGAGCTTAATGTCATCTAATAAACCTTTCATTACAGCCAAGTTGATAAATTACTCTGCGCATGGGAGTATATAAGAATTTATCAATTGTACAGCCATTAACGAAAGATAGATGTTTTCAAAATGCTATTATTTTTATATAGGGCCATAGTTAGTTACCTTTAATCTAACTAATTGTTCACTAGAAAATGCTGTTCTTGGTCGTTTTTCATCTGGTACTGGTGCACTTTTATCTTTTGGTATTTTCGGTTTTCGATATCTTGGACCTAAAAAAAATACATAACAAATAATCTAACATAAATAATTTAATATATAAATAATAATAGACTTGGAAAAAAAAAAGTGATTAATTTAAAATTGTACGCCTTCTAAAATAATAAAAAATAAATATCAAAAATATTGATTTATTAATTATCGTTAAAATTTAAATGGCGTATCGTTTTGTATACTATTTTAACTACATAAAATATATAATGTTGTACGATCTATCCCTACATACAATATGTAAATTATAAACATAAATATATGTTTATATACTAAATATATACATAATACATATAATATTGAAATTATTTATAAACATACAATATATATCCACAAGCATTTTACGATAATAGCTATAGTTTATAGAGAAAGAATAACTGGCCGCCATATGAAAAACAAATATAAATGTAGCATATCATTATGAGTATTTATATTTATTATATGGTGTATTCAAATTGGAAAATTTGTTTGGTGTGGTGGGTGTCATTTAATGTGGTTCAAAATGGTTTTCAATTTTTATATTTTAAATTTTAATTACTTCATGAAAATATATATTAGCATCATAAACAATTGATATTAATTAGTTTTATTAGTTATACATATAGAGTGTATATATTTTAATTATATTATTTACCAAATGCTAATGGTTATTTATTGTATTTGTGAATATAAATTATTTATAAATATCATTTCGTATATATAGAATTATAATAATAATAATAATAATATGCACATACATATAAGTAGTAGGAAAATGACGAAGCGGGCACAAGTGACCAGTGAGGACTTGGGGTCACTATCCTTTTTTTCTTTCTGTTTATATAATAAGACTACTAGTTTTTTTTATATTGCTGTATTCTTATGTATTTATAAAATACAATAATTGGCTGGAATTTGAACTATAATCAAAATTATTTGTGTAAATGGGATAAAAAATTATAAAATATTTCTTAGCACCTAATCATCAATGTTCATATGGTGATATAGAAAAATATTTAACCTAAATAAAACAAATTTTGCACTAATGCCTCATGATACTATCGACGTCAAACATGTTTATATATTATTAATATGTTATAAGTACAATAATAGCGGCTAATATATATTTAAGAATGTATGCTTGCAGCAATATGTTTTGTTTTTGTTTTCCTATTATAAATAGTAAGAGTCATTTAATACTCTACTCTATTTCGCTCGCTCATCTAAAAATGTGCTTTTTTATTACATCAATGAAATCATGAAAAACCTGATCCTCTTTGACCCGGTGATATTGACCTCGTGATCTTTGACACTTAACATTTGACCACGTGAATTGTCACCCCGTGAACTTTGACCCCGTGACATTTTGACCTTTGCTCGCATGAGCATTTACACTCTACCAGTGACCTTTGACCTTTTGACCTTTGCCACCTTTTTCCTCATTACTCACTGTGCCCGCTACATCATATTCCATCTACTACTCATATATTTAAAATATTTATATTATAATTAAATTATGGTACATGGTATTGTATTACATATTATATAGATACGTTGATAGAAGAATATAGGTACTATATGTAATTATATATTATATATTTTATTTAAATCATTTTATAACCTGATCAGATGATTGTTAATTATATGAAATTTCATTATTGTTAATACAATATAAATCGGTATTCGTTATATTAGTACACAATCAATATGCGTATAGAATATATATATGAAAATTTCCACATAAGTGCACAGGTCAAAATATATTTTATCCGGTGATCATCCCATGTAAAAATTTTAATAAAAATAAAAACAACCAAATTTTTTACGCTATTAAAATATAAAATGCGTGTAGTTAGTATACCTAAAAAAAATAATAACGATAAAAGTAATTGTATGGGCAAAGATCTGTCATATATGAAAATAGCCTGACGTGATTTATATTTATTATATGTCAAATGGTAAGATCATCGCATTAATGCAATCAACCATTGAGTTCAAAGCATAACCCAAAAAATAATTTTAATAGATACTAATTATAATAAATTCAAATAAGTGGTTGAATTTTATAATTTGTAAATGCCTATATTTGTAAATCAAATTATAGCGGAATATTCTGATTTTCTGATCTACTGCTCCTATCCCAAAAAATAACGATTGGTTCGAGCTTACAAATTCAAACCTCTGATGTGTCAACAATCCTGTTTATATATGTGGAATATTATAACTGTCTAAAAATATTGTTTTAATTCAATCCATTAGAAATGTGACAGTTAAAGAAATAACAAAAATTAAATATATATATTTAATTTATTTATTTTTTACAATAATAATACATATACCTTATGGCATTATGGTCATAAAATTTTAAAATTATTATAACTTATTCTTTTCACTTTATGTTGATGATATATATTTATATGAGAGTTTCTTTTCATATCCTTATAATAATAAATTATATATATAAAATATTTCTATATTATTATAAAATTTATCACATCAACAACAACACATATAATAATATATAGAAATGAAATGGTATTTAATTAAATGAATTTATATGCATTACACACTCTATATATATGGTACACTATATAATCAGCAAAACAAGGTCATATGAATTAAATGTAAAATATGTCATATGTCGTAAAATCCATATTTTTATTTTGTGATGATAATTTAATGAAGGAATAAAAAAAAATATATGAATTTTTTTTTGTCAGTGTGTTTTAGTTATAGTAATTATAATAATTCAGTAATATATATTGTCAAAGTAATTTTTCCAATATTTTATTTCTATAATAATTGAGTAAATTCAATTCATGTTCTAGAGGATAACTGGTTAAAGTTGATTGATAAGAAAAAATTAGAAATATTGAAACATGGGTTTCAACCAACAATTTTTAATATTAAAATTAATGAACCTTTTATATGATGCATGGACGTATATAACATCTAAACAAAGATTATGCTAAATTATTAGAATGCCTTCAAAGACTGTATATTTATACCAAATATATATAAAATTATTTTAAATTGGTATAAAAAAAAACTATACAATTTTAATGTGGTTTAACTTTCATTATTATTATAATTATTAATTACTATAATGAACACAAATACACACGCACACGACGGTTATATAAAACATGTTGAATAATTTTTTTTTTTACTAAAATTAATGATCAAAATTATATTAGTTTGGTTGCGTATCAACAAAGTTATGATAACCCTTTTCCTTTTTTCATTTTTGATTATTTAGGTTAGACCGCAAATTTTTTTATTTTTTTTTTTTTTATAAATATCTTATATATTTGTATATTTATTGCGATTGTGGTTTCCCAAAATAAAAGATGCAAGCAAAAAAATATATAAGATATTCTCGTATACTATTTTAAGAGATTTTCAAAGAATTATTATAAACGCATAAAGAAATGTTTGGACACCAGATGACATATATTTTTGATAAAATTTTTTCCTTTTCATAATTATTAATAATTTGGTTTCTGCTTTTACATACAAAAAAAAAATGTTATTGTTATTATTATAATTATTATTATTGTTATTATTATTATTATTATTATAAATTATGGTAATAAATTTACTGACACCTGTTTAAAGAAAATGACCATTATTGTATGTTTGTTTTATATTTTTTGACATATATGTATTATGTATAATAGACATTTATAAATAAATAATTAAATAAATAAATAAATAAATAAATAAATAAATAAATAAATAAATAAATAAATAAATAAATAAATAAATAAATAAATAAATAAATAAATAAATAAATAAATAAATAAATAAATAAATAAATAAATAAATAAATAAATAACATTTTTATAAATGGTTTTTAATTTATTTGGAAACAATTAATTATTGTCATCGATGACCAATAATATTTATTGGATTTGTTACGTAAGATATTTGTATAAAACATGTGAGCGGCGTTAGTTGGTTTTTGTTTCATTTTCATTGTAATTATAAATACATTTGCTACTACCAATTTGATGTTGCTAATAGCTCAGTGATGCACGCATTATCTTCAAAATAAACCTCTACAAAAATAATAATAGATTCTTACGCAAAATGAAATCAAATACTAGTTGGAAATTATTTTACATCTACATTCATAAATTCTATATAAATGTACTCATTTTAATTATACACCTCCTTCATAAAATCCTATAATATAATTTTCCACTAACCTTTTGACGTGTAGCCAAATAGAAAGTAGAATTTGGAGGCCACTTAACCACCGCGCATCAATTGTCAGTACTTGGAGAAAATTTCATGTTCATGTAACACTTTTGATAAGTCGTCGTCGGGTGCGCACCCAATCGCTTCAATTTTTAATTGAATTATATACACTTCATCATTTATTATTACTATCAATTCTATTTAATTTATTAAATTATAAAATTTTATTTAAAATAATTTTACTAAGGATAGATAGTAAAAAAGTGATTGTTATAATTTTTATTTAGATTATTTTAACCGCATTGATTTTTATACTTGCGTTTTTAAAGTATATTTTTATTATAAATACCATATTAAGATAACTATAATATAATATATTTTAACTTAAAATTGACCCTTATTTATTATATACTTATAAATCATTATATAAATTGGGTATTCCCTCCTTCAATAAATCTCACTTTATTTGGATTAAAAATTCATGAATTTATATATTTTATTTTATTAAATCATTTTTACGATTTAAAATGTAATTTCTATATGAATATATTTATTTATAATTTATTGATGATGATGAGGACGATATTAATAATAGTAATAATAATAATAAAAATAATAAAAATAATAATAATAATAAAAATCATGATAATAAAAATTATTTCAAATATAAAACGCTTGTAATTATTTTGTAAAATCATTAAAAATTTATTGTATATAATATATTATAAATGTTATTGGAAAAAAAAAATAGTGTGGTGTTGTATATGGACGAAAAAGTTTTCCCAAATGGATATTTATTATATTTTTTTTTAATGTAATATTTATTTTAAATTAAATTGTTTACTATCACGACAACAAAATGAAATATAATAATTATAATTTTATATATCGTTAAACATTTATAATATATATATATTTCATGTACCTATACAATATTTCAAAATTTCAATTATAAATAATACATACACATATAGCGATAAAGATTCATGAACATATATATTTTTTGACAAAATGTGGTATAATTTTGTTCATTTCATATCCAAACATAATACCGCGTGTTTTGAAACATTCATATTTTGGATGTTAATTGGTTAATAAAAATTCTGTTATTATTTATTTAACGAGTATTATAAAAAAATAAAATTGAAGTAGTCTATAGAAAAAAAGTTAACATTTGCCAATGACCCGCCACAGTACCATCATAATACAGGATTCTTGAAAATTTTTATTTTCCCTTATCGAGATATAACGACCTTTTGAAATATATACTGATATTTCAATGTATGTTATATATATATATAAACTATATATATATAGAAAATATAAAATTATAGTCATCATCAAGAATTTTATATGTTGTATACCCACAAGATATCCTTTTAATTAATTGATTCATATGTAATGGGAATTTTCTGAACAGGATTTCCACAAAGAATTTTAAATATCTCGTGTCTATGTCTATATATACACTTTTTATATTCGAATAATTATAATATTTCATACATAATAATTTGCTGTTATAAGGTTTTTGTGTAAATCAAATTGGCCAGAATATTATCATACTTTTATTACTGTCGAAATTACTGCTCTCTCATTTTATTAACATTCTTGATTATTCGATGATATGGTCACCGAAAATTATTATTTGTCAGTAAAATTTGTTATTGTAATCTTGATTTATTTCTCACAAAGAAATATATTTTCTAAACACTTTATTTCCATTATTATTAGATCTTATACATTTATTTTTTGACTGTGGGTTAATTATAACAACATTGCAAAATTTACTACTTTCTTATATTCTCTAAACTCTATTTCCTATTCCCTGAAAAAACATTTTTTCTTTTGTATAGCGTTAATCGCAACACGTTGTAAATTGAAATTCATTTCCTATAAACGTGAATTTTTTGTGGTTCTATGAATAATATTTAACAATTTAAAAATTGTTTCTATAAATGTTAAAACATTGTTTTTAAATTTTTAATTAAGCTATTCATATGTTTTTTTGTTTCTCTTCACAAAACTTTGAATAACAGATAAATCTTATACACCATATTATTATTAAGATAAATATTATTTATTTTAATAATACTATATAAAAAATTTACAAATTTAATTATATAATTAAATAAAACATGTATGTTTTCTTAATGAACACATTATATTTTGTAACAATATAAATGAAAAAATAAAATAAAATAAAATAAAAATAATAATAATAATAATAATTTAACATGAACAAAAAAAAACCCTTTCTTTAGTATATTCATAAATTTTTGTAAAATGTGATCTTTGACACACTTCTTTCTCACATTTATGACAAGCAAGAAAACATTTTAAGTAATAAGAAAAAAACCGTCATTATTATATTATTTAATTACATGAAAAAATAACTTCTTAATTTTCAGTTTGATTAAAATGTAAACATAAATTATTTTGAACTGAACTGAAAGAAAAAAAAATAAAAACAGATAAAAAATTATGCAAGAAAAAAAAAAAAAACTATATAAAAACGACATGAAAATGTATTCATTAATTCGTATTTATTATAATAATATTTTATTGTCATTCTATATTAGTAATTACTCAGAAAGGTAAAAATACATATATTGATATATTCAAACATATTTTTACAATAATATAGCGTATATGTAATTTAATTACCATAATTTTTCAATTATATAAAAGTAATATCAACAAAGCCCATAATTAGACATATTTTTTTTTCATAATTTAAAGGAGTATTTCTTTAGTTGTTGGTATTTATTTATTTTTTTTTATTTCGTTTAACCGCATACACTTTTTACTATTATTATTATTTTATGTATATATATTTATAAATACATTTATTAGTTTATTTGTAGATATATTAAGAAATTAATAAACGAGATATATTTATATATACCAACAAAAACGCTACAACATATTGTTAAATGAATATTTTCGTTAAAAATTCATATATAGAAAAATGTAATTATAATAAACTATTTTCATTATTACAATTATATGATTTTTTTTGGTTTGTTTGTTACTATGTAGACAATGTACACACACACACACACACACAAATATAGTCAAAGGGCAAAGAATTTATACATTTTGGGTGTTTAAATTGAAAACTAATTTGTATTTGTTATAAATATAGTATGCCGTAACTGACTGTAACCTAAAACAATTTAATATATGACATAGTTTTAAAGTGTTGATTTACTTTAAGATATTACGATGCACATGTTTCATTGAATTACTCAGGTGGTGAATCTGGTAGTGTTTATTTAAAATGAATTAATTTATTAAAATAAACAGAAAAAAAAAAAAAGTCGATTTTCAATTTAAACACCCAAACACACACAAATAATATAATAGTTTTTTGGTTTTTTAGATCACAATTTGTATAGAAATTAATGATATTAATTAAATAATTTGTACATTAACTATATAATTTTCTTTTATGAATTAAAGAAAAATAATTGTATATTATTTATAGCAACCCTTAAATTATTATGCTGCCAATAGTAGTTGTACAATGTCTTTTTATATATAATTTAAAAAATTTTCCAATAACAAAATTACATCTGTTGTGTTTGGTACGTTTATATTATATTATTTATAAATAAATAAATAAATAAAGTTTTAAAAACTAGAAGTATTAATTCGGCGTAAACGCTAAACGTTTTGGATATACAGTGGATATATTAGAAATTTGTATTTCTGCACGTTCTCTTGCGTGTTTGACGTGTGAAACCTTATCGATATATATTTATATAGCAATGCCTATACAGATTTTAGAATTTTTAAATGGTCCAAGAATTTTTATAAATAGATTTATATAAAATATTGATAATATTGTAGATTCTATATATTAGAAATGTGTTAATTATACCAAAATCTCTTAATTTTTATAGTTAATCTGCGGTTGATATAATGGGGGAATGTCATATATCCTCCAAATACAAATACAAATTGAGTTATGTGTTAAAATGGCAAACATTTTTACTACTTATTTTATTATTTTTCTACAATCTAAAAGTAACAATACAATAATAATTTGGTTAAATTAATACAAAAATATCGTAAATACTATAAATTAGTTAAAATTTATATCCTATTACATTTTTCATAAAAATAATTATAAATTATAATTACACATTTAAAAACATAAAATTTCACGCTAAATTTGTGATAATTATTGTTAAATAAAATTTAATTATTTATCATTTATATTAATTCCACAAATATCGGGCAGACATGTAATTGTGAATGTTTTTATATATTTATAAAAAAAAAATTAATAAAATTCGTAAAAATAGGGTGTTATTCGAAATAATAAATTATCCATTAAACATTCTTTGCCAGAAAATTTTATTGTTTATTCATTGAAAGCTCACAATTATTTTTTCAGTCGTATGAAAATACATGAAAAATTGTATATCGCTTTTCTAACTTATTTCACCACTGGTACACAAATTACATGTAAAATATTTAGTGCACAATAAATATTACACACATAAAAATTATACCATAAATGACAAATCGATATTATTTTTATTTTATTATAATTGAATTATAATTAATTTAATATATTAAATGTATACACAAAATGAAATATAATATCCTCCTTACACCTTATGCTATTATTAAATAGAATTATATATTTGTTAAATAAATATAATATTATAAATACCATTTATTATTATTACAATATTATATGATTAAATATTATATATATAAAAATTTATACTACACTTCATCATAGTAATTTCTATACGAAAGTTTTTTAAATAAATTGTGGTTATTTTATATACACCATCAGAGGTCCAGTTGTGTATAGTATCGCAGTATTTGTTAATCGATAAAATGAAGTACGGAGTTTAATTTCCAAAATTAACATATGAAATTTAATATTATTAGTATTAGTATTTATTTTAATATTAAAATTTATATAACATTTGTTTGTTTATTTCTTGAAATTATGGTTTTTTAACGTCGCTATACTCACAGACATAAGAACATCTGCACACACCTTTAACTGCTAATATACAAATATTAAGAAAACATCATTTAATCTATATTATTATTTGTTATTTTATGCAGGAATGATAATACTTTTGACTACTAATATATATAGAAGTGCAAAATGTTTTCATATATTATCAGATCTATCGGTATCAAATGAGTGTTTTTTTTTTTTGTGATAATAAAACACTAATTTTAAATGGGAAAGTAAAAAACATTTTATTAAAAATATTGGCTATTGCTTTCTACACATTTTGACCACCTATCTGACAATTTGTGGATACCACGTCAATAGAATTGTTTGTCTTGTTAAAGCAAACCAATCAGACACCCAATTTTCGACTTCTTCGTAGGAATCTAAGTGCTGTTCTTCGGCCAATGCGTGTCCCATCGATGAAAACCATCATTTTCTGGTACCAAATTCAACATTTTTAACACGATGAAAAAAATATGATGTTGTTTGTACCAATGACTTGATGTATACTAAATATTAATTAAAGCTCTTTCACTACAAATGTTCCCTAACGAGACATTGGCATCTTGGCCCTTACTTGATACCGGTACACCTGGCATATTGTGGTTTATCAAATGATGAGTGCACATATGACTTTCACATAACTTTCTTAATAAAATTTCTTCGTAAAACAATAAAAAGAAATAAAATATTTTCGATTTAGTGTATATATTTTGTCAGTGGTTAGTATAATAATTATAACATAATATATGAGTGTGTATCTATCGCATATATGTAAATATGTAAAACATAAAATATATATTGTAATACATGATTTTAATTATCATAATATTTAATATAGGTTAAAAATCAAAAAATCAATTAAATGTACATATGTAATATTATTTTTTTTTCGTTTAATAATTAATATTTCATTTTCTGTATAGAATACATTAACTATTATTTGTTATTATTATCATTATTATTATTATTATTATTATTATTATTACCATTTATTATTATTACACATAATAAATTTTTTTTTCTATTCTCATTCAATTAAATCATTATTTCGTTTTATTAAAAAAAAAAAAATACATAATATATGTTTCATATATTTAAATATACGATTTGATATTATTTACATATATATCACATGATACATATAATATATAATTATATAATTATACAAATGTATATAAAAAAGTATAAAATTTAAATTTAATAAAAGTTTAGTTTTATTGTTATATTCTTATTTTTTGAAATGAATATGCTATGCGGGAAAAATTGAATTTGTATGTATTATGTGGAGAGTGTAAAAGGAGATATATATATATATTTATTTAATTGTTTGTATAATTATAAATTTGAAATATATCTGTTGTACAAGTATTTTATATAGTTAGTTATACAAAACGAACGACCACTTTATTATTATTGAATTTATTATACTATTTGAATATATTATGTATATGTTGTAAATTTGACTATAATGGTTGTGCACTATTTATAATAAAAATTACTATTTACATTTTTTCATAATGCAAAAATTATACTCGCGATATATTTATTTATTTGTACATTATATATTTTAACATTTATAATATAAAAATTATAAATGTATGTAATTTATAATCATGTAATAAACCTATTAATCAAATCAAATATCAAATTAATAATATAAGCGATGTGTGTGATGATTGAACATTGAACAAATGTCTATATAATTAATCTTTAACATTTAATTAATTATATTACTAATAATTGCTAATTAAATCAACATTTGTTAAAATTAATTATTATATTTGAATGATAGTTATTTTTAAATCATAATTATAATATGAATAGTTTTGTGCGGATATAATTTATATACGCTGTATAAATAATGTACTCTGACTGACTAAACGAAATGTATCGGGTATTTCTGTGATCCGAAATAATGAGAAAACTAAATAATATTACTTTTATTGGAAAGTTTCTGCTAAATTTGCTTAGCCATATTTTTAATGGTGCTAATTGATTAATATTGAACTGACAAATATTACATGCCAAAATAATCTCAGAAAATATTTTTTCCAATTAGTACATGTGTTGAAGGTTGAATGTGTAAATAATTAAATGTTTTTTAACTATAGCTATTTGTGAACTGTGATAATTTAACGTTTCAAAAAACAATATTTTTTTTTGTATTGCAACTGTTTAATGAAAAATAGATTGACAACGATAATACCATTATTAAATCATTGTTACAAATCAATAATGCTGTGTATTTGTTGGGATCACAGGGGAGTAAAATTTAGAACCTATTACTACTGCTGAACGCTATATCACAACTCAACAACATTTATATTAAATTTAAGTGTGCTGAGCTCTAAAAATAAAAACTATCATATAAGCCAGAAGTCATGAAAAATTAATTTTAATAAATGTGACATACGATATGTTGCATATTCAGTTAAAGAAAACATTGGAAAAAATGAAGTGGTGAGGAATTTGTTATCCTCAGCCACAATAATCACCAGGAATTATTCAATCAGATTACCATTTATTTCCAGCCATGACGTTTACTTACGAAAAAACAATTCAAATCTTATGAAGAATAAAAAAAAAGTTCCTGGATGTTATGTTTGAATGCAATCATATTTCTTTGTCAAAGAAATGTATATAAGTTACATGTGAACAAATGGTCAAAAACTTCCCAATCCATATCGAATAATAAAACAACTTGTACAATGCGAGAGAATATAAGAATTCAAATAAAATAATTGGATAGGTAAATCTAATTGACAGACACTATCGCTATTTAAGAACAATTTTTGATAGTTGACAGACTATGGGTTGATTTCGTCGTGGGTATTGTCCAGCCAGTCACATTTATCGCTTTCTGTTCCTCGTATAGGTATATAAGCAAAAAATGATAAATAAAAGGAGATCATTTGTAATTAAATTCTAAAATAAAAATAAGATAGATTTTGAAATTCGTGTGCGGTGTGACAAATGAAAACGGAAAAATATACTTTTTACGATATTCGTCTGTAGTTTGTCCTTTGGATAATTCATAATTATGTTTCTTAAAGTGGTACAATATTTAGTTAACTTTATTACAAATTTTTGGTGTTTTAAAGTTGTGAAACCAAATCGAACTCCATACCCTAAAGCATATACATATTTTATACCTAAATTCTAATTAAACCTATGTCTATACACATAACTTTAAATTTATACATTATTCGCTCATTCGCGTTATACTTTGTGTTAAATGTTGCAATTTATTTTCGCAAATAATTGTATTGTGTACATACAAACGTTTTACACATATTTTACTATAGAATATTACTTATATAATTTTTGTATATTAATATAATAGACTTAAATATAAATGTAGTAAATATTAATATTCATATGAAATTGATATGTAATCATATGTCAGTAACAAAACTCAGACATATAATTTTCTTTATTTGATTGCATAGATTTATTAAAATACATAATATTCTCTATATTATATATGATGTGTAATACGTAAAATGTTGTACGGCATATATATAAGTTAAATATAATTTATCAATATAATTGTATAATTGCAATCAATATATATATATATATGTTTTTATCGTGTACGTGTACACAATATTGTAGTTAATGTATTTTAATATATAGAGGTAGGTAAACGTGCTGCAGTAGACATGCAGACGCATAGAAAAAGGATTCATATAATGAATATTGATTAACTTATTATTATAATTTGTTAATTTGTTAACAATACATAATATCATTTTATGTTATTATAATGTAAATGTAAATATATGCGCCGTGTACTCCTCGTACGTATATAAATATCTATAGGTATACTTAAATAAATTATAATGAGTTGTATACTTTATAACATATATAATGACATATTCTTATTTAACACAATGTACATATAATACATTGTATATAAGTTAATTGTATATAAATGCGGTTAATAAATAATTGAAATATAAAATGTTTGTAATTATATGATAATTGATAACAATTAATGTATATATTATACATTTTAATACTATTTTATGTATAAGATACAATTTTAATTTCTTAATGTATAAACAGATAGATAGATAGACAGACTCTTTGTCTTCTCATATAAATATATAAAACAATATTATCCCATTTATTGATAATTGACAATTACTTTATTATTATCACTGCTGCTTGTAATTCAATGTTGTAGTTATATAATAATAATTTTAACATTATTTATTTATTATAAAATTTCATGTCATAATATCATTGTAAATTATATTTTTAAAACATATACTCGTACGTCTGTCGTATATATTGTAGATAGACAGATATATTATAAATGTACTATAGAACGAATATCTTTTTCATACTATAATATTATTATACAAAATGATTTAGACATTTTCTTAATGTTCGTTCTCTCTCAACATTATTTTACAACTTGATTATAATTTTATTCTTCTTTAATTATATAGATTGTTGCTATATTTATATATATAGTTTGTTTTATACTGCAATTTATATATATATAAAAGTACATAATCGTAATTATATGACACTGTAACAAAGGTCATGGAAGTAATTTGTAAAGTGTGTGTGTGTGTGTGTGTCCATTAACGTATATACTTTTTGCTAAATTCAATGATTTTATAAATTATTCTGTTTTTTATGTTGTCTTCAAATAAAAATACAATTTTTTATTTTGTTTTTTTTTTTATATAATTAATATAATTTATAAACAATTACTATAAAATTTCAAAAATTTAACACAAACAAAAACAACAAAATTATTTAAACATTTCTGTAAAATTGATTATTAACATAATTATTATAATCTTTTTTTTTTTTTGTCTTTTAATTTACAACAAATTAATTAATATATAAAATATATGTGTGTGAGCGAATATATGTTAAATATCATTTTAACACTTTAAATCTGTCTGATTATGTAAATTTTATAATAAAAAATAATTATATATTATTTAATAAATTATTTTTGATTTTAAAAGAAAAAAAAAAAAATAAACACAAGACAAGACAAAAAAAAAAAAATACAATAAATAATTAATAAAATATTGAAATTTATTAAAAAAGAAAAGGAATTATTTACCATAAAATTATACATTTTATTTTGGTTAATTTAAATTTAAAATATTACAAAAATATTGACGACAACAAAAACATACGTGTATTAACATGAGAGACAAGAAAAAAACCTAATTATAATAAATTTTTGAAAGAATTTTATTATTTAAATCAATAATTTATTATATATTTTTTTTTTTTTTTTTTTTAATTCTGTTTGTGTGTGGTATATTGCTGTTTATTAAAAATACATACAAACAAAATTGAGGACAACCTAATTATTAATATATGTACTTTGTGTACACCCTTCGTCCAAAAAATAGCTGGACTTACCTTGTCTTCTACAACTGAAAAAAAAAAAGAAAAAAAAGGAAGTCGAGTCAATTAAAAAGTACTATCAAAACAATGAAATATTAATTAATTTTGCTTCAAGGAACATGGTACATTGGTAAAATGATGAATAATATTTATTAAATCAACGAATAATTCGTTAATATCGAAAATTAATGTTTTTCAATGAATCATTTCGATGGTTTTTTAAAGAATTGTATAATTATTTTGATGAATATTATTAATTTTTTCAACGCATTTTGCTTATTAACTTATTATTCTGAACATATATTAATTAATGATCGCGAATTCTTCATTCATTCAACGAAACAAATACATTAAGATAATTTTTAGAAATGAAAAATATTAATGAATGATTCATTGAAACAATAAACGTTATTCATTAAACGCCGCTGATTGGCATTTGTAATGTGAAACGATATTAACAAACTGTTTCAAGTTTCATAACATTACCGAATCGCTAGATCGCTAGCTTATTGTAATATTTATTGTTTATCCACAAGCCCTATTCTGAAGGGCATCAAAGATTATTGTATTTCAGTTGATTATAAATATTTCGAATAAATTAAATTATTTTTGTAAAATTTCGGTTATTTTCTATTAAAAAATTACAAAAATCAAAATTTCTTGTATTGTTATTATTCCTTTATTTTTACATATTAACAAATATGTTTTAGTATAATGTTATTAATAGTTTGTGTGATGACCATTTTGGCAGAGATTATTCTCTTATGAAAACGTTTACATTAAACAAGAGTTTGTTTCATTGCTAATTTTACCAAATTCTGCCATTGACTATCTCAATTAAATCATTTCCGATTTTTCGGGCAACATAACAAACCCAAAAAACACTGAACTGACGTGAAATTATTAGCATCATATTCAAATTGATTATGTTTTGCACACAATGTACTTTTTTTTTTCCCACACCGAAAAATCTTAAACATTTATATGGTTTTTTTTATCGGTAGATATTTATCATCAGTAACAATTTTTCAACACTTTTACGATTTCATCAGTATAAATAGCAATTTATTTTTCAATTTTAACACAAAATTTAATGCAAACTCTTTGCGTTTCTACCAGATTCATTGTAAATATTGTAAATTGTAAATTCAGGGTGTTTTGTGAATAGAATAGTATTTCTTACACATAACATAAAAACATATTTTCATACAATTAACACCCAAAATATTATTAAAATATTTTAAATTAATTGATGATAAATTATTATCGATAAACTTTAAATTAAAAAAATGCCATTGATAAAAAATTATAGACAATTAATTTTTATACTCTATTTTCAAAAATATAAAATACAAAATACAAATCTTTCTTCACAAAACTAATATAAAAAAAAAATATCATATTTATCAAATTCAAATATAAATATCTATTTTTATAGGTTTTTAAAAACCTTTTTAACTACTTTTAGTATATTATTATTATTATTGTTATTAATAAATAATAATATGTATTATAATAAAATGAGTTAAAATTTTTAAATATTTTTTTTTTCTTATATTCTTCGACAAAAAAAGAGGCTAAGTGTTAGGCGTTGACATCAAATGTAATTTGTTATATTATATTATTTATACATAGTCTTATGCATAAGCGCATAAGTCAACGTTATATGAATTATGAATGTTAAGCACTATTTTTAGATAAATTTTTTTATTTTTCATTTATCATTTACTTAAATTTTTTTATATTATTTTTCCTTACATTTCATTTCAATGCATACATAAATTTTGTTTGTGCAACAAAAAATATTATTATTTAAATATTTATTAGTTAAATTTTATGTGAACAATTAGATGAATTTTGAATTTATGGTTTTTGTAGTCGTTATATTATATTGTATGTATTATTATATAGTTGTTGTTGAGATGATATGTGTGTAATTTAAATTAGTGCTTCATACACAAGGTTTTATTAATGTTTTATTTTTATTATACCCAAAGTATTTTGGCCTTTTTTTTCAATTGATATGCCTTTTATTTTAACCTTTTGTGATACTACTTGTGATATTATATGATTTTATATTGATAATAAATAAATAAAATATAATATAATATAATATAATAAAATATAAATAAAAGAAGATAAAGATAATTTTTATGATATGATAAATAATTACATAAATTATATTTTATTATACAAATTTTTGTATTATTGACGCATAAAAATTTATAATAAATAAATTTTCTAAAATTTTTCCATAAATAATTTATATAATATCATTAACGAAAACATGGATATTTATGGTGTGTGTGTGTGTGTGTTGACTGAACGTTTTGGTAGAAAACATAAGAAAGTAATGAAAAATTAACAGAAATCGGCTTAAGGATATTCTTCCTTACACATCACTTAAATTTCATTATGAAAATAAAACATTAATTTTAAATGGGAAAGTAAAAAACATTTTATTCAAAATATTGACCATTGTTTTCTACACATTTTGACCACCTTTCGGACAATTTGTGGATACCACGCCAATAGAATTGTTTGTCTTTTGAAGCTAACCAATCAGACACCCAATTTTCGACTACCTTCGTAGGAATCTAAGTGCTGTTCAGCCAATGCGTGTCCCATCGATGAAAACCATCATTTTCTGATACAAAATTCGACATTTTTAACACGATGAAAAAATATGATGTTGTTTGTACCAATGACTTGATGTATACTAAATATGATGTCATAGTAATCCAACAAAAATAAAATATAGGTTCGTTCACAACAAATGTTCCCTATAGAGACATTTGTATCTTGACGCTCACTTGATATCGGGACACCTGGTACAATATACGTATAGTTAATTTATATAACAAGATATATAATTAATATATAATTTAATTGAAATATTACAATGTTCTATTAATCACAACACAAATTTAATTTTTAAGTTACAAAAATTAAACATTTATAATTTATCAAACCGCAAATTATAAATATATGTTATGCATATACGAATTTTTAAATGTACATATAATTTTTAACTCTAAATTTATATATTGGTTTTCTTTTCAATTTAACGCTACATTAAAAAAGGCTAATTACAAACCATTTCGTATACATTTATTAGTTTTTTTTTTGTATTTTCTTATATAATATATTATTGTCAGTGGTATTAGTACGATTAATTTTAATGTAATTTAGTTTAAATAAATAAATCTTTTTAATGCAAAGTATTTTATTATTATATATATTAACTTATATAAAAAGTATTAATTTATTTAAATTAACTATATAATAAATTAAAATTGTATATAAATAGAATTTGTTAGAAATTTTAAACAAATTTTATTAATTCTTTATTGGTGGTGTGTCATTATTGTATTATTGTATATAGACACAAATAATACCCAGCTTCTTTATCAATATCAATTATCTTATACGGGTAACGGTGACTATAATTAATCATTAAATCATCATTTAATTTTCACAATAAAATGATTTCTTCAAATATACCAACAATATCGATTGCATTCCATGAGATGTATTTAATTGTCACAAATTGAATAAATTTTAAATTATTTATCATTTCAATGCCATATATTTATAATATATATTTGTATAAAAATTATTATTTCCATCATATGTATTAAGACATTTAAATTATTCGTCTTCACATATGTTGCGATACATAGAGAGCGTGGTTAGATACGATATACAATATAATGAATTTATATACTTAAAGTTCTATGAAAGTATACAAGATTTTAATGTTTAAAATAAACATTGAATTGTGATTACGTTGTAAAGTGGTGGTGATCTATTATAAATGTTTTCGCTATATGCCCCATACACATCCATTGGATAAACAATTTATATTTATTTATTCCATCTTTCAAACGAATATAATCAAATCACACTATAATAACAAAATCATATATTTATTTAATCGCTCAACGACGACGATGTGAAATACATAAGTAATATAATTTAATAGTAATAAATATATAAATACCATTTTGAATTTATAAATTAATTATATTCTCATTTTTTTTCAACTTTATTTTTATAAATAATTTCTGCATACCACCACCGCCATCACATCAGAAACATAACGAATATGCATTTTATTTTATTTCTTAAAATAATTACATAGACATTACACTCAATTCTATAAACATAAACATTTATATATATTTCTTTATTATTGTATATATTAAACAGGGATGAGCAGAAAGTTTCAATCCACTTGTTCTTTTTGTTTAATTGTTAACCAAGCAGAGGATGTAAAAGGAAGATTTTCAATAAAAATTCATTTCTAAGTTTCGATTACTACAGAATTTTAATCAGTCGTCAAAATTTTAGATATTAGATTTTTTTGGTGTACTCTTATAATATAAGACTTCTTATAAATACAGACAAAGTTCTCAATTCAATTCAATTCAATTCTTTATTTATTATTCAATTTATTATATTATATTATATATTATTCAATTCAATTCAAAATAATTTTATAATGATACATTTAGTTACAAACAAACATTCAAGATTATAAAATATTTAACAGTAACATAACTTACTTTATCTGAAATTATTTAATATATTTGTTTAAGAACATATAAAGTCGTATATTGTTTATTGAGGTTTGTTTAACATTTTTGATACACTCGATGGAAAAAACCATCTACAAGCATTAACTTATTTACAATAATATATATTATATAAAAAAAAATAGAACAATAAAGTAAAAGTAAAATGTAAAATAACTATTAAAATAAGTCAAATTTTCATTTACATTTATTTGTTTGAATATAAATTAACTTATTAATTTAATTTAATTTAATTTCAATATGAAAGGTAACACAGAATCCAATTAATTTATGTTATAGGCCATAATAATATCCTATTTCTTAAGAAAAGTTTAAATTATACTAACGATATTTCGTGTCTTCATAATGTTTTTGAAGTCATACGAAATCAATCAGTTGAACAATATCTATGATACTAATATTTTAATATTGAGAAATGTGATACCAATTTTAACAGTAGGATACAAGCTTTGTAATGGAGATACAGCTTAATTACTTAGTGACCTGATATATATACTATTTGGCGATATTTTGTTTGGTTTTGTAAATTATATCTTTTCTTAATATATTATATGGTCTGTGATAGTAAATTAATTTATTTTCCCTGTCATAAAGCCTATTTGTTTGATGTAGGTGCATTAGTGTATGAGGTGGTTTAAATTTAAATGAATATCCGAGAGAATGTTGAATTGGAAAGTTTTCATAAGTTTTTATAATTGTATTCTGATGAGAGGTGGTTGAATTCAGATATTTAATTTAGTTGTATTATTTTTAATGTATTACACATTTATGGAGTATCTGCTATGTTCAAGATAAATGACATAAGTGCTTCGCCCCTTAAAGCGTGATTCTGGATTTTTTTATATGACGGCATAAATATGTTTACCTTACGTAATATGTCAATTAAATTTAAGCCAAATATGTTTTTGCAATCATTCGAAAGGATTTTAAAACCAGATCCACCGCCCGTTATATTAAATTGTTGGTCAGGTAATACATCATTTATTGTACCGTTAACAGTTCTTAATGGATAGTTGTCAGCAGCTGATGATTTCGCTCCCAAAAACATTGTATCATGAATATTTTGATTGGATTCTCTGTTTTAGTTAACAATATTTGCAAAGGTGGAGTTATTATTTACAAAAGTATTAAAAGATTTGCTTCTAAATTGTTGTTGCTTATTTTTATCTATTTTATGTTGTTGTTTATTATGTATAAATTTTTTAAAAGCTGGACACTGTCTGTAATTTGCAGGATGGCCAAATTGACCACAATTAACACAACTTGGTGTTGGTTTATCATTAATATTGTTATTGTCATTTCCTGTTGTTTTATCCTCAATAATATTTTTTATTGAGCACTCACCTGGTTCATGCTTTTCCGAACACTTAATGCAACGATATTCCATGACGCAATTAAAAGCAGCGTGGCCGTAGCGTTGACAACGCCTGCATTGTATTATTACACTGGTTATTGGTTTTTCAAACAAGACCTTCTGGTTCATAAGATACTTCAGTTTCATTACATTTGAAATTTCGGAATCTGCAGTTAATGTTATTAACCAGACATTTAAAACTTTATTTAATCTGCGAGAATTTGGCGTTGAATATCGAATAACTTTTGTAACGTTTATATTTAATTTTAAATTATTTAATGCTTCAGTAATATCTTTTTCATCATATGACATATCAATACCCCTTAAGATGATATTGACTGGTTTTTCTGATGTAGGTGTATAGAAGAAATATTTATATTTTTGTGCGTCTAATAGCTTTCGTATATTCAGATGATCTTCTATGGATTGTGCTAAAACATGTGTGCAGTTATTATTTATATTTCTGATAATAAAATTTGAATTCCCTAATGATTGCGCTACTTCGTTTATGAAATTTTTCCTATTTAGACCATACACAACTATAGGTTTTTGCATGTTCTTAGTAGAAATGTTTGTACTATTAATTTTATTTGCGTTGGTATTATTATTATTAATTATAATGTTATTTTTATTTGATTGATTGTTAAAATTTCTATTTTTAGTATTATTTTTATTTGTTGTTTTTAAATTATTCTTGCTATTTTCTTGTTGTTGAACGGTAAACATATTTTGATTGTTACTGTTATGCGTTTTTATCGGAGAGTGTTGACTTTGACTTCCATTATCTTCAACATCTAGAATTTCGAATCTATTTTTAGATTCAATATAATTTGTATCATTATAGTGATTTTTAATTCTTTTATCGGTAGTAGTCTCTGCTTCAAATTGTTTGAGATGATAATTTTCTTCTTTTAATTCTTGCAATTCTAATTCAAGATGGGAAATTTTATTTAACAACGTTTGCAGAACATTGTCACTTGCCATTTTTTTGCCTTCTGGAAGTTGGTTGTTTTCATCAAATCTTTTTATATTTTGAATTTGTTTATTTGATGATTTTACCATAGAAATTTCATCATTAGATGTTCTGGTTGTGTTGATATTTTTGGGATCCAGTCCCTCAATACATTCTTATATAAAAAAAAAATATATTTAATTCATAAATCACACGACGACAATTATTAAAATTTAGTAAATTTAATTTTAACTTTACAAAACACACAAAATATTTTTTATATATTATATAATATATATATAATAAATAAATAAACAAACAAATAAATAAATAAATAAATAAATAAATAAATAAATAAATAAATAAATAAATAAATAAATATTTATGTATAATACGTCTAATTACTGTGAACGACAAAATACTACAGAGAAAGTTCTATTCAAAAAAAAATCGAAATCAGTTTAATAGAACTTCCACTGTATTATCGTGAGAAAATATCTCATAATAAATAAAGACGAAATTTTGCACATAAATTAACAAAAATTTTTGTTTGTTGAAGCAAAATTAATGAGATTTTTCGTTAATATTAGAATATCCTTTTCTCTGTGTATATTTTCAACAATTTTGCTTCCTTGATGCATCACTTATGTGCAGACATATATTTTTTTACGTATCGAAAAGTGTTTGTATGCGAGATGATGTTCATTTCCGTTGTGTATAGATGTAGATCGACATTTTATTTAAATTATAATAACTGAAAGCTTTTGGCAATGTGTTATATACACATTGTAAAAGAAAAGTTGATAGTGAAGCGAAGCTTTTTATAAACCCTGTACAAGCAAGTATATATGGTATATATTTATTTATATATACACAAACAGTATAATGGTACATTATAGTGTTGATATTTTATATCAATTAATTATACACTTTTATTAAATTTATATATAAACTCATATATATTTGAATTACAAAGGTTATTTGCAATCTCTATAAAAAAATGTTTCCGATGTTATTTATATAAACAGGGTAAACCTAAAGTCTGGTTACAATACATTTAGAAAAAAGTAATAACAAACAAAAATTTAGATAACAATTTAATTTTTATTTAAATATTAATTGCAGTATGTAATTTATTATCCAAAAACTTTGTTTACCGTGATCATCGAATTGGTGTATCAAGACTTATGAGCTTCACCTTATAGTCATTTACTTTTTATAATATTTAATGAGAGAGGATGGGATACTCACGCATCAGCCAATTTAATATATTTGCATATATACAATACTATTCTAAATCCTTTTTTATTTTTCTGTTTCACATTATGTACATTACATTCAATATAATATTGTACGTGTTTAAGAAGATAAAATGTATACTCGGTTAAAACATGAAAATAGCATATAAACAATTATTTAACATAAAACATATTATATGCATTTTATTTTATTATATACAATATATTGTATATAATAAATATACAATAATATACATATATTATCTGCAAACATTTGTTTACTTCAATATATATATATCCTTTATATTATTATATTTCGATATTACGATGGTTCTTCTCCTATCCACATAACATAAATACATATACCATGCACACATTGAACTCTTTCACTATTTATTTGTAAATAAATATATATGCGCACAACAACTATATATAACAATAATGAAAACATATTTTGTATATGCTCGCGTATGTACATATGAATCACATTTTGCATAGGTCGTATAGTCAAGCGCTGTAACAAAATAATCTCTATATGTATACGTACGTGTATTTTATATCTATATATATATATATATATATATTTATTTATGTACATAAGATTATTTTATACACACATATATGGAATGGTGGTGAATAGATATTTTCATATGTATTAAATATAAATATTTAGTAAAATAATAAATAATATAGTAGCAACATTTATGTTTGTTTGTTTATATTGCAAAAAATCTATGTAACAAAAAACAAATAAATAAATGAAAAAAAAGGTATAATGGCCGATTAGAACTTATGATTTGTTTTATCTTTTTATCTTTATATCGTCTTTAAACTCTTATTTATTTATAAATTTTCTACTCCATCAGTCCATTTTATTATTTGTATCGTGTTAATGTACATTTAAACGAAAAATCATCAAATGTGAACATATATATATTATACACAATATTTTAATAAATAATACCATTTATTATTAATTGAATAGAAATTTGTTGTTAATATAAATTATTCATTCACCATTTCATTTATATAAAACTTTTATTATAAATCTATGTATTAAAAATTTTGATACATCAATAATATAAGAAAAAATAAATATGCATAAATTGTAGAAATATATTGTATATGTATTGCTATATGTTATATTATAAATAGTTAAGTAAATATTATAATAAAACCCACACTTACTTTATTATTATTTGTTATTATAATAATACTAATAATAATAATAATAATAATAATAATATTAATAATAATAATAATAATATGGTTTTACATATAAAATAATAAAATAATTTTATATTGATTTTCTGTGATTATAATCAATCATCATAAATATAAATAAATAAATAAATAAATAATTTGCATATAGTGTATTGTATATGAATTCATTCTCATAATATACAATTACATATATTATGTATATTGTTAAAATATTATATTAACGCAAAATGCAGGCGTTCATAAATTATCTATATATATTACAATATATTTAGTTATTAAATAAAAAAAAAACCAAATAAGTATTATATTTATTGAAATATATTTTACATATTATATGTATGCAGAATATTGTGCCTCATTTTCTTAGATATGGCACAAACATTTTATCGCACAGTAATGTGTCACACATAGAGTAAGTAATTGCTCAGAAAAACTGTTTGTTTATATGAAGCATAATTTTGCTTTACCAAACGCACTATGAAAATCGCATGGTAAATCGGCTAAGAAAAATCAATCCATTACAACAACGTTCAACGAATATGAAAATGGAAAAAAAAAGTATAGGTGTTGGTGGCACACCCAATTCCTAAAACTGGTTTGTTGAAGTAACCAATAAAGGTGTTAATCTGCGTGTTTGGTGTGGAATTTGCAGTGAAAAAAATCAATATGTATTTACTTTGGCGTGCGGTGAAACAATATAACGTTGGTCAAGTTCTGTGAAACGGTCAATAAACAGCGGGAAAGGCAAGAAAAAGTTTGAACCAACCGAAAAGGTGTGATTTTCCATCATCATGATAATGACAAGACCATCATAAAACATTGTGGCACAAAAGACGATGCAACTACTTGAATGAACTTAAATGAAACAACATCCACTTTACTCTATAGAACTTGCTTCTCTTTCACACTATCGCACCTAATCCGATCTCTACAGAATGCTTTGAATGGCAATAATATCAGATCACAGTGGCAGAGCATTTCACTAACTTCTTTCAAAAGGAAAACCTAGTGCTAGTGTGCGTTCAATATGTTATAGAAAAGGATTTATAAAACAGTTTTTTACACTGCGTACGAATTTATGCACTCATCCAATACGTATGTATAATAAAAAAAATTAAATTTATCCGAACATATATTTGTGTTCCATAAATATTTTATATTTTAATAATTTAATCGCGTTTCATTGTTTCAAGTATTTGTTTTTTTTTTTTATACAATGATAAAATTAAAATTAATACCTCATCATAAAATTATCACAATGAAAATTGAAATAATATATATTTTAAAGTTATATAGTCTTTAATATAAATATTGTTTTGTTTTCAATGGTGCAATTTTACTGTATAAAATTGAAACATTTGTTACTACAAAAATGTGAAGTATTTTTTTTTTTTTAGATTTCAAAATTATATTCTATTCTCATTATTAGATAATTAAACTATTTAAAATGACATTAAATTGTTTCCATCATTGTTTATAATGTTCCACTTTTATATCGTGCGCGAATGGTTTATTGAAGTATATATATAGAGAAATTATTATGTTACTATTCGTTTTTATATTCCTTTGCATTATAATATCAGTGCTTTGTTGAGTTTTTAAATCTGTTAGATTGTTGGCCATTCATTTTTAATCGTATCCCTAAAAATGAGACACATATTTCAATTTTTCATGTATTAATTTTCATGGGTGCACATTTATAGTACAGATTGTGAAAATAGAATATAAATTTCCAATTTCTCTGAGATTGAGGACGATATGTATAGCGTTACAAGGAGAAAGGACGTTGGAAAAACAAAACAAAACATAATTTTTTTCATGTTTCGTGTTATATAAATTCTATATATTAGTAAGAAAACATAAAAATAAATTTATTTTACTTACCTGAACTTGGTCGATCACTATATCGTGTACAATAAACCCATGCTGGCCATGATTGGGAACCATTTTCTGCATCTTTACAATTTCCAGATTCAGATTTTGTATCGTCTGATGATACCATTTCCGAATCAGATGTTTTTATGGTTTTTTGTTGATGTTGTTTTTTTGATTTTGTATTCACACAATTATGCGGTTGTTGTAATAAATTTGGACTTAAACTTGTTGTTGATGATGGCGATGACACTGAACTAGATCTTAATATTGATGGTGGTGTACAACCAATTTGTGATACTGTTTTAAATAAATTACCTAATGGTTGTATTCTTGAAAATGATGCATAACTATTATTATCGTTGCACATTGGTTGAATTGTTTGATTCATTTGATTCATTTTATTGTTATTGTTATTATTATTATTAATATTGTTGTGGTTGTTGTTGTTGTGATTTAAAATAGCTTCGTGAATTTTTGGATATAATCCACTCACATTAAATGGGTTATAGAAGCTATTGTTATTATTTTTATTATTATTATTATTATTATTATTATTATTGTTATTATTATTTTTATTGTTATTATTATTTTTATTATTATTATTATTGTTATTATTATTATTGTTATTATTATTATTGTTATTATTATTATTATTATTATTATTATTATTATTATTATTTTTATTTTTATTTTTAATTTTATTTTTATTATTATTATTAGTATTATTATTAATATTGTTGTTGTTGTTGTTGTTGTTGTTGTTGTTGTTATTTAAAATTACTTCAATTTTGGAATATGATCTCCTCAAATTAAATGTGTAATAATAATCATCATCTTCTTCATCATCATCATCAACATCCTCCCCACCATTATCATCATCATCAACATCCTCCCCACCATTATCATCATCATCAACATCAACATCCTCCTCACGTTTATCATGATCATCATCAACATCAACATCAACATCAACATTAACATCAACATCAACATCAACATCAACAACTTCATCATTATTATTATTATTATTATTATTATTATTATTATTATTATTATTATTATTATTATTATTATTATTATTATTATTATTATTATTATTATTATTATTATTATTATTATTATTATTATTATTATTATTATTATTATTATTATTATTATTATTATTATTATTATTATTATTATTATTATTATTATTATTATTATTATTATTATTATTATTATTATTATTATTATTATTATTATTATTATTATTATTATTATTATTATTATTATTATTATTATTATTATTATTATTATTATTATTATTATTATTATTATTATTATTATTATTATTATTATTATTATTATTATTATTATTATTATTATTATTATTATTATTATTATTATTATTATTATTATTATTATCATTATTATTATTATTATTATTATTATTATTATTATTATTATTATTATTATTATTATTATTATTATTATTATTATTATTATTATTATTATTATTATTATTATTATTATTATTATTATTATTGCTACTATAATAATTATTATCACTATTATTGTTAAAGTCTAAAATATTATTTATATCATAATTTGATTTATTTGTAAGATTATTAATTTTTGTAATTTCATATGGTCGAAATAGGTTCGTGGATGCCATAGGTGTTATTGCAGATGAAAAATGATTATGATAATTTTTGTTTATTTTATTATGTTTACCAAAATCTTCACTTAAAATATTTGATATCGCAAATGAAAGTGGTGTTTGTGGTTGTTGCTTATTAATATTATTTTCTATTAATGATATGGCTTCTTGCGTTATCGATGTAGATGGTGATATTTGTAAATTTGTTGTTAATGAGCTGTAATTATGATGACTGGTTAAATTTCTCATTGAACAATTTAATATATTTATATATGTATCTGTTGCTCCAGTTTGCTGTGGTGATTGTGGACTGCCCGGTGGACTGGGTGCACTTAGTGCGCCACTTCGGTCTTCAAATGCCATTGTTTTTAACGTACACATAAAAATATCGAATATTTAAATTTAATTTAAATTATGCAAAAAATTATACAATTAAAAACACTCGCGTTAATCACACATAAAATATCTTTTATAAAATCTATCAAAATTATTTAGTAAAAAGAAAATAAAAAAACCAACACTAATAATATCGCAAACAATAAAAAAATATATTATTATTATTTTTTTTGGTTTTTTTTTTGATATGTGTTAATTATTTACAAAAAAAATTTAAAAACCATATAAATGTGCCGATCTCTGAATTTTATAATAAAATACAAAAAATCAACACCTATATTTCTTTTTTTTTTATTTTTTTTTTTTTTTTTATCAAAACAATTTCGTATCGAAGAGTTCGCCATAAAATTGTTATGATTTCTATATATATATATAGATATGTTTTAAAAAATATACACGAATATCAATTGTAAAATCTTAATAAAACTGACGAAAATTTAACAAACAACAAAATAGGTCGTGTACAGTCAACTGTCACCTACAATCTGACAGACAGTTGAGTGAGCGTTCGATTATAACTGATCTTTGTTGTATATATCTCTATTCGCCTATTTCACACTAATACTATAAAATAATCTAAAAATCTTAAATACACATCTAAAAATCTTAAATACACATGTAGTTATTAAATTGTAATATATGTATAAAATTACAAATATCTTAATACAAGATTGTAAAGTTAGTTGTTTAGTGTGTGTTGTATTTTATCCCACTACTTAAAGTATAGGTGGAGTTTCAATTTGACTTTTTTTTTTTTTTTTTATGTTTAAATGTCATTTCTAATAACTTGACATATTATTTTATAGTATTAGTTTAGTTAATTTTTTATTTGTTTATTGTTTACTTATGTTAGATTTCCGTGATATCTCTCTTTATCATATGTATTTTGTATCTTTTTATTCATTTTTCATTCCCACTACTAACCAATACTGCTACAAAAGATACCCCCACCCCAAATTGTACCACCACCATTTTAATACACATATACTTTTGCCCAACATTGCATTACTATTTTACCACCACCAACAACACCTTTATTAGACTTATATACATTTGTATAACATAAAATTTGCACAATTATATTTATATACTTTATAAAAATTTATATGTAATATATAAATAAAAGTTGTCTAGAAAGTTAGACGAGATACGTTGTCATCACAGGCAGCCTCTCAGTACATGGACCAAATTATTAACATTGAAATAATAATTGTAAAAGAGATAGTTATATATGTACGTAACATATGAAGATATTGCTTTTTTGTTTCATTTATTTTATTTATTAAATTGATTTGTCTTTATTTCGGCATCAGTCTCGTCCGTCTTAAGAATAATAATAATAAAATTATAAAAAGAATGATTTTTGCATTAATTTCTTAATTTATATTGTTTTTTTTTTTTTTTTATTTATTTATTTATATTGTTTTTTTTTTTTTTTTTTATTTATATGGTTTTTTTTTTTTTTTTTTATAAATTAATAATATTATTTTAAGAATTGATTTATATTTTCTTTTATTTTTTTGTTCTCTTCAACACATCTGAAAACTAAAAGGTTATTGATATTTGATAATATATTTATAATACTATCGATATTGATTGTATATATTATTATTAATTTACCTACGCACGTATACAACATCGCTTTTTTTTTTATATCATTTAATGGCATAATAATTTCGTTCTACATGTTTCTTTTTTAAGATGATTATTTATATTATATATACAATTATATACATACTTAAAGATATGATATTGTGGTCTATCTATCTATCTATCTATCTATATTTCTATATGGTGTTTATATACATTTATATATCCAAGTATCAATAGATATATGATAGAAAATCATGAAGAAATATATTATATACATCCATGTGTCCGAATAATAACCGGAATGAATTAAGATAAAACCAAACAATTTATTTTTACAATAATGAAACGATTATTTTTGCGGACACATTGAAGCTCTATAAACATTAAACCCATTATGGTACTCAGAAGCTTATGTTTTGGATACAAACAAATTTTAAAACATTTTAAAACTACCGAAATTTTTACCAATTTTAAAACTGTTCTCTGCCCGTCAAACATTTTTCTTCGACCGATGCACAAAACTTATAATTTGGCTTAAATTGACGAAAATAACATATGCAACACTAAAATTTTGTTAACATTGGTTCACAATATATAAATAAATCAGCAACACCGATAGCTGAACTTTAATACCAAACCGAAATATATTAGAAATTTAACAACATTTCGATTATTTCTCGAACAGAGGTGAACTGTTTATATATTTTATAAATAAGGTATTTAGAGCTATGTGTATTAAATTTCAAGGTAAATCATTTACAGTTTAATGAACTTTTAAAAATATATATTTTATATTTTATATAATACATATATATACACAACAATAGTTTGAAACGTTTTAATTTGATATGGTATCATTACAAAAATAAATAAATTATCTATAATAATGAAATTGAATTTTCATTGTTTTCTCATCTCATAAAAAATAAATTAATTTATATAATAACAATGTGCATATATATATATAATATACTAATATATATAAATATATAGAAAGTATTCGGGTATTAATTATTATATTAATGTTAACTTTTTGAGGTAATTTTAAATTTAGATATTTAATTTAAAATATATGACAGTCAAGGTGTAAAATTGCTCCGCACGGGGTAGTATATAACAATTCACCAATGGAGTATATACCATTATATATAAGAATACATGTATTTTTATATGAGTGATTAGTCCGCTATGTTAGTGTGTACAGAAATTTGTTAATCTTTGAGTAGCGTCCAATGCTATATTTTATACAAAAATTAATGATGAAATACATTCAGTTTTAGAAAAATAGGTTTGAGTGTGAATTTATTTGAAAAAATTACATACTTTTTATGTTCATCGGATCATTTCTAATTTTATGTATACGCAGTAACAGTGCATATTTCTTGAATAATTTCTCAGGATTTACTACTCGCAAACAGATACCTAATTTAAAAATAGCCTGGGTCGTTAACTGATTTACCTTTCAATAGAATCCATTTTCATGTGACCTGACATAAAATATGTTTTATTTTCTTAGGGGTACAAACTGTCTGTCTAAACAAATGGAATAATGTGAATTTGGAAATATAAAATAAATAAACATAATAAATCAATTACTATTCTATATAAATAATATTCATACGACACAACACACAATATTAACCTATAGCATTTTGACATAAAAAATACATTAACAACTAATAAAACATTTCCATTAGCGAATTTATAAACTCGATACCAAAAAATAATTTTGTATAATAATAATAATAATAATAATAATAATAATAATAATAGATCAAAAATTAAAATGTTAATAAAATACAATAATAATAAATAAAAATCCAAAAAATTGTGATGTTAAACATATTCATTCAATTCAATTCAATGGATTCATATAATATAAATAAATTAATTCATCAAATCAAAAATTAATTAATATATTATACAGACAATAAAAATAAATATATATAAAATGTCTTATTATTGCACAATGTGGTAATGAAATATCTTTGTTATTTCCATTTCTATATGATTTTGTATTTCAATATATATTTATTTTTTTTTGATGTTATGTAAAAAAAACTACTGACAATTTGCTAAATTAATAAATATTTCATATATGTACAATACGTGAATACACTATATAGTTTTTTTTTTTTTTAACATGGCTGAACAAAGTGAATGAATATAATTATCCTTGTTCATTATAAAATTGTTAGCCTTTTTATATCAACACAATATTCATTTATTAACATATAAATATGAATGAACTATAGAAACAATTCTGTTTGTGTAAAATAAGTCATCTCGTTTTTTAAAACATCAAAAGGAGTGGTTTCATTGCCTTCATTTTAAATTTTTTTCTTAAAGCTTTTAGCTGTAATAAACTTTAATTACAATTAATTGAAAATTACAATTAAATTTATTAAAACGAAGAAAACCTAATTATTATAAAAATTGAGTCCTATTTCCTATTTTTACATACAACAATGTTTGTTGTTAAAAATGAAAATTTGTTGATTTTAGAATAGGATAACATGATAATTTAAATGTGTATAAATAATACCGCCCAAAATGAAGAGGCGTTGGTTTGTTTTTTTTTTTTTTTTTAACCAGTGCTACTTTACCACTATCTCAATCTATGTTTCCTCTATGGTAATATTTATAATGCATATAAATTAAGTTGTGCATTGTGTTTTTATAAATGGAGAAATGCATTACATATGCATTTATTTATTTAATTTTTATACTTGCTGCGGTGAAAATGTTAATGGTAAATTTTAATAAGGTGGGGTTTTTATATTATATGTATATATAAAATTTTTGTTAATACAATACTGAAAACAATACAAACAATACCAACTGCATTATCTATACCACCACTTTTATCCAACCGTTGCAACTGCAATCGCAAATAATTATACGTGTTTTTAAACATTTATTATTTTTCAGATGTGCATTTATAAAATTGTGTATGTACATTTAAAAAAAAATAATAATAAATTTATACATATGTTCATTTGATCTTCGACGTATGTATCTATCTATCTATATATAATTATATTATAACATATGAATTATAAATTTATGTAATAAATAATAATATAATATTATATGTATTATTATATTTATATTTATTATATTGCATGCATATAAGTGTATTTACAATATTTATATAGTTAATATATGTGAAATTCACATGAGTAAACCAATTGCAATCATCATTATTATATTGCATATATATGTTTGTATATCATATATATATATAAGCAATGCAAATAATAAAATATATGTATTTAGTTCGTATAACGTCTGTCCATAACTCTATCGCTATACCATACATAATTTCATTATTTTTATTATATAAAAGGTTAGCATACCTATTTATATATTGTAAATAAAATATATATACAGATCAAATATTTCTTTCACCATATTTTCTAATACATCTGTTTAATCTGTATAAAAATGGTATCTCACCCCAAACTGATTTGTTTGTTTAAAAAATAAATGGTTCATAAATATAAAACAAAATTAACCACTATAGCGAATGAATTAGGTAGTATTTTACCATAACATCATGTCACATTTTTCACACAATTGATGCGGTCAAATTATACAAATTGCCTTATAAATAACTTTCTCATTCAGCGTTTGCTTCACATTTATTACGATCTATTGTATTATTTTTTCCAATTGTTTGTTTTCAATATACAAATAAATACCATACATACCTTTACAACATTTGAGATTTACTGTGGCAAGTGCATCCGCCGGTACATTACATATTTATTGTATATGGTATATAGAAAATTCATACCTGCATTTTTTTCTACCATATTCAATTCTTATAATCTAGGTGAAATTAAAGTAAATTATGAAAAATAAAAATGTGTGTGTTCACCGAATTAAATTTTCGTTACGATTTTTTTTATGTAGATAATTTTTTAATCGATCGTTTATATTTTGTTAATATAAAATTAAATTCTAATTAGAAAAAATTCTTTTATTACATCTTAATTTTAAATTAAATTTAATATTAATTGAATATTGGGTGTTGTTGTCACATGCAAAATTATAAAAATTATTATTATAGGTACCATTACCTTTTTATATATGTATATTTTACAATTGTATGTAGAAAAAGTTTTAATTTATTTTCACATACAAGTATTTATTATAATATGGTTAAATTCTTTAACTTTTTTAAGAATTATATATTTTTTATATATACCTATACCTATACCTATATTGAAAAAATATTTATATTATAATTATTTTATTATGTATTTATTCGTTAAGGTTAACTAAATTGAAAATGCAGTTTATAATATATATAGATATGAAAAACGAAAACAATAAAACATTGGAATTAATGCGTTATTATTACAGTTGTGTACATATTATATATACATTTTATATACTATTTTATAGGGTGTCCACGATCGGTGTTGTATTCCTTTAAGTGTGCACGTTATACGATGAGAGACTAAATTCTAAGTCGAAATTACTAAATAACATTTTTCGATTTGTGGGACTCTGTTTTCGAGATACGGCCCTAAGAATTGTAGTCTCATCATTAATGGACCAATAACTTCGAAATTAAGGTAAATACAGAAAATTTATAGTAAACCGAATTTATAGAGAATTAAATTCTGAATTAAATTGGGTTTTAATTTTTTTTGATGACTTGCTTCAAGTTATTGAACAATATAGTTGAAAAATAACTATGTTTTCTCAAAAATTTTGTAATAAAAATGAATTTTTTTTTTTTTAATATCTAACAACGCAACATATTATTTTTATATCAAATAAGTAAAACTATTTTATTTCGCTACGTTTTTGTAAAATATTTCATTTAGCTATGACAACAGTTTAAACGTTATAAATGTTTGGAAAAGTAGTGTAAATGTAGAAATAAAAAAATAATCAACTATAAAATTATAACTATTTGGAACAAAAGAAGATATTATTTTCTTATGAATAAACGAAATTTAAACAAACCTACTCTTCTTTTGTTCCACCACAATAGCTATAATTTTAGTTTGTATTATATTTTTCCTTTCTACATTTAACACCACACTTTTTCCAAACATTTATAACGTTTAAACTGTTGTCATAGCTAAATGAAATATTTTACAAAATTGTAGTGAAATAATTTAGTTTAGTATCTTGAAAACCGGGGCCCAAATCGGAAAAAGGTTATTTAGTAATTTCGACTTAGAATTTAGTCCCTCATCACTCAACCCCTTGAAGGAATGCGTACCGCTCGTGAACACCCTGTCTATAGTATTATTATTATTTATATATTGAATATATTATATAAAATGCGTTATTATGTGCATTTTTTTTTATATATATATATATTTATATTTATAATGCAGTATCCATTATCATTATATTATATTACATATATGTATGAATATTATTGATATTATATATATATATATATTTATTATACTTACTGCATATATTATGTGTATAATATAATTTCAATTGCGCGTATATTATGATATTTTTTTAAATGATAGGTAATAAAGAAATCAATTGAATTGTAAATACATGTGATTATGTAAAATAACATTTCATTGTCGTGCTTCATGTATTAACAACTTTTTATTAAATTATACTCTCTATGCACGACGAACGACCTCATAATTCAAAACGCATTTATATACAATGTCTCTATATATATAATGAATAGTATATAGTTTAGTTATGTTATATATAATTATTTTGTTATATATTTTTTGTTATTTACTTATTAATTTATTGTTATATGTTTTGTATATATATATTAGCGGTTTGAAGAGAGAAAAAAAAGATGGTGAATTTAATATAAATATAATGAAATTATATACCATGTCAATTTATATGATAAGAATTAGAATATATATATATAGATATAGAGTAATTCATTTTTATATACAACAATGTTTGCATTTTTAATTATATATAACAATAATTGATGCATATATATATAATTTAAAAACATAAGTAATTTTATGTATTTTATGTATTTGTCTATTTATATATAAATAAAAACATATTTTTACATGTATGCCGTTCCGTTCACGGTGGTATTTCATATTGCGGTTATTGCATCCGTAAAATTATGTTGGACCGTCGGAAAATTTAAAAAAAATTGTATCTGTATATATGGTAATTTTGTGAAAAAATGGCCTCATTAATCTATTTTAATATACCATCTATTCTATAAATAACGTTAACCAACCACCACCACCACACCATATCAACTTAATATTATAATTATTTCATTCAATTAATATTTATATTTGAAGGTATAAGTATTTGATATAAATTAATTTTTTTTTGCAAAATGAAATGAATTAATTTATAAAAAGAACCGAATTTTGTATATTTTTAAAAATAATTTGTTTCCTTAATACACAAGTGTATGGTATTAAATAGACGGCAAATACACATTTTATTATTTTTTTTTAGCCTTTTCCATTATTACCCAATCGAAATAATTAACATTTTATTGTAAATGTATATTATATAATAACATTAATTAAATATTTACGTTTTAATTTATTTTAATATTATACATTTAATTTGATATTCCTATTTCCATTGGCTGGGTATGGGTTTCACGGTCAATTTTATTGTTTTTAAAAATATATATATAGTACAATTTGTGTATATATAGTTTAAATATACTACTCTACACAATGGCATAAATATTGGTATTAGATTATTATTTATTGATATGTTTGTATGTTTTACGATTTTTCAAAATATATTGCATGTATACGAATAAAAACATAAGTACCAATATTTAGTTACATTTAGTTATATATGCATTTTTATAATACAATAAATATATTCTACTATATTTAACAAACGAAAACAAAAAAAACAAAAAAATCAAATGTGAAGTCAACAAATCACGAACATCTTTTAACATATAAGTTATTGATGTGATGATAGCAATCAATTTATACTTACTTGTGACTATATATGAGCTATAGATGTCTATATATCTATGATATATACAATATATATTTATGTTAATTTGATATTGATTGAATATTAATATATATTATTATAATTTATATATATATTATTTTTATTGTGATTTAAATGACATATAAATATTGAATAGAAATCATGTCATCATTAAATTCATTATAAAAACAAAAGTATCTATACGAATACGATTTTAGCGATGTGGCAGCGGCTCTTGGAAAATAATTTGAGGATTCTATGTAAATTTTTTATAGTAAAAATATGTAAAATATTAACCTGAATGCAATCACTAATTTCAGTTTTTTTCTTTTACCCGCCACTATTACTTAATGTAATCAATTTCCAATTTTTCATATTAGAAGAAATTTTTAAAATTGATGCTTTAATCAAAAAATATATCGTGTAAGGTGATAGCTAAGAAAAATTTTATCAAATATTTGTACTACTTGCGTTTTTTTAAATATGGCTTAACAATATATTTTATCAATTTTCTTAATACAATAACCAATAGATATATTCTATATATTTATTTATTTATTTATTTATTTAATGGACATTTTTATGTTATTTACACGAGCTTAATTTTTTAATCTCCTAACATTGAATATAGATAATTTTCTTCTATACAAAATTCTATCCATATTAAAAGTCACTAATTTTTATCGATATATAATATATTTTGTATTTAGTATATTTATTTGTTTATCTAAATAATACTTATATTTCTTTCACGAAATTAAATCCTAAATCAATTATACATAAATAAATTCAATTACAGAAAACTTTCTATTTTCCCACATCGTACTAACAATTTAGCAATAAGAATTCCAACGTATTTTTATAAAAATATTATTCCTCTTTTGCAATTCTTCCAATTCTGACAAAATCTTCAATAGATCGGCCATAAATTAATTATATGTAAATTTTGTATATTTAAAATATTTATGTTAATCACAAATTGACATATATTTGTTTCCAAATGTTACTAAGTCAATTATATATGATGGCATTGGTTTTTAATAATGGTTTCGTCCGGGTACAATAATTTGTAGTATATAGGTATAAATGTTAATGATACTGATACTTGTATAGTACATTACAAAAACACTTACTAAATATTCTACAAATTAAAATTTATTGATTTTTGGCCAGTAGTAGAAACATTTTGGTAAATATTATTTTGTTTCTATCTATTCTGTATATTTTTATTTTTCTATATAATGGAATTTTAGTTTTATATCACGCGGCGTGACAATTGTAATTGCGTATACAAATTGACATATCTGCGTATACAGTTTAGATTAGTGTATATATATATGTTGCACTTTAAAACATGATAATTAATAATAATCGGTATTAAAAATTATAGATATACACACAGTGTAATATTCTATTATTTAGATCAAATACCAATATAATTGATGGTATTTTTGATGAGCGAGTTACATAAAAAAATTGTATATTGCATGAATTTATTTATGAACTCATATTATTATATTACGTAATTATGATTGCAGTTAGATATGTTATGTTATTTCTATCATATGAATATGTTTTTATTGAAGTACAAATTTATTTAATTTATTTTATATATAATTTTTAATAATTTCACATTATGAAAAGAAAAAAAATAATAATAATATACTTAAATTTTGTATTTACAATTACGCGTTTTTTTTTTTTTTTTCTACTACTTTTTATCTCATAAAATGAATTAATAAAACTTTATATATTTTATATACTGTTGTGCCTATAATAATGTTAAAACAACCTGTTTATTTTTGTAATGATCTAAATACCATATCAAGGCATAAGTATGTTAACAAAAAAAAAAATAAAATAAATAAAATAAAATTGTGTTATTATAAATATTATAAAAATAAATAAATTAAAGGAATTTGAAGAATTTTTTTTGAATACACAACAAATATAAAATAAAAACGATTTGACGACGAACGACGGATTGACTACTCTGACTATAGATATTGTATTTATAAAAATTGCAAATTTCAAACTAATTTCTTAAATATTTCTAAAAATTCCTCTTAAACCATTCATTTAATTAATATTATTATGGCACATATTAGTTTTTTTTTTTATGTAACTCATACATATGTATATAAAAGTCCATAATTGTGTCTCTAGATCTCTCTATACAATGTTTGTTTGGCAAAAAAAAATTAAATTAATCATTTTATTTATATCTATATATTATTCACTATATCTCTATATTCTGTGTATTATCCACCAATAAATCAAACAACTCATAATCATGTCCATATTTTATTTTATTATATTGGAAAGCCGAAAGAAAAAGTAGTTTTAAATTATAAATTTAAATTGTAATCGGGAAAATGTAATAATTATTATGTATTAAAAATGTTTTCAATTGGTTTTGTTACATATATAAATGTTATGTTAATTTAATTAGAAAAATATATTGTATAATTTGTTTTCCATATAATATATTGTTGGATAATATTTATATATCTATATCTAATATGTTGGTTGGTACTATTAGGTATAAAATTTCACTATTTATTATATCATATACATTTAAATACAAAATTATCTCCAATTATTAATTGCATTGTTTTATCTGCACAAAATTATGAATAAATAATTTTTCCAACAATAGTAACAATAATTAATTTTATAATTTCTCATGATTTCTCTAAATCTTCATTTGTGACACACAGTATCAACACAAACGACGTTGTGAACACATGAATAAATATTATAATAAACATCAAATGACTATGAGGTAATGGCAATAATATACGACAAATAACCCATATATATTACACACTTCCCACTTGAACTTGTGTTCTTTTTTTTTTTTTTTATCACACACATACCAATTTATGTGTTAATTTAATTATGATAAATATATTTGATATTTTAATTTATTCATTTTCATATACAAAATGTATTTATCATAAATATTAGTAACTAAAATATAGTATGTTGCAAAGGAAATATAAATTCGTTACACTATATATTTTAAATTTTAAATGAAACTATATAAAAATTATATTGTTGTAAAATATACGAACATTTACAAATCATCGCCGCCAAAATAAATATATATAAATAATATATAAATTATAAAATAATTACATTTGAAATTCTTTATTTTTTAGATTTTAATGTGGTCTATGGTATAAAAATGTATGCATATAATAATAAAAACGTTAGTCTGAATAATAACCGAAATGATTTTCCAATATAATGGCGATGTGATAAAGTTTAATGCAATTTTTTGCTGCTGATTGATATATGGCGTATTGTGAACTGATCTGAAATTAGGTTTTAAAATTGATTACATTTCATGTGCAACTTTTTCCAAGGACCTTTTTAATTTAGACGTCGATTAAACCAATTTCGAGTTATGTTCACATATATCCTTTATCCGTGCGTGAGACCGTTTGTAGTTAATAAATTGTTATTCATATGAACACAACATTCACAGCATTCAAAACAGAATAGAATAGAATAGATTAAATTTTTTATTCAAATGAAATTTAACAACACAAATTGAATGCGGGCGGGATCACCATAGATGAAGTGAATCCAAAAAAAAATATTTCATTTGATGAAGTCAGAAATCAAATCAATGTTTATCTAACTATTCATTCAAATTCTCAACGACCGACAATTATCATGTGCACCATTATTACAAAATCAGCGACTTTCAATAAGTCATTTTATGCATTTGTTGAAGAACGTGCAAATCGTTATCTTTTTATTTCAGTTGATGAAGAATATATTTATTCTAAAATTAATTGTTTGTCTATTTTTTTAATGCCGGTTATTTTTCGGACAGAGGCTATGTATATATATACGTTTTATAAACATCAGAATCTGAATAAGTGTTTCTTTTGCAATATCCTTTTTCATTATGTTTTTGTTATTACATAAATTATAAGCATTAAAAATAAATATAATTCAATTCAATTTATTTACAATTACATTTATTTTTTTTAATTAAGTAAATACATGAAATAAATAATTTAATAATTTAGAAAAAAAATTGTTTGACCAGGAATAATACTGTTTGTATATGTATTTTTTTTTTAAATATTTCAAGCGTAATTATTATGTAAAATAATTATGAAATTAACGAAAAAAAAACCAATTTAAATTGCGCTATAAATTTTGTTAATTTTACATAAAGTACCAAATAATAATAATAATAATAATAATAATAATAATAATAATAATAATAATAATAATAATATTAGATAATAAATGAAGATGTTAGGTAAAGTTGGCGGCAGTATATTGTTGGAATACCACTATGCATATCGCATGGAATTTTTAACGAGCCACTTTTACGGATCAACTGAAAATTTATACGGGATCTAAAAGATTCATGATAAATTTAATATAAAATGGATGTGCATATTATATACGTTGGTTATTTGTACAACACATCAATTCAAAAACAATGATATACAATTGAAAAGATCGATGGAATGTGTTACCGCCTAAAACTGATGGTGGTGGTGGTGATGGAAATGGATATACAAAATAGAATTTATACAAATCTGGTGTTGCATTTAACATAAAAGGGGGGTGATCGAAAGTAATTTGTAATACCAAATTTCTTCGACGTATTTATTCAAACATAATCATACAAAATTATTTTTTGTTTAAATATCGTTTAAGAATGCTCCGTATTCGATAACATAGCACATTTTTTTTTATTGATGCTGTCGGCGTCTTACTCAGAATTACAGATATTCATGCATTGTATCAAATTTTTTTTTCTTTTTATATCATTGTGCCAAAAATAACATACCTTAATTTTCAGTTTACATGTCGAATACAAAAAAAACATTTATGTTGTCACATTGAATTTTAAAACAGAACAATAGAAAAAATTCGTATATATAAGCGCGTTGAAAAGAAGAAAAAACTAATAACATATATTTTGTTAATAAAAGGTTATAACCACCACTGTGTCGTTTTTGTTTGACTTTTTCATAATAATAAACATAATAATATATTATATATCAAGATCAATATATGAAAAATCAATATATATTATTATATATATGTAGATATGGATGGTACGCTATATTCAAGTCAAAGAATTATAAAGAAATATATTTTATAATAAGCGGGAATACGTCTTTACATAAAACCGAATATTTATTTATACTCATTTCTACATATAAATTTTTAATATTTTATCTAAACGTAAATCGTTATTTATGTACCGATACTAAATACTATATTACAAAAGCCAAAGGAATCATACTAATAAAATTCAATAAAAATGAGTATTGAAAAATATAAATATATAATACATTTTAGATTTTCTTCGGTTAGCTATAATATCTTTTAAATTATGTATCACTTGTACCGGATGCAAATGAGCGTTTTTTTGTGTGGTCATTGTTTTCTACACATTTTGACTACACATTTCTGGCAATTTGTGGATATCACGCCAATAGAATTGTTCGTTTTTTAAATCAAACCAATCAGACACCCAATTTTCAGCTTCTTCGTAGTGTAATCGAAGTGATGCTCAGCCAATGCGTGTCCTGGATTAACTCATGATTTTTCCGTTTAGGATTTTTAAAATAAATCCATTTTTCATTGCTAGTAACAATTCGATGCAAAACTGATTTTCTTTCGTGTTTGGAAAGCAAATTTTCAGAAGTGTTTTTTTCGGTTTCCACACCCTTGGATCTTTCCCATAGCTTTTAAATGGTCAGAAATTGTTTGTTGTACAACATTTAACATTTATGCCATTTGCTTTTGATTCAAAGTGTCATCTTCATACAATATTGCTTACAATCCGGTGTCTTCCAGCTATTTTGGTGGTCTTCCACGTTCATTATTGCTCACATCAAAATCATTATCTCGTTGAAACCATCTTTTGCATGTTGCTTCGGAGAGATCATGATCACCATATGCCTCGACTAGTATTCGATGTAATTCTGCAGCACTTTTCTTCAAATGAAAACCAAAATTTAATGCTTTCCGCAAATCATTATTTTCTGGTACAAAATTCGACATTTTTAACACGATGAAAAAATATGATGTTGTTTGTATCAATGACTCTAAATATGTTTGCCGGTTGTCATAGCAACCAAACAAAAAAAAAAATTAAGACTCGTTCACTACAAATGTTCCCTATCGAGACATTATATAACTTTACGCTCACTTGATACACGGTACACCTGGTATATGTGTAGTATCGTTCAGTTCCCAAAGGAATATAAAATTAATATAACCACAAATTTAGTCCTTTAAAATTGGTGGCATTACACAAATATTATATTTTCAAAAATTTCTTCTATTTTAAAATTGTTATGCTTATCGAATTTTTTACAAAAGAATTTCTGATTCTTAGGTCAGGCGTGGTTTTTCCTTTTTTCTTTCTTTTGAATTTACTAATTTTATAAAATTTTTATTTAACGAAATCAAAACCAATAACTAATATAATAACCAAATAGTATAATATACGTTGATGGAAATGAAAAAATAAGAATAAAATAAAGAGAAAAAATTTGAAATTCAAAGCAGGAGGATTAATGAAGGTATAAAAGATAATATGTTGAAATAACATTTTTCATTTTTTTTTTCTTCCCTTTTTCTCTCGATACATAATAATATATTAATAATAATAATAATAATAATAATAATAATAATAATAATAATAATAATAATAATGATAATATTAATATTTTATGATATTCTTATTTTTATTTTTCAAAGGTACCTTCTTATAAACATTGACTATAACTATATATATATTGTGTATATAATATATATTGGTAATTGTGTGCATGTGCGAGGTGCGCGAAAGTGTACCAACACTGGCTGGCATCTCACAAGAGATGTTTTCGATAATTAACTGAACATCGTTACAAGATGAAGTATTTTATTTTGTATTTTTTTTTCGGTTTTTATATTAATGGGTTGATTATTATTACAAGTTATTTCTTTCCCTTTTTTGTTTTCGTTTTTTTTTTAACAATATATAAATACACTTTTAAATTGTGGAGATATTGTGTGTGTTGGGCGTTTAACGATCTGATTGCGTACCAAGTTATAAATCATGGTATATTTTTTTATTTTTTTAATATATAAATAAATACACATTCGTCGTTCCTATAAATATTATTGTGTATTTGGTATTATACCATATATATTTAGAGGTATATTATTATTAAGTATTTTTTACCAATGCACAATATCACATAAAATAATATTATGTGTATAATCGAAAACAACAATAAAACAAATATATTATTAAACGTAACGTATAAGTGTGTATTTATAATCATATCAAGGTAAAAGGTTATAGCTGGACATTGTATTTTTATGATGTTATATAAGAGAAGACGAATATAAATATTCAATTGATTGTGTTTATACTATTTAAATATTGTGCAAAAGAATATAACTTTACGGAATAATATAATTTATATTTTTGAGAATTATTCCTTAGATTAAAATCAGAAAATATAAATGCATGTGTTGTGCATGTCAATGAAAGGGAAATAAATAATTAAATATATATTTTTTTGTAAATTCCATATGGTAACAAAATTAAATGACAATGATTAAAATACAATAATTTGTAATTACAAAATAAAAATGGTTGGTATTCCAATGAAAATTTACTAACCCACTAACATAAACATAATGTAATTAACGAAAACATTTATGTTTTGATAATTGTAAACCAAAAATTGGTGAATTCTAATATACACTCACAAATGCGGTGTAATTTACCAATTTAACTATATGTAATGAATATTCGGTAGATACACTTGGCGTAACAAAACTTGATGACAATTGCATTGCATATAATGCAATGTTTATTAAAAAAAAATAGCAGTGAAGTTATATATTTAACAAAAACATAATAAAAAAAATTACATAACACAAAACTAAATCAACAATAAAAAACACTAAAAAAAAAAATGTAAAATATTTAAAATTTTCCATGATCTTTTTTTTTTGACACCATTGTGGATCGGTAATTTTACTATTCTATATAGCTCTGGGTTTGTTTGTACCAATGACTTGATGTATAGTAAATATGTCATAGCAACCAAACAAAAAAAATTAATTAAGGCTCGTTCACTACAAATGTTTAGTAACGAGACATTTGTATCTTGTCGTTCACCTCATACCAGTATACCGGGTATAATCATCTAAAAAATGCATTCAAATTGGATTACCTTATTGTGACAATAAGTCGTTTACGATTGCCACACTTATTAATATTAATAATGAAAATCTTAGAATTTCTACACAACAACACACATACACATATCAAATCACTTTTTAAATTTACAAAAACGCATAATAACAATGTAATGGATAAAGTTAGTCATCATTATTATATACAATATCTTTAAATTGGTAACAATATATTTATTTAGCTATTATTTTATATATTTACATGATCATGTTAAATATCAAATTCATATATTGAAAGGATATCCTATATTTTCATTCTTTCCTTTTTTTTTTTTTCTTTCAATAACATTTTATCAGATACCCTTAATAATGAGCTTGCCTGTTTTTTTTTTTTACCTGTAATGTGTATTGTGTTTGTGTACAGACTTATTTGATGCTATATACAATTAAGGTGATAATCGAATATATACACAATGAATAGCAGAAATTGAAAGAAATTCTAAATAAACAACTATTATTGCCAAAACGACGATATATACATAACAACAATAAAAAATATCTATAAATTGAAATTTTAAAGACGTTAAAGTCAAATGTATTATCTATATATATATATAAAAACTGACAACAATACAAAACCAAACCATTTATAAATTGTATACGCATATTAATAATAATAATATTTTCTTATATTTATATACAAATATTCATATTTTTTTTAGCCAATGCTATTTGCAACGCTTCATGTCAAAATAATGTTTTTTACCAAATATTTTGACTTTTTTTTTTTAATAAGATGTTAAAACCATGAAAAGGTATCATTTAACAATTTTTATATATAATATGAAATATTTTTCTGAATCTTTGTTTTCGTTTTTTACTACATAAAAAAATATATATATATTATAATTTATAGATATGTGGTGTATATGATTAGAGGTTAATCTTAATACACAGTCGTATGCATTAATATTTTAACCGTATTATTTATAGGCGCATATTGAATTGTTCTGCAATAATAATATATAGTGATATCTCGATAGTTGATATCATCATCATTATCGTCTTTTCATATATACATATATTAACATTATCTTTAGCGATTTAACACTACATGACTTTATAGTTGCGTTCATCATTGACAGATTGATGTCGGCAAAACTAAAATTAATAATAATTCAACATCACCCCTTCATCGTTAGTTATATAAGTCAATGAATATATTTCGCATTATTTGAAAGTTGCGTTTTGTAATAATAAAAATTATTTTTATATTACAAAAAATTAAATATTTTCTGTCCCGAAAACTGGCATTGATAAACGCTCGATAAATGGCTTGCGCATATATGATTTCATCGATTCACCGTGAACATTCGAGAAAATTTTGTTAATAATAATCATTAAGGGTTGTGCAGCAATAATATATAAATTATTATTTTAGTTGCAACTTTGTTCGTGCGTATATAATGTAATTTGCCACAATGGTATCACCGCGATTAGTGGCTATATGAAATCGTGGAATTGACAACTTGACGAACTTTTGGTGGTGTTAAAGACAATACGATCAATAGGAATTGATTTTTTTTTTTTATATGTAAATCAATATAAAGATTGTAAAAATACTTATAACTATGACTGTATAATATGCACAAATATTATAATTTGAATTGTTTGTTCTTTTTTTTGTTTTTTTTACTACAAACTGAAAATAATATTGCATGACACAAAAGATTTAAATTCAACTTAAGTATACAAAAAATAGTTTAAAAATGTTTATGCTTTCATTGATTATTTTTAATTCTTCCAAATATCACTATATATATATATAGGGTACCTTGTTATTATATAAACTTGTTATTATATAAATATATTATTTTTTATATTGTATTATTAAATAAATGGTCTTGTTATCATGTAATACATAATAATACAAAAAAAATAAAATAAATAAATTGTAATAAAAATATATATTGGGCTCACATGGGGTATTTGTTATTTAAAATCTAACAAATTGACAAAAAAAACTATTATAACCTATAAAAGGTATTTATTTACAATTTAGAAATATTTTCTTTTAAATATATATTTTATATGTCTATAATATGTTGTTAACATAATTTTTATATTGTATAAAATTCAATAAATTTCTTGTATAATTTATTGTACAATGGCATTTGATTGAAATAAGTGCGAATGAATAAATTATGTTTGAAAGCTAAATTATGAATGTAAATTTGAAATGTATTGTATTTTTCAAATAAGTACGTTTGCTTATCTAGACAATATCTTGAATAATATAGACTCGTCGTAAATGTTATTTAACATTTGTATAAAATGTGAAGATGTAAATATATTGTTATTAAATTTCATTTTATTATTTAAAATACAATATATTTTATTTTATTATTTACAATATAATATATTTTATTGGAATATAACGACCTAGAGTATTAGTCAATGTTTGTGTTAATGTATGCATATGATCCAGGAAATAGGACATTATGGAAATTAAATTTAAAAAAAAAAAAAAAAAGTCATGTTCACGTTACAGGGGGTTAAGCATTTGTAATAGACACAAACAATAAATAACAATGCATAACTTAAATGATTTAGCGGAATTTTAAATAAATTGTATATTTAATATAACTAAAACTTGTAGAATGGTATCGTCATAAAACACAATATATACGCTTCTATATAGTAATTCAATCAAATCCATTGTCTCATGGTAATGGTCATCAACGATATAGAGACGATACATTTGAAACAGGTATATAAAAATAAGAATTTATACCTGTGATAATTTATGTATATAATAAATTAATATAATAATAACATTTAAATAAAAATATTTTATATTGACTATATTTGATCAGTCGATAAAGACATTTTGATCAACTTTTTCTTGCTAATCAAATGCACCCGCATTTTTTTATAAGTCATATTTTGCTCCTAGTTGAGCTTTTATGTCATCTAATAAACCTATCATTACAACCAAGTTGGTAAATTACTCATGGGAATATATAACAATTTACCAATTGTGTACTGTACTGTACTGTACTGTAATTAACGAAAGATCCTCCACAAATTTACAATTTTTTTTTATATTATATAATATACCAATTATTATGATCATAAAAAGTTAATAATTAAATTTATTTTATGATAATGTTAACACCATATATTTTTTATTTTATTATAACGTATATTTAATAATTACTATTTTTTTTAATTTGTTTTTATTAATTTATTAACTTTGGTAAAGCGATATCATCTCTATTATAAGTATTGTGAATAATACATTTATTTATATAATAATTTGTAGATAAAAATCTTATGTCATGTATATATAATATTTTATAAATATATAATACAAAACAATATAAAATCACATTGATAATCATTTATAATTACAATATTTTATAAAACTTATGCTTTTATACTTGTCTATACGTTAAAATATAATAATAGTAATGTATTATAAAAATTATCATTAATTTATGTTAATTGTAATTATATATTTGCTAATCATAATAATTATACGGTTTGTAAAAAAAGTAATAACTATTATAAAGAATATGAAATATTTTTTAAAAGAAAATGAAATACAATTAACAATTTCCTTGTATATTATTATACTTGTGTATTAAAATTATAAATATATATTAGTGTAACAAACATGATGTACCAACTATATATTTATAAACTATACAAAACTATTGTTGCGATTATGTTTAAAATTTTATATTGTATATATTTACGTTATTATATGATATATACATCAGCGATGTTGTTCAGGCTACATAACATATTACGTATTTGTGTATCATCCACTTAGAGAAATATAAAGAATTGCATTGCTAGATATACATACACTTTGGGCAAATAAAAATAATGAAAGCCGAACGATCTGCCGAACGGGCAGACTTTTCAATATAATTATAATAATACTATTAATAATTGATATTAATAATAAATAAGTGTGTGAATAATTGTAGTACAAAGAGTAATTATAACAATAAATAATATTAATTTAATAACTATAGCAAGATGCGTTGCATTTCAAAATAACAACAATATTATAGTCTGTTATGAAATATCGAAATTGCTGGCTATTGTTATTTTTGTTATATTGTACATACATAGAATTTAAACGAACAGAAGAAAAAGAATATTTTAAAAATACAAAATATACAAAATTTGAACCTTACTACTGTCTTGGATAATTGGTGAAATAAATTATAAATATAATACCGCGCCTCGATATACATTGGACATATTACCCAGACAATCCAAAGATTTTAATTGACCCAAATAAAATACTGTTATACTAAGTGGAAAATCTATGGACATTCTTTGGACATATTTCAATATATTTTTTCCATAGAAAATATGTGGATTTTATTCTACGGAAATTTTCCTCATTTTTCAAAGTACGAACAAATTGTTACTAATAGAGTGGTTAGTTTTACGTTTTTTATTTCAAGAATTTCTCTCCTATATTTAAAATCTTTTTTTTTTTCGAAATATTTCCAGAAATTACAAGAATTTTTACACATTTTTTTTTTTATTACGACACTAAAATTGTTATTTATCAATAGGAGGTGACGTCAATGACATTAAACGCAGCGTCTGCATCAATAATCCACGGTTTTCCAAATGATCATGAGCGATTACGAGCAAATTTTGTTTGCATATTATAAATAATATTTATAGTTTAATTTTGGTATTATTAAAAACTAATGCCATTAGCCTATAGCATTAATTAACTAATCCACCGCTTCTACGATATAATTAAATGTATGGCTGACCAACGTTTAATTGATATATTTAAAAAAATAATACATATAATAATAATAATATTAGAAATAATTATATAATAAAAAAGATTGCTAATAAATAAAATAAGTCCTAAAATATTTCTCAACTTATACTTAACAAAAATTCATTATTTTTATATAATTGTTTACGTAAATGTATATATGATCCTGTCAACAAAAATTACAAATGTGTGAGTGGCCCGCGGGCTGCTAAATGAACATCACTGATATAAATTTATACTGTCTATTATATATAAATTATATATGTATAAAGACATAATAAAAACATATAGATATTACAGGTAAATAAATGTACGTGGTTTGTAATATTTATATGGTTATAGTGGCATAAACTCATGTATATGGTATATGCAATATATATATGACAGAAAATGTATTAATTTAAAAAATTTTCAAAGTATAAAATATACTTATCTATATATATTTCTATATATACTTGTATACCTTTTAGTACTATAATATATATAAATAAATATAAAAATAATATAATATATGTGAAGGTATTATATAAAAATAGATAAACTGTCTTAGACATTGATATCACCAGAGAAAACCTGTATATATATTTACACGTACTTACATATAATATAATGTCATCAATATTGAAATAACTATTTAAGATTATTATATATATTTAGTTAGTGTTTTTGAGCTACCTACCTGTACATTTATAGAAAATTGCAATATAATATTTTTTGAAAATATATATTAATAAAAAAAAATTGATATGTACACGTACAGGCAAAGCATGCCCAAATTGTTATTGATGATTTCTATCTTTCTTGTATAGAAAATTATTAACTAACATATATAGGATATTATTTGTGAAATCTATCGGAATAACTATTACTTGTGTCATTTCTTAATTATTTGTATTTGCTGCGGTTCACCATTCATGGATATCGAATCAGACCAATATTTTGGTGGGATACCCATATTCATTACTCATACATTCACGCCAAGTAATTCACCGGCAATAGTGCTTCACGTTATACGACATAACTATTTATAAAATTACAGACAAACTAGTACATTACTCCTTATGTGAAAGTATAACATTTCACTGATTTGTACATGGGATTAATGCACTAAATTTCGTAATGATGTTGGACAACATCAAATCAGATCAAATGACTCAAAAATCAAAAAAATGTTAATAAACAAATTTGAATAAAGTACGACCTCTTTGTTGAATTTTTAACAAATCCCATCCACTTTGAAAATATTGTAAAATATAATAACATTCTATTATAGAATTTAAAATATTAACAATGACATTACTTTTAGTGTATTAACATTAATATTAACTATAAAACCGTGCACATGCAAAACAATAACAAACCATCAAACGTGGCACTCAGTGCGCCCCATATATATTTCATTTAATGTTTTCATAATATCGTATATTTTTTGTTGTGATTGTAATTTAATTATTTTATTAAATTATTATTAACATTAAATTATTTATTTATGATTAATTTATTACACCAATTTGAACATAATAAAATACAAATTATTGCAATTTTATAAATTTTAATCTACAAAATAATTTTTGCTATGTTCGTTTTTTATTAAAACAGCTAATCACAATGATAGGCAATCTACAGTGATATATGGCAAGGAAGTTAAACAGCTTACGCGATTCGGTTTACCAGTCTTCACACCGCACACCGGTATTTTGTTGTTCGGCTGAATTTGTGGATAGACGATAAAATTCTCGTTGGAATATAACCAGTCAATGCTAATTTCCCTTAGATTTTCATATGTCGTTCAACGAGTTTAGTCGCCAATGATTTCAGGAAAATTTTGCTTGTTTGTCGGATGCATTTAGTAACCGAAATGGATTGCTTATGTTGAACAATCGATTTGCAAACAATGCCACTGTATCTATTATGTACAATAAAAACAATACCATAGGCAAGCGATTAGTTTTCCTTTTACAGGTGTAAGTTTTCGCCGACCTAAAGGGTCAACACAAAATAATAGTAAAAAAAAAAATGAAAATTATATGAAAATATATTGAAACATCGATTACGATTAATTTTTATTAATTTGCATAAATAAGCACACGTGATTAAAAAGTAATAAAAATAATAATGAATAAATAACTAAAAAAAAAAAGCTATAATAAAAAGTAAAATGCCAAAGGTTATTTCTATGGATTTTAGTGTAATAAAAAATTTTTCAATTATAAATTATAATATTATATGAGTTTTATGATTAGTCTGCAGTCTGTTTATATACCGATGGAAATGTTTATGAGAAAATATTGATGATGAATGTATGAAAAATTAATTTCAAACATATTTATAAGCTTCTAATTTTTATATATTATCGGTCATAAAACGCCCGTATTATTCTGTCAATGTTTTTTCGTATATCTTAATTTTTTCAAAAAACCAACCACCACCACCACCTCTACCTCAATACCATATTTTTTTTCATATACGATATTATATTTAATAACATTAAAAATTAATGTGTAAAATTTTTATTACTTTATAATTTATTTATATTCAATTAATGTTTGTATAGTTTCTTTTTTATTTTTATGATTTATTAAAATAATATTATGAAATGCGTAAAATTGTTTTATGCATTTTAAATTTTTATATTTATATATATATTTTTTTTTTTTGAAAAACATTTGCTAAATCAATTACGCATAAATATAAATTTTAATTGTTTGCAATGTTAAAATAATATTAGGTGTTGTATAAATAATTAAGTTAACTTTTTTTAATTACCGCGAAGAAATGTTTTGTCATACACCGTTCATTATTTTTTATGTATAAATTATAAAATGAAAAATTTAAATCACACGGAGCTGTGGGTGTCCTATATATATATGTAATATTTAAGTCGGCACATTTAAATTAAGTGTAAAACTAAAACAATGTGCAGAAAATTGTACGATAATTACTTAGAATAGTTTTTATTATTCTTTTTCTGTTTATTTTTAAGTCGTTTTTTTCTTTTTTTTTTAAATAAGAATTAAAATTTACTTTAATATTTAAATTAACTTTTACATTTTACAAATGTATATATTCTGGACACTCTCTTTGTAAACATTTTCTTGAATTGTGTTTATGAGGTGCTCTCCTACAACCTACAACCTTAATTATATAATTGGTTTTATTTTAAAATGTTAAATAGGTTTTTAATTTTACAAGTTTAAGATATATAAAATTCACCTTGGAATTTTCCATATTATATAGTGTTGGCCATAAGTTGTGAGAATATTTGTAGTGGTTTCAAATATTCACATACAGTATTTAGTATTTGCCAAACAAAGTTTATATATATGTAGATGATAATTGCATGGAATAGTCTCTGATTTTTTTTTATTATATATGCTGCAAACTGTCACGATTCTACGGCGCTCAAATTAATTTTTATTATTATATTCGTCGCCGATTCGTTTACGTAGATCTCGCAGGCTAGAAAATCTATGCATCAGCATAAAAATATACATAGAACAACTCGGTCCATGTATAAATATCGGTACCAACACCGCGTAAAATATAATCGTTGAAAATGGTCATGGTCAATAAATAGCTTACCTCCTTATTATGTTAAAATTATCGGCAAAGAACAATCTCTTCTATTCATAAAATATAAATAATATTTACTTGTTTTTGTTTATTTTTTAATTGATAAATTTACTGAATATATTCATTCTAATAATTTTTTATTTAAATATTTTTGCAGCCAGAATAATTGCGGCGGTGTACATATTGAACTTGCTTTGCTTTGACCAACGACCGTATACAAACAAATGCAAATTTAGTGATGTTTTATAATTTTTTTATGGATATATTTAATAATACAAATTGGAGGTAATTATAAATGGTGTAGTTAATATTTAAAAAAACATTTATTACTTGTAATCCAATGATAAATATTTATTTCGGAGTGGTATGTATATTAAAATAAAACACATTTATAAAAAAAAATCCATCAGGATACAATTGGGATTAGACAAAATCTATAATTGTCGTATGATTGTGTTTACATTTATAACTTAAGGATTTTTTAAAATATATTTACCGACACGATGGTACATATCGTTCCACGATGGTACACGATGGTACATATCGACCATCAAAATCATACCACATATGAAAAATTTCATTATTTTAAATACAATAATTAATATACCATTGTAAACATCATTGTAATAAATAATCGCACAATGGTGTAACTTTTACTATATAGTACTAGGGTTTATACTGGAGATTTCAGTATTTTCGTGAAGCATTCTGTTAGCACTGAACACTCACTCATACCCGCATGCCGACCAAACTTAATCTTTATCACTATAGTAAACATACCGTTCATGCATTATACAAATTTAATCGTTAATACCCTGCAATTAGTTCACCAAATCCAAACTTGCCAACAAATTTCTTCAACTGCAAAATGAACTGCTCGTATAATGCTACTATACTATTAACATTTACATTTGAAACTGTTACTGTCAGACGCTATCGACAACATATTATATATTGAATTTTAAGTATTGCCTTGAGATAAAATCGACAAAAAGAAATGTGAAGAAAATAGAATACACAAAAATAAGTAAATTATTTCCTTCATTTCATGATCGCGCCTTACCATTAACAGTAGTAAGTTTCGTATTGAAAAGACCATGTTTCACCACGACCAATGACAATAGATTTTAAGAAATATTCGTTATCTTGCATCATTTTTAATAATAACGTGTTTGGAATATTTAATTCGGTGAAATTTTTGGTTAAAATCTCATGAATTGTTATTTTTTATGTTCCTCATTTTTTCATTTCTTTGTGACTGAACATTTTTTTTTACTATAAAACTTTTTTCTTTGGTAATCAATGGTCTTGGCCTTTACATTATTCATTCACATCTTCTTTCTTTAGAAAATTTTAGAACAATATTTTTTCGTTCTTTGCTCTAATATAATATTTGCATTATTAATTGTTAGATTCGACTGATAGCACATAAACAGCTATTATTTTTGGAAAAAAGCGTTGTATTTTTAGCTTACACTCACATTAAAGGAAATGTCTTGAAAGTTTCACACTTTTTATAGTTATTTTTCGGTCGCAGTGTGTATATGCCTATATTTAATATAATTAATATGCTCATTCGGTACCGTGCGTATATATTAAATGGTACAAAATAAATACTATTTCATTTGATTTGATTCGTTTTTATTTTTATAATACATATTAATGTATACAATATATAAACAAAAAACAGACAAATAAATATAATTTTTGATTGACATTTCCAATCCTTCTTCAACGTTATAGTTTTTTAAATGATTCAAAATGGGTCTGTAAAATTTGTAAACAGAAAGTCTCAGAAATCATATTAAAAAATGATAGAAATTGTGATATCTAATATTATATTGTAATATTAATACTTATTATATTATGTGTTTATAATATTATTGTTATGATTCATTTTATATGTTTTTGAATAATTATTATGATCGCTCTTATAAAGTTTTGATATTTTTCATTTTATAAATATTATGTTCTCGATGTTGTACATAAATATTTTGATCTTTTTTTTTTTCCCTTTATGTATTTTGTACAATGCATACAAAGGCGGAGAAAAATATTGGTATAAAACTGACAAATATATTTTGATTGACATTTATATGATGTTGTTTATATGTAGTAATAATAATAATAATAATAATAATAATAATAATAATAATAATAATAATAATAATAATAATATACTTATTAATAATAATTTCAATGCAATTTAATATAATCTCTACATCTAATCTAAAATATATATGTAAATAAATAAATATGTATCCAATTATTATTATTAGTATACAAAGTATGTGTATTTGTACCAGGAGTACCGGTATGAAGTGAACGTCAAGATAAAATTTACTATACATCAAGTCATTGTACAAACACCATCATATTTTTTTATCGTGTTAAAAATATCGAATTTTGTACCAGAAAATGATGATTTGTGGAAAGCATTAAATTTTTGTTTTCATTTGAAGAAAAGTGTTGCAGAGTTGCATCGAATACTTGTCGAGACAAATGGTAATCATGTTCTATCAGAATCAACATGCAAAAGATGCTTTCAACGGTTCAGAGATAATGATTTTGATGTGAGAAATAATAAATGAACGTGGAAGACCACCAAAACAGCTGGAAGACACCGAATTGCAAGCAATATTGTATGAAGATGACACTTTGAATCAAAAGCAAATGGGGAAATGTTAAATGTTGCACAACAAACAATTTCCGAACCGTTTAAAAGCTATGGGAAAATTCTAAAAGTGTGGAAAATGGGTTGCCACATGAATTGAATGAAAGACAAATGGAAAACCGAAAAAACACTTTTGAAATTTGTTAGCCAAACACGAAAGAAAACCCGTTTTGCATCGAATTCTTACTGGCAATGAAAAATGAATTTATTTTAAGAATCCTAAACGGAAAAAAAAATCATGAGTTAATCCAACACACAAACAATCAACATCGACTGCAAAACCAAACCGTTTCGGCAAGAAGACAATGCTGTGTGTCTGCGGCGGAACCAGAAAGGTGTGGTGTACCACGCGCTTCTAAAACCTGGTGAAACTGTTAATGCTGATCGCTACCGACAACAAATCATCAATTTGAACCATGCACTGATCGAAAAACGACGAAGAAGTGGAAAATTGGCTGTCTGACTGGTTGGCTTCAAAAGACGAACAATTCTATTGGCTATACGTTCACTTGATACCGGTACACCTGGTAATTTATGTATATTATAAATTATATATTGTATATCATGGACAAAATGAATGTTTATTATATAAATTATAGATAAATAACATTATACACAATGATATAATAGACAAACAAAAATAACTATCCAATCATTTATTTATGTAAATATTTTTATTGTTTTTGATTGATTCATTTATTTATTGTATGAAAAAAATTCTATATAACATTTACTTATTGATTCCAAATTTTCTTCGATAATTATGACAATGTAATATAATAAATATTTTGAATATTTTCTCATATATTTAATTTATTTTAATAAACTCAATACGAATTTTTGTATATTGCAAGCAAGAGTGTATTAAAATTAATGATTTCAATTTAAGATTTTAGATTATAAATGATGTAAAAATTGATTTTATATCATATATTATATTATACAATATATAATACAATTTTCCAGATCAATTATGTCAATGTGTCAACATATCTGTTTTGTGGTGCGGTGGTTGGTTATATTATGATATTATAAATACAAATATCCACATTATTGATCTCTATCAAATCATATATTTAAAAAACACACATTAACAAAATAAACACAAAAAGGTACATGTTTTAATGCGATAAAAAAAAAGATTATTTGTGGCATTGTTTGTTTTTTTTTTAGAAATAAAATAACATTTAAAAGATAGCTTCAAATGATTTTATAAAAGCGTAATTATTTCCGGTACTTAGATCTTCAATTAGTGTTATGGTATTTTGACCCGAGCATAAATATATAGAAAATAATAAATGCACAAACTCTTATAAATATATTTATCGTTTATATTTATTTACAAAGTTGTTTTGCCGCATATATTTCTTGAAATTTATACAAAAATTTTTTTGAAAACTATGAAAAACTGACACTGAAAACTGTTTTTTCTTTCTTTATTCTTATTCAAAATGTATAAATTCCAAACAAAATAAAATAATAATATTAAAACTATATTTTAATATGCGCGCATCATCAATTTTTCATTGGAATTTAATTTTAATTTTATATCATTAATATGCACGCGCGTGTACAACAGAGAAGCCTTTATATATGCGTTATAAGATAATAAAATATAAAATGTATTTTTCATCTTATCTTTATTTGAATGCGAACACCACCAAGTTTTTATATATTATATAAATAACTTACTGATAACAAAATGAGTATCGGTATTAAGTGGATGCGATTTGATAAGTTTCTGAAATGAAAATGTGAAAAAGAACATGAACAAAACAGCGGCTCGGTTTTCGGTCGCAAAATACTTATAAATAATAGCGATGTTCAAAATAATGATAATATTTTCGAATGTGAAATCTTTTTCATTTCAGTCATTTTTTCAAGTTTGTATACAGAGAATAGCCGCTGGATTTTGGGTATTTTGAAGTTATAACACGATTTTGTTTTTGATCACAAATACGGAAGACACCTTCAGCAGATAATTTTGCCATAAACAAATATTCATGTATATGGAGAATCAAATGAGCACTATTTTGCTATATGTGTGATATATGTGCGATATAAGCAATCTTACTTTAACTTTATACGTTTTGAACATTCAATGTGATATCTTGTGGAGTATTATTTTTAATCATTCTGTTCTATAGTTAGTTCATTTAGTCTGCCTGAACGTGCGTTAAAGATCAATTGTGTTTATAGGATCACCTTTGAATTTAGTAGGTCATCGATGATTTCTTTTTTCAAAAATTCAAAATTTCTATATTAAGTTCTGAAATTGTAATGTTTCATATTTTAAATTAAAATTTAAAAATTAATTTACTTAAATGACTTGATTGTATCTTATCCACAAATTAATCGATATGAAATGACAATAGACCAACTATATTTTTCCAGTAACTATGCATTTACAGGGTGTGCCATATCTATATATGGTATATATAAATGTCGATTCCGGAAACTTATCAAATCATATAGCACGTTAATATAATAAACTATTACAAAGTATATATAGTAAAATGAATTGTTGTAATAATACCGTGCACTAATAGTAGTTATTTGTTAGGCTAAATATTGTTGTTATTTTAATAATATAATAATAGTTTGGTATATATTATGGTATGTTTTGTTTTGGTACTTCATATATTTATTTATTTATTATCTCATTTATATGTATATATTGAATATACCGATACCAGTTACATACCACACGTAGACATATCATGTTTTATGGTTATAACGTAAAGTGCATTTCATTTGTAAATTTGTTTTGTTTGTCTATGGTCTATGGGTGCGTATTATATACGTAAATTAATATGTGTTATGCGAAAAATATACTAATTTGTGGTGTTCACAAAATAATGATTTATTCACATATAAATAAATATAGATTGAATTAGAAACATATGTGATGTAAGCATTTTCATCATTAACTCTTATAACCAAACATTTAGCACACCAAATTTAATTTGAATGATATTTTTGACATACAGATTATAATTGAAATAAATGTCGTATAATTATTAACGTACCAATTTTCCCGTTTCATTTGAATATTAGTATTTTTCATTTTCTGGCTGGTTGCAGTAATATCACTGTTCGGTGATTTGATGCAATTTATTAGGTGGTAGACTATCAGTGAAATAAGTTAATATCTATAACGACAACGAATGGATGTTTTGCTGTTTACAATGGAGTAGAACTATTAGACTGTCCACTGTTAAAAATTGCTACAAACTAGTTGTGTGAACTGAATAATACCATTTGTACGCAGTTATCACCTGCAGCTGTACGTGAACAGCGACTTTCAATGTACACACATAATAAATAATCTGGAAATTGTTGGAAAATAAATCGATTTATATTGGGCTAACTAAGTTATTAAATCTTTTTGTTTCATATATTACCTTCGTTATCGGTATCGCCCACGTAATTTCATTATGTATTTAGTGATGATAACAATCAAAATTTTAACTTTACTCTTGGACCCAACATAAAACCTTTAATTTAATCTATTTTTTTCCTTTTTCTTTTTTTGTATAAACATTCTCATACTTTACTTTATTTAATTTAATTACAGTATAATTTTTATAAAATAATGTGTTTTATTATTTGTATGTAAATTTTTAATTAATGAATACAGAAATCAAAAGAATTTGAAATAGAAAACAATGATCACATTATCTTTTTAAACAATACAATTATTATATGAAATAATTAACATATAATTATGAATTGTTTGATATTCACTATTGTTGTAATCAATTTTACAATAACAAAATTTATTAAAAAATAAGAGAAAGATAATTTCAAAATTTTATATTTTTTAGGTAATCTAAGGTGTACAAACATGCCATTCTATGCAAATCTAAAACTTGAACCCGATGGTCCATTTATAAATATCGTGGTGCAAGCAAGATGAACCACCAGTATAAACAACATCCAAATTTCATTGTAGGTCGTATGTTATCAGTTTGGTGGTGGAGTACAAAGGCATAGTCTATTTTGAATTTTTACCACTTAACCAAAGTGAACAATGCAATTTTAGAAAATCGTCGCTATATGTGTGAAATACACAGATTTAGAAATTTCCGATTTTCTCAACTGCGCCCGATCATTCGTACATATATTTCGATAAAGACGAAGCAATCAATTGTAGAAATGATAGATGGCTATTCATTCAGATTGTACTGAGGTGATGCACACGAAATTTCCAGCTACTGTTATGATTTTAGTAGTTGTGAGCAACGAAGGTTATGTTATGCCACCTCACTTCTTTTCCCAAGGCCTTCGGGTTAATACTGTCCCGATCTACATTACGGTTTTAGAAAGTGTTGTGAAACCCTGGACGCTGCTCCTTCACACAAAGCGATGGCGACTCAAGATTTAATGGTCGAGAATTTCTATGACCACATTTCTTTTAAGCTATCTAGCCATTTAGTTTCGCATACCTTAATTCACACGGGACTATTACGTTTGAACGTGAGACTAATAAACATCCTTATTAACACCATTTCTGCGCGGAAGGATGCTATAAATACCACCATGGTCAGCATGAATAAGGCGCAATAGATTCGAGCATATGCAGTCGTTTCCGACCCCGGATTAAGGAAGTTATTGTCGCTAATGGTAACTTTATTGAATAATTTTATAGTCAAGCAGTCACTTAAGATTGTATAAAAATTTTTTGTACTTATAATAAATCTTAAATTACTTTTAGTCTCAATTTGTCCTCAAATACCGTACGCACTCCTTGTATACAACAATACAGTAATCGTTTAAAGTGCATTTTTATTATATGTACAATTTGATTTGTAATTATTTTTCTCAAAGGCATTTAAAGAATAAATTCTATAAAATTAACAAATAATTTTCATTTTTATTATGATTACTATTATTATTATTATTATTATTATTATTATTATTATTATTATATTAAATATTATTGTTATCTTATTATATATTATAAACTTTATTATTATATATTATAAACTTTATTATTATAATTATTATTATTATTATTATTAGAGAATAAATTTACTGGTGTGTATATATCGTATATCAAGAAGAAAATGTAAATACATGCAAGCAAACATGTACATATATAAAATATGTATGTTTATAATTATTAGAGCTAAATATTCTGTAATCTAATGTATAAAAAATAATAAAATAGCAACAATTTTTCTGTAACAATTGTTATAATTTGTATGTATAAAATAGCAGCATGACATCAAAACGCCTTGTTAGCTAAAATGATTGATTTAATATTTATATTTTGAATATAATATTTATACATAAAACTCATTATGGTATAATGTATAAAAAGTATTTATTAAAACGATTTATATTTATTTATATATAATATAATATTTTGTATAAAGGTATAATATTAATATATGTATAAATATAGTTTTTTTACCATTGTATACAAAGAATTGTATATTGTTATACATATACTGTGGCTTACAATATATTGTAGTAAAATAAAATGTTTATTGTTGGAGAATAATGTTGTGGTGTGTGTGTTATGTGTATCGTGCGCTTTTAGAATTTGCCGAACGTGGACCACCCAAGTGGTTTCTTTAAAATGAAAAGAAAAAGACTCATTCACAATATTTCTCTGTTGATTGAATTGGCAATGCATGTATTTATATTATTATATTTTTATTATTATTATTATTATTTTTATTATATATTTATTATATCGTATATGTGTAGCAAAAGCGATATATATATATAAATTATAAAGCGCATATAGCATATATACAATTATTATAAACAACACATACACAATCATACACCATATATATAAAAATGTGGAATAACAAGAATATTATATCAGAATTTCTTCATTTAAATTTTAACTAAATAATATATGTATTTAATGATTTGATTGTATTTTATCAAATAACTAAACATGAAACACATTAAATAAAATTCAATTAGTATGTGAAACTATTCGATTATAAAGAATTTTATATGCAGATATTTTTTTGCTGTTGGTATTTTACTATATGCCAATTTACATAATGTGCAAGTTTATAGCGAATGTTATCCGCGTATATTTGTAATAAATATATATAGTTTTTTTTTTAAATAGAATTAATTCAATATAATAATATGTTTAAGAGGTGTTAAAAATGATTTCACATATATTTTATATGTATTTTTTTCATTTTGTGACAATATAAATTAATGCATGCTACATGACCGTGTGAAGGAAATAGTTAAGTAAAAAATATAGAATTTATATGAAAATAGTTTCTATATAATGATTTTATATCAAATTACGTACTATAACTAAATTTATTTTAGAAATTCGTTACTATACCGTTAGAACAGTTTTATCGCAAAACCTAATATTCTTTTTCAAGTGAGCCGAAATCATTATTATTATTATAGGCGAGATGTTGTCCTTTTCATGTTTTTCATACATTAATGTGATTTTAGGTCTAAAATGGTTTTAATTGAAAAAAATCCTAAATATAATTCGTAGTATTTTTTGGAAAATTTTAAGGGAAAGCTCTATGTGAATCGGTATAGCGTATACGCATAACCTCCTAATTCAAAAAAACGGGTAATTATTTCATCGTACCACGAATTTGTTAAAATGGTTAAACTAACAGCTATGCGGGTAAATCCTATGTTACAAAGTCGTTTATTTATTTTTATATATATAATTCGTTGCTGATATATTTTCCAATAAATTATATACACCCACAGACATGTTCCGTTGAGTAATTTTTAGTGTGTTTTTCAGCTATATATATGAAAATGGTATTTATTGTAACTGCCATTAGTATTGCTACTTATAAGTAGTATTTGAAACAAAGTTCCAATCTGACAATATATGTATGGACGTGCTGAGTACGAAAAAAAGTATACTCTCTCTTGGAAAAATTATAGTTCTTTTTTTACAAATAAACCAATTTCATCTTATATCATTGTAACACTTTAATCTAATCGCAAGATATGAGTTTTAAATTTTTAGAACAACTCTTATTTAAAACTTCTTCGTGCGTTTGAAATAATACACTACTGAAATGATAAATGTAGTTTTTGAAATTAACTATTAAATAACTGCATTAGGATCAACCTTAACAACACGAACGGATTTTAGCTGACTCTACAATTGTTCTTCAACCACAACCACCGCAGCTTTTCTGGGCCTTATCCTTTACACAATCCCTCCAAATCTATTTTTCGGACTACCTTACTCTCGTGTCTACTTCATGTTTCTGTCGCGTATATTTGTGTGGCTTTCTACGTTCATTCCTATAACATACACATTCATAACATACACAATTCTAACGTATATTTTCTTGCTTTTTGGTTAAAAACACATACACCTAAACTTCACTTCCATATACATTAACATAGTAATAATAATGAAAATAGTTGTTTAGCGTCGGTGTTTGGTTAATCTTAGCTTTTGAATACATGTTTCAAGGCATAGAATGATTTGTTCACTTAAGATATTCTCATTTTAATTTCGTATTCCAGATTATTCTTCCAGACACGAAGTTATTGAAATAAATATTTAACACGTTGAGAATTGCAGTATACTTGGATATGACTGCTCAGTACTTCTGATATTTATACATACGAATAAGACAACTGTTCATATAATAAAATAATGGAAATTTCTCCATAAGAGATACGCCATTAAATAGCTACGATTAACAATAGAACATTTTTTTCATATTTATATAAATAATTTAACGAATTAAATTAATATATAACTAATATTATATAATAAACACTCCTTTTATATACATTTTTTATAGAGATTGTTCAACGCATGTATACCTAATAATGACAAATGACAGCCCACCTTTACCTTATATTAATAATATTTATAATATTTTAGGATGTTATTATAATATTTTTATATATGAATTATCAAGTTTCTATTTAGATTTTATGATAGTGTTTTGAAATTCTTCATTTTTTTTTCTGCTTTCTATATTAAATATAATTTCTTTTGCATCCATTAATATTCTATTTATAAAGCCTTAATTTTTTTTTTGTATGATAGATAGAGGGTTCGAAGAATATAAATAGGTTTATTAAATTGTAAATAATAAAATAAAATTTGGTTCAAACAAATTGCTTTTCTAGTTATAGTTAAAGTTATATTTGCTACATCAATTATATAATCAAATATAATTTTTAGAAATTATAAACTATATTCCCATCTATTCAGATATATAAAACGTATACAGCCCGACATTTTGACACTGATACACGAAATTTGTGGCAATAATGTGACAAAAATCATATCAAAATAGTTTATTATATAATACCTACATACAATTAATTAATAAAGAAACAAATACAATAAATAAGTCACTTATAAAACTTATAATATTATATATTATTTATTTACAGGTATACGAAAGAATGTAACAAAATATACAACAACAACAAAAAAAAAAGAAAAAAAACAACGATAATAATTGGTCTTTTGCATTTCTTCCGATTTTCAGCTATTTAAGTTTCATCAGTTTATATAATTGTTGTAGATGTATACGAGTATATATGTTTAAGAAAAGAAGACCACACACGTTGAATTTAAAAACCGCGGCCTTTTGTTAATCACACCGCGCATACACATTCAGTAAGTATTTTTACGTATAAATAAATGAATATATATGTATAACTGCTTCATGTTCATTTATATATATACTCGTCGTATATAGTAAGTGATGTTACATGATAGCACCCATGCTATTAATATAAGGTGTTGCTTTTATATATTTCTTATTATTTTATTTTATTTTAAAAAACCATTTAACAATTTTATTCTTTTCTCTTTTTAGTTTATTGTTTATTGACCAGATTACATTCATGAATCTAAATATCGTATGGATCGGCGATACGAAAACATGGCACTTGACACAGAACCAGGAATAATGACTTAGGATTTTTGAACGAAGGATACTTTGTGGCATATTTGATACCGTAAAAGAGCAAATTGGTATTGGAATAATGAATAGTGTTTTAAAGCAGTGCCTGTTTGTTAGAATTAGCATACAATTTTCAATAACATTATTTTTTTTAATGGTAGTCGAGTTGATGGTAGACTAAATTATGAAAAAACCATTGGAAACACGTCCATATTAGGTTTGTATAGTATTAATTTTATTTTTAATATTTGTAAGGCACTAAAAATACTTAAAAATCAAAACATTATAAATGTTATATCTTTGACACAAACCATAATAATTGATAAATTAATTTTTTTTATATTAACTAATGGATGTATTGCATTAGTGTTGCATTACTTGACTCTGTAAGAAAAATGTAATTAAAGGACGCATGTTTGAATTGAACTGGTTTATAATTATTTAGTCATATTTATTATATTTATAATTTAATACACACACACACACACTCACACTCACACTCACACTCACACTCACACTCACACTCACACTCACACTCACACACAGACTCACATACAGACATTCATAAAGAAAGTCGAATGAATTTGGTCGAGTAATTATTTAGGAACTGACCACCTTAAAATTCACTTGTAAGCATACAACATTTTTATCCATATATTAAACAGCAGCTTAGTGTATGTTCTGCAATATGATGAACTTCCCTGGAAATTAAATTTTAATATAATGTATAAAATTTTATCAAAATTGCATGAAAATTGATAAACATTTCCAAACGTGATCAACAAAACTCATATGAATTTCCGTGAGAAGAACTATTCATATAATCCTATATTATTTATCATTCCTAATAAATTTCTGCAAAATTGGGATAAGGAATACCTTAGGTATCAAGTTTCAAGAAACTGATAAAGAAAACTGTTATTGTTATATATATATATTAACTATTCAAATAAACCTTCATACAAAAATTCATCAAAAACTGAAAAATTAAGACATTTATTTTTTTTATTTAATATTATTATAAAAGTTATGTTTAAGTTTGTTGTATAATTTTGAATAATTTATATATTTATTTGCAATTATGATACTGTAGTTTTGGAAAAATAATAATATAAAAATAGTTTAATATTACATTCTGTAACTTTATTTTTTTTTCTGTAATTTTAAATAGAATAAAAAAGTACACGAATATCTGATTTTCGCCTACAATTGCACGCAATAATTTCACAACTATATACAAATCATTCTAAATTATTTAACCTTTCAGTAAAATATACACGATTTCGAAATGCAACACGTAATTTAAGTTAAGTTAATTTAAATAATAATGTTAAATTAAAAAAATATTTAACATTTGTATTATTCAGATTTTTAACAACAAATTAACAAATTCATTGGAAAAGCTATTTTACATATTCTCATGCGCTTCGTAATTATCATTTTATAATTATTAATTTTTGTTATTATGTGTTATGGGAAAAATAGGGTGAATAATTTATAATTTGTTTAAAATGCCTGGAATTTTTATCAATATAATTATAATTGAAAGGTTTTGACTAAACTTTATTTTTATACAAATTCTATTTCGCTTTTTAATATTTATTGTCTTTGGTGAGCATTCATATATGTAATAAACATTTGTGATGATTTTATATTTATTATATTCAATTTAATAATAATTGTTTAATTGTTTCTCGATTTTAAAATTTATTGAGTTCTTCTCATTCGTATTTTCTCAATTTATTTTACAATTGTCATCGCCATGTCATTATTATTTTAATTTTTGTACGCGAAGGTTGTTTTTTTAATTTTTTTTTTTTTTGAGAAATGTTGAAGGGTATTTATTTAATTTTTACATTATTATTAAAATTAACTTTACCTAAATTAAATTGTATAAAGTATTTATGGTGTATAGTTTAGTGTAATAGTGTAAGTTAATTAAATTTAAATAATAATTTATATATGAGTAAAAGATAATAATTGTTAGGGCGTCATTTCTTTCTATTGATTGTTATCAATTAATTGTTTTTTTTTTTTAAATTTTAAACTAAATTAAAAAATTCGTTTTTGTAGAATATATTTCATTTTTTTTTTAATTTTTATTATATTGTATGTCATTGACATTGAAAACAGTTGTGATTGCATTATATTTTTTATTTTATTCAATTTAATATTACTGTTAATTTTTATATATTCAATATTATTGAACTCTTGTTATAACTTGTAATATTTTTTTTATTCTATTGTATACCTATAGTATATTTCTTATTTATTATTCATACAAACGCATACTCTAGTTTAGTTTATTAATTTTTGTTGGATTGTGTCGTGTTGGATTGTGTCGTGAACAACACACTAAACATTTGTGCTTGTATTTGTACCAGGCAATCAGAATTTTATGATTTTATTTTTATTATACTAAATTCTTACATATTATTGAGTTCTTTCGAAGTGTTTTAGTTTTTATTTTATACAAACACTATTTCGTTTATCAATTTTAGTTCTATTGCAGTAAACTTTTGTGATTGTATTGTCGTAGGCAATCACAAATTGAAAATTTGATATTTATTTTATTCAATTTAATATTATGCTTTTATTTTAATTTAAGTATTAAATACATTTTGTAGAATTTCTACAATTTATCATTATTTTTTGCGATATTTTAACAACTTGTAGAATTTTACAACAAAGTAATATCATTTTTATTGTAGAATTTCTACAATTTATCATTATTATTTGCGATATTTTAACAACTTATAGAATTTTACAACAAAGTAACATCATTTATTGTAGAGTTTCTACATTTTATCATTATTATTTGCGATATTTTAACAACATGTAGAATTTTACAACAAAGTAACATCATTTATTGTAGAGTTTCTACAATTTATCATTATTATTTGCGATATTTTAACAACTTATAGAATTTTACAACAAAGTAACATCATTTATTGCAGAATTTCTACAATTTTTTCATTATTATTTGCGATATTTTAACAACTTGTAGATTTTTACAACAAAGTAACATCATTTATTGTAGAGTTTCTACAATTTATCATTATTATTTGCGATATTTTAACAACTTATAGAATTTTACAACAAAGTAACATCATTTATTGCAGAATTTCTACAATTTTTTCATTATTATTTGCGATATTTTAACAACTTGTAGATTTTTACAACAAAGTAACATCATTTATTGTAGAGTTTCTACAATTTATCATTATTATTTGCGATATATTAACAACATGTAGAATTTTACAACAAAGTAACATCATTTATTGTAGAGTTTCTACAATTTATCATTATTATTTGCGATATATTAACAACTTGTAGAATTTTACAACAAAGTAACATCATTTATTGTAGAGTTTCTACAATTTATCATTATTATTTGCGATATTTTAACAACTTGTAGAATTTTACAACAAAGTAACATCATTTATTGTAGAGTTTCTACAATTTATCATTATTATTTGCGATATTTTAACAACTTATAGAATTTTACAACAAAGTAACATCATTTATTGCAGAATTTCTACAATTTTTTCATTATTATTTGCGATATTTTAACAACTTGTAGATTTTTACAACAAAGTAACATCATTTATTGTAGAGTTTCTACAATTTATCATTATTATTTGCGATATTTTAACAACTTATAGAATTTTACAACAAAGTAACATCATTTATTGCAGAATTTCTACAATTTTTTCATTATTATTTGCGATATTTTAACAACTTGTAGATTTTTACAACAAAGTAACATCATTTATTGTAGAATTTCTACAATTTATCATTATTTTTTGCGATATTTTAACAACTTGTAGAATTTTACAACAAAGTAATATCATTTTTATTGTAGAATTTCTACAATTTATCATTATTATTTGCGATATTTTAACAACTTATAGAATTTTACAACAAAGTAACATCATTTATTGTAGAGTTTCTACATTTTATCATTATTATTTGCGATATTTTAACAACATGTAGAATTTTACAACAAAGTAACATCATTTATTGTAGAGTTTCTACAATTTATCATTATTATTTGCGATATTTTAACAACTTATAGAATTTTACAACAAAGTAACATCATTTATTGCAGAATTTCTACAATTTTTTCATTATTATTTGCGATATTTTAACAACTTGTAGATTTTTACAACAAAGTAACATCATTTATTGTAGAGTTTCTACAATTTATCATTATTATTTGCGATATTTTAACAACTTATAGAATTTTACAACAAAGTAACATCATTTATTGCAGAATTTCTACAATTTTTTCATTATTATTTGCGATATTTTAACAACTTGTAGATTTTTACAACAAAGTAACATCATTTATTGTAGAGTTTCTACAATTTATCATTATTATTTGCGATATATTAACAACATGTAGAATTTTACAACAAAGTAACATCATTTATTGTAGAGTTTCTACAATTTATCATTATTATTTGCGATATATTAACAACTTGTAGAATTTTACAACAAAGTAACATCATTTATTGTAGAGTTTCTACAATTTATCATTATTATTTGCGATATTTTAACAACTTGTAGAATTTTACAACAAAGTAACATCATTTATTGTAGAGTTTCTACAATTTATCATTATTATTTGCGATATTTTAACAACTTATAGAATTTTACAACAAAGTAACATCATTTATTGCAGAATTTCTACAATTTTTTCATTATTATTTGCGATATTTTAACAACTTGTAGATTTTTACAACAAAGTAACATCATTTATTGTAGAGTTTCTACAATTTATCATTATTATTTGCGATATATTAACAACATGTAGAATTTTACAACAAAGTAACATCATTTATTGTAGAGTTTCTACAATTTATCATTATTATTTGCGATATTTTAACAACTTGTAGAATTTTACAACAAAGTAACATCATTTATTGTAAAATTTCTACAATTTATCATTATTATTTGCGATATTTTAACAACTTATAGAATTTTACAACAAAGTAACATCATTTATTGCAGAATTTCTACAATTTTTTCATTATTATTTGCGATATTTTAACAACTTGTAGATTTTTACAACAAAGTAACATCATTTATTGTAGAGTTTCTACAATTTATCATTATTATTTGCGATATATTAACAACATGTAGAATTTTACAACAAAGTAACATCATTTATTGTAGAGTTTCTACAATTTATCATTATTATTTGCGATATTTTAACAACTTATAGAATTTTACAACAAAGTAACATCATTTATTGCAGAATTTCTACAATTTTTTCATTATTATTTGCGATATTTTAACAACTTGTAGAATTTTACAACAAAGTAACATCATTTATTGTAAAATTTCTACAATTTATCATTATTATTTGCGATATTTTAACAACTTATGGAATTTCACAACAAAGTAACATCATTTTTATCGTAGAATATCTACAATTTATCAACATTTATTACAAAGTTAGTGTCATTTTGTTTCGTTTTTTTTTATTTTTTTTTTTTGTATTTTACATTTGTTTTTTAAAAATGTCGAATTCTTTAGGATAAACTAATAATAAAAGAAAATTTCTGTTATTTTTATGTGCTTAATATTAAGTAGCGGCCTGCATTAAGTTGAATTTTAAAAATTAAATCTCTCGTGCATACATGTACATATTAAATTCAGTTTTTATCTAGCTGACGGTATATATTTGATATTCACGCAATTATTGTTTTTAGTATTTAAAGAAACCAGTTTTATTTTTATTTATACTATTATTATTGTATGAAGCACAAATATTACGCGACAATAAAATTGTGCTACCGTCTATCAATTTATGGAAATAATGCTAGGATGATCATTATATACCAGATTAATTTATACTATAACTTAAATGTAAACGAAAAATGCGTACCACCTTTAGGCTTACCCAGAAAACTACTACTTACTAAACTTTAAATATGCCGAATATATATAAACAATCCTGATTACATCGAAACAGACCAGATTTGGGCATCTTTTCCTACCGCTGCCGAGTGGATTATTTAGTAGGTCAATTATCCTGATATACACCACAATAGTGTATCTTCTTCTTTCATCTCTCTGTCACGTGAAGTATCTTCATTTTTAGCGTTTGTACGCATAAAAAATTACCTCTTACGTATTATCTTAAAAAATGATACTACTTCTGGGGACACTGCCTGCTAATTTTACCTCATACTTAAGTCACTGAAGTATGTTCTGTCTAAAGCACCCTCTATGTCCGTGAGAGTAGTCATAGCTATGTGCCTATTGGTCAGCGTTTTAGTGTCGCCAATGTGGCCTTTTCAGTTTGGTATGAAAAAATTCATAAAAATTGATTAAAAACGAATCCGTCTTAATATTGTATCCCTTGTCCCATGTTTTTTACAGAAACATTTTTTTGCGTGTCAGTGGTATAATCCCTATCGCAAAACATATATCTACCAACGTCTTCTCTTTATTATAATGTTATTATTTGACGATTTGAAATACTTAAAAGTGGCTATAGAGCGTTGAACTGACTCCCTCCGATTCATACGTATTGCCTTACGCTTATGGATTCTATTCGTATATGACGCCTTTATTGTTTCAGCCATAGTTCCAGTCCCGACTCTTTCACCGTACGTGATTGAAAATAAATCTAATATAATTATATTTAGAGTATTGCAATTCAAAATTTAAATATTAAATGCTTAAATAAAAAAAAGTCAATAAATAAATTTTATGTTAATATTTTATTAATTATATAGTTGTCTTTTTAAATACATTTATATTCACAATACAATTTAAATTTTTATCAAATCCTGGTAGTGTTTCTTAGCCTATAATAGAGGATGAAATAAAAATACAATAATTAAAACATTTATCTGTTGTGCAATTTTACATATAATAATAATAGTTAAAATAAAATTCTTATCGGACGTAATTTATCATTAATTATCAACCAAAAATATTAATTAATTAATAATAAAATTTAAAAGTGATATTACAAAGTTATTTTACCCATCAAATAACATACCAAGGAAATAATTATAATAAATTCTGTTTGATAATTTATGATGGAACATATAAAATCAGTTCATTTAAACCTTCATACATATTCGGTATTGTAGTACGAACCTATAAGACAACCCAATTTCATTTTACAAAATTCCTTAGAATGTCTCACGAGAACTTTGTTCATGACAGAAGAGGTTAATTAAGAATTATATATTATTTAATTAAATATACAATTTAAGATTATATTAGGTACATTCTATTGTATTGTATATTTTAATTTATATTTAATTCTAATTAACAGAAATTTTTTCTTTTTATTTAATGCTTTGGTTGAACTTAATTATTTTGTTTAAATAATTGTAAAATAATGAATTATTATAACATTTATCATTTCAGTAATATGACGTAATTATATCAACATCAACAGTTAATTATCAACAACTTCCACAAGCAACACATCAACTTTACTATATACATTTATATTTATATATAATTATGATTGATTTTAAGTTATAATTATAAAATTATGTAATAAGTAATTAGTAATTAAGAAAAATAACTAATTTAATATGGTAGTTAGTGCGTATATTATTTCAAACTAATCCAGAAGCTTGGTTTTTTTTTTTTATTGAAATAATAAGCGTTCTGGATAGTTGAAACAAAATTTACCAATTATTTCCTCAATAATTTTATTGGTCTTCCCTCTATGTGTGTAGTCGGACAACCAATAAAAAGATTGAGTTTATAATAGATTCGTGATCACGAATTTACAATTTATTCGTGGATTGAATTCAATTTAGCTTTATATTTTAATTACATATGAGTATTTTTTTTAAATGACATTGTCAAAATGTTATTTATTCTCATATTTTTGGATTTTTAAAATTTAAATTTCGGGAATCATTTTACCATATTATTTTAATATATTAGAACTATAGAATGGGCATTGTCTCCTCCCAGAAAAGTGATTAAGTGTTCGGTCTCACATACAAAGAAATCTAAGCTTTTCCCTAAAACCGTTCTGAGTTGTGAATGACCAAGTTTTTATTTTGTTCGATTCAGACCTGTGGCTTTTAATATCCTTCAAACACATTCGCGGAATGTTACAAATAATATTTTTAGGCAGAAATTATTGAATTTCAACAGTAGTGTAATCATTGGGAGCTACATTATCTAACTATTTTTTTTCCATCGTCAATAGGTTTTCCATGTTATGGCCGGGGTCGTGGCACTTATCAATTAGCGTTAATTGAGGCCTGGCACGCGCACGACCCTTGTTCTGGTTGCGAAACGATTATTCATGTGATTGTAGACATTCATATTCACAGGAAGGCAAATTTGCCCTATGTAAATAGGTAAAAAACACAAATTTTAACCTTTGTATTGAATATTGGTCTACTCTCGCATGTGCAGTAATTTTGTACTCATAACCGGCGAATTATATTACATGGAGAATTATATGTTACGTTGTAGTCCCATGTGAGGACCATGTCTGATTGAAGTTCGTACGGAATCCCTATTTTAATATATATATATATCATTATTTTTTGTAATCATTACCATGCATATAGTCGAATCTATTTCTTTACTTAGGGTTTCGTGTAGAATATCTATAATCTGTAAAAATTTGGAATTCCATGTATCATAATTTTTAATTTTTATAAATATATGATTAAATTTTCGGGCACACATAAAAGAATCTATCTGTGAATGATCTCTTTTTTTTTGTTAGATTCAGGTCCGTGTATAGATTTGAAAATGGTTTAAAATATGTCTTACGGGAACTTAGGTCATGGAAGAATAGGTTAATTAAAAATTATATTATATATTATTTAATTAAATCAATTTAAGATTATATTATGGACAATACATACATTCTATTGAGTTGTATATTTTAATTTATATTTTATTACTTTACTATATAGAATATGTTGTTATCTTTTACCTAGGAATAAGACTAATAGTTAAGATTAAGTTTAAGTTATATTTAAATTTTATAATTAGTTGTATTATATAAATTCTTTTATTTTATTTTTTATTTAATAAATATACTATATTTAAAATACGACAATTCAATGGTATTACAAAGGAATGGTTGAAAACTTCTGAAAAATAGAAACGACACAGAACTACTCCTACAAAATTTTATGAACTGAGTTATAAAACAATGATTTATGATTTGGGTCATAGAATTTTGCAGATAGATGTAACGTTTTGAATATGTTATTATGTTTTCTTAGAATTTTGAATCTTCCTGAAAGTATAGGGCGAGGCCAGGGAAAAAGTTAAAAATTTTTTTTTTTTTATTTAATTTTTTTATTAATAAAATAATTATCTACAAATTAACAATGTTTTTTTATTCTTAATACTAAGTATCTATCTACATTCTTACCGGCCGAAGGCCGGTTGTCGGCCTTCGGCCGACTTAAGTTTGTTGCCGGCCGTAGGCCGGCTGTCGGCCTCCGGCCGAATTAAGTTTGTTGCCGGCCGTAGGCCGGCTGTCGGCCTCCGGCCGAATTAAGTTTGTTGCCGGCCGTAGGCCGGCTGTCGGCCTTCGGCCGACTTAAGATTCTTGCCGGCCATAGGCCGGCTGTCGGCCTCCGGCCGAATTAAGTTTGTTGCCGGCCGTAGGCCGGCTGTCGACCTCCGGCCGACTTAAGATTCTTGCCGGCCGGAGGCCGGCTGTCGGCCTCCGGCCGACTTAAGAATCTTACCGGCCGGAGGCCGGTTGCCCGCCTCTGGCCGACTTAACATTCTTACCGGCCGGAGGCCGGTTTGCCGCCTCTGGCCGACTTAACATTCTTATCAGCCTCAGGCCGACTTAGCAATCTTAAGCAGACACAAACCTAGAAAACATTACTGAAAATTTTGTTTCACACATATTTTTCATTAATGTTTTTTCTGTGTCTTATAGATTGTTAAATCGATCAAAGGCGGATCGATTGTTAAATAAAGGGTGTTCAAATCTGAGTTAACTTTCTAATTTTGCCGTAATATTTAACAATTTTGAAACAACCAATAAGTGTTGGTGTTTACTTTTATTAAAAAACTTAAGCTGACTCAAATTTGAACATTCTTTATAGAATGTTAGAATCTTAAATCGGTCGGTCCACAGGTCTTTGGTATATGTAATAATATTGTTTCTATAATAAACTTTACCCGAAGATATATAGCCAAGTATACATATAAACTCTCCGAACACCTATATACTTTAATATCCATTCGGATATATTCTATATAGGTCTTTAATGTTAATCTAAGTATTTAATTCACCTTAGATACACATCTGAATATTTATAGGTATACAGGGACCCTTGATATATGTCCATTGGGGCCTGGACGTATATTTAAGTATCAGTACTCAGATACGGGGGCGCTAGCTACATACTTGAGTTTATTGTTTAGATACAGTCCATTATTACATATATCATTTCCCTGTTTTCTTAAATATATACTTAAAATTAAACTTAAATAAAACTTAAATATATACTTAAAATTAAACTTAAATAAAACTTAAATAAAACTTAAATAAAACTTAAATAATAAATAATAAATACTAATAGATAGACACAAACCTAGAAAACATTTCTGATACTTGTAACAAACAAATTTTGTGAACATAATCTTTGGAAGCTAATGGAAAATAACCTGGTAAAGTACATTTTCTTTAAAATTAAATTTTCTTCCATTTTCATTTTGTCCAACAGACTATGAAAATTTAATACATTTCTAATACTTAGTGAAAAGTACATGATAGGTTCATCAATATATTTCCTAGTACTTGGTGGAAAATTCATAATATATATATTAATACAGTTCCTGTACCTGATGTTATAGTTTCATGAGAGGGGTTCATGAGTTTGGAAAATTCATGATACATTTGATCATGATGTTTTCAACGAATTAATAAAATTTATTGAATTTTGATAATCTGTTTGAAAAATTAAATTGGGATTAAAATTACTTTTAAAGAAAATGTACTTTTCCAGACTATTTTCCATTAGATTCCAAAAATTGGGTTCACAAAATTTGGTTATTATTTAATAAGAAAAATATATGTGAAACAAAATTTTCATTAATGTTTTTTCTGTGTCTTATAGATTGTTAAATCGATCAGAGGCGGATCGATTGTTAAATAAAAGGTGTTCAAATCTGAGTTAACTTTCTAATTTTGCCGTAATATTTAGCAATGTTGAAACAACCAATAAGTGTTGGTGTTTACTTTTATTAAAAAACTTAAGCTGACTCAAATTCGAACATCCTTTATAGAATGTTAGAATCTTAAATCGGTCGGTCCACAGGTCTTTGGTATATGTAATAATATTGTTTCTATAATAAACTTTACCCGAAGATATATAGCCAAGTATACATATAAACTCTCCGAACACCTATATACTTTAATATCCATTCGGATATATTCTATATAGGTCTTTAATGTTAATCTAAGTATTTAATTCACCTTAGATACACATCTGAATATTTATAGGTATACAGGGACCCTTGATATATGTCCATTGGGGCCTGGACGTATATTTAAGTATCAGTACTCAGATACGGGGGCGCTAGCTACATACTTGAGTTTATTGTTTAGATACAGTCCATTATTACATATATCATTTCCCTGTTTTCTTAAATATATACTTAAAATTAAACTTAAATAAAACTTAAATATATACTTAAAATTAAACTTAAATAAAACTTAAATAAAACTTAAATAAAACTTAAATAATAAATAATAAATACTAATAGATAGACACAAACCTAGAAAACATTTCTGATACTTGTAACAAACAAATTTTGTGAACATAATCTTTGGAAGCTAATGGAAAATAACCTGGTAAAGTACATTTTCTTTAAAATTAAATTTTCTTCCATTTTCATTTTGTCCAACAGACTATGAAAATTTAATACATTTCTAATACTTAGTGAAAAAATACATGATAGGTTCATCAATATATTTCCTAGTACTTGGTGGAAAATTCATAATATATATATTAATACAGTTCCTGTACCTGATGTTATAGTTTCATGAGAGGGGTTCATGAGTTTGGAAAATTCATGATACATTTGATCATGATGTTTTCAACGAATTATGAAAATATATTGAATTTATCATAATCTGTTTGAAAAATTAAAATAGAAAAATTTCATTTCTCCAACAGATTATGAAGATTCAATACATTTCTAATACTTAGTGAAAAGTACATGATAGGTTCATCAATATATTTCCTAGTACTTGGTGGAAAATTCATAATATATATATTAATACAGTTCCTGTACCTGATGTTATAGTTTCATGAGAGGGGTTCATGAGTTTGGAAAATTCATGATACATTTGATCATGATGTTTTCAACGAATTAATAAAATTTATTGAATTTTGATAATCTGTTTGAAAAATTAAATTGGGATTAAAATTACTTTTAAAGAAAATGTACTTTTCCAGACTATTTTCCATTAGATTCCAAAAATTGGGTTCACAAAATTTGGTTATTATTTAATAAGAAAAATATATGTGAAACAAAATTTTCATTAATGTTTTTTCTGTGTCTTATAGATTGTTAAATCGATCAGAGGCGGATCGATTGTTAAATAAAAGGTGTTCAAATCTGAGTTAACTTTCTAATTTTGCCGTAATATTTAGCAATGTTGAAACAACCAATAAGTGTTGGTGTTTACTTTTATTAAAAAACTTAAGCTGACTCAAATTTGAACATCCTTTATAGAATGTTAGAATCTTAAATCGGTCGGTCCACAGGTCTTTGGTATATGTAATAATATTGTTTCTATAATAAACTTTACCCGAAGATATATAGCCAAGTATACATATAAACTCTCCGAACACCTATATACTTTAATATCCATTCGGATATATTCTATATAGGTCTTTAATGTTAATCTAAGTATTTAATTCACCTTAGATACACATCTGAATATTTATAGGTATACAGGGACCCTTGATATATGTCCATTGGGGCCTGGACGTATATTTAAGTATCAGTACTCAGATACGGGGGCGCTAGCTACATACTTGAGTTTATTGTTTAGATACAGTCCATTATTACATATATCATTTCCCTGTTTTCTTAAATATATACTTAAAATTAAACTTAAATAAAACTTAAATATATACTTAAAATTAAACTTAAATAAAACTTAAATAAAACTTAAATAAAACTTAAATAATAAATAATAAATACTAATAGATAGACACAAACCTAGAAAACATTTCTGATACTTGTAACAAACAAATTTTGTGAACATAATCTTTGGAAGCTAATGGAAAATAACCTGGTAAAGTACATTTTCTTTAAAATTAAATTTTCTTCCATTTTCATTTTGTCCAACAGACTATGAAAATTTAATACATTTCTAATACTTAGTGAAAAGTACATGATAGGTTCATCAATATATTTCCTAGTACTTGGTGGAAAATTCATAATATATATATTAATACAGTTCCTGTACCTGATGTTATAGTTTCATGAGAGGGGTTCATGAGTTTGGAAAATTCATGATACATTTGATCATGATGTTTTCAACGAATTATGAAAATATATTGAATTTATCATAATCTGTTTGAAAAATTAAAATAGAAAAATTTCATTTCTCCAACAGATTATGAAGATTCAATACATTTCTAATACTTAGTGAAAAGTACATGATAGGTTCATCAATATATTTCCTAGTACTTGGTGGAAAATTCATAATATATATATTAATACAGTTCCTGTACCTGATGTTATAGTTTCATGAGAGGGGTTCATGAGTTTGGAAAATTCATGATACATTTGATCATGATGTTTTCAACGAAATAATAAAATTTATTGAATTTTGATAATCTGTTTGAAAAATTAAATTGGGATTAAAATTACTTTTAAAGAAAATGTACTTTTCCAGACTATTTTCCATTAGATTCCAAAAATTGGGTTCACAAAATTTGGTTATTATTTAATAAGAAAAATATATGTGAAACAAAATTTTCATTAATGTTTTTTCTGTGTCTTATAGATTGTTAAATCGATCAGAGGCGGATCGATTGTTAAATAAAAGGTGTTCAAATCTGAGTTAACTTTCTAATTTTGCCGTAATATTTAGCAATGTTGAAACAACCAATAAGTGTTGGTGTTTACTTTTATTAAAAAACTTAAGCTGACTCAAATTTGAACATCCTTTATAGAATGTTAGAATCTTAAATCGGTCGGTCCACAGGTCTTTGGTATATGTAATAATATTGTTTCTATAATAAACTTTACCCGAAGATATATAGCCAAGTATACATATAAACTCTCCGAACACCTATATACTTTAATATCCATTCGGATATATTCTATATAGGTCTTTAATGTTAATCTAAGTATTTAATTCACCTTAGATACACATCTGAATATTTATAGGTATACAGGGACCCTTGATATATGTCCATTGGGGCATGGACGTATATTTAAGTATCAGTACTCAGATACGGGGGCGCTAGCTACATACTTGAGTTTATTGTTTAGATACAGTCCATTATTACATATATCATTTCCCTGTTTTCTTAAATATATACTTAAAATTAAACTTAAATAAAATTTAAATAAAACTTAAATAAAACTTAAATAATAAATAATAAATACTAATAGATAGACACAAACCTAGAAAACATTTCTGATACTTGTAACAAACAAATTTTGGGAACATAATCTTTGGAAGCTAATGGAAAATAACCTGGTAAAGTACATTTTCTTTAAAATTAAATTTTCTTCCATTTTCATTTTGTCCAACAGACTATGAAAATTTAATACATTTCTAATACTTAGTGAAAAGTACATGATAGGTTCATCAATATATTTCCTAGTACTTGGTGGAAAATTCATAATATATATATTAATACAGTTCCTGTACCTGATGTTATAGTTTCATGAGAGGGGTTCATGAGTTTGGAAAATTCATGATACATTTGATCATGATGTTTTCAACGAATTATGAAAATATATTGAATTTATCATAATCTGTTTGAAAAATTAAAATAGAAAAATTTCATTTCTCCAACAGATTATGAAGATTCAATACATTTCTAATACTTAGTGAAAAGTACATGATAGGTTCATCAATATATTTCCTAGTACTTGGTGGAAAATTCATAATATATATATTAATACAGTTCCTGTACCTGATGTTATAGTTTCATGAGAGGGGTTCATGAGTTTGGAAAATTCATGATACATTTGATCATGATGTTTTCAACGAATTAATAAAATTAATTGAATTTTGATAATCTGTTTGAAAAATTAAATTGGGAATAAAATTAATTTTAAAGAAAATGTACTTTTCCAGACTATTTTCCACTAGATTGCAAAAATTGGTTTCACAAAATTTGTTTATCTAATAAGATAATGTTTTCTAGTTTTGTGCCTGATGAATAATATGAATAATATGACTGATAGGGCATATTATCTATATATTTTTAGGATGCACCTGAATATATAACTATGTATCTATATCAGATAATGACCCCAGCAACACATTCATGTCCTAGGTATACGTAATATATATATATCTTTCCCTACATTCTTAAACATATACTAAAAATAAAACTTAAAAACTACAAAATAAACACTATCTACAATATTATAATGTTGATTGAATATTGGCTAAAATTGCTGTTTTATCGTTATCTGTAAAAATATACAAATAATGATAGTGTAAGTATGATAAAATAAATGATAAATCAATGTATAAAAATTATGATTTTTTTAAGTATGTCAATAACGATGATAGTATAATGCCAATAATAATATCAATTTACTATAAGTTTAATGTCACTTAATGATTATAATAGTGAATTTATTGTCAATTAGTTTAACGGTATAAGTATAATATTAAATAATGTTTAAAATGTTTAATGATGTATAATTTTAATATCAATTTAATGTCAAATCTATGCAATTTAATCAAAAATAATAAATGTATTTCAAAATAATTGTATTTTTTCTTTCCTACTAAGCTAATCCTAAGCCATCGCTTCAATTAAAATAGTTTCTTCCTAATATATGCATTCTTAGTTTTTAGAGTGTGCCATAGTCGGGCTATGAAAGGTAATTTCAGAACCATTTATTTTTATTTTTGAATATATATCTATTACATTGAAATGGTTTTTCATAAATAGAATTCCGACATTTAGCGAAAAGTTACACATGAAACGATTTAGGTGGTGACAATATTATTTTATTGGCTGTGTTTTGTCACAATATTATCTAGAAAGAAATAAACACGATATTAAAGATTGGTTTGATTTTAAATATGATTAATGACTACCTTTTTTTTTAAGGTTAGTAATATAATAAAAGGTGAATGATAAAAATGTGAAATCATTGCATAAGACGGAAAAAATGCTGGATCATTAAGATAATGAACTGGTGCAAGTTCTGGCACTGCGACAAATGGAAAATTTTTGGAAACAAATGTAAAATACAAAAAAAAATACAAAAAAAAAACGAAATAAAATCACACTAACTTTGCAATAAATGTTGATAAATTGTAGAAACTCTACAATAAATGATGTTACTTTGTTGTAAAATTCTGCAAGTTGTTAAAATATCGCAAATAATAATGATAAATTGTAGAAATTCTACAATAAATGATGTTACTTTGTTGTAAAATTCTACAAGTTGTTAAAATATCGCAAGTAATAATGATAAATTGTGGAAACTCTACAATAAATGATGTTACTTTGTTGTAAAAATCTACAAGTTGTTAAAATATCGCAAATAATAATGATAAATTGTTGAAATTCTACAATAAATGATGTTACTTTGTTGTAAAATTCTACAAGTTGTTAAAATATCGCAAGTAATAATGATAAATTGTGGAAACTCTACAATAAATGATGTTACTTTGTTGTAAAAATCTACAAGTTGTTAAAATATCGCAAATAATAATGATAAATTGTAGAAATTCTACAAAAAATGATGTTACTTTGTTGAAAAATTCTGCAAGTTGTTAAAATATCGCAAATAATAATGATAAATTGTTGAAATTCTACAATAAATGATGTTACTTTGTTGTAAAAATCTACAAGTTGTTAAAATATCGCAAATAATAATGATAAATTGTAGAAATTCTACAAAAAATGATGTTACTTTGTTGAAAAATTCTGCAAGTTGTTAAAATATCGCAAATAATAATGATAAATTGTTGAAATTCTACAATAAATGATGTTACTTTGTTGTAAAAATCTACAAGTTGTTAAAATATCGCAAATAATAATGATAAATTGTAGAAATTCTACAAAAAATGATGTTACTTTGTTGAAAAATTCTGCAAGTTGTTAAAATATCGCAAATAATAATGATAAATTGTTGAAATTCTACAATAAATGATGTTACTTTGTTGTAAAAATCTACAAGTTGTTAAAATATCGCAAATAATAATGATAAATTGTAGAAATTCTACAATAAATGATGTTACTTTGTTGTAAAATTCTATAAGTTGTTAAAATATCGCAAATAATAATGATAAATTGTAGAAATTCTACAGTGAATGATGTTACTTTGTTGTAAAAATCTACAAGTTGTTAAAATATCGCAAATAATAATGATAAATTGTTGAAATTCTACAATAAATGATGTTACTTTGTTGTAAAATTCTACAAGTTGTTAAAATATCGCAAGTAATAATGATAAATTGTGGAAACTCTACAATAAATGATGTTACTTTGTTGTAAAAATCTACAAGTTGTTAAAATATCGCAAATAATAATGATAAATTGTAGAAATTCTACAAAAAATGATGTTACTTTGTTGAAAAATTCTGCAAGTTGTTAAAATATCGCAAATAATAATGATAAATTGTTGAAATTCTACAATAAATGATGTTACTTTGTTGTAAAAATCTACAAGTTGTTAAAATATCGCAAATAATAATGATAAATTGTAGAAATTCTACAATAAATGATGTTACTTTGTTGAAAAATTCTGCAAGTTGTTAAAATATCGCAAATAATAATGATAAATTGTTGAAATTCTACAATAAATGATGTTACTTTGTTGTAAAAATCTACAAGTTGTTAAAATATCGCAAATAATAATGATAAATTGTAGAAATTCTACAAAAAATGATGTTACTTTGTTGAAAAATTCTGCAAGTTGTTAAAATATCGCAAATAATAATGATAAATTGTTGAAATTCTACAATAAATGATGTTACTTTGTTGTAAAAATCTACAAGTTGTTAAAATATCGCAAATAATAATGATAAATTGTTGAAATTCTACAATAAATGATGTTACTTTGTTGTAAAATTCTACAAGTTGTTAAAATATCGCAAGTAATAATGATAAATTGTGGAAACTCTACAATAAATGATGTTACTTTGTTGTAAAAATCTACAAGTTGTTAAAATATCGCAAATAATAATGATAAATTGTAGAAATTCTACAAAAAATGATGTTACTTTGTTGAAAAATTCTGCAAGTTGTTAAAATATCGCAAATAATAATGATAAATTGTTGAAATTCTACAATAAATGATGTTACTTTGTTGTAAAAATCTACAAGTTGTTAAAATATCGCAAATAATAATGATAAATTGTAGAAATTCTACAGTGAATGATGTTACTTTGTTGTAAAAATCTACAAGTTGTTAAAATATCGCAAATAATAATGATAAATTGTAGAATTTCTACTGTAAATCATGTTACTTTGTTGTGAAATTCCATAAGTTGTTATGATATACTGCAAATAATAAGGATAAATTGTAGAAATTCTACAAAATGTATTGAATACTTAAATTAAAATAAAAGCATAATATTAAATTGAATAAAATTAAAATCAAATTTTCAATTTGTGATTGCCTACGACAATACAATCACAAAAGTTTACTGTAATAGAACTAAAATTGATAAACGAAAAAGTGTTTGTATAAAATAAAAACTAAAACACTTCGAAAGAACTCAATAATATGTAATAAATTTAGTATAATAAAAATAAAATCATAAAATTCTGATTGCCTGGTACAAATACAAGCACAAATGTTTAGTGTGTTGTTCACAACACAATCCAACACGACACAATCCAACAAAAATTAATAAACTAAACTAGAGTATGCGTTGGTATGAATAATAAATAAGAAATTTACTATAGGTATACAATAGAATAAAAAAAATATTACAAGTTATAACAAGAGTTCAATAATATTGAATATATAAAAATTAACAGTAATTTTAAATTGAATAAAATAAAAAATATAATACAATCACAACTGTTTTCAATGTCAATGACATACAATATAATAAAAATTAAAAAAAAAATGAAATATATTCTACAAAAACCAATTTTTTAATTTAGTTTAAAATTTAAAAAAAAAAACAATTAATTGATAACAATCAATAGAAAGAAATGACGCCCTAACAATTATTATCTTTTACTCATATATAAATTATTATTTAAATTTAATTAACTTACACTATTACACTAAACTATACACCATAAATACTTTATACAATTTAATTTAGGTAAAGTTAATTTTAATAATAATGTAAAAATTAAATAAATACCCTTCAACATTTCTCAAAAAAAATAAAAAAAACAACCTTCGCGTACAAAAATTAAAATAATAATGACATGGCGATGACAATTGTAAAATAAATTGAGAAAATACGAATGAGAAGAACTCAATAAATTTTAAAATCGAGAAACAATTATAATTAAATTGAATATAATAAATATAAAATCATCACAAATGTTTATTATATATATATGAATGCTCACCAAAGACAATAAATATTAAAAAGCGAAATAGAATTTGTATAAAAATAAATATAGTTTAGTCAAAACCTTTCAATTATAATTATATTGATAAAAATGCCAGGCATTTTAAACAAATTATAAATTATTCACCCTATTTTTCCCATAACACATAATAACAAAAATTAAAAATAATTAAATAATAATTATGAAACGAAAAATTTTGTAAAATAGTTTTTCCTATTAATTATTAACACAATATTTTAACAAAACATAACAACAACAAAACACATCTATTTCTAATAATAATAATAATAATAATCATAATATTTATATTAAATAATAAAAAGAAATCGAAAATTACCCATAAATAAAATTAACACCCTACGATTAAAATTAAAGTGTTTTAATATAAACTAAAAAAAGCAATACAGTAATTCGAAATAATAATAAATTTACTTCAATTGTAATATTGTAATAAATGATTTTAAAATATTAAATTAAAAAAACAAAAAAAAAAAAAAAACCCTTCTCCAAATTATATATTAAATAAAACTAAAACACTTCGAATGAACTCAATAATATTTAAAAATGTTTCGAATGTGCACGTCAAACTATACGTAAAAAAAATTTAAAAAAATACGAAATTGTATATGCATTTTTATAATTATAATTAATTACAACACGAAAGAACTCAATAATATTTTAAAATAAAGAACCAAACAAAAAACCGCAATTGCATAAAATTGAATGAAAATTTTAAATAAAATGATCTGATTGCCTGGTAAAATACAAGCACAAATGTTTAGTGTGTTCACATCATAGTACGACACAATCCAACAAAAATTAATAAACTAAACTAGAGTATGCGTTGGTATGAATAATAAATAAGAAATATACTATAGGCATGCAATTAGATAAAAAAAATAAATACTACAAGTTATACCAAGAGTTCAATAATATTGAATATATAAAAATTAATAGTAATATTAAATTAAGTAAATTATTTTGACAAAGATACGTACGTAAACAAATTATAAATATTAGATGAATAGTCTGAAACGACAGATTCTTTAAAATATTCTTCCTCCAGTTTTACAAAAATACAAATTATTCAAAATTATTTAAATTGTGAACCCAGGTTCAACAGTTTTTGTAGTACCGAATTCCCTAATTGTTGTTATTGTTGTTGCTGGCTGTTGTGGTGGTGCTGGTGGTCCTGTTTGTTGATGTTGTTGTTGTACTGTTATTGATGTATGTATTTGATGATGTGGTAAAAATGATTGTTGTAATGACAATGATGATGAATGATATTGTTGATGGTATTGTATTGACAGATTCATGAGTTTGAGAATAGATCGGATGTTGAGGTTGGGAAATATTTGATGTTTGATGTGATTGATGGTAACTGATATGATAAGTCCCTTTTTTTCTCATTTTCAGCATTTTTAGTAATATTTGGTGCAGCTACACAAGCACCAACAGCAGCAGCATTAACAGCAGTTCCAGTTGTAGTATTATTAGAACTTTTACTAATAGTAGTTACTGTATTATTGTTAGAAATTACATTTCCATTATCAATAATATTATTTTGCATTCAAGTCATAGTTACGATTAATTATTTTTTTCGTTTTGTTTATATCACATACATGTTTTCCAGTTTAATTCGGTTTCGGTATTTATTTATTTTACAACTTGTTTCAGTCGTTCGTTCTTGTTGCAGGATAATTATTTGTATGGTGATTTTAGTTCATTTGTTCGAACAAGTACAATGAGCCTCAATAGCCGACATCAATCACATTGTACTTATAAATTATTGTGTAATACTAAATAAAACCTTGTCATGTTCATATGCATCAATACACGGTTTTGGTTGAGCATCTGTTAAACCTCTAGACATTTGTCCATTAACTTTATCAATGTTCCATAATTTATGTTCAGGATAAGAAGCTTTTTTACACTATGCCATACTTTGAGCATACTTTTTATAAATGCCATTACCGGTCTCTCTGGTGCTTTCGGTGGTTTTGATGCTCATGGATCAATCTATTTATTATATAATTTTTATATTATAATAACAAATAATAATAATGATAATAAGTTATTATTAAAAACTAAAATTCTTACAATAGCTTTTCCAGCTTTTTGTGGTGAAAATTGATTGATTTCCATGACCAGAATGTACAAATGGACTTGCTGATTCTTTATTACGTTCCGATGCTGCACGTCGTCTCTCTAAATTTTAATAATGTTAATATTTATAAATTTATTAATGTTTTTATTTAAATTAAAAGTGGAAATTGAATCAGATGAGTCTAATATTTATTATTGTACAGAGTAGCGCAACAACTGCACACGAATTTACAAATAACCCAAAATTAGAATGCTGTAGAATGCATGAATGCTTAATATTTATTATATTTACATGTTATTGTTGGATGTATCCCAGATATACATTAGAATAGAATCTATTGATATAAAGTCGATTTAATACACACAATATTTTATCGAAATTGGTTATAATAAATTACAATAACTTACTATAATTACAATTTGAAATCCATGGTTTTTGTAGATGTTTCATAATCATTTCAGTGAATATAATGATTGAAACGAAAAATGACTAAATTATTGATGATAAATCAAAAGTGTTACAACAAATGGTCAAATTATCGGATCTAGAAAGATTTTATTCATAATATTAATCAAACCATTACTCGACGATCCGCTAACTATACAATTTACAATAAATGACACTTTGTTTGTAAATATAATATTAGGTGTATTATTATGTGTGTGCGTGTGTGTGTGTATACTTATCTTACTTATAATAAGTTATTAAATTATAATGTTCTGTATCATTATTTATACGTGATTTTTATTTTCTTGCCGATACGTTCATATTATAAAGTATACCAAAATGAATAAATAAAATCATATATATACGTTCAATCTATGTTTAACAATCAACGGAAAGTTCATTAACATTCTCACATTTCATTCATTCGCTATATAATAACACAAACGATCTTGTAATATAAATGTAATAATTACTTATTATATATTTTGTATATTATATATAGACAGGCAATTAAGATGTACTTTGTATATCACATTGTTATGCATTACTTATATATTATATATTGCGCGAGAGCAAATAATTATTGCAATTATTCACTATATAATTAAATATAATAGATTGACGACGATTTATGATTGAAAACGTATAGTTTATTATATATATTTATATATAAATTACAAATATGTAGGTACAACCTGTGTCCGATAATAAACGGGAATGGTAATGTAATCCATAGGATACGTAGTAGCGTCATCATTTTTCAGTTCCATTGTGATTATGTTCATTTGGCAATGTAAGGAAGTCGTCTCATACATCAGTTGAAAACAAAGGCGACGACTTACGTCCTCAACAGCATTCCAATCAAATCAGTGACATAAAAAAAAAAGTCATTTGATTCACTTGTTGTACGAGCAAAATCAATATATTTTTCAGATGATACAAGATTATTTTGAATAAATAAAATGGTTTTGTGTAAAATTTAATATTTATTTTTATGTTTTTTTTTTAATCCATTCCAGTTTATTATCGGACAGAGTGTGTATATCTATATAGTTTAGATATTTTTAATACAAATATAATGCACATACAGCTAAAATTAATTATTATTATTAATTTATAATTATGCGATTAAATTGAAAATTATACGTTTTTAATTATATTGATTAAAATTTTTTTTAATTCTTTTAATTATTGAATTTTATTTTTAATTTTAATAGCTTGTAATTTTAAAAGTATGTGGCATTAAATTATATTAGCCCATCGTCTTCACTAGCATCCATATATATTATGGAGAACAGCAAAAAAACACTACACATTATGAGTCTTATGCTGTAAAATTATTGCTATCGACTTTTGCAATTGCTATTACAATAAATTATAGCTAATATTCCATTCGGGTATTCGGAATTATTTTCGTCTTGCTGTGAAGTGTCAAAATAGCAATAGCAAGTCACAAAGTCATTTTATAGAATTTCATTGGAATTGAATGATCTGAACAATTGATAATTTGATGGAGCAAAATTTGGATGATAAACGTACGTGTGAGAACGGATCCCATCCAAGTGCTTTCCACGTGTGGTGGCATAGATAAACAATTACGTATACTTAAAATATAGTTTCGTAATGAAAATACAAAAAATTTACTTTTTACTATATATATTTTATTTTGATGAATTGTATAGAATTAATTGTAAAGCCTAAAAGTTAAAAATAATCATTTTTTTTTTATGAATTTATGAATGAAATTCAATTTTTGTTTTAATATTTCTTTATAATAAAATTATCACACAAAGTATCTGTTGAATTTAGGCATAGTTCAAAGTGGATAAAATGTGTTTGAAATAATTCAAAGATAATATATTAGATAAAAATATTGAAAACACTCAACAGTACAGTGAGTATAGCGTTAATGTTAATAAATCGTAAAATATAAATGAGCAGGTTCAATTCCCGCTATTTATAAGGGAAATTTTTCGATATATTATATTACTACTGCAATATTATTAAAAAAATTATAATATTAAAATGTTATATTGTGTGGAGCATATATATGGTATCTAACAACAGACAACATACTACTCCGCATCGAAGTATATAACAATTTACCAATTGTACTGTAATCATTATTTAAATATTTGTATTTACTGAAATCACTATTTTCCTAAGCAAAAAAAAAATGTGTAAAACGAAGTTCATCAACCATATTGCCTCACGCTCACGCGCTCAGTTGTGTTTCAACAATTATATACCTTTCCCCATTATAAGTGAGTTAGAAAAATCATTATCACTAATAATAAAAATCAAATTTTAACCTAAATACAATTACTGTTCACTTTAAAAAATGTTATGTATGTGATTTAATTATAATGTCCAGTTAACGCAATATTATACTCTTTAACATTACGGCGGCGGAATGGGTGGCCGTTTTTTCTTGTGTACAGAAAAATTCAACAAATTTGCTGAAACTACTTATAAATTCACCGATAAATTCTTTGATGCAAATATTTTGATGAATTAATTAATGCATTTATTTTGTGAATTTATTCATGAAATTCAAAGTACTTACAATTTTTTGTATGCATTCATTGAAGCAATTGAAAAAACTACATACAAAAAGTCTCATACTGGGACGACATATTACTATGGGCTACATTGCTATTCATAGCAATAATTTTCAGCATAAGATCCTATGCTAAACTTTAGCATATCGCCCCCTAACAACATTTCATATTGAACAAATATTAATCTTAAAAATTAAAATTAAAATAAAATCTTATAATATATTATAATAACTACTTTTTTTTTGTTAAATTTCTTATCGATATCTGAATCCAAAAAGTTTTGTGTTGATTCATTTTATATATATATGAAAATATATATATAAATATAGTATTTATTTATACGTGCTACTGTTCGTATACAAAACAAAACAAAAAATGTGTTCAAAGTATAAAATAAATAAATAAACTATGCAAAATAAAAGAAAACACCATTTTGCACACAAAAAATAAATAAAGAGTTAAACAAGAGATACAAAAAATAAATAAATAAAATAATATAAAAACAACAATCCAGCAAGAAAAAAAAAATATTAAAATGCATTATTATACAAGTTTTAAAAAAAAAACATATATATGAAAAAAAGCTAAGGTATCCGTATCCCATACAAAATACAAATAAATACACTTATAAAATAACAACTGAACGAAAGAACTGACGTCTCTTTGTCTGGCCGCAAAATTTAAATGGAAAAATATAAATTACGAAAAGGTTATAACGTTTTTAAAAGAAAATATATATATTTTTATTAAATAAGTATTTTAAAATAAATTATCAATTATGTGCCCTGCTTTTGTTAGTTTTTCTTGTTGTGTTTATTTTTATTTTTACACAATAAGAAAGTGTAAATTTCTTCCTTTCAAAAATATCAATTATAATAAATTGCAAATTATTATCGTGTGTACCACAAAGCCAGGCGAAAAAAATTGTCGGTTTGAGTCAAAATCAATTTTCTGTATATACAAAGTAACGTATTCGATCATATAACTAATAAGCATGAAACTCAAAAGTCTTACCTTATATGGATAAGATAATTGTCCAAAACATTCCGGGAAATTTAAATGATAAGAAAACTAAACGGACAATTAAAATTGTACATTTTAGGAGTAGTCTCTCTCTATTATAAAATAATCGTATAATTAGAAGAATTTTATTGTTCGGTAAACATATTTATTAACAATAGACATTTTTCAATATTACCCTATCCCAATTTGTACGTTTGTTTTCCCGTCTGTCGCTGATCGCTTTTAAATCTTCAAAATCGCTGGTTTAGTATTGATGATGAATTTTATGTATATGAAGATTCTGCCTAACCATGGACATCACCACACCTTCTATTTGCATCGGGTTAAGATTTACTGGATTATTTTTTCAAACAAATATGCAAAATATGGTGGAAAAATTTATTTGTGAAAAAAATACACTTTTTCGGAAAATGTTATATTGAAAACTTTCGAAAATTTTTTTCAAAAATTTATTGTAAATATTTACATATGACGCGAGAGCATATATTGTATAATTTCGATTGATGATTACATTTGAATTGAAATTGTGTATATACGCACAAGTTAATAATATAATAGATTACAAGAATTGTTCCCAAGAAAATCATACATACCCAGCAAAGATGTTCTGCAAAATGTTTAGATACCAGAATACATTTACCTGTAATACCTTCAAATCGGATATATAAATATGTGCGGTTTATTTTATATTGAATTTCCCATGGAGATAATTCGTTGGTGCAATGTGGTTAACAAAACTGTTTCGACTTCAGAGCGGGATACATAATTAAATGATATGTCATGTAAAAAAATTTATATAGACACCACAAAATAAATAATTGCACGTAATACTTAATTATAGAACAATCTGTGGAGTTACAATATAAGCATCATTCAATACTTTGTTCGTGGACTTTAAACGTATTTTCAGAGAGTATAAAAAATAGAGATTTTCTTCACAAGGTTTTAACGAAACATATATCGGTTCTTATATATAGTAAAGTTATTTAACATATGTGATTAAAGAATTTTTTTTTGTAAGTAATGCTACTCCGTAGGGTATTATATAGTGGTAAATTTTAAATACCATTCCGCAATGGCTCTACGCTCTGATTAAACACATATTAGTATATATACCAATTTTATTCATAATTGTTATAATATAATGATATCTATTTAAAACACATTCTCGTATTATATTATAGCTGAACTTAATCATTCTATCGACTTGACCACCTCGATTATATTTTGTAGTTGGCACATACAAAATAAAGTAGAAGTGTTGCAAAAGTATATTCTCATGACGCAGATTTTAATGTGTCGTAAAGTGTGGAAAAACTGGAGTAACAAAAATGTATGTTGATGATGGAAAAAATTACGTTTTGTTAGTCTGGCAGAGTAAAGCGTAACGTATCGCTATCGACTCACAATTCAATTCAAATAATTAATGTTCGATGAATATAAGATAAAAAAAAAACGAACACAGGACACATGAATGAAATGAAATGAAATGCGTAAACTTTTATTTATAATTAACATTTTAAAATTAATTCTTTTTTGTTGCATATTTTTATTTTGCAGTCTGTCAAATGCATTTAATTAGATCAAATTATATATATACATTTTCATATATCGCGCTGCGGGTGTGCGTACTACAGCAAAAGAACAGATAATTTCAAATCTGTGTATTTTATATTATACAGATTTATATTTATTGATACATATAAATAAATTGTCATAATATATTTTATATCATATATATTTATGGATGGAATATTATACTACAATATAAAATATTAAACGAGTTTTATTCGCAAAATTACTAATATGTAATTACATAAATTTATACATATGTTTTATAAAATTTATTTAATCCTTATAATTTGTTACTTACATATAATTTGTTTTATATTTATATAGCAATTTAATATTTACCGTAGGTGTTTTTATGTTATTTTCATCATACAATATAAAGAGTCGCAGCGTAGTGTATGTATGGAATAAGATGTTTATCAAGAAATACATATATAGAAAATATGTATAAGTTAACGACGTTAAAAGTGTATATATTATAATACAAACAAGTAGTTATATAGTTATAGATATAGATATTAATGTTAGGAAAAAATATATTTTTGTATTACATTTTAACAGAAAATAAATATAGATTTAGAATTTAACAATAAAAAATTAATGGTAAGAACAAACTGGAATGAATATAATAATATGGCTATACAGAATAAAATCCAGTGTTATATTACCGATGAAGTTTTTGTACCATATATATATAATATAAATTATGTATAAAAGAAGTTCGTGTACTATTATAAAATCTTAACTCTTTTATTGTATTTACTTAATTAGATTTGTAAAATTGTATATATAATAAGAATATTATATCAACTATAATAAATGTTTATAACTTTAATAATAATAATAATAATAATTTGAACACACGAATTTTCCTTATTATTATAAATAAATGATGATATCTTCTATATATAATATTGATGGCAGTGGGCAGACTTTTCTCAACAAAAAATCATTTAACATATATATCTTATAATATGGAACACATTTTTCTGGCCAGTTATATTAATCTTAACCGAAACAAACGTTCAGAACATATATAGCCATTTTTCCAATCGATGTACGGATTAAATTTTATTTGTATAATATAATGATATGGGCTATAACTAATCACTTCTATGTTTTTGATACAGAAATGTGTATATACAAAAATTTGTAGTATAGAGTAACGTTTGGATTTCGGTGACAAGTCATAATTTTTAACAGTTGCGTTGGTTTCCCTTCTCAAATTTCAGCAACTTTTCGATACGTTATAGTTAAAGTTAAAATTTTAGATGTATATAAATTAAGTAATAGGCAACAAGTTTGGAGCGATGCATAAGGTTTCATCAAATGTGTTTGCTTTCTTTCATATGGTACACCCATATAAAAAAAAGTTAACAGAAATGAGAGAACCAGCGACATTTTAAAATCGGCTGAAACACTTCACTTAAAATATCTATAAAAGATCTTATGATAGATTTTCTATAATACAAATGGGAAGCTTATAGAGTGGAAATTATTATAATAGCTGACATTGAATTATGTTAGATGAAAAATCAAAAAGCGAATATCTTTGAAAATATTGTGTTGGGCACTATTCATCCTAGTAACAATTTGTCCGTACTTTAAAAAATGAGGAAAATTTGTATGGTAAAAATCCACATATTTTCCATGGATAAGTTATATTGAAATTTGTTAAAAGTGTTGTCCATATACATTTTCCACTTAATATAATAGTATTTTATTCAAGTTCAATTAAAATCTTATAGTATTCATAATTTATTTCACCAATTATTTAAGACAGTGACAGTTCAAATTTTCTATATATTTCGCTTATCTATATAGATATAATCCACACTTTACGTAATATATTTTCATAATTTTTAAAACAACCAGCAACTCAAATCGATATATTTTCTAGGAATTTTGTAAAACTTTGTGGATTTTATCCGCGGTTTTTTTTTCTTGTTTATTACAAACAAAAAAAAAATGTACAATCGATGAGTTTTTGTTATCGTTCATCATCTTCATGCCGTGCTCAACTTCTGGTTTATCGGTAAAAAAAAAACGGAATCAAACCGCGATCATTGGCATCATCGTCATAAGAAAATTTATTCTGTTAATACGGACAATTCACGGGTGTATTACTTGCCAAAATACATGTACAATCCAAAGATATTTTTATCAAAATCCGCGTGGATCTGCGCTCTCAAACAAATATGAATATAAATTCTATATGGATATTCTGTGTATGGAATAATAGCAACGAGAAATAATTCTAAAAAAAATGCATAGAAATTATCATTGGAAATATTTATAAAATTTCAGCGGACATCCGTAAGAAATCCATAGATATTTCCTTGTCGCATTGATACTATACGGACTACTACTACATATAATGCGAAAATTTTGCGGACAAACCTAGTGTTACTAGGGCAGCGATTAACAATGTCTGCGTCGCATACACTGAAAATAAATTCCATACATAATTCCAATGAATAGCGTTTATAAGCCCATTTTTTCATTGTTTCAATGTAAAAATTCATTAATATTTTTCATTTTTAAAAATTATCTTAATGTACTTTTGTTTATTGAATGAATGAATAATTCGCGATCATTAATTAATTTATGCACAGAATAATAATAAGTTATTAAACAGAACAACGTTGAAAAAATGAATAATATTTATCAAAACAATTATACAATTCGTTAAACCAACGTAGTGATTCATTGAAAAACATTCATTTTCGTTATATTATGATTTAATGAATTATTCGTTGATTTAATAAATGTTATTTCATTTTAACAATGAACCATGTTCCTTGGAGCAAAATTAATTAATATTTCATTTCATTTTGACGTTACTTATTAATTGGATCATTGTACTTTTTTTTTCCCAGTGTACCCAACGTTATATATGAGCAAGTCAATCATCATAAGATAAATTAATCGAAACATAAATGTAAATCAATTTAATGAATTTTAGTTATAATATTTAATAGGTTTTAAATGATACGCAATTTTGTTTCATTTTTGTAATTATAGTTTAACAAAAAATTTAAAGTTCTATGCCACTGATAACAATATAATGTAATTAATATAATATGAAATCATCTACATCCTCTATCGATATTATAATTGCAGATCATTTCATTTAAATATATATATGGTGCGATAGTATAGTCATCTATTTTATTTGCAATCAGAGCGTGCAACTAATTTATCCATTTTAAATCAATATTAATTATATTATTGTAATATAAATATAATAAATTATTGCATATAGAGGAAGAAATGATAATATGAAGAAAATTATTTTATATTTTTCTTTACATTTATGGTACGGTAATATAAAGCATTTTTTTTGCATTTTCTACACGACACATTTAATAATAAATGACTATACGTTTTTTTTTTATAGCATTATTTAAATTTATTTAATTTATATAAAGATACAAATGGTAAGATATAAAATTTAAATATATATATATAAAACAACAACCATATTTTAATTTGTATATAGGACTTGGGTGTATATGCGCTGGAATGGTTGTATATAAATTTAAGCACCTAAATACAATATAATACTTATACTTTTCCAAGTATTTATGTTTATATTTAATTAAAATAATTTTCACACAGTAACAACACAGCAGCAATATACAGAGAGTATAAATATATATATAAATAAAATAAAGGTATATATATATTTACATATATGATATTGTTATTTTGAATATTCTCTATATATTATACAATATACAAATGCAACGCTATATACAAATTGTGTTCCCTTAAAAAATTTTATATTATGCAGTGTTAACCAGTCAAAAGTGATAAGGCACGCTTTTAGCACTGCCTGATATTTTCATATAAAATTATATTATATATATTTATATATAATGTACGATGAGTAGATATATTATATTATACCGCACATAATAACGTATTTGATTTTATTTATTCATATCTACACACACCGTACACAAAGTGTATATATTTATTTTATATATATGTTAAAATATGTACGTAGTACTACTACTTCTATCCATATAGAAATTTATACACAAATGAAATACTTTTTTATATATCTATAGCCATTGCTACAATGTAAAATAATCTTGTAGCACACGGACTATAAAATTGAATATATTTCACTGTTTTGTATCTGTTGTGTTAATATTAATATTATATATAACATATAATATATATAGAATTAACTATATATATATATATTATATACAGATTATATACAGGATATATATATACCAGGTATATGAGTATGAAGTGATTATATTAATAATTGTGAAAGAGCCTTAATGCGATGTTTTTTTTATTGTTTTGACATCTGGCAACAACATTCAGTGTGGTAAATTCCATTTGTAATACAATAACATAAAATTTTATCGTGTTAAAAATGTCTAATCGTTTGTGCCTTCAACAAACGATTTGCGGGTATCATTAGTTTTTTGTTATCATTTAAAGAAAAACGCAACTGAATCTTAACGAATGCTTGTAGAAGCTTTTGGTGATCATGCTCTATCATTAGCAACATGCAAAAGATGGTTTCAACAATTTAGAGACAAAGATTTTGATTTGAGAAATGAAGAACGTCGAAGACCACCAAAAAAGTTTCAAGACAGTGAATTGCAAGCATTGTTGGACGAAGATGATACACAAACTCAAAAACAACTTGCAGAAGCCTTAAATGTAGATCAAAAAACAATTTCTAATCGTTTAAAAGCAATGGGAAAGATTCAAAAGTGTGGTAAATGGGTGCCACATGAATTGACTGAAAGACAAAACAAGATAATCGAAAAACCATTTGTGAATTGCGCACCTTCAACAAAACAAAAGGAAGTCTTTTTTGCATCGAATCGTGACTGGTGATGAAAAGTGGATATATTTTGAGAATTCTAAACGCAAAACATCATGGATTACACCAGGTAAAGCAGCAACATCGACTGCAAAACCAAAACGATTCGGTAAGAAGAAGAATGCTTTGTGTTTGGTGGGATCAGTAAGGTGTGATGTATCATGAACTTCTGAAACCTGGTGAAACTGTTAATGCGGTTCGCTACCAACAACAAATAATCGATTTGAACCATGCATTATTAGATAACCGACCAGAATGGACAGAAAATAAGAAAAAATCTGTTAAGGTAATTTTACAACATGATAATGCACCAGCACACAAAACAAAACCAGTTCAGGATGCGATAAAGTCGCTTGGATGGGAGCTGTTACCACCACCGCCTTATTCACCAGACTTGGCTCCTTCGGACTACCATTTGTTTTCATCGATGGGACATGCTGTGAAAGAACAGCACTTCAAAACATCTGAAGAAGTTGAAAATTGGATATCTGAATGGTTTTCGTCCAAAGCAACACCATTTTTTCGACGTGGTATACGAAAATTGCCTGAAAGGTGGTTAAAATGTGTAGAAAACGATGGAAGTTATTTTGAATAAAATATTTTTGATTTTTCGATTCTAAATAATGTGTTTTTCTTCCTCATTTCATACTCCTATACCTGGTAGATAGAATTTATAGATAGAATTTGTGTGTGTGTGTGGTGAAGGTGGTAATATTCTGTTGATTATTTATACGTAAGTTATACAAATATGCTACTATGCTATAATTTTTGTTTGAGCGAATAAAATGATGGTGAAATAAAGATAGTATTTATACTATTTTATATATATAAATAATATATATAATCTGATTAAATATATAAGAATTTATATACACATTTTGTATAAGAACAACATATTTTATAATACATTACCGAATAATATCTATATATGCAGATTAAATGAATATGTATATTCTTCCATGAACCATTAAATATAATTAATTTTTATTAAAAATGTGTGTTTTTAGATGCGTGTGCAGAGAGAGAGAGGGATACTTATTGATTAGTCAAAGTTTAAATTTTTTTGTTTGGATACTATCATATTATTAACTATTTATTTATTATTATCGATAGATGTTGTTGGTGTTATAAATAATGGAACACAACACGAAAGCTGGCAAGCTATACATCAGCAACAATTAAAAATGCATAGGTACTATATAGTGTAAAATCACATTACCCGCAATAGTAATTGTAAATCCACCCTTAGTAAAAGTGCGGATGTTTAAGTATTGCATTAAATCTTGTAATATTAAAATTATCGAAGATTTTTTTGTATAACCAAAATATATTTCTTTGGATAATTGTCGATGGTAGTCGTCTTCTTAATATTTTATTTTCAATGATTGTAATTATTTTAAACCATATACAAAAGACGAAAACCAATTTAATTTTATAATTAAATGAAGATGTTTGCCAAAAGTCAAAAGTCATTATAGTGATGACAAAATTGTAAATTCGAAATTGTTCAAGGATGTCAAAATTTCAATTATCACGAGGGCTACTATCATGAACATTTCCGATATCGTATTTTTTTTTGTTGATTTCGTACAATCATGGTATCATGAAAATCCACTTTCGTATAAGAATATCGAACAATCCACCGCATGATGAGAATACACTGTCGTTTTTTTACGATAGCAAATATTCAAATCAGACACCAATTTATATGTCGAATATAGTTAGCCGATCAATTGAAATTGTTCAATTTGTTTGTGGTGTTGCTATATAAACTTATAAAAGTATAAAAAATAAATTACATTGGAAATTGTATGAAAAGGTGAACCATGCGAAATCGAAAATTTCTATGTGATGCATAATTTTAAAACGACGCGAATTTCATGATAGAGCAGCTTGCTCAATTTTCTTTCATATACTGGGTTCGTTTATATCGAGTACATCGCCCGAAAATTGTCCAAAAATGTTCATTATTATTTTATTTTAAAATAAATATAAATACATAGAAGAGTTTTCTATAGTTGACATTCTCACACACTTCCACATATAGATTAGGCAAAAAATTATAATACAAAAATAAATCAACCAGTACATTCTCTTTACTTTAAATTTTTTATGAATTTAAGAAATCAATAATTCGCTCATATGAAATAGAATTAAAAAAAGGAAATTGAGTATATATTGCTAATAGTTCAAGGATAATTTTTACATCCACAGTAACGCTGCACCACATATAACAAAGAAAATTGAATAGTAATGTTGTATTCATAGGATTTTATAATACATATAAGGATATATAATTTTAGTATCGTGCAGTGCATTATTTATAATAATGCAATCCTATTCTAAATTCCCATTTCAAAATTTTAATCAACTTAGCCATCAAAAGATCAAATCCGATTTGTCAATTTTAATCTACAATAACTGCTCTGAGCATCAATTTTTAAGGAATTATATTTATATAAATAAATTCTATACTATATCATAAATATAAAATTCAAATTGGTGATAAGATTATTATTATCTATAGATCTGTAATATTTTCAATATGAAAAACTGGCTTAGTAAAAATTGTAAAAGGAACTTGTTAGTCTATATATTTGTAAAGTACGTGTAGAACTAAAGGGAGAATATGTTGGGCAAATTTAAAAAAGTAATTCCTTATTGTTTTTATTTTTACTTTTCCTTATAAAAACCGTTAAACGATGATACCCATCGAACACCACCAATTTTAATCTATAAAGTTTCCAAATATACAAAAACTAAAAACGTTTACAATTAAATTATAAAAATTTTACTAAATTTGATTTATTTAAATTTACAGCAATATGCTATAAAGCAGCACAGCTGTCTCCGTCAACATATATGTCAGACAAAATTCCAACAACTTAACATCAATATTTATATGTGTGTGTGTGTGTGTGTAAATATCTACAGAATGAATAAATTTCAGGATAACAGAGTCGCGGTGAGTGTAAATACAATAAATTTCGAACCATGCAATAAATTATATAAGTTTATAAATTGTAACCGATAACATTAATTAATATTTCTTATATAATTGTGTATAAATTCTAATGTACCATATAATTTTCTATTGTATATAAGAATATATAGAACTAATTTTAACATAACTCTTTAAAATATGTGATATTTCATTGTGAAATACTTTTAAAATTGTTAAGCTATGAAGAAAATGTAATATATATATTTATTGTGCAATATATATGCAATTATAAAATTTACAAATTGAATGTATGTTCTTTTATGCTCGTATATTATTATTATTATTATTATTATTTAGTTTATACTTGTAAATTTTATTTCACACATCATTTCTTGATTATATCGCGCGTAATATAACAACGCAATAATTTCCAAAGAATTATTGATCATTTGTATATACAATAATATCAAAATATGTATTAAACAAAGGATATATATATATATAGGCAATATATAATATATATGAAATATAAGAAGAAAAGTAAAACTAAATAATTTTTTTTTCCCAGTCAAGATGTATTTAAAGAAGTTTTCTGTATTATTCTTTCTTACTTTTCATCTTCATTTATGGTACATTATAATATCTTCTTCTTATAACCAATATAACAAAATATTCTCTCTTCATTTTCATTATGTGGTACTGATTCTGTTATATTATGTATAATATGTTATATGTGTACCGACACACTGTGGTTATTATATTAACTATATATATATATACCTTTTATATGGTATACAACCTGAAAAGATACACTTTTGTTAATGCGATTTTTAACACTCCACCCTTATACGAATTCTTTTATATTGGATTGGTGATCCAATCCATATATAAAGTGCTCCGCCTATATATGAATATATTGTTATTATGCGGTTATAACTTTATATTTATATAGACGATATATATGCGATATAAATCGTCTTGCTGTTTTCACAAGCATATTATTTTTATTATATATAATAAAAAAGGATTTAGGGAAAATTTAATAAATTGTATATATATTTAGTCATCCTATATAGATTACTACGTGTAAAATAAGTGTATATATATACATGTGTGAAACAATAGATATGCTGCAATAATAATATTGATGTTTTTATATATGTGGTTTGTATTTATATATACGGATTAGGTTGTCAGACTAAATTGAAACTGATGGTTTTTTATGACCATTAATCTGACTGAAAACATATAAATATATAAATATATATATATAAAGTCGTAAATGTATGTATTGTGTATTAAGTTATTTATCAATTATACCCAAATATAAAATATATTCATTATTTATGTACTATAAAATACTTTCTTTATAATATAAGATGTAAGACTTTCATACAATATATACATTTATTTAATAATAAATACACATTATATAAAGTTATTATAATTCTATTTTGTTCAAATGTTGTGTTATTACAACTTAATTCATTTATTTAATCATTATTAAAATATATAGTTAATGGTAAAAATATGTACAAAATAAAATACTCCTGAGAAAATCGGGAAAAAAAAAACTTTAAAAACTCTAACAAATGGGTACATGGTTTTGTAAAGGTATACAATATATAAAAAATATAATTTTAATTTTGTGATTTAAATAATTTCAATTGACTCACACAAAATTCACTATTATATAATATTCGGTATGTAATGTAAAGTCAGCCTCTTTTTATGAAATTCAATTAATTTATGTATAACACTAAAACTATACCACCACAAGGGATCCTTTTTTTTTTTGATCCCATTTTAAAACATTTCTTTTATAGATTATAAAATGTGAATATAATTTATTATCAAAATCATTTATACTTTTCACTTTTATTATTGAAAAAATATAAATTTCTCCTATTATTGCCGTCTCTCTCGACTAATTTTTTTACCAAGAAAAGGAGATTTTTTTTTCTTGTATTTACACGAAGGATATAAATGTGTTTGTATTATGTGAGAATAACCATTGGTGGATAATTTTTGTTATTGGCTGCATTGAAATAATGAGAAATTGCACTCTGCACTCTAAACGAAAACAGAAGTTATAACAATGCAAGTGCGAAGGTTGCATTTTTCAACAAAACTTGTAAATTTTTCGTAAAATTGTACATCATAAAATATTTATAATCTAATTTAACACAGTTTATTGTTAATATTTAACTCTAAAACCAGTTATGCTATGTTTACCCGGACAGAAACAGTTTTGTCGGACAGCATCTGAAATTAAATATTATGTCTAGCAAAACTATTTCAATTGACAATTGATTTCAGTAGGTTGCGTCAATCAAAGACTTAAACTTCTGTCACAAAATGTGAGAAACAATGTTTTTTATAGAGTAGCACATATTTACAAAATTACATCATCAATTGTGACACGTTCACCAAAACTAACCATATACCAAATATCTTTTGCTGTCGTTATACCTCAGGTAATCTCATCCGATGCAACCAATAATCAATATTTATTTATAAATGTATAAATATATTTCTTTGATGTAGTTGCCTTTTCGAATTTTCTAAAATCGATTCCAAATGCTATATAACATCGAGATTAAATAAAAGGTTTGTGTATATACGATTTTATGATGCGACATTGTGAGATGCGGTTTCAATTATCGTAATACAAAATCCATGAGTAATATTTTTCGCGCAAATAATTTCCATTTTCTATTAACGATAACTGACGAAATATTATGCTATACATAATAAGTGCTAAACGGTACGGTATAAACGATGTCAGTGCTCCATCAGACTATATATATAGTTGTTCTGATCGATACAGTTTGTGAACAAGTGTTTCATTTCATACAATGATATTAAAAGAATAATTTGATATCGGATGAGTGGATCGTTTGAAACAAAACACACTTCTTACGTTGAGGAATTCATTTGTTGATGGACACAGCTTTAGAGGCAATAATAATGCTATATTAAAATACCAGTCGGTTTACAAGTTAAACACCCACTATATAATACTTTAAATTACAAATTTTTTTTAGAAAATCTTAATTGGTATACACGCAATTGATCACTACGAGATATAGATACATAAATAAGCATCTGTATAATTAATTACAGAATCTATAAATATATATCAAAACCTGTTGGCAATTGGGTACCACTTGTCATCGGTTATTTTAATTTTATTTTATTTATTTTTCATATAGATTGCAAATTTTTTCAATATTATATTTTAATACAATATAATTAAATTTTGCATAAAATATTTAATATATTTATTTGTAATCGCAGTAGAATATTTAAAAAAAAAATAAAACCCCGACAAATATAAATTTAACAAATTCATTGATTTTAAAAAGGAAAAATGGTATAATTAACAATAGAACGAACGAGTTTATATACATTAATTTTTATTACAATATAAATAAATAAATTTAGGTATGTGGCGTGGGCAATCGGGCGGTAAAAAAACAAAAAAAACAATGAAAGACGACTCATTTATAGGATTATAAAAGAAAATAAATAAATAAATAAATAAATATTTTTTATGTTTTAATATAAGCGCATATTTTTTATTTATTTATAATAAAATGTGGAATTCTTTAATTTTTAATGTAATATAAACATTTTTTCTGTACGTTTATTACTATTATTATTAAATTATATAATGGTAATTCTTTATTGTGCGGAAGGAGAGGGGGGGTTATTAAAAATTATAATAATGAATTAGTAGATAAAACGTATATTAAATTGACTTTTTATGTATTTAACATAAATATCTTATCACAATATGTATTTTGTGTGAAAGCAGTTTATATATAGCAGACGAAAAACGGAAAAAAAGCTGTGAATTAATCGGATTTTTATGGATATTAACTATACACACGCATCCACAATTTCCATATAGCCCATTATTGTTAATAAATTATTATCATATTATAATTTGGTTAAATTGGTAATTTGGTTGGAAATGGAATATATATTATATATAGAGGTCTATAACACTTTTATTTGAATTTTAATTGAATATAGTGTAGGTATCGTCGTTTCTAAATAAATTTTTCTTAAGACATAACATATTATATACCACTAAATTGATATAATTGGCTCATAAATAATACTTAATTTTATATAATAGATTTATTTAATATAGTTTTTATAGGCTTAAAAAAACTACAAATTCTCTATAAATGTCATTATATTATTATATTAGATATAATTTATGTTTGTATTATAAACATTACCATACCATACGTATTTTATTTGTGATCATTGGTTTATTTAAAAAGAGACGTCCCTTATTTACAACAAAAAAAAAAAAAAATATAATAAAATCATGAACAGATGCACCCACGCACACAAACAAAAATAATGTACCTAAAAAATTTTTGGTTGAATGTATAACTAAGAAAAATCTAAAATATTAATAATATTCAGTTGTTTCGCTGTTTCGTTTTTTCTAAAGTGAGATATAATAATTGTTACATTTTCTTATAAATCATGCAATTACATCTACAAAAAGTGTGGATTATTTGTTGGTGGTAAAATATTGTATATCATAAATAATAAAGGAATTTATAGAGTTATACGCTAAATCGTTTGAGACGATATGTGGGGTTCTAACGCAATGCTCGGGATAAATCTATAACATATGACATTGGGCCAAATTGTTGCGATAGATGGTCAACCATTGAAATTAATCGACGATACGTTTCAATGTTTTAAGTATAAAAAATAAATTAGTATTTCATAAATTATTTCTATGTTTTATATTTAACTGAACTCACGATGAACATGAGGAAATAATAATTCTACTAGAATCATGCCACGAAAAACTGAATTGTCTACAATATGAAAATTTTTGGATAAGAAAAAGCGACGAATATTACTATATCAGTTTGAAATTAGTTAATAAAGCGGAATTTTAACCCTATACAATGTGTTAAAGAAAATATATAATATATATAACAAACATACCCATTTTTCATGATATTAATTCATCGGTTGGTTAACATATCTTTTGCGGAAATAACACTTGTTGCGTGAAACTGCATTTTATATCCAAATCCTATATAAATAAAATAAAATTAAATTAAAATAAATACTAATAATAAATTTATGGATTTTAATAATCTAAAGATTTATGGTAGAGAGGGTTGGGGGGGTGGGGGTGGAAAAAGGATATTCATATAACCGAAATAACTTTAAAAAAAAACACTTTCCCCATATATTATATTTATAAAAAAATTTATCTTTGATAAGAATTCCTAAGCAAAATTTTCCATTCCTATAAATTTCCATAACAAATCGTAATAAATATTCCCAATATATAGAATATATGGAGCACTATATATTTGATTGTTTTAATCTTAAGAAGCGATTGGTAGTTTTTATTATTTTAGTAGATCAATTTCCTCTCAAAAAAAAAAAATTGTCAAAATTACAATACACTTAAAATTGAAACAATCGTGTCAATGGATCGTAGTTTTTCAATGATCATATTTCAAAATTAACCCTTTTATATATAACACAACATCTTTCCAGCAGAGTGTTTAGTTAACCTATATATGGACGTAGACTGCACAATATCTAATCACATTTTGCGAATACAAACGAATGGACAAACTGCAATGAGTTATCAAAATACTTATGTTCAGTAATTTATTTGTACTGTCACGTCGACGTCGATGGGAAACATCTTTTTTTATTATGTTGACACAAAATGTCGATAACATTTTAATATATAACAACAATGATATTAATATAATACAAATTTAATATGTTAATGCATTTTTATAGTTTAAATTTTAATTGTATATAAGCGTTTTTTCTGTTATGGTATTTTAAATAATCTATACTGATTTTCACACGCAAGTAATTTTCGATTAAAAATGTGTTATGTATTAATTCTAAATCAATTTAATTAAATAAATAAATGTTTACCTTTTCGATGAAATTATTTTATTTAGTTTTTTTAAGTTTTGATCTTTTGAATACATCTATAATAAATACACGTATTTAGTAAACCAGAAAAATATCCAAGTTGCTAATGAATGTTAACAACAACAACAACAACAAAAAAATAAAAGAATAAAATCTATAGATTTTTATATTCCCATTCAATGACCATATAAATTTACTTGGTTTTTTTTTTTTTACTTTAAATACCAATTAACACCATAATTTTTTATATAAAAAAGTCGACAAATATTTAAAATAAAATATATGGAAAAAAAAACCATATAATAATATTCTCTCGCCGGTGCATAAATATATTAGCGAGCGAACACATTTATATAGATAGAAAAAATTAAAATAAAAGAATAAACACAATTCGGGATTTCTGTAATTGGATTTACACGCCAAAATTTAAACCAAAATTTATCACATACAAACAAAAAAACCGAACTTATGTATAAAAATTAAATGAAGTTCAATGTCACGTTTTATGGTATTTATTTATTTTTATGTTTTTTATTATTTTATTTTTTGTATATATATTTTGGTTTTTTATCAATCAATTTTATTTAAAACACATTAAATTACCGATAATGTTTTTATAAATATATTTTATGTATGAGTGAAGTAATATTGATGAAATGAAACATATATACAAATTGTAATAATAAAAATATATGCTATTTCAAATTATTGCACATGTAAGCCACTTATTAATTCAGCACATTTCGATTGATGTTTTGCGAAGCACCTCATAAACGATAAAACTATAAGATCGACTATAATAAGAATACCAATAATATTGACACACAATAATTCCAACATATAAGAACATTGTCCTACAATTACTTTGACATATCTCGACAATTTAGTTCCACATATATATTTATTAGTTTCTACAATATATATATTAAGAATCTTCTTAATTTAAGATATACTTATAATAATCTCTATATACTTCAACATGCATTTATATATAATTACAATAGCCCATAGACATCATATAAACGGTCTATTTAACGTCGAATACTTTAAGTTCCACAGCACATACCACATAAACTAATGTGATAATGATTATGGAATACGCATCAAGGGTTAACTCTCATGAACCTTCCTTGGTATAAATGCCGGAATTAATTCCCGATTATATCAAATCATCATATTACAAAATATTATATTATTTTACGGGTCAAACTACGTTATATGGATGATGTAATGAATTGTGTTATTCCTAACAACAACTGTGTCTTGACTATAACCTACAGTAAATTTTGAAACTAGTTCCGTATAAAAACTGATTCTTCAACTAGTGTAAAAAGAACTAGTTACAAAACTATTACTAAAGTAATGCAAATAAGAACTATTTTAAATACGCAATAATATAAATATATGACAAAATCGAAGAGAAACAAAAACGTTTTTGAACTGTTATAGAAATATATGTGCTGTTTTTAGACATTGATTTGATTTTATTTTTAATAGTGTAATGAATTTCGTATTCAAAACACATATTGTGACATTGTGAAGTGAAAAAGAAGTTTATTTAAGTAAAATATTGAAAATATCAAACAATTTTAATGCAGTAGAAAAAGATATGCACATTCTATCTAACGAAAACTGTGTGACGCAAGATTGTTCCAACAATATGGATATTTTGGAAAACGAATTGCTAACAAAAAATATCTTATGAAGAGAAATTAATCGATTGATATATATTAGAAATAAATCATTCCGTAAATGTTTCGAAGAATTGTGTTTTATTTTACACGAGGAAAACTTAGATGTAGCAGGTAAAATTAAAATGGAGCTGCAATAATTTTTAATATTTTTTTTAAATATAAAGTAAATTATTATTTTGTATTTTTAAAAACATAATAAATATTAAATTATATTAAAATATATTGTCTACGATTATTAGTTTTTTAAATTAAATACAACCTTATTTTTTTAATTTTTAAAGAACTAGTTTAAAGTACTGGTGAAAGAATATAATAATCTAATTCAAATTAATAAAATTAACCAGTTCAGTAACTATAGTTGTACAAGAACTAGTACTAGTACTAAAGTGTTTACATTTGAAATAGTTCAGTAATTGGTTATAAATTAATTAATCCTTCAACTGTAGTTGAAAAGTAATGCATAGAAGAAGAGGACAATTGCTTCTTTTCGTACAACATCTTCATGTTAAAAAAGAAACAGTTCGCAACATGTAAAAGGGGTTTAGCGTGGAACCAGTACTATTTACTTTGTAACTAATTGTACCACTATTGGTAGAACTAGTTCTCTTTCCTGCAGGGTATACTTGCACGTACCTATACCGTACATTATAACAAGCATAAATTTATTTATATATATATTTAATACATGTATTATTAGTATCATTACCAAAATTTTTTAAAACACAACTATTATATATTATTAGTTAAGTTATTTGACTTGTTATTATAATATATATGCTGTTTTATGGTATATATGTTATTATATAATTTTCAAGGAGAACTAAACGCAAATATTTGATTCCATGGAATATTTAGTCTTTTTTTATTTTCTTTCTTTTTCCATACATTTATATATATATCAATAAAAATATTTAATACCGCATTTATATATATATATCTAATATAGTATGGAATATTTGAAGACCACCCAAGAAGAATCTTTTAGCAAAGCATAAAATAATAAAATAAAAATAAAAACAATAAAAATTAACAACAACAAAAAAAAAAAAAAAATCGAAAAAACTCACTAGAAAATTCGCAAAATATGTGTACGGAAAAAAAAATTATGCTGCTCTCGCGCGCTGCACCGCATATAGTTATTTTCTTAAGATTTTTTTTTTGCTACATAACTACTCTTCTGCTATATATATAAAATATTATATTTATTATATACATAAAATTGGCAAGAATTGGCAAAAGTTTACGTTTTTATATTTTGTACATGGGATACAAACAAAAAATAAAAAAAAATGTTAAAAGTTAAAAGTCCGAATAAAACAAGAACACAAAAAAATCAATGGGGTTTCTCTTATACGTAAAATACATATAGAACCGCAAAACATATTCTCAACCTAATCAATTTTTCGGCACCGGTTTGAAGCTGAATTTTTTTTTATTTATTTATTTATATATTTAGTTATTTTCCTTTATATTTATTTATTTATTTTTTAATTTTAAATACTTTTATACCAATATGCAATGCATTGCAATTTATATATATTTATGGTATATATGCAGTAAATGTACAGTGAGAGCAAAACACTACAGGTAAAGGGTATATTATATGTATGATGCACATTTTTTTTTGAATATATTGTATATTACTTAAGTATTATACAGGGTGTCGTCCCCCAAATTTCGACGGCAATACGAAAACCCTAGGTTCTCTGGGTCACAGTTGATTCAACGTACTGAAGACTGTATCCAAGAATTTCGCCACAAGTCACAACAAACACTTAGATTGGTTCGGTCTATTGAAAAGCATTGTTGTCTATGTATTCGGGTTGAAGTAGCACATTTTCAGCAACTTGCGTGTGCTTTTGTGGGTTTATGTGTGTAGACCTTTGTGTGTGAGATCATTTGTGTGTGTGTGTGTGTGAAGGTTTGTGTGAATACATAGGTGTGTATGAAATCAATAAATTTTCTGTCACGTCCATATTGTTGGTTCTGGATAAAACCAAAAAAAAGATAACATTTTTCCATAGCGAAAATCAATTTTATACCTACATCGTTGTAGTTATTTGTGTATATATTTGGAACCAGTAGAGCCCTATCGTAATGTTATATAGCTTAAACGAAAGCTACTGAATGTAGCAAGTTTTTAAACTTATACCGAAAAAAATTTTTCATCATGATTTTTCGACTTATGCTTGAACAAACTTTTAAAAAGAAAAATGGTGTTCATCAAATTGTCAACATTCCTGTAAGTATCTCGATAACCACATGCCCGAATTGCCTTATCTTAACGCCAAAGATCTCGGTGTGCTAATGCTCGTAATGTATCAAAAATTTAAAATAGGTTAATTAGTAATTCAGATATTGATCCCAGTAGAGTACAAAACATTGTCTAATTGAAAATTTGGTTATTTGTAACTTCATACCAAAGTCGAATCGGCCAAAATGTTATATGATATTTTTGACGCAGCAAAATGACCCAGAGAATCTAGTGTTTTCGTATTGCCGTCGAAAATTGGGACAGCCTGTATATAAATACATTACAGTATAATATCATATATATATATAAATGGCAAATATGTACACATTTCATATACATTCGATATATATATATTTATAAAATAAATATTATATAAACATGTTTTGCGTGATTTTGTTCATCGGTTTCATCGTATTCATTGATAATTGAAGTAATATATAATAATTGGTAAATGCTTATATACATCTATATCTATCTATATATATATAAATATGTTACTATATTTGATGATGCTGATAATGATGATGATTATATATATATACAAATAATATCTTCTTTTTAAATTTCATTAAGTTTTTACATATATTATTATATAAATAAATATATACAAAATTATATAAATTAAATGTAAATTTATGATATAATCAAATCAAACATTTTTATATAAATAATAATATATTAAAAATAACAACACCAGGTAAATATAATACCAATCAAAATATATAAATACAAATATATATTACAAATTAAGATTTACAAAGAATTATAAGTATAATATGCTAATGATGTGTATATAGAAATTGACAGCCGTCACTCGTACACCATATATACACCATACACCATATACATATTCATTTGCAAATTACGACCATATATATATATGACTTAATTGTAGTATGTATACGATTAAATTTTAAGTTTTAAGAAATTATAATAAATATATTTGCGTTATATACAATGTATGGTAAAAGAAGCACATCAACAAGATTGAATTTTAAAATGTTGGGTATTTGAGCGAAAGAAAATAGTTGTTTAATATATATATAATTTATCAGATTTATATAGGAACTTACAATGGTGCAATGGGTGTTGTTAATATTTAATATAGACATTTTTAGATAATTAGAAAAACATCACAAACGTCTTTCAATTAATTACCAATTTGTGAATTATAAAATACCTACGAACAAGCGGGTCATCGAAAGATAGTTTAAAAATGTAAGAAAAAATTCATTAAAATATTAAAAAATAAATTAATTTCCGTTCAAAGAAATCCCATTGAAAAATTTTGATTAATATTTGTATAGTTAAGAAATAGATTTAAATTTTATTGTTCATAAATCATAAAATGCACACACACTGAGTAATTGCATATAATAATATTATTACACATGTCTAAAACTATTGTGTTCAATAATTTATCAGACAACCTCATAATTCTGTAAAATTAATAAAAACATCTCTGGGATGACTATATTCAAAAGTGATCACATATTTTTTTACCCACAATTTTGTAAGGTGATCACTTTTAAAATTAACGGAAGGTGATTTTTATAATGTCATTCGTCGTATCGGTTGGTCGGTGGTGAGAAAGTAATATATTTTAACATGTTCTTTCTTTATATTATACTGCTAAAAAAAAAATACAATCTACAAATAAATCATAGAAATATAATAAATTTCAAGATAATAAAGCGTTAATAAAAAAAAATATAAATGTTTAGTTCAATTTCGATTTTGAATTATATTCTGCAGGGACTAAAGAACACAATGGTTTAAGATTTTTAATCGTAATCTTCAATAAATAATTTTATTTTTACAAATAAAACCATTACAAAAGTTTACGAATTAAAATAATTTGTAAACAATTTAATATATATTTAAATTGAATTTTCGTCGTCGTGAATGTAGCAAATATTATTTTATCATTATATTTCTATCAGCACAACTATATAGACTAATATATCTATTGGTTATTGCCTTAAGAAAATTGATAAAATATATTGCTAAGCCATACCATAAAAACTCAAGTAGAACAAATATTTTATCAAATAAAATTTTACTTTGTTTATGTTAACAAAAAGCAAAAAAACTATCACCTGAAAATTGTCACTGTTTGGTGATAGTCACCGGTGATAAGCGCCACATAGCCGATGCAACATTTATAAAAGGTGACAGTGATTTTCACTTATCACCTTACGCATGATTTCACCTCTGGTTTTTTTTATTTTATTAGTTTAAATTTTCCAGAGTACTTCTGTATCGATTCGGTTCAGTTCCAACGAGTAGACCGCATAAGAGTTGATTACTCAGACACAAACCAAAACAATTTGCCCACAACATTGCCACAGTATCTATCTAACATTGCAGTAAATTGGTAAACTACTACGTATGTGAGTAGTTATCCATCAATTGGTCTGCAATTATGTTGCTATACATGTTATATAAATTCAACTATTCTTATGGAAGAATCGCTCGTATAGTGTTGCAAATGGATACATTGTTATTCTCAGAATACCGACCATCATCATCTATTTATTAGCAGTTCGTCATTGAGTGAGAAATCACCTGCATACATAAATTTATCAAATCAATGACAATCGAGTATATTCAAACATATGGAAAATTTTAATAAATGCCAACTTAATTGCATGTGCCACATCAAATTTTAGATGGTTTGTATAAGTTCGCAGTAACAATTACTGTTTTATGAATTTTATATTAATTTATAAATGATTACTATTTTTTTATATATATATTTATACTAACATTTGTTATAGATAAAATGTGGCTCAACGACTATATGTACCCTAAAATCGTACTGAATGCCTGAAGCGTATTTTTAGTTTGTAGTTATAATGAGCCGCCCGAAAATGCATTCAATGTTATTAATATAATTATTTCTCTTTATTTTTAGTTCCTGTTGCATTTTTATTTATTGAATGGGAAATGAAGACATTCCAAATATAAAAATAATATTATAAAATAACACAAATCTATATTTTTTATCAACAGTATGATTCATAGGTAACATATCACTTTTATATTTTATTGTGTATACATTTACGACAAATGTTCTATCGATAAAAGAATGCATTTACGAGGATGAGAGATAAGCATCGATACGTATTTTTTATTTTATATATATTTTTATACAATTACAATAAGCAGACATTGGAAATATTATTTGGAAAATTCCAATACAAATGGTAGTCAAATTTATAATTATCATAATTATAAATATCGAATTGGAATCGAAAAATGATTACTTCTTCGTAATCTAAAACAATATTATAAAGTTGCCTTTAGAATTGAATTAAGTTTGGTATATAAATACGATTTATATATATTTATGATCGAATGGAATTTAAAAGAAATAATCATAACAATATCAGGCATCGAAGATGATAAGATATAAGCGCAGTAATAATCAAGGGATGTGGCGCAGGCGAAAAGTTATTTATGAATCATATTGTATATTTCAATTTCCTTATAAAATCGCGTGCGTAATTTATACGATCGTTATATTATGTTTTAATATTTGAATAGAAATAATAATAATAATGGTATAATATAAAAATAATAATATAATAAAAATAATGATAACAACAATCAAATAAGTAAAATAAAAAAAAACAACACATAGAATATAAAAAGAATGCGGTAAAATTATTCCTACACCACAATTTTATTTATATTATAAATGTATAGATATTTTTTTTTATAAAATAAAGATACTTTGAAACATAAATAGAGAGGAATTTATATATTATTATAAACTTTACCAAATTTTCAACACTACAACCAAACACATTTTTTTTTTTGTTTTCGTTTAGATAACTTTTGGCAAATTAACACAAATTTTATATTTATCTGTTTATTATTCGAAAAGGAAACGGATGTGGCTACCGTCCTTATTTGTTATACGCATACACATATCACATCATATTATTATAATAAATATTTATATAGTGAAATTAGTTAATATAAAATTGAAATTATACAATTATAAAACATCTGTAATACGTAAATGAAGAAGAATTTATATTACTGCAATAAATTTGAAGAAGACATTTTTTTTTGAATTTTGTATATTTTAAACATAATCTTATATGCATTTATTTTTCATTTAATGACACGATTAAGGGTGGTTATAAAAAAATGAATAAAAAGTTAATTTTTTGTTAGATACGGCAAAAAAATAAATTGATGATTGTTATAATTTAAGCAGATTTTACAAATGCACACAAGTTATTCAATTCCCAGTGGATAGATAATAAAAATAAAAAAAACCTCAGTTGTTAAAGTTATGTCCTAAATAAAATGATAAAAATGATCATGATGGAAAAAATTCAAATAAACCATAAGAGTCGATAATTTTCCGGAAAATTAAATGAAAACCTTACAAATGTAGTTTTTTTTTTCTTTTCAAAATAATAGCAACGCATTAAAAAAAATAGTTCTTTTTATTTAGCAAAACTTGTACAAAATTTCTTGATGAATTTAACATCAAATCTTTAATGTGAGTTTTGATGATACAACAACTTTCAGCGATATTGTCCAATTAATGAAAAATTGCCAAATTTTAAACTATAAAAATATTTTTATTTTAATTACTATTATATTATAAGTCATAAATTCTGTTCTATCGAATAATATAATGTTTTTAAGCATTATATGGTTGAAGTATACAGGCAGCAGTAACTTTTCTGTACAGACAGAAATTACACAGAATAAATATAAAGTATTAATTGTCATACGTTATTTTAATGGTTTTTTTTTTTTGTTAAAGCTATATATTATTTTAGATAGAGATATGAAGCTTGAACAAATTAAGTAAAATAAATTGAATTAATGAGAAATTTAAATACTTCATATTTATATATTGTATAAAATTTCATCTCTCACACACATAATAATATACAAAACATACACCATCTCTGATTTTATTATTTAATAATAAAGCGGTGTACACATGAGAGTACACGCACTGTATCTTATTGCATATTAAATATTACAACAATATTATATTCATCATTAAGTTACACAATAAATTAATTTGGTATAAAATTCGATACGGTTCGATAGCCTGTCTGACGGGTATATATATATGCCATAGGTGCGTATATTAACCGTATATATATTTATATAGAAATATTTGCCTCACATTTATGGTATACATATCAAAAAATAAAAATTAACTTGTAATTATTTCGATTTAATTTTATTCAAATGAATATAAAGGTATTAAAGTAGATGTAGGTAAATATGTAGAGAGGATGGAAAAATAAAAAAAAAACTACAACGAAAATAAAATTATCATCACAAACGCATATGTTTTATATAAAGGTGTAACCAATCGAAATATACTAATATAAGAAATAAAAAAAAAATGAACAAAAGCACCTTCCTCATCATAAATCATAATTTCTTTTTTTTTTCGTTTAGTTACTTGTGTAAAGAAAAACAGAAAACCCAAAAAAAAAATAAAACGCCACGATAAGAATATATAAATTATGAAATTTTCTTCATAAAGAACTCAACTTTATAATATGTGTGTAGCGTTATTTATTGGAAACGAAATTCGAATTTATATACTGTTTTGTATATTTTGTATTATATTTATTATAAAATATGTAATAATAAACTCACAAAGTATATTTTAATAATTTACGAATTATATATATTTATATTTTATATTGTTGGATGTTTATTTTCATTTCATTCATTTGTATTTATACTCTTTTTTTCTATATAACAATATTTATAAATTCTTTTCTTTAAACAGGTTGTATTACATGTTAGTAGCCTTTGCTGCACACCACCGCAATTCATTATGAAATATGAAAGCCAGCCAGCCATCATTTCATACAAAATTTCACTGACATACGGAAGGAAAATCGATCATATCTTCATTTGAACACGTAAATTAATTTTAAAAATCTCTGCTATAAAAAATTGCGCAAATTGATTATAATTTTTAATATTGTACAAACAAGGAAATTCGTTAAAACTATGGAACGTAATTTAAAAAAAAAAAAATGAATAATTCGTAAAGACCAGTTTGCCGGAAAATTTACACCAAAATAATTTAATTTAATTTCGCACCCAAGTTATAAAATATAATGATATTGAAAAAACTAAAGACCATTTCTATAACTTCACCACTAACATTAATGAGTATAGATTGTTTATATTTAATATTTACGCAAATTCCTATATATATATATATATCGAATAAATACGATGGAAATAAGGATGAAACTAAAATAAAGGATATATAGAATCCTTGTTGACAGAAAATTACAGAAAAATTCGAAATGGATACACTCTGTCCACTTACGTATTATAATTTATCCACTCAAAATCAAAGGTATACTTTACTCTTGTATACACACATCAAGAGACAATTATCCCATCGAACAACGAAAAATGATTGGGCTGGGTCACTGCTACACCCTATTTAGTTTTCTTTTATTTTTATAAATATATATAGCGACGGGTACATAAATTTACTAAATATAAATATACGCACGAACATATTATTCCATTCGGCCATTTTTTCTTTATTATGTTATTTTATTTTACTAATAACGACAGAAAAATGCAAATTGATTAAAAAAAAATGGGAAAAGATTTTTTCGTGAGATATTAAGAAAAACAGTCATAATTTCAATATTTTAGTATAAAATAAAATACATTTTTATTTCTTTTCGATGGCTTATTTTTTTTTTTGTTTACTGAATGTTATTATTTATTTATTTTTATTGTTGTTCTTGTTGTGTTGTGTTTTTTTTTTTTTTTTTCGTTTTTAGTTAATCAAACCATAATCGAGTCGTATTAATATATAGGAAAATAAATTGTTTTTAGATGGCATCACATTATTTTAAATTACTGCATGTGACCAGAGTTGGAATTTAGATATATGTAGAATCGTGTAATTTGTAAAAACAATTAAAATCAATAGGTTAAGATGGCTTGCGAGCACGTTTTACACATGGAGCAGAAGCGTGTGCCGAAAAAAACTGTTGAATGGTAATCCAGAAGGTAGAAGGTGGGCCGGAAGACCTAAGGCGAGATAGTTACATACAGTAAACTGTGATTTAAAGATCCTTAAAATTCGGGATTGGAAAACATTGGCTGCGGATAGGTCTGGTTGGAGAAGGCTAAAACAGCACCTGGATTATAATGTCATGGAGTAAGTAAGTAAGTAAGAATAGTGTGTCAAATGTTATAAATAGAAAATAGATTATTGATTTAATTGCCATCAATTGTATTAATAATACCCACCCCCATCAAATACACTTCATTATGGTCCTTACTTAATTTAATCTCAACAGAGAGTTTTACTCGAATAAACAAATTATAACAGTATTTAGAAACATAATAATAATACAAATTTTGTAATAAGAATAAATTGTCATTAAGCATCCGAAATGGATGGGAAAAAAAAGGATATGCGAAAGGAAATGTTCAAAAATTTACATGTATATTTTTAATTTTTTTATTATAAAATATATTAAATTAAATTTTCCAGTAAATGGAATGTATTTCTATAAAGTCTAACAGTAGAACAATAAAATAGTAGGTTCTAATTGTAATTGGGACCAGATGTTAATGTTATTTTAGAAAATAAATATATTGTGCTATAATTTTTCTTTCATTTCGGTCCTGTTTGGCAAAAAGGATACATGTTTTTTTCTATTTTTATATGTTAATTTGAACATTATGGTATAATAAAATAAAAACATAAATTATCATATAAAGAAATAAGAAATTGTATTTTATTTTTATAGTTTTTTTTTTTCTTTATGATATTTTTATGTTTTTTATGTTTTATTTTTATTATTATTATTATTATTATTATTGTTATTATTTTATTTTTTGTTACTGCGGAAAATTAACATTGATTTGCCATTTTCTATAAACATTTTAATTATATATTTATATTTTACATAATAAAAAATAAATCAAATTAAATGGTTAAATTAATTTAAGCATTTGGCGGAGAGGTGTATTTGTTTAACAAAAAAAAATAATAGATAGATAAAATACACGTTTTGATAAACACACTCTTAATATAAATATACTATTATTTAATTATTGTAACTAATAATATTTTTTTTTAAGTCATATATTGCTCCAAGTGAAGCTTTATTTGTCAATTAATAAATCTTTCATTACAGCCAAGTTGGTAAATTACTTTGCATGGGAGTTTATAACAATTTACCAATTGTACTGTTATTAATGTTTTAAAAATTCTATTATATTTATATGGGTGATTAGCGCCTAATGATGAGTGTGCAGACATTGTTCATCTTAGAGTAGCGCGTCTAACACCATATTTTCAAAGATATCGGGTTTTTCTTTTTATTCCATGGGCGCTATATTTCATGATTAATACTATATATATTTTGACGTTATACCATTGCGCTCACTGAGTGTTTTAATTATAATAATTATAACTAATAATATATATTTGCATTAATAAATGTATATGTATAAAAAAAAAGTTAGGATAATTTAAAAGCAAATTTATTAACAATTTTTTGATTTAATCAATAGATATTACGTGTATTATATTATTGTTGCGGTATTGATTTTGACTTCATTTCAAGTCACATACACAAAAATGTATTAGTAAAAGTGCACTACTCTCTACTGCTGGTTTTCAAGCAACTTTTATGCGTATAATTAATAATAGTAGAGAAATTAAGAATTATACGATTACCATTATAGCAACTAAAGATATTATATTTTATAGCAGAAATATGGTTTATGGCTTGTGTAATGTTTATCGGTTATCGCATTTGATGTTCTCATAATATATAGATAAGCAAAAAAAAAAAAACAACAAGTATATGTCAATTCACGTATTTGACCTATAAGAAAGATTAACAATTAACATCACCATTTGCTTGTGTTGTGTGGTACACTCAAAACAACTATATAATCTGATGGGCAATACAGTGTAAAAATAATTTATTAATATAAATATTTAAAATATAAATAACTATTAAAATAAATTTGAGTTTTCGACTATTAAATTTTGCCGGAAAATTAATCAATTTATGAATGGCAATTTTTTTTTTTCATTACGGCCCATTAACTAATTTCCATTTTTTTTTTAAAACAGCCTTCATAAATTCAATAAATTCTTTCATATATATATATTAGAAGAGAAGCACGTTCAAAAGATTATCTCGTTCGATGTCAGTGAATATTCACACACAGAAATTTGTAATATACTGTTTTTTTTTTAAGTGAACGCTTTAAAAATGGTACAATATATACAAAAAAAAATTCTACAATATTTTAAATTAAAATTTAAATGACAATTAATTGGAACCATCGGCTATAACATTTGAACGAGATTAAATCGTTTTTAAAAATCTGTGCTATATGAAATTTATTGAATTAAATTTATTATTATCGGTTATTCGTTTTTGATATAAGGCATACGCCGAACCGATGAGAGAAATTGATAAAAATTCTAGTGTCATATATTAAACAAGTGTAACGCAATGAATATATGAAATATTATTATGTTAAAAAATTCTACCGATAAGATTGTTATGTTTTTAAATGATATTATCTCTAAATTTAATTTTAATGAAATTACCATGGATAAAATACTAAATTATAATATAATATTAATAATTAAAATATACATGCCATATCGTAATTGTTTCTACAAATTTTCATATTATAAAAAGTAATAATTAAGAATATTATAATTTAATATTATAGTTAATTTTTCTCCAAATATATATGATTGAAGTTATAATTATTATATATAGAAGAAAAAAAAAATATATCCAAAATTCCATGTGTTTTTTTTTACTCCTTAATAATATATGATAATTACCCAAGCATCCATCTGCTTTTCGTTATTTTCTCTTTGTATCCAACACTATAATAAGACCGTATATTATTAAAAATCTTAAAAATTAATTTATCTTCATAATTCATTTGTCTTTTTCAATTTTATAATTGTATATATATAAATATTTTTAACCATAACGATATATTTATAAGTAATGTGTGGATGGAAAAAAAAAGAACACAATGTTTCTTTTATATTAAGTCTTATGTGGAAGTCAAAAAATTATATAGAGAAAATAAAAAATGTATATAAATAATAAAAACTGAAACTCATTAATATATAAATTTTATCATCCTTATTGTTGGTAGATTATATGTTAGTGTTTGTGTAATTGTAATACCGTCTTTTAGATAAAAATATCTTTTTTCTTTCCATTTATTATTATTATTATTATACGTTATTTCTAACAAGCGAGATTCAACATCTTAAATTATAAATATATTACAGAATACAGAAAAAAAAAAAATAATAATAATAATATCCATTGTCTTTTGATGGGTTGTGTGTGTGTGTATTTCTATATTCATCTTATGGATATAACGCACTCGAAATAGTTTCGTTTATTAGTAGTTCCTTTATATTATTATATTTTAAAAATATATATTTTAACCGAAAACAAAAAATAATAATAATAATAATAATAATAAAAATAAAATTAATTTATTTATCTCAGCATGTTATAATGATGTTTCAAATCAAGTAAGAACAGCCAACGAGGAGATAACAACAGAAAAAAAAATAAAATAAAATTGATTTTATAATAACATTTAGTTTTTTCTTTATTTTTAACGTCGACTGCTTCATTAATATATATATTTATATATATTGTGCCTAAAGAAGAAGTGATTTGTAGGTTTTGTTGTAGTCGATTATTACGTTGTTTTTCGTTTCTTAATTTTGTTCTGAAATTTTGGATTTATATAGAAAAAAAAAAAAAACTTATATATATATATTTTTATAATAATCTCGCTCGTAAACTAAACACCGGCTTCAAATAAATAAAACAAAAGCAGTCCACACAACAACAAAAAAAAACGAAAAGATAATAATGGCCGACAGAGCAGCGCATTAATTTGTTATCGAATTTGTTATTACTTTCTAGAATAAAATTCTTATAGGGCGGGATGTTTTTTATTTATTTATTTTTATTTAGTTTTTTATTTAATAACGAAAGCTTGTTTTTATTTATTTTTTTTCCTTAGATGATTATTTATTATTATTATTATTTTTTATTTTTTTTTCCCATTAAAAAGTTGAACCTATTAAATTTCTAAATATATATATATTTTTTGGTTTTTATTTTTTAAATTTAGGAGGACCACATCTCGTGGAATATATAAAAAAAAAAATAATATTATTAGACATTCATTTTTTTCCCTATATATAATTTCTATATTTTCATAATAAAAAAATTTGTGCCGAACAAAAGTTATTTTAATTTTTAACATTTTCATTATAAATATTTATGCGGCGGGGGTGGGGTATAGAAAAATGGTACGAATATTTTAATTTATAATATATATTTTTTTAATAGCTTAATTTGATTTCAGATTTTAACTATATATTAATAATAATTAATAATTTAAAATCGAATATTGATCACGGCATATGGTGCAGCGTATATTTTATCATTAAAAATATGTTTTAGGAATCGAAAAGACTAAGGCTAGGGGGCGCGTACTTTAGTATATTGGCCTAGAATGAATGAGGATATCGAAAATATAATAGAAAATTGTCAAATTTGCCAACGGTACAGAAGTGCAAATATAAAGGCTCCAATGATATCCAATGAAGTACCCATGCATCCGTTTCAAAAAATCGGTATGGATATTTGTCAGTTTGGAAATAGTGAATATCTGGTAGTAAATGATTTTTATTCAAGATTTTTGGATATTATTACCAATACAAAATAAAACTGCAGGTGAAATATTAAAAAAATTAAAGCATATTTTCTCCATTCATGGCATACCAAGGGAAATTGTTTCGGACAATGTTCCTTTTAATTCATTTTTATTTAAAGAATTTTGTGTGAAATATGACATTAAATTAGTAACAATTAGTCCAACTTATTCTCAGGCTAATGGTTTTGCTGAGAAATCAGTTAATATATCGCAAAAAATTTACTAAAAAAATGTAAAGATAGCAATACTGAACTCTGGATAGCAATTTTAGAGTACAGAAACACTCCCCTAAAAGAAATTAATGCATCCCCTGCGGAATTATTAATGTCGAGAAAAACAAGAACGTTAGTTCCGGCAAAAGAGGTATTATTTTCACCTTCAATTGTTTCCAATATTTTTAGAAAAATATTAAAAACAAAAATAAGATACAAAAAATATATTATGATAGAAATACAAGAAATGAAACTAATTATATAAAAAATGAAAATGTTTGGTTTAAAGACTTAAAGAAAGGTTGGGTAAAGGCATGCATTGCTGATGTACACAGTACACCAAGGTCTTATTGGATAAGATTAGAAGATGGAACAATTTTAAGACGGAACATAAATGTGTTAAGAAAACGCTATTAAAAATAATTGAGTTGTTTCAGTTTAATTTGTAGAGTGCTAGTGTTAAAATCAAGAGGTAATTTAATTTTATAAATATTTGAATTTAGTACATAATGAATTAAAATTATTATTTGGAAAAGGGGAAGATGTAATATATATTAAAATGACTCTATCTATTGTTATGTTAAAGAATAATGATAAAAATTAAAAAATGTCAAAGTAAACACTAAAAAATATATACGAGCCACAACAACAAATGATCAATATTCGATTTTAATATATATTAATTTTAATAACATTTATGACCCCGTCTTCTTAATATATTATTTATAGTAATATATAATATAAGAATTTCATCAATAGATTATTTAATAACTCTTGCAGACTCTTTCATTTGTTTCGATGGCTGAAGAGTATGCGGAGGAAAAGTAGCGCAACAGCACTAAAAAATTTATGAAATATTTTTTTTTTAAATAAATTATAATAAAAGTTATTAAAAAAATTGAAAAAATATTGTTGGTATAATGACGAAAAATAATTCCTAAATATCAGTCTTTTCTAAAATATTTCTGTTTCTACAATATTATAAGAGTTCCATTATATTTAACAGAAAATCAATTTCAAATTCAAAACTACCATTTTCCATTTTCATTTATAACTATACAAAGAAGAATTATAAACAGATATTAAAGCCAACAGATTGGTTGGTTTATGCCATACGTAAAAGCAAGTGCATACATTTTAAAACTAATAATTAAAATTGGTGTTTATGTTACATTAAATAAATAAATGACAATAATTTCTATATAGAGATATTTCTTTCAAATGCATAGGAATTTAATTAAAAACTGTAGCTTTTTCAGTTGTGTGAACTTAAATTTTAATACACTCACTCTTATATAAAATTAACTGAAAAAGCATACATTTTTGGTAAATGGTCATCTTCTTAATTTTAAAAAAATACTTATGTTTTTTTTGTATAATATGCGTAATGATATTTTTTGTAAATATTTTTAAGACATAATTATGTTTTATAAACGCACGATTTTACCATTTTATTTTTAAGTATATATACACAATTACGCCACATACATGTGATCTCTGAAATAACCGCGTATATACGCGCGCATTAAATATAGATATCATATTTTATAAATTAGTTATTATTATTATTATTATTATTATAACAGAATATTATACAATATATTTTTTTTATGTTGTTGAATACCGAAATTAAAAAAACCACAACGAAACCAATTTAATTCATCATCATTTCAAATGTAATTATTATGGAATTTCTTTTATTTTGAAAATATTTCAATCCGTATTTATGGATGAATATACAAACCAGATAGCCAAACAACAAAAAAAATGTCTCTCTATATATAGTCCGTACTAACTTACAATTATTTCGGTGAAGGGAGAAAATTATTCTTAATTTATATTGAAACATATTTTAGCAGATGATATGGTACGAGTAAAGTATATATATATATAAACCATCTGTCCGAAAAATAACGGAAATGAATGACTTTCTAATATATATGATATATGGGGATCGGATAACATCATTTATATTGGCTGCTAATTGATTTATTTATGTGTAATTCAAACACATTTTGTGACTTTTTGTGGGTCGTTGGAAAAATGTATATAAAATATGTATATAAAGAACCAACGTTTAACGCTTGAAATGCATAAAATCACTAATTGTATATATCAAAATCACAAGTTTTTAACTAAGTATAATATCATTGCAGTTATTTTTCGGACGAATGATGTACGTTATGATAATAGAATTGGATATATATATATTATTATATTTACACATTACAAAACAATGCAATATCATCAAAGGGGAATTTAAGTTCGTGTAATTCTTTTTATGATTTTATTGAAATGTTGTTATATTGTATAATTATGTCATTTAATAAATATAGGGTAATTCAGATCGAAGACTGCGCTGCATGCATTTGTTATATAGTTTTTGTAAAACCACATAAAATAGATTTTCAAATCAATTACCTATACCAATATTTGCTTGAAACAATATTCGAAATACGAAGCATATTTTGAGTATGACATCTTTGACAGTCTTTTCTGCACAGTATATATTTCAGTTTTATATAAATATTTGTATATAAATATAATTTAACGATTCTTTATATAGAAATATTTTGCCGATCTTATACACACACACACACACACACACAGCCACTCATAAGGTAAGTTTAAGAATTATTTTCTCATCCACTTATATATAATGTTGTAAAACAAAATAAATATAGAAAATATTACAGAAAACCATGGTATATATAAAAACATCATCTATCTCTCTATTTATCTATATAGCAATAATAATTTAGTAATAGCGCAATTTGTAATAAAAAAATATGTATATATATATTTAATCTTACCGAACTATCTCATTAAATAATTAATCATAATTTAAAAAGTTGACATGAATAATAAATTTAACACATAGAAAAAAAAAAAAGAGAATTTGAATGAAAAAAAAAAAAAATTTAGAATATAACGAATCAATGAATTATTTTTTTATGTTTTGTTCCAAGATATATAAAAATATTTAAAAATTATTTCTCGCTATTTGTTGAATTAAAAGTTTTCATTTTAAAAATAAATAATATTCTATTTTTAATTTATACATTTTATACACAGAAAGAATTATTGTATACTATACAAGCATTTATATTGTTCTCATATATATAATTATGAAAGGAATGACTGCCAACTCGCGTTCTTGAACAAACCAAAGTATATAAATGTACAGCACAAACAGTTTACTTTGATAAAAATTGGTAATAATAAGGAAGAAGCACAAAAAAAAACCCCATCCGATCGTACGATTTATATTGTAAATGATCCTTTTCTTATATTCATTCTGCAAGGCATGCGTGTGACAACTCTCGTATGAGTAATTCTTTGATATATGTGTAAGTTCTTATTTTAAAAACGGACAATATTTTATGATTATTCTTATACATCCAGACACACAATACAGTCAATCATATGTAGAAATAATATTATTTAAAATCTATTACAAAAATGTATAGACAAATTGAGAAGAACATCTAAACACAAATTTTGTAAGGCCATAAATATATAGATTTTTTATTTTTCATGAATTTTACTTATGCATTTTAAAAATATGATACATTTAATTTCTTAAATTTTATAAAATTATAGTTTGCCAATATTTAGAAAAAATAGTTTAATTTAAATAAATTAAATTAAAATCATAAATACATTTATTTTTTAATAAATATACAACAAGTATTTTCACAACAAAAATTTTGTTAATTTACCAAATTTGGAAATTTGGAATGATTTCGTGCAGTAAAATCGATAATACAAAGTATATTTGTATGAAAAATAAACTTGGGATATTTTCCAAATTTATGTTTTATAATTTGTAGAATAATTTTTGTCCGTGTATATAAACGCGCAGCGGTCGTATATAAATAAATATAGCTATAAACTCGTACTCGTACTATACTATACATGACGGAATTTAAATAACAAAATTATTAAAATAATTAATGTGTATATCACAGATAATGGGAAAATACAACAACAAGAAAACAACCAACAACCAACAACCACAAAAAAAATATGGTTGTTATATTATTAACATTAACTATTAATTTTCATGATATATAAATTTTATAATCATGTCAAATTTTATAGATTTACAATTTACGACTTCTGAACCACTCTCTGCGGTATACCTTTTTATATTATCGAATCTTTATATATTTTTAAGTTTATTTATTTTATTTATTATTTTTTCTTATATATATGGATTTTTTTTTTTTATTTTTATACCGAAACTAATCAACGTTTTAAAGCGTAAACCGTATTTTAATGATGGCTGCTCTACGGGCGCTGCAACCATTTATATTTATATTTTTGATATATACAAAATTTTTATTTTATATAAATATAGTCAGAGTTTATATTATATACATTAATTTTGAACACATATATATAGTTACGAATATTTTTAATACATAATTTTATTCGTGTTTCATTTTCTTACTTTTATGTAACTTATAAAGGAATATATGTTTTTTTATATACACAACATTCGGCAATATATATATATATAAGAATTTTGTTGAAACGCAAACTATATACCTTTTATATTATATACACATTTTAATAAGAATAGTTCAATATTTAACCCTTTCTGACAGAGTTTTAAAATTTATCCGCTTACACTATAAATTGATAAAAACTTTTTCATTTTATTGAATCATCTCCTACGCACGCACACACAGAATACAGTTTAAACAAAAACTTTAAAACAATTTTAAATGAATTTAAGTATTCAGAATTTATAAAGTTGTATGGCTATGCGAAAGTTAGTCTAATAAATTTTGGGAAAATAATTTTGGTATTGTAAATTTCCACTAAACACATTGGACCCATAAATCATCATCAGAATATAAGACGTAAACATGTTTGAAATCACTATCAATATACAATGAATGTAATTTTAATGTATTTCACAATAACGGCCGAACCTATATGTGGTAGAGAATTAAACTCAAAGTATACTAAGAAAAAAGTACAGATGATGTGGTGTTATTTTACATCATAAAATTGTTTTAATTGTCCAGATTAATGTTAATAGATGACCGACGAAAGTTATAAACAAATTTTCCAAAAAAAACTTAATGATTGAAATTTATAATTTATATATAAACCCATTACTTTTTAAACATTTCAACAAATAAATAGAGTACTATTATATAATCATTATTATTTCAATATGATGCTAAGAAATTATATGGTAGAAAAATAAAATTAGGTTGATGAAGTGACTCGTCAGACAAAGTCTTAATCTATCATTGTGGTTTCACTAAAAAAAAAAAAAAATCAGCAATAACTAACAAACCAAAAGGGGAAGATTGGAGCAAGATAATACCTCAGCAGTGTTCAACACTAATCAATATACACAACACATACAATAGATTATAATTAATCTTTATGTTAAATATGTGTCTAATAGAAATTAAAAATAGTTATTTTATATATATATTTATACTTAATATTTATCAATATGATTTATTTATTTATGCTGTCACATTGTCTAAGGAATATTATATTATTAAAAATTCTAACAATTCAATATACAAAATTTTTATTTCATTCTCTAATGCTCATCAAAAGTATTGTATTAATTCGCTTCAGTTTTAAAAATTATATAATTCTTGAAAAACATTCAATAAACTGTATCGACAAATAATATAGAATTATGTTTTTGATTATAGGAAATTGGTAAATGTTGTTAAGGCTCATCAGCTATCGTTTCGTTCGTTATTAATATAATGTAATATATATTGAAATCAGTTGTGGTTTTTATAATATCAATTATTATCGGATAACATTAATTCTATATGTGGAGAAATGTAATTATATTTATCTTTACTACAATATTTAAAAAAAATTGGGAATGAATGGGTTAAGTAATCGTATAAGTAAATAACCGATAGGATAGTATATGTCGTATATAAAATTGGAAAAAAAAACACAATACCATCTCGCATAATATATGTATATCAGAGCCCAGAATAAGTTGTATTAAATGAAAGAGGAATCTCCATCTATATAATATATAATATAATACATAAAAAGTTATATTCCAATCGTTTTTATTTTAGGAATTATATTATATACAATATCTCTATATAGTGATATTTCAAGTAACAAATATAAAATTATACATATATATTAGTGAAGAAAAAGTGTTTTTTTAGCTTTTAATTTCGAAGGCTTATTTATAAAATATATACGTATTTATTATATATAAGATATGGTATGGTATGGTATGGTATGGTATGATATGGTAAGGTAAGGTAAGGAATATATTGTATATATATGTTTCTTATTTGTTTGTTTGTTTGTTTGTCTTTCATTTTGATACTGTTTTATTTAGTTGTATTTATTTTTGTTGTTTTTTTTCTTGTGTGTGTGTTAAGAAGCACACAAAAAACTATATAAATATATTAATATTATCTTTTAGAAGAAATATATAATATATAATATATGAAACTATATATACGAGACAAGTTTTGTATAGGGACGATTTATCTTCATATATATATATAGAGTTTTAATAATATCAGTTTATGTTTCACTCGTTAAATATATACCATATATTGTATATATGGATGGATATACTAAATGTTGCTGATGAAATCATTGCTTTAGGTATTCTCTATATATATATATATTCATATATGTTTATAATAGAAGCAATGTACAGGTTTATATTTATAAGTACCTTTTCGTATACACATGCACACATAATTTTTTTTAAATGAGATACGTTTGTACACATCATCACTAATATTCCTTTAATCATATATATTGATTCATATAGGTTGATTCTTGCCCTATATGAAATGACGTACGTAAATTATAGGTTGTCTATAATTGATAGAATAATAATAATAATAATAATAATTGATAGCAATTAACCTATAGTTAAGGTATCAATTATGCAAAATATTTTTCCAAAATTTTATATTATTATTATATAATTTTACTATAAATAATAAATACAAAATATTTTTTAATAAAAATTAAAGTAAAAAAACAGTACTAAATGAAAACATATATTCATATAGTACAATTAAAATTTATATTATTTGATAACAGAGTGTGCACTCAAGCAGCAGTAAAAATTTGCATAACTAAATTATAATATTAATACAATTCAAAAATACAAATCTTAAATCAATAGTTCGTTAAATTATATTGTATATTAAAAAAAAATATTAATAAAGATTTATTAATCAACCTTTCACAAACATGATTATACTATTAAATATAAATAAAAACAGATTACCGCAACAGAATAATGATCCATAAAATCCATAATATCTTTATATTGAACGATCGAAAGATTGAAATTGCGTTTGAGATAGCTGACATAATAGCTTCGATAAAACATTTGACATTAAAGAATAAGCTATTGTTAAGATGGATGAAGCGTTTGATCATTAACAATGCTCACAAACAATTAAGAATATATTCGTTTGAACACTTCTCATCGTTATTTGAATAGGTTTACTCGTCTCTTGATGAAACATAAATTCATCACATGAGAAACAAAACCAACAGTCGAACTAGTGCTTTTTCATGGCGATAATGCAATCCATCTCACACATCAACAACTGCACACCATGGTCAAATTACATGAATTTCTCCACTTAATTTCTGTTTCCGAACATGAACAATTAATTGTAAAACTATGGATAGAGATTTACATCAAATATCTGTAAGTATAATGGAAGCAACAAACACCCATTTTGCAGACCTCAATGAATCCTATAATCCTGTAGACGTATACGCCTTTTATTAATTTCATATTCAGTATTATTATTAGGAAAATTAAATTTATCTAATTTTTTTTAGTTATGGATTTTTTAATTTTATTAATTTACAATTTACAATTACTATTTTTTTGTTTCTATTGCCCTAACTTGATAGTCTAATTTTCGTGGTGTTTATTTACCAACCCGCATATATAAATAGAATACAAATTTTAAACCATGCTTAGAATCAAACCGCCATTTATATATGGTATTATAAAAGCATAAAGTATAAACATTAAAAAGTCACAAGTACACACACACACACACACAAACAAAACAACATAACAAAAATAAAAGTAAAACATAAAATTTAACGAAAAACATAATATTTATTGTATATAAAATATATAAAATTTTATATGTAACAAGAGACAGAAAAGATGTTTTTATTTAATGATCTTGCATGACTTGACAACAATATCTAAACTTATAGTTATTATTACATAAAAATGTATGTAACATTATATACAATAAATATATATATATTGTTTGTAACGCAAAGTAGGTACTCAGGTAATTCATGTAATAAAAGGGTACCATATATAAATACTTTTATATATTTATTAAATGTTTGTGTTATATAAATATAAGTAATAATGAATTCATATTATATATTGATTGGAAATGTTTTTTATATTATATACATCGTTGCATATACTCATATATTGAAAAATATTTGTTCCAGTTGTTGGTTGGTTGGTTGAATTTATTTATAAATATGTCATTTGGTTTGATATACATTTTTTTTTTTTTATCCATATGTATTTATATGAAAAACCATTTCCTTTAATGTACGGTATTCTAAATAATATTAAATAATAAGTACCTGAATGAAGTTATGTTTGTAGAATATTAATTGATTCTCTTTGTCATTTTAAAAGTTTTATTATACGTCTATTAGTAAATAATTTTATCGTATATTAAGTATAAATATTGTAACAGTGTCTATACGATACGATACGATACAATTTTATAATATTTTGTATTTTTATTCACGTACATATGGAAAATCGGTTTTTTGTTGCTAATAAAATGTATTAAATAATAAAGTAATGTAACATATAAGTACCTTTTATGTACAAAATATATACAGAGTAATTGATCTGCTTTAATGAAAATTATATATAACCGATATATTTTCCACATAATTAATATTTTATATATATAAATAGAATTTTTATGGGCCGTATATAAGTTACATATGATATACACATAATTGCGGATTGTTGTCCTAAACACGCAATAAAATTGTTATATAATACATTATTACATACAACACAATATAATATAAATAAATAAATGGAATGAAACGTGAAAAAATAATAAAATATGATAATTCTTCGATGAATAATTTATTCTAATAATTTAACATATTTTCTATATATATACGATATTTTATACAATAATAAAGGAAAATATCGTTCGATAATTATAAAATAGTTTAAGAAATTAAGCTAAATTATCAAGCGCCTATAGACGATACGGTAACGAAAACACTATTCACAATATTAATTTTTCAGAAAATTTCATTGAAACTGTTCATATATATAATTCCTAGTTAAACATATTTATACAAAATTTCATTTGGTGAAGAAGTGATCAAATTAAAAAATTCTAGAGTTTGAAAATTTAACCACACGTCTCTCTATAGATAAAAATATATTATCAAAATTTGTTTTGTTGGGCGGTGACAAGCTCTCAAAATTTCAGAAATAGTATTTAAATTACAATATGTCGCCGGTTAGTGTATAACACCACATTAGGATAACAATTAATTACTATAGATTTTATCTGTTTTATTGAAAAATATTAAAAATTTCTATACTGTGGAATACAAAATAGATATAAAAAAATAATTTATTTAAAGAATTATGACTTACACAAATTGAATATAAAATTTTGTTAATAAAAGTAAAAAATTAGTTTACCAGGAAAATGTATAAATTGTGTGGTATATTGCTTTTGTTATATTAAAAATATGATGTTGAAATGGCATAGTAAAAAAAATTCATCAAAACAGTACATCGTCACATATAGGCAAATAATTAATGTCAAGAGCAGCCACTCAACTATATACGTTCAAAGTTTATTGCACCACAAAATTCACCAGACAATTTGCGAAAATCTATTGTATAATTATCGTTTGGTATATATCTCATTCAGTAAGACACCATCATGTTCATAACTTAAACCGATTGTAATATAAAATTAAATTGTACAATATTTCAAACAACAATGGGGATTTTTTATATAAATATTATTATAATATTTATAAAACCAAAAATATATTGATAAATTGAATTTATTTGTATTGTGACAAAAAATGCAAAATGATGAAAAAAAAATTAATTTATATTAAATGTTTCTCTAACTCTGTATAAAATAATTTCAGAAAATTCTTGATATATTTAGCAACATCTGTTTTTAAATTACCAAACATTTTCAATTTGCTATAAATTACATTTTATTTATAAGATATCTCTTACATAAAAACAACAAATAGTTTTTATACATGATATTATTATTTTATTGAACACAGATGATTAGGATAAGAATTATTCGCGCTCACACATATAATCCATAATATTTTTAATGAACTTTTGTATTATATCTTTATACTACAATTGACATATATACAATATATTAGCGATGCCTTATATTACGCTAAATGATTTGTGGTAACACATGATGGAATTTTACCAAGCGCGTTCACCAACCTTACCTCGGCAGAGACGTGAAATTAAATACAATGAACTAACAAATTTCTGATGGGCAAATTTCAGTATATATAAATATGAAAATAATATCGAAAATTGTCTCATGCAAATTTTTATTAATTGATATTATAAATATACAAAAAATTCTGGACGATCTGATCGAAAAATTATCAACAATTTCAAACACAAATCATTATTATTATTATTAGAAACAAAATATATTTAATTCTAATTTCAGAATCTGCGTCTATCATCTAATAATACAATATAATTTCTATACGATTGTAATTTGGATGAATAAACTAAATATTTTATATATAATAAAAGGTAAAAGTTTTAAGTTATAAAACAAAGAGTTATTCTCGTGCCTTAGAACAACCACTAAAATTAATATTATGAAATAAAAACATAGTTATTGATTGATTTGATAAAAAGTTCACGTTCCTGATTTATGTTTCTCTCTCTCCATATATATATATCTCTAAAATAATATATATTATAGGTATTTATTATATTTTTCTATAGTAAATATTGAGATAGATGACTATTTTATAACAATTCATATTATTCTCATAATCATATTAAAACATAAATCATATTTATTTCATGCACAATATTTTTATATGTATATATGGAATCTTATATATATATAGATAATTTTGATACATATTACATGTACCACCACCCTAGGTTCGAAAAATAACCGGTACATGAATTAAGATAAAATAAAATAACTCAACTAACTCAAAAACTTGTATATTTTGTAGCATAAACAATTATAACCGAATAATGGGGTTAAGTCTTTGTTCTTTATATACCAGTTATAGGAGTATGAAGTGAGCCGCTGCCAATAAATGACTGTACTTATATTAGTAATTGTGAAAGAGTCTTAATGCGATGTTTTTTTTATTGCTTTGGCATCTGTGAACAACATTCAGTGTGGTAAATTCCATTTGTAATACAACAACATAAAATTTTATCGTGTTAAAAATGTCTAATTTTGTGCCGTCAACAAACGATTTGCGGGTATCATTAGTTTTTTGTTATCATTTAAAGAAACACGCAACTGAATCTTAACGAATGCTTGTAGAAGCTTTTGGTGATCATGCTCTATCATTAGCAACATGCAAAAGATGGTTTCAACAATTTAGAGACAAATATTTTGATTTGAGAAATGAAGAACGTGGAAGACCACCAAAAAAGTTTGAAGACAGTGAATTGCAAGCATTTTTGGACGAAGATGATACACAAACTCAAAAACAACTTGCAGAAACCTGAAATGTAGATCAAAAAACAATTTCTAATCGTTTAAAAGCAATGGGAAAGATGTAGAAAAGTGTGGAAAATGGGTTCCACATGAATTGACTGAAAGGCAACAATAAAATCGAAAAACCATTTGTGAATTGCACCTTCAACAAAACAAAAGGAAGTCTTTTTTGCATCGAATCGTGACTGGTGATGAAAAGTGGATATATTTTGAGAATCCTAAACGCAAAAAATCATGGATTACACCAGGTAAAGCAGCAACAACGACTGCAAAACCAAAACGATTCGGTAAGAAGAAGAATGCTTTGTGTTTGGTGGGATCAGTAAGGTGTGGTGTATCATGAACTTATGAAACCTGGTGAAACTGTTAATACGGTTCGCTACCAACAACAAATAATCGATTTGAACCATGCATTATTAGATAACCGACCAGAATGGACAGAAAGAAAGCGAAAAATGTGTTAAGGTAATTTTGCAACATGATAATGCACCAGCACACAAAGCAAAACCAGTTCAGGATACGATAAAGTCGCTTGGATGGGAGCTGTTACCACAGCCGCCTTATTCACCAGACTTGGCTCCTTCGGACTACCATTTGTATTCATCGATGGGACATGCTTTGAAAGAACAGCACTTAAAAAAACATCTGAAGAAGTTGAAAATTGGCTATCTGAATGGTTTTCGTCCAAAGCAACACCATTTTTTCGACGTGGTATACGAAAATTGCCTGAAAGGTGGTTAAAATGTGTAGAAAATATTTTTGATTTTTCTATTCTAAATAATGTGTTTTTCTTTCTTTCTCATTTCATACCGCTATACCTGGTATATAAATAACATTTTTAAAGCGATGCTCAATAACTTAATGTATTTTGGAAATATAGTGAAGGAAATGTCATGAAAAGATTGCATAAATCCATAATCAGCAACCAATAGATGGATGGCATTGGGATGATCCATATAATTTCAGTTATTTTGCGTACACAACATTGTACACATATATATGGTACAAAGCAACATATTGTACGCGTTCATATATATATCATAAAATATATTGAAATTGGAAAATGCTTATTATGTAATTTTTCATAAATGTACTATCATCTATCTTACAATATGTAATTTATAAAATACATTGTATAAAATAATATTATAAGAACACAAATATACCTTTTTTGAAAAATAAAATAAAATAAAAAATTGATGTATTTTATACATAAAAAGTTATCCACCAACAGTTATTGTGTGTGGAAAAAATGGGAAATATGGTTAAATTATTTTGCCAATATTATACAAATTACACATAAGCCACACAGAGTTTATTTATTATTATTATTATTTTTTTTTTTCTTATATTTTGTGACAATATATTTTATATAAATTTTTTCTATATTTTTTTGTATCATATATTATTTCGTTATACGGTTATTAAACACAAAACATATACCCAACACAACATTGAGCAAAAATACAATTTGCAACATATGTAGATATGTTTATTTGCTATCTTATTATGGTATTATTATTATTATTATTATTATTATTATTTGTGTTACGACATATAGTTCCTCATATCATATCATATATAATAATGTATATATATACAAACGCACACAATCACACCAAATGTATATACAATAAAACGAAGGAAAAATGGGATGTTTCTTTTCTTTGACTTATTTATTAATAAAAATAACAATTGTATTTTATATACACATAGTTATAGTTATAGTTATAAATATATATATATATATATATACACTATATATTGACGATACCCAAATATTGCTGTATCATCATCCCCTAATCATTTATCTTTGAAATATATATATATATATAAAAATGGTTAAATAAACGTACATATATATCTACTGTGTTAAACCACTGAAACCGAATGAGAAAAAAAAACCGAAACTTTGTGGTTGATTATGAATTGTATACAAATTTGTTGTTGTATAAGCACTTAATAACATCTGCCGCGTTTCACCACAGATTTGTTCTATATGATATTTACAAAATTGAAAATTATATATATTGTACAATATATTTATGAATGCACCTATATATGTGTATTCCATTATGTAATACATGTAATATTCTATTTGGTTATTATTATGATATGATATATATATATAGTGTACCATTATATATGGTCGCAGGAAGAACATTGAAATAATATTATACGCACGCAAGGATGATTTGGTAAAAAATAAATAAATAAATAAATATAAATAAATAAATAAATAAAAAATGTATGAGGATAAAAGTAAATATTACAAATATTGAACGAATAGAAAAACATTTTTCAGATATTTTATTTACAAAATATATAATAATATGGAGAATTGCATAGATATATTATGTTAAATATATTAAATTATACTAAATAATATGATAATAATAAAATTTATGATGTGTTTACAATTTTACACCATCATTTTTATAATATGGAAACTATAATTGAATGTTTGATGGTTCAAAAATGCGGGTTTAAAGAACAAATAAATTAATAAGAACAATTTAAATATTATTTTAATTTTATTCGTGTCCATATACAACAATACATATACAATATATTGTTTGTGATTTACTTAACAAAAAATTTTAAACAATATATTATGTGTCACGTGCTGAATTATATATAGATTATTCAATAATGAATTTAAATTAAATTTTAAATTTTAATTTATATTCATTAAAAATATGTATCATATAGGAATATTCATATTTAACTAATTAACTCTATCTATATATATATTAATAATGTTTATAATCGAATGCATAGTGCAAGTCAATTCTATAATATTGAGTGTATGTATCTGTCTGAGACTTTATATGTTCAAGTATGGGTTGTGTTTTGTCAGGCGGATTAACTATACTTTATTTTTGTATAACTTTATGGAAAACAAAATGGTTGAATGTTTGGAATTACGTGCATGGAAGACAATGTCAGCTAAATGTCTCTGTTTTTACTTGCTCATGAGATATAATCATAATAAAAATAATGTGTCGCACATTTCCATTCAAATGGATTATAAACAATTATAATCGATTGGGCCGCAACTGAAAATCTTCAAATTATTTATCAGTCGCACCTGAAATTTACCTACGAATGACATGCCACAGTCAAAGACATATACAATTTAACGTGTAAATGATTGAAACGTTGTCTTTTTATCGTGTGTTATATTGTGAGAATTATAGTATTTATATTAATTATTGTGATCTAAAATAAATGTAATGTATAATTAATTTATTTATAAATAAATTCCAAATAAATTTATAATCAATAAAATATTAAGGCCTTTATATACTTAAGAATTTTCAATTGTAAAACACCGAAACGAAAATTAAACAAAAATTTATATACAAAAAAAAAAAGGAAAACTAAATTATTTCTATATATTTTTCTTTAAATCAAATACCCAAAATTGAATATGATTTTTTCTGGATTTATTATTAAAATAAATTTAATTAATATGTTGAAAAAATTACAAAAAATTGTAAATACAAAATTTATATATAGACGAGAAATTGTGTGTAAACAATTTTTCAACTTCCTTTGCACCCACCGCCAACCACCACATTGAATTTAAAGTTTAAACGCCATTGCATAAAACGACAAACATTTAATTATCGTAAAATAATTATGCTATTGGAAAAAATTACTATATATAAGCAATAAATCGAGAAAATTTTCCGATTATAGTTTATGATTTAATTATGGAAAACTTATGTTAATTTATGCCATATATTCAATAACAATGTCTAAATGATATATTTTATGTGATATAATCGCGACAATGGATTATTATTATACATGGATTGATTGCCAAGACAAACGTTAGGATCAATCGCATAGATAAATAGTAAATGTTTTTATTATATAGAAATTTATATTAGCGGTTATTCCTAATGCATCTGTAAATTTTTATTTGAATTACGTACTATATTATTGATAAATTGATACTTTAACTGTAAATACTTAACCAGTTAACCAATTTTTGACAAGTATATTCGTCATGAAAAAGGTGCAAAAATTTTGCGTCAGGACGAGTATATTCGCAATATGAGTAATAAGTATTAACAATTTGCAAGACACAACTGGTTAATAGTCTATATATAATAGCAATAATTATATTGTAATAATAATAATTTATTTATACTTGTTTAGATTTATTTGAATGGAAAATTTCCTTTTTTCCTTTTATTTTTAATACATTATTTTTCATTTCATTAAAATTTAAATTTAATTAAATAACCTCCCCATAACAGCGCTTCTGTGACTGATATAAATATTACTTATTTTTAAATATAATATAGCTTTGTGATCGCAAACTGCTCCGTGTGTGTGTGTAGTTCTCAATTAATTATATCAATAATATTTATTATTTATGGCAATGATTATCAATATGATAAATCATATTTTGAATTAACACAATACTACGTTACACTTATTAAATATATTGATAAATAAATAATAAGGTACTCCGTGGCATATTTGGTCCCGTCAAAGAACAGAATGGTTGGAGGCGACGATACAATTTTGAATTAGACAAGTTGTACGGTCAACCAAATATTGTCAAAACAATCAAGATCAATAGATTGAGATGGCTTGGACACGTAGAACGCATGGAGGAGGAGCGTGTGCCGAAGAAAAAACTGTTAAATAGTAAACCAGAGGGTAGAAGGAGAGCCGGAAGACCTAAGGCGAGATGGCTAGATGCAGTAAACTGTGATATAAAGATTCTAAAAATTCGGGATTGGAAGACATTAACTGCGGATAGGTCAGGTTGGAAAAGCGTGTTGGAGATGGCTAAAACCGCACCCGGGTTGTAACGCCATGGAGTAAGTAAGTAAGTATAATATACAAACAAAAAAATATTAAAATTATATATGAAATAATAATAACCTACGGAAAAAGGAAATGCATGATAATCAAACTAAATTTAAGAATCATCCATTAGTTATTATTAATAACATTTCATTATTATTATTATTATTATTATTATACGGTTAAAATAATAACATATAAAAACATATATAGTTTATCTTTAAGTTATTTCAATGTGGTTTTATTCACATATAATATATACATTTATAGTATATTAACTAAAAACATAGTTATAATATGCATATAATGGCTAATATATGAAACACATTGCATTTTATTTAAATTGGCAAATTGATAGGTTTTACAATATTATAATATTATATATATTTGAAAAAGTATAGGTAGTATTAAACACATTCAACATTTTATTTTATTTTCTTTGCAAGCTATTTATTTTTATTTGAAAGGAAACCACAATTTTCATCAATATGGGAACAATGGAATAATACTTATTTATTTTTTTTTATATATATATTCTCACATCACATCTTGTTACAATATATATTTGCGATCGCTGCTTATTAGTATTATTTTATAACAAGTATTTATACATACAAAATTAATATTATTATAAAAAATTGATCTGGTTAAGAAATCAAATGATTTATTTAATACTATATAATTATATAATTTAATGCAATTATTAAATATATTGTTATATATTATTATTATTATTATTATTATTATTGTTATTATTATTGTTGTTTATTTTACCATATTTATATAATGACTATAATTATATTGTACTAAGTATATATATATAGAGTATCCCAATTATCGACGGCAATACGAAAACACTAGATTCTCTGGGTCATTTTTCTGCGTCAAAAATATCATATAACATTTTGGCCGATTCGACTTCGGTACCAAGTTACACGCAAATAACTAAATTTTCAATCAGACCGTGTTTTACACTCTACTGCGGGATCAATATCTCAATAACTAATTAACCGATTTTAAATTTTTGATACACTATTAGCATTAGCATACCAAGATCTTTAATTTGACGTTAAGATAAGGCAATTCGGACATGTGGTTATCCAGATACTTACAAAAATGTTGACAATTAGCTGAACGCCATTTTTCTTTTTGAAAGTTTGTTCAAGCATAACTCGAAAAATCATGATGAAAAATTTTTTTCGGTATTAGTTTAAAAACTTGCCACATTCATAAGCTTTCGTTTAAGCTATAACATTACGTTAGGTCTGCACTGGTTCCAAAGATATACACAAATAACTACAACGATGTAGGCATAAAATTGATTTTCGCTATGGAAAAATTTTATCTTTTTTTGGTTTTATCCAAAACCAACAATATGGACGTGACAGATAATTGATTCCATACACTCCTATGCATTCACACAAACTTTCACACACACACACAAACGATTTCACACACAAAGGCCTACACACATAAACCCGCAAAAGCACACGCACGCATATCACCACAGTTTTAAAGAAACAAAGCCTAAAGTAATTGTTGAAAATGTGCACCTTTAGCTCGAATACATAGACAACAATGCTTTTCAATAGACCGAACCAATCTAAATGTTTGCTGTTGCTTGTGGCGAAGGTCTTGAATATAGTTTTCAATAAACTGAATTAACTCTTCAAGTGAATTAATCAGAGTTGCATATACTTTTTCTTTAAGGCAACTCCATAAATAGAAATCCAATGGATTTAAGTCTGGAGAACTTGGCGACCATCTTATGGGACCACCTCTGCCAATCCATCCTGTATATTGATTTATTATACGTATAGAAATTATATAAACCATATAGGAATTAAATTTCTAATATATATATATTTATGTAAAGTATTAGAAAATAATATAAAATATAAATAAAATGTGGCGTCGTGTAAATATATTAAAATTTGGTTAGCCCAATTTTATATTGCAAATAAATTTCAATATTTCAAAAATACAATTATAACCCTCAATTTTTTTTTATATACAGTTTCAATTTTAACATATAGCTTTTTAATTTACTTAATTATTCAACACACGTTGGTCACATAAATTTTAATATTTCATGTTGAAATCGTAAGGAAAAATAAAACTATCAATATAAATATATACCGAAGGATATGAAATTATATAATAATTATAATACTATTAAGTTCATACAAACATTTTTACGTGTAATAGTATATTCTAATTGAATTCATATATATATACAATTAGGCGGGCGCCAAAAATTCTATATATATATATTTTTATAACGTGTACATTAGTACGTGGTATATTTATGGTATATATAAAATGAAAAGATTAAATTATCCAGATTAAAGTTTACCTCCTTTGAATTTTTTTTTAAAAATAAAATTTATATTTGAATGAAATATAGTAAATGTTTTTTAAATTTGATGACAAAGTCATAAATTTAACTTTTTGTTTCTATACATATATGTACAATAATATATTGTGGTGGAGTGACTGAGTGTATTATAAATAATGTAAGTGGTTAGTAAAAAAAAACAAAAAAGAAGTAATAGGAGTCGTCTTTATTTCACTATATATATAAATTACTTACTTAAGTAGAAAAAAAAAAACACCAAACAAGATACATTAATATATTTTTGAAGGAAAATATAACTACAATTCGATAGAAAATTTAAAAGAATAAAATGTTTTTTATTGTGTGGTTCCCACATGCTTTTTAAAATACGATTAAGATTTAATCATAAGATTATGTGTGTGTGTGTGTGTGTGTGTGTGCACATATGTAAGAAAAAAATAAAAATATAAGTAATAATTTAAAATATATATAAACGAAAAGTCTTCAGCACTTTTGTCAATAGTTTGTTTTATTATTTTTTTTAACAAAAATATTTTGTATTTTGTAGTTTATTTTCCAGATAATATATTGAGTTTTTGAAAAAGACACTCTACATAAATATATATATAAATTTATATCGCTTCTTCTATACGACCTGTTATAGTCGTCAGTTGTATAAATTATATGAATATTGAAAACAAGGAAGTTTTTTTTATTTATCTAAGATTCATTCTTTTTTTTTTTTATTAAGACAATAAATAAACCGATACAAACAAACAACAAAGGTAGTCACAGTCAGTTGGAATATTTAATTTTCATTTGATATATTTTTTTAAAATATGTGTCTCTATCTTCATATATTGTATTTATAGGTACATATAATTAAGTATATAATATAAATTTAATGAGTGACCGTTGGATCTAATGTGGAATGTTCGATTTCAGTATAAATTAACAATAATAATAATAATAATGAATTTAACATTTTTCCTGTAAATGATTCCATGAATCTATATATTGTATGTATACAGACAGACAGAGAGAGAGAGAGAGAGAGAAGAATTCCGATAAGCCTATAGATTTATTTCGGATGTACAACCGATTTTGATAGACGTTAATCGTGCACAAGAACCACCCGAAAGTTTTACTGCAATTGCATGCATATCAAATAATGTGGCGAGTTAAACTACTCAACCGATTTTAATATTAACATCAATCGTTTCATTATACCAACATCTTAACACCGAAGACCATAAAAAAACAATTAAAATTTCGTAATATAAATTTACCAGATTATATTGACAACTGAATTTGTACTATCTATTAACGATACGAAAATAAAATTCAATTTAAATTAATAGTTTTGAAATTAAAATTGTATTAAAATTTTATGTGCGTATGTTTTTTTAAATTATAAAATTATAAAAGAAAAAAATTCTATTCCCCAACTGTTTTCAAAATATGCATATTTTAGAAATAAACATAAGTAAAACCATATATAATTATAATAATCAAAAAGGTTATCAATAAATAATTATGGAAGCCCCTGCAGCCAAAAAAACATAGATTATTATTATTATTATTATTATTATTATTAAAGAATAAAAATATTCAAATTAACGTTAATAAATTCAAAATAGATTAAAAATAATTTCCAAACTAAAAAATAATACCATACGCATGTGATTAATAATTAAATTATAATTTTTATACATAAATATGAATATAAATTTTTACGACTTAATAATAAATAATTGTTTTACAGAGTGATGATTTTAGGTTGTTAAGTTTTGTATATTAAAAAATAGTTTTCGAATAAAATTACTATATACGTACGAGTATAAATATATAAATAAATATATGATTTTTAAAAACATTTCTCAGAAAGTTTATAGTTTTATTTATTTTTTTTATAATAATGATGTGAAACATCAAAGTGTTAAAAAATAAATATGCTTAAATCTATAATTATTATTACACGGTGCCGAAAAATAATGCTATGTGAAAATTATTATTATATAGGAACACAAATGTATAAAAAAAACTTAAGAGAATATAATGTTTTTTCACAGTTAACTAATGGATAATTATAGCAAATAATTTCGTTAAGAAATTAATGAATTAATTTTAATTTTATATTAATTTGATAATGTATTTTATTTTATTGTATATAACAAACAAATTTTTGTGTGAGAAAATATTAGGAAAGCTACAATTTTCACAAAATTAAAAACAATGAATAAGAAAATTTACTGTAATATTGAAAATGAATTTAAAGTCTTTGTGTACAGATATTTTTTTGCAGTAGACGACTCTGTCCATAGTTTAGAGAATATACAAATATTAATGTTTTTCTTTAATAAATAAAAGATGTTTCTTTGTTAATGTAATGAAATGTTACATTTGAAGTTACAACCTCCGCCCATCTTTCATGCAATTTACAGATTGTCTCACTCACTGCAAAACATTTCCGCAACACTTTTCTTTGCAATAAAATAATGTAATGACATTTTTTTTCAGAATAAAATTTTGTTCAATGTTAAGTATGACTGATACCACATTTTCGTATGGAATATAACTGACGGTTCCGTTTCGTAGAATGGATTCTTTGGGCGCCATTTTGTCATGACTAACATAAATCAGGCTGTATTTAAGCGATATTGTTTTGGAATGAATTAAGTATCGTATATTGTTTTTTATGGCATAACACATTAACTAAACATATATATATAGCCTGATACAAAAAAGTGCATTGCGGTATTAAGTCGATAATAAGATCGTTAAAATTCGGAATTGGAATGCGTTAGCTGCAGATAGTTCCGGTTGAAGAAGGATAAAAACGCACCTGAGTTTTAATACAATGCAATAAGTAAGTTAAGTCAAATGATTCTGGGTGCCAATTGACTGGTCGATATCTCGAAATAATAGATACACCAAACATTTTCTTCAGCAAATTATTGAAATCACCTGTCGTCTATATCGATATCATCAAAAATTGATTGAACATTACTCTGTAAAACAACTCCATTGACCCATGCATCAGAAGAAATGAAAAATAACATAAACCACACGGCACAGTCAATAAGACAAAAGGATCATCAAGTTCCTCTAAAGCACAATGAGCCTGCGTCATTCAATTAATCATGAAATAATTATATAATGCACTAACATTATATGTCACAAAAATTATATTGAAATAGGTTCTTTAATGTTGCTACAGCTGTATGTTAAAGTTAGAGCATTCCTATTGGAAAACACTTAAGTAGTATTTACGTGTACATATTCATTTATAATTATACTTTATATTATATATATTTATAATTTTAATTTTATAGCATATATTGTATGGTAAGGTAAGATATATAGATATAGAGCCATAATAAATTTATAATTTCATTTTAAATAAAATTTCATAATTATTTTTATATATGGTACTTAAAATTTTATATCATATATACACTGTGTCCAATATATTCTCATATACATATAGAATAGAATAATCTTCTATATCAATTGGTAATGGACACACATATTTGGAAGGATTTGGATGATCGCTGATTTTAAATATTTTTTTCATATAACGTCGAAACAAACAAATTTGATATCATGAGACATATAAATGGTTTTGTGCCTTCAATCAAAATCGCTTTTATCATTTTGAACATTATGTGATACGATTATTTTCTCAGAACATGAAATCATCACCGTTGCAATATATATAATGCTGATTAAAAACTTTTTACGTTGCTCGAACAACAATGGTCCAGTAGTAAACAAATTCTCAATTACTTCATAGTTGGTAACTGGTACACTAAATCGTTATAGTATAATTAAAAATTATAGAATTTGTTATAATTAAGCAAAACGGTAATAGTAAATGAATTGCTCGCTATATATGAGATCAGTTTGCGAACCAACAAGATTATGTTGATGCTGTGTTAATTAAATAGTGGGTGATGCTGTGTAAGTAAATAGTGGGCAAAAATATATTATATGGACACGGTGTATAAACACATAAGAATAAAAAAGTTAAAATTACATATATCTTTTTAACTAATTACAAACAATATAAATAATTTTATCGGTCATATAAAAATGGGGAACAGCTGTAGTATATATTACAATATTTATTATTTAAGTTTAAATATTATATTCGTCGCTTATTTAAAAATAACCATTAAATGAAAAATTTAAAAAATGTGTGTGTGTGTGTGGTGGTGGTGGTGTGTTATTATATTTTTTGAAGAAAATTTTAATCATCACCGTGTTATTTTATAACACATTAATTTTCATTATTATTTTTATTATTACTTATCTTTATTATTTTACGTGTTGGTTGGTTATATATATATATTTTTCATCATTATTATTCATTCTGACACAAAAATAATAATCATCCAATTTTAAATGGTTTTTTTTTGTTTTTGTTTTTGTTTTTGTTGTTTGTGTTAAATTTTCTTATTTAAAAACTGTTTAGTATTATAACATTTACAGTCCACATAATTAAAAATACATTACACAATGTGATCACTAAATTGATTTTTTTTTTCTCATTTAATTCCATCGTATACAAAATAATAAAAAATAAATATAAAAAGGTTATTATTTCTCACTTTATTTATATTTGTACGTTGGAGAATGATTAAAATTATCCAGAGTTCAGTCAATTATTACATTTTTGTTATATATATATTTATAATATCGTTATATATTATGGTATACGTACAAACATTTACCTCTTCATATGATAAATACATTGTTATATATATATTATTATTTAATATTTTTATTTTATTTATATATATATTTATTATTTAAATTCCGACCAACCAAATGGCGCATATACAATATAAATGTGGAAAAAGAGAGGCATCAATCTCTTGTAAATAAGAACATAAACAACTTATCATAATAATGTTTTATGTTTTAATAAAAGAAAGATACATATAAAGGTTAAATAATTTATTATTTATAAAATAATAATAATAATATATATATTAAAAAATGTATAGGTAATGGTACAGGGTTTCCCAATTTTCGACGGCAATACCAAAAACATTAGGTTCGCTGGGACATTTTGTGTCGTTATCCAAATGCCCGTTTTTGCTTTATCTTAACGTCAAATTAAAAATCTCGGTATTCTAATGCTAATGGTGTATCAAAAATTTAAAATCGATTAATTAGTTATTGTGATATTGATCCCGCAGTAGAGTGTAAAACAAGGTTTGATTGATTGATTTGGTTATTTTCGTGTAACTTCGTACCGAAGTCGAATCCGTCAAAATGTTATATGATATTTTCGACGCAAAATAACCCAGAGAACCTAGTGTTTTTGTGTTGCCGTCAAAATTTGGGATACCCTGCATATGTAATTCGTAATGTATAGGTATAAAATGCAAAAGAAATAAGAAATCACGATTCACATCACATAATAAAATATACAAAATATTGTTCATAATATTTATACACCACCAATAAGATGAATCCATATAAAATTGATAAATAACTTGTTAGCTATCGTGACATATTACTATATTTATATATATATATACGAGTACATACGGTAATTTTCATATATATAAGACCATAACATCTATATATATATATATAAAGTTGTATATAATATATTCCGCATAATCCTTTTTGTTCATCAAATTATCTGCAGCACTATGCGTATATATTATTATACACATATTCGAGTATCATCGCACTACATCATATGTAATATTATTGTTTCTTCATTATCTCCCCATATTTATATGAATTTATTCGTTTTTAGTTTTTAGTTTTTTTGTTTCCTCTCAAAATATTAATAACATAACGACGCACAAAAATCCATTGCAAGAACGCGAAAAGCTTATTTTAATATATCTTATATAAAACTTAATGTTAAACACTTGTTGCGTATTTATTTATATATTTTTGCGTATATATATATATTGAGCATGCGATAGATATATAATTATAACACTTTTCTTATATAAGTGTTATATCACAGAAACGTGTTTTCCTTTAACTTTTGTTTTATATAACCTAAGCGATTTTTGATGAAATAAAATAATTATCGTTTTGTTTTTTGTTTTTTTTTATACATGCTCTGCCCTGCTATACCAGGTATAGGAGTATGAAGTGAGACGCTGCCAATAAATGGCTGTACTTATATTAATAATTGTGAAAGAGCCTTAATGAGATGTTTTTTTTATTGTTTGGACATCTGTCAACAACATTCAATGTGGTAAATTCCATTTGTAATACAACAACATAAAATTTTATCGTGTTAAAAATGTCTAATCGTTTGTGCCTTCAACAAACGATTTGCGGGTATCATTAGTTTTTTGTTATCATTTAAAGAAAAACGCAGCTGAATCTCAACGAATGCTTGTAGAAGCTTTTGGTGATCATGCTCTATCATTAGCAACATGCAAAACATGGTTTCAACAATTTAGAGACAAAGATTTTGAGTTGAGAAATGAAGAACGTGGAAGACCACCAAAAAAGTTTGAAGACAGTGAATTGCAAGCATTGTTGGACGAAGATGATACACAAACTCAAAAACAACTTGCAGAAGCCTTAAATGTAGATCAAAAAACAATTTCTAATCGTTTAAAAGCAATGGGAAAGATTCAAGAGTGTGGAAAATGGGTTACACATGAATTGACTGAAAGGCAACAATAAAATCGAAAAACCATTTGTGAATTGCATCTTCAATAATACAAAAGGAAGTCCTTTTTGCATCGAATCGTGACTGGTGATGAAAAGTGGATATATTTTGAGAATTCTAAACGCAAAAAATCATGGATTACACCAGGTAAAGCAGCAACATCGACCAAAACGATTCGGTAAGAAGAAGAATGCTTTGTGTTTGGTGGGATCAGTAAGGTGTGGTGTATCATGAACTTCTGAAACCTGGTGAAACTGTTAATGCGGTTCGCTACCAACAACAAATAATTGATTTGAACCATGCATTATTAGATAACCGACCAGAATGGACAGAAAATAAGAAAAAATCTGTTAAGGTAATTTTACAACATGATAATGCACCAGCACACAAAACAAAACCAGTTCAGGATACGATAAAGTCGCTTGGATGGGAGCTGTTACCATACCCGCCTTATTCACCAGACTTGGCTCCTTCGGACTACCATTTGTTTTCATCGATGGGACATGCTTTGAAAGAACAGCACTTCAAAACATCTGAAGAAGTTGAAAATTGGCTATCTGAATGGTTTTCGTCCAAAGCAACACCATTTTTTCGACGTGGTATACGAAAATTGCCTGAAAGGTGGTTAAAATGTGTAGAAAGCGATGGAAGTTATTTTGAATAAAATATTTTTGATTTTTCTATTCTAAATAATGTGTTTTTCTTCCTTTAAAAAAGGCTCATTTCATGCTCCTATACCTGGTATTATAAGCTGAGGTTGATATATATGCATAAATTGCTCCGCATCGTATATGTTTATACCAAATTTAATGGTTTTATTTTTTCGATTATTTTTTTTAAAATATACTCTCGCATATTTTTATTGTAGAAAAAAAAAAAAAATTATCTCCTTTTTTTATTTAAGTTTTCGGATAAAATTTTGAACAGGTTATAATTTAAAAAGCCAGCAGCAAATTAATTGAAATATTGCACATAAATACATTGTATTGTGCGTGTATAATAAGGAGTAAAAACAACAAAAAAATCAAATTAATTACATATTTATTTTGTTATCTGCTTTTTTCCATATAATAAAACTCGTCAAATACGTTTTATGGTATATATCTGTATTTGGAAATATTTTATTACAAGAACGTAGATGGTGTGTGTGTGTCACGTGCAAAATAAAAAAATGTTTCAATTTTAAATATTATATATACATGGGCGGCACTGCCCAAGTAACAATTTGTACGTACTTTCAAAAATGAGGAAAATTTCGGTGGAAAAAATCCACATATTTTCCATGGAAAAGATATATTGGAATTTGTACAAAGAATGACCATATAGATTTTTCACTTAATATTATAGTATTTATTTTTTAGAGATCAATTGAAATCTTTGGATTGTCAGGGTAATATGTCTAACAAATATCCGCGGTTCATAATTTATTTCACCAATTATCCAAGACAGTGGTTAAAATTTTGTATATTTCGATTATCACTATAGATATAATCCTCACTCTTTTTAATTTATTTTCATAATTTTTAAAATAATCAGCAACTCAAATCGATATATTTCCGAGGAATTTTGTAAGACCTTTTATGGATTTTGTTTCTTGTTTATGTAATCGTTTTATCTGCCAAATTTCTACAAAATTATACTAAGAATTTATTATTTTAATTTCACATTTAAATTACTTTTTACATAAGAAAATATAAATATTATACTTTTTATTTATTTATTACATTAAATTTTGTTTCAACGAGTCACAACCTGTTATAACAAAATGTTTGTACGAGTGCACTTGTCGCATCACCTATTTTTGACAAAATCCACGTGGATCTGCTTACAAAAAATATGAATATAAATTCTATGGATATTCTGTGGAATAATATAGAAACGAGAAATACTTCTAAGGAGAATCCGTGGAAATTATCATCGGAAATATACGCGGATAATCCAAGGACATTTTTTATAAAACTCCATATGGACACCATGGTTGCACTCATCATATAAAATTCCAGAAAACATCCGTAAGAAATCCATAGATATTTCCTCGGATTAAAACTACAGACTACTATATATATATAATGCGAAAATATTGCGGACAAACTACGGACAGTGTTACTAGGGTGTTCATAAAATTAGTATAATAACTTTCTAATGTATTTATATGGATCTGGGTAAAACCATTAACTAATTGCTTATTTATTTATGTATCATGAACAAAGTATATGTGAAAGTTTAATCATAATTTGTCAAAAATATTGTATACAAGTGACAGTATAGTTTTTGTACTTCGAAAAATATATAAATAATAGAGACAAAGAACTGTTTTAAAATTGTTAGAATTTCGACAGAAACGCTTGAAATATGTTTGCCCAAAAAAACGGAATAACCTTTGTCTGTTGTTTATTGTTCTTAATTCAATCCGAATTTTTATTGGACAACCGATATACCTATATATTGTATATTAAATACAACTAAAATATATTCTAGATATAAAACTAAAGAAATTATGATATAGAAAAGAATACACAAGTCGTCTCAACGTACTTCAAATGTAGACCAAAACATTCATTATTACACTAAGTAGTTTGTAAATTACTCCGGCAGGGAGTAATTCACCTATACATTATATGGTATATGCATTTGTCAAAAATTATAAATGTTTCATTAATTCCCTTAATTTTTTTTATATTAGTAAATAGCCCCCGGATAAAATAAATGTGCACGCAGACATTGTTAATTTTGGAGAACTAAAAAAAAAAAATTTAACAAGTAAATTTTGGAAATTGAACCTGATCGATCTGAGCATTAATATTACCAGGGTACGCTACCGCTAAATGTTTTGATAACAAAAATTAGTTGAATTATTAAATTTTACAGCAAAACGTGACGGCTTTAAATTAATTATTTCATTATTTGCAAAAATATCTCCTATATAATAAATATGAAAAAAATGGCAATAGATTTAATAATTCTATAATTTTTGTTAATTCTGTATAAACAAAAAATAAAAAATGGTCGAAAGGTCCTTTTTTTATAATTAAATTATTATACTGCGGTTATTTTTTATATAGAGTGATTTTTTTGGAGATTGATATTATAATTTAAATTTGAATAAAACACAAACTATTTCAAATAATAAAATGTTAGTTTTTTTTCTCTCATCGATACACCAAAATTCCTCTGTCGTGTTGTTCCAGTCATTAGCAAATTATGACTGCTTTTAAAATACGAATTTTAATTCGAATGTTTTAAAAATTGTCTTATATAGGAATAAATAATGTGTCATCAAACATGAATACGAAAATTTTGCGTTATATATATATTTTGATTTATAATCCGTTTAGACTAATTTTAAATATAACTTTTTTTTTATCTCAAAATGCATATAATAAATAACTTACATATTATAGTTTTGTCGGTTCTGCACTTATTTATATCAACATGAATTGTATATAATATACAATATATTTATTTTCATTTTAATATAAAATCAAAATGAAAAACTATATATTGTAAACATAGAAAAAGTAATAAATTATCCATTTTATATATTAAAAAAAAAAATTTAAGGAAAACCAAATAATGGGAATAAATCCATCCACCTTTATTTTAATAGATCGACATATAAATATTTATATAAATATATTTGATGTTTTGTGTATTTATTTATTTATAAATAGTTATTCCCAATATCATCATAACGAATGAAATGTCCTTTTTTTAATTTTATTTATATTTTTTTTAATAAATCTATTTTTTATATCTATTTATATATTTTTTCAAACCCGCTCAAATACAAATTTTTATTGGTAACACATTTATTTATTATACGAATATTACGTTCTACATATATAATATTTACGATTATTATATGAAAATTATATAATAGCAGGTTTGTCCATGTAATATGTGTCGCATGATAAGTGTAGTGAAAGAAAAATATTATAAACAACCGGAGGGAGGGCCACCCATGAAGCAGATTTTGATGGTGACCGCGTTTACAAATAATAATTTATTTAACTATATATATATGGTGCGCATTGTTACTATTATTATAAATTTAAATTGATTTTACCGACAATGATTTAGTCAAAATGTTTTGACTTTTTGATCAATACTTTGATGATTTTGTCGCCGACACATTTAACATCAAACTCTATATATATATTTTTTTTTTTGTTATCCTAATCTATTGTCAATTTATATTTCTACATGTATTATAATTTTGTATAGAATTAGGTGTCGGATTTATTTGAACATATTGAAATTTAATTCTTTCTATCTATAAATATTACAAAATTATATAGTAATTTATTATATGATGTATTTTTTTTTTTCCTTTTACATTTATATATAAAATGTACCTTCTTTTTAATCTATTACCTATATATTGATAGGTTGGTAAACATATATATAATTTATATGATTAAGGATAAGTAAAAGTTTATCTAATACCATATAATATAAATAAAAACATATATACGTTTACATGTAATAAATGAAATGGATACCATCCTTATTATGTATAAACACATTATATAAATAAACATATAAGTGAGGAGTTCAAATAGTCAGCGGAATATTTTCTATCAAACTAGATTCATTTCATATTTCGGTCTGTAAATTTATTTGTATTATATAAAATCAGTTGTGATTAAATTCTTCGTAAAAAAAAAAAAAACAAACAAACAAAGGTTTAAAGGCGGAGATTAATTTTAAGATATTGTAAATGTGTTATAACCTTCGTCTTCAAAAACTAATGTGCGGTTATAACTTCCATATGTGCCTATATGCTTGTAGGTGTGGAACTAGTTTTTCATTAAAATGTACTATTTTGTAGACTATTAGCAGGAAATTCATTATATAAAGAGAAGTTATCTTGAAACTTGAACATATTGCTCAACAAATTAGTCCGCGAAATATTTGAACAATCCATGTATTTATACTTTTGGTTGCGATAATAAATTAAATTATACAAAAGAATATATAAATATAATGTAGGAACTTAAAAAAATTCTCGTTTTCATAAAAATATATTGTATATATTTTCTCAGCATTTAAGGACTAACTAAATATATTTTAAAATATAAAGAAACTGTCTGCGAGTATATAATTCAATTTTAAATCTATATAAAATAAAAACTTAAATGTATTCAATGGTTTAGCGGAAAACTTCGTTGGATTACATATTCCAAGAACTAGATTAAAACTTTACCATATTCTTTGATGAACAATATTAGAATTAATTAATTGTGAAAAGTATTTCAATTGCAAATGCAAATCCTTCTAAAATTGTATTTGTAAATAAGAGTGAATGCTTGATTTATAAAATAGTGGACGACGACGGGATGCGTTATATTATATAAAAATTTTTCAATATTTCAAAATCTAATTATAGTGGTTTTTGAAATATTTAAGAATGTTGGAATAAATGCGAAGTTAATGACCATGATGATACATCACAAGCTTTCATTCAATAGAATTAATATAGAACAATTATATATAAAAAAATGTTTGGTATAAAAACTCTTCACAACCGATACCACTGTCCACCATTTTCATGTTAGTTATTAGTAAACTGCGAATAAACAACATACCACAAAATGAAATATCAATAAAAATATATGGGAAACGAAATTTTCGTGTGTTAACAATAAAAATATAATAATAGTGTAATGTGTAAATAATGTTATAAGCCTTTGTACACCCGCACAATACAGCCATATATCACATATACGCTGCTTATAATAATATATTATTCAAAATATTAAATTTCTTAATAAATACACAGTCATTTTGTCAATAATAATAATAAATAGTAATAGTTTTGTATATAAATTATTATAAATAATCACATGTAATTTACAATTTTATTATATATAGTTTTTATAACCTCTCAATAATATTATATATTTATTAACCCGAAATTATGTAAATAGACACACATTTTTATATCAATTATTATTATATTATTATTATTATTATTATTATTATTATTATTATTATTAGGTATTTGAGTTATAGCTATAAATGTACAAAGAATTAAATGTACGAGTATCAATATATTTTGTTGTTTATTGTTTGATACAAATTATAGTTATACAAAATTCAGTAATTGCTTCTAAAAAAAACGACTTATATTAGTATTTTTCTTATTCTGTTATAAATATAAAATAAAATTTATTATAAGTAAATAAGTAAATAATAAATAAAGGCAACATATATATATAAAAATAGTATACAATAACCATCATTACGAGAACATATAAAAATGTATTTTTATATAAGTAAATAAACATTATATTCATTTTATATTTTGTTAAAGACATTTTTATGTAAACATAGAAAAATGATATTAACTTGAATCAATTAATTATTAAATAAATATCAACATTTTTACATATACTTGGTGTCCTCCGGCTACGAATGCAGTGTAAACCTTCAAGCGAATGAATGATGTATACGGGATATAATTCTAAGTCGAAAATAGTATAAATGATACTGATTTTATTTAGGGTTCTGTTTTAGTGATAACATTCAGTATAAATGTATTTATTATTTCGGTATAATCTTAATTTTAGTGTACCTATAATTTCGAATCTAATATGCAATTACCAAAAAATGTATGTTCACCGACTTTGTAGAGAATTAAATTCCTAATTTAATTGTAACAACATATTTTATTTTTTATCCAAAAAATGCAACTAATGTGTTTCGCTACAATTCTCTAAAATATTTCATTTAGCTAGGACAACAAAGTTATAAGGATTAGAAAAAAAATTGTGCAAGAAATTAACAAATAAGAAAATAAATTTAAAATTATTTGAAATAGATTTGATATTACAATGTTACGACGAACAATTTAAAATTTTATTTATTTTAATTACGATCTCTTACAGTTTTACTTTAAAAATAATACTACCGAAAGAAATGCTTCTGTATCTCGAAAACAGAGTCCAAAAATTGAAAAGTGTCCATTGGTATTAATTAATTATGTCATCCATCATACCCTAGAAGATTTCCATCTGCACTCGTACTGTACACCCTGTACTTGTATAGTTAGTCATATTTACACATGTATTTAGAAATTATAAATTGAATCGAATTACAATATACATAGACTCATATACGACATATAGATTGGTTGGCATATATATCATATGTATAATAAATAATCAATGTATTAAATGTCGATATGTATAATTAAAAACAAATAATATATGTTAATATTACTAGTTTATGTATTAATAAAATGCGAATGAATTAATAATATATAAAAATTTTAGTTTTACATATATATTTATTATAAATATGGTAATATACGCACGTCCGTATATTAATTTCAATTCATTATTAAATAATAATGCGATAATGACAATTTGTTTATTTACAATAAGATAATTAAGATAATCCATATATATTAATATTAAATTCAGATGGAGATAATTGGTAATTATAAGGGGTCTTATTCGTAGTCTGACAGACATATATTAATGTTATAATAGTTATTTCCTATATTACATAACCGATTGTTAGTAGAATTGATAATTCAAAGAATAACGGCCCTGAAAGGATATTTTTTCAAATAATGTATTCGATAAATTATATGAAAGAGAATTTACAAGGATTTGAGTAGAATTGTTGTTTTATGAATTAAGAAAATTTTTAAGGACATCACAAGAATATTTTTTTTGAATTATGTATGCAGCACCGTTCAGTATCGCATGCCCATATTCAAAATTTTATCCGTGTAAAATTATTAAAATATTCTTGATCGTTGATCGTTAAGTTCAATACAATTTCTTATGTTTAATTATTTATCTTATACATGAAATGTTTTATGCGCCTAAAGATAATAATAATCATCCATGTAAAATGGGGTCGAAATATCGCAAACATTATATTGGAAAAATTAATCTTGTAAACTTCATATAATTTGAATTGTTCTTCATCACATCAATTCTACTTAATTCTGTGTTTGATTCTCTTTCCATATAAGGTGTGTGGTTTGCACAATTTAAAATAAATATCCTACCATTTTTATTCGTTATTAAAAAAGCACGTGTCAATGGGTCAACTATATATTATCAACTAATTTCAATGCCAAGCACAAATATAATACTATAATATGTATATATTATAAATACAAAGTTCCCGTGGTCATAACCAACAAACAAATAAGTATTGTGTGCAATAATTAGTAATTTAGTAATTTATATTATCATATTTTTGTATATAAAATAAATACTGTGCGTAAATAAATGCTTGATAACAAATTATTATAATATACACACGACTATAAATATAACGAATAAATAATAGATTATATAAATATATATATAGCAACCACACCTAATTATATAAAATAGTAATTTCGTATATAGAAAGTGATTTAGTCCTAAATTAGGAAAAAATAATATACAAGCACAAGGTATATGTTATGAAGAACTATTCCTCATCTCCATCCATCCATGTCATATAACTATATTTATTTATACTCACGTACAGCCATATCATTAATGTATATCTATCTACTTATTCATATATATATATATGCTGTCAAATTTAACATGTAACACACCCTCCCGCGTTGTATTATAGTGCTGGTGTGTTAATAAATTTTAAGTATATATGAATATTAAATATTTCTATCCTATATACACACAGAATATTTATAATGATAATATTATCAAGATTTCATATACTTTACGTGTATAAATTATGAATAACTCTATAGTTAAAACATTTACTATATACTTTTGTTTTCATTATTAACCCCTAAAAAAAAAAAAAAAAAAAAGTAAAATTCAGCATAGATTTTCATCTATAAAATTAACTTATTTATTTTGTTAGTTATATATACAATATCAAAAGGTTGAAGTGTACATCATCATCATGATCATCATCATCGTACATATAATACAATATATAATTAAACTATAACTAAATATATATATATATATTTCCTTTCCTATATATATAAAAATACGTTTTATCATCCCTGCGTCATGTGTTGTTAAATGTGAATATATTGTATAAAAAGTTATGGTTTATGTTTTGTATGTAAAATATACATAAACAAGCAAAAATAATATTAATAGTAATAAAATAATCTTCAATGAATTATATATTTAATTTTGTTTCCCTATATTATTATTATTATTATTATTATTATTATTATGTTATATGGGGTATGCAATTGTATACATATATTTATTTATTTATATATACGACTGCAAATACAATACATATATACACATATACTCTTAAAATGTGATCCCATATTTGTAAATGGTTTAATGCCAGCCATTTTAATTCAATATTTAATTTCTACCCTTATTTTAACTTAGTCACGGTTAATTTTCGAGGGTGAAAATTCAATCAAAAATTCTTTATTAAACGCCATTATTAGTTATTATTATGTTATAGTTGTGTTCAGCAATTCTCAGCCCGATATATATTATAATAATAAATATTTCTTTTACTATATACTCATTCCCAACATGTACATTTACACGTAGATAGATTTAGAAATATGCGTAAACGTACATTATACATTATCTTTTTATACAATTATTATATTAATGCATTATTATAGATAGATATACAAGATATATATAATATAAATATAGAAATGATGACGATTGCAACTACATATCCAAACAATTATTGAGTATATCGAAAAATAAATTATATATTATAATGAAAATCTTTTGAATTTTTATATATTATTTTATTACACATCAATATCTAACCGATATATATATATAAAAATAAAGTAGAAGATATACTGTGTGTGTGTGTGTGTGTGTTTGTATATATATAAAAAAAATATATCCACATAGATACTCCAACCCATATCTTAAGAAGGGTATATATATATATTGAATGGGATAATATACTATACGTAATAAACTAATAAAATAAAAGTAAGGGTGTGGTTTTATATATATGATATTGGACAGTGTATATAATAAAGCATAAATTTATGTTATATATATTTTTTATCTGGTATAGCATCGCCAGTATTATATGATAATGTTTACACTTACTTACTTCTATATAGAAATGTTGATGAATCGACATAAATTTTATTTTACAAAATGAATATATTGAATTATAAGAGTCGATTCATTTTTATATAAAGTATATTTTTTTTCAATCTATTTATCATTTTGAATTCAAAAACTATATAGAAATATTATTATTATTATTGTATTTAGCTGCATTCGCGATTGATGTATAAAAATATCATGGTAATTGTAACATCTGAAAATTATATTAAAATAATTTTTTTTTGTTTTCTATTCGGAAAAATTTTTAAATTGTAAATTTATAAATTCAATGCACCCGATATTTTACATTTATTCGACTTTGAAAAACATACAATAAATCACAATTGAAAGGTTTTACGATTTTAATTTAAATACCAACAGAATAACAATATATGGTTTTATCGGAAAATTAATCAGATTCTGATTGAGACCAATTTTAAAAAAAGGTTCGACAAGAGCGTAATGCAGCATACTATGGCTATGGTTTTATATTAAAAAAAAATTAACCAAAACTACTTCCAAACTATATAATTCATCGTATTCCGAAAATAGTAGAAAAACGTAAAATGTTGAATATACACCAAAATGTTGGATTGAGCTGAATTGATCAATGAAGCTGTTAATCGTATACTATAGGTTACACAAACATCAAAATGTGCAGAGATCTCAAACAGTCAATGATCCAACAATTACAAATTACTTCTAAACAATTCATTACATTGACACCATCCATGCACAAATTATTTTCGGAAACAGAAAAATAGAAAATGGTAAAATTAAAATGAATATGTCGAAAAGCAGAACAGTTTTTGTTTCGATTTTAATTCAAATTGAAGCCTTTCCTGACCTCAATACATTTGTTACAACTATCTAATAATTATTTCAATTCCATTTGCAAAATTACCTAAAAAGTACGTTGCCTCAAAGTGTGCGTTTTGTATAGTCACGTATGGTCATTGAAATAATAACACCTTTTTAATTTCAATTATTTTGAGAATAAATTACAACATGATGTTAAATCAAATGGGTAATTAACACAACACAAACATTACTTTTTATCAAATATGAATAATAATTGAGACATGTACATTGTCACTTTGGACGAATTCTGACCATAATGTCATTTAAATAATAATATCATAATATAGTAATTTTTTTGTCCAGTTGAAACAAATTCTTTGTGGATCAATAATATACCATATGGAAGAATTTATTGTGTGGCATGATTTTAATAATTCAATATATGAAAGTACTCTAACGAACCCCGTTGGTTTAACAAACTTTTGGGTGATGTTCGATATTTATCACACACACATATGCGATAACCCTGATTGAATATTAACTATTGTATAAATATATATAATAATGAATACATATATATTTTAGATAATACTCACTGGAAAATTAGGGGTTGTAAATTCTATTTTGTTCAGTATAAATTTTATTATTTTGTAAAACCATTATTTAATACTTAATTAATTCATAAATTCGTTATTCAATATACAATATAATTATTATGCGCATTAATAAATAATTATAATCCGAATAAGAATAATATTTTTCTATTTTTATTATATTAACAATTTTCTATACCATAAAAATATATTATTTATATTAGTATCACATAGACAAATAGATAACACAACGTTTATAATTTCGTAAATCGGTATATATCTATTTGAAACATTTATTTAAGCGTCAGCCTATTTTAAAATGCATCATCTATTAGTCTATGATATTTACATCATATATTAGTATTAATAATGGCAATTCAATTCACCATTATTATTACCTCATGTACATAATTTTATATTTTCCCGACAGTGTGGTAACACCCTAGTTTATTTTTCTGAATTCAATTGTACATAAATGTATATTATAACGTAATGTAATGTACGGTATATACAATACAATTTCCAGCTTATACGATTACATCAACCATTTAAATGGTTTATATGTTTTTCAACCACCAAAATACAAACATTAACAATGTTCACCCTTCTTTATTATAAATAAAATGAATATATACATAAATATATATATATTAAAGGATATTTTGGTTTAATACAGATAACAACCTCCCCATATTAACTATGTTTTCTGTTTATTAAATAAATAACACCGTATCTATATATACCCCCTCTCTGTATAGAACCTATATAGTACAAACTATAGCTATTTACAATATAAAAATATATATATTTATTTATGCACTTACATATTGCGTATAAATGGTATAAATAAAATTTGCCATCAATTCTATTATACAGGACAATGGAATTACATTACATTTATTCATTTGTTTATAGTATTTTATATAGAAATATATTTTATGTTATATGCATTTTATGTAATATATATGTTGTAACTACTAATTGTAAACGTGTGTACATAAATATATATAAATGTTTATAGAATAACTATGTTATTGAGCAAAGACTATCGAATACCTCAATAAAATTTAATATGAAATCAGATATTCGGATTCACATTAATTGATTCTTCTTTGTTAAAAATAACACTGTTGCGAGGAAAAGTTTATACGATACATATATGCGTTACTATATGGTATTCAAAAATAGTCCCATATGTACTATAATATATAATTGTTATATACTACCATATTTCTTGAGTTTCCGAAACAGACATTTATAAATGTAGTTATATTATTTTTGAAAAATACATACAACTGTTGAAGAAGGCCATTATGAAACTTTTACCATAATCTTAAATTGATAAATATAAAAACTTAAAAAAAAAAGAATCAAAATGATATAGAAAATTGCGGGAATAAATGCAATCAAACTAAAAACGAGATTATGTTGAAGAATAAAATAATTTTTATTATTCCCGAAACTTACTAAAACATGTAGTAACACTTATTTCAAATAAGTCAATTTCTGTAAAAATGTAATTTCATTTCAAATTACGTATGCGTATAAACAACAATTGTTCGATGAGACCCAGAACAAAATATAAATCATAATTTACCGAAATGGGCCCTTATGTTTTAATGTATGTATATTGGGGGTCAAGTAATGCATATGCAGCAATAAAATAAAGGGATATTTATTTAATTTTTTATATGGACATTATGAAAGAGTTTTAATTTTACATGACTTAAGGGTTGAATTATTATAAATGAGAATCACTTGTGAATGTACATAAAAAAAATAGTGTTTTACTATTTCTCTTTCACACATATATATTGAATTGATATTTACAAAATAGGTAATTTTAATATTTGATAATTTGGAAAAAATTGTTTACTAAAATTTATATACACTTTATTTAAGCGTATCTAATGTTTATGACGTCGCTGTACATATTTGTAAATCTTTAATTGCTGTCCACCGTAAATGAGTATATACATTAAGTTAATGAAAAAGGAATAAAAAATGTAAAACAACATTTTCCTTTTTCACCGACTGTAAAACTATTTGTTTGTAAATTATTTATATTTATTACACGCCGATAAAAAAATGTGTTCATATAATTTTTATTTCAACGCAAACACTGTTACGTTATGAAAAATTAAAATGGAATGAAAATTTTTTTTTATATAACAAATTAATGAATTGATAATTATTTTTAATATGGAAATTAAAAATACTGATGCTGAGGATTTGTACGTTGTTAACTTGAGTATAACTTAAAAAAAAAAATAAATAATATTATTACGCAAGAAATTTTTCTATATACACTTTTTTATATTATTATTATTTTCAATTGTTACAAAAAGGCCAATTTACGTTTTTATTTAACATTTCCATTATTGAAAAAGTAAAAAGAAACCCGTTTCATCTCATTTTGATGCAATTGTTAGTATTTTATATATTTTTGATTACCATAAATATACAGAAACGGAGAATTAACGCCATTTTACATAGAACCATGAATAATGATAATATTTTGAATGCCTTGTACAATATATATTAATAATATCATATTTATTATTATTCTTTATATAAATTTTATTATTATTATTATTATTATTATTATTATTATTTGTCCTATTATGAAATTTTTAAATAAGTTTATTTATGTGAACACGCGTACTCGAATTAAAATGTATTATTTAAGAATAATAAATAAATAATGATATAAAAGTAATAATATAATATAATATAATATGTGAGAAAGATACGTTGTTGTAGCAATACCATTTATATAGAAATACGTATAGAGGGAATAAAAATAGACATATAATTTAGTAGTTATGGGCACATAACTTAGATGAATTACATTCTTTTGTTTGTATGAATATGGCGCAGATAATATTTTATATATATATATATTTAAAAGCAATGATTTATTGTCATGGGAAAGGATTGTAGAACGCAGATGTTGCGTAATAAATAGGATGTTTAAATTTTTATTTTATATAAATAATGTAATTATTAATATTTATTTATTTTTGCTTTTTGACATATTGTATACAAAAAAAAAAAGAGCGAAAATCCTTTTGGATTTTGGAAAATACCATAAATTTAAATGTCATAGGTACTAACGATTTTAAATTTATATATTAATATTTTATATATACATTAAGTTTTTAGTCAATTCTTTAATTAACCAATGCATGCAATATATGTGTGCGCATTCACACATTTGGCGACCAATTTACCGACCAAATTACGTGACCAGAAATAAAAACTAAAATTATTTTTTGTTCAAATTGTATATATAGAATTTTATTTATACTTTTGTATTTATTTCTATTCAATAAATGTAAAACATTTCCTAGTTTTTATTCGCGAATAAAAGGACACAGTGCTATCGATCTATTTATCGCTCAATCTACTGATCATTACGTCGTGACTTTTTTTTTTTCCTATAGTTAATTGTCAATCCTGATGATTTTGTATGTGAGGCGAAAAACAGAAAGTTGCTTATTTATCTACTTTATTTCGGTTACCTAAGAAAATACAAATGTTGAGAGATGAAAAGATATTTTAGTGTTTTTCAATTATTCATGGAAAACTTGCAGTTTGCTGTATTATCTTGTAATGAAGATTTGAATTGTAAATATATTTCTTATGGAAATTCTGTAAAATTATCAACCAAGATATATTTTTAATCAGTTTCAAGACAACCTGGAAATTCAATCATTTCTCGCATACAATTATATACCCATTGTAGTTGTCTTGGATAGTTCCTATAGAAAGTGAACAATATAAATTTTGTAATAAGACTTGAAAATTTACATCTGATATCTTTTTGTATGATTGTATAGAATATATGATTTCTATTAACTTCAAAAAAAAATAGTTCATATAACAGAACTAATATATCAAAGATCATTAAAATTGGTTGAAAATTCACCAAATTTGCTAGTTTTCTGAAAACTGACATGGAAAACTAAAATTTTCTAGTATAATTTCTTATGAAATTAATATATAATTCCATATTCTCAACATGCACACCAACAATTTTCTGTTATACATTTCCAACATTTGTTCAAATAAAAATTTTGTAGAAACATTCTTCACGTCAAAAAAAACTCTCTTATTTTAGACTTTTTTTTCCGGCTCATTGAATGGTCGTAGAATTAGAGTGTATATGCGTGAGTAACATCCAACAACATATTTTTAAATATCCGATTTCTTTTATACCATATATGTAAACCAAACAAATGGTCAACCAGCTGAAAAATTTCCCATGTATGAATAACACTGTGTTTACTGGAGTGATTATATATATATATAGAAGCAACATATCAAAAACATATATTATAAATAACAGCAAATTTCTGTGTACTCAATATTATTATACCCACAAATTGAAATCATAATCATATTGTGTAAAAGATTAAATATGTGCATCATGCAATTTTAAATGTAAATTATATATTTATTTAAAATTCGTACCACACAAATTTTGTATACAATCTTCTTTAAATATCATATCACATATGGAATATTTAAAAAAAGAGGACAAGACAAGACAAAATCCTCAGAACAAACGAGAGAAAAGTCAAAAGAAAATCAATATTTATTTATTTATTTTGGTTCTTTTTTTTTTGGTTAAATAAATGGTTATAATATTCAACAACAACAAGCTTGTTATAAAAAAAAAAAATAAATTAAATGAATTGTTGTTGCTCAAATTGCTATACATAAAATATAATATATATATTTAGTTATTTGTGATATTGCAATTCAAAAGTGTATATAAATATATAAAATAAAGGAAAATAAATGTTATGTTTTCTTTTGGTTTATTTAATGTTTTTTTTCGGATATAATGCGGCATAGAGTCAAACAAGCGAATATATACACAGTGTGTCCACGAACGGTGTGCATTCCTTCAAGCGGCTGAGATAAGGGACATAATTCTAAGTGGAAATCACTAAATAACATTTTTCAATTTGGATCTCTGTTTTCGAGATACGGCCCAATAGAATTTTTCTCCGTAGTCTCATCATTAATGGACCGATAACTTCGAAAATAAGGTAAATACAGAAAATTTATAGTAAACCAAATTTGTAGAAAATTAAATTAGGAATTAAATTGTGTTATACATTTTTTTTATAACTTGCTTCACTTTCAAGTTATTGAACAATATAATTGAAAAATAAATATCTTTGTTCACAAAAATTTCATACTAAAATGAATTTATTTAAAAATCTAATGGCGCAACATATTATTTTTATATCAAAAAAATAAAACTAATTTATTTCGCTATAATTTTGTAAAACATTTCACAACAGCTATGACTAACCGTTTTAAAAGTTATAAATGTTTGAAAAAGTGATGTAAATGTAGTAGAAAATAAAAAAATAACCAACTATAAAATTATAACTATTATTTGGAACAAAAGAAGATATTATTTTCTTATGAATAAACGAAATTTAAACAAACCTACTCTTCTTTTGTTCCACCACAATAGCTATAATTTTAGTTTGTATTATATTTTTCCTTTCTATACATTTAACACCACACTTTTTCAAACATTTATAACTTTAAAAATGTTTAGCCGTAGTCATAAATGAAATGTTTTACAAAATTATAGCGAAATAAATTAGTTTTACTTTTTTTGGCAAATAACTTATATGTTGCGTCATTAGATTTTTAAATAAATTCATTTTAGTATGAAATTTTTGTGAACAAAGATATTTATTTTTCAATTATATTGTTCAATAACTTGAAATTAAAGCAAATTATAAAAAAAAATGTATAACACAATTTAATTCTATACAAATTCGGTTTAATATAAATTTTCTGTATTTACCTTATTTTCAAAGTTATTGGCATTTAAATAATGGACTTCAGAGAAAAGTTCTAAGGGCCGTATCTCGAAAACAGAGTCCCAAATTGAAAATTGTTATTTAGTGATTTCGACTTAGAATTATGTCCACCTTGTGAAGGAATGCACACCGCTCGTGGACACACTGTATATATATAAAAAAAATATATAAATAATGATGAAAAAAGAATAAATACTTGCATTATTATTATTATTATAATATATTGTAGATAGGTGTATAGGAAAATGGAACCCATCTCATGGGGATAACCAGATAATATATATTATATAAAAAAGCAATGACAACATAAATATATACAAAAAAAAATAATAAATAAATAAATAAATAAATAAAAAATCAAATCAATGATGGCATAACAATTGCATAACACGTGTTATTGTGGCGTTTAACAAACATTCAAAGCCAACTTCTTTTGAATAGGTTATTACACATTTTAGTTGTTCTTTTCTTATCCCATACACAATAATATTATGTTGTTATACTTATTTATATATATTTTCTCTATTTTGTAAAATTGTAAGAAAACATTTAAAAGTAAAAGATATTAAATTTTATTTTATTTTCACATTTATTGTTGCTGCGATGCCAATGTCTTTGGATATTTTTGCGACAAATAAAACACCATATTTCATGTATAAATAAATATAGTCCAACAAAATAAATAATAGTATCATATCATTTTATACAATAAAAAGTTAATTTTTATTTGTAAATCTATTAAAAAAAAATATATTTAAGTATATAAAATATTACTATATATATTGTGTGAATAATTTTGCTGAACATCTGTCTTTCGAAAGATTAGCTAAAAATATTTATGTATATACTAATATTTGTGGTTTTATTAAAGGTATACCTTCTTTATTATTATCCTATCTCATAATATAAATATATGTACAATATAAATTAATATAAAACATCTCGGCAATATGTGTTACTAATATAAATTGAAAAATTGATTTATACAAAATGTTTTATTCTTCTGTCGTTTCGTTTTTTTTTTCAGCAGGATGTTGTATTTTTATCCATTTTAATATTTTATGTTTTTTATGTAATAAAGAAATAAAAACAACGAACAACGCAACGCACACAACACTCAACATATTTTTAAAATGTTAAGAATATACGTGGTATAATTCTCTATCTGGTTTTTAATATAAGTGGCGAACGCATTAACATCCATTATGATATTATAAATGTATATGCGGATATTCTTTTAATGTGATACAAACAAATTTTCGTTACATAATTAGAAAAATAACATAGTTTTTTTTTAACAAAAACATTACAAAAATTCAGTTAATAAAAATTCGCATTATTATGATAATCATAATTAATTTGTGTTACTCTAATCAATTTCTGTTATAAAATCTAAGTTCTCAAGTCAATTGAATGGTCCTCAGAAAATACCGCACGAGAAATCATATTAACACACATGTCATTGTACAATGGACACAGATGATGAATAATTGTGATGCAAGAATACAATTTTGTTGTACTCCAGTACACATAAGAAATTGTGGCAAAAGTTTATTGCAAAACAATACCCTACAAAATGCAATTCCAATCAAATTCTTTAATCAGGTTCTATAATTTTACAGAAAGTCTATATTTCGTTGAAACTTTTCAAATAAATTACCTGCCCGCACGAATTTACAACGTAATATATGTTGATGTCACTCGCAAATTGTAATGAAACTTTATACAGATGCGTATAAAAAAAAAAAGTACCCAAGTTCCACGTTGAAGGATAAAAAAAAAAACACCTCGAATACCAGCGCTTGTGTTTACACATCAGATTGGATTTTACTGATTTTACATATATCAAATTGAATACCATAAAAGGATATGTCAAACAGAAAAACCACCCGTTGAATTTCATAACCCATAATTAATAACCACTTTAAAAATTGTGCGCTATATTTTTGTAATTTTTGTAGTGCCTTCGTAGTAGATAGTTATGTCAATTTTACAAATTACTTATATATGCACACACCATATATAATCTTTTTCAACTATAATACCATCGATATCTATCTTTATATTCTGTACAATCTCTCTACATTATCTAGATCTAGAATATAAAAATGTAAAAACATATAATAATTTTACCAAAAAAAAAAAAAAACACAAATGAAATGTGGTTTTTATGTAGTTTTAGGAGTTTTACATAACAAAAACAAATCCCATAACAATTGGCTATTTAATTTATTGTGGTAAATTTAATGTTCTGGTTTTCAAGAATTTGCTTTTATATCTTTCACAGTAAAATTTGAAAAGAAATATGGGTCAATTTTTCTTATTGCTTTATACACTTGTGTGTAAAGTCGAAAGTTTCAGTGATTAACAAATACATATATCCAATATTATATGCGACTGCACCACAAAAGTGTACACGTATAATACTAAAGTTCAACTAAATTACTACAAATGTAGACAATAGGATAGACGACGGTGATCCAAATCGAAGATAGCATAAGCATAGGAAGTTGATAAACTATTTCGGTTTGTATGGTAACAACTGAATGAAGATGCTGACACGGATCTACAAAGTTCAAATTTCAAAACAATATCTCATATCAAATTGTAAATTATTGATTCTATAATATCAAAATGTTTTAGATAGACCTTTTTTTTAGAATCCCAAGTGAAACATGATTGATTATTAGGTAACAAAAATGTGAATGACAATTAAAAAAATAAACAAATAACACTTGTATAATAATAAGATAAAATTATATAATAAATTCATTACATGTATTTTATCTATTATATAGTTAAGTGGAATACGCTAATCAGTTGTGTTAACATTTTGTAATATATGAAGCAGTTCAATTTAGTAAATGATTGTTCAAATGGATGTTCAACAAAGAAAAAAAATTAAAAGTGATTGAAACAATACAGATATTATTTTTCAATGATACTTTTCAGGGCATAATTTTTTTGTGTCACCCACAATATATATCCGACAAAAAAGTTTAAATGTTTAACTAAGATTTTGTGTACTAAAATTTATTTCTATAGAATTAGATAAAAGTGATGGCATCACAATGACATTGTGTTTTAATTAATTTTAATTTTATATATATATAAAAGTGTTTATTAATTTTCGTATATATAACATTTATAACATAAGAGTTATTAGTCAAGAGTAAAATTGTCAATATTTAAAAATTAAAACAATTTATGTTTACTATAATATTAATTTTGATATAAATATTTTGTACTTTCATACCGCATTTCATTATAAATCTATATTAAATGTATATTATTTTACGAATATACGTTTTGTATATTTATTATCATGAAACATTCTTATGTCTGTAAACATAAAATAATATATTATAGATAGAGTCGTGAGATTTATTTGCAAATTAAAATTTAATAATATACCATAAAAAAAAACATTATTTGTGAATTGATTTATTATCCACGTGATATTGTGGATATATATTTCTTATTACGTTAAATATATATAACAATAATATATTTGTAATATATCTATAGAAGAAAATATATACCAATAGATTTTAACAAACATTTATTTGTTCGTAATAATAATAATAATAATAATAATAATAATAATAATATTATATTATAATATAATATAAATAAATATAAAGATTGCGTTTTATGTAAATAAAAACACCATAATAACAGATCACGGTTAACGATCGAAATGATTACCAGATAAGATAAACTGTATTCAACCTTTTCAATTTGTATATATAAATAAATATACCAGTATATTCTATAAAAGTCTATACTAAATACTATCTAATATACTATAAACAATATGCATATCGTTTATTTATAACTAGTACTAGTAATATAATGAAATATATATAATAATAATAATAATAATAGACATAAATATTAGCTTTTATATACAATACATTTTTTTGTATATTGAATGAATTTAATTTATATATTGTAAAATATCTATTTTATTTTAAAAAGAAAGTCTCGTTGCTGATTTTTGTTAGTTCCTATATTAGAATATTATATGGTAATTTATTATTATTATTATTATTATTATTATTGTTATTGTTATATAAATTTAACTAAATATATTAATATATAAACTATATTTGCATTAGTTTTAAATAATATATACCATAAATATATAATTTATCATATTTTACAAATAGTCCATCTAATTATTATTATCAATTCATTTATAGTATATATTTATTAGAATAATTTAAATCATAAACTAAATAATATATATTTGTGTGCAATTAATTATTCATCGTTATGAGATAAACATTTTAATAAAATAATAAAATAATAATTTATTCAATTTTACAATATATTTATATGCGATTGGAGAACACAATACTAAACATTATTACAATGAATATGACGACCACACGATTCATAAATTAATGTAATAACAGACTAATTTTATTAACGAAGTGTATATTTTCTATCGGTATATACCGGCATTGGAAAATTTATCCACAATGGAAATAGTAACACTCACAAATTAACAGAAGAGATAAGGCTATCATGAATTTTCATTCCGATAGGTAATTATAAATGGTTATAAAAAAAAAAACATAAAATAAATGCACACCATCGTGGTAAATTTTTTAACTTCGCCACATACATATAATTCGATAAATAAGTTTGATGTAAATTAGTATAGACACAGAGATAGAGTTGTGCATAATTTGTTTTGTTATAGCTGTTCACATGAACAAATTACATATATATATATGTGTTACAAAGTTATAATAAGTGAAATTAATTTCGACGTCAGTTAATGTGGTGTTATTAAACTTTTTTTTTTAAACAACTGGACAACTGTTTATAAAATAAAATTAGCTACTACAGCAGGTGTACATGATGGTACATGTTTTGAATTAACAAATATATGATGACCAACTACATTTATGTTTCAATTAATCTGGCGTATATTAATCGGATTGAAAATAACTATTACGGTTATACTATGGATCTGAAATAAAAATCATAAATATCAACTATGAAATTATGAAACCAATCTCAATTTCATCAATACCACATTAAGTAAAATTTTTATCACAACAATATTATAGGTATATGTTCGTTATTGTTATTATTTTATGTTAAAAAAAAAGCAATCAAAATAATAATTCAAACATAAATTAACTTAAGTATATAGATAGATTATAGACATTTATGCATTGTGATTACATTTATATTTTATACAAAAAACACATGGAAATATAATTGGACTCTAAAAATCTAAATGATCATATATCGACACTGTGCGTCTCTGTCTCTGTATCAACATCTATATATTTATGTTCAAAAACCAATTAAAATGAATTCCAAATCAATATTGGAATTAATAATATATTCATAACAGGTTTATATTATAAATATATATAAATGAAGATATGGTTCAGTATTTCCACCAAGTATATATATAAATATATACCTATACGAACAGTCTATATCTTAATGTCTTCTACTAATATATTTATGTATTTGTATTCTTATATATTTGTACAATCAGTCAGCATATAAAAGAAGAAATATTCGATGAATCAATTTTAAATTTCACATAACCACCGCCCATTACGCAGAGCAGAACTTATATATATATATATAGATTCCTTTATATATTAATATATTATATTAATATATATATAGATACAATAATATATATTTCTATCTATTAATAGTGTTATATACCGCCATATTGAATTCTTTAAATGGAAACATTATACAATAAGAAAATAAAAAAGAAAATCAAAGAATAAAATTCCGACTTTAATTAACATTATAAAGTCATAAGAACTCATTTCAAAAGCATTCAAAGCTTTTTTTTTTTGTTCTTAAATTTATTCTACGTTTTATATATGGCAAAAGGAAAGAATATACGACGACGCAGCAAAAAACGATACGGAATATATTTTTATTACTTTTATTTATAATAAATTATAAAATAATAATAATAAAAAGTTAAAGCATCACAACATAATCTTCACATAATGAAAATAATAAATATATAATCTACTTAATTCAAGTGAAACGAATCGACGAATTTTTTTTTTTTATTGGTTTTGGTTCATTTTTATTATTATTATTATTATTATTATTATTATTATTTTTGTTGAAGAACGATTATATATATATATATAACTAATTTAATTATGATCAGGATATAATAATTAGAAAAATAGAATTTATTTTTGTTTATCCTATAAATATCAATCGTCTAAGTGATGGTCTCGTCTTTTTTTTTATTTTATAGTAAATTAATGTAAAATAATTATTTATAATTTCATTAACCTCGGCGGGAAATCATAAATAAATTAAAATATTATATTTTATAAATGATCATAAACTTTTTGCTTGACGAATTAATAAATATATTGATGTTATTTTAATTATATATGCAATGGAATGAATATATGTATGCGGTAGATTACACATAGCCAGACATACATTTGGATTCGGAAGCAATAGTTAAATGTGTTGTTATTATATAAGAATATATGTTAAAATATTTTTTAATCACGTAAAATCAAATCATAATGCTAAGTTATTAAATAAGTGTCCTTGTGTAATGTGTATTTATTTTCTAAAAACTACTAACTAAAAAAGAACTAGAAAACTTTTAAAAGTTCACAGTATAGATATGCAGATAGTTCGGTTAGGTATAAGCAACATTTTGATTATATATATATTAAAAAAATATAGTAAAAAAAAATTAAAAAAAATATAGTGAAAATAATAAAAATTCACATACCCCTTATTTATTTACTAGAAGCTATTTCACATTAAGCATAATTATGTTGCTTTTGCTTAATGCCAGGAACATTAATCTTTATCTATAAGCTAAAGGTGATAGTTTGTAAATTGTTGTATCCACCGGGATGAATAAAGTTGTGAACTATAAAATATTAAAAAAATTAAATGTAAAAAATATTCTTAAAACAAAAACAAAAACAAAAAAAAATAAACAAACCTTCAATTTTTATTTTTATTTTTATTATATTATTGTATTATGATACAACAAATAATTCCGAAATATGTTTAATTTCAACATCATTAATAAATATTAGATCTTTGTGTCTATAAAACATTTTCGGTTGTTACAACCACAACTCCGAAAACATAAGTGTTGTCCAAAAAAAAATAAAAAAAACCATCAGCAGAACCAGTAATCTGTGTAAAATTGCAACTGCATGTACATCCTAAGCCTAGTAGATTTAAGAAAATTAGATTAAATAACTATTCATTCCAATTTGCAACAACTAAACTGCAATACGTAATATCTTTTATAAACATAACATACTTACAAAGTAGCATTTTGAATATTTATATATTACATCAGCTTTATATTTGCATACAGCAAAATCATCAAATTTTCGGTGTGAGGTAAGCTGGTGATCGCAACTCCGCCGGTATCTTTTTGGCAACAACCATAAAATTATACTGCATCTATTAATTACGAATAAAATATATTGCTTTAAATTACTATCATTACAATTTCAATGGAAAAAAAAAAAAAAAAAAAAAATCTACAGGAAAAAAAAACAATTGAAAATTTTCAAGAAAAAAAAACAATTGAAAATTTTCATAAAATTTTTTTTTTTTTTTATCAACATATTCATTAATTAAACCACGATGCAAGATCCAAACGCAAAAATAAAAATTATTACAAAATGCCAATGATAAAAAATACATAATTAATTTTTAAATAAATATTCATCCCAGTTTGCAACCACAACTTCAATTCCTAATTTATTAAACGTATTGTAGGGTAGAGTACCCTATTACTTATGTAAAATTATAAATTGGTGCTGCCAGAAAATTATTTGGTTAGGTTTTTTTTTTTTTCTTTTTATTTTTTTTTTTCATAAAATATAATTGCTATTATAATAAAAAACATACTTACAAAGTTGCATTTTGCATATTTTATATTACATCAGCTTCATATATTGGCAAACAGCTAAATTATCAAATTGTCGATGATAGGTGGCGTGGTGACCGCAAGAGCGACTCCGCCGCTCAATCTGTTGGCATCTGTACATCGCATGCAGAAAGTTTCCCATTTAACAACAAAATTTTAGTGCATCTATTAAATATAAATGAAAAATATATTATTTTAAATTATTAACTTTACAATTTTTAACAAAAAAAAAAATTTACAAGAAAAAATTACTTGAAAACTTTCAATAATTAAACCACGATGCAAAATTGATGACTAGACGGTTCAAGAGCAGCAGAATAAATGAAAAAAAATAAATTGTCACAGTGACAGTTAAAATTTCAGACCACGTTCCTTTAATTACAATTTTAAAGCGCTTGTCACACGCCACACGTACGGTACGAATAATTTGTCGAAACAAATTTTCGCAATATTTATTATAATAAAAAATTATTTTTCTTTTTTTTTTCTTTCTTTCTTTCTTTCTTTTTTTCAAATTTCAAATGAAATTTTCAGAAATTTGAAAAGTAGAATTTTTTGCTCGAATTGTAACTTTACTGAAATTATCGTTTTAGAAACGGCCAATGGATAACACAGAACGCTTTCGATCGTTTCGTTATGCAAATTTGAGCAATTTAATAATTCTCTTTTCCCCAATTTTAATTTGACATTTTGACTTGGTTAGTTTTTTTTTTATTTATTTATTTTTATTTTGTTTATCTTGATTTATAATTATTAAATTTAATTTAATTTAATTAATACTAGAATTTATAAAATTTTGGTAAATAAATGTTCTTATATATGATATAAAATTAAATTTTCATATAAATATAAAATAATAAAAGTATAAAACTGTAACAGAATACTTGTTTATAAAATTAATAAATAATTACGATATGCTTAATTTTTGGAACTTCGACAGCTCTAAACAATACGGATAATTGCTGCTGCTGACGGACCACGCAGAACGAACGATAACATATTATAGTAAAAGTAGTAAATTGTTTAATTATGTTAAAAATTGTTAATTTTTTTTATTCTAATTTCTAATTTTTATACTAATTTCAACTTGTATAGGATCACTGAGTTAAATGGGAAATAAGGAATAAGACATAGCTTTTTATTTCAACTTTCTTTCTTGGTTTTAAGAAAACTATTCGCATTATGATCTTCTAGCGATCTTTACCAAGAACTTAAAATACTAGTTATTAAATCAAATAATGTAACAACAACAACAACAACTCACAAACATTGGTTAATAATAATAACAACATCATAATATGGTTACAACAAAATTCAATGGTACCTACATAAAGATTTATTTGGAATTATCACATCAAATTATAGTATATTATAATTATTTCATTTATGATCACATCATGATTAAATTATGCTTACTAAGAACGTGTATTTAATGAATGTATATATATGTAATGGTACATATGAACGAGTATAATACATTGAAACTCGTATACTCTATAAACGGAGATCAATTATTTTTATGATTAATAGAAAATTAACTTATTGTTATTTGTGTGCTATTTCAAGAAGTTGGTGCAGTTATAGATAGATAAATGTAACAATGTAAATAACTAAAAATTTATAATATTCTTATATTCGCTAATTTTTATATATTGTATTTGCACATATAATACACATAATAAAAATATATATAAGTATATTATAGGCAATATGTGAGTTAAGTATTTTATCAAATCAAATGAACACGTACACGTATATTTGTGGTGTGTTTCTATTGTATAGAAATGAGGAGAAGCGAAATAAGTAACCAATTTGAAAAAGTTGTTATAACAACTTTATTTTATTAAATTCATATAATGACTAAATAACTTCGCGTACATATAGTTAAAGATATATTTCTCTGTTGTTTATACATATTTTGTGTATGATATTATATATTCCTTTTTCGCATCTAATAAGTCTATATAATACTATAATATGTGTATATATGTTCATATATGTTATTAGTAAATATATATAAAAAATTGTATACCTATTATTGTGTACGGGGTAACTATTAACTATCTAACTATCTATATATCTATATCTATGTACACATTGCATAAATAAAAATGAATATACTTTTTTACATATTATATATAGATTAGATAGAGAGATAATACTTAATAAAAACCACAAAACCATTATAAAACTTGATTGAGTAGAAAATTTATGTGCATTTATCAATTTTCGCTAGCACATCAACAAAACGGGTGATAAAAGAAGATTATCATTATGATAAGTAATTTTTTTTTTTTTTTTTTTTATTTGTAATTATATCATTAAAAGTTATAATAATTAACTTAATTTTTATATATATATATATATAGAATAGAATAGATGTATTTATGTGCACATAGTCACAGCAGATAGTTTTATGTATGACCAGTTCTGTAAAAAAATAATGAATATTCAACTGCACAGTGAACGACGGACGAGTCAAGACTTTTACACAATGGCGTTTCATGTAATAATGTATTATTGTAGTAGGCCTATAGTTATAGTAAATATTAATATAGAAATATACATATAAATTATAACTTTTTATAAAACTATTTATATTATAATATTATAAACAGTACAATAAGTTATCCATCATCTTCTTGTTCCATATTAATTGATATTATCATTTTATTTCTCTTATTTTTTTTTTCTGTATTTTATTATTATAATTATTATAATTATAATCACTATGATCTTCAACAAACTGCATCTTTTATATATATGTATATATGCAATCAACATGATTTAATGCCTTTTTAAATATATATAATACGCGGCGATATTACGACGATATATGCATAACATTTACAATATGGCGTGCGATTTATGTTTTAATTTTCTCTCTACATAATTATATATTAAAAATACCTGTTTACATGTTTACAAAACAATATAGCCAAGTAAATATATAATATATATATTATATGAAATTATTATGAATAAGTGTACAAAGTACATTGTACATAAATATATATGCGCATATATTAATATATATAATATGTTTTGAGACTTTTGATATAAAAATACATAAATATGTAATGTAAAACAAAAAATTAAGAAGTAACTTTAAAAAAAAAATTAAATTATTGTAATTAAAATTTATTTTAACATTTTTAATTGATTAAATTATAATATATTTTTAAATATATATATTATATGATTATTGTATTTCTTATGTTTCATATAGTTTGATTGGACTAATTACCCATATAAAAATTATAATAGAATTATAATCTTTCGATAATTGCAGTACAATTGGTGGTGAATTGTTATATACTCCTGTGGGACAGAGTAATTTACCAACTCTTATCTGTAATGAATGTTTATAGTAAATGCAATGCGGTCCACTTGAAGTAATATGACTTGTTAATATAGTTTTAATATTTTATTTATAAATAAATTGAATTGTATTTGCTTCGTCAGGTATAGATAAATTCAATTGCGTTAAGCAACCGTTTGGTAGAAACCTAATGGAAAACCGAACGAACATTAAAAGGGCAGTTCAAAATTCTAAGTCGTCTAACATTATAGCTCAAATGAAAAATTATGATAATACATTGGATTGCAACATAAGTATATTTATTAATGAAATGCTATCCTTTTAAATATTGATACCATATATTTCTATATAATATTGTAGTAGTCAACCACCAGTGTAACTTTGGTGAAACTCTTATATTTTTACATTACATTCTCTCATTACATATTACACATATTTCATCGATCGATATACTTATAATAAAATATAGAATCGATAGAATGCCGCAGAATTCAAAATAATGCATAAGACATGCTGCGTACATATAATAATATTGTCTACGTTTAACACATTTTTAATTATATATTGTTTATAAACATGTAGTCGCGAATATGTATGTCGGCATGTTATGATGATTAAAACAAACTTGACAAGTGTCATCTTATGTTATAGTACATATCTATCATATTTGTATAGTTATTTATTAGAAATCAATTAATTTGTTTATAACATACAGTTAGTTATTGTTATATATATATATAATTAAATATAATTGTTTCCTATTCTAATTACACGATGTTATTCTTGCAAATATTTTAGTTAAGTTAAATTTTATATATAAATACACCATATCATTTTATACGCGTATTTTATATACTTTAAATTAGCTGACTCCTGTGCACTTGGTACAAAACAACTTCAATAACAATTACAGATAGCTGTGGGTGTATGCCATTGCATTATATATAAAATGAAGTGTTTAACGAAGAAGCGTTTAGGAAATTATAGCTATTGATTTTCCATTCGAGTAAGAATTAATAAAAAGACGGTAAAATACCTAACAATGAATAAAATGTCATATATTTTAGAAGCATGCTGTTTTTTTATAGTGAAAAAAATCGGCTACCTATTTTATTTTTTTTGGAAAGAAAACCCGATTTGTATGATTTTGCACATATAAATATGATGATATGGTGGTTGATCAAATGAAATATAAATGATACAATAGAAATGACAATAAAAAAAAATGAAATAGATTACATGTATTATTATAACCAATAAATTGTTGAGATTGCGTTGATTGTATTACAAGGAGGATAACCCACCCGTTGTGTGAAGACGTTGGTGGTCGCGGTAATACTCAAAGTATATAAATTAAAATAATGTATAAGGTGTTAGATAGATATCACTCACGATATATATAAATAGATGATATTGCACTATATACAATACTACATTGTATTGTACATGTGCATAAATATATCAATATTTATTGAATTCAAATATGCAATAATATAATATAAATTTATTATTGTATGATACGAGAAGCAATGTATGTCGATTTACCACACAAAAAAAAAGGAAGAAATATAGTAACAATTTCATATAACAATAAAGGTTTTTTTTTCCTTTACAAAGCTATCAATTTTTGTTTACATAAACATTTAAAATTGGATTGCTATTTCCATTATTTCTGTGATTTTTTAACGACACTTTTTCAGTTTCCATTATACCAACCGTGATCAAATATACCCGGTATGATATGTATATTATACAATATATGATTTAAATGTTAAAAGCTATTCCTAAAATATATTTCCTAAAACGTATTCATCTCTTTGATTATTGTTTGTGCTTATCCATTGTCTGTAAAATAAGCAGCACCTATTTAGGTATATTTGCGGGGCTGTGTATACGCTTAATGTTAATACGTTAATAAGGTCTATATTAATATCGATGATCTCGTGTCTCGCATTTTGAAAAGTAATTCTCTTATTGAGTGAACATTCAGTTTATGATAAAATGTTCACTTCGGATACTTGTGGATACCGTCGTTGCTACATTTCTTTATCATAAATTGTATGTGTTTGAAATCAATTTTTTTTTAGCTTAATATATATTTTCATGTTCAAGTTAATTATTTCAATTTTATGTGACACAAATACAGTAAATTAATAAATTTATTAAATTATATAATTAATCACTTAATATATTGTATTGTATCGAATAGAATATTTTTTATGTTTAAATATTTAAGTTAATTTTCATTTTTATTAACTCATTTTGGATGTGCACATCTTCTGAATAAATGTTAAATTTAAAATATCAAACTATTAATCACTTTTGTAAGCAGCAACACAACGACACACCTTTAAACATATAAAATTTATTATTATAATAAAATTATCATTTCGGAACAAAAAAAACCAACAAACAAACAAACAAAAACAACACAGATTTAGTAATAAAATATACAAACATTTTTTTCTAAATGTATTAATCTTCTAATCAAAATCCATATCCATTATATGAATGCAAATTAATTATATATAAATGATTACAAGTTTATTTTAAATTTCATTTATAATATATGGTATAGATAGATACACACACACACACACACATCGACTCAATATATTTGAAAAAATATGATATAATTGCTAAAACGTTTTCAGATTTTTTCCCAGCATCTAAATGATGTTGTGTCTTTATTTTCAAAAATTATATAATTTATTTGAATAAAAATCATTTTATCGTATTTTTGTTTATGTTATTATCATAACACATCATTTTATGGTACTCCGTCGCACTAAACAATATCTTAATATAACTATTACAAACATCATCATCAGCAGCATATGGATCGCGTATACCAAAATTTGTAAATTATTCTACATAATATAAATGATGATGGATTGATTGAAATTGTTTGAACTATATATACTCATAATAGAGTTGATTGAATTATTGAAGCAACTTACACATATTGTATTTATTCATCATAAAATTTTCATATTAACATATATGCCATTGGTTTTGATCTGCATTACATAGATATTTATTAGCAACTTCATTGCCCAACAAAAAAACTAAAAAAATAAATCAAAAAATGTATTGATTCATGAAATCGTTACTGTCGTTACACGGCAGTTAACTAAAACACAAAAAAGCCATATCGCACGAAAACACACCCGTTCAACAAACAACTCGAATTTTATTAGAATAGATGAATCTACTATTATTAATCCTATATAGTTGGTGCATCTATTTCCATTTGAATAACTGCACCCAGACAATAATACATTTTAAAACAAATAAATTTGAATTTCGTTTTAAAATATTTGTATTTTTTTTTAAATTATAAATAAAAAATGCTCGAAATAAAATCGAATTTGCTTAACATCATAAATCAAAATTATCTACAAATATACGACAAAGAATATTTATAATAAAATTTGTATTTCATTGATTTCGTTTATTTTAAGAAGAAAAATAATTTGAAATTCTTAAATCGAATAATATGGCAAATATGCCACGGAGTATCTTTCGTTCAAAAATCCGAACCGAAATTGTTCCTGGTTCTGTGTCATGCACCAAGCCTCCGACCCATACGTATTAATGTTGTATATAGCTTGTTGCACTTAAGATCTCGTTGTAATGATTTCGATTGGAATTGTTTTTTTTAGCCCGTAATAACATCTGTTTCCAGTTGCAACAATCCTAAGTATACAAAACTATTGACTATCTCAAAATTGTGTTCTCCAACATTAACACTTTTGATCTTGAATTCCGGATGAATTCGTTACCATAGCTTGTATTTTGTTTTGTCTTGTTTTTTGAACGAAAGGTACGTACTCCGTGGTATATTTGGTCGCGGTCAAAGAACAGAATGGTTATAGAGGTGAAGATACAATTTTGAATTAGACAAGTTGTACGGTCAACCAAATATTGTCAAAACAATCAAAATCAATGGATGGCTTGGACACGTAGTACGCATGGAGGAGAAGCGTGTGCCGAAAACACTGTTGAATGGTAATCCAGAAGGTAGAAGGAGAGCCAGAAGACCTAAGGCGAAATGGCTTGATGCAGTAAACAGTGATATTTTTTTTAAGTTATAACTATCGCTGTGGAGCTTTATGTCATCTAATAAACATTTCATTACAGCCAAGTTGGTAAATTACTCCGCATGGAAGTAATATAACAATTTACCAATTGTATTGTTATTAACGATAGATAGATGTTTTCAAAATACTATTATTTTTATATTGGTGATTAGCCCATAGTGATGTGTGTGTGTGTGTGTGTGTGTGCAGACATTGTTAATCTTTGAATAGCACGTCCAACACCACATTTTCAAAGATATCCGTTTTTCTTTTTATTCCATAAACGAACAAATGGTCACGCATCAGCAAAAATTTCAGTACTAAAATAAATACCGAAAAATTTCCTATTAAAAAAGCGGCATTTGAACCCGCTATATTTCATGATTAATAATATATATTTCGGCGCTATGCAACTGTGCTACTGAGTGTTAAAATGTGATATAAAGATCTTTAATAATAAAGATCTTTTTTCGGGATTGAAAGACATTGACTGCGGACCAGGTCAGGTTGGATAAGGCTAAAACCGCACCTGGCTGAAATTATATATTTACGCTATTACAGAAATCTATTTATTGTATCTTGAATTTTAATAGAAGCCAAAAAAATTATATAAGAAGACATTTTATAATAAAATAATAATAATAATAATAATAATAGTTCTTGATATTTTAAAATCAATCTTTATTTGATGGTAAAAGCTAATCTATTTGAATTAAATTATAAACATTATAACATTTTTACAAAGATAAAATAGTCGGTACAAAAAAATTAAACAATTTAGATTACAAAAGAATAACACGTATAATCTTCAAATAGAAAACGTATTTATATATATAAAGACAATTTATGCTTAATTATGTTTAATTATCAATCATTTTTGATTTAAGAAGAATTTCAATTTTGATCACACATTTGGAATTGACTAAAATCTCTATCTATATAAGTTTTTCTATTTAAAATTTAGTTTATAGTTTTTATTTTATTTTAAAATTGTATTTTTCTGGGTTTTCTGGAAACTATTAAATTTGTTTGTTTTGTTCTTGTTAAGAATTTTTAGGATTCTTAATCATATATCTATGTATCATATCATAAGCATATATTAACCAATACATAAAAATTATTCTAATTGCTTTGCAAATACAGCAGTGCCCCAAAACTTCTAAATCATTCAAAATATTCTTAATGACGAGATTTTACATGTTGCTTGAGAAATATCACGTATTAGTATTACAAAAATTTATGATTCAATGAATTATATTATGATTCAGTGAATTTATTTTGTATACACATTCTCACATAATTACGAACTTAGTTGTAGTATATAATTTATTATTTATTTTAAAAATATTGAATGAAAGTGAGTAATAAAAATCATTCAAAATACGTTATAAATCAACATCAACAATACATCACGAAATAATGTGAATATAATAAAAAATAAAAAATAAAATACCAGACTCTAGAAAATTTTATGGAATGCAATACAATATTAAATAATCAATTGTAGATGAATTCAAAAGCACTTAAGATTATTATGGTGTATTGTTAAATATATAATATACACAGTTAAGTTACATTAACATAATAATGATATCATTTTATATATATTTATTTTTGATCGTACGATTTGTTGTGTAAACAATATATTATTATAGAACCAAGATGGTCGCAAGGATACAGTGTGTCTTATAATGTTATAATTATAATGAAATAGATTAGATCGGCGGATTGTTATATTGTGATGTCTTTATCAATAGCATTTCATTACGATAGACTATTAAAATGTTTAATGTGCTAAAAATGATTAAATTTGCTGGTACAAAATGTGTGTGTGTGTACATAGATAATAATGGTGGTGGATAAATCGAGTAGAAGGAAATATGTATTAAAGATAATTCCATATTGTAATATTATACGATGGTGTGGTGAGCGAAAAAAATTTAAATGTATTTAATAATTCAATTGTGTTTGAAATGATGTTGGTTGGATATACGACTATCCACAGATTACCAAAAATCTATATCACACTTCTTATATGCAGATTCTTGTATTTTATAGTACCACATATTTTTTTGTATTGTAATGATATTGTAATTTTATATAGTAATATGATACCATATCATACTTGATCCCTCTCCTTCTACAACACATAAAAATGTGTCAATGTAACATTTTCTTATGGCATAATTGCAATATTTCTATGTAAAAATCAATTTATAATATTATATACAATATTTATATTATATAAAATCAAGTGCCTGCATAATATTTATTTTTAGACATTTAATCCTTTTCTTAATCCAATGTGTGTGATGTGTGTGATATCTATCAAAATATACAATACATAATTGAAAGGATCGCTTATACTTATAATAATAATATATATATATTCATAAAAGTTTGTTCATCAACATTATGTCAATTTTTCCATATTTTTAAAAAATAAATTAAAAAACTAACCGACATTTATTATTATTATTATTATTATTATCATTTATAATATTTTGCGATAGAATGTCCTTTAAATTTTTTTATTATTTTTTATATTTATTTTTTTTAACTCTTAACAATGACAACAAAAATCTCAATGTTGAATATGACAGTTTGGTCAAAATCGAATAGTTAGGATTAATTCAAATAGAAAATTTATGGCTGTATTTTATTTTACAATAGATTTTTTGTGTAGCATTTGGTTTAAAAAAATATTTATGTTATAAAATCACAATTTATTGAATAAAAAAATATAATTTTTAAAAGTATCAGACGTTACAATTTAATATATATTGTATTGTTGTTGATATATATATTTATATTTTATATTTTATTAATATAATGATATTTCAAAATATTATTGTGTACCAATAAAAAAAAATATTTTATATATATTTATTTCTGAATAGTTTTGTCTAACAATAACCATTAAATTGTTTGTATATAAATATAAATAAATAAGTCTGACTTTTTCTATTGAAAAATACAAAAATTATATAGACTATTTCAAATATTTGTAGTGTATACTTTAATTGTTCGCGTAATACAGATGCCAATACAAAAATCACAAATATATATATTTTTATTACGTTATTATAAAGAAAAAAAAAAGGACTTGGATGATCATTCATAAAAAAAATTCATAACCATATAAAAATTATCTTTATATAAATATAAATCTAAAGAATATAATAGATTGAATCGATATGGGTGGCGGCGTACTTGGTATTTTGAAATTTCATCAATTTTAAACCATTCTTAACAATAAGTTTATTTAATAATGTTTTCAAAATAAACAATATGTCAAGTGAACACAATGAAAACTATATCAATAGATTTGGTATCATTGAGACTATATATCATATAAATTAAATAGAATAAGCAAAGGATACTAGGCTGCGACCCACAGCACAGCAAGGAATACTTGTCTTTTATTAGTTCTGTATCAGGAGTTTATATCAAACATTATCATAAAACATTCAATTTGGTAAATTACTCTGCATGTGAGTATACAGTTAACAATTTACCAATTACTAAAATTAAATATGTTTATTTAGCCCGTATACAAAAAAGTGGTACATTATTCAAAGTATGCACCATCCAGAAGGTATACAACAGTCGCTTATCTTTCAGGCAATTTACGCCCGCCTCGAATCAGTAACACACTTTTAACACTAAAACTACCAGAAGGGGTCATGATGACCCCTTTTAGACATTTTCTTATTAAATTTCTTTGAAATTAACATTAAAATCAGATTCTTTTTTGTACCACTTTTATAGAAAATATATATACAAGTTTTCTTCCAAATCGGCTTGTCTACTGGCTACTGTTTACTGAGAGACAAAAAAAAATTGACTAAACTACCGCCAGGGGTCATTTGACCCCTGCGAAAATTAATATGAAACATGAAGATTTATATCTGTCGGATAATTATAAATACATTTTTTTTCTATTTGCCGTATATTCTTTCTCATTCTTACACGTTGCAATAACTATGTTGACCATAATTTAATTTTGTTCGGTCATTTCCTATGGACAAATATCAAAACTGATCAATCTGTGTACACATATGTTTATCCACATAATAACTGTATAGTAGTATAAGTGGATATGGTCTTATAATTTGAAAATTGAGTATTTTTCCACTATAGTCTAGATTTTAAGCATCCCGTTTTTATGGAACAAGAACTGGGGTCCAGCATTTTTTTCAAAAACCATGAGCAGGAATACGTTTTGTGAAATTATGCGTTTTATCCGATTTGATACAAAAAAATAAACGAAGTCAGCATCTAAATACAAACTGATAAATTTGCGTTGATATCAGAAGTATGGTACAAATTCATCCATAACAGTCAAAATTGTTACAAGCCCAAAGCCACATGTAACCATCGATGAACAGTACATTTTCCAACCAAAGTGAGGTGCAGGTTTACACAATATGTGCCAAACAAACCTGATAAGTTTGGAATTAAGTTCTGGCTTGCGTCTAATGTCAACCCCAAATATATTATATAAATGGATTCCAATATTTAGGGATGGATGATATCAGATATTCATCAGTTCCGGTTGGCGGAATTCGTAGTTCTAAAACTAAGTGATAATTTTTGTACAAGTTTATCGTTGACTACAAAGTTGCTAAAGAAAAAAACTACAATTGTTGGAACCAAATAAAAAAAAATTGCCAACATTTGCCAAACAAACGAAAGATGATATGTCACGTTTCTCAACGAAATTATATAAAGTCAATCATTGCACGCTTAATATTTACAAAAGTAAACCGAAGAAAAATTGTATTATTTTTATGTTATTATTTTTTTTTTATTTAATAAATTAGCAATTTGTAATTTTTGTTTTAAAAAATGGTTTCATTCAGGCAACTAATTTGCCAAACCATAGTAGAAAATATGACTTTTTCTGTTGGGTCAATTGACCCGCCTTTGGTAGGAATAGGTATACATGAAGTGTCGGTACGTTTGGTGTTATTATAATGATGAATACTAAAAAATTATAGCCAGTGTATCATCTCATTTTGTTATTATTAAATATATATATTTATTGTATATGTAATCCCACCAAGTGGAACACCCTGCATTGAATATATATTTCAGGTTAAGGTATCATATATACAACAACAAAAAAATTATATATAAATAAATAAATATTAAATTAAAATGTAAATTAGGTATTTGTTCAATGTAATTGAATAAAGGGACATTTTTTTTAATACAAATACAAAATATTCATTTTAAAAACTATATTAAAATTTATAATGGTTTACAAATTAAATAAAATTTCCACATGACTGCAATTTATGGTCAGGTTAGAAATATTACAATATAGATATATGTTTTTTTTTGGTATTTACTCGTACTTATAAAATGATATGGTATACCATTCTAATTTTTGGGTGACAAAACAATTCCCTGAAGTCTATAATTATAATATGGTGGCGTGGAAAAAAAAAATTACTAACTAACTATCTTTTACTTGTTTTTTTTTTATACCCATATTTATTTTACTCATTGTTAGATGTGTGCGACATAATGTTACAATATATGAAAGAAAAAAAAATACACACACAGGTAGTATAAAGTTGTAACATTAATTATAATAACATAAATTGGATACTGCGTTGTTTTTTTTCTGTATAAGTAATCTAAAATACATTATTATAATTATTATTAATTCATTTCTAATTTCCATCCGTTGGAACTTTTTAAAAGAAAATAAATTGTAAATTAAATGGCTACGAGTAGGTATAGAACGTACGGTGTGAGCGGTGTGTATTTATAAAATAAATTACCAATATCATATCAGGTACACTAGTCTATTTTATACATATACAAAGTGTCCCAATTATCGACGGCAATACGAAAACACTAGATTCTCTGGGTCATTTTGCGTCGAAAATATCATATAACATTTTGGCCGATTCGACTTCGTTACGAAGTTACACGCAAATAACCAAATTTTCAATCAGACCATGTTTTGCACTCTACTGGGATCAATATCTCAATAACTAATTAACCGATTTTAAATTTTTGATACACTATTAGCATTAGCATACCGAGGATTGGCAGAGGTGGGCCCATAAGATAGTCGCCAAGTTCTCCAGACTTAAATCCAGACCTTCGCCACAAGCAACAGCAAACACTTAGATTGGTTCGGTCTATTGAAAAGCATTGTTGTCTATGTATTCGAGCTGAAGGAGCACATTTTTAGCAATTACTTTAGGCTTTGTTTGTTTAAAACTGTGCTGATAAGCGTGCGTGTGCTGCTGTGGTTTTATGTGTGTGGGCCTTTGTGTGTGAGTTCGTTTGTGTGTGTGAGAAGGTTTGTGTGAATGCATAGGAGTGTATGGAATCAAGTATCTGTCACGTCCGTATTGTTGGTTTTGTAAAAAACCAAAAAAAAATAAAAATTTTTCCATAACGAAAATCAATTTTATGCCTACATCGTTGTAGTTATTTGTGTATATCTTTGGAACCAGTTGAGACCTATCGTAATGTTATAGCTTAAACGAAAGCTTATGAATGTGGCAAGTTTTTAAACTTATACAGAAAAAAATTTTTCATCATGATTTTTCGACTTATGCTTGAACAAACTTTCAAAAGGAAAAATGGCGTTCAGCTAACTGTCAACATTTCTGTAAGTATCTGGATAACCACATGTCCGAATTGCCTTATCTTAACGTCAAATTAAAGATCTCGGTATGCTAATGCTAATAGTGTATCAAAAATTTAAAATCGGTTAATTAGTTATTGCGATATTGATCAAAGTAGAGTGCAAAACATGGTCTGATTGAAAATTTGGTTATTTGCGTGTAACTTCGTACCGAAGTCGAATCGGCCAAAATGTTATATGATATTTTCGACGCAAAATGACCCAGAGAATCTAGTGTTTTCGTATTGCCGTCGATAATTGGGACACCCTGTATAGTAAAAATTATGTAAAATTAATCGAATATCGGCATGGTTTTTTGAATCCAACGAAATAATTGCGAATGGAATTGAATTAATTTATAATTCATTATAGATGCATAAACAAACGGAACGGTTTCATATTTGTATACCCAATAATAATACTGTTAATTGCTACCGATATTTCATATCATAAAACAAATTTCACACTAATTAAGCATTTGACACGGATTTGTGTATGTAATGTAACTGCTCACTTTGTCTGTAACACAAAAAACACACATAGTTGCATAATATATGATAAAGAACACTTTTCCAAAAGGCGGTATGTCGTCAACATCTTTGTTATTGCTCAAGGTAGCACAGAGTTAAAAATACACCATCTTTTAATAGCCAAATTCTTAACTTATCTACACTCTTTACGATTACGCCATCACTTTCGACAATTACACTTCACCACCATGTACTATATTATTTGGATAAATACCTAATGCAATATAAAATATAAAAAAAAATTGGAATAAACGAAACATTTTCGTTATCAATTGTCTCATATTAAGTGAAAAATTAATGTTATATGTAAAATATAACACCTAAATTAACAGTTTTCTAATTTTCAACATATTTCGTAAGATTAATTTTATACAAATAATTAATAGGAAAATTAAAATAAATATAAATTTTCAAATTGTTTGAGAGCACAGTAAATAAATAGAATAAACTTGTTGAACGATAATATTTCTATGCCATTGCCAGTGTGAAATTATTTACAGTCACCAAATTACATTACATTACTGTATATAAATAAATAATTAATAGTTTCACATTTAGATGGTTCACACATGTATTAGGGGTCACTATGTTTGAACATAGTTTTATTTGTTTCTTTTAAATAGAATAACTAACTAACAATTTTATATAGAATAAAATTTTCTATACAAAATTAGTTATACCATATATTTTTTTGCAATGAAATAAAGTATAAAATCTTTGAATCTTTACTACATTTTAATATCGAAATGTTGGAAAATTAAACTACTGTACAATCGACCCCAGCTGTGTTATTATTTTTTTATTTTGAATAGCCATACCACAAATATTAGTTTTCAATTCTAAAATATATATTAGTTTTTAATTTTATTTGTGTAAAAGCTTAGACAAAATGAATTTAATAATTGCAACTGGGTAGGTGGGAAGACATGAACAATTCGTATAAAATAAATAAATAAATAAAACTATTTTATTGATTTTGAAATGGTTAATTTACACATAGTTTTATACTAACGAGATGAGGCTATAAATATATTGAGAATATAATTTTATTCATAGTTAAGGTGAATAAGGATAATGGTTCAACACTGCGGGATGTTATAATTGGCTAGAAACATTTTGCCAGACAATGCAGTGTATGGTACACATTTTTTGCATGTTAATATTGTTATGAGAAATTGTCCTTACAATATTTGCGTGCATCCATCATCTTTAACGTTTGCATCTTGGAAATGGTCAACAAATAATTGAGTACGAAAGCTATAAAAACTACGTTATTTGATGAAATAAACATGTCCGTTGAGAGATTAACAAAAAAGAATATCACCACTGTTAAAATGTAAAAAACCATTCTTGATTATACTGAGGCAATAGCTTCAGAAGTTAATAATAACCTAATTTTGTATCAGTTGGATACATTTAATTTTAAACATGATTATAAATTTATAAAACAATCTGTTACCAATAAAAATACACGATTTTTATATTAGGTTAACGACACAGTTAACAGTTCTCCATAATTATTACCATAATAATATATTTAATTGTAAATAAATGTACCTACATACCAATATTTTTATTTTGTTAATATTTAACAATTTAAATCTTTTAAATAAATTTAAAATAAGTTATCAATTTTTTATTAATTAAACCACAATACCCCGTAAACGTAACAAGTAATATATAATGATATTTAAAAAAATATGTCTCTCTTTATGTGGTGTGTATCCAAAAACTGGAGTTTTATAACCGTTCTTTACTTAACATTTTTTTTTTTTTTTTGGTAATCTTTAATAAATTATAAGTTTTTTATCTATAGCTTTCACTATGTTTTTTTTGTTTATAGGAGCAATAAAATTTATTTACAAATAAAAATAGTAACGCCTTCGCCTTTGCTGATGCAATCACATTGAAATTATTAATTTAAATTATAGGATTAACTGATATATATAAATATTAAATTTATATAAGTTATTAATGAAATATTATTTTAAATATCGAAATTTTTAAATCCTATACCTTAATCTATGCCTATATAGCCCATGCAGTGAGCGCGTAAATCATAACATTAAATAATTTATAGAAGTGATAATATACTATAGCAATTAGAATTAATTATATAAGATTAGAGAGTAGTGCTGTGTGCATAAAGATCTATATGGATCCCATTTAACCGTAGCAATTGCAAAGCTGCATTACACATACTCAGCACACCTCGCCCAGTATCATTTCCTCCGATGGATTTTGAAGTAAATTTAATAATAACAGATCACCATAATTTTTAAACAGAATAGCGTAACACACTGTCTTTTCTTTTGCAAATCAATGATCCACAATTTTTGACGTTATGGTTCCGGACATTGTGCTTGGGAAACTGCAATATCTGAATTTCCAGTTTAATGCTTTTAACGTTATTCAAAGAAATTGATTGAATTGTCTAAAGCGTGACTCGTTACCATACAAATCTTGCACTATATTCCTTTGTGTATACATTTTTAACATTTTTCACATAGTTTCGCAGACCTAAAGAGTGTCGGTAAAGGGTGTGCACAATATATTTTGTAAGCAAAGAGTTGGTTCGACGAATTGAAGACCAGTTATACGTAAAGTCCTAGTCTGGTTAGTTCTGGATGTACAGCAAAAAACAGGTAATATTTGTATGCAAAGTAAAAATAATTTTTATAACTACATCGATGTAGTTTTTTTTTATGAAATTGGAACCACTAATTCTCTGACAATGAGAGTAATTGAATTGCGTAGGGTGTATATTTATATATTTTGTTGTACGCAAAAATTTAATAATAAAAAAACTATCACTTTTTTATAATCTTTCGTATAACGTATATCACTCTGTGACGTATGAATTTGTAAATTGATCTCTATATTTATTTATTTGTTTATAATTTGTTCACATATAACATTTGAATAGGTCACAATATATTATTTACAAGAGATACGTGAAATTGTGTTTTTATTTTCATTTGTATGTTTTGTATTTTAGAAATAAATAGTATAAATAATAATGATCTATCTATCTGTATAGACATCATCACACAATATACATCAGTAGTGCAATACATACAACAAAACTAAATCTATGTGTAAGTAAAATGAAAGCGATTAAAATATTAATTTTATAATTGTTAATATTGGATTGGAATTGATATTGTTCTCATTAGTAATAATATGGTCGTACAATAACAGCAATAAATAGTATTAGTATTAGTTGTATTAGTCATATGTTGACATAGAGTAAAGCATTAACAAAGAGTTGTTATACCACAACAAAACAACGAGAAATGTTGTTGTAACATAAAGTAAAACTGTAAAGGTAAAGGTGTCTCGAATGATCTTCATAGACCATGCGATGATGATGGAATGTTGTGCTAAATTATAGAACAGGGTATTGTCCATTTTGTTCGATGACCTTTTTTTGTCAAGATTATGAACTCATAAAGAACTTCTGGGCATTGTCGATCAGCTGTAAAAAATAATCCAAAGGCGATTTGACATCATCATCATTAACGATATTGTGAACTTCGAAATATATTTTGTAATCTAATGGTGCGCAAGTTAACGGCTATTTATATGTTGGATCAAATTCCAAATTCCGGGATGGTGAAAGAACACAATAAATATTTTCGCTTTACCAAATCTGATCACTTGTATGCTATTGTTAAGTTTGATTAGTTTTTCAATTGATCGTTACTACTAAACTGATAATAATATATGATATATCCTTGAACATCTTGCTTACTCCAATGTAATATTTCAAAAATGAATTCTATTCATCACATTGATTATTATACGATAGCAAAATTCATAATATGTATTATATTAATTTCAAACAGTGTGAGTGATTATTTTAATATATAAATCAAGTTATTATACAAATACGGGTATAATAAAAAAACACAATTTTATATATGTTATTATTGTATTTGGTTGTATAAACTACTGAGCACGCAATTGCTTCCGATCATATTTGTTAACTGCTCAATCAGTATAGTAATAAAATAATATTATTAAATAAATAGTATAATTGCAAACCAAAGTAAGACTATACGCGGATCAACAAATGCAAAATAAATCGCACGCGTTTAATATAAATTTATTTCTGGTATATGTGTACGTTAATAGCCGTGGAATTATGTATACGATATATAGATGATGGACTGGTATACGGTATACGAGAAACGACTAAATATATATATATATATACAGGGTGTCCACGAGCGGTGCAAATTCCTTCAAGGCGGCGATGGCGGACATAATTCTAAGTCGAAATAATTAAATAACATTTTTCGAGATACTAATTTTTCTCGACCGTCCATTATTAAAGTACCAATAACGTCGAAAGTAAGGTAAATACAGAAAATTTATGGTAAACCGAATTTATAGAGAATTAAATTCTTAATTAAAATGTTTTATAAATTTTTTTATAACTTGCTTCAATTTCAAGTTATTGAACAATATAATATATTTGGTACGAAATTTTTGAGAAAACATAATTATTTTCAATTATATTGTGTTCAATAACTTAAAACTGAAACAAATTATAAAAAAATTTATAACACAATTTAATTCAGAATTTAATTCTCTACAAATTCGGTGTAGCATAAATTTTCTGTATTTACCTTACTTTCGAAGCTATTGGTCCATTAATGATGAGACTACCAAGAAAAATTCTTAGGGGCCGTATCTCGAAAACAGAACCCCAAATCGAAAAATGTTATTTAGCAATTTCGACTTAGAATTATGTCCCACCAACATCGCCTTGATGGAATGCGCACCGCTCGTGCTGGACACCCTGTATATATATATATAATAATAATAAGATAATAATGCCAAAACGAAGAGTGGGAAAATACAATTTAATCATAAATTTTACTTTAATTTTTATTTTTTTTATTATATATTAAAAACTAAACCAATTTTATAAAAGTTATATATTTGTAGAATTACTGGTTTAATTTAAAAAATCCATTCAAACGTTTCGGTTCAAATAATAAAATACCAAAAAAATAATATATTGTAAGAAATAAATAAGTTGAAAAAATTTTATTAAAACAAGTTTTAAATAAAAAAAAATGTGGTAAATTTAATTGTTTTGAAAAAATAAATTTCGCTATCAACCAAAATTTCATTTTTGCAAATTACCATCGCATAATTTGTTAATTATACAAAAATATTGATTTTATTATTAGTTAGTTTTTTGTATGAGAAAATTTAAATAAAATTTCACTATTGAATGGAAAAGTAAACAATTATTAAATATACAAAAAATTATTTGTATTTTATATATAAAAATATTAATAAGTGTTTTATATTGTATTAAAAGTGCTGGTGTTGTATGGAATAGTTGAAATTAAATGTATTTATTTTAATTAAATTAAATTAACATAATATATTGAATTGAAGAGGAAACAAAAATAAAGCAATAATTTTTAAGCAACAAAATAAAAAAGTTATTATAAATAATAAAATAAAGCAAAATTATTAAAATGGATAGAAAATTTGTAAATGTACTTATGCTTGGATTTGGATTTATGTTCTTATTTACGGCATTCCAAACAATGGGCAACATAGAGGTATATTATATTTTGTGTATCGTATTTATTAAAACAATTATATAATAATTATAAAACTATTCATTATTTATAAACACAATTGTGTTGTAAACTATAAATTAATTAAATTTCGTTTTACCTGCGGCGGCGGCGGGCGCAATTGCTTTTTATAATTTATAAATATTAAATTAATCGGTTTTTCTTTTCAATAATTTTCGATTACACAACATTTATTTCTTAACATTATCACAATAACATTACCTATAAACATAACGCAACATTTATGTGGTAAATCCAAAATAAGGTATATTGTTTGTATCGCCGTATAAGGAAATAATTCACTTATTGACATTTTATCATTTTTAAATTATCCAAAAATAATTGTTAAAATATTGTATAAATTGGGTGCATAAATTTATTGAACGCATAAAACTGTGTTTTAAGTGATTTATACTTTTCAATATATTGTATATAGTGATGATAACGATCACTTAATAAATCGCATATATACTAATATTTATTTATTAATTTTATTTCGAAAGACTTATTAGATATAGACTTGAGTTTGCTATATATTCGATGAAATGTTGATAAATTTCGAAACCACTTAATTATTGCATGATGATAATAAGAAAAAAGTCGTGATTTTTGGCTATAAAAATGATAAATTTTATAATGTGATCTAATGAATTTTTTTTATATATATAAAATATTTGGAGATTGATATATTTTTCTGAATTCAATCTCAGATTATATTGAAATGTTATGAGCCCGCATTTGCATGTGGTTTTTGTGTGTTCTTTAGGACTATTAAAATAACTACCACATACGAATGAAAATAATGATATAACATACAAATAGAATTCATAATTAGAATGATAATTGTCGAATTAATATTAGAAATGTGGTTTCATATGGTGCATCGTGCGTGATAGGGCTTAAATTTATCTATAAAATAATACTTTTCTATATCATCGGATTCGTAAGTGATCAGACTGTTTTAGGGGGTTATCCTCTATGTGTATATTAGCTATAAACAACACGTATGACTTCTTATCTATCTATATAGTTTTGTTATATGTCATTTATAAAGTTGTAAAAAAGTATATTCAAATTTTATGGAGAAGACAACATTAGATTTATGAACGTTCCAAATTTATATTCATCTAAATATCAGACCATAATATGTTATGTTCTCCTTCCCAACGATACATTGTCTATAGCTGGTTGTGCTCAAACTGGCAATATATATATATATTATTAAAATTGTTTGCATATTTCATCGATTAAACAATTATTATTATTATTATTTATAATTAAATTTAAAAATAAATTTTTTATCTTATTTATATTTAAAATTGAGTTCATGAAATTGTAATTAATTAAATCGTAAATAATTATATTTTATTTTATTTTTTTGTTCCATTCTTTCTACATATATTAATATTAAAAATGATAGCTTGTTGAGTATAAATGCGTTGATCTCAATTGAAATATATTGTAATCTTAAATTAATATTATAATATCAATAACTTATTGAACTGGCGGTGTGTATAATAAAAATACAAATCAGTGGTTTTCGGTTAAATATATATATATGAAAATTTATATCACAAAAAATATGCAAAGGAACATCTGCACCTTAAATGAAAGAAAAATGAAGTTAAATGAAAAAATCATTCCTTTCGTTGCCTATATTATATTAATATAACATCAAAATATATATTTATATATGTTGAGCGTGTTAATTCGAAAGATTTTAATGTTAAACATACACTTTTTTATATATATCAATATCTGAAATACTTTCCATTTCTATTTGTTTTTATTTTGTATACGAAGACATTCAGTGGCGCCTTATGAGAAATCTAATTGATATCGTAAATGTCTTGATTTATAGATATTCTGTATATTTATTTTATTTAGTAATTTTTAAAATTAAATTGTACGTTCAAAGAAACGTCGCAAAATTTCACTAACATTTTTTATTTCATAAATTTAAAAATCTGTTTCATAATTCTATAAAATCTATACTTGTAACGTTGTACAAAAATTAGAAAAATATACGGATCTTGTAATTCGAATATCTGCGAGACGACGACGCCCTTGATTCGACATTCGACAAAATTGCAAATAAATTATAATACGATTTTTAAATAAAACAAAAATATATAAACATTTAACTTTTAAGTTATGCAAAATTTATGCGAAATAATAAAAAATTATTACCCAGTTTTATGTATGATGAAAATTTTAAAAAAACCACATTTATTTATTTATTAATTATATATCTTTTTATTATATAATTCCAAAGTGTTATTGAAAATACAAATAGAAAAACAATAAATATAAATAATACATTGCGCGCCGACAATTGAACCAAAGAAGTTGGCGGTGTGTCAGTTAACTGACTATAATTTGATAAAATTATTTGGTATACGCGATATCAAAGTTTATAATATGTTCCCTAGTAACACTGTCCGTAGTTTGTCCATAAAATTTCTGCATTATATGTAGTAGTCCGTATAGTTTTAATCCGAGGAAATATCTATGGATATTCTTACGGATGTCCACTGGAATTTTATATGATGAGTGCAATCCTGTCCATGGAAAATGTCCTTGGATTATCCGCGTATATTTCCGATGATAATTTCTACGAATTTTCTTTAGAAGTATTTCTGGTTGCCATATTATTCCACAGAATATCCATAGAATTTTATATTCAAATTTTTTGTGACCAGATCCACGGATTTTGACAAAAATACATTTGGATCGTCCATGTATTTTGGCAAGTAACACCCATATGAATTGTCTGTACTAGCAGAATAAATTTTCTTATGACGATGATGCCAATGATCGCGGTTTGATTCCATTTTTTACCGATAGACCAGAAGTTCAATGAGCACGGAATGAATATGTTGGCCGAGCGATGGCAAAAATTCATCGATTCTGCATTTTTAATAAACAAGAACAAAAAACTGCGCGGATAAAATCCATGAAAAATCTTATAAAATTTCTAGGAAATATATAGATTTGAGTTGCTGGTTGTTTTAAGAATTATGAAAATAAATTAAAGAGAATGAGGATTATATCTAGCGAAATATACCAAATTTGAACCCACCTGTCTTGGATAATTAGTGAAATAAATTATTAATAAAATACCGTGTCTGGATACATGTTGGACATATTACCCTGACAATCTAAAGATTTCAATTGACCAAAAATAAAATACTATATTATATTAAGTGGAAAATCTTTGGACATTCTTTAGACAAATTTCAATATATTTTTCCCATGGAAAATATGTGGATTTTTTCTACACAAATTTCCCTCATTTTTTAAAGTACGGTCAAATTGTTACTAGGTTTATTAATTTTAGTGGGTCATATGCGTTGTGCACCAATATTTATTAATAATTTGTTTCAAATTTGATTGAAAACAAATTTAAATGATTGAAATGAACCATAAAAAAACCTTAAAATTGATAACGAAAATCAATCCATAATTAATATCCATTTTAAAATTATTCGGATAGTAAAACAATGTAATTATTAATCTAAATTCGGAATGATGAAAGAGAGAAGCTGTGTAATGGAAACTTTCTTTTCGCTATGCCAAACGTGTAATAATGGCAGCAATTATAGAACACTTGTTTTTTCGAAAATCATTTTGTATATTCAGAAATATATTATAATAAATGTGTAATGTGAATATTTTATTGACGCTTACTGTCTGTTTATAAATTATAATATGAATTTAAATTTAAATAAATACACGTGTTTAATATTAATAGGAAAAAAAAATATGATTTAACCCCAAAGAAGACTTTCAGAACTTGTCGCACAAAGAAAACTTATCGGATCGGAGTGCCACATTTCAGAAATGTTTGGAAAAATCACATTTTATTTTATCAAATGAAAAATTTAGATTTTTTACATCTAATTTCTATTTGAACAAATTGTGGATATATATTTTAATTCTAGACTAATTTTAGATGATATAAAAACTTTAAATTAAAATCATTCATAATTTCATCGAAGTGCATTTCAAGTCATAAATTACACTATGCCCGCAACTGAAATGGGTTAATATTTAAATTATATTTTTATTTTAAAATCTGAATTTATTAATTAATTAATATTATATAATTATATATGGGATTTAAAGGTCATAATCAGATCGCGCGATATTTACCACACCATTTAAGCAATAGCAATTAGTAACTATAACTAACTGGCCACCACAAGCTATACCGATAATATTGTTATATCCACATATTTATATTATTTAGTTTCATTATTTCAATTTTATGATTCACATCCGTAACTTTGTTTAACGTCTTTTTATTTTAAAATATTAATTATTACAATAATCTAATGCGACAATGTTATATTATAGAGAGTAGTGCATCAACCTGTAACATTTATTTATAAATCTAATATAATATGTAAATACAATCAAATTTTTGTCAATTATCAAGGTTAACCAAAACTCCCATATATATTTAATCGAATTTATTTCGTTTTTCACAATTTCAAATAACATTTATTTATCGGGTAATATAATTAAAATTATAAGTTAAATTGATAAAATGATAAACATTATCATTTTTATAGTGAGTTCATCGTTATCTTATGCATAGCCTCTTGTCTTCGGTAGTTTATACTTTTGACTATAAAATCAATCAAGCGATATGAGTCATTTTTTCACAATATAAATGCTTTAACAATTTTAATTTCATTGTACAACATGAAGGCAAATCCAAAAATAGAAATATAAATACAAAAAATTGCGGAAAAGTTTTTAAAACGATTTTCATCGCATCATCCATATTTTTGGTATCACTTTTGGATAACCTAGCGAATAGCGAAAGCCTATGACAAATTATATTAATCATTTTTATTTTTGTATATATAAATTTGGGATAAAACTGTGTAACATTTAGCCAATGCAATAAATATATTGTATATTATAAATTTTAAAATAATATTGATAACATTTTTTTTCAATTGCGCGACTATTTTGTAAATATTTAGGTCTAGGTCATTGAAAATTGGAAACAAGTATTTATAATATATAATAATTACAAATATATAATATATATAAATAAAATGGAATGTTCGTTTACATACCAATCAAAAAAATATATTGTAATTTTATAAATGTATAATGAAAATTAGAATTTTACATACAATTATAGACTAGATTGGATTTATAGGTGTTGTGTGAAAGGTTTCTGTATTTATTTAATATATTATAAATATGTATACATTTGGTATATACTACGAAACTATATGAACAGAGTTTAGACAGAGTCATTATTTCTCAAATTGGTAAACTATTTTATTTTTATGTTTGTTGTTACAACATTATGTTTTTTTTAGATAATAAATATATGTGGTAAAAAATTTATCATTTCATCAGGTTATAAATTTTATTGCTATTGTTATTATTATTATTATTAATATTATTATTATTCAGTTAAACACGTATTATAATAAATTTATAAATTACATAATTGCGATAAAATCAAACTAATACATATATTTAAAATAGCTACAAAAATTGTAATACAGTGGATGGTATTTTTTCATTCAATTATTTCAATCAACAATGTTCTTAAAAAAATTAGATTGTTTAAGAGACATTATTAACGAATTCTTGGATTATCTTAAGCTGCGTGACCATTTCAGCAAACTAAAACTTAATAATATAATCATTTCTAATGCCAATGAAATTTCATGTGTATAATTATTTGAGCTGATAAATTCTATTAAATGGACATCTCCAGCTCAGTTGTTATCCGGTTTTCTCGTAATAATTGGTAATAATTTAATGAAATTTTGGTATTTATATGACAAGTTCATTCGTAAGAAAATTCTCCGATATCGATACCCAGTTGTTGTTAGTTATCCTTATATCAATTTCCACTACAACTTGATACAATTTGTTCATTTATTATTATGATAGAATTTCATGTGTATCAATAGGATAAAATACTTAAATGAAAGTTCCCACCAACATTATATACTAGTTCAAAAAGAAATTCTCTATAGGAATTTATAATTTTCATTAGTAAATATTTAAAGCAATGATCTGAGAATTAAGACAATTTTAATGCGTCTTTCTGTGTACATTTAACACATAATGAAATATATGCCATAAATGAAGAAATTGACAACAAAAATTATATTGATATTTTATTTTAGTAATTATTTTTGTTATTTATGAAAATTTATTTATTTATACTTCCTGCAACGAAAATTGAATTTTGACATTAAATGAATTTAAATAATTTTTATTTGAGTTGATTTTATATATGTATCATTCAAATGTTGATAATACAACAATTAAGTTAATATGTCAGTAAGTAAACAACAATAAACTATATAATTATGCATTTACAATATTATAATTGTGTTCCTCACCATTATATTACGTGGATTGTCATTAACGCATTGTCTAATTGTTTAGTTTTTATTTATTAATTTTTTTATAAAACATTACATTGAATGTGATATCAACGATATATATATCTCTATTATTTGAATTACGTATTGTTGGTATACGCGATAACACATTACATTACAATGTATGGTATAACAATTAGTTATATTTTTATACAGTTTTAATGCAATAATGATATTGTTTTGAATTCTCTATTGTTTTGATTTGCCTTTGTTATTTTGAATTTATTGTTTTTTTTTACCATTAGAAAACTGTGCTGGACAGTATAACAGCAGATAATCCAGAATTTCAAGGTGATGGTTACACAAGTTTAGCTATTATTTATGCAGTATTAGCCATATGTAATTGGTTAGCACCATCAGCATTATCAATATGTGGTCCACGTGGTGCTATGGTTATCGGATCAATAACTTATTGGTAAGTTGACGATATTATTTAACGCTAAATATTCTAAATGATCATTTTTTATTAGAATTTTTGGTTAATTCTTAAAATTCGTAATTAATCGATAAAATTGTATAAAAACTTATACACTCAATTTCAAATGTCTGTTTTAGTCCCATCATTATTACCATCAAGTACCAATATCTCTAATTGGGACGGAATCTATACCAAGCATTCACTATATTTAGTCAAGTTGATAAAATACTGCGCATAAGAGAGTGCATTATAATTCACCAATTGTTCCGAAATTATTAAAAGAAATATATCGCATATTAATTTCATGAATTGAATATTGAATTCGGTATTTTACGTGTTGTAATGAATAAAACCTCATTATAAGTTTGAGAAAACAGTTTGTTATGTGTTATTACAAAGAGGATTAAAACTAAACTCAGGTAGTGCGCGAAACACTATCACTTAATACCGGCGAAGCCACACTATTCATAGTATTCACAAACAATAAGAAAAGTAAATTTAACTTAACACATCCAGTCAGATATTTGGATATCGGCTAAAGTAAGGATTGAGAAAATAGCCAGACTTACGACAATACAAAGAACTGTTGGGAGGCTACATTACAAAAGATCAAAAATCGGCTTAAAATCGACAGCAAATGGTTTACGATTCTAACAGCAAAACTTACAGAACTTAACTCTATCTATCTGTCATCTATAGAGATGCATCATGAATACAAATTGGTAAATCTGCACAAAAAATCACAGAATATCTACTCAAAAACTGCGGAGTACTTATATGGAGGTGATACTCTGAGAATGGGAAGCGGGCTTCTTTTTCTCGCCAGGTTTTAATTTATTATATATTTATTAATGTTTTAATAATTTTCCAGTTTATTTATGCTATCGTTTTTATGGCCAAAAACATGGTTATTATATGCAGCCAGTGCAGTAATAGGTGTTGGTGCTGCATTAATATGGACTGGTCAAGGTACATATTTATCACGTTGTAGTGATTCAAATAATATATCAAGAAATTCTGGTATTTTTTGGGCAATGTTACAAACAAGGTAATTTTTTATACTTCTCATTATATACGTGAATTTTCAATATATATTATATTAATAATAATAAAAATAATAATAATAAAATTTTGTATAAAATAATTAATATTTGTTTTAGCATGTTTTTTGGAAATCTATTTGTATATTTTCAATTTCAAGGAAAAACTCATATCGATGGAAAAACATTACAAATAGTATTTGGTGGATTAATTGCTGTTGCAATTTTAGGTGTTATATTTTTTATTACATTGCGTCAAGTTTCCGAACCGATTGCACAACCAACATTACAACCATCACAAAATAAACGATCGATTGATAGTAATGATTTTGATTATGATGCAGACGCAAATGAATCGGCGATGATAACAACACAATCAAATGATGGTGTTATAGATGCATTTAAAAGTGCTATAAAATTATTTCTTACCAAGGATATGCTATTGTTAAGTGTTACATTTTTATATACGGGTAATAATATATTTGTTTACAATCGATTGACCTAATTTAATCTAATTAAAAATGTTATTTCATTTCAATTATATTATATTATTTACTCGAATGTATATTATAATTAATTTTTTATATTATTTTTGTACGATATTTATACAATATGAAATTTTGTATTTTATCTATCTATAGGTTTTGAATTGTCATTTTATAGTGGTGTTTATAGTCCTAGTATTGGTTTTACATTAGCAATTGGAGAAACTGCAAAACAATTAGTTGGTTTGTCGGGTATTTGTATTGGTATTGGAGAAGTATTTGGTGGTGTATTATTTGGTTTACTTGGTTCAAAAACAATAAAATATGGACGCGATCCAATTGTTATAATTGGTTTTATTGTACATATTCTAAGTTTTATATTAATATTTATAAATTTACCGGATTCAGCACCATTTGGTGATACAACAGACATTGCCCATTTGAATCCACCAATAGCATCGTTAGCTTTATTTTGTTCATTTTTATTGGGTTTTGGTGATGCCTGTTTTAATACACAAATATATTCCATGCTTGCTGGTGCATTTGCAAAACAATCAACGGCTGCATTTGCTATATTTAAATTTACACAGGTATGTGTTAATGCGTGTATTAAGAAATGTTACTTCCTAATTGTATTATTTTTATTTTTTCACTGTATTCAAAAATTGTTCAATTAATCAAATTACATTTTCTATTTTGTATGTTTATATATAGTCAGTAGCAGCTGCCGCAAGTTTTATATATTCATCACATCTTGGTCTGCGTGAACAAATGATAATATTAATTGTATTCGGAATTGTTGGTACTGTATGTTTTTGTATTATTGAATGGTCGTACAAACGAAAAGCAAAACAAATGCTTTCAAATAGTAATAATGGAATTGATAAATCAATTACAAAATTAAATGAGGACTGATTGTCGGCAGAAATAGAGAACAGGTAAGTGTGTGTCTGTTTCTTTGTACACATGCAATAAGATATATATTTTATGGATTTTATTACTGAGACTGTTTTCGTTACGTAATATAAATAATAACATAATTTTAGTGCGATATTCGTTGAATATAATTATTTTTCTCAAATGTTTTTCCTAAACAAAACAAAATACCAAAAATTTAAACTATTCCTTGAATGGAATCAAACGAATATTGTGGCTTAAAAAAACTCAATTTCTCTTCTAAATTTCATACATTAATTAGCAATAGCTTTTTTGCTTTGCGTAAGTCGCACCATTTATTTATCGTGTAACAGTTGAAAAAGTTTTTGAATTGACTTTAAATTTATATAAATATTTAGTATTTTTTTGGTTTTTGTTAATAAATAATAAATTAATATTACAATTTATTTTCTTTTCTCAAATTTTGCATATACGAAGCACAAAGCAGTTTCGACAATAATATTATTTAGATTATAATAGATGTGAATATTCAGTCAATGGTTAAATGTAAGTGTACGACTGAAAAAATCTTAGATATTTTAGCATATATCTTTTGAAATAATTTGATTATATTGAAAGGACGAGTTTTAAGGTAAAATAATCCTTTTTTTTTTTATATATTTTACATAAAATATCACTACTTTTAATGACAATTTAAATACTATCAAAACTATTGATAAAATAATGTAAAAGTTACTACATTTTTGATTATGGATAAATTCTTGTTTTCATTACGCGTTTATAGTTCGTATAGATAATTCCGGCGCTGGCTGATTATGCAGAATTTAAGTGCAGAATTATTTTTCCTTAATTTACGACATCAATTCAATATTATTTATATTATTAAAATAGATATATATTAAAATGAATTAGTTTTTTCAGTTGTGCCCTTACTTTTGAACATGGCTGTTTATTTAAAATGTATTGAATAAATTTTAATTGTATGTAAATTATGTTAAATTTCTAGTTTATATTATTTTTTTTTTATAAATAAATTAATTATTTAAATAATTATATTAAGTATTTTTTGTTCTTATAACTTTAGTAGTCCTTTTGTAACTTCCACTATTAAATTATAGACACATGGATAAAACTCTTTATACTCATTTACAAAGTTAAAGTTCTTTCGTCGCATGGATTATTATTTCGATATCATTTTTCAGCTAACAACTATACCTTTTCCCCAAATAAAAAATTGAAATATGAGAATATTTAAATGTGAGATGATATTCCAAATGAATGTATAACCATAGTCAAGGATAGGCAAAATAAATCATCACAAATATATTTATAAAATAATTAGTATATTGTATTTGAAATACTAATTACAGGATACATTTCGTGAATGTATAATTAAAATACGATTGCGAGTATAGAAATATGAATTTGTCTTTTTTTTGTAAATATACAAAAAATTTACAAATTTATTCAAAGTACTCAATTTGTCCATCTTTCAGACAATTTACAGATTCCATTCTTTTTGTCCTTCGTGTCAAAATGTGTAAATTTTAAATGTATAGAAACCATTCCTTGTAATCGATGACGCACATGCGGTCACCATAGATTTCGTTTGTGCGGCACATTTCTTTGCATTAAAATTGATGTATAAAAAATCTCGCAAATGATGTTTTCTTGGAATAAAATTCGATATTTGCAATTAGATAAAAATATTATATGTTTATGTTTTATCTTCAAATAAATGTCATGTACTAAAAATGAAGCTAACTCTAACACACCGGTCGAATACATGCGTTGCCATGGTTGTTTAACAAATAAAAGTAGCAGGATTAATGACATCCATTAATTAAAAGGACGGATTCATTCATATTTCTATAGCCAATTAATTACAATATGTATTTCAAATACATATAAATTGTAATTGAAATACAGAGCAGTCATCCTGCCCATAGTCGATTGTTATACTACTTAATTCCAATTGTGCGAATCTATAAATCTAAAATCTAAAATTCTGTACATTCTCCACTCAAACACACCCCAAAATTTATAACATTACGACATTTGGACAACAAATTTATGACAAATTCGGTTGATTGTATATTTATATATGATTTTCTAATTATCATGACAATTATATACTTTACATTTTGACATAAAACATCGTTCCAACACTTTTAACTTAGCCTAGATTACTAATTTTTTTAAATTCAATATACTAACCATTATATATTTAACGTACAATAGATATGACAATGAAAATAACCTTGAAAATATTTATTTATAGACTGTTGTGTTTAAAAAATAATAAATATAATCAAATCTATTCCAACGTTTCAGCTGTTCAATTAATAGTATACGAGCGCAGGGAAAGAATTAAAAAAATTTAAAGTTTTTAAATTTAATGCAGTTTTGAAGAATTAATTCATCTGTAACAACGACATCCATTCCAGATACAATTCTCAGTTTTGCTTTTGTTATATTGCTTACAATTCGATAATTTACAATAAATGTGTTTTATTACAAGTGTATTTTGAATATTAATAGAAATTGTTTTAATTAATAATTAATATATAATTAATTAATTTACAAATAGTTTTTTGCGGGAAAACCAATAAAAATAATAAATAAAATGTCAACAAATAAAATAAATAGAAATTTTATAAATGTGTTTATGCTTGGATTTGGAATTATGTTCCTATATTTACATCATTTCAAACAATTGGTAATTTTGAGGTATACAATTTTTTTTACTAATCTAATAATTATTTTATCTTACGCAATCACATTTAAATTGTGTATTTTATTACATATTTTTTTAATTTAAATTAATATTGTAATTACTACGAATACGTATTTATATAGACATTGTGAAATAATTAATGATTTTCACAGTTCGTTAACCAAGTGAATCTTCTCTGTAGATGTAGCCTACTAAGATCTTTACACATTGAATAAGTGGTGTGAAATGGCACAATAACAATTAAAATAGCAAACACCGCAGGTGATCGATTATGTACACCATAAATCATTCACAAAGTATTCTAAAACTTTGTAAAAATTAAGTATTGCATATTTATATAAAATCATATTGCAAAGAAAAGAATAGTACCCTTAACAAAACCAGCTTTAATTTTTAATTAGTATACTATTTGAAAATCTCCTTCACGCTCAACATCATCTCAACTGTGACTCTATATATATTTTACAAACAAAACATGGAGTTGTTTATGAATCGCCTCAAAGGAAACAATTTAACGATATCATAATTGTTATCTCTATTTGTAGAAGTGTTAGTAACTATCAAATCAGCACGTTATCAAATGCAACGAATTGATTGTGGTGGAAAAATACAATTTATGGAACAAATCAATTCTTTTATAATGATAATAATAACACAATTCCCTATATGATTGTAATAAAATCAAAACCACTTGTATGTGAAAGTTTTCGGTATATATTAGAATACAAAAGACAATTTATTTCTCAAATTTAATTTGGAAAAATATTATATTAAGACTGTATTTTTATTTGTTTACAAGATATTATAGATAATGAATTGTAAACAATTGTTCATTTCGTTACTACTATTATTATTATTATTATTATTATTTCATTATTATTTCATTATTATTATATTAATTTTACTGTCCTCTCGTATAAATAAATACTATAATAAAACAAATAACATAATTACGATAAAATTGAATGTAAAAATTGTTATTAACGCATAGTTTAATGGTTTTTTATATAAATATTATTGTTATCAATAAATTACATAAAATGTGATATCATAATTTATTTGGATTAGGAATGTATTGTTATATTTATATGCGATAAAATATATATTACTATTGCAATAATAAAATGCACATAATAATATGTTTTAAATTTTCGTTTGTTTTGTTTAGATTTTCTGTTTTTTTTTAAAAAAAAATGTACGTGATAGTATAACAGCAGATAATCCAGAATTTCAAGGTGATGGTTACACAAGTTTAACAATTATTTATGCAGTATTAGCCATATGTAATTGGTTAGCACCATCAGCATTATTAATATGTGTGGTCCACGTGGTGCTATGATTATCGGATCAATAACTTATTGGTAAGTTAACGATAATATTTAATGTGCATTTATCGACTTGATCGCAAATAACTCTAAGCATGTGTCTTATATATCTCATTTGGTAAGGAATTAAATGATGATTCCAAAAAGAATTTAGTGTTCATGGATACACAATTATTTAAAGAAATAGAGAAAAGAAAAAAGGATTCCTATTGTACGATATATGATTATTTTAATAGGTATTGTATGTAACCAGGTGCACTAGCACTATATACTTAATATGCAGACACCTAAAGTTTGAGGTTATTATGTAGGCATTGAAACAAAAAAAAAAAAACAGATTATCATGTATTTTCACGTTGCCGCCAACTCATATTATTTAACATCCAAGAAATAATAGAAAACAATAAATAACCATAAAACATAGTTCGAACAATTACCAATTTTGGGGTGGGCACTTAAAAATATCGACCTTTGTGAGTCTATATATTAATTTATATGTGATGTTATGTAATGTATTGAATACATAATATACAAGTTCTTATATACTAAATTATATAAAATATTAGTTTAAACATTTTTTGGTCATTTGTAAATTCATCAAACAACACTCATTATATACAATTATTTATGGTATTTAATAATTTCGGCTTCTGCGCGATATGAAAAATTAATGTCAATGTAATAAAATGAATGTAAAAACAAAAAAAAAAAAAAAACACACAAATTCAACGAATACAATTAAATAAATTTAATCATAACCCAAAAGAAATCGCATATATGGAATAAAAGAAGATAAACCTTACCATCGACATGCTTTGATGATGAAGATCGACTGATAGTGTGACCGTTTTAATGCGCCTCCACTTATTTCATATGGAGCTTATGCGGAGACCGACACCTCCTATCACATATTCATTACATAGCCTACAGTCAAGTTGGTAAATTACTCCACATAAGGGAGTATATATATATATACGTAAAACAATTTACCAATTGATCTGCATATATAATATCGAAAGATACTTGTTTTCCAAATTCAATTATGTTTGTCGGAGTAATAAGTATATTTTATGCACGACAAAAAAAAAACAAACATGTCCGCCGTAAATTATAAAACATATAGTAAAAAAAATAAAGATATATAAAAATTATTAAGAACTTACATTAGTCACAAGTGTTGTATGTTGGATCAAATTTCAATGCTAATATACGTGTAAATCGCAAATATTAATATCTCAAATCATCAACGAGATTATTATTCATATTTTCTTATTATTTGTACATTTTTTAAAACACTTTCTTTTATTATAAATTTAATTTTAATTTTAATTTAACACGACACACAAAATAGAAAAAAATTGCAAATAAAAACGATGGCCGCTGATGTTGAGGTGGTGTGTTGATGATGATGGTGATGGCGATTGTGAATAGAGTGGAACGAATATTTACTATTCGATTCGAAAGTACTCGTTACTCGTTTGGAACCCAAATAACGATTACTAATTATAAAAAATTTTCGTTATTCGTTACTTTTCTCACCCTTATAAGCCAATTTAACAATCTGATGGAATTGTTGAATTATACTAGCAGAGAAGTAAGAAAATATTACTGAAAGAAAAAATTAAATAATAAAAAAAATTCTCCATTATTAAAGAAGACAAACATTCGTATTCATTTAACACCTAATAACGATAAAATCGGGATAGTAACTATATTTACCTATATTTACTGTATCGGCTGAGCTGCGTTTGGGTATAGTGAAGTGAAGAGAAAAACTATTACAAAAGCCGTGGTCGTGACATGTTACGCTTGTGCAGTGTCAGTGCTTTCATTTCTTCTAATTACATGTAACCACATAGAACATAGTTTTGGTTTGGTTTTCTATTTAGTTATTTACATTTGTTTTTTTTTGTTTGTGTTGTACGCATAATTATTATTCAATTATTTGTTAATTATGTAAAAAGAAAATGCCACAAGGAAAATTAAAACGTAAAACTAAAGGCCAGATAATATATAAAATAAAAATAAATCAAAATGGAAAGCACTTACACGTCGTTCAAGTGAGTAATTTTTTGTAGTTTTGTATGTGATGCTAGGTCTAGATTACTTTACTGACTCGACTGGTATTCTTTAACGTTAATTCTATAAATATTTTAACTTTTTTTCTTTAATTATATTAAAGATGCAGCTAAGCAAAAAGTTTCTTGAACAACAAAAGTTAAAACAAATTGTATCAAAAAAATTAAATAAAACTATGGAAGAAGAAATGCGAGCACGGGCAGAACAAAACACACAAAAAAAAAAAAAAACGAAAAATTTAAGTAAAGCTCAACAAGCTGTTGCAAAACATCATAAAGACAAATAATTTATGGATGGATACGTAATAGATATTTATTTACAGAATGATTTACTATTTAGATTTGATATATTTGCAAATGCGTAGTGCTGCCTGCGAATGTTGCACAAAAATATATACAACTTATTTAGCGATAATAAAAAGCGGATCAACGTCGTGATGCTGCCATTCGAATACGTGCTTTTATTAAAGATTTTAAAACACGTAATGATAAACCGAATGGTTATAATGACTCATTTATTGCACATTCAAAACGTTTATGTTTATTACGCTTATCGAATTTACCACAATTATTGCTAGATAATACATGGATTTAATGTTGTGCTGAAGAATCATTGCTGTTACGATAATTATATCGGCGTCATTTAGTTCGCTTCTATAAACGTAATTTGAATTAAAAGTATTGGCAGAAAGTTTATATAAAGGTAAAAAGAAAAATTATCCTGATAGTATTGAACCGTGGTTTATTGACGAAAGTATTTCTAAACAAAATATGACACAAATTAAAAATTTTGTAACATCATTTGGTATAGAAAAATTACAATATGTGAACATTTCTTTTTATTCAGCGATTACGTATTGTATTAATTCGATGCGAAAACATTCAAACAAAAACATCGTTTACCATTAGATAAATTTGATTTTTGTATAACAAGTGAATGTGATAATTTAATGTTAATGGTACGTATACCATCTGAATTTAAAAAAGATGAAGGTGATTTAATATTACAAATTCCAGAAATTATTGAATGTTGTAAATGGATTATTGTAGTTACCGGTATAAGATAAAATGAGAATATTGTTGAAACAACATCATAAGTATATTCTTTTATTAAATTATATAGATTATAGATAATTAATTATTTTCATTGTTATTATTTTGTTTTTATTTAATCGACGGTATGATTTGTTATTGAATATCAAATTTAATCGACTATCCGAATATCACACGGTACAGAAAATTATTTCGAAAATGTTAATGCATCATAGTAGCACTATATACGGTTCTAACTCTGGTGGATTGCCAAAATTAATAGTTATATAGTGACAAAACTTATGTATGCTTATATTTTAACAATTGCAAATAGTTGTTATTTATTTATTTATACAGGGTACTTCTAATATTTATTGAAAAATGTGATTGTACAATAAATAAATAGTAAATAATAATTATTCATTTTTCAACCGTCAATTAAATATTAAATTATTAAAATGAGAAATGTAGATGCGATATGAAATAGTTATTATTATAATAGCATTTAAATAATTAGGGCGATGCTATGATTTTACAATTGCCTTTTTGTGTTTCAACACAATTAAATACCTAGAAAATATTTGTATATTTTCAATGAGAAATCATATAAATGTTTTTAATCATTAATAAATTGAAATATGATGGATGTCAATAACGTAATAACAAACTCATGAAATATACAATTATATTTACGACTAACATTATTTGAAAATGCATTGTGGACTATTATACTTATCTTATTATTATTATTCTTTTATATTAGCCAATCAATCATAAAAAAATAATTGAATTTGAATTAAAAAAACAGCTATCGTTTGACCAAATTACTATATACTCCCATGAGGAATATGAGTATTTTACCAACATTTGAGTGTATTAACTGTTTGATGGATACCATTATAAGTTTCACTGGAATTAACATGACCAAAAACTATTCTCTACTAAAATTAATATGTTTTTGCAGAAACTAAAATTATTAATGATTAAAACCATGGTTTCTCATTGTTTATAATTGATCATAATCTACCATAATCATATCTGGGAAGAGGAGAAATGCTGTCGCAATGCTATATTGCTATAATTAAAATATATCCCTAAAAATTTGCTCACGTGGTGTATGTCAAAGTATAAATAAAATTCAAAATGGTTGCTTGCCAAGTATCTCGTTTGACATAACTTTGTTTTTGTTTTATTTATTATAAATAAATATATAATAAATAAAAAATATTAATATTATATGAATAATATAGTTAAATGAAAAATTTTGTGATATAATAACAATTACTAAATGTAAGTTTAGATCGGGTGCAATACATTCTATATGTTTAACCGCAGGAAGAAATAAAAATGATAGACAGCCGGTCAAGTATGCAGACTGCAGTTTATAAATTTTTGGAAATGAATTTATACAAAGATGCAACACAAAAGAAAGATCTAAATGTATATAATTACAAGCAATACAATTCCATCTGAAGGTTTTGTTGATGTATAAAATTGTAAGTATAAAATAAATAAATTTACCAAAAACAAAACGAAAACTATTGTCATCTATTGTTAACGTAAAAACATTTTTATTTTCAGCTTTTGGTGCCTTCCATGTTAATCAATTATCAGCATTTGCCTTCAATATGATATAAGGGATGGTTGATAGATGCCATATTCAAATCAACGTTAACATTATGAATTTTTTAAAGTGTGTTACAAAATACGACATATTAAAAAAGGTATTTATTATTATTTTTAATTTTGTCTATTGTTCACCCGGAGAGTTTAAAAATTAATTGGTGTTCAATGACCGAATAATGTGATATCTTTTATACATTCATTCATATCTGTAATAAAATATATGTATTATTATATAGTACTATTATAAACTAATTCAAAATTCAATTCATGTTTTTTGTAATTTATATAATATACAGAATATATATTTACATATACTATTCATAAAAAGTTAAAATATTCTAAAGAAAAATCAGAACATTTTTGAATCAGTTGAAATGTAGAAGTCGATTGAATTGTATCTTATATTTTTATATAAAATGATTTCCACTAATTTATATTTATTAATATTTGTAATATTGTATTTCGGTTTTTATTGCCTTGGTGCGGACGAAAGTATAACCAGTGGTATTGGTAGTAGTGCGGGCGGCACTGAAAATATTCCCGACCACGACGATGTTGTTCGCCGTGATAATGAAAACGATGATGATATCGAAATTACAGCGAGATATGATAATTATAAAGTGTATAAAGTAGTTCCAACTAATCAAGAACAAATTAATACATTACAATTAATCGAAAATATAAGTGATAGTTATAAGTTTATTGTTGGTCCTGGTAAAGTTGAAAATGATGTTGTTCTTATTGTTGCACTACATAAATTCGAAGTTAGAGAAATACGTGGTATTAAATTATCATTTAATAATAATCCAGATAATGCAGCCGTTTTATTTGAAGGTAGAATGCGCGTGAATGGATATTACCGGCAGCAGTAACCTTTTTATTAAATGAATTAATCGAACAATTAAATTCACCTTCGACTGAAAATCATATTACATCGTTATTTCGAGCAAATTCGGCAAACATAAATTAGTACTTCTTTCCGATAATAAATCCAGATGGTTATGCGTATACATTTCAACGTGATCGATTATGGCGTAAAACACGTACACCATCGTCAAATTTTATTTGTTATGGCGTGGACCCAAATCGTAATTGGGGTTTTTATTGGAATGAAATTGGTTCAAGTAAATATCCATGTGCTGAAACACACGCTGGTCGACGAGCATTTTCTGAACCTGAAATGTATTCATATTCTCAATATTTAACAACAATAAGAAAACAATTAAAATTATATTTCGCATTTCACTCACATTCACAAATTCTATTATTTCCATATGGACATACGGCTCTGCATACAGAAAATCATGATGACTTATTGGCAATTGGTAAAAAAAATGAATTGAAGCTTTAGTAAAACGTTATGGTACTCGATATAGTATTGGTAATACATATGCTGCAATTTATCCAGCAACTGGTTCTAGTATGGATTGGGTTTATGGTAGTTTATCGATACCGTTATCATATACATTTGAATTAAGGCCGGGCAGCAATAGATATTCGAGCGGTTTCGAATTACCAGCGGAGCAAATAATTCCAACAGCTGAATGCTGTTATGACAATAGCACATGAAGCAAATAATTTAGGATATATTTAATTGATTTTTTTTTTATTTTACTTCTTATACGTGCAGGATTTTTACAATTAATTAGTTTAGTAAATAATTTATCAATGCATAAATAAATATTAACATAAAAATGTAGTTGTACTTAATACATACGTACTTTGTTATTATAAATTACGTTAACATTCTAATTTAATTATATTTTATTGGTTTTAGTTAAACTAAATGTTGATTATTCTCTTCTGATGGAAATTCTTAAAAAGCCATGGTCTGAAACATTGATTGCTAAGTTCTCAAATATAACATAGAGAAATTCTGAAAGCATATTCTATTTAAGAACTTAGCAATCAGTATTACAAACCATTTGTAAGAATTCCTATCTGCAGGCAGCGATATTTTCAGAGTTTCTTTATTCAATCAGTATTGCAGACCGTATACAAAAATTCGTATCCATTGACATGATTACTCTGATATACGGATATATTGTTAATCTCAGAATGGCGTTCAATACCATATTTTCAAAGATTCTCTTTTTGATTTCATAAACGAATTAATGGTAATTCACTAGAGTAATTTTCAATACGAGTTAAACTCGCACCCTCTGGATTTGATGAAATGGACGTTGACCACTGTACCATTAAATTACTACATAAATTTGATAAGTAAAATATTGGGTATGCTCGCTTTTTAAAATCAATCCGAAAGAAATCATTTATTTCAGCTAAAATCAGTGTGTCCATAATCATACTAACGAAATCGATTAAGTATTAATGAAAATGGAATTGCATTAACTAATTCTCGAGATAAAGTCAGAACATAGAACACATGTAATTCATTTTCAATGTAAAAAAATATATTTCATTTTGATTTTGCATAGCGTATTTTTCGACTTAAAAACAATATATAAAACCAAAAATTTTGATTTAGCAAAGACAACAATTTAATATGACATTTATATACAATAATTTTTTAATATTTACATTTGTAATGTTTCTTTTACTTATCTATATGTATATGTGTGTTTTGTATGCTTGGGTGGGTTTATTTGTATAACATTATTTTAAATGGAAAAGAAAAAATAAATAAAAAGAAATCACTTGTATTTGTTGTTTTCATATAAAAATTTATTTTTGATACAAGTTATATGAAAATTATTATTATATATTACTGTAACATTAAAAATTTTCTTTTGCAGATAGAAAAACACACACGCACACATATACAATTAATATAAAAAAATGGAAATTGGGAAATTTAAGGATAACCGAAATTACTTAAAACAAAATTTTAAAGGTAAATTAGTGTAAAAAAATATTATATATTTGGGACACGGGAAAAATCATAGCTCAGCTGTTTGAAGTGGTAGGATGTTGTGATACATATTAAATGATAGGTAATTGAATGACCTATCTTTTTGTAAAAAAAAAACTTGGATTTTTCACCATGACTATGAAACCGTTATGTGAAAATTCCGGGAAAACCTGTAAATAGATTCGGGTCCTCTGGTGGTAAAAATAGTTTCTAATATTCTAATTAAGACATCTGGAAATTTTCGGGAAAATCCGGAAAATTTTAATTTGGATCGGGAAATTACGGGAAAACTGTAATAGGTAAGAAACATTTTCAGTACCACTCCCTCAGTACATTTACCATCTAAATCCATTTATGGCTATAAGAAATCTGTAAGTCATCAACTTTAGGCTGGAGAAATTTCCCGGAATTTCTGAAAACCAGGTTTTGGATGATTTCGAAAAAAATTTATGTGTTAGCCAATTTTTGTTACAGCCAACTTGTAGTGGATCTTAGGGCGCACAACAAAGCTTCTGGACTTTTTCCGTGAAAAATCTATTGGTCGACTTATGACCGATTTAAGATTTTGAAATTTTCGTGTAAGCCTAACTTTGGGCGGCCATTGTGGGAAAACGGTTAGACTTAAAGAGTTGGGGTGAGGCTTAAAAGACGTGGCATATAGTCTACTATCTGCGATAAATAGGGCATTGGAAAATTCCATTGGGAAAGCCGGGAAATTCCCATTTGAAAACATGAAAAAATCGATGTTTTTCGATGTTCCTGGAAAATCCACATTTTCCACTGGAAAATTCCAAAAAAAATCTGAGGATAAACTTTGGACCTTCCTTTACATTTCTGCATCATTAGATTTTTGGAAAGTCTAATATTTCCCGACTTTCCAGTACTCGGAATATTGGTCTGCAAACGTTTTTCCAATCTTTGGGCAGCCCTAGTTGGATAACCCTTATAGATAGAAAGTCACCCCCATATTATAATTTGTAGCCCTTGAGGAGGACTATCACTGGTGAGAAGCTCCTCCCGAAATATTGAGTATTTCCGGAGTTATAGGGGTCCAAATGTGACCCATTTGGTACTTTCGAGGGTCCATAGCTCCGCCCCCGGAGGGAAATCCGGCAAAGAGGTCGACAGATCCTGTTTTTTTTCCGAGCTCTACAATCCCTGAAAATCTGAAGGTCCTACGGGCAAAAAAATTTTTTCGGCATAAGGTTATAACCCACACTTTTGGGGGTCCAAAAAAATATGGCTGGAAATAGGCTCAAACGACGCGGGGTCATCGTCCGAACACGAATCCGTTGAGATAACTCGAAAATTCCGCCTCTAAGTCGGTCAAAATGGCAAAACAAAAAATGTGGAAAAGTGGCAAAAAAAAAAAAACAACAAGAGAATTCGTTGGAATTTCTTGATAATTGAAATTTATTTTTTTTTTTTAAGAAAATTTTTTTTCGGTTTCGTCGAGAAATCGAACCCACACCACCCATATCACATATTGCTATACACACCCAGCAACTCTCTCGCATACACTATGAATTTTATTAGTATTAGTATGTCGGTTGGGATATATAAGGTACAAAAATTATGAAAATATTTATTTCGAATAGGGTATCACATTAAAGTTGATCGATTTTTATTATTTTTTTTATTTACAGGACACTTATCAGAGACTCATTTTTTTTTTTTTCTTCTTTTATATTGTGTAGGTGTAGATTTTCGTATATGAAATATTAATTTTATTTTATTTATATTTTTATTTTGTACTTAACATTTTTTTTTTGTTATTTTCTTTTTCTCTTTTCCGATTTCAATGGACGGTAGTTAAAGGTTGGGGAACTATTGATGAACGTCATAAAATAATTAGACAAATATTTTTTTTTTAAATTAAATTATTTATCGATTTAATAAATAAGTTAAATAACTTTTAAATTAAAATAAAGATCAAAATTAGTGATAATTACCATATATTTACATTATTTTATATTTATTATTTAGATTATTTTATATTAATCTTCAATGGCTCTTCAAAACACTGATCGTTTAACGTTTTTTCGGATGTATATTTTTCTGCAATCCATTGTAAAGGAAAATGTTTGTTTTTATTAAAGCAACATTTCTTCTGTTGATATTAGTAAGTTGTTTGTATTTTTACTTGTTACTTGTTAATAAGGCAACACCTGAATATAATGTCAATCCAAATTGGTACGAAATTAGCCAAGCGATCATTCAGTCGTACAATTAATAAAGATTGCCTAGGTATTAATTTTAAAGAAAATTGTTGATAAATACCTGTATAATCCTATTTCGAGAACCTTTTTATACAAAATTTTATCGAAATTGTTCAATAAATGATGCAGATATTTCCTTTAACAGAAATGCAAAGCATTACGTATACGCACACCGACCCATAAATACAAAACACACAACTACATAAACAGGCCAAAAATTTCGAAAAATAACCAAACTAAACGATATTTTTAGAATTGTTATTAGGCAATCATAACCACATGATAGTGAAAATATTGTTTAATTTTTATTTATTGTCGGCGGACGATAATACAATAACAAAATTGTAATATATAATAAATATATATATAAATAATATAAAATAATAAAGCAATGGATTTTTCTTGAGTTGACTTGTGTTGTTGTACACATCATATATTTTGTGTGTTATAATATTGGTAATAATAAAGACATACTCTTTGTAGTCTTTACGGTACGTACGGTATATTATCATGTTTATTATATTTTTTTGTCCCGCCTCTAATGATAGAAGACTTTGTATTGTATTACCAATAATTGTTTAAATAAATAAAAATTAAATAATATTTTCACTATCATATGGTTATGATAACTATATAATTAATAACTATTCTGAAAAAATCGTATATTTTGGTTATTTTTCAAAGTTTTTGGTCTGTTTATGTAGTTATGTGTATTGTATGTATACGTAATGCATTCCTGTTAAAGGAAATATCTACATCATTTCTTGACCAATTTCTCGAAATAGGATTATGGAGGTGTTTAATTTCTTGCAATAATTTTCTTTATGTCCTATCAAATTGTACTGAGCATTGTAGTCAATTAATATCGAATTATTTTTACAGTATACACATAAATAATTAATTTTTACTTATAATTATATATAAATATCTTACTTCTATTATTAATATTAACCCTTTTAACATATATTCAGTAAACATAAATGAATTAATAAATATTTATGATGATATCTTAATAATTACGATACTTTAAATGAATTTTAAATAACTATATGTACTTTTAACAAATTTATTTTAATATTTTAAATTGAATGAATTCTAATTCTTTAATTTAAATTTAATAAAAAGCATTCATTTAAATAATAAGTTTAAAATGCAAATTGTATATCAATTTAATGAGGTTTACTGTATAATCAAGGGTTTGTTTGTTATTTATCTTATATAATAAGCGTTACTTGTAATTGTAATTGTTAAACTTTATAATCATGAAATTATATTGAATCATAATAAAATGAAACTATTTTTAACAATGAAATCTTAGTAGCAATTTTAAATTAGTTAATTTCATATTCATTTCATAATGTATAATATAATTTCTAATACGAGTATACTAATTAATTGTGATAGTTACAATTTACAATTACATTTAAAATTTTTATTCATGCTTAAAGCTAAAACTTATATTTATTAAAATATCATATTTTATATCGCCAATTTGATAGAATGGTGTGTTGCTAATAAATCATTTAATAATACTCTGATGCCAGAAGTAACAAAAGTTTGCCACAATTTAATAATTGAATTATGTGTTGTTTCAATATACTATTTTTTAAATCATCTGCAAATATAGAAAAAAAATGGGGTTAATATTACAAAGAATTTTTTTAAAAAATATTTGCTATTACCAGTAAACAAAATAAATATGGGGACGAGCAATCACTCAAATAAAATATAATTTATAATTTGCGGTAATTTATTAAAGACCAATTGGTGAATTGTTATAGATTCCTATTAGGTTAAATTTATCAACTTCACTGTAATGATATATGTTTTTGATTTTGTATTATCTTTACGTGTGGCATAGATTTTTGTTGTAGTTGTCCATCACGAATAACTGCAAAAATTGCAATACATAAGCTTCCATTAGTTCTGGTCTTGTAGTATATTTAATAATTCTTACCAATGGTATGATATTATACAGTTATTTATGAACAATTTTCTTCAAAATTAATAACTAGCGCGTCTTTATTAATTGTGCAACTAAATATTTTAACATAATATTAAATGCGTAATTAATATTTCGAAATGTCTAAGCAGTCTAATTGTTTTGTTTTCTTTCTATTATGGTACGGATAGATGTAAATTTAATTAATGTTCCAGCACTAACCTGATCAATAATTGACACCATATCATGACTATGTTAATAACTCTGATCTCTGCTTGAGAAATAGCATTACCATAAATATTCTTCAGCTATAATATTATAAATTAAATTATTATTATTAATTAATAAGCTACATATTATTATAAAGAATAAATTACCTCTAATCCGATGCATTAAATCGTTATAATATGCCATAGATTTTACACGTTAATTTCAATAATTGGTGCTCAGATTCCAGAATATTTCATCTTTCTAAATCTGTTTAAAAGCTAAAGAAAAGCCGTAATATTAGTTAAAAAGCAAATGTAAGTAAAATGATATATTTAATATTATATTTATTTTAAAAGATATTGGTAATTTCCCAAATTAAAGGATACAAATTTGTTGTAAAACTGTAAAAGTGCATCATATAATTTTGAAAATATTGGGTTTCGAACCAATAAAGAAAAAAACAAAAAATTCTGATATGTAATTGCATGTATTATTCGATATAGACGGTATACAAATTCAAGAACAAAGTGGCAGGTCAATTAAATATAATACCCAAAGAGTTATTACGGCAAAAGTTTTTTAAAATTAATTTTAATTTATATAATTTATTTTATGTTATTACTTAATGTCAACTTTAAATAGACGTAGAAAAGATTAGCATAATGAAGGAAAATCAATTCAATAAAATACAAATAGAAAAAAAAAATAGAAGTGAAAATGTCTCAAAACGATTTCTTGTATAGAATCGTTATGAATTTAATTTGACAATTTTAAACGATGACACGCACTTTTAATGTAGCAGATAGCACTTCAACAATTTTGAAAAACATAATGATTAGTCTTTCAATATAGTCTTTTTTTTACCATACATATCTACAAATTGTCTATTTATCGGCTACATCTTGGAATTTTTGTATTTTATTGCTTATTAATCGGATATCATTTTGTTGGAAAATGCAAAAAAAAAAAATTCTTAAATTGAAACATTTTTTATTTTTAAATTATAGTATTTTTCTTACCTTATATTGAATTGTGTGACGCATACTGATTTATATATTGTATTCATAATCAAAATTACTGGTTACGGTACTAATAGGCACATATTATTTTCGATTTTCGTTATCTCGAACACCAAATCCACTACTAAAATAATCATTGGCTGCAGCTGTATCCCTTATTTAACTAAAATATAAATTAAATTTTAATTTTAATTAATTTAAAATGTTTTACTTTTTTTTTATTTTTTTAAAGGTTATGTTACATGAGACATCTTTTAAAAACACAATCTTAATATGGATATTATTCCTTTTCAGTTGGAAACCGCAAAATCATTAAGAAATATATAACCATCATTTACAATTGTAATTTTTATAATTATTTATGATAAATTATAAAAAAAATCTAAAAAAATTTCTTTTACATCACTTTCTTTTATACGAAAAAAATCGTTTTACTTTTACTTTTTGTTTTTTTTTTAAATTCTTATTATTGAATATGAAATCTGGATAGTTGTTGTTTTTATTTGACGTAACGCGAACTAGGACGGACCGATTAACCTATAGTGACTGTATCGGCTCAGCTTCGCTTAGGTATAGTGAAGTCAAGAGAAAAACTATTACAAAACGCTCTTTTGCAACAAACACATCAAATGAGTAATCAGTAACGACTAAAAAGTAACGATTACTTTTTGAAAAGATTCCAATCCGAATGAAAAGTATAATATTTTTTGGATGAAATAACACAAAAAAAGAAAAAGTATAGTTCGCTGGTTATTGTAATTAATATATAATTATTTCAATTAATAATACAATTTTCCACTTTTAGTCGATGGCAACTGAACTAGGTTTTGTATATTCATCACATCTTGGTCTACTTGTACAAATGATAATATCTATATTTGGAATTTTTGGTACTGCTGCCTGTTTTTGGATAATTGAATGGTCATACAAACGAAATGCAAAAATTATCCAAATTTACAATATTAATAATGGAATTGAAAAACCAATTAAATAATAAATTAAAACTAAAATTATATGCAACAGCAAAAGAAAAGGTAAAGTGTACATGTGAAAGTTTTTGTGTATGTCAAATATTTACCTTTGTTTGTTTGATAATTAGAAAACAATTAGCAATGTCGAGTATTTTCATTTCTGTAAAAAAAAAAGACTAGCACAAAGCTATGTGCAGTTCATGCAGATGTTAATGGGTCAACATACGGTTCGTCAAACTGAAGTGCAAGAGATTTCAGCACAGGTTTAATGCATATCATAGATTCAACAATTAATATTAATAGTAGATGAACAAATAATACATATCATTGAAACGGGGATGAGCACCAAAACGAATGAATGTTTTCTTTAAAATTCTATAATTAATATGCTTGTGATTCTGTGTGGCACCGGCCAGGTATGATAAGCTTCCCATTCGTTTTTTTTTTTTTTTACGAATATGGGTGTCACTGTAAAATAAATAATATTGAAGTAATTTTAATTTAAATTTATATAAATAATAATAACAATAATTTTGTTTCTTCAATTTCTGTTTAATAGGAACACGACTGCACAAGTTTTAACACGAATAGTAAAATTTTAAGATGAAACATTTTTAATTATTGTGTGTTGTGTATTATGTAAAAATTAATTAGTATTTTTATTTTCTTGGTCTTAAAAGTCGTTCGTTTACACACAATATTTAATAATTATTATTAAATCACATAAACGGAATCTATAACAATAATGATGATCATTTTTAACGTTTACACTACACAAATGATCTGATTCAATTAATTTCTAACTTTAATAGAATCAAAACAATAATGGATGCCAATGTAAACGACGATCGCCATTGACAAAACAAAAATTAAAAAAAGTTCATGTTTGCTCACCATATTTTATTCCAATCTCTGCGTTTATAATTTTTAAATTGTGTCCAGTTGAAATGTGGCTATGAAATTTGTGTATACGACGATCACATTTCCGAAATGTTGCTTTTATTATTATTATTTCATAATTTTTAAATTCTTCTGATATTAATAATATTCATCTATTTGTTGACAATCATTTGTGAAACGAAATCTAAAAACAAATAAAAAAAAAAAAAGTTAATTTTAGAAAAATAATCAATTTTAAAATTATATTTTTTATTCATTAAATAATTTTGAAAATTTTATTATTATTATTTTTTATATTTATTTATTTATTTATTTATTTATTTATTTAGTTTTTTTTCTTTTCTCATTAATTTTTACACATTTTTATAATCATTTATTTTTTTTTCACAAACATTTTAAATATATATTTATATTAATTATTATATTTTATTATAAATAATTACTGCGTATCGTGTATTATTATTAAATTAATATTTATATTTAGAGCGTTTTTTTGCAATGTTTTTCAAAAAATACTACAAAAAAAAAAAAAAAGAATAATAATAATAAAAAAATTCAATTATAAAAAATAAAAAAAAAATAATAATAATAATAATAATAACAGACCATAAATAAAAATATTCTTTCACGCAAATTTATTTGTTAAAATTAATCCTATAATTATAAATAAATGTATTTTTAATTTTATTTTTTAATACATATATTTGTTTTTTTTTTTTTAATTTTTTAATTTTTTATATTTTTTTTTTTTACTTTAAATTGGTATTTTCAATGATCGTTCCAATTTTATTTCAATGATAAAATTAGTTAGAGTTTATGCGTGTGTGTGTGTGTGTGTTTAGTCTAAAAATGATTCCTTTTTTTTTATTATTATTTTTAAATTATTTTGTTGTATTTTTTATTTTAAATTTATTGCTAAATATTAAGTGAATAATTAGTATTTGTTTTTGTTTTCGTTTTCGTTTTTTTTTGTTAACATTTAAAATGTTTTTAAAATAATTACTGTTGTGAGAAATAAGGGAAAAAAAAAATAAATAAAAAATAATGGCAATTAATAATTAATAATAAAAAAAAAGTGTAACAAAAATCTACATCAATTTTTTTTTTTATTTATTTTATATATTTTCTTTTTATTTAAATTTAATTGTATTATTTACACGCACCACAAATAATTTATAATTTTTTATTAATTAAATTTCATAATTTGTGGTTTTGTTTTATTTTTAATTTAATATTTATTATATCCTAACATTAAACAGTCTATTTTGTTAATAATATTTAACAGATTAATTTTTTTTGCTTCTCTTTTTTTTAAATGTATATTTTTTCTAATATCCAAATAATAATAATAATAATAATAATTTTAATTAGAATTAAAAAATAAAATTACTTGGAATGACTAAATAGAAAAAAAAAAAATTAATTTTCTTTTATATTTTTTTTTTAATGAACTTAAAAACTATTTTTTTCTGTTTTCATTTTGTGTGCAGAAATAATTTAATAATATTATATTATTTAGAAAAATAATAAATATAGAACGACTAAATTTTAAGTAATATATATTTTTGGGCTATTATTGAAATGTTTTATAGTAACTATTTAGTGTAATTAATCGAAGTTCATGTTAATTACAGTACAATTGATGAATTGTTATAAACTCCCTTCCGCAGGAAATTAAAACTTTTCTATTAAATATTGAGAGAGAGCTTGCATTTCACATTTCGGACAGAATTCTAATGTTTTACCACCGGCATGGAAATAAACAAAATAATACTGATGGGGGATGGTTCAATGAAGTTTAAATATTCTTCTATGAAAAGCTGATAAAAATAAATAATATGTAATTCAATTGAATGTGGGCGGACGAATGAAAAATATAATTTTTACATTTAAATATCAAACGTCATTTTTTAGTGCCATTGTGGTTAAATTAAAAATAAATAAATATAAATTAAAAAATACTGTAATAATTATAGTTTTGTGTAAACCATTTAATACTTTAGAAAAATGAAATAATATAAAGATGAAGTGTGGCAATGACGAAATGTATTTCTTTAACTATTAAACCAATATATTATTTATTGCAGACTGAACAAAATTCAAATATTAAAAAATTAGCATAGGCTGGTGTCTTAAGAAATATACAAATATAACTTCTTTGCGCTATGTGACGGCTAATTAATTTAGAAAATGGTATATTAAATCACCAGTCCATAGTATTGTATAACATCCTTGGATGCCGTATAGTTTTTAAATAAAAGTAAATTATATTAGTTGTGAGAGTAGCCTTTAATTTTATTGCAAATGCTTTTGCGAGCTAAATATCAATGGAAAATTTGTTAATTTGTAGAGTAATATACGACACAATGTGCAAAAATTTATTAAAAACGCAATTATAATGACAAATAGCGTCGGTAACTGTGAATGTAGGCACAATATATGGGTGTCGCAGAAGCAATCTTTTTTTTCAAAGAGTGGATAAGGGTTGCTCTATGAAATCCTCACTTGAAACAATCAACGAAATAAATAAGTCTCGGTTGACTAATACAAAAAAATGCAGATTCAACGATGAGTCCTCACACACTGAACATCCCCAAAAGGATGAGTGTGATGGCTTAATTATTAAAAAATAGTTTCAGAGAACTGTTATCCAATAGCTTAGCGAAGGGGGAACATCATTTAGAAATGACAAGGGGCACAATAAGTTTTAATTAAATACAAAGAAAACCCCGTTTCCGTGAACCCTAACTTAACTCTTAAATCTTAATGAGTATCATTAGAATATAATATTAAGAAGGCATATATTTAAAAAAAAAAAAAACTAAAAAGAAATGTAAATTAACAAATTTTACTTTATCGACGAGTGTGTTGGTGTGTTTTTTATTTTCTTTTTAACTGCTCTCATAAGAAATAAACGTTTTAAATCATATTTTTTGAAATAAATTAAAAACTTTAATCAATTTAAATAAATTCCTACTCGCACAAATTGACTATATGTTTACACCAATAAAACCTAAATATATATATATTTTTATTTTTAATCGTTAATACAACAGCGTTCGTTTAACTAAACAATAATTTATGTTAAAAAAAAAAAAAAACTTTAAGAAACTGCACTGTCTATTAAAATGAATGAGATTGTAAATAGAAATATTATTCTTATAGAAAACAGCACCCTCTTAAAAACAAAAGTTACCCATTATATCACAATGCAGTGATTTAAAATTTATAAATATGTATTTTTTTTTTTTAAATACTGAAAATAATAATTATTGTAGAAAAAAAAAAAAAAAAAACTTTAACAACTTAAACAAAAAATAATTCAATTTTACAATACAATAATTAAATATTTATATATTTTTTCTAAAAATTATAATAAATAATAAATTCAAATTTTGTCTCTGAATTATATAAATTAAAAAAAAAAAACTAAAATACTTCATCAGTATGCGATAGATTATTATATGTGTCAAAATAGTAGTGTCAATCTACATAATATCAATTAAACAATAGAGCGTACTTAATTAACCCATTTGTGTAGGCGGCGTGTGTCTACGTATGAATGAATGAATGTATGGATGGATGTGTATATGTTTGTATGCGTGAGTGTGTATTATATGTGCGTGTGTGTACAAATACAACGGCACTACATTAAATATAAATTTATTGCTTCACTCGTTCATCTTTTACACCTTTCAGTTGATTGTATTGAATTTTTATTATAATAATATCAACGTTAAAAAATTGTAAAAAATGTAACAAGGAAAAGTTTGTCTGTATATGGTTTGGTAGCACATAAGGGTTAAGTGGGATTCTTAATAATTAGTATTAATTTTTTTTTTTTTTTTTTTTTATGTTTTATATTATTTTTTGTACAAAAATATATTTTTTTTATTTAATTCTATTAAATAAGAAAAAAAAGGAAAACTAAAATATTAATAAAAAAAAAAAAAAAAAAAAAATCTATTTAATAATAAATTACTTAATTTTAAAATATCATTTTATTTTTCTTCAGTTTTGGGGGTGGTGTTTATTATTTTATTATTTTTAATATTATTTGTCACAAAGTTTTTTTTTTTATTTTTCATTTTTCTTTAATTAAATTTCATTAATTTTATTTTCAATAAAATAAATAAATATTTTCTACTAAAATTATAGTATTTTTTTTTTTTTTTTTTTTACTTTGTAAGAGATTGGTAAAAATAAAAAAAAAATAAAAACCAAAACAATTACAAAATTTAAATTTAAATGATTTTTGTTTTGTTTTCTTCTTTATTTTTTTAATAAAAAATAAAATACTAAAGTTTTTTTTTTACAGCCATTTACAAAATTATTTGTACACCAAAAATAAAAATTAAAATATTTTTAAATCTGTCTCTCAAACTGGTAAAATATTATATTTGGACTACACAGGATATTAAATCCAAAATTTGAGTGTTATAGTTTTTAGAGAAATTTTTTCATTCGTTTGGCAGTAGTATTCCATTGCGTTAAATAAAAATTAAATTATTAAATTACCATTTTAATTAAATTTTTAGTGTACCTACGAATAATTTTGGATATTCCAAATATATATTTAATTAATTCGGTGTTTGTTGTTAATTTTCTTAATTGTAAATAAATGTGGGATTCAAATTTTCAAAATGAAATGAAAATTGTTAAAAATAGTAAAGTAAAAAATAGAAAAAAAAAATATATTATAATAATAATATTAAAAATAAAGTGTACCAATAATTTTATGTAATTTACTATACCCACTCTCTCTCTCTCTCTCTCTCTCACACACTTTCTCTTTGAGCGCCTCCATTCATTCTACACTTTATCACAAAATTCAAAATTATAAATTACAATTTCAAAATTAATTATTTTTTAATTATATATTATTTTTTCTTAAATTTTATTTTTTATTTTATTTGTGTGTTTGGTTGGTTGGTTGGTTGTGTGCTGCTTTAGTCATTTAAATTAAATTTCATATTCATTAAATTATATCATGAATGTTTATGATGATCAGTCAATTCAGCCCATCTAACTTCGAAAAATTTTCGTAAACAATGTCCAGCTTTTCCAACTGGTGAATCATCTTCATTAAATATTTCACAATTATCAAATATTATACGTACATCAGCAATAAAATCATCCCGTGATTTATAGCTGTAGAGAAAAAAGGAAATAATTAGATATTTATTTTGTTATGTAAGTTTATTATAATATTATTAACATTGACTGGCAGGTTTGTGGTAAGAGGATGAAGAGGAGGTTAAACATATATTATAATCAATCAAAAAATTATGCCATCATCACCAGCTTCTTTATTATAAAATTCTTTCATCGAACACAAAGATTTTGTCGATACCCATTATTTATAAAAACTGGTACGAGAGATGTGATCACAGACGTGAACATTTAATTTGCAAAACACTTTGACTTTAGGAGCTAAAAATTCGAAATTTGGTATTAAAATATACTTTGCACGAACTACTGTTGTCGTTTAGCATTTTAAATGTAACTCGGACTTTCCATATTCTACTTTGTATATCCCTTTTTTCTTCCAAGTCAGTTACTAGAACGATTTTATCGGAAACCTTCGATTCTTTTGCATGTGAGGCTGAACGAATTCATTTACAAGGCGATTAACCTTAACTCTGTTGTATACATTGCAGTGATTTTAGGTCCAAAATCGAGTGAATTTGAAAAATTAAATTTTGAATAATCAATAACAATCATTATGAAATCATAAGAAAAAAGTTCATATTTACACTTACAACCGCCAGAGTTCTATATTAGAATCTCTAAGACACACACCTCTTACGTTATCTTTAAATTTGCTAAGGTCATAACGAAACTAATTGCACTATCTGAAAAATTAGTAGCATTCGGAATAGCTTCTTTGATTTCATGAGAGCTGTAATGATGATAATAAATATAAAATATATATGATGCAGCTACCGCTCAACTGAGGTCTAAAGAATTAATTAGAATTTATAATCGATTCATTTTTAATGAGTGAAAATTATTGGATTCGATCTATATGAATTTTCTTGATGTTATTGGAGCAGCCCGTCAAAATATGTGAATTGTACTCAAGCAAAGAAATTGTATAACAAAAGTGTTCTAAAGCTAAATTTTCTAAATTTATAAATTGTTTCGATCACTTAGAGATTTCCTCCCTTTGCGTTTAGAGTAATGTCAGCAATTTTCCAAGATGATGGGAATACTCCAGTGAAGTATGATTTATGAAATAATTTTGTAAGTGGATTCATTAAAGACGATGCGTATTTGCCTTTGCTACCCTCTATTTCGGAAGAAAATGTTTTTCATATAGAAATTTACGGATTGATTTTTTTTTGTAATGGAATTATTAGTGTATGTTATGAAGAGTCCACGTATTTAGAATACCCTCTTGCATTAGTTCAGCAAGAACATACATATAAAAATTAGAAGATATCATTAGAATAACAAAACTTACTGCATATCATCAATACGTTTTTTTATAGTTGAAAAATCCATTGGGGTTTTTATAATTTTACGATATGTTGGAAATTGTTTTGTGTTAACAGGTAATAAAAATGGCCATGAATCCTCATGTAACTGTAAATAAAAAAAAAAAAAGAAAACATACAGATTATATATATTAATTAACAACAACAAAAATATAATAAAAATGATTTTACCTCCATTTGTTCTAATACAGATTTACAAGCAGCTAATTCTTTAATTAATTTTTTTGTAGCATGCCGTTCTTTTTTCTCTTGTTTTAATTTTTCTTTAGTTTCATTGATTGATGATGAAGAAGTGGTTGGTGGACTAATTGTTGCCGATAGTGGCGGTGGTGGTGGTGGTGGTGTTGTTGCTGCTGCTGCTGCAGTTGTTTCAGTTGCCGAAGATGTTGGTGTTGAAATTGTTGTAGTTATTGATGTTGTAGTTTGTGTTTCTGATGGCAATGATATTGCTGCCGGTGATTTTGGTGATAATGGTATTGTTGGTGTTGTTGGTTCTGTAGTCGGTGACATTATTATCGGTGAATTTGGTTCGACAACAACTGTACCCGATATTTGTGTATCAATTGTAACTGGTGATGTTATTGATAACGACAATGGTGGTGACAATGCGTTGGTAATTGTCGTTGGTGTCGTTGGTACTACAGCTATTATTTCAGGTGCGGTTATTGTTATTTCGGCTAATGTTGTATTTGTTGTTGGTGTTATTGTTGTTGTTGTTGTTGTTGTTGTTTCCATGGTCGTTGTCGATGTTGTGGTTGTTATTGTTGCTATTGGTAATACTGGTGATAATAATATTGGTTGTGTGATCATCGCCGGTGATAGTGACGGTGATGATGATGATGATGATGATGACGATTGTGCTGTTAGTGTTGTGGATAATGTTAATTGTGCTGTTGATATAGAACATGCGGTTGGTGATAAATTCACTAGTGGCGGACAAGTTGAAATAATCGGTGGTATAAATGTTGTTGTTGTTGTTGTTGTTGTTGTTTGTGATGATAATGATGATGGTGACGGTGGTGGCGGTAATAATGGCGGCGGAGTTGGACTATGCGCTGCTGCAATTACAGCTGATATTGCACTATTTATTCCATCTAAACTATTATCACCATCTTCATGAATGGCTGGTGTCGCTGCTGTTCCTGCTGTTACTAATGTCATTGTTGACGGCGATGAAACACGATTTAATGCACTTGTAATAGATTGATTATCTTCATATGATGTGGACGCAACCGAATGTGCCGGACTGAAATTGTTCATGTTTATATTTTGTATAGCAAAAATTAATGTTACAAAATAAAACCATTAATTTATTAAAATTTATTTTTTATTTTAATTAATTTTTTTTTAATATTTACATTACTTTTTTTTTAGCATATTTTTTTATTTTTTTTTTTATCAATTTTCAATTTGTACAATAGAAAAAAAAAATAAACACACACACACACAAAATTATGGATTTTTTGTAGACCTGTAAAAATTATATATAATATAATTACGTAAAATAATTGTGATGTGTTTATTGTTGATTTTTTTGGTTTGTTATTAATTTAATTAAAAATTAATTCTTTATTGTTATTTACATAAAGGTTTGAAAAATTAAAAATTTAGAATTAATTGTGGTAAATAATGGAAAAAATAAAATAATTAAATTTAAAAAAAACAAAAGAAAAGAAAATTGGTGTTAATTGTTTTCATTGAAAATCCCCACCAAACGCGCAAACACGTGAAAATAGTGAACAGAACAGCGGTATGTATTTTAAAAATTAGAAAAATATGTTAATTATATTGTAAAAAAAATGAATGTGTGCGAAAATAAAATATAAATTTATAATTTATAATAAAAAATAAATATTTAGGAATGGATAAAAAAAACAAAAAAAATGTAATTAACAAATAAATACCTTGCTGGTAATTCATCATGTGATGAATTTAATGATTGTGATGAAGTATTACTTTTCAAATCTTTATAACCTTTTTTTGGGCCACGTTTTTTTGGTGGTGGTGCTTTTGCTATACACCCATGACAATACCATTTACCTCTTGGAATCTACATTAGTTTATAATAAAAATACAAAACAAAAAAAAAACCATTATAAAACATTGTTGAAACCCATAAGCGGAGTGACGACGTTTGGACAACTTTAACATACATAATTTCTATTTACCTTTATCATAGGCGGTATATAACAATCGTGATGATATGCACGTGGACATAATTCACATAATATCATTTTGCCACATGGTGGCTGACGATGTCCACCACAAACAATACATTTACGTTCACCAGTTGCTTTATTTACACATTCATAACAATACCTAAACAAAGAAATACATAAAATATTTAATATTAATTACATTTAACATTAAAGTAACATTAAATAAATCAATTTAAAAATATAATACATATAATAATTGAGTCAAATCAGTGAAAACACCACAACACAAAATGTTAACAACAACAAACTTGAAGTGTGATTGCATTGCAGAGACCACCACCATCGGGTAAATGAAGGCTTAACACGACTGTTAAATAAATTAAGATAATGCTGAATAACTTTAAAAATCAAGTTATCCTTCCAAAAAAATTATGTTACTCAAACAGAAACAACGGAATATTTGTTATGCAAAACAACACAACAGCACATTAATTAAATTGAATAATTGCAAATGGTTTATAGAACCAATAAATCGTTTTGCTGATAATCTACAAACGGAATTTCTATCACGTCAATAGGAAATCATTGGCAATGAAGAAAATTATGATGGGTTTTAACATGAACGACATTAAGTTATTATTATATGATGAGCCACCAGGTGGTCAAATATATACGGTTCTAATTATATACTGATAATGTTTTAAAATTCAATTATTATTGTATTGGACAATATGGTTATACGATTCCACTGGGTATAACAATCATAATCACACTTATTGTCATCATACCCAGTGAAAACATAACCGTATAGAACTTAAATATTTTAATATAATAAATTTCAATTGTTTCATATAAACTATAAAATGTTACAACACACTTACCAATCACCTTCTGGTATGTTAACCATTTTCGGTTTAAAACAATATGTATGATATCCTTTATCGCATCCATCACACAATAATAATTTATCTTCATTTTCGCCCGATGAACAAAATTGGCAATTCTGTAAGAAACGTAGTGTGTTAGACCCATTTGTAGTGGGCTTCAACACCATTCACAAAATTTTTTTAAAATAATTGTTAGTCGAAACAATAAAATTAAAAAGCAGCAGCGGCCGCGTGCATTACCACAAAATTAATATAATATACAAAAATAAAAACTCAAATTATAAATAAAAAAATTTTGTTTATGTGTTTGTTTTTTTTTTTTTTCAAATTTCCACATTCTAAATCTAAATATTATTTATCAAAAATACAAAAATCAAAATCAAAATAATCAAAATAATGAAAATAATAATATCAAAGACTGTAACAATATATTCACATAAATTTTAAGGACACTCACATAGCAATAGAAAATAAAATGTAGCATAGATCGCATAATAATAAAGGGAATATACGTGTAACAAGTAATTGTAATACTTATGCAAAGAAGTTTAGGCTGATTAGGAGGTGGTCGGTTAATTTTTAATAGTCTAATACTGCGAAAGCATATATTGTTTCGCTTATGCCTGTGTGTGTAGTTGTAGATAATATACACATAAAAACGACGTTATCAAATAAAGACTTTCTAAAACAAATTATCACATTATAAAAGTATAAAATTGTTTGGTATATTATTTTAGGTTTCTCTATAGGCTTCTGTAGTGGGGTTGGTTACAATTTTGTTTGTTAACACTGAATACTCCTATAGGTTATTATTTATCTATGCAAATGAAATGATTAAAATGTTTATTAAATACATAAATTTTTGAATGTTGTAGCAAAAAAGTTGATTGAAATTGTTACAATTGGGACACCAGTACGCAGCCCCCTAAACCAGTCGCCAGCCACACATATGAAAAAACATATCACAAACTTTAGTATACCAATGTCGGTGCAAATGTTTTCTTATAAGGGTCTGCCGACTAGTTAGGGGTAATGAGTAATGATGCCACTATCCTATGTATTAAAAAAAATTTACGTGAATAATACGATTACCACTCAAACTAATAAAATAATTAAAAATAAATATTATCATTTAAAATTTGTTGTTGCACAATTATAAGCTCATTCAGCAAATAAATTAAAGAAGAAAAGAGTGTGTGTGTGTGTGTGCGTGTGTGTGTGTGTAAAAAGAAAAACTAATAGAATTTAATTTTGAATATAATAATTTTCTTAAAGAAAAAATAAAATAAAATAAAATAAAAAAATTAAAATTAAAAACACTCTCTCTGACATTTATATTGACTTATTGTATTTTATCAAATAATATAAACCGACAATTTCACATGTATAAAGTGTGGTCCGGTTTGACAAAGTGATCCGCGTGTTGGACTGAAAAAATACTGACTCATTTTGAGCACGGCAATTATATGGAATCTAGCTGTAACACACACTGATCTACAGAGTGTTTTAAAAAATTCGCTATGGGTACGTTATAGGTACAACACATGATTTAATAAATTAATGCAAGTACCAAGTAATGAGCTCATTTTTTTAAAACATAATGTAGATAAATGTGGGTGTATGTAGATAGACCTCACGACATATAATTTTTTACTCAAAAATGTAGCAGTGTACATCACTCCAGTATCCGAAAACCGACCACCATTATATTTATAATTAAAATAATAGTAGTGCGCATTCGAAAAAAAATGAATTTTTATATATTAATTTTTAAAATAGAAGTTAAACAAAAATATATTTATTCAAATCTTCAAGTTTTAATGAAATTTACAACTTTTGAATATATTTGGCAACAATTTATTGAAAATCCATCAACATTTCTTTTTACTATTGAAAAATGTAAGTTTTCTTTATAATGGAAATCAGGTACAAAAATTGTGACAAGATTATTATTCTATTATTTAATAGAAAAAAAGTATTTCCTTTGTCGCAAAGCTATTAACTGAATGTATTTAAGAATAGGCACAACACAAATAGTGTTTTCCGATAATACTTTTAAATAGTAGAGAGAATAAAACGACAACTCATTATTTTTCTTATGGCATAAAATTTTGTTGTGTTAAAAAAACTAAAAAATACAATAAGTCAAATATTGTTTTCAATGGACTACAAAAACATATAACAATTTTTTCATCCTAAACTATTCCGATTACAGCACTTACAGCTTTCATTATACTTTTATCCCATGCTACACATGATTCTAAAACATATAGAGCCATTGCCAATTGAGCCGTTGTATGTGATCTGGATACAGCTTCTCGCCATTGCACTAAACCTTTTGTTATTAATTCATAATTATATATTTATTTTGTTTTTAAATATGATAGATAAAAAATTAAATTATAAAAATTTAAAAATATTTTTAATAAAATGATTAAAAAAAAAACAACAAAAAAAACAGAAATTTAAAATTAATATTTTTGCTATTTATTATGAAAATATACCTTTACTACCTTTTGGTATCGTTTCAAATTCTGCTGTTGATGAACTTTGATTTGAATTTTGTTCATTTTGTAATGATTCTTGATTTGGCGTTGCCGGTTGACTAGAAACTGATGATGACGATGATGACAAATTCGATGAATTTTGTTGACTATTATGTGATTGTTGCTGATTATGCGTTTGTTGTGTTGCAATTGCAGCTATATGAGCATCAGCAGTACTAAATTATAAACAAACAATAATTAATAAATTAAAATTGGATTATGATTTGTGGTTTTAATTTCATACAATGAAATGTTTGAAACAAAGAAATTATTACAAAAATCAAGAACTTAGTTTTTTACAGCAAACAAAATCTTTGTTCATTTCGAAATCATAATTATTGTAATAATTTTTGATACAATAATAATAATAGTTACCTTGTACCCAATGGTGGTTTTAAATATCGTCGTTCGATAGCCGCCTCTAATCCTAAAATTCTTTTTCGTGTCATTTCCATACAATCAACTGTATCCATTTCGTTTTCTACATTTTCTGGATCACGTGTTGGTACAATCCAACCCTTAATTTGCATCGATGCATTTGCAATTTTATCTTCTAATGTTTCAAGTTGGTCTAACAGATTTATTTCAACACGTTTGGCAATTTGTGGATTCCATGCATTCATTGGTTCTGGATCATAATAGCCACGCGGTGGTGGTGGCGAACGTGGATTTGATAAATAACATGGTGTTGATAAATCAATAGTGTCGGCTAAAGCATGCAATAAATTTTGACGTAATTCACGTTCACGTACACCCCGTACATGTATACATTGTATTACATCATTAAGTAAATCAATATCACTGATTTTCCACCAACCATAACGCAAATCTTTTGGTACAAAATTTTTTTCTACACGTTTTGGTAAACCATTTTTTTTTACATCGTCCAACAATTTTTGTTCATCGGTGGACATTTGTAAAGGACTAGGATTATCACATTGTATATAAGCACTTATGTTACCCAAAGACATATTTATAAATGGTGGTAAATGAAAATTAAATGCTATGTCTTCTGGACTTTGTTGTAATTGTTGTAATTGTTGTAATTTTATATCATTATCGGATATTGATTTTATTAAATCTAATGATGATGATGTTGATAACGGTCGTGATTTACGATCATATTGATCATTATCATCATTACCCATACCATTTGTATCACCATCGCCTTCATTACCATCACAATCACCAACACCACCCGGACCATCTTCATTCTCTGAATCTGTATGATATTCATCGTTACTATTATTGCGTTGTTTTAAAATAGATTTTAATATTTTTTCCATCATATATTCGTCTAAACCGGAAACGGTTAATACTGAATCTTTATTAAATTGTAAATTAGAATTTCCAATTTCCATTGGTACATTAAAATATTGTGCATTATTACCAATATCCCATCGATTACCTTGTGTTTGTATTACCATATCACATGTTATATTTGAATATAGAATTTGTGATGCTAATGGTGTATCACATTCCATTGAGGTTAATTGTAATTCACGACTAACAATTGAAAACCATTTTTCCATAATTTGCGGTGGTTGTAATGGTTCTTTTTTCACTTTTTCATTATCATCGCTATCACCAATTACAATTACATCATTATCAATAATGCTATCTTTATTTTCCATTTTAATATTTGATTCAGTTTTAATATCATTTAGCATACCCATACTACCACCACCCATCATGTCATTTGTTTTATAATCGACAAGATTTTCATTTGGTTCATAATCACCAATCGGTTCAATTTTAAATGTTGATGATAATGATGATGATGGTGGTGTTGTTATTGTTGTTGTAGCAGTAGGGATTACAGAATATGTTGACGATGCTAAAGGTGACACAGAAGAAGATGCTGGAAGTGGTTGTAATGATGGTGATGATGGCACTGTAACAGGTAATGGTGATGTAATCATTAAATTCATTGTTGATGATTGTGATGTTGTATATGGTGGTGGTGGTGGTGGTGGAGGAGGAGTCACTGGTGTTGTTGTTAATGTCGATGGTGGTACAGATAATGTTGTTTTTAAATCACAATTATTATTATATACATTATTATTTTCCGTAACACCATTATTATTATCCATTTGTGGCGGAACACGTTGTGTCATATTAACATTTACGCCACCAATATGATTATTTACTTCAACAACTGTTTCAGCATTTTGATTAGCCTTTTGTACCAGTATTGCGGTTGGTATTGAATCTTCTATATCCATCATCCCATTATCATCATCTGATGCTTTATTTGTAGTTGTTGTAATTGTAGTTGTAGTTGTTGTTGTTGTTACTGTGGCTATTGTTGATATGGTAGATGATGATTGAACAGTATTATCTTTCCAGATGGATTCATCTAATATTCGTTGTGATTGGGATTGTTGTTGTTGGTGATGTTGTTGCATTTGTTGTTGTTGATGTTGCTGATGATGGTATTGTTGTTGTTGATGCTGTTGTTGTTGTTGTTGTTGTTGTTGGTGTTGGTGTTGCTGCATTTGTTGATGTTGCTGCATTTGTTGGTGTTGCAATTGTTGTTGTTGCTGCTGTTGCAGTTGTTGTTGCTGCTGCTGTAGCAGTTGATGTTGTTGCTGTTGTTGCTGAGATGATTCCTGTTCTTGTGTTTGATGCTGTGAGTCATTATCAGTTGATGCATCATTATTTCCGCTAATTCCAAAACTATTACTATTTCGATCAGCAACCGGATATTTTCGTTTACGTCCACGTTTCTTTTTTTCCGTTCCTGTACCGCAAACGCTACTACTGCCATTACTGCTACTGCAATTACCGCTATTACAACCATCAATACTATTATTAGAATTGGTCGATTGAGAAACGATTGGTGGTGGTGCATGTACACGTTCATATTCTTCTTCCAGAACACAATTATATTTCAATATATCTGGTTGAGCAGATTCTAATGCTTCAACATAAATACCGCCGGCTTTTGGTAAATGCCAATATCGGCGCCAATAACGATCTTGACCATAACACGTTGAACGCAATTGATTACAACTTTGTTCCAGACATTGTTTATTTTGTTGTGCTGTTTTTAAAATTTTTTCTAATTTTTTATGTACCTCATCCGATGTCATACGATTATCTTCATCTTCTTCTAATGTGGTGCCTTCACTTTCAATATCACTTATGTCATCGTCTAAATTTATTTCCGTTACAACCGATGACACGTCTGTTAGAGCACCAATTGTTTTTTTATTAATTAAACAATTAACATCAGGTGGTAGATTTGATGAACTACTTAAATTTATATTATTATCAATGTAATTAAACCCATCATTATTATTAATTCCACTTATCATTTTATTGTTTAACAAATCAATTGGAGTAGCGGCAATTGTTGCGGTTGCTGATGTATTTAAAGTTGTAGTTGTTAAACAAGTTGTCGCAGCGGCAGTATAATTATTAACATCAGTTGTTATAGCTGTATGCGAAACAGTTGACGAAATATCTATATTTTTCAATAAATTTTCGTCAACTTTAATTTTATTAACTATTGAAGCATCATCATCGTTACCATTATTATTATTATTATTATTATTATTATTATTATTATTGTTATTACTATTATTATTAATATTATAATTATTATTATTATTATTATTATTATTGTTATTATTACTATTATTATTATTATTATTATTAATATTATTATTATTATTATTATTATTAATATTATTATTATTATTAATATTACTATAATTATTATAATTATTATTATTAATCACATTATTATTATCATTATTATTATTCAAATTATTGTTATCATTATTATTATTATTACCAGAATTATTATAATTGATATTAATATTGTCATTGTCATTATTATTATTATTATTATTATTATTATTATTATTATTATTATTATTATAATTATAATGATTATTATTATGATTATTATTCATATTATTATTATCATTCATATTATTATTATTAATATTAATATTATCATTATCATTATTATTATTCGTATTATTATTAATCATATTATTATTGCTATAATTCACTGAATCACCTTTGTTATTTATTGGTTCCATTGAAACATCTGATGATAATATATCACAATTTGATTTTAATTGATTGAATTGTAATGCCGATGAATCTAAAGTGTCCGATGTTTCTTTATTATTGTCACATATAGATAAATTATTACTATTAACCATCGTTGTACTGTCAGTTGGTGTCAACGATGTTGATGTAACGGAAGTAGTAGTAGTTGGTGTTGATGTGACTGTTGTTTTCATATGTATGTCATTAGTGGCATCATCTTGCACGTCATTCATTTCAGCAAATGAATTTTCTGTAGTTGCATTTAGATCACCACCAATAACTTTTTGCTGCTGTGAGTCTGATTGTTGATGTTGTTCTTCTTGATGATTTTGTTCTTGGTTTTGGGGTTCTGATGGCTGTTGTTGTTGTTCGCATGGTTGTGGTTGTTGTTCGGATGCTTGTTGTTGTTGTTGTTCGGATGCTTGTTGTTGTTGTTGTTCGGATGGTTGTTGTTGCTGTTGTTGCTGTTGTTGTTGTTGTTGGTCTAGTTGCAGTTCTGGTTGTTGCTGTTGTTGTACTAATTGTAGCTGCAGCTGCTGCTGTTGTTGTTGTAATTGCTGCTGTTGAAATTGTAATTGTTGTTGTTCCAACATATTTTGTTTTATTATTAATTGTGATTTTTCATATTGTTCCATACGAATTTTTCGTGTATGTAAATGCTTATATTTTCGTATTTTATTGTCTAATATATATTTTTCTTTTTTCTGTTGGATCACTGCATCTAAACTACCTTCAATTTGTTTAACAACGGCTTTATTTAATAATAAATCGTTACACAAATGTGCAATAATTTGAGTTTTAACAGTTGGATTTAACGAAACAAATGGTTTATCTTTTAAACATTCGGATAATTTCCATGTTACATTTTCATGAAGCAATTCATAATATTGATGATTTTTACCAGTTGATGTATTTATCATATAATCATTATCGATTTGATGATGGTCGGCAACACGACGTTCACGTTCACGATCTAATGTTATACCACTCATTGTACGTACCTCACCAGTTGCAACTGCATATAAATATATACGTAATATTTCCGAAACATTTGAATTTGTTATGTCAGCTGTACGTAATGATTGTCCTAATAATGTGGTATGACGTATTGGATTCGGTATACCAGGATCTTCAATTGCACATACTAATAAATGAGTTATAACTGATAATAATTCATCTTCTGCGTCAGCACCAGGATCGACGGATGATAGCGTTAAATGAAGACTTTGTAATGTTGGCAGAGAATCCATATCTAATGAAAAAATAAAAAAAAGAAAAACCACATCATTAATAAAGCAAAAAATAAAATAGATTTATTAAAGGAGTTGTAATAATAATATGTATTTTATAAATAAGATTTTATTTGTAATGTGTCGCTAATATTTTTGTTAGTCGCACCATAGCTCAATAGGTTAATGATTATAAATACTGAATGTTCCATTAAAAACTCATATGTCATACTATACCATACAAATAAATCACTCAGTAGCGCAGTGGTATAGCGTTCATGTTAATCAATCGTGTAGAAATTTTACGGTATTTATTTTAATACTGATATTTTTCGGCTGGGTGACCATTTGTTCGTTTATGGAATAAAAAAAAAACGGATATCTTTGAGAATATGGTGTTGGACGCTACTCAAAGATTAACAATGTCTGCACACCAAACATTAATAAGGGCTAATCACCCATATAAAAAAAATAATGAAATTAAGAAAACATTTATCTTTCGTTAATTGCACTACACATTGGTTAATTGTTATATACTCCCATGCGGAGTAATTTACCAATTTTGATGTAATGAATGTTTGGTAGATGCAAGAAAAAAAACACACTTTTCCATCTATTATAAATAATTTCGATATATACACTTACCGAATCCTAATGTTTCACCAAAATTATGCAGAAATTCAAAAACCATTAGAAGATCTGCCAACGCCTGGCCGGTCAATTTTAAACCGGGTAAACGTTGTAATTGCGGAAAATCTTTTTGATTTGCAATTTCCGAATCTTCTTGTGGTTTCCGTAATTCTGCTAAAATTTCGGCATCACGTTTTTTTAACGCCAATTTTTCTTCACGCAAAATTAATTTATCCAAAACGACCTAAATTAATTAATTATAGAAAATTAATAAATTTAATTAAATATTATTTAAATATTTTATATTCAAACCTGATGTTTCTTTTTCTCTTTTTCTTCAAATTTACGACGATTTTCTAATTGTTTTATTAGATTCATGTGTTGTCGTCGTCGTTCACGTTCCTATTTTTTTTTTTTTTTTGGGTTTTGTTTGTTTATTACAATAGAAAAAAAAAAAAAAATTATTAATATATCAAAATTAAATATAATAAAAAAAAAATTAACTATTTGTTGTAATATTTAAAGAAAAAAAAAATTAACAAAGATCATCGGTTAGTTTATGAACGTAATTTTAAATAATGATAAAATAAATACACATATTAGAACTTTACTTAAATTTAAATATAATGAACAATTGATTCAGAGGTAAGTTGAAAATTTGAATTATTTAAAAAGATGCCAAATTTAATAATAAATATTAACTCAAAAAGTGGCTACAACACTTGAAAATGCATAGTAATGAGATCAAAGTTAAGGCTATCCATTAAAATTATTGATCCAAATTCAATATTCAAGTCATGTGTACGTTGTGAAAGGTGCATTTTTCATAGTATTGCTATATTCTTATACAAAATCAAAGAATTTAATACAATTTCATTACCATTCAGTTACTATAAATTTTTAACGTGGTTCATAATCGATATTTTTGATCGGCAAACGAAGCAAATTATTTTAAATCTAAGGGAACTTGTGACTATACACAATATATATATATTTGGTGTCTAAAATATAGTGTATAGGAAAGAATTGTAAGACCACGCATCAAAAAACCAAAATATTATATATCCTCTAACTATTAATAACAATTTTAATACAAAAACATAAAAAATTAAAATAAAAACAATAATGAAACGATTCACCAAAAATAATAAAATCAATAATTAATTGCATGCTAAATGATTATTAAAACACAATAAAAAATAATAAGCAATAGTTAATAATAATTTCTTTATATCTCCAATCAAAACTCAACTATTCACTTTACACGGACGCACGATAAAAAGTGTAGCTGGCCGGAATGGTTTGGTTGCCATCCAAAATATGATTATACAATTACAATTGGTTTCGTAATTATACAATTAACATCAGATGTTAAATAGAATCTAATAAATTTAGTTAAAACTACGCAACGAACTCCGATGCGGATTTCTTATTAAATAATATATTATTTTAGTTTTCATTAATTATTAAATAAAAACGTAAAACGTTGCCACAAAACATTATTATTAATTATTTATTTTAAATTGAAATTTCCATTTAGTTATAACAATGTTTAAAACAATTTTTAAGCGATTTTTAATAAATTTATAACGCTGCGACGGAAGGAGGCTAACACATTTTTAACGTTGTGTGTATGAAAAATAAGGATTCATTATAAAATTAATTATTAATTCACAAAATTAAAAATATTAAAAACATATAATAAAAAATTATTATTTTTTTTTAACAATAAAATGAGGGTGAAAATATTAATTAAAAGAATAAATTTAAAAAAAAAAATAAATAAAAAATAAATAAAAAAATAAAAATACAACAACAAATATATTAATAATATTTTATTTTTAATTATTTTTTTGTTATGTGTTTTTTATTTATATAGAATTGTTTTTTTCTCATACCAATTCAACTGTGTAGAGTAACTCCTTTTGCTTGTTGAGATCCTGCAGATAGCTCTGCGTGTAAGAAAAACACAAAACAGTTGAACAACCACCACAACAACAACAATAACAACCAAAAAAAAAAAAAAAATAAAAAATCAAAAAAAATCAAAATAAATAAAAAATGATAAATAAAAAATTATAAAAACGAAAGAAAAAACTGTGGTGTGGAAGTGAGTTATTATTTATTTATTACCAAAAATCAGGCTGACACGATTGACTACTATTCTTTAACACAATTTTAGAAATGTGTTCAGCACCCAATTGGTAAAAAATATATATTAACCACCTCCGCACCCAAACACAATTTTTTTTTTCCTCTATATTATATATTTCTTTTTAAATCTAAATCTAAATCTAAATCTATACCTAATTCTATATACGTTCTTATCATATAACATCATATTTAACTTTGAATGCATTATTATATTTTTAATAATTGAAGTTAATGTTTTTTGCTCATCAAATTTTTGCACAATTGATTTAATTTTTTATTTTTAAAATATAATTTTAAATACATTTTTTTGGGCATTAAAAACGAATCAAATTAGCAAACGATTGTTATACTCTCAAATATAATCACAGATATTAAATGTATCATTTTAAATTAATTAAATAGGAATTGATTAGGGAGAAACCAAATTTATATATTTTATTAATCGGCTGCAATGTTATGGTCCAGCAAACAGACACACGCTGTTATAAAATACCAATGATTTGTCAGTGACATCAGATACGCACGATTTTCATTTAGATTTATAATTCTATATAGCAATTTGCTCCAAGTGAAGCTAATGGCATCTACTAAACATCCATTACAGTCAAGTTGGTAAATTACTCTGACGCATGGGAGTTATATAACAATTCACCAATAATTGAACTGCAATTAACGTAAGATATTTTAATTCTTTTAATGTAATTTTAATTTTAAGTTCGACCATTAATCACATATGGAAATAGATTTATTTTTAACGGCAAAAATCACCAATATAAATTTTCGGCAATGGCTTAATTTAAACTTTAATTTGCTTGATAAAAATCAATTTGATTTATATGAAATGTAAAAGTTTTTCGTGAAAAATTGCAAGTAAAAAAACTCAATGTGCATTAAAAAGAAATACCAATAAAATGTTATTATTTTAAATTTTATGATTTTCAATAATTAAAATCAATTTTTTCCAAAGTTAAATCAAATATTTTATAAAACAAAAATAATAATAATAAAATATATAAAATAAAAATAAATTCTAAAAAAAAATAATTATATTAAAAATTCTATTCTATAGACGCAACAAGAACAACAAAAAATATTAAAAATTAATTTTTGCTATTTTTTTTTCCAACTCTAAAAATTTTATAATAAATAACATAAAAACAAATACCGTCGTCGTCGTCGGTATAATAAATAAGCGATTTGTTTTCCTATTATTTAAAATAATAATTAATTAATTAATTAATTAATTAATTTTACAACGAAACACACAAAATAAATAAATAAATAAATACAGCAAAAATATTAAAAAAAATAAAAACATTTTAAATTAATTTTTATTTCTTAATTATATATTTTTCTATCCATTTTAAAAAAACAAAAATTAAATTAATTTTATAGTAATTAATTTAAAAAATTATTATTATTAATTTACCTGTTCCTTTGCAATTATCGCTTCCTGTCTCTTTTTTTCTCTTTCCTGAAAATTTAATAGTTATACGAATAATTGTTTGAATTTCTTATTTTAATATTGTTATTTTTTTTGTTTGTTTGTTTGTGTTAATAATAAATAAATATTATTTAATTAATTAATTAATTAAAAAAAAAAAAAAAAAAAATAATAAACAACCAAAAAAACTAAAATTAAATATTTAATTAAATTTTTGTTTATTTTTACTAATATCCGAAATTATAATAATAATAATAATAACAATAAAAAGTATTCAATTGTAACATTTCACCAACACAAATTCAGATACAGTGACCGAAATTCATGGGTAAACTAACTATAGTGTAATAAAATCTTATCATTTTGCATAGTATTTCAAATTAGTGGTACAATATGTTGCTTAGCTCGTTCCCACCTCCCACATTTTCACGTGTTCCGTCACCAATTGTCAACAGCTATACTTTCCAGTTGGACTAATCACCCGCATATTAAAATAATAGAATTATAAAAATATCTATCATTCGTTAATTGCAGTACAATTGGTGAATTGTTATATATTCCGCCATATGATGGACGAAATAATTTACCAAATTAACTGAAATGAATGTTTAGCAGAAGCTATTAAGCTCCACTTGAAGTACAATGACTTGCTATACATTTAGTTATCGATATTTACAAAAAAACAACAATTGATTCTAAAAAGTTTGTGCATTAAATTACGTACGTTAAAAATGTAATCAAATAAAAAATATTTTAAAAATTGTAGAGTAAATTAATTAAAAATTATAATGTCGATGTGGAAATGTGGAAAAAAAAAAAATTAAATCCAGTGATTCCAAAAAACTTGAATTAGTGAGATTTGTTTGTAAACATTGGAATATTATATTTGGATATTGAGATACATGGAATTTCATATATAATTACACGATGAATTTTTGGTCATTAAATTTAGCAGTTATTATAAAGCGTTTTCTAGAGATAGGCAGTTTGTTTAAATAAATCTAATCGTTCGATGTTCAATCGACTATACAACAATTGCCACATCGAGATCTCGTAAATGTTTTGATAAAGATTGTTAAACATCATCATCATCATCATCATTGAGAAATTGAAATAAATGGTGTGTAGGAAGTTGTTCGAAAAAAATTATAACTTTATGAATTTCTCGATATAAATTCTTAAATTAAGATTGTGTTAGTTTTTTAAATAAAAATGCAATGGACAGAAATGCGAGAACTGCATATATGGGTGGAGAAGTGGTGAAGAAAATTCTCGGATTATACTCTAATTATACCATATACCAATTTCTATAATGATGATAAATATTATAGCAAAGCAATGAATGGACAAAGCAGCCACTCTCACACAGTTTAATGAATATTTCTATATTCGGCTAAAGAGTGTCCACTAAAATAAAGTAATTTCTATTAAAAACAATATAAAACAACTATTTTAAATAAATTTTAAATGAATTTCTGCAAATAGTACTCAAACATAGTCACAACAATATTTTAAATGTTATATAATTTATACCATCCATTCAACTATACTAAAATAGACATTGTAGATATTAAAAGTGTTCCCATTCAATTTTTATAAATCTGATAAACTTTCACATAATCTTCACCTATTTATTCGGATACAATAAATAAATTTCATCAAACTTATATATATAGCCAAGAATTGACACACTTCACAGCTACGCAGTAAAAAGTTTAATTTGATTCCTCGACAAGAAATAACCACATATTTTTTTCTTCTTTTTATCGTGTCTCAATTAACTTACGGGCGATTGCAACACACACACACATACAATTTACTACTACTCACTAGATCTACAAATTAAAAAGCCACCTAATTGTAATGTAATTTATAGAGAAACAAAATAATATATAAAAGTGGTAAAATAAAAAAAAAGGACCCCGTCACTGTAGCAATAATATTTTATGAAAACTATAAATATATAAAAAAAATGGACTTCAAAAACGAAAAAAACCAAAAACCAAAATTGAATAATTAAAAAATTAACAACAACAACAACAACAAAAAAACGATTACCAGTTTTAATAACTTATGAACAAAAATAAGTTTTCAAAACAATCAATTTTTACTCTTACCTGCTGCTTCCGTTGTAATTCTTCTTGTTTGGCCCTTTCAATTTCTTCTTGACGTTTCCGTCGAGCCTATAGATAACATGCAACAACATTAAGAACCGACATTAAAAATTACATTCATTATACATAAATTATTTATTGGTTTCATAATATATAAATATTACTCGTAGTATATATATACTTAAAATATTTAAAAATATATACGATTGCCATTTGAGTGTGTGTGTGCGTGTGTGTGTGTGTGTTTTTGTGTTTTATCTATATGTAACAAGATTTAAAAAGACTTAACTTTTATCTTTTATGCCCCCACATTTGATAAATGGTTATATTATTTAGTATTTTTTAATTGAAATAAAATAGGATAAATAAATAATACATATACAAACACAGAGACAGAAAATGTGAATTGATTAGATTCAAAAAATAGTTTTAATTTTGTTAAAAAAAAAATTAATTCTATAAAAATTAAATGCTACAGTGCACTGCATTTGCAGAGGAGGTAAGTTCAATCAATTTAAAATCGATTAATTTAAACTGAGTATTGTGAGTAAAATGCCTTAACTCTATATTTATTTTTATCTATCCACTTTTTATTTAAGAATTTATAGTATAAAGAATATTTTCCATTTTTACGTACTCTGCAGATTTTGAATACAAAATTCCTTTTTCCTTTCCTTTTTTTCTACTCAACATTCTCTTTATAAAATAATTATTACAATCAAATCTGCTTCACAAAATTACATTTAATTGAAATTAATCCAAAAAAGTAACCAAATTTCAATAACAAACTAAAGCAATAATGAACCAAGTCTAACCTCAAGTTTTCAGCTTACGCGGTACGCTTTCGATAATGTATATCGCGTTTGATGTTATTGTGACCGTGTACTTTACGAGAAAGTGGCATAAGAAAATTTTCTGTTCAGTTAAAATCCATCGGAAAGCCAACAAAAATAGGACCAAGTAGTTATGTAAAATATTTTGGGATAACCTTAGATAGTAGTATGGGATTATAGCTGAAAGATATATCTATAGACAATAACATTCGTAAAAGCAGATCTAGTTTATGTGCAATGTAGAAGGTTCTTTTCTTTATCTCATATACGAGGTTTATCTTCAAGATCGATACATTGGCTATACATGACGGACACGTAAACTGATTACTGTGCTGCGTTGTTGAAACTAACCAGTTTCCTTTTCGTACAAAATGTTCGTTAACGGACGAATAGGCGTGATGCAGCTTCTAAATAAATGCCTATCATATTCGAAATTCAGATACATCGAATTTTTAAAATACACCATACATGACGTGTGGATCATTTATATCTCTGGAATTTTTCGAGGACTAACTCTTTATTATGGAGAACACAATGGGCCTACTATAATATTAATGCCAGAAATATTTTCTCACCTTTTAACAATCAATCAATGGAAAAACGTTATTGCAAATTATTAAAAAAATTATTTTAGTAAATGCTTTCTAAAGTTAATAAATTGGTAAAAAAACAGTGGCAAATTATCGTTTTGCGTTACCATAAAAATTCTATGCATAAATATAATATAGAATTTTAATTAAGTTAATCGCAATCAATGCGCCCCATAATCTAGTGTTAATTTTGCCATTATATAGTTGCTGTTAAATGTTAAAGAAAACTACTTTCAACAAATTAATGAAAAATTAGTTTGAAAGCAATTTTTGAAAGCAAAAGATTAATTTTGATTTCATTTTTATATAATTTAAAATTTTAAAAATATCTTATTAAAATGTTAAAAATATATTAAATATAAAACAAAAATTAATTAATAACTACGAGCTTAAATAATAAAAAAAAAAATAAAAAAAATACGTAAAGCTTAAAAAAAAAAGGATTTAAAAAAAACAATAACTTACTTCCATTAATTGTTGACTTTTTAATTCTTTTTCTTTACGTATAGCTTCGGCTCGTTCATTTTTCTCTGCATCACGTGCTAATCTTGCCTTAACATAAAATAAATATAGAAATAATTAAATTAATTTAAATATTCTTATATGGTTCGTATGTTTGTAAGATATACGTAAATTGAAAACCACTACCACACAACAACCACCATCACCACCACCACCACCACCACTGACTGCACTTACTTTTTCTTTACTCTTTGCCAATTCATCTTTAGCAATTTTTTTAGCTTCACGTATTGCTTGTTGTTGACGCGCAATTTCGATACGTTGTTCAACATTTAAATTATGCCTTGTATACATTTTTAATTCATCTAATCGTTTGGCCACATCAATGTCGCTCATTCGAATGTATTCACCGTCATTTGTAAATGGTGGTTGGGCTGCTTGTAGAAAATAACCAACAATAACTTTAGCCGAAAAACTAAAATTATCACACGAAAATTTGGATTCTTGTTGATCTAAAATCTAAATAAAATAAAATAAAAAAATTAACCATCTCAAATTGTAAATGTAGAAGAAAAATATAATTCTTTGCAAATATTATTAGCGCATCATCAGTATTTATAATTCATATTATTAATTATTATAGTATTAAATATTATTATAAAATATAGAATAAAATATAAAATAAAAAATGATCAAATGGATCATTATTATTATTATAATTATTATTATTAATGTTATATTTTGAAATAAAAATTGTAACTAAAAATACATACAGTTTGTATTTGCCCAATGTGCGTTAATTTGACAGGACTTCCAGGTGCATAATAATAAACATCGCCACGAATTTGACCATTTTTTGTTAAACCACGTATTATTGTTTCACGTTTCCAACCGTGTTCTAATGGTGCTCTCAATTCACCCAAATTTAATTGTTCTTCACCATCTGAATCTGAAACACCACTTGCATCAGCTAAACTTTCAGAATCTGTTGATACATCAATCGATTGAGCTTCAATGACTTGACGTAACTTTTCCTAGAAAAAAGAAAAAAAAACAACAACAATAAACACCACTATCACTCTCATAACGCCCGTTTAAAGTAAATATTTATAAACAATGAACCACATACCAAATCGGCACCATGTGCTAAAAGTTGTTGTGACGTTAACATTGGTTTCGAACCAACACCGACGGCTCGACTTTGTGCCAACAGTGATGCAACTGTATTCTTTTTTGGTTTTGATACACCTCTACCTAAATTCCGTGGACGACTTTCCTTGTAGTTAACTACAAATAAATTTTTATCCAAATTCTCTATTTATTTAATTCAAAATAAAAACAAAAAAAAAAATAAATAAAAAAAAGGAACCCCCCCCCCAAAATAATACAAAAAAAATAAAAATACAACAAAGGGCATAATAAAATTTTAACCAAAATGTAATAAATGTAAATGAAAAAAAAAAAAAAAAAAAAAAAAACAAACCCCCAAATTAAAAAAATAATAATAATTTAAAATAATTTAACTAAAAAGATGAAATATTAATTAAAAAATTAAATGACACAATATTACGAAAAATAACAAAACAATAACTCACGTAATCTATCATTGCCATTGCCAGAACCCAATGCAGCCGTTATTGAACTAAGACTTTGCAAACTGTTAATTCCAGCAACACCACCACCACCACCACCACCACCTGTGGCCGTTGTCGATGATGATGACGACGACGACATATTATCATTTGTATTGTCTCTGTTCGACGGCTCGGATTTCATACATAAATTTAATGGAGCATCATTTTCATCATTATTTAAATTTGAAGATGCTGAAATTTTACCACTTAAATTTAAACCTGTTGACCAATCCGGTAGAGATGAATCGCCGCCCATACTGCTGTTGTTACTGCCAGCTGCAACAGACGCCGCCATCATCCCGCCACTGCTATCCAAAATATTGTGTTGTGAAGACTTCGACAGGTTATAAGCACCATTCGATGTTATGGTTGACGGCAGTTTAATCACTTCAACACGATCACTTTGATGGGCACTCTGTACACTGGCAGCGTATTCCAAGGCTTCCAGGCGGGCACGTTTCGATGGACTAATACCGGTACCTGCAGTTACACCAGCTAAACCCAACAAAGGATTTGGATCAAGGGATATTGTTTTCTTTCGACCTCGATTTGTTGTACCTGGAATTTTTGGACCCACAATGGATGATGTATACTTGATGATTTCCGTATCCGGTGGCAATCGTACTCCTAGGATCGATGACGGATCACTGAAAGTGAATAAGAAGAAAACAAAAATTAATTAAAAATAAACAATGAATTCAAAAATTGTGTTAGTAATAAAATAATAATAACAGAAGAAAAAAATCAAACAATACTCACTTTCCTTCCAAAGCAGCACTTTACGTTTTATGTTAATTTTTTATTTTATGGTTTTGTGTTATTGATATTATTGTTTTTTTGTGATAGAAGAAAGAGAAAAATGATTTTGTTAATAAAATTATGTGAAATCGTTGTTAAAAATTAATATGATAAAAATGATATAATGTACAATTGAAAATAAAAAAAAAATTCAAACGAAAACTTGACGAAATTAAAATTTACCTTAAAATACCAGATGGAATATAATCCTTATAGTCCTTATAGTCTTTATAATCCTTATATTCCTTATAATCTTTGTATTCCTTATAGTCTTTGTAATCCTTTAAAGTTGTTTGATAGTCTTTATTTGGTTTAGTACTGTTATTGTTGTTGACGCTGAGGTTGCTGTTATTGCCAACCGTAGCTGTACTGGCCGCTAATGCATTCATTGCGGCTTGCATACTTTGTTGTGACGTAAGAGAGCTTAAATTTCCAAATTGTGATAGAGATGACAGTGCATTTAATGAGGCGGCTGTTGCTGCTGCCGCCGCAGCAGCTGATACTGATTGTGATTGTTGTTGCTGTGATGAAGACGATGAAGACGATGATCCTACATAAAATTTGATTAAATTATATTAAAATAATTGTTCATTTCGTTCATTACCTTACCCCCAAAACATCTTATCTATTTTTATAACAAATGTAGCTAATTCTAAACTATACTTTTTTTTTTTTTTTGCTCTTATTTAAATAATTGATTATAATTATTAATAATAATAATAATAATATTAATGATAAAATTTTATTTACTGCGAATAAGATAAATACGAAAATATATTTATTCATATAAAATAAAATATAAAAGATTTCCATATAAATTGAGTGACTAGTCACACTATTCGCCTTACACCATTCCACACATCTGTGAATTCTACACAAATATATCGATATACGTCGATGTTTTTAACTGAACAGAGAATGTGACAGAAACTAGATAAAATTGTAATAAATGAACAGCAGGTTTATTAACGCCAAAAATAAGATATTCATGTTAAGAAGCTTACGCTGTGACATGGAATGTGTTTGTGAACACAGCTATAGTCAAACTATAGTCAACTATTATGAAAAAATAGTTATATTTTGACAACAGATTTTAGTGTTTGTGAATCAAAAATAGTCGACTCTTTTTAACAGTGGCACAAAGAAGATGCTATTGGTAGTTAACGAACTATAACCATAGTTGACACTTTTCACATTCCGATCGATACAGTCCATCATTTGTGAACAGCACTTCAGTGCATATGACTTGATGACTGCACAGAACACTTCACCGAAAACAATTCGGCCAATTCGTTTATATTGTCCAAAAGATGGACAAACGTTGTAGCAAATGATGAACAATACTTTCATTAAAATACCTGGTATTATTTTATATAAACTAAATTTGATTTTTTAACACAATTTAAACTCCCATAATAAGTTTTAATGTTAAAATATTTCAATTTGCATACCATATGGTCTACCCGTATATATATTATAGTCTTTCACCAACAAAGAAATAATGCTTCTTCTGAATTACATTATAGAGAAATGTTTTTATTGTATTATTCGCACTTTGAAGATTGTGTTTTGTATTGTCATCGGCACCATTAAAACACAGTGATAATGTTATGAACCCAAAATTGTTGATGTTGTTTTGAAATTTAGGCGTATACAAAACATAAAATTCAAAATAACATAAAACAATATCCAACAAATCACAAATAAATGTGCGTATCGAATGAGGGTATTTTATTTAAAGGAAATAAACAGCAATAAAATGAATACTTTTATTTTGGAAATTTATGTAACAAAACTTCTTTGAAATTGCCGACAGTAAACATATTTTTTATACAATATACTTTTGTACTGAAACCAAATTATTTTGGTATAAACATATTATGCTATAAAATACCGACCAATCCAAACCTTAATTATACACACAGCAGTAGTTACCACATATGTGGTAAAAAAAAAGGATAACAGATGTGAAATTACATGGAATTTGTTTGGTGTCATGTTCATTACAATTGAATAACTCATACATTCTTATGCCTGTCTTCAGCGAATAACAATACAAAATATGAAAGTAATATGATGTTTACAGATTTACCAGAGTTGAGCATGAAATGCATTCAATAAAAAATACTGTGGATGAAAATTAAGAGATGTAGGACATTTCGATGGGAATAATTAACAACACACCCATTCCAAATGAATAAATATTATCGACGCACAGTGTGTGTGTGTTGTATGTTAATTTTTATAAAATTGAAAAATAAAGAGTGAAAATTCCTAATCGATAAAATTTAAAGTTTAAAAGAAATGTTAGTTTTTCAATATTTTCAAAATTATAAAAAGAAAAAAAAAAAAAAAAGAATATTTTGATTACAATTGTTTTGTTTTTTTTTCTATTTTACACAAAACTCACCTAAATTAGATTGTAATAAATTATTATTATTTTTCAACATATCCTTAACACTAGAACTGCCATGATGATGACTAGAACTTAAAGACGACGCCGATGATGATGAATGATGATTTTGCATTGATGATGAGGACGACGACATCGTCGATAAATTATGTGATGAATGTTTATTACTATTTGAAGATTGATTAATGCTATTATTATTTGATGATGATTTTTTTGATGACGTTGACGTCGTTATTTGTGGCAACGATGATAATGATTGTTGTGTACTATGTTGTCCTAAACCACCGATAACAGATTGTGCAGCAACAGCGGCTGCTTGCATTGCTAATAATTCTTTATGAAAATTAGATGCATTCGTTGTATTATATTGATTATTTGATACTGATTTATACGATGATGATGAATTCTATATTACCAAAATAGAACAAATATATAATTATATTATATTGATGGGTTAGATGATATAGTGATTATAATGATAAAAATAACATACTTTATTATAAGATGATCCAGATGATGATGATGATGATGATGGTGGCATTGACATAGATGATATGCTAACACCACTATTATTTGTACCACTTATGCCCATTCCACTCATTGATCCAATATTACTTATTCCAATATTATTATTATTATTATTATTATTATTATTATTATTATTATTATTATTATTATTGTTATTATTGTTATTATTGTTATTATTGTTATTATTGTTATTATTACTATTATTTATTTTCTTTTCTTTTCGACTTTTATTACTACTTTTTCCGCCTTCAATTTGACGATTATTATTTGATGATGTACCACCGCCACCACCACCACTTGTAATACCACTCATACCTAATGCGGCCGGAAATGATGCTAAATCTGGATGAGAATATAAACTAGAAGCTTGTAATCTTGAAAAATATTCTTGTGCAGCTGCTAAATGTGCTACAGACCACCAACCTAAAATTGAAACAAAAAAACGAATGTTAATATTAATATATAATTAATTTTTAACACTAATTATCAAAATTGCATATCTAATTTGGTCCATGCTAAACTATAAATATATTGGGCTAAAAAAACCATACCAATCGAAAACATTACAACGAAAAGTTGTACGGTAAACTAAATATTGTCAAAACAATCAAAATCAATATAGATTAAGATGGCTTGAGGACACGTATTACGCATGGAGGAAGGGCGTGTGCCGAAAAATTTGTGAATGGTAATCCAGAAGGTAGAAGGAGAGCCGGAAGACCTAAGGCGAGATGGATAAATGCAGAAAACTGTAATATCCTTATAAAGATCCTTAAAATGTGGGATTGAAAGACATTGACTGTCGATAGGTCAGGTTGTAGAAGCGTGTTGGAGAAGGCTAAGACCGCACCTGGGTTATAATGCCATGCAGTAAATAAACTATAAATAAAAGATACAAAACACTGTCCATATTTAATCAGAAAATATATTGACACATGTATAATGTACACGTGAAGTCTACAATGGAAATGTATCCGGAAACATGATGATGTGGATAAGAGTATATTCCCGCCTTTTTATTGTTTTAGTTTTATTTTTTTTTGGCAAGAATAAATTACAATCAATAACTTTTCAATGAATCATACATTTTTTGTGAAACGAAATACATATAAATTTTTTTATGATTTTTATAATCTTATGATAATATTATTATCTTATAATTGATTGCAATTGTTGTAATTACAACCGATTTCTTCACACAATATAAATACAATACGAAAAAAAAACATATATACCCACGTCACGAATACGATATTATTACTCATCATTTTATGAATTTGTTGATGGCTAATGGCATTGCCACGTGTTGCACTAATGCAATATATATATATTATTATACAAACGCACGCACACTATTCCACACACATACTATTTTAGATATGCAATCTCCAATTTATATATAGATGTCAACACAACATGTATATAAAGTCTGTCACAACATGTATCAATCTATCTATATCCATAGGTTGGTTCTACGGATTATATTAAAATATTGTCAGCATTTTGAGTAAGCGCATAGATAGAGATGGTATAGATTAATTTTTAAACATATCCAATCCGTTTATAATTTATTATTTGTAACTATAAATGTATGTGCACTTACTTGATGGATAACTAGCTAAACTAGCAGCTTGTGTTGCAGCTGCTGCCATTGTATTTTGATGATGTTGATGACTCATTGCATACCGATCATTACTCGTTCCGGATCCACTGGGTAGTAAACCTAATCCGGCAGCAGCAGCACTAAATGGTAATCCAAATAATTGATTTGTTGCTGCCGCTGCTGCAGCCGATGCGGCTGTATCACGTCCCCAATATGCTAAAATTAAAGGAAAAAAAATTATAAAACATTATTTATTGGATTGGAAAAAAAAGGTATTAAATATATAATTGCGATTAATTAGTCGTATTCGTTAGTGCCCTATATATTTTGCCATATTTTTAGCAATCTTGGGCTATATCTCCCCGGTTATTTTTAGTGTCTATTAATATTTTATATAATAGCGTTTCAATTGTATACACACATTAAATTTTGTACTGAATAATTTTTAATGTAAAAATTAATGTCAACGCTTCGAACATACCAAAAAAAGAGTTATTACTGAATATTTTAATTATAAATGTTGTGAAGAAAACCAAAGCAAAAATGTTGTACTATTTTTCTATCAATTGGACAATGTCTCCGAAAGATGTGCAATATTTTGTCTGACACTATAAAACTAGAAATATACTTTTATACATTTGGGTAGTAAAATAATTAATTAATTAACTTTAACAGTATCAACAATTGTCTCTATATTAATGAAATAATATATAATTATTTGTTTGCGTGCACGGTCTACCCAATAATGAAAATAAACAATAAATTATAATATATTTATTATTAAAATGAATAATAATTCCATATTGTTAACTTAACTAACATAGTAATATAAATGTGTGGATTTGCGTTATCGTTATCGATATTTGTTCAAAAATAAATATATCCATATGCAATCAGTCATTCATGTACATGTAATTGTTTTGAATTAAATCAATAAAGAAGATTTATTCATCTGTTGCCTATTTTGTGACAGTGATTTTATAATATAACATTGGTGACGACTATGGATGAGTAATCGATAATGGTAACCGACACAAGAGTTAATGTATTGATAAACTACATTGTTGAGTTGTAAGAGGAGAGGTTTATCAATTTATAAACCTATTCACTTTTATCTTTTTTTATATACATAATTGGTTTTATCATTTTTTCACACACTTGAAATTGGTGATTCTATACTTCCATAGGATATTTGATATTATCATTTTGTATATTTACATTTATATAGCTATTATTTTTACTATTAATGAAAAGAACTTATTACATTTTTTGAAGATTGGTATTGTTATATATACTAAAAGAACACACTATATAGAGGAGTAGTGGTCAATCTACCCCACATATAGTCAGTTAACTATATCAAATCGTTATTGATAGGATTGCCGACACCCACATGTCAATATTCTAATACCTTAAAGAGGGTTTATAAAAATTATATAATAATCAATTGAAGAGTACACTGGACATACATCAATTATAAGAAAGTAAAATGCATCGTACAATTTATTGATGTCACATCACGTGGAGGGCAAAAGAATTTATATACAATATACAATTGAACAAATGAACACATTGAGTTTTTATTTATATTTGTGTGAATAAGTATGGAAGCGCTTTATCGAACTTAAACGTATATTTAATAATTAATTTATATTGTAATAATAATAAAATACAAGCAATAATTTTGTCTCTACTTATTTTATGTGTTAATTTCTTGAAACAATGTTTCTAATGCTATTATTTATTTTTTTCAATAGAAGCATCAGTAAAGTATTAAATTCTCATTATGTCAATAATTTTTGGTTTCAGGAACAAGTGCTACGAAAATTATGGGCTTTAATATCATCCTATATTACCTATATACAGTGCACAACATGAATAAGGTGTATCTGTATTCACACATCAGCTATACAGTGATGTTGAACCTGCTTTTTTTCTCACAATGCTTTAAGGTTACTGCTGATGTTTACCATTGCCATTTTAAGAGAATAATGCTGTGGATAAAACAAGTCATATGGCGTCATTAGAAAAAATTTTCTAATACGATTATTTATTTTTAAATGGGAAGCATAAATTAACGTAAAAAAATATTCAACATTAGATTAAGATGTGTGTAATCGTCATGTGAAATCAAATAGGTTATGGTATAGATGATAATAAAGTGGCTGTGTGTATCAAAATAATCAATAATAATTAAAAGGACAAAAAGAAATAATCACTTACCAAATAAAGAGGCAGCATCCAAAAGTGAATTGGTATCGGTTAGTCCGCTATTAGATTGTCCTTTAAGTTTATCACCGCCTGAGTTTCCATCATTATCTTTATCCATATTTGTTTTGTTCCGAAAATAAATTATATGTACGTGAAAATTGTTGGTTGATTAAATGAAAATTGTTGTTGTATATATTCCTAATATAATACTATATTTTTTTTTAATATTGCACTGTATATTTATAATAATTCTTATCATTTTCTTTCTTTTTCATTTTCACACACACACACAAACTCTTTTAATATTAATTATTTGATAAAAAAAATTCACTTTTTTTTTACTATTATTATTATTATTTATTATTATTTATTATTATTATTTATTATTATTATTATTATTATTTTTTCCAGAATGGCTTATTAATAATCTTACATTATTAATAAGTTAAAAACCACATACTCTAAACTAAAACCGCATTTTTTTTCTTTTTCAATATAAAATAAGCCGAAAAACTGACGGTTATTTTCATTTTTAAATAAATAATTTTATTTTAAATACAATATTTAATTATTTATTATTTAATTAATCACACACACACACACACACACATACATAAAACTAACTATAAATTATTAATATTTATTATTATTTTACACGTTTATTTTTATATTTTTTTCTATTTGATGATGATACAACACAAAATTGATTGTATAGTTTTTTTTTGTATAATAGAAGTGGATGATAATTTTAAGTTGATTTAAGTTTCGATGTATAATACTATTATTTACTGAAGATGCTGATAATAATGTTGTTGTTGTTGTTGTTGATGATGATGATGATGATAATATAGCATAGTACTGATAATGTACATTTTCTGAAAAAAAATAAATATAATATGATTAGTTATTTGGATAAATATTTTTTAAGTAATAAATGATGGTATTGAAATTAATATATATTCTAATATAATTTTATTTTCCTCTTCCTCGATTTTTTCCCAACAGAAATGATTGAAATATTGATCAAAATTGCAACAAAAATTAATGAAAGCGTTTAATGCATGTACAAAATTGCATTAAATACAATTTATTCTGTACTTATCAAAAGAAGATAATAAAATAATAATTTAAATTTGACAAGAAAAATATATATTTAGTTTTGAGTCCGCAGTTTGTTTGTTCGGAATATAAAGCCGTTGAACATCATAACATTGTTTAATGTTATATTTTGGTGTGTTGTATGCTCTTCTCTATGTTCATTGTCTGACTTGTCTGCCGTTTTAAAATACATGTATGTTAATATACATATTTTATATATATAGTATTTGTATTGTACATAGATTATAAAAATATATATATTTGTAATTTTTATATTTATATATATATTTTTTTTGTTAGTTTCTCAATATCACATTTCACAAAAAAATAAAAAAACTTAAATAAAATAACCAGTTTAAGTTATTTTATTATAAATAAATGTATATGGTATGCATGTTAAAAGTATAGAGTATAAGTAACGTATAATATATATGTGATTCTTATCGATTTATTCATCACAAAAGGCGATATAATAATAATAATAATAATAATAATAATTTTACATTTAATTTAAAATTATAAAAATTTGTACAGTGTTGTGTAAAAACTCATTAAGAAGACGTTGCCAAATATTTTATTGTTTATAATTTTATGTATAACATACGTGCACAGAGTGTGGCCATCGTTCATTACATTTTTCACAAGAAAAATAATACTAATAATAATGCATTTTTTGGTATACAATTTTCAAATGCATCACAATTAAGTAAAATTCAAGGAAATTATAACAAAAGTTAAATTGTAATTTTTATAACATAAATATTCAATATCAAATATATTATATTTTCTACTTTTACAAGTCATTACCATCTTAAGGGATTGCATTAAATGCGTTAGATACCCGTTGAAAGAGTAACATTTACTAAATAAAAAATACATATCCACCAATACTTTTTATATAAAACGAAATTTAAAATTAAAACTGTCCATTAGGCTATGTTTCCAATGGGTATGACAAGCACATTCATACGCGTATGATTAGTTTAAAATACGTATTTTAGATGGAAACATCTAACATACCTATGATTAGTCGATGTAATATGAGTCATACGTGGAGTAGCCACAAGTATTTTAAATGTTATTATCTAAAATACGTATTTTAAACTAATCATAAACGTATGAATGTGCTTGTCATACCCAGTGGAAACGTAGCCTTAGAACTTATAAAATAATACATATTTGTATTATATCTTCTTTTTATATATACAATTTTAAGGGATAATTCATGTGTAACAAACATCTTAATAATGCATAGCTCATAAAATGGTTTTTTGCTTAAAAAATTAAAAATAAAAGACACTATAGCCAATTTCCTTCCAGTTTCTACCACATCATCCAAATATTTTCAATAGAATTGCAAATAAAAAGGAATCATTTAATAGATTTTTCTTTATTTTTAAACTTATATAAACATTTAACGTGATAATTTTTAATGTTTTGATGTGTTTATCCCACACTTTGCGCCCCACCAATTAACATTCAAATATTCCCCAATAGAATAGCTTAAGTATTTCATTTATATTTTATTTTTAAATTATCTAATACTTAAACACTTAAAAAAAAAAAAATACCATCCACTTGCTGTGGTATTTTAACCAAATATTTTCAAATAGAATTATATATGGCAGTCGATTTTCTATTGTATGATAAGTTCTAACGTTTTGTTTGGGCTTCCCATCAGAGAAATTAGAATCGTAAATTATATTAACATTTTAAACTAACGTATTTATTAATAAATTCTAAAAGATTTTGTGGAACTAGGATGGAGACTACACGGATAAGCCAATAAAAATTATATATTCTCCGCATATATCCGAACTTTATATCATTTTTGTTTGGTATTTAAATTACTTGAAACATATTCCAACAAATATAAAATCCCATCCCAAACATACTGTGCTGATCTTAATTATTTTAGGAGTATATTTCTGGTGTGTATGTGTCCACCTGCCTCTTCACAGGACTTCGTTCTCTCAATCGAAAATCTTTTGAGCATTCTTTCATTAAATTCGGGAAAAAGATGACTAGTATACTTTATTTTTTTACAATATTTTACTGGATGTTATATCTGTTGACAACAAACTAACATTTCCTATTTAAATATGAAACTATATAATCAAACGTAACTGAGATAAATCCAAGTGGCATATATCTATCGAATATTATATAAATACCAATAAAGTTGGTAAATAAATAGTGACATTATTATTAATAATAATACTAATAATAATAATACTAATAAAATAATTTAATTATAAATAATAATAGGGTTTTATGTTGAACGATTACTTAATCCATATTAAAATTATATATTAAGTATTTATTGATAAATTCTAAAAGATTTTGTGGAACTAGGATGGAAACTACACGAATAAGCCAATAGAAATCAACAATTTTCCGCATATATAGGAACTTTTAATCATTTTTAGAATTGAAATTACTTGAAACATATTCCAATAAATATAAAATCCCATCCCAAACAAACTGTGCTGCTGTTAATATATCCAAAGGAAAGGTAATTTAATTTTCATGCACCTTTGAACCTAACTATTTTATTTTATTAATATAAATCTAGATATAAGCTAAAGTTAAAATTTACATATTAAATTTAAAGAGGAATTTCTGGTGTGTGTGTGTGTTAAGTCCTCCTCCTCCTTACAAGACTTCGTTCTATCAATTAGTTATATAAAAAAAAAATCTTTTGAGCATTCTTGTATTAAATTCAGGAAACAGATGACTAGAATACTTTATTTTTTTACAATATTTTACTGGATGTTGTCAACAGATTAAACTAACACTTTCTAACTTTAAATATGGAACTGAGATAAACCAAAGTGGCATATATCTATCGAATATTATATAAATACAAATCAAGTTGGTAAATAAATAGTGACATTAATAATTATTTAAAAAATAATAATAGTGTTTTATGTTGAACGATTACTTAATCCATATTAATATTTGATATATATTTTTTTGTTATTATAAATAAAATAAATTTTATTATGAAATAATAGAATATTTCGTATATTTTTCTTTGTGAAAATATATATATTTTTGCAAAAACAACAATACACACACACACACACACTCAATTCAATATTATTTATTATATATTAAATGATGTAATCATAATTCAATAAATATATATTATAATGTTTATTGTAATATTTAATGTATTCAATTTTTAATTATATGTTTATAGTGGGAAAAAAAAAAATGTATCACAAATGTTAAAATAATTTTTATATATAAATTTTTTTTTAAATTAAATATATATTTTTTTTCTTAATTGAATAAAGATCGTATAAAAAAAAAAAAAATGTCTCTAGCTAGATACCATACCATCATCATCAATCAAATTTTATATTTCCCCAATCTCTTCTGTATTAGTATTATTTAAATTTTTCATCTCAAATCGCATCTTAATATTTATTTATTTTATTTTTTTTCTAATTGAATATCTAAGAAAATAATTATAAATGGCTTTATATTGTTATATTTTCTATATTATTGTATATTGTGTATTTTATACTAATTGAAAAGTTGGTAATAATGATATGGGGGGTAATAATCATCATATAACATCATCATTATTACCATAACACAATATCTATATATATATAATCAGAGTATAAAATGGTATAGCAAATGAAGAAAAATTTATATATTTGTAATATATAATATTGTGAATTGTCTATTATTATTATTATTATTATATGGCTTTCTGTTGGTACAATGGTACAGGCAAAAAAAAAAAAAAAAAAAAATGAAATAATAAATAAAAGACGATGCGGTACGACAACGGGGGTACACCACCAACAAAAACTGGTGGCAAAGGAACAAAGAAAATGATTATAATCGATAAATTTTTGGATAGTAATTTAATAGAAGAGAAATAGCAAAAAAAAATACAAATACAGTACAAACAATTTCAGAAAATTAATAAATAAAAAAAAATATTATAAATAATTAGATACAAAACCTTTTCTTCTCACATACATTTACTAATTTAGAAATTTTTTAATAAAATGTATACACACATTTATTTATAGACGACTGTGTTTTATTTTTATTATTTTATTAACACACTACAGCTGACATTTGTTTACTTTTTGCACACATTATTAATATTATTATTATTATTATTATTTATTATAAACATTTTATAATTATTCACAAAATCCTTTGTTTTATTTTTATTTATTTTTTTACTATAGATTTAGATTTTTTTCCATTCAACTCAACAAAAAGCGCACATTTTCAATAAATTTTATTCATATAAGATTTCTTTATTTCACAAATATATTATAATCGTAATAATTAAATTAACACACACACACACACACACACACAAACTTTATAATACTTAATACATTGAATTTTAATATTTTTGATAATTTTAATTTTATTTTTAACTAATTAAAATGATTTTATTTTAATTTTTTTGTTTTTTCTTAATAAAACAAAAAAAAAATTGTAAAGTATATTGTCAAAATGGCTGCCCCCTTTTTATATAGCGTACACATATAATAAAAGACAAATTCGATATTAAATATATAAGTATACAATAAAAAAAAAAAATAAAAAAAAAATGCATCTGAGTTGTATGTTGTTAAACTCTTGTCTTGTTGTTTGGTGAGCATTTAAAATAAATATATAAAATGTTTCCACTATACACTAACTAAATGTATATATAAATATAAATGTGTATATACAAGAAAACAGAAAATCACCTTCAAGGCACACACTACACTCTACACACTATATATTTTATATACACACACATATATATATATATATATACATTTTATATAAATTTTATGTTACGATTAAATTACTCACTCACCAATTCCATATCTATATATATATAACGCATACATACAACACAACATATATATACACACTTGTTCCTACAATTAATCATACATATTTTGATAGCACATTATAATTAATTTGATAGATTATTAATTATTAATCTATTTTTGAAACTATATAGTGTTGGACACAACTCCGATCAGATTAACAGCTCACACACACATCTGGCTAATCATAACCATACCATAGAATAATTACGCAGAGACCAATTTACTCGACTGTAACGATTGTTTAGCAATTTTATATACTACAAAAACACATACAGGACCTGTTTCAATGTCACAATTAAATACATTCATAAATATAAACAAAATAAAAAATAACAAACAATTTTTTGCTGACCATATATCAAATGATATTTTAAAAAACAATATTGTTAAATATGTACAAAAAATTGTTAGACAAAGTGTATAGTTTTACTTTACTTACAGTTACACAGAATTTTTACATGTTACACAATAGATTTTACAATTACAAAAATTTTACAAATATTTTATGAATAAATAAAATAGAAAGATAAAAGTACTCAAAATTGTAATTATATGTATTTATGGGTATACTCAAATATTTCAAAATTATCTCAAAAAACATAAAAAAACATAAAAAAAATAAAAAAAAATACGACCGACGAGCGCGCGTTAGTGTACATACTACTTAAAAACAAAAACAATTTCTATATATACATAGTTTTTTATATAATTTATGTGATAAATAGAAATAGATATATATAGGAATCAATGTGTACCTACAAATAAAATATATATATTATTTTTAAACTCACACACGCACACACATATACATTTTTCTCGCTCTACCACTCTCTTGTCTGTCGCTCAGGAGGGGACACACAATAAAATTACAAATGATATAAAAAATACACATATTTATATGTATATTTGCGCATAAATACAAAATACCGAATACGAGAGAGATATATATATATAAAAATAAATAAATAAATTATGAAAAGATATTTGTATATATGTGTATATGTTGATTGTTTTATGTATATATATATAGAAAATAAATTGAACCGGTTATAAATGATTTTATTTGGATATAATTGTCGTCCATATCAATTATTATTATTATTTTTATATATTGTATTTGATAAATTAATATAAAAATGATTATAATCATAAGGATATATGTAATTATCAAATATTTTAATAATAACGATATTTATGATAACATAAATATTATAAGAATATTATATTTGTAAGAATACAAATAGTACGACAAGGGTAAATTTTTAAAAAAGAATGTATACACACACACACACACGCACATATGTTAATTTATTTATAATTTTCTTGAAATTATTCTTATGATTAAAAATGAATATTTCATTTAATTAATTCATTATGAAGCGTTCCCATAGCATTTCATCTGTTTGCAGACTACAGTAATTTCACCTTACATCTTTCTACCAATTTTTTTTTTGCCTAACAACAAACAAATAACTTCTTATAATATAAACACCTATAATATACATAATATATATATATATATATAGGTTATGTTACAAATGATGTATTATTGTGAATTGTTTAAATGGTAGCATGTGCAAAAAAAATTACTCCAGTCAGTACCACCAACCAACAACCACAGAGTGTAAACACCGGCATTGTTATATGGTTCGATTCATTAATTGATTGACCGGTAAATATTTGCTTTGTGATTTGTGCGCTGTTTTGTATGTATTTCCAGTACGTGATCACCGATGGGTTACATGGCCCCGTTATAATGGTATGATAACATAACGCAGGCGCCTTGTGACCCATCGGTGACCACACTAGTTTCTTTTCCCTATTTCATTTACAATATTAAAAATATTTTTGATCAATTTGTTCGTTCTGCTTTTCACTTTATTCAGAATTTTTCTACCAAACACAATCACTGGAAAAAAAATCATCATAGTAAATGGAATGTGAAGCACCGAATGTGGATCAGGAAAGGCAATCAATGTGTTTTAGTTATAATAATAATAATAATAATTAGAAGTTGAAATTAGATTGACAATTGAAATGGTCAGGGTTGAGGTTGGTGGTTGAAGTATATAATGTTATAATAATCAATTTCTGCAATTGGTTATACATTAATTTTAGGTTATGTTGTTGTTATTGTTATTATTATACACTAACTAAAATAAATAATATAATAATGTGGAATGTTAACAAACGATGAATTATATTAAAATATAATTATCACTGCAGATAACAACACAACAGTGTGTGTGTGTGTACATGCAAAAATATTGATAAATAATTATTTACTGCTTAATATATAAAATAAAATATTGTACGATTTTATTTCTTATCTATATTTCATATAATTATCAAAACTAACGATAAAGTTATATTCAAATATAGAAAAACAGGTAAAAATCTATGTCTATATATAAATTCGATGATACATAAATGAAGTTTCTTTTAAAAAATTACGTTATCCGATATATTATTCTCAAATATAATATTATTAAATTCACAATAAATATTGATTAAATAAATATAACTATACAAATTGATAGAGACTAATATCAATAATATTTATTTATATTATCGCATCACAATATATATGTTATCCGTATCACACTTGTATAATTGTATTATTATCAGTCTAGCGTAAAATATATATAGCATGTGACGCCAATCAATGGAAGTATAACACCGATCCAGGAATAATATATTTACTATTATAAAAGAAATGAAAAATGTATACCAAAAACCATATACAAACAAAAATACATAGACGAATATTTCTTTATTTAGGAAACGAGAAAGATAATTCACTACGCTTGAAAACACATAATACTTGAAATTATAATCATAAATAAATAGCAAAACACTAAACACGTTACAGTGAAAAGCGATAACTTGCTATAAATTCGATTAATCATAAATTTTCTGTATATTTACCTTAATTTCATTGTTATTAAATATAGGTATTTTACTGATACGGAAAAAAATAAGACAGAGTGTACATTCTGAATAAATTAAAAAGTGGCGAAAGCGAGAAGGAATTAAATAGAAACCATTTAATTTGTTCAAAATAATCTGTATCAATTGAAATACATCGATTTGCATGTTCAACAAGTGAATCAACGGATTATTTTTAGGTCTGTGATTGTAATGCTGTTGTATGGTAACGGTGGTCGTCGTCGTCATTTGAATGTCTTCAACACATGCAAAACGTTTTTCTTTTGTATAGCCAATTGAAATTTAACGAATAGAAATTAATCGCAGCAACTTAAATCGATATATTTCCTAGGAATTTTGTAAGATTTTTCGATGGATTTTATCCGCGGTTTTTGTTGTTTAAATAAATGCACAACCGATAAATTTTGGCCATCGTTCAGCATCTTCATTCCGTGCTCATAGAACTTCTGGTCTATCGGTAAAAAAAACTGCATCAAACCGCGATAATTGGCATCATCATCATCATTAGAAAATTTATTCTGCTAATACAGACAATTCACGGATATTATTTGCCAAAATACAAGGACGAACCAAAGATATTTTTGTGCTCTGATATTTGTGTGGATCTGCTCACAAAAAAATATGAATATAAATTCTATATGGATATTCTGTGTGGAATAATAGCAACGAGTAATAATTCTAATGAGAATCCATAGAAATTATCATCGGAAATATACGCGAATAATCCAAGGACATTTTTTTATAAAAATCCATGAACAGCTGGTTGCACTCATCATATAAAATTCCAGCGAACGTCCGTAAGAAATCCATAGATATTTGCTTGTCGGATTGAAACTATACGGACTACTATAGATAATGCAGAAATTTTGCGGACAAACTACGAACAGTGTTACTAGGGTAGCTTCTCTGTCTTCTGTGAATCATTAATGCCATTTAATAACTTGTGCTTTTAACACACAATTATCAGCCGACACAATTTTAAACAAATCATATACGTTTGAGTATATCATTTTTTTTTACCAATTTTAAACTAAAACCTTTAACGTTGGTTTGTTATTAATTTTTTGACCGACGCACAGCAGCTATAACTTTGTTTTGTATTTTCGTTTCTACTGAACGGTAAGGTCATGAAATGTTGATCGTTTTATGTTGCACAACATTCAGCGAACATAATCACACAAAAAAAACTTAGAGGTGGCGCTACGTTTTCTATGGTTTACATATTCTTCATTCTCGTTTATTATGGGACAGAGGGTAGATATATATATAAAGATACTGTTTTGTGTAATTAAGGTATTCGTCGTAAACGCATAATTATGCACTAAATGTACAATATACATGGGATTATGTGAAAATATATATTATATTATTTATTCTTTCTTTAGTTTTAATATTAACTTATATTTTCTTGATATATTTATTTTCAAAAAAAAACTCTCATTTGAACTTTTTTTTTTTCTTACATAAAACATAAAACATAAAACATAAAACTTAAAGAAGAAGAAGAAAAAAAAAATAAATAAATGAATTGCGGACATGTTTTGTATATTAAAATATATGTATAAAATAATAATAATAATAAAAATGATTATAAATGTATTGAATTATTTAGTTTTGTTGTACGGAACGGGATGGATGACATGATGGTACATAAATTATATTTTTCAAGATGTTTCCCTCTCCTGCTGTAGCAACTACTGCAGTCAACCGTGGTGCTCTATAATAAAACTCTGTATATTTTTGTGTAAATAATCTGTCTGTATTAAAACAAATTTTTTTCGGTTCTCGATTATTATAACAGACAGCGGCGTACACAATCATTTTATTATTATTATTATTTATTTATTTATTTACAATATATTTTAGGTGCTTTTAGATACCTTTTTTTTATGATTTTATAATAGAACTAACACTGAATGACAATAAAATATTGGTGAAACATTTATTGTAGGCAAAACAATCTCTTATTCTCAAATTATTTATTAATCAATTTGTTTGTGGTAGTGGCGAGATATTGGTATTATTATGACCAAAGGACGACGACGACGACGACGACGACGACGTCCTAGCTACACTACACAAAATTTATATACAATATAAAATTCTCTCTTCCATTTGCGATGTATTCAAAAAAATGTGTTTTATATAAATTTTTGTAAAAATAAATAAATTATAATAATATATTATTATTTATTGTTGTTTTGTATATGTATCATTTTGGTATAGATAGATTCATCCAAAAAATTTATAATAAATATATTTGAATCTTTTCTGTATCACAGCAGCAGCATCGTTGCGCATCATTTTTGTATTTTCTCCAACAATCACATAATAATTTAATGTTATATATATTTTATTTATGTGTGTATTTTATTGTTATATAAATTGTAACTATATATTATTTAGGAGTTGGGTTTTTTTTCGGATTTTTTCTTCATTATATATATTTTATTTTATTTTATTTTATATCCTCTTTTTATATCCCTTTGGCCCGATAATTTGCCTAAAAATTTTATAATAACGTCAATCGATAGATATAAATCTATTCATACACACTACAAATATAATATTTGGTTTGTTGGTGGTGTGTACACACAGAATGAAAAAATTATTAATTTATAGATGAATTGAAGAAATAAAAAATATGAATATAGAGAATTTTTAATATTAATAAATGTGTGTGCAAGATCCTACACAAACACACACACACACATTTATTTATACCTTCCGAGTTCAAATAAAATATACCAATATAAAATATGCGTCAATTTAATGTTAAATATATATATATGTGTGTAAGGAAGGGTTAACACAATTATTCAAAACATATATATAATTCTGTTTTTTTATAATAATACAAATACAATGTATTTGTAAGCAAACAAGGGTTGGTATATATATATTGTTTAACTTCACCCATAAAATTATGTATTTATATTGTGAACAATTAAATTTAATTTTCAAAATTTCTTATACTACTAATATATTATTTTATGAGACGCAGAAATATCACATTTCAATATTATTTACCTGCTGCAATATGACACAACTATAAAAACTATACAACGCTACACGTATAAGGAAATAGGGTAAAGTCTCTTATTTCTATGAAAATTTAAAACTTATTACTAAATACTAATTGCGTATGTTTCAAATTTCGGTTAAAAAATTGTAGTAAAAGAATCCCATTGGAAATGTACAGACATCATAAGAGCACCCAAAAGAAGTGCCTACTACTTTCATCATAATTTTAATTTAATTATTATTAAATACGTAACCTGCGTCTACACAAAAACACACAAAGTTAACGATATTTTTATGAATAAACGATGGGAATGCAAGATAATACTAATTCATTATCAGTATTATTAAATACGTAACCTGCGGCTACACAAAAACACACAAAGTTAACGATATTTTTATGAATAAACGATGGGAATGCAAGATAATACAAATTTTTTAGATTGACTGATACAAATGTATTAGTTATTAGTTAAAATTAATTCAAAAAATCAGGAAATTCTAATATTTTTATAAAAAGGACGAAAAGGATATATGAATGGGATGGTATGGAAAAATTATTTTTAAAAATTTTAAATTTAATAATCAAAATTGTGCCATAAAATATACGATTCAATTTTATGTATATAGTAGATTTGCGTACATAACGTAAACGAAAGCTGTGCGAACCGGCCACTTTATGAACAATATATCTATATGGCGACAAAATGATTCGCGTACATTGTATTTGTTAAATTATATCGTTATTCTATTTGTGATGGAAATAGTACAATGGAAATAATATTATCGAAATGGTAAATTTTGTGCAGCCACTCAATCTGTTTGAATGGTAATCCAGAAGGTAAAAGGAGAGTCGGAAGGCGAAATTGCTAGCAGCCGTAAACTGTGATATAAAGATCTGTAAAATTCGGGATTGGAAGAAATTGACTGCGGATTGGTTAGGTTGTGGATCATATATTTTAAGAAAGGATCGCTTCCATAGCAGTTATTATATGCAATTTGTGAACAATATACGCATATATTTAATTATTACATATTTTCCCCGTAAAAATCAGATAACATTTTTCGCTTTCAATTTTAATAATATCGCGCTGTAAAATTTATCTTCATTTATACATTTGAGTATGAATTTAAAAATGGAAAAGAAAAAAAATTAAATTACAATGATTTATTCACAAAATAACTACAACAACAACACCACCAACAACTATTATAATATATATAAAATAATTTTTATACATATAGATCTATCTTTATAAGCTTTGTGTCGTTTTCATCTCATATATATCTTAAATACAAAAAATAAAATTCAATGTTATAGAGATAGAATACGCAGGCAGAGGTAGGTAGAGATATGTATATGTATGAAAAAAAAATAAACACGAATATTTAACGATCGACTCGATATCCGTGCGCATTTATACATGTTTTGGTGAGCTAAGCCTATACATATATTTTACGCAAATGAATACAAAATATCGCATATACGTGAATATATATAAATAAATAAATTACAAAGAATAAATATAAGAAATAAGAAAGAAAGTCTAATGGCATTCTCAAATATAATTATTTTTATTAAACAGAAAAAATACATTTAATATATAAAAATAATTTATGCAGAAAATTTTATGCAAATACAAAATTTGTGTTCACACCACCACCACCACCACCGCCAGCAATAAATTAAATTTATTATAAAAAGACAGTAGAGTTTTGGAGTAGTAGGTGAATCTCCGAAAATTTTATGTCAGTAGAGTTTTGGAGTAGTAGGTGAATCTCCGAAAATTTTATGTCAGTAGAGTTTTGGAGTAGTAGGTGAATCTCCAAAAATTGTATGTCTTACACTTGCCTATTATTTATCAGTAAATATGTTATGGACATAACAATATACATTTTAATACGCAACGCCACTGATACATTAATTATATAGGGAACAAGGTTAATAAACTTTATGAGAATATACATTTTATACCACCCCTCCACATAAAGAATATTTAAATGTTCAATTTCAAATATAAAAAATGTTCTATCTTATTATTTACCCACTGTATTATTATATCTCATAATATACAAATATTTATAGCCTGTATTATTTGAAAACATTACAAAATATTACGTATAAATAAAAATGTTATAATCAAAAAATAATTCAAAAATAAATAATATTAATTTAAATTTAAATAAAATGTTTTTGAATACATATATAACTTTCGTATAGGTTCAATCAAATTTGAAAATTATAAATTCTTTTGCCAATATCAAAAAAATGATGATGAATCAACATTTTTCGGTAAATTTAATTTGGAAAGAAAAAAACTAAACCATCTGTAAAATAATATTATATAAAATGATTAAAATAAATTAATAACCATTAAATTTATGGTATGGAAATAATTATTTATGTTTAGATAATTTTGTAAAATATCATTGTAAGAATTATTGTACGAATTGTGGTGTATTAAATTATTAAAATATTATAAAATAATCATAATTTGTTGTAAACAATAAAATTCAATAGTTATTCTAATTTATTTGACAAAGAATTTAATGTATACATTTGATTTAAATACAATAAATAGAAAATGTATGTAAATGCACCAGATTATAATGCAGATCATCAATGTCGCCATATATATACCAAACATCAAATTTACATATGTACAGGAGTACACCCAAAAGAATAAATTATTGTGCAGTACATGAATTAATTGTTATTGCCTAATCTGAAAATCGCTTAACCTCCTCACAACAACGACCATATTTTAAGGTTGAAAAGTGGTAGTCATTAAAAATTTCATTTATAAAAAATTCTTCTTCAATCAATCAAATATTTTCGATGTTTTATACAATTAATCGATTTTAGTATGGATGACCAAATTCAATAACGCATCCCATTAAAAACGATTTACATCAAAATACTTATAAAAAATGTGTACAGATTTGTTGCGTCATTAGTAATTATATTATAACTCATTTTAACCAACCGCAGTCCAAATACTCCTATATAAGTATATTGTTTAAAATATGCAAGTGAATATTTAACACACAACAAGTCAATATATTGTTATTTTTTTAAAGCTATAGGTGTACAAATATGACTTGTCATCGGATTAACAATCGATATAGCTCTCATCACACACATTATGCAATTATTTAATGTTAATTATATTTAGCATTCAAATGTGTGTGAAGAGGTAAAAATTAAAATATAATATAGTTATTTTTCACTTGTTGAAAATGTCAGTATTCAACAAGATCCTTCTCAAACACATATATATATATATAAGTCACCATATAGGATATTAGGATGTTGTTTGAAATCACATGGTGGTTGGTATATGTTTTATCACAGTAATTGTATTCATCAAACAAGATGCTATTCCACCATATCATTACCATTTGTTTAGATCGATGCCACATACACTCTGTCTTTCTTTCTCTCTGTGTACATATAACACAAATATGTAGAAATATCGAAAAATAAATCAATCAATTTTGGTAAAGAGTATAGATATATATGATCGCCAATTCATATTTGTACACCTATATTTATTTTACACAACGTTATTATTATACCAATCGCAGAAATTATATTAATAAATTTTACAAAACTATTTAAAAATTATAATTTTACTTGAATGGAATTTTTTTTTATTCATATTTTTTGTTGTTCTTGTTGTGTTTTGCAATAATGTTAAAAAAGTATTATTAAATATTTTAAACAAATATGTATGTGTGTGTGTGTGTGTGTGTGTGTGGTTGTGTTGAAGTGACGAAGCAAAATGTTTTCTACAATAAAATATATATTATAAGTACAAATATTTCTTATTCTTAAAGTTTCGAATTGAAAGTAAACGCGTAAACATATGAGATTTTTTTTTTCAAGTCATATATATTACTCCTAGTGGACCTTTATGTCATCGAATAAATCTTTTCATTACAGCCAAGTTGGTAAATAACTCCGGAGTATATAAAAATTTATCAATTGTACTGCATTTAACGAAATATTTGAATGTTTTCATAATTCTATTTTATATGGATGCGATTAGCGCATAGTGTTGTGTGTGCAGACATTGTTAATGTTTGAGTAACAGCGTCCAACACCCCATATTATCAAAGATATCTGTTTTTCTTTTTATTCCATATAAACGAACAAATGGTCACACCCACCCCTATAGTAACAATTTGTCTGTACTTTGAAAATAGAAGAAAATTGCTGTGGAAAAAATTCACATATTTTTCATATATTGAAATTTGTCCATATAGATTTTCCACCATTTCCATTAGTATTTTATTTTTGGTAAATTGTAATCTTTAGATTGTTAGGGTAATATGTTCAACATATATCCAAGCGCGTGGTATTGTATTCATAATTTATTTCAACAAATTATCCAAGACCGGTGGATTCAAATTTTGTATATTTCGTTTATCAATAAATATAGTCCTAACTCTTCGTAATTTATTTTCATAATTTTTAAAACAACCAGCAACTCAAATCGATATATTTCGGAGGAATATTGTAAGACTTTTGGATGGATTTTATCCGCGGTTTTTTTTTTCTTGTTTATTACAAAAATTAAATGCACAATCGATGAATTTTTGTCATCGTTCAGCATCTTCATTCCGTACTCATAGAACTTCTGGGCTTTCAGTAAAAAAAAAAACTGAATCAAACCGCGATCATTGACATCATCATCATCATCATCATAAGAAAATTTATTCTGCTAATACGGTCAATCGACGGGTATTACTTGTCAAATTACAAGGACGATCCAAAGATATTTTTGTCAACATCGGAGTGGATCTGCTCACAAAAAAAAAATGAATATAAATTCTATATGGATATTCTGTTTGGAATAATAGCAAAGAGAAATACTTCTAATGACAATCCATAGAAATTATCATCGGAAATATACGCGGATAATTCAAGGACATTTTTTTTATAAAAATCCATAGACAGCTGGTTGAATTCATTATATTAAAATTTCAGTGGACATCCGTAAGAAATCCATAGATATTTTCTCGTCAGATTGAAACTATACGGAATATTACATTTCAATTTTCCAGCCAATTGACCAATCAATTCGATGTGATATAGGAAAAATTAAATATAATATTAAAAAAAACTGAACGCTTCGCAACAACTACACAACATTGGTTTTGGTGTGCGTGTGTACATAGTACAACAAAATAATTTAATAAAATTAATTTATAGAAAAAAATTAAATATATAAACACAAAAAATTATGATGACATTTTTTTTGAAAAATATAAAATATAGAGTGACGGCCACCGCCGCCGCCGCACATAAATTAAATATTAAATTATATAAAATCGAAAAAGTAAAAGCATATTTAAATACTTACGTAATCGGAAATTATTACTAAAATTTGAATACGATACGCTGGAAGAAAAATAAATATTGATTGTTCATAAAAACACACCACACACACAACAGCGTTTTGTTATTGTTTTACAAATATTTTTATATAAAATGATTGATAAAAAATAATAAAGTTTAATTAATGTTTTTTTTTTTAATCGATTATAGAAAATAATGTACTCTTTTTTTTTTATTTTACAGTCTGATTTTCGAAAATACAAATAAATAATTTAGTTATACTTGTGCACAACATTAATCACTTAATATATTTATATTTTATATATATGAATGACACACACACACACACACACATTTATTTATTTATTTATTTATTTTTAATAAATGTTTTTTTTTTTTAAATTGTCTTTAATTAATAAATAAATGTTTTTCTTTTCTTAAAAGAATCACACACACGCACAACAAAACATATATATTTTTTTGTTACTAATTTATTTACGCAATTTTCAAAAACACAAATCACATAATAACTCAAGCACAATTTAAATTATAATAAAATTAATGTTACCGCTGTATTTGTCAGAAAATTGTACTCTAATATTTGGTATAATACTATGATATTTGTAAGTTAAAAATTATTATATTATAAAAATATATAAAATAAATTTTCTTGTATTATAATTATTATTATTAGTTGATTGTATTATTTATATTTTGTTCTCAAGTACATATATTTTTAATATTATAATAATAATAATAATAATAATAATAATAAAAATGATGGCGACTGTCGACGGCAATTTTATTTTTATATATATTGTTAAGTTTTGTAACAAAATGGTAATACAATGCGTTATACATATATTAAAAAATAATAATAATATTAAACGTATATAAGTTTTTATATATGTGAAATTGTTGTTGGTTGTGTGTTGGGTTTTTTTTTGTTCTTTTATTGTATGTTGTTAGTGTTTATTTTATATATATATATATAGTTTTTTTTTTGTTCAATTCGCAGCTGCTACAATTTAAAATTTCTTCAATAAAATTATAATAATAATACCTCCTAACTATATTTTATATATATATATTAGTTAGTTATAGTGGCATAAGTATACGCGACACACCACACCACCACAGCCACAAACCGATGTACGCAAAGGTACATATAATTAAATATATACCATCAAAATTTATTGTTAGCAAAATATAATTATAATAAAAACTGTATTTAATTTAATTTAATTATATTTTATATATAAAAATTAATATAATTATTGGAAAAACATACCACTACCACTGACCGACCGACCGACCGATCGATTGCACTTAAACAAATTATTAAATTACATGTGATGATGAATAATTAATTATAAAAATATAATATCCATAAAATTTTTAATTTAACTGAACAACGAAATCTTTTTAAACATTTTATAAAAATTCTTTTCTATATAATAATCTATAATAATAAAATAATATACAAATATGAAATATATTATTTATAATTTCACATTTTATCTTATGGCAGCGACGACGGTATAGGTGGTGGTACACGTTACATTACACACCACATAAATTTTATTAAAATATTATAATATTTCTTTATTTAATATCTCTCATTCTCATTCATGCATAAATATACATTTTATGTACGCGATATCTATATATATTTTGAAAAAAAACCATTACATTATATATTTCATTTTACTATATAGTTATAATATATTTGTATATGGATAGATAGATAGATAGATAGAGGCATCATTAACCCACAATAGGCTGAGGGAATGGTAGGAAAATGCGCGTGATGTCGTATACCACAATATGTATGAATAAGTTTCTAGACTCATAAATGGGATAGATAAAATTTTAGATAATTTATACCACTGGTAACAATTTGTCCTTACATAATTTCCATGAAAAAGATATATATATTTAAGAATTTATTCAAAGAATGTCCATAAATTTTCTACTAGTGGGCAAACTCGATGCCATACCCTAAGTGTAATGTATAAATGATTTGTATATATATAAATAAGTTTCTAGACTCAAAAATGAGATAGATAAAATTTTAGATAATTTATTCCTATATCTCTTGACACAATTTGTCCTTATATATTTTCCATGAAAAAGATATATATATGAAGTATTTGTCCAAAGAATGTCCATAGATTTTTCACTGGTGGACAAACGCGATGCTATTTACCCTCTAAATGTAATGTATAAAATGATTTCTATATATATGAATGAGTTTCTTTACTCAAAGATGAGATAGATAATTTATACCAATATCTCTGGTAACAATTTGACGATACATATTTTCCATGGAAGAGATATATATATATTTGGGAATTTGTCCAAAGAATGTCTATAGAATTTCCACTAGTGGGCAAACGCGATGCCATACCCTCAATTTAATGTGTAAAATGATTTGTATATATACGAATTAATTTCTAGACTCAAAAATGAGATAGATAAAATTTTAGATAATTTATCTCAATATCTCTGGTAACAATTTGTCCTTACATATTTTCCATGAAAAAGATATATATATTAAGTATTTGTCCAAAGAATGTCTATAGATTTACCACTGGTGGACAAAAGCGACGAGATATACCCCCAAATGTAATGTATAAAATGATTTCTATATATATGAATGAGTTTCTATACTCAAAAATGAGATAGATAATTTATACCAATATCTCTGTTAACAATTTGTCCGTACATATTTTCCATGGAAAAAGATATATATATATTAAGTATTTGTCCAAAGAATGTCTATAGATTTTCCACTGGTGGACAACTGCGATGCCATATACCCCCCAAATGTAATGTATAAAATGATTTGTATATATATGAATAAGATGCCAGACTCAAAAATGGAATAGATAAAATTTTAGATAATTTATACCAATATCTCTGGACACAATTTGTCCGTACATATTTTCCATGAAAAAAGATATATATTGAAATGTGTGTCCAAAGAATGTCCATAGAATTTCCCCTTAATACATAATCATATTTTATTTATATAGGTCAATTAATTAAAATCTTTAAATTGTCGTGGTAATATTTCCAACATATATATCTGCGGTATTTTATAATTATTCATAATTTATTTCATCAATTTTTCGAAGACAGTACCGATTCAAATCTAGATCTAGATCCTTACTCTTATTTTCATAATTTTATATAAAATAACCAACAACTCAAATCGATATATTTTAGGAGGAATTTTATAAGATTTTTTATTGATTTTATCTGTGATTTTTGTTTCTTGTTTATAATATATGTAAAGAGTTTTAGCTGCCAAAATTTCTACAAAAATTATACTACGATTTAATCGTACAATTAAATTATTATTTACCATAAGAAAATATAAAATAATTAAATAAATAATTAAAAAGAATATTATTTATTTTATAAAAATCCATTGACAGGGATTTGTACTGATTATATAAAAATATCAGTGGACATCCTTTAAAAAATTCTCGAATTGAAACTATATGGACTACTACTATTCATATAATGATGCGGACAAACTACAGACAGTATTAGTAGGCAAATTATTAACATAAATATATATTTCGTTTGTAAAGATGATTGCATAATTTGGTGGCCGATTTTAATATATAGATGTGGAGGAGAAAAACATTAAGATCGAACACTAAAAATATGGTTTAATAGATTTTGTAATAATGATTTTATTGTCAAAGTTATATTGACTATATATAAATGATATTGTGCGAGTGTACTCTGCGGTGTAAAATAATTCACACATAAGAACTGAAGAAAAAAATTGCTGATTATAATTGAACAACATTTCGTTATTTAAGGACATTTAAACCTCGATACAACAACGCCGTGCATTCATTGCAGCGGCAAAAAATTAGCTCAAACGAATACAGTGATTGCCGTGTTTCTTCTCTTAGCCGATATAAAAATAAACCCTTTTGGATGGCATGGTAATAAACGATGAACAATGAATTTTACAGATCAACATTTGACTTGGAAAATATAAAAGGACGAACCAATTACTAAAATTGGCTTATGTTGTTTATTTGGTGGGATTTCAGTGTTATAATTTACTTATAAATAGTTTTTTGTACAGTCCACAAGGTTTTCATCTATATATTAGTATCTTAGGAAATTATTAAATTTGAGATGTTCTCCTTTGCTTTTTTCCAACTAATTTTTCTATATTTTAATATATTAATACGAATGGTTAATAGAAATAATTGTATTAATTAATTAATTAAATAAAAATAATAGAATAAATATGTGAATAGGTGACGAGTTTAAATTTCATGGTATTTACTAACAATTACTCATCAAAATTATCAAATTCATACCGTTTATGAAATCAAAAAGTTAATATCTATAATAAACGATGTGACTTTGGACGTTATTCCACAGATTAACAATGTCTCTATACACAAAGCAATGGAATGATTTACTATTAAAAATATATAATCAAAACATAAACATTTATTTAGTAGACCAACAATTGGTGCAAATTATAATATGATCACATAATTTATTAACACTTAACTGCAATGCCGTAAAAATGATGGATACAATTATTGTGGTACAATGAATTTGTGTATGTCTGAGTAGTAAACAACCCATACGGTAGAGGAGGAAAAAGAACCAGATTTTATATCCTCCAAAATATTTAAATAAATAAATTTAACTGAAAATTTATCAAATCTATTGAAAGTAATTGATTGTACCATATTTTCTAAAATTCTCATGATTTTTTGCATTTAAGAAACTCAAAATATATTTATTATCAGTCACAATACAATACACAATTATGCAATTTCATATTACATAAACATCTTGCCTATTTACACATTTTTTCTGTAATAGAAGAGTGGACTAACACAAATTGATGATGACAATATGGGGGAAATTATAGCACCACAAAGAAAGAATTGTATAGATCGATCCGTGTCGAAGAGTAAACTTTATTGTATAAATATAGACAAATGCGGTGATATTGTCGAAGCTAAAACATAAGGTAAAATCTAAATAGTGCGAAAATAGTATAAAATGATGTTGAATCCTTTTTATGTATCCTCGAAGAGTAACAGAAATTGATGATGACAATATGGGGGAACTTATAACACCACAAAGAGAAAAATTGTATAGATTGATCCGCGTCGAAGAGTAAACTTTATTGTATAAATATAGACAAATGCGGCGATATTGTCGAAGCTAAAACATAAGGTAAAATCTAAGTAGTGCGAAAATAGTATAAAATGATGTGTAATCCTTTTTATGTATCCTCGAAGAGTAACAGAAATTGAACATGACATTATGGAGGAACTTATAGAACCACAAAGAGAAAAATTGTATAGATCGATCACCGTCGAATAGAAAACTTTATTATATAAATATAGATAAATGCGGCGATATTGTCGAAGCTAAAACACAACGTAAAATCTAAGTAGTGCGAAAATAGTATAAAATGATGTTGAATCCTTTTTATGTATCTACGAAGAGTGACAGAAATTGATGATGACAATATGGGGGAACTTATAGCACCGCATAGAGAAAATTTGTCGAAGCTAAAACACAAGGTAAAATCTAACTAGTGAAAGTAAATATAGTACAGGCCTCCCGATCTTCTTTATAGATCCTCGTAAAATCTAACTAGTGAAAATAAATAGTACAGGCCTCTCGATCTTCTTTATAGATCCTCGCAGAGTAACAGAAATTGACGATGACAATATGGAGGAACTTTAAAGCACCACAAATAGAAAAACTCTATAGATCGATCACCTTCGAAAAGAAAACTTTATTTAATAAATATAGAGACAAATGCGCCGGCATTGAAGTCGAAGCTAAAATACAAGTAGTGCAAAAATAGTACAAAATAATATTTGATCCTTTTTATGTGACCTCAAAGATTAACAGAAATTGGTGTGGACAATTTAAAACCATAAAGAAAGTATTTGTATAGATCGGATCATCTTCGCAGAAAACTCTTTATCGTATATAGATTAAAAAATTATTAAATTTAATTGTTGTTGTCTCAGCCAACTCCGCTGCTCAAAAAAAGGACTACAAAAGGTTAATAAAATTTCGAATATATATAAATAATATAAATTCGTATATAAATACATTCGGTCGGTATATATATATAGTTTAGTAGAGGGAATGCTATATAAAAAAATGATATAATATACAATATTTAAAACCTTCGTTCTATTACTTTCCTTCTTATACATATAGTTCTCAAAACATTTTCTATACAATATAGATATCTTGGATAGCTCTTGGAAAAAAAAAAATTATACGTTGTTGTTGTTGTTGGTGGCTGGTACTCTACTCTTGTGTCGCTATATATATTAAAAATTGTACATTTTCTCAATAATATACGCTAAAAAAAAAAAAAAAAAAAACACAAAACCTACAAAACAATCAATAAAATAAACCAAGCAATTACAAATACAAATGCAAAAGACATTTATACAGAAAATCGAAAATATAAAGGCAAAAATCTACACAACCAACAACAACAAAAATCGTTTTGTGAGTTGTGTTTGCTGGTTTTATTTATGTATATTTATTTTTATTTTATTTTTTTAATACAATATTTGACTCTACTCTACTCTTTTTTTTTTTTTTTTTATATGTTATTACATTCAGTTTGATTGTATAAAATAAAAATAAAATACATCATCCGTGTTCAATATATATAAATACACCATTTTAATGTTGTTTTATAATACCCTGTATATATTGTCCTCTCTATATGATGATGATGTGGAACTATAGCTAAAACATAAGCGCAGGCATATACAATATAAAAAAAAAAAAACGGAAAAAAGAATTCAGAAATGGAAATAAGAAGCGAAGCCAAGAATAATATTTTCTATACAAAATCATATATTCATCTATATATTTGCACACACACACATTCGTCTATACATATAAAATACAAGAGCAATTTTTAAGATATTTTACCCTAAAAACGGACGAAAAAAAAAAATTATAATAAAACATATCTAAAATGAATGTTATGAAGAAGCTAATTTTTCTTCATATTATTTAGAATATTACGTTTGAAAGACACAAAAACAAAAAAAATCAAACAGACACATATATTTTTACAAATATATTACTTTTAAAATATATAAATAAATAAATAAATAAATTCTCTGCAAACAAAGGCCACCGAGTCACTTAATAATAATAATAATAATAATAATAATACTAAGTTTAAAGAATATAAAAATTTATATTATTAACTTTGCTATAATATTATAAAAATAATACATAGAGTTTATTGCCCCTAGGAATATTTCAATCTATCATATAATTTTTTTTTTCCTTATGAGTGTGTGAGTGTGTGAGTGTGTACTCGTTACTCGTTCAAAATATAAAATAATTAAATTATAAGCATACAATTTAAAATAGATTTTATTTTCCATACAAATATGTATTATGTTTAATTGGAATCCATTTATGCGAAATTATTTATTGTATTTTATTTGATTACAATAGAATTTTTAAAGATTGGAGAAGAGCAAGCAGCAGCAGCAGTGTGGATCAAACGAATCAATCTTATAAAAAATTAATATAATTTCAAACAGTTGATGAATATATATATATATATAGATTAATTAATAGATAAATACCTATATTCTAGAATATTGTTGTCTATATATTTAAAAGAACGAGAGACATCATCAAGCATCAAAACAGAAATTTCAGATAAAAAATATAAAATATGTGTGCACGTATTCGCTGTGTGCTGTGGTAAACACAAATTAAAAACAATGTAATAGAAAACATATAAAATTATAAATTTCTAGAGACAACGCGAATCCGTTTACCATTAATTTTATTACAACATCACATATTAACGCATTGCACATATCATTTTAATTGGTACTTTTTAATAATAATAATATTATATGCTGGAGCAGACAAAGTATAAGATTTTAATAAACAAACTGAATGATTTTCACAAATGTAGGTCAACCTTGTTGCTGCCTTGTTGGGATTATCCTGGAATAAACTAAGATTTCTGGTTGGTTTGGTTACGCCACAACACTGTAACACTAAACTATCACCTTCACAAAATACGTTTGACCACAAATTTACTTTGCTCTAAGTACTCCTTTTCGAAAGAATCGACATTTCATTGAAAAATACACAATGAATGGATCATAAATATAATAAAAAATCTATATGATTAAATTAATTCGTATAGCGAGAGCATTCACTCCGTGACATATTTGGTCCCGGTCAAAGACAACAGAATGGTTGGAGGCGAAAATACAATTTTGAATTACAAAAGTTGTACGGTCAACCAAATTGATTGTCAACACAATCAAAATCAATAGATTAAGATGGCTTGGACACGTATTATAAGCATGGAGCATAGAAGTGTGTGCCGAAAAAAAACTGTTAAATGGTAATCCAGAAGGTAGAAGGAGAGCCGGAAGACACCTGAGTTATAATGCCATGGAGTAAGTAAGTAATAGCATTCACTTTCCTCCTTGGCCTATGCTGATGTTATAAACGTAATGGTATGAAAAATATAGTGGCTGTCAAAGCTGCTTTCGAATTGTTAAACAAGAATACATCACCATTTAGAGGTGGCAAAGTAAATGCAGACAAAAAACCAATAAATGGTGACAATTATAAAGCATCAGGAATTCGATATTGTTAACAATTGGAGTATATAATTTTAAAATAATAGTCATAATAGTTTTCGCATGCTTGAGATTGTTGGTAAACGAGGAAAATAATATTGTAGAGAAAATTCGTGGCTGTCAAAGCTGCTTTCGAATCGTTAAACAAGAATACATCACCATTTAGAGGTGGCAAAGTAAATGCAGACAAAAAACCAATAAATGGTGACAATTATAAAGCATCAGGAATTCGATATTGTTAATAATTGGAGTATATAATTTTAAAATAATAGTCATAATAGTTTTCGCATGCTTGAGATTGTTGGTAAACGAGGAAAATAATATTGAAGAGAAAATTCACAACAGAATAGCAATTAGAAATAGGTGCTACTACTATGAGAACTAAAAAATATTACACAAAGATTTCTAAAGTACAAGAAACTGTATAAAATTTTACTGCATCCTATGTTAAACAAATGATATCGTAGGCATGGTATCATAAACAATTTATTTAAATTTACAAACGAATGCTATGGTTTGATCTTTTTAAAGAACAAAATTGTTGGAGGTAAAAATACAACATTGAAATAGATAGAGATTGTATACGATACGAACTAAATATTGTTAAAACAATCAAAATGTAGACTAACATGGCTTGATCGCACGTGACACGTATGGAGGATGAACGTGTGCCACACAAAAAAAAACTGTTGAAAAGTGTTCCAGAAAGGAGAAGTACCGGCATATCAAGATTAGATGTAATAAACGAATTAGAAGATATTAAACACACCTGGATTTTAATGCCATGCAGTAAGTAAGTAAGCAAGTAAAATTGATGGACATATTAGAGTAAATGAATTGCAGTTGGTAAAAACAAATGATTTACAGATGATGGAAACCTTTTTGATAATTAAATTGTTTATATAACGCTCTAAATAATAGATTTTATTAACTAATTTAAACAAATTTAAAAAAAAACTATAAAAAAAAAGCAACATCTTCTGACTGTATCGAAATAAAAATACCAAAAAAAGCTATCCCAACAGTCATCTTCAAGTAAAAGGCTTAGAAATTCTTCCTTATATTTACTGTATTCATTCTTCTAATGATTAGAAATGGTGATATACTAAAAAATAGGCTTTAAAGTTTCTCACAAATCGCGCAGATATCCGCAAATTGTTTTATGAATATTTCGCTTTAAAATCGTACCCCAATTTCTATCACAAATGAATGTCTCGAAAAATGGTACAAGATCATAAATAATAATAGTAAATATATACAGAAAACATATGCACACACACACCTAGCTTTTTTAAATTTATATAATTAATAACAAACACATAAATAACCATTCATTAATATATCCCTCGAATATAGAACCAAAAAAAAAAGGACACTCTGTAGCACAGTGGCATAGCAGCAAAATATATATTCCCGCTATTTTTTATAAGAAATTTTTCAGTATTTTAATAATGAAATTTTTCTGCTGGATGGGTAATCAATTTTTTCGTTTATGGAATAAAAAGAATAACTAAAATATGGTGTTGGACAAGCGCTACTCAAAGATTAACAATGTCTGCACACACACACACACACACACACACACACACACACATTAATTGCAGTACAATTGTTATGAACTCCCCACGCGGAGTAATTTGCCAACTTGACTTTAATGAAAGTTTTATTAGATGATATAAGGCTCCACATTTCTTATTAAATACAAATGTTTACGTATTTTTATTATAATAAACAATAAAATTATGTAGGTAAAATTTACCGATTTTTAAATTATTTTACAATTCGATCATTTTTTGTATGTAAAACAGTAAAAAGTAAAAAAAAAACAAAAATGAAAGTTTCAATAAAAAAAAAAAGTTACAAATAATGTTAAACAAAACAATTACTCACCATTTATTTTCATTTGCATCATTCACTTCACAGTGATATGAAGATAGTTTTTGTTTTCATTCTTTCCCTTTTGTATTCCATCCAATGATAAAACAATTATTTTTTCGCTTTATTTAAATAAACGCGCACACTTTTATTGTTTTTATAATTAATTATATATTCAAAATATTATAGCATAAGCACCGCTATATAACACCACAATTATTGTTTTATTATTATAAAATATTGTTTATTTGTTGTAATTAATAAAATAATAAAATTACTTCATTATATTAGTTTTTTTTTTTTTTTATTAAAAATTAATGAAATGGCTAAATTGTAAATTAAATTTTATCCAAAACTTTAGTATAATAATCCACAAAAAAAAAAAAAAAATGAAATAAAATGAATGGGGCAAATAAAAATGGATTATATATTTCTTGTATCACTTTTTAATGTTCGTCGGTTCTCAACAACACACAACAACAACAACACCAACCAAAGCCACGAAAGAACACAGTAGTGTACATAATTCATATATTATTTATTCTTCTTTTACAATTTTACATATATCTATATATAAATTATGTATTTTTTGTACATATTTTTATATACACACACACACACACACATATACATAACAATAAATGCGAATGCGACGAAACGAAAAAAGAATTATACAATTGTTTTCTTCTAAAATCATCCCGCGTAGCCCGCGCCGCAACCAATACCACATTATTAATATTATACGAAATTAAATATGCATATATATACAACTACTACCTTTTACACACATTTACACAAACACCTTACTCACTAACTCACTCACTCACACACGGTGCGGTTACCTTAGAAAAATTTACAATTAAATAAAAAAACGTACTAAAAAAAGAAACACGGTAAAAAAAAATGAAATTATGTGATATTAAAAAAAAAAAAAACAACAACAACAAAGGCAAACAATTCATTAAATAAAAATATATAATTTACAAAATTTATAATATATTATATTTATTCGTACCATATTTCCATTTTTAAATTTGCAATTTATTTAATTTACGACACGGTGTGTGTGCGAATATGTTACTTTTTTTTTTTTATTTTAAATGCGATCTATTATTATTATTATTTATTTTAATAATTTATAGACAAATATAAACTGTACCGAGTGAAAATGAATGAATAAATTAAAATTTATATTTTAGATACACACACAATACATAAATCTGCCGAACAATAAAAAAAAACAAAATGTAAAGCGACGACCAACGGAATATTAAAAGAAAAAAAAACAAATATGAAACGAAACTATACAAATAAAAAACAAAAACTACCATTCATCTCATCTAAATCCAATTTCTTATAAAAAAAAAAAAAAGTATATAAATAATAATTTTAAAAATCAATAATTCACGTCTTACCCATCAATTGTATTATTAAATAAATACAACCATTAAAATTTCCAGAAAATGTTATTCTAAACTTTGGGGCGAGATACTTTATATGAGGGGTGTGAGGGCGGGGGGGGTTTTTCTTTTAAAAATTATAATTATAATTTCCTTTCCGAATCACCAATGATTACCATCATGATGATGTTTTACTTTTTTTAATTTATTCTTATTAACCACAATAAAATCTAATATAAAACAATAATTGTTCTTATATATATATATTATTTATGTATAAATTAAATGCAAATGAAGCCGCCAACTGAACAACCGAATAAAATAATAAAATAAATGTTATAACTTATAACAAACACAAAATACAACAGCGTGCAACTTTGTGCGTACGTGCGGTGCGTGTGTTTGTTTAAAAGCATCCATCTTAAAAAAAAAAAAATTTTCACCTCAGCCTCTCACACACAAACACAACTATACACAATACCAAACAAATACATATATTTAATTTATTTTTTCAGATTATAGTTAGTGACATCTCCACACGCATAAAGAACATAAAAGAAACCGTAAGAAGGCAAAAAGATCAAATACATTGGCCGCTTTTATATGTACGTACATTGTTCATTTTCATCAAACACAACTAAAACGTTACGCTACAATTTTTAAATTAACTACATTCTGTTACAAATTTTAGTTTTCACAACCATCATCAACAATCTGAATATTAAGTACCCGGTAGACGGTTGTAAATGATGTCTTAAAGTCATTTGTTGTGATTCTTCTATTATAGCTTATTTATTTTATAATTAAAATTTTCATTCTTATTTGACACAGACTGTAAACGTAGTTTTTGCCTTCAAACCTATCGCATCACATGTCATGTCTGGCTAACATATGTATATATATATAGTATTCATCTCCGTCGGATCCGTCACACCGCCGCCCGCATGGCAATTATTCAATGGATTTGTGTATTTCTACCAAAAATAGTGTGTTTTTATTTTGCTCTCGTAGTTTTTGTTCTCCACATTCAATACATTTACATTGCACACTTTCAAAATTTACGCTATCGCACATCACATTAACAGATTCACACATTTATTCCCTACTTTGTCATACACATTTTGTTGTGTTGTGTGTAAAATAAGCGGTAAATGTGGTGTGAATGAATGTCTGGTTTTAAAATAACTTTATTTCTTCATTGATTCATTATATTTGTTTGAAGATCAATTCAATGAAATTAAATACGAATTGATAATTAAATTTACATAAATGTGTTTTATTTTTCAACCAGTTTCACTACAATTAAAATATGAAAAGAATTAATATTAATAAGTTATTATCCTACCTACAGATTTACACTAATTCCTAGTTCCTTAAAAGTATAGTCTAACAGGTTACCCCACCAGTTCATTAAGTGCAAGTGAAAGTGATGAGTTTATCAGAACATATATCCCATGCGAAAATAAAAATATGCGATTGCCCTTGTTTTTCTATTAAGAATTTATCGACAATGTGCGAATGCATTGCAAAAGTTTTTAGTAAACATTTATATAATTATAACCAAAAAAACAAATATAAATAATGTTCAAAGGAATGTAAATAAAATGGTTAGGATGGGAGTAGTAACAATACAATCGATGCAGGTAACTACCATTTTTTATATAATAAATTATAAAATTGATTATCTTGTTTTATATGTCTAAAAAAAAATAACAATAATTTCATATACATTTCTAATTACATAAATTACATACATTAATTTAAGCTGTTTTTGCAGTCTCAGTGTTTCGCCCCATAGCTTTCTTTTTCATATTTTTTCGGAATTTTTTTCGTTCCCATATTTTTTGTTGTTGTAATTTTTCTTTTTCCATTTCTTTTTTCATCGTTTTATCATAATTTTTGCCGCTCTTTGTAAATTGTTTTGTTTCATTTCTCATTTCAGCAAGTTTACGATTTTTTTGTTTCATTATATTTTTTTTATTTGCCGATTTCTTTTTTCCAGCTTCCGATAATTGAACTTTAATTATTTTGCCATCTAATTCGGTGTTATGTAATGAAAATGCATTCTAAAAAATATAATAATTTATTTACGATTAGGTTATTGGTTAAATATTAAATACAAAATCAGTAATAGTAACATTATCGGCATAACTAAATGCATAGAGGAACATTTGGTTTATGTGTTTGGTCGGAGAGATACAGTGATATGACTAGCCACTACCATGAATCGTGCGTCGATAACTATTAGAATATTATTAAATTAGAATAAATGATTATAAATCAAAACTATTTAGAACTATATGCACTGCATCTAAACAAAATGTATCGGTTCACTATAATATTTAATTGCAAATTACATTTTAAAATTTTCCAAATTATTGCCTAACCCCACATTAATATTGACATTAAAATAGTAAAAATATAACAAACCTTAAAACTATCATTATCACTCATTTCAACAAATGCAAAACCAGTCTTTCTGCGTTGCGGTATTCGTACAGATTTTACATTTCCAACATTAGAAAAGTGTTCGATGATTATTTCTTTGGATGTATCAAAATTTAAATTTGTTACATATAAAACAAGACGAGTTGTTTTACTTGTACCACGTAATAAATTATCAATTTGATTTTGAGATAAACTTTTTATTCTAGATTTATCTGAATTATTTGCATTATCAGATGCTTCATGTTCAGAATCAATGTTAATGTCATTATCACTATTATCTTCCGCACCATAATTATCATCATCATCATCTTCCATTCCCGTATAATTTGTACTTTGAATTTCTTTTCGTTTTGCATCATCAAAATTACCTAAAATGTCAGCACTTTCATCATTCTTCAATGGAACACCTTTTTTTGTTGGTTTAATATGATATTCTACAATATAATCAGAGCCGCTTGAATCACTATCGTTATAATTCATTTTGAATCGAATATTGAACCAATTTTTAATCTTCTAGCTAGTAATTTATCTTACAATTTGTGTAACACCGAATATTATTTAAATAAAAAACGCTTGCATTTTTAACAATATTTTAACAAGCACATTTTTTTTTGTGGGTTAAGTGGGATAAATTATAAAAAAAATAAAAAACAAGTTGTCAAAAAAAAGAGCAAACGAATCGATGTTATAAATCGATTATTTGATTATAATGGAGAGAAAAAGCTAAAAGTTGCTTCTCTTTTCCCAAATTCCCAAATCCAAACAGGTGCAAAAACACAAACATACAATAAATGTTGCTTTATTATTAGATAATTTATTTATTTACTTTTATATTGTAGATTTGTTTATTTTAAATGGTTGATTTAAATTTACCCTAAAGTAAAGATATTAAAATTACAATATAATAATCGACATATAGTTGACAACACTCTAAAGACCTTACGTAAAGCAAATTGAATTAATTAGTATGTTTCACTCTTTACCATATCCAAATTCAATGTCAGCATCATCATCAACATATTCAATAACATATAAACGCATGGCACACAAATCACATAAATTATAATAATTTGATATTTGTTATTCAATTTAAATTGTAAGAACGAACGATGGTTTCTGTTATGATATTAAATTGTTTAATTGAACTATTTTTCTTTATGCAAATACCGGTAAACGGTTCCATGTGATGAATTTAGTCTTTCTGCAAGCATATCCACGGTTAAATTTGGTTCTGCTGCCACAAGGTCTACCAATGCCTTTTCATTAAATTCAACGGGACGTCCTGGACGAGATGAATCTTTTACTGTAGTACGTCCATTTCGGAATTTTTTGAACCATTCTTGTGCACTCCTTACACTAACCGTATTTTCTTTATGAACTGCATTTATCTGAGCCGCAGCCTCTGTAGCATTTTTACCGCTTTTATAAAAAAAATATAAAATATGTCTTTTGTATTCATTTGAATTTTCCATTTTATGTATTTACTTTTTTTTTTTTTTTGGTTTCTATATCAATTCGCTCAGACTTTTTTTAATTAACAATTTTATTTTATTATACATTATTTTATTCTATAATAGAATAAGTCTTTAAGTTTAAAAATTAATAACAATAATAATAAAAAGAAAAACAACAAATAATAATCAAATAAAAATAAATAATAAATTGAACAAGAAACTGAATAAATTGACACAAGAAGAGCATCGAGAGGGGAAATATATGTTTACAGCGATTAAGGCGAAATAGCAAGCCAAATATATCGAATATATCTAAAAAGTCGGTATTGCAGATTATTAAAAAGTATCTGATACTTTGTGGTATTTAACTTTGCTAATTTTTTTTTGTAACAAAAGGAAATTTATTTTGAAATTGCATAAAACTGTAGTTATTTTTATAATATTAAAATGTCTCTATGAACTTATTGAAAAATATGATATTCCACACTCACCTACCTATTGTCACATCGGAAGACTTTAGTATTTATTCACTTTATATTGCCAACGTTCTGTAAATTAACTCTTCTTCTTTGTGTTATCCATATGATTCTATTAGAGATCTAGAAGAAAGCAGAAATAATTTTGATATTTTAAATATAAATTGTATTTATATTGTATATTTAATTTTCATTTAAATCACCGATAGTATTATAAACAGACGACATGCAGTAAATATATTGCTGCCAACAATACAATAGATTAGGGGTGTCCTAATTATTGGAAAAATGGTATAATTATTGAAGTGTACAAAAAAGACGATCAACGTATTAGCACGACATGGAGATATATCACCATTATCACATGGCCGGATTGAATTGGTATTCTGTAATCGTATGAAGCAGGCTAGGATTTCTACCACAAACATCATGTATTGATCAAAAAAACATATTACACATAATTATCGAACAATCTGTGGAATAATAATCTCTACTCTATGTGTTGCTCCTCAACCTTAATTGGTTATATTAAATATACACAAGTAAATGTAATACAAATATCTAAATATAGACTTATTCCCAACTAACCAGGCTACATATATTGAATTAAGCACATAATAAAAAATATGTATACAATTTTTTGTATATTATTAAAATAGAAAAATATTTTTAAAATTGAAAATTCGTTAAATTTTAAATAAAATTACTTTAATAATAAAAAATAAATTTGAATTTCTAATTCGGGCGAAATAAATTCAATTGTTTTTTTCATATCTCATCAATTTTTTATGACACATTTTTTATTTCAATTTTTAGTATTGCAAGTTTTTGTTTTGCGTGTGTCTCGTCGCGTAGTAGTAAATGAAAAAAATGAAGAATAAAAAATAATAGAATTTTAAACATTTAATTATTTTATACTTAAAAATTAATGTAAATTAGATAGTTTATAAATATAATATTAATTAATTAATATTTAATATTATTTATAGTTTTATTTTCTCTATATATTATTACAGTGGTTAGTTTGTGTGTGTGTTAAGAAATGCTTACAATAAATTTTAACTTTCTTTTTCCCTTGTTTGTGTTCATGATGTGTAAGTAAAAGTGGTGGTGCTTTAATTGTTTTTATTATATTTGTTTCACAACAATTATCAAATTTATTCAATCAGTAATCTTATTGGAAATGACCGATTTCTAGTTTTTTAATAATATATGAAAAAGTCAATTCCAATGTTTGGTATAAAAAAAAAAGTGATACCAAATTATTTGGAAAATAAAAAAAAAGTAAATATATTTGATTAAATTAAAGCATTTTCGTAATTATTAAAATTAATTTATTTCTTTTTTTGTCTTTTTAGCTACAGCAAAGGTGTCGGTTCGATTTGTGAATTTGTGAATTTGTGAATTTGAGAAAATTGCATATAAACAATATGTAAAAAAAAAGTAAAACGGACTGTATGTGCAGAATATTCATTCATCTGTTACCGGCGACTCCTCTATTGCGCCTAATAGGGGGAAAAGTTAATGGGTGAGTACACTTTTTTATTATATTATATTTTATTTATCATTTATATCGTTTTATTCTATATTCTATTCTAATTGTTTATGGAAAGTTTATTTGATACAAAATATTAATTAAAATAGAATTTTTATGGTAAACCTTATTTACATACACGCAACGCCACTGTTTGTATCCTTTCACCACTAGACATAGCATATTTGTCTATTGTATAATTAGATATGTTAATATAACTTCTGCTGATATTAACTGGGGATCTTTCCATCGCTCGTGTAATGAAGACCATGGTATTTGCTTTCTGGCACGAAAATATTCAAAGCACACGTATCTTGTGATCAGTTGTGAAACATGTTGGAGTATTACTCATTCATTATCGCATGCGTTAACACAAAAGGAACATGTTTACTTTCTCATATCTACATTATAATTTATAAATTCGTGTGGTTTATCGGCGGATCGTAAAGGTAATAGTTTATTAAATTAAATCCTATCTCAAACATCTTGTGCAGATGACGAATATTCTTATATATATTGTATATATTTGTTAAAGTGGTTTTGTAACATGTGGTCCGATTGATTTTGAAAATCTTTGCCATCCCTTGTATATACGATTCGAAATGACTCCTTAACTTATTTAAAATCTATCGGTTGTAGTTGAGCTAATGAGTTTGGCAGAGAAATAAGTTATACATTAATTAATTGATATTTTCTTATATATATATTATGTAGAATTATAGATAATTAATATAAATTGTGTAAATTGGGTGATTATCTTATTATATAATATTTATAATAATTCAATACAATATTATCCATATTATACAGGTGCACACATTGACATACATATATTTTATACATATACAAATAGTTTAAAAAAAATTATTAAAATAATACAAATAATTATTTTTTTAAAAATAAGCTATAAATTAACTTAAATAACTAATAATAAATTTAAAATATGAATAAACAAATAGGTAAAAAATTCATTTAATTAATTAGATTATAGTTTATAAATATTATAAATAAATGGCCTTGTTTGTTTTTATCTTTGGTATATATTTTTAAAACATTTCGAATATAATAATTAGAGCAGATAGATTTTATAATATTTAGAAAATCTGTTTCCTTTCACGTATATTTTTATTTTTAAATTTTATTTTTATCTTCAAACATATAATGAAATTTCATTTAACCCTTCGGCAATTCCAATGCTTTTAACTGCCTGTTAAACGTCTATATCAATCTAATTAAAGGATATATGGTTTTAGCAACAAATCAATAATGGTGCTTCTGTCTGTGTTATTACAAGTGTAATATTTATAATTATAAATACATTATCGTAACGAAATTTTTCAATATAATTATTATTAATTTATCGTTCACCAATTGTCATTTATTAACTATTATATAGTTTTTTTTATTTATAAATTTGACTTAATTAATTAATTTAATTGGAATGGATAATGAGGAGGAGTGTTTTTAAAATATATTATTATCGATCATATAAAATAACGTCATGAAAAATATAATATAATTATAATTTATATCGCATCAAATACAATAATATTATAATTTATAGAAAATTTATCGAACAGATGGATAAAAAAAATTAATGTTTTATGAACGCAACGAAATTAAATAAATTCAATTTTAAATATTAATATATTATTAATTAATATTTTAAAAGCTACTAAATAAAAACACAGTTATACAAAATAAAATAATTAAAATGCCATTTTCGAATACTAATTCTATTTGTTTTTTTCTTACTAATTTTAGTGTCAAGAAGTATTTTATTATACATCAAAAATAGAATTATTTTTTAATATTTGTGATAAAATACTCGCATAAAATAGTAATAATTTTATATAATATATTTTTTATATATTAAAAATAAATTATAATACATTTTTTCAATCTCTAACATCAGTAATTAAAGATTTTTCCGTATTATTATTATAAGATGTCATTGTTATATTCGATGAACGTGTTGTGCCCGATGAATTTCCTGTCTTTGGTATTGGTATTCCACGCCAAATATACCATCTGTAAAATATTACAAAAAAATAAATCAATATTATCAATCAATAATTAAAAAATTGATTAATTATTAAATTGGCCGGTAGTAAAATATTTCTATATGACAGTAAATTTATACAATAGCCAAAAAAATTTCATTTTAACATTGGCTATTGAATAATTTTACAGTGCCAACAGATTAGCTGAAAATTATACATTCATTTATCAGAAACTATAATAACCCGCCAACCAAAGATGCAGTTATTTAAAATTGCATGCAAATTATTTATGGCTTTATTATATTTGATAATAAAATTAAATACTTAAAAAAAAAACAGAGTTCATGTTAAATGTATAAATGTTAAATGTATTAGTAAAATTGAAAAAGCTTTAATGCATATTAATTTCCGAGCAATAGAAACAATAAAATATAGTATAGACAAAAAACACAAGTATATTTCAAGTGCGGTTCCAAAAATTGTGAATCAAGTCGTGTTTCATCAAAATGTGACAATTAAATAATATATATTAAACAAACGTTCCGCTTTTAGAACATATCCCATAACAACTATTTTTTTTAAAAGATTTATAACAAATTTTACCTTCCAATTTAGCAATTTAGCCCATATTTAATTATTATTTTCAATATTCGAGGAACTGATGGCATATTATATTAATACAAACACATATATTTTGTACTGTAATTAGTGTAATTATATTGTTATAATTGTTTGATTTTGTATTAATTGTTTTATTTTATCTATGTACCCAAAATGTAATCGTTTTTGGTCATCCTCCAACAATAGTTGATTCAGTATTTTTGATTTTAAACCGATGAACTTCTTGTATCCTAAATATTGAGATTTTATATACCTCATTTTTAATATGATTTTTAAATTTCTTTATTTTAAATTATTATATACAAATTACACCTATGCGAGATTGTTTTCCTTGCATACCCTCTGTCCGCAAACATATCCGGAATTGATAATAATATATAGTATTTAGAAAGAAAAACAATTAATTTATTTAGATAATTTTATTTATTCGATATAGTCACCCTCAACTGAAATACAAGAAGAAGAAGATGACTTTTTTATGTCACTGATTGGAATATTTTTCGTTCGTCTAATTTATCTTTAATTAATGCAAATCGAGTTTCTTTTAACGTCAAATGAAGTTTAAAGGGAATAGAAAATAGTCACATGGAGAGTAAATCGGGAGAATAGAATCATTTTTCGGATTTCATTCATTTAGGGACCACTTTGACTATAGCTTTTTTTTTGGGTTCACATTGAAAACACAATAGGTTTTATCATCTTTTTAAGAAAATATCGTCTCTTCCTGCTTTTTTAATGAATTCTTTTGATGTGAAACAAATTTTAACTTTCACCTTTCACGTATACGGAAATTTTTCTATTACAATCTTATAAATTGTTGTTTTTACCATACAAGTTTGGTTTGGTTTGGCAAACTTACAAATTTCTATGAATCTGAAAATTTCTTGTTATTTACGTAATCACAGAATTTTTAGATGTTTTCTTCGGTATCTTAAAGTGATATAGTTGGACGTTAAGTATCATCCGCACGCTTATTCTTCTCTACCGTCTTCTAATCGTCACCGTCTCTCAAAAACTTGTATTTTTGGGTTAAACTATTGTCATCATAAACGATTTTAACCTTTTCATACGTTTCGCTAACGTTTTTACCAATTTTAAATCGATTCTGTATATATTTTGACTGACGCACAAATAATAACAATCACTTAATGTATTGTATTTTGGCTTGCACTCAAAGAAATGCTATGCCACTTTGACATTGTGTTCACAATACACAAATTAATCAGCAGTTTACCAAACCCACCGAACAAAAATGTATTTGATTTAACATATCAAAGAACATTTGGTTTGGTTGAAACAATGGTCAATATTTCAGTACTAAGAATAGCCAATTAAATTATCTCAACAATTGTTAAATCACATAACTTTTCACATGGATGTTTTTATATATATTTTAAAATAAACAACAGTTCATACTAGAAGATTATGTCTTTAGTAAATTTGTTAAAAGCAACATATGCTGTTAGATTCAAAGCAATTGATGCTATTAAACATAGTCGTATCTAAGGCATTATCGCATGTGCACCCACATTTGTATAATTGCCATTTGTATAATAGATAAAACCAAAATTAAAACATACATTTAATAAAAATTTGATTATGCAAAAGCGCGTCCGTATGTAGGGAAGCAAAAGATTAAGCATTAATGTTTAAAGTTTTTCTGTTATAAGTCAAAATAAATGAGTTGGAGCGCTTAACTGCAGCTGGGAATGAACATCTTTTCCCTATATAACATTTAATTAAATAAGTGTTACGGATATATAATATAATAGTTGAGTACATCTAATAGAATCAGTGGAATTCAAATAATTCGGTTCGCATTATATTACTGCTGCGATTGTATACAAAAACTATTATGTTTATTTAATTTATGCGTATTTTAAACATTTTATATTTAAAAATATTCTATTTTTATGTATATAACATTAATTTTAAAGATTATTTGCGGATTATTTATATAATATTGTATATATACACCTAGACCTAGATACGTTGTACAGCCGAAGATACGAAGACACGTATAGTTAAGTTGATTATAATTTTGATGAAAAACTTAATTTTTAAACTTAAATATTTATACAAATAATTGTGTATTTTATGAGTGCGAATCTATATTGAAGGTAAAAACAATTCTTTTAGTGTAAAAAAAATTATCACAGAAACAAAAGTAGAGTTTTTAATAATGGTTATCCGTTCCCCGCCCCCCATCAATTTACTGAATTTTGTTCTGCTGTCGTACAATCATAAAAAGCAATACCACCAATAGTTCGTCCAAAAACGGTAGTTATACTGAAGAAATGATTGACAAAATTAAATCAATAAAGCGTGTTCAAGTGATGTAGCTAACGTGGTATAAACGTCACAAACGAATTATAATTAAAAAATTGGGCATTAGTTGGTTGCTGGTAAATGGTAAATCAAAACAACCTTTGTTGTTATATATAGAAACTGAGCTATTTCTAGCTCACAATAAGTTATGTACTGTGTTTGGTGACAAAGTCTTAAAATCCTTAGAATAACTAAAATGTAAAAATTGGTTTGCTAAATTTTGTTGATCGGGTAAATCTCTGTCGATAGAAATGAGTGCGAGAAAAAGATTTCCTGCACTTATGGTTAGACCGCAGTAGATCCATTCCAATGTGATTATATATGAATTGATTGCTTTAGACATACGCCATATCCATTATATAGTGCCTCCTCGGGGATTCATCTATAACATTGCAATGAAATATTATTAGTAATTTAATTATTCCATACTGATTTCTATGTAGACAATGTTAATCTTTCAAAGATATTCGTTTTCTGATTTTATTTAAACGTGAAAAAATAATAATAATTCAGTTGAGTTGTATTTTTAGTATATGAAAAATTTTGTACATTTTTTTTTCATGTCAATATCGGTATTTTCTCGAGGATCAAAATCGCAATCTCCGGATTGAATGACATGCGTTTTATCCACTACTACACTGCACATCCACCATATAATTTTGATTGATCTTTTACCATCAGATTAAAACTATTTATTTTGTTCTATATACAATAGTTTTTGAATTGTATGATCTTCAATCATGATATGATAATGTCTAAACGCTCTTGATGCAGTTTTTTGATGATAAGGATCAACAGTTCGCTATATATGAGCTAGGAATTTTTTAAAATTTTATTTATGCAATGGTGGTCACACACATTTATAACTAACTCCACTTAGGATTGTATATTTGTTTGAACATATAGGAAATATATTAATAATTAATCTTCTTCTATTCAATTCAATATATTGTATTAGATTGAATGTGTGCTAAAAATAAACTAATAAATTTAGGAAATGCGGGATTTTCCAATTATATTCTATGTACAATAACAGATTTATAAAATCTAATGCGGGCCGAAACAATAAATGATTATATACTAATTTTTAAAAATGATAATAAATTATTTCATTTTTACTATGGGATTATAAAACATTTACCTTTTTATAAGAAGCATTTTTACTTTTTGTTTAAATACAAATAATATAAATATGACAAGTCCTTGGATTGTATTGCATAAATCAAATAAAAAGAATACCCAACTTGTTGGTGCTATTAGCCATGATATTGCTTCCATGCACCATGTAACGCCCATAACAATAAATAAACGTAGGAATAACCCAAATCTGAAAGAGAATACAAAACAATTATTTTTCGGTAATTCCATAATTAATTTAAAAAATAAAACTATTTATAGAAATTATGTTTTATTATTTGGGAAATTTTTAACATCTCAGCTATTTTATATTTTCATGCATATTATTATATGTTTTGTTTAGAATTTGCTTATAATTATAGAGGGTATTCAACTATTATGTAATAAATATAATAGAACATTTCGTAATTCCCAAATGAATTTATGAAATATCCCAACATCAACGACCCATACGTAATATGTTGGTGGAAAATTAATTATAGGCACAGTCAAAAATGTACAATTAATTCAAATACATCATTGAAACTGGAAAAAGATTAACTGTGTGCTGTGTTTAATCTATATTTTATCTTTTTTATGGTATTGTTATGTTATTAATATTAAAAGTGATAAATAAATATTTGTGTTCGATATGGTGAGTGACAAATATAGAGTGTAACATGGGCAAAGGAAAAATGTTGTCGGTTTTGGAAATCGAAAAAATGATAAATATTATAAGAAATTATCTAATTGTTGTCTCCTAGATTAATTGATAATTTCATGAATCACATTGATTGTTATGGAAAAAGAATCGAAAAACACATAAGGAAATACAAAAACGATATAAATTGTTGCTAGCTCACCGTTCCATCAATCTACAGCTAAGACAGATTGTTGCATATTTGAAATTAAGCGTTCAGAAACGTCGTGTACATAATAAATATTAAAGCAATCAATTTAAATGGCAAAAATGATTGAGAAAATCAGCTTTTATACAATTTTTATTGCGAATAAATTTAATTACGAAAATTATACGGATTTATTGGACAACGATTTGATTGAATTTGGTGAAAAATAAATATTTCAACTGCACCCATTCATCAGACATAAATCGACAAATAGAAAACCTTTGGGGAGTATTGACACGATCACTTTATGAAAATGGTAACCAATTTCTTCCGAACCAGAACTGAAAAAATAAAATATAAAGGAAGAGTGGTATCAAATATAACCCCAGTTTACGCTACAAAAATTAATTTTATCTATGGATGATCGAACAGCTGATGTCATTAAACCATCTATGGACGACAAAAAAGAAATATTAATTATTTTATATTTATTTTTTTAATTTAATTAATATTTCAAAGACATATTCTTTGTTAACCATTGAATTTCCATAAATGAAAATAAATTTTAAATCATTTTCTTTCGCAACAAAATTAACACTTTTAAATGTAATTATTGACAATTACTCGTATTTTTATAATTGGTGGTGAAATGGATTTAACAATTTATAGAAAAATCATATCTATTTTCGGTCACTATAAATTATATAATATTAATTATATCGATAATATATCATAAATAGATTTTAAAATACTCACTTGGCCTTTTCATTATCCAAATTTGTTTGATGTCTTCGGCTATCTTCTTTTGCAGTTATTTTAGACATTTCATTTTGTACTTTTCTAATTTTTAATGCCGTCAATGTGAAAAATGTTGAATTAAAACATATTATGATCATAACCGGTAGATAAAAATATATAAATTCGGTTAATTTATTTTCTAAACAAATAAAAATAAGATAACAATTAAACCGATTTTAGAAAAAAGAAAATATTAATAACATTATAAATAATTTATGTGGCACACTAACTTCTAAGAAAACAATTGTCAACGCCAAATCCCGGTTGATAATTGGTTGATATAAATGAACTTGCATCTATACTGACACATAAACTAATTAAAAATATTGATGAAATCCAAGCATATGCTGAATAAATAAGAAATTTTTTACGTTCCGCAAATTTACTGATTCCACGCACACCTCTATGGATTATAGAAAATTTATAATAAAACATAATTGATATGACGTAAATAATTGAAATTTAATATTTTACCTGAAATTCCACCATAAATCAAAACTAATTACACTTAACCAAAAAAATGCAAACATCAATGAAAAATATGTTATATAACCAAAAATTCGGCATGTTGCACTTTCTATGGAATGATCGCCACCCTTAAATTGTATATATGATAATACAGAATATCCAACAGTTAGGCCAAGTAAATAACACATTAATGATTTGCCATGAACGTTTCTTAATTCTGGTAAAATTGCGTATACCAAAAAGGTGGCTATTAAAAATGGTACCGATAACACCATACCTATATATTTTTGTTATCATATGGGGATATAAAAATTGTTAATTAATTTAAATTGTTAAAATTGTTTTTAATTAATTATTATATTTATTTTATAATCTATTATCTTATACATTAATAATTATAATTAACGTTTTGGGGACATTCAGAGACATTCATTGTGAAATATTTGGTAAAAGTTAAAATCAAAGTATTTTCTTTCATTTTCTAGACAACTTTCTTACATTATTCTGCAGCAGAAATTTTACATTCGAGCTGCTACAAACAGTAATATATCCATGACATGTTCTTGCAATGTATGACTGCGAGTGTTATCAAAGAGGATGACTTTGTGGTTGTTAGTCGCACTATTCATGATATAGTCATTAAAAACTATTGGTACAAAATCCCAAATGCAGAGTATTAACTTGTGAGCAAGAATGTTCTGTTTTAGCAGTGTTTTAGATAGTTCCATTGAGTATCTACCCATGATTTTTTCGTTTAATATTATCAATCCACTTTTCTATATATCAGTTACAGTATGGCACCACTAATTTTTTATTTCGCAATAAACGACCACGCGCGTTGTTATCAATAGCATTTTACTTCAATTCATGTGCGGTGATCATTTTCCTTGTCTTTGCATTTTTTTTTAATGCTTGGAAACATTTGGTTCAGTAACTTATAGCTTGTTTGCAAATTCTTTCACAGTTTGATCTTAGTTTTCGTTCAATAATACTTGCAATTCATGCTTGCATTTTCGACTGTCATCACCGCAGAATTCCGCAGGCAATCGATTAGCTTCTGGTACAATTTTTTTAAAGTAGTGCAGTCAAAAGAACAATCAGAAAAAACACATTGTATATTTAAATTACAGAAATAATTATCTTCGTATGTTCTTAAAACTCTTACGTATTTTTAACGGCACGGAATAAAATTAAAATCAACTTAAGAATTAATTAATTAAATTTTCTTGACAATAGCCAATTGAATATGAGGATGTTGAACGTTAAGAAAAAGAAGTTAGAAAACATTGCTTTAAACGAAACAGTGTTGAAATATACAAAAAATACTATATAGCGAACAATTTGGTTTCCAAAATTAAAGGCGTAATTGTATAAATTGAGTAAAAATATGTACACAGAAACAGTGCAAACAAATTATTTGAAAAATTTTTTTACATACACGCCGCAACCAATTTAAAATTTAACTAATAAATTATCTTAATATATTCTTTGCAACTTTTGTTTCATAATAAGATTTATGTGTATTTTTTTTTTTTCTTCTTTTGGTTCTATACACTGACAGTGACCTTCACGTTAAAATAAAATAATTATCATGTGTACACGCTTATATTGTCTCAAACGAAATTATTTATAAATACAATTGTTTTTATTTTCGGTAATATTGATACTGTGTATAAATTAAAGGGTGTTTTTTAAAGAACAATTTTTAAGTATTGGCTTATGCGTGGAGTAAAAATATTCCGTATGCAATTAATGACTTCATATGGCCATAAATTGTATGTAAATATGGTGTGGATTATTCGCTATAGAAATATTTCTTTCGAAATATAATTAGTGATTAGTCAGTTATTGTTTCCAAAATTGAACGGCATCGATGTAGACGCCATGTATGATTTCAGCAAGTTTGTTTCACATACGACTATATGCCACCACAAGTCCACAACTGAAAAACTGATTTTTATTAAAACCAAAATGAACGATTCAATTATTTTAAGAAATGCGCCCACCTGTGGTCTTGGTCTATACAAGATCTTGTAATTTGCTTATTTTCTTTCGGGGTCTATGCCGATAAATTATAACAACACTTCCATCAATTTGTTCTGTGTGTGTTTTTTTTATTTATAACTTAACAATTGTAAAACGCTCTTAAAAAAACACCATTTCATTATATGTTATGATAATATAGACGCTGGAATAATATAATAAAACTATACAATAAATATATCTTATTTTGGAATTCCATTATAAAGTTGTTTTAATTTATATACCAACGGATAGCAGCGAGAGGAGGTGATGTATTTTTAATACATTTAATCTATGGTAATTCCATTTAAAATTAGCTAATTGTATTGTACATAAGTATGAAGCTTTGAGGCGTCTGGTAAAATTCAAGATTTTACAATCCGAGCCACGCGAGCCAGCTGCGATTTTTTGATATAATAAAGAAAATTTATTTTAGAATATCATCTCTATAATATTTAATTACTAATGGCTCAATTAAAACTATTCGATTGCGTCCATTCGGACCTATTTTGTATAACAACAATTGTGTATTTTCATTTTAATAAAGTCGCCACGCCACGGATAATTGTTTAGTTGAAAAATAAGTTTTAAATAAAGAATAATTAAATAACCGGGACTGAAAATCACCTAGATTTTAAATGGAACTACCTTATACTTTTGGTGTGATACATTTTTTATGTTTTTATTTAATATATTGTGATGTGATATGCATGACATGATAAATCTTTTTTGGTTCTTTTTAATTTAGTAGTGGATACACATATTTATTATTCAAATGTAATATTTATATTTCTCATTTAAGTTAATATTTTATTTACATAACCGCACGTATTATATTTATTTTTTTCATTTTGAAATATTACAAATATTAATATTATACATTATTATACAATTACCCAAATAGTTCAGGCAAAATATATATGTAATTTCACATTTGACTGTACATAATACGAATAAAATATAAATTAATGAACCCCCCCCAGACAATTAGACATCAAAAAATAAAAAAACACACTCCCATATTTGTGAAATTAATTATTTGTCATGAATATACGAACAATACTTCCTGTGGCCCGTTTCCCCATTTCTTTATTATTATATTTATATATACTGTCCCACAATAAACCGGAATGGCAATGTAAACAAATAGAACACGTAGCGTCAGCTCTTAGTTTTTTGTGATTATGTTTTCTGTACGCGTTCCTCAACAAACTGCAAAAAAATTTCATGCAATTACATTAAGTAGAAACAAAAATACAAAACAAAGTTATAGCTGCTTTTGTTCATCGGTGGAAAAATTATTGTATAAAAACAAAGAATCAAAATTAAATTTTCTTTTAAATATGGTAAAAATGTTATACTCAAACGGATATGATTTGTTCAAAAATGGCATAAATGATTCACAGAAAGCAGAGATGGTATATAAATGATGACGAACATCTAGGTCGACCATCTGAAGCAATTTACTGAAGAAAACATTGAAAAAATGCGTGATTTCGTTAAAATTTCTAAGAAATAAGATTCATCGAAATGGAGTTTGGAATATAGCGAAAACAATAATTCATCGAATTTTAACGGATCTACTATAGGCGAATTTAAATTTTGTTCCACATCAATTAAATGATGGATGTGTATGGATTGAAATAATACTGTCTTAACTTTCGTCAACCTTTGATCAAATTGTACAATTGAAGAGAATACGATCCATTTAAATTTTTACTTTGTTTCATAACTTTTGCATTATGTTACTCAATATTTATATTGATACTTTTAAATTGTTTAACTAAAGTACACAATACAATGAATTTAAAATATATCACACAATAAATTATATATTTTATGTACGAGTATTCTTTTATAGTATAGTTTATCATAAATTTTTGAAAAAATTATCGTACCAATATAAATATTAATTTAACATCCGCTCAAATGCCTTTTTGTAATATAAGTATAAAAAAATAAGCTAAAAAAAATATTATTATTTATCATTTCAAAATGTTAAAATTATAAACATACAATTTTACAATATAAGATGAATAAGTATGAATGCCTTATAGAAAATGCGATGAAATTTGGCAAACAGCCATCCAATGCCATTGTAAATTATTTTTATTTATAAAATAAAAAATTGTTTGTAATTTATATTATCACATTTTAATATGCACTATATTCGAATGGTGTTAATTCACGTAGGCATATCTTCTTAATCGTATAAATTGATGTTATTATAAATTACCTATTCATATTATATAGAGGATTTTTTTTATTTTACAAGTCCATCTTAATTACTCATATAAAATATATAATTTTGCTAATTTGTTGTTGCTATTAATATATTATAAATTACTAAAAATCGTTTAAATCGTTAATTTAACATATAAACACAATAATATATTTATACGTATATTAAGCAATCAGTTCGCATACAAATGAAACACGAATAATTCCCATCTTTATATCTCTATCGTATAACGTAATCCCTAAATTGTTAATTTAAGATGTTTGCCGGCCGCGCAGGTTTACTACTTTTTGTATAATTGTATGGAAAATGAAAATAAAAAATTATTGAATGTATTATGTCGATAAATGTTTTACTCTAATATTAGCAATTACGTAATGAAAGCTAAATGTTCGTCTTTGTTATAGCCGCCTGCTCATGATAAGCATAATTTTTGATAACCTTCCCGTCGATCGAACACCCTCTATGCAGTAACGTTAATTTTGTACTAATTAACGAAGAATCTCAGAAAGTACTAAAATGACTTTTCCATTCACATATATATTTTATTTTTATCCAATAAATAATTATATAAAATAATAAAAAAATTAATATAAAAAATTGAATTTAAAAATAAATCTCAATTTCAGTTTAAAAAAAATATAACAGAAATAAAAATATTAAAATAATATAAAATAAAAAAAATATGTTCATTTGTTTTTCCATCATTGAATTATTTCTGCATATTTTTTTATGTTTATGGTTTTTCCCGTGTCGTCGTCATTGTAGTTTTTTATTTTTTTTTTGTCCGCGCACAAGAAACATTAATAAAGTTTTGATTAATAAATAATATAATTACGGAGCAATAATTATTAAAAAAAATAAAAATAAATAGTTTATTAGTTTAATTAAATATTATATTTTGTATTTTTATAGTTTTTACGTGTGTGTGTGTGTGTTGTTTGGTTGTATAAAAAAATAAGTACAATAATTCATTATATTTTTTTTTTAATGAAAATGACAATTTCTTGTTTTTCTTAAAGATAAAGAAAAAAATCATTGTGTTCGTATGTACGCGCGTGTGTTCAATGATGGAAAAATATGCAAAACTTTAAAATTATAATCTATAGAATTATAAATAAATAAAAAAACATTAATCAATGCATGTGTAAAATTAGCCTACAATTGGATTCGAAGGATATTCATTTATCTGTCCGCGTAACCTATTCTATTGGGGATTTTTTTATTGTTGTTGGATTGGTGTCTATGCGCCTGTGTCGGTGAGTAACAAATTTTTTATTTCACAAAACCATACAAATATTATTATTTATATTTGTTTGTAATTGGTATTTATGGTTAAATTCTTAAATTATTGTATTATTTATCTTTTTTTTTTCGAATCATTTTGACTAATTGTGAATATGTATTTTTTACTTATATGAATTCATTGAAAATTTTCCAATATTCTATTATCATTTAGAGAAAGATAAATTAATAATATTATATATATATCTTTATGTAAATATTACATACACTTACACACAATGTAAAAGTGATTTATTATTATTATAATATCTATAGTAATAAGGAAAATGCAATTATGTTATTCGTATAATAATTATACCAAATATTTATACTGAATAATGATTTACTGTGGCGAGATACATGTGCCGTTTAATTTTTTTATATTTGCTTCCTTTACGTTTACGTCTATTTTGTTGACGATGTGAGAATATCGTTTAAGATTTTATAAGATATTTATATTTTTTCATTTACTTATATAATTACCAAAACAACCTCCTCTGACTTAAGACAACAATTAATCATTTACGTGTTGTTATATACAAAAATAGCCATACAAATTATGTTGTTATCATTTATAGTAGATCAATATGTAATGTAAATTTGAAAAAACTAAACCATATGTTGTCAAATCATTTTAGTGGCCATACATAATATATTAAACAGTAATAATTTTAATTAAAAAATATATATATGCACCGTGCCGATCAATTATAGTGGTGCTGATAGTATACTGTCGGCAGAAGAAGCATAACGTTTTTATATAGAAACATTTTTAAAATATATACTAACGAAATATGGTCGAACCGAGATATATACTCACTAATCGCCTTACATCAGTGGCGTATAGAAGCTGAGAAGTAGCATTCAATATCAATATATTTTTCGTATAGGCTGTGGGTGTAATTAAACTAAATTATGAAAAAAAAATGTAGGTGTTCACCGAATTAAATTTTTCGGAAAATCAACTCTTATTATCATCTTTTTTAATTACGATCCATAGTTTTAAAGGATTTCTATATTTTTGTATACAGAATTGCAAATTATATTCAATTTCCAATCTTTCATAGAACAAATTTTTTAAATCGATTCACACGTTCAAAAGATATGAACGATTTTCCAATCGATGGCAACGAAAATTTATTTAGAAATTTGTGGGTAATGTATAAAGTGAACACCCAAATGGTATAAAAATATTTATACAGTACCATTATTTCATACAAAATTTGGCTGACATCAAACGGAAAATCGGTCATATCTTTTGAACGTGTGAATCGATTTTAAGAATCCATTTCTATGAAAGATTGGAAATTGATTATAATTTGCAATTCTGGACGCAAAAATATGGAAATCCGTTAAAACTATGGTGCCTACCAGAAAAATATAGTGATATTGCAATGTGAAAATATATTTTAACACTTCGGCACTGCCTTACATAAATAATTTCACTTCGCTGTATCACCATACATTGTAAAGCTAAATTAAATTAGATTTTTCATTAAATATTGTAAAATTAACCGTGTATTATATAAACAATTACAATTACTGACATATAATTCTCGGTGTGATTCTATATTTATTAGTATTATTTATAATAATAGAACATTATCTGCATATATTGATTATGTGTGATGTAATTTTGGTGTATATGAATGGATAATTAATTAATTATATTCTCGCACTTGAAATATAATATATAGTTGACAGTCTCTCCCCCGGCGTATAATTATAGTTCAATTTACTATACCTTTTTTTGTGTGGTATGATGAATATAATAAAAGATGTTTTTTTAATATTTAAAATGTCAAAAGGGAAAATTCAGAAATTAATAAATTCGACCAAAAAATTGATATTAAATATCAGTAGTAAAAGAAAAACAACAACATTAATTTAGACATATATTTAATATTATTTTATATGAAGTCATTTTCTATTGATTATTAATAATTTATAACCCCGTCGAGTATATCAACAACAAATTTATTTATTTATTTTTATGTTACGTATATAATATAAATATCTAATTTAATATAATGTGCGGAATGCTAATATGTATCTAATAAACACATTATAATTGTGGAAGAAAATTAATGGTATCGAGAGTAATGTATGTAGATATTAAATGACGTATTTATTATAAATTGGTTTCAAATAACCACCAACGATTTTTAATGCACCACATATAGGAATTCCTTTTATAAATACAATATAAACATATTATTTTGAAATACAATAGCTTTTCACCTAAATACATCGTTAGATTATATCTGAAATACAATAATTGTTTATCTAATATTGAAAAAATATTTCCGTATTTTATTATGTATTATTTTACTTTATTTGATTAGATTTTCAAACAATTGTATATCCATACACAGCGGGGCACAGTGTGTGTGTTCGCGGAGCCAATTCAAATGTTCTTTTTCCTTTATTTTTAAGAATAAAGGATTTACAAAAATTACGAACAACGCAACAATTGTGAAAAATCCTTTCTAGGATTAAACTTTTATGTTCCACAAAATATTGTAATTTATAAAAAATAGTGTTACTAATATATCTATCAGACCGTTACTGTATTTCTATATGTAATAATTCGACTAATAATGTGTCTATTTATATTATACCAAATTAAAGATTAAATAAATAGTTGTCTATATATTACATAGTTCCAAATATCATAAATGTGGGTTATAAGTTATTCGTAAACATATTTTTGTTTGAATAGTACAATACAAATATTTATTTGATAATATTATACAATTATGTTTACCTTAATTTATAGAAATATACTCGAATATATAATTAAATTTATATATATAGACTTCATCTATCTCTGGATGATGCAACAAGAAATATTTATATTTAATCTGTAGGATTTTTATAGTTTAAGTATGCATACTTATAAAATGTCTATATATAATATTGGCGTATATATTAAATACCGGCTGCGCTGCAATGAACTCTTTATTCATAACCGCTTTGACCGAGTAAATGTTCACTAGATTTGAGTTGGCACATTACGATATTGGTAATGGGAATACTGCTCTGTCGGTGTTATTGAATATACTGCATTCTCCTTTCGAGACAGATAGGTCGATACGGTGTGTAACATTTCTATACAATGGCTGCAAAGACAATAGTATTTTTTTATTAAAAGCATTATATAGAGTCTGGGTCTTTGAAGATTTTTGGAGTCGATTTAAATGTTTCCAATAATATAATAAAAGTAAGGAATAAATTCAGAAGACAAAGTAGTTACATCGGTGTCAATGCGGACTTGGGTTATGGAGGCTGTCGTATAATACACTGGATCTATACTATTATGATGGTATAAGATCTATAATAATATAAGCAGTTTCATAAGGCCACATAAAAGCCAGTAGTAGGACATCCAGAGAGTTTACAAAAACTGGCGTATGGGAAAATTACTGGTGCTTCTCGAAAAACACCCATCAGTTTCATGGAGATTCTACTGTTTCTTATAGGAACGGCTGTAACCACACTGCGTTCAGAATGGTATTTCAATGTATTCGGCATAGAAATTAAAACAATCTATGGACATAGATTATCGAACTGTATAAGTCAATGGATGAGAACAAACGAGTGCGAAAATGATACTATAAAACTCTTGTTGACAATGGGACGGACCATGCTTGATCCTGGGCTCACAATCTTTACGTATCCTTGATGAAACAGGCAGAGCGGCTGCTAGAATGTCTGCTATATGATGAGGTATTGAATAACAAAATTGGAATAACATGACATGATACCGGTACAAACACCATGGTGTGTTATAAACATTTATTTCATTTTAAATTTACTTTATATTTAAAGTATTTAAGTATTCGTACAAAATAGAATAGTATTTAAAAAACTATATCATTTTTTTAATATATTTTTCCGCTTGTGTCCGCCAACGTTTTGTTTATATTTTTGTACATATAGATTTTTTCAAGGTTATAAAACCAGAGAACTAATATCAGTCACACACATGAAATTTGAATATTTTATTATTAAAATAGATTAAGTTTATTAATTGTTTAATGTTAAATTCTATGTTATATTATGTATACGGTCGGTATGTGTGTTATTCAATTATATGTTGTATTTCTTTGAAATGAAACATTAGCCAAACATATATCTATGAGTGTGTAGAAAAATTAATATATGTTTTGCCGTATTTAAACAAGAATACCTTTAATAATATGGTATAGGGACACCGATCTACGCTACTCACACATATTATCTGATAAAAATATTGCTTTTCTTCTAATAAATGTATAAGTGCTTTTTATTTATACCATATTATTACAATGCAGACGATGCACAAACACAACCAACAATTGACAGATTCATTATAAATGCAATTTCTAATCATTTACCAGCAATTGAATAAGATTTAAAAGAAAGATAATGATTTGAGTGAACAACAAACAAAAGTCGTATTATTATTACTGCGCGGTTCATGATGAAAAATTCGCTAATTTTGATAATTCTAAACCATCTAAACATTGGACCTGATCCATTGTACCACTACCAATACACAATATCAACGGAAAGAAAATGTTGTTATGCATTGGGTGAAATCCGATGAGTTGTTGAAAGGCCTTATCAAATTATATGGTAATTGCTATACCCATAGCATTTGCGATTGAAAATTAAAAGTACATTGAATTCGATCTGTATAAACGTATGGTAAAATTATTTTGTTATACATTTTAGTATTATTTACATTATAACTATATTAAAAATAATTGTATATACATTTTTATTGCTCTATGTTAATTAAAATAATTGACAATTGACAAAGATGTGAGAGATGTCTTGTAATAAAAAATTGTAGATCAAATAATAAGAGAAATTTAAAACTGATGCGCTGTATCAACAGAAAAAACGCGACGCATATTCTATAATATCCTGAAGAAATTAACTTGATGGCTATTGTTATTAATATTCTGATCGATGGTGTTGCAGATAATGTTGGCAGAAAGAATTTGATATCACTATTTATTATTTATCTTATTACGGTTGAATAATATGTTATACTATAGTTTGTTGGGATTCGTTTCCTATTTGTAATGGGTGTACGATAAAATATAGACATATGTAAAAATAAATATTGAATTTATACTTAAACCGCAAATAATAAATAATATATGTATTGATAACGAACGATTTCGTACAGAATTATTGGATTTTATGTATTTAGGCTGCCTAATGCAATATTATAATTTAATATAATTATCGTTATAATTATAATATTACATAAATAATATATCTAATAATATATAGCTTAATTCATTTTTTTTTATCGAATAATTATTACATTATTAACATTATCATTATTCATCAAGTGTTTATCGCTATAATATAATTATATATTATATTAAGTGCCTTTGTCAAATGACAAAGAATTGTATTTAGAAATTTATTGAAAAATTTGCGTATATATTAATAATAGAGACTATAAAAGGTTAATAATTTACCATCATTAATAATTATAATAATATATTTAATATAACCCTTATAACTTTCGAACACTCACCTATTGGTAATAACATTTCTCGTCTTAAATCATAATACTCTGAAAAACAGGTTACTGCTGCAATACTAATTGTACCTGTAATATTATTATATTTTGGATTCAAACAATATTGATTCTTAGTTAAATTTGTTAATTCTGTTAATCCCGTTTGCATGATACCATCCTGAAAATAAAGAATTATGACATTAACATTTATTAGCTTTATATATTTAGTATTCGTATGGTGATCATATAGTCGAAATCTTATGATCATTGTGGTTTTTGACTCTTGTTGCGTATAATAATAAATGTTTTACGTGCATTAGATATGATCTTCTTCAAAAAACCGTTTACTTACACTAGCTATTTATTCTATTGTAACCGATATCGATCGATTATGGTACGGTGGTTTTGTGATAGTTTTGCAACAAAATTTTAGAAAAATCAATTTAAAAATGTAACTGATAAGTTCAGTCATTCATTAACACAACTATTATCATGAGCAAAAAGTTTTATTTTCAATTTAAATAACATTAATGTACTAAGGAATGGCCAGCAAAATCACCACACGGAGGTAAATTCAATAGAAAATTTATGGATCATTTTTGACCAACAAACACCATATTAAATAACCGACAGAAATATGAGCAAAAATTTTATCAGACTTTAATATTAATCCTAGAATAATATATAAACTTGTATATAAAAAAATACTTAGTAGACAGCGTCTTAACCACACGTACTGTAATTGATACAAACAAGGTTCAATCCTTTCTAAAATTGGTGTAATTTAAAAAATCACCAGCATTGTCTGTTAATGAAGCGAATAAATTAAATTACAAATCTGAGCAGCTTTTTCGTGTAGTGCGGAATTTATCAACAAAAAAAATTGATTAAATATGACGGTAATGTGTGTTAATGTGTGTCAATTATTTCCGACTATACTACATACATGCTATAATTAAGAACTTACCTGAAATATTCGCCAGGCATCTTCTTCATATATATCTGGTGTTTGTTCGGTAACAACGTCACACGGTTTACCAATAAGATTTCCAAATTGTTCATATAAATCATATTGTTTCGTTTCATTTCCATCTTTGCTTAATGCCACGGTTATATCTAAATTATAGACACTACTATTTCTTCTACATCCTCCGGAATAATATTCACCACGTGGACAACATATTCGTACACATGGTTTTATTAAACATAAACAACCTCTGTGTGATTAGAAGCAAAAAAAAAAACGATATTATTTTCGATTAATTTATTTTTACGTTAAAAATTGGTGATTTAATTTATAATTTTATATTTCTTATATAGTATGTGCTACAGCTTTGATTAGTCTTTGTTTTAGTTTTTTAGTCGTAAATATTATGAATCATATGAAATAGATGTTGCTGATCACAGCTCTCTTCTCTTACATCGAAACACAAACTCTAAATTATTTATTGGGCATTTTAAAATGACATTGACACGGTAATATTTATTTGTCACACACAATATAAACAACTTTGAGGTAAAGGTAAATATAATATAAATTCATATAATTGAAGCTTTACAAATTCTTCTATAGTATATATGGGCCAATGAAATTAGCCTTAATAATATTTTTTGATCATCACAGTTGTAAAATATTCCACTTTACAATTTTCGCTATCATATAGCAATAAAAAAAATATCATTTAACCCATAAAAATTTTTTATCTATTTTTAGCGTAAAATAAAATATCCTTTTTTTATACATTCGAGTACAATATAATTCAAAGAAATAAAACATTCTTTTTTTAATTTATATTATAATAAAAATACTAAAGTAAATTTACATTATCTAAGGTGGGGCGACGCTCAACAATATAATTATAATATTACATATATTATTATTTTATTAATATTTTATCTTTAATTTTTTTCCTATTATGGTGAAAAAGGCGTTGTTTCATTTGCATTGAATCGATTAAAATTCATATTCGAAAAAGGACTAAAATAAATTATGTTTATATACAATTACATTATAAATAATATGAATGACATAACATTTATATGTTATATCAGACAACAAAATTACATAACACAGTCCAGTTGAGGTTTATGTGCTGCTGATAGATTGTAATCAATTTGCCAAAATATTCCTTAGAAATTTTATCGATATATGAAAAGATTTTTTAACAATGTCGGCTGCACACACAGAATTATGTATCCTATAATAACGCACTCATGCCATTACGTGACGTGATTTTTATATTAAAAATTCAAAATATTTACCTAAGATGGGTTTCCACAGGTTGTCTATATGTTTCATTTAAAAATTCATAATCATAATTGCCATAATTTTCTTTTTTATATAATATTCCATCATATAAAATATTACCATTTTCATCCATATAACCATCGGTTATATTAATCGAATCCAGAAATTTACATGGTACATTTAAATTGTCTCTGGCACTGTTACAACCCACGCAAAATAATAATAATAATATAAAAAGTGTTGTAATAATAAAAAATTTGTTAACAATTTGATTTTCACACTTCATATTTTTAATTTGTTATTTTTATCCGTTTAATTGTTTATCAATTGAAATTGCATTCGCACGTCGCCCGTCTGGTTTGTTGTTGTTGTTGTTGTTGTTGGAGGTCTGAAAAGAAAAAGAATGATAAATTAATATTAAGACTTTAATTATTTTATATATAGTTTTATAAAATTTTGTGTATTTATTTTATAATTGTTTAAATTAAAAATAAAAATATATTCTTTTATAACTAAATAAATCAATATCACAATGTATTTTACAATACATTGTAATCGATGTATTACTCATCATATATATATACTCAGGAGATCTGATGAGCTTACTAATTTCCAATTGTTATGGGTTTTGAACGTATATATGAATTAATAAATTATTCAGCAGTATATATCGTCAGATTCATTAGGTCAATATAAATTAAGTGACACGAAATGCTTAAAATACTGATCCAAAACATGATTTCCATTCATATTATAACATATTTCTATTATAGAAAAAGGACTCAGACAAGATAAAAAAAAAATAACTAAAGCTCATCATCAATAAACTAAAAGGATACAATCTTCAACAAATCAGGATATAAATAACTGGTTTTTCAGATGACGCTGTTAGTAATAGGAATCGTAATCGTCAAAAAAATTTTCATGCGAAAATACAGACGGATGGTCAAAAAAAATTGGACAAAATTAAGATGAAATAGCTAACATTATAGACGCATGAAAGGAATGAGCTCGCAACGCGAATAAAACATTGTACTAAATGGTAGAATACACAATTTTGTAGTAGTGCAGTTATTCTAGTACTTGATGTGGTTCAACTCGTCAACGTATCGCTAGTGATCTGGAAAACAGAAATAATTAAAATGAGAATATCGCAAGAGAAAAAAATGTTTCTATGTACGCAGCAAAATTCCATAACTCTATAAAACACCTATTCGTTCACTATTTCAAAGATGGTACTTACACTAACTAAAACTTTTCAAATTAAAATACTTTTCTATATGAACAATTTGATACGACTGTACAATAAATTATCATCCAACCCGCCAAGAGACATTCGTATATATATATGGGAATGAATGAATGCGTAAAGGAATAAAATAAAAATTAATTAATGCGTATTCTGGGGAATGGATATTTTTTTGTGTGAGAAGATTATTATAATATTTTATATATTTTTTAAAAACAATAATAAAATTCACTTCAACGTACACAAATACAATATTATTATTATTATTATTATTATTATTATTAATATCATTCAGTTGCATTAAAAAAAAATAATGTGAGATAATCTAAAATTAATCCAATAATAACTCTTTTAATTACCATTTTTATATGTTTATCCTTATCATTATAGAATTATATACATTAAATTTAATATTATTATTAGATTAATTTCGTATTTTCGCAGTTAATTCTAATTTTATTATTATTCAAATATGCGTATTTTGTAATATACGCACGCAATTTTACGAATTTAATTTAATTAGAATTTATCTTTGTATCATTTCACATATTGACCTATAAAAAAATAAATACATTCATTAGGTATGGATTAACTTTTATTTAATACAATATTATTATATTAGAATTTTAAGATTAACCAAATACACCTATAATACTGTAGAGTGTAGAGGGTGATTTTTTTTTTTAAAGAGTGATAAACTATGTATTTTGGAATAGTCTTGATAATAGCTAATGCGGCACTTCTTTAGGCATGCAATCTATTTTTTTTTTAATTCACGATAATGTAGAGAATGTGCCACTTTATTCGACCTGTCATGCAGATTCTTGGTGGAAATGTTGGAAGTGCAAGTATATGATATAGATCGCGATAGAGTATAATTGGATTTTTACGTGTTGAACAGGGGGTTGTACAAAATCAAGTGTTACATATTTGATACTATCATTTTAGCTATATATATAATATAAATAAATTGTCAAATATTGTTGAGGTATTTCTTTTGTATAATATAGATATATATATAGCACATCTTCTCTTATTACTTACATTATGTGAACTAATATTTACACATAAATACATAAATTTTATGAACATTGATTACACACATATTTCGTATAATATTCATATCAATAAATTTAATAGCGATACACAATAAATATATGTAACGTAATACATTTTGTATATGATATACACAGGGAAAAAAGTCAAACGAATTTAAAGTTATTCAAATGGATTTCTTAAAAGGATAACGATTTGTATTTTGTGTTTGCTCCAAAAGGGAACGAATTTTCTGAAGCAAAACGAAAAATCTTTTTGTTTTCCATCGGGTTTCTTTGCGAGAGAACCTATACGAAATTCATGTTACTACAAGTGGAGCATATATGCGGGGACATCGATCAAACATTCATTAAATTCAAGTGGGTAATGTACTCCGAATTGTTTAGTTTTGAGTAGCACACCATATTATTATTTAAGGAATTTACATGAACGAACAATTTCACATGTAATTTTTTTTTGAATTGAATTTATATATTGACACGATTGATTTATGATGAACGTTATCCACTACGTCCACTGATTGTAAGTGTTAAAAAATATATAAAAGTAACAATAAAATTGAAAGTATAAAAATAGATTTAAAACGGAAATAGGATATTATCAAATGACGTAAAAATAGTATAATCAAAATAGTGTGTGTTTTATTGTCCCATTAATTTTAAATTGAGTAATATTTTTAAATGTTTTCTAATAAAATTAAATCAATTTGATTTTCATTTTAAGTTTTGACTCTAAAAAGAATTCGTTATTTTGTATTAAAATCGTGACATTTTTTTACAATGGAAGGGATGCAAATTTATTAGAATTCAATTTAAAATCATCCTTTTTTTTTTTTTTAATTAAAACGTCAATCATTTTATATGTATTTACAGACTCTGCATACGCACATAATTACAATTAAACACCGCTTTGCACCACATCCGTTTATAAGATTAGGTATTGCATGATCCAGCTATACATCAATGGATAATTATTGTTCACTTTTAATAAAATTCAATTTCTTTTTATCGAATTTATTCAGGAATATCATTAAACACATTAAGTTACTGCTTATTATTATAAGCAAATAAGTGAAGAAAAATATTGAAAAATTTTAAAAATCGGTTTGGTGTTTTGACCACATGAGCGTGTTAATGTAATTTAATAGTTTACAGACTTTTTATGAGGTGGTCAGATTTTCCGCTCATCTTGTCCAGTGGCTACGTGTGAATAAATATTTTTCTGGTCGACGAATTAAAAGTAAACTACATTATGCAAAAAAAAATTGGAATGTCCACTTACTAAATTTTCCAGAAAATCGACTTTTACAAATTATCATCTTTTTGAATTACGACCCATATTTTTACCGGATTTCCACTTTTGCATACAGAATTGTAAATTATATAATCAATTGCCTATCTTTTATACAAGATAATTTTGAAATCGATTCACACATTCAAAAGAGATGACCGATTTTCCATTTGATGTCAGCGAAATTTTATATGAAATAATAACAATTTTATACAGTACCACAGATTTCTTTAAATTTTCGTTGCCATCGATTGGAAAATCGTTCATGTCTTTTGAACGTGTTAATTGATTTTCTGAAATCTCTTCTATGAAATATTGGAAATTGATTATAATTTGCACTGCTGAAAGCAAAAAAAAAATAAAAATCCGTTAAAACTGTGGCCCGTAATTAAAAAAAGATGATAATTCATAAGAGTTGATTTTTACGGAAAATATAATTCGGTGAACACCCAACCTTTTTTTTCATAATTTAGTTTAATTTCACCTAGAAGTTATAAGGAAAATATAGCGACATTGAAAACTGAATGATACTTGTCAGCCTGCGCCAATATTAAATATGACTGCGATTCGTTTCAAATGACAACTGAAAAACATTGAAAAAACGATATTATTAATTATATCATTGTCCTCCAACAACAACCACCACAATTCAACATATTCTTATAAACATAAATTTTAATATGTTTGCATATTTGTGTATGGTATTGTTGATATTATATGCGTATGATATACAATAAAGTGTGATCGAAATGGTAAATTGAATCATGTTTTATTGTTATAAGTTGGGTGTGTATAAGGTATAAAAACATTATAACTATATATATATAATGATCTATAGAACGTATAACAATTGCGCTATTAGAGCAACAATAAGTTCATTAATTTCCATGTTAATATAGCCGTGTGCCGGAGGAGGCTGGGTGGTTTAACAATAATAAAATTATTAGAATTACCCATCCTTATTATACTATATATTTTTTTGCAACATAAATACATATAGTTTAAACATTGGACTGTCAATATGTCACTTTAATTATATATTGCATATTATTATAATCAATTTCATATGACATATGACCAAAAATTCTTCCGACTTATCACCATTATCCTCTAAATAGGTAAAAATTTATTATATAGTGATCGTCACAGTTTATAATTACAATACAAATATTATATATTCATTTGCATTTTTTTCTAAATATATATAGAGATCAGTACTTCAAAATCCTATTCGACATATTATTCCTATAATAAATAATATAAATAAATTATATTATAGGCAAATTCTTATGTTAAAAAAGTTGTTTGTATATTTTATGTTACAATTAATACAGACAGCTTTAATCATAAGTATATATTTGGTATTTTGTTTATCATTTTTATTAATTTACTATTTATAATTATTATTGTAATATTTCCATAAGGACTTTTATCATCACCATACAAAATTTGATAATTTATTTTATATTGTGTTATTTATAATCAAATCAAAATATAAACATTATTCATTACACTCGTGTATAAAACACCACTTACTTACTAAATATATATATATTTATTTAATATAGGACTATTTATAGATACAATTTAATTTGCTTCCAATATTTATTTATCAATACAATAATAAATAAATAAATAAATAAATAAATAAATAAATAAATAAATATATGCACAAATTATTTGAATTAAAAATTTTTATCACTTATAATAGAGATTTATTATTTTATTTCTTTATCATTATCGTACAAAACAGCTCATATATACCAGGTACAGGAGTATGAAGTGAGCCGCTGCCAATAAATGGCTGTACTTATATTAGTAATTGTGAAAGAGCCTTAATGCGATATTTTTTTTATTGTTTTAACATCCGTCAACAACATTCAGTGTGGTAAATTCCATTTGTAATACAACAACATAAAATTTTATCGTGTTAAAAATGTCTAATTTTGTGCCTTCAACAAACGATTTGCGGGTATCATTAGTTTTTTGTTATCATTTAAAGAAAAACGCAGCTGAATCTCAACGAATGCTTGTAGAAGCTTTTGGTGATCATGCTCTATCATTAGCAACATGCAAAAGATGGTTTCAACAATTTAGAGACAAAGATTTTGATTTGAGAAATGAAGAACGTGGAAGACCACCAAATAAGTTTGAAGACAGTGAATTGCAAGCATTGTTGGACGAAGATGATACACAAACTCCAAAACAACTTGCAGAAGCCTTAAATGTAGATCAAAAAACAATTTCTAATCGTTTAAAAGCAATGGGAAAGATGTGGAAAAGTGTGGAAAATGGGTTCCACATGAATTGACTGAAAGGCAACAAGAAAATCGAAAAACCATTTGTGAATTGCACCTTCAACAATACAAAAGGAAGTCTTTTTTGCATCGAATCGTGACTGGTGATGAAAAGTGGATATATTTTGAGAATCCTAAACGCAAAAAATCATGGATTACACCAGGTAAAGCAGCAACATCGACTGCAAAACCAAAACGATTCGGTAAGAGCAGAATGCTTTGTGTTTGGTGGGATCAGGAAGGTGTGGTGTATCATGAACTTCTGAAACCTGGTGAAACTGTTAATACGGTTCGCTACCAACAACAAATAATCGATTTGAACCATGCATTATTAGATAACCGACCAGAATGGACAGAAAGAAAGAAAATATCTGTTAAGGTAATTTTGCAACATGATAATGCACTGGGACATGCTTTGAAAGAACAGCACTTCAAAACATCTGAAGAAGTTGAAAATTGGCTATCTGAATGGTTTTTGTCCAAAGCAACACCATTTTTTCGACGTGGTATACGAAAATTGCCTGAAAGGTGGTTAAAATGTGTAGAAAGCGATGGAAGTTATTTTAAATAAAATATTTTTGATTTTTCTATTCTAAATAATGCGTTTTACTTCCTTAAAAATAGGCTCATTTCATACTCCTATACCTGGTATGTATTGTGTGTACATACAATCAACTTTATTGATAACAATTTTGTATACAAATACTAAAAAAATTCAAATAAATACAATTTATTTTATTGTATTTTATCATAAATGATTATATATTATTGTGGATACGTATCTACCTTTTAACTATATCACTATATATCTATCGCATGTAATCAAAAAACAAACATTAATACAAAAAAAAACTAAATTAGATTAGAATATTGACTTTGTATCGATGCGTATTTGTTCATTATCATCAATAATAATATTATTATTATTATTATTAATATAAATATATAGTACCTATAAAAACAAAAGTAAATTTATTCGAATGTGTATCAATATAATTTTTTTAGAATATACCATACATTCATATGTAATAAGATTAGATATCAGGTAGTAAGTATATCTATAGATTTATAATCTCTCTACTACGCTAACACCTCTTCAAAGTGTCTAATACAACATTTCTAAAAAACACACTATTCTATTTGTATTTAAAGATAATAAAAAATGATAATTGCATATACGAAATTACTTTGATTACAATATATTATATAGATGTGTATAATTGATAAATGAAATATTAATCAAATAGTGTGGTGTATTATATAGCAATCTTATGTACTTTTAAGCGGAGCTACTAAACATTCATTACAGCCAAATTTGGTAAATTTTCTTCGGGAAGTAACCATTCATCAATTGCAATTATAATGAAATATAGATGTTTTCATAATTCTATTATTATTATATGGGTGCGATTAGGCCGCATAGTGTCATCAATATTATAGTGGGTATTTCACAAAATTACTTCATTTTACCAATATTTTTGCTTAAGCAAATCAATTGCAACTTTTCTCAATATATGCTTAAGTTGATGTTTCATTATATGCGTTATTGTTTATATTTCTGAATAAATTCACTTCATCGTCCAACCATACCATAATGTATATTTCTTAAGAATTTTGTGTCTACATTTTTGCCTATACCCTGGATCATATCAATTAGAGTAAATTAACAAGAACAAGATCCTACCATCCTCTGTCAACCATCTACCATATAAATTTGCTTGTGTAAACTACTGTAAATTGATATAAAAACCACAAGCCGGTGAATTTTTATATTGATTATCTTTAAATTTTTTAGATGTAGTAATTTTTCAATCATATTCCAGTAGGTTAATGCCCGAATTCTCTATATAGTACAATTGTCCATCAAATATAAATTTTATTACTGCAATTTTTTTTATCTGCTTTATATGCAAGAAGTATTAGTTAAACTTTGGATATTAAAAATATATGTTAAATTATTTAATTGTTATAAAATGTATATGTAAAATATGTACAAATCTATTAATTTGGGATACCACATCAATTACTGGGTATATGAAGTATATACATTCGATACGGGACACTATCAATTTCATATGAACGTTAAACAAACAATGAAAAATATTGTAATTTATCAAAGAATTTATAATCATTCATTAAACTTCTTATTATAATATTATTATTAGTCATATTATTATTATTATTAATGTTAGTCATATATATTTATTTATTTATACATAATTACTACTACCATATATAACATTTAGTATAATAATATAATTATATGTTTCTGTAATATGATATCAAGTATATATATATAAATATAGTTATAGCCACATCCTGCACATAGATTAATAATATAATTTTCTTTATACGATTTACATTTCATTTCAATTAATAACGTCATCGTCAAACAGCAAAAAATAAACAACATATATATTTTAATTTGCGTATTATCACAAAATGTTTATTTATAATAAATATATATTGTACATAAACATATAAATACAACATATAACATAATTATAATATATGTATATAATCGCACCAATCGCACATAATTATATGTTACAAAATTGGATTACAAGAAAAATGTGTGACTGTTTATCTATCAATCAACGCAGACAAAAAAATTATTATTATGAATTATTTTGTAAATTATAAAAATTTATTCTCTTGTTCTTGTTTATGAAATTATTCCAAAAATTGACTATGCACCTATTTTCAATATCTGCTTAAAAAGCTTATCCGTTAATAATAATATGGCACGAAATTAAAAAAATTATTCATTAATCATAAAAGCTTATTTGCTGCTGCAAAAAAATGTCCCAGTTTTATAACATATAAAAAACATATTATTTAATGTGGGGCGGATTTACTGAAAACAACGTATTATTCTTGTAATCTAATTTGCCGGAAAAATTGTGAAAGGTTAATTAATTTGCATAATTTAATTATTTTTTAAAATTTTATCTTATCATTATATGTTTTATTAAAAATGTCTAATCGTTTTTACACATGCCTATCCATTTTAAATTAACTAATCCATTTTATTATTTCATACATCAGCACACTCCACACGCATCAATGTTCCATTCCATCTCTACACTTACATACGGCCAATAATATTATATATTATTGTAGAGTATTTTTGAAACTAATTTGAATTGATATTTATAGCAGATAGATTATACTCAAATAGAAGTTACCCATAATAAAGTTATTTATATTGCTTTTAGAATTTTTAATGAAATTTATACATTTTGAATGCAGATTATAAATTATAAATAAGCAATTTTTATAAAGAACCTATAGAAAATAATAGCCTGAACAGATTTCAAGATCAGATATTGAAAAACTTCACAATTGAGTAATTTCTCATTAAATTTTTGGTTCACATATTTTATGTGTATAGTTAAAGGATTATTATATGAATATATGCAGTTCCTACCCTAGTAACAATTTGTCCGTACTTTGAAAAATTAGGAAAATTTCCGTAGAATAAATCCACATATTTTCCATGGAAAAGATATATTGGAATTTGTCCAAAGAATGTCCATATAGGTATTCCACTTAATATAATAGTATTTTATTTAGGTCAATTGATATCTTTGGATTGTCTGGGTAATATGTACACGGTATTCTACAGACATCAATTATCAATTATCCAAGACAGTGGTTCAAAATTTTTTATATTTCACTTATCAATAGATATATAATCCTCACTCTTCGTAATTTATTTTCATAAAAATTTATTCTGCTAATACGCACAATTCATATGGTTATTACTTGCTAAAATACATGAACGACCCAAAGATATTTTTGTCAAAATTCGTAGATCTGCTCATAAAAAATGTGAATATAAATTCTATGGATATTCTGTGGAATAATATGGCAACGAAAAATACTTCTAAGGAGAATCCGTCTAAATTATGATCGGAAATATACGCGAATGTTCCAAGGACATTTTTTATAAAAATCCATGGACATCTGGTTGCACTAATCATACAAAATTCCAGGACTACTACATATAATGCGGAAATTTTATGGACAAACTACGGACAGTGTTACTAGGTTATATATATAGAAAATAATCCCATTTACAGATTTCATAATTAAATTAAAACCTGCATAATTGGTAATTTCTTGTAAAATTAATTAATTAATTAATGAAAATATGAACTGTTTTGAAATGAAATTTTTATAGAAAATTACACCATACAAGAACAAATTGCGTAAGCAGAGCAAATACCCTCTATTTCATCCAATTTTAATGAAATTTAGTACTCGCACATGTACATGTGAATGGAATTATTGGAAATAAATTGGTATGTATAGTTTTGTTGGAAAGACAACAATATGAAATTACCAAAATATTCAGGTTTCTATGAAATTACATGAAACTTGTCCTGGACATATATTTTCTTCACAGAAAATTGTTCATATAATTTTATTCTAAATCTATATCAAAATATATTGTTATTTATTTATATAAAGTGAGATGTCTATTCCATTTCCAGAATATTTTTTGGTGATGGTGTAACTTTAAGTGATCTTATTCTGATTATATTTGTAAAATATTATATTATACACTGATTGTAAGTGGCACAGTGGCTAGCGGGAATGCCAATAATTAATTGTTAAATACCGTGTGCCACATTTTCCATTCAAATTTTCATTTAAAATGTATCACATAAATAATCTATTCGCGGGTATATTTGAAATATATATTTTTATCGTTGAGAATAGAAAAATTCCATTCTAGCAGTAATTGTTCTCATAAAAAGTGTTAATTTTCCAGAAAATAATATTTAAATCGAATTTTTGTTTATTGCATTGTATTAGATGTATTATATTTCTCATTGACATTCATAAGATTAAAATTTCTTCACTTATAAATTGAAATTACATAATTTCATTTCATTGAATAAATTTGTTAAACAATTATTATATTGATTTATTTAAATTTGCAAAATACATATACTAAAAATAAATAATATTTATTTTTCTCAATAAATATTATTATTCAAATATAATATATATCCGTTTTAAAAATATTACATATATTTGATTTGTTGGTAATATATATAAAAATCAATTTCATATATGGTAATTATACTTTTATTTTCGGTATACGCTATATGACGACGACGACGACGTGCACACACATAACATAATATTGTAATTGTAATATTATGTAATTTACCTATAGCTATAATATATGTAATTTCCTATATTGTGTCACAAATATTATCGTTTACCAGATAACCCATACCTATATAAACTTTCATACAAATAAATTTCAAGGTAATCCAAATTGGTATCCCAACTTATGAGCGAATTCATATAAAAACTTGCATATTTAATTGATGAAACATTCAAAGCAAAACATAGTGAAAAATTCAAAGTATTTGTTTTTCTATTGTATGCTTCATCTGGCCTCTGTGAAACATTATCGTTTCTGTGATATCATATATAATACGTAAAATATAATATGTACTTTAGTAATTACCATATATTCATTAACCATTATAAGTAATAGTGTTCGTGTACATATGACCTGTATCAGTCAATGATTTATTCTATACACATACATTGGTATGTATACATTGTACAAGGTATAGTTGTCGGGAAATTTTTTAGTACTATTTTAGTATATATCATAGAAAAGTATACTACTATTATTATTATTATTATTATTATTATTATTATTAATATATTATAGTAGCCTTTATATTCATAGGAGTTGTATAAATGGGTTATTGTATTACATACCTGTTTTGATAATAAATATACAATATAACATATATATATAGGTATCTATCGTACGTCGAGTATTACTCGTATAAGTAAATATTTTATTATAATTACACTATTACGAGTTTATATACAAATACAATCCTTTATTATGTATAGTTTTATAACATTTAGTCATCACATAGTCATATATATAACTATATTTAAGCATATTATATAACATACCAACATATATAATTATAGTCTAACATATATAGCATATATGGTAATACAATATATTACATAGTTTATACATAATTAGTTTAAAAGAATTTGAAAAAAAATGCTAAAAAGGGAGTTGTTCGCTTTGATATATTACATACATTTAGTAAGTGTACACTTACATTTCATTAAATATTCGTATGCATTGCATGCATAGTATAGAGTAGATTCATCAACGCTGTCGCACATATGGCATTTAATTTTATGTTCTTAGAAATTTCTCGTCACATATTAGCAAAATTACGTTAAAGTGATTCAAAATTAAAACATTCAATGACAAAAACAGATACAGATAACATTTTTGAATGAACAAAAAGTAATTCCATTTGGGTATGAGTTACAATAAATTAATAAAAATATAAGGTACGGGTTCACAACGCTCAAAACAAAATCGTCTTAAACACGTCTTAGTCCTTATTGTTAAAAATTGAAAATATTGGTATATATAATGTTGCTAACCAAACCAAATTAAATACCTGAATTAAATTTAATAAAATTTAATGTGAAAGATTTAGTTGTCTATTTCATCAATCTATATATAATAATGAATAATGAATATAAAGGTTTATCATTTCCATCTTTATATAGTTAATATGAACCATGAAATTTTCTTTATAACATGCAAATCGACAATACGAATCCGATTTCGAATACAATTGATACAAATGAAATAGAAAAACATTGAATTTATTTCGATTATTCATTATTCCATTTTTACAATATATTAATGGATTTGCACGGTGCAAACATTATGTTAATCTTGGAGCATAGCGTGTCCAACACAAAATTTTTAAAAATAAACGTATTTCTTTATTCCATAAACAATCACAAATTGAAAATTTTAATATTTTAATAAACTAAATGACATATGATTGTACCCGCCTCCCCTCCCCCCGGGTTTCACACGATTGATTAACAATAATTTAATAGCCACTGTGCCACTGACCGTTGTCCTAACTAACTGATAGCATACACCTCACTGAAAGAACCACCTAATTGGTAAACAGAAAAAAATGATTCCATTTGAAGATATTGTTCTATTATTGAAGAGTGGTTTTTTTTCCAAATTAAAGGTACACATACTTTTGTCAATTACTCCTCGTATTCGCAGGTTATTACATCACTTATTACCACTATAATTTTGGAATTCATACATTTATTATCAGGCTAATGATAAACCAAACCAACATTTCTTATAATTATAATTTTAAGAAAATGAGAAAATGTGAAAATGACTGCAAGAGTTTTTTCTTAAATTGATATAACAATATAGAAGTCGTAATCAAAAGAAATAAATTGAATAAAATTCAAATTAACAGTGGCGAGGGCTGAGAATAGTAGCATTCATTTTTCAATGTCGCTATATTTTTTTTAATTTTTTTATTATTATTATTATTATTTAGTTCGTTTAAGAGATGTGAGATAAATCTAAATTTAGAGTTACATGCGGTGATCTTAGGCCCGATTGTGAACTGATTAGATAATTGTAGTAAAAACCATTTCAACACCATCAATTGTTATTGCTATGTATAGAACTGATGGATATTTCAATTTTATCTAACCACACAGATACAATCAGAATATAAAGTGTGGCAAAACAACAATCATCTGAAATCTTTTCCTTGAAAATATACATAAAATTGATTTTGTTTACATTTTCTTATCTATTATTATATTTTACTTATTACATAAATATATTGTTAACATATTTGTTTATTTATAATATGATACTTATGCCATTATATTTTAAATAAATATATATATTATAATAGGCCATTCATCAGTGATTTTAATATGGTTCAATGTCAATAACAATCTAACATATGTAAAGAAATAGATACAAATATAGAAAATAAAAAAATGAAAGTAAATATAGAATTTCTGTATTTTTTTTTTTGTTATCGTATATAAAATATCATTATCAAGTAAAGTGAAGTGAAACTTAACATAATTCTGAGTAACGAACGACGAATTTGTTTGACTTTTCAATATATAAATTTATAGATGATTGTGTTATACTAATATTTACAGCCACATCGCTTGAATTTTTCCAATTAGGTAAACAAATCCTATATTTTCATCCCATTACCTAAAAATACCTTATCGTTAAAATTTAATACAATTACAATTTTAGAAAAATTCTATGTCAATGAATATATATCTTTGAATTCATGTTTATGTGGCATATAATTGTTGATTTTTCTGTATAATGACATCGTGCATAAGTTTCACAGTCTCTTGCCTGGTACATACAATATTACGAGAAGAGCGGTTCAATTATAGCAAGGTAAAATTCAAAATTATCTAATGCCAAAAATTTAAATAATATTAAAATCGATACAATTATTTTGTAAGCAAATTTCATTACAATAAAAGTACATCAAATCATTATTAAGAAAAGCATAAGTGACAACATCTGTTGGAATAAATTTCAAAAATGAGCAAATTTTTAAATTTGAAAATTCGTTAAATTATAAATAATATTACGATAATAATAAAAAAATATAATTTCTTATATAGTCGAAATAAATTCAATTGTTTTTTATTTTCTCATGTGTCATCAATTATTTTTTTTATTTCGATTTTTATTATTGCTAGTTTTTGTTTTGCTTGTGTCACATCGCGTGGTAAATGGAAAATAGGAAGAAAAAAAAAATTGCATATTAATCATTTAATTATATTTTATTGTTAATAATTAATGTTAAGTTAATATCTTATCTTTTAATTTAATTTTATAAACCGAATATTAATATTTAATATTATTTAAGTTTTATTTTCTCTATACATTATTGCTACAGTGTTTAGTTAGTGTGTGTTTAAAAAATGCCTACAATAAATTTTAACTTTCTTTTTCCCATGTTTGTGTTAATGATGATGGGTAAGTGGTGGTGCTTTGCATTCATTTATATTTTATAGATTAAAACATTTAAATATTGTAATTGTTTTAATTATTTTTATTTTATTTGTTTCCCAACAATTATCAATTTATTTAATCATTAATTTTATTGGAAAAGATCGTATAGATTTTTAGTTTTGTAACTTTTTCTTATATGCGCACATACGCAAAAAAAAAATAATATGATTGTGACTGTGTGACGCCGCAATGGCAGAAATTTTTATATAGCATTTATTGTTCTTGTTGTTGTTGTTCTTTTCTTGCTGTTGCTTGCATTTATGTTTTTTATTGTACCAACTTATTTTGAAAGAAAAAAAATAAGTAATAAAATAAATATATTTAATTTGATTTGATACAACATTTATTTAAATTTACCTAATAATAATAATAATAATAATAACATTAATTTATTTCTTTTTTTGTCGTTTTAGCTATACAAAATGTGTGTCGCTGTTCAATTTTGTTAGTTGTGAAAAGAAATTGCAAATTGAACTGTATGCGCAGAATATTCATTCTTCTGTTACCGGCTCCTCCTCTATGGCGGCAAATTTGGGGAAAAGTGAATAGGTGAGTACACTTTTGTTTATTACATTTTAATTATCGTTTATATCATTTTATTATATAATTTTTTTATTTACTTTATTTGTTTATGAAAAATATATTTGTGATATTTTACCTTATATTTTAATTTATAACATAAGAAAAAACTATAGTAAACTTTAACCAATTATATATAAAATACAGCCAGTGCCAAAAATATTGATAAAAAATAATCATTGTTTATGTCACTGACTATTTATAACCCGCAAACTGAATACAATATTATTTATAAATTTGTGTACTAAAATACCTGTGTCTGTCCTATTACCTTTTATGCATATGCATATGGATGAGATCATTAGATATTAACAATATTTTCTGTGATTTAGGAATACTAACTATATACTATTCAAAAACACTATAATTATTTATGCTATACTAGTTTTATCTATACTATTATTTACTTTATTTATTGCTGTTTAAAGATATATAAAATGATACATAATTATGTATGAAAGGGCAAGTAGTAAATTTACAAATGTTAAAAGACTAAAAAAACATGAAATTGAAAATAAAAACTATTTATAAACCATGAAATTGAACAGATATAATAGGTGTAAAATAATTATACAAATAAATTTAATAATAATAATAATAATAATAATAATAATAATAATAATAATAATAATATATATTTCTTAAATACATTTTTGGTTGTATTTTTAGTAGAAGTATTAGTAAATAACAAAGAATTTTTTATTTAAGTAGTAATTGTTTTTGTTTTTTTTTTATCAATTTTTTATCAGTTTATATTATTTTATTATAAATGGTTTTTTTTTCTTTCGATTTTAAGTTTAACCAAAAATCATTTTGCTACAACATTAAAATACATATACAAAATATAATTGTGGTTGGATTGATAAAATAATATATACTTATATTATAGATTAATTATATAATTAATTTTAAGGCGTGTATGTGTATAGAATCAGTGGTGTTACGTTTGGAATTTTAAATTTTCTAAACACATTCTATTTTCATCCCATTTACATGGAAAATTAAATACAATTGGAATTAATAAATCAAAAATTTACGTACAACATAAGCGTATGCAATGTAACGAAACCTTTTTACTATGAGAAAAAGGTGCTATTATATTAATTAATTGTAACATTGCATATTACATTATTACTATATTTTTCTGGTAGCCAAGTTAATGTTTAATGTCTCCTACTAAATTTCCCAGAAGATCGACCATTATGAATTATTTACTTTTTTAATTCTTGGCCATATGGTTTTAACGGATTTCCAATCGGGTATACTGAATTACAAACGATAATTAATTTTCAATTTTTCATGGAGGAAATAGTTTTTAAAATGGTATCACGTGTGTTAAAAATATATTACCACGATAGAAATAATAAAATCAAATGGAAAGCTTTTAAGCTCCATACGAACGAGAGAATATTTAATTAATATATAATAATTTAATTTTAAAATAATATAAATATGTTGAAATTTTACAAAAATTCAGTTACCAACAGAACGTGAATGTTAAGTAATTTTTTTTTTTTTACAAATTTCTTAAATACACACGGTTTAACAAGTGTAAATAGGCGCCACTGTCTGCAATGTGTGTATTTTATAGTATAATAGATGAAAAGAAAAACAGTTCTTATATTGTTAGTTTCAACTATTGTTGAAATTAACTGAAATTTTAAAATAAAATTAAAAAAAATTACGATTAATATGTTAAAATATACGCCAGCAACAACAATAATCACCACCAAACATTTTATATTCGCATACTTTAGATTATATTGCTGCTATTAATCACTTCGTTTATTATTTGAAATAATAACAAATAAATATACAGAGACTATATTTCAAAAGGAATATCATTTCTTATGAAAAATTCTTTATTCTATTGATGTGTTTGTGTGTATGTGTGTGTGTAGTATTTATACACAAATAGATTTTAATTATTTTTAAAATATTTATTTATAGTTTTATGGTTTTATGTAAAAGAAAATATAAACCAAAAGCTTAAAAAACAAAATTGTAATGTATTTAAATTTGTGTCAACACGTGTCGTTTGTATATATTTAGTTATTCCAAATTTAATCGTACTCTTAAATTAACAATAAAATATTGTATTAATATGATAGATGTACAACTATGATTTTGCCGTTTTGTAACATGTCGTCTGGCAATGTTTTGCAAGAAAATTTCATGTGTACTTGTCCCTTTTGGTCGTTTTGCTTTCAATACGATTTTAAATGAAATCAATTGTTATCTACCATAAATCTTGGAATTTCGTATATGGTTCTCCATAATATTTGTTGGTGAAAGATTTCTATTGTTAAGTCGCAATGTCATACTTGTACCACAATTGTAAAACTATATTAATATGTCTATGAATATATATTTGTGACGCTGTCTCAAACATATGCTACAATTAACATAAAATTTAATTTGTTTTACTTAAATTATTTATGCGTTTGTTATACAAAATATAACTTAACATTTAATTAAGTTGCGTTTTTTGATTTTTTATATGTTATGCGTATAATTATTATTTCCGATTATTTTTTATTTTGTTGTCTATAAATCACGTTTAAAACGTATATTACCAATTTTTAATATACAATTATAGCTCTATCTGTATTATATATATTGTAAGTTCTAATGTGGGCAGTATTAAAAATTAGTAAAATATGTAAAATGATATTTAAATAAAATATTATTTATTTAATATTAAAAATTAACCAAATGCATAGGAAATAAATTGTAAATTCATGACAAATTTCTAAGCCATATTAAAATATACAAAAATATTTATATATACATTTTTATAATAATTACAAAAAATATTCTTCTTATATAAATTTTTGCTATGGAAATAATATTAATATTACCTTTTAAATGTCACATTGACATGACACGACGCATAAACACATTTTTAAAATTAAATTTTTTCTACAGATATTTATAATTTGATGATTGGTTAAGAAAAAGTGAAATATTTGTTTAATTTTTTGAAGCAATATGAAATAAATTAACCCATTTTCAACAATTGTGTTTAATATTAATTATACGTTGTAATAGTAATAGAGGACGATGAAACATATGCAAAAAAAAATGCTAATAGAGGATGATTCCAACCATAAGAATCTCCCAGAAATTATAAGCTCTTGTCGTAAACCGTTTTTGTATAGTCCGCAAACGATTTCTCATTAAAAAATCGTTCCCATTTATTCAAATTACCATACAATAAATTATTTTCGCATATTAAATACGTATCGTTAATATTAGCACCACAAGCACTAAGCTCTAAGCGCATGTCATTTAATCTGAAGATTTGGAGTTAGTCTCTAATGATGTTAAAATCGCCGCTCTTGTCATTATGCCTTTTGCCTCCTGTCGATTAATACGTGTTTTTTCATTTCCATTACAAACCAGTTCAATTTTTTGGATACTGGTGATCATATTATGAGCACAAGTCCTTCCATGAAATCCTTTTTTGTTCTTATTAAAATTTCTTTCGTTTTTTTTATTTGTTCATACCTCTTCAGAATTACCTCTCAAAGTATCACGGTTAAAAGTTTTGCTCAACACTTTCGTTAGTTTCTCCAGTTGCATCATCACCACATGGTAGGACCTTGTTCTTCCACTATAAAGTTAGAGGACATGATCTTTTTAAATGCATAAAACACTTAAAAGTATATCAAATATTGTAGTATTTAAAATACGTAAATTAAAATATAAAAATTAACATTAATTCAATTTCTTTCTTTCCGTACACAATAAACAATAAAATTTTACTATTGCAATGAAATTTTCCAAAAATATTTGTACATCTACATTTATTTATTTATACAAACAAATTTCTATAACAAACAATATTGTTTATAGGCATTAAGTGTGTGTGTGTGTGTGATGTGTTGTGTGGTGCCTATTTCATGTTGTATAGAATCAAACAAATTTTATTTATTTGCGTTTTTGCGTATGATAAACAATTCAAAAATACAATAATTGATTAAAAATTTACGTTTTACAACATAAATTTATTGATCATCATCAATTTTTAATATTTTTTGTTTCTGTCTTATATAAATTACAGTTGAAAGATGAAGAGAAAATTATAATTTTTTGTTATTTGTTGGTGAAAATATTATTAGAATTTTCATATTATTACATTCACCACCTGCTGATTCTATACAACATACATTCGCATATATTTGAAGTTTTTAGTTTGTTTATTTTCATATTATAATAAGGATATGGAATGGTATGGATTTGTGGAATAAATTCAATATGTTAAAAAAATAAAGTAATTACTAAAAGTAATTCCATTAATATAAGAGAATCTATTTAACAAGTGGAAAATTATTATATTTTTACACAACTGTTGTGTAAAAAGAAGTTGTGACTAAGATTTTTGTACTGACTTGAGATACATTTTTCATTGTTTTTCATAATTCATAATTCAATTGAGTGAGTAATTGAATTGTGTACATGTAGTCCGCATACATTACAGGACGCGAATCTGACGATGGTCTGATACCAATATCTTTCAAAATATTTAACTAATAATAATGTATAATAATCAAACATTATAATTTGCTCTCAATTTTAATTATTGCAACTATTTACAATTTATTTATTATTAATTAAATTATTTATATTGATTTATTATTTCGTTATATAATTTATGTGTAATTAATTATATTTTGATTGATATAGTACAATATTGTAAAAAAAAAAACGTTTTCTTTTTATAATTGTTATTATCTTTATCTGGTATAACAACACAAATATGTAATGTATAAGAACATATTCTATTTTATTTTATATTATTAAATTTATTAATTATACGTATTTATTTATATTATAGTCCGTGTGTGTCGCCTCGTTACGTTCATTGATAAATAATGGCATACGAAATGTATTGATGTGATGTATGCGATAGCAGTCCGATAAGTTTCCCTAATGTATTCATATATTAAAAACAGTTTTTATAGCAACATTTTTTAACATAGCCTATACTTCCTACTCAAGTCATTGCAACAAACGTTTTTTAAGTTATTTTATTCTATTTTGACCTCTGAGACATGTCTCAGTTTCATCCATAACCATATTTCATTTAATTTCGTAGCGGTAGGTCATGTTTTTTAGATTTGAGAACAATACGAAGTCACTAATCGTATAGCCAAATGTGAACTGTATGGTGGATGTATAGATTAATTCACTCAATTTTACTGTTGCCAAACTTGATGTTTGTAGTTGTCTTGATAAAATAACCCCTTTTTTTCTTTCGCTAAATGTAGTTGATTTTCTTGATTTCATCATTCAATCGATTACACGTACTGCACATTAAAATTCACCAGTTATTGTTTTACTGCTTTCAAGATATAAAACGGGGAGATTTTCAAGCGAATATTTCCCAAAAAACAGTTGTCATAGTGAAATACAAATTTATTCACGGTTTTTTCTTAATAATTTTAATTGTTAAAAGTCGACAAACAATACGATCGAATGGAATTTAATATGTACAAGAAGTTGCATATTCAAATTCCGGTTAGAACTTATGAGAAATGTTTTTTCAATATATTATCATACAATCCATATACGGAGTTATTTTCCAAAATAAATTAACAATGTTAGATGGATATACGTGAGGAGCATTTATAACCCACTGGTTGATAGTACATATAATAGTTCTTTTAGAACAAAGTTCAATGGAAATCATAGTTTATTTTACCCACTATCATCAAAATTATACATTAAAATATTACCATATAAGTAATTATGTAATAAATAGAAAACGGAAAAACCCATATATATATATAGTTGAATACATAATTGCAGGTGTGCTATAAGGAAGGATTGTCTTTTAATTGAATTTGGTGAGAAATTATCATAGAACAGAGTTGTCCTTGTCTCATATGTGCACATTTATTTATTATCACAACATATCGCTCATTAGGATAATAATAAAACTTTAATTAACCATTATATAATTAATATAAAATTATACTAAATTAAGTCTCATAAATTTCACGCAATATAACATTAACTAATTATTCACACACGAACTATTTTTAGCTAATGTTATAATTAATTCATATAGTTTTATTTACATATGTATAATATTTTGGGCTATCAAATTACTATATGCATTTATTATTTCCATTACAAACTCCGTTAATTACTTCTATAAAATTTAAATGAATTATGTACGAAAGATATATGTTAAACATTTCGTTGGACCAAGAAATATTTAAAAATAATAATTATTATGATGAAAACACTTAAATATATTATTACGTATTGTCGATATTGTTATTATGAAATTATATTTTTTATCAACCAAAATTTTATAAATAAATGACTAATAACTTACATTTTGTATTTGTATTTTAGAAATTATATTTAATTTTTATCGTGTGTTCAACGTACAATAATATATATTTTTTCTAAAAAATTACATATTTTTATTTATTTATTATTTTTTTTTCAAATATATTTAATTAAAAATTTCCCGTACATTATTTATATTATAACTTTTATTGCAAAGAAATATTTCGTAGAATCATATTTCTTATATTTTTAAATTCGTTTGTATCTAAAATATGTATTAGATAAATTTATTATTTATTTCCTTATTAAACGATTTATTTTTTTATTTTTTTATATTTATTCACAAAAAAACAAAACAAAAACAAATAAAATTTACCAAAAAAACCAGTTTTTTTTATTATTTATAAATTTATATTAAAAAAAAATTTAAAACTCATTCCAAAATGCAGTCTACCACCAAATTTATATATTATTATAATAAAACTGTTACACTGACTCTACCCACTAAAAATCGTTAATTAATTATTTATTTATTTATTTATTTAAATAAACCATAAATTTTATACGACGAGTATTTTATTTCTATTATAATTTATATAATATTATTATTCGTATAACTTGTTATTTATAAATGCAAATATTAAATGAAGATATGCACAAAATATATTAAATTTAAAATATCTGGTAGATACTAACGAATATAAAATAATAAACGCACATCTAACAATTCCAACCGTCTGTAGGATACTGAGGTGAAGATTGAAGCAGCATAAAGGAATTCTTCAGAATCAACAATTTATTATAGTATTATGTGTTAAAATAAATAAACTCTAACTATAAATGAAAAAAAAAAATAATATATATACGAACGATTCAAGTTTTCAAAATATAAAAATTCACACACACACACACACACAGCTAAATATATATAAATTATGTATTTTATCGCGTATAAAAATAAACGAAATAACATCAACCAGAATTGTGTGATAAGCTATAATATAAAAGTGCTATAATTCTCTATAAAATATGTATTAACGCAAGCAAACAACACAAAAACACAATATACGAGTAATATGAGAGTACATGATCGGACACATTGAGATACATAATAACCCAGTTAGCCAAAAATGACTTCCGAATTCAATTTTTAAAATATTTACCTAGAATAGGAAAAGTACTACTGACTGGCACAGCAATTCTGAAGTCTTTTATGGAAGTACATACTTTTGTATATGCGAACCAGTTCGTTTTTGAGAAATACACTTCCCAGAATACATCGCTATGGAAGTCATCCGAAATCGTTTATAAGTAGAATGCATACAAGTTCCCTTAGTTGGAATGAATCCAGAATCGTACGGTAATCTATTGTAGTAAATGCCGCACTTTATCCGAACTTATGCTCAGATAAAATCCATTCAGAATGAATTCCATATAGAAATAATATGAAAGGGTTTTCATTTCGATTCTGAATAAATTCGTTGTAGGAGTTAAGTTTATAGTGGTTTTTTTTTTTTGTGGTGTGTGAATAGCTTCCCAATGCATTATCATGTTAAGTACTTTACCATTGTGTTAGCAGGGAATATACTTTTATTAAATATATATGCAGATACACTCGTATAAAGTTATTCATATTATGTTATGTGATGCTATAACAGAGTGTAAATGTTTAATTTATATTTGATCTACAGTAAGAATTCAATAATTTGAACAGAAAACGAAAATTATCTAGTAACACTGTCCGTAGTTTGGCCGCAAAATTTCCGCATTTTATGTAGTAGTCCGTATTGTTTCAATCCGAAGAAATATCTATGGATTTCTTACGGATGTCCACTGGAATTTTATATGATGAGTTTTTATAAAAAATGTCCTTGGATTATCTGTATATTTCCGATGATAATTTATATTCTAATTTCTCCTTAGAAGTATTTCTCGTTGCCATATTATTCCACAGAATACCCATAGAATTTATATTCACATTTTTTATGAGCAGATCCACGGATTTTGACAAAAATATCTTTGTTGTTTGATTGTACATGTATTTTAGCAAGTAATACCCATATGAATTGTCCGTATTAGCAGAATAAATTTTCTTATGACGATGATGCCAAATAGTGGTTTTCTTCAGTTTTTTACCGATAGACCCAAAGTTCTATGACCACGGAATGACGATGTTGATCGATGGCAAAATTCATCGATTGTGCATTTTGTTGTTTTAATAAACAAGAACAAACTGCGAATAAAATCCATGAAAAGTATTACAAAATTCCTAGGAAATATATCGATTTGAGTTGCTGGTTGTTTTAAAAATTATGAAAATGAATTAAAAAGAGTGAGGATTATATCTAGGATAATCGAAATATACAAAATTTGAACCCACCTGTTTTGGATAATTGATGAAATAAATTATGAATACAATACAATAATATGTTGGACATATAACCACCTGACAATCCAAAAATTTCAATTGATCTAAATAAAATACTATATTATATTGAGTGAAAAATCTATGGACATTCTTAGGACAAATTCCAATATATCTTTTCCATGGAAAATTCGGACCGGATTATTTTTTACGTAATAAAAATCTATCGAAATACTATAACTTACTTACTTACTTACTACTTACTCCATGGCGTTACAACCCGGGTGCGGTTTTAGCCTTCTCCAACACGATTTTCCAACCTATCCGCAGTTAATGTCTTCCAATCCCGAATTTTTAGGATCTTTATATCACAGTACTATAACTTAGTAAATGGCTAATTGAGATACATGCAATCAATCATTTGCGATGTGTAGTTTAAATCTAAATATGTAAAAAAATTATCCTGCTAAGATCCTTGAAACGTCCTTGATACCAGAAACTTCATTTTCACTCAATGAAAAAACAACCTATATATTTTCAAGATGAGATCGAATTATCTCTGCTGTATATTTGTAATAATTAAAGAGTGCAGATTATTCCGAATCGTGTTGTTTGAACAAAAAAAGCATATGCGATTATAATAAAGTTTTCTGCAAGTAAATTTAATAAATATTAATCTCCAATATTTTTGAAATAGAAAATAATATATTTAAAATTTGTTTCATGTAAGAAAAAATCACTTTTTCCAAAATAAATTGGCTTTCCACAAATTGTCTAAAATATGTAAAATATTCAATTCAATTATTATGAGGAGTTGTGTGTATAAGGAGAAAAAAGGATAGGTGGAAGTGGCAACCATAAACAATTGGTTTTGCAAATTTATTATACCGTTCGTCCTCTCTCACCATCCTGATCCTTTGCAAAATGCAAATTCCAAGTTATCTGATTATAATAACTGATTGATTGAAACTTGTTATTTACGTAAATGAAACATCCAACAATATGTAATTCAAATATGTTTTTAAATGTAATATTCATTGAAGAATTTTAGATTATTAGCACGTAATGCTTCTTCCTCTATCGCATATTTACAATATTACTTTTAGTGAAAATTACAATAAAATAGATTACATATATTTTTTATTTAAAAATATAATTATTATGATTAAATTTTGTTTATGTTTTTATGTGTAATGTATGTACAAATTTTTGTGGCTAATCTATATTACTGACAAGCGCCGTCTGAAACGTTAATTATAAATATGTATTTACAAAAATTATTTTATATTATTATCTTGAATGTACAATTCTAAATGAGTATAAAAATAAATGTTACTTTAATAATATAATATATCATATTTCATTCAAATAAAACATTACATTGATAAGAGTTCATTTCATGTGTGAGCTAAACGGGAGTGAAGTATTTAATTCAATTCACGAAATTTATATTAGCAATTGTTTCGTATATTATTTACGATCTTGGAAAATATGTTTGTTTTAACGCTATTTAGAGATTAACAATGTCTTTGTATTATATGGTGGGCAGCTAATTAGTCATTTAAAAATAATCACAAATCCTTGCTGTAATTGAACTATAAAATTATACTTAATGAACCATAATATTATGGACGGGTTATACTCATAATCGTATAAATAGTGAAAGATTAATTTTTTTATGATTATGATTTATTAATTTCTTTATTTTCAACTAAATCAACAAAAACTTGTAACTATATATTATTACTGATAATTCAAAATTCAACCTGATCAATATGGAATGTACAATAATTACGACTTACCATAATAGAAACGTCTTAAAACAGCTATGTAAGAATATGATCTGGTCAATACCTGAAATAAATATAGTTTTTTATAATTATTTGTAAACCATATTTTAGATATAAATATAAATTTATAATTTAATTAAAAGTTAATCAATTTTAGATTACTTTGTATCTCTATATGCATTTATACTTAAATATTATCTATAATTTGGTTTCTTTTATCTTTTATCTATTACTACAAGACGATCATGGTATTTGTAAATTAAAGAAAAAAAAAATGACTTACGTAAGTAAATGTATTCAATGATATTACAAAAAAATCACCAGCTGATAATGTTAAAAAAATTTGTGATTTTGCCATTAAAATCAATAGTAAAACATTAAATTTATGAGAAAATTTATACCATGAACAAGAATAGGCTGACGTTGTTATTGCTCTACTCTGAAAAAAATAAAAATAAATATATAGTTACCCTAGTAACATTGTCCGTAGTTTTGCCGCAAAATTTCCGCATTTTATGTAGTAGTCCGTATTGTGAAATATCTATGGATTTCTTACAGATGTCCACTGGAATTTTGTATCATGAGTGCAACAATTTTTATAAAAAATGTCCTTGAATTATCCGTATATTTCCGATGATAATTTGTACGGATTCTCCTTAGAAATATTTCTCGGTTCTATTATTCCACAGAATATCCAAAGAATTTATATTCAAATTTTTTGTACGCATATCCACGAATTTTGACAAAAATATCTTTAGAATCTTTAGATTGTACATGTATTTTGGCAAGTAATACCCGTGAATTGTCCGTATTAACAGAATAAATTTTCTTATGACGATCCCGGTTTGATACAGTTTTGTACCGATAAACCATAAGTTTTATGAGCACCGCGGAATTAAGATGCTGTACCATGGCAAAATTCATCGATTGTGTATTTTTTTTTGTAATAAACAAGAACAAAAAACCGCGGATAAAATACATGACAAATCTTACAAAATTCCTCGGAAATATATCGATTTGAGTTGCTGGTTGTTTTAAAATGTTTATGAAAATAAATTAAAAAGAGTGAGGATTATATCTAGGATAATCGAAATATACAAAATTTGAACCCACCTGTCTTGGATAATTGGTGAAATAAATTATGAATACAATACCGCGCGGATATATGTTGGACATATTACTCTGACAATCCAAATATTTCAATTGACCTAAATAAAATATTATATTATATTAAGTGGAAAATCTATGGACATTCTTTGGACAAATTTCAATATTTCTTTTCCATGGAACATATATGAATTTTTTCCACGGAAATTTTCCTCATTTTTCAAAGTACGGACAAATTGTTACTAGGGTAATCGCTTGAAATTCTATTTATAAATTTACAAATTCTATCTATATATTTAAAAAAACCAATTCAATTATTTACCTCTAAAATTATTTGATTTGCAAAATAACAATAAATATATAGTTCCGTAAAAATACATGAACAATACATACAAATTGTTAATTGAGATGGTGAAAAATTTCGCTTATATGTTACTAAAAAACCACATAATCCAAACATAATCATTGATGTTAGAAATTGCATTAATAAAATTCGAGAAAATGTTGATTCTAAATCGGTGCGTAAAATTAAGATTAATTGATGATGTTTTATGTATGATTTTAATTTAGCAATTAATATAATATCGTTGGTTTCTTCGTTCCATAATAAATTTCTGTAAATATAAGACAAAACTACTTTATTTATTACATTTATGTATATAAAATTACCTTAAATTATATTCTAAAATCTTTAATTGTCCAACAATTTCATTCATCAATGCCATTACAAAACTATCATGCGTTACAACAATTTGTGATAACCATAAAATACCACAACTATGAATCGGATAAATCATTGAGTTTGGTATAAATTCAGGTATATAAGCACGAAATGGTAACTTTTTTCCAGCTGCTGATGGATCTGTGATTTGCGTATGTATAAGAATTATGTGTAATAAATACACGAATATTAAAATTCGTAAAATTAAATTAAATTAATTAATATATAATAAATAAATTTTTACCTGTTAAAAGCATAGCAATTGCTAATCCAACTGTAACCCATGACATTAACGTAAATAGATAAAATACAATTGTTACAAAACGTTCCAGTTTGCGTAATGTTTCAGTATGATATGCTTCTGTGCCCCATGTTTTGGTCATAAGATTCACTAACTTTATCATACCTTGAACTTTATCATCACACCACAATAAATTCCATAGCTATATAAATTAAAAAAAAAACCATGTTTAGTTAATTTATTTATACGCATATTTTGTTTTTGTTATTTTCCACCTTAAATATTCCAGTTAAAAAACATAATGTTAAACCAACATTTTGTACAATATCTTCAAATTCTGCATTAATTGAAACATAATAGGCATCAATAAGTTCACATGTTACATAAAATGTTACAACACCAATCATTGATAAAAATGAATAAATTGAATAGAAAATTTTCACATAACCCTATAAATAATTCATTAATATATTGTAATTCATTTATCAATAAACATAATTTAAAACATTTACTATTTCTGTATACTTTAATATATGCGGTTGGAATTGGAACACCATAAAATCTTAATATCCAAAGTGTTCTATGTAACGAACAAACATTTGATGGATAATCACTAATATCACTCCACAATTCGGGAATTAAATTTTTCAATCTATTACTCAGCATCATTCGTTAATAATATTAACACCAATAATTATATTGTGATTTGGTATAATAATCTAGCGCCGCTGTTTATGCGATGGTCTCAAACGAATACTCAATGAAAATATTTTAATCATATTACGGTCACTTTATATTTTATACCACAGGAAAATTAATAATTATATATACTTTTTTTGTGTGAAAATTAAAAAATGTTATAACAAATGTATTACAATACAATAGATAGATATACATAATTAATGTATTCTGTAATATGAATGTAAGTGATGTAGGTGTTAATAGGTAGGATATAAGAAAATCATTTTTAAATGGGCAATTATACATTTGTTTTAATGAAGAAAAAATACTCTATTGTAATTTTCATCGCAACAAATTTTTAAAAAACAGTAAGGTGGACAACACTGCACCCAGATGTGTTAAGACAATACGAGGATGGCCACGGGTTGGGTTATTATCATCACTAATGTAGGGGTAGTCTTGTTATAGATGAGCTTTTTGATTTGGGCAACATGATGTCTAGATAATGCGGCATTGTCCCCGTTGAGATATACCAAAGAGGTGAAAGTTGTAGAAGAAACCTAAACTAAATTAGTGTAACACATAAAAAACTACAAAATCAGATTAAAATTGGTGATCATCTCAAAATGGACTTACCCCATAATAATAATAATATACAATGAGTCTTAACAGTTCAGAAACACATTTATAGAATCATATAAACGAACGAATATCTTTATGTGCCCTCTATAAATGTCAACATGATTATGCCCATAATGTTCCAATTTCAATATAATTATTAGTGGTTAAAGAAAAAACTAAATTTTCTAAAATACTTTTAATTTTGTGACTGACTATAGTGATTATTTACTTTATAATAATATCTTAAACTAATTTAACTAATAATTATATATTTCTGTATAAATTTTATTAAGAAATAGGTGAAACGTTTTTTTTGGGTTAAAACACCCTTTACAAAATTGAAACCGAAAAAAACCTAATGACATTTTAAATGAAATGCTTTAGTTATATAAGTAATTATACACCTACATATGGTTCAAATAAGTCACATATAAATAATTATATATATTTTTATTGTAATATCTATATGGGGAATAAATTTCTACAATAAATAGTTTTGATTTATTTAACCACAGATCAGTTATGAAAAATAATTTTTTATGTACAGTTGTCCCATGAATCTACCGCTGCGGGCTTGAATTTTATACGGTATTGATTTTATATGCGATCATAACGTGTTCATATTTTGCCTGTATATTATTTCCTGGAAAATTCATGAAAATTGTACATTATTTAAAACCATTCAATAATATATCAATATAATAATTATCAATAAATAAACTAGAAACGATTCAAACTTTTGAAACAGTCTTGCTTTCATGATTATATTTCATCTGGTCATAGAAAGATATTTAAATACATAAAATGAGAGTAAACAAATTTTCCCTTGAAATATACAGTCTTGCGATTTCATTTCACAAGGGATGCCTGTATTATAGTTAGTTAAAAACACCTATTTATACAATGTATTTTCTAATTAATAACTACATATTATCATACTATTATTGTTATATAGTTACTTATTATGATTTTAGTATATTTACTTACTTATTATAGGAGAAATATTTTTCATATGCGGGTTTAAACATATTTCTGACCATGAATTTAACTAGAATACTATTTGGTATTGTGCGTTATTGTTGATACTGCCTATATATAGAACATTTACATTTAGAAATTGGTTTCGAGAAGATTATGTTAGCTTATGACAGATCATCAACGGTAACAATGGTGCTCCAAAAATATTGTCAGTATAATTATGGATGAAAATACTGTGTGTGAATAAATGGACTTGTGGCAGAATACAATTTACATGTGCGTTAGCAAAAAATTTAATACTTGAAAAAAGTTCTCTTGTACTTGTTAAAATACTTTTGTGTAAAATCGTTACTGCGATGGGGGTGATAAAAAATTGATCTATAACATTTAATTAAATCTACATTAATTATTAACGATACAAAAATGCTGAGAAATCAAAGTATTATTATGAATTGTTACAACCCAATGAAATTATTTCTGTTGATTGCAGTTGCAACGTCAATTAATACATGTTTCGAAAGAAATCGAGAAAAATTAATACGATTTCAAGGTTGTGTTTAGTTAAAATCAGTTGTCCTCAATTATTATATATGTGCTTTGTAATATAGTTATAAAAAATTTAACCATAATATTTATATTGATTTTTTTTTTAGTTATTTCGAAACAACATTTATTATTTAGAGAGTGAGTGGATTATAACGACAATAACACAATGATTAATTTATAAAACAAAGTTTATTTTTATTACATTATTATAGAAAATAAAAAGAAAACTTTCTTTTCTTATCATAGTCATAGTTAGAAGTTTGTGAAAATTATAAAATTTATTACCAGTGGCGAATCAATGAAAAAATATTTTCAGATTGCAATATCACTATATTTTTATGTTAGTCGAGTTGAAAGTAGTAGTATATAAAAAATTGAAATGTCCACTTACGAAATGTTCCGGAAAAACGGATAATAGTTATAACGGATTTCCAATTTTGCATACAGAATTGTAAACTATAATCAATTTCCAATGTTTCATAGAAAAGGATTCTTAAAATCAATTCACACGTTCAAAAGATATGACCGATTTTCCATTTGATGTCATTGAAATTTTGTATGAAATAATGTTATTGTAAATATTATTTGTTCCATTTATATTTCTTTAAATTTTCTCTGCCATCGATTGGAAAATCAATCATATTTTTTGAATGTGTGAATCTATTTTAAAAATCTCTACTATGAAATATTAGATATTGATTATAATTTGCAATTCTGTACACAAAAATGAAAATTCATTAAAACATGGCCCATAATTAAAAAAAAAAGATAATTCATAAAAGTCGATTTTCCTGAAAATTTACTACGGTGAACACCCAAATTTGTTTTCATAATTTAGTTTAATTTTATCCAGGCTATAAGAAAAATATAGTTATATTGAAACTGAAAGATATTTGTCAGACTTCGCCACTATTTACTACCTACATACATTTTTAATATTAACAACAATTAAATAAAAAACATTATAAAAATTATAAATAAAAAACTCTTAAACCGTAAAAAAAAACAATTAAATATTTTTACGATTTATTCTTAATTGTAAATTTGGAAAATCGATACCTAATTATATTGCAAATATAATCGATTTAAAACGTTTTCGCCAACCGATTAAAATAAAACCATAACTTTAGCAGTCTTTATTCTTTACTTATAATAATATATAATATCTCGCCCTTACCGCTTTGACTGTACTACAGAATACACTATACTGCCGTGAACGATTAAATTACTTTCTAATTGAATTGAAACCTTTATTATTAGTGGTGACTATTTAATATTATTATATTTTAGAAGCAAATTTGTTGATGTTTCACCATGCACCCTACTGACTATATATAGCCTGATACCTTACCAATTGATATCGAACCAAGTTAGTTCTATGGTAGTTTGATATATGCATATCTTATATTCTATTATTATATCGTACGAGATTATAAACAAATAACAATTTTTTTAAACAAATTTGAAGCCGCAAAGAAATAAACGTGCGCTTTACTTATAACTTTATATTTTAAAATTGATGTCATCCACATAATGCATTTTATTTACCATTATAGAAACGTTGCAGGACTGCTATATAAGAATATGATCTGGTTAAAACCTGTCAATAAAATATATACGAAAATTAATAGCTTTAATTATAGGTTAATTTTCTACTAAATAAATTATATTTAATGTAATATTACATAAGCATATGTATCCAATGACATCACAAACATATTTTCACCTGTCAATTTTAGAAAATCTTGTGATTTTGACATTAAAATTATTAGTAAAACATTAAATTTACGATTAAATGCATACCACGAACAGGAATAGGCCGATGTTGTTATAGCCTTACTCTATTTATAGGTATAAAAAAATTAAAATGAAACATAACTTATTTCAGCTACAATACTCCTATTTTATAAATATGTACCTGATAAATAATTTGATTTCCAAAATAACACCAAACATATAGTTCAAGTAATACGCCTACACCATACGTACAAATTGCTAATTGTGATGTTGAAAAATTTCGTTTATATGATACTAAAAATCCACAAAATCCAAATAGTAAAAGTGAAATAAAAAATTGCATTAAAAAAATTCGAGAAAATGCTAATTCCAAATCATTGTTTAATTTTAATATTATTTGATGATGTTTTATGTATGATTTTAATTTTTTAATTACCATCACATCATTATTATGCTGAATTTCTTCTGTTGTTGTAGATATTAAACTCCTAAATTGTATATATTTAATTAATTAATTAATTTAATTTTATATTAGAAAGTATATGTCATCACCTCTATACATCATTATATTATTTATTATTTATACATTAATAGACAATTAAGTAATTAGTAAAATAGTTTTACATTCCCTAAGTGGTTATTAATTTTCTAAACAAAATTTTAAACTAATATATTAATAAATTATAAAATTGAAATGATACTCTTATTTTATGATTAAACTAATTTTATATGTTAAATGAATTTTCCGAATAATAAAAAGCGGGTGAGTTTAAATATTTTATATTATCAATTTTTCTTATTCAATTTAAACTTTATAGTTAATAGATATCTCTATAATATTTATTATAAATATTATATTGATGATGCAATGACATAATTATAATATACTCGTATACGTACCTTAAATTATAATCTAATATCATTAATTGTCCAACTATTTGATTCATTAATGCCATTATTAAACAATTATGTGTTATATTAATTTGTGCCAACCAAAATAAACCAATTACATGAATAGGATAACTAAGAACGTTTGGCATAAAATTCGGTATTTTTGCACGGAATGGTAATTTGGTTCCCATTGTTGTCGGATCTACACACATATAACATAATAAAAGTTATAAGATAGATAAAATTATTAATAAAATTTCAAATTGCTAAAATATATTCTATATATAATAACACGGTGTACCTTTTATTATCATAATATATCCTAGAGAAATGGTAATCCATGACGAAAGTATATACATGTAATATGTAGCCGATACTATTCGATCAAGTTTTTGTAATGTTTTGATATGCTGTTCTGTGTTACCATATTTTTGTGTAGAATAGTTTAACAAATTTACAAAATCACAGATTTTATTCCAGTACCAAAGTAAATTGAATACCTTCGTTAAAGTTAATAAATTAATATATATAAAATATTGAGCGCCCACCACCGACCGGTTCAATACAAATAATGTTTATTATCTATTAAGGTGAATTTGACATAATTATATCTTTAAAAACGTTACACATCTGATTTGAAGATTTTTAAAGCGGCTTAAACCATAGAAGGTACATTGTGCTCTCCATAGCAGTATCTGGTTTGCAACAACAACGGAGCAGTAACCCATTTATTGGAACAACAAGTCATATATTTTACCAGTCGACGTAGTTTCCATACACGAACATAAATTCTTCATCTAACCAGTCAGTAGTTTTACCCAATTACTGGTAACCGATAGACAAGGCTCAGGATCAATGATCACAGATCGTGCCGCTGTATGTAAATCCCTTCATGTGAACCAGTATCCACAAAAGTACGACATCGATGCACAGTGATATTTTAATATCATAATAAATTTGTTTAACAAATTCGATCTAATAGTTGTCTCGTGCCAGTACAATATACAGTCTTACTGTCGAAGCATATGCTAATATTTTTCTCAGAAACGTCCACTTTTATAATTTCAGCAGCATAATTTCCAATCTCTGTAACCTTCAGCCTCCTTCCTCATTATTGTATATATTTAACAAACGGTTGTAATTCTATAGACGCATTACTAAAAACTATAAATATGCAAGTAAACCATTGGAAATACTCAACCAACATTCTATACAGATAATTTATTTTCGTAACATTATATCCTAAAACTGGTATTGCTGTTCATGCAAAAATCACATGCTCCTAAAATTCGATTCGATTCTTTAATTACATATACAATATTAACGATCTGAACAAAAGCAAATACCTTAACCATTGTTGTTACAGTACAAAATGTAATACTATAATTATGAATAATATCTTCAATGTCACCACTAATTGTAACATAATAAGCATCACTAAGTTCACAGGTTACATAAAATGTTACAACACAAATCATGGTAAAAATAGAATAAATTGAATAAATAATTTTTGTGTAACCCTATAATTATAAATTTTTTTGTTTCCTAAAATTATTTGTTTAAATAATAATGACGTGTAAATATATGTGATAAATTTTTACATTAAAACAATCGGTTGGAATTGGAACACCATAAAATCTTAGAATCCAAATTATTCTATGTACTGAAACTACATTTTTTGGATAACCACTAATATCACTCCACAGTTCGGGTATTAAACTTTTCAATTTATATTTATACATTATTTTTATTCAATATTTTAATAGATGATCACAATTTATAAATTCTTTCATGCGTATCTATTACTGTATGATAATTATAATCAGGCTGCGGTCAATCGAACACTAATCAATATTAGAGGCATAAATATTACTTATGAAGAACAATACAATTTTTTCTTTATTATGATAATAATAGTAAAACACCCTTCTCTGCACAGAAACTTACGCACACGTTTTATTTAAGCAATAAATATATTTATTTATATATTAATAATTTATATGTTTTAAAACAATTAATATTGAGAGAATTAAAGGAAATTACAAGTTTCTGTGAAGTGGAAATATGACAAAAATTTACATATGGCAATAGTTGAGTAGTAAATTGAATTTAGTTATAGACTTATGTCCGGAATTAGTCTTTGAAAACCCAAATTTAGTGTCACAAGTTACAAGTGTTTAGAACTCCACTCGTAATAAAAGACTTCTATAATTATAATATTTTATTTGATTTTATTGTTTCGATAGCATAATCATGAAAATTGATTTAATGCCTAAGGCTCTGTTCAGCGGGGTGTATATACCAACACAACATATACATATGTTTAATTGTACCACGAATAATAATATTTCAATTATAAAAAATATATAGGTGTAGGCTGTAGAGGCACTATATATGGACAAAAAAAAATACTTTTAATAATTTAAAACAATAAATATTTTAAAAAAATTACTTGTTTTAAAAATAAGTAATACAAACAATAAATTTTAAATTAGATACTTCTCTGATCAAAAAAAAATCCAAATGTATAGTGAAATAAAATACAAAATATTATCATTTTATTCATCAATTCATTATATTTTGTGTCCACCTCAAAGTGATCGCCATTTGATGAAATACATTAATGCCATTGTTAGTTATACATTAAATGATTAAATCATACGTGTCAAAATCCTTTTTTATTTTTGTATATTGCCATTAACACTCATTCTTTTTCGAAATTTCTTTAATCGAATCAATAATGGTGGTGTGTTTCAATAGCATATTTACTTCATTTTTTAATGCAAACACATCGTTAATTGTTTATTATCTTAAGAGTGGAGTTCGTTTGGTTCATCTGCGAGATGATCATCAATAGATTAAGATAATTGCAAACATTATATTATCTAATATTATGAAAAGAAATATCATCTTTATTGTATCTAGTTTGTTGTGATACATTTTTGTAAATCATCAGATTATATGGAACTATAAACTATTAGAAATTCGAGCAATTAATACAACTTGTTCCTTTTATCCAATAGCGGGCAATACTTTATTTAATAAAATTGAATTAACAAACATTAATTAATTAAACTAATAGGATTACATAGAAGAAAATGTTATCTTAATGACACTGTTTTACCAGCGACATATAAATCTGCAAAGACATCATATGGATTAGCATAGAAAATCGATTCAGTCATATATATTGGATTTAGAAATTACCAGTAGCAAAAGCTATATCCTGACATCTGTTTCTCACCCAAAAATTTAAGCTAAATTGTTTACCATCTGATCACTGTGATATTGTTAAGAATTCGTACTTATCAGAATGTATGACAATGCGGAAAATATATGATAGTAATAGTAGTGATATGAGTCAGTTGAAATGAAGAACGATTATTGAATTAAACCATTTTTTAGAGCGTGACTATTAACGATATTATTATATTTCCGAAAAAAATTTGAAAAGAAAAAATTCTTCTAGATGTATTTCACTGGTGCGAATTGAAACGCATACACCCCACTCACTATAACAGAGCACCTTTACCAATTGATCTATCATATATATAATATTTTATAATTTAACTATGTTGTGCCACTATATAAAATACTATTTTCCTATTCAATATATAATCAGATTCCATTTAAAAATTCCAAAACACTTCAGTTAATAATAATTGTGTTAAAACATTAAAAAATCTTAAATTAAATAGTTATTTTTTTATTCAATCAAATATTTTTAATCTATTATAAAAGGATTTTTATAAACTTAAATTACACCTACTGCTAAATAAAGTGATACTTTAAATTTTGCGACAAAGTGGCTCGCATATGGTGTCAAAAATGTTTATTACATCTACAAAACAAAAGAGCCATAATATCTCTTGTATTTTTTAAAGCGAATTTTTAATTTATCCATAATTGTATCATAATCAATTTATGTTAACCATTTGTTATTTGCCATAGTAAAAACGTCGCAAAATAGCTATACATGAATAAGATCTGGTCAATACCTGAAATGTTAAATCTTATATTAAAATTTAATTTAATCGAATCTAATAAATAATATAAATAAAATATCATTGAATGTCTTATTTTTAAAAGCTTCTGTAAATAACTTATATGTTGATTATTTTTTGAAATCGATTATATGACAATATTGTTCATAGTGAGCATTTATTTTATACATACGGACAGTTAAAAGATAATATGAAACATATAGTGTGTGAGAACAATTCATATTTATTATTATAGAATCGACATATTTCCGGAAAATTTAGTAACTGGAAATTCAAATTTTATTTCATAATTTAGTCTACTTCAAAAATAATACTTTACATACATAAGTAAATGTATCCAATGACAGCACAAAAAAACCACTAACTGATAGCCTTAAGTTGATTTGTGATTTTGACATAAAAATTAATAATAAAACCGTAAATTTATTATCAAATTCATACCAGGAACAAGAATAGGCTGATATTGTTATGGCATTACTCTATAAATATAAATAATTGAAATATAATATATTATTTATTCTCTTTATAATATATGGAAGTATAAATATTATTACTTGTACAATTATTTCATTTGCAAAATAACAATAAATAAACAATTCTATAAAAATACAGGCAGCGTACATATAAATTGATAGTTGAGATGATGTAAAATTATGTTTATATGATACTAAAAATCCTAATAAACCAAACATTAACAATGATGATAGAAATTGCATCAACAGAATTTTAGAAAATATTGATTGGACATCACTGTGTAGTTTTAATATTATTTGATGATGTTTTATATATGATTTTAGCTTCTCAATTTCACTCACTTTGTCCGCTGATCTTTTGTTTGCTATCAAATTCCTATATGTAAATTTTATTTTATTTCATCATAATATTATGTGAATGTATGTATACAATTATATACCTTAAATTATAGTCTAACATCATTAATTGTCCAACAATTTGATTCAATAATTCCATTACAAAACAATCATGTGCCATAATAACTTGTCCAATCCAAAATACGCATACAATGAACATAGGATAAATAAGAATATTTGGAAGAAATTCCGGTATATAAGCACGAAATAATAATCGTTTTCCTAATGTTGTAGGATCTGTGAATAATTAATATATGTTACTATTAGTTGAGCTTATGGCATCTACCAAACATTCATTACAGCCAAGTCGGTATTTTCACCTGTTATAATCATATGATATCCTGTAGCCAGTGCAAACCAAGAAGAGGATACAAATAGATAGTATACATTATTTACTGAATTAACAATTGTATTTAATTTTTTCATATGATGTTCTGTGTCGGCATATTTTTGTGTACATTCATTTATAATATTTACCATGCCGCTTATTGTATTCCAATGCCAGAGAAAATTAACTACCTTTTTTCGAAAAATGTAAGCATAAAAACATATAACATTTCAATATATTATATGCGATATTATTATTGTGGAATCAAAATCAAAATAATCGTCTCAATTTTAAAATTATGATAAGTATAAATTAAAAATACCTTAAATATTGCTATGGTATAGTTAAATGTTAAAACATAATTATGAACAATATCCTCAAGATCTGCACTAACTGTAACATAATAGGCATCGATAAGTTGTAATGACACGTAAAATGTAACAATAATAGCCATTGAAAAAATGGCAAAAATTGTATATAAAATTTTTATGAAGCCCTTCATCAATTAAATATTTATTATTTTATTATTCCATTAATAAATTGTATATATTGTTAATTATAAAAGTGTTATGTCAATCTATTTACTTTAATATATTCGGTTGGAATGGGAACACCATAAAATCGCAATATCCACAAGAATCTATGTAATGAAATAACATTTTCTGGATAACCACTAATATCACTCCATATTTCTGGAATTGCGCTTTTAAATTTATTCTTATTCACCATTTTATCGGTCATCATATAATGCAAAGTCTTATCGTTCAAAGTCTAATTATTGTATAATAACATTTCAAACTTGTGGTCATTTCAATACTGAAGGAAAATTTAGTTGATAGTACATTTATACAATATGCATGAAAGTGTCTATACAAATATAGTTATGTTTTTCTACAAAATATGTATACAGGCACAGAATTAAAATTTAATAATTATAGGAACATTTGAAAGTAAATAGTTATTTGCTATATTATGTTTTCGATGCTGATTTATTGATGTTGTTTATAAATGTTTTTGATTTTATTATTATTTTATAATTTATTCTTTCATTACATATGGACTGAAAAGTTTCATGCGGTAAGAACTATAAATAAAAAGTGTTTACTCATTTGCTTCTGGCGAGTGTTTAAAATTATTGGTTGATTTAAGTGCACCGACGTATGGCAATTTTTATTCAGATATATGGCATAATATTTAGCTAAGAAAATTGTGCTTTACAATCGTCTTGTTATATCCGAGCTACAATAAAAGGTTGATTCCATATCCACCATTTTGTTCACATCGATTTTTATCTGTGTCCAAATTTAAAAAGATGAATTTTGTGGATGTTAATTTTATTAAATCGCACATTATTACTATGACGCATATAGTATTGAAAAAGGTTATTTTACACTGCTGAAGATATATCAAAAAAACTATAAATTGTTGAATCAAATTCAAATCGTATTTTGAAAAATTACCCATTTTGCCTTATTCTGTAAACTTTTCAGTCCATCTACTATTTTTCATAAGTTTTCATATATGTATAAAATTTATTATATTATCCGACAATGGCATTTGACATTTATTTTTAATAAAAAATATTAAGTAGACGTAATAAACTTGAAGATGATTAAATTATATAGAATGGTGAATTAATTTTAATGTTTATGGAACAAATTTTAAAAAATCTACTACTCTCCTAAACGAAACGCATGTGTAGATATCTCGGAATTCCTTATTACAATATAAAATGGTTAGGTCAGGTCACCTACTACTACTACTACTAAAATTGGATTCATCCTGTTCCTATAAGCGTTTAAAATTTATCTATAAACTATAAATACGATAGTTGCCGTGTTAATACATACGAGTATTTCGAAACAATAATAATTATTAATATAAAATAAGAAATAATTATAATAAATAATTAAAATAAAGTAAAAATGTAGTTTACATTGTTGAAGGTATAAATAATATACTAAAGTTTTATTAAATAACTATAATTTATTATAATTTTGTTTTGATTTGATGATACAATAAATAGGTAGATAAAACTTTGATGGGAAAAGTTAAACAACTCTACAAAAAAATTATATATGAATATTTTCAAAATGTATAATACACGGGTAATATTGGAAAAAAAAAATATTGTTAGAATTTAAAATTTTGTTATTAAATATTCATCGTTAATATATTTATTTAAAAAAGTACTTTCTTGAATAAGTATAAACAATGTGAAAAAAACTAGAAACTATTTTATCACAACCGTTTCTCAATAAAGTAATATATATATATTTGTTTTACAAACTGATTTTGATTGAAAGTTGAATTTACTTATGATGTCTGAAGCCAGAAATTAAAAATTACGAATCAAATACGCCGAAAATTAACACTATAACTTCTGTGTGCTATGGAGTAGCAGTAGAAATAATATAAATATGTGTAAAAAATATTAACTCAAATTAAATTATTTTATTAACAAAATATAAAATTTTATACATAACTTAATATTTCCAACATAACATTTAAAAACATCTAACTTTCTATAATTGCAAACCAATCGATGAATTGCTATATAAATTTTTGTAATCCTTTATGATGTGCAATATAATTTACCAACATTAATTGTATAACAAAAGTTTCACTTATTGAGACTTACACATGACCTGAGTGATGATGATCTCTTATTTGATAATATTTATTTATTTATCATAGTAAAAACGTCTTAAAACAGCTACATATGAATAAGATCTAGTCAATACCTAATAGTATGTCTGTAAAAATGTAATTCTACTGTAATCATTATTTAAATATTATTTATATTTACTGAAAAAAATTATTAAAATAGTAAAGTTACTTTAAAATTTATTTTTCTTTAATACAAAATAAAGATAACCAAATTTTTGAAAATATCATCTTAGATAAAGATAACGTGAAATTTATCTATTTAATAAAATTATAGATAACCATAATTTTTTTCCCCATTTTGTTAATATATTCGGTTGGAATTGAAACACCATAACATCTCAAAATCCACAGGAACCAATGTATTGAAACAATATTTTCTGGATAACCGCTTATATCACTCCATATTTCTGGTATTATACTTTTAAATTTAATCATTTTTGTATCGCTCATCATATATTCCAAAGTCTTACAATGTGTATGTAATAAATTTTCAACACCTATACCGACCCTCACTGTATAATGTATACTGTTAACAATAAAAATAATTTTAATTCATAACACATAACACATTATTCTATCCAAATCATCATTATCAATATATTAATTTTACTTACAAACAATTAGTATTTCTATTTCAACCATAAAATAATCGAAGAAATATTTATCGTTTTCTTTTTTTCGTAAAAAATTGCCCAATTATTATGACTTCAATTTGTTTGTTCACCAATTGATCAATCATTGCATACAAATTTACAAAAATTAATAATTAACTTTGAATTTGTTACAAATTGCTGTATTTCAAATTTTTGGCAATTGCTATTTTTTTTGTTTTAAATATTTTCCACTTTCCGGTGGTTATCAATATAATTTACAATTAAATTTTAATGTGACTGTTACTAAAAATATTTAATATCTTGACAAAATGATTGCATTTTAATTAAACGAATAAAAGTGTTTATTAATCAGACAAATTACAATACAATTGCCCTTTTTTTTATCCTAACACACCGGAAAATATTTTATAATGAAAGTTTTTCCAAGTGTAAGTTTTAATTTATCGATAAAATTACAAATTTAAAAAGTTTTTAATGTGTCCTTTTTGTTGTTGTTGTTGTTGTTATGTGTGTTCAATGATGTTTATTTCATATATATTTAAAATTGATATAAAGTATAAGTAACATATTGAATGCAAGGGTGGAAAAGTGATATATTTGGAATAGTTCTAAGTATACATTATAAACATTCGGTTATGAACACTCAGTGACGCATACTATGTATAGCCTTAATACTAATTCAATAGATATCTCTATACCATGCGGATACATTTATTTAACATAGTTATCATTTTCCAATTTGAAAAAAAAACAAACGAATATCGTTGTATACTTACGGTGAGCTTTCAGAATCCGATTGTGTCAAACAAAAATACATAGTATCAAACTCTGAAAATTATTCTTCATTTCAAAATTAAATACGTCAGTTTATATAGTTTATAGATTTTGATATACTGGTGTTTAGCTAGACTCTAGGTTTTCTTCTAATATATTAAAATATAATAATGTATCGCACCGTCCCTTAAATTGAATATTACAATAATTTTTTTTTTATAATTGAGATTCTAGACCTGATAAAGTATTTAACAATTCACGTGTGGTTAGATATTTAATTAATTTGATTTTTGTTCTATTAATGTTATTAAATTACTACATATAATTTACTTACACCTGTGTATGCGTGTTGTTATTGTAATTTAAACATTAATTATTCATATATATTTTTATAATTTATTGATTATTGAAACACTTTAAAGAAAAAACAAATAACTAAAAGTCATTAAAAGAGTAATTATATGCGAACATCATCTACAGGGTGGCGATCAACATCATTTTATTATATAGGTTATAAAAATAGTGAACATAATTATTCCACATATTATTCAAATATACTATTTTCGATTCTTAATTACCACTGAGAATGCCCTATATTTATAAAGTAAACTTAGAACAAATATCTTGATACGATGCTACTATTTATATATTTATACACAATAACAATCTGAAATTTCAAAGGGAACCGTAATCGGATTAACGTTCTACATATCATGTCGTCAATTCAGCAAACAAATAATGCCATAATGTTATCAAGTATATCGCCATCATTAGAATATTGGTGTACAGCAAGTTACTCTAACATCACCATCATTGAAAACTCCCAATCAAAAATATTATGTACTACACATGATCAATGTAATTATATAATTTTGTATATTAGTTTTCTTTTTATTAACTTTACATATTACATAGGTAAAGTTTAAACTTATTAATTTAATATTTCCAAGCCTAATAAAGATCTGCGTCCAGTTTCAATAGCATTTTTAATGTATTACATTGTATTTGTATGTTCTTATTTGCCATAATAAAAACGTCGTAGAATAGCAATATACGAATAAGATCTTGTTAATACCTGTTAAATAAATATGACATTAAAATTTAGTTGTGAATAAATATAAATTATTTTAAAATTAAAATTAATTCCTTCATAAACTATTAAGTTAAGTATCTAAGTTTTTCTTTTCGTTTTTTTTTCGGTGCATATTGAGAATAAAAAATATGTGTTAATAAAATATTTTACAAAAGTAAATGTATCCAATGACATGACAAAAAAACCACCAGCTGATAATGTTAAGTTGATTTGTGATTTGGCCATTAAAATTAATAATAAAACTGAAAATTTATTACCAAATTCATACCAGGAACAAGAATAGGCTGATGTTGTTATGGCCTTACTCTGTTGGGAGGGGGGGGATAAAAATAAATATGAAAAATTACTTATAAATTAATTATAGTAAAATATCGGCACATAAAAACTTACCTGCAAAAGAATTTGATTTGCAAAATAACAATAAATATATAATTCAGTTAAAACACAAGCACAGTACATACAAATTGCTAATTGAGATGTGGAAAAATTTTGTTTATACGTTACTAAAAATCCACATAAACCAAACATTAACAATGATGTCAAAAATTGTATCAAAAATATTCGAGAAAATATTGATTCCAAGTTGCCGTTCATTTTTAATATCATTTGATGATGTTTTATATATGATTTTAATTTATCAATTAAAATAACTTTATCCGTTGTTTCTTTGTTCGCTATCAAATTCCTATAAAGTTTACCAACGATATTTTTATTATCCCATTAAATTTAATTTATACGCTCACCTAATATACATACCTTAAATTATATTCTAATATCATTAATTGTTCAACTATTTGATTCATCAATGCCATTATAAAACAATCATGTGTTATAACAATTTGTGAAATCCACAATGTACTTATAATATGAATTGGATATTTAAGAGAGTTTGGCAAAAATTCTGGTATGTGAGCACGAAATGGTAACTTTGTTCCTAAAGTTTTTGGATCTGTGTATTTGTTATTTTTAATAATTTTACATAACATACGGCGAGTACATATAAAAAAAATTAAATACACAATTAGATTCTATAAATCTATAAAACCAATGTATAAAAATTGTCAATTATATATACCTGTTATAATCATATGATAGCCTGCAGCAAGTGTAATCCATGAACAAGATATAAATATAAAATATGCAGCTGTTACTAAACGTTCTAGTTCTTTTAACTTTTTCGTATGATATTTTGTGTTACCATATTTATGTGTACAATAATTTATGGTATTTATCATACCATTTATTGTATCCCAATTCCAAAGTAAATTACATATCTTTGAGATAATTGAAAAAAAATATTATACTTACATATTTTTAGGCATATGGAAATTCATGGGGTCCATTAATTTTTCAGTTTTCATCAAAACAAGGCGTGTGTATATAGGTGTTCACACAACGATGTTTCGACGATGGCAAAATTCAACTAATTATATAAAGTACAAATTGATTGAACCTACAACCGTATCACCATGTCTCTCTCTCTCTCTGACTATTATCTGTTTCCAAACCTGAAAAAATCCCATAGCTTTGGAAAACGTTTTACAACAAATTAATGCGCTACTTCCAAAATCAAACTTTAATATATTTAATTAATTGGAAAAAATGTTGGAGAAAATGTAACAACAAAATTTGTCTGTTATGGTTTGCGACTGAGAAAGCTTTTTTGTATTATACTGCACAAATTCAATCGATTTCCGTACAGAACTGAACTCGATCATTCAATGTGAATCAACATCAAAAATTAAATAAATTATTTAATCCCATCCGGGAATTGGTTTCCATAATTGTAATGGATCGACACAGTGGAAATTTTTTATAAAAATTTTTCTTATATTTTAATCTAACGAATCCTTTTCATTCACATGAATATTTCTAATTTCATGGGAAACCGAAAAAGTTTATAAAATTTATATAAATTATAAATTAACAATATTACCTTAAATAAACCAGTTATAAAATTAAATGTTAAACCATAATTATGTATAATATCCTCAAGATCTGCACTAATTGTAACATAATAGCCATCCATAATTTCACATGATACGTAAAACGCAAAAATTATAATCATTGAAAATGCTGAGTAAATTAAATATAAATATTTGAAGGAACCCTATGTTTGTGTGTGTGTGTGTGAGTTGGTAAACATTTTAACTTATAATAATAATATTTAAGTAAATTGAAAATACATTAGATCAATAATACATATATTTACTTTAATATGTTCACTTGGAATTGGAGTACCATAAAATCTGAGCACCCAAAGCATACGATGTAATCCAATAACATTTATCGGATAACCGTTACGGCCATCATTCCATAATTCTGGTATTACATTTTTAAATTTATTCTTTATAATATCAACAGTATTTTTTTGCATTATTGTTATTGTTGGCTTATTGAAAATATAACAAAATACTAAAAGATAAATTAAAAATTATACTTCTTTTATAACTTATTTAATATACGAGTCTATTATATGCTTCAATTTCACTTATACCTTATATTACTATAAATTATATAAGGTTGTCAAATATCTCCCTTCCGCCTTTTTGTCTTTTTAATTTCGCGGCTATGTACAAAGCGCTACAGAGCTCGTATCTGGCAACACTGTACATAATTTGAAAGCTCTTGACATAACAAACAAAACGACTCTGTGTATGATTAGTTTGGATATTGCGTTCAACAGTTATAGACGTGTAAACATGGAGTTCACTAACGCCGAAATTCGCGCTATTTTAAAGTTTTCCTTCGTTAAAAGCAAATCCGCTAGAGAAACGTTCCGTGAGATTAATGGTGTTTTGGGGGATGGTACTCTATCACTTCGAACCGCGGAGGAATGGTTTCGACGATTCAGAGCCGGTGAAAACGACACCATGGATAAGCCAGCCGGCGGAAGACCTGTGACGACAAATACCGATCAAATCATGGAATACATCGAGTTAGACCGGCATGTGGCATCTCGTGACATCGCCCAGGAGATGGGAGTTAGTCACCAAACCATTTTAAACCATCTGCAGAAGGCTGGATACAAAAAAAAGCTTGATGTTTGGGTGCCACATGAATTAACAGTGAAAAATCTAATGGACCGAATTTCCATTTGCGAAATGCTGCTGAAACGGAACGAACTCGACCCATTCTTGAAGCGGATGGTGACTGGCGACGAAAAATGGATCACATACGACAATATCAAGCGAAAACGGTCGTGGTCGCAGGCCGGTGAATCGTCCCAAACAGTGGCCAAGCCGGGATTGACGGCCAGGAAGGTTTTGCTGTGTGTTTGGTGGGATTGGAAGGGAATCATCCACTATGAGCTGCTCCCATATGGCCAGACGCTTAATTCTACCATCTACTGCGAACAACTTGACCGCTTGAAGCAGGCGATCGACCAGAAGCGTCCAGAATTGGCCAAAAGGAAGGGTGTAGTGTTCCACCAGGACAACGCCAGACCACACACTTCGTTGATGACTCGTCAGAAGCTACGGGAGCTCGGATGGGAGGTTTTATCGCATCCACCATATAGCCCGGACATAGCGCCAAGTGATTACCACCTGTTCCTGTCCATGGCGAACGCCCTTGGTGGTGTAAAGTTGATCTCAAAAGAGGCTTGTGAAAAGTGGCTGTCTGAGTTCTTCGCAAATAAGGAGGGGGGCTTCTACGAGGGAGGTATTATGAAGTTGCAGTCTAGATGGAAACAGATTATCGAACAAAACGGCGCATATTTGAACTAAATCCGATTACTGTAACACTTTTTATAAAGCATTGAATAAAGAGCAAAAAGGCGGAAGGGAGATAGTTGACAACCTAATATATTAATATGATATAAATGTTACTTTAAAAATATTGCATGCATTGCATATTTGCTTGTGAGAGGGTGAATTGAAATTATATATATTAACGTTTTATACATATATTTAGTATATGTAACTATATTTCCATAACCATTAACCGATTAACGAAATAATTCGAAAAATTATAATGCAATTATATAATAAAAAATACATGTTCATGCACAATATTATATAATCCATATATTTGAATTTAATAATATATCTTAAATGGAAAAAAAATAACTATTAAAACTAAAGCTTAATTATATACTAACTAAAATATGTACCTAAATCGTTATTATAGGTGAATTCTTAATTTATAGTTCATATTCATACATTGTTTTTACTATTCGATTTAATTCTAACAATAAAACAGTTCGATATTTTTAGAAACAATTAAATTTTCGTTATTATTGGTGTGTTTTAGAGTCCGCATTTAGCAATATTAATCATGCAGTTATTGTTTCGATGTACTTGCGTAATAAAATCAATGACAAACTGAAACATCTTTCCAAACTAGACTTAAAGAAAATAAATATTGAGAAATATCAACGTTTTATAAACACATTTAAAATATGCTCAACTCGAATTATAATTGGCAAATTCTATACGTAATTGATAAACGTCCTAAATGGGATATTGTCTTGGAAAAAATTAGATAGATTTTTAAGTGATCATATGTGTAATATAGTCCTTAATAAATTTTATCACAAGTACATCGCACACCTTTGTCATACACGCACCCCAATTGCTTTTGTTTAAAGTACTGATGTAAAAATCAATCTGTTTATCAAGAATCTTGTGAAAATTTGCATTGCGAATACGTCCTAAATATATTTTATTTATTTTATTAATTATTCTATTTTATTTTGTTAATACATTTCGTCGTTCATTTTCAAAATATGTATATGATTTGAAGCAAATATTGTGATGGAATTAATAAAGAACTATTTATCTGATTTACTTGAAATTTTTTAGCTGAAGTATTTTACGAGTTCTTATGATCTGAGATGCAAAAAATTTGGCAGTGGAGCAACGCATTATTCCTCAAAAGTATAGGTATATAATTACAAAATGTCGAATGCTCACATTAACATAAATCCTTTTACCTCTTTATCCGCACACATAAAATTTAGATAAAAGATTTTGATTATAGTTTGGATTGTTTCGAAACCGAAGCTTTACTAATAAACAGAAAATATTAATTTTTATATCTGTATATATTAAAAGATACTTTAAAGATAACGAAAAATGTCATCTAACCATAGTTGATCATCTAGCCAGATAATATTTATTAAGTAATGAGAATTTCCTATATATAAAGTCATGTGAAAACTGAGCTAAAGCGTTACAGTTTATCGTACCAGCATTTTATTAACTCGACCAAAAATATTTAAAAAATTGGTGTATCCCAAGCGCAAGTGCTATCTTTTGTTTTAAAGATTTAATATTTTTTCGGTTCTACATCGCATTTACTTACAATTTTAATGCAAGGCTTTTAATTCATTTTTAATTAAACGAATATATTTTTATTAATCCACACCAATCGTAATACAATTTCTTTTTTTTTTATTGTTGCACAGCACAAACTATTTTAAACTGAAAATTTTTCTAAATAAAACTTTTAATTTATAGATAAATAGATAGTTTTAAAATAGTGTTAAATGTTATTTTTGTTGTGGTTGTTGTTGTGCGTGTTCGTTCAATGATGCTCATTTATGTATACCATATTTAAAATTTATAAAATACATAAAATAAGTGATATATTTGATATATAGTTCTAATGCATAACTATATTATAAATTCGGTTTATTAACACTCAGTGACGCAGTGTATAGCATTAATGCTGAATCAATCGTGAATTTACCATGCGGATACAATATAAATCCAGAAATTTGCATGAGAAATTTTTCAGCAATAAAATTAATAAATATCTTTGGTGCTATGGATACGCTACTCAAAGATTAACAATGGCTCATACACTATTATTGACTTATCACTCATATAAGTATATTGGAATTAAGGAAACATCTATCTTTCGATATAGTGGTATAGATGTCATATCCATATTCGGCCACTTGGAGTAACTGGGCTTATCGATGATACTGACATATTGGTAGTGTTTATTTTCTATTGATATGATAACTATATCATTTTTTTCAGTTTTGATATTTTCCAACCAATGAATGAAAGACATGGTTCATTGCAAAATCATGTTACAATTTACATTGTATATATTATTATATAATCCAACATAGTCCATTATGATTACTCTAGCTAGACTTTAAATGCGTCGCATCGCACCGTCTCATAATTGAATATCACAATTTTTTTTTATTATTGTAAATCTAATTTATTAAAGTATTTAATTATTTACGTATAAATTTTTATAATTAAAAATATATTGGAACAGTTTAAAAAAAGACTAACTAATTTAAAAGAAATTAAAAGCTATATAATTAATTAAAAGTGTAATTATATATGAATATCTGCTGGGTGACACATAAAAACTTTTGACTCAAGTAATATATATCAATATTTTATTATGTAATGTTAGTTAACGTACAAATAATCACATAATTATTATTAGCCAAAACAATCACTAGTATATCTTAATCCATTATTCACGCAACTAGCATTACTGTTTGCATTATCATCACCACTATCGTCATTCTTAACATCTGCACAGTTATAGATTTTCGTTTCTGTGGCGTCAGCATCAACATCACGTAAACATTTAAATTTTTTTAAACTATCATCAATTTCTTTTAATATTGATTTTTTACGGGCGGCACGTACTTTTTCAGTAAATTCTATAAATAAATTCGGATCGGACGGAACACCATGAGCTGGCCACGCTAAACATTGCATATGATGAATTGCACGTTTTTCTTCAGACTAAAATTATATGAAATATAAATAAAATTCAAAATTAAATTTGAACTTTATATAATAAAATAAAAAAAGGAAGTTTCGAATGGAAAAATTACATTTGAAATGTTTAAAATAAAATCCTTTCAAATGTTAATTTTGTTATAAAAATAATTAATAATTATAATGCAAAAATTACAATTGTATCACAAAGTTGCAATTCTCTGAAAACAAAGCTACCAGTTTCATCGGCTATTTCACTTAAACATTTCACTGAAAATGTTGGTGTCATTTGTAATACATCACCAGCCACTGGCCAATATTGATGACATTTTGGTCGACCACGTTCCATAACTGTCGTCAGCATAACAACTAAATGACTACTTTCTTGTTGTACCATACGCCAAAAATCAGTCGTTGTTATATCTAATGGTCCTTGTGTTGCAATATAACGATTTATTGTACCGCTTGGTAATTCCATATTAACATAATTTGAATTTATATAATCACCAGTATCTGATTTTATTAATATCACACGAGTACAATCATCTATTATAGAAAAATAAAAGAAAATTAAATTAAGTTATAATCTAATTAAAGACTGCGCACAATAATTATTACATCTGATATTAGTTAAAGAAAAGGCAACGACTCAATGGTATAAACAACAAAATACATGAAATAATTATTATAATATACAATATATTGATTTTGAGAGTAACAGCGACATGACATAATGTGAGTCTTTTAAAATCTATATAAAAACAATAAATTTGCTAGTACTATTTCATTTTAGCTGCGGGAGGTATTTACATTAAGGCATTATATTTAAAATTTCTTTTGACTTTACTGCAATGTTTGATAGTTAATATTTTAAAAGAACGTGTGGCACTTTTGGACGGATTAACATATGCCTGGGTAATTAACCCATTAGTTTGTCTTGGGAGGAAGACGAGTGTATGAGTGGAGGCGCTTCAGGACATACCCAACAGTCCAACATACATCTACAAATGCAAATTCTTAGCACTTAACACTTAATATCATTGAATATTAACATTATTGAATTTTAAAAAAATAACTAACAATAAGATGTAATGGTTCCAATATTACAGTTGAAGAACCAAAATTACATCATTGATTTGATGCATAACATAATTAGGTCGTTTATTTTTTCATCTTCAAAACAATTTCAAGATTATAACGTGTCAGAGTTGGTATTACGACGACTATAATAAAAATCAAATATATATTTATATATACTTACAGGGTGATATATCTCGGTATCGATTTTTATTTAAATTCTCTGTTTTTCTCGCTTCTGATATGACTAGGTTAATATTTTTTCTATATAATTTTTCATATTGATTCATTAGAGAACCAGATGCTAAACCATCACTTAGTAATAACAATGATTGTGAAAATAAATCGTCACCGCTTAACGATGGGAATTCACTTTCATTTTCTGGTACATATTTTAAAATTGGTTCATCTTCAGGAAAATCTATTAAGGCTATAAGAACAAAATAAAAATAAACTTAAATTCTATAGAATAAAATGGAATGAGATAAAAAAAACATTTATAAAATACTATTTTGTTTAATTGTTAGAACAAGTTCACCAGCATGTAATTCTTTAGATGCTTTAATCAATGAAACCACTTCAATATGTGTTAATTCATTAACATCATTACCATTAATTTTTATTACCTATGAACGATATTAGTTTTCAATAATGTATGCATCAAATAAGAAAAAATCCGAAAAATTACCTGATCACCTTCACATATTCTTGGAATTGTACGATCAGCAGGTGTTTGGGATGCAACTCTCGTTACTAAAACCGGTAATTTTAAAGCAGCACCACCTCTAACATTAAAACCAAAACGACCTTGTTCATCGGCCATTAATTTTATTGTAACTAAATTTTCTTCATATTGTTGATCAATTTTATTGATACCATTTAATAATGGTAAATCCAAAGGTGATGGGCGATATTGCTTATCATATGTTTTACTACAACGATCAATAAAACCCCCATCACTAAAAATTACATTTTTATATTATTCTTTAATTTATATGAAATAATGAATTTATTGAGAAATTCAAATTGAATATATATAGACATACTCATCGCTTTGTTGTTCCCAAGCTTTTCTCGGTAATGAATCGGATTGTTTAGATGTAACTTTATTGTCATGAGTTCGATATGCTTTTGTAATTGTTAACAATGATGATGATGTTGTTTGATTTTTATTGCCATTATTATCATTTACGTTACCATTTGTTTGTTGTTGCAGTTGTGTTGGTAGACGTGGTGTAAATAAACGTTTACTTGGTGAACGTGTAAATATTTTTGATATTTTACCACGTTGTTTACTTTCTTGTACCGTTTGTAATTCAGTACGACCCGAATAATAAAATCGAGAACCAAGTGATAACGGAAGAAAACGAGTTGGTAAACGATTTGGACGTTCCAAACGAAAAAATGAATGATGTTCAACACATGATTTCCATAATGTTTGAGCATTTTTATGTGATTTCATCCCAAAACAAAGTTGTGTATCATAATTTTCAGACTGTATTAAAATAAAATAAAATATTTGTTAATTTTTTCTGTTAAATTATATAAGTAACAAGTGTCGTATTTGCTGGCAATGGAAGTTTTGAATTCTTATCGAAAATTGACCACGTCTTTGATTAAGTTTTCTAAATATTTCTGGCATCACACCATGGGATTGAATTAAATTTATATATATAAATAGGTATACATTATATAATTTTGCAGTTCAAAGTAATGGGAAGGGGAGCGGATAGTCAATTATTGCCATACATTGATGTACCAAAAACTTTGAAGTTATTTTTAGTTCGTTGAATTTAATGTATTCAAATTAATCGAATCTGGTAACAGCATTTAGAAACTTGTATTAGTCATTAAATGGGAGTCAAATAATGATTAGGTATTGTTAAAAAAGACGATTGTGATTTGAGTTGCTTAAAGTCTAGATGTAGTGTGAATTATTACTATAATAAATAAAATTACTCGGTTTTTGATATGGAATTTTGATGTAAAAATTTGCTGCTTTTGCTGTGCAAATGTTGTTTTATGTGTGTGAGATTTGTTCTTAGTATCTCTGTGTGGCTTTTGATATGTAAGAACGAGTATTGCTATTAGTATGTAGTATTCGTTGTGCGATGAACTTTGAACAAAAACCAATCAAACATATACCAGTAGTGATCAAAGTATTAGAATTCATATATAGCACAATTACAATTATAATTGTGCGAAAGATCATAGAATTTGATACAAATGTAATCCCAAATATTAAATAATATAAAAACATAATTTTAGTAAATATAACATAAGCTAATAAAAACACTCAGTAGCGCAGTGGTATAACACCGAAATATATATTATTAATCATGAAATATTGCGGATTCAATTCCCGCTATTTTTCGGTATTTATTTTAATATTGAAATTTTTCTGCTGGGTGACCATTTGTTCGTTTATGGAATAAAAAGAAAAACGAATACCTTTGAAAATATGGTATTGGACGCTACTCAAAGATTAACAATGTCTGCACACACATCACTATGGGTTAATCAACCGTATAAGAATAATAGAATTTTGAAAACATCTATCTTTCGTTAATTGCAGTACAATTGGTAAATTGTTATATACTTCCATAAGGAGTAATTTATCAACTTGACTGTAATGAAAGGTTTATTAGATGCCATTAATCTCCACTTGGAGCAATATATGGCTGAAAAATAGAAGAAAAAACATAAGCTATAGAAGTGAACTATAGGATAATGAAAGTACAAACAAAATCATTATAGAGAGTGTATGTGTGCGTCCTTTTAATATGTGATTATGTCCATAAAAATTAATACAAACAGCCTTTAGATACTTCTCGTTTTAATACATAACTACTTTAACAGCATTCAAACATTTAACTTTATCGATATTTCAAGAAAACAAAAAATACTTACCAATTCACGTTTTAAATATATACAAAATTCTTTTCTTTTAAATGATAATTTAATAATTTTTGACCATGAAAATACATTTATTCTTATATTATTTTGTAATACAACTAATCCAATTGATGTAACCCCTAATTGAATTTCTTTACCGGTTACATCCTAAAATAACAATAAAAAACAAAAACCAATACAATTATTTAGTTTCTTCTATCTCCCAATGGCTACTCAATTTGATTTGTTCAACTTACTGTTGCTTTATGTAAATCAACCCCATACATATATAATTTTTTAGCATGTTCTAAATAATTATATTCAGCATCAGCTGGTAATTGTCCTCTATGTAATTTATGTAATTCAGATATGCGTCGTTCAATTTCTTCATTTTGTTCATTTAACAATTGCATTGAACTTAAATATCCATTATAATGATCAATTGGATGATAATCACCTAATTCAGCTAATGGAAAAACAAATTAAAGAATTTATTAATTATTTTAAATCATCAATGTCAATCAATCAAATATTTAAATTTAAATTATTTTACATTGTACTGTATAACTAGCTAATAGACAAGCTGTATTTAATGGACATGATAATTTTCCTTTTAAAATATCACGTTTTACTTGTAAATAAAAATGATACCGTGTATATTCTTCTAATAGACGACTTGGATCGGCTACATAAAACTATATATAATTAATTAGATATAAATTTAATTTATCATTTATTTGTATTTGCAATCTAACCTTAACTCTAAATTGAAATGGGGGATTGGCATCCCCCTCAATGATGCTATTCCATTGTTTTTTAAATGATTTATTTGGATCTAACCATCGCTGTAAATAAAAAAATATATAATTTAATCGTAAAATCAATAAGAATTTTTAACAAAATACTGCATTTGCATTTGAGATGGTTGTGGAATTATTATGATGTAAAACGATTTTGCATATAAGACAGATTTTATGAATTTAAATCAAAACGGACAATACAAATCATTACCAATTTGTAAACTCAAAAGATTAACTGTAGGTGAAAATGGATCTTTCTGGATAAAATCTTGATATTGGAATAGACGGGTTCTGACATATATTATATCTGCTAAATAGCAGCGATGTTGCCTTTGATGCATACGTTAGATGACCTAGAGCAAGTTAGTAACATTTTCATCGGACTAAACAATCAGACGACGGTGATTGAAAGTACAAAAATCGATACATCTATAGCATTATATTTTCAAAGATACACCTGAATGTAATTCTGCTCAAAATTAGCTCATATAGACTTGGGTAATAATACGTGGATATTGTATAAAATTTACATAATCAAGAAATGGAACATCCGAAACGATATATGACAAACTTAGATGCTTGAAATTATGATGGATAATAAAATTAAACGAATATTTTGTACATTAAATAAATGTAAATAGATTAATTCATCTGTAAAACTCTAGATATACATTCTTTATATGGAAGTCATAAATACGTGTGGTTTAAAATTAGTAATATATATACTTAATAAACGGTACACCATCCAAATTACTTATTTGTGAAATCAATAATTCATAGAATAGTAAATTAGGTGTAATGACTTAAGAATAATCAATTGAGATTGATCTACAATTAACTTATAGAAAACTAATATTTCGTTTAGCGAGAGAACAGTTTTCAATTGTTGATCTACACAACAAATATATAAAAGAAATCACTACTTACAATTACATTATCTTTTTGTTGAGTAAATTGTAAACCAAAATAATCTTTTTCTGATAATTCTAAATATTGAAAAACTTGATCTAATAAATTACTTTCTTTACCCCGTTTCTAAAAAACCAAATTATTGATAAAATAAACAATTAATATCAAAACATACAATCTTAAAACAAAATTATTATTCTAATTATTATACATACTTCCATTTGAAATGTACGTGCTGTATCATCAAGAAATAAAACAGTTACAGGAATGGTTTGATATCTTCTTTCACGAGCCAGTTCTGCGTTTCTCAATTTATAAGTTCCACTAAATCCTCCCAAGCGTAGACGCTCAAGCATTGCATTTCATTTAATAAATAATACATTTGCGCAATAATCTAGAAATAAAATATAAAATGAAAATTTTTACTAATAAAAAAAAGAAGAAACAAATTATTCTACAGTTATTTTTTAACTTTAAATGGATATAAATATGAACAAAAGTTAAAACAAAAACATATTAAATGTTTTTGCACACGCATTTTCTGTTAATTTTTAATTTATCAATATTGTGCAAAAAAGCAACAAATTTTCTTTGATGTAAACAAAAATATTTTTGAAAAATTATGTAATGCTTTTACAGCAGATCACAGCAGATAAAGAAACAACAAAATTCACGTAATTTAATCATAAAACATTGGAAAAAAAAGAGTAACTATGAAAAACGTAATTTTATTATTTTAATTGAAGTTGTCAAGGCAATTAAATATATTGTTGAGTTGCCAGAGTGTGTGGGATTTGTTGCTGCTTTTATTAGTGCTTCCTGCAAAATTATGTTTTTTCCAAAATATACAATAAATCAATATATATTTTTATATATATTTTTTTTTTTAAAACTTGTTTGTATACACTTTATACTTCTTTAAACATATAGATAACGATTTGGTCAATGTTATCTATTGTTGTTGATTAGTGAATATTATATTAATGCAAAAAATAAAGAAATGTTATATATAATTATTATAAGTAAATAAAAAATAAAGTCAACATAAAAAAAATTCCGTACCAGGAAGACTATGATCTGCAAACTGTAATAATGAATGAATAGATTAATACATCAAATTTGTAGTCCTTTTTTAATTTTTTTCTAAGTAATACAACGTGAAAAATTATATTTTTATATATTTAATATAATTTAATTAAAACGAAACACAATAAAACAAATTAATTAAAGAAAAACTAATTTTGTACACTAAAAAAAGAAAACTAAATCGCTGAATGTAACCAAGGTATTACAATACAATACAGATGGCAATTGCATTTGAAATTTAGACCATTTTGGTTGCTGTCATTGCTGATTTTGTGACAAAATTAACGCATAATACGCAATAATAAACGTGGACAATTTTGACAGTAGACTATTAATATTATACGAATTCGAATTTTATTATTGTTGTTGTTTTGTATGAAAATACATAAATGAAAATTTCAAATGTACTTATTAGTGCTTTGCTGTGCGTGTGTTTTTTTTGATATTTTCGATTTGGTTGGATTTGCTAGCAATTGAGGTTTTTTTGTAGTGTACAACATTAAGTTTTTCTTTAATTAATTAGTTTTATTGTGTTTCGTTTTAATTAAATTATATTAAATATATAAAAATATATTTTTTCACGTTATATTGCTTAGAAAAAAATTTGATAAAAAGCTACATATTTGGTGTATAATTCAATCATTATTATAGTTCATAATCTTCCTGGTACGGAATTTTTTTTTATTTTTACTTTATTTGTGTTTACTTATTTATAAATATTATGTGATAAAATTTCTTTATTTTTTGCATTAATGTAATATTCACTAATCAACAACAATAGATAACATTGACCAAATCGTTATCTATATGTTTAAAGAAGTATAGAGTGTATACAAACAAGTTTTTAAAAAAAAATATATATAAAAATACATATTGATTTATTGTATATTTTGGAAAAAATATAATTTTGCAGGAAGCACTAATAAAAGCAGCAACAAATCCCACACACTCTGGCAACTCAACAAGAATATATTACATATATTTAATTGACTTGACAACATCAATATTTGTTTAGTAAGTAAAGTAAATTAATGTAAAATTACGTGTTTTATAGTTACACTTTTTTTTCAAATGTTTTATAATTAATAAATTACGTGAATTTTGTTGTTTCTTTATTTGCTGTGATTTGCTGTAAAAGCATTACATAATTTTTCAAAAATATTTTTGTTTACATCAAAGAAAATTTGTTGCTTTTTTGCACAATGTTGAAAAAGTAAAAATTAACAGAAAATGGGTGTGCAAAAACATTTAATAAGTTTTTGTTTTACTTTTGTTCATATTTATATCCATTTAAAGTTAAAAAATAACTGTAGAATAATTTGTTTCTTCATTTTTTTACGAGTAAAAATTTTCATTTTATATTTTATTTCTAGATTATTGCGCAAATGTATTATTTATTAAATGAAATGCAATGCTTGAGCGTCTACGCTTAGGAGGATTTAGTGGAACTTATAAATTGAGAAACGCAGAACTGGCTCGTGAAAGAAGACATCAAACCATTCCTGTAACTGTTTTATTTCTTGATGATACAGCACGTACATTTCAAGTGGAAGTATGTATAATAATTAGAATAATAATTTTGTTTTAAGATTGTATGTTTTGATATTAATTGTTTATTTTATCGATAATTTGGTTTTTTAGAAACGGGGTAAAGGAAGTAATTTATTAGATCAAGTTTTTCAATATTTAGAATTATCAGAAAAAGATTATTTTGGTTTACAATTTACTCAACAAAAAGATAATGTAATTGTAAGTAGTGATTTCTTTTATATATTTGTTGTGTAGATCAACAATTGAAAACTGTTCTCTCGCTAAACGAAATATTAGTTTTCTATAAATTAATTGTAGATAAATCACAATTGATTATTCTTAAGTCATTACACCTAATTATCTGTTCTATGAATTATTGATTTCACAAATAAGTAATTTGGATGGTGTATCCGTTTATTAAGTATATATTACTAATTTTAAACCACACGTATAGATGACTTCCATATAAAGAATGTATATCTAGAGTTTTACAGATGAATTAATCTATTTACATTTTTTTAATGTACAAAATATTCGTTTAATTTTATTATCCATCACAATTTCAAGCATCAAATTTTGTCATATATCGTTGCGGATGTTCCATTTCTTGATTATGTACATTTTATACAATATCCACGTATTATTACCCAAGTCAATATGAGCTAATTTTGAGCAGAATTACGTACAGGTGTATCTTTGAAAATATAATGCTATAGATGTATCGATTTTTGTACTTTCAATCACCGTCGTCTGATTGTTTAGTCCGATGAAAATGTTACTAACTTGCTCTAGGTCATCTAACGTATGCATCAAAGGCAACATCGCTGCTATTTACCAGATATAATATATGTCAGAACCCGTCTATTCCTATATCAAGATGTTATCCAGAAAGATCCATTTTCACCTACCGTTAATCTTTTGAGTTTACAAATTGGTAATCAATTGTATTGTCCGTTTTGATTTAAATTCATAAAATCTGTCTTATATGCAAAATATTTTTACATCATAATAATTCCACAACCATCTCAAATGCAAATGCAGTATTTTGTTAACATTTCTTATTGATTTTACGATTAAATTATATATTTTTTTATTTACAGCGATGGTTAGATCCAAATAAATCATTTAAAAAACAATGGAATAGCATCATTGAGGGGGATACCAATCCCCCATTTCAATTTAGAGTTAAGGTTAGATTGCAAATACAAATAATTGATAAATTAAATTTATATCTAATTAATTATATATAGTTTTATGTAGCCGATCCAAGTCGTCTATTAGAAGAATATACACGGTATCATTTTTATTTACAAGTAAAACGTGATATTTTAAAAGGAAAATTATCATGTCCATTAAATACAGCTTGTCTATTAGCTAGTTATACAGTACAATGTAAAATAATTTAAATTTAAATATTTGATTGATTGACATTGATGATTTAAAATAATTAATAAATTCTTTAATTTGTTTTTCCATTAGCTGAATTAGGTGATTATCATCCAATTGATCATTATAATGGATATTTAAGTTCAATGCAATTGTTAAATGAACAAAATGAAGAAATTGAACGACGCATATCTGAATTACATAAATTACATAGAGGACAATTACCAGCTGATGCTGAATATAATTATTTAGAACATGCTAAAAAATTATATATGTATGGGGTTGATTTACATAAAGCAACAGTAAGTTGAACAAATCAAATTGAGTAAGCCATTGGGAGATAGAAGAAACTAAATAATTGTATTGGTTTTTGTTTTTTATTGTTATTTTAGGATGTAACCGGTAAAGAAATTCAATTAGGGGTTACTTCAATTGGATTAGTTGTATTACAAAATAATATAAGAATAAATGTATTTTCATGGTCTAAAATTATTAAATTATCATTTAAAAGAAAAGAATTTTGTATACATTTAAAACGTGAATTGGTAAGTATTTTTTGTTTTCTTGAAATATCGATAAAGTTAAATGTTTGAATGCTGTTAAAGTAGCTATGTATTAAAACGAGAAGTATCTAAAGGCTGTTTCTATTAATTTTTATGGACATAATAACATATTAAAAGGACACACACATACACTCTCTCTATAATGTTTTTGTTTGTACTTTCATTATCATATAGTTCACTTCTATAGCTTATGTTTTTTCTTCTATTTTTCAGCCATATATTGCTCCAAGTGGAGCTTAATGTCATCTAATAAACCTTTCATTACAGCCAAGTTGATAAATTACTCCTTATGGGAGTATATAACAATTTCCCAATTGTACTGCAATTAACGAAACATAGATGTTTTCAAAATTCTATTATTCTTATACGGTTGATTAACCCATAGTGATGTGTGTGCAGACATTGTTAATCTTTGAGTAACGTCCAATACCATATTTTCAAAGATATTCGTTTTTCTTTTTATTCCATAAACGAACAAATGGTCACCCAGCAGAAAAATTTCAATATTAAAATAAATACCGAAAAATAGCGGGAATTGAATCCGCAATATTTCATGATTAATAATATATATTTCGGTGCTATACCACTGCGCTACTGAGTGTTTTTATTAGCTTATGTTATATTTACTAAAATTATGTTTTTATATTATTTAATATTTGGGATTACATTTGTATCAAATTCTATGATCTTTCACACAATTATAATTGTAATTGTGCTATATATGAATTCTAATACTTTGATCACTACTGGTATATTTTTGATTGGTTTTTGTTCAAAGTTCATCGCACAACGAAAACAACATACTAATAGCAAAACTCGTTCTTGCATATCAAAAGCCACACAGAGATACTAAGAACAAATCTCACACACATAAAACAACATTTGCACAGCAAAAGCAGCAAATTTTTACATCAAAATTCCATAACGAAAACCGAGCAATTTTATTTATTATAGTAATAATTCACACTACATCTAGACTTTAAGCAACACAAATTTTTCACAATCGTCTTTTTTTACAATACCTAATTTCATTATTTGACTCCCATTTAATGACTAATACGAGTTTCTAAATGCTGTTACCAGATTCGATTAATTTGAATAGAGATATACAACATTAAATTCAACGAACTAAAAATAACTTCAAAGTTTTTGGTACATCAATGTATGGCAATAATTGACTATCCGCTCCCCTTCCCATTACTTTGAACTGCAAAATTATATAATGTATACCTATTTATATATATAAATTTAATTCAATCCCATGATGTGATGCCAGAAATAGTTAGAAAACTTAATCAAAGACGTGGCCAATTTTCGATAAGAATTCAAAACTTCCATTGCCAGCAAATACGACACTTGTTACTTATATAATTTAAAAGGAAAAATTGACAAATATTTTATTTTATTTTAATACAGTCTGAAAATTATGATACACAACTTTGTTTTGGGATGAAATCACATAAAAATGCTAAAACATTATGGAAATCATGTGTTGAACATCATTCATTTTTTCGTTTGGAACGTCCAAATCGTTTACCAACTCGTTTTCTTCCGTTATCACTTGGTTCTCGATTTTATTATTCGGGTCGTACTGAATTACAAACGGTACAAGAAAGTAAACAACGTGGTAAAATATCAAAAATATTTACACGTTCACCAAGTAAACGTTTATTTACACCACGTCTACCAACACAACTGCAACAACAAACAAATGGTAACGTAAATGATAATAATGGCAATAAAAATCAAACAACATCATCATCATTGTTAACAATTACAAAAGCATATCGAACACATGACAATAAAGTTACATCTAAACAATCCGATTCATTACCGAGAAAAGCTTGGGAACAACAAAGCGATGAGTATGTCTATATATATTCAATTTGAATTTCTCAATAAATTCATTATTTCATATAAATTAAAGAATAATATAAAAATGTAATTTTTAGTGATGGGGGTTTTATTGATCGTTGTAGTAAAACATATGATAAGCAATATCGACCATCACCTTTGGATTTACCATTATTAAATGGTATCAATAAAATTGATCAACAATATGAAGAAAATTTAGTTACAATAAAATTAATGGCCGATGAACAAGGTCGTTTTGGTTTTAATGTTAGAGGTGGTGCTGATTTAAAATTACCGGTTTTAGTAACGAGAGTTGCATCCCAAACACCTGCTGATCGTACAATTCCAAGAATATGTGAAGGTGATCAGGTAATTTTTCGGATTTTTTCTTATTTGATGCATACATTATTGAAAACTAATATCGTTCATAGGTAATAAAAATTAATGGTAATGATGTTAATGAATTAACACATATTGAAGTGGTTTCATTGATTAAAGCATCTAAAGAATTACATGCTGGTGAACTTGTTCTAACAATTAAACAAAATGGTATTTTATAAATGTTTTTTTTATCTCATTCCATTTTATTCTATAGAATTTAAGTTTATTTTTATTTTGTTCTTATAGCCTTAATAGATTTTCCTGAAGATGAACCAATATTAAAATATGTACCAGAAAATGAAAGTGAATTTCCATCATTAAGCGGTGACGATTTATTTTCACAATCATTGTTATTACTAAGTGATGGTTTAGCATCTGGTTCTCTAATGAATCAATATGAAAAATTATATAGAAAAAATATTAACCTAGTCATATCAGAAGCGAAAAAAACAGAGAATTTAAATAAAAATCGATACCGAGATATATCACCCTGTAAGTATATATAAATATATATTTGATTTTTATTATAGTCGTCGTAATACCACCTCTGACATGTTATAATCTTGAAATTGTATTGAAGATGAAAAAATAAACGACCTAATTATGTTATGCATCAAATCAATGATGCAATTTTGGTTCTTCAACTGTAATATTGGAACCATTACATCTTATTGTTAGTTATTTTTTTTATCAATAAAATTTCATAGAATTTACTGTAGTCATGTGACTAAAACTCAATAATGTGAATATTCAATGATATTAAGTGTTAAGTGTTAAGAATTTGCATTTGTAGATGTATGTTGGACTGTTGGGTATGTCCTGAAGCGCCTCCACTCATACACTCGTCTTCCTCCCAAGACAAACTAATGGGTTAATTACCCAGGTATATGTTAATCCGTCCAAAAGTGCCACACGTTCATTTAAAATATTAACTATCAAACATTGCAGTAAAGTCAAAAGAAATTTTAAATATAATGCCTTAATGTAAATACCTCCCGCAGCTAAAATGAAATAGTACCAGCAAATTTATTGTTTTTATTTAGATTTTAAAAGACTCACATTATGTCATGTCGCTGCTACTCTCAAAATCAATATATTGTATATTATAATAATGATTTCATTTATTTTGTTGTTTATACCATTGAGTCGTTGACTTTCCTTTAACTAATATCAGATGTAATAATTATTTTTTGTGCGCAGCATTTAATTAGATTATAACTTAATTTAATTTTCTTTTATTTTTATATAATAGATGATTGTACGCGTGTGATATTAATAAAATCAGATACTGGTGATTATATAAATGCAAATTATGTTAATATGGAATTACCAAGCGGTACAATAAATCGTTATATTGCAACACAAGGACCATTAGATATAACAACGACTGATTTTTGGCGTATGGTACAACAAGAAAGTAGTCATTTAGTTGTTATGCTGACGACAGTTATGGAACGTGGTCGACCAAAATGTCATCAATATTGGCCAGTGGCTGGTGATGTATTACAAATGACACCAACATTTTCAGTGAAATGTTTAAGTGAAATAGCCGATGAAACTGGTAGCTTTGTTTTCAGAGAATTGCAACTTTGTGATACAATTGTAATTTTTGCATTATAATTATTAATTATTTTTATAACAAAATTAACATTTGAAAAGATTTTAAATACTAATTATTTTTAATTAACTATTTTATTTTAAACATTTCAAATGTAATTTTTCCATACGAAACTTTCTTTTTTTTATTTTATTTTATAAAGTTCAAATTTAATTTTGTATTTTATTTATATTTCATATAATTTTAGTCTGAAGAAAAACGTGCAATTCATCATATGCAATATTTAGCGTGGCCAGATCATGGTGTTCCGTCCGATCCGAATTTATTTATAGAATTTACTGAAAAAGTACGTACCGCCCGTAAAAAATCATTATTAGAAGAAATTGATGATAGTTTAAAAAATTTTAAATGTTTACGTGATGTTGATGCTGACGCCACAGAAACCAAAATCGATAACGGTACAGATGTTAAGAATGAAGATGATGTTGTTGATAACGATGACGATAATGAAAACAGTAATGCAAGTGATGATAAATTAGAAACGAAAAAAATTGAAGATAGTAGTCCGGAAGAAATTAATTTACCACCATCAACAAGTATTCATCAATATATAAGTGCTGCAAATCCACCTATTATTGTACATTGTTCAGCTGGAATTGGGCGTACTGGTGTTTTAATATTAATGGATACAGCATTATCATTAATGGAAACTAGAGAGCCTATCTATCCATTAGATATTGTTCAATCGATGAGAGATCAACGTGCTTGTATGATACAAAATGTGAGTCAATATAGATTTGTATGTCAATGTATTTGTGCAGCTTTTGCGAAAATGTCAAAAAAAGAAACAACAACAACAACAACAACAACAAAAATATCATAATTTTCAAATTTAAATTAATAAAAAAAAAATAGCTCCGGTATTATAAATAAAATATAATTAATTTTTAAATTGGGATTTTCGGCCGTGTGTGGGTAACGAATATTAAATCAATATTTATCTTTAATACAATTATAAAATAAATAAAAAGTATTACTTTTAAACATGTTGCTGAACATGTGAAAGTGAAATTTATTATTAAATTTGAATAGTTAATAATTGTGAAATAATAATAATTTAATAATATTGAAAATGAATATGTAATCTGATAGAAATACTAGTATATATGTATAAATAGTATTTAGTAATTAATTAAACATACAGAATGCAATACCCGTGTTAGTGTGTTCAACACACTGTATTGGTATTGAAAATTGCATAGTTATCGATACGCCGTTGATAATTGCTTAAGATAAATTATGATATTAATATATTTGCTATATACACGACGGAAAATCCAATTTAAATATTGTATATAATTTTAACAATACTATACGACCGATAATAAACGTATTATTATTTAAAAAGTAATTAATATTATAAAGGTTATACGCAAAACATTAACAAAATCAACTAAAATAATACTAAACATAAGTATATTACAGTAAAAATTCAATCACTTATTGCACATCTTCTTATAAGCATCTGCAGTTAGTGAGTATAGTCACAATTGTATTTGGAGTAACTTGTATTATAGAGGATGTTATGGAATAATAAATTTATTCAATTGAAAAATATTCCAGACGAAACTATAGAAACCTGGTAATTTATGACATCATCGGATTTTAATGAAATTTTGTATGAAGACACATAGTGGAGTTAATTATTAGTACGGTAGTTTTTCTCTCTATAAATCTGACAGTTTGTTGATCTTATCTATTTTTAATGAATTTATATTTGAATTTGTTAATTAATTTTTTATTATTATTTATTTATGCAACTGTAACGACCTTGTAACATATATTTCACATGTGATATGATGACAAATTGATTGAGGTTTCTAGAATTCGGTTATCGATTTTTTAAAATGTGTATAATCGCAATATAAAATTATATGGGCAATATAAAAATCAGATCTTATTTGAGCATCATTGTAACCCGATTTTCTGCAGTCTATACCTACTGTATTTTTAAACATATATCAGGTGAATATATCACCAAAATAGTTCCAATTGTATAAAATAATATTCATTTTACAAAAAAAATAAGTTTTTGCATAACACAAACGGTTGCAATCCAGAAAGTATGTGCACTTGAAGTGTGAATTTTAGCTGTAATAAAATAATAATAAAAATAACATTATAATAACAAAAATAATAACAATAACAATATAATAATAATAATAATAATAATAATAATTAACCTTAACACGATTTCTATGAAATTTTACAAGTTAATAATTTAATTCATTCCCGACTTATTATTTGCATGCATCTTATTAATTATTAGTAGTTATATAGTAATTTTATATTTATTATTGTACGCCATATATATATATATTTATATTTCATGTATTGACTGTACTATTGTTTAGAATGGGTTATAAAGAAACTGTTTGGAATCTGTCTCTAGACGGAAATGTCTGTAAAAAAATTCGACAAAAATTGTATGTGCATTGCATTTGCAATATATTATATATTAAAAAAAAAATCAATGAACTTCCACACAACTATGTTAAATAATTGTTAAATTTTTAAATTATGGTAAATCATTGAATTTTTAGACGCACAATTCGTTATACAAATTATACTTACCTTAAATCTATTTATTTTATTTAATTAAAACGTGAAAAAGTGTTACAATGACAAGTATTCGAATCTTCTGCCATTTATATTAAAAACTAAATAATTTTTGAATATATAGTAGCAGTAGTATGTCAAATAATAAAGCCAATGTTATTATTTGAAGACGAAATAGAACATTACATGGTGTACACAATTGGTTTAATTGAAACCATATATCTTAATACAATAATATCAATATTATATAATAGTGAAATTGTAGTGATTTAGAGTACAAAATTCTTCCTCGGTTATCTTTACTTTATATCCATTACAATGCATATTAAACATTAAACATTTGCAGAACCTACTTAAATAAAAAGGAAACTTTATGCCATAAGTATAATATGTAGATTTTTAAATAGTTACACTGAATTATGTTTATCACTCACTATAAGATCAGAAAAGTATCGTAAATGTTTATAAATATTTTTATTGTTTCATTTTTTTCTTGAAAGTAAAACATAAAAAATTTCAACAAAATCACAAATTATTTTGCCATATTTTATTGGTTATTTGTTACGATGCAATTGTTTTATAAACACTGGCGGACGATAAATTCTTTAAAAACATTTTGCGACAGCCTTCAATTTGGTGACGTAAATGTTTTCTACCATCAAAAATTGGTTTAAATTACTAAAGTATAGTGATAGTCATGAACCATAATTTATGTGCCGTTTGGTTTTTCCGTTTGTATTCAATTATTAAACTGTACACTATCCATTTGTCATTTATTAGGTTTCTTTTCATAGTGGTTTAATAAGGAAAGAGATGTATACACACGCATTGTTTCTCCTTAAAGTACACAATCTTCGGATTTGTTTTTACTTTACCAATATGAGTTAAATGGTACGATATTGTAGATACTTAGAAACATTATTGTCAATTCACATACAGTTTCAGATGAATTTGAATGTCATTATTAATCTATGGACAAAACTTATATGTAAGATAAAAAAAAATTACGTTTATATATTTCTATTGAAATTCAACGCAGAGACTTTGTCAACGCCAAATACATCACTAACATGTCGAACGTTTACTGAGTAATGTTTCATACAGAACAACCTAATATTTATTGTTATAAGCACCCTTCAAACTTCTTAATCCTTCCATGCATTCACTCTGCTACACTTAGTTTGCAAGATAATTCTATTCAAATTCTGCTATTTATTTTGCAAATTAAATTACTGGGTATTATTTTTAATGTGTTAATTAATTGTAAAATCGACTAGTATATTTTAAATTTAAATATTGCGGATTAGGTTTTGTTTTTTTTAATAACAAAGTATTATTAATGAATATTATTATAAAATTAATATTATATTTTCTGCACATGACTGCATTTAGTTTTTTATTTGCACATTTAGATTTATCTGCGCCTTTTAAATTTATTATTTCTAAAAAAAAATGTGCCATACAATTGTTTTTGTACAAATATATTCTCTGTTTCTATTTTGAACATTTTCAATAATAGACAATTACAATCTAATTGTTTCTATGCTGTGCCATTAAAAGTTATAAGGAAATGTATAAGAGAAAATATATATATATAGTCGCTGCTTGTGCATTGGTAGCAACTGCAACCTTCTTTCTGTATGTTAAAATAGTATTACAATAATTATTTCAAATAATATAATTTGTTTGGTTTTTTTTTTTTTTTTAATAAAATAATTGTCCGTCCAAATATGAAAAAGATTTCTAAATGCAAAAGAAAAACAAAAATAACAATGAATATTTTATTAACAAAGTTGTTTAAAAAAAACCATGTTGAATGAGATGAATGCAGTCATAAAAATTATCAATTAATAAAAAAAAACTATATTATTTTTAATTTTATATAGAGTTTATAAAGTCTTTTTTTAAAACCAATTAATAAATTAATTGTGTAATAGTCGATTTTTTTTTTTTTGTATTATTATTGTAATGGTAATTTGAAATTACCTACAATATTATCAAAATAATAAATAAAACAATTACCTAATAGACCTTAATATTTTCACCTCATCCAAATTTTAAAGGAATAATTTATAATATATACAATACAATCTTTTTAACTCTACTAATGATAAGAACTATAATATTATATAAAAGAAAATAAATAAATAAATGGAACATATATTTAAAATAATATTAATAATAATAATAATAATAATAATAATAATAATTTTAATTATAAAACATCAAGTATTTTAATTATTTATTGTCACGTAAAAAATGAAATAAAAAAAAAAAAAAAAAGAAGTAAACAAATAGAAATATTTCTTTTGCTAAAAAAATAACTATTTAATTATATATAAAACATAAATATACAACAACAAAAAAAATGATATAATGCAAATGAACAACTTTTTTGGGAAATTTGTAATTAAAATGTAAATTATATTTTATAAAATTAAAACAATTATTGTTGTATTTTCTTCTAATTGTAAAATGCCACTGACTGCAGTTTATGCAATCCAGTGACAATTGCTTGAAAATGTACTCAAATACTGAATATTAAGTTCTTAAATAATTCACATAAAAACTGGAGATTGTCATTTACATTTACTGATACGTTTTCTTGAAAATGACATGAACTACTGATTTTCTAGTTCTTAAATATACCCCAAAAACAAATTCAAGAAAGTCTATTGTCTGGTGATTGTTCTCTCATGATACAATTTCTTGAAAATTGCATGTAATACAGATTTTCTATGTAGAAAACAAATTTGGATTTGGACCACCAAAAAGGCCTTGGGAACACCAACAAGAAATTCGGAATATGCCACTACCTGGATGTAATTATAATTGTTGGAAATACTCTACTGCACACATGGCGACCATATGTGCAATAAAATAAAAGCTCCAACAAAGATTATATTTTATAACAAATAAATTTATAGTAAAACTTAACAATTCTTTTATTTAATAATTTATATTTAGATAATTTGATTAATTGATACTCCTATTTTTTTCATATGATAAATTTTTCCTAGTTATAATAATATTTCTTATATTTATCCTACGCATCAACGACAGCACAATTTTGATTTTTCTTAACTTCAACATTTATAGGAACAATACGTCGTTGGACTAGATTATTTTTTTTTTTTTTTACATTTTTTATTCATTTATCACAGAATTGATTAATCAAATTTACAAATTTATTTGGATCAGTTAAAACATGATCACTTTTTACTTTAATTTTATTTTGATTTGAGTTATCGGCGTTAACAACCAATTGAGTGTTTGGTATCAAATCTTCAAAGTCTGGACTATTTGGTGAAATTCTAATAACATTTTTATTTAGCATCTTTTTTGTTGACATTTTACTTTTATTATGATTTATAACATGTAGATCAAATTTTATTTTATTTACTGATATAAATTTACATTTTGTACATCTGAATAAAATTGATTTAGCTTCATCGGGATGTTTATTTATAAGATGTGACTAAAAAGATAATTATCAAGGGTGAAAAAAAAAGAAATAAAACATTTTTAAATATAAAATAAAGTTAAAGAATAGATAAATGTATACCTTATACGGAGTACTTTGTATAGATGCAAATAAACAAAATGCACATTTATATAATTTTTCTTTGGCTTTATTGTGCACCAAATTATGACGTCGAATTGAATTGTGATCATTTGTCGTATACAAACAAGTTACACATTTAAATCTAGGCTGTTTTAAGTGGATAAGTGAATGTGTTTTTAATGATGCCATTGTCATAAATTCACGACCACACACATCACATTTATATTCTTCTCTTAATTCATGTACCTTTATAATGTGTTCTTTTAATGTTCTTGATGTATAAAATGATACATTGCAATGACCACATTTTTTAACGAAATTATTTTGATTATGTGTTCGATAATGATTGCGTAATTGCTTATTATTTTTAAATGCTTTATCACAATCTTCACATTTAAATAGTTTTTCGTTTGAATGTATTTTTACGTGCGTATTTGTCAGTCTCGATAGATTCGGTGTTTTAAATGAGCATACATTACACGAATATAATTCCATATCAATTTTATGTTGGCGCCATAAATGCGTATATAACGTATTCCAATTTCTAAAATCATCTTGTCGACATTCAGGACATAAAATTTTTGCATCCTTTGTACTGTGACATCTTTCATGGAACAATAAAGTCGAATTGCTTTTAAAACGCATTGCACAACCACGTCGACATTGAAACGCCGGTTTATCATTATTATTAACCAGATTTGAATAAATAGTTTTCAGTTTTGCGTAGGCTAAAATAAAAAAAATACAGGAAATACAAATACAAATACATTGTTTTATTTGCTTGCATTTAATTTTTGTTTTAGACAATTTAAAATGGAATATTCATCATAATTATTACTGTTGTCGATTAAATAATTTTAGGTATATCGAATCGGATCTACATGCGAGTTCCTTTTCAGTCCAAAAGTCAATAAACGAATGTTTATATATATCCATTCACATTGCCATTGCATAGGTATAAATAAGTGGCTATTGACGTTATCAGTGAAACTTAAGGGCCTCTTACTCTCTCTATTACTTCAATTGAATTAATATTAATTATTATCTATTAATTTTGTTAAATTTTTGCCACTAATAACGATTAATATATAATATCCCAAACAATAATGAAGATGTAATACCAATGAAAAGTTATAACATTGTTTTGAACTCGGAATGGTGTTCCATGTTTGCTGTGATTATAATATCAATATTTAATATACAACATAAAGATCACATTCCTACATTCTGGATCTATGATTGTAAGAATAGTTAAACATTCTCACTCGAGAAGTCATTATTATATAAGTGAAAATGATGAAAAATATACAAAATATCACCTACTGAAAATATTCTTAAGTTGAAGTTATATAATCAATCAAACAGTAAGTAAAAAAAAAACTGTACCGACAATCTAGGGGTACATGTATGGGCATAATGTGAGTTCTACACATGGAGCAAATTTTCTTAGGAAATTGGTGGAAATTGCCGGATGGGAATCCTCTCAACAGGTTGATGTGTACCGAAAACATCAGAGAGACGAACATATTTCTGGTGACATGCAAAGGAGATGGAAGGGTGGCGTGGAGATACACAGGTCAATTAACCAGTATGTTGCATTCAGCAGGGGACGAATAAGAATCCAATTAGGTGGTCTGTTTCGATTTGTTCCCACCACTGCAATAATGGTTAGAGAGGGCATCTGTAATTATTATCAAAACGTTAAACATATGAAAATATAATAAATACTAACTAATTTTCCTTGATCCCATCGGCCGTCCATTTTTCTTTTTAGCTTTTCGTTTACCAGATTTTAATAAATGTTTATCATTTTCTAACGTTTCATTATTACTGATATTATTACTATTTTCATAATTATTGTTATCATCATTATTATTATTATTATTATTGCTATCATTATCATTATCATTACTATCATTATCCTTACTATTGTTATCGTTATCAATATGATTGATATCGTTATCATTATTATTAATATTTTCCTCTATTTGTTCGTCATTATTTCTGTCGTCCACATCTGTTAAATTTTTAGTTATATAATTTGCATTTTCCAATTCATCACAATTAATAATTATGTTATTATTATTTTCCTTCATTAAATTATTAACAACATAAATTCTACCTTTAACTATTGGTTTATTATTATTATTATTATTATTATTATTATTATTATTATTATTATTATTATTATTATTATTATTATTATTATTATTATTATTATTATTATTATTATTATTATTATTATTATTATTATTATTATTATTATTATTATTATTATCATTATTATTATTGTTATCATTATCATTAAATGGAGTTGGGGTTAAATCAATTATTTCATTTTGCCTATTTATAGTATTATTATTACATGTATCATTATTGAAATTAACATTCGTTAACATATTATCATCATCATTATTATTATCACGATTATCATTTATATGCTGAAAATTGTCGGAGAAACTAATATTACTAGAATTAATAATTTCTTCAGCACAAACAAATAATATTTCATCATTAAATACACGATCAAAATCTAATAAAGTATGAATATTATCAATAGAATTATCTTTTTGTTGTATTGTCGTAACTGAATCTAAATTATCAATATTATTATTATTATTATTATTATTATTATTATTATTATTATTATTATTATTATTATTATTATTATTATTATTATTGATATTATTAATGGCTTTTTCATCACAAAATGGTGACGCTGTTGATTCTATAATATTTTCTAATACTATTAAATCATCATCAAAAGTTATTACATTATTTATGGTTGTATTAGGTAATGGCGATGGTGATAATGATGATGATGATGATGATGATGATAATGATATTGATTGAAAACATATATTTTTATCATTTTGTAATTGTTGTGAATTTTGATTTGATGCATAAGGTAATACTGAAGGTGCTTTATATAACAGTTGTTCATTTTGATGGTGATATTTTTGGTGATGATGTAATTGTGATTGTTCTCGATTTTGTTGATGTTGATTATCAACTTGTTTTTCTAGTTGATGTTGATAATTTGTTATAAATTGTACATTATTATTATTATTATTCCAATATTGATCATCAAATTTAGGTCCATCATTAGTAATATTATTAGTTGTTATTTTAAATTCTGGTATAACATAATTATTATCAGTTTCTTTATTATTTGAATATTCCGTTATATTTATAATTGGTTGCGGTATAGATTGTGATGGTTGTGATGGTGGCGTTGGAGGAGTTGTTGCATTATCTTCTAGATTGTGTTCAACTAAATTTTGTACCTTTTTTTAAATAAATAAATAAAATAATATATTTAATAATTTCTTAGTTTAGTTAGAAGGCGGATGACACACATATGTTTATAATTTCTAAGTTATTGCAATTTTGTCGGTCGTAGTTACAAGTGTTGGTGGCTAAAATTCTTTGCGGCAACAATCTGAACTGTAGCTAATTAAGTCAAACCCAGTGATATAGCACATTTCATAAGATATCAACTTCAAAGAATAGTTACTCCAGGTGGCCATCATAGACATAGACTATGAAAATCCACAAGTTTCTGCAGACTAACGATAGGATTAATGATTCTGGAGGAATTAATTTTGACGATAAACTATATGCTATATATCGTAAATAAAATGCTGAAACATTTCACAGAAGAGAACTGTTCGATTCTGAATCAGATTAACAATGTGGTCAATCTTATCACAGCGCGACTTATACCTGCATACTACAAATTCTGTAATGTTAGTCAAGAAAGAAACAAAAAACCATTCCTCATCCGATTATAGCCGTAACACATATAAAAAAGAAATAAGGGCAGTTAAAAGAATATTTTGACAACCTTTTTAAAAAACTTAAAGTTGACCCATGAGGAAGTGTTGGTAAGTAAAATCTTCCACAGAGATCTTGTGATAGCTTCTTATGGATATTCTTGCAGATAATTGATAGATGGAAATGTCGCACAGTTTAGAATCCTTCAAATACTATACAAAAATTGAATTTATTCGAAAAGATAAAATTTATTATTTGCCCGCCTGTATACGTAAAGTATTTAATAATTTAGAAAAAAAAACAGGATCGAAAATGTTTGGAGAAACAAGGTATTCAGCTTACAAATGATTTACTGGGTAAGGACTATGCTATGCGACAAGTCACGAACACAATTGTAAAATATATATATGCAATATGATGCTATGACGCCAAACTCAACTATTAAATGGCATACCGAGAGAATAAAAATGGATTGAATACGTTTTATTACACGCAAGACGCCTTTCGCCGTTAGGAATGAGTAATTAAAATCGGGCATAAAATGTATGGTATATTTTCAGCTATCAGTTCCGACCATTCTGACCGATGTGGCATTTTTTTTTTTTAGAGGAATTTTATTCCAAATACCACCTGAAGAATTTAAATAACGTGCATAGATTAGTTAGTTAGCTTGTGTTTGACCACGGATCATTTACATAATCACACAAAGCGGCAACAGAATTGATGTGCTCAGTAAAGACGGCTGCGGTCATGGAACTTCATAGCAGAGAAGAGAACTTGTTAAATTAACAGATTATTTTAAACTCTTGTTTGACTAACACTTCAGCGACTTAACATCAGAGCGGAAAGATTGAGATACCCACCCTTATTGAGGATATTTCGATCTTAACTACTGGATCACAGACGAATGGAAGAACCGTACTTGAAATATAAGTCACAGGCAAGCGGCTATGATTTCTTACAAATACATATTTACCTCATTTAAATTCATTAAATTTAATTCATCGACTGTTCTAAGATGTAACGTATTTTTTCGTACTTCCGGCATGACTACATTTTCTTCTTTCGAATGATTAGCATTAATCATTTTAACTGGAACTGATTTTTGATGTTGTTGTTGATTTTCTGCAACATTTTCCATACTTTGTATTACATTTGAAGTTGCTGCTGGTATATAAATAAATGGTAGTAATTCATTTATAAATTCTTGATTTATCACTGATATGTTATTATTTTCATTATTATTATTATTATTATCAGTACTATTATTATCAGTACTATTATTATCACTGCTAATACTATCATTATTATTATTATTATTACTGTCAGTATCATTGTCAGTACTATTACCGGTAATAATATCATTAAAAATATCAATATTAGTAATATTACTATTATTATTATTATTATTATTATTATTATTATTATTATTATTATTATTATTATTATTATTATTATTATAATTATAATTACAATAATAATTAATAATTTCATAATCATTATTGTTATTATTATTACTATTCTTATTATTATTATTATTATTATTGCTATGTGCATTAATTAGATTGTTATTAACATTATTGTTTCCATCACCATCACCATCATTATTATTATCATTATTATTATTACTATTATTATCATTATTATTATTATTGTTATTATTATTATTAACGTTATCCTCATTATTGACACTAAATTTTTTAATAATTTTATTACTATTTTGAGAAATATCAGAGATATTTAAAATTGCATTCGATAACTGATTTGCGGAAAATAAATTATTATTTTGATATAGTTGATGATTATGTTGTTGTTTCTGTTGTTGTTGTTGTTGCTGTTGTTGTTGTTGTTGTTGTTGAGCGGCTGATGGTCTGACAATAAATAAATTTGAATTATCATTCAATCTTTTCGGAAGTAACAATGGTTTATTGATAATATCAACATTTTTAATAAAAATTTTACTTCCTATTTTTGGTCTTTCTTTTGCTTGTATGTTTTTTGTAAAAATAAAATTATTCATATTTGGATATTTTTCTAGTATTTGTTGGTTTTGGTATTGATTGTGATTGTGTTGTTGTTGATATGAATTTAATTGATCATTATTAAATGAATTTTGTTGTAAAAATTCTTGCGGTGCAGTGTGAAACATTTGTATTTGTTTGTTGGTTTCTTGATGATTATATAATTTATGTTGTAGCGATTGTGCTGGATCGTTATACTGTTGTTGTTTTTCCAATACGTGCTCCACTTGATATTGTTGTTGTTGTTTTGATAATTGTTGATTTTCTTGTGGATAATACATAAATTCGGAATGTACACTATTACCGCAATTTTGTTTTAAAGTCATAATATCCTCTGAAATATGTTCACTCTCATTATTTCTATTATTATTTAAATTAAAATCAGGTTTTTGATGAATAATTAGGGCACCGTGTTTTAAAATTGAATCTTGTACACAAAATATTTTATTGCGGAAACCATTATGAATATTATTGTTATTATAATTCTCTACATTTATAGGATTTAATAAACAATTATCATTGGATTCTAAAATTTCATCGTTTAATTGTATAATATCTTCAGCAACATTTTCTGCATTACGTTGCTCGTCTTCTCCTACTTCTTCTTCCACTTCTGTTTCTTCTTCGGTCAGCGATACTAACACTTTTTCTTGGTCGTCCACTCCTGTTTCTTTCTCTACATCTTCTTCTGTGATTAATACCTTTGTTTCTTCATTTTTTTGCTGATATTCCTGCGTTGAACTTTTATTTTCATATACTAAGTCATTATATTGGTATGCTTCAGTAACAGAATTATTAGTAAACAATTTATATGATAAAATATTATCATTTGAATTTTCTGTTGGATTTTTTAATACTTCAACATTTTTTAAATAAATTTTTTGTTTATTTTTGTTTATTGAAAGATTTTCTGATAGTCTATTAACATCTTTATTGACGAATTCGATACTACTAACATTACTATCATTGACACAATCATCTGCGTTATAATGAACATTACCATCATCATTATTAATAACGTCATCACTGCCACCATCATTATTATTATTATCAGCACAATTATTATTATTATCATCAGAATTATTATTATTATTATCATTATTATTATCATTATTATTATTAATATTATTATTATTATTATCATTATTATTATTATTATTATTATTATTAATATTATTATTATTATTATTATTATTATTATTATTATTATTATTATTATTAATATTAATATTATGATCAGTTGTAATTGTTGATTCATCATCATTACAATTTTCTGTATGTTTATTATTCTTTATGGTGGAGCGATAATTAAATAATTTATTTTGTAATAACACAGACATTTCATCGGAATGCATTTGATGATCATAGGCTAAATGCATTCTTAATAATTTTTTATTATAAAATATATTTTCACATCCTGGACATACAATTTTATGTTTTTCTTTGTATATTTTAAATTTATTTTTATTATTATAATTATGCAATTCATGAACTTCGTTTATATGTAATTCAAGTGTATGTTGTTTTATAGTTATAAATGTACATTTTGTACATTTATAACATTTTATCAGATTTTTTGGACGTGCTGTTATCAACGACGATGATAGTGATATTCTATTGGATTCTAATTTTCCGTCACATTGGTGTTGATTATTATTACTTATTTGATTATTATCAATTTCAGCTTTAATTGGTTCAGATTTAATTTCATTTGTATGTTGTTTATTGAATTTATTTGGTGAATTATAATTTGTATGATAATTATTACTACTATTATTATTAATATTAATATTATCATTATCATTACTAACATTATCATTATAATTAGTGTCATTATTATTATTATTATTATTATTAATATTAATATCATCGATATTATTTTTATGATTTTTACTATGGATTGGAATTTGAACAAAAATATTTGGTAATAAAACATCACCATTAATTAATTTATTGTTATAATTGTTACAATTATGATGCTGATGTAAAAATTGATCACTAAATATATCATTTTGATGTGCATTTTCAATATCATTAAAATAATTATCATTCTGCATTAAATTAAATCAAAAAAACAAATTTATATTATTAAAATAATGACTGAAAATGTAAGAGAAACAAAACAATGAATATATAAAAAATAAAATACCTCTACTATTGTCGCCTGAGGCGTTAATGGAAAATATAAATTATCATTGTATTCAAAATTTAATTGATTATTATATGTTTCCATTATTACCTTATTAATAGTAAAAATTTACAATTTTCTTTAGAAACAATGATATACAATTTTTTCACATTTTCTTCATCATGCTCACTTAAAAAATAATAAATTTTAACAAAAAAAAAACATACAAACAAATAATTTGGCTATCTTTATTATTAAAATGTCAAAGCTGTCAAAATAATATCTACACCAAAATAAAAAAAATGGAAAATTTTCGCTCACTTTTCCAAGCTTTCCAAGGATTTACAATTTTACATAGAAATAAACGTCAAAATAGTCAAAAATGTACGGTGATGCACGGTACAGGTTAGAATAAAATAAATATTTTACAAACAATTTCTGGCGAAGCTAAATGTCATAAATAATAAATCTACAAAATATAATTTTACTATTGGCTAAGTTATAGGTTACAGCTCACACGCAGGTTTTATTATTATTAAATTACTATTAATCTATTAAAATTAAATAATTAATAATCAATTATTAATTCAATACTAATTCACAACTACAAATCATTTGTATGATTATTGACTAACACAAATCTAATTGATTTAATAATCCATTTCAATAGATTGAATGCACAGGCGGACGCTTATCTCACATGTTTATAAATAAATATATTGATATCTTCAGTGATTATAAACAATTTATGACGAGATCATCATAGAAATATTACTTTTGAAATGAAGGGTGGATTCTCTATAATTTTGTTCATCTATACTATATTTATAATGAACTCAAAGTCAAGTTTTTATTTTATTGTCTTTGTGTCGGGACTCTGCATTTGATAAAAAAAGAAAATGTAAGTATAGTTACTCTCCAACATAAAAATATATAATAATTAATTTTTAATTTACTAATTCTAAAATTAAATTATATTCAATTATCAAAATTAGATGCTAGCCATATAATGCCTGGTCTGGAAGAAGAAATCAAACTAAAATCTGTTGTGAAATGTACAATCAATATATTATACGGAACAAGGACGTTGTATTCATACATGTTTCATAACTTAATTGTTTGGCTGCTAACATTCTGAAAAGGTATTTATTAAATTATTTTATATTTTATCACTGACAATTTTATTATACACTTGTCGAATCATGTTGGTCGTATATAGAAAATATTTGATCAGTGTAGATCAATGATCTACACGAACAAAATTAATTTTAGTTTAATTTAGTTTTCCTTTTAAACAATCAGCACAAATACATATATCAACAAAAATTTATGCATGAGAAATAGTATAACAAAATTAAATTAAGGAGAATAGATAACGGTGAGTATACCTCACCTAGGATGAAGGATAAATTAAGTTGTAGTAGAAGAAAATAGAAATAGCAAAATGATGTTGTAATAGAATACATTTTTTTTGTTTCATACTTCAACTTTGGACATTTCAAACAAATTTTTGTTTTTGTAATTCTTTTTCTTCGTTGACTTTTGTTTTCTAGCTCATAAGAAAAAATAAAAGGCTTTAAGTTATTTTAATAAAAAATATATAAATAAATAAATAAATATTAATAATAAAACGAAGAAATACAATTAATATAAATATATATTTAATTCTTATAAAAAATTATAAATTCTAGAGCAAAACCACAAAATGTGCATCAGAACGTGTTGGTGCCCGGCCGGCATGTGCATTATCAGCCCTTGAAATATGTTTTTATCATCACAGGTAATCTATTGTTATAAAATAAATTATTAAATTGTTTCCACAATATATTAATTATAATGTATAATAAATAATACAGATTTTGCAATCCATCACGTACAACGTGCCATAAATTTCAATAGCATTTCAACATAACCTGTTATATATAATAATATGAATATGTCTTCCATTATATATAACTACTACGTTTCTCAAATTAATTTAATAACTACAAAATGTAATTTCATTGTTGGTTAAATCATAACTCACAGGTAGGTTTTATTATTATTAAATCATTATTAATTATATTATATTTAAATAGTTTTTGTAAATTTAATTTATTTAAACTAAATTTTATTACAAATTTTTAGTTTATATGGATACACCACAACCATCACCACCATCAACATTACATCCCAATTTTCAAATACAATGATTTGAATTGCGTGATCGTAATTATTATACATATTCCAACTCCAATAAGAAAAACAACAAAAATTAATTACGATATGGATAATATTTGTATTATTTGGCAATTCAGCAGTTGTTGGGTCACCAATAAAATCACGTAGAAATTAAATATTTGCTTCAACACTGATGTAATATAATAATTCACTACGAATTCTCAACCACAACTCAATTGTATCATTATTGACTTACCAAACACAAACTTCAATGATGTTTTATCTATTTTAATAGATTGAATGCACATGCTTATAAAAATATTGATATTAGCTACAGTGATTATAAACAATTTATGGTGAGATCATCATAGATATATTAAATTTGAATTGATGAGTGAGTATTTAGTATTTATACAAATTTATTATGTTTCATACATTATTTGTTTGGCTTTCTACATTCTCAAAACATATTTATTATATTATTTTATTTTGTGTTTTACCATCTACACCACAGACACACCTACACACACATACACATACATGCACATTTTTTTTATGTATTTATCCAATCTTGTTAGTAATTCTAGTGGGGTGGTCTGCATCCCATTTATATTATTACAATGAATCATTAGGCTCAGTGAGTTGATCGTGGTTTGGTAATTTATATTGAATTCTGTGTTGTCTGAGTAACAGGCAGTTCCTGTGTTACTTAAAATACAAATCAACCGCCAACCTTAGAATACCAATATCATTGACACTGTATAATATTTTCTCTCATATTTTTCGAAGTTCAGATGCAGTGTCGGCAATTGCAATTTTCCGATGTGGCGGTACCAGTAGCACTAATTTAAATGATTCGTCTTCTAATACCAGTTTTTGTTTGCGTAATACATCAACATGCTTCATTCTTTAATGCGTACGATGGTCAATAGTATAATTATAACTAACCGCCGTTAATTATTTTCTTTCTGTTTTTAATATAAGTAGTAATTTTCATATTAATTGCGATTATATATACCCTAAAAGGTATGAATTATTACTAATGTTTTCAATTTGTAACTGATATCGTGATTCAACAATTGACAACCTATTAGAAAATTAAAAACTCAATGATATCTTCGAAAATGAATGGAGGTGATATGCAGATAAGTTTTATTTAGAGAAAATGCCGTTTTATTGTTTCAACTTACATTATTAAATGAACGGAAAGAATGTAATTTAATTTATTTTGCATTTACTTAGTTGTGAATAGGGGGTATTAGATTCCAGAAGCGGATTCTAATAGTTTATGATAAAAACTGGTGTGTGTATGTAAAATTGAATCAGTAATATTATTTGATCGATTTTCATTTCAATATTCTTAATTGTTTCTTGTGAATCTATTGAAAAATTTTACATTCATTTTATTGATTAACATAATAGCGAAGTCGTAATTGTTCAAGAGATCATCTAGTTGATCTGGCCAATAGATCTGACTTGGATATCAATGTTGAAGGAATTTTGTAGCAAAAACGTGTATTATTCTCAATTTATTATGTACTGATTGATTTCATTATTGGATGTATTTATTTGTTATGTGTGTTGGTGGTCTGTCGACAGATGTGAATTTTTTTACTATAATATTTATAAAATATCGTAACATCAATTATTTTTGAATGGTGAAAACAGTACGAAAATTAGGGACGGTAGAAACAATGGCGTCATTAATGAAGATTCAAATAATATTAATACACTTATTTATTCTATTGGCATCTATTTACTTTGGAAAAGGAGAAATAATTTAAAAGGGGAAAAAACCTATGTTATTGTACTACTTTATTTTAAAAAACCATAAAAAATCATGAAAAACATATACGAAAAAATTTCATTTGTAGTAGTAGAATAAAATGATGATGTTACGTTATAACGGAATAAAATTTTTTTTGATATTTTGATAGTTTTTATAAATCATTAATCATTATTAATATTTTTTGTTTTTCCTCATAAATTTTCTTTTGTTTCATTTAAGAAAATGGAAAATATTGCAATTAATTTTAGTAATAAACATAAATAAATAAATTATTATAAATATAAAGATACAATTAATATTAATATATATTTAATTGTTGAATTTATAGTGCACAAAATATTAAGTATATGATGGTGTCCGGCATTGCAGTGCATGCATTATCAGCTAATGGATTCAAATATATTTTTATCATCGCAGGTAAAATCTATTGTTATAAAATAAATGATATAATTATTTCCATTATATATTCATTAAAATGTATAAAATAATAAAGGTTTTTGCAACATCATCACGTACAGCAGCATCAATATCAATAGTATATAAAAAAAAAAGAAAACTACAACATAACCTGTAATTTAGTTAAAATATAACTTTATTATTGGTTAAATCACAGAGGTAAGTTTTACTTATAATAATTATATGTAATTACAGTATTAAGCCAATTTATTTAAATTAAATTCTTATAGATTTTTAGTTCCAATTGTATATTGTAACACACCACATATACAATGTAGTGATAATGGATAGATAACCACTACCTACAAAATTACATCTCTATTATCACAACAACCATTTTAATCGCAAAATAAATAATCATTCTACAATAAAAGAAACTGTCGCATCAATATCTTTAATATAACAATTAATAGATCAACAGCAAAACAAGAAACCAACACGTGCTGTCAACAACTACTATGATATTGATGTCATTTTATATTAATCTACCGAATGTGTCAATGAATTTACAACCACAATCAAATGAATATTCAAATATTGAATTACCAGCACTACAGCATCATCTTCATTTACAATATTTTGGAAAATAATTATATGATGTCAAATAACATGCCGTCATTAGTAGCATCAGTGACATCAACATCGTGAATAATAAATGCAGTTTACCTAGCAGTTAATAATCAATGTATCAATTTTACCATAAGCGCCAATAAATTTAAAATACAATGTAGAGTTGTGCACAAATATTTGTTCAACGTACGAAAGTGAAAACATATGAGATACAATAATTCACTTTAGTCAACTCAACAGTAAAACTCATTACTAAATGTGGAGCACACATTTAAATTAATCCTACCGTCAAGTTATTAGATTACCTCAACCGCCCATGGTCGTGGTTTTAATAACAATTTACAAATTAGTTTGCCATTATATAAATGTTTTGATTTATTGAATTATATATTAAAATGGAGGTTTAAAGTACGCAAAATGTAAATATTAAACCCAATTAGTATTCCTGTTGCTACTTGAAAGTGAAATGCAACGCATCATATAATGTAAAATCAAATAAATGGAAATCACTTGATGAAAATTAGATAACCACATAAATGACGAGCTATTAATTTATAATTAGAAATATTTTTGTAATAAATGAACAACATTTCGCACACTTAAACTATAAAACTACAAACTACAAAAAATGCAAATTTGTGCCATATGATATTGTGACTTTGTTAATTTGAAGAATAGTGCTCAACTTCACCATATTTTCATATATACACGAACAACCGACGGCAATTCAGTTGATTTATTTTCAGTATGAAAAGTATATTAATCAGTTAATTGTGTCAGAGGGCAGCCAAATAACTACAGCAAATTATGTGTTTCGTATAAACATAAAATTTAGCAAAAAAAAAAAAATTGAGTATTTGAACTTAAAAAAATGCATGCATCAATATTTTTGCTTATAATTTTGGTGTTTAAATATAAAATATATAAAAGGTGACTGGACAATTCACAGAATAAGATAACCTTACACTCGTATATATGACTTACTTATATGTAATAAAATATTTATTTTAGGCTGATCCTCATGAATGAGAACGTTCTAAATACACACATAATAACTATGCAATTTTGTAAATGCAAGTACTTAAAATATTTCTCGCCTTACGTGTATTTACAACTTTGTTATTCATCAGCCTAAAATAAATATTTGAATACATGTAAGTAAATATATATATGAAGTGTTACTCCAGTAAGGTTATTATATTCTGTGATAATATAAATCGAATGGTATATATTTGCAAAGAATCTTAACTTAATACATATTTCATTTTCAGATATCGATATTAGATGCTCAACTGTAATATGCAACACTTCTACATATATCCGTAAAAATACTATGATAGATACCTAGTGCCAAGCTTAACATAGTTGATAGATTACTGAGATCAATAATGAACAAAAGTGAGTAATTTAATAAATTTTTCTATTAATGAATATTTTGGAGTAACAAAGTGTGGTTGAGTTTTTTTTTATGAAATCTATTTTTTTTACACAATGAAATAACTTTATTCACTTTGTTCGATGACCTTTTGTCATCTTTTTGACAACTCCTTTCTTCCTCAAAGAACCGTTCTAACTATTTTATCAGCAAAAAAACAACTGAACTGAAGTCAAAATACAATGAATGGTCAGCATCAATATTGAATTTCTTATCGTTCAATTTCAGAACTAACAGGTATCTCCTAAATGCAATCCACACATTTTCATTTTATTTTTTTTGGTTGTATTTTCTACAATTTCGAACGAACAATATCGTATTTCGTGCTCCATCGATCTGTAACTGAAGTGCAAACATTTTTTCGTATACCTCATATGGGTCCAATTTACCTAGAAATGAATCAAAACCTAGAAAATAGTAACAACAAATACTTAAAATGACTAAATTCTCATTTCTTATGTGGTCCATCCTGCAATCCATAGGACCTACTTCCGTGAAGAGGGTGAATTCATCACACTGTCGTCCTGTTTGCCACCTGACGCACAAATTTCATTTGTTATCAGCATTACCTATTTTCGAAGTGCTTAGTTTATCATCTACCTGCCAGAACTTTGAGAGAGATTTGACTTTAATGTTGTTATAATATTTTATATAAACTGTAATATTTACAAATTTCTTTAATTATATTATTTTATATTATTTGTTTTCGTATAGCAAAGCGGTTCAAAACAACAAAACATCACCGAAATTTGCAAACTTAAACAAAAACAATTTGCAGCTATGAAGAAAATAATATTTGTGTAATTTAAGATTTTAATTTATAAGTTATTTATTTATATTTAAGTTATAGTTTAAGCTTAGCTATATTAATTAAATTGGTTGAATTAGACTAATTATAGGAATTAATTCCCATTTAATTAATATTTAGTTTAATTCAGTCAATTAAAAAGACACCATTTAAATTTTGAAAACTCTAAAAACTGTGAGATAGATAAGTATTGTACATAACGAATTTTGCAGCAATTAAAAAATTAAAGTAGTAATTACGCGCGGTGCATATATTATGTCATGCTCCTAAAAAAATTTAAATTAAAAATTAATAATTCAGCAAGTTCACAATTACAACATTAAAATTCTATAAAATTTTCGATTGTTAGTTAATTAACTATTGATAAAACATTGATATAGAAAAAATATACCATAACTATTTAGTTGGTGGTGATAGCGTATATAAATTCATGTAAAGTAAAATACTTTTTCCATCTATTGTTTATATTGCATATAATATCATTGAACAGTACAGATTTTTTTTAATGTCATCTATTGCAAAAATATGCTAATTATTTTATGAGATAAATTTTTGAATGGATATAAATTAAATATTAAAAAATTAGAAATGTAATTTAAGTAAAGAAATTCAGCTTAAAATTAAAAATTATAAGTCACAACCTTGTGAACTACTTACAGATCAATAGCCTAATTAATGATAATCGGTTCATGATATTTTCTATCTGTGATGTTTTAAATAAACTTTAATATTAATAATAATATGGTGTCATTAATAGCTATAGCCTAATTATATTTTTGGAATAAGAGAATTTTTACATTTTATCTTGATATTAAAAAATATATTTAAGCGTACGAATAACTATGAAATATTAACACGCATATTGTAATCACACGTATTTCAAATTTCGTAACACATTGAGATTTTAGTTTATATAAGCGTTTCGTTTTAACTCTTTATTTTAAAATTGTAATATCGAATCGGTTTATATTTGTGTTATTTTAACATATTACAAGCGTTTACTGTGAATACTGAAGACATATAGTCAATATGTGTGAAACATGTACACATTTATTTTCTAGTTATTGATATAATGGTCAGAAATGAGGCTAGACTTAAAATGACAATAATTTATGGTTTATTGCAAATTTAACTTTATTTTCAACATAGTTTCCGTGTGATCCGCTTATATTCTAAGATTGTATGCCTTCCAATTAGTACCTATTTGTAAAACGAAAAATATGCATTAATTTTAACTACATTGTTCTTTATTTAGAACTGACTGTTTATCTCATTCATTGCAATAATATTACGTAATATTCTTCTGTGATAGTTTTTCATTTATCATCAATAGTCGATGAATATTATGTCATGCGTGTCCCACATAACCTATCCAGCACATGCAACTACTTTATGTGGTGCACTTAAATCAATTTATACCAATTACTTTAAGTGTGCTTTCGATTTATATGTGTGTACAGTTGCATCATAATGTAATCTAAGACACATGTATTTTAAAGAATTTACTAAATTTAAATTTGATGACAGTTAATAATACATGATGGGATAAATCAAATCAGAAAATTTGTAATTTTATCAATGTTATCTCCAAAAACATTACAGTCATTTTATTTTTATGTTATAGGTTTTGCTTTAAGAAAAACAAATATTATATTTTACAATGGATTGAAGAAAATAGTGATATATACACACATCCACAAAAATGATAAACGACGATGAAGTATTTTGTAACCTTTGAAGATTAATATAAAATTAAATTATTTAAATAATAATATAAATATTTATTTTAATGCAATAAAAATTTAATATATATTTTACAATTTTATAAATTATTAAAATTGCTAATGCATAAGTAATTTAATTTAAAAAAATGTATACACGTCTAATTATTTGGTTAATTTCATCAATCCCATAACCTTATAACTTCCATTGAAATCTGAAAAGAGAAAAAAAAAAAAAATATCATTTTTGAAAAGAAAAAGAAAACAATAAAAAAAAATATATAAATAAAATGTTAAGTATAAAATAAAAATAATGTTTTATATATGAAAGAAATTTCCATAGCATAATAAGAAAAAAAGTCGTCTCAAAGGGTACTCACTAATGTGGCACACTATTTGCAATACATAAATTGCTATTTTCTATGCTTTACATAAGCACATCGACATATTTGTTGAATATATTCATGTGTGATATGAATATCATGGGTTCGAAATGCGTTGATGTTCCACACTTATATTTTTTCAATATGAAAAAAAAAAAATAATATTGGTGGTCTTGGTTGAGTGTTTACAATTTGGTAGTGGAATATTAGAAAAAAAAAAAAAAAAAAAAAAAAAAAAAAAAAAAAAAAAAAAAAAAAAAAATGATTATTTTATTTTTTTTTTCAAGTCCCGAAACTTATGAAAAATAAGTCATCTCTTATGGGGACTCCTGTAAAATCGGGCAGGAATATTAGAGAACCCTGTCTGAATTTAAAAAATATGTACCTTATATATCGCGACCGACATACTCATATTAATAACAAGCATAGTGTATGCGAGAGAGTTGCTGGGTGTATATAGCAATATGTGATACGGGTGGTGTGGGTTCGATTTCTCGCCGAAATCGAAAAAAAAATTTCGTAAAAAAAAAAAATAAGTTTCACACAGGCGGCGCGGCCGGGTGTGTTGACAATTTTGGAGTGGAAAAGAAATATGAAAAAAAGTAAATAGAAAAAAAAAAGTAAATAAGAAAAAATGTAAACAGAAAAAAAAAAAGGGAAAAAGAAAAGGGAATTTCTTTTTTGCATTTTTCAGATCTGAAAAAAAGTCAATTAAACATTTGGCACTAAAAAGCTCATAGCGTCCGATCCAATTTATTTTTTCCCGGAACGTAGAGCACGTCCATGCGCAGTTTATAGGCAAGTCCTGGACCCATGACCCCTCCGGGAGCGGAGTTATGGCCATTCTACGGTACCGATTTTTGCGACTTTTGGAACCCCCTAACTCCCAGAATACCCCATGGATCCTAGTAAGACTAATACCAGTTGTAGTCCTCACCTGGGCCTACAATTTATGGAGGAAAATTTTTCCCCATCTACAACAGACTTCCGGGTATGGCGGCCCAAAGAGTGGAAATGCAAATGTAGACCTTTCTTCCGTTGGATGGAACTCTAGGAAAAACTCAAAAATCCTAAAATCTAATGATGCAGAAAGATAAAGGAAGGTTTAATCTTTACGAAAAAAATTATTTTGGAATTTTCAGATGAGAACTGGGGATTTTCCTAGAACAACGAAAAACATCGATTTTCGCATGTTTTCCGATGGGATTTTTCCAGGTTTCCCAACGGAATTTTCCAAAATCCTAAATATCCCATATAGTAGACTATATGACCTGTAGTTTAAGCTATAACACAGGTCTCTAAGTATTATGATGGTCCGACAATAATTGCTCAAAGTAAGGCTTACCGAAAAAAACCGAAATTTCACGCCTTAATAACTCCGACAATTAAATTTTCCCAGAAGCGGTCCCAGGGGAAAGTTGTGGTCCTTGTCCTCCTCTATTGGATTCCCAAAGGAAAAAACGCTAGCTCTAAAACTCAAAATCTCAGAAAAATTCATGATTTGGATCCGTTTTTGCGTCACCACAAAAGTTATGAGACGATTTTTTCAAATTGTGTTTGAAATTCATTGAAATGTCCCAAAACTTACATAAAAAGTGTTTTTTTAACGTTTTGGACAATTATAGGTACCATTAATTGGTCAAATTCGGACATAACTTTTGCGGTGCCTTTTTTTTTAAAATCCAAATAATGGTCCGATTTATCTGAAAATTTCCAATTATCTTAATTAAAATATGAGAAACACATTTAACAAGTAGTGAATATCGAAATTTTCACGGGTTTTCCCAGAATTTTCATTTTAAGTTTTTCATTTGTATGAAAAAAAAATTATGTTTTTATATGAAATTTCATGGGAAGAAATTTCTCGTCGAAGGAAAAACTATTAAAAAAATATTTGTGTGAGTGTGTGTGTGTGGTTTATTTGCAAAAAAAAAAATTTTAATTTAATTTACATACAAAAAACAACAAATCATTTTTTATTATTTAACTTTTTCTTTTCCATTGCGAAATAATGTAAACAAGAAACAACAACAACAACATTGGTGCGTGCGTCGCATATTGTAGATTGCAATGGAAGAATGTTCGTCGAAGGAAAAACAATTAAAAAAAAAAATTATGTGTGTGTGTGAGTGTGTTTTATTTGTAAATAGAAAACTTTTAATCTAATAAATAAGATTAAAATTTAATGCTATTTTTTTTATAGGATTTCTTTGAAAATTAACACGCAATTTCTATTTTTTTATCAGTAGAGGACACCGAATTGAGATTTTCCATATATTTGAAGAAAATTAATGTTTTTATATAAAATTTCAATAGAAGATTCCTCCGACGAGAAAAAAACCGTATAGATTTTAATTCTAATTACTTCAACAAGTATTTCAACGAGAAAATGTTTGAGATTTTATATAATATTGTCAACGAAATAATCAAGTCGGGAACGTACAGAAAAAAAAAGAAAACAACAAATACAAATAAAAATAATGAATAAATAAATAAAAATAATAAATAAATAAATAAATAAATAAATAAATAAATAAATAAATAAATATTACATATAAAAAATTGAAACAATTCGAAGCACTGCTGAATAATTGAACCACTAAAAAATATACACAAATCCGAAATACAAAAACAAAGTAAATAAAAAGTGAATATTAAAAATTTGCTTGACGAAATTTTCTTTCCTTTCCTTTGAAAGCAAAAAAAAATAAAAAAAAAAAAAAACAACAAAAATGGAAAACGAAAAATAAAAACAACTTAAAAAATTAATAAACAAATAATTAATTAATCTCTACGCAAAATAAACTTTAAAATACAAAACGATCGGTGGCATTGTGTGTATGGCACTTGGTCGTCGTAAAAATGTTTAATGTTTGTTTCTTCATTTGGCGTATTTTTTTATTTCTTTTTAAATTTTTTCTTATTTATAATAATATTCCTAACCCAATATTCACTTAAAATACGTTAAATAAATAAAAATAATAAGAAATACCTTTTTGAATGTGTCATAAAAGAACCAAAATAATATGGAACATTGTATTTTTGCAGCACACTTCAAATATTTCATATTGGTAAAGTTTTGATTTGAATATGGCATCTACCAATCATCCCCTTATATTATATTGAAGCCAAATGGTGACACCAATAATTGAACAATATGGAAGGCACAAAAATGCTGAAAATAAAAATGTTTATACGTTAGGATTAAATGATGAAACTATAAGATAATTTTCGTTTTGTTTATGTAAATTGATTAACGTTATACTTACAATTTTATACACATCAACAAAACCTTCGGATGGAATTCTATTGCTTGTAGTCTTTCTTTTGTGTTTACATTTTTGTAATTTGTAAATGCAATGCCAATGAATAAGCTATAGACGTATATCTGCAAGGCTGCCTTTTATCATTATTTTTGCTGCGGTCAAATCATATATAGATTCCATTGCACCCAATCTAAACCTGTATTATTAATTTGTATTATATCACACATTTTCTTATTTATCTACATTACAATATAATATTAATATTTATTATTTATTTACAATAAATTTAATTAGCACAACCAAAACAAAACTCAAACAACAAATTGATCAAATATTCCAAATCCATAAAAAAAAAAAATTAATAAATAAAAAGTTGTGTCAAACGTGCAATTTTGGAAGCAACCATTTTGAATTTTATTTCAACTTTGACATTCATCACGTGACGTGCTCAAATATATATATACTTTAATAGCAATAGCATTGTGACAGAATTTCTCCTCTTCCAAGATATTATTTTATGGTAGAAGAATAATCAATTAAACAATGAGATGTGAATATTTTTAATCATTACCCTGGATATCGACCCAAAATATAATGTGCAGCTCAAATAAATAATTTGCATGTAATTGTTCATAAATCTGTTGTTAAATTGATGGTCTATATCGAAAAATTACGTACGGAACAGTGTGATTAAAATTTTTTTTTTAATTAAATACTTACAAAACTTTTTAATTCATTTTCAGCATACACGTACTTCATATTCTCTAATTCTCGTTTATCTTTTAATTCAGCAAGTGAATCAACAATACTTTTTATTGGCTGACATTTTCGGGTCATGCTGTGCAACATTGATTTTCTATAGAAAATGATATAATAATATTTAGTAAAACAAAAATTAAAGATAAAATAATATAAATAATTTACCGATTTAATGGTCATTGGCAACATAGTTTTCTTCTACATTTTTATTTTGATTTTACAAATTTGTGGCATCAATATCACAAATGAATATGGGATGATCCAATTTTTTTTTTTTTTGATTTACTTCATCTATTTAGAAGAAAAATAATATTTATTGTAATTATTAATATTGTTTAAAATCGAATACACACATTGAATGTTGTATTTTGTTTTGTAATTTGCTTCTGCATATCAACAATAAAAAACAAAATTTCAATGCCAATGAATGAACTATAGATAAATATCTGCCAGGCTGCCTTTTATCATTATTTTTGCTGCGGTCAAATCATATATAGATTCCATTGCACCCAATCTAAACCTGTATTATTAATTTGTATTATATCACACATTTTCTTATTTATCTACATTACAATATAATATTAATATTTATTATTTATTTACAATAAATTTAATTAGCACAACCAAAACAAAACTCAAACAACAAATTGATCAAATATTCCAAATCCATAAAAAAAAAAAAATTAATAAATAAAAAGTTGTGTCAAACGTGCAATTTTGCAAGCAACCATTTTGAATTTTGTTTCAACTTTGACATTCATCACGTGACGTGCTCAAATATGTATATACTTTAATAGCAATAGCATTGGGACAGAATTTCCCCTCTTCCAAGATATTATTTTATGGTAGAAGAATAATCAATTAAACAATGAGATGTGAATATTTTTAATCATTAATTTTAGTTTCTGCAAAAACCCCTTTAATCTTAACAAGGCATAGTTTTTATTCATGTCAATTCCAGTGAAACTTATAATGGTATAAGCGTATACTCCTCATGGGAGTACATAGCAATTTATCCTTAAATCTACAATTATGAAAAGATAGCTGCTTTCTTAATTCAATTATTTTTATAAGAATGATTGACTAATATAAAATAATAGCCCATAATACATTTTTGTATAATATCATTGGTAAATATAATTGTATATTTTATGAATTTGTTATTATGTTATTGGTATCCATCATATTTCAATTAATTAATGATTAAAAACATTAATTGATTATTTCTCATTGAGAATATGCAAATATTTCCTAGGTATTTAATTCTGTTGAAACACAAAAATCCACAATTTAAATACTATCAACTGTAAAATATTAACATCGAAATCAATGGCGAAGCCAGAGGAGTAACCACCAGTTTTTAATATCACTATATTTTTCTTATAACTTGGGTGAAATTAGACTAAATTATGAAAAAAAATTGAACTAATTTTTCCGGAAAATCGACTTTTACGAATTATCATCTTTTTGAATTACAGGCCATATTTTGAAAGGATTTCTTTTTTTGTATATTATAATCCTTTTCAAATCTTTCATAGAAGAGATTTTTAAAATCGATTCACGTATTCAAAAGATATGATCGATTTTCCAATCGATGACAGAGAAAATTTAAAGATATTAGTGGGTACTGTATATAAAGTATATAGGCTAATCATCCATATAAAAATAATAGTATTTTGAAAACATCTAACTTTCGTAATTGCAGTACAATTGGTAAATTGTTAATTACTCCCATGGGGAGTAATTTACCAACTTGGGTGTAATGAAAGATTTATGAGATGACATAAAGCTCCACTTGGTACAAAAAATTTATACAGTACCATTATTTCATGCAAAATTTCACTAACATAAAACGGAAAATCGGTCATATTTTTTGAACGAGTCAATCGATTTTTAAAATCTTTTCTATGAAAAATTAGAAATTGATTATAATTTAAAATTATGTATGCAAAAATGGAAATCCGTTAATGGTCCGCGTAATTCACAAAGATGATAATTCGTAAAAGTCGATTATCCGGAAAATTTAGTAAGTACTTTCCAATTTTTTTTCATAATGCAGCCTACTTTCAACTAGGCCAACAGAAAAATATAGTGATATTGTAATTTGAAAACATTTTCTTGCGCTTCGCCCTGGATCGAAATAATTATTTAAATGTTATGGTATAAAAGCTATTTCATATCACAATCGCATTAATATTTCTTATTTTAATAATTTAATATTTAATTATTCTATGTGTATGCTTAATATTATTGTTTTAGTTGTTAGTGTTTGCTTTTAGTTTGGTTTAAATTTCCAATAAATTATTTATACCACAAAACTTATTTAAAAACAAAATTAAATATCAATGGGAATTTGTTTTAAATATATAAAATATGCTCCTTTTCATAAATAAAAAAAAATGAATTATCTTAATAAAGATATTTTTTTTCTTATAATCATAATCATGATGATGTTTTTAAGATTGTTAATGTTGTTGTTGTTCCTGATGAGCTTATGATGATAATTATGATAATGAAACTGATGATAATTGTCGTTATCATTGAATTTGTTATTGTTGCTGTTGTTATTGTACTATTGTTAATTCATTTTATTACATTACATATTTAGATAATTTTTTTTATATAAATTAGCATAATTATTTATACAATTATTTAAATTTATGCATATGTTGTGTTGCACCAGCCGCTTTAATTACAGTTACATCTAAACATTATACAATTGTATAACCTTTAATGTCATATGTACTTAAATAAACTTGCCCGTAATGTATTATCTAAATATCAATCTTGATCATGTAATTCTTCATTTTATTTTGTACTGTGATATAATTTCTATGGATACTTTTGTTAATAGTTTACAAAACTAAAGTAAAGTACATACCAAATTTCGTCGTAATTGGCGAAGGTAGCTCCTGCAAACTATACATCGTCGAGTTACTTTAGTATTTTGTACTAATTTGTTGTTTTCTTTGTTCCGACTTAATTTCAAAAAAGATATTTCTAAAGATAAACCAAACTGCTACAGCAAAATGGTATCTTTTTAATATTAAAACATTTATAATTAAAATTATAACCTTAAATTTGAATATTAATGCATACATCCGCGTATAGTAGTAATTCAATTCAAAGTGCATATGGCTTAAATTATCCTTCAATTCATTATATGAAATACTATATACCCGATTATTTTTATCTACAATCGTTTAAATGTGATATTTTGCATATTAGTATAATAATTTTTCAATGGACCAAATTTGCTAAATTACATACACAATATAATAAAATTACTGTTTTTATAATTTACAGAATTTACACGAAAGCTTAGAATAAATCAGCATATGCAACGTAAACGGATTATCGTAATTAAACATAAAATAATTTCAAAATGAATCGAATGATATAAGCAGGAACTAAATTCTTATGATATATTGACTGATTTTTTTGTTACATTGAGTTTGATATATTTTTGTAATTTGTGTTATAACAATTAATACCCTGGATATCGACCCAAAATATAATGTGCAGCTCAAATAAATAATTTGCATGTAATTGTTCATAAATCTGTTGTTAAATTGATGGTCTATATCGAAAAATTACGTACGGAACAGTGTGATTAAAATTTTTTTTTTAATTAAATACTTACAAAACATTTTAATTCATTTTCAGCATACACGTACTTCATATTCTCTAATTCTCGTTTATCTTTTAATTCAGCAAGTGAATTAACAATACTTTTTATTGGCTGACATTTTCGGGTCATGCTGTGCAACATTGATTTTCTATAGAAAATGATATAATATTTAGTAAAACAAAAATTAAAGATAAAATAATATAAATAATTTACCGATTTAATGGTCATTGGCAACATAGTTTTCTTCTACATTTTTATTTTGATTTTACAAATTTGTGGCATCAATATCACAAATGAATATGGGATGATCCAATTTTTTTTTTTTTTGATTTACTTCATCTATTTAGAAGAAAAATAATATTTATTGTAATTATTAATATTGTTTAAAATCGAATACACACATTGAATGTTGTATTTTGTTTTGTAATTTGCTTCTGCATATCAACAATAAAAAACAAAATTTCAATGCCAATGAATGAACTATAGATAAATATCTGCCAGGCTGCCTTTTATCATTATTTTTGCTGCGGTCAAATCATATATAGATTCCATTGCACCCAATCTAAACCTGTATTATTAATTTGTATTATATCACACATTTTCTTATTTATCTACATTACAATATAATATTAATATTTATTATTTATTTACAATAAATTTAATTATTCTCAAACAACAAATTGATCAAATATTCCAAATCCATAAAAAAAAAAAATTAATAAATAAAAAGTTGTGTCAAACGTGCAATTTTGCAAGCAACCATTTTGAATTTTGTTTCAACTTTGACATTCATCACGTGACGTGCTCAAATATGTATATACTTTAATAGCAATAGCATTGACAGTTATTCCCCTCTTTTAAGATATTATTATACGATAGAAGAATAATCAATTAAACAATGAAGCCATATGAATGCATTTAATTATTAATTTTAGTTTCTGTAAAAACCTATTAATTTTAGCACGACATAGCTTTTATTCATGTTAATACCAGTGGAACTTATTATGGTATCCATCAATCATTCATTACAATCCAATTGGTGAAATACTACTCAAATATTCCCTTTAACAGAACAGCACGTTTACATATTCCCATACGTATAATTCACTCAAACAGATACTAAAATATTCTAAAAATACATAAAATATGGTTAAATTATGTATTAGGCCAGTAGAACCACATGCTAGTGATGTTTTTATTTTATAAACCTTACAAATGCTAATATAAAAAAAAGAAAAAAACATTCTTCTACTGCTTTAAATAAAAATTTCGAATTACCTTCGTGAAGAGATGGCACTAGCAACGTTAAAGGTTAGATCAAGCGATCCTCTTATCCCATATCTAAACCTCATACATATTCACCACTTCCCTCAAACAAAATCTTTTAAGGTAATCTATTAGCCAACAGATGTCACAATAAGCAATATATATTATCCGATGCAATACGCTGAAACTAAATTATCTTTGATAAGTCACTACTAATTTCATCATTACCACTCCTTAATTTCTCCATACTGTTTTTCTATCTAACTACTCAAAAACCCAAAGTAGAGAATTAGATTCACTGTATGCATTGTCATGACGACCAAAAAACATGTATATTAAAATAGGGATTCCGTACAAACTTCAATCAGACGTGGTCCTCACATGGGACTACAACGTAACATATAATTATCCATGTAATATAATTCGCCGGTTATGAGTACAAAATTACTGCACATGCGAGAGTAGACCAATATTCAATACAAAGGTTAAAATTTGTGTTTTTTACCTATTTACATAGGGCAAATTTGCCTTCCTGTGAATATGAATGTCTTCAATCACATGAATAATCGTTTCGCAACCAGAACAAGGGTCGTGCGCGTGCCAGGCCTCAATTAACGCTAATTGATAAGTGCCACGACCCCGGCCATAACATGGAAAACCAATTTACAATGGAAAAAAAATAGTTAGATAATGTAGCTCCCAATGATTACACTACTGTTGAAATTCAATAATTTCAGCCTAAAAATATTATTTGTAACATTCCGCGAATGTGTTTGAAGGATATTAAAAGGTATAAACGTACCTAAAGAACTGATATATATATATTAAAATAGGGATTCCGTACGAACTTCAATCAGACATGGTCCTCACATGGGACTACAACGTAACATATAATTGTCCATGTAATATAATTCGCCGGTTATGAGTACAAAATTACTGCACATGCGAGAGTAGACCAATATTCAATACAAAGGTTAAAATTTGTGTTTTTTACCTATTTACATAGGGCAAATTTGCCTTCCTGTGAATATGAATTTCTACAACCACATGAATAATCGTTTCGCAACCAGAACAAGGGTCGTGCGCGTGCCAGGCCTCAATTAACGCTAATTGATAAGTGCCACGACCCCGGCCATAACATGGAAAACCAATTTACAATGGAAAAAAAATAGTTAGATAATGTAGCTCCCAATGATTACACTACTGTTGAAATTCAATAATTTCAGGCTGAAAATGACTATTTTTAACATTCCGTTAACGTGTATTAAAAGCCATACACGGGCCTGAATCTAATAAAATAAAAACGTGATCATTCACAGCTCAGAACGGTTTTATCGAAAAGCTTAGATTACTTCGTATGTGATTAAAATTAATATGCACAGGCGATAAAATAAAAAAAAATTTTTTTTTTTTGTAGAAACTCGTTACTACAGCTTAGAACGGTTTTATCGGAAACCTCGGATATTCCTTTGCATGTGAGCCCGAACGCGTAATCACTTTGATGGGAGGCGACAATCCCTGTACTACGTAACATATTAAAATAATATGCTAAAGTGATTCTCAAGATTTAAATTACAAAATCAAAAAATATGAGAAAAAAATAACATTTTGACAATGTCATTTGAAAAAAAAACTCATACAAATTAAAAAATGAAACTAAATTGAATTCAAATCCACGAATAAATTATAAATACACGACCACGAATATATTATAATCTCTATCTTTTTATTGATTTGTCCGACTACACAATTATGGACTATTATGCCTCGTGTAGAGAGAGAAACCAACAAAATTATTGATAAAATATAAATGAATCAATTTTGTTTCCTCAACTATCCAGATGCTTGTGTTTTATTATATTTGAAAATTGGTTTTCAAATATATGTTAGTTTATTAAGAACAAATATTAAATATTATTAATAGATGTTGACAATAAAACACAAGCGTCTGGTTTGATTGAATCTTAAATACCAATACAATTTTTAATCTAAATTATAATTTAAAACTTATAGACTATAGTAACTTACAAAATATTTACAAATAATTAGACACAAAATATACAATAGAAGCCTAAATGGTTAGAGATAATAGGTATTCTTATACAACGTACCAATTTATGTAAGTTATTAACTAATATAAAATATGCTGACGATTTTTAAAAAAACCCAACTACTGCATATTAAGTATTGATAGCTCCGAAAAATTATTAAATGAATGAGAGTGGTTTGCCTGAATAAGATTACATGTTTCTTACATATTCAAACAAAACGCTCTCATTTAAAATTGTAAATTAATTTTACATTTTACCTTTACTTGCGTTTTCGCGCATAATTCTTTCAGAGAAATCACTACAAATATGGGGATTAAACATGATCCGTATACGAATTAGTATAGAACTCCGAATAATACAACATGTAAATAGAATGCCAATGAAGGCAATTTTGTACATATTAATTTAATTCAATTTATACTGTCTCAAAAGACGATTAAAAAAATTTGAAAATATAAATGTGTTTTTTTCGGAATTGTATTCGTATTCGGAGCATGTTTACAAGCATTTAAAATAATGCCTTCATTATTTCTATATCTTATATCGTTCAGCATAACTTTGGGATTAACGTAAAAAGGGCACGAATAGATCCCATGACTGCGCACAACACAAGTGGCACAGTGGATAATGTCGACAATCTTCTAATTTCTTCACTTGTTTTCCATTCAAGTGAACAAATTAGTATAAAACTCTCAATTAGATTGGAATATATTAACATTAAATCTGTAATATTGGTAGGCACAACCAGGCGTAGCCAACAAGCCCAGCCAACTAGAACCATGGGGGTCCCATGATGGGAACATCGCATGCAATGTCTAAATTTATTATCCTGCAACCATAATACTCTGATCGGTGAGTATTACAGCCATTAAATTCTAAATGGAGACATGAACACACGACGCGACCCCAGGCCACAACACAAAAAGCTGTCAGCGATGGAAAATATAAACGTGATTACATAACACAAAGCCCGCGCGTAATTGTTACTTTAATTTATACTTAAAAAAACGTTATGTAGAATACCTATCTATCTCAGATATTTTAGTTTCTTAAAATCTAAATTGTGTCTTTTAAATTAATGAATTAAACTAATTAATAATTAAATGGAAATTAATTATTATAATTAGCTTAATTCATCCAATTTAATTAAAATTATTAAACTTAAGCTATAACTTAAATATAAATAAATAACTTATAAATTACAATCTTAAATTACACATCTTAAATTACACACATTATTTTCTTCATAGCAGCAAATTGTTTTTGTTTAAGTTGCAAATTTCGATGATGTTTTGTTGTTTTGAACCGCTTTGCTATACGAAAACAAATAATATAAAAAAATATAATCAAACAAATTTTCAAATATTACAGTTTGTATAAAATATTATAACATTAAAGTCAAATCTCTCTCAAAGCTCTGGCAGGTAGATGATAAACTTAAGCACTTCGAAAATAGGTAATGCATATAAAAAACGGAATTTGTACGTCAGGTGGCAAACGACAGTGTGATGACTTCACCCTCTTCACGGAAGTAGGTCCAATGGATTGCAGGATGGACCAAATAATTGTGTAGTCGTTGAGAAATTAGTCATTTTAAGTATTTGTTGTTACTATTTTCTCGGTTTTGATTCATTTCTAGGCAAATTGGACCCACATGAGGTATACGAAAAAATGTTTGCACTTCAGTTACAGATCGATGGAGCACGGAATGCGATATTGTACGTTCGAAATTGTAGAAAATGCAACCAAAAAAAATAAAATGAAAATGTGTGGATTGCATTTTGGTGGTGCCTGGTATTTCTGAAATTGAACGATAAGAAATTCAATATTGATGCTGACCATTTATTGCATTTTGACTTCAGTTCAGTTGTTTTTTTGCTGATAAAAGAGTCAGAGCGGTTCTTTGAGGAACAAAGGAGTTGTAAAAACGATGGCAAAAGGTCGTCGAACATAGTGAATAAAGCTATTTCATAGTGTAAAAAAACCACTTATTTGTTACACCAAAATATTCATTAAAAGAAAATTTAATTAAATTACTCACTTTTGTCCCTTATTGCTCTCAGTAATCTATCAACTACGTTAAGCTTGGCGTAGAAATGTTGCATATTAAAGTTGCGCATCTAATATCGATATCTGAAAATGAAATATGTATTAAATTAAGGTTCTTTACAAATATATACTATTCGATTTATATTATCACAGAATATAATAACCTTAGTGGAGCAACACTTCACTAGTATTTACTTACATGTATTAAAATATTAATTTTAAGCTGATGAATAACAAAGTTTTAAATACACGAAAGGCGAGAAATATTTTAAATATTTACATTTACAAAACTGCATAGTTATTATATGTGTATTTAGAACGTTGTCATTCATGAGAATCAGCGTAAAATAAATATTTTATTACACATAAGTAAATCATATATACGAGTGTTGCTTAAGTAAGGTTATTTTATTCTGTGAATTGTCCTGTCACCTTTTATATAATTATTTTATATTTAAACACCAAAAATATAAGCAAAAAAAGTGATGCATGCATTTTTTTAAATTCAAATACTTTTTTTGTTGCTAAATTTTATGTTTATACGAAACAAATAATTTGCTGTAGCTATTTGGCTGCCCTCTGATATAATTAACTGATTAATATACCTTTCATACTGAAAATAAATCAACTGAATTGCCGTCGGTTGTTCGTTTATATAAAAATATGGTGAGGTTGAGCACTATTCTTCAAATTAACAAAGTTACAATATCATATGACACAAATCTGCATTTTTTGTAGTTTGTAGTTTGGTAGTTTTATATTTTATGTGTGCGAAATGTTATTCATTAATTATAAAAATGTTTCTAATTATAAATGTATAGCTCGTCATTAATGTTGTTTTGATGGTTTTCTAATTTTCATTAAGTGATTTCCATTTATTTGATTTTACATTACATATTGCGTTGCATGTAACTTTCAAGCAGCGATAGAAATACTAATTGAGTTTAATATTTACATTTTGCGTACTTTTTAAACCTCCGGATTAATATATAATTCAATAAATCAAAACATTTATATAATGGTAAACTAATTTGTAACTTGTTAATAACACACCCATAGGCGGTAGAGGTAATCTACTTATTTGACTGTAAGATTAATTTTAATGTTTGCTCCACATTTATCAATGAGTTTTACTGTTGAGTTGACTAAACTGAGAAATTTTATCTCATATCTTTTCACTTTCGTTCGTTGAACAAATATTTGTGCACAACTCTACGTTGTATTTTAAATTTATTGGCGCTTATGGTAAAATTGATACATTGATTATTAGGTGTTAGGTAAGCTGCATTTATAATTCACGATATTGATGGCACTGATGTTACTAATGACGGCATATTATTTGACATATAATTATTTTCCAAAATATTGCAAATGAAGATGATGCTGTAGTGCTGGTAATTCAATATTTGAATATTAATTTGATTGTGGTTGTAAATTCATTGACACATTCGGTGGATTAATATAAAATGTCATCAATATCATAGTAGTTGTTCACAGCACATGTTGGTTTGTTGTTTTGTTGTTTTGCTGTTGTGCACAACTTTACGTTGTATTTTTAATTTATTGGCGATTATGGTAAAATTGAAACATTGATTATTAGATGCTAGATATGCTGCATTTACAATTCACGATGTTGATGTCATTGATGCTACTACTTGACATCATATAATTATTTTCCAAAATATTGTAAATGAAGATGATGCTGTAGTGCTGGTAATTCAATTTTTGAATATTCATTTGATTGTGGTTGTAAATACATTGACACATTCGGTGGATTAATATAAAATATCATCAATATCATAGTATTTGTTGACAGCATGTGTTGGTTTATTGTTTTGCTGTTGATCTATTAATTGTTGTATATTAAAGATATTGATGCGATAGTTTCTGTTATTGTAGAATGATTATTTATTTTGCGATTAAGATGGTTGTTGTGCTAATTGAGGTATAATTTTGTTGACAGTGGTTATCTATCCATTATCAATATATTATATATGAGGTGTGTTACAATATACAATTGTAACTTAAAATCTGTAATAATTTATTTTCAATAAATTGGATTAATACTGAAATTACATATAATTATTATAAATAAAACTTGACTTTGTGATTTAACCAATAATAAAGTTATATTTTGTGTATATTTAATCACTTAGAGATAGGCCGTAGTAATATAAAATAGTTTAAATATTTATATTGGATGTATATTCCAAAAATGTTGCATGTCCAACTAAATTACAGCTTATGTTATAGTTTTCTTTTTTTTATACTATTGATATTGATGCTGTTGTACGTGATGATGTTGCAAAATTATTTATTATTTTATATATTTTAATGAATATATAATGGAAATAATTATATCATTTATTTTATAACAATAAATTTTACCTGCGATGATAAAAACATATTTGAATCCATGAGCTGATAATGCATGCACTACAATGCCGGGCACCATCATATACTTAATATTTTGTGCACTATAAATTCAACAATTAAATATATATTAATATTAATTGTATCTTTATATTTATAATAATTTATTTATTTATGTTTATTACTAAAATTAATTGCAATATTTTCCATTTTCTTAAATGCGAGGGCCGAAACAAAAGAAAATTTATGAGGAAAAACAAAAAATATTAATAATGATTAATGATTTATAAAAACTATCAAAATATCAAAAAAATTTTATTCCGTTATAACGTAACATCATCATTTTATTCTACTACTACAAATGAAATTTTTTCGTATATGTTTTTCATGATTTTTTATGGTTTTTTAAAATAAAGTAGTACAATAACATAGGTTTTTTCCCCTTTTAAATTATTTCTCCTTTTCCAAAGTAAATAGATGCCAATAGAATAAATAAGTGTATTAATATTATTTGAATCTTCATTAATGACGCCATTGTTTCTACCGTCCTTAATTTTCGTACTGTTTTTACCATTCAAAAATAATTGATTGATGTTACGATATTTTATAAATAGTAAAAGATTTCACATCTGTCGACAGACCACCAACACACATAACAAATAAATACATCCAATAATGAAATCAATCAGCACATAATAAATTGAGAATAATACACGTTTTTGCTACAAAATTCCTTCAACATTGATATCAAAGTCAGATCTATTGACCAGATCAACTAGATGATCTCTTGAACAATTACGACTTCGCTATTTTGTTAATCAATAAAATGAATGTAAAATTTTTCAATAGATTCACAACAAACAATTAAGAATATTGAAATGAATATCGATCAAATAATATTACTGATTCAATTTTACATACACACACCAGTTTTTATCATAAATTATTAGAATCCGCTTCTGGAATCTAATACCCCCTATTCACAACTAAGTAAATGCAAAATAAATTAAATTACATTCTTTCCATTCATTTAATAATGTAAGTTGAAACAAAAAAACTGCATTTTCTCTAAATAAAACTTATCTGCATATCACCTCCAAACAATTTCGAAGAGATCAGTGAGTTTTTAATTTTCTAAACGGTTGTCAATTGTTGTATCTCGATATCATAGTTACAAATTTAAAACATTAGTAATAATTCATACCTTTTAGGGTAGGGATTTTGAAACTTTAAACCTTACATTAAAAAAAGAAAGAAAATAATTAACGGCGGTTAGTTCAAATTATACTTTTGACCATCGTACGCATTAAAGAATGAAGCATGTTGATGTATTGCGGAAACAAAAATTGGTATTAGAAGACGAATCTTATAAATTAGTGCTACTAGCAGCGCAACATCGGAATATTGCAATTGCAGACACTGCATATGAACTTGGAAAAATATGAGAGAAAATATTATACAATGTGTAAGATTGCCGGTTGATTTGTATTTTACGTAACACATGAACTTCCAGTTATTCATACAACAAAGGCATGATGTGTACGTGTGTGTAGGTGTGTGTCTGTGGTGCAGGTGGCAAAATATAAAATAATATAATATAATAAATACCGTTGGAGTATGAAACATAATAAATTCGTATAAATACTACTCACTTTTCAATTCAAATTTAATATTTCTATGATGATCTCGCCATAAATTGTTTATAATCACTGAAGCTTATATCAATATTTTTATAAACATGTGCGATAACCGTCTGTCTGTGCATTCAATCTTTTTAAATAGATAAAACATCATTGATGTTTGTGTTTGGTAAGTCAATAATGATACAATTGATGATACTACATCCGTGTTGATGAAGCAAATATTTCATTTCCGTTTTGTTTGGTGACCCAATAACTGGTGAATTGCCAAATAATACAAATATAATCCATATAGTAATTAATTGTTGTTGTTTTTGTTATTGGAGTTGTAACATGTATAATAATTACAATTATGCAATTCAAATCATTGTATTTGAAAATTGGGATGTAATGTTGGTGGTGGTGATGGTTGTGGTTTATCCATTTGATATTGTATCCATGAGTATACAATTGAAACTAAAATTTTGTAATAAAATTTAGTTTAAATAAATTAAATTTACAAAAACTATTTAAATATAATTAATTAATAATGATTTAATAATAATAAACCCTACCTGTGAGTTGTGATTTAACCTACAATAAAATTATATTTTGTAGATTTATTAAATTAATTTGAGAAACGTAGTAGTTATATATAATGGAAGACAAATTCATATTAAATTTACAGGTTATGTTGAAATGCTATTGAAATTTATGGCACGTTGTACGTGATGGTATTGCAAAACCTGTATTATTCATTATGCATTATAATTAATATATTGTGGAAACAATTTAATAATTTATTTTATAACAATAGATTACCTGTGATGATAAAAACATAATTTATGTAAGAAATATCAGCACATGGCACATTAACCAATTTGGGGTACGGTATAGCAGCAACACTATAAATGTTGGTGTAGCTCTTACAAAAAAAAAAAACTATATTTAAAATAAAAAAAAACATTTAAAATGAAAAACCTGTATTTTCTTAAAACATTTAATCTTTAACACAAATTAAAAACAAGCCAATTTAAATTTTAACGTATTAAATATAATTGGAAAATGTTTTAAAAATTATTTAATTAAAAATAAATACCTGAATATCGGAAAAAATGTATATTTAATTTATTATTATTTGTTAAGACATTTATTACGTCGTGGTGTGGTTTAATTGTTGTACACATATAAATTATAATTTAATTATTATTTTAATTTGGTAAAACAAATGAATAAAAATCCAAATTAACGAAAAATAACACTAACCTCACAATTTTTTCCATTTTTTTTATTAAATTTTATGATTACGAAACGCATTGACAAACGAACAATTTGATTTTAATTTTAAAATCTAAATTTTGTTTATTTTTGTATTTTTCGTATGAATTGTATACAAAACTCAATGTACTCATGTTCTCATATAGCCAATTGTCAAAATGTCAAAAATGAATAAATATTTACGATTTTGGCTTCGGCTCATGAACTCATGAACAAGTTGATGAAAATGCGTTCAATAATAAAGCAATTCTTGTAGTTTTTGTTCAACTTTTTGCTCAACTGTCAACTCTCGGCTAAATAAATTCCGCTCGACTCTTCTTTCTCAAATAAATATAATAATAAACGTCAAAAATCATAATGGCTGTAGTTCGTGTGTGGTGTGCACGTTAAATATTATTTTCTTAATACTTTTTAATTAAAAAGCATAAATTTTTACAAAATTATGAATAATTATTGTTTATTTATTATTATATTTGACAGTAATTTAATAATTTTAGTATTTAATTAATTTTTTGTTTTTATTTAGTTTTTTTTTTTTTGTTTTAGTTTTTTATTGGGTTTATTTTTTTTTTTAATTGATTTTTATTTTTTTTTATTGGATGTTTGTGTTTGTTATTTAATTTTTGTTTCTTTTATTTGAATTTTGTGTTTTTTTATTTGATTTTTGTTTTTTTTTTATTTGATTTTTGTTTTTTTTTTATTTGCATTTGGTTTTTATAATTTGATTTTTGGTTTTTTTGTTTGTTTTATGAAAAAAGGACATTTGAACTAGATTTATTTAGTTTTTATTTGCTTTTTATTTTTTTTATTGGATGTTTGTTATTGTTATTTCATTTTTGTTTCTTTTCTTTGATTTTTTTTTTTTTTTTAATTTTTTGTTTTTATTGTGTTAATTATTTTTTTTATTGGGTTTATTTTTTTATTTTAATTTTTTTTTTAGTTGATTTTTTTTTTTTTATTTGATTTTTATTTTTTTTTTTTTTTTTTTTTTTTCATTTGGTTTTTCTAATTTGATTTTTGGTTTATTTGTTTGTTTTATGAAAAAAGGACATTTGAACTAAATTTATTTAGTTTTTATTTGCTTTTTATTTTTTTTTATTGGATGTTTGTTATTGTCATTTCATTTTTGTTTCTTTTATTTGATTATTTTTTATTTGATTTTTGTTCTTTTATTTCATTTTTGTTTTTTTATTTGATTTTTTTTTATTGTTGATGTGCAGAAGCAAATTACAAAACAAAATACAACATTCAATGACAATATGGATGAAGTAGTAAACATACGTACGTAATTAATATGTGTATTCGATTTTAAACAATATTAATAATTACAATAAATATTATTTTTCTTCTAAATAGATGAAGTAAATCAAAAAAAAAAAAAAATTGGAACATCCCATATTCATTTGTGCTATTGATGCCACAAATTTGTAAAATAAAAATAAAAATGTAGAAGAAAACTATGTTGCCAATGACCATTAAATCGGTAAATTATTTATATTATTTTATCTTTAATTTTTATTTTACTAAATATTATTATATCATTTTCTATAGAAAATCAATGTTGCACAGCATGACCCGAAAATGTCAGCCAATAAAAAGTATTGTTGATTCACTTGCTGAATTAAAAGATAAACGAGAATTAGAGAATATGAAGTACGTGTATGCTGAAAATGAATTAAAAAGTTTTGTAAGTATTTAATTAAAAAAAAACAACAACAGATTTATGAACAATTACATGCAAATTATTTATTTGAGCTGCACATTATATTTTGGGTCGATATCCAGGGTATTAATTCTTATAACACAAATTACAAAAATATATCAAACTCAATGTAACAAAAAAATCAGTCAATGTATCATAAGAATTTAGTTCCTGCTTATACCATTCGATTCATTTTACAATTATTTTATGGTTTATTACGATAATTCGTTTACGTTGCATATGCTGATTTATTCTAAGCTTTCGTGTAAATTCTGTAAATTATAAAAACAGTAATTTTATTATATTGTGTATGTAATTTAGCAAATTTGGCCCATTCAAAAATTATTATACTAATATGCAAAATATCACATTTAAACGATTGTAGATAATAATAATCGGGTATATAGTATTTCATATAATGAAATGAAAGATAATTTGAGCCATATGCACTTTGAATTGAATTATTACTATACGCGGATGTATACATTAATATTCAAATTTAAGTTTATAATTTTAATTATAAATGTTTTAATATTAAAAAGATACCATTTTGCTGTAGCAGTTTGGTTTATCTTTAGAAATATCTTTTTTGAAATTTAGTCGGAACAAAGAAAACAACAAATTAGTACAAAATACTAAAGTAACTCGACGATGTGTAGATGAGTTGACTTGTTGTTTTAAATTATATATTAAATTTGATAGTAATAAAGAGAGACTTTTTGTAATTTGTGTACGGCACGGTATACTATCATTTGTATTTTTTCCCATTTTTGCATACATAATTTTAAATTATAATCAATTTCTAATCTTTCATACAAGAGATTTTAAAAATCGATTGACTCGTTCAAAAAATATGACCTATTTTCCGTTTTATGTTAGTGAAATTTTGCATGAAATAATGGTACTGTATAAATTTTTTGTACCAAGTGGAGCTTTATGTCATCTCATAAATCTTTCATTACACCCAAGTTGGTAAATTACTCCCCATGGGAGTAATTAACAATTTACCAATTGTACTGCAATTACGAAAGATAGATGTTTTCAAAATACTATTATTTTTATATGGATGATTAGCCTATATACTTTATACCCACTAATATCTTTAAATTTTCTCTGTCATCGATTGGAAAATCGATCATATCTTTTGAATACGTGAATCGATTTTAAAAATCTCTTCTATGAAAGATTTGAAAAGGATTATAATATACAAAAAAAGAAATCCGTTCAAAATATGGCCTGTAATTCAAAAAGATGATAATTCGTAAAAGTCGATTTTCCGGAAAAATTAGTTCAATTTTTTTTCATAATTTAGTCTAATTTCACCCAAGTTATAAGAAAAATATAGTGATATTAAAAACTGGTGGTTACTCCTCTGGCTTCGCCATTGATTTCGATGTTAATATTTTACAGTTGATAGTATTTAAATTGTGGATTTTTGTGTTTCAACAGAATTAAATACCTAGGAAATATTTGCATATTCTCAATGAGACATAATCAATGAATGTTTTTAATCATTAATTAATTGAAATATGATGGATACCAATAACATAATAACAAATTCATAAAATATACAATTATATTTACCAATGATATTATACAAAAATGTATTATGGGCTATTATTTTATATTAGTCAATCATTCTTATAAAAATAATTGAATTAAGAAAGCAGCTATCTTTTCATAATTGTAGATTTAAGGATAAATTGCTATGTACTCCCATGAGGAGTATACGCTTATACCATTATAAGTTTCACTGGAATTGACATGAATAAAAACTATGCCTTGTTAAGATTAAAGGGGTTTTTGCAGAAACTAAAATTAATGATTAAAAATATTCACATCTCATTGTTTAATTGATTATGCTTCTACCATAAAATAATATCTTGGAAGAGGAGAAATTCTGTCACAATGCTATTGCTATTAAAGTATATACATATTTGAGCACGTCCCGTGATGAATGTCAAAGTTGAAACAAAATTCAAAATGGTTGCTTGCAAAATTGCACGTTTGACACAACTTTTTATTTATTAATTTTTTTTTTTTTATGGATTTGGAATATTTGATCAATTTGTTGTTTGAGTTTTGTTTTGGTTGTGCTAATTAAATTTATTGTAAATAAATAATAAATATTAATATTATATTGTAATGTAGATAAATAAGAAAATGTGTGATATAATACAAATTAATAATACAGGTTTAGATTGGGTGCAATGGAATCTATATATGATTTGACCGCAGCAAAAATAATGATAAAAGGCAGCCTGGCAGATATTTATCTATAGTTCATTCATTGGCATTGAAATTTTTTTTTTTATTGTTGATATGCAGAAGCAAATTACAAAACAAAATACAACATTCAATGTGTGTATTCGATTTTAAACAATATTAATAATTACAATAAATATTATTTTTCTTCTAAATAGATGAAGTAAATCAAAAAAAAAAAAAAATTGGAACATCCCATATTCATTTGTGCTATTGATGCCACAAATTTGTAAAATAAAAATAAAAATGTAGAAGAAAACTATGTTGCCAATGACAATTAAATCGGTAAATTATTTATATTATTTTATCTTTAATTTTTATTTTACTAAATATTATTATATTATTTTCTATAGAAAATCAATGTTGCACAGCATGACCCGAAAATGTCAGCCAATAAAAAGTATTGTTGATTCACTTGCTGAATTAAAAGATAAACGAGAATTAGAGAATATGAAGTACGTGTATGCTGAAAATGAATTAAAAAGATTTGTAAGTATTTAATTAAAAAAAAAATTTTAATCACACTGTTCCGTACGTAATTTTTCGATATAGACCATCAATTTAACAACAGATTTATGAACAATTACATGCAAATTATTTATTTGAGCTGCACATTATATTTTGGGTCGATATCCAGGGTAATGATTAAAAATATTCACATCTCATTGTTTAATTGATTATTCTTCTACCATAAAATAATATCTTGGAAGAGGAGAAATTCTGTCACAATGCTATTGCTATTAAAGTATATACATATTTGAGCACGTCACGTGATGAATGTCAAAGTTGAAACAAAATTCAAAATGGTTGCTTGCAAAATTGCACGTTTGACACAACTTTTTATTTATTAATTTTTTTTTTTATGGATTTGGAATATTTGATCAATTTGTTGTTTGAGTTTTGTTTTGGTTGTGCTAATTAAATTTATTGTAAATAAATAATAAATATTAATATTATATTGTAATGTAGATAAATAAGAAAATGTGTGATATAATACAAATTAATAATACAGGTTTAGATTGGGTGCAATGGAATCTATATATGATTTGACCGCAGCAAAAATAATGATAAAAGGCAGCCTGGCAGATATTTATCTATAGTTCATTCATTGGCATTGAAATTTTTTTTTTTATTGTTGATATGCAGAAGCAAATTACAAAACAAAATACAACATTCAATGTGTGTATTCGATTTTAAACAATATTAATAATTACAATAAATATTATTTTTCTTCTAAATAGATGAAGTAAATCAAAAAAAAAAAAAAATTGGAACATCCCATATTCATTTGTGCTATTGATGCCACAAATTTGTAAAATAAAAATAAAAATGTAGAAGAAAACTATGTTGCCAATGACAATTAAATCGGTAAATTATTTATATTATTTTATCTTTAATTTTTATTTTACTAAATATTATTATATTATTTTCTATAGAAAATCAATGTTGCACAGCATGACCCGAAAATGTCAGCCAATAAAAAGTATTGTTGATTCACTTGCTGAATTAAAAGATAAACGAGAATTAGAGAATATGAAGTACGTGTATGCTGAAAATGAATTAAAAAGTTTTGTAAGTATTTAATTAAAAAAAAAATTTTAATCACACTGTTCCGTACGTAATTTTTCGATATAGACCATCAATTTAACAACAGATTTATGAACAATTACATGCAAATTATTTATTTGAGCTGCACATTATATTTTGGGTCGATATCCAGGGTAATGATTAAAAATATTCACATCTCATTGTTTAATTGATTATTCTTCTACCATAAAATAATATCTTGGAAGAGGAGAAATTCTGTCACAATGCTATTGCTATTAAAGTATATACATATTTGAGCACGTCACGTGATGAATGTCAAAGTTGAAACAAAATTCAAAATGGTTGCTTGCAAAATTGCACGTTTGACACAACTTTTTATTTATTAATTTTTTTTTTTATGGATTTGGAATATTTGATCAATTTGTTGTTTGAGTTTTGTTTTGGTTGTGCTAATTAAATTTATTGTAAATAAATAATAAATATTAATATTATATTGTAATGTAGATAAATAAGAAAATGTGTGATATAATACAAATTAATAATACAGGTTTAGATTGGGTGGAATGGAATCTATATATGATTTGACCGCAGCAAAAATAATGATAAAAGGCAGCCTGGCAGATATTTATCTATAGTTCATTCATTGGCATTGAAATTTTTTTTTTTATTGTTGATATGCAGAAGCAAATTACAAAACAAAATACAACATTCAATGTGTGTATTCGATTTTAAACAATATTAATAATTACAATAAATATTATTTTTCTTCTAAATAGATGAAGTAAATCAAAAAAAAAAAAAAATTGGAACATCCCATATTCATTTGTGCTATTGATGCCACAAATTTGTAAAATAAAAATAAAAATGTAGAAGAAAACTATGTTGCCAATGACAATTAAATCGGTAAATTATTTATATTATTTTATCTTTAATTTTTATTTTACTAAATATTATTATATCATTTTCTATAGAAAATCAATGTTGCACAGCATGACCCGAAAATGTCAGCCAATAAAAAGTATTGTTGATTCACTTGCTGAATTAAAAGATAAACGAGAATTAGAGAATATGAAGTACGTGTATGCTGAAAATGAATTAAAAAGTTTTGTAAGTATTTAATTAAAAAAAAAATTTTAATCACACTGTTCCGTACGTAATTTTTCGATATAGACCATCAATTTAACAACAGATTTATGAACAATTACATGCAAATTATTTATTTGAGCTGCACATTATATTTTGGGTCGATATCCAGGGTATTAATTCTTATAACACAAATTACAAAAATATATCAAACTCAATGTAACAAAAAAATCACTCAATATATCATAAGAATTTAGTTCCTGCTTATATCATTCGATTCATTTTGAAATTATTTTATGTTTAATTACGATAATCCGTTTACGTTGCATATGCTGATTTATTCTAAGCTTTCGTGTAAATTCTGTAAATTATAAAAACAGTAATTTTATTATATTGTGTATGTAATTTAGCAAATTTGGTCCATTGAAAAATTATTATACTAATATGCAAAATATCACATTTAAACGTTTGTAGATAAAAATAATCGGGTATATAGTATTTCATATAATGAATTGAAGGATAATTTAAGCCATATGCACTTTGAATTGAATTATTACTATACGCGGATGTATGCATTAATATTCAAATTTAAGGTTATAATTTTAATTATAAATGTTTTAATATTAAAAAGATACCATTTTGCTGTAGCAGTTTGGTTTATCTTTAGAAATATCTTTTTTGAAATTTAGTCGGAACAAAGAAAACAACAAATTAGTACAAAATACTAAAGTAACTCGACGATGTATAGTTTGCAGGAGCTACCTTCGCCAATTACGACGAAATTTGGTATGTACTTTAGTTTAGTTTTGTAAACTATTAACAAAAGTATCCATAGAAATTATATCACAGTACAAAATAAAATGAAGAATTACATGATCAAGATTGATATTTAGATAATACATTACGGGCAAGTTTATTTAAGTACATATGACATTAAAGGTTATACAATTGTATAATGTTTAGATGTAACTGTAATTAAAGCGGCTGGTGCAACACAACATATGCATAAATTTAAATAATTGTATAAATAATTATGCTAATTTATATAAAAAAAATTATCTAAATATGTAATGTAATAAAATGAATTAACAATAGTACAATAACAACAGCAACAATAACAAATTCAATGATAACGACAATTATCATCAGTTTCATTATCATAATTATCATCATAAGCTCATCAGGAACAACAACAACATTAACAATCTTAAAAACATCATCATGATTATGATTATAAGAAAAAAAATATCTTTATTAAGTTTCTTTATAATTCATTTTTTTTTATTTATGAAAAGGAGCATATTTTATATATTTAAAACAAATTCCCATTGATATTTAATTTTGTTTTTAAATAAGTTTTGTGGTATAAATAATTTATTGGAAATTTAAACCAAACTAAAAGCAAACACTAACAACTAAAACAATAATATTAAGCATACACATAGAATAATTAAATATTAAATTATTAAAATAAGAAATATTAATGCGATTGTGATATGAAATAGCTTTTATACCATAACATTTAAATAATTATTTCGATCCAGGGCGAAGCGCAAGAAAATGTTTTCAAATTACATTATCACTATATTTTTCTGTTGGCCTAGTTGAAAGTAGGCTGCATTATGAAAAAAAATTGGAAAGTACTTACTAAATTTTCCGGATAATCGACTTTTACGAATTATCATCTTTGTGAATTACGCGGACCATTAACGGATTTCCATTTTTGCATACATAATTTTAAATTATAATCAATTTCTAATTTTTCATAGAAGAGATTTTAAAAATCGATTGACTCGTTCAAAAAATATGACCGATTTTCCGTTTTATGTTAGTGAAATTTTGCATGAAATAATGGTACTGTATAAATTTTTTGTACCATGTGGAGCTTTATGTCATCTCATAAATCTTTCATTACACCCAAGTTGGTAAATTACTCCCCATGGGAGTAATTAACAATTTACCAATTGTACTGCAATTACGAAAGATAGATGTTTTCAAAATACTATTATTTTTATATGGATGATTAGCCTATATACTTTATATACAGTACCCACTAATATCTTTAAATTTTCTCTGTCATCGATTGGAAAATCGATCATATCTTTTGAATACGTGAATCGATTTTAAAAATCTCTTCTATGAAAGATTTGAAAAGGATTATAATATACAAAAAAAGAAATCCGTTCAAAATATGGCCTGTAATTCAAAAAGATGATAATTCGTAAAAGTCGATTTTCCGGAAAAATTAGTTCAAATTTTTTTCATAATTTAGTTTAATTTCACCCAAGTTATAAGAAAAATATAGTGATATTAAAAACTGGTGGTTACTCCTCTGGCTTCGCCATTGATTTCGATGTTAATATTTTACAGTTGATAGTATTTAAATTGTGGATTTTTGTGTTTCAACAGAATTAAATACCTAGAAAATATTTGCATATTCTCAATGAGAAATAATCAATGAATGTTTTTAATCATTAATTAATTGAAATATGATGGATACCAATAACATAATAACAAATTCATAAAATATACAATTATATTTACCACTGATATTATACAAAAATGTATTATGGGCTATTATTTTATATTAGTCAATCATTCTTATAAAAATAATTGAATTAAGAAAGCAGCTATCTTTTCATAATTGTAGATTTAAGGATAAATTGCTATGTACTCCCATGAGGAGTATACGCTTATACCATTATAAGTTTCACTGGAATTGACATGAATAAAAACTATGCCTTGTTAAGATTAAAAGGTTTTTTTGTAGAAACTAAAATTAATGATTAAAAACATTCAGATCTCATTGTTTAATTGATTATTCTTCTACCATAAAATAATATCTTGGAAAAGGAGAAATTCTGTCCCAATGCTATTGCTATTAAAGTATATACATATTTGAGCACGTCACGTGATGAATGTCAAAGTTGAAACAAAATTCAAAATGGTTGCTTGCAAAATTGCACGTTTGACACAACTTTTTATTTATTAATTTTTTTTTTTTTATGGATTTGGAATATTTGATCAATTTGTTGTTTGAGTTTTGTTTTGGTTGAGCTAATTAAATTTATTGTAAATAAATAATAAATATTAATATTATATTGTAATGTAGATAAATAAGAAAATGTGTGATATAATACAAATTAATAATACAGGTTTAGATTGGGTGCAATGGAATCTATATATGATTTGACCGCAGCAAAAATAATGATAAAAGGCAGCCTGGCAGATATTTATCTATAGTTCATTCATTGGCATTGAAATTTTTTTTTTTATTGTTGATATGCAGAAGCAAATTACAAAACAAAATACAACATTCAATGTGTGTATTCGATTTTAAACAATATTAATAATTACAATAAATATTATTTTTCTTCTAAATAGATGAAGTAAATCAAAAAAAAAAAAAAAATTGGATCATCCCATATTCATTTGTGCTATTGATGCCACAAATTTGTAAAATAAAAATAAAAATGTAGAAGAAAACTATGTTGCCAATGACAATTAAATCGGTAAATTATTTATATTATTTTATCTTTAATTTTTATATTACTAAATATTATTATATCATTTTCTATAGAAAATCAATGTTGCACAGCATGACCCGAAAATGTCAGCCAATAAAAAGTATTGTTGATTCACTTGCTGAATTAAAAGATAAACGAGAATTAGAGAATATGAAGTACGTGTATGCTGAAAATGAATTAAAAAGTTTTGTAAGTATTTAATTAAAAAAAAAATTTTAATCACACTGTTCCGTACGTAATTTTTCGATATAGACCATCAATTTAACAACAGATTTATGAACAATTACATGCAAATTATTTATTTGAGCTGCACATTATATTTTGGGTCGATATCCAGGGTAATGATTAAAAATATTCACATCTCATTGTTTAATTGATTATTCTTCTACCATAAAATAATATCTTGGAAGAGGAGAAATTCTGTCACAATGCTATTGCTATTAAAGTATATACATATTTGAGCACGTCACGTGATGAATGTCAAAGTTGAAATAAAATTCAAAATGGTTGCTTCCAAAATTGCACGTTTGACACAACTTTTTATTTATTAATTTTTTTTTTTTATGGATTTGGAATATTTGATCAATTTGTTGTTTGAGTTTTGTTTTGGTTGTGCTAATTAAATTTATTGTAAATAAATAATAAATATTAATATTATATTGTAATGTAGATAAATAAGAAAATGTGTGATATAATACAAATTAATAATACAGGTTTAGATTGGGTGCAATGGAATCTATATATGATTTGACCGCAGCAAAAATAATGATAAAAGGCAGCCTTGCAGATATACGTCTATAGCTTATTCATTGGCATTGCATTTACAAATTACAAAAATGTAAACACAAAAGAAAGACTACAAGCAATAGAATTCCATCCGAAGGTTTTGTTGATGTGTATAAAATTGTAAGTATAACGTTAATCAATTTACATAAACAAAACGAAAATTATCTTATAGTTTCATCATTTAATCCTAACGTATAAACATTTTTATTTTCAGCATTTTTGTGCCTTCCATATTGTTCAATTATTGGTGTCACCATTTGGCTTCAATATAATATAAGGGGATGATTGGTAGATGCCATATTCAAATCAAAACTTTACCAATATGAAATATTTGAAGTGTGCTGGAAAAATACAATGTTCCATATTATTTTGGTTCTTTTATGACACATTCAAAAAGGTATTTCTTATTATTTTTATTTATTTAACGTATTTTAAGTGAATATTGGGTTAGGAATATTATTATAAATAAGAAAAAATTTAAAAAAGAAATAAAAAAATACGCCAAATGAAGAAACAAACACTAAACATTTTTACGACGACCAAGTGCCATACACACAATGCCACCGATCGTTTTGTATTTTAAAGTTTATTTTGCGTAGAGATTAATTAATTATTTGTTTATTAATTTTTTAAGTTGTTTTTATTTTTCGTTTTCCATTTTTGTTGTTTTTTTTTTTTTTTTATTTTTTTCTTGCTTTCAAAGGAAAGGAAAGAATAATTTCGTCAAGCAAATTTTTAATAGTCACTTTTTATTTACTTTGTTTTTGTATTTCGGATTTGTGTATATTTTTTAGTGGTTCAATTATTCAGCAGTGCTTCGAATCGTTTCAATTTTTTATATGTAATATTTATTTATTTATTTATTTATTTATTTATTTATTATTTTTATTTATTTATTTATTATTTTTATTTGTATTTGTTGTTTTCTTTTTTTTTACTGATAAAAAAATAGAAATTGCGTGTTAATTTTCAAAGAAATCCTATAAAAAAAAATAGCATTAAATTTTAATCTTATTTATTAGATTAAAAGTTTTCTATTTACAAATGAAACACACTCACACACACAATATTTTTTTTTTTAATTGTTTTTCCTTCGACGAACATTCTTTCATTGCAATCTACAATATGCGACGCACGCACCAATGTTGTTGTTGTTGTTTCTTGTTTACATTATTTCGCAATGGAAAAGAAAAAGTTAAATAATAAAAAATGATTTGTTGTTTTTTGTATGTAAATTAAATTAAAATTTTTTTTTTTGCAAATAAACCACACACACACACTCACACAAATATTTTTTTAATAGTTTTTCCTTCGACGAGAAATTTCTTCCCATGAAATTTCATATAAAAACATAATTTTTTTTTCATACAAATGAAAAACTTAAAATGAAAATTCTGGGAAAACCCGTGAAAATTTCGATATTCACTACTTGTTAAATGTGTTTCTCATATTTTAATTAAGATAATTGGAAATTTTCAGATAAATCGGACCATTATTTGGATTTTAAAAAAAAGGCACCGCAAAAGTTATGTCCGAATTTGACCAATTAATGGTACCTATAATTGTCCAAAACGTTAAAAAAACACTTTTTATGTAAGTTTTGGGACATTTCAATGAATTTCAAACACAATTTGAAAAAATCGTCTCATAACTTTTGTGGTGACGCAAAAACGGATCCAAATCATGAATTTTTCTGAGATTTTGAGTTTTAGAGCTAGCGTCTTTTCCTTTGGGAATCCAATAGAGGAGGACAAGGACCACAACTTTCCCCTGGGACCGCTTCTGGGAAAATTTAATTGTCGGAGTTATTAAGGGGTGAAATTTCGGTTTTTTTCGGTAAGCCTTACTTTGAGCAATTATTGTGGGACCATCATAATACTTAGAGCCGTGTGTTATAGCTTAAACTACAGGTCATATAGTCTACTATATGGGATATTTAGGATTTTGGAAAATTCCGTTGGGAAACCTGGAAAAATCCCATCGGAAAACATGCGAAAATCGATGTTTTTCGTTGTTCTAGGAAAATCCCCAGTTCTCATCTGAAAATTCCAAAATAATTTTTTTCGTAAAGATTAAACCTTCCTTTATCTTTCTGCATCATTAGATTTTAGGATTTTTGAGTTTTTCCTAGAGTTCCATCCAACGGAAAAAAGGTCTACATTTGCATTTCCACTCTTTGGGCCGCCATACCCGGAAGTCTGTTGTAGATGGGGAAAAATTTTCCTCCATAAATTGTAGGCCCAGGTGAGGACTACAACTGGTATTAGTCTTACTAGGATCCATGGGGTATTCTGGGAGTTAGGGGGTTCCAAAAGTCGCAAAAATCGGTACCGTAGAATGGCCATAACTCCGCTCCCGGAGGGGTCATGGGTCCAGGACTTGCCTATAAACTGCGCATGGACGTGCTCTACGTTCCGGGAAAAAATAAATTGGATCGGACGCTATGAGCTTTTTAGTGCCAAATGTTTAATTGACTTTTTTTCAGATCTGAAAAATGCAAAAAAGAAATTCCCTTTTCTTTTTCCCTTTTTTTTTTCTGTTTACATTTTTTCTTATTTACTTTTTTTTTTCTATTTACTTTTTTTCATATTTCTTTTCCACTCAGAAATTGCCAACACACAACACCCGGTCGCACACCGCCTTATGTGAAACTTATTTTTTTTTTTTACGAAATTTTTTTTTTCGATTTCGGCGAGAAATCGAACCCACACCACCCATATCACATATTGCTATACGCACCCAGCAACTCTCTCGCATACACTATGCTTGTTATTAATATGAGTATGTCGGTCGCGATATATAAGGTACATATTTTTTAAATTCAGACAGGGTTCTCTAATATTCCTGCCCGATTTTACAGGAGTCCCCATAAGAGATGACTTATTTTTCATAAGTTTCGGGACTTGAAAAAAAAAATAAAATAATCATTTTTTTTTTTTTTTTTTTTTTTTTTTTTTTTTTTTTTTTTCTAATATTCCACTACCAAATTGTAAACACTCAACCAAGACCACCAATGTTATTTTTTTTTTTTCATATTGAAAAAATATAAGTGCGGAACATCAACGCATTTCGAACCCATGATATTCATATCACACATGAATATATTCAACAAATATGTCGATGTGCTTATGTAAAGCATAGAAAATAGCAATTTATGTATTGCAAATAGTGTGCCACATTAGTGAGTACCCTTTGAGACGACTTTTTTTCTTATTATGCTATGGAAATTTCTTTCATATATAAAACATTATTTTTATTTTATACTTAACATTTTATTTATATATTTTTTTTTATTGTTTTCTTTTTCTTTTCAAAAATGATATTTTTTTTTTTTTTCTCTTTTCAGATTTCAATGGAAGTTATAAGGTTATGGGATTGATGAAATTAACCAAATAATTAGACGTGTATACATTTTTTTAAATTAAATTACTTATGCATTAGCAATTTTAATAATTTATAAAATTGTAAAATATATATTAAATTTTTATTGCATTAAAATAAATATTTATATTATTATTTAAATAATTTAATTTTATATTAATCTTCAAAGGTTACAAAATACTTCATCGTCGTTTATCATTTTTGTGGATGTGTGTATATTATATCACTATTTTCTTCAATCCATTGTAAAATATAATATTTGTTTTTCTTAAAGCAAAACCTATAACATAAAAATAAAATGACTGTAATGTTTTTGGAGATAACATTGATAAAATTACAAATTTTCTGATTTGATTTATCCCATCATGTATTATTAACTGTCATCAAATTTAAATTTAGTAAATTCTTTAAAATACATGTGTCTTAGATTAAATTATGATGCAACTGTACACACATATAAATCGAAAGCACACTTAAAGTAATTGGTATAAATTGATTTAAGTGCACCACATAAAGTAGTTGCATATGCTGGATAGGTTATGTGGGACACGCATGACATAATATTCATCGACTATTGATGATAAATGAAAAACTATCACAGAAGAATATTACGTAATATTATTGCAATGAATGAGATAAACAGTCAGTTCTAAATAAAGAACAATGTAGTTAAAATTAATGCATATTTTTCGTTTTACAAATAGGTACTAATTGGAAGGCATACAATCTTAGAATATAAGCGGATCACACGGAAACTATGTTGAAAATAAAGTTAAATTTGCAATAAACCATAAATTATTGTCATTTTAAGTCTAGCCTCATTTCTGACCATTATATCAATAACTAGAAAATAAATGTGTACATGTTTCACACATATTGATTATATGTCTTCAGTATTCACAGTAAACGCTTGTAATATGTTAAAATAACACAAATATAAACCGATTCGATATTACAATTTTAAAATAAAGAGTTAAAACGAAACGCTTATATAAACTAAAATCTCAATGTGTTACGAAATTTGAAATACGTGTGATTACAATATGCGTGTTAATATTTCATAGTTATTCGTACGCTTAAATATATTTTTTAATATCAAGATAAAATGTAAATTTCTCTTACTCCAATAACATAATTAGGCTATAGCTATTAATGACACCATATTATTATTAATATTAAAGTTTATTTAAATCATCACAGATAGAAAATATCATGAACCGATGATCATTAATTAGGCTATTGATCTGTAAGTAGTTCACAAGGTTGTGACTTATAATTTTTAATTTTAAGCTGAATTTCTTTACTTAAATTACATTTCTAATTTTTTAATATTTAATTTATATCCATTCAAAAATTTATCTCATAAAATAATTAGCATATTTTTGCAATAGATGACATTAAAAAAAATCTGTACTGTACAATGATATTATATGCAATATAAACAATAGATGGAAAAAGTATTTTACTTTACATGAATTTATATACGCTATCACCACCATCTAAATAGTTATGGTATATTTTTTCTATATCAATATTTATCAATAGTTAATTAACTAACAATCGAAAATTTTATAGAATTTTAATGTTGTAATTGTGAACTTGCTGAATTATTAATTTTTAATTTAAATTTATTTAGGAGCATGACATAATATATGCACCGCGCGTAATTACTACTTTAATTTTTTTAATTGCTGTAAAATTCGTTATGTACAATAATTATCTATCTCAGACTTTTTAGAGTTTTCAAAATTTAAATGGTGTCTTTTTAATTGACTGAATTAAACTAATTATTAATTAAATGGGAATTAATTCCTATAATTAGTCTAATTCAACCAATTTAATTAATATAGCTAAGCTTAAACTATAACTTAAATATAAATAAATAACTTATAAATTAAAATCTTAAATTACACTGCAATTATTTTCTTCGTGGCTGCAAATATGTTTGTTGTTTTTGTTGTTTTAATTCTGCACATTTTGACGAATTTTCACTTGCATAATCGCTTTTCTATAGGAAAACCAATAAACAAATTTTGAAATATTAAAGTTTATATAAAATATAATAAAAACATGTAAGTCACATTGACGTGTGCGGTCTTAAAGTCACAGTAACGCGGTTGGTTTAATTTATAAAACCAAGGTTTCTGACAACACACGGAATACGTGAAGTTCTACTACCGCAACTGTAATTAACATTTTGTAAACACCATATGCGTCACACACTATGGACTAATCAATAGAATTATGAAAACATCTATCTTTCATTAATTGCAGTTCAATAGGTGGATTGTTATATAGTAATGTACTAAATTGGCTGTAATGAATGTTTAGTATATGCCATAAACTCCACTTGGAGTAATATGACTTGCTATAAGCACCTCACGCCTGGAGTAGCGTGACTTGTTAATCAGAGATTAAACAATATCTGTACACACAACACTACTATGGGATAATCACCTATATGATTTTTTGCTGATAAAAGATTCAGCGAAGTTCTATGAACAAGAAATGATAGAGTTGTCAAAAAGATCTCAAAAGACTACGATTTGGTTTTTTTTGTGGTACAAGAGATTTAATCATAAGTTTTCATTTACAAAAAAAAAAAAATAATAATAATTAAATGACTCACCTCTGTACCCTGTTACTGTTGGTATCAGTAATCAATCAACTATGTTGAGTTAACATTCTTGTTAATCTTCTAATTTGTCTGCGGACATCTGTTATTTATTACAGATCTGCGCATCTTATCGAAATCTGAAAATGAAATATGTATTGAGTTAACGTTCTTTGTAAATATACCACTAGCGATTCTATATATATATTATTCAGTCACCTGTTATAGTTAATTAATTGCAAAAATGTTCCTAATTACAAATTCATAACTCCTTATTGAATGTATGTTTTAGTGTTAAAATACTACTTCAGTTTAACATGTACACGTACTTTCATCCGGCGATTAAATATGAAATTGATACATATATTGTAACATTTATAACAGCAAACAAATTGATAAATTGTTATTAACCAAACTAGACAGTAATTAACGTTTTGGTGCACCACTGCTGATGTAACAAAGATTTCCTTCTAATAAGTTTTGCTATTTACTAAAATTTGAGTAATTTTTCATCTCATATTATTCAAACGTTTTCAAATGATTTTTATATGAAAATAAATAATAATTTAATAATCGTTCGTAATCTCTGTAATCTGAAATTAATAATACTTAATTATTTAATTAAAAATTAAATATAATACGAAATAATTGAGAATTTACCTACGATTAGATTTATCCATAGTATTAAATTTTCATTTATATTTAATTTATATTCCAAAAATTGCGCATTTACAGGTTATGTTTAAGCATTTCAGTTTTCCTTTGATATATTAATGTTGTTGTACGGGATGATGTTACAAAATCTGTATCTTTATTATGTATTATACATTTTATTGAATACATTTAATAATTAAACAATTAAATCATTTATTTTATAACAATAGATTACCTGTGATGATAAAAACATATTTCATGTGCTGATAATGCACATGTCGGCCGCACACCAGCACGTTCTGATGCACATTTTGTGGTTTTGCTCTAGAATTTATAATTTTTTATAAGAATTAAATATATATTAATATTAATTGTATTTCTTCGTTTTATTATTAATATTTATTTATTTATTTATATATTTTTTATTAAAATAACTTAAAGCCTTTTATTTTTTCTTATGAGCTAGAAAACAAAAGTCAACGAAGAAAAAGAATTACAAAAACAAAAAGTGATTGAAATGTCCAAAGTTGAAGTATAAAACAAAAAAAAATGTATTCTATTACAACATCATTTTGCTATTTCTATTTTCTTCTACTACAACATAATTTATCCTTCATCCTAGGTATATATACCTCACCGTTATCTATTCTCTGATTGTTTAAAGGAAAACTATATGAAACTAAAATTAATTTTGTTCGTGTAGATCATTGATCTACACTGATCAAATATTTATTATATACGACTAACATGATTCGACAATTGTATAATACATTTTGTATGTGTGGAGTCAGTGATAAAATATAAAATAATTTAATAAATACCTTTTCAGAATGTTAGCTGCCAAACAATTAAGTTATGAAACATGTATAAATGTATTGTCCTTGTTCCGTATAATATATTGATTGTACTTTTCACAACAGATTTTCGTTTGATTTCTTCTTCCAGACCAGGCATTATATGGCAAGCATCTAATTTTGATAATTGAATATAATTTAATTTTAGAATTAGTAAATTAAAAATTAATTATTATATATTTTTAAATGTTTTAGTTTACAATACTTACAATATTGTTTGTCCCAACCACAAAGACAATAAAATAAAAACTTGACATGAACTGCTGCTCATTGTAAATGTCGATGAACAATTAATAATAGAGAATCCATCCTTCAATTCAAATTTAATATTTTTATGATTGTGGCGCTCCATAAATTGTTGATAATCATAAATACTGTATAAAATTATGTTAAATTTATTATTTAAATATATTAAAAATAAAAATAATTAAAAGAAAATAAAAGAAAAAACCAAAACAAAAGAAAAAAAAAAAAAAACCAATGAAACAAATCTCTGGTAATATAAATTTAGTATAAAATTTTTGTGTTTTATTTTATTTAATTTAAAAAGCGCTTCAAATTTGAAGAATATTTATATAATTATATATAAAGTATAATAATTATTATTAAATAAATATAGTACACAAATTAATTATAAATAAAATATAAATTTTATAGAAAGTGTTTTTTCTTTGTTTTTGTATTATTATTATTATTATTAAAATATTAAAAATAATGAAGTCAAAATGTTTTTTTAAGTACAAATTGTTTTTAGTTTTGTTTATTTATATTTATCTTTTTTTTTTTTTACACTGTACAAATTTGATTTGAGTTTTTATCTATATATTTTAATATTAAATAGTAAAAATGTTAATTATTATTTTGCTTTTATAAATATAATTATTTTTTAACACTCGCATCAATTTTTATTGCAGCAAAAATATGAGAAACATTATGCCGGCCGCAAACAGATAACGTGATGTTGCGTATATATGGGGGGGGGGGGGGGGCGGCGGCTTGCACTGCTGTATAGAATTATGCCTAATAATATAGAATTAAAATTTAAACAGACAAACAATATGATGAAGCATCGAATATATGTTAAGATTTTTTAATTAATTGTTTGTTATTCAACGATTTTTTTGTTCTTCTATCAATATTATTTCAGACCTTACCATAACGTTCGTTTTTCTTCATTCCAAATTAACGCATTTTTAATAGTTTTTTAAGTGCATACAAATTTTTTAAAATATTTATATATCCCAATTTTTAAATGGTTATTTTTTAATCACAATATACATTGCAATTATTATAGATTTTAACGCGAAAATGTGAAAATGTGATAATTTGATTTAGTTATAGCATTATATGTGTGATAGTTAATTTCTATCTAAAGTTTATACGAAATATTCGTAATAATTTATAATATATACTTCCGTATAGGTATTGTAAAAATTTACACTTAAAATCTATGAAACTATGCAATTCATCCACGTTCAATTACAAACATATACATAACTAATTATATAGTATTCGCACACAATCAGTTGTTATACGAAATTAAATATTTGAATTTAAATCATTAGAATATATATAATATCTTTCCCAAAAACACCATATGTAATTTCGCACTTATCCCATTTCTTTATATATATATTATTTATCAGCCCAGAGCTGTTTTTTACACCATTTTAATTGACAAAACAATTATGTGTTACATAGCAAATTTGGATGACAAATTTCCATTTATTTTTTATATAAAATTATTAAGAAAATTTGAATTCGATTAATATATTCATATTTTCGCTGTAAGCGAAATTTTATTTGAAGAATATGGCATTTTATTATAAAATTAAATAAAGGATATTCATCTCAAACATATACAAAATAAAAGAACTGATGATAAAACACGAAATTATATATAAATAGTATTAAATATTATTATTATTATATTATTATAAATTATATATATTATTTGAAGACATGAAACAACAAAAAAAATTAAATATGGCGCAGAGATATTTATACGGAAAAACATATAAAGAACAAAAAAAACTATAATTAATTTTAACAATTACTATAAAATAGAGTTTTTTTTACTTCCGGTAGAATATACAAAAATAAATAAATGCAAATATAAAAAAAAAAACACGAAAAATGAATAATTATAATTTTTTGTGATGTGCAACTTATGTTTTTGATGTCAATAATAAAAAAAAAAATAAATAAAAGTGTGTGTTTTAAAAATATTAAAAAAAAAACAATTTGCTTGCATTTAAATTTTTTAAAATAAACCACGTTCTTTTTTTAATTTAGTTTGTTTCCACAATGGAATACATTCAAATTCCGATCGTGTCATTCCCAACAAAGATTCAAAATCTATATCATTTAAATAGATTTCAAGTCTTGTTGGATCAACACCTTCCGGTAATGGTCTTGCTAATAATACATTTAATGGATACATTTTTTGTGATAATTGTGCAAGTGCTTCTATAATTGGAACAGCTACTTCACTACGTCCATCCTATTTAAAAAATAAAAATATTAAATTAAAAATATTAATTAAATTATTTTATTAAAATTATATTTTTATTCATTTTAAGAATCCACGCATTCATATTGGAAAATGCCATTTGTAATATGCAGCTATATGCAGCTATATGCAGCTTTAAAGTAGAGCACCAAAACACCGACAAAAAATTAACACAGAAGATATGGTGGTTTCTGTAAGTAGTAAACAACTCAATCGAACAGGATCTAGAATTAGATAATCATTTTTGACTATAATTCAGATTGTATTTGTCAGTGGGAAACCCAACTATCAATAAACAGTTTATCCATTAACAATCACAGCAAGCACTTCTGGTAGACTCATTTCGATTGGATAATTGTAGCCGTTTAATATATCCATTATCAATATACACATCACATGTTAAAATAAACAGTATATAAACGTTGTCAGTAAATACCTTAACTTCAATTTGGATCCAAAGTATCCATTCATATGTTAATATAATATGATCGTTTGAGTATTTTTCTTAATAAATTGTTTAAATTTTTTGGTTGTCTTTAGTCTTACAACATTTCCCCAGTACATTATCGTATTTTCGTTGGGCCACCTACAAATCTATTTTATTAAATCTACAACAAAAAACCACGACGATCCATAAAAATTAGCCTATGAAATTTTACACGCAATATATGCTGGCACCCAGACGACTCAAATGTAAATATTTGTAGTCAGTTCATTTATAGGGTTTCATGACAGCCGCCGATGAGATGAGGAAATATAAAAATAATTTAAATAACATTTTAAGATATGTGTTCACATACACAACGAATAAAAAAAAATTGTATAGAACAACCGTCGTCGAATTCTTATATACAAATATTATTTAAGTATCCCATTAAAATTTACCTGTTTATTTATTTCGGCTATGTCATCACGATCAGTCCATACTGGAAATATTGATGTAAATTCTAATGGTTCCAAACCCGCCCAAATTATATTACCCTTAATATGATTTTTATTCATATCAATTTCATCGGTTCCATTTGATTGATCATCGCCACCATTTTCTTCTGTTTCGAAGGAAGACGATGACGATGACGACGACGAAGACGCCGATGATGATTCGCTATTACATTCGGAAACTTTTCTAATTTTCTTATTATTAGTTGAATTTATAATTTTATGTTTTGAATTCCAATATAAAACAGCAGTTTCCATAGCCGCTCTTCTTTCACTTTGCCATCGCATTTCACCCGAACGATTATCGGTTGATTGTTGATCATTTTCATCTATTTAAAAGAAAAAAAAAAAAAGAAAACAAAACGTATAAAAAAAAAAAGGAATTGAAATAAAAAAAACTTTTAAAACATACTATCATTATCTTCTTTTGGCCACCATCCTTGCCATAACCACATCATGTGCCCATTATCAATCATAAAAATAGTTGGTTGACGTGCATTATAAAGAATTTCTTGTTTAAATGGAAATGAATTTGTTAAATCTTTAGTTCTACAATAAATACAAAAATTATTATTAAATATTTGTTATTCACTGTCGCACATCAAATATAGAGTACATCGCAAAACAATGTTACCTTAATTGACTTAAAATTTCAACACCTTCAAATTTACCATTATTTGTACTTGATAAATGAAATATTCGTGGTGTAAAATTATACAATTCATTTGAATTTAATAAACTATAATATAATTTTCTATCCATTTCTTTTTTTACTACTCCAAGGGCTGTATAAAAATCATCGGATTCTGTTCCTTCCGTCATTGCAGTTATATTAATATTACCTACATTTTCGGTAAATAATTCTTTACAACAGTTATTTTTAATATCTTCCGAAACTTTTACGGCCAAATCAATTGTATGTTTTAAACTTTTACATCCATGCCAAATTATAATATCACCTAATTCGCCATTTATTAATAGTAAAGATGTACGAGATCGTAATTGTTGTATGTTACAATTAATTTCCATCAGAATTGTTTCATATAAATCATTTCCGGTCAATAAAAATAATCTCCATTTACATTTATTTTGTTCAATAAAATCTTTTCTACCCAAATGTATAAACATTATTTTAAATAAACGTAAAAATGCTGTTGGTTCATCGCCTTGACTAAGTCTCATTTGTGCACCTTTTTCTTTATCCAATTCAACGGTTAATAAGGCTGCAGCTCCTTTTTCATTTGCACTAGCCGTTATACCTTGCCAACAAAAATATACCGAACGATCTCTGCCAACTGTACTACGTTTAGATACTTGACCGCTTAGCTCACGTACCGTTACCGATATTTGATAAATCCAACGTATAATATAACTTTCAGATGAATAAAAATGACCATATGATGTTTCTTCAATACTATCATAATTAAATTCATTTATACGCCATTTTACTATAGATTTTGTTAATATATCAAAATGTCGCATTGTATCCGTGTCATAATAAAAATTACCACGTCCTAAATTTGAATTTTCTAATATTAAATTTGGTTCTGTGTATGGTTCACCATTAAATAGTTTCAAACCATCTAATGGCACAAATTGTTTATCTTCACCACCACCACCACTTAGTAAATAATCTTTTTTTAAATCATCACGTTCATATTCAGGCCAATCCGAAAATTTCTCTTTAAATAATATTGATTCCATAAATTGTGTAATCTTTGCTAAAATACACCATTCCGGCAATTTACCAAATTTTTCCAATTTATTATTTTTTATACGATCGCCAGCAAATTGTGAATAATTTATCGGATTTAATTCACACATTTCATAATCATATTCATTTGTAAATAATTCTTGCGCCAACCGTAATGCAGCCCGTTTTGCATCGGATGATGCTGATTTACCATTCCATACATACACCTCGGAACCAAAATTAAATACCAATACTTTTTTTGTATTTAACATTTCAACTTTTGGTATTGAACCCCAATATTTTTCAATTGGTATTAATGTATCATCACAAAATTCATACATCATATTTGTTTCAATTAAACATGATTCAAATAAATCATCTTCATCCGAGTGACCAGAATCGGGTATTTGATAATCATCTGGTTTACCTAATATTTTCCAAAATTCTATTGTATGTCTACGAATACTACCAACACCACCACCACCACCACCACCATCATTTATCACAATTTCTTTGGTTGCCGAACAACCTAAATCTTTATTTTCTATAATATAATAACATATATTTTTACTTCGGGATTTTTCAATAACATTTGCATAATTGCCAATATAACGATAAAGTTGATTTCCAGCTATTAATATAAAACAATCACCATTATTTAGTGATTTATAAGTTGGTTCGACTAGACGTGTTTGTATGTGTGTACGACCTTTTATATGTAATAACATAATTGATTTGTATGGCAACCATGAACGATTTAATGGTAAACTACTTGATTTTAAATTAACAGATTTAAAATCTTCAATAGATGCTAGTCCAGCTAACGCTTCTATTGCTAAATTACTAGTACGTGCAACTGTGTAAATATTAGAAAAAATGTTAATATTCTGATATAATGCGAATAAATATTATATGATAAATATATTATAAAAGTAGACTTACTTGATTCTAATTTTAATCTTTTCAATTCTTTATCAACAATTCCAGTCTTTATCTCTGTATATTCACTTTGTAAATCATTACGGGCAGCTAATGTTTTCAATGGATTTCTAGCTGCACGTCTACCTTTAGGTCTCTGTACAGCGCGCTTTTGACTTAATCTATAAGTAATTATATGTAATAAAAAAAATAAAATTAAAAACCATTATATTGATAAGATTTGTGGAATTGAAAAATTTTGATGACTTTCTGGAGAAACACTTAAAAACATTTTTGTTAAACTTAGAGACATGGAAATCGTTCAGAAGGAATTTCATTAACAGATAATTCTATGAAAGTAATTTTTATAGTGTCTCTTGTAACCATTATACAAAAGAACGATACTACATAGGCTGCGATATCCATTGAGAACAGCATGACACAATGGTATACACATACCAACTTCATTCTAACGTTAATATATATTTATTGGGTAGGTAGTTGATAATTAATATATCATTTATCTATAAGATTGAAAGTTTGAGATAAAATGTAATAATTTATACATTAATTTATATTTACTTTTCTGTAGATTGTATTGCATCGAAATCAGCAATTTCAACACCTTCTTGTATCACAGTAGTTTGTATACGGGTAAAAAATTTTGAAAATGTTTCATCATCATCGGCTTTTGGTACTTCAACTTTTGAACCGATAAATAATTGTTTTTCTTTGACATTATGATTTAATGATTGATTTCCATTTAATTTAGATTCATCATTACTATCATTATTATTATTATCATTTCCATTATATTCTTCATCCTCACATGGTACACTTAAACTTCGTTTAAATATATTTAGTTTGTCAGTTGTCATTGGTGATGATGTCGATGATGATGATGATGATAACGGTGATGATGATGTAACTACTGTTGTTTGCATCATCATTGATGGACTTTTTGCTAAACCAAGTTGGGGTTGATTTGCACTTTTTAATGTAACTGGTGGTGGTGTCTTTTTTACATCAGATTTATTAAATTGTAATTGTATCGGTGATTTTGATTGCAGTCGTCCAGCAACTGTAAATTTCGTTGCATCTGATTGTTCTACATTGTTTAAATAAAGGTAAAGAACAAATACGGAAAAAAATTAAATGATTTTTGCATCAAATTAAAAATTATAAATTATTTATATTTTTAAAAAAAAATTAATTTCATTTACCAATTCGATTTTTCCATCCCTCGGAAGCATTTTGAATTTTTGCCAAGCGATCAACAACATTTCCACCTTGTGCTAAAATTATATTTGGTTCTTTCTTTGGCGATTGAAATGAATGTGACAGCGATATTGCTTCCTATATAAAATAAAAATATAAACTATTATTTTAATTTAATTTATGTATAATTTTCAATGTTATAATATAATACATTATCATTCAAGCAATCTTAATTCAGATAAAACAATAATCAAATATTTATGGTGTAGTGAGTTTCAAAAGAATGAATAAAAGAAAGTTTTCCAAAACAGATGAAGGGCTGAAACGGATTACGTATATTATCTAAATTGTAATCCAATCAGTTCTTCATATGAATAGAGTATACAAGCGCAAAGAGACTTACTTTTATATCGACTATAAGAAGACAACCGGTCGACGATATTGTGATGAGCTCATTTGAAGTGATTAATATCCGAAAAATCTACCAAATCATTTATTTAGTGTACGGAGTGCAGAAGCACCATACAAATAAACATTCAAAATGTTTTTCTGTGCCGTTTTAATGCTTAATCCTTTTTCAAAACTCGAATAACATATAATAAGAGATGACGAAAATATACTGATTCATTCCGCAAACCAACAGAACCGTTGTGTGATAAAGTATCTGCCATCTATGAAACTCAGTGAGTCATCCAATAATTAATATTATACGAATATTTACTAATAAATATTTTACATAAAAAAGCAAATTTTAAGATTGTTCCAACACATATCTTTCAAGCGATCTTTAAAAGAGATTTAATTACATAGCTATTATTTTCCAAACGATTTTTTATTATCATTTACCTTCTGTATGGTGTTTGTGTGTGTGAGTGGTGGTTTGTTTTAGAATAGGTTTTCCTACTTATATAATATATATATTATTTTGTCCTGCGAGCGGAATTATCTTTCCCATATTTAATATAACAAAATATTCGTCTACACAAATTGTATTTGATGGAATTATGAAACAAATCATTTGTGTAAAGTTTTTAACCGCATCGCATTTGAGTATTATTGATATAATTTATAATATAATGTGACGATTGATAAATATATTATACATATTCATCAATTATAGAACTTGATCCACGTTTAATATTTGAGGTATATCTATATATATACGTATATGCCAAAATATATCAAGAAATATTAATCCTCATTTATTAAGACAGATATTCAATAAATAATAATTTTTTTCTATTTATAAATTCAATTCAAAAAAATTTTATTATTTAATAACAAACTACTATTTTTTATACGCAGTTGATCGCGTATTTCCATCTTTTGCTTTAATAATTTCAGTTTAATATAATTTCCAACATGCTATTCACTATGGGTTTCGGAATTTAAAGGCCATTCCAATAACTTAATTTTCGATTAATTGAAAAATTTTTTATTTATACTTTTTTTGCATTGTGCATTGTTGCAGACCATTTACCAAACCCGATTTCTATTAAACTATGTTGTGTGTTATTGCGTTTATGACAACGTTTAAGTTTATTGTTTTTTGTACGTTACATTCTTTACTCACGCGATAATACTATCAAATTATAATTTTATAACGCTCAATCTTAATTAATTAAATTAAATGCATAAGTGCGCGTCCACTTAATATTGACCCCCACATAATCTTATATGGCATTATAATTTATTAATTATATATATATATTTTTATTAATTAAAGATTAATTAAAAAGTATGATTCATATAATTCTATTATCTTCATATATATTTGTATTAATAAGTTGGCTATATTTTTAATAGTAAAAATACACAAAAACAATAATTAAAAATAAATACAAAATAATAACAATAATATAATGATGAATAAACAATCACACAATAAAAAATTAATAATATATTTCGTTTTAATTATATTATTTACACAATTCCCAAAAAAAAACTATAATAAAATGTCACCTTAATTCTTTTTTGAACTAAACTTTCACCACTATTTGAAGATGAAGTCGACATTATACCATTTAACATTTATTTATAATACTACGCATTTATATATAAATATTGTACTGAATATATTATAACAAAACCGCGATAAACACATTTTATATTTATTAAAAACTTCTATATTTTCATTTTCAATAAAATAATAAAGTTTTCAATTTTCATAAATGCTAGAAAAACAGTCACCACATTTTATACTAATAATAATCTTGTCTAATCTTCAAAATGTGAATTTGATAAGAATATTTATTTTATTTTATATACGATCGTGTGCGAATATGTATTTGTATTATAATTATAAAAACATACATAAATGTAATCATAGAACGAATAACTAATAATAATATTTTTATTTTATATAAAATAATTATAAAAACGGTGATAGCAAAAAAAAAGAGACACAATTTATTTAATTAATCTTCTTTTTTTTTGCTTGCAGAAGTGGCCTGTTTCGCATGAAATGAGATAAAAACAAAAAGGAAGGTAAATATAATGCAATTTTTTTTTATTATTTCAATATTGTGCTGTTTTATAAATTGATTATATTTTATTTATGATAAAAAAAAAAAATGATATATTGATTGTTAATTAATTATAAATATGTGATTAAACTTTTTTGTTGTCTAAGCCTCTCTTAATTTATAATGGGCTATAGATAATATCAATTATATGTATGAGAATTATCTTTGTCATTTAATTGCATAATAATTTCAATTATAATTATATTTTTTAACCTATATACGATGTGAAACGCATTGAACAATAGATTACAAATTAATTGTTTTAAATGTACAGCAAAAATTCTATTCAAAAATTACCCGCGTAATTTAATTGTAATTTCGATCAAAATTGTATGGAGAAGTGTCCACATTATCCAGGTGCTACGCGAGAGTAGTTCGTCAAATATAATCCTAGATATGAATAATGTTACAGAAATTCATAAAAGTAACTGTCCGATAATTCCATAATACACCTACACATTAAATTTCATCAAAATTGATAGTGAAATTATGAAATAATAAAATTCCTGCACATATAGTTATTATTAATTTTTTATTTAAAAATGAATTCATTAATTTTGACTCATTTATATTATTTCCAAGATACATTAACACATGGTTGAGAAATGTTCACTGTGTAATTGTGCGTTAATTAATTGTTATTATATTGTAAGAAATACGATTCAAGGGATGAAAAAATTACACTAGAAAATCATCCAATTTTTGGCTCGTTTTAAATCAGAAAACCTTGTCTAAATTGTTTAACACAAAATGAGTGAATGTATAGAAGTGAAAAAGAAACTTTCAGCCAAATTAAACAGCAATTATATTTTTAACTCCTCCATAGCGGTTACGTTTATAATGATGATTACACCATATGGAGATGTTTTTTACGTTACGATGAACTTTTATATATAATTATCACTGCCTTGAATGCTATTTGTTATTTGTATCTAAATTATAACCTTTCCATTTAGTGATACATGTGTTCAAAATAAAAGCGCGTCAACATATATAAAAACATTTTAAATTTTTGGTGTAACCTACTTTTTTCCATATTTTTTATAGACCAACAAAATAAGTAAAATTATGTTGCATGGTAATCTATTAGAAAGAAGAAAAAAAGAGCCGCAATGCTATTTGGCTATTAGATGCAATGAACTGTGATATAAAGATTCTTAAAATTCGGGATTGGAAGACGTTAATTGTAGATAGATCCAGTTGGAGAAGTCTAAAACCGCAACCTGGATTTTAATGCCATGCAGTAAGAAATGTAAGTAATTAGTTATTCTACCCTATACAAATATTATTTTCCTACCAATGCCAGCATATAATAATAATAATAATAATAATAATATGTTTATTATTAAACAGAGAGTAATTAAATACAAAAAGCTTTTATACTCTTTATTTTATATAAATAGAATATTATAGAATAGATAGATATAGATCATAGATAATAATATATATAACGATTAATGCACATGCATGATTTGGGAAACAAGATAACATCGGACAGTAAGGCACCAGTATAATAATATTATATTTTAATTTTCCATTTTAATTATAGGAATTCATATTAGCACAGGCGTAAATTTAATCAACCCATAGACACCAAATACTTCATATTTATCATACATTGAGGTAAAAGTTAAAAAATTATGGTATTAAAATGTAACGTATAATTTTCTAATAATATTCCTTGAAAACAGATTGACCCGACAGAAGAAATTCACATAAACCATGATAATCGACTATGATATTTGCTTTCTCATGATTTTTTCGGTATTACTTCACCACTATATTCATTAGATTGGTCAGCTGTTTCCTGTTATGCTGTTAAGCATATAGATTCAAGCCTCAGGTACTGCAACGATGCGTAACATGATCCTTTGAAAGTCAGAAATCAGCTTTTTGCATACGATAAACGCGATGCTTTTTATTTTCAAATAAATCGAGTGTTTATGGAACCAAACGAGCACATGACATGTCTAACGAACAACACTTCAATAATAAACCGATCATTTTCAAGCAACAGGACTTTGATTTTCTTGATGTGTAATGCAATAGTTAATGTTGATGATCGTCTGGGCCGCTGTTCAACACATTCTCTGTCGTCTTGGAACGATTTGTACCACTTCTACACTTTGTTTTACAAAGCCTGTTTGTTATAAACCTTCTGTACCATTTTTAACGAATCTGTTGCAGAAAATTGATTCTGTAAATAATATTTAATATATAAATTTCTTTGCTCAACAATATCACTCTATATTATAAAAATCGAAAAATGAACTCTAAACGTCAAGCAGTACCTATAGAAGCGTATGTATCAACGCCACTAATACGAATATATTATGAAGTTATTTTTAACACAAATGTAAAGGATAGTGTGGTACTACCAAATTATTTGATTTCACAATTTTGGCGATGTTTAAATTTCAATTATACCTTATTTTTTGGGCACAGTAGTGTGTATGCATAAAGTAAATTGATTAAAAGTAGGATTATATGCAATTCTGGAAAATCACATGAAAATAGGTTCAAATTACCCAGTTTTACAGTAAAGTTAGTAATGCTCCGATTATTACATCTACATATTTACCATATATTTGTCATTTTAAAAATATTACCCCGACAACGAATTCATTTTTAGTTTAAAAATTGGTATATGTATTTATTTATTGATATTAATTTTTATGCCGGATAATCGTTAATTAAGACCCATTTGCGTATTTATTTTTTTTTTTGAATATAATGAAAACCTATGATTTTTTATAAATATAGAAATAAAAAAAAATTAAAGATAAAAAAATAGATAAATTAAAAATAAAATTAAATTAAAAAAATAAAAAAATCGAAAATGATATCATTTCAATAAATATTTATAGAAACAAAAAAATGAATTAATTTATCACAATAATAATAAAAACGAATATTAAATAAAAAATTACAAATACAATACAATGCAAATAATAATAAATCGATTAAAGATAGAGACATACATAAATTATAGTATACATTTAGTACCTATACTATATATAAACACAGTACATAATTTAGTGCATGTATAAGTTTAGTTTAATAAAATTAGTTAGTAACTTTTTTGGCCGTATAAATATCGCATCATTTAACATCTATTAATAAAATTTGTTAAATCAAAATCATCGGTAGCGGTGGTGATGGCGCCGGTTGTTGTCGTACCGATTTCATTTAATAAATCTGATATTGAATATTCGGAAAAACCACGGGAAAATCGTTCTTCTTGTAATATATCATCAACGGATGTTACCATTTTTGATGAATTCCTTTTTTTATTACGTAATTTTACAACCGGCGGCAGCATTGTTGATGACAATGGATCTTCTAAAATATTATCCATACTATTTATTGTTATCGATGATGATGATGGTGCCCATGATTTTCTATTATTATTATTATTATTATTATTATTATTATTATTATTATTATTATTTCGTTTCGATATTAAATCATATGATTTTATAGAAGATATATTTTCAACCGATAATGCTTCACGTAATTTTGTGGCACGTTGTTGCAATTGCTGTTGTTTACATTTACGATTTAAATCACCAATGCTGTATGATCGTTGTGTTGTTAATAATGGACGAAAATTATTAATATTATTATAATTATTATATTTTTTTGTTTGACTATTTTTTAGTTCAATATCATTATCATTATCATTATCATCATCATCCACATCACCATCATCATTGTAATCATGATCGTTGTTATTATTATTATTATTATTATTATTATTATCTGCATTTTCATCCTGATTATTTATATTTAATAAATTTTCCGATGATTTTGGTCTACGTTGATGTGCATCTTTTACAACTTCAATAATTTCCGTTTTTTCAATTATATAATAATCACCAAATTCATCTTCATCACTGTTACTATTATTATTATTATTAATATTATTATTATTATTATTATTATTATTATTAATATTATTACTATTTTGATTTGTATTATTACTATTTATATTATTATTATTACTATTATTATTATTATTATTATTATTGTTATTATTATTATTAGTACCAAAACGATTCATTTCTTTATTACTATAAAAATATCGATTTGTTGATAGTTGTGGCTGGTGGGGTCGTTGTCGTATTTTCGATAAATCTGTTTCCGATTTATGATTTAAAGAATTTGATTTTTTTATATAATTCATTGATGATGATGATGATGATGATGGTGTGGCTGATTTGGCTTCAAATTTTTCTGTTAATGAAGACACAACTTTTTTGTTACGACAAATTTCAAATATTTTTTTATCTTCACTTATTATTTGTTCTTCATCGGAATCATTATTATCAGCATCATTGTTTCGTATAATACTTACAGTTCTTTGTATTGATATTGGACGCCTTTTAATTGTTTTATTATTATTATTATTATTATTATTATTATTATTATTATTATTATTATTATTGATAAATTGATTATTTAATTTATATCGATTTTCGTTTTTAGCATTATTATTTAATCGCGTTGCACTTTTTCGATCAATATTATTATTATTATTATTATTATTATTATTATTATTATTAGTAGTAGCAGTAGTAGCTGCTGTATTTTTAACAACAATATTACGACGTACTACAACAAAATTTTCATTGTCTTCATTGAAATGAAGTGAATCATCACTTTCATCGGTACTATTTGAATTGTTATCACTTACATGTGGTGGTTTCTGTTGTTCATGTTTTTTTGTCTGATGTACATTTGATGTGGTTCCATTTAAATTTATAGCAATATTATTGGTAATTTTTTTCCACGTTTTACAAAAATAATCGATTGCAATGAATGGTAATATAAATTTAACAATTATTATATAAATTATACGTCGCACTGACCACATATTGAAGATATATACGCACAAATAACTTTACTATATTTGAAAACTAACTAAACTATATTTGAATAATTATATAAATCTGGTGGTGGTGATGGTGGTGGCGGCGGTGCTATGCATATATTATATATATATATATATTGGTATGAATGTAACGATAGATAAATTATATTTTCCAAAAAAAAAAGAAAAAAATGCAATTTGATAAGTGTTTTTGTTGTTCGTTTCTTTCCCATACACAACACAACAATATTTTCTAATTAAACAAAATATATTTATCACACACAAAACACAAAATATAAATGAAAAAATATATATATATTTTTATAAATAACAAAAAGTATAGAGAATTAAGATAACGCGAACGTAGAGCAGCGCGTATGACTTATTTATACATTTTTATATATATTTATGGTATGTTTAAACACATTCATATATATATATTCCATATATGCTTCACTTAATTTTATCTAATCGAGTTTCACATTTGAAAACATACACACAATACAAAATTGTACTTTAGTTATTTGTGTTATTTTATATATAAAAATTATATATATTATATGTCTGTACAGAGCACTAAATTGTAAGAGTAATAATAAAATTGTAATAGGAAAAAGAAATGTTATGCACAAAACCGTTTTTTTTTGTTGTGCAGAAATAAAAATTTTCTGATCTAGAAAATAAATTGCAAAGAAGAAGGAGTTAAAGTTAATATATTGTAACACATATATAAAAATATATAAATTATCTTTATATTGTATATTACTACAATAATGGTATATGTTAATATTCGTTCTTATAATATTTAAACAAATGTTTTTGTAATACACAAATTTATATGACATAAATTTTGCTGATGCGAAATAATACACCACGTTTTGCATACTAAAGATGAAACAGAATTTAATATTAATATACATCATCGTATCCGTATGCCAAATAGCATATATATATATATGGTATTAACCCTTAACGAACGAGCGCATTTTTAAGAACGATGACCAGTAGGTCGACGGATTTTTAAGAAATTAAGTGCTTAAAATCCATAGCGCGAGAAACGGTGAATAATTAATTTTGCTTTATTGGATTTTATGTAAACTTTCAGTAATAAAATAGGTATAGGATATGAACAGATATGTCCATACAAAAGGATAGTGTAGTGCAAATTTCAGAAAAATTATGCGAGTTGAAATAAACGAATAGGGTAGGTAATGTATTTATTTGTACACATTTATAAATTCATTTTTTGTTATAGATTAACAATGTATTTATAGAAAATTATTTATAATTTTTTTGAGTATGGTACTTCTCCCAACAGTCGCCTATATATGAATGCCAGGTTTTTTAGTGCAAGCATCGCAATAATTACGTGATTCCCGCCTTCCTCCCGGTATTTCTATCCGAACAAAGTTTTGTAAACACGTAAAACGTATAACTTTATGTTAAACAGTAAACTTTAATATGAGAGAACATATATTACGTTATGTCGCATGTATGGCGGCATTCGATTTTTTTTAGAATATTTGCAATGTCGCGAGTATGGCGGCATTTGTTCACTAAGGGTTAACATATTTTTAAAGAGGTATTTAAAAAATAAATATAAAAAAAATATTTTCAAAACAAAACTCTATTCATTCATTTTATATCTCGTATTTGTGTATTTGTTTGTATTAAAATGTATTAAAATGTATAAAATGGTATGCATCATCATACACTCACCCAACTCAATGTATAACTAACATCGCTACCATATATAATACAATATAAATAAAAATAAATAAATTTATAAAAATTAATTTAAATTTTTGCAAAAAAAAAATAATAACTATTATTTTAATGTACAATATTTTATTGTAATAGTATTTGTTAAATTTATTAATTATGGTTTTATATTTTTAAATACTATATCATTTATTTACATGTGTATACATGTATTAGTCGTAGTTATAGTTACTTTGAAATGAAATGAAATAATATGATTGAGTCAACATATTAAAAAATTTAAAAAAATATTGCTGATATGTTAGTAATATACAAAAAAAAACTTATATGAAGAAACTTGACACATCTCATATGCTTACGCTATGGATAGCTATATAGTTAATAAAAATTCATTATTATAGATGTGCTGCAGTAGTTCTGAACCTAAGTTACGTTGTAATTTTGTGGTTGCTATATTATAGGATCTAATAGATTATGTCAATTGACAAGATAACTCTTTGTTATATTGAACGAGACGTACTAAAAACATTCAACTTTAAATCCGCGGAAAAAAAACTGCAATAAATATGAGTGTGATTAACGCAGAAGTCTCTTTGATACCGGTTGATCTAAATGAGTAATTAGCATTACCATTGTGTCCATGATATGTGTGACAACTGGATTGAATATCATACAATGGTAACGTATTCTTGAATGGCTTGCGTATTTATTCATACACAAATCTATCGGATTGGTGTAAAAAGTCATATGAAAATTATTTTTCCTTTGTCCTTGGAATTAAAATGTGAATTTCGTGAAAACTCATCATATATAATCGATTTGTGCATCGCTAAAGAATTTTTTAGTAAGTAAGTATGGAATTTTTTGTCACATATGTGTAGAAAGTTATGATACTCCAAGTCGAACTTATTATTGCATCTACTAAAAATTCATTTTAACCAAGTTGGTAAATAACTCCCGGAATAACGATTCTCCAAATAAAACCATAAATTTAATGCATTCTATAATCAAATCGGAGTTCTGTATGCGGAAAATTGATGCGATTATGAAAAAGTGGTTAAATTACAAAAAAAATACCTTCATTTCAATTCCTATAATAATTTCGGGAAAATACTTTTAAAAAAACATATGAATTTTGCATATTTTTGTGTTTTAACATATTCAATTAGTAATTGTGAAATTAAAATACTATAACCATCAGAACTACATAATAGTCAATAGTCTTATAATAAAATATTCGTTACTTACAGACACACATTTTTTTGTTTTGTTTGCAGTATTAATTAAGTTAATTATTTAATCAATTATATTTTTATAAAATTTAAATTAAATTAAGTAATAATAATAATAATACTATTTTGGATGCAAGAAAACAACATTACGTATATAATGAACAATTGAGAATCTACAGATGCACTGATGGATGATACTATAGTTGTACTATTATATGGAATCCTTAATTTAGAATAAAGTTATTATCGACAAAAATATAGGTATCTTTAGTATCGCTATTATAAGAATGTATATGTTATTTGATGACATCGACGATGTAAAGTAGACGGTCAAGTGCGAAAATAAGCAAAAAATCTTTAGTGAAATTCATAAGAATAGAAAATGGCAAAAAAATTGATCTACAAAAGGTGAATCCAATGTTCGTACCGTACATCAATTGATTGATAAACAGAAATTGCACCGAATTGATGATGCAAAGAATATTTTAAATAACTAAAATGATTTTTGTAAAAATAAATTGTTTTATTTATGGATTGACACATATTTTTTGGACATACCGATATATATTTAGATTTCTTTCCAACATTTGATTATTCAAATTAAAACTACACTATACCATACATTTGTTTTATAGAATTCCGGCAACAATTTCAAAGTGTTTGTATTACATTTTAATATTTATAGATAATATTCGGGCGTGGAGATAAAAATTATAATGTACAGCCATGTTCATAATAATAAGTGTACAAGAAACTATTTATAACAATTAAATAATACTATAGTCAAGTGTATCCGAAGATTTTAAATGGTATATATTCCATCTGTATAATCTCAAAATAATAATATATGAAATAATGTATGACAAAAAATGCACTTATAGAAAAAATTCGCGATAAACATAAGTTTTTTCTTTATAAGCAGGAGGAATAATATGTTATTTAATTGAACAAACTTTAACGGATTGGTTGCATTTCTTATTATATAAATTTGCATACAATATCTGCTCTGCAGTATATTAAATTGTCATCAAAAGTGTGGATTATCATAATATTATTTCAAAATACATGCTAAAATAATTTCAGTTGTTCACTTAGTGTTTGAACGAGCATGTCTGTACCATATATTCATATGTTACATATATTTAGTGTGTGTGTGTGTATAGTAAAAGGTGTGGTTTTAATTAAAAATTTTCCAAAATAATGAAATTAAAATAATAATAAAGAAAATATTGGATAAAACAAGAAAAAAAAAACAGGTATTCCCATTTCTGTAAAGTCACAATATTTTTGTACATATACAGATTACGAGTAATAATTATATATATTAAATTATTAAATGTTAATCGCATCTCTACAATTTTTTTATAATTTTTCCATTTTTACATATGGTATTGTGAATTTATTATTATTGGTATTGCACATAACTAATATGGTAACTAATAATATTAATAATAATAATAATAATAATAATAATAATAATAATACCAATTAATAATCAAAGATACAAAGTGTATTAGTAGTTTTAGTTATATATAAGATGTGTTTGAATAGTTCTCGGCCAGGCGTTTTAGTAAGTGAAATCATATATAATGGTATTGCAAAATTCTATTTCGATTTATCAATTTATTTCTGTAGTAGCACCCACTGCGATGAATCATTGATTTTTTTTTAAAAAATAGAGTCATCAAAAATTGTTAAGATGCTTTAAAAATTCCCTGCTGTAGGAAAGCGTTTTACGCATCAAATGATAATGTTATTACACAACCGTAATTGTGGATATTTTGCAAATCCTACCAAAATTGCACTCACTTTGATGATATACTGTGTATTGAATTTTTTAAGTATATACAATAGATTAAATGTATTGAAATTTTAAGATTTTATTGAAAAATAAAACATATTTCATGGCCATTAAAAAATTATCTTTCATTGTTTTGGTTGTGAATTTTTCAGACATTCCTAATGTATACCATAAATATATATTGATGTTGTTGGATGTTAATAATATAGAAATTATAAATTTAACTCTTTTCCTATATATGGGCAATTATAAAATTTATTTAATATTATGTTAATTTTTAATAATAACATAATTTGCAAAAAATTATATAAGAAAATGGTAATTTATTCATTCATTTTTTTTTTATTATTAGTATTTTATTAAATCTATGGTTAAGATAGACTTTCACTTATACGATGGATGTAATGTACTGCAAATATATATATTTAATAATATCTGTATTGATAAAATGTACAACACTGGACTAAAATACACGTAAGATCTTATTTATTGGCAAAATTTTTACATTATATTTTGAAACCAATTACAAACTTAATTAATTCACTTATATTTTCCGGTCAAAATAATTTATTCAAAACGAAATTGCAAATTTCATTTCAATTTTAACATATACAATAATGGGCAAACAATAATACGGTGCAGTAATATTAGTCTACTCTACAACTTTGCACTGTCGGTTATATTACTACAATATATTGTTTATTTAGTGTAGATAGAGATACACATTGATTTGAATGAAAATATTCATAAATGCATAAGTTTTTATTGTTTATTATTATTATTATTATTATTGTGTTATTATTTGTGTATAGTTTTATAGCGATTATATCTATAAAATATTAAAATTATGATAACTTTCCAAGAAATACAATTATTATATATTATTATTATTATTATTGTAATAATACAATATAATTTAGTAATTGTAAATAGTAATTTGTATTATTTCTGCACGCGATATACAATACAAATTTTATATATATACATTTATGGTAGATATACATAAATAATACGAGTGGTGGCTGAAAATGATTTGAAAATGAGTTCATATTATTCCATGCTATTTCACAGAATCAACACTGCGTCAATTTGAACGTTTCACTAGAATTCGGTTTACAGAATTTCGATGTGATCGCAAGAATACACAGAAAAAATACCAGGTGCAGTATACAAAAGAATATATACACGTAAACAAATGATCAATAAAATCCTTATATGATAATTTTTTGAATGATCGCTAATTGTTGACCTTTGTATACACATCTTAAAAGGAACGTTTGGCTAATATTTTGTATGTACATATGTATATTCATAGATAGGAAAAGAATACCAGTAAAAGCTGGTTTCAAAGATAAAAAATTATCATTGTTGTTTGAGTACGCTATTGCTAAGAAACTATAGTTAGTTAAAATTTTGGAAGGTTGTATCGACAAATTTTATAATATATTATGTGCGAAACAAACTATTATAATTTATACGGTCAGAATAAGTTTATATTGAGCTAAAAAATGCATGGAATTTTGTTAATAAAAAAAATTAATATTTTGTTACTTCATTTTTCCAAATGATTTTCAGTCTTTCCGCGTAATTCGTATAAACATTTCTATATTGTAGCAGTATAAATTTATACAAATTGAAAACAAATTTATACGATTTGTTCATATATTAATTAACATTTTTTTAATATAATTGACTGCTTATTACTACACTCTGTTTGCAATGATAGTCTCTATAATATAACTTTCTTTCTATACACATATACAAATACTATAATTACAATTATATATATTTAGTTCTTTAACAGAATAAATTAAAATAAATGATGAGTTAATCACTTTGTTTAGACCATTTTTTAATAGAATATATAAATGAATAAAAGATATTTTTTTTTTAATATACCCCAACCAACCAGCAGCATAAATTATTAATTCATCTTATAACATCAGCTTATCAAATTATCAATCAATGTCATTTATTAAATATGAATATATAGATATGTAGAAAGGTCAGTCCTAATTTTATTTAATGTTTAATATTTAATATTTATATTTATTTTATATTATATTATTATTTTATATTATATATTTAATAATATATAATAGAATTAGAAGATAATAATGATTAAACATATATTTGAATAAGTGTTTCAATATTCAAAAATCGATTAACGATTAACAATTATTAAATGTAAATAAATATATCGATTGAGACCGGTATAAAGTGAACATTATAGAACACATATTTCTTAGAATAAATATCAGATTAGAATGCATATTTTATTAAAAGTTTATAGTCTTTAATTTTTATTTATTTTAAAATATTTCTATAATCTCGCAATCTCTTTATAATAAAATGTGTTAAGATTTTGTATTTTATGTATATTTTTTAACTATGACCCATATTTCAATAATTTCTATACCGAATAATAAAACTCACATAAAACATATTTAATTTATGAAAAAGAAATAATATATAAAATCCATCTACTTATTATCGATCGTAACAACTTCTTATAATAATACATAATTATGTATAAAATTACAACGATAATGACAATATTCTAATGGGATAAAAACTTCATAATTGGAATAGTTGTGCCCATCCTTAAAAATATCCATCGTTAATTTGTCAAAATTTCATGATATTCTATAATGGAAAATAATGTTTTGTTATATGGAATTATTTATATTTTCAACTGTGTATTAAACAATAATTGATATTTTATACTGTCTGTTACATTGGCTATATGAAAAAGAAAATGTATTTCATTTCAGTTAAATCAATTTTAAAATTCGCAGGCAAAATATAAAATTGTCACAAAATATACTGTGGGCCAAAAAAAGAATCCCATAACACAATTACATAAACATTGACTATAAAAACATATCTGAAATTAATTTATATTATAATGCAACGATAGTGAATGAAAATATACTGTAAAATCAAATTATGCTTAATTACTTTATATGGAATTTATAAAACCGCACAAAATTAAATAGAACGTCGATAGGCAAAAGACCATCCCGACAATTCCAGTCGAATGAAATCTTTGCAGAAGTTAAAATTACCACTATATAAGTGTAGGCAAACAAGCAAATTTGCAGCTATATTTGCAGGTAAACGATATCTGCATATATGTATAATGCTGTAATAAATAAATTACAAATTTTAATGATCATTAATTTTTAACAAAACACGACAAAATATATTATAATAATCCAATGTCCCAAATCATCAAAATCAATTTTTATAACAAATAGTGCGACACTTATTTTGGGTGAGATGATATGGAATTAATGTTATCAATATTATTTGTAGTATATGAACTGCTCGTCAGGTGAAACAACAGAATTAATGGAAATTGATAGAATTTGTGAGGAAATTATAAATTTCTGGTGAACGTATCAAAGGGGATAGATTTAATTTATAAAATCTTATCAGAACAATGCTGGATGTTAAACTGAAAAATTGATCTGTCACCTATTAATTGCACACAGCATAACAAAAGAACCAATGATCGCAAGGAAGTTTCTCTTTATAGAATTAAACATTCATCCAATTTATAATTCTTTATAATATTTATATTAAAATATTTTTATATTGATTTATTTTTAAACAAATTATTGTCAATTTTTGTATTAGGTTTTGCCTGCCCATTACATTATTTATAATATTTATTTACACACAATAATATTTATTTATTTATAATTTTACATTCATAAGATTATTGTCCATAAAATGTGTACGATTTTAGGCGTTTAATTTTTTTTGTAACGCAAAGCTTTTTTCTTTTTTTCTAAATATCACATATTATAAATTTAATTATAGTTTTATATTTTTATGGTCTATCGATCCAAACATTTAAATATATAATATATCACATAATATATATATAACTACATTCACACACACACACACACACACACAGCTACAGAAGAGATTGATTATTGCATGGGGATTACAAAGAATTTAATCAATTAAATAGTTTTATATTTTCTGAAGAAAAAAAAACCACGGATTTTCTAAACAATAACATAAAAAAAAAACTATTGAATAAAAGCATAAAATAAATACATAATTAAATGATGATTCATAGCATCTCTGATGACGGATATGCTAGAATTGGTTGATTATTCAAATATATGTATGAGCACAATGTAATATATTATATAATATATGGGTAAGGTATATAATTAAATAAAAACCATATTATATACAAAACAATTATAAAAAAAATGTATTGTTGCACAAATAAATAAATAAATAAATAAATAAATAAATAAATAAATAAATAAATAATAAATGTGTGTAAACAACATTTTTTACGTCACGTTTTTAGTCGAATGCCATTTGAAAGAAGAAACATCTCATTGTATTTTTGTATTATATATGTTTTTAATTTTATAGACGTAATTGTTTATTTATTATATTAAAGTTTCTCATATAAATAATAATAAAAATAATATTACGTTGTACGTAATATACCATATTTTTCATTATTCAACCAACAGCATAATAATAATAATAACATTCGCAATATTAATTTGTTTTAATTATATGTTTTATCGACGAAGCGTTTACAATTTATTATCGTACACTTGTACACTGATAAAATTATATATAGAGAGTATTAACTAATGATTTTAGAATTGCATTTTTGTTAAAATTGTTAGTCAATCAACAGCAGCAATAATAATAATTTACCAAAAATGTATTATTTCACACTTTGTCCCACTGGGATACATAATAAAAGATATTCAATATTATTCAATTTAACACGGTTACACAAAAAGTTTGTTTTTCATCATACACTATCGTTATTGTATTAAATATCGCAGCGTATAATATTATAATGGATATAAATATATAAAATAAAGATAATGGTGTACGCGCGTAAACAATACATGAGCTTGAACAGTGGTGTTGTAGACGAATAATATATGCACCGCAAAACACTATAGAAAAAAAAGCATTTATTCTACTTTTATATTTAATTAATTTTAATGTGGTTTTACATAACTATTATATTTATTGCAAACATTATACTATTAGAATATAAAACGTAAAACAAAACTTTACCTTGAGTAATAAAGTAGTAGTAGTAGTAGGGTATAGCAGATTAGGTGGTAATACATTAATAAATTCATTGAATATTAATAACAAGAAAAACTAAAATTTCCTAGAGTCGTCAAGAGGTAAAAAATTTGATCTACTTTATATATTATTATGATATCGGATATCTTTATCTGCACAGAGTTTTGCTACTATATATTGTGATAAAGGAAAATTATATAGTTTAAAGAAAATGGTAATATTTACCATATTTTCTATTTTAATCTCATACATAATAAAATTATAGTAAATATCTGTGCTGATAGACTCTGTAAATTATTAAAGTTCATTTTGAATGTGAATTGAATTATGTAAAATTATACTAAAGCATTTATTGAATACCGCATCCTAAACAGTACACACGTTATTTATAACAGAAATGGTTATAAGGTAGTTTCAGTCGTTTATTCATAATATGTAATGGAACAACTGGTGGAACAAATTCACTTAACTAAACGCAATTTGGTTATTAAAAGAAACAGCGCTAATAGCTTTTATAGTTTTTGAGAATGATTTCAACAACAATGATGTATACTAATCGTACATCAGTCTAGCAGGTACTTCATAAACATTTTCAAGTCAAATACTATGGATATACGCAGACAGATTGTTAGACCAAAATTAATCTATGCAGCGACTGTTTTCTGATGGAGGAAGATCGATATACCAGATGGTAATCAAACAAAAATTACACAAGGATTTAATATACCCAATTCTACTACATAAATAATAATCAAATGGGTTAACAATTTACTGCCCGCATGACGATTACCACCAGTTATTGTATTGAACGCAAGAATTAAATCAATGTGGCCTGTGATTGTGGTATGCCGAGTTGTTTTTTGTGCATATTTCAATGTGTGCAGTTAATGCAATTTATCCGCAGCACTATGCAGAAAACAGAAGGATATGTACCAGAGGAATTATACTTTATTAATGAAATTAGTTTCAACGATAAAAAAATGTTAGTTATAGTTTTTGCTACCGTATGATGAAAAAATTACAACCGATCGATATCGATATAATGCCTGAGACCATCTAATATAATTACATGAGTATTTTAAAAAATATGATATTACTATACGATGCACAAGTCACAAAATATTCTAATTCATAAGCGTTCTGTCCATGACATCTTATCCGCAAATATTTATAAAAGAGCTAGATAGATAGATAAACTTATATATTCCTCATAAGTTGAAGCACAAAATAACCATATCCAATAGATAATAATTTTAATGTGATTGGCATTTGTGAAACTAAAATTAATTAAATTAAGTTGTTATCAATAAATTCGTTTGACTATAATATACACATAAAATTCAAAGAATAGTATTCCAGTGAGCGTTATTACTATGTAATAGATATAATATAGATTTATGATAATTTGCATAACAGATCGATATATGGAAAAAATGTATGCCAATACGTTAACACCCAAAATAAAATTATAACACACAAAATAAATAATATGAAAATTAAAAAAAAAACTACTCACATTGACCATATTTTCCCGGCGAACTTCATCGGTTTCATCCGTTTTTGATACCCGTCGTCGCCAATCATCTTCACCGCTTTTCTGAAGGGCTGCTAAACGTTCAGCTATTGAACCACCACCTTTTGTTATTTGATCTTGATCTGGACGCATGACCTTTTAATATTTATTATAACGAAACAATTACATTACAAATTATTATACATTTTATTGTATTTCTATATAAATTTATAAACATTTATTTATACAATAATAATTACCTGAGTAAAACTACGACGTATTCCACCTCTTAAATATCCTGGTAATAAATTTCCAGATGTTGTTTCATCATATAATTTATTATTATTATTATTATTATTGGTATTGTTATTAAAAGACAAAATATCATCTGTTAATGGTTTTCTATTTTCTAATGATGGTTGTTGTATCGTTGTGGATGGTGTTGTTGCGGTTGTATACGATGACAATTGAGATTGACTTTTACTTTTTGAAATCACTTTCGATAAAGAACTGAAAATGTATAAAAAATAAATAGATTTCGTGTTTAAATTAATATAATCATTAAAAATAATAATAATTATTATTATTGCATTTATTTTTATTTTCTAATGTGTATAACGCGCTCGAGGTACGTTTTTTTATTATTATTATTATTATTATTTCCATATCTTTATTTCTTTTATTTATTTTATTATATATCGTTTATTTTCATAAGGAAGGTATAGAGCAGCTCTATAGAATACAGATAGATTAGATGCGTGTTTCGAAAAATAAAAAAAATCTATTTATATTTTTTTTTATGTTTTCTTTTCTATTTAAATTATAATAAGCAAAAAAATATCATCAAATAACAATCAAATAGAAAACGAAGGTTTTTAACCAATCTATATTTAAAGTTCAATGAAAATCAATTTTTATGTTAACAAATGAATCAGATAAGGAAATATATATATTTATTAAACTATAAATAAATATAAAATTATACCTATATAAATACAAAATTGACAAGAAAATGTCTTGATGTATTAAATTTTAGTATAATAATATCGAAATGGCAATGACATTCAAGAAATAATATTATTACAATATATATTGGATTGATTTTTATCTATATTACAATATATTTTCTATATGGAAGTTTCTAATTATAGGTAAAATATAAAATAAATATGTAAGGACAATCCTTTTTTGTATAAATAAATAAATAAATAAATAAATAAATAAATAAATAAATAAATAAATAAATAAATAAAAAGTTATAAAAGCTTTTACTATTACTAAAATCTCTGCAATATACAGTGGTATACAATAAAATATAATGATATTTAATATAATAATGATTTGGAAAATTCCACACATCAGATAACATGTAAAAGTTAAAATATTAACAGAACGCATTTTCTTTTAATTTACTAAATTTTGATTTTGATAAAATAATATGATCTTCACGACATCATATAGCATTAATTTCTCTTTAAACAATCGCACCACATAACTTCCCAATTAAATAATATTAATACAAATTATTGACAAAAAGGAAATAAATTTAATTGTTTCAATTAACCATAACTGTGCAGAAAGTTGTTGGTGACGAAGTGTACATAAAAACAGAGAAATTACTACTATAATATTTCAGATACAAAAAATTTGTTAGGACAATTTTATTTAATAGAACGCACACTAATTATTTTAAATAATAAAACCCATCGTTTGGTAACATAAATAATTAAAAAGAAAAACATCAAATGTTTCGGACGCTTAGTTAATTAACAAAAAATTAATATCTGTTTTAATTATAAATTGGCAGTTTTCCGAATATGATGTTGAATGGCTATAAATTTGTCATTTCACGTATACGGTTTTTTTTTTTTCAAATATGATGTGTACGTTGATAATAAGATTATGGCACAAAAACGGTTGGCAGCGGCTAATTTACAAATTTAATTACCATTTGTTTTTATCGATGCAACACACCCTCTTGCTGACCAGCACTTCAAAACATCAGCAGAAGTCTTAATGGCTTTTATCAAAAGAGGAACAATTTTTTTGGATATGTATCCACAAATTTGCAACAAAAGGTGGTCAGTCAGAATGTGTAAAAAGCGATGGTCAATACTTTGCTTAAATTATTTTTATCTTTTTACTTTAAAATAAATGTTTAAAAAATGATAACTTGATATTTCTACAACTGGTACATTTACAAAAAAAATAGGTGAGGACATGATAATTAACAATTCTGTTAAATAGTATTTTATGCGGATAAGAAATAATCAATTTGTAAAGCGTTTGAAATATGCTGTGCTGTATGGATAAGGATTTCTATAAATTTCATCAGAAACTATATTCATTATATAACAATCTGTATAATTAACGAATTGTTCATTTGAAATTCTGACATTTTCTATAAAACATGCAAGTACAAAGTATACATATTTTAAAGTGCATTCTTCAAAGGACGTGTTAAGTGTAAGGTTTAATTTATATTACGATATAAACCCAATTGGAAATTGATGATACCGCGGAACAACACAAATCAATAGCAGAAAGAGGACAATGATGGAATTATATTAAATTGCGATTAATACAAACTGCGTTTGTCATAGGTAAATCATTGTATTAATTGATGGCTGCAATGTTAACATATTGAAGAAACCTTCCATATTTATAGAAAATGAAATGATTTATGCCATTTGTATATAGGTGGCGGATTACCAGAATTTCTGAACAATTATCTGAAAATATTCACATATAGTTATAGAAGTGAATTGTTGTATAGCAATAGTTTAAATTATCAAAATGATTTGGAAAAAAAATGGTTATATCATAAATAATACTCTGGTAACAATTTGTCCGTACTTTGAAAAATGAGGAAAATTTCCGTGGAAAAAATCCACATATTTTCCATGGAAAAGATATATTGGAATTTGTCCAAAGAATGCCCATATAGGTTTTCCACTTAATTTAGTAGTATTTTATTTGAAATCTTTGGATTGTCAGGGTAATATGTTCAACATATATCCGCGCGGTATTGTATTCATAATTTATTTCACCAATTACCCAAGACAATGGTTCAAATTTTGTACATTTCGCTTATCTAGATATAATCCTCAATCTTTTTAATTTATGTTCATAATTTTTAAAATAAGCAGCAACTCAAATCGATATATTTCCGAGGAATTTTGTAAAACTTTTCATTGATTTTATCCGCGGTTTTTTGTTTTTGTTTATTACCACAAAAAAAATTGCACAATCGATGAATTTTTGCTATCGTTCAGCATCTTCATTCCGTTCTCATAGAATTTCTAGCGTATCGGTAAAAGAACTGAAACAAACCGCGATCATTGGCATCATCGTCATAAGAAAATTTATTCTGCTAATACGGACAATTCATGGGTATAATTTGCCAAAATACATGTACAATTCAAAGATCTTTTTCTCAAAATCCGTGAATCTGTTCACAAAAAAAATTGAATATAAATTCTATCGATATTCTGTGGAATAATATAGCAACGAGAAATATACTTCTAAGGAGAATCCGTAGAAATTATCATCGGAAATATACGGATAATTCAAGGGCATTTTTTATAAAAATCCATGGACAGGGTTGCACTCATCATATAAAATTATACTAGACATCCGTGAAAAATCCCTACACCGTCGGATTGAAACTACGAACTACTATACATATAATACGGAAATTTTGCGGACAAACTACGGACAGTGTTACTAGGGTATATAAAGAAAAAAAAACCAAAAAATCGAAATAGGTCACTATATAAACAAATAAAGCAAAATTTATATCTATTATGTGATTCTAATTGATTCTATCTATGGCATATAAAACATGTTTTCTTTTTTCTAATAATATAATTAATGATTATTTATAGTACAACTAACAATATGAATATTACACATCGATTAATATTATATGTATGTAATAATAATAAAATTAATCATTTAGACTCTATAATAATTGAATTATAATTTTAATTACATCTAGAAAAAACATGTTAATTTTTAGGAAAGAAAGTAGGTTAATAATAATACTAATAATAATAATAATATAACTGAATCCTATAACTACATAATATTATATAAATATTAAATATATAGCAGGCAGACACCTTTAGCGTTTGTGTATTATTGTAGGTATATTAAAAAAATGACAGTACACATATAAATAAATAAATAAATAGTTTAAACTAAAATTACATAGATTTCTATTTCATTTAAATTCATATATAAAATATCAATTAACAGCTTCAACACTTAACAAATAAACAAACAAAATTTTACGATAAACAACAAATTGAAACCCACATTACACATATATTATATACACCTAATATGGAATCCCACATATATCCATAACCATAACAACATATCCAACATATATTTATAACTACACGCTAATATTAATTCAACATAGTTTATTACATATATTCATAAATATGTTAATAATAATAATAATAATATATATTTTAAGTTTGTATTAAAAAAACGACGATTTAGAAATACAAAATATATAAATATGTAATAGTTGTTTTTACCTATATAGCATTTCCAACAATATTCTATGAATATTATTATGTTTTCATTACAAAACTTAATTTAAAATGCATATAAAATCTGTATGTTCAAGTATTTTGAATAATATTCGTTTTATGTGAAATTAAAAAAAAATATATTGTATACCATTTGAATTTTGTATTTTAATGAACCTGTTTACATTTATATATGAACATATAATACGATCAGTGTTATAAACATACTCGTTTATACGTATATTATTATATAAATTTTAAATTATATGCATCTTAAATGATTTTAATTATATATTTCGTAATTTGAAAACATATTAAGATGAAAATTGTTATAAACAAGTAAACACTAAATACACTATCTGGTCTAAAGCAATACAACACACATATAAATAAATTTTATGTGTACCTGAAGTTTATATTGATACTTACATTCAAATATATTGTATATTATTATATAGATTATGTAAATATATATTGTATAAAATAGATAAAATGTTATCCATCGCGGCGCGGTGTTACATGTAACGAATTTAATGACAAGAAACAAGTTTAAATTTAGTAATACAATAAATTATATAAAAGTAATGTCAATTAATAATAATTTTGTATCTTAAAAAAAAAATATATTATTTTAATTATGTATTCCAAGGAATGAGTAATTTACATACGGCTAAAATTATCAATATCTACATCTGAAAAAATATTTGATATTATGGTACAAAGAGCGTCCGGCCATCAAAATATACTTTGAAAAATTGTATATCAAATAGAAAAATACTTTTGAATATATGATGTGTGGAAATACCCTTTGAAATAATTTACAATATTTATTTGAAATTGTACTTTGTTCAAATTCAAATACTATTTCGGAAATACAGTTGTATAATGGTATTAATTTTAAGCATTCAAGTTCAGTAGATTTAATGAAAATAAAAAACTAATTACAAAATATATATCGGATTACTAATAATAAATAGTTCTGTTCCAAAATCAAATATCAATATCAAAACCAAACACTTCTTTTAAATAGATAATTTAAAAATAATCGTATGTAGCCAATTAACAATTTGTCTGTACTTTGAAAAATGAGGAAAATTTCCGTGGAAAAAACCACATATTTTCCATGGAATAGATATGATGGAATTTTGCCAACGAATGTTCATAGATTTTCCACAATAATATAATAGTATTTTAATTAGATCAATTGAAATTTTTGGATTGTCTGGGTAATATGTCTAACATATATCCACGCGGTATTGTATTCATAATTTATTTTATCAATTATCCAAAACAATGGTTCAAATTTTATTATTATATTTCGCTTATCTATAGATATAATCCTCATTCTTTTTAAATTATGTTCATAATTTTTAACATAATCATCAACTCCAATCGATATATTTTCGTGCTCATAGAACTTCTGGTTTATCGGTAAAAAAAAACTGAATCAAACCGCGATCATTGGCATTATCATCATAAGAAAATTTATTCTGCTAATACGAACAATTCACGGGTATTAATTGCCAAAATACATGTACAATCCAAAGATATTTTTGTCAAAATCCGTGGATTTGCTCACAAAAAATATGAATATAAATTCTATGGTTATTTTGTGGAATAAGATGGCAACGAGAAATACTTGTAAGGAGAATCCGTAGAAATTATCATCGAAAATATACGGATAATCCAAGGACATTTTTTGTAAAAATCCATGTGTTGCACTCATCATATAAAATTCCAGCGGACATCCATAAGATATCCATAGATATTTCCTCGTCGAATTGAAACTATACCGACCATTACATATAATGCAGAAATTTTGCGGACAAACTACGGACAGTGTTACTATGGTAACTGCAAAATTACAGTAAAAACGAAAAAAAAACAACATTAATTTAAACTATATTATTTTAAATAATTAAAATATATGCTTTGATACGGTATTGCGGAAGGAAGTGTAGTTAAAATACTTCTTAAAATACATTTCTGTATAGAATACTTAAAAGTATTTATATATTTCATATATAAATATTATATATAATACAAGAACTTGGCACAGACACTCGCGTAGGATATATTGTACAAATCTTAAAATATGAATTTAACATTAAATTATTGAAATTTATTTTGTTAAATTCAATTTTCAACTGGAAATTCGGGTAAAATGAATAAATTTATATAGTAATTTTTCCGATAAATATTGAATATATTAGTTTACAGATTTTGGTAATTTATGTAATAATATATAATTTGATAAAATATATATATTTTGATAAAATAAAAACCGACGTACTAGTGAATTTATGGGCTAATCACCCAAATAAAAATAATAGAATTATGAAAATATCTATCTTTTGTTAATTGCAGTACAATTGGTACATTGTTATATACTTCCATGCGCAGAGTAATTTATCAACTTGACTGTAACGAAAGGTTTATTAGATGATATAAAGATCCACTTGTAGCAATATATGATTTAAAGAACTAGTGAAATAAACGATAAATTATTAATTTTTTCATCTTTCATCATTTGAAGAAATACGATTAAATACCAACATTGAATCCATATAATGAAATTAAAGCACTATTCAAAATTGATCATCTTTATGTATTCTGATTTTAAGTATTCTTTAATATCGATTCAATGCAACAATTACTTGTGTTTTTTTAAAAATAAAACAGTCCATTATATGCTGCTAGAACTGGAGAATATATATTCTGTGAAGATGATTGGTTATCATGCAAATAAATAATTTTTTTTGTGATATTTTTTATCAACAAAACATTATCAAAATATAAAAAATTTTCTACAAGATGAATGAAAGCTGAATTTTTAAAATTTGACTTACAATTTTTTGGGGGGGGGGGGCGAAGAAACAGAATCCCCAATCTTTCTGTGGCACAAATAGTTGAGTATATTTTTACAACACCACAATATATGTGTATGCGAAACAAGAAGAATTGAATAAATTTACTAAAACAGTTTATATACGACAAATTATATATTCATTATCATATGGTACGGTGAATATAAATTTATACGATTCACGTCCTGAGGATATTTTATATATATGCAACAAAAAGGTATAACACAATAAATTTTGTTTTATTTTTTAGTGTCAAAATAATAAAGTCAAAATCGCAGTCAGTTTAACTTTTTGAACTACTTTTTCTGGCACTATACACACTCACACTTTGTAAATATAATTTATACGGCGAAAAAAATGCATAATATATTTATATTCTTACAAGAGATGATGCGGTGACATTGTTGTTTTTACATTTGGCAAAAAATATCTTATGAATAATTTATAGTTATATTCGTGAATTGATTTTTATATTATAGTATACGTGAGATAAATATTACACAAACAAAACGAAAAAAACACAAATTTTAACTAACAAATTTACATAAAAATCATAAACAGTTGAATTGAATTACTCGCGTATATTAATTTTTTTAATTTTATTATACAATATATACTTAATATATGATTAAACAATATATGAATGATTCAAAAATCGAGAATCACCTGCAGTAAATATATCTAATAACTACACCATATATTGTTATTTTGAACACTGTGTCAGGAAGTAAAATAATATACAAACTGAGTATTATTTCTATACAGATACTATTATTTTCTTTTGAAAAAACTATATGTACTCACAATTGTTAATCGGCTAAAGAAGTAAACAAGAAAAAGAAATATATATATATAATCGGTTTTAATGTGAATAAAAAATGTTATAACTTTAAAATGCAGAGTGATTCTTAAAAATTTTATAATACCTATATGAAACAATACACCTAAAATATCATCAGCTTTAAGTCGGCAAACTATATAATAAAAACACTAACCTCGATGGGTTTTATTATCACACACACACATAGATGATAGAATTTTAACGACACACTAATTTTCAGTGGACACTTGAAAGTAATATACATTTATTTAGTACAATAGTATAACAAATAGTATTGGCATGTGATGTGGTTGTTTTTACGTATAGATGATGGTTTGTGAGATACAGCAGTTATTTTCAACTTTTAGTTAAGAAATATTTGCTGGGCAGTGATCGTAAGTATTGCAAAATTTTTAAAAGGTTTTTACAGTCTCAAGTATAATCATCGATGATTTCAATAAACCTATTGTTGAGCATATCTGCTACATCGAAAACAATTGTTTATTCAAATGTGGTCGTATATATATAAGCGCAATTCAATGCTAAAAGTTCAGGAATATCAAATGAAATGATTGAAAAATTATATCGTTTTGAATGCTAGTTAGAATTGTGATTGCTGTAATCGTATAAACATCTCAAAAGAACGTGTACATATATGAAAAAATAAAACTGTCCGCAAAATGGGCGTTTAAACAATCCATTAAAAACGCAATTATGTATAACAACTTCAAGATATACTCTTTGGACATGTTTACGAGTAATTCCAAATGAATTTTTATATATCTATTCATAACTATTAATGAATCATGGATCTATAACTATGCACACCAGAATTAAGACAACACAGTGCACAGTGGTTAGTTAGATCCTGGTACAAGTCAGTCCAAACGATTAAAAACACTACAATCACTACTGGAAAGGTTATGTTAATATGAATTTTTTTTTGGATACACATACAACAATTTAGAATTTTTTGAAACAATTTTATACTGCGATTAGTGGTTAATAAATTTAAATTTTGATTCAACCTATATTGTTTATATTAACGACATATATTGTATACGAAGTATATACTACACACAACTTAAAAACTGGTTATGAAGAAGTGGATGGGTTATTGTGATTGTTGAATATCTGTTCAACATAAAATCATATAAGATATATAAAAATTGCAATAAAAACAAGACATTAAATAAATATTATGTTGCATATGTAAAAAATAGCTCGCATAATAATGCATTTTTGCATTCAAATTAATAAATTATATATATATCTATGCCCCGTTACATTATGATTAGATAATAAGAGTTTTATGAATACATATTAAATTTTTATTGTTACATAAATTCAGTGTTTACAATTTTACATATATGCACAATAAAAAATATATGCAGCAGGTATTTATAATTCTAATGGTAAAATTATACACAGAAGAATAAATATATACAATTAAATGCATTTTCAATTTATTCTTTATATGGTAATAATAATAATAATAATAGTAATAATAGTATAAAAATTAATAAATAATTTTACTGTAAAAAATTAATATCTGGTATTTCATGTTATAACATACATATCTTTTTACTTTACAGGTTAGGAAGTTCATTTTCTTAAAATTACATTTATGTACAATAATATTATTTATGCAATTTTACTTGGATTATTATCTTATTTTTCCATCGCCCGCACTACTACACGTTCTAATGCAGAACTTCACATATATAGGATTAGCGTCAAATTTATTTCATTGTTTATTTATAATAAATTGAAACATAAATAATATGTTATTATTAAAAATAATGTTTTTTTAAATAATTATAAATAGATTTGCAAATGCAATAAGAAAGAACAACGGAAATAACTTATATTACATATTAATTATGATCAAGAATGTAATCCGTAAATGATAAGTTCTTTTATGTAACTCAAATAATTAAATTTTTATATACAAACAAAATTTTCTTTATATAAATATATTTAAGAAATTTGAGTTATTATAGTCAAAGTGATCGTCTGAAAATAATAGTGGTGAGTGAATTAAAATGCATTACATAATTTTTTAAGAAATAATGTTTCTATTTTAAACGTAAAATTACACTTGTGTATACTAAACATATGTTGCGACAGATGCTATACTTAAACATTAACAATACCTGTCTGTATATGACTTAATCACTGAATTCATTGAATTAAATGGATAACAATAATTTTTCCAATTAAACAATGACAAATTGACTTTGCCATTCAATAAATTTATATAGTTTATTCTTCAAAGTAGGCAATGTATAATTATAACATGTAAACTAAAACCGACATTTTTATACTATGATATTATTCAATTACGGATAAAAACAAATAAATAATGTTTTATCACAATAATATCGATCATTACTATGAAAATTGTATGATAGAATGCTCAAATCATAATTTTCAACCTTATATTTGTCGTCAATATTAAAAGATATTCTGTTGATTTTATGCACCACACATTTTATTCCAATCCTTATTAAATAAAGACGAATAATTAAAAATGTATTTAGCAATTGGCGGGTATGATGCCAAAAGGTTGAGCATTCATCCATAAATATGTTTGTAACAGAGAAGAATAAATATGTCAACAAATCTGAACAGTTTCGATTATCTTTTAGTTTATTTTTAATTTTATCTATATATTTAATTTCTGTAAATATGGTAAAATTTGTGTTATAAATGTTATTTTAAGAAAAATATCAGTTTAAAGATATTTATTACAAATAAATTGTATATGGACTTCTAAAATATCGACAGAAAAATACAATTTAATACGCACGACTTTGAAGGAAAATATAAATAAATAAATAAATAAATAAATAAATAATAAAATGTCATAAGTAAAATATAAATACCATGAAATTCTATCACTTTAAGCATAACATTATAATAATAATAATAATAATAACATTTAAAAATAATGTGTAATAAATTTTACTATAAAATAATGTATCAATAAAAAAATAAGTCATCTAAATATTATGAATATAGTTATTTTATGTATTGCTTAAAGATACATAGTTGCATATCGAATTTAAACATGTACAGGGTAATTCTGATAGCTATTCTATGGGTTGATAATAATATTATAATAAATCAATACTGGCGCATTTGATATGGAGAAAGATTTTAGAACTGGCTAACAATTTTTCCTGACAGCATCCTCAAATTGGCATTTTATAATTTAGCATCTCTATAACTAAGAAATACCCTGTGCATAAAAGCCGGTAGCAATTACTACATTTAGATACATAAATATAATAAAATATAATAATATATGTACAAATATTCACGCAAGTATGCAGCATTGACAACAAAAAACCTTGAAAAATTTACAAATATATGCCTATATTTGGTACAATGAATATGGATTCAATGTATAATCTCAACTGAAAACAATAAATAGTAATTATTATAAAAACGTAATTCTTCTATTCATAAGGTTAGGGATTTAATAAATGAGTTTTTGTATTATTTATAGCATTTTTTTTAAGACAAAAATTACATTACTTCTTTTAAAACTATATATAAATAACATAACTTTAACTTTTGTTAGATTTTTAAATTGTAATTTTTTAATGTCAAACACGATCTGGTAAAATTTCACAGGTATTGATGAATTTGTATTGTAAATACTCTGATGGAAATAATCCATACATAATAACATTACGACGAAATCTTAAACACCAATAATTCATCATTTAAAGAAGGTTATAGTTTCCAAATTCGTTACATTCATTGACCGAAAGAAATAAGCTCAACAGAATACCAACCGATATTACCAACCATTCTTAGACGACATAAAATAAAAACAACCGTATTTTTGAATCGCATTGCAACAGCCGATGGGAATTTACAAAAGAAAACAACCGAAGAAACTGGATGGCATCCAATGAAATTGTTACTGCAATATTTTGTCGGATTGATGCAGTGGAATAATTCACTTTATGAGGTATTTCGGTGTTGTGAAACAATAACAGTGGCCGACTACTCTGCACACAATTCACTACAGTTCGTATAACGCAATAAAGAAAAATTTAGAGCAATCGAAATGGTTTAATTATTCTTCATGATTAAGCTAGACCACACGTGATACAAAAGTCGCTACCATTAATTGAATGAGTGAATATGAAGTCTTCATTATACTCTCCAGATCTTGCTATCGATGATATTCCGATCTAAACAGAATATAGTTTGATTGACAAAACCATCGCAGATCAATGCAGGGAAAAGTCGTAAAAACCACCACCACCACACATCAACTTCTTTGACGCGCAAAACCGTTGTTATTCTATCAATCTGGACTGAAAAAAAAAGTAGTGGTATAATATGTAATAGAATAGGATGGAGCACGATGTTATGCAACCATTCAATATTGGCATTTGTTTAATTACAAATCAAATGCAATTTTGAAATAACCTTGTTATAATATATGAGAATTGTGTATATGAATATACCGTCTCCCAGCTATGTACAATACAGTCGATTTGTATATATAATAATTTAACAACTTTTCTCATACATATATGAATTCAAACCAAATATATAAGGTGCCTTATATACAATATATAATATAAGAGTTTATATACATATAGTTTATATATACCTTTTCTACTTTCACAAATATATCGACCCGTCTCGTCTGGAACAATTTTAATAGTATCTTTATATTCCGACATGAATAGTTTATAGTGGCAGCTATAAATTTATTTTAACAAGAAAATCTGTATGTACATGAATATTTAACGTTATCATTCGAAGCGCCGAAAGAAAATAATATAGTATAGAAATAGATTTTCCATATCATTATAGAATAAAATTCCATACAGTTCAATGAGGACTATTTTCTTTTAGATAAAGGATTAGGAGATGTTATGAATTTATTTGATATATTCTATTTATTTAATACTTTTTATATAATCGATTATTGTCGATATAATATTTATGTAAAAACACGTCGTACTAACATATATACACGAATTTCTTTTACAGCCGTATATAATTTAGAATTTATTCAAAAAATTGATAAATAAAAACTAATCAATAATCATTAAATGTATATCGCTTCAACAATAATACAATAATAATTTAAAATTGTGACATGAATAAAATATATTGAATATAATATAAAATAAATGAACAATGGAAATAAATAGTAAATATTATACAAAATAATTATAAAGAAGCTTTCGTATAATATATATATTGATGTTTATTTTGTATATTAAATAACTAGACAGTCTGACTATTTTGTCCATTTATGTGTCCATGTGAACAATACATTACATTACATTACATTAGACAACAATTTAAAAATCAATATATTATTTATTATTTATTTTTTTGTTTCAAATAAAATAACAAAAATAAAACACAGATGTATATTATAGAGCAGCATAAACCGAATTTATTGTTATCGATCAAACAAGAGACGCCGACAAGACCAAAAATATTAACAATAATATTAATGTATATTTAATATTAATTATAATTTCAATTAGTTTTAATTTTCCATATAATTGTATACAATAGTAAATTATATTGTACATAAAATATGTCTATAGATTAGATATAGAAGTTTCATAATTTCATTTCATTAAAATTAATTGGACGCATATAAATTTCATATAAGCAAAAAAATAAACAATAACTATTTGAACTCTTTAAATTCTCCAAAAATTAATTAATGATTTATTTTTGAAAATAAGATGGGTTGCAATTACACACGTAAAGTTTTTAAAGTTAACGCTGCTACGTTTTGTGTAATTTTTTTGTACACATAATTTAAAGAAGATACGATTACGATATTCACGGGGCTATAATAAATAAGAAATAATAATAATAATAATAATAATACAGCGTCTATTTTAAATTGTATACTTTGTTTTCAAATTAATAATATTGTAATATCATGTAATTATACCTTTTTAAAACCAATACATAATATTGAACCATAAAACACATAAATACTTGAAATAATCACATTGAATAATAGGTAATAGGTAATACGTTCTATAATAATTAATAAATTTATTACATACATATTATTATGAGGCATTTTAAAGGTTTCTTTCTGGTTATTTAAAAAAATAATCTATCAATATTTAAATACACACACAAGGTGTTCCGGTTTTTATATTTCATACACATCTGTTAAGGGGTAATTCCCTCTGGCTCAAGTTATTCAAAAATTACAATTTTTTCCCGATATGGTTACAAATTATAGTCAAGCGTTCGTAAAATTACTGCACATGCAAGTATTTATTTATTTAACAATGCATAAATTGGGCAACAATTGCCAACATATTTTTTTTAAATATAAAATATTATTTTTAAATGATTGATTTAGTTACACAGTAGTATAATATGTTAAATATTATAAATATATAAATACAATATTGTTATTAAAATATTAGTAAAATGAATATAAACAATATAAAAAATGAATAACAAATGGTTAAAAATTTCAGTATAAAAAATAATTACCGAACCATATGATCATATGTAAATTAAAGAATTTAAGTAGAAATGTATGTCGAAACACAACTAGAAATCGATTGTTTTTCTATATTTTAAGTATTTATCTCATCTTATGTATAGAAAATATTATTTTGTTATCGAATTTTACCAAACCCAAGAGTAACACCAAGAGAGTTCATATACCAACGAAAATTGTACTAAATTCGACATTGAAATAATTACAAACATTAGTTAGAATACTAACTTAAAACAACAAAGTCGTAATACAACATAACCAATTTCTTCGGGCTATTTATCAAACAATGTTTTATATATATACCGGTTAAAAATAAATGGCCGTGGTGCCAAACAGACGTTGTAAATCATGTAATTTATATTTATTTGATGAACCAATGTTGTGCGTACAACTGATCCAAATTGGTAAGGTATATTCTATAACATGTACGACCTACGTTTGACGCTTAATTAAATTTATGGTTTATATATAGGTGCTACAAAAAAAAAGGTCATAACTTAACAAAAACGTTGCGGATACTGATCAAATATAAGTTTTACTATTTTTCAATTGCGTTAATTAAATATTTTAATGTTTGTTAAACAAATAATTAATATATTAAAATTTTTGTTATTTTCTAGGCGATATTAATATTTTCTCAATATTTCTTTAATATTTATCATTATATATTTTCACAACATTTCGTACAAACAGTCACCGACGATGTGGTGCAATAGTTGGATAAATTTCTGAAGAATTCTATATAGTGAATCTTATAATATGGTTATTGGATGGTATATTTGAAATGATTGAACAGATTTCATAGAGATTTTTACATCTCATAGAACTGTTTGTATATTGTCAATGCCACGAATAAGTTTATTGTCCAATCAACACACATTAGTATACTTCATTTCTAAGCAACAAACTTGCAGTTAAGTTGGTAAATTAATTTGTACATGATAACTAGTTAACAATTTACTAATTGTTCATGTTATTATGATTTTATATACGGTTTATTTATTAGATTATTCTGAATTAAGTGAATCGTTTACTTTTGTGTTTGTGATATGTGCGAACAAAGTAATTTTTAATCTTTCAATAATTTCAAATGAGCAATTTTTAAGTATAGAAATCGAACAAGTGATCCAAAATGAATCTCAGTCACCACTCAATAATTACATTTACCTTACCATAGAAATTAAAATCAATTTTTTTTAGAAATCATATACTTGAAATTGTAATAAAGTGAAATTCAACACATCCATTTTAAATTGATTTTAAATTGAGAAAATATTTAAATGGCATTTTTATTTATTGAAATTCTAGTGAATTCTAGTTAACTAAATTTTAAATTGGTTTAAGCAATTATTCTAGGTAATTTTAAAGTAAATTACTATATCTACTTTAAAGTTATCTAGAATAATTGCTAAAAAATGAATAATAATAAAATTCGAAATCAAAACTAAATCAATGTATAAAAAAATGTTTATATTTATAAGAAAGTAATATTTAAAATTTAAATTATTGTTAAAATGACAACAAAATAATGTGCAGAAGGCGGCGTTGTCGGGGTCGGCGTTTACTAATTGTTTTTTTTTTTTTTTTGTTATTAAATAATAAATAGTTATTTTTATTTTATGATAATTTTTCATTTAAAATAACAAATTATATTAAAAGTTTAACTAATAACTAATATATTACCGCACGCACATTTAAATAAATACGAAATACATATATTTATACACAATCATTAATTAGTCTAATTCACAAGAAACATTGACCGAAATTTTTATGATATAATTAACAAAATAAGAAATAAACGAATGGAAAAAAAAAGTCAATACATATTTTTTTTAGCCAATGTTGTTATACAGCACATGTACTTGAATATATTACTTTTATAATTAATTATTAATTAAATGTTTGCTATGTTAAATATGAGTAAGTAATACGAGTTTATAAATTTTATGATTTATGATTTTTACATTATAATATTATAAAACGAAAAAAGAAATGAAAAAATAATCGCATTTATATTTTAAATACCTTTTATAATAATTGCGCTTTTTTTTACTGCGTTATCAGTTTAATTTAATTTGTGTGTTGTGTTTTTATTTAATTTTAAATGTATAGCGTATGAAGAAATGTTATAAATTATAGTTGAAATATATATATTATATATTATATTAAATCACTAAATAAAATATAATAAACAATTAACCACACAACCACAAGCAACAATTTGTAAAATATAAATGTTAAATGAATAGTTTCAATTTAATTATTCAACAAATAGAAGAAAAAAAAACACTTCCAACAAAATAAATACCATTTGAAAAACTAAATAGTACACAAAATCTTCACTTATTCATATATTTTATATAATATTTTTTCAAACAAACCCCAAAAAATTAACAAAACTTAATTTTTCTCGTTTAATATACACCCCTGTAATATACAATATATATATATTCATAAACTCTCCCTTATTTCTAATGTAACAAATGTACACACAATGTTTTATTTTTTTGTATATAATATATTAAGAATAGAATAGAATTTTTCAGTTTTGATTTACCGGTAAGAGGGTTACTGACATCTACTCTAAATATATTAGATTATATCTATATATAAATATATAACATTTATAATATTAAATGTCTATTTATGTTTACATATATGAAAGATCTCGTATAAAGTCTAAACTCTAAACTAAATATTATTTATATACAAAATAAAATAGATGTGGTTATTTTTGTTTGTTTATTTGCTCTATCGTCCCCGTTGCTATTGCTGTTGCTGTTGCTGTTGCCATTGCTGCTGCTGCTGTTGCAGCGTTGATAAAATATTAAACTTTATATACAAAATTTTTTGTTTACACAAAGTATAAACATCAACTTGATGGTTCTTTAAGTCTAGCAGCGCACAATAATTATAGTTTTTTCATCATTTTTTCCAAAACAAAAAAAATATATCACAAAAATTGTAAAATATATATTATAAAATAGAGAGAATTAATTAGTCTGTGTCCGTCCACCGTTTTCTTATTACAATAATAAATTTTACTATAATAATATTTTTTTAAAATTATTAATTAGATTCGATTTGTTTTCGTCTGTGTCTGTCTGTCTGTATCAGTCAAACACAAAAACTTTAATGAAAAATATTTCTCGTTTCTTACAACTCTCACACAGCCAGTATTAAAAATATAAAATAGTATACTCTCTACTACTACACAATATCCATATATAATATATATATGTACTTATTTAGTATATAATAATAGTAATAACAAAACTCTATGATATGATGATGGTAAAGTAATATTAACACATTCGCTTTTAAAGATATATATTTATATAGTATTTTTTAAATAACAATGATTATTATTATTTTTTTATTTCAGTCAGTCAGTCAGTATACTCAATTTTATATTTCTATATAAATATTATAATATATATATTAATGTTAGACACACACACACACACACCACACACACAAAACCGATTCAATTCAATGACTACTATTTATTTATGTTTAATGCAACCGTATGTATACACCATTCACCAACCCAAGTCAAAGTCATACTACACTCTACTATTTTATTATTATTCATATATAGCAGAAAAATGTATAACATAAAACTATTCTATATGAGTTTCATATTATTTAAAAAATTTATATATATATGTACATTGGTGACATTATCAATATATACCATATATACAAGATAGCTAAAATCATTTTAAGAAAAATGAGGAAAATTTTTATGATGATTTATAACTAAAAAAAGATATTCTCTACCTTACCCATTGATATTATACAGATAGCGTTGCAAAAAATTGTGAAACAATAATTGTATAGAGGAAAGTTTCATCCTTCGAAATCCGAATTCAATAAATAATCTAGCAACCGCTTAATATTGACACATTATTATTGATTTGTTTAAAATGGAAAAATAATAAATATAAAATTTGGATGCTATTTTTAAATTTGATCTGATTGCAAGTGAATCGCAGAAGAGAAATTCGTCCAAAAATTGTGCTATAACAAAACAAATGCATTCAACACGTCACATATGGTGTATTAGTTGATCGACGATGAGTAAAAGTGCGTAAAATAACTACGAGATAATATAGAAATCGTAAAGGAACGAGTTGAAAATATTTACACATGAAAGAAAAAAAAGGTTGGTGCAAGATTGGTGTATCGCCTTTGCTAACAATCGGTCAAAAAAAATATTCAAATTCATATTTCTTAAGAGTTTTTCCATTCCCATCCATTTTAAGATTTTAAGTGTTGTATTGACCAAACTTAAATTCATCATATCACTATGCACACCGGGGAACGAAAAGAACGGTCAAATTACAGACGCTTCCATATTAGCAGGAAACTTAATGTTGTTCGATTATCATTCAGATATATATAAATATGTAAAACAATTAACTCTAAATATTATTGTAAATTTTTTCGGATCTGTTATGGATACAAAAATTCGTGCAAAAAAAGACCTGCTTTAAATAAGAATATAAATATCTATTATCAAGATCAACAATGCACGATTGTTCACTCACAAATGTTTTGATAGTAATAAAATTTACATAATTTAAGTATATGAAATGCCACCAGATTTGACTTCTTCACATTATAAACTGTTTGCAAAAATCTGATTGGAATGACGCGCTATAATGAATTATATTATTGGAAAAACATTGTAATAAATGTATTAAAATATTAAATTCTTTTAAAACGAAGTATATTGTTAGAACATTGAGTCGACGTAGTTCATAAAGTCCCAATGTTACACAGAAAATATTCGTATATGCAAATTTATTTATTAATATGTGCGTGCGTGTAAAGTGACTATTAATTTTTTCATTTACCACCACGGTATTGATACACACGTAACACGTAACGTAAATGGTATGGTTCTATATGTTCTATTCATTACATAATAATATGTCTATATGATGTTGAGCATATATTTATTTATAAACGTGTATATTTTTTATATTATGTATTACATGTAGAGACTATATGCAAAACAAACCAGAGTCATACATAAAATAAATAATGAGAGGAATAATCTTCTATAAAACTATTATAACTAACAGAAAGATTCTTATCATCTATGACAATTTTGTTTGGCTTTTTAAAATCTGCTTGTTTACATTATATAAACTAAGGAACAAAAAAAAAACAATGTGTACAAGTCATGCTGAAGGCCATTTAAACTGTTAAGAATAATAATATGGGAACAATAAAATAAAATAAAATGAATATAAATAACCCGCGCCACCGTCGTCACTGGTAATTTGGAAAGAGACACGATTTACTTTTTACAAAAGCTAGTACTTCTTTTCTATGTGTATTTATAAAATAATAATAATAATAATAATAATAATAATAATAATAAATGAAAATGATATATAGAAAATTTGTTGTTATTTTTAGTTTGACATATAGAGAACATGTAAATAGAAATAGAAAATATGGTATATATTAAATAAAATGTACACAAAATGATTTGGTGTGTGATACATAAATATAAAAAAAAAACTTATAAATATGAAAGAAATTTCATTATTTTCATTAATATATAAATATATTTATATACGAATCCATTAAAACATGGCTCAGAACGTGCCAGTTGGATAATATAAGAATTTAAAATTTAACATGACCGAAAATGCCATATACAGTAATTTTAGTTTTATATACAAACGAGTATGGAATTTATTTCTCTGCGTCAGTAAATATATTATCCTCATATGTACAAGGATAGCAATTTAATTAGGAATTCTTTAGAAGAAAATCTAATGTTCACAAACTAAAATAAAAAATGTATTCTCTGAATTGATTATGAAAAACGATATAGTTTTTGGTTTTTTTAAAATCGTAAGTCAACAGAAATTATTTATAATACACATTTCCATTCACAATTCGTTCAAAACAGACAACCAATTCTAAGCTACGAAATGTTGTTTATGTGGATGACAAAGACTATTCGTTCATATAAATTTCATCAATTGTGGTGATACCAAACGCCCGGTATACCTACATTTTGTCAGCATTAAAAAACTAATGATTAATTAATTTATGTATGAAATTTAACCATAATATTATTAGTAGAAAGGATCTCATTTATATGGCAAAATATATAATGAATAATTGGATAGCTTTAGGGGTTGATATCAATAAACCTTGTATTTTCTAAATTTTATTCAATAAATATATTGATAAAGAAGCACCTAAAATTATGATGCATCAACACATATGGAAACACCTGAATATGCATCTTGTATTTATAGCGGAAACGTATCGTTTTCTTGTACATAGGACTTTATGGTGAACATGCTCCATTGAATATATTCCTAATAAATATAATTATTATTATTATTATTATTATTATTATTATTATGACTGAGTGGTGTGTAGATGATTCAAAAATGATAATTTTAATACAAATATAGATAAACAGCATGGACATTTAAATTAAATGTATTTGACAACGTTTCAAAAAAAAATAATGGGAATGAAAAAATATAAGGAACTTTGTTTGCCATTAGGAATTGACGGGAAAAGACAATTGCAGAAAAATCGAAAAACCATATATGTGAATTTGTAATTGGTAATGAATTTTAGCATCCGAATATTGAAAATATAAAAGTACACTGAAGCAGAACGAAACTGTTACCCAAAAAAATATTCGTAAAGTCATATTTTTATACACCCAATTTTCAATAGAAAATTTAAAGATTAAATAATAAAAGTATTTTTATATACCAGTAAATATACCACCAATCTGTACTACAAACTTGAAATAAATTTTAAATATTTATTTGGAACAGAATTAAAAACTAAATCGTTTAAAGTAAAGTATGAAATGTTATATCGTTTAGGGGGTTTGTAAAGTATTTTTTTATATATTATAAATTTTAACGTTTGTATATAACAGAGGGATAACTTTTCAATATAAGTTATGAAGACTTCATTCGCACAAAAGAAATCCATTCCTCGTCAGAATTTTGAAGTTTAGATATATGAACGTGTGCATAAATGCGTATACATAAATACATAGAAATACAAAAAAAATTAATCATTTAATAAAGTGAAGACAAAACTTAATTGCTTTGTTTTTTGATTTAACATATTACCATTTTAAATTACCGCGGATGCCACCGGATGGATGGTAAATAACGTATTTAATAAATTTTAAATTATACATATGTTTTAATTTTCCTGCAATTTATATATCATATTTTTTTAAATCAATATTTTGCAATTAATTTAACATCGAAAGTATACAAAAAAAATTATTATTGACTGGCATCAACATCATAAACATAATTAATATAATATAAATTATTATACATTTACATATATTATTTTATAAATACTATATGATGCAACATATAAATTAATTAAATTCCAAATTTTGAAATGAGTATGTCGTGTGTGTTTTTTCGTCGCGCTTTTATTTTCATTTGAAATAAATTAAAATAATAATTTATTCATAAAAGAAGCTTTATTTATAATTATATAATGTATATATTTTCATGTATTTATTATGGATAGATGCCCGCCGCAAACGAAAACTATAAGAACTAATATCAAATAGGCTGTGTATAGTATATGAAATCTACACACAAACCAACAGGTAAATGAATAACATAAATGCATAATTATTATTATAATTAAATATACCATTCATACATTCATACATTGGGTGTATCCGTATGATTCTGCTGTAAATTTATACATTTAGTTTGTATATATTATTCCATCCGTTCATCAATTAATTATTGTAATACATTTTATATATATTTTTTTATAAAGGTTTGTCCACATAATTTAATATTTAGTATTTTATTAAAATTTTGTATCAATAAAATAACCGCATTTGTGGAATATTTATTCCAAATATTGAAACACACTTGTAGGATTTAATTTATTTGTATATTCAGAAAATACTATGAATTAGCTGCAATGAAATATAGCTAATAATAAATATGGTCGTGTAGACCGGTACAAAAAATTATGATTTCGATACAGAGATAGTAGCAACAAGGGTTGCTATATACAATGGCTATAAAAATATAAAAGCATCACAACGGAATCGCGTTAACAACAACAATGAATCCAATTGAACCATGCATGTTACGAAACAATATATTGTACGGAGTATCATTATTTATTGACTCCAAAATGGACGGAATTATAGGTCTATACACACACTCACACAATAACATCTGCACAGATAATGATTTTGTACCATATATGATATATTAATTTTGCATATTCAAGTATGAATTAGTGAAATTTAAAATTTTAATTAAGCTTACAGTTTTTTTTTTTCCATTAGCTTCGCATATTACAATAACTTCTATATGTGGTGTTACAAAAGAAAAAAATATTTGTAATGAAGTAATTATTTATTTAAATAATTACAAAAGAAAAAAAACTGTTGGTAATTTGTATTAAATAACAAAGATTATAAATCCAAATTAATTCATAAACATATTTTATTTCATAATATTTATGTGTTTGTTAATATTATGTTGTAGAGAGGTGTGCGATGAAACGGTAAGATTTCTATGGTAAAAAAAAATATGTATAATAAATTAGGATGATCGTAATATATATGAATATTTTAGCGATATAAAATATTATTCAATGGATATGTATAAAACAAATAATAATTCGAATTTTTAATATTAAATTGACAACAAAATAAGATTTTCTAAAAATCTGTAATGTTATCTATATAATCATGATTTGAAATTGTCTTTACTCAAACAAATATCAAATAAACGAATTAAATGTTTGCTAATTAAATTTACAATATATAATATTTATAATAAACGCAGACAAAATCAAATTATAAATATAAATTATACTTTCGCACGATGTCTAAATTACACCATTGATCGTATCGTACGTATAAAATACAATAGAAATAATAATAAAGATATATCACTTTTACTATTACAAAAAATAATATATATATATTTATTTATAATTAGGTCATATTTGTCATAAATAATATATGGAAAGTATTTATAAAACTAAAGTGTGTGTATTTGTTTGTATAAGAAAATTATTAAAATTAAATTAATCTAATACACACAATATTATTTTAATTCTGAAAACATTTAATCTATAGATTTATTTGTAGATATACAAGTTTTTTTTTTAAATCCGTGTACAATACTATAAAATACTTAGTCAACAGGTCCAATCAGAAAATGGCTTTGTCTTTCTTTGCCCACAACAATATCGAATTATTCATTTATGATTGATTATACAATCGCACACAATGTACCACCAGTATTCTGTAAAATAATAACAAGCCCGACTCGATGAAAAAGTTAGAATCATATCGCAGGAGACTAATTCTTGAATTCAATAATCAGTAGTGATCCGGTAAGTATCCCCCCCCCCCCCCCCTCCCCGTCATCAATTATGTCGACAATAGTGACAGCGAAGAAAATCAAATATTTTTATTTTAAAAAAAGTATTACAGTATAGAATTTGTGTGTTAAGATGTAAGGACATTTTAAGGACATTACAAGGATACATTTTTTGAAATTATGCATGCGATACATCATATATGAAAGTGAATGAAACAAGTAGAATTGGAGGTTTAAATGATCCAGAATAATACAACGATACATATACAAGTTATTTTTTTAAAATTAAGTCGAAGAGAATTAAGCAAATAATTTTTAATTGTAATTTAAAAAAATATAATTGTAAGTAGGTTTATTGAAATTTGTTGAATTCGGAAAAAATCAATTCAACTCAAAACCTATAGTTTAACTCTCTTTCACATGAAGTAGCTTATGCACAATTTGAAATAATATCCTTGTAAGATCCTTGAAATATTCTTATACCTTGAGTCATCTCCCTGTAACGAGTATATTCATCTGAAATTGTATTAAATTTAGTAAATTACTATGTATGCGAGTGTAATAACAATTCACCAATTGGTATATACTTCAATTGACAATAATTTACTGGCTCAACGATTTTTTACATATTTCGCATTATAATTTGATTATAAATATTTCACAAATGTGAAATCGAACGTGTGTATATTATTTTTTAACATATATATATTGTATAAATAAAATATATTTAAAATCAATATTAAAATATTTATTGACTTACCCGTCCATAAATTTTCTTCGTCTAGCCACAGCACTATTTTTTATTATTGTATTAATTTCACGGCCACCAGAACTTTCTCCTTCACTGGTTGATGTATTTTTTAATTCATCATCTTTTGGCATACCACGTTTTAAATTCGATAAACTTTTAACAATATTAATTGTATCATCGTGATGTTGTTGATGCTGTTGCTGCTGCTGCTGTTGTTGTTGTTGTTGTTGGTATGGATATGATGGATGCTGATATTGATGTTGTTTATTACTTTTATCCATATTTTCTTTAGACACACTTCTTAACAATTTACCAAGATCTTTATGATCGTCTGCATCCGATGAACTTTCTGAATTACAAGACGATGATATAGTATTATGATGTGATGAAATTTGATATGATGGTGGTGTTGGTGGTTGTGGTGGTACATCCGTAGGAACATCACTATTTGATGATGATGATAATATTAATGACGGTTCATTAACATTTTCTTTATTTAATAGAACCGCATCAATACTTGATGCTGATTTTTTAAGATTAGTAACTGATGCATGAGTGGATCGTTTTAAACGTGATTTTAATTCGGAATTTAAATCGGTTGGAAATAAACCAACACAACCAGATTTTGATTTTAAAATACCGGCACGTTTTGCATCCAATGGTGGTAATACTAATGATAAAGATGTTGCTCCTGTTGGCGGTTGCGACAACATCGATGGTTTATTTGATGTATCTAATTCTGAAAAAATATATATACAATTTTTTGTTTTAATTTACTTTTCAGTATTTATATAAATATAAATGAAGATTTTATATATACCTATCCAGGATATATAGGAACAATTTACTTAAAATTAAACACAATTATAAATAAAATAGTTCTAGATATACACAATTTTAACAAATATTAATAATATATATATAGCTGCATGCAATACCTTATATATATAATATAATTTCTAATTAATAACAACAAGTAATAATACATATTTTCCTATACACAACGCATTCCATTTAATAATACAGACTATCAAACTATTTTATTCACTGAATTAAAAGTAGAATGTGTCTTTATGGTTGACACAAACATCAACTTTTTTTTTCAAATCAACAAATGGTGTTCAGTGGATATACGCTTAAAAACGACCTGCATCATTGACACTGTGTATATATTACAAGTATAGCTGGTGATATAATTTATAAGAACCTACCTACAATCTATGATCCTTTATAACTTATGTAATTTGTAATATAATATAATTTATAATTCATAAAAATCCTACTGTTTGTGATAGATTTACTACACAATCAGTGTTTTTATATAGTTTCGGTGGCAGTTAATTTATTTTAAAGATGCCATTCTCTGCGACTATATATAAGAACCGATATGTGTATCTCATTGCCGGACGATGATAATATGTGTTAAATTTTAGGTAAATGAATCAAGAATTTCGATCAAATTTCAATTTGAGTTGTTTGATTTAAATATAGGTTTGTTTATATGTGATGTATTCAGTTTCAATTAATGCTTAAGATCACATACATTATTGATTCAATCAAAATTACATGTTAACGAACACGTTAAGTGAAACAATTGTTTGCAATGTTGTTAACTTTTGTGTTCGCATTATCGCACGTTTGAAATAAAAATAATATAGTCACACATTAACAAATCCCATAATTATTTCTATTTTAAAATATAGAATTATGAAATAAAATGTATCGGATAGCGAGTGCCTTCAAGAAGTTTGCTACTTATGTTAATATCTTAAAATTTCATAAAAATCTGTTGCAAACTAATCAAATTACCTGGAAACTGATCTGATACATTTTATTTCGATATTCTTTACATTTTACATTTCAAATCGTGTAAAAGATAATTCCATTTAGAGTAATAATTTTAAACTTAAATATTCCTAAAAATATAATAAAATAACGTGTCTACCACTATATAAATCTAAAAAAAACACATGCTTTAACAAATCATTTATAATAAAATAAAAACTAATTTATAATTAGACTCTATAACCTGACATTATCTTATAAATATACATCATAGTTTTTGATCGGCGCATATTACACACCAAAAACTTAATATAAATATAAAATTACAACACAAAATTTAAAATTTTTTATTATTAATTATAATTTTATTTAAAATAATTCTAAAAAATTACACATACATTGGGGGTAAAAAAAAAATAAAGAAAAAAAACTAAAAACCTTAAAGTAAATAGCTTAAAAAATAAATATATAAAATAGACGCACATACAGAGAATTCACAAGCGCACCAAAAAAAAAAAAAAAAAAATCAAAAACTAAAAGTGGTTTCATGCAAAAAAAAAAAAAAAATTAAATTAAACAATTAATAAAACGGCAAGACAATAAAAAGAAAAAAAAAAACTGTTAAAAATTACAAATTATGGACCACTTTCTTTTCCAATCTACAATATTATTTTTAATAATTAAAAAACACATAATCATTTACTTTTTGTCTTCATTGTTTTGTATCTGGTGTAGTGTAGCCGGGGTTAGAGTGTAACAAACAATTTTTAATTATAAATGTACGTGTATTTATAAATATCAAAATTATTATTATCTATTAATTTGCCAAACCTAAAAATAATTTATCAAATTCCATAGATGCATTCATTAATTCATCCACAGAAACATTAAAATCATCAAGGCAAATTAATGATTCAGTTGATTTTCGAAGATTTTCATCTGACAACAATAAACCATTAGTATTATTATTATTACTATGAACTCGACGTCGACGGTATGATGGTCGTACAATTCCATTATCCATTGAATTACTAGACAATTTTTTCTTATTATTAATACGAGCCACACTTTTCTTAGGTGTTTCACTATTAATAATGATGGCAATATTAGAAGTTTCACTATCAGCGGCAGTAGTAGTAGTAGTAGTAGTAATAGAAGTAGAAGTAGAAGTAGAAGTAGTAGTAGTAGTAGCAGTAGTAGTAGTAGTAATAATTTTACATTTTTCATTATCATTATCAATTGATTTTAATTTTTTTACACCAAAATAATTGGCATATTTTTCATTAATTAAAATTCCGTTTGAATTGTTGAAACAATTTTTATTTATCGGTGGTCGTGGTGATGGTGTTGCGGCTACTAATTTATTACTATTACTATTATTGTAATTATTATTGTTTACATGCATTGATTGAACCCTTCGAATATTAGTCGAATGTTGTTGGTCATTTTTATTAACAAAATACTTAATTTTTTCATTGATGTATGCAGATCGATTCGGTTGCATTAAAGACGATGATCTTGATAACATTGAACTATTATTAGATAATTTTGAAATGTTATTACTACCATCGTAATCACTTGCATTGAAACTATCAAAATGATTTTCTTTATCCAATGAATCAATAAATATTGATTTAATTTTTCCAATTTTTTTAATTGAATTATTATTAGTACTATTATCATGGCCATTACTATCATTATTATTATTATTATTACTATTATTATTATTGTTATTATTATTATCATCATTATTATTATTATTATAACTAAAACTATTATTAATAGTATTATTATTATTATTATTATTATTATTAATCTTATTATTATTAATATTACAATTATTACTACTGTCATTATTTTTAAAAACTAATGGTAATACTATTTTTCCAATTGATAATTTTCTAGAAAGTTTTGTAGTATTTGTTGTAATTGGAGTAGTAGTAGAAGTAGTAGTAGAAGTAGTAGTAGTAGTAGTAGTAATAGTAGTAGTGCTAGTAGAAGAAGTAGTAGAAGTAGTAATAGTAGAAGTAGTTGTAATAGTGCCAGTAGTTGTAATAGGGTAACAACTCGTACTAGATGTATCACCAAAAATTGAAGAAGAATGAATAATACTACTGTCAATACTTAAAATTGATGCATTTGTATCCGCTGTTGTTAAATCAGGAAATTTAGAAAATCTATTATACATACAAAATGTTGATGGTTCTATACATTGCATAAAATTATATAGAATTTGTTTTATACAAAGAGAATAAAAAAAATAAATAAAATAAAGAAATTAAATAATTAGAGATAAAAAATAAAAAATTGACAAGAAAACTATTAAAAGTTATGTAGAATATTATTATCCCATCACCATTTGATATGTTTGAAATATATTTCTATATAAATATATATAAAATTCTATAGATAATTCTATAGAAAATATAATTATTATATAATTAATATGTAATAAATATAGAGGAGAGATAGCTGAGATACAAGAGCAAATACACCAATATATCCTTCAATTTATACATATAAGCAAATTTTATCGATGTTATTCATGTGTTCGATAGAGTAATTAAGATAAATGTATAATAAATAAATTATGAAATTGTTAAAATAAAATCCCCAATGCATGGCACTTATTAAATTTTAAATAAATAATTAATGCGTTTAAGAACATATTTAAAAATTATAAGAAGGAAAAAAAATTAATATATAATCATTTCCATCAGGTCCAAATAAACACCGTTTATCTATAGGCGTACAAGTATTATATATCCCGAACAAAAACTGGAAGTGAATGAAATTACTGTCGGTTAGATAGTTCTTTCAGCATTCAGCAAACGTTGGAAACTGATGCAAAATTTTCCGGAAAAGTGTAATTGCCTTTACAACTAATTTTTTTTTATAGTAATTGAATTGTAACGTTAGAAGCATTTGGATGGAATGTGATTTACCCAGGCGCGGTATTTATATTTTTGTTTGATAACATATAAGATAAGTTCACGTTGTTTGATAAGATCGATTCAACCTGGAAACGAATTACGTACATGTGAATGAAATACAAATAAAAATAGTTAAATTTGATAAATGTCTCTCCTCTAATAAAATAAAGTTATTGTATAAATTGCAGTATCTGCTGGTGATTTGATGTGTATATTTTATATATTTTTGAACATATTAATATATATTTTAAGTGTATAATGGATGTAATGGATCGCTGTATATGATGTAGTTAAAATGTATGGAAATGTCAAAATGTTTATAATAATAATAATTTAATTTGAATTTTTATATTAATAGTTGTTTAAAGAAATAAGCATAATAAAATAATTATATTTGACTATCAAATATTCAATATTGGTAGTGTAAAATCTTAAGTTTTTACAATTTCATAATCGATGATAGCAATAATACAATTACAATTAATTTATGGATAATGATCGATATAGTTTTTTAAGTACATTATGAAAAAAAAAATATATTAATATTAAAATATAATTTACGCTACGTTATCGATTTTTACATTTCTTTCTAGTAAATAATTTATCCTTTTTTTTATGTATTGAATAATGTAAAATTGTAAATATATACAAAAAAAAAACTATATATACAAACATAAGGATTCACGATATATATTATAAATAATTAGTGATTTCTTTAAGTTGATTCTACATATACGAAGACAGATCCATATATATATATATAAATTAAAGGTAAAATTAATACATTTTTGAAGTCATTTTTAACATGTAATCTCCTTTTGATACAATAAACTTTCCACAACGGAAAAAAAATACGTTTTTCTTTGCTAAATCCAGTAGTTTTTTTTCTTAATAACTTCGTTTAAATGTTCCAATAATGTGGAATAATATTCACTGGTTATTGTTTTATAATTTTCTAAATAATCAATATAAATATCATCATTTATATTCCAAAAAACCGTTGCCATAGATTACCACCTGATGAAATAGGTTTTGTCTTCTTTGGAGCGCTTCCATCAGCTACTATAACCACTGCTTTGACTGTTGTTTTGTTTCTTGTGTGTATAGTGATCATTTTGTATTTTTACATCATTAGTAATGTATCGAAGTGAATCTTTGTTGTTACGTGTAAACGCAGATCCATACAATGTTAAGAAATGGTCAACGTGACATCAATTTTGCTGATATCTTTTTCATAGACAATTGATGGCCGTGTAAAATATTATGAACACGTCCAAATGAAATCATTATCGTGTAAACTTTGTCAAACATTTTCAATTTGTGATCGTTCAACATCGACATCATCAGATTTTGGTGATCATTTCTGGTGTTGTTATCTCTTTTGGATGGTCTTTGTTTTTGTGCTTGTCAAACCACAATATAATTTAGTAAATAATTTTTGTTGATTCAGCGCAGAGGCTGTATGGATATCATTTATTAAACTTTGATATCAAAAATACTATCACTTTAGTGATAACAGCGTACCATCACTTAGATTTTTACCTTCACAATATTAGATCAGCCCACGTAATGATGTTACATTTAAATAAACATTTTTTAAATATAATATATGTATAGTTCTTAAATCTTACATCTAAAATATACATATTCTTTCAAATTATATAATATTGTCAATGTATTTTACTAGCAGCACTAGTGTTTTTAGGGTACTAATTTAAATATACTATAATATTAGATATGGAATTTAATTTGATATTTTAAATTTTAATTATATTTTCGTTTAATTTTAAATCATATTTTAAGAAAAAAAAAACTATTATTAATATTTTCTTACATAATTCTAAATATCATCACAATAGTGTAACCAGAGTATAATTATATGCCATTGTTCTAATTATTGTTTCTTTTTTGAACTATTAGACTGTCTACAGCATCGCCGTCCATATGATCTTAACATAATACAATAGAATCAATCTTATGCTTCATACTACATTTCCATGATATTAAAGACTTCATTCATTTTATATATACTTCGATATATTTAACACATATACATCTAACCATAGTTTACACGAAACTGGTCTTAATGTTTCTTCATAATATTCTTATATTTATTTGTTTCAACTTATATATCTTTACTGGTATACATCTTTTAATACACTTTATATTTCACAATATAAGAAATAAATTTAATAATTGCCTTGATGATTGTAAATTATTAATTAAATCAATTTTGAAATTAATATTACGTAGGCTCATTTTATAATGTTATGCATATATTGCATTAAATTTACAAACACTCCTTGAAAACTATTATAAATCTAGTTATTTATATGACTATGTATGAGTACATAGCGTGAAATTAATGCATTGTATGTTATGTAATAATGCATTTATGCTTTCACCATAATGCTGTGACAACCTACAGTATATATATATCATTACGAACTCAGTACTGGTGGTACCGGTCGTATATCGTAATATATTCAATAAATTTTATGTTTTTGATTACGTTTTACTCAATAATTTATTAATTTAAAATAAAAAAAAAAATTGGAATAACTCATGCAACGTGAATACAAGCGGCAATAGGTATTTTATTCTATTAATATATTTATATACATAAGCACTACATAAATAATTATCTAAAAATTCTAAAAACTAATAATTACTACTATTTATTTATAAATATTGATATCGGTATAGTGTTTAAAATACAAGGTAAGAAAAAGATTTATAAATTACAAGCTACTGCAAAAAAGAAAAGGTTAAACAAATTTGTAACCAACAATATCTGAATGGCATACAAAAGTTTAATAAAATTGATCTTGTTAATCAATTAAAGATCCATCACAGACTGTATCAACATCGAAAACTGATGAAAATGTGGAAAAAATTATTACAATGGTAATGCAAAATTGGTGAATTAAAAAATAGTGAAATATAAATTATCCTCCAAAGCGTAAAAATGGGTAAATAAAGTTTTGAAAGAATGATTATTGGAAAATTGTATCCAAAGAGACAATGCCTAGGTTTAAGACCTATTTCGGTCGTAGTACTTTGGGCGCCCAGGTTGATTTCAACCAATTATCTGGACAGCAATTTGAAATGTGACAAAATTTGTGAAAATTTGAAGAAATATAATAACAAAAATATATTTCTGATTTCCCCTAACAATTTGTTCGGTTGCAGTGACGAATAATGAAACGCTGCGGTGGTTTTAATTTTATAATATCATTAAGTTCAATTCTCTAAAACTATATACAGTAAAAATGAAACACAAATCATAACTATAAAAAGCATTAAATAATTCAAATGAAAAGCCAAAAATATTAATAGCAAACATAAAATAATAATATTGAATTTATTAGCTCATTCCTTTAAAAAAACTTTAACTATTTTTTTCTAACGGCAGGCAATCGAATAAATAACAAAACATATTGAAAAAGCTAATTTAATTTCTTTCCAAATCATGCCAATTTATTATTTATTTATTTTTATTTAATAATTATTATTATTAAATAATATTTTCTTTTCGTTTTTTTTCCATTACATTAATATTTCAGTAATATTAATATTTACAATCAAATGAATATACACGAATTTTTGCAAAATCAATGTATTTCCCTTAAATTAATAAATAAAAATATTTCTTTCTATGAAATGTTCAAATATCGAAAAAAAAATAAGAAAAATCTGTACATTCTTTTGCATTCGAAGAATGTACTTTTAATTTTGGAAAAATAAAAATAAATAAATTAATTAAATTATTATTATTAAATAAATAAAAGAGGAAAAAAAGAATGTGTTAATTTAATAATTTTAATAAAGAGACAGGAGAAAAAAAAAAAAAAAAAAAATCTACTTACCCAATTCTGTACCGGAATCATCGGATATTGTTCCGGCTGCTGATGGTTGTTGTGAAAAGATTTTATTTGGTACTATAATAAATTATAGAAAATTAAACGTTATTAATAAAATGGTAAAATAACAAAATTATTTATAAATTAATATTACATTTTTTAATTTTTGAAATTGATTTTGAATCAGCCACGGCCGCCGAAGATGGTGGTAATTGTTTTAATTTTTCTTGCATAGCTTGAAACATATTTGCACGAGCACGTACACTATTATTTCTTGATAATGATGTGTGCACATTTTTATTATCATCATTTTTATTATCAGTAGCCGTTGATAATGATGATGCCGATGCTATTGAATCATCTTCACCACCATCACCGGACAATTGATACATATCGGTTAATTTATTAATTTGTACACCACTATCACTTTTCAATGAACTTAAATTATTATCGGTATCTATTAGATTTGATGGTTGTATCGTTGTCGCCGAAGAATTATTATCAATATAATCAAAATTTTCTTGTCGATTTAATGGTTTCATACAATCAATTGATATTGGTTTAAATATTCTATTGAATGCTGTTTTTGCACTAAAAATATATAGATTAATTAAATTATTATTATTATTATTATTATTATTATAATTATATATAAATGTTAATTTTTGAAATCAATTTATGAGTTCAAATATATAGTGAATTTTTCATTTATAGATATTTATGTGAGGCTGTATAAAATGAAAGGCTATTTGTAATATCTAACACAGTCGTCTTTAATGTATATATGCGCTATAACCATCATTCTTTTCGGCACCACCATCACTTGTTACCGTATACTATCGAGGTAACAAAATTCATCAGGGGGTGCCCTCAAACCGATCGATCGAAAAGCTCCCAACTGTAGTTGTATTAATAGATCTCATTATACAATCGACATGATGGACAATAGTGGCTGTTTTCATTCAGTATACGTAACGTTTCTTTATAATACACTATATTTTCAGAATACAAGTGGTAATCTTAAAAATACATTTAATTAATAATTAAAGATATTTGATTAAATTTTTAATCAATGAAAATATTAGTATATAATATGGTGGCCTATATTTATGCCAAATATACAGAATTTATGTATATTATTAATCAAAAATGATAACTACAATATTATTTTGTAAGTTATTAAATTAAAATATGGTTTTGAAACAATAATTTTTTGAAATTATGCATGTGTAAGCAATCAATTATTATATTATATGTTATTTTTTATTTTCATTTTAAAATAAATCAATTAACTAAATCCATCATGTAACAGTTTGAGTGATATATATATAAATTTTGTATAACACAACGATATCATTATTTTCTTTAAATTCATGTATACTTAATATTTTTGTATATTGAGATATAGATACAGTGAAGTCTGTATGACGCCGCGCATGTAATAAACACTCACGGGAATGATAATAAGACTTAGCATGATATCAATTTTAAATTGATTTCAAACAGAAATTTTGTATGCAAGCTAGAAATTGGATTTTACAATCTTAAATGAATAATTATGAATTAATTTTATTTTAACTTATAGAAATAAAAAATAATTGCAGTAAATAAAATTGTTAATAGGAGCAAGTTAGGTCATCAGTGGAGAAAGATGTGTTTGTCGAAAAACCCTTATGAAGGGAATAGTTAATAAATAAATTAACAATCAGATCGGATACATTCTGATCAGTAAAAATTCCCTATGCATATCGTTTTGCAACTTTAACATAAACCCGATATTATATTATTTTAGAAATTAATTAAGCAATATGTTATTGAATGGTGATTTTACCCATCAGTGTTTGACAAAGATAAAACCAATTAGGTATAGGATTACATATATAAGATTAAGGGAACTAGTTTAATATTAATAATAATAATATTAAACTAATTTATATTATTTATTACATTTTATATTTACGGAAATGTGTTCATTGAAATTCATTTTTTTTTATAACAATTTAAAATAAAAATTAATTTTGTTGTCAGTACAAAATATAATTTTGTGTCAGTTTTATTTGGAAAAATTTGGTAAAATGTAAGTGAAATATTCCTAATGTGCTCGTATATACATGCGCACATATTATAAACTATATAAATACGACATATTATTAAGAGACAAACAAACACAGCTGTTTCAAATGTTAAGTCAAAATTATTTTTGGTTTACATTATTATATTTATTTATAAAATTTTGTGTACATTTTTCATTTATAACAAAAAATATATTACACCACAATGATGAATAAGTATATTTTGTATTATATTATTAAATTGTTGGATAAAAACCCGAGTGTAAGAGTAACTCATGTGTGTGATATGAATAATAAATAAATAATTGCCAAATTTAATTATTCGAAGGAAAGTAATTTATTTATTATTTATTTAAAGTTATATAAATCACAGAGATATAATAATATCAAAAAATTACAATTAACTAATTTTTATAGCTATCAATTTTACAAAAAAAACTGAAAAGTCATGCAATGAAAATGTTGATATAAAAATTACTGCACAATATTCTACTAATAAATAGGTATTTTTGAAATTTTAAATAGTTTGTTATCTATATAACAAAGACAATTATAATTCAATTTTATAATACCAACGAAATAATTTCATTAATAATTTAATAAATTACAATGATGCATATACAAAATATAATATTATATATAAGTATCAACATTTATTGAAGAGATGTTAAAATTTCAGTTAAGAATTTCAATAAAACATCCACGGGAAAATATTTGTTTTTTGTATAATTCTTAAAAAATAACTTTATGGGCTGGAATATACGAAATTGACGTCACTATATATAGCAAATTCTCGAGTAAATCATTATAAAATTCAGCTAACATTATTAGACAAATATGTGAATTATACGTGGATAATATGACGGGTACAATTTTTACCATAGAATTCACAGAGATATAATATTGAAAGTATATTTCAGTTACTAATGACCATCTTTAAAATTTGGGATTGCAAGACGTCAGCTGCAGAGATATGTTCGGTTGAAAAAGGTTAAAAAAAACCGTAACTTAAGATGATTTTCTGGTGATATTGATATTGGTCTGAACTAATAATAAAGTTTCGAAATCTCATTTCATAACTTCTAATAAAAACATTGTAATTTATTTTACACATAATCGAGGGAAAAAGAAATACATGACGATTTTTATTTTTTTAAAAGAAACTTAATATTATTGTGATAAACAAATTTTTGTTGTATTATTCTGTCTATAATTCTATAGTACACAATGTATTAGTGTATTAATTTAGTAGTAGTTTTTGGCAACATTAGTGTATTTTTATGTTATAGTAGTATTTAATCATTATACATCACACACACACACACCATTCTCATTTGTTGATACTATAATATTTTGTAATATTTATTGTATTTTTATATTATTTTGTTCCACATTCATATAAAATAGAGTTAAAGTGTTAATTAAATTTAAGACCGCAAATTATACAATTTTTATAAAAATTTCTATTACCAAAATATTTGTCGGTTTTATTGTATATTTTATATTAAAATTTTATATCCTCAGAAATTCTTAAAAAATATAAATACTCCATAACATAATTTTTGATTTTACTATAAATATTTACACACACCCACCACACCACCACTTTCTGTATATTCTTATCCACAAAAATTATTAGAAAAAATGAAGAACTATTTTTTTATTATTCGACATTCAAAATTCAATATAAAATTTAAAAACTATAATAACACCACCGTATTATAGGATACGATAAGCATTAATAATTATTGTAAGTAAGTTCGGTGCGCGCGCGAGATATTCAAAATGTAACCAAGAACTGATGAGTATTTCTTTAAGTCAATGATTCTCATGAGAAAAAAAAAAAACAAAGAAGAAAATCTATATGTCGTTTTTAAAACATTGAAAATTTTCTGTGTCGTATAAATATATATTTGTGTGTGCGGAAAATATTGTATACAAAAAATAGATGTTTAATATTAGTATAAAAAATATCTAAATATAAATCTTTTTTTGTCGTCATCAAATATTTACTTCTTTTTTCTTCGATTTTATTTAAAGATTTTCATTTTCATCAACATTACGTTTTAGTGGTTTAGTTACGTACACAAATCAAGAGCGATAAATCTGTTTTTAAAAATTTGAAAAAATCTGCACAATTATATTATGTGATTATAATTTTCTTTATCTTGGCCACCAAAATCTTTGGAGCTGTAATAAATTTTAAAAGTTAGTTGAAAATTTGTTTTCGATATACCGAGCGATTATTCAGAATCTTTTTTAAATCTTTAAATTAACTTATATGTTTATTTAATTAAATTATATAATATATTTTTAATAATAATTCGAAATGTTAATCCAAACATAAAATATAAATGTGAATTTTTGTAAATATGAATTTGCGTATATATTTTTTCGAATGAAACAACCTGTGGAAAAACTACTATAAAAAAAAACGAAAACGAAAAAAACATCAATTTAATTTTATATATAGAAAATGATTTTCTTCATTTTTTATTTGGAAAACAGCCAATGTGTGCGTGAACAGCGAAAATATTAATTTAATGTCTATGAAGAAATTTAAACAAAAACACACGGGTTACATATAATTTTTATTGAAGAAAATATTTTGCAAAGATGAAAAAATCGGAAAACCTATAAATTATACGTTCGGTTTTTTGAAGAAAATGAAAAATATATTATTTGTTTATTTATTTATCTTATTTTTTTTTATCTGTTGTTCATATGGAAATTTTGATTTTCGTCGAATTACATTTTTTTTTTGTTGTGTCTTTATTATAATACTAAAAGTTTTAGTAAAAATATAAAAAAATATAAATTCTATTATATTAAATCACACAAATCTCTTTCAACATCCGTTCACATTCGTTTATAATGTTTAACTAATTAGTATACTTATGGATGTAAATATTTTTAACCCCCACATTCATTTCAATAATTCAGTTGTGTCTCGGGTTGGCACTTACCAATGGCTATATACGCATTTTCCAATTCAATAAGTGAACACTCAATAGTTTTTCTTCATAATTGAATGGTCGAACTCGATGTTCTGTGAATGGCTCAATTTAGAAGTGTTGTGTCATCGAAAGCCAGCGGATCCATCGATTCAAAATAAAGGTTTCGGTATATATTTGATACACGTTATATTTCTAAAATGTAATTCTCAAATTCTCTTGGACTATATTATATCATAAAATAATTAAGTTCAATTAAGTAAAGCAAATAAACGGATTACTATATACTTTGACATTAGTAATATTAAGGACATTTGGTAGGGGGTGGGAATTAAGAAGGAATGCAGAAAACAATTTTGAAAACATTATTTCAATTCAAGTAATTCATATCAAAAGTATAAGTTAAAAATTAATTACAAGAAAACCCTATTAAGAATATTTGACTTCTATTTCAGCAGTAGAGTGAACTAGTAAAACAGTTTCAAGGAAGTTTATCATATCTTAAAACCACTCACTATAAAAACATCAGTTCAAAAATACAAGTAAATCGAATAAAAAATGCTTTAGCAATTCTATTGGGAATTTTTGTGTACTACGTGGAGTGATGGAATTTTCAAATATTTTCACAAATCAAATAATAATAAAGAATTTTCTTTTTTAAATTACTCTTAATGAAATCCATGGAGGAAGTTTTCAGTTTTAATTTGAGCACCAATGTTTGGTTAATTTATCAAACAGCCACAATATTTTTCCTCATTTTAAACAGCTTAAATAAAATTCTCCATCGACTTTATGAAAATGTAAATGTTTATAAAACATGGTCCGAACAAAAATTTACATTTATTTGAATCCGGTGTTAGTCGGTTTATAAACAGTAAAATCTTCAAAGTATTATAATGACAGGTACTCAACTACATGTCGATGAAATAAATCAACTGGTGGTGATAAATATTATCGAAATGACCGATTACAAGAATTAAAATTGCTGTGATGAATTTTGCGAAGATTGTTCATCGACGTTTATACAGTTCCCGGATACATATTGGTTGGTGCCAGACCGGAATGTGACTTATAGTGAAATTCTTAAAAATAAATTCATACAAAAATAAATCAATAAAAATAAAATTGAAAAAAAAATAAAAATAAATTAATAATTAATTCGTACCTGCTGATTTCTTCAATTGTGACGGGTTGTGTTTTAAAACGTTCTCTATGACCATCACGTTTATGGGATGTTGACATGGCTGCACTACTGACGACGGCACCCGTGGTCACATTTTCAACTGTATTAATTGCTTTTTCCATATTTTTAATTCGTTCAGCAACCGATATTAATGGTTTTTCAATAACTGATGATTGTGACGAATTTTCTAATCGTGAATTGGAAAAAGATTGTTGTTGCTGTTGTTGATTATCTGGATTTTCTAATGAACGACTACGTTGTAATACAATATTTGTTTCAAAAGGATCACAAAAACTACGACGTTTAGCAGGTGAATCAATTTTTAATATTGATCTACGGCTATATTCATCTGTATCGGATTCTTCACGACTACTTTTTCGTGACGACTTTAAAATTGGTCGTATCTCTTCAGTTTCTGATGAATATTTTTTTTTTAATATTGGTCTTGGTGTACTGACGGCTGGCGCATCTGATTTTAATATTGGTTTAATATCTGTTTCATTGTCCGATGTGTGTCTATCTTTATATAGTTCGGCTGCAGCTAATATTACAGCTTCTGATATTGATACATGTTTCGGATAACTATCGGACGGTGTTGATGTTCCTTTTTTCTTTAATATACCATGTGGTTCAGCATTTGATGAACTTTCACTCTTACTATCATAACTACGTTGTTTTAATATACCATGTTGTGTTTCCTCTAAACTGTTGCGACGTGGTGTTTTAACTAATATACTACGTTCATCGGGCGAATGACTACGACTATAACGGCTTTCATCCAATGAACTACGTTTTTTTAATATACCTTGTTTACCACTACCACCACCACCACCAGCACTACCACAACCACTAGCTGAATTACGGGTTGGTGTATCAACAACACTAGATGAAAATGTTACTGGTGATGCATTACTAGATGCCGAACTTGATTCATTTAAATCCTTCTTTTTTAATATTGAAACAATTTGATTTGTAGCCGTCGATATGGTTGTTTCATCGGAATTTTTACGACGCATATTTGGTGATTTTCTAAATTGATTCAAATCATTTGTTACAGCAGCAGGGACAATTATATTTGATGATGACACTTCTGTGGTAAAATTATCATCAGTATTATTTGTTAAATCACTGTCAGAAAATTTCTTTGCATCGGTCACATTTAGTGCTAATGCCGCAGAAGATGATGGTAAATTATCTTCTGGTTCAATTGTTTTGTAATTATCAATATTTACATTTGTTTCAATTTCAGTACTTTTATCTAAACTATTAACAGCAGTTAAATCGATATGAGATATTCCATTAGGTTCAGTCATTTGTTGAGAATCAGGATTAATAAAATTTTCTATATCATTATTACTAATTTCAATTTCATTATCAAAATTATTATTACTTAATACATTTCTATTTAATATTTCATAATCGCTATCTAATATATTTTCATTATTTATGGCACCATCGGTTACTAAAAAGGAGGTTATTGCATTATTTTTATTATTATTATCATTATTATTAATTAAAATATTATCATTATTTTCATAATTTGGTTCTTTTATAGGAGGAATTGAACACATTTCATTTTCTACCATTTTATCATTCATTTTTGTTATTCTATTATTAAAATTATTATTATTATTATTATTATTATTTGTAACAGCATTGTTTCGATTGCTTACTTTATCCATTTCTGATTGTTTTCGTAATGATCTTAATGTTATAGATTTGTTAATATTATTATTATTATTAATTGGTTTTATTGGACTTATTCGATTACATTTTGCTGTAATTTTTTCAATTTTAGCCAATTCAGATTTTGTACGTTCTTTCCATTCATCCATTTTTTTGGATACATCTGATAAACGTTTATTTTTTTTTAAATAATCCGAATCGATATTACTGCTGACACTGAAATCAGGTAATGTTGTTTTACGATATTTCACCGTTGTTATTCGTCCACAATCACCATCACTAGATATTTTGCCATCATTAATTTGTTGTTGTCGAATTGTAAATTTATTCTCATTATTTGCAATTAATTGTTTTGGACTTAATGTATTTGAACGACGACGCTCAATTGGTAGTATTTCTTTTCTTGCATTTGCCATATGCATTGATAATTCATTTTTTGTTGACGTACCATTTTGGTTATGCACTGGTTGCGGAATTGCCGATGGTGAGTGTTGCTGTGGTTGTTGTTTAATTGGTGATGAAACAACATCTTTAAATGCAGCAAGAGATTCTACATCAGATGGTAGTAATTGTTGTGCTCGGCCAAGTTCACGTCGTTGACGTCTTCTATCGGTTACACTATCTGTTTTTTTTTTTTTTTTTTTTTTTTTTTAAATATAGAAAAAAATAATAAATTGAATTACAAAAATTATTTTAAATTTATATTTTTATATATGTAATAATTTGTGTGTGTGTGTGGGTGTAGGTAGATATATATTTGGTCAAGAAAATTACAATTTATATAGATTCATTTTACTTTGCTTATAGTTTTGGCGTTGCTGAGGGGGCTTACTAATAAAATTGATATTAAACGCACTGATGTTCAATACTTTTATTAAAAAATATTAAACAAAGTGGATCAGAAAGAACAAAACTTTTCAATTAACTAGTTTTAGGACAGTTATTTTCATATTCACTATAGTTCTCGGAGGATTTAATATAAAATTGAATTAGATGACGGAAAAATAAATGAAGTATAACATACCACAAACAATAAAAATACACAATATTATAATGACATCATATTTACAATATAAAATATTATATGTTAATTATAATTAAATATACATACTAACTGGTAATTCTTACTTAATATTAATGCCAACATATAGATTAATATACAGAATATCTTATAAATTCTTATGATTGTAAAAATTAAATTATTTATTATAATAAAAACACTATAATCCATTGTATGTACTCCATTTGAATAATTGTTTTGTTGTTAAAATATTTACTTATATTCGGACACAAAGATACAACAACAAATGTACGTATTTGTTAAATAAATTTAATAAAACAAATAAATTAGATATCGAAAATTTAACACTATTATAAAGTATAACTTTTTTATTCAATATATTTCTGTAAACTGACGCCCGTAATTTTATAATGGAATGTGAAAACAAAACAAAAATGTGACAATATGAAAAAAAAAAAAATTAAAAACAAAAGAAACAAAAACAGTATTAGCGAAAAAATAGAAATAACGAAAAAATAAAAAAAAAACTTATTTTCAAAAACGTGGGTAACAACGTTTTTCAATAAATTTTAAATTTTTAAAAAGATTTATTTATTTATATATCTTCTTTTAATAATAACACATTCACTTGCAAATATATATTTTATAATGCGATTGGTATTGATAGATTTATTATAAAAATTATTGCATTTTTATTAATAGTACACACGCGGATATTTATATTTATTTAAAAGAAAAAAAAGAGTATATTTTAAACAAATCGATTATTATTTTATGTGTCGATTCAATTTTTATACTTATGACGTATGTGTTATGTATAATTTATATTTGTTTCCGTATGTGGATTATGGAATATAGACTTGCAGTGGCGCAGTGTGTATAGCGTAACACTCCATCTCTCAAACATTCCAATATCCTGATTGAAGAATCCTTTGAGATTGAAACTGCTGATTGTAATTCATGCAGGATAAAGTCGCAATTGAAATTAAAGTCTCAAATTCAAAATAACTCCAGCAGTTGAATTAATGCGACTAGACGGTGATGATAGTTATGTATTGTATTTGGTGACTTTAGGAAAGCGTCGGATTCAAAATTGATTTTCTAAAATTCGTTCTGAACACTATAACAACATCCAAAGATTATGTTCATGGTAAGTGTTTAAGTTGGGTTGCGCTTAGAAATGAATTATATATTTTAAACATTTACCACGACGCAGGCAAACGATCAATTCAGATGTTGCGATAAAAACTGAATGTTTGTTTGTGACATATGACAAAAGGTCATAGATAAAAATGGACAATGTTTACATTTACTTACTTTCCTGTGTTGATTCTTCGTTATGAGCACGATTTAAATAAGATTTACGTTTTGATGATTTATCACGTTCACGTGTTCGAGGTGATAATAACTGTAACAAAGAGACATATAATAAAATAAAGAATATACAATAATATAAATATGCAAATACCTTTGGACTAGTTACTGGTGACTGTACATTTTGATTTAATTTTTCTACTGGTTTTGATGATCCATTTGTTGATGTTGTTACGGTTCGTACTTTCGGTGAAGATGGTGTTACTAAATCCAATGAAACATTATAATCATTATATTGTCGCAATGGTTCATCATCAATGGCAAGTGATAATTTTAAGCTATTATCGGAAACACTATTACGCTTATTATTACTATTATTATTATTATTATTACTGATATTATTATTATCAATTGGATATGTAACATCGTTTAATATCTGACTAACAGAAACATCAATTGATGGTACCAAACGTTTATTTATATTATTTCCTATCGGTTTTGTTGTTGATGTAGAATTTAATCGTTCATGTGTTGTAGTACCAGTACTTAATGAAGATATTGTATTTTTACATTGTTGTGGTAAAATTTCATCGGTTGAACTTAAACGATTGATTGAATGGTTTGCTATTTCATTGGCATTACTTCGTAAGGATGGTTTTGCTTTTTTATCTTGAATAGAAATCAAAAATTAAATGTGATTTGAAATTAAACCAAAACAAATACTTTTTAATACAATTACCTAATGCAGCAGCTCGTAATCTTGATGCTTTCGTTGTTCGTATTGGTTGTTGTGATAAATTCGATGATGTTGATGGTTTATTACTCGACGATGAATCACCGGATGATGTCATTGAGAGATTACGTGTTGGCGATATTGCAATGGCAGCACTAACACTTTGTGGACGTGTACCAGCACTGTATTGAATCGATGATGCAATTGTTGTTGGAGACGATGATGTTGTTGTTGAATTTTTATTGGATGAATATTGTTTTATTGTTGGTGATTTCAACGGTGATTTCGAACGCAATTTTGATGTCAATGCACTTGGTGATGGTGTTGTTTCGGTTGATGTTTTTGATGATGTTGAACGTGATATGTATCTGTGGAAAAATTTTAAACAATTTAATGATAGTTATACACTCTAATTATTATTATGCTACTATAAGCTTGACCATACAAAGGAGCGAAAATCTCTAATTATCTAATTTATACATTAGATTTGATATTATAATATTAGTATATTAACAAATTGGGGCCATTCCATTACTGAATTATTTGTGCCGTGCAAATGAAGATATTATATTCAATGTCATGACTTGTAGTTTTTTTTTACAATGATTATTTGATTTTATGATAAGGTATAATTTTATAATATATCTGACCGAAAAATAACCGGAATGGATTAATAAAATATTTTATTTATTAGAAATTTTCGCCCTCACCTGCAAAATACATTAATTTGCAGTTTCAACAAGTGTATAAAATGGCAAATTTAATAGAGTACGGCAGTCATTGAGTGTTCAATGTCCATAATATTGATGCAAATCGACTTTCTTTCATCGTCAAATAGAGTTTTTAGGAATAGATTGTTAACAACAATAAAATTAATGATAATTGTCACACGATGCGAAAACGCATGATCGTGCAATAATTGCCAACTGCATGATTCTCGATATTCAGGACGAACACGACCATTACGGCTTAGCAAATGTATCAATACCCCAAGACAATACAAAGAATTAAGCAATTATCGTCACAATCAGCATTTTTAATGATGTCAATGGAATGATTTATTTATGGTAATCACTCAAATTGATGTGGTACAAAGTTTCGGAATGAGTGCAAATCTGTGAAAATCACATGAATCGTTGTTTTTTGGTATACCAAGTTCTATTTCCATGAATCTCATTTGGACCAATTGTTACCATAAGCGATTTTAAGCATTTATGCAAAATTTTTACTAATTTTAAAACTATTCTATATTCTTTATATACATTTTTCGACCAACACATAAAATCTACTACAGTCACTTAATACGTTGTAGGTGTATTTAGACTTACACAAAAGTGAATGTAACAGTTTGTTAAAGTCGGATCAGAATACACAAATGAATCAGCAGTCAATGCATAGCGTTACACCAGATTCATATAAATAGCGAATATAATTCTGGTTATTTTTCGGACAGATCGCTGTAATAACCGTGTTAAATTGAGATTTACTTAATCAAATATTATTACTTCTTAATACTTTGTAATATACAAAACATTATTATGTAGTTATTAAAATTAAAGTTGAATTTATGATAAGTGTATACCTTTTTCCTAAACCTAATGTATCCGGTCTATTTTTTTCACGATCTAATTTTAAATTTGTTGCAATTAAATCCAATTGTTTACGACGTTCTTCTTTATACTTTGCTATTCTAATGTCACGATCGCTCATACTTGATTGTGAACTACTTTTTTGCGTTGTTGTAGCTAATTTATCATAATTTTTATTACTATTGTTGTTAATGTTATTTTTAGTGTTAATATTTTTACTATTATTACTATTATTATTACTATTATTTTTATTATTATTATTGCTATTACTATTTGATTTCGTTGTTTGTAATAAAATTAAATTATCTGTATTTTTATTAAATTCACTATCTAATTTTAAATCATCATAATTTTGAGGCGGATGATGATGATGATGACATTTTTCTAATAATAATAATTTATTTTCTTTAGAATATGAAGATAATTTTGCACCATTAATATGTTGTTGTTCCATATCGTCCTCCGTAGCAGTAGCAGACAAATCATCGTTATTTATTGCTGATGGTAACTGGTGTGATGATGGAACATTAACACCATTTGTTACTGCAGTTATTCTTGTTGTTGTGATATTATTCATATTTTCGATTTCTTTTTCTTTGCATATTATCTGATAGAGTCCACTTGTTGGTCTTGTATTACTGATAATATTACTATTATTATTAAAAACATTTGAAATTATAAATTCTGATTGTTGTGGTGGCGGTGGTAGTGGTGGTAGTGGTGGCGGTGGTGGTGGTTCTTCTTCTTGGTGAAAATTATTTGATAATGGTGATTTTACATAAGCATCATCATCATCATCATCATTATCAGCATCATTTATATAATTGAATTGGTAGCTACTTAAATCGGTAGTGTTAGGTAAAAATTCTTGTAATTCAAATAAGTTATTTGTTATAATTGGCGATTCTAAAAAAAAAAAGAAAGATAAGTAATTTTAGTTATTGTTTTGTAATTAAAATTAATAGAATAATAAATTGGTATAAATTTAATATTTTTATAAAACAAAAGTTGATTAATTTTAAAAAATTATTGTAAAACATTTGTTAATATATTTTGTACTATACAAAAATATATGCTATACCTCCCTATACTATAGAAATTAATGATTAGACGAAACGATAAAAATGTAGGCCATAGTCAGAGAGAAAGATGAGTAATACATCAGGATGTAATGTTTAGTCCACATGGTAGATGTAGGATATTGAGTTAACATCGAAATATGTTAGTTTTATTTATAAAATTATTATATTTTGCAAATTTTACTGATAAAAAGATAATTTTCCAAGGCGATCTATTCAATTTGAGCGCTACAGAAATCTAATTTATTTGTATTGTTGCATTAATACACTGAGTTTAAAACAAAAATATAACAAAAAATGCCTTATCACCCACAACCGCAGTTTTGTTTCAAATCATATATTTCCGCTCAAGTAATGTAAACAAGTAAATGATTACCACATCGTGGTACTGATAACCGCGGATATATTGTATACAGATGAATTTAGTTGATGTTATTAAAAAATTAAAACATATTCTATAATAAAGTATATTTGTTTACCTTTAATATTTCTATTCCATAATAAATTAATTGGTATATTTTCTTTTATTAAGAATTCATAAGGTACATATTTATCCATTATTGTTTGTATAACAATAAAATGTAACCAAAAATTTCGAGTAACTTTTTAATTTGCTTAATTTTTGTGTTCATTCAGGTACTGTAAATAAATTTTTCACAGTACCTTTCATTCGAATTTTTTTTATTATTTTTATTCACTATATTTTATAAAGTAAAGAAATAATTACGTATAAATATTAAAAACAAAGTCCAGAAATTATGCTCTTAAATTTTATGGTATAGGAATCGTTAGGAAACGCGTCGTTATATTACAAAGCTGTGTGAAACACATTATTGAGTAATGTGATCTGATTGTGTTTGGAATGAATCTTTCATTGAGTAATGCATCCAAGTGCTTTTTTGATGGATTTTCCATATAGTATATTGTTGTCTGTCGTTATTATTATAAAACGTCATCGAAAATATATGATTTACAAGTTGTATTCGATACAGTATACTGCTCACCGTGAATTTCTACTAACAAACGATACGTTTCTGTATAACAATAAAATAATGTAATAACATTTCTCGTAAATGTTGGTTTTTATTTTTAAATAAAATTCGACGAAATATTATTCAATTTATTGTTCGATCGTTTATGAAATAAAAAATTGAATATATCCTTGAAAATATAGTGATATTCCGATCGATGATGGCAAAAGAAAATTTAAAAGAAATTTATATAAAACGAAAAAATCGGTCAAATCAAATTTGAATGGGTGAATCGATTTTAAAAATCTTTTCCATAAAAGATTGGAAATTGATTATATTTTGAAATTGTGTACACAAAAATCTAGAAATCTGTTAAAACTATGATCCGCGTAATTCAAAAAGATGATAATTCTTTAAGGTAGATTTTCCAGAAAATTTAATAAGTAGATATTTAAATTTTTTATAAATATTGTAATCTACTTTTAATCGTCGTCTACCAGAAAAAAAATATAGTGACATTTGCACACATAACGCTATGATGAACGATTCACTCAGAAGATTGATCTATGTGCGAAATATAATTGCAGACCAATTGATGAATTGTTATAATATTCTCATACGGAGTATAATAATGTACCAACTTGACTGATATCTTTTAATATAGTTGTGCAAATGTCAAAGAGTAATCAACTAGCATATATTCCATTGGACAGGGGATCAGAAAAAAAGGACAATCTATTTAAAAAAAAAAAAACAAATAATAGATTTTGCGTCAACGGTTTGAAGACAATCAACTTATGCAAATGCGAGTGCATAAAAGTGGCATTTTTTATATACTACGACATTTCTCAGATATAGATTTTTATGTAATTAGTAGTTGCATATGCAATAAACTCACTATTTTTATAAATATATATTTATAATAATTATTTATAACATGGTCATTATTGTTTGCGATAGCAGATGTTTCTTTTTGTAATATTATAAATTATATAGATCTTTTGTGTCCCATATAGTCTATATAGTTCATCATCATAAAGAAACAAATACATATGAATATTTATATAGATTTTTACAGTGCAATTTATATAGAAAAAATATGTAAGATTTAAAATTATAATCTATTTTTAACGAAAAATTCATAGTACAGTACTCTCACTCAAAATAATATTTATTTATAATAAAATAAAAGATAAATAAATTTTGTTTTTAATTACATTTATAATATATAAAAAATAAGTAAGTATATATTATATTAATTATTATTATATGGATTAGTTAAAATCAAAAATATTCAAATCTTTATAGTTACTGGTACTTAAAAATATTTTGGTAAATAATTATTGAATACGAATCTAATAATAAAATACATAAATATTTGAAAATTTTCGATATTTTCAATATTTGTAATAACAAAATGCTTTGTTTTTTTGCTATTCTAAAAATCGCTCGATTATTTTTTAAACAATTACTATAAATATAAATTACTATCTATATCACATTCTAAATTTTATATATTTATTATAAATAATTTCAAGCAGTAAAAGTATTCATATTTATATATGTATTATTGCGAAACACACATATATTATAAACTTTTTATAAATGGTATATTATTGAGAATGACGCTCGACCTACGCTATTTTTTTTATCGATAAAAGTATTAAAAAATAATAAATTATTATAGATAATTTTAATTTTAATATATTTATATTTTATATTTATTATATGCACTTTTTAACGCAAACACACAAATAATTATTTTTTTATATATTATTTCACATTTCACAGACGCGATCTTATTTTGATTATATAAAGGACAAATGCACTTAACAAACATGTACACAATGTACACAATGTACACAATGAAAATAACAAAAATTTAAATAAACATTAAAATTAAACGAACAGAAAATGTATGGTATTCTTTTTAGGTATCGGTATAGGTAAATAGATAGAGTTATATATAGGTAGATAGGTAGGTCTAGGTAGATAGATGGGTGAAGGTGTATAGGTATAATTATACACGCAACAATAACCGATTTAATTGTTAAATATGTTAATGAGAACAAAACACTACAATCTGCACCGAAATATTCGTATAAACTAAATGTTTGCAGAAGAAAAAAAAAATCGCATCCGAGCGGCAATTGAAAGAAAAGTGAAAAAAACTGTATGTACATCTCATCTCATCACATATAAATATATAATATGTTTAAAGATATTTAACATAATGTGAGCTGTGTTGGCTGCTTTTGCGATGCGATACAAATACACATATGCTTTTTTTATTTTATATTAAAATAAATTGTAATAATATGTTTTTTTTTCTTATTTTTTCTTCTTCAAAATCTATAGAGAAAAGAAAATTTTGCGTATATCAGAACCTTAATTTAGTTTCTGACTATTATTTGTAACAGATGCCAATGGTTTATGTTTGAGATCGTTGGTATATTGATGAAACGATAACTCACAACGCATGACACCGGAAAGAGATTCAAGATAAATTTTAAAAGTTAATGAAGCAAACGCATTTACACATCTTGTGGACGATGCAAAAATAAGAAAAGTAGCTATCAAACGAATTTATGGAAAATGTTAGTGCGCATTGCGGTACAACCATCACGAGTATATTAGAGTTTTCTATGGCGTATTTGTAACTGACAATAAACAGTGGATCTACGATGACAATTGTAAATGCAAAAAGTTATGGGAAACATTAACATCATTGCAAAACAGAATATCGAAGGTTGCACAAGGAAATGCTAAGCATTTGGTGGGATGTATACTACAAGTTTCTAAAACCAAATTTATTGGTAATGTTTACAACGTCAATTGAACTAACATTTATTATACGAAAAAGATCAGAAATATAGCACAAAGGATACATTTTTGCATAGTTCGCATGGAATGCTGTGAAGTAACCTAAGAAATAGCATTCACTTTTCAATAACATTAAATTTGTGTGAAATATATAGATTAAAATATGAATAAAAATGTGAGTAATTTCCATTTTAATAGTATACAAAAAATAGAAAGATCGTCAAAAACTATGGCGCAACGTAATTAAAAAATATAATAATTCAAATCAGTAGTCTCAAATTTTAATTCGGTTACCAAATATAAAGTGGTATTTTATAATCTGAAAACTGTGCACTCTGCATATAATTTGTTCAGATCGATGTACCATCAGCATGGCCTGCGTTTGATTCAAATAACTTTTAATAATATTTCTTATAAATAAATGCTATACTTTTCAGCCACCAAAAAAAACGAAGACGGAAATTAAATTAAAATCCTAATATATAATTTTATATTTAAAAACATGTGATTTTAACTATAATTTATAAATGCGTAAATATATAAAGAACACACAAATTTGAACCCATATATAAAGAGAGGTGATGGTGGTGATTATAAATATACAAAGATGAACAGAATATATAAACTAAAATTATAGTAACTATAATTTTGTTTTAAGACTATGACAACATTCCAGCATCTAACTGCCGTTCAATTGTTACACGATTACACACACGATCAGTGAATATATAGATAAGTGGTACCAATACAATTTGTAGATAATAATTTTTCATATGCAAATGTTTCTTTATATGATAACAGTAATTTATAATAGTTTAACTTTAAATTTAAATCAATCAATGTCATTTGAAATTAAGTTTTTCGATCAGTTACTTTGTTGTATCCAACAATTTGCTCCACCTAATCCTTATTGCATTAGAACGACGTTTGTAATTTATTCTATATATTAATCGTCATTGTTTTCATATCTAAATAGGTTTTATTGATGGTCATCGATGGTTTTTTAATACTCCTAGCCTTTTAACTATTGCAAAACCGAAGAGATAAAACCTTCAAATAACCATTAATTTCATTTCATTTATATTTTCTGCGGTTGAAAAACCGAAAAATATTTAATTTTTATAGACAGATCCAAAATCGCGTGCATGTACATTCATTGAAGGAGACGTAAATTTATAATATGGCATAAGATAAAAATAGCTTAATTCAAGTATCGTGTATCTCAATGAATGAGGGGAATGAGGCTGTACTTTATATATTTTTAATTTCTAATTTATATTTATTATCGTTTATAAATTTTATTCATATTTTTTGGATTCATTCTAATACAACATTTGGTTTTGGTGCACGTATAAAGAGATATTTATACTACGTATTTTCGTATATTCCTACAAAGGCATGTTTAAACATGCGTGTACATGATTATACAATATATATATATATATAGTAAAATAGAAATATAAGCTCAATCTGTGTTAAAAGAAATAAACAAAGTAAAAAAAATTTGATGAGGGTTATGAAAATTGTGTAATAAAAAGGTGACCACCACCGACCATTTGATAAACATAATTTTTTTTCCGTTCAATCAAATCATATTAATTGAGACGGCTATTTTTAGCCCAACCTAAATCTATGTTAATCTGTTAATCTAAAATATATTTGCCTGTTTATTTATATAGAAATTTATGTAATTATTATAAATGATGGAATAAACACATATTAATAATTTATTAGAAAAAATATATAACAAAATCGATAGAAATTAATTAAAATAAATAATTTCTCGATATATTATTATTTATTAAATTTTTCAAAAATAATTAATTATTTTATTATTATATGCAAATTATTATTGTTTGTTTAAATTAACTTTGTTTTTTTTTTGTCACATATATAAACTTTGACAACATATAAAATCAAAAAAAGTAAAATAATAAAACAGAATAATTTATAACGAGGTCGAAGAATAAGATTAAAACCAAAATAAGTATTATAATATTTGTAAATAAAAATATAAAAATAATAACAAAATGGAAATGGTAACGATGGTATTAAGCGGAGCTGTGCCAAGGGACATTTTTTGGAACTAATTAAATGTTTGTTAAAGTTTGGTACGTGGTGCATATAAAACAGAAAATATATTTTAAGATTTAAAGTTTTAATTTTATTAAATATATAATTTTAAATTTATAGGCCGAAGAAAATGTAGGAGAGTCGGAGGATCTAAGGTTAGACTATAAAATAATTCTAATTTTGAAACTATTTATATAGAAATAAAATCAAATGGTTTTTTTATATTGATGAATTTTATATATGAAATCCTAAGAGAGATGTGTGACACAGATCACGGTATCAATTTATTTTGTATATTTTCAAATTCAACATAACAAATTATTGTTTTGTTCAAATAAAGTAAAAGTAGCATTGCTAGGCAAAGTTTATTGTTTTTATTTTTGTACAACGGAAATGAATTTAATAATATAATATTTCTTCCACATTATTATTGTATATTATTTATGTGTGTGTTTTTTTATTTTAATTCCATATAGATATTTATACACGCAGGCCTACCTACCGGTAATTTGATGATTATCATTATTATTATTATTATTATATGATTGTGGTCTATAATTTATAAAGATTTCTTAACGTACTACCAATGTAATATCAAATATGAAAGATTAATATATATTTATTTAATATATGTATTTTGCATTGTTTATAATACACGAATAAGTCTCCTAGCGTATGTCTCAACTTCAATGAAATAAACAATCCATGAAATAGATTTTAACTATCTATAAATAATCGTATAACTAAAAAAACAATTTTATGCTCAATGAAATTAAAGTATATTTTTTTTTATAAAATTAATATATTGATTTGTTATTATTTAAATTGTTTTTAAAAATGTTAAAAATAAAATCTCGGTAATAGATCAAAATTTCATAATAATAATAATAATAATAATAATAATAATAATAATACTTTTTGTATATTAAGTTAATTTAAATATAGTACATTAAACCACATATGAAATTTAATAACCACAAGCTCAAAGTTACATATATATACTTTTTTATATGTAATTATTTAAAAGTCAAATTGTCTCTATGCAGTTGACACATCCCTAGTAACACTGTCCGTAGTTTGTCCGCAAAATTTCCGTATTACATGTAGTAGTCCGTTTAGTTTCAATCCAAGGAAATATCTATGGATTTCTTACGAATGTCCGTTGGAATTTTATATAATGAGTGCAACCAGCTGCCCATGGATTTTAATAAAAAAAAATATCCTTGGATTATCCGCATATATTTCTGATATTAATTTCTACAGATTTTCCTTAGATTTATTTCTCGTTACAATTATTCCACAGAATATCCATAGAATTTATATTCATATTTTTTGTGAGCGTAGATTCACGGATTTTAACATAAATACGGGATGCGACAAGTGCACTCGCACAAAAATTTTGTTATAACATGGGGTTGTAATTTGTTGAAACAAAATTTAATGTAATAAATATGTAAGAAATAAATAAAAAATATGATATTTATATTTTCTTATGCAAAAAATAATTTAATTGTAAAACTACTGTCTTGAATAATTGGTGAAATAAATTATGAATACAATACCGCGCCTGGATATTGAATGTTGGACACATTACCCAGACAATCCAAAGATTTCAATTGACCTAAATAAAATATATTATATTATATTAAGTGGAAAATCTATGGACATTCTTTGGACACACATTTAAATATATATTTTTCCATAGAACATATGTGGATTTTTTTCCGCGGAAATTTTCCTCATTTTTCAAAGTACGGACAAATTGTTACTACTAGGGATGCCATATCGTAGATATTGGATTGCTTGCGTAACCGTGGTACACGTATAGGTAAAAAAAACTGCATCAAAAATTTATTATGCAAATTTTATGTGAAATTCGGTTATATTTTTTGAGTAACTTAAAATATTTTAATAGGCTGAGTAATCAACGCATATATACTATAGTCGGCATTGCATAGGAAAACGAGTAGACATCATCAAATAGTGGTGTAATTGGATATGTCTGCAGATATATTTTAAATATTTGAATGTTAATTTATGTTATTCATGAAGAAATTACTCGTTTTTTTTTTAACACAAATCTATTATATTTTTACCATCACTGTATTACAGTGTGCTGATCGAATATCGAGTAGTTTAATGAACCAAAAAATAAAATAAATAAACATTTCACACCTCTTTTATATTTATAGTTAATTAATTAATTAAAGCTAATATAAATTGTATATTGTTATAAATTATATATTAAACCATAATTAAATGATAGCAAAAAATATATACAATAATATTACATAATTTCATATATGCCTCATTAAAACCTTATTGAAGAGTAATAGTCAAAATAGGTTGATAAATATTTGTTCTGTATATATAATGTAAGTAATGTAATTGTTTAATATACAGGGTGCGCCGAAAGTTTCGAACCGCACTTGTTTTTTAAATAAAATGATTTAATGTAAAAATTACATTTTTTTAAATTCATATAATCGTTATATACTTGATTTCATCAATTGAATGACATATTGTCACTCTTCATATCCAACCTACTACGATAATTTGTTGGTCAAGGTATACCCTATATAAACACACTTATCTGCATATTCATATAGGCCAGTCCGATAATATACTCGATTACATTTACAACCGGAAAGTGTGTTTCAGCAAATTGATGATGTTTATCATTGTTTATTTAATATAAACAATTTGTATAAATGCAGAAATTATTTAATTTTCTTTTAAAATACTATTACTTTAAAATAGTTAAAACAGCTACCAATAATTTTGCATTCGCTTAAGTGCGTTTAACATGTAAACAGATGGATGATGGATTGTTCTATAAAAAGTATGTGTTTTGATCGGTTTGATTTTAAAAGTAATTAAAAGATTTTGACACAACGGCATCTTCGGAATGTAATTTCATTTAAATAATATCGGTCGTTTATACTTCTAATATAATCTTTAGCAGTAGTTCTCTCAATATATAATATTTTTGTACCACGAGTTTAGTAAAAGAGGTTGAAGAAATGTAATTTTCTGACTATATTTCTTTTAATTGTGATTTTCATCGTTGAATTGAAATAACAATAATGTATATGGTTTTTATCGCCATCAGTTTTACATTGCAGCATCAAATTATTATGTGTAATATAAAAAAATGTATATAAAAAATTGAAGGTTTAAAATCAAAAATTTTTTTATGCTCCCTGTCCACACAACAATTAGAAAACTATTTATTATTGTATTTACGTACGAGTTTAACCTTAGCAAATAAATTACGAAATATTTACATTTTGTTTGTATACTCACTCGCGTACACATATAAATTTAGCGTTTATGTGTGTGAAGTGAATGTAGCAAAAAACATTGAATTAAAATAAATATAGAAAATATTATAAGTTCAGTTTTGTTTTTCACTAATAATAATTAATAAAATTATTTAGAAATAAATAATAATTTATAGATATTTTTCCATTTGTTGACCAAAATCAAAACCAAAAATAAAAAGCATTCAAAGATGATGTCATTTTGCAATGTATCATCAATATTACAAATATATTTATTTTGTATATTACCTGTGTCTGTGGAGTGTGTGCGTACGCGCGTTTCGTCTGCAAAATTTAATAAAACCAAACAAGATCAAGAACTATATCATCATTTATTTTGTACATTTACCACCACGGAACGGGGTACGGTATACAATAAATTTAATTTAATTTGCGTATCAAACAATAAATGTGTTATACAATTTCTATATTTATATATTGCAAAGAAAGATGATCGTTCGCTGCTTTATTTAATTGTATATATAATGAGAAATAATTATGACCTCACTTTGATTTGTAATTAATATAAATAAAATATACACATATAAACATTTATTTAATACATTATACTTCTAACCCTATAACCATCAAATGTATAATATAGACTTTGGTGTGAAGTCTCTATACTATATGATAATATCCATACGCGTGTAGTACTCGTGTAAGCAACAAAAATTAAATTTTAAATAAATTTTACAACTAACCGCACGAATATAATATAAATTAGCCATAATTATTACATTTTATGGATTTCTAATTATTTTAATTTTAAATACACATTTGTATATTTAGAATATTAATATTTTATTTACAATATTATGCAATTCTAAATGGAAATAAAATTATTAAAACTAAAACAATATGTTTTTAGGTATTTGTATTTGAATTTCTACCTTTCTGTTCTTGTGTTGTCGTCGTCTGTCTTGTGTAAATTTAAATAAATTGCAATTTTTATTATTATAATTTAGCAACTTGTTCAAGGTTGTGTTGGCAATAATTCAACAATATATATTAACAACAAAGCACCGATTAATTATTAAATAATAGATTGTATTTTATGGTGATAGGTCAATTGAATATTTACACTTTATTTTTTAACATTTAGGTATTATACATTTATTTATAAATATGATTGAATTCACATTAAAATCACTGGGTCCTCCGGAAATTTTTATAAAATCAATTCAAATAATGTTTTTCTTCAGATTACATTTTATAGTTATTCAATTGGAAACTATTAATATCGATATGATAATGGAAAATTTTTAATTATGCCAAAAATTATAAATCATTCATTTAAAATTGCTTCAGACATTCAGGAAAATACATTTTGTTATATGAAAAATAATAATAATATAAAAAATGATATAAAATAAAAATTATAATGAATCATTATTTCTCTGATTCAATGCCATCCTTTCATGAGCCATCAAGAGCTGGTGTGCACAATATTAATTTATAAATGCATTTGAATATATTATATTGATTAATACCTTTTATTTTATAGAAATTAAAATATTTTGTTGTGATTTGATGACAAAACTGTGTATATTTAGAATATTGTGTTCCAAGATCAAATATAAATTTGCTAATAATATACCAATTAATAAAGATTTAATTTGAATAATATTAAAAAGATACTAATCGGTATTGTTTGCATATTAGATTTTATTAAAGATACACAAAAAATTAAGTTGACGCACATATTCGAAAAAGAACTGGTGGAGGCGCTAGGTTGAGGCTGTATGTCACCTTAGGCACAACACATTGGTTATGAAATTTGTCCACAGTAAATTTTTATATTTATATTATACAATATTTTAATTGTAATAAATGTGAGTTGTAGTAATTTAATTGTACAGAGAAAAATGTTAATAATAATTAAACTCAAAGATTTGTATGTAGATAATTCCAATATGGTTACTGGTACTGTATATTTTGTATAAGAAAATTTGTATGTTTAATATCTTATCACAATAATAATGTTACTTTCAAGTGGTATTTTGGATGCATAATTAAAAGTGTCGCCAACAAAATTTATGACAAAACGGAATATTAACAAATTTACAAATAATCAATATTTTATTTTGTCGCCAAACATTAAAAGGTGATAAAAATTTGTTGACAAGAATTTCCAAAATATGGTGTGACATTAATTATATGTGAATTTTGGCTGATCGATTAATATTTTTACATATTTCATAGTATTTGTTTCCGATATACCACAAATTCATTTACTCATACGAATGAGATTGTAACAATTATTAATGGAAAATCTATCTAGCGTCAACTTTCATATTTCTATATTAAAATTTATTGTAATTTAATCCATAATTTTATATTATATAGCTTTTGTTACGTATAAAATATAAATTAATCAACACACACACACACACACACCACACCACCATTAACAACAATATATTTCATAATTATAATATTTTAAAAAATTTTAATTTATTTAATCTAACGAATACAATTGTAAAATTTTAAAATTAATTTGTTTTTCTTTCTAAAAATAATTCCATAAAACAGATAACAATATAATATTGTTATCGGCATAGTGGGGTGTGCAAATTGGAAAAAGTATAAATGATATTATAATTAAAATGAAATAGAATTGATGATAATTTTTAATTTATTAAAAATTGGTTGTATGCGATGGGTGAATAACATGATATCGCCAATTGTTTCCATGTTTTTTCAGCGATCAAAGGTCAATTCATGCATAGAATGAAACCGGCTATATACGCTCAATATTTAAAAAAACATAAGTTACACTTGATCGTTACAAACAACAAATATTCCAATGCAGTCGCAAAGCAGAAACAAAAATACTCAGAATATGTCAATATAGATTATTTATATTCTCTGCAGGATAAATGACAATGTTAAGCGTAAGATTTTGGAAAAGATATAAAAAATGAATGGAAAGGAAATAAATTGTATCGTATGAGGGAATCCGTTTATGCGAAACGATAGGATAAAGATGGGCAACGGCCAAAAAATAGACGTAATCATAGGGATATATATAATTAATCGGTGTCGTAATTATTGTGTCGCATATTATTATTATTATTATTGTAATTTCATATAATACACAAATATTTATTAAATCATTGTGATAACAAAATTGAGAGTATATACAATTTCACAAAAATTCATAGAATTTCCTCAACATAAAATTCTTAAGAATTATTGGTTATATGTTTTCGATAGAATTATTTTGGTGGCTTGTTTCAAATTTTCTCTTACCACTATTTTTTTTATATAATTTTTTGCATCTTATTTTTTCATTATGTTAAAAATCTATCAAAAAAATCTATTTCCTTTTAAAAATATCAAAAATATCAGGGAACGTTCCCAATGAAAAAGATATTTTACTTTGCCCAACAATAAATGCACGACATTTTTTATGCACAGCAACTTTAGTCGTTATAATTAATTTCACTTCCATTGTAATTTTGTTTGAAAAATTAATTTTAGTAATTATGTTCATGTGCTCTTGCTCTATATAGTTAAGATTACATATTCGCATATAAATACATAATTTGAAAACGTAGCACAAATTTTATATATTTATTATTTTTATAATAATAATAATAATAATAATTTATGTCGTGTGATAAAATTATGTCATCTCTATGTAGTATAGAGTAAAAGTTTATAAATGTTATCGTAATTATTTTTTATTATACAATATATTATTACAATATGAGTTTTGGTTTTTATTAAATTTACTTCTAATTATGTAATAACCATTGAAATAAAATCTTTTGTGTTTCCGCTATTTTTTTTGTTATTTCTTTGTATAATATTACATATTGTGTATGAGATTAAATTTTCTTCATGTAATACAAATTATTATGTGTATGGTATATGAAATGTGATGGGCGCGAGTTCATGTTGAACTATTCACATAACTGTGGGGGTAATATTTCTTATGATGAATTTTCACATAAAATAATAATCATATAATCACTTTTAGTGAACATTTATTAATATACAAAATATACATATAATGAATTCGGTTGTTGTAATAATATAGCGACAAAAATGACACATATCCAAATGCGGTAATTTGTTATGCTGGAAGTCTTAAGTCATAATTCTTGTGAAAGTCTGCTCTCTATTAAATATTGATCTTTAATATACAGCTGCTGCTGAATAACGTGAGTCTTAATACATAGTATTTTATATTAATATTATAAAAATACGAATGTGTTTTAAACATAAAATTAACTTTTACTGATGCATATTAACCGATAAGAATTTAACATTTTTGCTTATACATACAAATTTATAATTTTATATGTTTATAATTGCTGTTTAATTATTTTTTTTTGTAAACAATTATTCATATGAAATCATATACACAAAAATACATATGGTATAAGGACATAAACAATACACATGATTTAATAAAGAAAACATTATTATAAATATGTTATAAATAGTGAGTCATTTCATATACATTTCACAATATATTTGTATATAAAATGAACTTTGATACATAAAATACACAGCGATTGAAATTCGTATAGCCACACATTTTAAATTTAAAAGAATAGAGCATCGGGAACTGACGAATCATTTGCAAAAAAAAACCTTCTACACACATAAATTTTCCATTTGTTGCAAATCCAGATTAAAAACTGGCCAATCTAATGCATTAAAAGAATGTTTTGTTTGCTAAATACCACAATTATTCAATTCTTTTGAGATATATATAATGTAATTATCTTGTTAAAAAATCATATGGATGAAGATCTATATAACTTTAAAAAAAATGCAATCAGTTTATCATGGAAAATATTCATAAACACTTTTGAACTCATTTTCAAAGTTATATGAAGCGATAATTAGTTGAGTGTAATATTACAATTTTTATTTTAATTATTGAATTGTTATTTTCTCGTTATACTAGACAAATACGAAGTTCCATCACTGTATCTAAATATATAGTTTGATTTCTATATAATTTCTTAAGTGAACAAAGCTACTATGCATACCATAAATTTATTATATCGTTTGTCATAAACAACGTGAGTGAGTATAACGATATAAGTCTTTATATGGTAATATAATATGCATATGTAAAATATATAATATATAGGAAATGGTGATTGAAATAGGTGCATTTAATTGGAATAACAAAATGTTTAACCATATTTTTGGAAAATTATATATGACACACCAAAAAAATTAAGGACTCCTCGTCTATATTCAGGTGAACCGAATTCATTTATCTAATTTTAAACATTTTCGAAGGTAAATATCCTTCCTTTATATATATATCGATCAAAATAATGGTATAGGTATTCAGAAGAGATCATGTCTGATGAATACGCTGTCTGTGTTGATACCATATCCCAATCAAATATATTTGCTGACACATTTTAAACATTTTTCCTGGATTAGTTAAATTTTATTAATATTTAGTAACCAAAATTCTTCAAATATGACAAAAGGAATATTAATTATTATTATGCAAACCATTTGTTAACGACATCGACATTTCGTATGAATACACCTATTAGAGATAATTTAATAATATATTCTGTTAAAACGTTAATTAAATATCCCATATATAATTAAGTTGAACTTGACCCATATATCTCAGTTATATCTAATGTGTAAATAAATGTATATATACTCGGAATAAAATTGCTTAAATAAACGTATGTAATTATGGGAAGATTTTGTTAGATTTTTATACATTATTATTATTATTATTATTATTATTATTATTATTATTATTATTATTATTATTATTATTATTATTATTAGCACGTGATCATGATATTCAGTCACATATAAGATTATTTATGTTAAAAAAAAAAACCAAATTTTAAATTTAATAACCCAAAACAAATGTATGGTGTGGTGGACTTTAACCTGCTTAATTTGTATATTTATCATTCCACATAGTCGTGTATTATATTTTAATGTAAAAATAGGAACAAAAATTATTTTATATAACACTAGGCTCATAATTTATACACAAACAAAATGAATATATTATCTTTTGTTTATACACAACATAATACTTTGCTCAAAATATATGTTAATTATATATGGTTTTATTATAATTGGTAAGTGAATTGTTAATAATTAAATTAAATTTATTTTCCATTGCATGTAATACAAAATTCTATCGCACGCATTTATACGTTAAACCTCTTCGGGACACCGAACACCTAAACAAGAAAAATTCATATATTTCTATATATAATTAGGTATTTTTTAGAAAATTTTAGTTTTAAGATGTTATTCTGTGACAGTAACAAAAATAATCCATTCACATTCATTATTGGATCTCTCAATTCACTTGCACCAATGTACAGATGCTAATAAATTTAAAGTAGAGGTATTTATGTTTTTAAAATGGAAAATATTTAGAATTATACAGTGATTAAATTGATTAATTTAAAATATAATATTATTTTCTATAAACATATAGTCCAGAAAATTTGTGGGCATCAGCATATGTTATACAGGAGTCACAAAAATGTATATAGAACTTGGTGAAAGTGCACCAAAGTAAAAAAAATCAGCTTATATATTACCAGGAAAGATTATGGCCTCAGTTTTCTGAAAGCCAAACGATATTCTATTAATTGATTATCTTGAAAAATGTATAAAACAACAGTCAGAGAATATTACAAATTATTCAATAATTTGGATGCGAAAATAAGTGTCAAAATAACTTGGTTTGGAAAAGAAAAAAAAATCATTTTCCATCGTGTCAATCCAGTGCACACAAGAGTCTCTTTGCGATCGCATGGCATTATTTTCATATGTGAAATAATGAGTTTGCAAAGAGTGTTTGAATAATATTATAATAATAATAATAATAATAGTAGGTATAAATAAAAATAACAGATTAAATTGCTATTCTTTGCCCGCATTAATTTTCCGTAATTTGCATATGTGTAATTGACCGCGTTGCTTTTTTTGTAACTGAATTACCTCTATTATAAAACTGAAATAAATTAAAATTAAGTGTATAATATAGTACAATACACGATATTATACCTATAATATAAATATATATATTACAAATGTTCACAAATTTCAAAGAGTAGAAATAATTCAAATGATTTATTACCTCATTATAATTTTTTTTTTCAAAAAAATATTTTTTGCAATTATAACCACCCGACAATTAATATGAAAAGATTTATATTTTGCATTTAACTTTGTATTTACTAATAATAAATATATGCGCCGAAGACAATGCGATGTGGTGATGGTGGTGTTGATAATTTAAATAATATATAATTTATATGTAAAATAAATTATTAAATGATTTCATTCTAACATAAATTTTAATATTTATAAGATACAGTCACATTCAAAAGTTGGTCTGTACACAGAAATTAAATTATGTTGGCTGTAAATTATGAACTATGATAATAATTATAAATAAATAGAGTATAAACTTTAATATATTTCCAAGTAAAAATTTTCTGAATTACTTTTTATGGAAATTGAATAGTTTTTTTCAAAGATATAAAGTTGTAAGTATATAATTAAAAAATTATACAAATTACGTGCCAACATTAAATACAAGTTTTCACAGATTTTGTAACTAAAATATATATTTAATAATTTATCTGTATAAAAATTTCAACTAGTATACATAAACTTCATGGACAATTAAAATTGTATAATTCATCGGGATGAAATTATTGTAACGCCAAAGTATTTGCAGAAAAATAACTGCTTATATACAAATGGATGTTAAATTTAACGTTATATAATTCACGTAATTTCTGCCACAATAACTTTCTACTATACTAAAACTATCTTCCATCTTTATGTGGACTACATACTCGCTCAATTCGTAATCTAACACAAGCTACACATTTGTAATAATCACTGACTGGCAAATTTACTATAGTATGAAATCACATAATCGATATCGTAATCACAAATCTATCATTATTAATGTGTTGAATGATAAATTTTATACTAAATTTTCTGCAACATTTTAATAGTAGTAATTTTTCTGAGAAAAATTATCTGCATTTTTCTGTCACATTATTCATAAATAATTACTATAGACAATTAAATAAATTTCCTGCAACGCTACATACATGAAATTTGAATATACATCTCAATTTGTTTGACTGATTGCTTGCATTCGTATCAAGGATGTGGTCCTCTATACATATATATTTCAATTAACATAATTGAATATAAAATTCAAATAATATTTTATAAAATACAATACAATGGAAATATTGTTGTTAGCAATATCGTTATATCAAAATATATATATATATTTTTTAATACTATCATAATTAAATAAAAACGAAATACTAATAATAAGAGTTTTTAATTAATTTATATCTTTAGCTACACAGAACAACCATAATTATATATTTGTTTAAATATATGCGTGTAATATGATAAATGGAAAATAATTATGTGTACGTGTGTTGGTGGTATACTAAATTAATTTTCGTTGATTGACGACGACTATTGTTTATTAATAAAAGATAAACATTTAAATGTATAATATTATCTTCTAGACAATCTCATACGATATAACGTATTTAATATACGAATATGTATATGATGCATTTCCTTAAATGCGGCGATCCACAATTATTTCCATATTAAGTAATACGTCGTGCTCTGCATATATAAATAGTGTACACACAGTGTAAGAATATAAAATGTAATGGGAAAGTTTTTTTACACGGCCTTGCTATACATATATATATTTATTTAAATTGTATACATAAACCATGCCAATGGACTTGGATGGCAAATGTTATTGTGGGTGTGATGGATTAATTTTTGGTTTATAAAAAAAAACCATCAGTTACGAATTTGTGATGGTTCCATTGAATGTCAGCAGCGTCAGTATATATATTCTTCATAATTTTTAGAAACAAACAATGCGTTTCCCAGACAAAACGATCTTAGCTTTACACAGATTTTTATGCAGGGTCAGTAATTTAACACTAATATCTGTACGTATTTATAAACATCACACTGATCGCTGTTCCATTAAACATAAAAATGTCCATTTACACGAATTATTAGTGAAATAATTACAAATAAAAAACTAGTTTGTAATATGATTTTCATTAACTATCGACGAAGCGTTCGTTAAATATTCTGATATACTGCTCCCGCATATTGTACATGAAAACTCTTCAATACATAGATTTTAAATTATCCCATCAGTTTTTTTTTGAAAAACCATCACAATACTATATATTTATTTTCAAATACCTATGGTATAGTAAAAGCATAAAATTTACATAAAGTACAAATATTATAATATAATACATTGTCGCATATAAATATATTACTTAAAACATAAATCCAATGTCCAATAATTTATTATTGTTGCTTTCTTTAATACCACATATTATTATGTGCATATGTATTTGTTTGTATATATTCCATATAAACAATATATATATATTTAATAATACAACATATAACTCTTTAAGACTTGACATAAGTTATAATTTATTTATAATATTATATTTGAAAGTTTAACTGTGCCATAAAAAGTAATAAAAATTACATAATAAAACGAAAAAAATAAACCAAAATACAAAAAAATTATTAAATTATAATTCTGAAATCATGTTTAAAGGCGAAGGTCACAACAACGATTTTGGTAACGCCGCAGACAATATCACATTTTTAAGGTAAATTGACCATAAAATATAATTTTAATAATGTGGTAGGTACTACTAAACGCAAAAAATAAGTCTGTTAATAATTAAACATATTTAAATGCACAATATAATTAAAATGAATTAATATTTAATATTTATTTTGCGATATATAAATATAAAAAAATTAAATGCACCATAAGAAATAAATGGTTTATCAATGGTGCTATAAACGGTGCAACAAATAGAGACACATAGACGATCGATTTATCGCCATACCAATTTTCAATTGATTCATATAAGGAAAATAATGATATTGATGACATTGTTTATTATTTTAAGTATATCAATTTACATTGTACATAACAATAATGTTTTAATTATAAATATTTACGTATAGAATATATGAACAAAAATTAAATGCAATTATGTCACTAAATGTTATCTATTTTGCTATCTCAATAAAATCATATAATGATATTATAATCGTTTGTATGCAAGTTAAAAAAGTAATTTTTATATATATTTTCTCCATAAATTATCTTATCTTATCAAAATGATGTGTGTTTGTGTGAGTATGATTATAATAACCTATAACTATATATATTCAAAAATTAATGTTCATTATTTACTAACATCTTGATATAGATATGACATTTTATGACTAAACTTTCTTTATTACAATTGAATTCATATAATGATGTCAAATGTTATCGATCGTATATACAAAAAAAATAAAACTAAATTACTATAACAAATATACAGTCAAAACTCACAATTAATCGTTTCGAACGAAAAGACGCTTGAATGTAATCACTTGTTCTTAAAAATAATACAAAATTATATGGAACGTTACTCAGGGTTTGGTGGTAATAAATACATTTAACGATTAAAGGTATACCTTCATTTTGTATAAATATTGAAATAAAGATCAAACGATTTATATATTACAGATCCACGCTGCTGTGGTACAAATAATCAGTTATATTGAATGAATACATAACAATAGTAATTTAAACAAAAAATACAATATAATTTGATAGAATTTCACAAAAAAAAAAAAAAATAAAAGGACCCTTATCAAGTCCTTTAAGAAGCAGAAGAGATTTTTCATGCCGCACATGTATATTAAAATCTGTGGGTTTATTTTTTGCATGTATAACTACAAGAGTATGTATATGTGAAACGAATATTCGTTGCGATAAAATAAATTCCTTAAATACAAAATAAATATAACCTTTTGCTATATTTACAAAACAAATATATTTAATATTGTGTTGCATTGGTTTGGTATACCACCCCACCACCTTGGTCCGAAATATAACCGAAACAATTTTTTTATATATATGGACCAGATCCAGATAGAATGATGATTGTTGATTTATGCATTGTAAATCAGCAACAAAGTACCATAACAATATAAATTGCTACATCGAAACCAATGAAATGTTTAAAATCGTTTATGGTGATCATTGTTTATTCAAAATACACACACAGCTAATGATGGCGTTAAATTCATGGAAATGAAACTTGGTTTACCAAAAAACAATAATTCATGAGATGTCTGCTGTGAAAAATTGGTGTACGAAAGATGAATTCAAAGTTTTGGTTGCGTGATGATTAAAACTGCCATCGAATTGATAATGATCAAATGATAAAAGATCCGAAAAATCATTAAAAACGCTGCAAGTGATGATGATAATTTCTTAAAAAATATTTTAATAAATTAGGATAATGAAACCATGCGGTGTTTTCAATTTATGAACCGCAGAAAACGAAATTATCTACAAGGAATTTGTTGAAAGTAGTACAATGCGATTTATCTTGTCGAATTTTCGCGACTCCGGGATTTCGTATATATAAAAATTTCTGTTTTGTTGTTAACATAAATTTTGATCATATAATTTTCCTATGACGTGATTTGATTTACTAATCTAAAAATTATAGCCATTCACTATGAATGGAAAAGTATCTGCATTTATTAATTAAATCTAATGATGGAATATGTTCATCAATTTTATTGTATTATCGTTGAAACAATTAATAATAATTATTATAAATTTTGTTTAAATAATTTTTATCAATATTATATTATATTATAATTAATTAATGAATTAACTAATTAATTAATCTGTCTGTATTTATATAGAAACATTTAAATTTCATTTGAATAAAAATGAAATCAAAATCACATTTAATTTCACTATTTTTATAAATATAAAACAAAAAACTGAATAAATAAATAGCTATAAAAAAGTGTTACTATCAAATTATATATATTCATATTAGGAGTATTTATATGAAACTAGTATTCGATGGAAAATTAATTCTTATTCAAGATGTGCCATTATAGTCACAATAATATAATGAAAATAAATAAATAAATATTTAAAAAGAAAAAACGTCTCAATTTCTTTTATTGCAACCGGTTTTTTTATTTTATAGTTTTCTGTTAACGTATAACTTAAACTTTAGATTCAATTATTAGTATGCCATTTTTTTATTTTTTCTGTTGTTTTGTTGTGTTTAAAAGAAATTAAATTTATTTTTATAATTTATAGATACACTTGATAAATGATGATAAAGCCATAGCATATATATAACAACAAAACAAACGTCGAAAACAAAAATGGTTATAGATAAGAAAAAAATATAAGAATAAGAAAAGAAATTTAAATTTCAATATTATTGTAATAATAATTATAATAATAATAATAATAATAATATGAAAATAGCATAAATACCAATTCTCTATTTATAAGTGTATTGGATTTTTTGTTGTCACACATTTTGTCGCAATTTAGTATTTCTAAAATAATATAAAAATGTGTAACCTAAAACAGAAATAGTATAGAAAATTAAGTCAATGGGTATTTATTTTTTGTTTTGGTCTTAAATATTTTAATGTATTATAAGCAAGATTCAACAAAATATTTGAAATTCTATGATAAAGATGAATAATAGATAGATATGGAACTAGAATATTTGTAATAATAATAAATTTTAGAAGATTTTACAATAACTTGTTTTCACAAAACATTCTAAAAATAATTAAATAAATATAAATGAATTTGATGACTACGTTATTATGGAATGAATATTGGAATTACAAAACTACTTTTATCAAAAACTAATTTTCTGCACTAATACTTAATTATTTATCAATAATTTAAATGTTCCTATATTAAGTTAACAACGCTATATGGACGGCAATTAACTCATAAGAATAATCGAATTAATAAAGCATCTATCAGATAAGCAGCAATCAATTGGTAAATTTTTATATATACTCACTCAGCAAATTTATTCCATGAAAAATTAGAAATTTTGTAAGAAAGAATGAAAATCAAATAAATTTATGACACATAGACTGCGATAACTAAAAAAAAAGTTGATAAATTTCCCGAAAATATCAACAAAATTTGTAGTTAACAAAATTTTACTTTCAACACAGACTCTTATCTAATGTATCAATTTTTTTTTTTTAGTGTATATCCTTAAGAAAATCGAGTTTTGTGTGTCTGATTATTAAAGCAACGTATTTTACATTTATAAATAATGCACAAGAATTTACACATCAATCATTTTTAAGTTATTTCAATTTGTTTCTTAAACAAAAAAACTAAAAATATATAGTAAAATACAATAGAAAATAATCATATATTATTAGAATAATGCTATTAGATAATATAATTATTAATATATTGATGATCAAACAATAAAAATAATAATAATCTATTAACCAAAATTATAAATTTTACTAGTAGTTATTTTATAACATAGTCATTCATTATGTTTAGGTTTTACCTATATAGAGTGAGTATTATACAAAGTCATTATAATAATAATAATAATTATAATACAAATATTATGTTATAAAAATATAATAATTTTAAGTAGGTACAATATAATTTAATGATGCGTGAATCAAACAAATATACCCAATGATCAAAATATTGGTTTTAATATACATATTATTATTAATATAAACCGTGGTAGTAAATTTTTAAAAAACAAATTCCATATATAAAAATTAGTTCTGCAATTAGTGTAAAAAGAACTGTATTACTAAAGTAATGCAGAAATGAACAATAAATTTAAATAAATTCAAATTAAAATTAATCAGTTCAGTAACTAGTCGTCTTAGAATAACTATAGTACTAATACTAAACTGTTTACGTTTGGACTAGTTCAGTACGCAGTCGGTTACAAATTAACTAGTTCTTCAACTAATTGTAGAATAATGCATAAGAGTACAATTAGTAATTGGTTACAAATTACCTGCTTCTTCAACTAGTTGTAGAGTAATGTAGAAGACAACAATTGGCCACAATTTCGTAGGACATTTTCATGTCAAAAGAACCAGTTCACAATATATGTAAAAGGGATGTGGCGTGGAACCACAGTACTATTTATTTTATAACTATTTTGTATTACTATTCCTCTTTCCTGCATGGACATTTTTTTTTATTCATCATACAACTCAAAACAATATAAATAAATTACAATTTTTATTAAATCACAAAATCCTTTCACTTCAAATACTGATGTCGTTCTATTAGTTCCATATATCGATATATATATATTTGTTAAATATATTATAATATAACCAAGTGGTGGTTATGTATATTATAATAGGTCGCGTCGTAAACCGTAATTGGATGTGTAGGCGTACTATATTTTTGAAAAGTATATTTTATATAAATAAACGAATAAATTTTTTAATATTTTCTAATAGTTTTTGTGTGTCCAAACACAATACCATCATCTCACTTACAATAAAGCGCTATAACTTATTAAATATAACATTTTGGAAAAAAAAAAACTGGACATTTTCAGTAACAGAAAGAATTAGCTATGGAATGTTTTAGTTTTTTTGGTATTTTATTAAAATTTAAAAAGAATTATGAGTCGTACTAAAACAAAAAAACATATAGCAAATATATTTTATTTATAATAATTAAGTATATTCTTTAAGAATTCTTATAAGAAAAAATTTTAGTACAAAATTATTCAATCAAATCGTAAATTTTTGTATATTATGTAAACTTTAAACTTACATTTGGTGTTTTCTGTCCATAGCCATTTAAATTCGCGAAATTTCCTATTCCTATTTTTCTATATATAATTAGATATTTTTATATACCAACAAAAAATATATATATTGATAGTGCAATAACCTGCGAGATAAATAGTTTTATATATATATTTATATCTATGTATTTTATATTTATATTATACAATTAATTCCACTAGAAATAGAAAATTTATACACTGTGTCTTTTATTTACTTTTTATGTACTATAATTGAATTTATATTTTGTTTGTGCTTTATTTTATTATAAATTTCATATAGAAAACACACCACATTATTTATATAAATAAATTAACTATTTTTATGTTATAATGCGATATTTTTATACAACACACACATATTATACAACATCAAATTTATACAAAACTCCATAAAAACGCTGCACGCTACTGTAACAACTGTACTGTTTACGAAAAACAAATAACAACCGTATATTTATTTACAATTAAACAAATTGATAGGCTAATAATAGTCATCATAATTAATAATTAAATTAAAAATAAACCTTTAAATTGGACGCAGCACTAAATACAAAAAAATACATATTATTTCAAGTGTACACATTTGCTACTGTGATGAAGTGAAACGATTTTTAATAGGAAATTCTTATGACTCGCTATTTTATATATTATCAAATTAAAATAAAATTATTAAATTTATTATCTTTTGTGTAATGATATATATATTTACGATAATGCAAACACAAACACACACACACACAGACACACACTTTAATTTACGTTAAACAAAAAAAAATATTGTACTATAATTGTAGATAATATAAATTTAAAAATTATAAATTACCGCACAGAAATATAAATAGTAATTTGCCGGTGTGTTGTACTTTATTGAGTGGCCGACAATTGTAAATTAAATTAATAATAATATTAATAAATATTTTCTCACTAGAAAACACGATACATAACACACACACAGCCACAAGAAGAATGGCAAATGGTAAAAAAAAAACATATCGTTCGTATCGTATTATATATAATATTGTTTTGAGTTTGAGGTTTGAGTTGAATTATATATATATTATTATTTGTTGATGAGTTCATTTATTTAATAAAAATACCATATATAAAATGTATGTAATAACAGCGATATATAGTAAAATGTAAAACAACACGAGAGAGAACCGACCAATGCGAGAATTTACATATATGTATGCAGACGTAGAGAGGTACATCATATATATATATATGTACAGTGGCGAGATAAAGTATATGAAAATGTTTTGTTTAATTTTTTTTCTTTTATATATATTTTGAATTTGAAATCTAATTGTAACTATAATTGGCATAGATAGATATATTTTGCAGAATTATTTATTGGTATAATTATTAGAAAAAAGATAGAAGAACTTAAAATATTCGTAGTTAACAGAGAAAATTGAAAAAATACAGATGAATGAATAGATTTTTGAATTGAAATTTATTGAATACAGTCGGAAATTATCAAATAAAAATTAATGTAGAATTTAGCTGTTGAAATGGGTTTTCAATAATGTGTGGTTAAGAATTTAAGAAAACCATCCCATGAAATTCATTCTAACATTACTGGTAAAAAAATTTTGTGATAAGAGATTCCGGTCGAATATACAATAGAAGCAGCCATCAGCGTATTGCGGACGTATTCTCTGTGTACATAAAACATTAAAATATATTAAATTAATAATACACATATATTTAGAATATTATTCCAGTCACTGTGTGTATATATTTTACCGCACATTTACTATACACGAGGTCGGTCGGTGTATGACTATATGGAATACCAGTATAGCCGACACACCATAAAATATATATTTAATTTCGTTAAAAATTGAGAGTTTATATGAAATTTGAATAAACTATTTCCATACATATAATAAATACAGGATGATTCTGCTGACATCGTTGAAAACACCGGAATGGACTGATGGTGGACAGTTTATTTAGAGCAAAAATTGCATCTTGAATTGTTATATTTTATCAGTTTTATAAGTGTTTTTAAAGTTAAAATGATACCCTGTTTCATTTTTATAATAAATGGAACTATGCGTCGCGACATATAATAATCATAACAAATGTAATGCCATAAAAGTATAAAAATAAGAGGTATGGATAATGTATTAAGTTTGCAACTAAATATATACAGATATTCAAATCACTCATACATGCTGTCTTGTAAATCAATAAATACCTATATACATTTTAATATCCATATGATAAAAGTTATGTCAAAGAACTGCATTTAGAATTCTTAAAAATTTATATATATTTTGCATATGTGTATTTGGAGTTCGTGAAATAAGGCGACTATATAATATATAGTTCTAATATAATTTTAATGCGCATAAATATATGGTAATATATTATTAAAATGTTAAAGAAACATTGTATATGATTATATTGGGTTGGCCAGAAAGTCATTCACACACGGTTTTCACAAATTTAAATTGAAAGAAACACAGAACGACGAATCAATATATTTACATGTATATAATATGCATTTTAAATATACAATGAAATGAAACCAGAGTAGAATCCATTTCGAGAGTTGAATTGCATCAAAGAGTTGCCGTCAAGTTGGCGGGCTGACAAAACAAGCTGTTGCGTATTTGAACAGATGGAATAAAACATATACAAATCAGCTGTTTGGTATATGTTAACAACCTATGAAACTGAAAAAATCAATTAAATAAATAAAGCTAGAATTAACAAATCGTATAATGGTATATTGGATTCCGTATTGAAAATGTAAGATGACACACATCTTTGGTCAGCCGGGAAAAAATTATTGGACCTTGTTTGGGATGTGTTGTCACATCCACCATATTAACCTAACCTTTCACCATTATCTGCGTAGATTTACACTTATTTCGAAAAACTCTTTGAATGGTAAAATTCTAACTATACCAGAAGTTTTATAATCACGAAATTATGACTTTTCCCATTAAGTACTATTTTGAAATTGGAATATTGTAAAACGGCGTAATATATACCAATAATTTTGGACAAGGAATCCATATTGGTGCGGTAATAGTATATAGTTATTTCTTTTCTTATTATTTTGCAATTTAAAATCTCCGGTAACACACTTGGAATGGAAAGTGTTACATATTGTTAGATTCACCTTAATATGTTATTGTGAGTGCTATATTACATTGGTCAAATGGTCATTTATATGAATGATGATTATAAACGAGAAATGTAAATACTGAGAAGAAATTTGAAAAGAGTAGGTTTTTAAACAATGCTCAACAAAAAAAACCCGATAAAAGATAATAAAATAAAATAAATAATATAATAATGAATATAATATATACGGAACGGAATTCAAGTCCATTCCATAATTATTGTGTGGTATTTGTATTCGTATATAAGTAAAGTGGTATAGATATGGTAGATAGAAAATATTTATAATATATGCATAAAAAAATACATTTTATATACTTAAAAAATGACTCAACTATACTTAACTTTATTAAAATCTATACATAATTTATAAATTATTCAAGTTACAACAGATCCTGCTACTAACCAGTTAACCGCACGATAAATTTATAATGGTAAAATATATATTATAAATTGCATTGTCTATAACTCAGGCTTATTTTACAATTGGGTGCTAATAATACCGTGAATTTTTAATTTAATTGTATATTTTGTACCCTAATTGACCAAATTCATATACAGTACATGCATTACAAACGATGCACTTCAGTCGTCTGTCTCTGACATTGTACGGTTTCACATTATAGCGATCCGAAGATCTGAAGAACACATATGAATATATAAATAAATTAATTGAGATGTGTAAATTGTAAAACTAATAAACAATGATCTTAAAACAAAACATTTCTACATAAACTATTGCTTCATATATATGAATGTAAGACCCTTTTTTTTCCGGATGACTCACATCTCTGAGACTATAAATAAATTTGTTAATCTTTTTAAATCTATATATCAAAGAATTTATTATCATATTATTAGTATTGAAATTTTTCCATAAATAATAAATAATGTATATTGTATATTATATACAAACAAATACATATATACAAATAAATTAACATGTAATCATTATTTAAAATTTTTTATTGCCATTACTCTCGATAATATTCAGAAATTTATTATCGGCATAAGGTATATTATAATAAGGCCAAATAAATATCTTTTTTTTCATTACTTATAGTATTTATTAGTGCCATTTAATTATATATTTTTTTGGTGTTTTTATAATTAATATTAATTATTTATTGTAATTGTACTCATGTAATAATGTATTGATGTACTCAAAAAACAACCTAAATAATATATATCGTGAAGGTAAAATTACACGCATTAAGTTGTCGCTAAAATCATTATTATTTAATTATGTACATTGGTTATTGTCACACGCCGAACCGTTTGGAAACCGATATAAGTCGGAAGGAGTCAAATCCAATTAATATGCTAGATGTTCCATTAATTCGTATACGTTAAATCTCACAATTTTCACATCCGCTTATGTATTCGGGTGTATCGTCTCGATGGAAAATGATCTCTGGATAGATATATTGATCAAACATCAGCATTGGATGATGTTCTGATCAATTTGGATGCAATATGGTGGGAGAGTTTCAAATGAGAATATAACATTGTGAAAGGATTTCCTTATTAGTTTACATCGAATACGCGATTACATTTCAAGGATTTTATATAAGAATAATATTTACATTTTGTTGTGCTGCACCGTTTATGAAAGTGAATTAAAAAGGAGTTTGAGTATAGCGCAGCATCAATTCTATAATATTATTCTTAGTTTAATTATGTGTCAAGTATGCACAAATGTAAAAATTATCCTCATACAGATCCTTGCTTAATTTCAATCAACCCAATTTATATAAGAATTACACAGAGTCTTTTTAAAATTAGTTTTTATGTACATTTTGACAAATATAAATTAGCAAGTTTAATTTTAAGAGTAATAAATTAATATATAATTTTTATTGTACAATAAATACCATGTGATTCTTTCCACATCTAATATTAATTTTATTTCATTATTAATATTATAATAATCATCGCACCTGCATCACCCCATCAGCATCACCATCATCATCATCATAATCATCGCCATTAATTAATTTCAAATATATTTATATTTTATAATTTGTTGTTCGGTTAAATGGTAGTTTTGGACTATTTTGTGCAACAAATTTGTACGTAAGTAAGTAAGTTATAAAATCATGACTTCAGCAGAGTAAGGTACAATATTCAATATATACAGAATGTTTTAAAAATCTAGTATTAAAATTATAAATTGATTAATCTGTATCACATGTTTTTTAAGCTTAGAAGTTGTTGATGGTTTAAGTGAGACAATGATATTTTCCTGACACATTTTTTATCAATATTTTTGGTAGGACATGTAATGTTTGGTTAAATAATGTAGTGGTTGAAAGGGCATAACAGTTGATCAGCCAAAGATTGAACAAAATAAAATAGTTAATCAATTTATTGTATTGAAATGGATGGATTGATCTTTTCGCTTATAATTGAAGAAATTAGTTAGTCAAATAAATTAAATGGACATCAATACCACAAAAAATTGATAGAAATCAATCCGAAAAACTTGCGTACAGAAATAATAAAGGAATAAAGAATAAAGGATGTTAAATATCGATTGATTTATGTTTGTAATGGTTAAAGAAAAATTATTTTTTCCATTAAAATAATTTGAACATGTCTCTGTAAATTACGTTCAAGTAAAATATTAGTTTACGCACAACATTTTACACATATATTTTACGCATTTTATACTTTATTTTAATACATGTATACAACAATATAATAAGCGATATGCAAATTGAGTATTAAATTTGTGTATAATTAAAGAATTAATTAAAATCCCAAAAAGGGTAATATTTCTACTAACTAAAATGTTAATAAAAAATTATATTTTAATCACAAATAATCGGTTTTTTTTTATTTTTTTATATAATTATTAATTAAAACTAAGAGCATGCAAAAAAAAAGCACGGACAAAACACATATTAAAAAAACAGAAAAAAAAAATATTAAGTTTTACCTTTATCACACACTGAGGCAGGAATGTAGGCAATACAAAGAAGAGAAGTTGAGAGTAATCTGCATTTACAAAACACCTATAAACACGAGACAATAATAGAAAAAAAAAATAATTATTTGTTATTATAGCCAAATAAGTGTAAAAGACATAATTAAAAAATTTGTATTTTTTATTTTTATGCGATTATTAATTAATAAATTAATAATCTCCATAAAAATTGTTTTTAATTATAACATTAAATTTTGATTTATAAGGTGCGTGGATATTGTAAGTGTATGAGATTTATTTAATTATTTATAAATAGAAAAAAAAATTAATAATTTTATATTTATTTCTTGTATAATTTTAGGTGCAGTGCAAATGCAAACTACGTTACGTGTTTTTTAACTGTGTTACTTCTTCTTTTTCATTTTGCTAATAATTTTATTGTTTTAAATTAAACAATGACAAAACAATATTTTAATCTATATAAAAAAACATTAGCGCATGTTTTTGAACAAACATTCGATTTTCCCATCCTATAAGTAAATTAATGACACGCATCTATAATAAAACGTTCCTTATAATATCAATTTAATATTTAAAAAACACAATTGAAATCATATTTTAAAAACTGCGGTTTTTTTCAATGTGTTTTTATGGTGTTTATACTTTGTGAATTAAAAAATAAGTATCAGTAAATCATATATTGAGACACAATGTAACGTTCAACCTTAACTTTAACTTTTTCTAAAGCAATGTTCATCTTCACATGACGTCCAGGTTGAAGATCACATTGTTGTATCTTAAATTATCCGTCCCATTAAAATATGTACACATACACAATGATGAATTTGCCCATGTAACTTTATGTGTAAAATCTATTCGACCAAAATTTAACTTAAAATTTAGAATATTAAAACTATTTGAATCTTATTATGGGTTTAGTACTAAGCAATACCATTTTTCATTGATAGATAGATTTAATTAAATCTTTATATATGTGTAAACGTATTATAAAATGTCAAACCAATTAAAAATAGGTTCATATATGATGATTGATTACTCCAACATTCAGTTCGTTCATTATTAAAAACCATTATATTAACACGTTAAAAATGAAGTATAAAAAAGACCATACTATCAACATTGTTTATTAATTGAAAAAAATCGGTAGCCGAGACTCATAAAACTCTTGATGAATTTTATGGTGATCTTGATCTTAATTTTTCACACTGGAAATATCAATGTAACCCAATACCGATTAAAAACTATAATTAAAAGATCTAGAAAGTGTTACCCCATCAGACATTGCTCTTTCTGATTTGCGTTTGTCTCAATTCGATGCAGTCAATTCACTTCTAACGAAAGTAAAAATAATTTCGGCAAACAAATTATGGGTCGCCTCCAACGTATCAAACTTCTACATATCGATGGAATCCGTAAATTGTCTGAAAAATGAGCCATACAAATGTTGCTTACTTTGAATAAATTTGGATTTTATTCTATATCAACAAATAAATGGCTTTTATTTTAGTTACCCGAAAGGATATTATCACATAAATAAATGTTAAGCTTATGCAAAAAAAATTGTGGCCGCTTCAAAGGATAAGAGATATCAAATATAATGTAGTGGAATTATTACCGCAACTATTTATAAACAATGATAACATTATAAATTATGGCTTCGATTCTATAATTACAATAATAACATTACGGCAACATTAATTTTTTAATATAAATAATAATTTAATTTATAAAAAATATATTTAGCTCGATGCGGATTAAGTGTGTTATTCTGCTTAAAAAAAATTATATTAAATAATTTTTATCACATTTTTAGTTACATATTTATTTAATATTTTGTTTATAGTATGAATGAACCGAAGAACCGACAATCAAATTTTGGTATTTATTTTATTGTTTACTTTTTTTTACCATAACATTTATTACATATTATTTATATTATGGTATTTTGGTGTATGTGTAATATTTGTTGAAAAACCATTATCTTAACTCGTTCGTTGTTGTACAAAAAATACATGTAATTATAACATTTATATAATTTACAACGAGTAGTATATAATACAAAATACATATATTATTTTAAATACAATTTCCTTATGTACCACATATTTTGGTAGATAAATTTATTTCTTAATTATTTGTATAAGAAATAGGTCTAAAATTAATATTATATTAGGTGTAACCGTTGTGTAAAATATAAATGTGTATTTTATAAATAAATTAAAAAATCCTACAATGTATACATTACATTTCGTTATTAATACACGCCCGGGCATGATAATAAATAAATAAAACATTACCAACCATACCATGTTGAGTTCAGATTTAGCCTACAATTATACATTCTACTAATATATTTATAAAAATATAAAATGTTTAACAAAATTTACAAATTTAACAACAATTACATTTATTTATTTATTTATTTACATATTATACGAGTCAAAAAAGCATTGGTCAATGGATAGGTCAATTGCCGTCATTTATTAAATTGTCTCTTTCAAAACGTTTCAAATCAAAATAGTTTTTTATAAATATAATTACAAAATGGTCTATGCATCTGTTGATTTTTGACAACGAACATGCTCATAAAACACAAAATCCCAATCAAACACACACACACACACACACACAAAAAGGATCTTTATTTTTTTGTTTTTTTGGAAAAGGACATAAAATTGTGTACACAATTATAAAAACACAAATATTATATATTATACAGTTAATAATAAATTATAATTATTAATATTATATTTATTATATATTATTTGTATATAAATAAATAATAAAACACACACTCGCATTTAAATTAACCATTTTTAATTAATTAAATTAATTAATGTATAATAATTGAAAATAGAAAAAATAAAAATAAAAATGCGATAAATGCCTTAAATAATAAAAAATAAATAAATAATGTATACATAAAAAATAAAAAAATAAAGTATTTAAATAACAACGACAATAAATGTTTCTATTTTTTTTCATTTTTAACTTTATAATTTTTAAAATATATATAAAATTAATTAATAATTAAAAATAATGTAAAAAGTGACAAAAAATAAAACAAATAAGAACAAAAAAAAAATAAAAATCATTGGCATAAAAATTATTAAATTAAATTAAAATTAAAAACAATAATTAATATACAATAATTTGATTTTTATTAAAATAGAATAGTTATTTTATAGGCATCGGTAATTATAGAAATACATAGACTTTGGTAACACGTATTGGTAATAATGTAAATTAAAAGAAATTAAATTAGATGAATAATAATAAAAAATTTAACAATATTAATTAAGTCAAACAATAATAATAATTTGTGATATTAAAACCCAAAAAAAATGTTAGTAATAAAAAGCTGAATTATTTGTATTTTACGCAGATTTTTTTGTGGTAGTATACAATGTTCTCCACATATAATATTAAATCTGAATATTACATATTGTTTATTTAGGTTAAATTCCGCCCAACATCTATCCCAAACAAAACTCTGTCGCACCTGGAATGGCTACGAACATACCAAAGAACACATACCGCCATTTCGTTGTGATTCGGTTCTTGGAACGTTCTTCAACAAACAGTCAAAATTTCAAAACATTAAATTTTTCATAGTAGCAATGAAAATACAACACATGAAATTACAAAATGAATATAAAAACAATGAACCAACAATTAAATTTTGTTGAAAAATTGGTAAAAAATGCTACTCGCAAACGTATAATTTATTTAAAATCGCGTATGATGATAATTGTGTGTTAAAAGTACAAGTATTTAAATGGAATAAATGATTAACAGAAGGCAGCCGAGAAGCTATGTAACTGATGATGAATGTCCAGGTCGACCATTTGAAGCAATTTACTGAAGAAAACATTGAAAAAGTGTATGGTTTGGTAAAAATTTCTAATAAATTTTCAGCAAAATTCATCGAAATCTCATGTCGTGCTATGACGATAAATTATTGCTTTGATTTGTCCGTCATAAATTTTACTGTACGACCCTGAATTACTGTCCATCTTTAATTAAAAAATTACCAACACAAAATTTATTTTAAAACTGACGCATTTGTTAAAGCTTCAAAGCATCTATGTACTTTTACTTGAGCAGGTAAAATTCAATTATAGCTATGTATCAGTTAAATTTGTGCAATCAGTTGTCAAACCCCAATGCATTAATTTGTTCCAGAAATTAAATCGTTTGATGATAAAAGGATCAAAAAGGTTTGACAAGTGTAAAACTTAATGTTTTTTCGTTTTGTTTTCTTATAATCCATATGTTTCTGCGACAATTTTTGAAAATCCAACCGAAAAAAACTATGAAAATACTTTATTTATCGAAGTCATTCCATGATCTTCATTCATATCGCATCAAAATCGATATACTTTTAAATTATTTAATTTTCAACATAGCAAGAAAGTGTGGTGAGGGAGTAAATTCACCATTATTAGTTTCCTCACGTAAACGATTCTTTACAGTTTCAGTATTCTTTAAATTAAAATATGCAATTCTTGTTTATTTATAAGGAAGGCTAACATGTTGATGGAATGTTATGAAGTTATAACATATCTAACTATAATCTCTGGCAGTAAATGCAAAGCAATTGGATTTTATCATCGGATAGTTCGTATCATGAATTGAGCAAAATCCTAGAAACCCTCTGCACTATTCAAATAATCTATGGAATTAAGACGAAAAAACAAAACTTAAAGTTTATGTGCAGGAAAATCTCAAAAAGTAGACATTTCCAATAAAACACAATATGCACAAGAAGTGTATCAACAAGGAATTTATTTTGTTATGGATAGATTGATTGTTGTTTTTTATTATATGGAAATATTACTATTTGAAAAACTTTGGCGAAATTAATTGTCACCGTGGCAATAGTAACATATTAATCAAAAAATCAACAGGTAACCTTTTATACTTTACATTTATACTTTGGGTTTCAATTTTATGTTTCAATTTGACTACAATAATTAAATTAATAATATTCTACTGGTAATTGTAAGTTATACAAGTTAAAAAAAATACAAAAAAATTACAATAATTTACATAAAATTCAATTTTATAAAATCATATTTTGTCGAGCAGCTTCTAAATTGCTTTTTTTATTTTCTTGTAATATTCATATCAAATTTTTGCATTTTGATATTGTAGCAAATAATTTCTATCTATACATTTATATTTTTTTTTCCATTTACACATAAAATACAAACATTTTTTATTAATTAAATATTATATTAAAAAAATTTTTCTAAATATTTATAAATGCTAATATTATTATCATAGCAATAATTATTATAGTTAATGTTAATAAATCATAATTATGTTCAGTAATACCAAATGTTGTGCAAGCTAATAACACGTGTTCCGTTTGAACAACATTTATCCCACTATTATTATTATTATTATTATCATTATCGGTGGGATTTTGTCGTTCTTGTGGTTGATTAGATGATGTGTTGGTATTTGATCGTGCAATATGTGATGATGGTGGTGGTGGTGGTGGTGGTAATGATGTTTTTGGTGATGGTAATGATGAAGGTGATGTTTGCGATGCGGAAGACGAGAACAAATTATTTGTTGTATTCTTTAATGGATTTCGAAAGATCAATGTATTATTATTATTATTAGAATTATTTTTTATCGTTGTATCGTTATTATATGGAATGGATTTATTATAAATTTCATCAATAATATTATCAAGATCAGATTCATTATTATTATTATTATTATTATTATTATTGTCATCGATGTCATCGAAAACATTTTGACTATCAATAATTTTATTGTAATTATTATTATTCAAATTATCTGGCACATCGTTTATTATCATTTCATTATATAAACTATTAAATTCATCATTTTCTATTAACTGATCAGGCATATTCGATTGAGACATTGATTGTATTTCTATATCTGGATCAATATAAATTTGATTATTTACAGATAAAGTATTTTGTGTCCTACAGTCAGGAGATTCTTCTTCATCGACTATTTTATTTACATTCTCGTTTATTTCTACTGAAAATCTATTATCTACTAATGAATCTGAACTATTTATAGACTTATTATTATTATTATTATTATTGTTAAAATTATTAATATTATTATTGTTGTTAATACTGGTATTATTATTATAATTATTGCTGTTAATAATATTATTATTGTTATTATTGCTAATGGTATTATTATCCATTAAAGATTCTTCATGCGTTTCGTCAATTGTATCAAGATTTATTAATTGTAATAATCCTCGACAATCTGAATGCGTTTCTAATAATTTGCTTTTATTATTATTATTATTATTATTATTATTATTATTATTATTATTATTATTATTATTATTATTAATATTATTATAATTATTGTAATTATTATTACTATTAATATTGTCATGCTCTAGCAATTTATATTTGGCAACAGCAACACACGCTTTTGTATCATCATTACCTGTAGTTGTTGTTGTTGGTTTTATTGCAGCTGTTGTTTTTGTTAACGGCGATGGTACTTTAACTGCTGACGATTGTTTAATACCAAATATCATTGCTAATTCTTCGGATGAATTATATTGTGATTCATCACCACCAATTGGAGTTAATAGGGGTGATGGTGTTGGTGATATTATTATTGGTGATACAGTTCTTGATTTTAGTATTGATGGTGCCGGCGATGATGATGACGATAATGATAGTGTTGATTGTATTAAATTTTGTGTATCATCATGTGTTGTTGTACCATTGGCTGATGTTGTTGATGTTGATTTAACATCATATGATGTTGTACTTGTTGTTTTTATATCTTCACTATATTGATGATTATTAGTATCACTACTTGTTGGCGATTTTACATTAAAATCACTACTTGTTGACATACAACCACCACCCGGTTGAAATGATGATGCAATACTTGATGATTGTTGTAAACGATTTGGCGTTGCACTTGATGATTTAAAGCAGTCACTTGATGATTGACGATTTTTTTGTATTTCATCATCAATATCAATATCTTTATCAATTGAATTAATATTATTATTATTATTGTTATTATTATTTATGTTATTATTATTGTTATTGTTATTGTGAATTTGATCAACTTCTTCCATATCATAATCATTTTCATTGTCTTCCGCTTGATTTTGTTGTTTAACGACGACATCATCATGTGGTAATAATATAATATTTAATTCTTCATCAGATGAACGAAATTTTGTATCAGATTTTACTGATTTTTCAGCCTCTTCTGCACATTCTTTCATTATTTTATCAATTTCCTCTTCAACTAATTGATTTTTTGCTGAACCAAATGTTGGAGGTTCCACACACATTTTATTGTCATTATGAATTTTTGTATCTGCATTAAGATTATCATAATCGTGACCTTCAGTAATTTTAAGAATATTGGTAATATTTTCATTGGATGCTGATGATTTCTTTAATATTGATGGCATCGAAGTTTTCCCAATAAGTTCTGCATTTAAATCACCCAGTTCGGTTATTTGTTGCATACAACGTTCGGCAATTAAACCAATTTTCTCTGAATCTGGTTCTAATTTCTCTAATAAATTTGCCACAGAAGACGACGTTGGGCTTTGGACTTTATCCGACAGTTCTTCGTTCGGTGGTGTATTAATTTTTAATTTTTTATTTGGTATCTCACTGACATCAGAATTATTTCTATTATTATTATTATTATTAATATTATTATTATTATTATTATTATTATTTTTAATATTATTTTTAACATTAATATTATTATTATTGTTATTTACAACTTCATTTAATATTTGTTCACATACACGAGCTGCACTTGAAACATTATTAATTTCTTTTAATAATTTTTTCTCTTTACGTATTTTTCTCGGTGGTTGTTGGTCATGCTGCAATTGCATTATTTCCGTCCTTCTATTTTCAACAATTGGTGGTTCATTTTGTGTATGATCAGCAACAACATCACTTAGTATATTTTCACATAATTTTGCAGCATTTGATGTATCATCAATATCCATAATTAATTTTGTATTATCTGTTTGTGTTGAGGAAAATAAATTAAATTTATTTCTATGTGAAGCAATTGGTTGTGGTGGTGGTAATTTAATTTCTGGACTTTTTGAATCGCCACTTGATATCGATTTTGTTTCTTTACGTAATTCAATTAGATCACGGCTTAATTTTTCACTACTTTCTTTGGCTTCTTTAGCTATTGCATTTAGTAATTCTTCCATATCATTTTTATTTGTTGGTGATAGTAATAGATCAGGGCTAATACTTTGACGTGGTAATGGAATTGGTGGTGGTTTTTGTGTTACCAATGAATTAATACTATTACGTTTTGATGAAATGTATGGTGAACTAATTGGTGAAGTTTTTAATGTTGATGGTAAATTAAAAACGGCTCCTCTACTACCATTGTTACTATTAATATTCGAATCGGATGGATGACTATTTGAACTATTTATTGATCGTTCTTTTTTCAATAAAAACAATGTAGATGGATGATCATTATTAATATTTTTTAAACTACCCGCTTTGGATAATTGATCTAATTGTAAATAATCATCAAATGTACCACCAGACGGTTTTGCAGCATCTCTTTGTATTAAATTATAAATATTTGCAGATAATGAACGTATTGCACGTTGTTTCTTTTTATTAGACGGTGACACAGATGCAGGTTGTATAAAATGCTCGATTTTATTACTATTGATATTATTATTATTGTTATTATTATTACCATAATCTTTACGTAAATTTCGTACAGCCAAATCATCAGATATTAAATCTGGTGATGGACGACGTACAACAGTGGCGGTGGTGTTAGTTTTATGTTTTTTAGTAACAATAGGTTTAATAACATGCAAATAATCGGTACTAGGAGATGGTGGAATTGGTCCTAATGGTATACCAAATGGTGGTTGGTTATCAACAATTTTCGGTATACTATTAACATGTTTTAAATTTCTGTATACAACATCATCTAATATTATATCAGGTTCACCTGTATTCTGATCATCATCATCGTCATCTTCATCATTAGAATCTGGTATAATTTTACGTGTTAATGCAGTTGGTGTTGGTATATCACGACGTTCGGCACGATCTAATAAATCCTCATCACCCAAATGTAAACTCTTATAAATTGCTTCTAATTCATTTATTGCATCTTCAAGATTTGTTGATTTTCTTGTATAATTGTTTAAGTTTTTATTATATTCATCTTCTGAAATGGAACTACGTTTTGAGGTTATTCGTTGGGGAGGTGTTGGCGGAGGTGTTGTTGAAGATGTTGTCTTCGATCGAGTTCCAGACAAATTTGGTGATGTATCAGATTTATTGGTCGGAGGTAAAATTGTATTCATTACTTTTGATTTATAATTAAATGGTACTATTGGTTTCGATATTGTACGGGCAACATGTTCCTCATATTTATTTAACGGAGTTGTCGATAACGTTGATGAAGATTTTTTAATTGCATAATAATTAGGCATCGATTTTGTTTTACTATAAAATTCAAATGGATCCTGTTTTTTGGTTTCTGGTGGTGTAGTTACCGGAAGGTATATATTTTTTTCGATTGGTTTTATATACAAATTACCATTAATCACAGCATTATTATTATTATTATTATTATTATTATTATTATTATTATTATTATTAACAATAATTTCTTTATCACCATATAAATCTTCTAATAATGAACTACGATGATTTTTTATTTCATGTGTTCTAGAATGAGAAACAGAACGTGGTTTTATGGCTTCTGGTTTATGTATATCCATTGGATGACGACACCGTCTTGTTGTTTCTGCTTTATCAATTTTTTTCCAAAATTCAGATGCACTACGCATTGGTGACTCAGGTAAACCATTTTTTGTTGTACGAATAACTTGTGGACGACTAACATCATCTTGAACAATATGAATGGGACGACGTGAACGTGGTGCCGCATCGGTTATATATTTAAGATTTGGATGTATTAGCGCAGTTGTTTCATGTCGTGTAATAAAGCGTCTATTAGGATGTTCTGGTTGGGTCGATGTTGGTCTTAATTGTATCGAATGTTGTTGTTGTTGTTGTTGCTGTTGTTGTTGTTGTTGTTTCTGCTGCTGCTGCTGCTGCTGTTTTTGTTGATGTAATTGGTGTAATTGTTGTGGAGATGATGTACTACCCCATAATTTGTCATCACTAACACATCGATTGTTAATCGATGTTAATGACCAATTATTATTATTATTGTTATTATTATTATTATTGCGTGAATTTGAATTTGGAATGCCACAATATTTATCAAATGCATACGATACAGGACGTGATTCAACAATAGGATTATTTACAGTTAATCTTCGTTGTGGATCTCTAGGCGGTGGTGGTGGCGGTGGACTTTTAAATAATTCTCGTGGTGGCGGTGGTGATGTTGTACGATGTATATAATTTTCGTAACTAATACTACGTTCACCACAATTTAAATTCGGTTCTATCGGATGATGATATTTATTATTTGGATCCCGTAACCTAGTAATATTTGCATTCCAATTATTATTTTTATTATTCGATCCAATAAGTGGAACATTTGTTAGACTAGCTGAACTGCGTAAACGATTATTATTACAATCATATTGTAATTGTTGTGGTGATTGTTCTATAGAATTATTACTACCAAAATAATAACCATGCATAATTGGTTGAGTTTTCCATCGACCAATTTGTTGTGTCACATGTAATGAATTATTATTATTATTATTATTATTATTATTAATATTACTATTATTACTATTACTATTATTATTAACATCATCACCTCTAGAAATACGTCTTAAATATCTTTCAGTTCGAGCAGATCTAGATTTTCTATTATTATTATTATTACTATTACTATGTACACTACCACTGTTACCACCAATACTTTCATCACTTCGAAATCGTGATATTGATGATGAATTTATTGAATTTGTATCTTCTTCTTCACCACTAGAATAATCTTTTGGGCATAATCTTGCGGCCCGAATTTTTTCACGTCGTATGCGTCGATCCAATGAACCATTTGAACGATTTGAATCCGGTGTTGTTATACGTTCTGATGACCGAATACTATCGGTTTCTTTATATTTTTCATTTGGATTTATAACAATATGGTCAAAACCACCAATTACTAATTTATTCGATGAACGTTTTAATTTTCCTTTAATTTTACGTTTTTGTGGATTAAAACCGGCTTTACGATCTTCTTCAGCTGCAGCTGCAGTAAAAATAGCATCGCCGTTGCCGCCGCCGCCGCTACTTGAATCTGAACCACCACCTTCATCCTTTTTTTTACGTCGAAATAAACCACCAAGTGACCATTTTCTTTGGTTTTCTTTTTTTTGTGATTTTTCCATAATATTCTCTGTCGGTATTTGGATTGGTTTTGGCAATGGCAATTGTGGTCGCCACGTTGTTTGTACAGTCTGTAATATAAAAAAAAAAAATATGAATATTAATTTTTATTTAAAAAATTTGTTTTATAAATTAAATTTATGATATAAAAATTGGATCAAACGAATTCCATTTGCACCATGTTTATAAACAAATACTGGTGCGATCAATTGAAATGAATTGAGTAATAGTAATTTAGTTATTTTTGTTTAAATTGTATATTGTTACAGCTGCGATGTGTCCGACGATTGCATGTTTGCAAAATAATATGGTGTCTTATACTTGATTATAAAATCCATAATAATAGTGACAATAAATTAATACATTGAATTCAAACGTCTTTGCTTTACTATAATTAAGAAAAGTTATTTTATTTCTGGTGTCTCATGAAAAATAGTATTCGGATAACGTTATCACAATATATATTTTCTAATAAGCAGTATGAAAGTATACTATAGATTTTTAGGATGTGCATCTAGTTCAATTTTCCGGATAAAAACCTTATGTGGATAATAATTTATTTGGATTACGAGTCATATTTTTAACGCATTGCTAATTTTCTCTATATGCATATTTTTTATATAATCAATAAATTTACAATCTTTCGTTTTTAGTAAAAATTTATACATTTACTTCACTCGTTCCAAAGCTTATTTTCCGTTCGATGTCACAGTAACATTTTGTATGAAATAATGGTTTTTTTTTTTGGGATGGGTGGTCACTTTAACACAATTTTATTTTAAATCTTCATTAACATCAATTGGAAAAACGGCTATAAAGCTTTTGAATGCGTAAATCGATTTTAATGTTATATGCAAAATTGGTAATTAATTGATTGAATTTATAAATATTTAAAATCCGATCAATTCAATAGAATCATTATTCATAAAAGTCGATTTTCCTGAAAATTTTTACAAACATAAACTATTTACTAAAACATATTGTTCCCTTTTCAAGAATATCTAATCAGTTTTACCTGATATCGATACGATATCTTACGAAACGCCACTGATCAAAAATCTAAATCGTTTCACTCACTTCACTTGTTAGCCACTAACATATTATATTATACTGATTTCCGCAGTTTTTCTTTCCATAAGTATACAATATATTAATCACACGTAATCGATAAATTTGTATTGGTTGAATAAACAATTTTTAAAAAAAAAAAAAAGCCAAACAATAAAAATATCGGTTAGGTTATTTTAAATCTTAGATTATAAATACTTCAAGATAATAATAATATATACGCACGCTATTGAAGTAATTTTATAATTTATAAATAAATGAATAGTTTTTAATTTAATTTAAAATATCAAATAATTACAAACAAATGCTTGAAAGATATGCAATGTTGTGTGTGTGTGTGTGTGTGGAAAAAATAAATTATCAATTAATATATAAATAATCATAAATATTATGGTATTTTTGGAAATTTTAAAACAGATCGATACTATCTAAATTTATTATATAGTTAAAAATTTGTGCCGCGTCGCGTGTACAAAACATAACCCTTTTTCGTTTTAAAAAACGCAAACATTTAAATACATATATTTTATACAAAAACACATAAGCGAAATACTTTTTTTTCTATTTTTTCTTACTCTATAGTTACTTAATTATTGTATATTTATATCAGCATCGCAAATAATATTCAGTTTTCCGAATAGAAAATTTCATAAACACTGTTTTTTCTAAAAATATAATCCACATACAAAAAAAAATATCGTACATTCACACCGTGTCTCTTTGTATATTGTATAGATATTTTTATATTCAAGGATTTGCTACTTTTTCACATTTTTTATTATTTTTCTATCTTAATTGCGTAGGATTGCGAACACTTTTTTGTTTACTTTAATAGAAAAACACAACTGTATGGATTATAAAGAAAATTGTATGTTTGTATATTTTATTTTCAAGCATTTCCTTTTCAAATTAAGAAAATCTATACTGGCTTCTAAATCTTTTTAGTAATTTAAAAATTGTTCATCTCTTACTTATATAGGTGTGAACGAGAGTAATGTAATAAAATTTTATATATTTATTTTGTCGCACACATAATTATTATTGTAATATTATTTTTAGTGATAACATAACTGATAACAAGAAATATGTTTAATATAACAAATAATAATATTTATTGTAATTGTTTGTCTTTTTATGGGCGCCCCGAAGGCAACGTACAAATTTATCTTAATATATAATAACTATAGTCTTATTTAAATTTTTATAACATACAATACATTAATAAAGTGGAAAGCAATTTGGTCGTTATATTGAAGTTGTAAAAGACTTTTTATAATACTTGCCTTTATTTATATTTATATTTATATAGTGACGAGTGAGGAAACATAAATGTGATGCGACAATTCTCTTTTATTTCAATGTCAATGTTTTAAATTCAGTAATTAGAAGAAAAAAAATAAATATGGTTTATTGCATACAGTCACGGTCATTCTATTTTACAGTACTACGTTAAAAATATCGTTTTTAAGATAGCTGTTAGCTATTTGATGACAAAGAAGGTGTCAGAAAGGTATAGTGATTTGTAGAATACCATAATTCAATTCACTGTTTCCGCATTATATGTAGTAGTGCGTAGTTTCAATCCGAGGAAATATCTATGGATTTCTTACGGATGTCCATTCGAATTTTATGTGATGAGTGCAACCAGCTGTCCATGAATTTTTATAAAAAATGTCCTTGGATTTTCCGTATATTTCCGATGATAATTTCTACGGATTCTCCTTAGAAGTATTTCTCGTTGTCATATTATTCCACAGAATATCCATAGAATTTATATTCATATTTTTTATGAGCAGATCCAAAGATTTTGACAAAAATATCTTTGGGTCGTTCATGTATTTTGGCAACAAAAAACGACAGATAAAATCCATAAAAAATCTTACAAAATTCATCGGAAATATATTGATTTGAGTTGTTGATTGTTTTAAAAATTATGAAAATAGATTACGAAGAGTGAGGATTATATCTATATAGATAAGCGAAATATACAAAATTTTAATCCACTGTCACTTGGATAATTGGTGAAATAAATTATGAGTACAATATCGCACGGATATATGTTGGAAATATTATACCCTGACAATCTAAAGATTTCAATTGACCTATATAAAATACTATATTATATTAAGTGGAAAATCTATGGACATTCTTTGGACATATATGTGGATTTTTTCCTCGGAAACTTTCCCCCAATTTTTCAAAGTACGGACAAATTGTAACTATGAAAATTAAATTAATCCATTATAAAGATTTCACGATAATCGGTTAAAATAAGCAGTTCGAAATAAAAGTGTTTTTGAGAGTATTTAATAATCGATTAAAGAAAATTCATAGATATATAGGAGCAGCTGATATAGGCAATATAAAAAAACAAGACCACGATTTTTAAATATGTTTTAATAATTGGATTACACATTGACATCAATACATATTGTATTTCATCAAATGAAGATTACTTTAAAAATATACCATTATTTTTAATTTCACTAGTTCACAGGGTATTTTTGAATAGAGCATCTTTCTAAAATTGTTACACTCTCTTCATCTTCAACTGTTCGAAGCCAGATAAATCAGCAATCAATTTTTAATATCACTATATATTTTTCTTATAACCATGGGGTGAAATTAAACTAAATTATGAACACAAATTGAATTAACCGGCTTCCATTTTTGTACAGAATACAGAATTAAAAATTATAATCAATTTCCAATATTTCATAGAAGTGATTTTTAAAATCGATTCACGTGTTTAAAAGATTTGATCGATGACCATAGATTTAAAGAAATTAATAATACTGTTGTGAATTAAATGAATACCCAAATTGATGCACAAAAAATATGATAATTAAAAGTCTATTTTCCGGAAAATTTAGTATAAGTGAACATTTAAATAAATTTTCAATTTCATAATGTATAGACTACAGTGTTCAACTCAGCCACCAGCAAAATTTTTATTGTAATATTGATATCTGCAAAACAATTTTTAACGCATCGCTCTGCCACTAGTAAACGATGTAATTAATAATTTCCAGAAATTTCACATAAATTGTTGACTCACATCGGATGGAACGTTTAAATTTTGTTTGCTTTCACTCTTGTCTAACAGAAATCAACATATAGTCTGAATATATATTGTACTAATATTACTCACACCATGTATATTTTATGCGTGTACATTAATAATATTAAAAATTAATTTATAATTATAATGATTGTCTTACATCTAAAAGTAAAATTCCTTCATTACTTCTGGATTTTCTGCAGTTCTGCTGCAGTTTATTATTCATAGTTTTTTATTTTTTTATTTATATAATTTGCACTCTGAATAAAATTTTAAATATTTCAAAGATTAATCATCAAGTATATTAATAAAAATTGAAAATTGTTGCATAGTTAGTTATACTTTTCGAATGTGTATATGTATATGTGCCGAATTTTGTATGATGATGATGAACAGAACAGAACAGAAATTTTCTCGATCTATATATGAATTTAAATTATAATTATCATCATACATTTTACACAGGCACTGCACACCGCACACATATATTACAGATATATTTTTAAACAAACAATATTTTCATTTAATAATAATAAATTTTACATTGATTTAATTTTTTTTTTTCGTAATAGAACCGCCGTCCAAGCGTCAGAAGAGAGTTCTTCAATAATTTTCATATGGATTAAAAATATCTATGCATATATTGACATAAAATTAATAGTTAGTAGTGGTACACAAAACCATATGTTTTTATAAAATTTAAATTTAAATTTAAATAATTTTTTTGTTTAATTCTATATGAGAATACGCACGGCATATACGTCGAAGAAGCCACATATAATTTTAAATTCTGTACTATATTTTTTTAATGAAATATTTTTATTACACCATAATTCTTCTTAATGTAATATATAAAAATACACGCACACACACACACACACATTATAATATTAATATATATTATAAATTAGAAGAATTTTTGTGTGAGAAATTTCTACACAAATGGACGGGAACCACCTTTAAAATAATACAATTTAACACACAAAATTTAATAACAATTTTGCTATTCTTTGTTTTGCAAAACAAAAAAAAAAATGTTGGCAAACAGCCTTAAACAAAATTAAAAAAATATAATTAATAATATTTTCACATTTTTTCCACATACATTAAATATTTTATAATTTTCTTTAAATTAATCTAATTTTATGATTTGTATACAACACTGGCATTTATAAAGTTAATAAAGTGCGGATAACTATAAAATTAAATATTATTTATTTATCCACTAATTAAATAACTCAAATAAAATAAATAAAAATATATAAATATATAATTTATATTTTATACAGAAATTGTGAGTGTGTGTCCGACCTTTAATCTATGCGTTAGCAAAATGATCAAAAACTAACTGATTTTTATGTAAGACATTAAAATATTTTATCTGTTGTAATAACACAAAAAAAAATTAAAAAAAAGTGTGTTCGACAACAAAATATTTAGCCGTGATCCGTAAAAAAATATAGATCGTATTTTATTTTATATATATTTTGTTATTTTGTGTGTGAAATACTTAGATCATTCAACGTATGATCGTATTATATATATTATGTATTTATATAGATAGCGAGTGATCTAAACAGATATAAATTATATATATATATATAGAGCAGTTCGTATGATGATCGCGTGCATATGTATACAACAACAGTCTCTTCAATTATTTTATATATATATTTTATCAGTTTTAATTTTATATTTAATAGAGAAAAAAAATATAATAAAAATAGTAAAAATGTATTTATACGTACAGTGTACGACCAAAAAAAAGTGGATGCATACAGAAAATGTAATTACAATAATAATTACCTTTCGTCGCCACTGACACCCACCAAATTGGTGAATTGTTATCCATTCGCATGCAAAGTTATTTAATTTGTAAAATTTTACGCAGTGCCACAACAAATACCATCGTTGTAAGTGTATCACCAACAATGGTATCAACAAAACTAAAAAAATCGGTCTAAACCACATAAGTGGTTACGCATCAAGGTGCAACAAGGCAAATGGGAACTTGTTCTGCGAATATAATTACATTAAACAACCCGATATTGCCACAAGAAGAATCAGCTTGGTTGTCACCTTGATCGAAGGCTAACCTAGCGTTTGTACATTGGCTGCAGTTGCCTCCTGTTCTTTTGTAACAGAGCATATCTGTAAGTTGTTGCGTATGGTAGAATATCTTACATGTGAATAAGATAATATTACTTTTTACGTTTACATACGATTTATTCTACTCTTTGATGCCAAAAATGTGATGTGTTTTTTTTTTATATAGAACAATGCGATATCATTTTTATACGATTTAAAAAAATAGTTTTCTTAATAATTTTAAGTTTTTAACATTGTAAATTATTATTTTATCATTTTCAATTCTATTCCGCGGAGTGTCCGTTTAATTTAATTTTGCCATTATAACTAATTATTTCAGGCACTATAATCATTCTAATATAATGTTTTGATTTGTTCACAAATGATGCAGAATTGTCTGCCATGGTAAAAAATATTCCTTTTTAGTATATTGTTAATTGATAACAAACTGTATACATTTTTAATAATTTGATCCTTAGATTATTTAACAAACATTTACACACCTTTTGCTATATTTATTCCTAATGGGTTCTTTTATATTTCTGATATATATTTTTCTACAATAACATTAAAGACCTAATAATAGAGCGTGATGATCTGAGGCTTGGAAAAATTCCATTGGAAAATTGATGTGAAATTTAATAGAATAGGAATATGTGATAATTTGTTTATATATATAGATCCAAAACTAAAGAATATTAATACTTCATTTAATGCTTTAGATCGCACATGACGATGAAATATGGTTGAGGTTTCACTTAATATTCTTGCTGAGATGATTATAAATTGTTTTCTTTTCGTTATGTAACTATAACTTATAGAAGTAGAATATTTGATATACGCCACATATGAACCGTATACATCAATAAATTTCCCCGACAGTCTTCTGGTATTCCTTGGCTTAGAAAATATTGTAAGATTATTCTTAATAAGCGGTTCTATAAAAAAAAATCATTAAAATACATTTAACTCAATATCTTACTGACTAAATGTTATATAACAACTTTTTGCCGGAATGATATTTAGAACAAAATTTTCTCTTAACATATTGATAACAATATGGATATTTCTTATAAGTACTACTACTACTACTACTACTACTACTACTACTAATACTACTACTACAATAAGGACACTGTGTTAACTAAATGACATAAAATAGTAACAAATATACGAATTTCTTTATTCGAAATTTTAAAATAAATAATATTATAAAGATAAATTTTTTTTGTTAAAATAGACATAGGACAAAATAACAAATCTATTAATAGAGATGGGAATACTAATAAAATAAGGAAGACAGAGTGTAATTGATTGAAAAATCTACTATTCGTATAATGGCAATATATATATATATTAATCGATCCAATTCAAAGATATCATAGTGGCCCCAAAAGTGTTTAAAAATAATTTAAAATTAATATTATTATTTAATTTTTTATGTTATTTATATTAATTTCTAAATAATGTTTCATCTGCATGTGTAAGATTGGTTGTGATGTAACCAGATGTTATTTGTACAAATATATGTAGATGAGATATAGAGAATATGGTTACTTTGATGATCTGTTCCGCGTTCGCGTATACAGGGTGTAAAATTTATATAATTCAATATTATAAAAATGTGATCGATCTATAGGAACGATCTATAAAAATAGAAATACTCATAACATTTGAATGGTTCACACTCAAAAATTATGAAAATATTTCATTTTCTGTAAAATCAATCAAGCGATCGAATGGACATTTGCAACTTCGCACCAAATTATTGAATAAATTTTGCAAATACGTTTACGATAAAGGCATTATAACTTTATATGAAATTGATTCTTGCAAATTTTGCAAGTAAATAGTATAAATTGTGCGGTGTGAAAAATAAATTATCACTTCATATTTATTATACGATTTGGGAATCGCCCTTTACTTTACAATATATTAATAATAAATGAATATTTGTTTATTTTGTTTATAGTAAATTATTATATACTACTTTTTTGTTCTTCTTACTATATTTTATATATTGTAGTTTATTTTTAAATACTGTATTTATTTTTTGTATTTGTATGCAGATTGTGTAAGATCCTGAAAATGTAAATTCCTTTTCTTGTTGTTTGTATTGACGAATTTTCCAACTTTTCATATTCATATGTATACGCAAACGCTGTTACATTATTATTAATCGCGCTTCTTGTATTATATTTTTCTCATGAAATATATAATAAAAATATATATATGTAACTTTTTTATTTTTATGTATTTAACAGATGAATGTGAGGAAAAAAAAAATTGAAAACTTGTTGATTATATGTTTTTGACATGTATTAGGAAAAAGAAGATGAATAAAAAAAAAAAAAAAAACGAGATAAAATAGAAATAGAAAATTTCTAGGAAACTCACACAATATATTTCTATAAAATATCATGGTGGTCATTTATTTTTTTGTTCGTTTTAAATTTGTATTAATAATTGTTTGTTTCTATTTATAACTTACGTAACTTACATTCATATTATTTGATTTTATATATTAGAATGTATCTATATACACTATGGAATTGTTAACAATTCCATTTCGAACAACACGTTGGCAATTTAGCGCATTACTATGTAATTATATAGTAATACAATGTCACCACGACCAATGTGAATGAAATGGTGATTGAAATTAGTATAAGAATATCAGCAGCATCAATTAGTAATTATTCATATATGTAAACAATTTAATTATACAGGATACAATCGCACATAATCGTACCTATACCTATAGGTCTGTACGAAAAAATAAAATCCTTTTCACACACACACACACACATGTTGCTAGAGTTTATCGATTCTCATTTATAATATATCAAGGATGCGATAATTTTTCTTAAGATTATATATGTTTTTTGAAATTGTATACGATCATAAAATCTGAATATTATATAAACAATAGTACTATTCGTACTATATCCCTGCATATTTTTGAGTGTACTTGACCATATATAGTGGCTTATTAATGTGTTCAGGAGTGTGATAAAACAGTAACAGTAACATTATAATTTCATATATCTACAATTACACGGAATAATTACAAATAGAAAATTCCAAAAATTATCTTTATAAAAAATTGAAAATACAAATAAAATTTTGTAATTCTTCAAAAAACGATATATAAGTGTTAAATGCAAATGAAAAGATCACAGATTTTGAGAATTTTTTTGGTAGTTGTTGTGCGGCATATACAGACGAGATTCATCATATTTAGATAATATTTATCAAAATAATCATGTTTAAACTCCTTACATAATATCGCACACTTTCAAATCCTATTGTATTATTATAATAAATTTAATGTTAAGACTCATAATTTTATTATAAATATAATAATTTAAATATATAAATATCAATTTATTTATGAGAATATAAATTTTTTATTTTCTATATGATTTCCTCTGGCTAAATCCGAATACAATATATTACACACCAATAATTTACTGAAAAAATGACAATGTTTTATATTATATACGATACGAGTATTTATTATTTATACAATTATTAAATTATATACAAAATATGAAGATTTATTTTGACACGCTCTAGCGTTCGTTCGTTAACGAAATATATATTTATATTATATTTTATTTCATTTTCAATTACTTCATCCGAATTGTTAATAATTTATTTAGAAATATAAAATATAAAAGTATGTAACAATATGTTAAGAAACATTTTATATCTTATATTTAATAAGAAAATAAATAATACTTATATACAAATACAATAAGTTATATAATAATAATAATGTATAACTCTTCATATTCTATACCATATATTTGGATACATAATTTACTAACAAGTGCGGCAAGTTGGTGTACACAATGGTACAACGGTTACTTCGATCGGAAAAATTCAATTTACATAAGGGCAGTATATAAGAGCGCAGCAGTATATAAATATAATATTAATTAGCAATAATTTTATCGAAACGATTGGTTCACATAAATTAGGTGCAGAATTAGTTTTAGTAGGTGATCGTATTATGCAGAATTGCTTCTGCTTATAATTTAAAAAATGCTAATGACGATGTCTGAGCGAAGGAAGAAGTATTAAAAAGGTATATAGAAAAATAAATAAATCGAATATTGTAAAAAAAATGGTTGGAATAAATGTTTTTCTATCCATTCTTTCTGCGTTAGATTTAGATATTTCTAAACATTCATATATATTCGATTTTATACATGATTTAATCAATATATTATTATTCCATAAACTTTAATTTAATTAATTTAAATAATATAAATATTTAAAAAAAAAAATGTTTTTAATATTTCAGACAGTCTGACAGATATATAATACAATACATACATTCTGATCCGTATTAGAGATAATTTCGAGAATTAACTAAATATATATATATACTATTGTAATATGAAACAAAATTACTTTAAATATATTTTGTCGGATTATTTAATATGTTTGGCCCTCAAATTTTTTATTATATTTGTCTAGACATTAAGGTGGAGACAAATCAAAAATTTAGTAATTTAAAAATTGTACAAGAATGTAGGACATCAAATTACACATCTGCACTTTTTATAGATTATTTGAAAATAAAATGTTCAACCTATTATATTCATTTTGTTACAATAAATAAATAAGTTTAGTAAATTTGATTTGGTATTCTTATTGTTTTGAATTATGCATTTAATAAATAAATTGTTGATAATTAAATAAATTGATCGATTCATAAAAGTGATAAAAGAATATACAAATACATACATGTGTGTGTGTGCAATCACTTCAATACCTTTACTTTTACTTATACTTATGATATGTTTGAGGCACAACAGTTTTCCATTCTATATTATCCAATTTTTATATCAATAATAAATTTTCATATAAATAATATACGTTTGCGTTGAACTTTACTTACCTATAAATAAAAACAGAAAAAAATAGGTTAAAATGTGAACGAAAAAATAAATATTTATAGAATATTAAATCTTAAATCTTAATTGTTAAATTTTTATATTATTATTAACAGTTGACAGGCAGCCAGTTTTATAATTGTTACTATTATATTCAATACAAGATGACTAATGGTTTTTTTTTTTAATTAAACGAAACATATGTTCTAAAAATTGGGATTAATTAGCAAATTATTCATATGTAATATTTTTGCATTTATTATATAAAATGAATTTATTAATTATAACTAATTTTATATATTTTTATTATTATAATACAGAACTATATTCTATATGTTTATACAAAAGTGATCCATCCAGTTATATCATTAATTCATAATATACCAAATAATTTATTATATACATGAGAACATATAAATTTATGTACAGAACAATTGGTAAAACATATACTTGTTCACCGGTGCGCGGTAATTTATAAATTTGACTATGTAATGTTTTTTTGGCCATGTGTTCGACGACTCAATATATGGACTATGGATAACACCACTTCATAAATGATAGTAAATATTTTGTTATATTATTGTAATTTTGCATGCGATGAATATTGGTTAGTAAACATTGTTCTAATAAATTTATAAATAGAAAATGATATAGTTCGTTTTCGTTATCCTCGATGTTATACGAGTTTCCACAAAGAAGTCATTTAGATTTGTGCAGAAAAACAATCACTGCTTATACAATAAAACAATAAATAAAAATAAACATTGATAATTCAATTGTATTTCCACAAAGAAGTTTAAATTCACTTCCGATTTCCATACATGATATTTCCACATTTATTGACTATGGAAGAAATAAGCTCAACAGAATATTGTCTATACCGTTTCTCTTCTAGCCCGTTTTTTTTTTTTTGGATCGTAAGGTAAGGTAACGTTATTGTAATGGCAGAATTTTCAGTATAGAATAATTCATTTTGTTGTATTACTTTAGCGTGGGAAAACAATAACAGCGGTCACTATATATTGAATAAATCAATAAAAAATAGTTTAATTATGACTATTCGAAAACGTGTGAGTATCCATCATTATATAAGACCATACACCATACGTGGATCAAAAGAGTCTACAAAAAAGTTGTTTATTCAACTTATCGCATTAATTCCGATATCTGCCGAATAATTTAAATAGCAAAAACATCAGATAAGATAAATAAGAAATCGATAACAACAGCCTTCAATCAATTTCTTTAAAGGTTGTTAATTTAAATTATCACAGTAATTACCAATCTCTGCAGAATAATTTGAATGGCAAAAACCATCAGATAAGACAAATAAGACATCGATAACAATAGCCTTCAATCAATTTCTTTAAATGTTGTTTATTCAACTTATCGCATTAACTACCAATCTCTGCAGAATAATTTGAATGGCAAAAACATCAGATAAGACAAAATAAGACATCGATAACAACAGCCTTCTTCATCAACTTCTTTAAAGAAAAGCTGTTATCAATATATCTATCTGAAATTAAAATGTTATAGTATAGAACGTTGCCAATATATATGGCTGGAAATTTCGTGGTCAAAATTTTAATATTAAGTTTAGTTTTCAAATCAAATTAGGTACGAAATTATACAAACATATTATAATAAAATATTTATAAAATAAACTGAATATACAATTATTGTATTACTTAAATTCATTATAATTAATTATAATTATGAGAGAATACATTTATAGATTATAAATTGTTATTCATATTTCTAAATTTAAAAATAATATTCAATTTAACGAATAATAAATAATACAGGTAGTCGTATAGTGTAGTGAAGAAAAAGATTAGATATACTAAAATTATTCGTGATAAGGTAATTGTATATAGATATTATATTTTTATATCTATCTTTATAAGAAAAATAATAATCTGTAAAAATGAAAACAAATTAATTATATTTAACTTGTTAATGCCACAAAATAATATGGATAGCACAATAAAAACATATATTTATGAAAATAGTATGAGCTAAGAGCTGGTATGAGACATTTTTTATACAATTTATATATATATATATTTTAATATGTATTTGCATGGTTATGTTAAAATTAATAAAACCTGACTCAACTTAATAATATATATATATGATTTTAAAGTAAACATAACATAAACGTGAAAAGGTTATTTGGATGGAGAAAAATAATTTACTTTGAACATTGCTTTTAGATTATAATTATATATACTTAAAGTTATTTTTTGCATATAATACAAAAATACAATACACAACACACAAGAGTTATAAGTTATAAACAAGATTATCGTTTTAAGTATATATTAGATTCTATAAACAGAGTGTGCATAACTTGAAAGATTTAATTATGTTATAATAACAACCGTGCATAAGTAGGTGGTATATAGATAAGGTTAAATGCCTATATAGTCAATCTCAATTTCTAAATTGATTTGTATATAGATTCAAAAATATATGACCATTTCGAGTTCATCGGAAAATTTTTATGAATGGAATTAATTAATGTTATTTCTGTACAGTGACTATGAGCGGATTAATTAACAAATGTTTGAGTGAAACACCCTGTTTGGAAGAAAAAAAGCATAAATATGTTTATAAATGAACGCGACTGGTGAACATAAAATTAATTTGTTAAGTGATTTTGTTTATTATTAGAAAAAAATATTATAATACATAAAATATAGTATAGAATTTAAATACGAATATATAAATTATAAACATGCAAATATTGCTATATTATATTCAAATATATATGCAAAAACCAGGATAAAATACATATTAAAATTATTTATGTTAAATAAGTATGAAATAATTAAATTTTTATGAATATAAAAATTGTAATTGTACAAAATGTTCTGTTTTTCTATATAGAGTCAAAATATTCTTAACTACTGTAAACACATTAAATAACAAAAAGTTATGTTGTCACGTATGTAAATGGTGAACCACACAACGAGAATACTCTCTGTTCATTATTGTGCAGATTTTTCTCAGAGCCAATTGAACCATCGCACCATCAGCATATATAAATTTTCCATTGTTAAAAAACTATATAAATTTTAAAGTGTTTGAAAAATTTATTACACAAAAAGTTTTCAATGGGAAAATATTTTTTAGCACATTTTTAGCTAAAACAAATTTAACAACATATTTTTAAAAGATATGCAAAACAATTTTTTTTATGATTTGATTTGAGCCAACAAAAAAAGATAAATGATAATTATAAAAAAAATTCTTGCACCATATAGCCATAACAACCAATTTAATCTGTCAATAAGATGATTATTATTTATATTGTACACAATATAGAACATTTATTATTTCTAAAAACACCTTGACATATTAAAAAATAAAATACCTTGATATAATTATATAATGACAATAAATTCAAGCCTATATCCAAACACATAAAAACACTATGAAATTTAAATGTTTCGAATTTAATTATAGGTGTTTTTTTTTGTTTTAATTTTATGTATATATAATTAAAACAAATGATGGTAACATTACTCTAAATTTAGTTCCTTACATTTCTATGTACGCGTGTGTGAGAGCACACCACAAACATATATATATATATTGTGTAATAAATATATATAGGTGCAAATAAATATAGAACACCATCGGTTCGAAAATTAACCGGAAATGAATTAAGAAAAACAATTAAAACATGTATTTATTAAAGATCGACTGGAAAATAAATGGAATTGCATGTTCAACAAGCAAATCAAATGATTTTTGAAATACTGCGATTGCTATATATTGTCCATATGAACTGCTCAGTGACTACATTTATGCAAACCAGTTTTTCTTCCATCGCCGCAAATAAAATCTGGAGAACATTACATTATATGGAACTAAATATAAATATGGCAAATGTTGAAGTAAATAAATTTGATTTTTAGTCATAATTGTCGTACGATAAGATATTCAGAGTGAACACGACGAATATGACTAAAAATAATGAAATATCGTAATTTACAGCGTTCTTATAATGATGTCCTTGGAATATGAGTAATCATCAGTCAATTAATAAGAGGAAATTTACCTTTCGTAAATCAATTTTTCGCAATTAAAAATCTTGCATAACTTCCATTTCCATGAATGATTCACTGAAAATTTCTTGCTAACATTTATAAAATCACATACTTTTTGAATGTTTTCTTTGGTAATCGTTGTTAATGGTCGGCCAAGACGTTCATCATCATCATCATCCGTACATCTTCTCTGTCGTCTCTTAATCGTCGATTACCGATTAAGATATTTTAAGCAATTTTATAACAAAATTTAATGTTCTGAATCGTTGTTTTTTATATACATTTTTCTATTCTGCGTTGCACAATAGACAATTGAATGTCGTTATCCAGATCCATTTATTAGAATCCTTAAGTCATTTTGGTTATTTTTCGAACAGAGGGTGTGTGTTAGTTAATATATATGAGTTGAGAAATAATATATGCAAACACACATTATAGACATTGGTGAAAATATGAAAAAAAAAAATATGTGTACCACGCGTTGTATGAGTAATTAAAGAAATGTTATTCATTACGAATTGTTTAATTATAAAAATTTTTCTTAAATATATTTATACAAAAAAATTAATCTAACGTAGATTATGATTAACTATATGACAGATTAATAAAAAAAATTATATTGTCATCATTGTATATAATAAAACACGCATGAAAATGTTCATTTAAATAAAATCAGAAAAAAAAAACTTAAAAGCAACACCACTTTCTTTCTGTTCTGTTCACATAATTGTATAAACATTTGAACTTAATGTAGGCCAATTGAATTATTAAAAATAAAAATATATATTTTTTTTCATATACACTCGAATATAAATATTGGTTGGGTTTGTTGGCTGATGTTTTATATATATATTCAGAAACATTAGTTAAAACATTAATTTATATATATTTATATGAGTTGATATCAAAACATTAAAATTACTAGTATAATACAATATAATAAATGTGGGTAGATGACATTTTAATAAATATAAATTTTATATACAATGAAAAAACTTTAAAAAATTTCGAAAATAAAAATCATTTCAAAACTTAAGCCAGATTATTAAAATTATATTAAAGGATCTGATGAATATATACAATATATGGAGACATTTTGTAACACATATACACTCGTATGTATATTATATTGGTATGATGTGACCATGAAATTATAATTTAATTTTACATATATTTTAGTGAACAATAGAATAAAATAATAATATATAAATTGTATTAATTTAATTTTGTAAAATCATCATATTATATTTAATATAATAGGCAGGGTGTCAACGAATGCAATGTGATCCTTCAAATGGTGTTGATGGTGGATATATGATATATATAGTTTTAAATCGTAAATACTAAGTAACACATTAATTTATTGTATTGCAGCTACGAGCTTTCCGAATTTATTTTTGGTGGTAATTTTGAAAAAAATTTCTTTTCAGAACCATATCCATCTGCAAGGATTTTTACCATTAATCTTTATATATAAATTCGATTTAATTTTCTGCAATCTATATATGTACTTTAAAGATTATATGGATATGGCGAATAACAGAGCCCTAAATAAAAATGTTTCAATTAGTATTTTGAACCGATAGAATTACATCAGCCATCAGCTACAGCTATTGTATGGCCACCCTATAATTCATAGGTGTTCCGCATGTTCTTCATATACCGAATACAATTTTATTTAATATTATTATAACAAAATTATATATATTTATACATAAAGTAATACGCAATTGTATACGCGACGCGTTGTTGTTATAAGTTTTATTAAATGTTTTAATCCTATAAATGATTATTGATTAATATCAAATGAGTAATTTTTTTGTAGTAATGGAAAGCAAAAAAAAAAAAAACCAGTTAATTTGACAATGAAAACATATTATTCAGTACAATGTACGCAGCAGTACCTATACAAATGAATTGAATGAAGGACAAAATATGTACAGAATAAATACGAAAAAAAAAAATCTTTCCTTACACTGCAGGTTGTTAGAATTCGACATGGTTATAACCATTGCTAATAATTACAATATAATAAAATAATGAATTTACAATAAATTATCGCAATTAGATTTAATTGTATATTTATCTGATTATTTTATTATCATATAATATTTTAAATAATATAAATTAAATAAGATAATTTCGTTGAAGGATTTATCTATTTATTTTTTTTTTAAGAAAAATCCATACAAATGTTAAATATTTTAATGTTCCTACGGATGAGCGACAGATTTACACATCACTCTTTCATATATATACAACGATAAACTTCATTAAAATTATAAAATCCTGTTCTTGAAATATCCTTGAATCCGAAAAATCAATCAGTTCCACTTAATTCCATATTTATAATTATATATAAATCTTTCATATGAGGTGTTGTGTATTTACTATATAAATCTATCTTTAAGAAAACATGTAAGTTGTTGAGATTAAAGAAAATGTTCAGATTATTCAAAGACTTTTATTAATAAATTATCGAACTCAATTCAAAAAGATTTATTTATAATAAATAGAATTATGCTGTCAGTGTGTATAGCATTCGTGGTAATCAATAGTGAATCCTAGTAACAATTTGTCCGTACTTTGATAAATGAGGAAAATTTCCGTGGAAAAAACCCACTAAATATAATAGTATTTTATTTAGGTCAATTGAAATCTTTGGATTGTCAGGATCAGAATAATATTTCCAACATCTATCCACTGTATTGTATTCATAATTTATTTCACCAATTATCCAAGTCACAGTGGATTCAAATTTTGTATATTTCGCTTATCTATATAGATATAATCCTCACTCTTCGTAATTTATTTTCATAATTTTTAATATAAAACCAGCAACTCAAATCGATATATATTTCCGAAGAATGTTGTAATACTTTTCATAGATTTTATCTGTGGTTTTTTTTTTCTTGTTTATTACAAATAATAATGCACAATCGATTAATTTTTGCCATCGTTCAGCATCTTCACATGCCGCGCTCATAGAACTTCTGGTCTATCGGTAAAAAAAAAACTGAATAAAAACCGTCAAATTGTCATAAGAAAATTTATTCACCTAATACGGACAAGCATTGACAACTGTTACTTGCCAAAATACATGAACGATCCAAAGATATCATTGTCAAAATCCATTGGACCTGCTCACAAAAAATATGAATATAAATTCTATGGATATTCTGTGTGTGGAACAATAGCAACGCGAGAAATACTTCTAAGTAGAATCCGTAGAAATTATCATCAGAAATATACGGAGAATCCAAGGACTTTTTTTTTTTTATAAAAACGAACAGTGTTACTAATGAAATACCGACTTAAATTCCCAAAATTTATATGTTGAAATGTTTTCGATATTTATTTTAATGCACAGAAAAAAATAAACTAATCTTCAGAGTAAATGTGATCTTAATGAAATAAATCTGTATATTAATATCAATGAAATTTTCATCGAAATAATAAAATCATTATAAATATTTATTGCGTTAATGAACGATTTCATTAATTTTCGGAAAAATATATTCATTGATTCGTTTCATTAATTTAATGATCCTATTTTCGTTATCATAATTAAGAACGGGCGCAAAATTAATAAATTTTTTCATTGTTTTAATGTATCTTTGATATTAAATAGGTTTTTGGTTCAGTGTGAATGGAATAAAAAAAACGGATATCTTAGAAAATATGATGGTGAAATGTAAAGGTTAACAATCTGTCTGTCACACACTATATAACAGATTTAATAATTTCTTTGTTGTTTCATTTAAAATTATATCGTTATCGTGTTGCGTATACTATTTAATTACTATTAATTCTTATACTATGTATTAACAATTTATATTTTATGATAATACAAAATTCTAAGAACTAATTGTTTGTTTACGTTAGTAATATAGTAATAATCATCTTATATATTGTACAATATATGTTTTGTCAAGACAGAGATATATTTTATTTTTAATTTTTCTTTATATTTTATTATATATTTTTTTGTTTATCTCGTTTTTTTTTAAGCCACCCAGAGATCAATGAACTGTATTCATACATATGCCGCTCATATCTTTCGGAATATATATATATATATACAAATAATATAGATTATGAAATAATATATTGTAATTCTAGGAAAACAAATAATTTTTCAATGGAAGTGAATGCTTTGTGCGACCGGTTTAAAGGTAAATTTAAAAAAGAAAACCGAAGAAAGAAAATTTGAAAATTTTAACATTAAACTTTTATGTTAATAATGATTCTGAAAAGTTTATTTGTTTGGTACATAGAGGATGGAAAATATTATATATTTCTTTCGTAAATATATATGGGTGCACCAAAATAATTTAATGTTTATTACTATATTAACTAACTATACTACAATATATACGTTTAGTATATGAATTTGAATATATACAATATATATGATACTGTATTCTCGTATACACAAATATTGTAGAATGTACGACGACAATTTTGTTTTTTTTGGGAATAAAAGAAATTTATACGCGACGCGATAGACAACGTGATGTCAACATATCAATGGATGAGTGTGGGTGTGTGTTTTTAAAGAACCAATTTATTTATAGAACAAAAAGACCAAAAACTATTAATAAAACATTAAATAATTAATGAATATTCTTGTTTTCATTTTTTTTTTCCTTCTTAGAAATTATCTAATAAACATTTTACATTTCTATACATCGCTTCAATCATCAATCGATGGCAAACGAACGAACGAACGCATAGACAAGAAATATTTGTTAAACTTGACAATTGTCTTATTTCACATATATATTGTATATACCTTATTTAAACGTTTAATACAATACTGCATCTGCATAAATCTATTCTAATTAGTATTTAATTTTTTTTTCATTTGATTTATATGTCTCTGCAGCACATGATGATTTGAATTTGTATATATATTGATATAGATATACTCGTCCCCATAGATATAGATATTTAAATAATTATATTGGTGCTTCTAATATACACCGCACAGTATAATGTTAAGATTGCAATGAATGCATATATTTATAATTAATTTAATTTTTTGTGTAGGTCTATTATTATAATTTATGATGATGTAATATTTTATATACATTTCCGTTTGATAATATTATAAATTATTTTATTATGTTGAAAGGTAATGCATTTGGAAATTACATGTAGATTATGGATACAGTCATATGGTTTGTAATTATTAAATACTAAATACAGAATATATGTAGTAGTGTATCTGTATATAATAGTAATTAACACGTTAATCGCCACGATAATATCAAAAAAATTTTCACATGGGCCATAGACCTTCTACCAAATCGCGTACGTCAGACATATATGTCTGACATGGTTCATGTAGAACTTCTTAGCGTCAGACACATATGACTGACATGGCGATTAACGTGTTAAATTTTATCATAGAAAATAAAATGTATCTGAAAGTATATTTAAAATTAGAGATATAGATCTTTGGCGATATTGAATATTCCATGAATATCTTAATGTTGGTATAGTTTTAAATAGTCACATTAATTAAATATATAATCAAAGTAAAGTACGATTTTTATAAATAAATTTGTTTAATTTGTTTATAATGCAATTAATATTAATTCCATCCGAATTGTTTTGTTCTCCTCTACACTACTATATAATATTACATTTAATCACAATATAATGTAAGACAACAATTGTTAATATAAGTGACAATTGTTTTCTAAAGTTCCACTGTTGAGAAATGCTACCAGTCCGTGATGACGTTTAAATGGTTCTGATATTATTATCATCTTCGTATCGTATATGGATAAAATCATGAAATTTATACTTTTCTGATATAGATTAATTGCTACATATAGAATAAATCCTAATATCAAATTATGAATTATTTACTACCCCTAACGTTTAGGATGTCTTATTACTATACGTGTATGTAAAATTTGAAGGGGTACATCCATAAATAAATGTCCTTCTGTATAGATGATTTATATAATTTGTATATATTGTTTGTCATTACTTTGTTTTTCAAAATCATACAAAGATCCGAAGCTGAATGAAATTTATTTAAAGATTAAAATACCATTCTTTACGATTGTTCCATTTGAAATATGAAGCCATAGTCAACTTACATTATATACAATTAATGATTAAAATTGGCAGTTATATAGTAAAATTATTCACAGACATTCAGAACATTTTCCCCCGACACCTGTCCCATATGGGTTTGCATAATAAATGTTCATATAATACCAATTATCAATTGTTATATATTCACAGAATGACATTTAATCAAAATTGTATAACACTTCCTAAAACCTATATGTGGTCTGCGGTATCATTAATAATTTTACTAAGAACATATACCACAACGAAAATAATACTAGAAAATAAAAGAATTTTAAAACAGCATCTCCGCATAATTATTCAACAATTTTTAATGGCTTTCAATAAACAATTGTATATTGAAATGGAAATTTTTAATATTCGAAATTAAAATGCAATTGTGTGTCTTATTATTAAAATTCTTAATACAACAACAACAAAAATAATAGGCATAATGACATTATTTATAATCTTTATATTTTTAAAAACAATAAATATATTGTATTTATAATAAATTTCAATGAATAGAAATAATTTAAAAGATTTAATTTTTTATATATTTATCAAACAACGCCTATAAAAACTGAGACGATTATATTAGATATTTTATTATAAAATAAACTATATTATAAAAGTATCGCACATAATGTATTTGATACATTATTTATGTATTTGATACATAAGCTTATATTTATGGTAGGTATATAGACTAGCGTATTTTTATGGTATTATAACAATTTTATAGTATAAGTATATTTGTAGCTAACATGAAAATGTATTATTTTTTTAATTTTAATTCAATTTTTAAAAATTAGGTTTCTACTGTAAATTTAAAATTATATGTTTGAGAAATTCCGTGAACAGTTTCGGCATTCATTTTCATTTCCAACACACAACACTCCTGCCTGATAATTGTTACTGTTTTCCAAAATTGTTTGACGACAGAAAAACTAAAAAGTATTTGTAACTTAGTTGGCAGTTTGGCGACGAACACCGCACTCTCTTAAATCATCCTTGATCAATGAATATATGTTAGCAGAAAAAATAATAATATTTAACTTATATTTGCGGCAGTCATAATAAAGTCCAGTCAAATGTAATGTAGATACAAAAAATACATAGTATATATAGTGTAATTTTTTTATAACCTAACAGAGATTAAGATAAACAAAAATTGAAATATGATTTAAAAATTTAAATTAAATATTAAATTCAATCATTAAGTGTATATTAATATAATGTTATTATTGTTATAGATATAGTTATTGTATATGTAAACAAAGTACTATATGTTTTAATGTTCATATTTAATTTGACCATGAAAACTTATAAACAAATAAATGATACGTTTTTATAATACACCATGCAGCCTCAATGTCCGAAAAATAAACGGAATTATACTTTGCTTTAATATATATATGGATCTAGTGATTCGATCAACTGTTCAAGTTTCATAACATTTTCTTCGATGTCACAAATGGTCAAAATACAATGAGTGACAAATAAGAAAGAAACTATGAAATACTTAAAATCATTTAACAAGTTTTTGAACGCTATCGATGATTCAAAGACGGTAGAGTGTATACAATAGATTTAACAACTATTATTACCTAATAAAACATTCAAAAACTAGGTGATTTCGTAAATGTTAGTCAAAAACCGTCTGTGACAGTTGTTGTCAATGGAACCACAAACAATAATTCATTTGATTTGAATTGAAAAAATTGGCATATATATAAAGGTGAATTTGAATTTTACACAGATCATTTCAAAGACATCATTAAAACTGCTTGAAGTGACCATAATTTCTTATAAACTATTGTGATAAAACATGCTGTGATTTTAATATACAAATCAGAAACTAAGCGTTAAAGTGCTAAACAAAACAAGCGATTTCAGAGGTATTATCCACAAAGAAATTGTTTCAAGTTAATACTTTGTAATTTGCCTTAATCAGCGTTTTATAGGATGATAATGGTACGACAATTATCACAGACTTTATTTTACTATAAGAATTAAATTTAATTGCTTTAAAATTCGTCTTATTTATATCCGATTTAGTTCCATTTAAATATTTTCTATTCCCTGGCGATGAAAGGAAATCGATTTGCAGCATCAATTGAACATTCAACGAACGCTTCATATACTTAACAATATTCCAACTGGGCAATATAAAAATGTCATTTGATGCTATTTTCTTAATCGATTCCCTGTTATTTTTCGAACAGAGGTCAGTATTTAAAAAATATATAATTAAAATTCTTATTGATAAATAAATAAATAAATAAATAATTCTATATAAAATTTATGAAAATATTGCATTCGTTAGCGAATAATTAAAAAATTTGTTTCTTTTTTGCCTTTTATCGATTATGCGTGCGTACGCGATCTTGTACCATGTATATTTTAAAATGGAATTTGAATTGAATCATTTATTTATTCTCGTAATATACACGAAAATAATATTAAATTTGTTTATGTATACACTTTTATTTTAATAAATCTTATTGGAAAAAAATCCTTCAAAATAAACTCTTTTGTATACATTAGAGCGTTGAATTATAAATTTAATTAATTCATATGTTATACGGTTATACTGATGATCAACAAAATCTTTATATAGTTTAATTAAATTAAGTAATCAAATGCGGGGTGTCTTCGTCTATATAAATTGGACTAGGATACTGAAATTTACGCATTTACGCAACGTAAAAGTTTTGTATACATAAAATTAACAACAAAATTTGTAAACATAAAGTAAATTATAATATTTAAAATCAATTTTAAGGTACTTTAATTCCCATATAAATATCCAATATCACACGCAAATATTGGATATATATCCCACAAATGAATAGAAATTCTATAATGCCATATTTCACATACTAAAATATTATATAATTTGATAAATTGCACTTTTTTTTTCGTATTTCTTCTATAATTGATAATTTATGCGTTTATATAAAAAAAATAATTAATGTTTTATTTTGGCATTGAATTTATACTACTCTAAAATTAGAAATGGATATATGTCGAGATTAACAATTATATATATATTTTTTTGTCTGGTCGTCACATAAACTTTATACGCTCATGGTCATTTTAATTGAAATTATAATCAAGAATAAGTTCATTTTATTTTTTATATATTTGTTTATCTGCTATAAAGTATTTCGGTTTAAACAGTCACAAGGCTCTTATAAATATACCTGTATAGAATTATTGTATAAAAGTATAAACAGCTGTTTAAAAAGATTATTCAAAAACATTGAATTCGAAAGAATGATTAGGCGGAAACTTAATCGAAAATTTATCAAACAAAGAAAAAAAAAAAAAAGGCTTAAAAGGATTGCTAAATTTCTTGAAGGATATAATAATTTCAATAATGCGGATGATGTCAAATCAGCAGGCAAGATTATGGCCACTGTTTTTTAGGATTCACATATAATAAAATATATAATAGATTCATTGATTATCTTAAAAAAAAGGAAATACAACAAAATAGTGAATATTATTGAACATTATTTTTAAAATAATTTCTAAAACAACCGGCAACTCAAATCGATATATTTCTGGAGGAATTTTGTAAGATTTTTCATGGATTTTATCCGCGCTTTAATATTTCTTGTTTATGTAAGCGTTTTTCCTGCCAAATTTCAACCAAAATTATACTATGAATTTATTATTTTAATTTAACAATTAAACTATTTTTTACATAAGAAAATATAAATATCATACTTTTTATTTATTTATTACATTAGATTTTGTTTCAACGCGTTACAATCTGTTATAACAAAATGTTTGTGCGAGTGCAGTTGTCGCATGACGTATTTTTTTAGTCAAAATCCGTGGATCTGAAAATCTATGAATATTCTATGGAGCGAAAATATACGGATAATCTACCAAGGACATTTTTTATAAAAATCCATGAACAGGGTTACACTTATCATATAAAATTCCAGTGGACATCCGTAAGAAATCCATAGATATTTTGTCGGATTGAAATTACGGACTACTACATATAATGCAGACATTTTACGGACAAACTACGTACAGTGTTACTAGAGAATTGTCGAATGCCCAATGTTATACTAAAATCGAATATCTGTATTAAGATGAACTAATCTATATTTTTACAAAGTTTAACGCATAAACATAAAAAGCTATAGCGTGGCGCTGGTATATATACACAAACATTACATTTGAATTATTAAACCGCACAAAATATCTGTAAACCATTAAGATAAAAATAATTTTATTAATCGTAAATTATAAGATTTTCTCGCCCCCGCATATACTTTAATCGTTTATGCTGCTGTATAATATATACACACGTATAGAGTAAAATATGTACTTATTCTTATAAACGTTATTATTTTGTTAAATTGAAATTTAATAAATATATAATAATAATATCCACTTTATAACTATAAAAAAGCCATCAACTTAATATAGGTATGTGGCTTTAACTCACCTGAACTAAATACATATTTGTATAGAAATATAATTAAAATGATATTGTTAAAATAAAATGTTCATATATAATATATGTAATAATATGTCGAGAGTGCGATATATATAAATTTTAGCAGTGCTATATAATAACATTCACTTCACACATATGAATATTATTTATATTTACGAAAATTTTCTTTGACATTCATTTAAATTTAAACAAAAACGAAATTAAATATTATTATATGAATTTAAAATAGTTATTAGTGTATATTTACACCACACCACACATTACAACTTCTTGTATCTCCTCTAATATCACATTTATGATATTTATATATTTAAAATTCAATATAAAATCTACACACACTCAATTGTGAAAGTCAAGTTTTTATCATTAATAGTTTGAAAAAAAAAGCACAATAATAATAAATAAATATAATTATAATTTCATCTTATAATAAAATAATTCAATTATAATTATTATTACAAAAATTGTCCAATATTTGGGTTTTTTTCTTTAATTTTCTAATTCTTCAAAACAATAAGTAAAATTATTATTATTATTATTATTATCAAAAAACTTTTAACCACGAAGTTTTTATTTTCCAATTGATTAGATTTTCAATTATTTTTATATTCTATTATTAATTTATTAACAAAACAAAATATAAAGTCACTTATAAAATTAGATTAATTGTTTTTATTTAGATTTTCTATTTAAATTATGAGTAATTTTCTACTTTTATTATTAATAATATTATTTAAAAACAAAACAAAAATGCACTACTCCGTCCGTGTATAAATATAATGAACTAACGCGCGCGTCTACACTCTATAAAAACCAAGAGTGAAATAATTGTAAGAATAAATAATGAATTTGTATGCTGTTGATGTTGCTGTTGCTGTTGCTGCTGCTGCTGCTGCTGCTGCTAATGCGGTGCTGGTGCTTAACGACTTAAGTCTTTCTTTTTACATATAGAAATTTTTTTTGTACGTTTCGGTTATTTTTTTATTATTATTTGTATATTTTTGTGTATAGAAAATAAAATATATTATGTGTAAATATAAATACGATACGACGCGTACTTCTACGAATAACTTTAACGTATGGCATATATCTATTATCTACCTATTGTATGAATAATACCTATCTTTTGGCCGTTTCGTTAACAGCAAAATAAAAATAAAACTAACAATAATAACGTAAAAAACGTATAAAAAATTTAACCTGTGTTTTTATTTTATATACGCTATAATATTACTTGTATATTATTTATAGGTGTACAGTATCGTTCAAATGCATCTATCTCTATGTAAATAGTTTATGGAACAGTTAAAAAACACAAAAACGTTGAGTTCATAGAAGATTTTTAACAGCAAATAACAATTTGTAACAATTTTTACATTATCTTAATCAATAGAGTTGTGTCGGTGCCCATAACAAGTCTGTAGCGGACACGTTTGTTGTTATAATGTTACCATGTGTGGCGTCATGTAAGAATCTCGAATTGAAATAATGACCCAAAAACTATTACCCCAATATCAAATGCATACAATTTTCACAACTATAGAATATTAATTCATTATAAGGTATATTGCTGTTAATTGAAAATATAATTTAATAATTGAAAATCCTTTAATTATTCGTAAATAATATTTCTTTTTAGATTTTTATAGTCATCGATTTTTTACCTGCGGGTTGATGTGATATATATAAAACAATAAATACATTGTCATCATGTAAGAACGACGACAACGAGCCACCAAAACATCGGTTATATAATACATATTGAACGGCCGACTCATTGCCTACCAATTTTATATAACATTTCATTTAGAACACCGTGGACAAAAATTAAATATTGGATATATATAAATCGTTTTCTAATAAATGTTTTAACTATATAAATATATATAGTTCTTGTTGTATACGTATAAAGTTTCATACACTTCTTGATAGTAACAACTTGTCCGTACTTTGAAAAATGAGGAAAATGTCCTTGCAAAAAAATCCACATATTTTCCATGGAAATGTCCATAAATTTTCCACTTAATGTTAATATATTACTAGTATTTTATTTATAGATCAATTAAAATATTTGGATTGTCAGGGTAATATGTCCAACATATATTCAGGCGTGCGGTATTGTATTCATAATTTATTTCACCAATTATCCAAGTGGCTTCGGTTTGCGAAACAAGCAACTTGTCTTGCTACACTAATGTATCCAGCCATTAAACATTCCGCAGAGTATTTTTTTTTATTACACTGCTATAAATAGTAAGTTTAAAATGAATATTGGTTTTATTTATATTTTCCCATGAATTTTAGTAGGCGTTTTTTTTACATAAATATAGTATATAAAATTTATTAAGTGATCATATGATCGTTTGCGATAAGATTTTAGCTATACCAAACAAACATATGTATGTTTATCATATTTAGAAGAAACGAAAGAGCAAGCCAAATGTGGATAGTATAAGAAATTAATTTAATATGTCGTGAAGTAACATCATTTAAAATTTTTTTAATTAAAGTATAAACGTGTGATCATTTTTGGCTATTTACCAAAATTCTGTATTTGAAATAGTAAAATTTTACCTACAACATTCTGCAAAAATTAAATATAATTTCTTTTGTACGATATTGTAACCATATGAATATACCAACAATAACACAGAGTATTGTTAGTTGTATTTGTATATAATATGAATTATATTTTACCCTACTACCTCCTCTGCAAGGTGTATTTTGAAATTGTATACTTTTTTATAGCACACATTTTTGAAATTATATTTTATATTTAATTGTAATATATATGTTGTTTGTAGTATATAATTTTAAATACAAAGAATTTTTATATAATAGGTTTATTTATTTATTTATTTATTTATTTATTTATTTATTTTTTTTTTGTGATATTAGCCCTTAGGTATTATTTTTATATAACATTATAATTTATCTAAATTCCTTTATTGCTACTAAATATGATCAACAAGTTTTTATGGAGAAGATATACGCACGTATTTTAAATTTTTTGTCCATTCTACACAACACAACAAAATATTTCTATAATAAATAATTGCTCTCTATATAATTAATCATATTGATATTTTATTATTAGTAATGGTCAGACATATAGATAGATAATTGTTGCATTTGATGAGGGTTCTTCATATTCAAAATTAAATTATAGTAATATATTATCGCATGGTGTATTTATTTATTTAAATATATAATAAGATTTAATATAAGAAAGCGTAAAATTATTCATTCGAAAATAAATTATTTGAGAAATATAAAAATAAAACACCGAAACAGGATCAAATATAATTTAGAAAATATAAAGTTTCAAAATTTACCACTTTATATTTTGGTATATACGGCAGCACACTGTCAGATTAAAATAATTTAATCCGCAATCGATAATAAGGAAGACAATATAAAATTGTACAATTTAATAATTGTATAAATCAAATAATTAATTGAATTTCTTTGTCTTATATTTTTAGTTTATTTAGATAAATAAAAAGGAAATAAAAAATGTAAGACTTCCTTAAAACAAAAATGCATATATAAAAAACATAATAATTTTAAATTAATTAAATTATTTCACAATATAAACATATTTTAATGTTAAATACTAAAACAAATATATTTATATATAAAATAAATGAATGAATTGTTGACGTAACTAAATATGGTATACATTTCAAGTATTATTTTTTAAATATAAAAATACGAAGTACAATTAAATAAATAAATAAATAAATAAATAAATAAATAAATAAATAAATAATATAAATTTTAAATTACATTGTTATTATATTTTTGTATTATTATTATTATTATTATTATTATTATTATAATATACGTACGAAAATATAATTTGCAAATGCAATTCAATCTGTTTTAAAATAATTTATTTATCTACCTTTTAATTTATCTTAACATATATATTATTATTATTATTATTATTATAATAAATTATATTGAATTTCAAATACAATACATAAAATATTATATATTATTTACACAACAAATTCTATAGTATTATATTGTTAACCAACAACCAAAACATTTAATATTTGTATTTATAATTTAAAATTCAGGCATCCGAAAAACAACAATCTGCAGCTAGCAGAAAGTAGAAAAATAATATGTATATGTGCGTGATCATTTATATTGCATTGAAAGTTGCTGCGCACATGTTTGCTGTACCGATCCATGGGCCATCTGCATGCATATTGCTATAGTAATAGGAATTTTTAAAATCAGTTCTTCACTCACAACGTATATCTGTAAAAATATTGTGCATATATATTGCGTAAATCAAACACAAACGGAGAGATCTCTCGCACGCATCCAAGTGTTTATCAACTGTTGATATACAAAACTATTTGGTACACCTTTCAATAATACAAGTCGATAATTTGGTTTTTATGAATGGATTCTGTTTCGGCATTCAAATTGTTAGCATACAAAAAATTTCAAAAACAAAGAGCTAACATTCAAGGACAAATACTTCTATAATTATACTAAAGAAATTGGTTATATATCGATATAAAAATGTATAGAGATATAAAATTTATGTAAATAAACTGAGGATTTTAAAGCTGCAACCTCCTAATCGAATATCCTAACATAGATATTTTATAAAACGTAATCTTTCAAGATAAATGGTAAGTCACAGTAAAAATTACATATTGAAAGTAACCTATATATTTAATTTTTCATATATGTTTATGGTTATTATTCGACCAAATTAGCATAATCTATCGCACACAACATCCAGTTTGAAGAACACCTAAGCCATTTATAATAAATTTGAATGGCTAAAATATGTTGCGAATTCTTTGTAACTTTTTTCATATTTTAATTCATATTCGTATTAAAAAAAAGTTTCCTATTTAAGTCCAATATATTGTTTTTTTTTTACAAATATAGCAAATTATATAATTTAGCTATAGGGAATTTATAGTCGATCTAAAATTTAAACCAAATTTAAATATAAAAAAAAATATATTTTCACTATTTTTTAAACAAACAAATTAACAGCTATTATAGTCGAGAGTATATAGGAGAACGAGTGCATTCATGTCGGAACGGTTTACCACTACATTATTCCAAATTACCAAGTTCATGGAATGCTATTTTTCAATTTTTAAAGTATTGTTTTATAGACGCTATATACTCAAATGATTAGCAATATCTCTGCACAAATCTTTATGTGCTAAACATGCAATTGCGATTAATTTTTATATACTTCCATTCAGTGTAATTTATCAATTTGATTGTAATAAATGTTTGGCAGAGGCCCATAAACTCCACTTATTAAATTTCTATATATTGTATTTATAATATATCGGTTTTTTAATTAATTTAAATATTGTATGTAATATATAGTCGCCATAATGTCTACATTTAAAAACTAGTTTTTGTTAAACATATGAAGCAATAATATTATAATAATAATATTAATAATAATAATAATAATAATAATAATAATCAATTGTATAGTGTAGCAATATTTTTTAACGCATATAACAATTAATTGCAATTTATATGAGATTTAACAGGAGATGATGTGTGCGATGAATACAAATCGCGCAAGAACATAATACAAAATAAACCTTCATTTAATTAAAATTCATCTTATTTTGTATGTTTGGTATGTGTACAAGAGTGTATAGGTATTTTATCTTATAAAACGTATATGGGCATCTCTATACAATAAATATAAATAAAAATACCATAAGATAATTGAAAGAATTGATTAAAATATGCAAAAAAAATACAAATAAATACATTGATGCTGTGTCTGCCCGTTTATAATTAACAATATTAAACTATATTGAAAAGAGGTCAAATGAAACAAAATAATCGATTAATTGTTTTCATTTTACTTTCATAATTAATTTATCTTTTAATTGTCATTTGCATATTCAATAAATTTATTATGTAAAATGCGTTCCAAACAAAATCAATCTGACAAAATTTGTGTAGAATTATTCAGATATTTAATATATATATGTGGGATTCAATTGCGAATCATGAAAAAATATTTACAGATTGCAATATTAATATATTTTTCTGATAGGCGATGATTGAAAGTTGACTAGATTATGAAAAAAAAATTGGAATATCCACTTATTAATTTTTTTTCGGAAAATCGACTTATCATCTTTTTGAATTACGGGCCATATATTTAATGCATTCCCAGTTTTGTATAGAAAATAACAAATTATAATCAATTTCCAATCTTTCATGGATGAGATTCTCCATTTGATGTCAGCGAAATTTTGTATGAAAAAGTACACAAATTTCTTTAATTTTTCTCTGTTATCGATTGGAAAATCGTTTATATCTTTTGAAGGTGTGAATCGATTTTCTGAAATGTCTTCTATGAAAGATTGGAAATTGATTTTAATTTGCAATGCTGTAAGCAAAAATGGAAATCCGTTAAAAGTATGGCCCGCTATTAAAAAAAGATGATAATTCTTAAAAGTAGATTTTCCGGAAAATTTAATTCGGTGAACACCCATATTTTTTTTCATAATTTAGTTTAATTTCAACTATAGGTTATAAGAAAAATATATTGAAAACTGAATGCTATTTCTTAGCCTTCGCCATTAGTGGGTTTATTGATTATTATTATTATTATTATTATTATTATTATTATTATTATTATTATGTTACACGATACATTAAAAGTGAGTTATACAAATATCAATTTCCATTGGGTTATAGCTGGAAATGAATATAAACATTTAAAACAATTAACACACATTAATTTCGGTGCATCGAACAAAAAAACCATATCATTGATTGCCTATTAAAATTGTCCATCAAAATAATGAGTTTCTTTATCGGATAACTTTTAAAATATAGTAATTTTATTAGAATTGAAATTAAACGAAAATTATTCCTTAAAGAATTTTACATAAAATACGTTTTAATGACAATTTCAATTTCAATTTATTACGTAGATGTACTTTGACGCATTTGCGACCTAGTAATATTTATAAATATTTTAAATGGATGAAAAAGGCATTACAATAGATTTCGAACTTAAACTACATATAAAATAGTTAAATATTTGACAATAAAACCAAATTTTGGGTGTGAAATTGATATTGAATAAAATCAATACAAAAAATTTTATCATGTTATTAATATAATCTATATGTGAGAACATGTTTGTATCGGTCGAGTTAGATAGATAGATATCTATATTAAGTCTTGCTATATGCAATAATTGAAATAGAAAATAGTATACATATTTTAAAAATAAAATTACTCAACCACCTATAATATATTTAATTTATTATCATGTGTCGCGGCGTTATCATATTTAATCGCATTTTTATTGATTTAAGTATTTTATGATTTTATATAATTATTTACAATACAGATAAAGATAATAGACCATTAACAACATTATTTTATTTTTATGTACACTCTATAAATAGCAAATAACAAATAGTTATAATTAATATTTGAGTTTCAAATGATTGTTAATTTATTTATTTATACAATAAATTGGTCGTATTAAATATTTAATTAAACATATCGAACTACACACAATAACCGGCACAGCGGTTATACATATGACCAAGAAGTTCAGAATTAAGAAGGCGATAATCGCAACGATTATTGTTATATTAACAATGTAATTTAAAAGCAAAAATGTGATTAATCTACAGAGAGGACTATAAATAATTAATAAGGACTTTAACAACGAAAACTGATACATCTGAATTTTATATTTATCGAGTTGTGGACCAATAGCAAAAATAACATAATTTTCATGCATTTCCATTAGACACAACAATATTTGCCTTCTGCATTAATTAATATAATATTATTTTCTATGTATAGGTGCCGTGTTGTGTACCCAAATGGAATCAATTATCATTGTTATCACCGCAATCTTGATTATAGCCTTCTGTATATTAATAACATTCATGCTTATATTAATTTAGTTGTTAAATCGAATAACTTCTTGATAATATAGAGCACTCAATTTTATTATTCACACACGATCAATTTGTGATAATAATAATATCCAATGACATGATATAGTAAAATATTATATTATGCCTAAATTGATTTTTGTCGATAACGTAATTTTTTTATATACTGTAATAATAGGGCATTAAAACTATTAATTCCAAACTAACGAAGACTCTCAAAAATTGTTTAGAACCATTTTAAATAACCCTAAAAACAATATGTTATGTCTGTGACAAATATATTTATAGAAAGTTATCAATATTAAAATCAATCAGTCAATTTATAAAGTTAATACAACTATACAATTGGAATGTATATATGATAAGAAATGGTTTGGAATAAGGTTTGCCGCATTTTAATCAATTCAATAATATATATATGAATGAATATATTGTGTGTATAGAAACATAAAAAAACTATGTTTAGTGCATAAAAATAATATACAATTTTTTTTAAGTAACCATAAAATCAATGTACTTAAATTTATATAGGGAGTGTCACATTAAAGATAATATAATAATAAGTTATGTGGAGTTTGAGAGGAATCATAAAAAAACTAATATAACTAGAATTTTCTTAATGTTGCTATTCATATAGGTCACCATATTTGTTATTCATTTATATATATATGATATCTTACCAACAAAATGATGATAATATTTTTCATATCCGGTCATTCTTTAAGTGTAAAAGATTACATTCAATAGAGATCCGCTCATGTGTACATCTATACAAAATTGATACAGTTAAATAAATCCCTTAACACAACAATGTTTACTCTCGCCTTTTAGCAGATTCAATGTGCTGGATTGTGTTAAATACTCATTAACTATATATCTATATGTCCAAAATAATATAATATACGTTTTCGAACACCCCTACCCTTAATTTGTATACCTTCAATCGCAATACTAGCAATTTTCCTGAATATACGTTAATATGTAAATAAACCACATTGGTAAAAAAAAATATCTTTTATAAAGTCACTCCCAACAAATTGTATATTATTAAAATAATATATTATTGTTTTTTATATATGACAAAAGACAATCAAAAATATAAATCTGTTCAACCAATTTTATACATCATATCTTATAAAATATACAAAAATAAATAAATCATTAAATAAAATCATATATCATGCAGCTTGTACTTGTGTGTGTGTGTGTGTATGAATAATATCATACACCTAAATGCGTCCAAAGTATATCACGACGACTTTATACAAAATTTAATTTCAGTTTCAATTTCATATAATATTGTTATAACACATTTATTGCTTTCTACACGCAGTTAATCGTTGGTACAGATGATCATGTTACTTTTTATACATATACACGTTATATGAAACAGTTTTTCATTCTATACGCACGCAATGAATGATCATTTTAATAAATTTTGTTTCCTACATGGATTGTATATAAAATGATATAGCATTTCTGGCATTCGTTTTATTTGGGCCTTCACAAATAACAATCTCAAAAAATTGTACGTAAGCCGAAGTTACACTGGGCTTCATCTTACTACAACAATTTAACCAATGAAAATCAATACTTCTTTTCGAATTTTGACGGAGAATGATTTTCGTAGGTTAATTTGTTGTAGAAAGAAGTAAGGTCGAGGTACCATGTTACACAGCAAAATTGACAGTGTTTGGAGTGAAAAGTAATGTGGACAGATAAACCAAATTGATTTATATTTATATTTCGAAAAAATGTAGTTCTTATCAAAATACTATATACAAAATACTAATATACTATGTAGCGTGTAATCCGAGATTCAAACCATATCTGTGTAGATTTAATTTAATAGAAAATTTCACAATATATTCCAAATTGGATGTACATTCGATTTTGTTTTCATTAAACATGCAATGCTAATTGTTTTATATGAAAGCCTGGCTTGCATATATATATATATATAGACACATTCTTGCCTATACATACGCTGTATGACATGCATCTGCATATACAGCAGAAACGAGTTATTTATAATAATTTTATCATTGACTTATAATATTAAATAATCCATAAAAATAATATATTAGATATTTTTTTGTTAAATTTACATGTAAAAAAATGCAAACTCTTTCCACATTACTATATTAATTACTCTATGCTGTACGTACGAACGTATTTATTTATTTTATATTATACGCATATTTATACAACACACATTTCAAAATATGGTATATTATCGTAGATAGACACATATATGAATGTGCGGTTTTTATATTATTTAGTTGACATAACAATAATTAATCTTTTTATAATATCAATTTTATAATAAAAATCTGTTATATTAATATGAAGAAAATGAAAACTTGTTATAATTATTGTAAAAAAAAAATAAAAAAATATGTGGGGGTTTGTAGCGTAATTGTAGCGATATAACAAATAATTATTATATATACTGTCGAAACTCATAAAATTACATCAACATACAGTATATCAGAGACAAAATAAAACATAGGTATTGAGTGCAGGGAAACCGTAATACTAAATACTAATAAAATCTGCGTATAATTAATTTGCCCGTCAATTTTGATACTATGCCAAAGATGTTCCTTCAGTTTTCATTACTATATACCAAAATTTATGCCATATATAACTCTCTCTTAAGATTTGTTCCATTAAATAATAGTCTTTGTGTAACTAAAATAGATAGCGATAATTTCTTTTTAATCATTTTTAACCGATGCAACAATAACTTGTATTCCATATCTAGCCCAGATATTTAAGAAATCATTGAAAAATGTATGAAGAAAATGATATTTTTATCCACGCAAACTATACAAACAAATTATTACAACAGTATTGCAGTATATTGCAACAATTGTTATGGAAAAATAAAATAGTATAATGAAAACAGAAATTATTTCAATAATGGATAGGAGGATTGTCCAAAAGATGTAATTTATTATTATTATTATTATTTATATTTCAAGTTTATATATACAGAAAAACTGTAAAGAATGTAATATTAATATAATCGAAATAAGGAAATTTAGATTAATACAATATTATGTAGTATATCAGTGTTTAGGATACGCATCTCGTACGCTTCCTTTAACTTCTAAATCCATATAAATTTTCAATAGGTCTGATTTTTTTGCAGGCCATAATGTCCACAGTATTATCGTTAAATCGCATATTTTAACTTTTTTGTACAGATTTGTTTTAGATTATTTTTAGATATACTTTACAGGTTTGCTGATGGATGACTAAATTCAACTCATTCCGCGATAATTCACGTATATGCACATAGAGTATTGTAAAATGTGGAATAATGAATTCTTTCCTCAAATGTATATTATTAAAATAAAAAATAACTATATACTTTCTCTCCCATTAACTATACAATATCCAATGTACTTCCATTACAATTACCATAAATAATACGTCATGCCACCGATCTCATGTAAAATATGATTACAATGATCTTAAAAAAATTGGCTTATGCCATATATAAATTTCACATTATACACAATGTTCAGGGAAATAAATATAAATATATAAACAAAACAATAAAATTAAATTTAATTATAAATTCTTGTTTTAATTTTTAACCACAAACCAAAAAAGATTGTCTTTGGATAAATATTTTAAAATTATAATTAAATAATAAAAAATATAAATAATAATATGTACGCACGCACATCGAATGAAAAATAAGCAAGACGTACTATGTTTTTTGATCCAAACGCATAACCATATGATATTTTATTGTATATTATCCGTTTCAATAATAGTGGTAATAGATAGTATTACGTTTGTGATGTACCCGAGAATATCGATAAAATAATTATTTAATTATTCAATGGAAATACCAACTTTACTGTATGAATAAAAATAAAAATATGCATAAATTGTATTTGTGTGAACGCATAAATTATTATAAATTATATAATAAAGATACCGTCGTCAAGGACTATTTCTATACCTTCTTATAACATAAAAGTTAATATTCTTATGCAGAAGTTAATGACTTTTAGTCGAAAATATATAATCCGTTTAACCGCTCGAATACAATTAATGTTATATGTTATACGCAATCAATTTCATTAATATTATATTATTATAAATAAATATTTTACACTATATAATCAGATGTTCAATGACCACACGTAATCTTTATAATTTTACCTATTACCATTGCAGAATGCAGTTGTGTTTAATAAATAATATTAATTTTTGTCGTTTAATAAAATAATTGTAATATTTGCAATAGAAATTACATTCCATAAAATTGCTATTGAGATAGATGTTTTAAATATTATCTATACTAGTATTTATATTGTGTTTGTTCTTCAATATTTTGTTGAAAACATATATTTCCAAATGAAACCTTATAACCTCCACACACTCACACACACACACACACACACACACATCATAACCATTTAAAAATAAGCTCATTGCGAAAAAAAAAAAATATAAAAACTTTTACTTTACTCAGCAAAATCAAGCAAAAGTAATACGCATTCAGTTATATTACAAATACAGTCAGTATTCAGTAATTTATGCAACCTATAATATTAATATAATAATAAAACCTTAATATTATATTGTAAAAGGTTAAACATTTTTGTTACCATATGCATTTGAAAACAAATTTTCACCAAAAACGTAGCGATTTTATTATGGTTGGAGTTAATATAATATTAGAGTAGAATACAATACCGTAATATTTTTCATCTTGTAATTTGTATATATTATTTTATTATCATAATATTATGAATACAGACTGTTTTCCATACATTAAAATTATATAAAAGTATTATTATTTTTTTCATATATCTGTTTTAGCTATTTATACTTTTAACCAAAACAAGACATTCCTCCTCTTATTTTGTTTTTTTATTTGTTCCTCAAATAAATAACACGCGAGTACACATCAATTTATGGTAAAATAATGGAAGGTACATACATATATTACTTACAATCAACATAAACATTTATAAAATACAGTTGACTAACTCTATGTATGATCAAGTTCATCTGTATCAATATATTTAATCGAAAATTCTCTATATATGAGATATTAGAAAGGAAATTAATTTAATTCCCATTATACCAATATGGAATTGTAATTTTAAAAGTGTGCAATTGACATTGAAAATGTTATAATACAGAATATGAATATCGCGTTTCCAGAACACGGATATATAATCCAGCTAGATAAACCAATATGCACGCACAAAATGTTATCAGAAACAATTAAGGAATGATCAAAATGATCTTATCTATAGGAACTGGAGAATATTTTTCAAAATCGATTGAGAAATATAATAATATAATTACCAAATTCCAGGAAGTTGTTCAAGATAACTATGATCTATTTAATAATTTATTTAAAAACTATTCTTATATACCTATAAAAAAAATAACCAATTTAAAAGGAAATATGGTTTTATTAAACAATCTATAAGTCATTGTTCCCGCGATATATCGAATCTACTGTATTTACTTTTATATATAATATCCATAAAAATTGTATATATATAAAATTTTTTGTATATACTTTATTTATAAGAAATGTATTTCACCACCGCAGGGCATATTTATAAAACGCACATCACCAAACATAAAATATGCTGTAATATATAGCAACAAACAACGCATACTTGCGAATTGGATTTAAAAATTGTTTTATAATATATTGTTTTATATATAAATAAATAAAACATTAAATGTTATTCATTTATATATTGTACTATGCTAATATTAACGAAGAGGTCACCGCTATACATAAATACAGAGTCCACTCTCGATTAACCAATTTAATAATATACGCCATTCAATCAATCGACTTTACTTATTATATAAATAACAAATAAATAATAAACAAAGTTTCATTAAATTATATATCATACTTTCTTCAAGATTGTGACTCAAAATCAGTTCACACTGTTTCGGGTACGGAGACACAAATGATAAGGTAGAGAAACTAATTTGAGTTTCAATGGAACCATATTTTGCCATTGATCGAGATGTGTATCATATGGAGGCACATCGGAGAGGTTGGAAGAATATAACAAGATATAGATAATTAATTATTACAGGTATTCTACAGATTCAGACACCAGCGGAAATTTAAGCATATGGAACGAGGAACTTTTAAAAACCTGGTGACAATTTATACGACACACGGTAGTTATGAGTATCATATGAGACGAATGGAAATCCTATTGGATACATGTAGACTATTTATGGTCGTATGTGTCAATGTGTGGCATTGTTGGTGGCTACATTCGTTCAACTACTCAAAGCGGACGGATATGGTCCGGTTTAATATCATATAATCAAGGAAAAATTATATATAGAAATGATGACAAACACTATTGTCGAAGGATTATTTATTATTATATTATTTTAAACATGACAACAAACCGGTTGATATCCTCCGAACTATTTATTATATGCACAGATAATTTATAGTGTGACTGATAAATCGACACAGTTTCCTTTTTAAAACATTTTAACGAATATTCGATATATGTATAAGAGAAAAGAATATGTTTTAAGATAAATGATATATTTCACCTTATAAATACTTTCACCTTCGCTTTCGATGACATTGTTATATATTTTAAGGTTTAATATTATATTAATATTGTTATAGTTCAATTGATATAGGCAAAGGCAAGGCATTTCGTTTAAATTAAATAATGATTGAAAGAAGAATAAACAGAAATTAATATTTAATTTCAACAGAATTTACTTAATATATTCTAACTAAATGTATATATATAAGTAAAATTTCAATAGAATCCATTAAACATCACTTGATGCTAATAAAGTTTTAAGTTTCTGGTGGCGGTATCATTTATACAAAATAACAAAAAATATATTTATGTATATACAAATACAATGTGCAATCAAATTGAAATAATTAAAACGATTTAAAATTGAGGTTTTTTGATATGACTTAATTTTTTAAATCGTACAAATTCTTATAAATATTAATATAAAAATAACATAATAATAATAATAATGATAATAACAACAACTATATAATAAATTAATTAATTCAACTGATATATACATACGCAGGGTGTTCCGATAATAATGTGGTAAGAAAATATAAAATTTATCAATAGATAGAGATAAAATTAACGGAAATGTAGCAAAATATCATTTCGTTCCCATTATCTGGCGTTCAAATGTCTTTTTATTATATTACGATTGCTCTATATATATACATTTCTGATGCATGAAATTTGATCAGTTATAAAGCGGATATAACATTTCTATCTGGGACAGCACCCGGTGCAACAACAAAATTCTAAATTGTTGGTATTATTTGTCCTATTTTCATTGTTATTGTTGTTATATCATAACAATAAGAAAAGTAAATTAAAAAATTAAAATTCATTACATTATCTATGTATTTGAACAACTTGACAACTCAATGTTTGGTATATATGTATAATTTTATATGAGTCTATGCACTAAACCACCAACGTACGTATGAGTTTATGCATAACTAAATGAATATAAATTTTTTCGTTGCGGTAGTGGGTGGTTAGAAAGAGTTTTTTTTTAAATTTTCATACATTAAAATATTAAAAAAACTCATATACGAAGCGGACTATCGAATTTAATTTAATTTTCCATTCGGAGAAAAATGCTAGTAAAGTTTGAGTTCAGTATTAAAATGATATACTGTTTGTAACTTCGGAATTTCTTGATAGAATCTTTGTGAGAATAAATGACTAACTATATACTGAACTTTAAATAATATAATATAAGTCACCTAACGCCGCTCGTGATTTATATTCAAATTATAGACATTTCCAAGATATATTTTATGATATAAATATTTTCATAGAAAACGGTAATACTCAGTTACACCTATTGTCACGGTTTAATGTGTACCTATCCAAATTATTATTACCTTTTTAACATTCCCACATACGCACCGCATTAACAATCAAATATTATAATATTTTTTAAAAATACATTTATTCGCTATTCCATATATCGTATAATATAAAATTAAAGAAATGCCTAAATGTTTATTGTAAAATTGAAACTACATATAATTATAAATATTGTATAAATTTGGTAATTACATGAGTAGCATTAAAATTATCATAATTATTTCTGACTTGAATTATGACAATTACATTGAATATGTTATAGTAAAACATGAAATGAAAGAAAGAAGTTCTTTATTATTTTTATCACAATAATAAATAAACGATTAAATTCATTATTTTTATAATAATAATTGTAATTTTTACTAAACACGTTGAAAAATGTTAACATTGTGTTTGGATTGTGTGTCGGTCAAAAGCATTGATTTAAATTTAAATTCAAATATAGCATTTTGTGTGTTATACTGTATTTCGTTTTTGGGTTAATTTCAATATACGATAATCGTATGCATCTATAGAATGCCTTAAGAAGCTATTATTCATATATAGCCAGATTCTGAGAAACGCTTTACTCATGAAAATCCTTTATTTCTTTTTATATACCATTATTTTTAGAATATTTTTTACAAATAATTTCATTATTATTTTACTCTATTTTATAATTTATATCAGGCTGTCAATTTAGTAACCGAAACAGACTGGTACACATTAGTTTTATAGTTATAAACTATATATTTTATGATAAGAACATTTATAAATAATATTTTGATAGCGTGACTCTATTTTTTTAAGTTTTTCTGTTTATATTCATAAAATATTTTTATGTCATGATATTTTTATATTCCCTATACAGCGAGCAATAATATAAACAGGCGTCCCATTAAATATACGTTCATTTCAGTTAGTATATCCGTTTTTGGTTTTTTATTCGATACTCTCCTATTTGAAAGTTAATACCAGCGAAGAACAACTTCTTGAATTGAATTCTTAACATCTCTTGGAAGTTTTAAATATATGCTCAAAATATTAATGTCAATTTGAAAACAGCTTTGCACATTTATCAACGATTATCTATTGACCAAGGAAAACCGCAGGTGTGTGAATGAATTTTCAATAAATATATTTTTATACAATAATTGTTTTTATATGTAATGTCGTGCCTATTTTGGAATTTACTCTAACATAAAACGAAATTATGTATCTATATGTCTTCAGGTCGACACTACTTTTTAATATTATGCTGGTGAAAGCATATTGATAAAAATGCAATGATTTTTATAAAATGATTAACTGTCAACTGATGATACAGATCTAAAATGGATCGAAATATGGGAGAATGCATGTGCAGAATGATTTCAAATGGATAAAAACAATGAGGCATTAGATAGATATTCAAATATAGCTCAACAGACGACGACGCCTGTCTAATAATAAATAATATAAATTATTGGTATAATTTCTATAAATAACAATTTTTGTAGTAAAATCAATATATAGATTTAATCGGTTAAATCCATATAATTTATTTCAATTATAACTACAACATAAATATTGATATAAATTTGCGTTTTATTTATTATTATTTTTTGTATTAGTATATTCGTGGATTTAGTGACTACATTTATATATTACAACATATAATAATATATAGATTATAGATTATGCTTCAAATAAACATACATCAAATTTAAATATATACAAAACTATGCTGAACCACTATTACAAATATGATCACATGATTTCAATGGGCAAGTCTGAGAAATATCATTCAGTTTTTAATTATAACATAACTTTCTCTTTTTCCTTTCTATTTAAATAAGGACTAAAAAAAATCGCTTAACATACGTTTAAGAGTTGTGAGCGATTTTTCATTCGATGTCGCAGTATCGCTGGTCGATTTTCCAAAAAAATTTAATAAGTAGGAGTTTTTTCCTCATAATTTAGTGTACTTTTAACTCGGTTGCCCATAAAAAATATAGTGATATTTTAATCTGAAAACATTTTTTCATGCTTGGCCAATGCATTATCCCTTTTTTTTTTCCTGGTTTATATACGCGATTAAACCATTTGCATATTTTAATGTTTAATGTTGTTAAAATACATGTCAAATGTAATCAAAGGACCAATCAAATAAATTTTCAATTCAATGTTTGTGTTAAAAATAGTTTAATTTGTATTTATATTCGATAGATTTATTAATAAATGTGAGGTGTGGACCCATTTTAACCATCTTTGAACTGTTCTAATGTTCGGATGATCACAAAAAGTTAATATCTTTTTAATTTATATAATATATTTTATGTATATTATTATAATAATTTTATCAAATGGAGACTGTATGTCAACACTCAGTTGCGTAGTTTGAGTTGCGTATACTCGAAATAACATTATAACTTATTTTTGTCAGAATTATATACAATTTGATTGATTAACAGCAAACAGATGTTGGTACACAACATATATAGTTAATATTAAATATTATATATTTAGGATTATAATGATTAATAAAATAAATAAATAATAATTATACTTTCACATGGTATGGAAATTTTAAATTTGTTATATTATAAATATAAATATATAGGAGAGAATAAATAACATTTATCCATTTTACAATATCAAAATCAAATTTAAATCGCAATTCTAATTTTATAAAATTTGCCATCATCCCATCACCAAAACAAAAATGTAATTCATTCAATGGGTTTATGAATATTTTTGATTTTATTTTAATTTATTGAATTTATTTACAACACATCTTTCAATTAGGCGTGTGTGCTGGAATAAATAATTAAATATTATATGCACACACACACACACACATAATATTTGCTATACGAATATATCCGAAAATCATATCTCAAATTTAAAAATAACTAAAGGAAACTCAAAAAGACTAATCTAAAATGCTAATTATATAAAACAGAAAAAGAAATAAATTGCTAAAAAACACGCAAATAATTTTTGTAAAAAATTCTGTTTTCTTTAATAATTTATTAATGGTAAAAGAATATATTTAATGGAATAAAAAAAAAGGTGAAAGAAAGCTGGGGTTGGGTGATTTTATTTCTTTTAACAATATATAAAATAAAAAATTTGAACAAACGTAACATTCGACTAATGCCTATATTCTATAAAAACTGGGATTATATAATTTTATGTTTATTGCTATTTCTCGAATTATTTATTTTGTGGCAAACGTTTTCTTGCTGCTTATTAAATTAAACACAATATAAAATTTTTCAATTGCTAAACATAAACAATTTGTATAGTTGAACAAAACAATGAACTGTGAAACATTTCAAAAAATTGTATTGATTGTTTACGACTTTGGAATGCTAAACATATATAAAACTATAATCATAGTTATATAGGACAGCCTTAACGTTTACTCTTCTCATGTTACAAAACAAAACCCGATCAATTCTAAATTATTTATTTAATTTTATTTCAAATGAAATTTAGTTTTTATAAATTTTCAATATCCAATTTTCAACTCTGTACATGTACAAAATAAAATATTGAATATATTATACATTCAATGAACAGTACGACTAACTAAATACAAAGAAACAAAACCCCATAATCTTATGCTGACCGCAATTCAAAATTATTTATAATAAAGTTATCAAATGTTTATTTTCTATATTGTATTACATTGTGTGGGGGCGGGCAGCTCTAAGTATTCTTAATCACATATTTGCATCATACACACATTCAGAAACCCGAAAACAATATGATTATTGTAATATTATAAGTGTGCTGCTATGTTATTGATGAGTGTATATGTTTTTTTTAATACTGAAGCCAACTTATTATATATAGGAACGTTTGCACTGTGACCTAAAATATCTATGCCTCTGCCATCCCATCTAAACGATTAGTTTTTCCTTTATCATAGCAATTTTTTTTTTAATTTGTTTTCATTAATATATATAATATATTCCCTCGGGTGCATCCTTCTGCTTATCGATATAGTTGCTGGACAAGTTGTAAGCATTATTTCGGCAATCTTATGGCACAATCTACATGTTTCCATATCATGACCAAAGTTTACTAAGAAAAAGAATATCAGATTCTTCATGCTTAGGGAAAATTCAGTGTTTCATCTTTATTTTAATACAGAAATTTTTCAGATAGTTTGTTTATTGAAAATAAGGTGCTGAACGCTATATCTTCAAACTAACAGACTAACATAGTTAGTACACATACCATTATGCAAACTAATCCCTCATATATATAAAGGTAAAAGAATTAAGGAAACATCTATATCTTGTGATAATTTATACCAACTTGATTGAATGTTTTATAGATGCTATATTATAGCTCCATTTGGAATAACATAACTTGCGTATATATATTTATACAGTGCGATTAGCTAACAAAACAGCAAACACATTTGACCCAAATACTTGAAAATGAAAATAACAATCACTTCTCAAATCATATTTATTTTATTTTATTTTTTACATTTCAGATCAATATATATTTTGACAAACTTTAACACCTAATCGCAACGTGAGCTTACAAATTTTAAAATTATATTATATCATAAAACGTTTCAATTATTCCGAGAAATGAGAAATGTGATCAAATCCTTATCTCGTGGTACGAAAAAAATATCTGTATTTTATTTAACTTCAATCCTACATAAAATCAAATTATTACTTTATATATTATAATGTTCAAATGAATTTCATTTGTACGCACCACCACGCACTTGCCATCGTTTATTCTTTTCAACCGATTAATATAATTTTCCAACACAATTCACATCTTTGTGCAAAAAAACTAAATCAAGGCGATTTATTATCCTCGAATTTTTGGTTAAAAATAAATATTATTATTTGTTATTTATATATGATTTTTATGCCGTCTATTATTAAGCGATACGGAAAATTCATATTTATAAAATTATACCGGATCTGTGTTTTTTTTTTTTTGGTCCGGAATGTATTTAACGTACAGAGTAGTTTATCATGTAAAAGACTAAAAAAATCTCTAATAAAATGTAATGATTTCATTCGAATTTATGAATTTATTAACATACTTACATAAACGTAATTTACTGCTAAAAATTATAATACCAAAAATATTATAAATCGTTATTTTGAAGTAAAACCAAATAATACACTCTGTCACTATTAAATAAATATATATAGTATTTATTTGTATACATAAAAACATAGGAAAATAATTTAATTTTAGGCTATAAAAACATTGAAATGAACAAAAAAAAATATTATGGAAATTTATTAGTTAATCGATTTCAATAGTTTTTTTTTTTCTTTTACAATAACAATCGAGTGTATAACATTAAAAAACTGAGAAATCGTTTATATGAAATTAATAGAAAAATTGAAAAGCACATTTTTATTTTTACTGTTCACATTAAAATTTTTTCCTTACTTTTGATTTAAATAAAATTTTGCACACACTGAAAATTTAATAAAAATGTTCATTTGGATATAAATATATAAATATTTCCTTTCAGCGGGTACAGAGAACACAACAGCGACGTATATTTTGTTTAGTTATAATTAAAAAATTACATAAGAAAAATTATTCATCACATTTAAAATTTGTCTAACTAATAATAAGTCACATTTTTCATATTTTTTCATAAGTTTTAATTTTAACAATAAATTAAAATTTATTATCATTTTTAAAAATTTCTATTAATTTTTATTATTATTATTATTATTATTATTAATATTTCTATTTTTATTTCAATTGATTGATTTACAGAAATATGAATATTATTATTATTATTATTATTATTATTATTATTATTATTATTATTATTATTATTATTTAGTTAAAATATTTTCCATATAGTGGACATTTTCAATCAAGAAGAAGAAGAAGAAGAAAATTATACGATAAAGAAAATGTGTATATAATAATAAAATGAAAATTTTAAAAGTGCAAATGACTACAAAAAAAATAAAACCAAAAAAAATCGCGTTCGCGTTCGAATTAAATGAATTCCTAAGACTGAATTTTCATTTGAATTTTAAAATAAGACACTATAAAATAGAAATAAAGAAAAAAATATCATTAAAATAATTTATTTATTTTTTTTTTTATGACTTCTGTTGAACAGAGTCTTAGACATACGCATGCTCAATGTAATAACAAAAAATTACGATTGAAAAAATTTTCTCTTCAGAATCTACATAATATATTTGTAGTAAAACCATACTGAACTTCTTCTATATAAAAAAATATACATTTTCTTTCACATTTTATGGGGATATGAATATGATGAAAATACAGAGCGCACAACAGAACGCAACGACGCAGCACACTACACACACAACTATCGATGGACTGACTGACTACTGGCTGGCTCCGACTGACTGCAAAGTATAACGATATATATATAGAAAATAATTGCATTTGTATATAAAATATTATTATATATTTTACAAAAACCCATATACAAAACTATTTTAATGTGTATAATTTAATTTATTATTATTTTTATTTATTTATACGGCAAAAGAAAATTGAATGATTCTTTATTCATATATTATATTATTAGTTTGTTATTGATTTTAAATGTGTGTTGTGTAAATGTTGCGGTTCTATAATTGTTATGAATACAAAAAAAAAAAACATATAGTTTTTTTAAACTATACGTGTACACTATAAAAATATACCAATGAACTTAATTAATAAGAGTAAATGTGTATATATATACAAAGTATAGTTTGAGTACTTAATCCAGTAAAAGTTTTACATAGTATATTAATAACAGAGTGTCATATTTCACGAGCAAATATAATAGTTTTTCTATATACAGACAAATATTATATACAATTTATGATAATAAATAGTCTCACAACGGAACCTGTGCTGTGCTGTGTATCCTTTTCCAATGAATCATTTTGGTTAGACATCGCTAAGCTAATATTATTTTCATATTATTCATACCCAATAAACATCACTACTATGCACGCTGATGTGTCTGTTAGCCGTTAGACTCTTCAAAATGAAAAAATATATATATGTTTAAAGTATAGTTTTTCTATTATGATGAGTACTATAATCATGTAAAATTTCATTGAAATCGAGATCATAAACACACAAGTGGTCCCCCCCCCTAGCCAGATAATAATGATAACACATTAAAACAACACAAATAAACAACTGTACCAAAGGACTCTTGTTATGTATTTGTTGTCCCGAACAACAAATATGATTTTATTTGCGGTACAGCAAATACACAACTAATAATTTATTAAATTTTGTCTGTTTGTCCAAGTGGAGCTTTATGTTAATATTTAATAAATTACATTTCATTACAGCCAAGTTGGTAAATTACTCTGCGCATGGGAGTATATAACAATTTAACAATTGTACTGTAATTAACGAAAGATAGATGTTTTCAAAATACTATTATTTTTATATGGGTGTTTAGCCCATAGTGGTGTGTGTGTGTGTGTGTGCTGACATTGTTAATCTTTCAGTATAGCGGCGTCCAACACCATATTTTCAAAAATATCCGTATTTTTTTTTATTCCATAAACACAACAAATGGTCAGCCAGCAGAAAAATTTCAGTATTAAAATAAATATCGAAAAATATTAAAAATAAATAAGGAAAAAATAGCGGAATTGAATCCGCTATATATTTCAACGATTAATAATATATAATTTTGTCATTTACTGCTTCGAAAATTGTGAAATGCTCACTCAGATAGATCGTATCTATCGAAACTGCTTTATGTTAAGCAATTGATAAAATATCTCATATCAGATTAATGCTAAAGTAAGATTCTATTATAAATGTTATTTCATATAAATATGAAGTCGTATATTTAGCTTGGTGTATTTTTTTGAAAACAATGTGTTGACTGGTTCGCTTAATGTTACGTCTATGGTACCTAAAGGTATTTATTTGGAACATATTTTAATATATTTATGACTTGACTTTTATTTTTAAAAATTCGGAATACAATATATTTGCTGATGTCGATGGAAAAAACCGACTGAACTTTAAAATCGATTACATAACTCATACATTATTCCAAGTGAATCATGTTTGGCAACTATTCCAAACATTCAGTGCAGTCAAGTTAATATATTACTATGATTATGATAATGTTTAAACATTTTCTATTATTTTAATAGTAGTAATAGTGTAATAATAATAAATACAATGTTTATATAAATATTGCTTTTGCTAGATAAAAAACAAAGAATTGTGTCCAAGTATATAAGAAAATATTATAACAAAGCATGAATGACCTCATACAATTGATTTTTGCTTGAAATATAATATTTTAAGAATGTATACAAATTGTACATTATAAAATTAAAAAAAAACAAACAAACAAACAAACAAAAATTGATAAATATTATAAAGAGTGACTGACTGTTTGTATGCATGTAATCAATAAACAAGTTGTTATGTCTTTTGATAATTTTAACACAATAATAATATTGTATAATAGATGACTTATAAAAATATAAATAAAAAGGAAATTCTTGTAGAAATTGTTTCTATATTATTATTTGCATTGACAATTATACACTTAAGAAAATATGGTACATACACCACAAAAATAAAACCTATAATGATTAAACCCATTATCAACGTCGACACATAGACACGTTATTTGTCTTGTAATTTTTCGAAACTACAACCAATTCCGTGAATGTGATAGCGACCATAAAGTATTAATATATGATTGCATTAATCGTTTTTTAATGTTTATTCTATATAATATTACTTCTACCAGAAATTGCAAAAACAATCGTATTGGGATTGAATGCAGTAGTAGTAGTAGTAGTAGTAGTAGTAGTAGTAGTCCTTAATTAGACTTAATTACGATTATCTATATAATTAATTTAGGCATGATATGATAGAGCTACTAAAAAATCTATAAATTATCAGATTGTACTCAACAACATAACAATATTTAAAGTAATGAACAAATTCTTAAACTAAATTTATATTTAAAATTAAATTACAAATATAATTTATTAAGAAACTCACCAATTGTTATTCTCTTCATATTTACGTTGTAAGTTGTACAATTATTCGTTTTAATAAATGATGCTGATGTCTGTTGAAATTGTAATAGATGTTGTAAATTGTAGATTTCAGCAAAATGTTAATAATTTAATTGAAAATGTTAGTAATTTAATTGTTTTTGTACCGACCGTTACGAAAATATCAATCACAATATATTTTTATTACAAACACAAATTTTTAATCAACACAATATTTAAATTAAAATGTATTATATTTTTTATTAATATTTTATCCAAAACACAACATTTTATAACATTCAAAAGAATATTCTCGTTGTTACAAATATTAAATAAAAACTTAATAAAATTATTAGAAATATAAAAAAAAAACATATTAAACCATAGGCACACATACATACAATCAACAAATGCATATCTTTCATTAATTTTGTAATTTATTCATTCAGAAAATTCGAAAGACTAATGAAAAACATGTACAAATGAAATGAAGATTCTTAAAATAATGTACACGATATTAATTTCTGCTAAAACATGTTATAAAATTAAATATATTTGATTTTGTTGGAGATGCGTTACGCTTTATTCTATCGTGTCTGCTAGCACAGTAACACTAATTATTCGAAAATAAATGTATCGGGAAAAATATGTAAAATAATGTTATGATGGGGAAAAATTTAAAGAAAATGAATTATTGGATGTGTATTGTCAAGGTGCTGGGAAAATAATATTAATGCAACTGGTGTTTATATAAATAAAATCAGATTTCGTTTGTCTAAGAACCTGTTAAAATGAATCTTCTTATTTTCGATATTCAGATCTACTTTGATTTATGCAAAACTATAAGAATTTAGTTTTTAAAATGAACATGTTTAAATTTTGAAGTAATAAATGCAGGAATTCATTTCCTTACAATTTAGAATACAATAATTTCAATTGAATTTACACAAATATTTTTTTGTTTGCAATGCAAATAATGAGTAAAACTTTTGGATATGTGTAGTTTTAGCTGGCGTCTAATTTAATTAATAATTCATAATTTATAGGAAAATTAACTTACTAAAATAAAAGAAACGTATTATATATAAAATTTAATTAAAACTATTGATTTTTAAATTAAGCGTATTTATCAAATGTCTAATAAAAATTACAAAACAAAAGAAAACCTCTGTCTGAGCTAGTATATTATTTTTTTAAAAACAAAAATGCATATATTTTTTATAGGACAGATTTATACAAATAAAAATGGTATGGTAATATTATTTTAATTCCTTAATAGACAAAAACAATTTCATATAAGTCTACAATCCAAAATATTTTAATATCGTAAAACTTATTATTATTATTATTATTATTATGGAAATTGCAAATATAAACAAAAACATTTTTTAATGATAATGATTTTGATGATTAATAATATACATAACCTCAATATATTTAATAATTTACTCTAAGATAGGTAAGCACAATAATAATTCAAATCAAATTTATAATAGTAACAACTTACCCGAGGAATTCGTTTGTTAAAATTATTAATTATTTTTCTTTAAAAAAATGCACTTTATTTAATTAAACACGATTTTTTTTTATAAAACTTTTACAGAAAACAAAACGAAACAAATGGAATAAGTACATAAAAAATACAAAGAAAAACTCTTACGCGTTAAAAGAAAATTCAAAAGACACACACACACATATAAATATCCAAAACAAAACAAAAGTTCACAATCAAATGACAATTCAAAAGGAGTAGAAGGATAACAAGATCTGTCGAACATAACCAAATCCATATTATGCAGCGAAAATATATAGAAACGATATATTTTGTGAATGTGTTCTTTATGAAAATTCAAAATCATTCTATATTTCAATATACTATATTAATTAAAATATAGTGCTACAGAAAAATTGAATACTAATAAGTAGGGACATTTAACACAATGAAAATTATTTCAATTCAATTAATATTTTTGTCATTTAGAAAATCTTAATCACAACAATTAAATAATTGAAAATGGAATTTAAATTGAGATGTTTACAAATAAGCATCATTTATAGTGATTTCGTTTTCTCAGATCAGATTAATCTGTTTGCTTAAAATGATTATTTTGCTTTCATTATCTACATTTAAGATTAAATAAATTGATTTTCTCCTTTTTCTTTACACAGATCAAGTAGATTTTTTTTTTTACTAATCTCTAGCACAGACACATTCTCCATGTAAATATATTTTGTGTAGGCATATGTAAATCTGTTATATAAAACTGTTATATTTAAGAAAAAACCACTAATTCTATAATGTATTTGAAAATAGAAAATAAGTTAAAATTTTATATCAGTTTTAGAACTTACTCCGGCAACATTCATAAAATGCATGGAATCTGTCTGAAAAGGGCTGGAAATTGAGTGAATTGGGAGAACCGTATCGTTATTATGTTCCACATTTGACAGAGAGAAAATCATTCATCATATGTTCTAATATATTGATATTCACATTTTATTATTATTAAATATTTCATATTTTCTTTTCATTGTAAATAACAAATAAAATAAAAAATTAGTTTTGAAAAGCGATTAATTGTTATTACGTAGTTCGAATTTCATTGTAATTTTATCAATTTTCAAGTTTCAAACTCAACATTTTGTAAATATTAGTATAATAAATAGGAAAATTCTATTTTAAAAAAATGTTGACTATTGCAAAAACGATTATGCCTATAAAAAATATGTTAAATCAAAATGTTACATTTAATATTGGTAAAATGGTAACTCAACGTACACGAACAATTAAAACTTCTACAAATCCATTAAATCAGATATTTAAAATACAAAGCCAAGAGGATTTTGAGCAAAAAGTTACAAATAGTAAAACTCCTGTGATTGTAGATTTTTTTGCAACGTAAATAATTAAATATATTTCAATCCGATCCATTTTGCAATATTAAATAGCATCTATTTTATTTTTTTTCAGTTGGTGTGCTCCATGTAGAATGTTAACACCAAGAATAGAATCAATTATAGGTGAAAATGAAGGAAAAATTACATTAGCAAAGGTATAACTACTTTTTGCAAAACAAACTATTAATTTCTTTCGTAACGTTTTTTTTTCAATAGGTTGATATTGATGAGCATAATGAATTGGCTTTTGATTATGATGTAGCTTCAGTTCCAGTATTAGTGGCTATTCGTAATGGTAAAGTTGAACAAAGACTTGTTGGACTCCAAGATACTGATAAATTACGACAATGGGTAGATAACGTAGTTAAAAATAAGTAATAAATTTTTTCCTGAATCGAGTGATATGATATAGAGTATAGACGGATTTGTAAATTATTAGTTAAAATAGAATTTAACATTGGTTATATTTATTAATGTTAAATTTTACTCGCATTTGATTTTGTCAATAAAAACTTTTCGATTTTACTTGTAAAAATCGAGTTCAAAAATATAAAAAAATTGAATTTTTTGTTAATATAGTAATAGTTCTATAAAAATAATAATAGTGAGATTTAAGGTTAATCTAGACTGTGTTCAGCGGTCCTTGCCGACGAAGTCATTGGTTTTGTTTTAAAGAAAAAATTACCCATGTACACCTGTGTATGTCTAAACCTATCTTAAAACGTTAAAAGAAAAGCGAAATATTTGTCCCACAAAATGCACAAATGATGACATTTCAAGAAATATTTCACGCACATTACATTTTTTTTTTATTTTGGTTTTTGAAAGTTTTTGACTTTTAGAATTTTTGTCAAATTTACATGATTTTATTGATTTTGCGAGCGATTGCGAAGCGATATTAATTTGTGTGGTTGTGTACAATATAAAAGAAATTATTTTTAAATTGTATTTGATTGTGCCAGTCATTATTCATATTTTCTATTTTAACTAAAAATATTTATACATTTAGAAAAATACTTCTAATAGTAAAATATACTTTAAATTAATTAAATTAAAAACCATTTGAAAAAAAATGGCTGTACGATCTATTCAAGATGATTCTCAATTTCAAGCTGAACTAGCAGCGGCTGGAATAAAATTGGTTGTCGTTGATTTTACAGCAACGTGGTATGTTCAAAAATTATAATTATATTTAAATTTGTAATCTAATTTTTGTTTGTATTAAAATGTATAGGTGTGGACCATGTCAAAGAATAGCACCACACTTTGAAAGATTACCAGCAAAATATCCAAAAGCAGTATTCTTAAAAGTTGATGTAGATAAATGTCAAGAAACAGCATCTACACAAGGTGTTAGCGCTATGCCAACATTTATCTTTTATAGAAATAAGGTTACAGTTAAATAGTTAAAATTTATACATAACAAAAATAAGCTCAAATGAATTTTTAAATTTACAGTCAAAAATAGATCGTTTACAAGGTGCCAATATTGAGGAACTTGAAGTTAAAATTGTACAACATATTGGATCAAATGATGATGAAACTAATGAGAATTATGGACAAGGACTTGTAAGACAATTTATTTGTTATTTATTTCATAAATTCTATTCCAATATTTTCATTTTGATTATATTTTATTTTTTTTTTTTCATTAAATATTAGATGGATATTAATGGATTTATATCTAAAAATGAGTGTGAATGTTTAAATGAAACTGATGATCATCCAATGGTACATGCATTCACAAACGGTGGTGGATATTTACAATCTGATTGTGATGAACAATTAATTATGTCCATAACGTTTAATCAAGTTGTTAAAATACATTCAATTAAATTTATGGCACCCAAAGAACTTGGTCCAAAAAATATTAAATTATTTATAAATCAACCAAGAACCGTTGATTTTGATATGGCTGATTCACTAACATGTGTTCAAGAAATAAGGTATAGTTTCAAATATATTTTCTAATCCTACATTTTAATAAAATTTATTTCTATATTTTTATAGTTTATCAAGTAATGAATTAGATGGTCAACCAATCAATTTACGTTATGTAAAATTCCAAAATGTTCAAAACATTCAAATATTTATTAAAGATAATCAAAGTGGTGCGGACGCAACTCAATTGGATTACATTGGGTTTATTGGTTCACCAATAATCACAACAAAAATGGAAGATTTTAAACGAATTGCTGGTAAAAAAGGTGAAAGTCATTAGTGCGAAAATAAACAAGAAAATTATGTATTGATTTTTTTTTTTTTTTTTTTTTTTTTCAAATAAACCAAATTTATAAATAATTTAATATTTTTTTATAAAATTATATATAAATTCCCTCATTTTTTATTCATAATTTATTGTTTTTTTTTTATATAATTGCAATAGATTGTTATAAAATTAACTTATTACAATATATTTATAATCCATAAGTCATAACAGCTATTATATTATTTAATATGTCCATATTTTCACTACCCCAAAATATATATTATTGTGCATCTACGGAAAAAACTTATATTGATCAAAATACCATTATTATTTCAAATTATATTTTTGATTTGGCTGTTTCACTATTATTTAAATGATCCATTAACATATTCCATGCCTTTTCTGCCTGTAAAATAATAAATTAGTAATGATTTGATTCATTTTTATAATTAATGTGGAATTTGTTGTAACCGGAGATATAATTAAGCATTTGATTTTAGATATAATAATCTTATAAACAAGGAGCGGTGATAAATTTTAAAGCCAGACGTGAGTATATAAATTAGACAAAAATCTATATTGATTAGCCTGTGAATATAATTCAGCTGTGTATCACAATGGTAATCCAACTTTATATTTTAAACGATTCATTCGTTTCTGGTTCTCTTGCTGCGATAGGAGGAGACTTCTTCAATACCGCATTCAAAACGTTTAAGTTATGATCAGGTATAATGTAAGTGCTACAATGCAAAATGTAAATGAACCATATTCTAGTAAAACATTCAATTATTTATTTACCTGCATTTGTGAAAATTCATATGACCATTGTGATGAAAATACAACATTTGAATATTTTATAATTGTATTATTATCTGTTTGAGCATTTATTCTTTGTTTGGCTTCTGTTTCACTCAATTTATTTCGTTCCATTAGTCTTTTGATAGCCTAAAAAGAAATTAACAAATACTTGACTCATTGTTTTTTATATAATTGTACAAAAAATATTACGTCCGTTTGTGGAACTATTAATGACCAAATTTCATGAAACTCATTTAACCATCCGGCTTTTAATAATATTGCGGCTTCAATGATGCAAATTTGACAGTTATATTTTGAATAAAATTCTTGTATACGTTTTTTAACAGCAATTAATAAAGCTGGCCACACAATTTGATTTAAATGTTCTAATTTTTTCTGATCGCCAAATACTATATCACCAAGTTTTTTACGATTTATCTTTCGATCCGTTGTATCATTTATTATATCGTTGCCAAATACTGAAATTATGTCATTGTAACACTTTTCACCTGGTTCATATAATTGATGTGCTAATTTATCACAATCAATAATTTTAGCTCCAAATTTTTCAAATCTTTGTGTCATTATACTTTTACCAGATGCAATACCACCAATCATACCAATAAGATATGGACGAATGGGTAAATTAGGCTTTGGTTCAGGTTCACGTATTCTACTGCCTAATAAATCCATACGATGATTGCTTGAACTAATTTTAGTTTCTTTAATGGAATTGTCGGATTTTTCAGCAACAGATTCTACTAATTCAATACAATAAATTTTTAATGGTAATAAATTATTTTCTATGCGTATTTCATTCACTTTTTCACCACCACGCAATGTCTCAGCACTTACTATTATTAATTGTAAATTTGGATCAGATTTTGTTGGTCCGAATGGATCTTGAATTGGTACTACTTCATATTTTACGGTTGTATCTATTGTATTTAAAAAATCCAAAACTTCTGCTATACGTTGTTCAACAGGTAATATTAATTCATGTAATTTTTTACCCTTAATCATTTGTGAATCGGTTACACCAACAACTAAACGATATTTAGTTCTTAAAACTGCTTCAGTTAATAAAATTTTATGACCAACATGCAAACGATCAAATGTACCACCAAGAACAACATTATCATATATACATTCCGCATCATTTTCGAATTGTTGTTGATCTTCATTAAATGTATTATCATTAGCTAATGATCCATTTGTTTCATTACACAATTTAATAATATTAGTGGTGTTTAATTGATTATTAGAAAATGCTGTTTCTTTTATTAAAGTTGAAAAATCAGAATCGCTATCCAATAATAGGACGTCGATGGATTTATGAAATGGTTCAGATTTCTTTAAATTTGTTATAATAATTCGTACATCATGTTTAGGTAAATATTTAGATGATACAGAATATATTAAGGAAATTGTTTTACTATAACTTACAGCAGGTATCACCGAAGAACGATTTAAAAGTGGTGCATGTAATTTAACATATAAAATTTCATTAACATATTTGTTTACCGCGGATAGACTAGCATAAATTTTTGATAAACGAGTTACAATCAGTAATCCTGTATTTGATGACATTTTTCAATAAGAAAAAATTGGTAGAAATTAATATAATCTTACTGTTTTTCTCTTTGAGGAATTAAAAGATTTTTCTAAAGCATAAAATTTTATAATCAATTTTTACTTTATCGTGATTAGATTAGTTGAAATTAATTGAAAACCTTGTGAATTTGAAGATTAAAGAATACGTACAGCCAGTAAATAAAGAATACACATTTATTTACTTATTGAACATCTTATCAACAGCGAATTCGCTATATGTGAATGATATGGATAAAAATAAGAACACGACGAAAATTTCCCCAATATGGTTCATTTATAACATTTTGACAATCAAAAAGTTGCCAAATAGAAAAGTACTGCATATTTTAAAAATAAAGAACAATAATTTTTATAGAACATTATTGTTTTTATGCTTTCAACTTTGAAAAAAGTTGAACCAATTTCAACTTAAAAAATTTGTTTTTTGATCAATATTTGTAATGTAGTTGTATAAATTTAAACAAAAAAAATTCCAGGCAAAAACACTAATTAATTTAGTAATAGTACTTTTATTTTTATTCCTTTTACTTACTTTCATAAATAAATAATTTCGTGATAAACTATCAGATTATTGATGTGTCTCATTTGCTAAATTTCAATGCTAGATGCAAAATTTTGAACAGTTAAATGGTGATGGACTAAGTATTTAACAATTAGTATTAGCATTTAGCAATTGGTTTTAACAAGAAGATAATTCATCATTCTTTCTTATGTTACTAATATCATAAATTTGTGAACAGATAAAAAAAAAATCGTTAGGAAATTAAATTATTTGACATGATATTGTTTTATTTTATTAATTTATAGTGCTTTTTACAATTTTTATTCTAAAAATTAATCATATCTTATCTATAATCCCATAAATTCACCGAAATCAAACAATTACGAAAACGAAATACTTATTAAAATGGGAAATGGAAATTCTACAAACGATTTTTAAAATTATCATTATTGATATCAACGTGATTTTTCAAACAATAACAAAAAATATACAAACGTCAGATGAATTTTCGTGAAATTTTCAAAAGTCAAAAAATTACTTAGTTACTTGTAACTTCTCCCGGTGAGCTCTCAAATCTCGCAAATGAGACACAGCATATATATTTATTGATTTTGTTGCCCACATATAACCTAATAGAAGATGGTTTGGTATTTTTGAAACGGGAAAATACTTTGGTGTAAATATTTATATAAAATTATAGAGCTGGAGGGGTAAATAATAATTATTTAGTTGAAGAATATTGAAATTGAAAATGAAAATCAAAATGGTTGCTTAATGAAAGAAAATTATATTTTTCTCTGCTTTCGATAAATATTTAATTTTCAGTAATTATTTTATTTTATGAAGAAAAGAAAAATGTATAGTTTTCTTTATTGGCGAAGTTTGAGAATTTATAAAGAAAATAAGTAAATATATAATTAAATAATATTTTTACACCTGTTGTTCAAATATGCTTGGAATTAAATTTACTAAATTGTATATCAAAAAAGAAAATTGAATATAAATTACAAGGAATATGATGGAATGCAACAAAACAGACTGATGATTTACCGTTTACATAAAATTGTGAGTATTAATTTATAAATTTGCCAAACAAAAAAAGAAACCATTTTATGATTTGATATAATTTTATACTCTAATAACATCAGACTTTAGTTCTTGTGATGGAAAGGTTTTTTAAAATAACAACTAAAATAATTTGTATTAATAAATATTTATTTTTGTGTAAATGCAAAATGAAGAATGATCGAAAATTACATTTCTAACAGAAGTTACTAAATCTAAAAACCAACATTTATCATCTTTTGCAAATTGTATTATTTTATTGTTTCTATTTCTACGTTTGGGCAAAGTATTAATCATGTATCTTCATATATTCAAAATAATCTATTCCGATTAGTTGTTATTTATGAATAACATTACAATTTTCATTTAATAATAAATGATATGTACCAATTATTGGAATCTATAATTTTACAATAAATTTAATATATAAATAAAATTATTGAAAATTTAATAAATATATTATAATTACTTATAAATGTTTTATTTAACTAACTAATATAGAAATTACTATTACATTACATAAAAAGAAGGAATTGGTCGACAAATTTATTATCATCTTGTGCAATGTGATTTATTAAAATATTAAATTACCGTCATATTAAAGAAGTTAACCAACGATTTTATTATTGATTGAAATTTGAATTCGAATCAATTTTATGTGTAACTAATTAGTTTGTTGTCTAACGGATTTTAAAAGGTATTTATTACAATTTGTTTTTATTTTGTGTATTTTATTATCACTTCGATTGTGTTAACATAAATTCATGTCTGCAATTGTTTATATTTGCGAAAATACTATACAATAATATATATATATATAAATTAATTAATTATATTTAATTCTCTAAAATTAAAACGAAACAAAAAGGATTAATTATATGTAAAGTCAAAATATTAATTATCTCTAAACAATACGATGCTGGGTGTGGTAAAATTTTTGGAAAAAGAATCAACTGTCTAAATTTAAGGATAAGTAATGGTGAAATTAGTAGTTATATTGTCATCGACTAATACAATAACTTGGATCGTTCACATTTTGCTGGGTAAAAGTGGTGAAACGCATAATGGATTTAATTAGATATATGATAATTGAGGGGTATTTAATGTTACCGTTTCTTGTAGCTTCATCTTGCACAAGTATAAGCGGCAAGACAAGTTATTATTTTTTTTAATAAACTAAAATTTATATAAAATATCCTTTTGCAGTTTCCAAATGAAAAGGAATGATATTTCTCTTAAGATGGAGTTTTTAAAAGTTGCCTAATGTAACATAACCTCTAAAAAAAAAGATATCAAAAAATTCTTAAAAACATTTTAAATTAATTAAAAATATAATTTAATCTATATTTTAGTTAAATGATGAATTCAGCTGAAGCGAATGGTTATTTCAGAGGTAGATTTAGTGTCCGATGTAAAGAAAATAAAAAAATAATTTATAGTTACCAGTATCAGTAACAAAATATTAATAATTAGAATACAATATGTACACTTAATTTGGAACAAATTTATTTGCATTTATTCCCGAATTATTAGCTTCTTTCAAGAAATGATAAAAGGGTAAGAATTGTGGCTGCCCAAATATGTTAACGATCAACATGCACGAGCAATCATTTGTTGCAATCGATGTTAATAATAATGAACATTTTGGTTTATGTGTTAAATACAGTACAAAATTAGATACAGCTATTCATATTCTGGAAAATTTTTCAGTTGATCCAGTAAGTAATGGACAATTGGCTAGTACAATCAGTAAACCACATACGGTTCAATGTAAGGTAAGAAAAATAGTATAATTTAAAAATATAAAAATCTTTCAATTTTAGTGAAATAAAAATATTTTTCTTTTGCACTTTCCAACAAAATTATGATGATTTATTATAATGAAGCAGAAGTTGTTATAGCTACTAGTAACTCTGTAGCGATCAGTATTACAAGTTCATAACCATAATACGTTTTTGATCCCACCAAATAGCATTATTTATTATTTCGATTCTTTGATTGCATAAATTCATCACAATTCGGTGCAAGAAATTCTTTTGAAACTTTTGAAATTTGACTGCTTTTTTGTTGTTTTTGTTTTTTTTTGTTTTTTTTTTGTTTTTGTTTTTTGTTTTTTTTTTCATTCGGTTGGCTTTCTTTTCTTTTGAAACGCATAATGGATTTAGATATATGATAATTGAGGGGTATTTAATGTTACCGTTTCTTGTTGCTTCAGCTTGTAGTAAAATTAATTATTTGACGTGACAAAGCATTGTTACAGCACAAGTATAAGCGAAAAGACAAGTAAGTTATTTTTTCTAAAATTTATATAAAAAAGAGGTTTTATATAAAAATTATCATTTCAAATGGTGAGGACTATATATTTCTTAATCCTTTTGCGGTTTCCAAATGAAAAGGAATGATATTTCTCTTAAGATTGAGTTTTTAAAAGTTACCTAATGTAACATAACCTCTAAAAAAAAAATACCAAAAAATGCTTGAAAATATTTTAAACTAATTAAAAATATATTTAATCTATATTTTAGTTAAATGATGGATTCAGCTGAAGCGAAATCGTTATTTTAGAGGTAGATTTGGTGTCCGATGTAAAGAAAATAAAAAAATAATTTATAGTTACCAGTAACAAAATATTAATAATTAGAATACAATATGTACACTTAATTTGGAAGAACATGATTTGCATTCATCACCGAATTATTAACTTCTTTTAAGAAGTGATAAATGGGTAAAATTATGCCGGCTCAAATATGTCAACGATCAACATGCACGAACAATCATTTGTTGCAATCGGTGATAATAATAATGAACACTTTGGTTTATGTGTTAAATACAGTAAAAATTTAGCTACAGCTATTTATATTCTGGAAAATTTTTCAGTTGATCCAGTAAGTAATGGACAATTGGCTAGTACAATCAGTAAACCACATACGGTTCAATGTAAGGTAAGAAAAATAGTATAATTTAAAAATATAAAAATCTTTCAATTTTAGTGAAATAAAAATATTTTTCTTTTGCACTTTCCAACAAAATTATGATGATTTATTATAATGAAGCAGAAGTTGTTATAGCTACTAGTAACTCTGTAGCGATCAGTATTACAATTTCATAACCATAATACGTTTTTGATCCCACCAAATAGCATTATTTATTATTTCGATTCTTTGATTGCATAAATTCATCACAATTCGGTGCAAGAAATTCTTTTGAAACTTGAAATTTGATTACTTTTTGTTTTTGTTTTTTTTTTTGTTTTTGTTTTTTTTTTTTTTTTTGTTTTTTTTTTTGTTTTTGTTTTTTGTTTTTTTTTTCATTCGGTTGGTTTTCTTTTCTTTTGAAACGCATAATGGATTTAGATATATGATAATTGAGGGGTATTTAATGTTACCGTTTCTTGTTGCTTCAGCTTGTAGTAAAATTAATTATTTGACGTGACAAAACATTGTTAAAGCACAAGTATAAGCGGCAAGACAAGTAAGTTATTTTTTCTAAAATTTATATAAAAAAGAGGTTTTTTATAAAAATTATCATTTCAAATGGTGAGTATTATATATTTCTTAATCCTTTTGCGGTTTCCAAATGAAAAGGAATGATATTTCTCTTAAGATTGAGTTTTTAAAAGTTACCTAATGTAACATAACCTCTAAAAAAAAAAAATACCAAAAAATGCTTGAAAATATTTTAAACTAATTAAAAATATAATTTAATCTATATTTTAGTTAAATGATGGATTCAGCTGAAGCGAAATCGTTATTTTAGAGGTAGATTTGGTGTCCGATGTAAAGAAAATAAAAAAATAATTTATAGTTACCAGTAACAAAATATTAATAATTAGAATACAATATGTACACTTAATTTGGAAGAACATGATTTGCATTCATCACCGAATTATTAACTTCTTTTAAGAAGTGATAAATGGGTAAAATTACGCCGGCTCAAATATGTCAACGATCAACATGCACGAACAATCATTTGTTGCAATCGGTGATAATAATAATGAACACTTTGGTTTATGTGTTAAATACAGTAAAAATTTAGCTACAGCTATTTATATTCTGGAAAATTTTTCAGTTGATCCAGTAAGTAATGGACAATTGGCTAGTACAATCAGTAAACCACATACGGTTCAATGTAAGGTAAGAAAAATAGTATAATTTATAAATATAAAAATCTTTCAATTTTAGTGCAATAAAAATATTTTTCTTTTGCACTTTCCAAGAAAATTATGATGATTTATTATAATGAAGCAGAAGTTGTTATAGCTACTAGTAACTGTAGCGATCAGTATTACAAGTTCATAACCATAATACGTTTTTGATCCCACCAAATAGCATTATTTATTATTTCGATTCATTGATTGCATAAATTCATCACAATTCGGTGCAAGAAATTCTTTTGAAACTTTTGAAATTTGACTGCTTTTTTGTTGTTTTTGTTTTTTTTTGTTTTTTTTTTTGTTTTTGTTTTTTGTTTTTTTTTTCATTCGGTTGGCTTTCTTTTCTTTTGAAACGCATAATGGATTTAGATATATGATAATTGAGGGGTATTTAATGTTACCGTTTCTTGTTGCTTCAGCTTGTAGTAAAATTAATTATTTGACGTGACAAAACATTATTAAAGCACAAGTATAAGCGAACAGACAAGTAAGTTATTTTTTCTAAAATTTATATAAAAAAGAGGTTTTATATAAAAATTATCATTTCAAATGGTGAGGACTATATATTTCTTAATCCTTTTGCGGTTTCCAAATGAAAAGGAATGATATTTCTCTTAAGATTGAGTTTTTAAAAGTTACCTAATGTAACATAACCTCTAAAAAAAAAAAGATACCAAAAAATGCTTGAAAATATTTTAAACTAATTAAAAATATAATTTAATCTATATTTTAGTTAAATGATGGATACAGCTGAAGCGAAATGGTTATTTTAAAGATAGATTTGGTGTCCGATGTAAAGAAAATAAAAAAATAATTTATAGTTACCAGTAACAAAATATTAATAATTAGAATACAATATGTACACTTAATTTGGAAGAACATGATTTGCATTCATCACCGAATTATTAACTTCTTTTAAGAAGTGATAAATGGGTAAAATTATGCCGGCTCAAATATGTCAACGATCAACATGCACGAACAATCATTTGTTGCAATCGGTGATAATAATAATGAACACTTTGGTTTATGTGTTAAATACAGTAAAAATTTAGCTACAGCTATTTATATTCTGGAAAATTTTTCAGTTGATCCAGTAAGTAATGGACAATTGGCTAGTACAATCAGTAAACCACATACGGTTCAATGTAAGGTAAGAAAAATAGTATAATTTAAAAATATAAAAATCTTTCAATTTTAGTGCAATAAAAATATTTTTCTTTTGCACTTTCCAAGAAAATTATGATGATTTATTATAATGAAGCAGAAGTTGTTATAGCTACTAGTAACTGTAGCGATCAGTATTACAATTTCATAACCATAATACGTTTTTGATCCCACCAAATAGCATTATTTATTATTTCGATTCTTTGATTGCATTAATTCATCACAATTCGGTGCAAGAAATTCTTTTGAAACTTGAAATTTGATTACTTTTTGTTTTTGTTTTTTTTTTTGTTTTTGTTTTTTGTTTTTTTTTTCATTCGGTTGGTTTTCTTTTCTTTTGAAATGCATAATGGATTTAGATATATGATAATTGAGGGGTATTTAATGTTACCGTTTCTTGTTGCTTCAGCTTGTAGTAAAATTAATTATTTGACGTGACAAAACATTGTTAAAGCACAAGTATAAGCGAACAGACAAGTAAGTTATTTTTTCTAAAATTTATATAAAAAAGAGGTTTTATATAAAAATTATCATTTCAAATGGTGAGGATTATATATTTCTTAATCCTTTTGCGGTTTCCAAATGAAAAGGAATGATATTTCTCTTAAAATTGAGTTTTTAAAAGTTACCTAATGTAACATAACCTCTAAAAAAAAAAAGATACCAAAATATGCTTGAAAATATTTTAAACTAATTAAAAATATAATTTAATCTATATTTTAGTTAAATGATGGATTCAGCTGAAGCGAAATCGTTATTTTAGAGGTAGATTTGGTGTCCGATGTAAAGAAAATAAAAAAATAATTTATAGTTACCAGTAACAAAATATTTATAATTAGAATACAATATGTGCCCTTAATTTGGAAGAACATGATTTGCATTCATGACCGAATTATTAACTTCTTTTAAGAAGTGATAAATGGGCAAAATTATGCCGGCTCAAATATGTCAACGATCAACATGCACGAACAATCATTTGTTGCAATCGGTGATAATAATAATGAACACTTTGGTTTATGTGTTAAATACAGTAAAAATTTAGCTACAGCTATTTATATTCTGGAAAATTTTTCAGTTGATCCAGTAAGTAATGGACAATTGGCTAGTACAATCAGTAAACCACATACGGTTCAATGTAAGGTAAGAAAAATAGTATAATTTAAAAATATAAAAATCTTTCAATTTTAGTTCAATAAAAATATTTTTCTTTTTGCACATTCCAACGAAATCATAGTTAAATAAGCAAAGATTATAAACATACCATAGAACTAATTACTTAGACACTTTTTGTAGACGAATTATAAAAAAAAATGTTTCTTTATTGAAAGGCATTTTACATGATTTGTTACTTACATTGTCAGTTGTTTTTTTTTTATTTACATAAAATGCAAACTAATATAGATTTTAATTTACTAAATTAAATTAATTAAATGTACGTATTTATAAATATATTGCGGGCGGTAGTACTTTCCGAATTTCTTTCTGGTATAATTTAGAACTTAGATGTCCGTATTTCAAGTCATTTTCATGGAAAGAATGATAATAGTAATAATAATAATAAAATTACCTATGGCGGTAAAGTGGTGTGTTAGTAAAATATGATTCTTACCTAAATTCGCATACCCTTCGCCACACTGATGAATTGCAATCTTTGTCTTTCGACTTTTTACTCAACGTGTCTATTTTAAGTTAATCTCGAATCTACACGTGCTAGATTCTTGAAATGCTTCTATCCTGTTAATATTTTTCGAGAAGATAATAGTGTTTGTCGTATTAAAATTTATGTAAAGGTCGTGTTTCTTCTATTATCGCTCTGTAACAAGGAGTGCATTACTCGTAAAAGCGGCAATTGTATTTATGAATCTTCCGCTTTCCGTAATCGCTATGTCTGCGCGTACCCAATCGAATACATATTTGTTTCTTCTAAGCGGTTGAGTAAACAATCTACCGTGATGTTCTATAGAAGAGGCGATAATATTTCACCTTGGGGATACCCTCTGAAAACTCTACTCCAGGTGATTTGAAAGACTTAAACATCTGTCTTTCGTAAAATCATATCTATTGTTATTATCTCTTCTACCTTCTTCTGCTATTCTTATGAAATTCCATCAGGTTACGATTGACCCACGTTCGATTCGAAATTATTCTTTAGAGAAATGCAAAGGTCTGGATGGAACCTTATATGTTCCCTCCAGTGTTTCAGTTATGTTACCAGTTTCATTACGTACCAGTCCAATTTACTGGATCTGAAGTCTACTAAGGTTCTTTCAACAGAGTTAGAGGCCATAACCGTTCCCATCAGATTATTACTAAACACTTCCTAGTATTTAGCTTTCATTGTGTTCAGGGAAATCCTGATAGCTTTAACCTCTATTCTTAAGAGTCCAATATATGAAAGTTCGAAAAGGATGAATCTGTGATCCGATATTGTTAATTGATCCATTACCTTCCATTTCGATTACCGTTCTTTCCATTACTTATAGGGTAACATCAATCACCTCCCTACGTTTGCTATCAACAAAGTTTGACTCTGTTCTGCTATTCATGATGGTAATGTTATTTCTACGTACAAATTCTTCTGATACTTCTCCTTTGCGGTTATCATTTGTGCTGCCCACAGAGTCATCACATCCGACTCATATTCACCCTTGTACTGCAACGTGGTCTGATGTGCACAGTTACGGCAGCCAAACTGCACGTATGCCTTTTCAGAATGCTGGCTCTGTTCTTACCCGCATATAATAAATGCAGTGATGCTGTTTTCCCTTTGAAATGCTATATCTTCTGCTTTTGATGTTTAAACTTTAACGGCAAAACAGATTCAGCAACCTCTGAATTCGAAAGCACGACGGCTAAGCTGTTGTGTATACTTTCACCTTATTGTTCACCATTACTTAGGTTACTCCATAGATCAAATATCTCTTTGGTACACAATTGTTTGGTCCATTCCGCCGAATTAGTAGCACCTGCCTATGTGAAGAAGGGGAATTCACCGAACTGTGGTCTACGGGTTACCACCTAAGATATTCCTTTTGTTGTATGCATTGTCTATTTTGGTGCTGGTATTTAGTTTATCATTCGTCGTTGTCCTACCGTACAGATCGATACATTGTTTTTGTCATTTAGACCAACCGGATTACTGTTACTGGCCCCACATCGCACACGATAAGTTTTTAATATAATTTATATAAATTTAAATATTTAAAAATTTGTTTACTTAATTGTATTTACTTATTATTTTATTATAGAAAAGCGGTTATACAGTTGAAAATAAATAAAAATTCGTCGACATTAGTAGAATGAAAACAACAAAAACAACAAAGAAAAAGAAAAAGTGTAATTTAAGATTTTAATTTATAAGTTATAGTTTAAGTTTAATAATTTTAAGTAAATTGGATGAATTAAGCTAATAATATTAATTAATTTCCATTTAATTAATAATTAGTTTAATTCAATCAATTAAAAAGACACAAATTATATTTTAAGAAACTAAAATATCTGAGATAAATAGGTATTCTAAATAACGTTTTTTTAAAGTAGAAATTAAAGTATCAATTACGCGCGGGGATTGCATTATGTAATCACTTTTATATTTTCCATCGCGGACAGCTTTTTGTGTTGTGGCCTGGGGCCGCGTCGTGTGTTCATGTCTCCATTTAGAATTTAATGGCTGTAATACTCACCGATCAGAGTATTATGGTTGCAGGATAATAAATTTAGACATTGCATGCGATGTTCCCATCATGGGACCCCCATGGTTCTAGTTGGCTGGGCTTGTTGGCTACGCCTGATTGTGCCTACCAATATTACAGATTTAATTTTAATATATTCCAATCTAATTGAGAGTTTTATACTAATTTTTTCACTTGAATGGAAAACAAGTGAAGAAATTAGAAGATTTTCGACATTATCCACTGTGCCACTTGTGTTGTGCGCAGTCATGGGATCTATTCGTCCCCTTTTTACGTTTATCCCAAATTTATGCTGAACGATATTAGATATAGAAATAATGAAGACATTATTTTAAATGCTTGTAAACATGCTCCGAATACGAATACAATTCCGAATAAAAACACATTTATATTTTCAAATTTTTTTAATCGTCTTTTGACACAGTATAAATTGAATTAAATTAATATGTACAAAATTGCCTTCATTGGCATTCTATTTACATGTTGTATTATTCGGAGTTCTATACTCATTCATATACGGATCATGTTTAACCCCCATATTAGTAGTGATTTCTCTGAAAGAATTTTGCGCGAAAACGCAAGTTAAGGTCAAATGTAAAATTTTTTTACAATTTTAAATGCGAGTGTTTTATTTGAATATGTAAGAAACATGTAATCTTATTCAGATAAACCACTCTCATTCATTTAATAATTTTTCGGAGTTATCAATACTTAATATGCAGTAGTTGGGTTTTTTTTAAAAATCGTCAGCATAGTTTATATTAAACTAGTTATCACTAACGCATTCTGTGTGTTAAGTGCGCGTTTGATCCATTGATCGTTCGTATACAAAAATAGAGTAAATTAACTGTTTTGTTTGTCCATTATTTTAATAACATCTAAGTAAAATTAGTTTTATATTGTTTTTTTCTCAATGCTATATCCTATCGCTATACAAAGAATTCCTATTGGGGTGTTATCGTCTCCGAGAAGTATTGCTAACTAAAATTTTATGCATTCGTAGTTGATTAGGTTATTTTGTCACACGTCATAACTTTGTTAATGCAAAATTACGGAGTTCAATTGGTGAATTGTTACAAACTCACATACGAGAGTAATTTACTAATTTGACTGTAATATTTATTGGATGTGCACAACAAGGAGTGGCACTATTATGAAATAGTGGCTTAGCGTATGTCTTCGCACACGTCTCATATGGTACACTCCTAGGTTGAAAAATATTATAATGTTTTCTTTAAATCAATAAACACACACGCATCGTAACAATAACTCAAAATCAGTCGAATATTGTTTGATACACGGGTTGATTATTTGGTTGTTTATTCAATTACAAATTTTTTGACTCTTCGAACGCTCTTATTTGCTATGTACAACGAGTGGATGTGCGTGGATGTGTTTTTTTTAGAGAACATATTATTTTATTGTTTCAACTTCAAAATGTTGGTGTAAGGGGAGTAGAAAGTCATCTAATTAAATTTGTATTAACACTTGTTGTGAATAGGGGATGCGTTCCTGAGGCTGATCTTAATAATTTATGATATGAACGAGCCATCGGGTGTGTGTGTAAAATTGAACGAGTAATATCATTTGAACGAATTTCATTCTGGTAGTCTTAATAGTGGGTAGGATTTATTGGAAAAAGACGTACTAATTTTATTTATTTGTAATTGATATAATGGTTATAAATCGGTCGGTTTTTAATTGTTTAGTTACTTAATATTGGTGTAATCTCTCAGGCATGTGCAATGATCTGGTCACTCACATCCTGGAAATTGTTTTGCGTGGAAAATTAATAACTTACATAAATTAGCACGTTGTGGAAGAATATATATTATCTCTTACCATTTAGGCTTCTATTGTATATTTTGTGTTTTGTTATTTATAAAAATTTTGTGATAGTAACTTACATATATATAAGTTTTAAGTTATAATTAAGATTTAAAATTGTATTGGTTAATAATTTAAGATTCGGTCAAACCAGACTCTTGTGTTTTATTGTCAACATCTATTAATAATATTTAACATTTGTTTTTAATGAACCAATGAAAAAATTTGAAAACCAATTTTCAAATATAATAAAACACAAGCACTCTGGATAGTTGAGGAACGAGATTTTAATTTATAAGATTTAATTTAAGTTTAATAATTTTAAGTAAATTGGATGAATTAAGCTAATAATATTAATTAATTTCCATTTAATTATTAATTAGTTTAATTCATTAATTTAAAAGACACAATTTAGATTTTAAGAAACTAAAATATCTGAGATAGATAGGTATTCTAAATAACGTTTTTTTAAAGTAGAAATTAAAGTATCAATTACGCGCGGGGATTGCATTATGTAATCACTTTTATATTTTCCATCGCGGACAGCTTTTTGTGTTGTGGCCTGGGGCCGCGTCGTGTGTTCATGTCTCCATTTAGAATTTAATGGCTGTAATACTCACCGATCAGAGTATTATGGTTGCAGGATAATAAATTTAGACATTGCATGCGATGTTCCCATCATGGGACCCCCATGGTTCTAGTTGGCTGGGCTTGTTGGCTACGCCTGATTGTGCCTACCAATATTACAGATTTAATTTTAATATATTCCAATCTAATTGAGAGTTTTATACTAATTTTTTCACTTGAATGGAAAACAAGTGAAGAAATTAGAAGATTTTCGACATTATCCACTGTGCCACTTGTGTTGTGCGCAGTCATGGGATCTATTCGTCCCCTTTTTACGTTTATCCCAAATTTATGCTGAACGATATTAGATATAGAAATAATGAAGGCATTATTTTAAATGCTTGTAAACATGCTCCGAATACGAATACAATTCCGAATAAAAACACATTTATATTTTCAAATTTTTTTAATCGTCTTTTGACACAGTATAAATTGAATTAAATTAATATGTACAAAATTGCCTTCATTGGCATTCTATTTACATGTTGTATTATTCGGAGTTCTATACTCATTCGTATACGGATCATGTTTAAACCCCATATTAGTAGTGATTTCTCTGAAAGAATTTTGCGCGAAAACGCAAGTTAAGGTCAAATGTAAAATTTTTTTACAATTTTAAATGAGAGTGTTTTATTTGAATATGTAAGAAACATGTAATCTTATTCAGATAAACCACTCTCATTCATTTAATAATTTTTCGGAGTTATCAATACTTAATATGCAGTAGTTGGGTTTTTTTTAAAAATCGTCAGCATAGTTTATATTAAACTAGTTATCACTAACGCATTCTGTGTGTTAAGTGCGCGTTTGATCCATTGATCGTTCGTATACAAAAATAGAGTAAATTAACTGTTTTGTTTGTCCATTATTTTAATAACATCTAAGTAAAATTAGTTTTATATTGTTTTTTTCTCAATGCTATATCCTATCGCTATACAAAGAATTCCTATTGGGGTGTTATCGTCTCCGAGAAGTATTGCTAACTAAAATTTTATGCATTCGTAGTTGATTAGGTTATTTTGTCACACGTCATAACTTTGTTAATGCAAAATTACGGAGTTCAATTGGTGAATTGTTACAAACTCACATACGAGAGTAATTTACTAATTTGACTGTAATATTTATTGGATGTGCACAACAAGGAGTGGCACTATTATGAAATGGTGGCTTAGCGTATGTCTTCGCACACGTCTCATATGGTACACTCCTAGGTTGAAAAATATTATAATGTTTTCTTTAAATCAATAAACACACACGCATCGTAACAATAACTCAAAATCAGTCGAATATTGTTTGATACACGGGTTGATTATTTGGTTGTTTATTCAATTACAAATTTTTTGACTCTTCGAACGCTCTTATTTGCTATGTACAACGAGTGGATGTGCGTGGATGTGTTTTTTTTAGAGAACATATTATTTTATTGTTTCAACTTCAAAATGTTGGTGTAAGGGGAATAGAAAGTCATCTAATTAAATTTGTATTAACACTTGTTGTGAATAGGGGATGCGTTCCTGAGGCTGATCTTAATAATTTATGATATGAACGAGCCATCGGGTGTGTGTGTAAAATTGAACGAGTAATATCATTTGAACGAATTTCATTCTGGTAGTCTTAATAGTGGGTAGGATTTATTGGAAAAAGACGTACTAATTTTATTTATTTGTAATTGATATAATGGTTATAAATCGGTCGGTTTTTAATTGTTTAGTTACTTAATATTGGTGTAATCTCTCAGGCATGTGCAATGATCTGGTCACTCACATCCTGGAAATTGTTTTGCGTGGAAAATTAATAACTTACATAAATTGGTGCGTTGTGGAAGAATATTTATTATCTCTAACCATTTAGGCTTCTATTGTATATTTTGTGTCTAATTATTTGTAAATATTTTGTAAGTTACTATAGTCTATAAGTTTTAAATTATAATTTAGATTTAAAATTGTATTGGTTAATAATTTAAGATTCAATCAAACCAGACGCTTGTGTTTTATTGTCAACATCTATTAATATTTAATATTTGTTTTTAATAAACTTATGGAAAAATGTGAAAATCAGTTTTCAAATAATAATAAAACACAAGCAAGCAATCTGGATATTATTTATATTTTGTCAATAATTTTGTTGGTCTCTCTCTCTACACGAGGCACAATAGCCAATATTTGTGTAGTTAGGCAAACCAATAAAATATTGAGATTATAATATATTCATGATCGCGTATTTATAATTTATTCGTTAATTTGAATTCAATTTAGTTTTAATTTTTAATTTGTATATGAGTTTTTTTTCAAATGGCATTGTCAAAATGTTATTTTTTTTTCTCATATTTTTTGATTTTTTAAATTTTAAATTTCGGGAATCACTTTGGTATATTACTTTAATATGTCACGTACAGGAGTTTTGCCTCCCAAACAAGTGATTACGTGTTCGGGCTCACATGCAAAGGAATATCCGAGGTTTCCGATAAAACCGTTCTAAGCTGTAGTAACGAGTTTCTACAAAAAAAAAAAAATTTTTTTTTTATTTTTTTTATTTTATTCTACCCTATTATAAATTTTTAGACATTATCTTTGCTTAATTTCTTCATATTGTTTTTTGTTTTATTGCCAACCAATGCGGCAATTAGATTGAAAAAGATCGCTGACTGTTGTCTTTTTAATCATTACTTCAATCCAAATTATTTTAATGAACTGAAATTACGAAAAAAAGAAAATTTAATTGTATTTAAAGATAAAATAATTATCTAAAATTTTTTGTCATTTCATAATTTTGTGAAAATTATAAAAATAAATTATATGTTCATGAAAAACAGTATGAATAACATTAAGGAAAGACAATGGTGAACTTAGTGGTGGTTTTTGTCTGGTTTTTTATTAACTGATTGCCTTGACATCTATCGGTCAATAGAATATTTTGTAACTTGTTGAAAAATTTAGAATTATAGAATATGTCTTGATATGTTTGACAAAATTTTAACATAGCAAAGACTACAACTAAGAAGCGACATTTATCGACATTAATTTTAAATATTTACATTTGTAATGTTTGTCAAAAATTAATCACTCCGATGTCACATCTGTCAACATTATTGCATTTTCTCCGCACCGCACCTCAATTCATTGAAGCATAGCAAACGATTGTCACATTCTTTTAATTAAAATTAAATTTAAAATCAAAATGGTTGTTGCTGCTTCATTGATATTGGTATTTTTTAAAACTATATAATTTACTATAGGATTGGGATGAAATAAAATACAAAATTATAAGTAAAACTAAAAATAAATAACAATGATAGGTAAGATAATAATAATATTAATATTGCATCTTTCGAATTGAGAAGTATTTCATGAATTTAGAGAATAACAAAATTCTATTATATTTTATAGGTGATTTCAATATCAAGAAGGAAATAGTATGAAGTTATATTTTTAAGTTCTACCATTAAAAATAATCATAGATGCGTACCACCTGTTGCTCATGAACTTATCATAAATATAAGATATAATATAAAACAAAGACTGAAATTAGAATTATCATAAGCAACATAAAACACAAAGTTTTGTTTTTATATAAAATGGTGAGTAATAAATTTATCAAAAACAAAAAAATAAAAAAATTAACCACCTGTACCTTCTGTATGACGATTTTAATATTTAGCTTCTAGTTCTACTTCTACTTAATGTCAATCCTAATAATTTTTATTTCACAACAGACTTAAGTTCTTTCTTGTTATTGAAAGAATTTTAAGATTCCTTCTATTTCATTTCATATATTGATAACAATTTCTGTTTATTATCTTGTGTAACAGAAATTTTGTAATAAATTTGGTTTCAATAATACATCATTTGATATTCCAGATACTTCTTCGCTATTATATCAAAGATTTCTTCATTTTTTTGTATAAAGCCAATGACATGGAAATGCTAAAATAATAATGATCAAATTATAAATATCTAAACCACATTGTTTCATTAAAAATAATATAGGCATTTTCTCTGTTTTAAATAATATGGCAACCATAATTATCTAAATTCTTCACATATTCAGAAACTATGCCATACTTTGGATTTTTAAATCTTTTAATATAATAAATTAGCGTACCCTTTTTTTTTATTAATCTATCACTTGTGTACTTTTGCATTCATTATTTATATAATATTTCGTATCGTCCAATTTCTGCCATTATTATCATTTCTATAAATATATATATTTAATATGTGTGAATTTTTATAGACGAACTGTGGCAGAAGATTGCATATTTTGCTTGAACTTAAATTGCATCTATCAATTTGATTATGGAATATGAAGGAAAATGTGAATATAAACAATATTAAAAGGATTTTGATGTTAATCAGTAGACAGTTTCCACACAAAACAAAAATGCATATAAATAATAATGCTAATTACAAATGTAAACAACATAACACTCCGTTACTTTATTATTATTATTATTATTTTGTTGTTTTTTTTTATTTACCGCTTCTAATCCAATAGTAGAAGAAAAAAGAATAATTGACAAAAAATAGGACAGCTAATAATAAATATTACTTTTTCAATTTATAATAAATAAATGAAATGTATATAAATTACAAATAAAAAATTTCTTTATTATTATCAAAATATATCATTCACAAAATATTTTATATGTGCACCTGTACAACAACAAAACAATAAACAACAATTCAACTGAACACAAACCATTCCGTTTTTATTGTTTACTATTTTGTTTGTTATTTTCTCTCGGCCTCCGATAGTGGAAGAGAAAAGAAATTGACAGTAAATAACTTTGTTATTGTACCATTATCTTTCTCCTACAATAAATATGTAAACAAATAAAAAATAAATAATATTCTCACTCACTAGCACATGATTATGGTCGCCTAATACATCACATCAAAAAACAGTATATTTTGAGAATTTTTTTCGAATTTGTTGACCTATTTTTTCATATGTATGTGTTATGTATTGGTGGGTATATGATGTATACGTAATATGCATTTCTATTAAAGGGAATATCTGGATCATTTCTTGTCCAATTTCGATGAATTTTTGTATGTAGATATGGAATTCAATTATATAGGTATTTATTAAGAAGTATATTTAAAATTTATACCTAGGCCAACTAGGCCATCTTTATTTACAAATGAATGATCTCTTGACCAATTTCCTATCAATTTGGTATATGTAGGTTTCGAATGCGATTACTCTATTTATTAACAAATAACACATAGCAATACAAACAACTCACAAATAAAAGAAGAAGAAGATAATAACAAATAGCGAAAATGTTGTTGTTGTTTATTGTTTTTACATTATTACTATTGGAAAAGAAAAAGTTAAATAAAAAGAAATGACTTGTTTTTGTTGTTTTCGTGTGCAAATTTTATTTTTCAAATAACTTATATAAAATTATTATTTAATATTACTACACACACACACACACACACACAATTATTTTTAAGATTGTTTTTCTTTGGAAGAGTATTTCTTATATGAAAAATTTTAAATGAAAATTATGGGAAAACCACTGAAAATATAGTGATAAAAATTGATAATTGGGAAATTTAGGGAAAATCGTAAATACAGAAAACAAAATTTTGAAGGTAAATTAGTGGAAAAATTATTGTATATTTGGGAAATGGAAAAAATCCTAGCTCAGCTGTTTGAAGTGGTAGGAAGTTGTGATTCGTATTAAATGATAGGTAATTAAATTACCTAACGTTTTGTAAAAAAAAATCATGGATTTTTCACCATGCGTATGAAACCGTTGTAGGAAAATTCCGGGAAAACGCGTAAATAGATTCGGGTCCTCTAGTGGTAAAAATGGTTTCTAATATTCTAATTAAGACATCTGGAAATTTTCGGGAAAATCCGGAAAATTTTAATTTGGATCGGAAAATTACGGGAAAACTGTAATAGGTAGGAAACATTTTCAGTACCACTCCCTCAGTACATTTACCATCTAAATCCATTTATGGCTATAAGAAATATGTAAGTCATCAACTTTGGGCTGGAGAAATTTCCCGGAATTTCTGAAAACCAGGTTTTTGAAGATTTCGAAAAAAATTTATTAGTTAGCCAATTTTCGTTACAGCCATATTATAGAGAATCTTAATGCGCACATTAAAGCTTCTGGACTTTTTCTGTGAAAAATCTATTGGTCGACTTATGACTAATTTAAGATTTGGAAATTTCCGTGTAAGCCTAACTTTGGGCAGCCACTGTAGGAAAACTATTTGACTTGAGGAGTTGGGGTGGGACTTAAAAGACGTGGCATATAGTCTACTATCTGTGATAAATAGGGCATCGGGAAATTCCATTGGGAAAGTCGGAAAATTCCCATTTGAAAACATGAAAAAATCGATGTTTTTCGTTGTTCCTGGAAAATCCACATTTTCCATTGGAAAATTCCAAAAAAAATCTGAGGATAAACTTTGGACTTTCCTCTACATTTCTGCATCATTAGATTTTTGGAAAGTCCAATATTTCCCGATTTTCCAGTACTCGGAATATTGGTCTGCAAACGATTTTCTGAACTTTGGGCACCCCTAGTTGGAAAACCCTTCTAGATAGGAAGTTACCCCCATAATATAATTTGTAGCCCTTGAGAAGGACTATCGCTGGTAAGAAGATTCTGGCAAAATATTGGGTATTTCCGGAGTTATAGGGGTGCAAAAGTGACCCATTTGGTACTTTCGAAGCCCCATAACTCCGCCCCCTTAGGGAAATCCGGCAAAAAGGTCGACAAATATTGTTTTTTTTCCGAGCTCTACAATCCCTGAAAATCTGAAGGTCCTACGGGCAAAAAAATTTTTTCGGCATAAGGTTATAACCCACACTTTTGAAGGTCAAAAAAGTCCAAAAAAATAGGGCTGGAAATAGGCTTAAACGATGGAGGGGCATCGTGCGAACACGAATCCGTTGAGATATTTCGAAAATTCCGCCTCTAAGTGGGTCAAATTGGCAAAACAAAAAAATGTGAAAAAGCACTAAAAAAAAAAAATTGCTGGAAATAGGCTTAAACGATGCGGGGTCATTGTCCCAACAAGAATCCGGTGGAATTTCTCCAAAATTCCGCCTCTAAGTGGGTCAAATTGGCAAAACAAAATTCGGCTAAAACACAGAAAAAGTTCAGAAAAGTCAGGACAAATAAATCAGGAGAAAAGTCTGGAGATTCTGCTTTCCTTTCTTATCATTTTCATTTCTTTTTTCAGATTAAACAATGGATTTTCTTCAAGGCATTATAAATAAAAAAGGCAAATTTTGATATATTAAAATGTAATTTTTTGTTTTATATATTTATTTTTTGTATATTTTATATTATTGTTTTTTTATTACTTAATAGTTATAATTTTATAAATGTACAAATCAAATTTTCATAAATTTAAAATAAAGATTTTTATAGAAGGTAGTTTTTTTTCATCAATACTTCATATTCTTGGACGGAATTATCATCATCAGTGGATAATGTTATGTGTTGCTGTATATTCTTCAATCATTATCATTGTTATTTTATTTTCTTCCTTTTATTTGTTGATCAACATTTGTGTGTAAATTATTTCATTTTTAAAGATTATACATTTTATCTTATTTAATTAGAGAGTATATTAATAATATTTTATCGGTTTCTGTTTATTTTTTATAAATTTAATAATGCAATAAATAAATGTAATATAAATATAAAATACAGCTTATTTGTTTACGTTAAAAATATTATTCATTGTTAAAAATAAAAAAAAAGGTATGAAACTTTTACAATAACATTCTAATTTCACAAAGTAATAATTAAAATTAAACATTACAAAAATTTCTCTTTAAACAAATAGTTTGTAATTTACAAATTCTTATATCTGTATTTTTCCATTTTATAAAATATATTAAATTTATCATGAAATTTGTTTGATTATTTCTTTTATAAATAAAAATTCTTTTATATTTATTTATATTTTCCAAATATTTTCTATTTAAATTTCACTTGAACTCTTATTGTAAATTATTTAATTCATTTATACATGTAATATTTATTATAAATTTCTATTCATAATACTCCACTAGTATCATCGATCGTATCCCAATTTTCCGGTACACCAATTATATCCAGACACCAGATTTATGCCATCAATTAAATACTATTTTATGATTACTTTGTTGATCCTATAAAAAAATAAAATTAATATGCAATTAATTTTAATCTATGGGGAAAAGAACAAATATAGGTAAGTTTGTAAATTATAATTAATTGGAAAAATGTTAGTAAATTACAAAGCAAAAATAACTCCAGATGAACTATGGAAGAATAGCCAACACTAATTATTGTGATTTCTGAAACTTATCTTCAATCCAGGGGCTTCGGCATAAAAAATTTGAATACTAAAAAATTTCAATTTTTTGACCAGCTACCAATACCATTTAGGCAGCTAACATTTAATTGAAACCATTCCATTATCAATAGACAGAATGACAATGAAAATTTATATGTTCATTGTGATGAATAAATTTAAATCATAACTGATAACAGAGTAAAGGGAAAGTTCATATAAAGATGTAAGTACATTTTAAACAGCAATTTTATATGTATTAATTGAATAACTTAAAATAAATATTACCATGTCATTACCAAAAACCAAATAGGATAGAAATATTATGCATATTATTTGTTCGTAATATTTTAGAGAATGAATTATTATTATTATGTATTGAAACAACAGCAGAACCTACTCTGCAGAAAGTATAATTTTTCTTTGTAGTATATTTAAGAATTGCAAGTTATATAAACATTTAAAGAATGAATCGGCTGATAGACCACTATGACATAGAATTTATATGGGGTCGTAATTATTATTATTATTATTATGTGTTCTCCTAACATAATTTCTTGAAAATTGTTAGAAATATAGAATTCAGCGGTTGTAAATATACTGTCATACATCCATTGTGCAATTATAGAATTCTATATTTTTCTTTATTTAATATATTCTTTAGCGTTAAGCGAACTACATAAACATTACTACTATAATAATAGCAACCAATGGCCTACAATTTATATTAATCACCAGAAATTCGTAGAATAATATTGCATATCATTATATCGTTTTACTAGTTTATATATTAATTATATAATTTTCCATACATTATTAAATGCGTAATGAATATATCTTCTAATATAACCAGTATTAGTTTTTCTTTGATTTTATATATGAATATTAATTCAATTTCTGTTTTAACACAAACCTGATCAATAGTTGACACAGTTGATAAACCACCATATGATCATTGTAATAAATTTGCGTTTCTGGTTCATATAACATTAAAATATATAATTCAGCTATAGTATTTGAAAATACATTTATTATTAATGAAATAATTATTTATACATTATTATAAAGAATAAATTACCTTTAATCCATTGGATTTAACTGCTATATATTAAATCAATATCATATGTTTAATGTTAATTTTTTATAATTAGTGTTAAAATAGTAGAAGCTTCTTTGTGACGAATATCTATAGTATAAAATTAATCGTTTCCCTGCCATAAATAACATCTTCTAATTCTTTGTACTGAAATTGAAAATAGTTGACTATAATTTGACTATTTACAATTCCGATATCAACGATGAATATAGCTGCGTTCAAGAAAACGCTTCAAGATCAGTATGCAATCTGTTTAAATATAAGAGAAAAATGAAATTGTTAGTTAAAAAGCAAATGAATACAATGTTTTTATATTAAATATAATTTAAAATATTAAAAATAATTTAAAATATTGGTAAATTCTCAAATTAAATAATTCTTAATATTTAAATTTTATCGGTATTTTTCAATGGGGTTGTTGGCATTAAACGAAACATATACATTAAAAAAACAAAAACAAAAATCATGTAAGTAGTCCATTTGATATTTATTTACTTACAGATATCATTTTGTTGCAACTGTAAAATTATTTAATACAATTTTATCGTGCTGATAACACACACATTTTCGTTGAATAAGCGTAATTTCTTAAGAAACACAAAAAAAAAACAACATTTTGAATCTTTTGAATATTTATGCACTGTTATTGTGAAGATTGAAAAATAAGCTATCATTAAATTTTTATTCGCAAAAAAGGCAACCATTTTTATTGAACGTATGTTAAATGAAAAGATTTTTCTTACCTGCCATTGATATGCGATTTACTAATTTTAAAAGTCAATTAATCATAACGTACGTACTGGAACCTGGCGCCAACTGAATATTTTGCAATAATTCGATTATTAATATAATTAAAATATAGGACAATAATAAATAATTTACATTAATAACGTTCCGGGAGATTAAAAATATAACCACATTTTTTTTTCCCAACAATATAATGAATTGATATGTCAATTGTCAAGCGGTTATTAAATAAAATGTCAGGCAAGCGTTTCGATTTTGTGACTATGGCATACAATGGTAGTCGTGTTTATATGGAGACTATATTTTTTGTCCTTCTTTTTCAACCTATGTCGATTAATATAAAGTAATCGAAAACGATTGGATTCGAACAGTTCGATCCGTGTGACCATTCGTCGAGTTTGTTTTTATTTTTTAATACCAACGAAATGATCATTTCAACAATTTTCTTTTCATTTTAATTTTGTTTCATCTTTTTATTTTATTTCGTTTCGTTTCGTTTGACAGTGGTTCCTTTCGAATTCGAGTTTTTATTTTTTTTTGTATTTTCTGCATCTAACAAAACACGTCGATCTGAAATATTTTGGTTTTTCCTAAGGAAAACAAAACATTGGAAATCTGATAAAATGTATTTCTTTAATAAAATACACAAATAAATATTCAGAAACTTATATCAATTATAAAAAAAAAGTGTTAGGTAAATTAAGTTAATTGTTACATATATCAATCAATTTTTTTTCGTTTTAGATTGTAAATAAGAATCGTTAATTCTAAAATATAGAAATCTCTAGACTTATATGATTAGCTGAATCCTGGGTCACTCTTACTGGTCACATGCTATAAAATATTTTAATAATAAAATACAAAATGGAAGATACATCAGAAAATCTAAACACAAACACAATATCTGAAGTATCAGAAGAAGAAGGAACATTATCATCAGGAGAGTTTGATTATGACATCATAAGGTAATTGAGCTCCACTTCTATTAACTTATTTTTGATATTTGTCTTCAAATTTAATCACTCTTTTAAAACATGTCATTGCTATTGCAAAATATTTTGGAAATAATTATGCAATGTACGATTTTTTTTCTTTGTTACTACTGACTAGAACCTGAACTAGCGATTTAGACGAACCGGAATCAGAATTCTTTGTATGTTAGTGAACACTAACGGTATCAGGCAACACTTCGAAGGGAATAATCCTATAATGCATGAATGTGTTCGAAATTGTATAACACAAAGTATTAATTAATAATCACAATTATTATATGTTATCTCAATTCTATCTATTTCACTCGGTATATTTCCTCTGATAGATAGTAACAAAACTATAAAATTAAAAAATTGAATCTTATAATACACAAATTCAATGTTTATTTAACCTGTACTAGGACAAACAACATGATATCTATAAATAAATAATATTTAGTGATAATTTAAGTATATACATCCTTTTTTTTTTCTTTTAAAAAGTATTTCAAATGATAGCAGTATGTCATCGATAGATAATAATGTTGATAGTAATAAGTTACATTCGGAAATAGTGGATTTAACAACAGATGAAAATTGTAAGCCACCACCATCTTCCACTGTGAAATCATCTAATAAAAAAGGAGATGGAAAGAAATTTAATCCAGATTGTCAAATTGTAGAAGAAAATCAATTAAATGATAATAGTAATAGAGAAAATGAAGCAGGAACAAGCGGGACATGCGGAACAGTAGCCACTGATACTGCTACTACTGATGATGCTGGTGTTACTGCTGATCCTACAACTAATGTTACTAATACACATTCAGAACAAATACGCAGACTTAGAAAACGTGGTCGTAATTATAGAATAAATGTTTCTTTATCATCTTCATCTTCTTCTTCTTCTTCTTCTTTATCTTCTATATCTTCTTTATCTACTTCGTCTTCTTCTTCATCTTCTACTTCATCTTCTGATGAAATGGATGAAAATCTCATACAGCCTTCATCACTGAATAGATTTCTTATTGACAGTGACGTTGAAGGTGCTTATTTTTCTGGTTCTTCATCTGTGAGTATTCTTTTGTGTAGTAAAATAATATGCATAATTATAAATTTTAAGTAAAATAATATATAGATATATTTTTTTATTTTATATATATAGGATAATATATCAGGGATATTGTCCGTTGAAAATGAACCGGATTTAGATCGTTCAGAATCGGATGTATTCATATCTGGTGATTCGTCAGATTCAGACCCGCCTCTTGAGGCAATTGAAAGAAAAATTACCGAACGTCTTTTTACGACACCAAAACCTAAGTAAAGCATTTTAGTTGATATTAATTATTTGTACTTATTTGAAATTGAAATAACATTAATTTTGTTTCTGGTAGATGTGATTGGAGAATTGTTCCAGAATTGATATATCGGCAATATGGTCTAACACAACGTCGTATGATAAAAAAATCATATTTTCCATATCAATTCCAGCAGCGTACAAATAGCTCATTACATATGGTAGAACGTTTAGAATTATTACATAAATTAACAAATCATGAAGGATGTGTAAATAGTTTAAATTTTAATAAAACTGGGCAATTATTGGTGTCTGGATCAGATGATTTAAAAATAAATGTATGGAATTGGTCTGCAAATAAATTACTTGCAACTTATTCTAGTGGTCATTCGTCAAATATATATCAAACAAAATTTATTGATACAGAAAATGGTTTGGATATTGTATCAAGTGCTCGTGATGGACAAGTTAGACGTATATTAGTATCACCAAGTGGCTCACCATCGTCTACGTTATTATTTCGTAATGAAAGTGCAACACATAAATTAGCTCTGTCACAATGTACACCACATGAAATTCTTTCGGCATCAGAAGATGGACGTATTATACAATGTGATTTGCGTACCGGTAACTGTAGTCGTATATTAACTATTCGTACAAATGGTAAACGATTACCTTTATATAGTATAGCTACGCATCCATACGAACCATTGTTTTGTTTAGCCGGACGTGATCAATTTGTTCGTGTATATGATCGTAGGAATCTATGTAATTGTTTGGATATGTTTTGTCCTCAAAAATTAATAAATGTATGTATTAGATTTGTTTTTTTTTTAATTCCGTAATAATTGATTTTGTAAGATATAATCACAAAATATTGTTCTCTGTTAAATTATTATTAGAAAAAACCATTTGCTTGTTATATTACTTGTGCTACATATAATTATTCTGGAACTGAAATTATAGCATCATATAGTGATGAAGAAATTTATTTGTTTGAAACAGCTAACAATGAACTTGGAAAATATAAACATCGTTATACAGGCCATTGGTAAGTAAAATTTTTATTCATTTCACTTAACCATTATTATAGCTCATATATTGCGCCAAGTGGAGCTTATGTCATGTTATAACCATTCATTACAGCCAAATTACTGCGCATTGGAGTATACAACAAATTACCAAATGTATTGCACTTAACGAAATGTAGATGTTTTCATAATTCTATTATTTTTCTATTAATTTACGAAAATTTTAATACAATCTGAGAAAACAATTTTCATTTCTATTTTAATTTTTGTGGCATATGTTTAGAAAATCAAATCAAATCATCAGCAAATGTTAAAATTGATGTGATTGAATCAAAAACTATATATTTCATCAAATACGAATACGATTCAAAAATTATCATATGAACACGTAATACACGTACTAGGATAATGGGAAGACATTTAATTTAAACGGTTCCAAAGGTTTTAGATACAATACTGACATGGTCTGCGTAAATGTCGTAAAGTAGTGTTTTGCTGTACTAAAATTAAAAGTCAGTAATCGTTTTCTAAAATAAATAATTTTAACTATTACTATTTACATGTAGTTTCATATGGTAGCATTAGCTACCACATATTATTTTTTGGATGTATTTTCTTATGGCAAATAACATCGAAAGTTGAGTGTAAATTATAAAATAATACATTTAAATTATTATTATTTTGTTTTCTTCAAATATTCCTTGTTCCATTTTTCTATAACTTACAATTTTTATATTTAACAAAATAATTGAAATACTTATATTATTTTTGAAATGTACATTTAACTGCAAAGTTATTTTTCATAAGAAAAAAATTTGTATGCTTCCGAAATGCGTATTAGCTTTACACTGAAATTTTGTGCAATAGGATAATTTTTATTAATTTTTATTTATATATGTATGTACATGTGTGTGTAGTAATAGTTCAACAATTAAAGCTGTTAATTTTTATGGACCAAATTCCGAATATATATTAAGTGGAAGTGATTGTGGTAATTGTTTTTTTTGGGATAAAAAGACTGAACGTGTTGTACAATGGGTTGCTGCTGATCAAATTGGTGCAGTTAATTGTTTAGAACCACATCCATGTTTTCCAATATTGGCCACATCCGGTATAGATACAGATATAAAAATATGGTTACCATCAAAAGGAAAGGTTAGTTAGAGTTGTTTATCGAAATTCGTTATGTGTGTATATTTTTTATAATTATTAGTGTGTCTATGAAAATTGTTCACCCAAATGTTTATTCTTTTTACTTAATTATAATAAGGCACCAAGACTCCAAGGTTTACGTGAATGTGCAGTAAAAAATTATCAAAATCGAAATGACTTTAGAAATGCGGAGATTTTTGATCATCGAATGTTACAATTTTTTGTACGTCAATTTATGAATAATCGTTTTCAATCACGTGAGGTTTGGGATTATGCGGATAATTTGCGGAATTCTGTTAGTAATAGTAGCAGTGGTACTAGTGATGGTCCTAATAATAGTATGAGTAATATGCCATTTTCACCTTTAAATGCATTCGCTACATTATTTAATGAGCATGGACATGCGATAGTTGATAATGAAAATGAAGATGAAATATATGATGATGTTTATAATGAAAGTAACAATGGTCCAGCTGCAGCAGAAGTCGAATACATTGACGGTGTTGACGATGCTATTGCTTACGATGACCATGTTAATGATAATAGCAGTAGTGGTACTAGTGATGGTCCTAACAATCTTATGAGTAATATACCATTTCCACCTTTAAATGCATTCACTGAATTCTTTAATCAGCATGAACGAGAGATAGAAGCTAATGATAATGATGATGATGTTGATGATGATGATAATGGTGATGATGATAATGATGATGATGATAATGATGATGATGATAATGATGATGATGATGATGATGATGATGATGATGATGATGATGATGATGATGCTTATATTGAAAGTAACAATGGTCCAGCTGCAGCAGAAGTCGAATACATTGACGGTGTTGACGATGCTATTGCTTACGATGACAATGTTAATGATAATAGCAGCAGTGGTACTAGTGATGGTCCTAATAATAGTATGAGTAATATGCCATTTTCACCTTTAAATGCATACGCTACATTATTTAATGAGCATGAACTTGAGATAGATGATGATGATGAAGATGAAGTATATGATGATGTTTATATTGAAAGCAACAATGGCCCAGCTGCAGCAGAAGTCGAATACATTGACGGTGTTAACGATGCTATTGCTTACGATGACAATGTTAATGGTAATGATAATAATGAAGCTGTTGCGGATGGTGGTGATGGTGATATTGCTGATGATGCTGATGAAGTTTATAGGCGACATCCAAACGTAACAGCTATTCGTCGGCGAAGACGTCGACGTCAAATGGAATCATGTACACCATCTTAGATATTAGAAATTATATTATATTAATTTTAAAAAAAAAAAAAAGTGTTTAATTGTAAATGTCAATTTGTCTATTTTCTTATTATCCTTTTTTTTTGTTTATTATTTTTTTTATTTTATTGTTTTCAATTTATTCAATTTATTATTTATTTATAAAATAAATATGTCAATAAAATAATAATATTTATAATAAACAATTGCGTTTATAATAATCGTGAAAATTAATTAATCAGAAATTAAATTCTTTCTCTAATTGTGAGATTTTTTTCTTTTTTGTTCAAATAAAAATTGTTTAGTGTTTTTCGAAAACAGTGAATACTTAGCACAAGTTTCTTTTAATTGTCGATGTAAACATAGGAAGTCATATTAGTCCAAGTGGTGCTTATGGCATCTACTAAATATTCATCACCAACATTTACAGTTGGTAAATTACTCCGCATGGGAGTATAGAATAATTTACCTATTGTACTGCAATTATCGAAAGATTTGATGTTTTCATGATTCTATTATTTTTATCTGGGTAATCAGCACACATCATTATGGTGTGCAGACATTGTTAATTTTTGAGTAGCATCCAACACCATAGTTTTCATGAATTTATTTCGCCGTATGAATTTCATCAAAATCGCATATAAATGATGTACCATCAACGATCAGCAATGCAGGAAGCAATTATTGATTATAGAATTATCCTAGCTATATTATTTCGGAAAACAAAGCTAATATTTGAAAAAAATCAAAGTTTTGTATATAAAATATATTAAAATTTTATTACAAAATATTTATAAAAGTTCGATTGATTAAATTTTATAATAATTACAAAATAGTATATTAATAATAAATCTATAAAAATATATTTAAAATAGTCATAAATATATATACTTCTGTAGTCGTTTAAAATAATTACAATTTTTAATTTAATTGATTGAACCACAGAAACGAAAAAGAGGCAAGCGCTTCTGTACGCGTCTGTGCGATTTTTCAAATTATTGATTTCAACTGAACATACATTTATATTAATACTATTATATAATAATTATAAAATTTATAATCAACGAATAATTTGCATTGTTTTTATACTAATTGCAATCGAAAATATTAACAAATAACAATTTTTATATAATTTATATGAATCATTAGATTTATTGCCACCGCCATCACCATGTGGAATTTCATTTTCTTTTTGTTCTTCATCAATTTGTTTTTGTTGTTCAATTTCATCCAGAGCAATAATAATAGCTTCATTAATAGTTCTTAATAACGGATAATTATTATTAACACGTTGTGGTATTGTTATTTTAATGCCTGCTGTTCGACCAAAATCGCTATATGTATCATTTTCTTTATCACAATCATTTAGATAGTCATCTGTATCTATTGACCATATCATTATACCACCCAATTGTTTTTCCATAGCATAATACATTTTATTTGCTATTGAACGTGTACTATCGTAAACAACAACTTTTGTTAAACCAGTGGTATCGTCACGATATTTTGCAATTGCTTGATTTGTTGCAACATCATAAGTTCGATTCCATGTGGCCAGTTTAAATTCAATACATAATTCATTATATCCCAAAAAACCATTTTCATTTGTATACGGACCAGAGAAACCCATTTCATTCGATTGATCACCATAATTACCATCCAGATGTGTTACAAATGTTCGTCCATAAAATGGTATACCCATTACAATTTTAGACGGATCAGCTCCCAATGATAATAAATATTGTATTGTGTATTCCTTTGAAAATATATATTCAGACACACAGATTTTTGTGTAATTAATTATCTTTACGTTTTGTGTTTACTTACTTACTTAAATTTACTGTTTAAAAACATATTTTAATATAAAAATATACTTACAACATTTAATATTCCATAATTTGATAATGGTGCATTAGGTGAAACTTTTCTATCCCAACTGCCACCATAATCATAACACATAATATGCATAAAATCTAAATATTTGGTTAATTCTTTAACATCATAGGCTCTATCAATTGTTTCTTTTGCTGCACCAAATGCTGATGTTAATAGAAGTCTATATTTTTTTAATTCTTCTTTTAATTCTTTTACAAGTAATACAAAATTTTCTTTATCACTTGGTTTACCACCTCTTAATGCCGGATATTCCCAATCTAAATCTAATCCATCGAAATTATACCGTCTATATATAGAAATATTTGTAACGTAATCATTATTGTGTTTAAATTAAATTAAAATATTATAATATACACTCATATTGTACCTTACAAATTCGGAAGCATTTTTAACAAAACGTTTTCGTCGGACTGGATCCGAAACCATAATTGAATAATTTTGTGAACCTTCGTTCCATCCGCCAATGGCTAAAGATACCTATATATATATATAATATGGTTTAATTAATATAAAATACATTTAAAATTCCGTTTTTTTTCTTCAAATATATTCATTACTTTTAAATGAGGATGCGTATTTTTTAGTGCTGCTAATTTTTCATATCCACCTTTTCCATAATCGTCTAATAAATCATTGAATGGATCTGAAATTTTTTGTTTAAAACACATTAACATTGTTTTTTTATTTTTTTTTTCTATCGTTGTTTTTCAAACAATTTCAAAGTAGAGATGGGATATAAAGATTTCGGGAAAATTAAACGGATCATATAATAGACTTGAATTTACCTTCTCAGATGAGAATTTTTTTTTTGGATTGGAGTAGTCACCCATAATACTGAAAATGTCAGGATATACTCGATGGTATAGATAGATTTTTTTTTGTTTGGTCTTGTATGCTGTCCAAAGATACACAAAATAAAATAATATGTTTTTTGTTAACACCAATATTGAAGTGTGAGGAGATGAAGATAAATAATACAATAGTTAATTACGTAACAGGTTGTAACCAAGAAGTTAATCGCGAAAATTATTGTATTTAACAACGAAATTTCTGGCACATCTGAATTTAGCAAATATACAAACATGATTTCATTTTCGCTCTAGCTCCACATCGTAACACCTACATAGAAAATAAAGGATATTAATTAATGCAGAACGCTATAATCAAGAATGGCTATAAAACAATGAAAATTATAAATTCAGATGTGCCAGAATCAGTTTTTGTTGTTGTAGCCATTCATGGTTATAGTCTTCTGTATTAATAACATTCTTGTTTAGCAACTACGTTGTTAAATACAATAATTTTCGTGATTATCGCTTTCTTGATTATTAACTTCTTGATTATATAGCGCACTCGTTAATTAGATTAAGATTTTCTTGTGCAAATATTTCGCATATGTTATTTAATATGTGTGTCAATCAGTAATATAAGATACTATACCGATGATTTTATTACTTATTGAACATTTTATATATGATTAAATTAAATTAGATTAGATAGCTTAATGTTCGTTGACATGTTCGCTATCCGACCGACGACTCATGTATATATTTGCTGCGACGCCAATTATAAGTAATGGTATATGAGAAACTATGACTTATGCTTAAGACAAATGGTTTTCTTTTCCACTTTTCACCACTCATATATACGTGTGTGGTGGGACATATAGTCTATTTGATAAAGAATATAGATGTACGTACTCCCATATATGAAACACTCGATTTATTCAGGTGAACTGAAGTATCGCCGCAAAAACCCGCATGTTGTACATCTATGAGTGATGGTGTGGGAATCACATTATCATCATATTTTTGGCTAAAATAATCTCAATTACACATATTGGAATTAAATTTTGTGTGTATAGCAGGGTCATAGTACATTTTTGTTCGGTGAAGGATACTGTCCTTTTTTTAATGTCGGTAGTGAACGTGTTAATGACATAAATTAATCTACTGATGTAATTGTTTATTTTTATTTATATTCTATTGTTCGGGTGTTCGTATTATAAGCAATTAATAGATAATATATATATTAAGACAAACACATGCATCACATATTATATTATTATATTTATGTATAGACATTAGATTTTCTCATTTTGCAACAAAATGTGATTATAAACTAATCGATTATTTGCAATGATTTTATTTTTTGCGTTAACATTATCCAATACGTGCGTATATCGCAAATTATTTGTACGACTATAATATATATTCCTTTGTTTAGTATACCAAGGTTTCAATTACTGAATATACATCACGTATCTGTACTCTATATATATAAATATATACCATATATGTAAAATAGACTATATGATATGAAGACATATTAAATGTCATATTATTCACATATTCAGTACTAACTCGTATAGGTGTAGTCTTAGTACATGTATATTCACATAAAACAAAATATAAAATAATGAAACCTTACCAAGTGATCTAATTGCATCCTTTTCAATGTCTAAACCAGAAAATGCATAAATAACATTTGTACATAAATTTGCATCAAAATGGTTTATAGAATATGATCCACGTTCTGGTCGATAAACTGCCCATGTTGCTAAATAACATACAATAACTTTATTATGTGATGGACCTATAAATTTACATAAAAATTTGATTATCATTTATTTTTTTAGTTAATAATTTAATAATAATTAATATACCTGTTAATGCCGTCACAATAAATATATTATAGCAAAAAATTAATAATCCTAATTTTATTAAATTATTTTCTATATTCATATTTATTTTCATTATTTTGTATATTTGTGGTTGTCTAAAAACTGTTGATTTATATTAATTATTTGTATAATTATTTTTAAGTTGTGCACCGAAATCTATAATTATTAGAAAAAAATGTATCAATAACTTTAATTTTAGGTCAGTATTTTGAAATATATCTATTGTCTTGATTTTATTTGAATCACTGTAAATGAATGAATATTGTCATAAACTATATAAAACATTGGGTCTATTAAAAGCTAAACTTTCTATTTTATACCGTATTAAGAAAAAATATACAATGGCCAGGAACAGTCCCGTATACAAACAAATTCATATTTAAAATATTGTTATTTAAAAAATTTAAATGGAAAATATAATATTAAATGAATTGCAACTTCAATATTTTTACTCAGTGTGCTGCTGACGCATTGTGCGATTATCCTTAAATCATATAGCACCTAATGAAATTTCTAAAATTAAATCGGTATGTTTAGAAAATTCTATAATTAATTGATTATTGCGATACGCAGAGGTATATATTATATTCATTGAATCTTGAATTTTAATATTGCACGTATTTTTGTTATTGTGCTGCGAAATAATGCTGCTCGGCTATCCGCACATCTATAACATTTCAGTCAAGTTGGTAAATTACTGTACACTTTATGTGAGTATATAATAATAATTCAGCATATACGAAGCCACAAATGCCATCCGCTCCGGCCAATTGTATATAGTTAGAAAGGCGTTCGCAACCCGGTTCATATTCGTTTCCAATGACCGAAAAATCAAATTACATTATTATGTTAACGGATGGTTCCGAGAGACTTTTAATAATATTAAACATACCACGATGCTATTGGATTGAAGTTCACAGTAGTCACAATGAATAATTTTTCTGTCTATATACTCCGCTTTTTTCTTGATTGATCCTTTGTTTATACAAATGCCGATATTATGTGAAATGATTCATTGTTGGGATTTTTGCGAAATACAATATATTACTAATAAATTGAATTATTAATTTTTATTTTTTTGCATTCATTTTATATCTTTTTCTATAATTTATTTATTTCTTTTTGATTGTTATTGTACAGATTTATCATGCAACTCATTGCAATTATGATAAATTTGCCACATATTAAAAATTCAAAGATTCACGATTAATGCACGTTAACAATAATAATAATAATAATAATGATTGATATATAAAAATATATAAAATAACCATATATTGAAGTTATATAAAAACAATTATATATAGGAACCATTTACAAATTACTCATATTTTATTCCTGCATATCATTACCAATAATTAGAAACAATAAACTCATATGCAATACACAATATTATAAAATCTGTCGACCAACTCAAAAGACAATACATATATATATTATAATTTATGTGTAAGTATTATTATATGATGAAAGTCAACAAAATTAGTTCTTGGTTTTGTGTTGTTATAGTTTTACATATATATGTTCGTTGAATGGAATGAAGGCCATAAGGTAATAAAAATGATTGTTTTTCTACATGAAAAACCAGTTTATTATATATTACAAAATGTTATAGTTTATAGTAAGTAAGTCAGGCATATCTTTGCTTATACACTCTGTGTATATACTATTCAGCAAGATTATATGTTCAAAAAGTGATTGTCCCACTTTATATATAAAAACATTAAAATGTTAAACTCCATCGTTTAAATAAATTGTAATTAAATTAATTAATTTACCTTTAAATTAAATATTATTATCCTTTTTTGTTTCTTGTCATTATTATTTATTTTAAATTTAAAAATAATTTTATTACAAACTAAAAAATCCTATCACACATTTGATTAATTTTATACAATTCGAAAATTTGTTTCCACAGTTTCCAAATACACTTTCACATCAACACGTATCTACGTGTACTTTTTATTATTATTATTATTATTATTATTATAAAACAATTATATTTCTTAATCTGTGGTTTTTTGTTAAAATCACATTTAAAATTTTATCTTTATTTATTTGTTTTTCTGGTTATTAACACTTAACTTTAATATACAAATGCAAAAGAAACTATATTTTTATTTTAAACAAAAAAAAAACTTTACTTTATGTGTTTAACGTTGAATTTTGTATCGTTATTCAACAGCAACTAAATAAATAAATATATTAACAACTTGATTCACCTGCAAAATGTATTGTATATTAATAATAATAATAATAATAATATAATGGAAATATTCACAATACACACACGTTCTGCAATAAATAAAATATTAAATACATATGCAGCAGACAGCAGGCGGGTTATGGTAATAACCGAAAAAATAATGACGATGATGACGACTTTATTTATTTATTCAGATACCATATATTGCCGGAAATTTTATTATAACTCTCTCTTTATTATAACTAAATTATTTATGTTATTTATATATATATTTTTAAAAAATTTTCCCATTGTTGTTTACGTAGTTTACGCGATTATAGAATTTAAAATTCTATATTGAAAATCTTTGTTTTCTATAATTTTATTGTAACACAAGTCGTCACACACAACATATGTAACATATCTATCTGGCAAATAAATTTTAAGTTGATATTTTATTAAAATTTATTATTAATTACATTATAATATTGTTAAATATCACGTAAGGTCGACATATAACTTAGTCTATAATAATATATGTCCATTGTTCGATAAAGTTTAATATTTTTATGTATGTATTAATTATAAAGTATAATATTTAATGTTTAAATAAATTAATTTTTATAATAAATATTGTATATTTTATATATATATATAGAAATTACGATAGTAGAATTATTATTAAAATTATTAATCTTTGTGTGTGTGTGTATGTGTGTAGATTAAAAATACTTGAAATTAATGGATTTTATATTTAAATATATTTAACATTTAATTGAGTCACATATAATAAATTATAGAAGATAATTTATTTTTAATTTGTTTGTGTATAATAGCGCGCGACACCACAATGATGATATTCAAATTCAAAAGTAATGTAACATATTTTGCAATACTACAATACTGAAGAATTTTTTTTCTTGAGTGCAGAGTAACATGTTACAACAAATCACACATATATTCAATTATGTCTGCACTCGACTATTGGAAAACTAACAGAAAAATTGATAGAAAATGATTGCCATCAATTTACAATTTCTAATGAAAATTTTATCTGCTTAATGTGCAAGAACGTAAATAAATAAATCTGTCTCTGTTACTTTCATTTCACAACATATTCCGAAAAAGGGAGGCCGTAAATATAAATATACTGATAATGGGATCTGCATTACAAAGGTCAGGATTAGAGCACAAGCACTAATTCCAAAAAATATTGTTTACATATATACACACACTGCCCAATGTAAATGATTTTGCAACGGTCTTGGCGGCTAAACAGTTATTAGGGACTATCTAAATAGTTTTTTTTTAATAAGATAAAACTATATCTATAAATTTTGTCCCAAAAACTACAATGACTTTATTTACCACTATAAAGAAATTAGAGCAAGTTTCTTTAAGTTTCATAGAAGAAGTTTAAATAAATATCATTCATAGTAGAGATGTTTAATAACGTGGGATCTTATGTCGTAACATTGGATACTAAGTGCAACTAATGTGATATTTTACTGTATTTTACCATAATAAAATTGTACATTGAACATTAATTGCATTTCTTATTTAATGATAACGTAAATTTTTCCAAATTACATTTCCTTTCTAAATACGCTCGTATAACTAAATAAAGTCTTTTGTAATTCACAGCTGCCAGAGTAAATATACAATTATTGTTTGAATTGTGTACGAAATAAAAATAATTCCGTTTATAATTAAATATTATAGTTATACAATGTAACACAACACTATATTGAAATTAACCGATTTCAATATATGACATAATTAGAAAGGTGAGCAATATATATATATTTAAAAATACATACTGTGTTCAGTCAACAATACGTACAGGTTATTCACCTATATATATTTATCGGGCTACATCTACTTTTTATATTTTGTTTATTTTAACATACTCGTACTGTCCATCATATAGTATATTGGATGTTGATCATTTTAATGATGGTAAAAACAATTTCATCAGTACCAGTAGTCTTTATATATAGTAGTAGCATAACTAAACAATACAAATACATATTATATTATTGTATATTTTGTGTAAATTTAATTTAACCAATTACAATAATATTTTTGCAATAAATAAATATTGTATTAATACATTTGCTCATACAAATTTTTGAAATTATATGAGAAATCACAATAGAATATATGTAGATAGAACAATATATGTGTGGTTGTGATGAGGTTCGTGGGAAGTCATATTTGAATTTATTTATTTTTATTTTATACACAAACTGGAAATATATAAATTTTGTGGAAGTGGCAACAAAAAAAATTGTTGTCAATCCAATTCACTTCTTTTATCGTACAACCAGTTTGATGAATGATAACAATAGAAATTTCCATATAATATGAAATAATATTTATATATAGAAAATCGTTTATGAAAATGTGTGTATCAAATTTCCGAATAATAATATATAGGTTTGTGCAAATATATGCGGCCTACGTTTTTTCAACTTATGTTCTATATTCAGTATAGCTGTTGATGGCTAATATTTAATCGGCACACATTCATAACATTTTAGATTTTAGAAATGTTGGTTTTGATCGAAATTCTTAGAAACACTAACATGGATGCAATAAATAAACATATTATGGCAAGGATGTATCCGGCGGTTACCACGAAAATATATTTAGGAAAGCTTTTGATAATGTAATAATAAAAATTGTGTGAGGTAGGGTGTTACAGCAAAACGTAATGAACAAGGCTTAAAACTAATACATCAAATAGTGATCATGATGGGCAATGTCCGCGTTAACGGATTGTGTATAGTATAACTATCATAATTTATAACCACTGCCTATTAATTAATTAGATGCACAGAAATAAATAACTTGCATTTCCCCGTATCTGATTTATATATTTATATGCACCTATAGACAGACAGGTGAAAAATTAATTACGAAAATTTTCTTTTGTTGGAAAATTTCATATTATTAATTTTGTATAATATACACAGAATTTATTGTTATTGTTATTTTAAAATATATATATAACTACTTATTGTGCTATATTTAATACATTTACTTAAAATTCTAAACTATAACATATAAAAACTTACGCCATTAATATATTGGGTGCATACCTATAACTGCGTCTTTGTATATATAATATATTATATATTATTAGGTCTATCGATTTTATGCAATACAGAACTTTACATTACTTTCACATTAAGTATATGAAATTTGTTTGCATTGAATGATGTGTTTAAAAAATTTTTCATCATTTGTGAAAAATTCATTTTCATCATTTTATTGGAATGAAAGGTGTTGCGGAACCAAATATAGTTCACTTCAAGAAATTACAGTGGACATGCTACTACATCGAATGCATAAACATAAAAAGTTTGATATATCAAAAATATAATTAAAATAATAATATTGATAAAGTTCACAAACGCTTGGCCAATTCTTTAGTATTATTATGTTATAATTTTAATTTGATATTATTCGACATATTGTGCAGTATGAGTGTATGCATTTTAGTTGTATCGAATTTCTATAATTTACTCAAAAAAGGACGGAATCGTTAGGTATTCATTCAATATATTAATTAAGTAAATCGAGGATAATAAAAATAATCTTAAAACTAATTAAATTTTAATCGCTATTTTGTTCTTTCTATCAAAAAAAAAATATTATTACACAATTTTTCTAAATTTTTCCAAAAATACGAATTTTAGTGTTTCAGAATTTCGCTATTTTTTTTAAAAATTCTTTTACTTTCACTATACACTTATTAATGCTAATTAATTTGTTTATTATGCTATTACTATTATTATTATTGGTTGGTTCATATTCAATTTAATATCAGTATTATTTTGTGATTATTATTATTTGTTATTTATACAATTGATATTATGACGATAGCTCTAATTATTCTACTAATAATGTTACTATATTATCCTTTTATAACTAATACTCATTATGTACATTGATGAATTGGACAACTATTATTTGTAATTGTTTATGTTATAATATATAAATATAAGTCATTTCCATTCCATTGAGACAAATTGTTTGGAAATAAATTCAGTGTATATTTTCACCACAATATACATTAGGGAGAAAATTTTGTTTAGAAACAACGTTTCCGTTTATGAGTCGCACATATTTACATAAAAACCATAAAATATCTAATAATTTATAATAATTTTTTTAAATTGAATTTAATTTATTATAAATATTATTATTATTAATGTCAAATGATTGATCAATATGTGAAATAATATAACGATTTTAGCTATTAGCTATATTTAATCCTCCACACATGATGATATCAATAATGAACTATACAAATATTTCTTTTCACATACGTCTATCATTATCATTATCTGACCATTCAACGTCGGACGATATTTTATTATTATTATTATTTTTAATAATACTATTATTATTACTATTAATATTATTATTACTATTATTTATACTACAGTCTCTCGAATCTATAATTTCATTAGAATCTCTCCTATTATCGGGATACAATAAACTTATTTCACTTCCACCTAAATTATGTATTATCGCACTAATATTTGTACCTAAATTTTGTCGTTTTATCGGTGTGATATTTAAATTTTTTGGTGATTTTGGTTTGTGAAAGTGACTAGATAATTTATTATTATTATCAATATTAACATTAATACTATTATTATGATTACTATTATTACTATTATTATTGCCATCATCATCACTGTTATCAATATTATTGTTATTCTTAACGATATTATCAATGTTACTGTGACTGCTATTAATATTATTATTATTATTCATTTCACATTGGGCAGCAGTTGCATTATTATTTAGATAAAAATCTTTTAAATTATTTGTTGGCCGACGATGAGCCTCTTGACCTTTATCATTTATTAATAAATACGGAGGATATGATTCAATAAAATTTACCGTATTTGATTCGGTTGAAAAATGATCGATTTGCATCGGATATTTTATGGCATTTTTTGTATTATAATTTAATTCATCGGTTTCATTAATTGTATAGTTAATGGTCGGCATAAATCCAGAACACGGCGTTGCCGGTGACAAATCTGTAAAATCAGTTTTTTCACCCGAATCAATTGAACATATACTGTGTCGGGATATATCTTTATGCAATAATAATGATTGTTGTCTGGGTGTCGTAACAAGAATTGGTGTTTTATCATAATCGTCGGTGATCATTTGTGGAAATGGTAAACGACTACGTACCGATGTTTCACGTTTACCAAAACGTTGTAATAAATAATCTTCATTCTCTTCTTTATTAAATTTTATACCATTATTATTATTATTATTATTTACTATTGTTGATAAATTTTTTATTGGTATTGATAGTTGTTGCTGCTGTTGTTGCGATAATGGCGGTGTTGTTGTAGTTAATTGATTATTATTTGTATCATCATAAAAATTATCATTTTTAAGAGATATATTACAACAACTACTAACATCAGCAAAATATACTTCTGATTCGGTTGGTTCACCTCCATTTTTACCACCATCACCATCATCACCGCAACCACCACTGCCACCACCACCGCCGCCACAATTTTCAATCGATGAAAATGCTGAATTTTCGACACCACTTTTATTATTATTACGTCGTTGATGTTTTGAAATATTATTTGGATGAATATTGCTATTATTATTATTTGTATTTGATTTTGTTACATCATTATTATTATTGTTATTATTATTATTATTAGGATTATTTATTGGTTCATGATATTCTGGATCGATTTCATCATTATTTGAATGCAACAATTGATGTTGATTATGAACAGATGAATTAAATACATTTTGTACATTAACTCTATTAGCCGATTGATTTGGTCCAATACTTTTGGCACCAATTTCAATACGTTTTTTTGTTTTACGTACCGGCAATGTATTAGAAAATCGATCGCGTGATGGACCATCACTATCCGATGGTGTATTCTCATAATTTTCTTTAGATTTAAAAATAGCTTGTCTCTTCAACAGATTTCTATGTGATTGATGTTGTTGTTGTTGTTGTTGTTGTTGTTGTGGTTGTTGTTGCAATTGTTGTTGATGTAGATGCGGTTGTTGTTGCGCCATTTGTTGATGATGATGATGTGTTTGTTGATTTTGATGTTGTTGTGGTTGTAATGGTAAATGTGATTGTTGTTGTGGACAAAATTGATCGATCGACTGACTATCACCTGATGATGAATTATGTTGATGACATTCAAGTATAGCAATATTATTTGGTTGATGTGGCATAATAATATTTGTATGTTCAATCATTTGTTGACATTGTGATGGATGTATATATTGATAACGGCCTCGTCGGGCCGGACTATTTGGATCACTATATGGTGGTGGTGGTCCCCAAACACCATAATGTGATGGACCACCAATAACTGTATAACCACCGGATTGATTTGCGGCGATATTATTATTGGATAGATCATTATTATTAATATTATTATTGGTTGGTGTATTTGAAAATCCATATTGTGAATCTGGACTTGATGGTGTTTGACGAAAACGTTGCGTATTAGCCGTAGTATTATTGGCGGTAGCAGTACTATTATCATTACGTTGCCATGGCAAGCGTGGCCAACTCCATCCCGGCCTTTGATTTCTTTGTGTTACCGTATTATTTAGTGTTCGTGAACCAGCAGTACCACCACCACCACCACCACCAGTTAAATGTTCATCACCACCAGGATTTGGTGAATAAAAATTACCGGCTTGACCAGGTATCCAAAAACGATTATCACCATCCCATGGAAATCCAGATGTTAGAAAATTTCTATGTGTGTGACATTGTTCACAGCATCTGCATGATGGATTACGTTGTGTGCCAATTATAGCTGGTCCGCCGGCTAGTTGTGGTGGCGGCGGTGGTCCTTGTGGTCCAGCATATAACGAACGACAACGTAAATCCAATTGTTCCCAATACATTTTTTTACGTTCATGACTTAACAATTGATAAACAAGCATACAACTAAATACAGCTACTAATACACCGGCCACAGATAGTCCAAATATTGCACGTAAACAAGAATACAGTGCACTATGTGTAATTGTACATTCTTCTGATGAATCAAATACAAAACGTATAACTATATACGAAATAAAACAATTATAATGTAGAAATGTATATACCGAAATAAAATTGTATAGTATACACTTACTTTCATCACCGCCAACGCCGCCGCCGCCGCCGCCGCCATCATCTAATTGTTGTGGATCATTTGAATTCGGGAAACATGTACATGTTCTTGTTGTACGCGTATATTCACATTCTTTAAGTGCTTGTAAACGACTCATATGTAATACTGTTGTTGTAACTGTTACTAAAGCACATGTTAAAGCCGATGCTAAACCACAAGCTCCGGATAATTTTATCTATATACATTTATATTGCAAATGTATCAATTTATATTCAATTCATGAAATTATTAATTTTTTTATGCAAATGGTAAACAATTTTGTTTATTCTATTTTATAAGAAACATACCAAATAACTGTAACGATTCCTACGTCGTGCCAAACTCATGATACACAGTCCAGTTAACAGTAACTAGAAGAATTAAAGTTAAAGAATAATAAAAACACTGAACTGATAGTTTGTCTTACAAAAACTGTCAATACAAATTTTGTTAATCTGTGAGATATAATTATAATAACGAACAATTTCATATTAACATCTTTACGACATATTCTTAAAAATTGCTAATGCCATACGTTTCCATTCATATATTTATGTTTATTGTTGGGATATAAAATTCAAGTAATTTGGAATACAAAAAAAAAAAGGTTATTAACATTTACATAAATGAATATATAACCGAATTAAATTTTAAAGTGGGTAATAATGAATGATTGCGGATGACAAATTATATATTTTTTTATATTATAAAATATTTTCCCTTTTTTTTCGTAATAAGATTATGTAATGAAATAAAAAATGCGGTTATAAATTAATCATAAAATCCGTGCATGTCCTTTTGATTCTATTTTTTTAAGCTATATACTTATATATAAATGGTATATAACATACACATACATGTCAAACATATAATATAATTATATGTACCTGCTGATGTTAAAATATTAAATAATCAAATCATTTTAGATTAAATATTAGGTATATAGGATACATTTTTTATATAATACTCAGGTACTCAGGTACGCTATATAATTTATGTTATATGTAAATACCATAATATATAAAACCGTATATAGGATGTATTATATAGTTAAACCGTCGACCGACCGAATAAAATTGATTCCATTCGGTGGTCGAGATGTTGGTTTTCATTAATTTCAAATTGACATTGCATATACAAATTTCTTCTATCAATTCATTATATTTCTGTTATACACCTGAAGGCATATAAGTTTGTTAATTAAAAATAGGCTCAATAAATTTGATGAGTACTAATCACCAGTCATGGTCAGCCAAGTGAATTCCATTAAAAGCATAAAATATTGTTATCTATTCATACATCACATTCTTTCAATGTATATATATGAAAATATAATTAGTATTGAATTAATTAAAAAGTATTCTCATAATTTAAACATATTAATAATTTGGTATATATTTATTGTGTTGAGTTAAGAAATTCTTTATAGGTGGTCTGTATTAATTGTATGATATAGTAAAATAATATACTTATAGACTGATCGATTTACTGTGACAAAAGTTACATAAAGAATATAAATGTATCATTCCGAACTTATATATCCTTTATATTGAGATCCACTTTTTAGAACATCAAGTGTGATCCGATTACAAGAGCGAACCTCTAAAGGTTTTACTGTATAATAATTGAACGTTCATTTTATATAAGGATACACTTTAGTATATCAACGCATATATATATACGTTGAATATATATATAGCTGTGTGTTACACATTTTAAATTATGCAAGTAGCTACTCTATATAGGTACACTTTACCTATAAGAGTTCTTATATATTTTTTAATTCATATATATATATATATTTTGCATATAATCTGATACCATAGCTCACATATTAGAGTCAATGATTTTATATTGGTATAAATAATATATGAAATATTTTGTTCCCTCATCATTTTTGCCTATACTTTTTTTTTTTTTTGCATAGAAATTAATGTGTGTGTGTGTGTGTTTACCCTTATCAAATATGGAGAATTAGTTAATAGATAAAATCTAAAAAGGAAAAAAAAATATACCTATCAGTTCATAAAATGAATATTTTTTGTAACTATTGTACTTTTTTAATATGGTATCTGGTATGTATACATTGAAATTGAAGTAATGTATGTAACGTTTGTATATTGACATATATGGAATGTTTATAAAAAGTTGATGTTGATGTTGATTGTGTTACACTAAATTAGGGTGTGTGTGTGGGAAATATACTCATATCAATTCAGTCATGATATGTATTTTAACAATATTATTGTATTACATTTTTCTTATTATCGTGCATATTGTATGGTGTGTTAACTTATTTAAGATGTTATATAAGCAGATAGTTAAACAATTGCTATATGGGTGCAATAATGTTTTGGGTGAATATACAATATAGGGTGACCCGGCAAGGTCGAATATGTTCTTTTGAGTAGCATTTGTTTTGAATTGATTGTATTATATTCTATACACATTGTGATATACTCAACATTCATCGTTTAATTACATTATCTATTAGTATATTTATAATATCTTTGAAATGTCCTTGATCTTTGAACGCAGTATCAACACTCAATTTCCTGCTTGATTGCATATTATGCGAAAATTATTCTTATATAATGGTAATTGAAATGTCCTTTAAAATTCTCTTTCATATGATGTGCATATAGTGACATTCTTAAATTCATAAATTATTCTTGTTAAATCCTGTTAGTTGTTGCATATCTTGTAAAACACTGCCGCATTTGTTCTTGTATTCTTAAACTGAATTCATTTTTATAATACGCGTAATGCGATTCGTTTGGAAATTTCTATAATTGTTTTGATCTTTTCATTTTATCGTAAAATTGTAATTAAGTATATATACAAAAATTCATCAAAATTATATGTGTAATGTTCAAGATTTTATGGAAATTATTTTGAAAGCTTTTTCCTGGTATTGTGACCAAATTTTTGCATTGCATTGCATTTTAAACTATAATGCCGACTTCATTTGAAATTCTTCACAGATCCTTAAATGGTAATTTTTAAATTAATCGCTCCTAATACATTTTGAGTATAATTTAAAATTTATGGAAATGCCACATTCATAACACTTTCGATTTCCAATTAATGCTATTTAAGTTAGACAAATTTCTATACATATGAATAATAGAATTTGTCGGATCATTAAACAACAAAGAATTATAATAAATAAATTTTCCGGTACAATTTCATGTCCATACACAATATTTTTCACTACCACTTGTGAACTTGTGAATGATTTCAACACTATTTCATATATTATAGTATACATTACTATTTAAAAATAAATAAGCCATGGTCTCTAAAAAAAAAAAAAAGGTAAAGTTATACAGATTATAGAATGAAATCAAAAACCATATATGTATTATCGCAAATATGGTTAAATATATATTAACAAATATATACAATTTTCAACGCATACGATCCTATTACGCACAGTGTCGTAATATAAATAAAAGTTCATAAAATATATAGAGATATATTCGTTACAATAAAATTATACAATATAACATTTACTTACTAAAGTGGCGGGTACAAATGTTGGAACAGTTTCAAAATATCCAACAGTACTGGTATACGATCGTACTAGAAAATATACACCGAGAAACATAACTCCCAGTAAACATGATATACCACCACATATTAAACACCATATAACATATTTTCGTACACCAGAATTGTGTGGAGCTGCAAAGGCAAATAAATAAAATTAATAAATTTATAAATTTATATAAAATATTAATTACTCTATTTTTATTTTAAAAATATTCAAAACAATAACTATATAATTTAATATTTTGTGTTATTTTTTCAATTTCAACACAACATTGATAATAATTTATATACAAATTAATATTGCGTATGTACCAGTGGATGATGGGCGATGAGAATCATTTGGTGGACCCCAACTACATGATGGTACACTATATTGTACAACTTGCATTACTGGATAACCATGCATTTTTTTTTTTTTTCGTGTGTTCGTTTAAATATATATAAATTAATTTATGGTTTTTGAAAAAAACAATATTAATTATTTTATCACACACACACACACACACACATATTTTATTATATATTAATTATTTTTAATTAAATCAATTATAAATGCACTGCGGATGTACATAAAAGTTAATAAATATTAAATCACTGTATTTTTATAATAAATTTTCATTTTTTAACTATCCAAATATAGATTTTATTTCCGTATTTCCGCACTCATTGTCATTGTCCGCGTCTGTGTGTACCGAATGGACAATATCTATATATAATCTTATTAGTACAACAAATTAAAAATCTATTTTACCAAATAGGATATAATTTAATGTTTATTTCAAAAACTTCCTCAATATTGTATTAAAGTGTGAAGAATATCCACAATTCCATGTATAGAATATAATTTACCAACTTGACATTACCATTAATGTTTGCGGGCTATATATATATGCCATATGCTATCCTCCCGTTGCAGCAACTGAATTTTGTGATGATGATAATATTAATTAATTATATGTAATTGGATATCGAATGCATAATAAAAGTTCTTGACTTATATAAGTGATATAGCTATCATTCATATAAGTAAAAAAGATGTACCATATAAATATGCTGAGAAATTATAGAGTATATTTACATAATAATTGTAGAATTATAAATTATGAAAACATATAACAATAACAATATAATATTGCGGATAGCACAACAAAAATGAAAGCGTCAAAAATGTTCAGCGATATTATAATTTAATGATGTAAATGTGTTTGAAATGGTAAATATTCGAAATATCGAAGCTCCTTTCTTATATGCAATAGTATATTTAATTAATTATTTAACTTTAACATCAACTTTTGCATTACATTGCACACACATACACACACACATTATAAACCATCAAAATATAGATGCTAAAAAAAATTATCAGTATTTTGTAATCACAACTTTTTGCGATTATTTTCTATTTCGTAAAATTTTTATTATCACGATTTAACTATAAAAAAAAACATAATTTCACGTATTTCATATCACTCACACACTTATTTTGAATTTTTATTATTCATTCCGAAATTTTTATCATAACGCACAATAGAAATTTTTCATATTGTATTAATAAATTTAAAAAGAAAATTTTTATATAAATATTATGCACTTTAATAAAATCGAAAGGACATTTTCATATATACATGCACACAAACATATATTATATACATTTATTTGTATTGTTATATACTATACTTATATACTTGCGTGCTATATATAAACAATTTATGTATCAATATTATGATGTTGATAATAAATCATAATAATTATAATGATGATGGTTATGATGATGATGATGTTGATGATGGATAAGGAAATTGTTTATATATATTTTATATATTGTATAAATGTAACAATAATTATGATAAAAAGAACACACATATTTAGATTTTTTCGAAGAAAAATTCCAATAACAACAACAATAATAATTAAATAATAAAGAAATCAACCGAAAAAATAAAAAACACAATGTTGTGAGCGTGTGTGCCACCCAGTGGAATGTTAATCAAAATATTGACTGAATTTTGTCGGTAGGAAAAAAATAACAATAAGGTAAAAATGATGCGAAGGGAAATGTTTTTCATATAATTTTCTATCATTTTAATATGGTGGTGGTGGTGGTGGTGGTGGTGTTGGTGGTTTTGGTGGGATTGACGCCAGCGCATATAATTTTTTATTTTTTCGTTTTACTAACAAACTTTTCTGCGGACAATTTGTTCGAAAATGATATAGGGAAGAAAATTGTATATAAAATATTTAATGTAATAATTTTGTGCAAAAAAATTAATTCTGCAGTGGAAAAATTTCGATTTGTATATTATCCCTTAGCGAACGAATGCCGCCATACTCGCGACATTGCAAATATTCTAAAAAAAATCGACTGCCGCCATACATACGGCATGACGTAATATATGTTCTCTCATATGAAGTTTACTGTTTAACATAAAGTACAGGCACAAAAAAAGATTGTGTTGTTTGCTCGGATAGAAAAATGCCGGCAGGAAGGCGAGAAACACGTAATTATTGCGATATTTGTACTAAAAAACCTGGGGGACTGTTGGGAGAAGTACCATACTCAAACAAATTATAAATAATTTTGTATAAATACATTGTTAATCTATAAAAAATAAATTTAGAAATGTGTACAAATAAATACATTACGTAGACACATCTATTCGTTTATTTCAACTGACAAATCCCATTATTATTTGTGAAATTTGCACTTCAGTATCCTTTTGTAAGGACATATCTGTTCATATACTACCTATTTTATTACTGAAAGTTTACATAAAATCCAATAAAGCGATATTAAGAATTTAATTTCTTAAAAATCGGTCGACCTACTGGTCATCGTTCTTGAAAAATGCGCTCGTTTGTTAAGGGTTATATTTTAACAATTTCGATGTTTAATTAAACTTTTGTGTTTGCTTAGTTTTGTTAAATTTGTTTATTATTTAATATTAATTACAATGCAATTGTGCACCGTCATCGATCCTTATGATCCTATGATAACAATTAAAGTGTTGTATGAAAAGATATGTTGTTATATTTTTTAAGTAATATTATTCGATATACGCAAAGCTTTTCTTATTTAATTATGACATTTTTTCGATATTTATAAATAATAAACGCAATATTTCGATCAGAAGATTTTATATGTATGTGAACGACATGATTTGTTAGTGGCGGCATATGGAAAAAATTGCATTTAAACGTAATTTCATATAAATTGTAATGTGTAGGTGGTTCGAATTAAATCATTTCGATATAATATTTTTTAGATTTGCACTGGGAAATTGTATTTGAAATGATAACTATTAACATGCTGAACAGGCATAAACATATAGATTAGCGTCTATCTATCAAGTCTGGAGTGGAAAGGCAAAGTGATTATTTAAAATGGTCATTATTAGAAATATATATAATTTTGGTAATTTTTCTTATAAATTTAGTAAATAAACATTTGAATAACATTACATTATGTTATTTATATGGTTATTTACTGACTGTGAAAGCAGTGATTAGTATTAGTGTACGGTAGATATTTAAGATAATTCAATAGGAATGAAATCAGCAAAACTAGACAAAGTATAATATTGCTTGGCTAGAAGCCATTTATTTATGTTTTTTATATATGGTTCCGCGAAGAGTAACAGAAATTAACGATGATGAGTACCGAAAGGAATACGTATAATATGTATATTTTCTTCTTTGAACATTTCACGATCTTATATGTTTCAATAAGATGTATTTTGTCGAATGACAGTAATTATGTGTATATTACATTACATTTTCCTACATTAATTTTTCTTTTAAACATTCGATATGACCATCATCCAACAATTCGATTAAGATCGAATGAGCTTTCTGCTAAATTAATAATTCATATATATACCGCACCATTTTATCGTATTATATCATTAAAATATATATATATGTTTAATTATTGACCGCATTTTAAAGGATTCGTCGAGGATATTTGCTTACGAAAATCGAAAATTGAACATACATGACCTGTATTGCAATAACTTTAACTCGTCGGATTTTGTAACCACTGTATATTTTAGTAAAAAAGTTTTAAGTAATATATGTTAAGAATAATATATAGCTTAATTAAATATAGTTAAGTATAAGTTCAGTTTTTAATTTAACTGTATAGTATTATTTATTATTATTAAAGTATGTTAAATATAGAAATTTAAAAATTCAAAATTCGTTAAAATAACATTTCGTTCATATTAAAATAATCCATAATTGTGTTCGCAGAAAGTACAATAGTCTCTTTCAAATAAAATATATATACGTTCTATATTTTCAATCAATAAACATTTTCATTCAGCTGTTTTGTATATGTAAAATATATATGTATTTAAAATTTTTTATTTAAATGATAAGATGTTATCAATACAATTATATGTCCATGTACATTAGGTAAAGGAAATTGAAATTCCTTATATACATGTGCAGGAAAAGGAACAATCATTGAGAAGTGTATATTATGTACATATATTTGTATCAATATGCCACAGAGTGATTCTTACAAATCATATTAAAAATGTCGACCATGAAATACATCGTATGTTAATAAGTTACAATTCTGTTTCATTTATATTATATTTTAAGTCAAAAGTATTCACTTTGAGTGAAAAATGAAAATTACATATACATCATGCGGGCTTTAAATGTATAGCCTATATAAAAATAAACCATTCGATATTTGCAGACAAATTGTTATTTACTTCCATGCTAACTAATTATATTATTAATTTGACAGCAATGAATGGTTAGTGGATGCCATATAAACATTAGATACTTGCCGAGTAACATGATGACTTGCGTTTGTAAACGATAATACTATACTTAAAAATAATATATTGTAATAAATTTCTATATAAAAAAAAAATCATACCTGGTCCATTATTTTGTGTATTTCTTGGTCTCGGTGGTGGTCGTGGCGGCAATGGTGGACCGATTTCTTCTTCTGATGTACCACCATCACCATCATTTGATAATTTTACAGCTGAATCTGTTCCATCACTATATTGTTCTATATGATGATGATTCGAATATTTATTATTATCATTTCTTAAATTCATACATTGTCTGTTATTACCAACAACAACACCATCAGAACATATTTTAACTTCATTTTGGTCATCTAGATTTAATCTACTAGAAAAAAAAAACAAAAAACGTTTCATTTAATATTGTATTGGTACTGGATGCGTTATAAAATTTATACAATAAAAAACTTACTTATTAATACGATTTAAATTTTTTCTACCACCACCATCTTCAGATCCACTTGGATTAATTTCATCAGCCGAAGTTATTTGTGAACTTAAACCACTTTGTGGTTGCACTACACAACAACTATTATTATTATTATTATTATTAATATTATTATTACCACACTTATTATTACTACAATCACAGGAGGGTATCGTTGCTATCGCCGGCATTACCGCCGATGTTGCAGCCGATAACAATAAATTTGGTGATGAAGAATTTGAATTTAAATTAGATGTCATAAAATTATGATTTGTTCTATTTATTTCTATGTGAGCAGCCGTATGAATTTGATTTCCAATATCATTATTTATTTCAATTGAATTATGTGGTTGTAGTTGTTGTTGCTGTTGATGGTCAACATTTATTTGAGATTGTTGCTGATTATATGATGATAATTGTTGTTGTTGTTGTTGTTGTTGATGTTGATGCTGAAACATTATATTATTATGAATATTATGTTGAAAACATAAACAGTTATGTTTACATTGTATCTGTTGTTGTGGTGGTAATGATGCTGACGATGTTGATGATGGTGGTGGTGGTGGTGGTGGTAATATTGTTCTTACTGTCGTTATCGGTGACGATGATAGTGGATGAGTTTGTTGTAGCGATGGCGATAACTGATATGATTTACATATACTAATTGGTATTGGTAGAATGTCTCTTAGTAATATAGACATTTTTATGTATGTTAAATAAATATTTTATTTGCGATAATAAATGATTATTGTTCATAATATTTCAGGTTAAGTATATTTGTGGCTGCGTTGCTGTGCTATGCCTGGAATAAAAATAAAATATAATTAGATTTAAATGATTTTCGTTTAGGTTTTTCTATTTTTATATATTCTATATCTATACATTGATACGACAAAAATTAAATGTATAAATGGAAGTCTATATTGGATTGTACACACCTGTACAAAAAATCAAATAAAAACTCACAGAACAAGAGGGTACTTAATCGGGGATAAGATTCATTTTCGAATTGGCAAGATCCAGAGTGTAGACAAAAGTTTATATCAAAATCGATTAAATCATTGTTAAGAAATATATAAAATGAAGTTAGTTTGATGTTTGAACCATAGGATACAAATAAGATCTATTTACAACATCCACTTTTAATAAAATTCAATTTTTATGACAGTAATTCAGAAATGTACAGTAATAGTAGTTGATAACGCGCATACAACATTAAGTTGCTGCGGTGAAATAAATATAAAGTAATGTAAAGTAAAGTGCAGTTCAAATTGAATTGGCCATGACCAATACTGTGTCCACAGAAGTCATATTAATTTAGCAATTGCGTTATTGTCAATAATGGAGTAATTTTTTTAAATTTCAATGTGTTATGAAATTTGATAACAATAAATAACTAATTTATAACGATTTTCTGTATGGTTTTTTTCTTATTTTTTGAACCCGATGCATGTTATTATTGTTATATTATTGTTATATTATATTTAATAAGCAATTTTTATATGTATTTCATATATTTTAATATCGTTGTTAAACCTGTTTTATTTTTCTTAAATATATATTTATATATCAATCAAATATACCGACATCAATTTTTATGTAACTCGCTCTACCATGCTCCATTCATCGTCTAAATATACCAGCGCATATATATTTTACATTTTATACTATATATCTATAGAAAATACAAATAATAATTTGTGGTCCATCGAAATTTTATTTTAAAAAGCATCATTTATGTTTTTTCCTTATATTTTTGTGTTATTCCTTCTAAACACACAAAATATACTAAATCGTCGTAAACACATAAATAAATATACTCGAAGCAAACGTACGTAGTCAGGCAATATGTTGTGTATATATATATAAAATATAAACGATTAGAAAATTTCTTTATCCTTGCGGCAAGGATATATGTAAATCGTATATGTATGCGTGTCTATAATATACAATATATAGTGTATTTTTTTAAATTTACAACAGGATATGTACGAACATTCAATTTATATAGATTTATGTATTAAAAAAATAATAAGTTGAATTTTTGTTGTTATTTTAGAAAGATTTAAAATGTGGTAGAATAATGGTTGCCATTTCAATTGAAAGAAAAGAATTTTGAAAATAAAAAAAAAAAAATTGTTTGGTCTTGTAATGATGTTGAAACGTGCAGTTATTTGGATAATCCAAAAATTAAATTAATAAAAAGTGGGCCAATCATCCACAAATAGACAAAACAAAATATTCACGGCAAAAAGGGTACCCCAACCCACATAATTAATCATTGTTTCCTCTGATTATCAATTGTTCCGATCGATGCAACATATTTTTCTCAGTGGATGAGCAGTTTAGAACAAATGTGAATCCACAATTATTGCCACAAAGATGGCAAAAAGTTATAGAATAAATAATAGAAAATATTTTGATAGAAATAAAAGTTACACCTATAATACTTTAAACCTAAACTTTGGACACACACACATTAAAAAATAATAACAAATATTAATTTTTTATTGATAAAATTATGTATTGAAACAAAACTTAACAATTCTACATATTCATGCCAGATACGTTACATACACATCACTAGTCGTTGAACGATCACCGATAAAATCATGCTGTTGACGACAAATAAAAGACCTACATTATTAAATGTGATAATTTTTGTTTGGTCAAATTATATATGTATTGAATATATAGAATCAAATGATTATTGAAGGTATAGCAATAGGACAATAGTTAGATAAAACACGCACCTAATGCACCACCCGAATATGAATGGAAATTATATTATAAATTCTGCAACTTCTTTGGCAAAAAAGTGACATATTAAAAAGTAAAGTGATAAAAGAAACGCTGTATTTATTTGGTGTAACAAATTTTATATGTACCTCAAATGGAATTTTAATGTGTAGATTAATGCTGAACAATTAATGATGAAATGAATAATTTAATAAGTGTTCTCAAATTGATAATTCAATTTCAATAAATATATGATCATAGCCGGATACTGGATGACATGCCACCAGGTGTGTGTGTTTTTTTTTTCACTAAGCCTCTAGTTTATTCCATTAAATAGGTATCCAATGATAATATAAATTACTTATATACATTAATTAATTATTTTATTAAGACAAAAGTCAGAGGTTAACAAACCCCACCAAATATAATATTTTTCCACTTGACTGGATAAATGAAAATATTAAACCATAAAACTTAATTATATGTATCCTTAATTTTATATATACACACACGTCGGACGCACAAATATTAATTAATTTATGCATTTACACAGCATCAATATACTTAAGTGACACCTAAGTTGTTTCAATTTTCGTACATTTTATACCTCTATTATTATTATGAAATCGATGTTAATTTTTTATTATTTATAGAACAACCCAATATTTTTGATTGCATTGGTATTAGTACCAATAAATATAAAATATATATATATAAAATGTTGTTGTTTTGTTGTTGTTGTTGTTAAAATAAGTTATACTCGAAATATTTTCTGCATTACTATTGGTATATACAACACATATTATATATGTTGTAGGTAGTCTAAGTACTCGTACATGTTAACCGCCATCAACAATACAATACAATACAATACAATATATTTTTATGCATTTGTTGTTGTCGTCGTAATGTAAAACATTAAATTTAATATATATTAATTTTGTTAAATGAAAATTAATAGAATTTTTAATTTAGACATTTCTACATATGACCTTTAACTAAAATAAAATAATATAATACACATAAACTATAAAACATGCTATTTAGAGGAGACAGAGGCACACACACACACACACACATTTGGAATTCCGGATTATATTTGGTGAAATATTTCAAATTCTAGTTTATTTTTTTATTTAATAATTTGAAAAAAGAAAAAAAAAATGTTGTGAATGGTATTTTTTTCAATACAGAAAAGAATATATATTCTAAAAAATTTAAAAAAAAATACCAATTTCAACAAACACAACAGAAAATTTATACCTGTGCCACGCGCATATACTTGTCGAACACCTAATTATAAATTACACAAAATTACATTTGTTTATCCAATATATTTTGATTTATATTCAATTTTTTAACTTAAAAAACAATAATTCATAATCATTAAAATAAAACCAATGTTTTTGCATCTCTTACAATTTTTCGTTGCACTTTGTTTTTTTTATCACATTTATAATATTGGTATGCACATAATTTTCAATGGTAATATTAAATAAATAAATTGCAATTGTTAAGAGATTGCATTTATAATAATCCGCATTATTATTAGATATTATTAGTAGTAACAAATAAAACTCACATATGAAAATTATTAATTTTAAATTATACTTTATTTATTTTGTGTGCGTTGATGCGGGGTATCAAAAATTATTTATTATTTTATAATTTTTATTTATAACGATTATTATTTAGTTGTTTCTTTAATATAAAACACATTTACACACTCTCTTACAATAAAAGTTGTTTGTCGACTACTCTAATTTTGAAAAAAAAATAAAAAAAAATGGTATAATATAAAATTATTAAACAACCTCCCCGCTTTGGTATAACTCAACACTAATAATAATAATAATAATAATAATAATAATAATTCTTTTCTTAATCTTTAGAGAAAAAAAAAATAAAATAAATATTATTTTGTTTGGAATATATCAAACAAATACAAATACTATGTGTACCCTAAGTTCGAAAAATAACTGAAATGGATTAAGAAAATTAGCAAACAATTATAAATTTAAATCCAATTATTATATATATATTAGTTGCTGAAGTAAATAAATTTAATGTTTATGATAATTGTCAAAAACACGATTAGAACTGAAGCATTATATTGCAATAATCGTCAACTGAGCGTCGATATTAAGGACGAATACCGTCTCATCAAACGCTTCAATACATCAAGGTAATAAATAGACAAAGCATTAACAAGCATTTCTACTAGGTGAAACAAATTCTTTGTAGATAATCGCAAACTCAAGAATTCGTATCATCATAATAAAGAATACTTCGTTTTAATATTGTTGAAATTAAACGAAAATGAATTTGGGATCAATTCTGTATCTTCAACATATATACTCGAAATATTCTAGAAAATAATTACGTAATATTGCTGATTATACTGTTATGATCATGATTGTGTACAATATCGATAAAATAACATCTATCAAATCATCAATTAACAGATGGACAATATAATGTGGATTCCCTATGAAAATAAATCAAAGTATCTCTATATAGGTATTATACACTAAATGAAAAATAGCCGTGTTAAAAGATGCATATGTTAGAAAATCGTTCCGGTTATTTTTCGGACAAAGATTATATATATTTAACTATATTTTTTACCTGCTATACGTAAGTCTGTATTTAAATAATAACTAATATTATTACAATTTTTCCTTACATTTAACGTTCAGTTTAACAGTTGACTCTGCTGCTATGACTCTGCAGACATATTGTTGTATTGTATAGTAATACTACACATATTTGATGTACACACAACATGTGTGTTGAATATATGTTATATATAAAAAGCATATATATATAAAAGTATATTGAGTTACTGAATTTAAACATGTGTTAGTTATAAATTCTTGTATAAATATGAGAAAAAATTAAAACTAATATGTTGTGTTTGTGAGATTGCATTTAAAAATCAGTTTTAAAAATGTATATTTTAGTTGAATCTCTTTTTATAATATTATAAAAAAAACTCTGCAATGCTCTTACACAAGAAGCCCTGTTTGTTTGTCATGTGTGTATGTTGCGTGGTATTCTTCAACTTTTTCATATAACTTAAAGCAAGTTTTATAAGACAAATTTTTTTTTTTTTCATTTTTACGTATACACATAAAATAATGAATTAACTTTGAAGTGGATGCTGAGATTTATTTTGTAGTAGGATTGTTGTAATATTTATATTGTAAGTGGTTTTTGTTTATAGAAGACTTATACAATTTTTTTTTTCCCCCCCGAGTACAATTTCCTACCTTCTGTTTTTAATATAAGTATACCCTAGTAACAGTTCGTAGTTTGTTCGTAAAATGTCCGCATTATATGTAGTAGTCCGTAGTTTCAATCCGAGGAAATATCTATGGATTCCTTATGGATGTCCACTGGAATTTTATATGATTTTATATAATGAGTGCAACCCTGTCCATGGATTTTTATAAAAGAATTTCCTTGGATTATCCGTATATTTCCGATTATAATTTCTACGCATTCTCCTTAGAAGTATTTTTCTCGTTGCTATTTTTCCACAGAATTCCAATTGAATTTATATTCATTTTTTTTTGTGAGTAGATCTACTAATTTTGCAAAAATTAATGTTGGCATGTAATACCCGTGAAATGTCAGCAGAGAATAAATTTTCTTATGACGCTGAGCTAAATCGCGATTTGATTTAGTTTTTTACCAATACGCCAGAAGTTCTGTGTCAAGTTTTGAACGATGGCAAAAAAAAAATTCATCGATTGTGAATTTTTAAACAATAAATAATAAACAAGAACAAAAAACCGCAGATAAAATCCATGAAAAGTCTTATAAAATTCCTCGGAAATATATCGATTTGAGTTGCTGGTTGTTTTAAAAATTATGGAAATAAATTAAAAAGAGTGAGGATTATCTTGATAAGCGAAATATGCAAAATTTGCCTTGGATAATTGGTGAAATAAATTATGAATACAATATCGAGCCTGGATATATGTTTGACATATTACCCTGACAATCCAAAGATTTCAATTGACCTAAATAAAATAATATTATATTAAGTGGAAAATCTGTGGACAAATTCCAATATATCTTTTCCATGGAAAATAAGTGAGTTTTTTCCACGGAAATTTTTCTCAATTTTCAAAGTACGGACAAATTATTACTAGGTTACTTGTATACCATATTTTCGCAGTATTGTATTGTAAGAAATACGACTTTATTGTCATAGCACGCACAGTCGTATTCTAAAAGGTACGATCTGGCGGCAAAAAACATTTACAGACACCTCAATGGCGCGATAAAAAACTGATTGTTTATTTTCATTTATTAACTGCGTTAATTGCCGCAAATATAATTGTAGAAAAAAATCAACAACGGACAGCCACGAATTTCTTAAAATCTTCAGTTAACAGCTTCTAATTTACCATACCGTATATCAATTCAAGGAACAAAATAGAAATCTCGATAATAGGGTTTTTGACGAGTATTGTGCTTATTGTAAAGTTGTTGATAATCCTGGCACAACTCATACGTGAAAGATATTGGGTCACTTAATGCACAATTGCGGTGGGCCAATTTTATTTCAATTCTTATAGTTGTGCAAATTAATTTGCGGTATATTTTCATGAAAATTTAAATAAATTGGTAAAATATTGAATGCAAAATATCGTTCGTTGTTTGTTATGATTTTCTAGTAAAAGATTAATGTCGTCAGCAAAAAAAACTGTGGCTAAGCAGCTGAGATTTGAGATTTTTTCATCGCATCTATAATATTTTCTTGCATGCCCCCAAAATCGTTAAACTGCTGTCCGAACAAATGTGATTCTGCATCGTTCACAACAAGACATAATTTGATGGAGGTTGTGTTAATAATTTTTGTGACATGTGATGCTTTACCTCTGGTTTGAATCATGTTTTTTTTTCGCTTTGGATTATCGTACGACAGTCCACATTTCATCGCAACAATTCTATGGAAAAACCTTCTGCCATTTTGTTTCCAATTATCTTAATTTTCATTTTTTACTGAATGTGGTCCTTTTTCATGTAATCAAAGGAACTATTTTAGCGAAGGACTTAGAAAATTACACCCAGGGTATAACCTACACTGAAAATAAATTTGTACATAATTTCAATGAATAACGTTTATAAGCCCATTTTTCATTGTTTCAATGTATAATTCATTAATATTTTTAATTTTTAAAAATTATCTTAATGTACTTTTGTTTATTGAATGAATGAATTCGCGATCATTAATTAATTTATGCGCAGAGTAATAAGTTATTAAACAGAAAACGTTGAAAAAATGAATAATATTCATCAAAATAATTATACAATTGTTTAAAACATTAATTTTCGGTATTATGTTTTAATGAATTATTCGTTGATTTAATAAATATTATTTCATTTTAACATTGAACCATGTTCCTTGGAGCAAAATTAATTAATATTTCATTTTTTTGACGTTAATTTTTAATTGAATCCATGTACTTTTTATTTCAAGGTAATAATATAGTTTCTACTAAATTACTTGCAAGTTTATAAATTGAGAATGGTACTGTGGTATACTAACGATGGACAATTATTGGAATATATATAAACGTTTTTTAGTATACAATAACAAAAATAACTTCTATTGATGCCAACACCAACACATTCATTATAGTTTCCCTATGGTTGGTTTGGCCTGATAATTAAAGTCAATCTAACATCACACATCTTTGGTGATGTGACACCATTCTAACATTTTCCTTGCAAGTCAATTCAATTTTATTTATAATAATGCATCTATAAGCAAAAACATAAAGGGGTTGTTTGTCAAATCGATAAATTGATACGGTTGCGGTGTTTTTTAGTATTGTATTTTGAACCTCAATCCAATCCAATTGTCTATCACGTATTAGGTTATATGTTCTTAAACTTATGCTACAATATATTTTCTTCTTACAATAAACTTATTAAACCTTCAAGCCACAAATTGTTCTATATATTTTTTGTATACATATAAATAAAATTGTATACATGTAGATTTTATGTAGATCAATAGCATATGTTTGATATCAATTAATGCAGCGACTGACCGTAACCAAAATGAGAACAATTGTAGATATTTATGTGCAAAAATGTGCGCTATTTATACAGTAAGGCCTTAAATATGCCAATAAATAAATGTATATATGCCTATTATCGGGCATTGACATATTATAAAAAATTAAACACATTTCATTATTACTATTATTATTATTATTATTATTCATGTTGCTGTTTTTGTATTATTTATATATGACTTAATGGTTCTTATAACAATAATATATAAATAGTGTGGTATAGACGCATAGTCTTTTACGACATAATAATAATAAGTGGTTACATCTCGCATTACTAAATGTATATATAATACAGATATATATATATGTGCCGACTATTGAATGGTATATATATATAAATATACAAAAGTTAAATTATTAATATAAGAGTATCGGTATATGTGTAAAATATATATAGATAGTTATTTGTGCATGCATCACACAACCAATACCCTTTCTCCACTACAATATTACCATACAGTTAATATATGGTTAATGTGATATGAAATTTTCAATTTATATACACAATTTTTATTTGAGATAGGTATATGTTAGAAAGATTTATATATATTGCCATCATCATAGAGTAAATACCAAACAGAGTTTTTATTTCTATATTGTGAGTGTGTTACTGTACGAATGGCTATAATATAATTAATTGTATAAATTTCTGACTATAGATTGCAGGTATAATAGGCAGATTGCAGGATAAACTCCGAATGAGAGTATATATAGAATACGAATTTTATATGTGTATTTCTTGAGAAGTGAATTTCCACATTGGACCTTTCAATGGCAACTATATTATATTGTGTATAAGGAAATTGAACATAGCAACGTAAATTATAATAATAATAAATCGAATAAATAAATAAATTAAAAAATTCTTCTTATCAATTCCATATGTGTAAAGTAATACACACTTTCATATGAAGAGTCGCCTAATGCCTAAATTTAATACATTCACCTCGATTTATTTATGTTTAATTGATGTATGTGATAAATTGTGAAATTGGAATTGTAAGTTTCATATGGAAATGTCCATGATTTATTCTTGTTTAAATGATTATAATATAATATCCGCTATATATAATTATAAATTCGATATAATCAGGATGTTCGGTAATCCACGGACGCACTTGCTATTAAACATAAAATACTTTGTTAAGATAGACGTGCGCGCACACATCATATGTAATTGCAAAATATAATTAAATATGGAATTTAGTAGTAGTACTGATGGGTCAAGAAACTTATAAGTAAAATTTTAACATTTACTAATCCATTTCAAAGTATCCTTCAATTCCTTTCATTAATTTACTTTAATATACAGACATTTTTCAACAATACGAGTTATACCATTTGTTCGTTTATATGGTCAAACCGGACATTATTCACTCATATATATATAAATATAATGGAATTAAGGAAAATTTCAATGTTCTATCTTTTGATAATTGCAAACAAAATGGTAAATTTTAATATACTATCCGATGCAGAATAATTTACCAACTTGACTGTTTGGTATAAAAATACCACTTATGGAGCAATATGCCTTGATGTACAATATATTTCATTTCTAAATTCTCATAACTATAAATCAGATTGCATTTTCGGTTCTGCAAACTGGTGTCAACATAGTTGTGTCCAAAGTATTAATGTGTGGCAGGCACTTATTGTTGCGAATTAAATTAATTAAATTTTCAAACCCAAATTCTTCCAAACTACTGAGAAGATCATTTAGTTCTGCTTTTATTTTTCTGTAGAACTGCTTAAAATTATATGAAAAACTAGTTAAAATAATGCTTTTTCATATTCCGCCGAATTTAATCCAACAAAAAAAAAGGGGAAGACCATTATTGGCATATCGTCGTAAATGCATTGTGTTACACCATAAGACAACGCTAAGTTACACACACACACCCGTATTTGGTCAATGTGCAATGGCAAATCCACCCAGGATGGTATAGCTTTGATTTTGCACTAACAGATTACCGCATTTATTACAAAAATTTACAAAACCTATTGACGCGTACCTTACCTAAATTAAAGAAAGCTATTCAATCCAAAAAATTTTGCTCTGTTGTAAAAGAATTAAGAAAGTTGAAACATTATATAATACTACCGACTCTGTCAATTGATAATTAATTTTTATTTTGTATGTCGAGCAGCGACACTGATGGAAAATAAATTTTACTTAAAATACATGGGCTTTATAAATTTTTTAAAATTAAAACTCTTTCTGGTTATTATTTACTCGTTACGCTATATTATACAAATATTAAATTTTTTAACGACATATATATATAAGAACAGCTATATATAGCACAATATAATAACAAAACACCAAACCAGAAAATATATTACTTATATACTTACTATTATTTTTAAAAGAAAGAGTTCATGTTCATAATGTACTTTATATATATATATATCTGATACATTACAACGTTACGTTACATATACCTGTATATATATATATAATGTATTTAATACTTATGTATGTACAAATGATTGGTATATCCATACGGTTTTTAAGAATATATTAAAAATGATGAAAATGGTAAAAAAAAATTTCAAGAAATATTTCTTCGTTTTGCAGACTTCTTTACCAATTCACTTAGAATTCAATGTTTAGTTTAGTTTTGACTAGTGGACATTGTAAACGTTGTTTTTAAATAATTTATTTATATAATTTTCCAAATAATAGTATTTTGTTATATATTGTAATATAAAAATTATTAAGTGCTTCTGGAATTGTGAATAATAATAATATTAATAAGTAATAATAAACGTATAGTTTTAAGATCTATTTAAATAATAATAATAATAATAATAATAATAATAATAATAATAGTAATAGGAAGTAATTTATTATTATTATTATTATAATATTTACCTGTATATAAATAAAAAATTGTTTGTTTCTGTGGTGAGAAGAGTTATTAGAAAAAAAACCTATTGCATTGATAAATATTAAATATATATTTTAAGAATTATTTGTCTTCACTTCTTATTTATTTTTACAATATATTCCTATCCTGTATATTCTCATTATTATTATTATAATGTAGTGACAAATTGCGTATATCGTAATCGTTTTCTCAGTGTGGTCGTGGTGAAAATTAAGAACATTATGAATGTTTAAATAACGGTGGACAAGTATGTGACTCTAGAGTTTAAGAATTTATTTTTTTTTGTTTACCATCTACTATTTTTTTTTGTTTGAAGTGTTTGAATTGATGTTTATATTTTCTATTGTAATATATATATTAGGAAAGTTAATTGCGTGTTTATATAATATAAATAAATAAATATATATAAATAGTTAATAGCGCATATAAGTGAAAATTAAAAGGCAATTATTTATACCTGTTCGCTTTTAAAGTTCGATACATTCAGTTTTTAATTTTTTTTGTCATAATACAACTACTAGTATTTATTTCGATTTTTTATCTAATCGATTATAGTACCCAATAAATTATTAATATTATTATTATTATTATTATTGGTATGGTATTTTGAAAATTTAAATATAAATTTAGAAGATGTTAATATGTTGTGATAAATTTAGAAAAAGTTTAATTAATTATATATTTATAGAATGTGTGGGGCACGCTTGTTTAACATATTATTATTATTATTATATATTTTTCTATATAAATATAAAATTCATACTTTGAAAATTAATGTTTGTTTAACTATTATAAATTATGTACAAAATTTTAAAATGAGGTTCCAAAAAAATAAGCTACGTTAGACTCTATGCGTATAATAGCTTTTGAAAAATAAATTTATTATCTCTCCTATTTTTTAGTTTAAATCTTTATAATAAATGACACAACAATTTTCTTTCAATTTCCTAAATAATTTTTATTGCACCACCATACAGATAGATGTCAACTCAATAATTGTTAAAATTTTCAATGCTATGTTGGCATAATGTAATATTTCCAGTCGATTATAATCGTCCCCGTATGGGCTAATCACCGCCATATCAAAAACATGAATAGAATTATGGAAACATCTATATATTTTCGTTAATTGTGCAGTACAATTGGTAAATTATAATATATAAACTCGCGCAGAGCAAAGTAATTTACCATCGTGGCTGTAATGAATGTTTAGTAGATGCCGCATAAGATCTAGAGTTAGAGTTATATGATTTTGATTTGATAATAATCGTTTATAATAATTTATTGAATTGTTGTAAGATGTTCGTTGGCAGATAAAAATAAAGTCGTAGCGGTCATTTTCATTAGAACATATTTATTGGGTTTTGTGAATGTGTTGCTATATTAAACATTATATATGTCCATTAGTTTTGCAATAAATAAGGTTTAGTGAAATGATTTAGCTATGGGTTTAGCCTATAACGTTCAATCAACACCACAATTAATGCCATATTAGATGATTTTATTGAATTTTTTAATTTATTCTCAATTAGCATAATTTTGCGATTATCTATATCCGTCTATCATCTAATTAGTTCGTTATCAACGTAATAACAATAACATAAATAATACCTATTATATATGCCTTTGAATAGTATAGGCATATTTAATAAACATATAGTCCATCTACAAAAGAAAACAAACGAAAAGGATCAGTCAAAGGAAAACATTTTAATATACAAATAAAAGAAATGGACACAGAATTGATTAAATTGGGACAGAACATTCTCAATTCACGTTTAATTAAACCCATAACTACAGAATTGACTCTATATATTTACCACAAAATGTGATTGGAAAAACTGAGTTGCTATTATCAATCGAATACGAGAAAGGCATATCATTTTACCATTAAATCTTGAACCGTGCCACTTTTTCGTTTATTCAATTGATTAAAAAAATCACTTTAGTGTTTTTTGATATAGCATTTGAATTGTCGATTACAGGAATAATTGTAAGACGAGCGCCAACGATTGCAATACCAATAAATATAAATATCGGATAATTTGTTTATTATTTAACTATATTGTTTTGGGTTATTTAATTTGAACACAGAATATAATATTTCACCTGTAATCGAATCCAAAATAGCTGTTCATCAGCGAAACATTAGCAAATATTTTAGAGTTACTGACAGCGGATTTAATTTGAATTTTTCAGCTATAAAAATATCATTAATTATTCATCACACACTACAGCTGTTATTAGAAAACAGTATACTTTTATTATATCACAGAGAGTTAATTTTATAGTCATTTTAAAAGAAAAAAAAAACAATTTAACATTATGTAAAAAAATTATTTAAAATGATAATAAATTAAATATTTAACGCGATCAATATAGAAATTTATTTTTATAAATATTCTATAACGGAAAACCGCCGATAACATTTCTTCTGTCCAGTTTATTACTAAAATATAAAATAACTAAATTTTTAAAATTCTTTGCAAATTTATCTACGAAAAAAAACAACATATTAATTTAATATGTTATTTAATAAAAAAAAAACAATTATTGTGTTTACAAGGTGACTCTAAAATTTAAAAGTATAAATACGAGTGTGTGTGTTATTTTCTATCTAATCAGATGATTGATGATTCAAAATTTATAATGAGATATAGAAAGAATATTATTGTGTCACCCTACCGAATACCGAATTAATTTTTCACAAAATACTATACCTCTAAAATTGATATGTGGTGTGCTATTGATCTCACATCAAATAAATATTTATATATGTATATTTTTTAATGCTAATTGTTTGTGTTAAAAATTTATTCAAATATATTCAAAGAATGTTATATATAATTTGATCACAATTTTATGAATATATATTTTTACACCCGATTATTTATTTTATTGTGAAATGATTTGTTTTATTTTATAGTATAGATTTTAGATGTATATCAAGAGAGACAGAGATTGTTTGTTTAACTGTGCAATATTTAAATTTATAACATAATCATATTATTTATTTATTGTATTACATATATTAAATTGAAAAATAATAAAAAAGGAATCAGTTTAACCAATCATAGAAATCAATGACCTTTAATAAACCTATACGATTTTTATTTCGGCACATATTTACAATGGATATTAGTTTCAACAAAATATTCAATGTAATGAATTATGTATTACATAATCCAACATAAATAATTAATAATTCGTTTATATATATATAATTTTATATACTACAACTTGTGTGTGTGTGTGTGTGTAAACATTTATTACATACAATAAATAAAGCTTTCTTTATATTATATAGAGAAATTTATTAAATGAAAATTTAAATATATATATATTTATTTAATAAAAAAGGATTCGATTTTAATTTATTTCTAACAATGATTCTATAATAGCTAAAATAGAATGTGATCGTCGCACTTATATCTCCAATTACTATATGTAATCGTATAATGTAATATAAATATAGAATATATTGTTAAGAATGTTTGACCCAAAATGAAATAATTCTAGTGTATAAAAGAAATACGTTACCGACAACATTCATTTATATAATAGAAAATTAGTACGTTTATTTTTCGGACATGAGGTAAATTCGCTATATATATATAAAACGTTTACTTTTGGGCTTTTATAAATATATTATATAATAATTATACGTGTTTCGATACAATCTCTATACATATATTATTAGTATATATGTGCGATGATGTCGTCAGATGTACACACATGATACATTGAACTTGATAACTATAAAATTGATTGACATTTAATGTTAAATCATTTTTGAAAATTTATTATAATAAAGTATGGTAAGATGGGCAAAAAAATAATATATAAACAACGGAATTATAAACAAATCAATGTGAAATTTGTGCAAATGAATATATAAAAGTTTATTTACTTTTTTTAATTATATATAAATTTTATATATAAATACACAATATATATAACACTCACACACACACACAGGAAACCTAAGTTCATTAACATTTTATTATTATCATCATATGGTGTTTTTGATTCTTCTTCTTTATATTAACATAATTTAATATTAAATGCGTTTCTGTGCTTTTTATTAATCATTTTAGCTTTACTTAATTTATAGTTTTATATACATTTACACACACACACCCACACATAGTATTAGTAAATAAGTAAGTAAATAGATTATAATTTCGAATTTTATGTTATATATATAGTGTCCATTAACTATATATTGTAATCAAGTACTGAAACTGTGTGAAGAGATTTTTTGTATTATATGTAATAAAGACATATTTATTTATTATTATTATTATTATTATTATATTCTGCAGAAAATTATGATTAAATTGAATTAAATAATTATTATATGATAAAAATAAATAAATTGTCTCATCATATATAGAAATTATAAAATATTGCAAAAAACAGTGCATTACAATCAAATGCAATAAAATATAAATGTATAAGACAAAAAAAAAATGTTATTGTTGTTAATATATTATTCGTAACTTTGTACGTATATAGTGAAAATTTTAATATTACAATTTTAAATAAGTTAAATAAAAAGTTTTGTTTAAAAAAAAAAAAAAACCTCCCCCGCAATAAAATAAAAAACAATAAAGAAAATGTTTCTACTAAAAAAATTGTGTGTCATATTATTTGTGGTAAGTTGAAAAATATTAATTTATATTACTTTTTAGTTAAATTCCGCTTCAATTTTAAGATTTTCACTAAATCACTTGCGATTTATTTCTTTTTTAATCTCATCTTAAACCCATTTCTATATTCTATAGCATAGCTGCACCGTATCCGATTATTTAATAATTCTACAGAGTTAGCGTTGGTTCGGTTTATCTGTAAATTTATTGAGCTCACATCGCGATTACTAACATGCACCTTTTAACGCAATTTTGCATCCAGTGTGTTACCTGCAAAAGATACTTTACGTTGTTTTGTTGTTGTATCACAATAGTCTAGTGATGGTATTCGAAACAGGATTCATTTTTGTGTTGGTGAAATTATAATATGTACATTGATTTGTTCTCATTCAATTTAATTCGCCATCCATTAATTCAACTCTTGGCTAATCAACCATTTATAAAAATAAAATAGAATTATGAAAATATTTATTTTTCGTTAATTGCAGTACAATTGGTAAATTGTTATATACTTCCATGCGGAGTAATTTACCAACATTGCTCTTGGAGCAATATATGTGCTATAATTAATTGGGACTGATATAGCCGTTTGAAGATTCACACAGTTATTTTTTTTAACATCAGCAAATGTAGTTAGTTATTATCTAGAATACTCAAGTATATATAAAAAATATATAGGATTTGTCCAAATACAAATAGTTTTGAAACGCCCGTTTCTATCTTGTTTAATTTCGGGAGTATTCATCTTTATCTTTTATTCTAAAATGTCGTTCTGTAATTTATGATTTAAATTTAAATAGTTGTCTATATTATGTTATGGCCGATATTTTTCCAATTTATACTGCAATCATTGATGGCATAGCTTATTGTTGCAGAGCCACAGCCACGAATATATTGCTTTCTTCTATATGATTGATACTATTCATATACTATTTTTTCAGACAGCTTGTAGATATTGTTGATGCTAATAGAGATTTCGGTCGATAAGATGGTTTTTTGCATTCAGTGGCTAACCCGGTTTTGGAAATTATAATTATTGCTGCTATTGTGTTCGCACATATAATAATCTTTCACCTACATCGATTAGATATGTCAGAGTATTAAAATTCCCATTTTTAACATAATATCATTGCTATCATATTTTACTGGAGGAGTCTTTTTTGGGGGGTTGACATTCATTATTATCTCTGTTCCATTAGGTGTTGTCACTATAATTTTAGTAGTATTATCCGCATATTCTTTATTGTTAATGCACCAGCTAATTGTCGTGCATGCATGAATATGCTCAGCAAAAAGTTCTGCCTGCTGTATATCGCTGACCGACCATGTATCATCATCAAATTTTTACCCTTTCATTAATTGGTGAATTGTTATACTTACACCAGTATGTGGTGATAGTAATTTATTTGTGTGTAAGATTAAATGTCTTGTATATAGATATCGAAAATATAAAATCTATTTGGTGCAACTCAATGATATTATACTTTTATCAATTATTTATTAAAAATGTTAAAACTTATTTAATATATTAATTTATTTTTTTATCTATAGATAAGTCTTAAAACTAAATTATCTACATCACAAATATTAACAACACTTGGCGGACGATGTCAACATGATATGGATTGTTCGGATGCAGTAAATAAAAGTTATTGTTCGTTAGCTGGTTATTGTGAATGTGAACCATTTTATGTAAAATTGAATGAAACCACTTGTGTACAAGGTTTGTTCCATTGTTTTCTATAATTATATAATATTTATTTGCTATCGTATATTAAAATTTTATTGTATCGAAAACCGATTCTAACTATTATTGCAAATTGGTGGGCACAACGCGATGAATATAATAAGAAAATAATATAATGCGTTTATGCAATTTCTGAAATGTTGATATACAATAAGAAGGTAAATGCAAGAATCGTTATAGCCATTCTTGATTATAGCCTTTTCTTTACTATTAATAACATTCTTGTTTAATATCTTCGTTTGTTCAATACAATAATTTTCTTATTAACTTTCTAGCCTCTATTCTGTTCCGTTTTTTTTTAACCAAATCTTCCGCAGCTCACCAATTTATGTGCAGTCAAAAAAAAAGTTTACAAGATTACACATTTTTAATTTGGAATACTTTAAAATAAGATTATCGTATACGGATAATTTGGGCAGACGATAGCGATGAATGTCGTGCGTGTCGTCACCGTTTTGTTAAACATTTGAAAGTGAAAACAGAGTTAAAGGAGCTCGGAATTTTTCCGATAATAATGGAATATATATATATACTATTTATACACTAGAAGTAGAATATATTTCTGATGGAGTTGTTTAAAAATGCCACTTTTTTATATATTACAATCACATTTATTTTTTTTAAAAATGAATATACCTTTCACATTCTTGTGTAAATTATATTATATTTGATTATTGAGTGTCATAAAATTTAAAATTCTATACAGTGCTATATATATATCAGTCAACAGTAAACACTAAACACTATATAAACTATAGATCACAAATCATGAATATTAATTATAATATTCTTAAAAATATATTATAATTTATACGTTATTTATATATTTTTATTTAAATAATACACTTAACACATAACACTTGTGTGAAATTGGAATATTTACTTAACAATATATGGCTATATAATGTTTTAGTTAAACAAATTTTATATATTATATATTACTTTTTTCTTTTAAACAATTCTGTGTGAAAGATGGAAAGATTATTTAGAATATCGTTGTCTATAATATTAAATATTGTTATAGGTATATTTCTAACCGCAAATACTTAACTTTACACACCTTTGTCATCTTATTTTTATCTATATATACGAGACGAGTATATATTTGCTTAAACAAACATTACACACTAATGTTTAATTCACATTTGACAATTATATAATATACAAATTTTACATATAATTACAGTAACAGTAGATTTTATTAGAATTTATACGATATTAGTTTTACGTTAGTTATATATATATAGCGGATGGCTTACCTTACCGCATTTTCCTATGCGTAAATTTATATCAAAATTAATCTATTTTGTATAATAATTGTATACAATAGTAAATATTTAAATATAATTCAGTCAGTCATCCCATTAACATTAACACACATTATGTGAAAATATATTTTTGAATGAACACATATATTTATAGTTATAGTTTAGTTAAAACTATTATATTAAATTTAGTAAATTCTTTATTATTTGTATATTAATGTTTTAATATTAATTTATGCAGCACAACTTCTTGGAAACGATTGTATTTTACCTGCACAATGTTCTATGAAAGTGGCGAATAGTAGTTGTTTAGACGGTGCATGTCGATGTGTTGAAGGATTTATACAATTTAGAAAACATACATGTCTTTCACGTAAGTATATAATCATATTTTAAATACAATTATTCATTAACTCTTTACATTACTTAAGTACTAAATAGTTACAAAAATTTTAAACAAAGATTTGGCTTTTAATTGAATTTTGTTGTTGATATAGTTGAAACTTCAATTATCATATTCAGTAAAAAAAAAATTTACATATAGCTATTAAATGGTGTTTTGGGAAACGTATGCGACGATAATCTGCTTTTCGTTTAACACTAATTGGTTTGGAGTGTATTTTTCGGTTGCTGCAGTAATTGGAGAGGCCACGGTATTACTGCGGCTAAATAAATGAGTTTGGTCGTCGATTCGGACTGTCTTCAGACTACTGCTTTGTTGACTATGTCCAGGAACAAATTAGCAGTGGTTACGGAATTGTTAACGAATCATTGTACGCTAAACTATCACCTTCGCGTGAATTACTTTTGGTAACAAACTCCATTTTTAGATAAATGAAGATCACTACGAATGTATCTACATCTCTGGTCTAAGTATCGGTCATTAATTTTCAGTTTTTACGTTGTGTTCGGTGACAAAAGCGAAATTGTTTTGCTAAATTTCATTCCGGTGATTTTTCAAGTAAAGAAGAACATCGTTCACAAGATAGCTAATAATAACTATATTTTTTTGGTAGACGAGTTGAAAGTAGACTACATTATGAAAAAAAAATTAGAGTATCCATTTATTAAATTTGCCATAAAATCGACTGTTAATCTGTTATAATCTTTTTGAATTTGGCGGACCATAGTTTTAACGGATTTCCAATTTTGTATACAGAATTTCAAATTATAATCAATATCCAATCTTTCATAGAAGAGATTTTTAAAATCGATTTACACGTTCAAAAGATATATAACCGATTTTCCATTTGATGTCAGCGAAATTTTGTATGAAATATGGATACTATAAACAGTTTGTACCACATTTGGGTGTTCCCTTTATACAGAACTACAAATTTCTTAAAAATTTTCTATGCCGTCGATTGGAAAATCTATTTTTTGAATGCGTGAATCGATATTAAAAATCTCTTCTATGAAAGATTGATAATTGATTATAATTTGCAATGCTGTAAGCAAAAATGGAATTCCATTAAAACTATGGGCCGTAATTAAAAAGATTATAATTCATAAAAGTCAATTTTCCGGCAGTTTTCTAGTTTAATTTCACCCAGGTTATAGGAAAAATATAGTGATACATAAAAACTTAATGCTATACTTCTCAGTCTTCGCCATTGTTACGACAACTCGGCTTCCATCCAATAATGTATTTATGTAGACCGCATTTTAGAGTTTTAAAACAATGCTATATATATAAACCGCTTATTTTTTTGAAACTTTACCCACCGTAAGTTCGATTTGTAATTTTGTTATATTTGATAATTGAAATCGTTCAACTGCAATATGAGGGAATGTCAAAATATAATATAAAATTATAATAGATATAAATTATTTGGAAACAAATTCACTGATCCGTTTGTAATTGCCCAATTGCTAACTTTGTTCCAGCCAGTCCAATAGAAATTAGTGTCTTTATTTTTTATCATATATTTGTATTAAAATAAGAAAACGATACGTATATAAAAATCAAATAAATGCAATCTTATTAATTATATTTTATAAAATTAAAAAGTAATATTAATATTAATTAATTTATAATAATATATTATTATTATTTGCTCTTATTAACAAAAAAAATAATTGGCCTATATTTATGCATGATTCATTTTTCCAATGCGGTTATAAATGGGTATATAGTAAACGGTATTTTACGTGCATTAACTTCCTCTCGCTATATATATACGAGTTTAAGTGTGTTGTGTATATTATTTTATTATTAATGCATTTAATATAAATTACAATATAAATCGCAATGGTATATTATAAATATATTAAATTCCTTAATTGGTTCGTCGATTTTTATATATTATATGTACATCGAATTGAAAATAAATTGTTATAAATATTATTGTACGATTGTTAACACGTAATTATATTGTATTATTATATACAATTCAAGATAATAATATATAGCAAATATATATTATTAATATAATATAAAGCTTAACATATATATAAATATTGTTATTGCTTAAAGTCGCTTATATATTTTTGAATATAATAATTATTATTGGATTGGTGTTTCGCCGTATGACAAATGTGTAGGACATACATTATTAAAAATTGGATATACTATATTATTTGGTAATCGACTTAAGGCGGCTATCTATCTATCTATATATAATCATATACCATACTGTGTGGCTATAACATAACTCTACAATACCTGTATATTGTGCAATTTAGGATTGTCTATATAGAAGTATAATTACTAACGAGTACTAATCCGATTGACATGCATATCAAAAGGTATATAAAAATATGAGAAATGTTAATATAGTCATGACCACCATCCCACCACATTTTATATATCCAATTTAAATTTTACTCGAATTTATACAAAACTCAGAATATATACTCTTGTTTTTATTACTAGTAATATTATTAAAAATTATATATAATATTTATTTCTTTTTATAGTTTATCTTGACTATTATACCATTGTTTTGACAATTGTCTCCATATTTGGACAACTTTATTATTCTATGCATAACATATAAAATATAGCAGTTGCATGCAGTTTTATTTTCCCGTTAATATATGAGATAGTAGTTTACTATTTTTACATTCATTCTGATATTACATAAAGTATTTAATAATAATCTTAATATAAATATATAAAAAGGAAATAAAAAAATATATGTAATTCAACATGTTTTTCTCGTATTTATAATAGTATGTATGCGCTAAGTCGTTGCTGCTGTCTATTTATGCAATAGATAAAAACTCACGTGGACACAACATTTTTTCATACGAAAGATATATTCATATAATTGTAGTTACGTAATTATTATTTAAAGATTAAAGATTTGGCGAAATTGAAAAATTTCTTGTTCCAATTTATTATAATCACTAATTCTGTACCAAATTTCATTTGTAATTTTAACTTTTAATAAAAAGGACACCATTACATTTATCTCCTGGGCCACGGATTTAATACAATGAATTTCTTAAGCGGGTTCATCAATATATCATATTATATAATTTTTAGCATTATTATTAGAATTGATATTACGGCAAAACTATGCATAATTAAGATAAAATACTAAATTGTTCACTTTTTTAGTGTATATTTTAAAGTGCTGTTAAAATTATATCATATATATACGTAAATAATAGAAATATACTTCTATTTTGTATAATACAAGAACTATTTTTTTTGTATTAGAAACAACGTGCATGAATTCAATATTTATTAGTGGAGAATCACAAAGAACATATGGAAAATTACCGAAAAAAATTAATCAATTTTCTATATTATTTTCTATTAAACAGCAACTAATCTATACAGAATTTGTATAATCAGATCGTGAGCATTTAAGAGATATTAAAATTTGTTGTCGTTTTTACGGTATAAAATGCGCATAGGTAACGCTATATACATCGTTCAGCCTTAATTAAACCACTCCATACATATACAATACATCAATAATTATTTATTTGTATGTGATCGATAAAACTCGTACAAACATGTTCATTTTTTTTTTTATATATAATAATTTATATAATATGAAATAAACAAACTGTAACCATTTTATAACGTCAATGAAAACATTAAGTGAAATTAAAAACGGCACAAAGATATCTTATCTTTATCTGGGAAACAATTAAGAAGTACATGCGCGTATTATAAGTAACATAATATAGTTAAAGTAATGAATTTTATATATTAAAATAATCATATATATTTCGAAAAATAAATAAAACATTAAACTAAAAAATATAATAAATATTATTAGTAGTTAGTAGTTATTTTATTTAAAAACTTGCTATATAAAATGCTATACGTAATCGTAATCAATTTCTTTTTTGCTATAGTTATAATTTATAATAAAACGTTTAATATTTATTATAATTTTTTGTATTTTATTTTCTAAATTAACTTGTTTGTTATTTTTGAAATAATTTTAAAATTAAACTGAAACAAGTATAAATATATATATAATTTAATATATGTATTATAAAGATACGAGAATAGAGAGTTAACAATCTAACCCATATCACGTTTTACATTCTTTAAATGGTTCCATCCATAGATTTCAGACAAATATATCGATTACGATTTTGTTTTACTGGATTTCTTTGTGGGCGTACGATCACAAAATAAAAATGCCATCATCAGGATCGTTTAAAAATAGGTGACAACTTCATGGAAATGATTTCATTTTGACAAAAGTTAAAATTCATAATGCAGATGATGTAATCAGTATAATACAACAAAATTGCTATGACCAAAATAAATGAATTGTTTCTCTAACCACTATTTTTTGTTTCCGATCATGAAAAAGTATGCCATCAAATTCCAAAATATTCAAAGATATAAACATATATTTTACACAGATCTCGTAACAAATCCTATTATTACGAAGGGATAAAAACCGTTGTAAAATGTGAATCTGGCAAAAAAAAAACAAGGAAAAAGAATACTTGATTTCTGTCCAAAAATGTAATTGCTTTTGTTTTATTAAAAATAAATACAATTCAATATAGATCCGCCCCCACGTATATATCGCAACCGAGACTACGTATATAAACTATAAAAATTATGTAGTTTTATCAAAATTTAGAAACAGTTAATCAAAAAAATTTTTACATGCAATATCAAATGTGCATATTTATAAAAAAAAAATAAAATATAAATGGATTTATAGGTCGATCATACTTAACAATATTAATAATATGAAGATATAATAAATAAATAATAAACTATTTGTATTTATATTATTTACACAAATATTCTAAATTTGGAAGTATTATTAAAATACACGTGAATAAAAATATATATAATTTATAAGACATAACTAAAATTATAAATTAAAAATATAAATATACAATTCAAGTTCCAGTATACAATTTACAATTTACAATTTATAAATATAAAATAAATCACATTAACATATTTATTTAAATAATGTATAGGAGAGGTAACTATTAATTACAATAACTGTTTTAAATGAAATTTTACAATACTAGAATATTTAAATTATAAATTGTATGTATACACAGACAGACCTGACCCGTCTCATTTATAATTAGATAAATATTTCTTTATAAATGTGCAGACATAACGCATAGTCTATATGCGAAAAGAAAATATCTTAGTAAAGTTAGTTTTAAAGTCTCAATGGTTTTTTTTATTAGTAATTCAACACAATGCAATTTAAAAACGAGACGGGTTACATCGATAATAACAACAAGTTATTAATTTATAGCTTATTGTTAGTTAACAAAACCAAAAAAAAAACGTAGTGAGGAGTAAAACAACGTGGAATATTGTGGAAAAAAAAAACTAATATTCTATAATATGATCAGTTTAGAATATAGGTACTACATCCCTTTATGCTCCTCAAACAGGTGATCGCATCATTTTTAAAATTTTTAATTGAAATTGAAATTAACATATGTGGGCGGTGTATTATTTTCTAATTTCTAATAAATCAAAACTGTCTAATTCTTTCAATTCTCTGCACCTCCAAAAAACTTATACATTTATTATATAACACCAATTTTATATTGTATAATTAGCTATCTTTAGATCTAATATAAGAAAAAAAATAGTTTCATACATTTTTAATTCACAATCAAATCATAATTTATTATTATTTTTACCATATATTAAATGTTTTACTTCCATAAATTAATACGCACAGCAATTTATTTATTTATTTATTTATTTATTTATTTATTTATTTATTAAAGTAAGTGTTGATTTAAAATTTAATTTTTATTTTGAACTTGTAGTTTATATAATTCCCATGAACTTTATAATGTGAATTAAATATATGTACGTGATGAGTACGATTTGCGAGTATATACATACAAATCAAATACGATCATCAGTTTACTTAAATAACTTTATATGCATATGCGTCTATGATGTGCTACATAACTTCAATAAATTAATATTATACAATGGTAATATAATAATATAGCAATAAGTAAATTTGTTATATTAACTGTTATATGATCATATATTCTCATATGGTTATATGAAATATAATAAAAGTAAATTAACTAACGATCTATCTAACTATATTTATAATATTATATGTGAATTTGTATCTATATGTAATAGTTCTATAGCTCTATCATAATTAAACTACATATATATTTATTATAATTATCGTTTATTGCTTACTGCTGATAGTTTAATTATTTGCGTATAAATATACAAATACATATAATACGATCATTAATACATATATTTTGTAATCGAAAAAAATTGGAAAAGAGCTATTAAAGAATACAATGTTTAAGGTATGTTAAATTAGTCCATAATTACGTAGATATATAATTTGCCAGCAACATTCATTTATTCAATATCATTCTATCGGCAAATGCAAATATATTTATTATCCGGTCTATGCTTGTGAGACAAATTTAATAAAAATAAAAACTTTTACTTTTATATACTCATAATTTTTATAATATGTTCAATTCGCATCGTAATCTACCGGATTTTATGACACCTATATGATGCATTGTTAAATATTCCTATATGATTCTAAAAGATATTCTCAGATTCGGCTAAAAATTATTCTGACTATTTTACGTATTTTCTTGTTTTTTTTTTTTGGTTTTGAATCATGTTTTCAACGCATAGAAACATATTTGTTCACCTGAGATATTCTAATTTTTATTTGCTCTGCCAGATCATTTGAAACATTGCAATTTTAACTGTAAATTGGCTAGATTGACTGAACTACTTTAAATTTACATTACATTTTATAAATTTATAAATTCTATATCAATAATATTATTTGTTTATATATTTATTTTTATCGTTAGCCTCACAACCAGGAACAATATGTTACAGTAATAAACAATGTAAAATGTGGGATACATTAAGTCATTGTAAATTTTTAATACCACAATTATTTGGACGTTGTCAATGTTCGTCACCGGCACGACAAATTGGAGCACTGTGTGTTAATTCAGATTCACCGATAGATCCAATTATGTCTTCCTCCGCCGAAGATTTATTACCGATATTTGAAAAACCACATCAAATAGGACCACCAATAACTGGTTTATTTAATGTATCCAATGAAGATGATACAATTATAATTGAAAATAATTTAAATAATAGTGAAGCTATGCCAAGTGAAAATCCAGAAGTTGATGCGGTTGTTATTGCTAGTAATAGTAATAGTAGTAGTAGTAGTAGTAGTAGTAGTAGTAGTAGTAGTAGTAGTAGTAATAATAGTAGTACAACTAGTAGTAGTACAATTAAAATGGTCGAAAATAATGATGAATTAACTACTATAAAAATAACATCAAATGATGAAGATGAAGATCAGCAAACATCAGTTGAAATTGATGAACAATTAAATGACGAAATAATTGCACAAACTGAGTATTTTCCAACAACAATTTATGATGATGATAATGCTGATGATAATGATGATGATGATGATAGTTCCAGTTCCAATGATGATGAAATATTAGAAACATCTGGTCACAGTAATAAAGAAGTTACAATTTTACCTCCCATATATATTACAGAAACTCAAAATTTTGAAGAAATACCAACAACAACAACAACAACATCATCTTCAATAACTACAACATCACCATCAATGACAACAACAGCAACCAAGATAGATAATATTATAAAAGATAATATAAATTACATTAAAATTAAATTACCCGCAAATACGTTTGAAGATAATAATAATAATAATGATGAAAGTAATAAAATTGAAATGAATCAAAATTATTCGAATGGTGTTCGAGAAGAAATAAATTTGTCTTCAACTATTCAAACAACTACATCTTATGAAATTACAACAAATGATAGCAATAATATAATGGCAATGAAAACAAATGTACCAGCGATTCCATCAACGATTTCTACAACTACAACAACAACAACAACCGCAACTCCGTTGAACAACAACGATATTACAGAATCAACAATTACTTTAAATACAAATAATCGTTTAAAGTATCCTGGTAAGTTGTACTTACTTAAATTAACAACTTTTATATAACAAAAACTTCCTAAAAAACATACAAAACTTTAAAAATATTTAATACAATTTATATATAGGCATTCGTACACGTATTGATTTGGGTCATGGACCAATATCGCTAGGATTACCATGTGAAACATCACAACAATGTCAATTTGCTGATCCGTATTCATTTTGTAATGAAAATAAAATATGTGATTGTGGTCATCAGGCAGAAGAATCGAATAATTGTAATGCAGAACAAACTGGATGTGCATCGGGTACATTTCAATGTCGATCCAGTGGTATTTGTATAAGTTGGTATTTTGTATGTGATGGTCGTCCTGATTGCAGTGACGCATCGGATGAAGAATGTACATTTAATAAACAAAATGATAAACGTAATAGTAATAAATGTCCGATTCAATCATTTACATGTGGGATGAGTGGACGTTGTGTATCACGTGCTGCTATATGTGATGGCAAAAAACAATGTCCCCATGGTGAAGATGAAATTGGTTGTAATTCATTGAAATCGGGAAAGTAAGTGCATATATATAGTAAATTTTAATTATTTGCTCTGTAATATTCAAAACATTATATTTTAATTTAAATATTCAAATCCTATTATGTAGATGTCCGGAAAATACATTTAAATGTAAAAGTGGTGAATGCATACCGGAATATGAATTTTGTAATTCGATTGTTAGGTGTCGTGATGGTAGCGATGAACCACCACATTTATGTGGTTCAAAAAGTGTACCAAATTTCTTTTTAAAACTTTTGACACAACCCGGACGAAAAACAAATCAATATTGTCCATTACGTTGTGGTAATGGTCGATGTCGATCTACCGCTATAATATGTTCGGGTCGTGATGGATGTGGTGATGGCAGCGATGAACAAACATGTAGTGTTTGTCGTAAGTATAATATACAATTTATTATCATATCAAATACTACTTACTCAATATTTTCCAATATTAATCCTACTAATTTCTAACGATAATTTCTATGATCAATATTACATATTATATTAGCACGTTCAGCGTCAAATGTTCACCGGTGGTATATTTTTATATTGATCAAAAATGTTAAAGTAATTCTTTCAATGACATAGTATTAAATTAGCAAATATTCAATTTCATTATTATATGGAATTAAAGTTAATATTGTCTTATAATATCCTGGACATTCCGATCCATTCCTATTTTAATTTAAACTATTTTGAATAATTTAATATAATTTTTGTATAATTTAATTTCAGGTTGTCCGGCTCCAATATTTTTAGATGAACGTAAAATAGCATTTAAAAATTATATCCAATAATATAAATATATATATTGAAATCCTTCACAATTTTTGAAAATCAATTGCATAAATATCAACATATTAGCGCATCATTGGAATTTGTTTGAGTATATTCAAGTAATTTTTAATTTATCGTAATTTGTATACGGAGATAGACGCCGAATAACAATTAGTAAATAAGAGAATTGAATTGAATATTTTTCAATTGAAATTTTAAAAATTGTGAAAATATATATTCTACGACTCAGAACACACACGAGACAAAGGCATTTATCCATAATTATTATTATTATAATTTATATACGAAACTAATTGATACCTTGTTAGGAAAGAGTAGTAATGATATATTTGAAACTATATTCTATTATAATGAAAAATATATAGCTATATATTTTATATTTATATAGCTCCACCGCTACAGCCTCTTTCATCTAATAATGCCATCAATTTGTAACCATTTTTTTTTGTTTTTTTTTCTAAAATATTAATTAATATAAGAATATATTTTACTAAATTGGTAATTATTATTAAACCATTTTTATATACAATTTTGTAAATATAGAAAAATTAAAAGTTAATTTAAGATAGTTAATAATAATTAAATTATTAGTTTTATTTATTTCATTATTATTATTATTATTATTATTATTGTACGTGTTCTAATATATCACATAGATCCTTTATATTTAGATAGAAACATTTGTTATTTATATTGTATATATGTATTGGTGGTGTATAACAGGACGAAAGGATACTGATTTTTCTGTTTCAATGAATTAAAGAATTTGTTCACAATAGAATTTATTGTTAACACATAGAAGTAGAGCGTCTATCCATCTACGATTATTGAGAGCTTTCTCAATAATTCCACTACTTTTTATTATTTCATTAAATTATTTTAAGTATAATTATATTTATTATTATTTTATTTATGTAGAAACTTAAAAATTTTCAAAACACAGTTCATATTTTCATCATTATCTATTGCCAGTTAATTTAAAAAAATTAATAATGCTTTTTTCGCATCTTATAGATTTACCATATATGAGAGTAAACTGTTTCAAAAGTTAATGTTACACCACAGCGAATAAAGTTAGTATAGATTTATGACGTTAGACTGTTTACATTGCAACAAATATATTGCTCCAAGTAAATGTTATGTAGAATATTGGTATACTATTAAGATTTTATTAATTTTGCTGTATTGTTAGAAATGCGAAAAAAAAAAGATGACTAATACAAAATTAGATTTGTATTGTATCTTAATTTTAATATTGCACTTAAAACAATATAAATTATGCGTAATATTGTACATCTGAATAATGTTATGGGCTACATATATCAGAATAAATAGAATGATCAAAGAAATAAATTCGCACACATTATTAATATAAGATCGTGCGTTCAGATGCTATCCTAACACCTAACCATATACGGATTCATTAAAAATTTAAGTTTCTCAAGTGTTCTTTCTATATTGTGTGCATTCGAATACCAAACAATTTGCTGGTTATATGAAAATTATTGATTATATGAACAATTTTTATACAGTTCTTAAAAATTCAGATATACACACAGTGTATTGTTTGTGGAAGTAAATAATGTAATCAATGTTTATATGGGTAATATGATATGGAACATTCTTGACCAATTGTACTGTAATCATTATTTAAATATTTGTATTTGCTGGAAGATAAGATAAAATAATTTACAATGCTATATGTACTATTAAATTGCGATGACATTTGCAGAAATATGAGAATTATAATTAATAATATATGGTATAATAATAAAAGAAAACGAAATATGAATATAAATTAAATGTAACTACTGTGAGAAAGTATATCAGTAAAAACAGTGCAATTATTTAATGTTGATATAAAAATAGAATTGTATGATTACTAAAATAATAACAATAATAATAATATTTTAAGTATCTGTATTCATACACGGAAGGGAAAGTTTTAACCGATCAATTATCAACAACTTGAAAATGTTATCAAATGTTACCTATTATACAATTTCACATGAAATTTTTAAATTATAACAGAGAAGATGTGTTCACGTCTGAAGTCTATCCACAATCCTTATAATGAAGCCTGTCCTTATATAATGAATATAGTTTCTAAAAACTTCTTAAATTTATTCATAAAATTGCATAGTTTTAGAATGAAAGAAACAATAAATTGCAGTATTTTTTGTTTCGTTGCGTTTAGAATAATACTGCAATAAAAATTGAGACAAAAAATTATCCTTAAATGTCCCTTTAAGTTTCCCATCGATTTGAATTATAGTATACGAACAGAATCTGAACAAAAATGTATATGATACTCCTACTTGATTTTCGCCAAATTCATTTCGTACTGAAACGCTGATACTATATTTAGCAACAGTTGAGTTCTCAAGAATTTTTAGAGGAACCTACTAATTATAGGACATCTCTTCATATCTATGGACAGTGTACGGCATATGCATATACAATATATACTAACACTAATATTAGGTGTTATAAAAAATTATGATTTGTTTGTAATTTAATATACTGCGTCATATGTGAAAATACATATTTTGTTACAATAAGAAATATACGCGCCGCAAAGAAAATAAAACAAGACCGGCGTTGTGCGTTGTTTATTGAGAAGCTATACATATATACTGCGATGCAGACAAAAAGGCAGTCAAAAAAATAAGAATTTAATCTATTGTTAATGTTATAATATAAAGAATATACGTGTTTTTTCTATTATAATACCATATAAAAGGTATTGGGTGTATACCTTAAAACCCACCGTTTTATTTTACAAATAGTTTGTTCAAAAAAAACTAAAAAAAAACCTTAAAAGTGGTGATTTGAATGTCAATGGCAAAAAAAAAACATTCGAAGATGTAGATTTAGATTCAATTTCATTACAAATATATATACGAGAAAAATTTTCAATGAAAAAAGGATTCACTATACGATAACCATAAATGCCGCAAAGAATTTTTAAAATCAGTTGAACCGCAGCAGATTAATCAATGCCAAAACAAAAGATACATAAAAGATTATGGGTGGTAAATTTTGTGGAACCAACAGAAATCGGTGTGAGTTATATGCGACAATGAGCTATACTGAAACTGAATTAAAAATCAACACAGATGATGTGTTAAAAACATAATAATGAAACAATGATATAAAGGACGAGAAACGTCCATCCATATGTGTCAAGAAATAATGATAGAAGTTATGCTGCAGTATGCGACAACGGTCAAGGATACTGATTCTAGAAGCATTTGGCTGGGCAGTCTCAATTCACCCGCTATATTTACTAAACAATCATTTTTTCGGGTCGTTACACACAGCCCCTGTTCACCTTCACTTCAGCTCAATGGTTGCTATTAGTAAATGGCTTGATATGTTATATACAGATCGTTTTCTTCCTTCCCGGGAATTCCCGGTTTATTGCCCAAAAGATGTTTATTTTTATAATAAATTAATTTTTATTGCTAAAACAAATAAATTCACATTTCCCAGATAAAACACCAAATATATACAATATATTAGAGTGTGCAACGAATATTTGTGCCATACCCTGTACATACATATATATTATGACATAGCGTCATCATGGCATTAGTTCTATTGATGGATGAATGTTACTATATATAAAACTGAGAGAGGATATGAGATATGAGTTGATAACATGTGTTGGCAAAAATTTTAGAAGGCGCCGAATCCATTACAGATTGCCATTGTTTAATTTGGATATGTTTAGATATTGTATTGTTAAATAATTCCCTTACATATATTTAGCCCTTACAAAAACCTTTCCATATTAATTTAAAAAAAAAAAGATAAACAAATGTCGCTGATTCAAAAAAATATATTTAAATTTTACAGATAATTATTTATTTATCATCAATGCGTAAGAAATTTTAATTGAATTGACTAAAAATAGCTATTTATTTTTATTATTATTATTATTATTATTATTATTATTATTATTATTATTATTAGTATTACCCCCTACCCAGTCTTATCACACATTGACCATGACAACAATCTAACAACAATAATAATAATAATAATAATAATATGTGAAATATCAACAACAACAATATATTATTTTTATTTTGTATTTTATTATTGTAAAAAGTAAACTAATGTATATGAGAATACAACTGCTGCCGCTAATATTGATTAAATAATGTATATGTTTGAGTAAAAAAACAAATGTATGTACCTAAAATATATGAATTTTCATATATAAAATGTATATTGTGTGACTACTCTCTAGGATTCTTATGAATGTTATTTGATTCACTTATTCAGTATCAATTTAGATGTTGAATGTAAAAAATGTAAAAAAATTATTTTATTATCTAATTAATTAAAAATTAAAAATTAATAAATATAATAAAAAATAAACGGTTAAATAAATTCAGTTCGGTTAATATAAAATATTTTTGCATTTGTGTATGTTTTTTAATTTATTGCATTTCATGTGTTAATGGAAAATAAATGATTTATCTTACAAAAATATAAATAAAACACAGCCAAAATATAATTTATATGTTTATTTTTGTTTCATTGGTCTATGACTATGGGTATTAGTATATTATAAATAAATAATAGTAAATTGTGTGCCAAATAAATAAAGGCTGCGAAAATAAAAACAATTATTTTGAATATATTTTAGGTGTACATAGAATTAAAATAATAAAAAAATCGAAACAAAAATGGACATTGAAAAATTATTATAAAAGAATAAAAAAGATTTTCTTTTATTATAGGACGAACAAATTTGTATTGTACTTATTTTATTGATTCGTTATATTATTATAGAAATTTTTCGCACACACCCACACACAATGTGAATGCGGTGAAAATATAAGAAGAAAAAACCGTCGAGAAAATATATAGAAAATGATGCGATACTTTTCTTTCAATTTTAATATGATATAATCGGAAAATTTGTCTGCTTGCGTGATTGTTTGTTGATTTTTGCAGCAAATGTTATTATTTTATGTTTTATATACACCCAAATCGAGTATATTATAATATTTATGGTATTTATATAGTTATTATATATATACAGAACTTTCAAAATATCGGCAAGGACGATAATATGCCGCTTGATTGATTATTGATTATAAATATTAATGATCTTAATTAATATAAAAATTGATTCGAAAATGTTATGGTAAGTATTTTTGAAATATATTGATATTTTAAATTTTTTTAATCAAAATTGATACAATTTGGTTTTTTTTTAAATATTTTGATTTAGTATTTTTTAATTTGTATACCCTCGGACTGATAATAAAATAAAATCTACATTTATTTAATACATTAATTAATTAAAATTTAATTCCTCTTCAAATATTCTCTTGGAGAATAAATTGAACGAAACGATTACCTAAAAATATAGAAATAATTTTCTCAAAATTCTATTGTACCTTCTGTTGAAACTATTTGTTGGTATTAAATCTATTAGGAGTTAAATGTTTGTTCCATTCTATAATGATTTGAAATTGTGATAATGAAACTGTAAAAAACCGACATATTTATGCACAACAAACTGTAGATATTTTATTTTATATATGTTTCTGGCGATTATAACATCAATAAGCTGAACTGATAAGATAAACAACTGACACATAATTGTGTAAACAGAAATTTTCTTTTGGCACATTTTGATGATATGCATCCTACTAACACTGTCCATAGTTTGTTCGTAAAATTTCCTCATTATATGTAGTAGTCCATAGTTTCAATCCGAAGAAATATCTATGGATTTCTTACGGGATGTCCGCTGGAATTTTATATGATGCCTGTCCATAGATTTTTATAAAAAATGTCCTTTTATAATCCGTATATTTTCGTTGATTTCGTATAATTCCACAGAATATCCGTAGAATTTATATTAAAATTTTTTGTCAACAGATCTACGGATTTTGACAAAAAATACGTCATGCGACAGGTGCACATTCACACAAACATTTTGTTATAACAAGTTGTAAACTCGTTGAAACAAAATTTAATGTAATAAATAAATAAAAAGTATGATATTTATATTTTCTTACTTTTAAAAATTAATTTAATTGTAAAATTAAAATAATAAATTCATAGTATAATTTTGGTTGAAATTTGGCAGATAAAATGCTTACATAAACAAGAAACAATCCATGAAAATTCTTATAAAATTCCTTGGAAAATATATCGATTTGAGTTACTGGTTGTTTTAAAAATTATAGAAATAAATTAAAAATAGTGAGGATTATAACTATAGATAAGCGAAATATACAAAAAATTTGACCCACTGTCTGGGATAATTGGTAAATTAAATTATGAATACAATACCGCGCCTGGATATATGTTGAACATATATTACCCTGACAATCCAAAGATATCAATTTACCTAAATAAAATACTATTAAATTAATTGGAAAATCTATGGACATTCTTTGGACCAATTCCAATATATCTTTTCCATGTAGAATATGTGCATTTTTTCTACGGAAATTTTCCTCATTTTTCAAAGTATACGGACAAATTGTTACTAGGGAATATGGTGACTATTCAAGGGACTTGAGGATCTACATTTTTTACTACGATATATCTTCTTATTATCGCACGTGCAAATAACAAAAGTATTCCAAATAAAAGCTGGACATAATGAGTCGAAAACTAAGGAAAACAGAGTTTATAGGCGCTATATTGATATGATATTCATATTGAAAACCGCAAAAATATAGTATCTTTGAGGTAGATTAGATGAATTCTGCCACCTCCGTATAGTATATTCGATAACAAGTGATGGTGGTGCATATAGAATCAGATAGGGATATACTACAGAGGAAGTTGTTCAAAGTAACTGTTATTTTGATTGATTTATCATTCTTGGAAAAATTTTTGTGAACTTTATTTTCAATAAATCGATTCGGTATATTCACATTTAAAGTTCCAGGATTCTTATATATAGTTAGTATATAGGAAACCATCTTCTTGAAACCACAATAACATAAGTTCTGTAAATTGGTATATACGAAAGTAAGTATTAATTAAATATGAACAACGAAAGTGTCTATATAATAGAGATGCAATAGATGACATATATCCTATTAATATAGGTATTTAAAAATTATACATTATAAAATTAGGTTTCTATGCAAATATATAAAATACGTTACATATTAAATCGTATCTTAAAATAATTTAAATTATTATACATGTAAAAAAAAACCCCACAAAAAAAGTTAATATAAAAAAAACCTAAGGCAAAAATAACAAAAATACATAGGATTTTTTTTTATGGAATAAATAAAAATAGAACTCACTTAAAATTTCTTAGAAGAACCACGCAAAAATATACAATAAAATAAATTGTATAAAATTGTATTAGAATATCTAACTTATTAAATTCTATAATTAGTTTCCGGATTCTTAAATATATTTATTGTACGCATATGTGTACTTGATATAAAAAGATTCATCTCGCACAACAATAGCACACAGTATAAAAATATGTATAGGTACTATCATTTATTATACAGTGCGTTCCATTTTTAAACATTTACAGCGGAATATCTCGAAATATTGGCTATAAAACGATAAGAGGAGAATGGGTAGATTGTTGTTGAAATTTTAATATTTATATGGGCGTTTGAAATTGGCGGTCTATTGATAGAGAGATATGTTTTATTTTTAAATACAATATTTAAAGTAAATATATTTTATTTTGAAATTTATGGTTAATTCGACAATAAAGTAAATATAAATTTAATGCAATTGTTTAATGTGCGACACCCTGTTCACATATTAATACACAAATAGTTGAAATGATAATTTTTTTTAAATCTTATACCACATATGAATATTTTAACAAAAGATGACAATAGCAATATATTATTTCTTCTTATACATTTATTTATTACAAATATATTACATACCAAATATTTTTTAATAACTACAAATGACTTGCAAATTTTTATATTATAAAATATCTATTATTATACGTTTGCTTCAAGGTGAAAAGGACAATACTGGTGTTTTTACTTTTATTATACTATTGATTTCAATTCAATATTACAATAATAATAATAATAATAATAATAATAATGATGAAACATCTTCAAATTAAGACATGTTCCTAAAACGTATTTAAATTATATAAATAACCTTTTTTGTATCTATCTATCTTTCTATATTTGTATACAAATAATAGAATTGTTATATAAATATGTTTATCTATATTTATACAAGGATATACACTTAATTGTTAAAGGACAATTTGTATATAGAGATTATAGAATGATTAGAATATTATATATATTTGAGGTAATCTAATTACCTTCCTGTTTGTTTATTTACCATATTTATTTATTTATTTTACAACATTAAAGATAAATATATTAATGTACAAAAAACATCTTTTGTTTTATTTCTAAAACAAGACCTCGTATAGGTATAGAGCACAATGGGCCGTCTATATCATTATCAATTTACAATACATTTATATCATATAGGAACGGGAATGTATGGCTACGGTTTTATCACGAACGATACCCACTAATTAATGTTTTAATATATTATAATATCAAGTCTACATATTGTTCCAGAAAGTACCACTAAAATATTATATATTTACTAATAAAATTGATAATCTTATATTTGTCAATATTAAAAAAATATTTTATTTCCATTTATAGTATACACCATTCCTATAAGAATGCATTAAGATCTGTTTGCGAAATAATTCAGAATCATTTAACGATTCATCCGGATACGATAATTTTTACATCATCGTAAAATAAATAAAATTGGCTATTCTGAGGAACGCCATACATAACTGCATTATAGAATTAAACAATATACATAATGCAACAGGAAACAATCTGAATTGATCAGTTAATTAGGACTCAATACATGAAATAAACATCAAAAGCCTTTTGACATTTTAATTTTATTGAATGCTTTACTAAATTCCATAAGGACATCTGTGCCGCAAATATTTGGTTAAATTTATCAAAACAATATGTATAAAACTAGAATTAAACAAATTGTATATTGTGGTCGTAATCTATATATATATACCACCAAGAAACCAATATTGTTCGGGACATTAAATATAACAACATTAGTGTAAATTATACTTTCAAAATATTTTATATATATATATTTCCATATCGATTATTATATAGACTGAGATAATTACTCTTAAATATTAGATTAACCATATACATCGGTTTACTTTACACTTTACCTTGAATACGATTAATTATGTTAATTTATTTATAACATATACCATTCAACTAAGATATAATTATATATTTAGATATGATTAAGAATTTATTAATTATCCAATTCCATAATGCATACATAGACTTATATATTATTATATATTTAATATACAATAAGTGCTTCAAATATATATTTTAATATTACATATAAATATATACAATAATTGTATACACGTGTATATAGTCTACCTTGATTACTAAAAAAAAAAATATACCACGAATCTCGACAGCTAATCTCTGCCATCAGCCAGTTAACAATTTATAAAAATGTAAAAACAAAAAATTTTAATAACAAAAAAATAACCACTTCAAATTATAATAAATAAATATTGTAAATTTTTAGTAATAAAATATTCATCAATAATATTCCTATATCGGTTTTATAACTAAATTTTTTTCAATTGCATAATTAATTATTTCCGTATAAATTAAATATATTAACCATTTAATTTATAAAAATTTAAATTTAACCATTGAAATCGTTTATTTTTTTAAATAATATAAAATCTCATCATACATATTCTTTTCTTATTCATACACGCACAGCAATACATTAAATTTAATAAAAGCAAACACATTTATTCGCTTATAAATTAATTTTTTACTAATCATCTTCGTACAGGATATAACCGATTTTAAACTATATAAAATGCAAATATATGTATTCGTAAATATATGAGGCTATTATGAATAATAATAACAATAATAATAATATTGTAGTATAAATAATGTGTTTATTTAACATTTTTTATATTTGTGACAGAAATTTTGATGTGGCCTATTTGTATAAAGCAAAATATTCATTAAACCATTTTTCGAACATCTTCCATATAATGAGTGAGAATCAATCAAATAAAGCTAAAGATTATGAGATAATTTTATCTATTACATATAATTTGTTGGAATTTGTGTGGCTAAGAAAAAATGGATAGAGATGCAATTCAAAGAAAAAATCAAGTATAAGATTTACCGATAAAAAAAATTAAATGAGTAAATTAAAATTAATTTAAAAAATTGTATTGATTGATTGGTTTGGATGGCTTCAATCAAATAAATGAAAAAAAATCGAAAAAAATGTGATATTCTCAAAAATCTATTTATAATTTACACATTTCTTTTAATTAATTAATTTACTAAAATCTAATAAATTGAATATAGATTCTAAATTATCACTTTACTCGCCGCACATTATTTCTCGGAATTTATTTATAATATTTTATATTATTTAGTATTTCGTTTGGAACACATTTCAAATTCAAATGTTTGAGTTACAACATAAAATAATGTAAAATTCTCTAGTCCGTATTCTATTCGATCATTATTTATTTTATGTGTTGATTCTTTGTATCAATATTTATTGATACTGGTTATATTTTATATGCAATTGGTTAATGTTTACTATAGTTTTTTCTTATGTCATAAATTAAAATGTAAGTAAAATATCACAAATATATAATATAATTTTTCATAAACAATTAAAGTCATATATTTATATATTAAATAATAAAATAATATTAACGATAATTAAAATGTGTAGTCACCAATTCACTTTTCCCCAAATTAGCCGCAATAGAAGAATGAATATTCTGCGCATCCAGTTCAATTTGCAAATTTGCAAATAACAAAATCGAACCGCGAGACACATTTGATATATGGCTAAAAAGACAAAAAAAAAAAATAAATTAGTTTAAATATTATTACCGTATTATTATTAGGTAAATTTAAATAAATGTTGTATCAAATCAAATTAAATATATTTATTTTATTACATTTTTTTTTTCATTCAAAATAATTTGGTACAATAAAAAACAAAAATGCAAGCAACAGCAAGAAAAGAACAACTACAACAACAACAACAATAAATGCTATAAAAAGATTTCTGTAACCGCGGCGTCACACAGACACAATCATATTTTTTCATTTTTTTTTTTTTTTTGCGTATGTGCGCATATAAATTATTAAAAAACTAAAAATCTATACCATCTTTTCCAATAAAATTAATGATTAAATAAATTGATAATTGTTGAGAAACAAATAAAATAAAAATAATTACAACAATTACAATATTTAAATAGGTTAATGTATAAAATAGAAATAAATGAGGAGCACCACCACCACCACCACCACCACCACCACCACCACCTCTACTTTTACTTACCCATCATTAACACAGGCAATGGAAAAAGAAAGTTAAAATTTATTGTAGGAATTTTTTAAACACACACTAACCAAACACTGTAGTAATAATGAATAGGGAAAAAAAAATTTAAATAATATTAAATATTAATATTCGGTTTATAAATTTAAAATAATAGATTATCTACTTTACATTAATTATTAACAATAAAATATAATTAAATGATTAAAATTCATAATCTATTTTTTTTTTCTTTCCCTATTTTTCATTTACTACGACGTGACACAAGCAAAACAAAAACTAGTAATGTAATAAAAATCGAAATTATAAATGCCACATAAAAAAAAATGATGACACATGAGAAAATAAAAAACAATTGAATTTATTTCGACTATATAAGAAATTCAAATTTTTTTTATTATTATCGTAATTTTATTTATAATTTAACGAAATTTCAAATTTAAAAATTTGCTCATTTTTGAAATTTATTCCAATAGATGTTGTCACTTATGCGTTCGTTTAATGATGATTTAATAATTTGATGCATTTTTATAGTAATGAAATTTGTGTACAAAATAAACTAAAATCTGTATTATTTAATATTTATTTAAATTTATGGTATTAGATAATCTTGAGTTTTAGCTTGTTATAATGGATTTGATTTGCTCGTAATGGTATGTTCCAGGCAAGACTGTTCGGATTTATGCACTATGTCATTATAGAATCAATCATACATGCCGCATAAACATGAATTCAAAGAAAAAATTACATTGACAAACATTCTGCTGACAAACAACAAACTTTAAAATTAAATAATAATAACTTTTTCGCAGTAAAAATGTTTCATATAGCTCTGTAACTGTTACACATAAATTTATGATTTGATAAATTTTTTTCTACAATTTGTAATTGTATTAAATTTTAACGATAGACTATTTTTATGTAATGCAGGATGAAAATAGGATTTGTTTACCTAAACGAAAAATTCACGCGATGTCGTAGTCTATATTTGCACTATATGATGGCTATGCCCATATGAAGCGTAACTATATACATCAATTATATGGTAATTTTAATCCAATATAATTTGCAGGTTAATTGATTTACAAATTCTTGTGATAATTTTTTGTCGGATGACCAAATGCATAAATAGTATTTATTTTTAAATTTAAATTTTACAATATATGAATGTGACAAAGCTAATTTTCGGATCGGATTTTTATTGTTCCACCATAAAAATTCTATGTGCGAGAACACAAACAAACCTATAATATGTGTTTTATAATAATTCCTAAAATTGTTGTTGTTATTTTCTAAGACATTCATTATACAGAGAAAGGCTACAACGTCATACATAACATATATATATTAAAAATAAATATTATATCTTATTATGCAATAGTAAGTTATGACAAATTAATTATTTATTGATTATATCATCTTCACATATTTGTGTACAAAATATATACGTTTTTACTAAATGTCATAAAAAAGCACATGATTAAAATATATTTGTAATAATATTAATAAGAAAAATAAAAAAAAAAAAAGGTTGATAATATAAATTGTAAAAAATAAAAAAATATGTATAAACAAATTAGTCTTCCACTTGATAAATAATAAGAAGAAAAAAGATACAGTACAGAAAACAGATAATAAAATACACAGAGTTAGAGGTAGAGGATGATTCAACACATATATTTTTAAAACTTTGAAAATTTACTACATTTTTGACAAAACACTTGGAAATAAAAAATAATCTTACACTCAACATTCTTTATAAATTTTGTTGGCATTACCAAGAAAAATCCATTTCTATAATCTATATGTAATTTAATAAAACTATACTGGAATTTTAATTCATCATATTTTTATCTTCATAAAAATGTGGCCACAAAATTTTGGCAAGAATATTCTCAAATGGATAACATCATAAAGAATAAAATATAGTCCTTACACAATAACGAAATCCTTAATCATTTAGATTCCTAAATAATAAAATTAATAATTTTATATTTAACAAGAATTTTTGTTCGTTTAACGCCCCAATTGTGAACTGTTCTTGTTATATAGTAGATCATCGTTTGCTGCAATTTTCTATCATAGTTATTGGGCGATCAATTTTAAATTTGAAGCGATAATTTATTATAGTCTTACTGAAATCCGTTTATATTTGATACAATCAACTTTTGCGTCTTGTTAACAAAATTAACGAAACATTATGTTATTATGTTGATGAACAAGAAGTTTACTCGGTGCAGCAAATCACGTTAAATCATCTCCCCATCGACGCTATAAATACACAGAACAAAAATGTGTTATTCGATGACCTTACCTTCAACTTATATTAGCATATGTACGAGGAGAGATAGTTAATTATCAATCATATCTGTGTATATTATATAATATAATATACTAAAATTGAAATTAATAAATAATTTACCTTTTTAATATTTAATATATTTATTATTTAAATTTGAATGCACATTGAAAAAATATTGATTTTTCTAAATTATAAAAATCAATAGATATTAATTTTTTTTTCCACGTTAATTATTATCAATATTTTATTTATAACATTTTTCTCATTTCATTAAACATTTTGTAAATGTATCCAATAACTAAAATGTGTTATATAGCGCGTGCAAAGAGATAATTTAGTAATACATTGTATTTGCCATTAAAATTAATACCAAATGCACTTGATGGTACATCCAATAATAAATAATATATAGATTATGTACTCGCAAGTTATATATAATAATTACGAAATTCATCTTTTTATTTTCAATTATAATTTTTATTATTGCGAAATTAAATTAATTTATTATTGCTTTATTATTGTTGTTACTTTGTTTTTGTTTGCCAAAGTAAAGTGCATGAATGTGTGAAATTTTATAATTATCAAGTTTTCTATCTATTTTCTAAAAATCAGATTTATGGTATTATATTATATTGTATATAAAATAGGTGTATGCATATGAAATGTTGGTTTTATTTGCAAGAAAACGTAATTTATTTCAATAATAGTATACAATTAAAGTATTGACTGCATCGTTAGCTATACGACTTTTCGTTTATCATAAATAATAAAATGATAACGTCAGCGTAAAACTCTTTGTTCACATTGAGATCAACTATATTTATATTCATCGATTCAATTTTTAACATCTATTTTTGTCAGTTGTGTTTTTGAAACGAATTTAAGCATAACTTTGGCCACCCTATACAATATTTATAGTATAACAATAGCATATCATTGGTCATATCTGATTACCGGCCATGCCGGCCATGTACAACAATTGTATTTTAATTAGTTCATAACAACTAGAGGTTCTGTTAAATTTTAGTATTTGGAGGCAACTGCCAGATGATGAAGTCATAATATATATATTTTATATAGACATGATATCGGATTTCGATACATCTATTATTTTATTTTAAATATACAATTGGATCGATGTGAAAACTGTTGGCTTACAAACATCTGTTTGTTTTACACCTCATTTGGTATTCGATATTTTTTATGGTGCGAATATATATGTTCGCTTGGCCGCTGTGGGTATGGGCATCACGGTTTTCAAATTGGAGGTTATAAAATTGCTATTGAAATTATGAAATCGGACATTTCAGGTGAAAATATTAGAATAATTAGCTATTTATGATTCGGCACAAAAACAAGACAACAAGACGATGGAAGTTGTTAAACGAATGTATTTTGCCATATATAATATATTAAATATTGTATAATTTGCAATGTGCAACGATGTCGTATAATTTTTTTTAGTCATTCGATGTTTCTTAATTTAAATTCATATCCATTTTACCACATTATGGATATTGCCAAAAGTCATTAGAAATTCTTTGAGGTGGGATGGGTTTTATCATAAGCTTCTACATCAACAATTGATTTAACGCATTCGTTTTCTTCAAATGTGAAAAAAACACTAATAGAACCTCTCAATATCTGGTAAAAATCTATATAGAAATTTTCAAAGCAATAAAAATCTATATGTTGTCTATGTGAACATTTATTGGCATACCGAATTTTAATGACATCTGTTTACCCTTCAAAACGCGACCCATATTCATTAGTTATCCGAACCAACCTTGCGCATTCTGCTGGCCAAATCTTTCATATGTATACAAATATATTTATAATATTACAATGATAATATTCAAATTACCATGGACAATATATAATAATAAAATAGATACAATGGTTAGAGAGAATATATATTCATAAATTTGAATACATATAATACAAAACCATGAATAAATTCTATGATTTATGAATTCCATCACATATTATTATTAGAATATTATTAGATAAATCGTGAGCATATTATTATTATTATTGTTATTTTAATCATTGTAATAATGATTATATTTTATAGATATTTATCTTTGAAAAAAATATTGTTTTTTTTAATTTTTTATGTTTTATGGTTTCATATGCAAATTATTATAGTTTTTAAAATTGTATATATTTTAATAATTATGTAATATAATTAAAAAAAAAAAATAAAAGAGAAGATTAATATAATATAAAACCAAATATGCAAATATAATTACTGGCGTTGCATAATATTCGGATATGAAATGAAAAAAAATTTATTTTAATTGTATTTATATCGAAATTTTTCAGTTTTCTTGACACACATATATTAAATTTAAATTATTATAATTTCTGTGTGTGCGTGTGTAATATAAAAATATATTATTATAAATAATATTAAATGCATCTTTTTATGTATTTGTATAAAATATTGAGTATGTTAAAAAATCTGCTAATAATACAAAAACATATATACGGCGAAGAAGGTGAAGGTTATCACATATCAATTAAAATAATTTATAAATAACATATAATATATGAAATGATTATTATTCGCTGATTTTAAAATCATTTAAAATGTTAAATGATTAATATTAATTTATATATATTGTATATAACCTTAACAATGAACCTCCTCTACACTCTATAAATATATCGAGCAATTGCTATATTCAGAAATATTTCTATATTGTAAAAAATTGTTAAAAATAAATTATTAATAAATTATTTTATTATACATTAATTAATGTTAAATCTATTTTTATACTCAATGTATGAATCACATGATATAATTCGCGTTGAGCAGATCGAAAACAAACTATAACTTATATAGTTTATTCTGTTACCTAACAATTACTTTAACTTGATTTAATGTTCAGCGTTCAGATATATTTTACAGAATTTTTTGCAATAGTATATATTTTATAAATCATTAACATTAAAATCACATACAAATTGCTATACTTTAAATTTATTCTTATAATTTTTATTGGTAATATGTTTTAAATAATTTTAACAAGACTTTTTGATTATGGATACGTTTTATACATTTGATCATAAATTGATTATTTATTTATTTCATCAGTTTGATCCACATATTACCGATATATATATATATATGGTACACTTGCAAGACATACACAGAATATATATACAGGGTGTCCCAATTATCGACGGCATTACGAAAACACTAGATTCTCTGGGTCATTTTGCGTCGAAAATATCATATAACATTTTGGCCGATTCGACTTCGGTACCAAGTTACACGCAAATAACCAAATTTTCAATCAGACCATGTTTTGCACTCTACTGGGATCAATATCTCAATAACTAATTAACCGATTTTAAATTTTTGATACACTATTAGCATTAGCATACCGAGATCTTTAATTTGACGTTAAGATAAGGCAATTCGGACATGTGGTTATCGAGATACTTACAGGAATGTTGACAATTTGATGAACGCCATTTTTCTTTTTGAAAGTTTGTTCAAGCATAAGTTGAAAAATCATGATGAAAAAATTTTTTCGGTATAAATTTAAAAACTTGCCACATTCATAAGCTTTCGTTTAAGCTATAACATTACGATAGGTCTCAACTGGTTCCAAAGATATACACAAATAACTACAACGATGTAGGCATAAAATTGATTTTCGCTATGGAAAAATTTTATCTTTTTTTGGTTTTTTCCAAAACCAACAATATGGACGTGACAGATAATTGATTCCATACACTCCTATGCATTCACACAAACCTTCACGCACACACAAACGATCTCACACACAAGGCCTACTCACATAAACCCACGAAAGCACACGCACGCATATCACCACAGTTTTAAACAAACAAAGTCTAAAGTAATTGTTGAAAATGTGCTCCTTCAGCTCGAATACATATGCAACAATGCTTTTAAATAGATCGAATCAATCTAAGTGTTTGTTGTGACTTGTGGCGAAATTCTTGGATACAGTCTTCAGTACGTTGAATCAACTCTTCACGTGAATTAATCACAGTTGCAAAGACTTTTTCTTCAAGGCAACCCCATAAATCGAAATCCAACGGATTTAATTCTGGAGAACGTGGCCACCAGCTAATGGGCCCACCTCTGACAATCCATCTTTGAACGAGTGCAGATGTGGTTTCAACATGATGGTGGCCCAGCGCACTATGGAGGGAATGTTAGATTCTGACTGGGCGCAAACTTTTATCAAAGATGGATTGGCAGAGGTGGGCCCATAAGATGGTCGTCAAGCTCTCCAGACTTAAATCCATTGGATTTCTATTTATGGAGTTGCCTTAAAGAAAAGAATATGCAACTGTGATTAATTCACGTGAAGAGTTAATTCAGCTTATTGAAAACTGTATTCAAGACCTTCGCCACAAGCAACAGCAAACACTTAGATTGGTTCCGTCTATTGAAAAGCATTGTTGCATATGTATTCGAGCTGAAGGAGCACATTTTCAACAATTACTTTAGGCTTTGTTTGTTTAAAACTGTGGTGATATGCGTGAGTGTGCTTTTGTGGGTTTATGTGTGTGGGCCTTTGTGTGTGAGATCGTTTGTGTGTGCGTGATGGTTTGTGTGAATGCATAGGAGTGTATGAAATAAATTATCTATCACGTCCGTATTGTTGGTTCTGGATAAAACCAAAAAAAGGTAAAATTTTCCATAGCGAAAATCAATTTTATGCCTACATCGTTGTAGTTATTTGTGTATATCTTTGGAACCAGTTGAGACCTATCGTAATGTTATAGCTTAAACGAAAGCTTATGAATGTGGCAAGTTTTTAAACTTATACCGAAAAAATTTTTTCATCATGATTTTTCGACTTATGCTTGAACAAACTTTCAAAAAGAAAAATGGCGTTCATCAAATTGTCAACATTCCTGTAAGTATCTCAATTACACACATGTCCGAATTGCCTTATCTTAACGTCAAATTAAAGATCTCGGTATGCTAATGCTAATAGTGTATCAAAAATTTAAAATCGGTTAATTAGTTATTGAGATATTGATCCCAGTAGAGTGCAAAACATGGTCTGATTGAAAATTTGGTTATTTGCGTGTAACTTGGTACCGAAGTCGAATCGGCCAAAATGTTATATGATATTTTCGATGCAAAATGACCCAGAGAATCTAGTGTTTTCGTATTGCCGTCGATAATTGGGACACCCTGTATATTTAAATTGTTAAATTGTTGATAAAAAAATTGTCCTATATGAAATCCTTAATACATAGATTAACACATTTTAAATTAATACTTTCATTTGGGTAAGTGTTGTATATGGATTGGAATGTAAACACTGAAAATGTTTCGATAATTATCAGGTATTTGATTAGAATGTATTCCAATGGTGGTATCAAATTCGGGATAGCTATCGATGCGTTTTTTCAAACATCACATAATCCATAAATGTCTCCGCTGTACTATATTCACTACTGTACTATACTCATAAAAGCAAAATGCTGCTATCAAATTCGGAAAATTAATCATTGCCTTATATGGATTTCGAATGAAGTATATATTTATCAATATATAATAATAGAAAAATTGCAATCAGACATTGCCCATAAATTCGCATTAAAATTAATATTTTTAAATTTTTATACACCATATATTGTTTTACATAAGAAAATAAAGAAATTCCTCAACAAAATATCTGCATGGCTCACGCAATCATATCGCTATGGGATGTGAAAACAGACCACAAATGTGTCGGACAACGAAAAACATCGTACACATATAGATGTGTAAATGATATTTAAAATTTAAAGTTATAGAGTCAGAAACATAACAATGATTTTAAGATTTTTGAATAATTATAATTTCTTCTATATAATAGTAAATTCCTTCCTATATAATAAATATTAAATTTTATTATAATTATGTTTCTCTAAATCTATAAATAACAACAGCAATAATTTAATATTGTCTATTATTATTATTATTATTATTATTATTATTATTAATAGCACCGCATTATACTTGAGTTGAGTGTGTCACTACACTGCATAGTTCTATTTATAAACTATAATTTATTTATATAATATATGTTATGGCATATTATTATACATAATTTTTGTACTTTGTATATTCAAAATATAATACAATAGGCGCATTAATATACAAATACAAAATATCAAAAACATATAAATATATACGGACGACTAATTTCACTCATTAATTAGAGACAGACTATTTTTTTTATATGTATTGTTAAAAAAGTGAAACTAAATTCGATAAATAATTAGTCGGATGATATCCTTAGTTTTATATATATTCATTATACCGCAGAGTTGATAATTAATTTGTATACAACTGTGAAACAATCAGTGGCGAAGACTGACAAATAACATTCAGTTCAAATTTGGGTGTTCAGCTAAACTAAATTTTCTGGAAAATCGAATTTTATGAATTAGCATCGCTTTTAATTACCGCCTATATTTTTAACGGATTACCATTATTGTGTACATAATTACAAATTGCAAATCAATTTCCATAATCTTTGATAAAAGTGAATTTTAAAATCGATTCATGCTTTCAAAAAATATAACCCATTTTCCAATCGATGGCAGAGATAATTTAAAGAAATTTGTGGTACTACATAAAGTGGGTAATGGTGCAAAAAATTTATACAGTACCAATATTTCATACAAAATTTCGTTGACATCAAATGGAAAATCGGTCATATTTTTTGAACGCGTGAATCGATTTTAAAAATCTGTTATATGAAAAATTATGGAAATTGCATATAATTAGAAATTCTGAAATTGGAAATTCGTTAAAACTATGACCCCTAATTCGCAAAAAAAGATGATAAATCTTAAAAGTTGATTTTCCGTAAAATTCAGTAATTTTTTCATAATATAGTCCGCTTTCAACTCGGCTACCAAAAAAATATAGTGTGTACTGCAATGTGAAAACATTTTTTCACGCCTAGTCACTGAAAACAATTAATTCTAATGTACGTATAATGTACAAGTAGCGTATAATTTAAATACATAACACTTTTATATTATCATTAGGTATAAATAATTAAATATAAAGATAAATGTATGAAGATAATTCAATAATTACTCAATGAATGATATTATAACAACAATAACATTTGATGAACATTTCATGATTAAAGCATATTTAAATACTATTTGTTTATGAATACGTTTATCATTATTATTCAATCACAATTATATTTACTAAATGTAAATTGAATATATTTTAGGTTTTGCAACTAAAAAAGGATATTATTGTAATGGTATTTGTGTTAATTAAATTAATCACAATGGCCCATAATCACCCATATAAAAATAATGGAATTATAAAAACATCTATCTGTCGTTAATTACAGTACAATTGGTAAATTGTTATTATATACTTCCGTGCGGCGTAATTTACCAACTTGGTTGTACTGAAGTTTATTAGATGACATAAGCTCCAATTGGAGCAATATATGGCTTAGAAAAAATAAGAAATATTTGTGTTAATTATAACAATATAGAAATAGTATATTTTTTTTATATATATAATTTCTGTCAAAGCATTTGATGTTTTGCTTTACTCTTTGATAATATATATATAATATTTATATTATGCAGCTGATTGTAGGTTAAGAATTAATTTATTTTTCATATATGAAAAGTGTATATTCATTTTTTAATAGATCATTAAAATATATGCTAAATAAATATATGTGTGCGACCTTATTTTATGTAAATAATTTATATATTTTTATTGTATATGTTTATACAAAGTGAGCAATGCCTATATACGTAAACGAGAGTTGTTCGATACATTTCCTGTAACTATACATCTATAGTTACCATAAAATTTAAAATTTATACGGTTACCATTAGAAACAACGCATTCTTTTTAATAAGCATAATGCAAATTTTCAATGCAATCGATCAAGTACTTTATTATTTACAAACAATTTGATAAGGTCATGTTTGAATAATTCAGCAAAATGGATAAATTACAAGTTCGTGGTGCAATTTATTACCTTTTTTTTTTGAAAGGGTTACCAGCGACATATATTAAAAATAATATAGATAATACATTGCGTAGTTCATCACCATCATACAAAGCCGCATTCGTTTTTGGGTAGCTGAATTTAAACGTGATTGTACGACTGTAAAGGATGAACAAAGATGCGTAGAAGGCCAACATCCATAAGAAAAGTACATGATGCAGTGACAAATGATTGTCGAAAAAAAAATTCGAGAGCTTGCTTAGATGTTCAAAATATGAAATGATAGTATTAGTAGAATATTTCATGGGGCATTTAATATAGAAAAGCTATGTGCAAGATGGGTGCCGCACGTTTGTTATTACCACATTACCACAAAAGATAATTCGTTGGCGGCACGTTGTGAGAAGCTTTTGGTTATACATCAGCGTAATCGAAAAAAGTTTTTGCAGCGATTCATAACTGTTGATGAGACATGGATCCATAACTACATACATAAAGGAAATAAAATGAATAGAAGAAGCAGCTAGAAGTGCATCAAAGAAGATAAAACCGAAAAAATCTGCAGGAAAGATTATGGCCACTGTTTTTTAGGATTCACATGGTATTCATTCATTCATTGATTATCTTACAAAAGAAAATACAATAAATAGTGAATATTATTGTACATTATTGACGCGGCGCGATTGGATGACGAAATTAAAATAAAACGAGAACATTTAGCAAAGAAAAAAGTGCTTTTTCATCAAGATATAACGCACCGTCACACACACACACACACCGGGTTTAACTGCAGCAAAATTGAATGAATTACGCTACACGAATTGCTCCACATCCACCATACAGTTCAGATTTAGCTCATAGTAATTTTGTTCCTGTTGCCAAATCTAAACAAATGGCTTGCTGTAAAAAGAATCACGTCAAATGAACAGCGGTTATCGTTGAAACTGAAGCATCATTTTTAGGATTGGAAACATCGTATTTTATAGACGAAATTAAAAAACTTGAAAAACGTTTGATGAAGTGTTATTGTTAGTTAGAAGACAACTATGTAGAAAAATGTAGAAACATTTTTCCTAAAAAAAACGGTTTTTTAATATGAATACAGGAAATATCGTATATATGTAAATTGGATTAGATTAGATTAGATTAGAGAATATGGTTATGTAAAAGTGTATAACGCAACTGTAGCCCATTGAATAATTGTTCATTAACCTTACTCTTACTCAGAGCTATATACCAACCCTTAACTTACTCTCTAACAACTCGTTATACTTTCTCCTACATATTATTATTATTAGATATGTTCCTGACGAATTCATTGTTATTATTATTATTATTACTACATAAGAATTTAAAACTGCAAAAATATATTATTACACACGAATTACCACAAAAAATTTATAATATTTTTCCGTTTTTATAATTTATTTTACTGATTACATACACTTTTAATTAAAACATTATTAATTTTAATCGTATAACCATAGAATAAAACAAAAAAATATATTTCTAAACTAAACAAAAAATGAAATATACATCTATGACGCAGTGATAAAAAATAAAAACCGAATACAATTAGGTCATTTTCACATACAATAAGAATTTATAACTTTATCACACATTTCCGTTGATATAAATACAAAAAAACATAAAAAAAATATAATACGATAAAATAGAAAAATACTAAATTAAAATATTATAATTAAACGAATAAAAAATATATCATATATAATTTCAATTTTAAATTTAAATACATCATTTTTATTGTAGCAATTAATTAAATTAACAATAAAATATTATTTTTTCTATATGATTTTAGATTATGTTAAATTTAAAACACAAAACATTATTATATTGTCAATTATTATAAAACACAAATAATATATATAAATATAACGAATCAATTGGATTGAATTGAGCTGAGATTATTATGGGACCAAATTATGATCCTGATTTGGATCCATTAATAGTAAATGAAATACCAACAAAAGGAATTGCAATAAATAAACGAGAACATCGAATAAATTATGTGGACAATAATTCACGTTTACGCTTAGGCGTACTGACAATATGTTTATTCTTATTTATTTACGTTTGCTTTATGTTTGGAACATGGGCCGATGATCAGCGGCCACAAATAATTGTAAATGTACCGCCAATTGATGAAAATTTACCGGGACCAAAAGGTAATTATAAATTATAAATATTATATTACATATAAAAACTATTGTAGAATTTTGCAAATTGAAATTGAACCATATTTCCATATTTATAATTGTGTTTCATTTAAAATTCGGTTTGTGTAATGCATGTAATGTTGTTGTTGTTTATTTTTATTTTTTTTTAATATGTATAAAAGGATTATAATTATTTAATTATAGTTGCAGTAAGTAGTAGTAGTAGTAGTAGTAGTAGCAGTAGTAATATAAATACCTATATATAAATTCTTTATAAAATATTAATATCATATGATGATAAGGTTTATTAAATTAAATTCCTTTGGGGGAAATGTCGCATTTATAATATAATTTATTCATTTTTGTTAAATATTTTTATAACAATATTAAAATATCACGCAACCACAACAAGAAATTTATCATATCTGGTTTTATACGTGACGCCAGGTATTACAATTCGATCTAATGTAAAAGTATATACAGATGTTTTTAAATAAAATCATCATTTTAGCGGATAGAAAAACCTGTGATTTAAAACAAAGGCAAAGAGCGTAATCAAGTTGTTTTCTATTATATCAATATATAAACTTAAATATTTTAAGGGTTATTATCTCCTCTGAAATATTTCTAATACAAATAGATAGATAAGTACAAGATCAAAGCCATTTCCCCACTAGTGCCTCATATTTCCATTACCGTTTCTCTTATATCATAGTATTAATATTTACTAAATTTCAAAATTAAATAATTTAAGAAATGTGTACTAAAGACGTTCAGGCAATGGCGAAGGCTAAGAAGTAGCATTCAGTTTTCAATATCACTATATTTTTCTTACAACCAAATTAAAGTAAATTGTGAAAAAAATGTGGCTAATTTTTGCCGAAAATCGACATTTATGAATTATCATCTTTTTTAATTACGCGTCATATTTTTAACGGATTACCATTACCATTATAATCAATTTCCAATCTTTCATAGAAGAGATTTTTGAAATCGATACACACATTCGAAAGATATGATCGATTTACCAAACGATGGCAGAGAAAATTTAAAGAAATTTGTGATACTGTATAAAATGGGTAATCGTGCAAAAAATTTATACAGTACCATTATTACATAGAAAATTTCAATGACATCAAAAAACCCGTCATATCTTTTGAACGTGTTAATCGATTTTAAAAATCTGTTCTACGAAAGATTGGAAATTGATTATAATATTTGTATACAAAATTGGAAATCCGTTAAAACTATGGCCTGTGTAATTCAAAAAGATGATAATATTTAAAAGTCGATTTTCCGGTAAATTTATTAAGTGGACATTCCATTTTTTTTTTTCATAATATAGTCTACTTTCAATTCATCTACCAGAAAAATATAATGATATTGCAATCGATTTTTTCACGCTTCGCCACTGCCTTTAGATATAGGGAACAGTGTGATAGAACACCCCAACCAACCATAAAATTAATGTATAGTACCTCAGTTTTAATGCATTGCGTACATAAACTTTTTCTCATTGGTTTACCATTAGCGCAATGTTTTTGTTGTTGTTGTTGAAGAATACACATCGGACATGTGAGTGAAATAATACATCTGTTTTATAAATTCTTAAAGTGACTAATGCTAATTAATTTTGTATATATAACGAAACAAATTATTCATTAAAATTACAAAAAGATTAGAAAAATATCGTGCTTTGTATTAGTACATATTTTGTTATTCGCATCAATCTTAATTAAATTAAATTGTTACCAATACTATGTCTATACTGACTTGGAGTATATGTAGGCAAGGGTATTTTTGGTCCGGTTGAAAAATGGTAAATCAAAACTAAGAATTCACTTTATGTTTTTTTATCATTTTATTTACAAAAAAAAAAACCGTATATGTTTGGGTGACGAAATCTTAATGGCAGTGTTTTCTAAATCTCATCATATGGTAATTTTACACTTAAACATATATCAGAACAATACAACAGATCAAATCGTTCAATTGCGGTTGATCACACCCAATTCAAAGTGCGCATATATTATTACGATAATTATATTGTTCTTTGTAAATTCTTCTTGCGCGCACGGTTAAGAATATAAATTTTGATAATGATGTCAAATCGCAATTGTCCATACGTCTATACGTTTTATGATCGTGATCTAAACATAAGGTTACTTGCTTGAATGATGGCAAATATGGTTATAGCTATAAATGAGCAGTAAACTATACAATATTATAATGAATAACAATATTTCATGTTATTGTATTTTTATAATTATTACTCTAAATAATAATGATATTTACATGAAAAACTTTATTTATATTGCTTGCATGTAACGTCGCATCGAATTTGGTAATATAAAATGGCTTATTTACATTATTAATATTACTATAATTAAAATAGAAATACAATACCCTCTATCTGGCTGTCTATATTTTATACACATAGCCGCATTATTGTATAACAATCGATAAATATATTTAAATAAAATATAATATGAAATGAAATATTTCAATTAAAAATTTAAGAATTTTTTTCATTGTTTCTTATTATTTATAATAAAAATCAATATAGAAATATTGGAATCAGTATCATTACATAAATTTCGGGCTTATAAATTTTTGATTAAGTACACGCACGCAGATAGTAATATTAAATACATATCGAAGAGGAATATAAATAATATAAATGTATGGGCAACGTAAGGGAATAAAAAAAGTAGACACATTAAAGATTTATATGGAAAAAAAAGTTATTATTTCGTCTATCGAATAACGAATGAAATAATTCAGTTAAAAGTTAATGTACACAGAACACAAAACAATGATAGAAAATACTTTGGAAAAACTTCGTAGAAATATATAAAGATTACATCTTAAAATAGTGAAAGTTTATTGTTTATTCTCACGAACTATAGTTCGTCTACAAAAGATTGCGGCCAATACTGATTGTAATTAGGATGCTGATAGTATCACATCATTCTCGATTTTGTTAATATTCACTATCCTCTTGTGTGGTCCATTTATGACATTATATTTGAGGTGATACACGCATATATCGGTGCTGATAAAATTCCATTGCGTTCCATTCAATTAATTACTTCCAATCAAATTACATTTATTGTAGCAGTTTTTTTTTAATATATGAAATGCCAAATTTTGTGATTTTATTTCGCTAGCGCAAACTGTTTTTCTCCTGATCAATGCAATTTTAGAGCTAAATACTAAAATTGCTAACTACATCATCGGCATTACTAAAAAAGGATATATATATCACAATAAATTACCATTCCAGAGGTATCCATTAGATGTCGAAGGATATTATTTGGCTATCTCAAATATATCACTAATCCCGAATGCGATACTTTTATACATACGTTCGTGCGAGACACATTTTTAATTTGTGTACTAGATGTCTTATCGACATTGCGTTGACATCGGATTATATTTTTGTGATGTACCAGATGTATTATCGCAGCCCAGACGTAAAAAAAGGTGTAATTAATTTATTAATTATATTTAATCTAAAGTGTAACACAAATTTGTTATCTCTCTCAATTATAAAATATAAATAAATAAATACATGTTCGCGTCATTCGCCAGATAATTGATAAGAAATATTTATTTCTGTTCTTATATTATCATTTAAAAAAGAATATTTATTCAAACCAAAAAAATTGAAATAAAAATTAATTAATTCAGATTATTAAAGGATGTTCAAAGGACAAAATGATAAAATAATATTTTTTTATATATAATCAAGGTTAAGTTATTATATGTGTGTGTGTGTGTTTATGTACAATTTTATACTAATTTTAATTATTTTATTATTTAAGATTTTTTTGGCGTTTGATGGCTTAAATTAATTCAATCTCAGTATACCATTTATAATATCATACTGTGTGTGTGTGTGTGGCTATATATGTAAAATATTAGTCTATATGTATAAAAGATATTGAAGTCGGAAGTTGTAATGATCTGTTAATAAATTATATACACCCTTAGAATTATTTATCGTATGTAAAATGAATTAAGGATATTTAAAAGCTAACCACTCCGTTAAAATTGTGATGGTGGGCGATTTGTGCGATAACTAAATTTTATGATACACATATACATTCATATATACAAAAGAAAATTTATGAAATTCAAACAATTACATTATGTGTCTATAGAATATTGATTTAACAATACTTACACGGACTACACACATATTAAACATATCTATATCTATATCTATACCTATATATCTATATATATATATGTAAATTATGTTTCCAAATAAAGTTTCCATAAATTTTACAACTTCCAACTTTGATAAACGCATGTATATATTAAACATATATAGATTTCCAACAAACAATTGTTACTACAATATCATCAAATTACAACTATACAACAGTGCCAACAGGATATTTAGTATGGAATCCAGAATGTCAAATGCCGGCACTAGATCCGTTAGCCAAAGATGTTATGAAATTATTTAAACAAGAAAAATATGAAGAATGTTCCACAACTAAACCGTTGACAAGTATCCGCCGGAATTATACAACAGATTCAGCATATTTAGTATTTGAAGATAAATTAAAATTGTCGTATATGGTTAAAAATAAAAAATTAGACTGTTGTTATCAGGAAATAAATCGAAGTGGTGATGGAAAACATGCAGATGATAAATTTAGGTAAATTTTTAAATTACTATATAATATTGCACAATGTTACACAATATATAATAAAATGATTTATTTGTATTTATTTTTTTCTTGTTACTTAATATACGCCGGGGCGTGCGGACGCAGTCTTTCGAATTGCATACAATTTCAAAAAACGGTTGAATTAAAAGGAAAAATTGAATTTATTTTAGTAAAATGTAAAAGTGGTGATAAAAATGTGTACACAAATGCACATGCAATTGCAAGAAATCGAACAATTATTCGTAATAAATTGATAGAAAATCAAAAAAAATATGATAATAAAAAACGACGACCATTAAGTATTTTAATGTTATCAATTGATAGTATTTCACGTTTAAATTTATTACGTGCTATGCCAATAACGGCACAACATTTATATAATACCGGTTGGTTTGAACTTCAAGGATATAATAAAGTAAGTATTGATCTATATATAGATATATTTTTAAATCTACTATCAAACAAACAACTGATTGTGGGCCCACATTCATTGTGTGACATTTACCAGTGACAAATCGATCCAATGGAATAATATTCAAAAGAATTTCTAGAGCAATCAAATAAAACGTTGTATTTATGCCAGTTATTTTTAAATCGAATTTAATCATACAATAGAACTTTATAATCATTATTTATGATTTTCTGTCAAAGGATGTTATGAATCATCTGGATTACTTTATAATTACTTTATAATTAAATCTAGTACTCTTATGTAGTGGTCACAAACGATGCATTATAGCAACCGCCTATATTTTCATTTGTATCTACAGTGAACACTTTGAGTTATATAGATCGTGAGTGTACTTTTTTAATTCCGGACGCATGCGAATAATTATAAATTTTTGTAAAACTACTAATAAAAAATAATATTTTTATTTTATTGCACTTATATATTTCAGATCGATGATAATACATATCCAAATTTAATGGCAATATTAGTTGGATATAATAGTAGTTTAGCGTACAATCAATGTCAACCAACAAAACCTGGTAAATTAGAACAATGTCCATTTGTGTGGGAACATTTTCGTGACAGTGGTTATGTGACCGCATATGGTGAAGATGAGGCATCGATAAGTACATTTAATTATCATAAAACTGGATTTATAAAACAACCAACCGATTTCTATATGAGACCATTTATGTTGGCTGCCGAAAAACATTTACACATTAAACGTAAACATAGTTTAACATTTTGTTTAGGCTATAAACATTCGGCCGATCACATTTATGATTATGCATTAGATTTTGTAAGTGCCTATAAAAATGATCCATATTTTGCATTATTTTGGGCAAATACATTTAGTCATAATGATATCAGTGATCCGTCATCAATGGATTTAAAAATGAAAAAATATGTTGATCAATTGGAGGTGCGCGGAATACTTAATAATAGTATGGTTGTATTTTTCAGTGATCATGGTATACGCTTCGGACCGGTCAGACATTTAGTAACCGGTTGGTTAGAAGAACGTTTACCATTTATATTTATATGGTTACCGAAATGGTTTAAATTGGAACATCCGGAAATTGTGGAGGCATTGAAAATTAATCGTAATCGTTTAACAAATCCATACGATTTACATATGACATTAAAACATGTATTAGAATTATCGGGTCGTGTTAATAATCTACCAAAATCTTTAAGTTGTCCAAATTGTCAAAGTATATTCAAAGAAATGCCATGGTATCGTTCATGTAATAGCACTGCAATTGCTGCCCATTGGTGTACATGTTCACCATATAAAAATATTGATAAAAATACACCAATTGTTATAGATGCCGTTAAATTTGTTATAAATCATATAAATACCGAATTATCGACGTATGCAAATGGTACCAAAAATCAATGTGCTGAACTTAAATATAAGACAATATCGTATGCAAGAAAAGCAGAGTTTAGATATAACGATAATAATACAGACGAACAGATTACGCAACGCCATCAGGAATCATATGATGATTATATGTTTGTATTTGAAGCGGCACCAAGCAATGGCTGGTTTGAATCAACCGTACGCCATTATTTAGATACGAAACAATTTGAAATTACCGGTTCTGTAAGCCGTCTGGACATGTACGGAAGTCAAAGTGGATGCATGAAAATTGACTATTTAAAGAAATTTTGCTACTGTAATAAAATACATAATAATTAATTTATATATTTAAACACCATTTGTATATATTGCACTATATCATTCTATATTTATATTTGTATGCATTTCTTTTTCATGTCTAAAACGCGGACGAATTGGACGATATCATATCAAAAAAAACAAAAACAAAAAAAGGTAAATTTTTAAGTGTCATTCAGAATTACATAAGTAATATTTGGTTCAATTTGTTTGGAAAATAACGTGTTCGTTGGAATTAATTTTAATATTTCTGTATTCGTTTTAATCTTTCATACATTATATATACGCAATAATAATTTATATGATTTTAAATTGATAATAAAATATAACCTTATCCACTTATTTTTTAGTTTTTGGAAAAAATACAAAGTTAAAAAGTTATAAAATTGAAAAGTCAGTAGTGTTCCCACACTATAGGCCATTCTATATTATAACCATTAGATCCGCGGCAGATGAGTGTAAGGAATGGTCCTTCATTTTAGTCATTTATAATATCACATATCTATCGCATTATCATTTGTACTTTAATTACCTCATAGGTATTTCGGAACAACTTTAAATCGCTGTTCAAATTGGATACGTTTTATGGCTATACTTTTATTGAAATTTACTGTATATTCTTATTTTATTTTTAAAATGCTCAACTTTGCGTATAGGGTATTTCTATTGTTTTCGAAACCGATGGAATATTTCTAATCTGATCTATTGTCAGCCTCTATATGGCGAATATTATGTAAACTGAATACTATTTCTCAGGACTATCTACACACACACACGTGTATACGTATTACTATTTTTAAAAATATACTGATAATACACTGGATAGTAAAACATCTCAAAACGTTTTGAGGCGTGTATTTAAATAATAAGAAAGAAAAAAAACGCCATTAATATATCGATTTTACATTTCCAATTTTACAATTTTTATTTATTTACATTTATTTCATTTATAGGATGTTTTCTATTGTGTAATAGAAGTTATAAGTTGAATAAAACCAAAATTATTCATATTTTTCACCGCATTCACTTTTATTTATAAGTTTGGCGAACTTCGTTAATTTTTTTTTTTTTTGACCAAAGTGTTGAAGTTGTTAAACACCATTTCCATGACATGGCATGTTAATGTAAAATTAGTGATAAATTTAAAGTTCAATCACGATAAATAAAACACCCGCCAATATATACAATGTCCAAAGACTGTATTAACGTTTGTGTAGGCATTAATATTATTTTTGTTAATTAATTTGATTAACACATGAGTTAATTTTATTTAATGAATTCACATTCATGTATATGGTAACGACGTAAATATTTTAAATAATTTAAATATGTACCTATAAATGTAATACAACGACATTCACTCACAGAGTATATACAAACATTACTAACTAAATTAAGTATATGTATTACGCTTATTTTGGTGTTACGACGAGATGATAAATTATAATATGTATATAGTTGTTGATGTTAATAAATAGTATATATATTGTATTAATATGAAACAACTTTGGCTACATGCATTTCTTAAAAAATAAAGTGATTAGTGAAAGTTTATATTCAAACATTTTAAATCTATATGTCATTAATACAGACACCTGCAGATTATCATTAAATTTTAAAATAAATATTAATAACTAAATATAAATTTCGGTAATTGATAAATTGATAATGTACTCAATTTTTGGTATTTTACTATTTAAATTAAAATTCGGTCGCCTCAACATTGACACAAATAATAATTGAAATTATTATTTGATTCTTAAAATTTAATATTTTCTGCATTGTAAATAAATAAAATAATACAACAATTATGAATGATTATAAATTCCAGCCTAGAATTCACCTATAACTATAATATGATCATCTTCTATAGATAAACATAATACCAATCATTATCTTATCAGGAAAAAAAATTATCTTATCTAATTTGCATATGGATACGTTATGTTTTTGCTAAAAATAATCAAATAATGAGTTACTTAAACTATTAAAAATTCGAAATTTATCTAAAGTGTTTAATTGAACTTGTTCCTTTTATCCGGTTAGCATCGCGGAAATGGCAAGATAAAAAAACCGTATCTGAATAGGTTTTACATTGAATACGTTATATGTTACGTAAATCGCAAACATTTAACCAAAATGCTGATGGTGGAAATGTCAGTAGCAAAATCTATCATCTCGCAAGTTACTATTTTGATATGAATTAATTTTTATTAATTAAAATGTATATATGTCAACAATAAAATATGTGATAGTAAAATAATAGTAGTATAGAGTAGTCAGTGATGAAGGCAGGACGATTATTTATAGTTTCTCACGTCGAGAAAGATTATCTTCGCTAGTAACAATTTGTACGTAATTTGAAAAATGAGGAAAATTTTCGTGGAAAAAATCCACATATTTTCCATGGAAAAGATATTTTGAAATTTGTCCAAAGAATGTCCACAAATTTTCCACTTAATATAATAGTATTTTATTTAGGTCAATTGAAATCTTTAGATTGTCAGGGTATAATATATGTCCAACATATATCCGCGCGGTATTGTATTCATAATTTATTTCACCAATTAACCAAGACAGTAGTTCAAATTTTGCTATATTTCGCTTATCTATAGATATAATCCTCACTCTTTTGAATTTATTTTCATAATTTGTAAAAAACACACAGCAACTCAAATCGATATATTTCCGAGTAATTTTGTATGACTTTTCATGGATTTTATCCGCAGTTTTTTTTTTTTCTTGTTAATTATATTACAAGAAAAAGTGCACAATCGATGAATTTTTGCAATCGTTCGGGCAGCATATTCATTTCGTGCTCATAAAACTTTTGGTCTATCGGTAAAAAAAAAACTGAATCAAACCGCAATTTAGCGTCATCGTTTTAAGAAAATTTATTCTCCTAATACGGACAATTCACAGGTATAATTTGTTAAAATATATTTACAATCCAAAGATATTTGGATTGTAAAACCGTGGATCTGCTCACAAAAAATTTGAATATAAATTCTATGGATATTCTGTGGAATAATATGACAATGAGAAATACTTCTAAGGAGAATCCGCAGAAATTATCATCGAAAATATACGCGGATAATCCAAGGATATTATTTATAAAAATCTATGGACAGCGTTGCACTCATCATATAAAATTCCAGTGGACATACGTAAGAAAACCATAGATATTTCCTCGGATTGAAAGCACGGACTACTACATATAATGCGGAAAATTTTCGGACAAACTAGAAACTGTGTTACTAGGGTTCGCATAGATACCGCATCGCTAAATTAAATTGTTCTTAAAATCAAAACCCAAAATATAAGAATTTAACATATAAAAAGGTATTTTATGTATATAGAATTTATCTGCGCTATTGATAATATTTTGAAAATGTTAGTAAATATATGAGTTTTTTTTTTTTTTTCATATGGTATTATTTTGACATCAATTAATAATATACAATATTATAATTACAAATTATAGTTAGTATATAATAATGATGATGATACCCCAAATGATACTTAATAATGCATATTGATATTGACAACATATGAATTATTTATAATAAAAGTGTCACTATAATTATGTGAGAGTATCTCCTGTAAAATGTACATATAATTATATAATTATTAACTATTTTAATTCATTAATGTCAACTCAAATCCCAAAATTATGTATTACAGCGTGTCTGTTCTAGGCTTTGTAATATCGATGTACACATCATTGTATTTGCTATTATATAATAAATTAATTAAATTGATTATAATAATTAATATTATAAAACAAATAATAAATGGTAAATGACATTTAATATATAATTAGTATTTTAGTATATATAAAATATATAAATTATCTGTGATTTAAGTTTTAAGTTAATTAGACCGATAAAATATGTATAAGTTCTTTTCCGGTTTTTTTTTTATCAAAATATTTAATTACATTTGTAGGAAGTGGCATATAAATATCAAAAAAATTTGTAATTTATACAATGTTTAAATAAAAATATATATACAATTTAATAAATTATTGTTTTAAATTTATATTTTTAAGTATTATTATGATTATCATGTATTTAAAATTTTATTTTGGGAATGTGTGGCAAAGATATATCGAAATATTGTATATCATATGAAAATATCAAATACAAACAATTCTTCAAAGATCAGATAATGTCACCGATGACGAAGTAACCCAGTGAATTATTCCACTGTGAAATGCCATCGAAAACATGTTAACAATTTCATTTAATGCAATACCAATTTGTTCTGCAACTTTATCTACTTTTTCCACAAGTTCATTTTCGTTGAACGTTTTATTGTATTATACGATTTTATTTTTAATCGCCTGTTATCATATCAACAAAAATACAAAAATCGAAGTTTAGAAGTGAATACAACCATCACAAAACGTGACACTGACAATATATGGAATAATTTCATTGAATATTATATTCCTTTATAGGTTAGTAATATTTTTTATATTTATTTTCTACACAAATACATAACAATTTAATAAAATTAATAATTTAAAATCGGATATCGATCATTTTTGAGGTATATGTATCATTAAAATATTTTAAAATATTGTAATTATAGAATATGGTAGACTGGCACCAGACCACTTCAGTTTTCAGCCCCTTCAAAGACAAAAAAAAAATCACAAACATTAGTATATACTGAAGTCTTGTAAGGGACTAGAGACCATGTTAGGAGATGGAGTACGGGTGCTTCTACCCTATATTTATTGATGTGTTAAAGAATAATGATAATTTATACAACAAAACCATACCCTAGTAACACTGTCCGTAGTTTGTCCGCAAAATTTCCGCATTATATGTAGTAGTCCGTAGTTTCAATCCGAGGTAATATCTATGGATTTCTTACGGATATCCACTGGAATTTTATATGATGAGTGCAACCTGTCCATTGATTTTTATTAAAAATGTCCTTGGATTATCCACGTATATAATTTCTACGGATTCTCCTTAGACGTATTTCTCGTTGCTATTATTCCACAGAATATCCATAGAATTTATATTCAAATTTTTTGTGAGCATATTCACGGATTTTTACAAAAATATCTTTGGATTGTACACGTATTTTGGCAAATAATACCTGTGAATTGTCCGTATTATATCAGATAAAAATTTTCTTATGACGATATATACAAAATTTGAACCACTGTCATGGATAATTGGGGAAATAAATTATGAATAGAATACCGCGCCTGGATATATATTGAACATATATTACCCTGACAATCTAAAGATTTCAATTGATCTAAATAAAATACTATATTAAGTTAAGTGGACATTCTTTGGATAAATTCCAATATATATTTTCCATGGAATATATGTGGATTTTTTCCACGGAAATTTTCCTCATTTTTTAAAGTAAGGACAAATTGTTACTAGGGTAGTAAACACTTATTGGTACATAAGATAACATTTATTTATGTTATACTATAATGTACTATCTTTTTTAATGCCTGGAATGTTAACTGTTGAATATTAATTATTGAATATAATATGCAAAATATTTTTTTATAATATTTAATTGAATAGAATTTAATGTTATTTGGTTTTTTTTTTTAACTAAATAATTATCAAAATAAATAATAATTATTAAAATACATCATTAATCAAAAATATTTTGAGTAAAAATTGTTAATTAATAAATAAATAATGTATCAATTGTTCCCAAAAATTTAGTGGTTTTTTCTTAAGGTTATTCAATGGGTTTATTTTTCTCCCGTTATAGAATTCCCCCGTAAAATGGTTTCACCATGTTGAGCGCGGTATGTGTGTCGTGCATACTTTATTGTGTTTTTTCTTGATTCTTCCCTTATCAATGTGTTCGAACTCACACCTTTGAACACATTTACCACTAAAAACAACACAATCTCATCTCATACTCTACTAATAACCTTTACCTTTGTGCACTCAGATTCTAAACGGGGACGGTATTTGAAATAACGTATACCATAACAAGAAAATCATTGAAGCCTTTGTACCACATAATAACAACACTGCCGAATTCATATATATATAAAATATTCAATATTTATGGTTTTAGAAATTATAAACAAAAACAATAAAAAAAAATTCATTTCTACTCCACTTTATACTACAATATTGTTTTGATGAAGCTTCATCTAACCGGAATTACATGATCGAAAGATGACACTGTTTTCATTTAGTTGGCATTTTAATTATTTTATTTTCTATGTGATATACAAATATGATAAATATATCCAATAAAAAAAATCAAGTGGTTTTTTTCTTTTCCGAAAGGTTATCCAATAGGTTTATTTTTCTCCTGTTATTCTAAAATCTTTTCAAAATCTATGTAATATTTTTATTATATAGATTCATAAAAACTCTTTTTGCACAACAAGAAAATCCTTGAAAGCTTCTTATCACCACAAAATTACACTAACTTAATTCATATATATATATATAAAATAACTAAAATTTATAATCTTATGAATTATAAGTAAAAGAATTATAAAAATCAATTCCAAAGGTGAAGATAATATATCTAAATGCACAGTAACATCGATAGATGTCAGTGTATACATTTAGAATACCGATAAAAAGCTACAACCATTTATGATAAAATAAATAAATAAAATAGCAAAATAAAACAACAACAATTAACCAAAAATAATAATAAATAGGCATTAATTTATATTTTTTTTTATATTTAACATAATTTGCAATCAATTTCATTGTAAACCACAAACCGATATATAGAACTTACAATGCAGCATTTCAAACTAATTTCAAGAATGTGTGATTACTTTAAAAATTGCATATGAACATACGACACACACGCCATCGGGTGTTTCGGTTTTACCATTCTTTTTTTTTTTATATATAAACCAACTTTACACGATTTTTAATATTATATTAATAATAATAAAAAATTATAATAAAAAAAAAGAAATACAAACAAAAAATATTGAAAAAAAAAGCAAATATACACCGAGAATATAATAAAAAAAATAAATGCGCAGAAAATATGTTTATGTGGAAATAAAGCAACTCACCCAGGTAATTTACTTCTTGGCAAAAATTTACTGTTATACATTTAACATTAATGTACTTGAACCACTCGATTCTCAATATATATATTCTATTTTTAGAATCACATTAATTTCACACAATTTTTATTTATTGTTTTGAAATTCAGTTAAAGCACTTTATATTTTATTAATTGATTCGATTTTAATACCATAAATTAGAAATTTTAATTAAAACGATGCACATTTATTGTGAAATTATATTTTTTTTATTTGATGGTACACGTACGACGACGACACAATAGACGATGAAACAACACACAAATGAAACAAGACTAAATGGATAGTCAACAAAATAAATACCATAGTCTGGCACAGTCATATAAAATTACATTTATAAATTCAAAATTTAATTATTTTTACAAATAATTTTTAAAATTTCCATAAATTTTTAAAAAATGAATTGTAATTTATATTTTTTATTACATTATTCAATATAAATTATTAATTAGAATATTGAGTTGTGAAAAGATATTTTTTATTCGAAAGCGTGCAAAAAGGTGTGCAATAAAAAATTTTTAATAGACCCATTTTGCCAGACTATGATAGTATTATACATTGACTGATAGGCCTATCGTACAAAAACAAAAACAAGTATTTTGAAAAAACAAAAAACAACAAAAGAAAACCCCCTCCTTATATCAAAAAATATTTAAAAATTATACTTGAAAAAAATTGCGACGTAAAAAATGTTTCATGATGTGACTGACGACGACTGTCTGTCAGTTTTTTTTTTCCTTTTACGATGAATATGAAAATTTCATTAAAAAAAAAAAAAATTAAATTAATTAAAAACGAAAATTTCTTTATAAAATAGAGATAAGAAACAAAAAGCATATTAAGATAGGCATAAAATTTGATAAGCATTCTAAAAAAATGTATACAAATAAAAAATCTCATCTGAATTATTGTACCATCTGCGGCCAAATGTAATATTAACATTAAAAAGCTTTATTATCCTATAATTAATATTCACAGACAGATTCGCCTTTCATTATTTTTTTATTTTTATTTTGTACAAAAACAATTATATATAATTAAAGATTACTTACCTACACCAAAGTAGACCAAGCAGCCATAACTTCGCATAATTACAATAACAACAGCAGAACAAACATTTGATCCAGATGATGGAATCCTTTGGATGCAAGCAAATCCATTACGCTTGACCATAAATTTATCAATTTGCAGACGTATCGCGACCGACCGATACGTCACACATATTTATATGAATATTAATAAAAACACAAAAAAAAAAACAACTACAATACATTAAATTTTAATATATTAATAAAATAGAAATTAAATAAATTAATAATTATAAAATCAATTCTTTTTATTTTTACACAACCAACACAAAACGCACGCATTCATATTCAGGCGAACGCGAATGCAAACAGGCGACAGCACCACCAGACACCATGGATAAAAAAAAAACAATTGAATCTGAATAATATTCAAATTAATGACGTTTTTTTTTTTTTTTTTAGAGAAAAAGAGATAAGTATGATAATCCGACAAAGAATAGTATTTGAATATTTATACAAATTACATTAAATGTTATTTTTGTTGTTGTTGTTCAATTAAACTAAATTAATTTTAATCATATATAATATAACACAGGAACAAATGTGATAAATATACCAAATAAAAAAAAATTAAGCGGTTTTTATTCCTTCAAAGGTTTATCCAATGGGTTTATATTTTTTCCTGTTATAGCAAATCTCTCCCACAAAAAAAATCACATCATATACATCTTTTCCTTATTTTCCTTATTTTAATTTATACTACAATTAGTTCAGTGTATTTAGAGGGTTATTTTTCTACCCAATCACAAAACTCACTCACAATATCATATAAACATTTTTCTTTTTTCAGTATCATTATCAAATCTTGTAAGATGACTGCAGTCCAAGAAAATCATTGAAGTCTTTGCAATAGCTTAAATATTATGTTACCAAATTCATATATATATATAAAATAATGAAATTTTATGATTTTAGGAATTATAAATAAAAGAGTATAAACACTCCAATTTTATATTACAATATTATATTATGTGTGGGTGGAGAAGAAAATATATCGGAAGATGAATTCAGCGTTTCAAAATAATTTCAAGAATTTGGATCAAATCAGGACGAATTTATTTCTTGTAAATATTTAAGAATATTTGGAATTCCAACAATTTTCGCGAGAATTTGTTCCTCAAGGAGATAAACGTCAGCGATAGGATAACAGCATATATTCTATTTTATTATACATTTACACATTATGATTATATTTAATTCATTAATTATTTTAACACGCACAGCATAGCTAAATAAGATAATATAAGATAATAATATAATCTATCTTCAAATTTATAACTATATATTAATATAACTAATAGAATACTAACTTGTTAGGGCCCAAAATTTATATAGCAACTATATTTATATACATATATATTTTAAGAGTTATAATTATATATCTATAACAACTGTCCGACCGGCAATGCTCTAAATAAATAGGTTTCGATTTACATATTTACATTACATTAAATATTCCACTATTTGTTCTACGTAATTCTCGTTTAGGTGTACAAGCAGCTATTAATAAATCGGCTGATGAACTTCTGCGAAAGTATAATCGTTGTCTTGTAGTTTTTTCATCATTTTTATCTGGATCATCATCAATGTGGTGGATGGTTGCATTACCTATTAGTGATTCCATTTTTGACGCAATACATGTACAATAAAGATCATCGTCGTATAATTGTATGCCGCCATTGGTTGCCGATTGATCACTTCCATTTTTACTTTTATATTTTAATAATTTTAAACACTTTTCACAATTTACCACCGAAACCGTATCTGATTTTGGTTCATACAGTAAATTATCACTGGCAGTTGTTAAATTAATGATGGGTACATAAACATTACTTTTATCATTTGTTTCTTCATCAGTAGTAACAGCAGCAGTAGCAGTATTTATTAAGTTTATAGAATTTGCAGAAATAATCTCATTATTAATTTGTATTTTGTTGTTTTCGCTTTAAGTATAAACAGAAAAAAAAAACAAATTATAAAATTTAACAATTCTTTATTTGTAAAAATCAATTATAATACCTCATTTCTGGAGAAATCTGGTTGAAAGTATCCTGAATGAGTACATTCTGGTTAATTGTTGATTTTGATAGTGGTTGTAATGTAGTAGGACTGTTGCTAATATTAGAAGTTTCTGGAAATTCTTGATCCACGTTGGAAAACAATTGCCATGATTTCTTTGGAACCAATTGTATTGCAGTCGTACAATTATCTGTGCAACGATTTAAAAGAAATATACACACATACACACATGTTACACTATATACTGTTGTATATGCTTACCAATAGGCACATTTGTTGATGCATTCAATAGAGACAATGGAAGCGGTAAACTATTAAAAAAACCTTCTGCAAAAATTTGATTGGAAGTCGATTCAATTGTTGTTGATGGAACAAATTGATGTCTATAAATTTAAACGAATATATATATATTATTAATCACATAATTTACGGATTATACATGTGTGGGTGTTGTATAAAATACTTAATGTGCAAAGACTTTTATCTCTCTTATATAATACCACCATCAACATTATCTTAGTCTGTACAACAGTTGTCTTGATTGTCTTTGATTGAGTAAATTTGGTACCAGAATATTTGATAACTTGTTTTTTTTTTTATTTTGCTTAATGGAGTTAAAGGGGTCCAAAAACAAATTGCATCCAGATACGAATACTATAAATAGTTCATCCTTGACAGATATAATAACAGCAAAATGGCATTTCACAGTAGTGGTAGTAATATAGTATATATGTGCTGTTGGGTCACTATGTCATTGAGGCGACAATTTTATCTAAATATCACATTGTTCTGATTTCTCCAGCCGGCTGAAGTTAACACAATTTCTTCAGCTTGAAGTTATATGATAAGTATTTATAGAATAAATTTCCTGTATATTTTCAACCCCGCTATTGTACATTACAATGAACTAGCTACCATATTCACGGATAATGCGTGTGGTTTAGGTACAACCTCTAGATTTAACCACACAATGGTTAAGATGTCGTCAATTCCAGACAAATGAAGATTTGAAGACAGTCCCAAACTGTTTGTGGAACGATAGACTTGCGCTCGATATAAAATAAAGATTTTTGTTTGCTGATGCATATGCTTTTCTAATACTTTCACGACGATACATCTACGGCAAACAGTCGTTCTTGGAAAATTTCCACTACCATGCCAATACATTAGATGGATTAGGAAATGTTTACTTATTGAATCGCGTATTATTAATAACTTTTTGTAAATTTTTAATAAAAATAATTACTCTGATTGTATTGATGAGAATGATGACCGTGGTCTTGGATATGCAGGTGGTGGACTGTCTGGTATATCCTTATTAATTGTGAGATGACTTATAATGGACGATTTCTTTTCTTTCGTAAACGTTTTTGTAGTTTCTGTAATCGATAGTCTAATTATATTTATTACCATATAATATATATACACAGCAATATATAATACACGTGTGTGTATATCATAAATCAGAATATAATTATAATTGGTTACCTATTCGTTGAGTACCTGCTAAAAAATTATCGCTAAAATTATTGTGAGGCGATAATGTTAAATTTGATTGTTCATTAATTGAATTCATAATATTATTTTGATTTGATGATGATGTTTCTTCGGTTTCCATATCTACGACAGGTAATATTATTTGTAATATAGGATTTTCATAGTTTACATTTACAGCGGCCACAGCACCACCACACGTATTCGATTGACATGATCTGAAGAAAAATTATTTAATTTATGTATTAATAGAGATAGATAAAATTGATATATTAATAGGTAAAATATTTATGAAAATAGAAATTTAACCTTGAACGAATATTTCTCGTATTTTTATTTCTGTCTGATGATCGATTATTTTTTAGTTTAACATTCATTTGATCTTCCATACCAACTGTTATAACTTCTTCATAATCTGGCGGAGCCTCATAAGCTGGTGGTTCTTCTGGTGATATTTCTTCTGGTTGAGTGGAATTACTTTCTATCCATACATATATTTATATATTATAAATCAAATTTAAATTGTATTCTGATGATAAGATCGCTTGCCACTCACTATATATACATACCTAAGAGTTCACTAATTGTTTGTAAATGATTTTGTAATTCTCTTTGATGCCGTGCACGATTTCCAATTCTTAATAATAATATTATTAATGTAGATATTATAAAAATTAATCCTACAATGTTGAATATATAAAAAAAATATACAAAAAATATTAATCATACAATCGATGCATTGGCAATTATATTCAAAAATTAAATATACATACCTAAACAACTGAAAATAAAAACAAGTGTAGCTGTTTTTAAATCTGGATAATTATCCATTTTTGGAAACAAATAATTTGGTGTATGAGTGTACCAACTCTTTTCTATCGGATCCTTATTCGTCCATTCTACAAAACGATGATTTATAGAAACATTTTAAATTAATTAAATATGTTTTCATTATTATAAATTATTTACGTAAATATATTAATATAATTACCTGTTAGACAAGAAACTGGTTCATCGCTATTGTCACCACAATGATCAAAACCATCACAATGTAAATGAATAGGAATACATCTATGATTTTTACATAAAAATTCAGAACCAATATAACAATCTATAATAAAATTAAAAAAAATTAAAACTGTTGGTAAATGGTCAAATTAAAATTAATTGTTTTAGGTATAGTCAAAATATACACAGTATATACTTAATATAGGTATGTACAGAATCTCAAAAGGTATATATGGTATATATAAATGGGTGTTCATTCAATGGGTTACTTTTAAAAATCATCAACCATTTGAGCTATATATAGTTTGCGTATATTATTAAGTATATAGTATGTGGCGGTTATACTAATACGGTACGTACCCATATAACTAAATGTTGTATAAACTAATGCTAATCGTGATTCATAATTGAAGAATCCACGAAGACTAATATAAAATCCCATAGTCAATGGAACTACATATGTTTTTGTGGTCAATTGATTTATTTCCGAAAAATAAAAAAATCTTTCTATATCAGGACGATCAGAAGTTATACCTTGTCGTATGGCTAAATCTGAACCAATACCTAAAAATAGAAATTCAAAATATATTATTTTAAAAACTATATATAAATAATTTAAATTTAATAATAAATTTTAATGTTTATGAATCATTTATATTCGCATTTTATGTGTGGGTTATTACAATATTGCAGACAGAAGAAAAAATTGCTTTCGAAATTCCAGAATTCAATTACTTTTGTTCAACGACACGGATACGTTTGAAAGAGATAAAAAATCCGCCCACGCATTTTTTCTATTGCATACTCCACCATTAAATTGATCAAATAATTGATTATTTCAAGAGGTCACGGCGAGTAATATGCCTAACATGTTATAAATTAAATAAAGCTTGAGATGAACGCTGTAAGAAAATATTTTATTCAATATAATTATTACCGTATTTAAAATTATAATATCATTTAAATAAATTGTCGCGTCTGGTAAAATAGAATAAACCGAGGGCACTTTTAAAACAAAGTCCCAGCTATTACGAAGAGTTGTAGAGTATGTAGAACTCTAACGATTATCAGCAATTAATAAGTTACCACTAAATTGTTTTACAATAACACAATATAATAACAATATACAATTGTGGGTTGTTTGTGTAATTCAATGAACAAATATTTATATTTGTTAACACCAGAAAAGTGAGGGAAGACCTTAATAATTATATTGTTTTTTATACATATACATTTGAACTTGATTATATTTTTTTTTTTTTACATATATAATCTCAGGGTCGAGTCGATAAAGGATAAAAAAAAAAAAAAACTATGTAACTTTCCGTATTACGTATACAATTGCACATTATATCATCAATAATATAAGTCAACTTAAATATGTATATGCAGACAAAAATATATATATAATAATATTTAAGTAAAATCAATAAATTACTGGTAAATTCTATTATTATATATAAATTTAGTATAATAATATTTGATTTAAAACCATATATACAATATATAAATGTATAACAATTTTGCACATTATGAATTTATAAGGGGATTATAATTATATAAATACTTATACCCATATTAGTAAATGTTTCAACACGTAACAATATATGTGTTTTCATATGCAGATATGATTGAGATGATTTAATTAACCAAATACAATCATAATATCGTAAATCTGTTTTATTTACAACCATATCCATCATTGTTATGGCTCCACCAATTGATTCAACAATACCACCACAATTCATATTTGGTTGTACAGTAATATCTTGTATCTGACCAGTCGTTAAATATGTAATTTCGGCTGTATATCCTAATGCGGTACCACCATTTGCAAAAAATCTAATAACAATTGATGGACCCTTACTTAGTATTACCGGAGGTCGAAAAATATTACCGGTAAAAAATTCAATTCTTTCACCATTCCAATCGAAAAACTGTATATAAATAAACATATTAATTTTTTTAAATTATATATGTGCCATTATCATCAGACCTTAATACTATCCTATATATATATATAATAACAATTTATCTAAATAATCCATTTAACTTATATATTATTTATGTATTATACAAATATATATCACCTCCATTGTTGATATAACTGCAATTTGATAATCTGTAAATATTACACGTATATGACAATTTTCCATGTGACATTTTATGATGGTTTCTATTTCATAATCACGTGGATATAATGCAGGAAAAAATGGTGATGTTATAGTTTGAATATGTTTACGTTGACTTGAATTATTTGGTGTACCAAATAATTCTTCACGATTTCCTAAAACATAAAAATAATTTAAGTAGATGATAAGATAATATATTTATGGTATTTAACACATATATTGTGTGCTTTGCTTACTTTCTGCCAAATAATCCAATGTAAAAACATGCGAATGATTTGTTTGGTAAATATATTTTATTGATAGTGTACGTGTTTTACTAACATATTGTATTGCATCACCACAAATACGTTTTCCATATTGTACCGAATCATATGGTGGTTCAGATAACCATAAATAATTACAATTACACGTGGTATATTCATCATTTTGATTTAAACAATTTGTTGTAAAATTCATGTATCTACACAAATTAAGGTAACATTATATATTATTATATTATAAATTATAAATATAAAGTGATAGATAGTTTACCTCATTTTAATTTTAATAATACATGAAGCACAGGTAATAATTTCAATACTGCATTGATATGGTAAATTAGTGGAATTTATAAATTGAGTATTATTTAAAAATTTCTGTAAATAAATTAATTATTAATAAAGAAAAATATATTTTTATTTCTTTGGTGTGTGTGTGTATGGCGTGCATTAAAAAACGATGGCATTGAGCTTCACACATGGAATAATATTATTCCTAGCTAGCTGATCTACATGCACATGCATGCGGTTTCAGTATTTACACACTAACCACAAACACCCCAAAAACTCGTGTGTGGCGAGCTTTGTGACACCAAGCTAAATGCGGGAGTTAAGTTATTTAAAATAATCATACCTCCATATATCAAGAAATCCAAGAATCATTGGTTTATTTCCTTATTCTTAATTTATTATCTCATAGAGATTTGCAAGAAAAAAAATCAGGTGGATATCTTTTATCTGGGTGAAGGTTATTCAATGTGTTTATATTTATTCTTGAAAATGGTATAATTTATTGTATATTAATATTATTTATAGGTTTGCACGTCGTCATTGCAATATTTCACGTATCCATCCTCCCCTTTTTCTTTACACACAACAAACCCACCAACACAAACATCTTACAACACAATCACCACTAACACTAAAACCAAGCAATATCACCTATTTTAACAAACTCAATGTTGTTTTCTTCATATATTCTATATGTAATTTAATCATTATGCTTTTTTTATAACCATTTCTAAAACACAACAACAGTTTCGGCGGTTTAACACGCCCAAACTTAATATCAACACACCATTTGTCTGGTCCTTTTTAGTTACCTAAGCAAGACAAATACGCTGCCAACCACTAAAAACCAATATGGTTTAAAATTGGATTTGAATATCAATCAAACACGACTGTTATTCTCTTCCATGTGGAATTAATAAGAGCGCGCTAACCTGGTGTGAAAATAGTCGTTATTTAGTGATTATAAAATGTATGGCATTTATATTAAAAACTAGAATTATGTTTAAAGTATTCTATCTAATAGAATAACAATAATATCGTATACGCATTAACAAGAATATCATTGAAGCCTTCTCACCATTTACCACCCTAATGTTATTATCGACTAATTTCTATATATATTTACAATATCAAGAATTTTAAGTTTTACGATATATAAAGAAAACTAATAAAATTGACAATAAATTTCAACTCCACTTTATAGATATTGCATATATTCAAACATCTATTAACATGTGCATGATCACAAGATGTCATTACGTGCATTTTGAGAATTTAGACAAATTACTTATATATAATCTCCTAAATACAGAAAGCTTAAATATATAAACGTTGGGTAGATGATATAAATAATATATAACATTAACTTTAATTAAGTAAATGTAGATTAATAATAATAAAAAACAATTTCTTAATATAATTAAACAATATATGATTGTGAAATAAATGAAATTGCCAAAATATATCATTCAAATAATCATGATCTTATATTATAATACCACAGTTTACATTTGGTTAGAATTTATCAATGCATAAAAACAATTATAAATATGGTACGGATACCTAATTATATTATATATATCACTGCACAGAATGCATTATATAACTTTTATACCCTTTGTCAACTGGTAAGTGATTTCATTCGGATTCACTTCTATATACCAACGAAATTCTAAATTTGCTATGAAACGTATAATATTTATACAACACAAACACACTAAGTACATAATATCCGATCATCACTATATTGATATTATAGTTCGATATTCAGGCAATTTTAGTATACCTATGCAATGTATGTATATTTATATATTGTATTTTTAATGAGAAACCTATAAAATTACATATTATATGTTTATACGTAAGCCATCTACATCGACTAGTATATAAATATGTATACAATGTGTAATAGATGACATGATCAACAAATGCGTGCGACAACATTGAACAAAACATTTTATTCGATATTATTAATATTTTGTCTTGCTATTTTTTTTTTAAAACATTGACACATATTTTTATTATTGATTTTTGATTAAATACACTTAAAGCCATTAATCACTTACATTAAAATAATTAGGAACTGTTATATTTGTTGCTTGAAGTATTCCACCATCGCCTGGTTCTAAATAAATTCTTCTACCATTATGTATACTACAAATTTCATTGCTACGAACCAATTTTGTAACATCTTCCAAATTAGATGTGGATGATACAAATTCTATATTAAATAAATATAATAAACTGCTCCATAAAATAACTATTTCAATTAATTTCAATGTCACCATAATTTTAATAACAAAACCTATTTTATTAACTACTTAAAACTTGCGATTTTATATTATTGTAATAATTTTATGTAGAAACAGTAACTTATCACAATGAGTTTTAAACGCAAACTAAAATTTTATTACAAATGAATTTTGCCATTTGTTAAAAGGAAAATGAAGAAACCATAAATGTTTAAAAAAAAAAAAAATTATGCGGAAAATTTATGAATTTTGTCATACGAGTAGTTTATTTTTGTCTACATAAAATGTCGGTTGTGTGTGAGTTGTTCGTTGCACAGTTATATGCATATTTTCACTGCACCAACACCCATGCAGCGATCATTTAATTATTTGCTATTTGCTAATTATATTTTCTGTGTTATTGCCGCAGTTTTAACTAAAACGGAAAATTTTGCAAAACGTTTTGATGAAAATTATATCCATTCGCTAATAGTATACTTTAGAGATGAAATAAAAAATTATGATTTATAAATTAAATAATCTTATGTATTGATAAAAGAGAAAAAAAAAATACAACATAAAAATACATTTTATTAAATAGAGAAAGACTTACGTTTTTCAAAAAAAATAAAAATAAATTTAATAATACTTAAAATTCCATTTTTTCATCTTCTATTAATTTAGCTTTTCCTTTAAATGAAACTTCCATTTTTCTTAAAAATTCTTCAAATATTCTTATTCCTTTATAAATTCCCGTTTTTCTATAATCCTATAGTTATAAAATCAATATTTGTAATTAATTTAATAATAATATATTATATTTTTATTATTTATTTTTTCTTTACTTTTATACGAATTTCATTTTCAATATCATTTTTATTATTAATATCGGTTTGTTTCTTTTGATCAAAACTATTAATTTCATTCAAAAGTGAAGTAATTGTTGGCACCGTTGATGGATCAAATTTATCTACAATATTTGCATTAAATGGTACACATATTTTACCGGTTTTAGGATGTACACAAAATGGTGCTTTTAGTAAATGATTTAAACCTTTGGTAACATTAATATCAAGTCGTGGATATAATAATGCTAATTGTACTTCTTCGACTATATGTATAAAACGACGATAAGATGGTCCACGTGTAACTACATTTTCAAAAAATTGTGAGAATGTTTTCCAAACACCAATTGAATCATTTTCAAATGCGCATAATTTTGGTTCCAATTCATTCCGTAGATTTTCATCTGGTATTAATTTTAACAATTTATTTATTCCATTTGGTGTACCAAAGAGATTTTGATCTGTTAAACATATTTCTTCAAACATTGGTTCACATATACGAAATGCTCTTTTTATGCTATGATGCATATGTTCACCGATATTAATTCGTGCCCACTGATCCGATGTATTACTATTCATAAACAATTGAAAATATTCAGCCAATGCACATCTGGCATCTACTTTTAAATGTCTAGCCGCTTGATCACATACCCAACAATGTATACCCCTACGACCACTGAATACCCATAATATATTTTCGTAACCAAAATCTTCTGCAAATGGAAATAATATTGTATAATTTTAAAATTTATCTTCAATGCAGTATTATAATTAACGCAAATAAAGGATGTGTATATAGTAAAAATTATAACAAAATATTTATTTATGTGGTAGAAAATACAGTGTCAGTTTATGGATAAACAATTTTGTAATTGAAATTTTCTCACAATACACTAGTAGCTATATAAAAAAATAATCATTTACTTACCACGTAATGCTATATCTAATACTCTACAAGCTATAGTCATATATTTCCAACATTTTATACAAATATCAGCATCTTGACAACATTTTCTAACATCATCATAATCGGTCATATCAATATCAAAAACTAATTCTTTTTGAATGGGTTGTATTGATATGCCTCGATGTTCTTTTGGTCTAAAAAAAAATAAAATACATTATACAGATTAATTCAGTAATATTTATAGAAAATATGTGGACTGTTTGTCTTACCGTATATTCATTACAGCACCAATATCAATTTTTTGTGGATTTCTGGAACATAATTCTTTTTCAAATTCATTTTGGTTTTCAAACGACAAATATCGTATGTAAATATCACCCGGTAAGACAAAACTAAATTCTCTATTAGTAAAAATTGCACTTTCAGCTAAAATATAATTTATTATTTATTATTATTATTATCACAAATCAATAATAAAAATAGCGAATTAAAGTTTCTTTCTAATAAATTAAATATTTACTTACACGATCCATAAGACATCCAACGATAGAATGGAATGTGAGGAAACAAACGTTTATAATAAATTGGTAATAAATCTGGTAAAATATTTGGATCATATTTAATTTCATCTTCTATTTGATTCATTTTATTTAATAATTTATCTATCTTATTTTCTTTTTTTTTTATTATATATTTAAATAATTAATAAAAGAATATCATAACAAACAAAACCAAGCAGAAGAACTTTTCGAATTTTTGTGAAACAAACCTAACCTACAAGAAGTTTTAAGTTCATATATATAATTATATATTTTTATTTTGTTTTGTTTTGACAAAACGAAAACCGTCTAAATATTATGGTTGCAAACAAATTCTTAACAAAAATTTTGTCTGACGAATTTACTCACTCTACCTCGCGCGCAACTATGTATTTTCGCGTATAGGAAATTTTTCCATAATTCTCTCAAAAAATATAAAAGAATAAATTTTTATTAAATTATATATATATTACCAACTACTCGAATTTCTGCTCGAATTGATTATAGCTACAATATTAGTTGGTTACCTCTTCTGTGTATCTAGTATATTAGAAGGTAGTATTAGTTTAGTGATTGATATGATTATATTAGGAAGCTTGGATGATTTCTACCTTTACTGCATAGAGCAACACATTTTATGGTGTTAAACGATAAACTCAAACCATAATAAACCAGCCTTTACTATTATTTAAAAAAACGAACGCACCACTATCTCTCCAAAAATTTAACTCAAAACAACCAATAATCTCAGGGCCCTCTATATGATATATTCATCATGGCATTTCACAAAACAACGAAAAATATGTGGAAAAAAAAAAGAAAGAAAATAAATAAAAATCAAAAAAATAAGCTCTGTCTCTGCGTCTCCATGCTTCTTTTGCAAAGTAAAAATGCAAATTTGCTGCATAAAGAAAAAAAAATTAAACAATTTGCAACGCAATATAATTTGCAATTGCAAAATAGACAAAATAAAAATCGAAAAAATTAAAATAGTATTTTGTAAATATAAAATTTATTAAAAAAACAAATTTCATTAAATTCATATGTGTAAAAATAGATAAAATTGACAATGTATTGTTTACAATGTTTAATACCAGTTTTGCTGATACCAAAACCAACAAATCCAGCATTAATGCAAACGCATGTAATGTTCATTGTTTTGTACTTAATTGGATTTTTTCTGGAACGAAAGCCATGCACAATATGCAGTTTAGTATTTTTAACAGCCGTATTTTTAATATGTTACAGTGGAGTTGGAAATTGTCTATTTTGGGGAAATTGTGAAGGACATCTTTGTGATAATGGCTAATAGCACAATTGACTGAATAAAGTAAATCACCACATTTAAATCTCTTTCTCATGATATTTTTTAGTTAATTTTTTTTTCTTTTATATATAATTATATTTTCATTTCAAATTATATAAATTGATTTCATATCTAAAAAAAAAAAAAAATAAAAATAATATATAAAAAAATACCAAATAAAATAAAAACAAAAATTCTCCAAAATAAAATATAAAAAAACAAAATTATTCTGTAGAAATTAAAATTTTTTTTGTTTAAAAAAAAAACAAAATTGTTTTTGTAGAAATTCAATTTTTTTTTTTTTTAAAGAAAAACAAAATTGTTCTGTAGAAATTCAAATTTTTTTTTTTTTAAAAAAAAACAAAATTGTAATTTTTATGTTTAATGGAAACAGTATTTTATTATTTTAAGAATTTAAATTAAAAACAAAATGTTAACTATATATAAGTATTGTTATAATTTTAATGATTTGCATTTTTTAATTTTTTTTTTAGAAAATGTGCACTCGATAAAAAAAAAAAGTAATAATTTTATCGATAAATTGTAAAATATAATTATTGCCATTAAAATATGTTTTACAAAATACATTATGTATTATAAATAGTTTTACTATTTCTAAATATATCAAATTATTTAAGAACGCGTGTGTGAGAGACAATTCCAATTTTTGAAGACACTACAAAGGAAATTATTAGACGCAATCATTTTTCAGGTAACAATTTAATCAATTATATTTTGTGTTTGTAATATATGTACATTTATTTCGAACCGTATAATTAGCAATTTAAATTTAATAAAATGACACGTTTTAAACAAACGTTCATTATAATTATTTATAGACGACAAATACTAAGTTGTCGAAAAATTAGTGGGTAAAAAATGTTTAACAAGTAAACGAAAATTTACGTTTTATAAGATAAATATTAGAAAATAGTTAATTTGTAATCTATCAAAAGATAGATAAAAAAAAACATTAACCTATTTGATTAATGCGACACCGTATTGATAAGGTTTAACTTGAGACTTGCAAATTCATAGGTGACACACTTAAGAGTTTGCAAATGCAAGATACAACTTAATATAGTTTATTTAAAGTTTAAAATCTATAATTTTATGTATCATTGGGTTGAAGATTTTGTAGTATATTTTATGACGAGACATTCACATCAAATGATCTCGTTCTTTTGTACTAATTTATGTTAATTTATGATGTGCGATGTGTATGGCGCAAGCACATCATTAATTTAAAACTACTTCTGATATTTTTTTTAATGTTTTATGTTTATTATTAGTTTCATGTGCATAGAAACAGTAACAGTATAGATATCCCTTAGATGCTATCATGCCATTAATACTATCATTGATTATGAATTGATCAGCGCTTACTTTGTTCCATGAGTGCTACAATTTAGCAACTTTATCTATCGTATGATCGGAATATTTTGGTACTTGGTCTGTGACAATAGGCAAATAGGATGATCCTCAGCTAATACCACAAGAGCAGCTTTTATTAGACCTCGGTATACAATCGGCCAAGACGATGAATAATAGAGACGAAAGAATGCATCTATAAAATTTGGTATACTTTGTAAAATTCTTTAATTATGTGTAATAACAAACAAGCTCATGTTTCATTAAAACCAATTATAATCCCTGTTTAGAATTTCAGATTATGGTGAATTCAAAGTGACACTGTAACCATACAGACTGTTCGATAATTATACACAAGATATTTTTATTTGATGAAAATGGGTATTTTTGTTTTAAGCGATTGTGCCATATCATTTACCACACAGCCTAGCAAATCAAAGAATGTACGTACGACTGAAAACTTTGCTGTTGTTAAAAGCGTTTGTGATTAGTCATTATAACATCAGCTTACTATAAAAAAAAAAAAAAAAAGGTGTCTCATTGTTTATGTTCTGATATTGATATTTTCTTTATGTTGTTCTTATCGGCATGATGAGACTCTGAGATCATATATGATTTAACGCATTTTAATTTGGTTTTTTTATTTATTTTTCAATTAGCGGGTCTACATCGCAACAAATGAATATGTACATGGAAACTTTCAAAAATACTTTGCTACACGAGATTACAGTTATTTGTGTCGCAAATGTTGCGCCAGTAACAAATTGTGGATTACAACAAAACTTCCTTGCTGAGTAATTTATCAAATTGACTGTAATTAATGTATTATAGACTCCCTCCATGGTTCACTTGTAGTAACATATGATGATAATTTTCTACTCATGGCAATGTGATCTATTTGGTTTTTGGTTCGACTGTCTAAAGAGACATTTGTCAACCCCATAGAAATATTAATATTGTTTATATTTCAATGATTTTGACTAACTAAACAGATAATTAGCAGATACACAGAAAATGTGTATATGCAGCAAAAATATCATTAAATTAAAATAATAGAATTTTTGATCGTCAAATTTGCAAACGCAATCTATATCTATATTTTATATATAAACAAATCATAGTATTTTGTCGCCTATATATAGATAACATTTATTTGAGGAACTACCTGAAAATGATGTTATAAAAAGTAATCGTTTATATTTATATTTGTACACTGGTAACTTGTAAAACATTAATTTTAATAATAATACATATTTTCAAATTGTAACTTGAAATGGTGGTAGGCGTAATTTTATAAGTAATCATCAGTTAACGTATTGCTGTATAAGCCATTTACTATTATATCACATCATATTTTATTAGTATTATTTACTCTTAATTACTTAATTTTTCTTTTATTTATCCCTTCAATTGATTCTTTATTGAAAACTAAAACTATAATAATAATGCGTTCATGCATAATTAATATTAATACAATGAAATTATAATACATATAATTTTTCATATTATTAATAGATATTTTTATAGTTTTTACAAAACTAATCGCAATATATAAATAAATTATTATAATAATAATTTTCTAACTAATTTTTTTAGTCGTATACGTATAAGAAAGAAAGAAGACAGTTAAGCTTTTCTTTATATTTTATTATGATATTATTTCATTGTATGTTTACTTTATTTATATGAATACAAATGTGAAGAAAAATAAAACTAACTAAAACATCATCGTGTTATGGATATAGTTGTGCGCCAGGAGGTCAAAGATCTTGCATATATATATATATATATATAAAAATTCAATCATAATCTCTATAGCACTTTCACCATTACCATATTTCATATCCACATTTGTATATAATATAATAAATATATAGAAAATGCAATGCATCAGATGATGAATATATACTTTTATTTGCAATGTTTCTTCGTTATTAAATATTCATTATTAAATTTTTATTATTATTATTATTATTATAATAATACTATCTTATAAATGATAATAACATACGCTTCACAAAATACTTTCGATTAAGGCAAGCGGAGTGGTAATATATTGTTATTATTGTATATTAACTTCACGCACAATATATTATATTTTATCATATGTTTATTTATCATATACATTGTCTATATAGTTGGTATATAGTTAATAAATTTACATTTTAACATACCAAATATAACAATTGTTCAAATATAATGTAGTAATAAATAAATAAAAGTATATATTTAATTCAACTATGTTCGTCATCATTAATTATTATAATTCAAGCAGAGATACACCATTGTAAATTACTATAAAAAAAAAACGATATGTTTCATCCGAAATTCCAATTATAAACGTAAAGTCTGCACGAGTACATTTTAACAATTGAAAGATTGATCTGTGTTTGCAAAGAATTTTCATTATTTAAATTATTTATATATGAATAATTAATCCATAGTGTATAGTGTTGGCGTGGTACAGACAGACGCATTATGTCGAAATAGCAAATTCTTAGAAATAGAAATTTTTAATTCCATAAATATAACCGAATAAATAGTACTTTTAATGTGTGAGTGATATTTAAATTTTTGTCAATTTCTGTCCATGTTATAGCTAATATTGATTCATACATTTTTCATAAATTCAATGTAAACGAATATACATAATTTCAATGTAGGCTAATTAAACTGTTTCAATGTAGTTAATGTATATTGATTAATCACATTCTCACCATTGATTCGATTCGTCTGCAATTAATCAATTTTTTATATTTTTGGGTGGAAGATGTCCCCTGTCCACCGAACTTCTTTTGATTGTCTAAGATCTGAATCGTTGTTCCATCGGCAGGACTTTTTAAAACTTTATTTGTACAGCAAAATATAGATTGATTTGTTGCCATTATAGTCACAGACTTAATTTAATTTAATATAATATTTTTATTTTTATATTTTCACATCAGAAATTTCTCAGCTAAAATAATTAGTATGTTTCTGTAACGGATCGACTATTATTGAATTGTATGGCTAAATGGCAATTTAAAATAAAAAACGTCTTAATATTGGAAAATGTTTAAAGATGGTGATCGAAGCGGGTGTGTCTAAAGTTGGTCCGCATAATACAATGGCAAAACCAATATTGTTTGTATAAAGAAGTTTCTACATAAAAAATGAAAGTCGACAACCATCAACAAATCAAAGTAGTGGATGTGATAGTGTTCATATCTCTTACACCACATTTTTGAAATCGGTGTTATTGTGTCATCACCAGCAAATCACTTTATCGTACACGAAAAAATTAATATGGAAAATAAATAATAATATATTACAATGTAATTAGGGAAATTTATATGAAAAGAGAACTTACCATACGCGTTTAATGATTTAGCTAATAGCGTACATCAGAAATTGACAAAAAATCAAGTGCCATGAGAGACATCAATGGAATGGAATGGAAGCTTCACAATTAATATATTAAATAAAGATAACAACGATGAAATGGGAAAGGAGAAAATAAATCATAGTTTTTTGACTTTGTGTATCATTTTATGTGTAATTTTGTTAATAGATGTACGTGTAAAGATTGTGTATACGCATCGGTGTGGTATATTAATTTTACCACTAAAATTAATATAATAATTTTATTTTAAAACACAAGAGCTATATTTTCGACTACGTTTTATTATTTATTTTTTGTGTTATTAGTTGTGTACGAGTAATTCAACAAAAAAAAAAAAATGAAAAATGTAATGACAACTTTTTATTTAAAAACAACCAACCACAATAATTGGTGATATCTTAATTTATCTTTCAGTTTTCAGTATATATTACTATGTTGACATAATCATTTATTACTATTTTAAAGTAATAATACATATACCTCTTCTTGTTTTCATGAATAATTATATTATTTTAATCGTACAAATATATATTTTTTGATGTTTATACGTTTCTATGTGTGAAGAAGTAGAAGAAGAAGAAGATATTTACTTAATTTAAAATTTACAAAATTTATATTATATAAAAATTCGTATATTTTCTATCGATTATTATATTTTATTTATTTTAATTTTATTTTTACTTACACTATAATTGAAAGTTATTGTTGTGCGTGGTTTAGATTTTGCTTATTAAATACCTTTTTTATTTGGTCTATGTCAACATTATTATGTGACAGGAAGTTCGCATCATCGCATGCCACAACATATTTTTAAAAACCACTTGTCGTATGATCGGAAAAAGAAGGCAATTAAAAGTACGACTTGATGCTTGCCAACGCATTTTTCCAATATACAATATAATGTTCTATAAATCAAAAGATACATGTAATGCGCTTTTGATGTTAATTGCAATTGATACATAACGAGCTACTGATATCCAAAAAATGTTTCGATACGTCTTAAAATATATACCAAAAATATGTTGTATAAATTTCGTAAGTGATATCATTTACATATTTTAAGTTTTGTCTATGGAGTATAAGTCGTCTAAAACATTTTTCTTATAGCAATATCATCATCGCAAGGTTAAACAGGATATTCTTTTGAGTGTTACATTTTTTAACATTTTATACCTATGTTGTTGTTCACGGCAAGTTGTCAAAGAAACTCTACTGTACATTACATAATCTCTTACCTATTAATATGTAGTTTATCTTATAAGAGGAGTTTCGTTAATTCGATTATTTTTATGATATATGACGATATGAATAAATTCACTATTCTATTCTATTAAAAATAATGGAAACATTTATTATTAAAAAATTTTTGCAGATTAAATTAATTAATGTGTTACGAAATATAACAGCATATACTTAATGTTTGTTAGCTACTCTAAAATGGATCATTCTATTATGTGGGGGTGGTTTTGTGTATAAATGTCGTTCGATGTAGTCCACTAAGTGCAGCTAATGATTATGTAGTATACAACGACAATAGAACAAAGCGCAGCTATCCGAGTGTTGCGCTTCGTAAACAATACAATCCGTCATACCCTTATACCATGATATATGACTTACTGCATCGCACCAGATACTTTTCATAACTATAGACATTTTTACATAGTATATACTTAAAACATATTTTACTGTATCTCTGGGATGTTTTTGTGATAGCTGATCGGTGTCCTAAGAATATCACGTTGAGAGATCATTGAGATCAATGGCGAAACATGAAAAAATGTTTTTAGATTGCAATATGACTATACATTTTTCTGGTAGCCAAATTGAAAGTAGGCTACATTATGAAAAAAAAAATTGGAATGATCACTTAATAAATAATCGGCTTTTAAGAATTATAATTTTTTTGAATTAAAGGCGATAGTTTTCACGGATTTTCAGTTTTGTATACAGAATTGTAAATTATAATCAATTTCGAATCTTTCATGGACGAGATATTTAAAATCGATTCACGCATTCAAAAGATATTTCCGATTTTCCAAGTGAAATTTTCTATGAAATAATGGTACTGTATAAATTTTTTGTATCATTTGGGTGTTCCCTTTATATACAGTACCCACAAATTTCTTCAAATTTTCTTATCGTCATCGATTGGAACACATCGGTCATATCTTTTGAATGCGTGTGAATCGATTTTCTGAAATCTCTTCTACGAAAAACATTAAAAATTGATTATAATTTGAAATTCTGTATACAAAAATATGGAAATTCGTTAAAAAACTATGGCCCATAATTACAAAAAGATAATAATTTATAAATTGTTGATTTTCCGGAAAATTTAATTCGGTGAACAGCAAAATTTTTTTTCATAAATTACTTTAATTTCAGACTATAAGAAAAATATACAGTGATATTGAAAATTGAATGCTATTTCTCAGCCTTCGCCACTGACAGAGATATATTATAAGGATATCACTGCGCAGGATATTACAAGGACAATCTACAATTTTATTTTGGTCAATATCGAAATATCTATAAAATATCCGTTCGATATCCTTTGTTTATTGTGATTGAACATGTCATGATCGGGATATCGCTTTTTTTTGCTATATTGAACATGGCATGATCGGGATATTGCTTTTTTTGCTATATGCGTAAGGTGATGCATGAATTCGATAGTAAATTATTGTCATTTCAATCTATAGTGTCTGCGATGATGATGAGCCAACTATATTATATAAAATCCATCTATTATTAAATAATAAAATATTAATATTTAATTATTATTTAAAAGAAATGTTATTTTTATTATCTGTTAATTAACACACAAAAGTTAATCGTAAATTACATGATGTGTGGTGTTACGTTTTAAGTTTGTGCATAACTTAAACTATACCGCAATATTAATATAGAATAATTTTAATAATTTTGTATTATATAAATAAAACAGAATGACAACTTTTCTTAATATTTAGATGTACTTCACTGGTGCAAAACACACCCAATTAATTTTGGTTTTTTTTTTAATTTTTAACATTAAACATTTGTTTTATACAACGAATATAAGTTTAAAATATTGCAAAATATACGATTTTCAAATAAAATTGACTTAAAATATAAATAAATTTACGTATTACATATTTTCGATGACGACGGGTTCGTCGTTTTATATCTTTTGATATTTATTTTTCATATTATTATGTACATAGTTTTTTTTCCGTTGTTGTTGTTGTTGTTATTGTTCAACTAAAACTTAAAAGTCATACATCGTTTTTATTTTATAATGAGAAAATTGAAATTGAAATTTAAAAAAAAAAATAATAAAAAGAAAAGTAATATAAAAAATAATCATAATTTTCGACAAATTTAATAAACGTATAATTAATATTTATAATATTAAAATAAAAAGCGTATTTCATATTCGAGTATGTATTCGTAACATATGCAATTATTTATATATTCATCAACGCATAAATATACTATAAATTGTATTATTATTAATTATATATGATGTTTTTGTATTATATTTGGTATAGGTATAAGGTATAAGTGTATTTAGTTAAATATATTTATAATCTATTAATTTATAGAATTGTTGTGAATTTTAACAAAAGACAACATCTTCGAAAGTGCAAACAATGTTAACAAATAAGTTTTTTTTTTCCCATTTGAAGTTTCTCGTTGCTTACCTAATTGCGCTAACTTAAATTTTATCTTAATAATATTAAAAATATGGTATATAATGTTGTTTGTTTCCATTTGCATCAAATATTGTGTGTATAGATAAATATTAAGTTGGTGGTAACAAAAATGCAGACTATATATTTATACCATTTCCAGTATGTTGACATGAAAAAATTTTACGATATATTTCAAATAATACTAAAAATAATTCATCTGAATTATTATTTGTTCGATTATGAAATCAAAAAGCAAAATTCTTAGAAAATATGATAGTTTCGACGCTACATTCAAAGATTTACAATGTCTCTGGACACAATTCACTCAACAGAATAATTGAATTAAAAAAAACATCTATAACAGAACATAAATGCAGATCAATTTGCGGCAAAATTGTTATATCCTCACACTCCGTAAATTTACCAAATTGACTGAAATAATAATGTTAAATAGTTATGCCTTATAAAGCGACGCGAACTATTATGGGTGGATGACTTGTAGGGGAACGAAAAAAAGGACCACCAAATAGTGATCTGTTCTGATATCATACCGAAATATGTATATAACTTGAAAGTATTGTGTGTACAAATATGAATGCGTCATTTATTTTTAAATAAATACGTATCCAAGACGTTTGTTTGTTTCTTATACCATAATGAAATATAAATTTATTCAAACGTAATTTACATATTCCCGCACTGTAGCAGTTATTAATTGGTTTGGAGACAATTATTCAGTATTAAATGGATTTCTTAAGCAGTAAACTGGATGCTCGCGAAAGATGTACCAGCATCGATCGCGGAACAAATGATAATCTGAAGGGACCAATGTAAATATACAGCAAGTAACACTTTTTAGTTGTACATTACTAAGTAGTATACCTCACCGTAAATTTCTACAATAAAAACAATATATGTCTTCACCTGGTCATGTATACTAAGAGATTTTGAAATATTTTTTCCAAATCTATGTTCTTTCGTTTATCGGTGCATTTTTGTATAATATCTGCGCGACAACTCAAAAACATTAACAGCATAATTTTTTCGATTCCGATCTAATACATTTGTTAGCCACATATTTAGCAATCAGATCAGATATTGTATTCCACATAGAGGTTCTTATATCGAAGTTTATTGTGTCAGTACATCAGTGCGCCATCATTATACAATGTACAAGAAAGTGCAGGATACAAAATAGATAACTATATGTGCATGATAATATTATTCTCACTATCACACCGCTAAACACTGATTCTAATATCGGTTCAAGAAATTTGGCGTATATTCTCTGAATATCGATGTGGATTTTATAGATGTCAAGCACGGTTATTACCATTCAATTACGAATTCTCAATTTGGATATTTCAAATATTTTTCGCCAATACCAGTTGATTACATCGTACATTCATCTAACATTAAAATCAAATATCGATAAATTACTCCGTATGTGAGTGTATGCGTATAACAATTAACCGATTAGTTCTGGCACAATGTCTCAACAAATTTTTATTAATTCAATTATTCTTATAGCGTCCAAAATACCACATTTTTTAAAAAAGATATTCTCTTTTGATTTCACACAACGAGCAAATATGATAATTCAGTTGGGTAATATTTATTATGAAAAATACTGATAAAAATTGTTTCTCTTCGGCCGCCTACCTATTTGGTCGTGTTCCGCTTGGATGTTTTTTCACATAACAATACTTACGATTCTGTCATCTGGCATTCTTTCAGCATGATGCGGTCGCTCCAATAACATCTTCTGGATCTCGTCCATCATATACAATATCTTTTATGTGACCATTCATCTCGTATACCATCATTTCTGATTCTATCCTTGTGTGAGTTACCGATGATAAAACGTAATATACCTTCATTTACGTATTGCTCATATTAGTTGTTTAGTTCTGGACGTATCACATTGCAAATTTCCACTGCATATGTTATGATAGTTCTTACGCATGTTTTATATATTCGAACTTTACTTTCTAGAAACATGAATGAATTCTTCTAATTGACGTCACGGAGGCATCCTGATATTAATGCAACCCTGCTGGTTTGATAGTCTGCACAGTAACATCTCAATAACTACTTGTTTCTGCATCCAAATAACGTAAACTCATAACTTTTTCAATTGGTTTGTTATCCACAACTAGTTACTACTGCGATTCCTTTACCATAACTATATTGATTTTATTTTCGTCGTATAGTTATCAATATGCTTAAGCTTTCAGTAACCCCTGTTTATGTATGCAAACAAAAAGACGTTGCAAATTGTCTTAATTTTTTTGCAAACGAGACCAGATTATATACTGATCAGTTGATCTCCCATTCTCATGATAATATAAAATAAATGGTATTTTGTACGATATATTCTATTAAAATTAAATGACAATGACACTTCAAAATCTACAAATTATATACAAATTATATAATGTCATAAATTTTAATTTTTTTTTAAAATAAATTGTGATTTAAAGTTTTGTGGTTTCTTTTGATTGATTTATATATTATTACATTACAAAGTATATTTATATAATTAAAATTGTAAATAAGAAGAATCTTATAGCATCCACCTTAATAACATCGTCGTTTTTTTTTCTCATCTCTATGTAAAAACAACACATTCAATATTTAAATTTATTATTTTGTATTACATACGAAAAAATGAAATAAATATTGCCTGGTCCCACCACTTTTAATTTTAAGATTATATATATCTATATCGTCGTTGCCCCACTGCACACATATATTTCACTATATTTATATATATTCCATATCTTATAATATATATAAAATGTACTTAATATACCATGGCCATAAACCGTCACAATATAATAACAAAAATATTAATATTGTAGTGTAAAAACTGGCTTTTATTAATGGGTGTATGAAGAAAACTACAGACGTATTGTGACCATTGTTGAGTGCGGTTGATAAATAATTTATACGGTTTTGTTTTTTTGAAAAATTATTAATAATAAATCTTTGTTGCTGTAATAATTTTTTTAGTTGGTTTTTTTTTTTTTTTTTTATTCATTACGATTTATTGTCTAATTAAAAAATTGTGTACAATTAATTAAATTTCATAAAAACAATTAAACCAAAAAAAAACAGACACACAAGACGAGAATTCAGTTTTTTTTTCTATATAATATTATTTGAGAAAAAAAAAATAGAATTTATAATAATACAAAAAAAAATGGAAAAGGATTCTGATTCAATGGCAACCGTACAAATGAAACCTGAATATGCAGCAAGTGAAGTTTATAGTACTGCAAGTGAACCACCACCGGTAAATAATTGAATAACATATTGTTTTTTTATATAAATATATTACAATAAATAATGCTAACAAAATAAGTGTCGCGATCCTTTGGCCGCCGCCCCTAGCCTCAAACCCAAAACCATTTTTCTTTAGAATTATTTTTCTTCCTATTCGCACAATCATTCTAATTATATGCTTGAAATTATTTAATATTGATTTTGGGAAAACACAAAATTAAATTTAAAAGCAAAAACATTTTAATAATTCCAATACAATAATGTTTTTTGTTTAAATTTTAAATTGTTAAATCAAATGTATATTTCGTGACAAACATATTTTATTGTTGCTACCACTATTTAATATTATTGCGAATCGCAAAATAAAATATATTAATGCGCGCGTGACTAATTTATTTTTGTTATTATCATCTTAACAAAAAAAAAAGAATTAATTAATTAAAAATTCTCTTATAGTTAAAGCTAATCTTTTACGGCCCATCTTAAAACGCATGAATCACTAAATTTAATATTCACAAAATTTAATTGATTTAAAACAAGTTATTTTTATATAGCAAAGAATATATTTATTTAAACATTTGTGTTATTAGTTTTCATATTAAAAATCACTTTATTGATACATAGATAAATAAATAGATAAATAGATAAATAAATAGATAAATATATAAATAAAAAGATAGATTATCAATATCGTATTTATGGGGTGCAAAACAATCATATTTTTAAAGTGACCATACTCTCGATCAATTCGAAAGCTATTTAGATAACAAACTACGTTTATAAAAATTACTTTTTTATGGGTTTTGAATATATTTGCTATAGCGTTAGATTACTAAAACACTTTCAATATTTTAATAGTAATTTTTCTTGAAGAAAAAATACATTTACTTATACTACATTCTAAAAAAAATTTAATTTGGAGAAAATACTTTGCTTTGTAGATGGTATACGTTGTAAAAATCTACACAAATCAAGACAATGTTGCAATTAAATGAGGCCGAAAACGACTTCAAATTTTACAATTAAATATAAGTTTTGTTCGGCAATCAAGTAATTTACGATGACAAAATTGTAATGGCAAAAATATATGCAATTATTATTGAATTATATCTGCAATCTCTCAACTCTATTGGCTTGCTTGCGTTCGTATATTTATCGAGGATGTAGCCCACGCATTTATAATCCTTTTACTTTAACATTCATTTAAACTTTGTATAGAAATTCATTATAAAAATTAATAAAAAGTCAATCAGTAGAAAATTATTTACATTTTAATTAATTAATTATTCATATTTATATAATTTTGTAAAACAATAATTATTTTATTTATTTTAATTGCAAAAAATACGCGTATATATTTTTATTGAGTGCTTACCAAATTAGGTATGTGAATACAATTGATTAGTTTGCTGCATGCCTTGTATTATTATATAAATTTACCAAATTACCGTGTCTCTGTCTTTTATACCAATGGTTTAATTTTTTTGGTACATTCTAAAAATAATAAAATTAATATTTTTTTACATAGTGTCTGTGTGTGTGTGTGTGTAATATTTATTATTATCCGAATAAAATTATTAATTATATGGAATTAATCAAAATAATAATAATTATATTATAATTAATAAGATATTGCATATAATTTTAATGTGTTTGTTCTGTGCATACAGTGAACGTGTGACGTATATTTAATTAATATGAGAAAATAATAATTAAAATGACTAAGAAAACACTAGATTTAGTTGGTTTTTTTTTATATTAGCATACCCCGATAGTGTCCCAGTATATGAGAGTTTGACTGCGGTGTCAAACGAAATTACAACATCCTGCACGAGCCTATATGATGTTTTATAGATTCACATGTCGAAATGATTGAATCGTTGAATTTTTTTTCCGGAAACAAAAACTAACTAATCATTGTTCTGTCATAAAATTCGCATTACCGTCGTAACAGTAACTCCTTCATTTTTTTTTCGATAAAAAATTCTGATCAATGATACCGATGCCAGTAAATAATCCATTCACATTATACAATGAATCGAATTTTCCTATATATTCGCAATAATGGTACATGCATAACATCAAAATTGACTGAAATTATAATTAATTATAAGATAAATGTCAAATATTATAAAATTATAACTTTTTTTGTATATTTTATACTTAAAAATGTTCCATTCAAAAACCCAAAATCGGTGTATTTCTCACATATTAATAGCATAAATTTAATATTTTATTATTATTATAATTTTTCCATATAAATATTGTAGTTTTTTTTGTACACACAGCAGCGGGTGAACCAAAAGTTTAAATATATAAAAATTTATCATCACACACACACACACAATTCATAAAAATCTATATTATTTGATGATAATAGTAATATATATTAATATACACACAGCCAACTCATAACTCAATTTTAATCCATAACAGTGCTCGCAGGATCTCATCTTCAAGCTGGGTTGAAATGTTTTCCGACTTTACGTCTACTAATCAGATCTGTTCAGTTGCTTCTACAATTCTTTCAACAAGTTGATGAATATAATCGAAAATGACTTGATGAGCATTTCATTTCACGCAAATTTCATTTATGTTTTAAAACTCTTGTCTTCCATAATATAATCATATTGAAATCGATTCCATTCCATTATTTTCAGAAATAAATATAAGTTATACACACACTTATTACCTCCTATATATATACAATACAAACAATTATATATGGTATATTAATAAAAGAAATGCATTAATTTTGACATCATTTCATTTGACGACACACTCGAATCGTGATTATTTATTTTATTATTCATAAATAAATTAAATGTATAAAATGTTAAATCAATATTCTTGTGTGAAGAATTGAGGTTGGTTTTTAAAATATTCGTTTATTGTTTTCTACTTATGAGATAAATGTATCCTATACTTATATCGCTCGACGTGTATCGACGATGATATATGTGATTGTATACTACTCCTGTATCTGTAATAATATATAAATAAATAAAAATATACATAATAATGCAATATAATATACAAATAAAATAATTTTTTAATAAATAAATTAATATATTTGAAGGACAAGGAAATATTTTCCGGGTCATCCAAAATAATTAACGTATATATTTTTTACGACGTTGTGTGCGGTTGTGCGATAAACATTTTAATTATATGTTAACTATTGTATTTCATGTTTATTTTCGAAATATTGCAAATATATAAAACTAACATTTTCGATAATGCACGAGTATTTTAATAATTTTTAAAGTTTATTCTAAATAATATAAATGAGAATTTTTTCTCGGAAATTTTATTTCAATTTTTTATAGTAAAATTTATTACAATTTAGAAAAACTAAATGATTAATCGAAATTCATTTAAAAAAAAATGCAAATTGATAGGAAAGTTGATTTTTAAAACAAAAAAACACTCACAAATTTGTGTAAACATATTTTTTCAATAATGAAATATGAAATTTAGAATATTATAGTTTTATTTAAAATAGATTTTATTCAAAGCGATTTTATACAAATTTACATATCTTATTATAATCGTATATCAAAAGACATGTCGCTCTGAAATTGATGGAGGCATATTATTTGTAGTTTGATTTAATAATTAAATTAAAATAATGGTTGTTTTTATATTCCAAATATATTTACAAAGTCAATTGTTATAGTGCATGTCATTCAATCCATAAACATTACGAATTCCATCCACCGTTTTGATATGTAAAATATTTTTAATAACTCATCTGAATTATCATTTGTTATAGGAAATAAAAAAATCGAATAGCTTTAAAAATATGTTGTTGCACATTTTATTTAATAATTAACAATGTCTCTAAAACACATCGCAACATTGGCATACGATTCACTTATAACAATAATTAAATTAATAAAGTAGAACAATGTGAGGTGAGTTGGTATATACTCACATACAGAAGTAATTTATAGTGGTCTGATTCGGTATCGTCTGAATTATATCCGGAAAAAAATCCGATGTTATTGTATACAAAATTTCAAATTCAATAATCAATTGCTGCCCATCTTTGATAGAAGAGATTTCAGAAAATCGATTCACCCATTCAAAAAATATGACCGTCGTTCGAATCGATGACAAAGAAAATTTAAAGAAATTTCTTGCGGTAATGTATAAAGTGAACACCACCCAATGGTATAAAAAATTTATACAATACCATCAAATGGAAAATCGGTCATAGCTTTACAATGTGTGAATTGATTTTCTGAAATCTCTTTTATGAAAGAATCGAAATTGATTATAATAATTTACAATTCTGTACACAAAACTGGAAATCCATTAAAACTATGATAATTCTTAAATGGTCGATTTTCCGGAAAATTTATTAACTGAACATTCTCAATTTTTTTTCATAATATAGTCTACTTTAAATCTATCGTTTACCAGAAAATTAGAGTGATAAAAGAATTTGTAAAATAAATGACCCACTGTTGTTCGATTTTATAAAATCAAACAGAGAATATAGTTTTTGCTACATTTGAATTAAACTATAAATTACAAACAATCCACGAATTTACTCTTGATTAAATTCTTGTTTCTGGCCTAAGTGTCACAATATATATTTATCCATGTCATTTCTATATCTTCTATGAACCATATTTCGAGTCGCTTATATTCTAAATAAAATTTGTAATTATTCTTATTTAGTTTTTTCCTCAAATAATATAATAATTTTATTTTAAGTTAAATTAGAAGAAAGCTTAATAAATATAGAGGGAAATCAATTTCACTACAATTTATGCCATCATCAAATTCAAATTATACGTTTATATGGATACGGCTTCCAACACAGAGACAACGCAACCCCGTGATCCACCAAAAATATTACATTTGCGATTATAATATTTTACTTTTACATATTTTATATTAAATTACGTATTTTTTCATTATATAAAAATATTCCAAATAATACAAAAAGATAACAACCAACAAAAAAAGACAATATGAGAAAATATATTATTCCGAAAATAACAAATTAAAAACATTAAACAATAATGAATATATATAATTTTTATAATGTTTTAAATATTTTATAATTTATTTTACATATTAAAAATGCGTGCTCAAGCAAATTACACATAGAAAATTTTGTTAGTTATATATTTATATTTACGTGTACGTACCACGTACGTATTTATATAGTTAAAATACGAACAAATAATAATAATAATAATAATTAAATTTATTTATAATTTTTTTTAGTAGAAATGACTTTCTCTTTTTACAAAAATAAATTAAAAAAAATTATTTGTTTGCAATAGTAAACAATTAAATTAAGTTTTTTTGAAAAAAAAATACATATAATTCAATCATTTTTATATTTATTTTTCCTTTCCCATTATTATTAATTTATTATTACCATCAAAATATTAATTTTTTTAAAAACTACTCGCGCTACTACTAAAATAATATACAAAACGATCGTTTCTTTACTTTTTTATATATGGAAATATATACATAAAATATAGATATGTAAATTGGATACCATCAGGTACACAATATATATAATTAATATATAAATGGATGTTATATATTTTGTGTGTACATTGATCGGATGAGTCAATGTGGTATTATAGAAATATATATAAATTATAATATAATAAGAAAGTCAATTGATGCCATATAATATATATACGAGTATAGTTGATGGCACACTAACACATCGTATTATTGTATGCAGATTTAAAAATTATCATATACATAATTATTATATGCAATGATTTCTATATACAATAATATACCCTGAGTTGTACCATGTAGTACCGTTCCTACTTATATATATTAATTATTTTTCAAATATAAGAATTTTATATATACACAGAAAATTTATAATATATTTATTCCGAAATCCAAATCAAAAACTTTCATTAGTTTATCAACACATAATTATTTTATATATATATATTTTAGGAGATTTTAATTAACGAAAGAAGAAATAAATATAGTGTTAAGGAACAATTTTGTTGCTGCCGGTTTTAAATTATAACACAACAATATTTGTTCATAACTTCGTATATATTTATAGTAAGTGTACCACAGCCTATGCGCACACAATACCATGTGTCTAAAAAGTAAATGGATTGATTAAATAAAACATATATTTATTCATCAAAATTTATTTCATCGCATCTTCAAAGTAATGCGCTCCTCGAATTCTTGGTAAAGTCTTCAGCCTTCACGTATCGAATTAGATGTTGCATCTCTTCTGTATTGATTCAAAACGATGTTCACGAAGTGGTAATTTCTAGCTTGGAAACAACAATTATCATATTAATTGAATTTTTGGTTAAAAAACTATTAACAGGTAATTATGAATGAGCAGGAGCATTATCAAATTGTTTTACCATAATTCAGGTCGTTTTCTATGAATAGGCTCACGTAAACGACACATAACGCACTTATAATAGATAAAATATTCTTTATTAACAGTTTGATCAGTTGAAAAAAATTCTTGACGTCTTCTCTATTCCCTCTTTGACCATTTTATACCAATCAAAAATTCTCGTTTTGATTGATATGATACACTTTTGCAATATTTCCAAAAACTTTTCGTAGCAGAAAATCTAATTTTTTAAACAAATTGTAATGCAAATTCTTGGCTCAATAAAATTAGATATTATAAAAATCGCCAAAATAAAATTAACACAATTAAAGCGTTTATTTCGAAACCAAATAAATAAATGACAAAAAATATTAGACAGAGATGTCAGAAATAGTACGACAAAACGAACAATTGTTTACAATATTTTTGGTCAAATACATTTAAAATAAGCAGTTGCTTTACTTTTTAGGCACTAGTACCTAGTAGCTTAACCAATAGGTATAAAAACAATATGAATTGTGTGGAAAACGCTTCAGACCATTAAACTATATATTTTAAAATAAAATGAGGCAGTGTATGGACACAAATGCTTGTGATTTTCATCTAAATCATATCTGTATAGACACATATAAGGCGATTTATTGTGGTGTCATGTTTAACAGGTTGTTTTCCAATCTGTTTTGCGGATGGTTTGAAAATCGATGTTGATATACGTGCGTCACTGTATATAGTTTTTTTTTGTATATAACAACCCAATAATTTGCATATAGGAGTTTCGTTTGTGTATTACAAATCATTTGTGACCAAATTTTGTTACTCATCTGCTAAAAATTTTCTTCAAATATACAAAATTTTACCATTGATATATATAACTAACTATACCCATTGAGTATTGGCTGAGAAATAGCTATACCTATAATATATTGTTTGTATTTTTATCAATATTAATACCCACACATATCGCATACTTTTTTACCACCACAAAATACAAAATTATCAGAAAAGCTAATTACATTTTTATGATTATACTCGTATAATGTATATTATTAATTATCAATATTATGTTTAAATGTGTTTTTAGTTAGTTGCACGTGAAAGAAAAAAATTTCCCAAAATAAATGATTAATTCATCATTTCTTTTGTTATTATTTTAAAAAATATATATATTCAAATCACATATTTATTAAAATCTATATTTAAAAATCAATGGCGAAGCGTAAAAAAATGTTTTCACATCGAAATATCACTATATTTTTTGGGTAGATGAGTTCAAAGTAGACTACATTATGGAAAAAAATTGCACTGTCCACTTAATAAATTTTCCGGAAAATCGACTTTTAAGAATCGTCATCTTTTTGAATTACTCGGACCATAGTTTTAACGGATTTTCAGTTTTGTATACAGAATTTTAAATTATAATCAATTTCCAATCTTTCATATGGAAGAGATTTCAGAAAATCGATTCACCCTTTCCATTTCCATTTGATGTCATCGAAATTTTGTATGAAATTCACTTTATTCAGTATACCCATACAAATTTCTTTAAATTTTCTCATCGTCACATCGATTGGAACATAACTTTGGAATGTGTGTATCGATTTTCTGAAATCTCTTCTTATATAATAGATTGGAAATTGAATATAATTTGAAATTCTGTATACAAAAATATGGAAATCCGTTAAAACAAATTAACTAAAAAAATGATAATTCATAAATTGTTGATTTTCCGGAAAATTTAATTCAGTGAACACCCACATTTTTTTTCATAATTTAGTTTAGTTTAGTTTAGGCTATCAGAAAAATATGGGTAGATTGAAAAATGAATGCTTCTTCTCAGTCTTCGCCACCGTTTTAAAGATATAATCGTGTATATATTATTAAAAATCTGTTTATAATATACAAAATAACATTAAAACCGGAAATAAATTTATTAATACAATAAAAGAAGAAAAAAAAATCTCTCTGTAATAAATCAGAAAAAATACAAAAATACAATATACACCGATATTGAAAAATACATAAATTACAACAAAAAAACTCTAATAATTATAATATTTTTATATTTTGAAAAATATAACCACCACGTCGCATATAATTTGAACATAAAATGAAATTTGCATTATAATAAAAGCTTGTGGTGCATTATTAACTCGGTATTATTTTTGTTTGTTTGTAATTTATTGTATTGTACTAATAATAAAGAAAGATTTTTCAAAATCACACAATACCGCGCATTAATTTACTTATTTTAATTATAAAAAAAACAGAAAAAAAACTAGTGGTAAATAAACAAAGAGAAAAAAATAAAATAAAAAAAGGTTATTGACATCGAATGCGATATTGTTTTACTTTTACCATTATGATTTAAGCAGTAATAAAAAATGATTTGGCAATTTTGCGGATGTTTGTATGAAATAGATAATATGATACACATAGAAAATATATAATTGCATTCTATTAAATACAATTTAATATTGTGTATATTCAAAGCAAATCTTTTATGTTGAGTGTAAGTGTGTGTGTGTGTGTGTGTGTGTGTGTTGTAACTTGTAACTGGTAACGTGTATATAAATATAAGATTCACACAAAACCGATACACAATATATGAAATTTAACACAAATCTTATGCGCATACTATACACATTTACAACATTGGTACATTCTCATATATATATCTTAAGTCGTTTTTTTTTTTTTGTATAAAGTAACTTGGTTTTTGTGCTGCGCTAAAATACATATTTATTTATTTGCCACTCTAATTTGACCTAAATTTTATGTTTTTGTTGAAATTATAAATGAAAAACAACGAACTTTAGATTATTTTACTATTTTTTTTAAGTCTACACATATATAAGTGAAAACGATATATATATTATTAAAATTGATTCTTGATATATTGCAACGAAAAATTGAGAAACATACCATCAAAATAATATATAATTGAAGATGTATCCATCTATCCAACAACATATATATATGTACATATAAAAACCCTCACACACACAGTCACAAAGCTTCAACATAACTAAAAAAAAAATAAATATACTTTCTTTAATATTTTTAATATTTACTTACAACAAAAGAACCGGTAATATTATTCTTGTAAAAATCTTCTTCGTGAATTGAAATTTTGTAATATAAAAAATTTATAATTAACAATACGATTTATTTTTATAATGTATTTTATAATAATTTTTTCAAATATAAATCGTCTTCACTTATTCACGAATGATTTCAATATATATTGTATTTTTGTAAAAATTTGTCGTGTACCTCCTACCTCTGTATCGGATAAATAAATATGTCGTGGATCTGTGTACACGTAATATTTCATATATATTTTATAAAATCACAAGATGCTCTTTGGTATCATATATTGAAAATGTTGTTTTAGTGTAATATCAAAAAAAAATGAAAAGGAAAGTTAAAAAAAATGAAAAAAAAATGTATTGTTCATTTAAATTAAAAATTACCAATTTATTATAACAAAGTTTTCGGGCATTACAATTGAAAAACAAACAAAAAAACTACTATTTTTTCATATTCAATTCCTCATGTGTATGTATTTTGATCATCTCAGCAAGCTCTCGAACTGTTTTTTTTTTACCACGATCATTTGTCACTGCATCATGTGCTTACCATTTCAATGAATGTTGTTTTTGGTTTACCACCCATCTTTCTTCATCATTTACGATGGTCGCACGACTTAAATTCAGCTAACCCTGCAAAAACGATAATCGGATGAACTACACAAAATATTATCCATATATCCTTTTTGGATAATGATAATCCTTTCAAAAAAAGCTATATATAATAAATTGTTTAAATTCAGCTAACCCTGCAAAAATGATAATCGGATGAACTACACAAAATATTATCCATATATCATTTTTAGATAATGATATAATCCTTTCAAAAAAAAGCTATATATAATGAATTCCACCACGAACTTGTAATTTATCCATATTTTCTGAAAAATACAAAAAATTAGATTTGCTTGTAAGTATTAATAAAAACTATTTGATAGCGATTGATTTTGAAAATTTGTATCATGCCTTTTAAACAGATGGTTATTTCCAATGGTAACCGTAAAAATAATGGTAACTATAGATGTATATAGTGACAGGAAATATATCGAACAATTGTCGTACATAATTTATAAAAATGATAATATATGAAATGATATTCTTCAATCGGCGATCACATTTATTTGTACTGCAAGTTTACATTTTCGATTGGTATTTTTTTTTAAGTAGCATGGAAATTATTTTTCATATTCTAACGTACACGTAAAAGTATTTATACGACGCTCTGCGAGTTCCTCGTCCAAAATATATATGTAGATATTATCGGTATAGATAATGTAATAATAATCACACTGACGCATTTATATAGTTGCATGCACCTATACTAAAAAAATATTATATTTGAAAAGAAGAATAATTTTCATCTCTTATATTTTTTACTATAATTAAATGTTTAATATTTTTCTTAAAACAATAAATGTATCAATTTCATGGCTATGTTTATATTTAAAACAATTAATTCGTACACGATCTTAATCTTAATTTTAACTACAAAATACCACTCGTTTTAATTCCAATTAAATGGGCTCGAATTTTTTTTTATCGTACCACCTATCAATGGTATTATTTTCTACATATGATTGGATTTATATTCAGTTTAATTTGACAATATAAAATATATATTAAAGTATTTGAATACATCTTTGTATATGGCAAAGTGCAATTGAAATGCGGAAGAAGTTTTGATGATAATAAACTGTAAAGTTTACTCAACTGAAATAGATTATTTGTACATTAAATATAATTTTTATATATGCGTCGCTATAAATATAATTGTAATGTCCCAGTGGACACTGTATGTATGATAACATCGATCATTACCTATACTTACTTCGTGTCCGTACTACTTAATTCTTGCAATACTTTCTAGATTACAGATTTGTGGAGATTGGTGGCAAGTACTTCTTCGCTAGATGACTTGTTCATTGGGTTCGAAACAAATTCATTTATGAAATTATAGAACCACTTATAAATTCACCGATAAATTCACCGATAAATTCTTTGGTGAATATTTTTGATGAATTAATTGATGAGTTCATTGGTGTGATTCATTCATGAAATTGAAAGTACTTACAATTTAATATAAATGCATTCATTAAAGAAATTGGAATTACATACAAAAAACCCCGCTGGAGTTGTTTATGATCGCTCTTCAAATATATCTTCAATTGATGTGTAAACATCATTCATCGTCAAATAATAGTTTAGGTAATAGAAAATAGTCAGCATTTTGATCGTTTAGCTTTTTCTGTTTTATTTTGAAAAAATTTCAATGTAAATCAACCCATACGATAAATCGTACGCTGGTACTATACGGTGATGTTATATAATACAAGCTCTATATATATATACAACTGATTAAAACCGTTAAATGATGAACATTACCATAAATACAATATTATTCAATTGGAAACAATGCATTGCATTTTGAAAAACTTCAACGACAACCTTCATCATACACGTATTTATTCGGATTCGTCTATCTTTACACATTTAACAAACAATGATTTTAAAAAATCTTTTATATCCAACATGTACATGTCCGAAACCATTGTATCTAAAATTCGAAGGATTGTACAATTAGAATAAACTCACAAATCCACAAATCATTCGACGGATAATTCAATCAAAAATTTATGTGCAATTAATTTAAATTAAAATTCGAAAGATTATTTATTTTATGTGATTGTATACGAATGACACGTTATTTGGAATAATTCTGAAAATATTGTAAGATTTAATTTAATCCAATCTAATGATGAATGTTGTGCAGTGTTACGAATTGCGATAACAACGTTAATATATTTGAACATTTTACTATATTGTGTTTTGTCACCTCAATATTCAAGAATGCAAAAAATTATGTAATCACAATTTTTCATGTTTTATTATTATTATTATTATTATTATTATTATTATTATTATTATTATTATTATTATTATTATTATTATAATTATAAAAACAATTAAATTTATTTATTAAACTATTCTCTTAAACAAAGAGGTCATACGCTGCTAGTGTGTGCAGCTGATATAGTAATAATATTATTGTAGTAATTATATTTATTTTATTTTAATGATGATGAAGTGTGTTGTGCGGAGACTGTATTTTATAAATATTGTACAATATATGAAACATTAAAAAGTGGGATTCATAATTTATTATGTATTTTTTGTTTGTTTGTAATTTTTTGTATAATAATTTCTAAACATATTGTTATTTATTATAAACTAAAAATAAAAAAAAAATTAATATTTTTACAAGGCCATTAACAAATCATATACATTTTATTTTTTTTTGCTATCACCACCATCACCACCACTACCATTTCAACTGAAATTTATACAAATTCCTATATAGAAATAATATATTTTTTTAAATTATAATGACATGAACTATATGTGTGTTGAGTGTACACACATATGCAAAAAAAAATACAATAAAAAATATTATATTATTAAAATGAAAAAGTATATTTTAAAAAATAAATTCTTAATATTGACATAACAAATAAAAAATATATATATAAAAGAATTAAAATATTAAGTATTTTCAAACAATTTTTTTTCATGGACAAGATTTATAATTTCAAGAGAATATATTTATAATATAAAAAAGCAAAAATTTCTGCCATCATTAACATTTAACACATCGTTTTTTTATATATAAGTATTTATTTAATATATAAATTTTGAATATCTATACTAATTTCAAAATAAATATTATTTTTCTAAATGCCAAAATAATAATAAAAACGAAAAAAAAACATTTTTAATTTATAAATATATGTTAATTATATTTATTTATTTATTTATTTATTTATTTATTTATTTATTTATTTATTTTTAGGCTTACCGACGTAAATCTAGTGCTGTTCAAATAGCCAAAATTATTGCAGTTACTGTAATTGCATCATCATTTATTATCGGTTTTTTTATATTAGCCTCAACCTATTTACATACACGAGCCTCATGCGATCAAATGCAAACATTAGATTCGGTGTTGGAAAAAGAATTGATGTTAGAAACATTACAACAAGTAAGTGGTTTGAAAAAATAGTTTATTTTTTTAAAACATATAAATATTATTTTAATTTTATACAATAATTATTATCTGACACCGTCATAATCCAAAAGATTTATTTATTATTTAACAACAAATTTAGTTAATACACATTTAATTTTATTATATTTAACAACAAATTTAGTTAATACAGATTTAATTTTATCATATTTAACAAAAAAAAATATACGGTTATGTGTTAAGTATACTTACTTACTCTATGGCATTAAAACACCAGTGCGGTTTTATCCTTCTCCAACCTAACCTGGTTGCAGCTAACGTCTTTCAACCGCAAATTTTAATGATCTTCATATCACAGTTCACTACATCTATCCATCTAGCCTTAGATCGTCCAGCTCTCCGTCTACCTTCTGGATTACCATTCAAACAGTTTTTTTTTTTCTTATTGCACACGTTCCTCTTCCATACGTAATACGTGTCCAATTCATTTTAATCTAAATTGATTTTGATTGTTTTAACAATATTTGGTTACACGTACAATTTGTCTAATTCAATGATTGTATCTACGTCATGTATGTGTTAAGTGCTTAAGTGTTATTAACCAAGCAGGATGCTGCGTTAAAGAAGAATATTATAAATATGATGACAATAAAAATTAACTTATAAATAACTTTGTTTAATAAATTGATTGGAAATCTATGTGTGTGTGTGTGTGTAAAATTTTACTTTCTTAGTAATTTTATTTTACTTTAACAGCATCTTTAATCAAATTCAAATATAGCAAATACATTACATTTTTTCTATATCGAAATTTATTGCGATCAATATGAAAATTTATCTATGCCTTTTGAATACTCGTATTTTCTATATATATTTGCAAACGTTTCTTCAGTTTATTCTTAATAGATTCTAACCCTTGTAACACTGTCCATAGTTTGTTCGCAAAATTTCCGCATTATATGTTGTAGTCCGTATAAAACTATACTATCCGAGGAAATATCTATAGATTTCTTATGGATGTCCGCTGGAATTTTATATGATGAGTGCAACCAGGTTGTCCATGGATTTTTTATAAAAAATGTCCTTAGATTATCCGTGTATATTTCCGATGATAATTTCTATGGATTTTCCTTAGATTTATTGCTCGTTGCTATTATTCCACACTAACAGAATATCCGTAGAATCTATATTCATATTTTTTGTGAGCAGATCCACAAATTTTGACAAAAATCCCGTCATGCGATAAGTGCAGTCGCACAAAAATTTTGCCATTACAGGTTGTAACTCGTTGAAACAAAATATAATGTAATAAATATGTAAGAAATAAATAAAAAAATATGATATTTATATTTTCTTATGCAAAAAATTAATTTAATTTGTAAAAAATTGTAAAACCATTGTTTTTGGATAATTGGTGAAATAAATTATGAATACAATACCGCGCCTGGATTAATGTTGGACATATTACCCTGACCATTCAAAGATTTTGATTGATCTAAATAAAATACTATAATACTAAGTGGAAAATCTATGGACATTCTTTGGACACATTCCATTATATATTTTTTCCATGTGGATTTTTTCCACGGAAATTTTTCTAATTTTTCAAAGTACGGACAAATTGTTACTAGTGTTCAGTGTAATTAACACTAAGTAACACTAATTTTGTTAAAAAAAACAATGAATGCGGGAAATATTAAGAAGTATTTTTAGCAAATATTTACATTTAAAAAAACAGATTTTACTCATAGAAATATAATTGCAGAATATGTCAGAATAAAATGGTGTTTGAAAATTTGAAGAGAAAAATTCAAAACAATTGTTTATGTTTTTTTAAATGAAAATATTTGTTTGCTTCTTAATATTTCCTGTATACATGGGTTTTTTTTAACAATATATTGTTATTTATTGTTAATGACAAAAAGTAAAGTTATTCTGCTATCGTTCGTTCGGTTTTGATGAGCCATATACTTTATGCGTTAGATAAGGCATTTTTTTAAGGGTTATAACAGCAACCAGAACACTCTCTTTTTGTCATTCACATCAATACAGCACAGCAATTTTTTAATGCGTAGTATTCACACAAGTTCTTACACACAGCTATAGAACATATGTTCACCATATGATTATTAATTTTAGAAACAATTTTTTAATGAAGTTGGAAATGCATATTTTATATAGAAATCTATGTAAATTTTTTCGTATTCAATTTTGACTGATATAATTACAGCAATCATATAATAATTCTTTCCCAGTATACACGCAAACAAATTGTGATCAAAATATGAATTAGAAATATTCAAATTGTCATATAGACTTATTCATTATCACCAGAAATGATCTGACGTTAACCAGTCATAAGTTTTAAATGGTATGAGTATAATTTATACCTAATGCAATAATTTCTACAAAAACTACACATAATTCTGTTGCAGAAATTTCAATTTGTATAGCAGAAAAATGCTTATACACAGATTATTAAGACAATAAAGTCGGGTACAGCCTTCGTTCAACTATGGATACAATGTAATATTTGCATATATCGTGTTAGTCGCTTGTAAATATATAATATTCACCTCTACTATAATTTCCTTGTTTGTACATTATATTGTATTTATTATAATATATTTTTTAAAAAAATCAGAAATGATGAAGGATATAGTAATTATCTAAAAAGAAAAAAATAATCATTGCAAATATAAAAACCTTCTATTATCTTTTATAAGAAATTCTATTATTCTATATTTAATTTTATTCGTACATAGTCTACACACAGATATTAGAGATGTATCATTTGCATTAATGCAACTGATTTAAAAATGCAATTGCACTTTTATTTGTATATTAATAATTCTTATAATCAATATAATATAATAGAACTAAATAAGTAAATGACGTAGTAAATTAATAAAAATTATAAGACAATTTTTAAATAAAAAATATAGCAAAACCCAATCCCATTGTTGACATTTTGAGTGGATTTTATCGATTTATATAATATTTACAAGTATGGGTACAATGTACAAATGAATAATAATTTGTATAAAACTTTCACTTCTGGATGCTTTATTTATATTAATTTAAATTAACACTTTTGCGAATGGTTGCTATACACTTCATCAGTCAATATACCGCATACATTATCAATATATATAGCAGGGTTTATATGAACTATTACCGCATACATTAGAGCAGGGCACCGCAAACGAGATCCATGAACACAACAATTCACGGAAAAGTTGTGATCTCTTTTTCATATCCAGCAATTATATAAAATACTTCTATATAATCTGGCGAGTTCTGAGATTTTAAATAACCAAAGTAATATTGTTTTGTCGAATTGGAAAACTGCTCCAAGAATTCCATATGGAATTCAATCACAATAATCACATTTTTTAGCAACATACAAACAAATATTATTAAATAATTAAATACTTTCTTCGTCTTCTTCTTATTAAGTCATATTTTGCTCTAAGTGGAGCTTTATTGTCATCTAATAAACCTTTCATTACAGCCACGTTGGTAAATTACTCTGCGCATGGGAGTATATAACAATTTACCAATTGTACTGCAATTAACGAAAGATAAATATTTTCAAAATACTATTATTTTTATGTGGTTGATTAGCCCATAGTTATGTGTGTGTGTGTGCAGACATTGTTAATCTTTGAATAGCGACTATATTTTCCAAGATATCCGTTTTTCTTTTTATTCCATCAACGAACAAATGGTCACCCGCAGCAGAAAAATTTTAGTATTTAAAATAAATACCGAAAAATTTCCTATGAAAAATAGCGAAATATTGAACCCACTATATTTCATGATTAATAATATATATTTCGACGCTATGCAACTGCACTACTGAGTGTTTATTTTTAAGTACTTTGGTTCAGGACTTTTAAAATATCAAGATTATATGGCGGTATTCTATGTCAGAATAAGAATTAGATGCTTCATAGTTGTTATTCACAATAATATTGTGGGTTCATTTTTTCTATCTCTGGTCTGGTGCCTGAGATAATATATGAAAAAATACATATATTTTACATACACCGACATGTGTGTTCGAATTGACCAAAGAGTTAATATATATATAGATCAATTTCAATATAAAATATAGACATTAAAAATTGAATTTGATCTCACATCATTATATCTCTCCTCAATATAAACAATATTATAATATTATAGCCTTAACACAATTTAAATTACATTATTAGTAAATTTATCGTTTTATTGTGTTGCGTGCGGTGTTGTTGAGAAATCTTTATAAATATTATTTACAAAAATATGATAAAAATTCTTCTATTATAATAAAATCAAAAACAAGTTTAAATTTTTAAATATTCAATATCAATAAAATCAAAGAAAATGAAATGAATATTATTATAAGCTTTTGGTTATTGAGTGGTTTATTTTTCTTAATAGGGAAATATAAATTTCGCACACAATAATTATGTTTTTTTTGTTTATAAACAATTTTTAATTATTATTTCCGTCGTCGAAACTATAAACTGCTTGCGTGCGTGCTTGCATCAATTATGAGAAAGAATTTATTCATACGGAACATTTTTAAAATTTCACTTATATTAACAATATCCAATATTGATATGTAATTACTTTAACTACATCAAAGAGTATATACGTAATTTTTCTTTAGCAGAATAATTGCAATTTTATATAATATTTTCAATAATTTTCAATATCCGTCCGTTTACATAACAATTTTTATTTATTTTTCATGCGTCGATGTAACATTTAATGAACCGAACGAACAACCACCACTTTTTTTATAATATTTTTTTTGAATAATTACTCGTATATATTTTTCTATTATTATTATTATTATTATTATTATTATAATTATGTACAAAACTATAAACTCGCTATATATGCCTGTAATTGACAATGAGTTCGCTTATAATATATTAAAAATATATAAATAAATTTAAAAAAAAAACGCTAATGATTCTCTATATGATAATTTTATTATTACAAATAATACTAAATATGGGAAAATAATTATTAAATATTTTATATAAAATGTTTGAAAAATGTAAATTTTAAATTATATTAATATTAATAATTTTAGATTTCTCTTCCACATCACATATATTGTATTTGAGTAATATAATTAACGTGACAATTAACACTTAATCTATAATATCAATATCTATTGTACCATTAGGATTCAGATTATACCAAATTAATAATAATAATAATAATAATATGCATTTATAGTATTAGAAATCTCTTATGGTTTAACATTGAAATTGCATGTGTATACAGTCAAAAGTGATAGCAATTTTTGAAAAGCTAAAAGTTGTGTGTTTATAAAAGAACAATACATAAATTTTCACTTTAAATTTTTTAATAATTTAAATATTCACTTTTTTATGCATATTTTTATTTGGTAAATAATTTATGGGAAATATATAATTTTAATAATTTTCTAGAAAATATTATTTTTACTCTGAAAATTGAATTTCTAATTTATTTAAATAATAATAATAATTAATATTTATCGAGTATAAAAAATCAATTTTTAAACTTATACTGTCTCTGTTTGTGTATTGTTATCAGATACAATTCTTCACACAAACAGTATTTTTCATACAGCGAGTTACTAATTTTTTATGCAAATTCTAAATGGACAAATATCTGTGTGTTTTTAACATTATATTTAAAATTAATTTATGTCCTTATATGAGCGAATAAAAATATACAATGACGTAATGCACTTATAATTATGGTACGATATAATATATAGGATTTCATGCGGGGAGCAAAATAAAATATATAGAAGAATAGAACATAAATTTTAGGATAATCAATTTTATCATTTAACATATTTAGTTTCACTTTAATAATAATAATAATATATTCTTAAATAAATCGCTTACAGAGTTGGCAGCAGAAAGAAAGCGATTCACATAAGAGTATCGTAAGCCGTAAAGCGCCGGTTTTTTTTTTAGCCCAATTACAAGTATGCGTGTATGCGTTTAGCAATAAATTGTAAAATAAATTGTTTATCTAAAGGAGTTAAACGCGCGCCAAAATTCTTAACGAAACAAGACAAATGTAAATTATATTATTCGATCATATCTAAATCGGTAAGAATATGAAAATCATATGTAATTGATACTATATGTATTTTAGAGGTACAAATTGTCCACATGATATGGATGCAATGGTTATACCACATATACATGACAATCAAATGTGTCCGTACAGATCTAAGAGTGCGGAAATACTATGCGGATACATATCCATTATTACCACAATTTACCACGCACCATATAATTACATATAGACTTTAATAATATTGGTATGGCATAATGAAAACACAATGTTAACCATTCTATACTTCGAATGCATTATAATACGATATATTTTGGTTGTAGTCACACTATAAGTGGTACAGCATTTAAGTGGAATTTGATGGCAAGTAACCTTTTTTTGTTTGTATTGAATTCGGTATGTGTAAAATAATATATGGTGTAAAAAAAATATGATATGGTTCTGCGACGTAATGCAAAATATTGCGTACCTATTATTACTCAATTGTTTCTATATGAATACGCGTATATATAATATATGGTACGCCTAACAACACTACACAAATCGATCTTTGTATTTGACATGTTTTTTTAAATTAGCATATTAATATTATAAAAAAATGTGTAAGTGCTAATTATTATATTATACGATCAAAACTTATAGTGCATATTATAATAATAATAATAATAATAATAATAATAATCATCGCTAGAATAATAATTAAAATAAGTACTTAAAGTTATACATACGCGGAGCCGAGTCTATATCGAATTTTTAACAAGTCAAAAAGGTCATTCAATGTAATATATTGAAAATTAATGGAACACATATTGTATAATAATTAATATGTTCTATTATTAGACATTTAATGATTATTTTAACTTAAAATACATTTTTATAATATTTAATTATACTTTTGCTTGGTCATACCAAATATATGTAAGTAATGCCGGTATCTTTCATTCTAATATATATGTTCTAAATTCAATGGAGATAAAAATTTCTTTCAAACCATCGGTGATTTTGAAGAACCATCAACATCTAACATATTTATACCAATATATTATGTATATGCGTTAAATGATTAGAAACACTGAAATTGCTTTCCCTACAAATACTGTCCGTAGTTTGTCCGCAAAAATGATTAGAAACACTGAAATTGTTTTCCCTACAAACACTGTCCGTAGTTTGTCCGCAAAAATTTCCGTATTATATGTAGTAGTCCGTATAGTTTCCATTCGAGGAAATATTTATGGATTTCTTACGGATGTCGGCTGGAATTTTATATCTAATGAGTGCAACTCTGTCTATGGATTTTTATAAAAAATATCCTTGTATTGCCCGTATTTTTTCGGATGATAATTTCTAAGTATTTCTATCGTTGGTATTATTCCACACAGAATATTCATAGAATTTATTTTCATATTTTTTGTGATCACAGATCCACGGATTTTTGACAAAAATATCCATGTATTTTGGCAAGTAATATCCATGAATTGTCCGTGTTAGTCGAATAAATTTTCTTATGACGATGAAAGCCAATGATCACGGTTTGATTCAGTTTTTTTACCGATAGATCAGAAGTTCTATGAGCACGACGGAATGAAGATGCTGAACGATGGCAAAAATTCATCGATTGTGCATAGTTTTTTGTAATAAAGAAGAATAAAAAAACTGCGGAGAATAAAATCCATGAAAAGTCTTACAAAATTCCTCGGAAATATATCGATTTGAGTTGCTGTGTGTTATAAAAATTATAAAAAAAAAATTACGAATACTGAGGATTGTATCTGTATGGATAAGCGAGATATACAAAATTTGAATCTACTGTCCCTTGAATAATTGGATATATGTTGGACATATTATACCCTGACAATCTAAAGATTTCAATTGACCTAAATAAAATACTATATTATAATAAGTGGAAAATCTATGGACATTCAATTTCAATATATCTTTTCCATGTAGGAAATATGTGAATTTCTTCCACGAAAATTTTCCCCATTTTTCGAAGTACGAACAAATTCTTACTAAGTTTATACCTAACAAACAAATTAAACTATAGCATCGCTAATAATATGATGTTTTGATAAAAAATATCTGTACCATTCTGTATTGTGTGTACATTTTTATATAGCTATACCGCACGTACCATATTTAGATTAACCATTAGCAAAGAATTCTGTAATTATATTAAAATATAGGTATTATTAGAGGAATTTCAACATTCTTATTGTAATCAATAAGTTTCTTCAACTCCAAATCAAAATTATATGAAAGTGTGATTTAAAATAAGGATAAGAAAATACTGCGAATAACTAAATATATTAAAATTAAATTACATTTCAAATGATCATGATCAATGGTATGGGATTTACCCAATGTTTTATAAATTATTCAAGCATACTTAAAAAAAACTATTTATGTACAATAATACAATTACATAAATGGGATAAAATTCAAAAGATCTCCATACAAATACAAATTTTGTATATTATTCTCTTATTAATATAACAATTGTAATGTATGTGAGCACTATTTGTATCTTTATCAAAAATTCTATTCTAAATAACATTCATTCGCCAAATATTTGTATTATTTTCATTGGTATTTGTATTTTATGGTAATTGCGATTTACCGTGTGGTGTCAAATAGAGGTCGAAGCGTGCGTGTATAATCAATTTTAACAAAACTTTATATATGACGAACATATATATTTTTACATGAAAATATTAATATAGTTAGTTATTAAATATATACTTAAATTTATATATATTTTGTAGTTTCTCTACAATCTAATTTGCATGTAATTTAATATTAATATATACTTAGATTTTTTTTATATTTATAATATTTACTTTGAAATTGCACGAATATACATTAACTCTCATAATGATCGTAACTCAATATATTTGCATATATTCTATGTTACAATAGTTATTTATTATACAATACATATGTTTTTATTACTATCATACTACCATAGAAAGTTTAATATAAGCATTTCAAATAGATATGTAATTTGCATCTAAATATTATAATTAAAAATGCGCTGGCCATATACATTTATGTATTGTATATTAACAATATATGATATTGGTAAAAGATGATTTCAGTGAAATCCGTATTCACTATTCACAATTTTTAATAATACTATACAATTTATTATGTATGGCATCATAATGATATAATGAATAGATGTAGATAATAATAATTATAGACAAATACACATTTATAAAAAATAATATTTTTTTGTTAAAATTATATTTATAATATTAATAAAAACAGCATAAATAAATATAGTGAAGAAAAAAAATAATAGTTGAATGATGATTACATTCAAAACAAACAAAAAAATATACAATACACATAGAGTGTGTCAATTAATTTTTAAGACTGTCGCTAATTGTCGGATCACATTGATATACTTTTTATATATAGATTCAAACAATATACTTTACTGTACTGCGTTGCGTTCAAGAGCAAAAGAATCTCTCATCTTTTTGAATTACGGGCTATATAGTTTTAATGGATTTCTATTTTCAGAGATACCATTACAAATTTTTAATCAATTGGCAAATCTTTTATGGAAATGTATTTTTAAAATCGATTCACACACACATACAAATGAAATGATCGATTTTTCATTTGAAAGCCAGTGAAATTTTGTATGAAATAATCATATTTTTTGTTAACCTTAACTACAGTGTACGCAGAAATTTTGTTTTTAATTTTCTCTGCCATTGAAATGGTCATATCTTTTGAATGTGTGTATCGATTTCGAAAAATCGCTTCTATGAAAGATCGGAAATTGATTATAATTTGTAATTGATTAAATAGAAATCCGTAAAAACTATGGCCTGTAATTAAAAAAGATGATAATTCATAAAAGTCGATTTTCCGGAAAATTTAGTTTTAGTGAACACCCACATTTTTTTCTCATAATTTAATATAATTTCACACAGGTTATAAGTCAAATGTCCATTGAAAATTGAAGGCTATTTTGCAGGTTTCGTCTATACGCCTGCTTTGCAAACAATTTCATTGAATGTGAATGGTGGGAACAAGCATTCTAGCATTTATTAAATTGCTGTGTAACAAGTGTATATTGGCATACCAAAAACAATTAATAATAATTTATTTCCTTTTCCTTTCGCATCGCCACACCTGCCTTACATATTCTTTGACACAATGTTTATATGAATTTGTAATTATATAGGAATACTTTTAAACTTATACCTATAGAATTTAAAATAACAAGAAATAATATAGAATTTGTTAAATAAATATTTTTATGAAATTTTTAGTTAATATGTGACTCCTCTCCTCCACTATCATATATTATTTATTTATTATTTATTCAATATTTCCAATACAAAATAATATATGTTATTAATAAATATAAAAATAAAATCATTTATACAGTGAGTTCGCACAGCAAAATTGTATTGGTATAATTATTATATTTTTATACATATTTTTATACTCATACATAAAATATGATTATTGTAATAAAACGTACAGATCAAAAATAAACAACTTTAATTTTAATAAGAATTATATCGACACAGTCACAAAATATTATTCATCATCGAGTTGTTTGTCGTTTTTTGGATTTATACACAATAATGAGATAGGCGTTGATACACGCACACGTTTTGGGTACATAAATATTATGTTTTTGATTTGTTTATATTTTGTTTACAATTATAGCCCAAAAATCCTGCCAAATTACCGATCATCGGGAACACCTAGAATTTTTTTTCCATTCGAAACGAAGGCATTTTATTTATTTTACTGGCCACACTTTCAAAGTTTTGCATGCGTATAATTAATACAAATTATATGTGGACTGTGGACTACCATTGCGTATAGATCATTTTATTTTATTTAATTTTAAATAAATATAACCTTCCTCTTCCGTAGTGTTCGATCACTTTTTTTTCCTATTGAAATTACATATATATTTATATAACATGCTGCGATATTAATTCCGAAAGCCAAACAATATTTAAATAATATTTATCTATTACTTTAATTTAGCATTAACAAATAAATATATACTATTTTTTTGCGATATATAAATTGAGGATAATAATTTCAATTGTAAACAAAATATAATAAATCAGTATAATGAAAATGACGTGCATTTATTTATATTTGACTTTTTTTTTAGAATAATCAAGATAAATCGCATTGAATAATAATATTAAAATAGTATTAAAATAAATAAAAAACCACTTTCATGTACTAATGACTATTATATTGTGCTGGGCAAGGTATAGATCCAAAGAAAAGCAATATATTTTTATATATAGAATTGGTATTTCCATCACGATATTTATGTACGCGTTGAGTGGTGTCATTGATAAAATTAATGCATGAATAATATTTGGATTTAATAATCTTATTTTCAATGTTTTACATTAAATTCATAATAAATAAATTCAATTCTATCAACTAACTATAAAATAATTAAATACCATAAATTTTAATATAGAAAAATTATATACTTATACTTACTTACTCCATGGCGTTACAATGCGGGTGCGGTTTTAGCCTTCTCCAACACGCTTTTCCAACCTCACCTATCCGCAGTCAATGTCTTTCAATCCCGAATTTTAAGTATCTTTAGAAAAATAATATACCTAATCGCAAACAAAACTTTTAGCACATAACCCAGCTGTTGACTATTTTAGTTTCATAGTTACTTGATTTTTTTTCAACATTATTGGAATCGATAGAAAATTAACGTTTCAATTGATCAATTTTAACATAAATCTAACTCTATGTGTGTTAGAGGCGGTCTCAATAGAATTTTTCTTGCATAGATTAAATTGTATGCTTGTCTGTTCATTGCCGATGAACAGAACGCATGAGCATGTTTCTAATGATTATGGAATTTATGTTTTATAATTTGTATACAAAATTAAAAAAATGTACAACATTTAATTATTAAAATTAGATTTAAAAATAATAATGAAAGTAAAATTAATTAACGAATGCGATTGAATATATTAGAAAATGTTTGAATTTATTGTTAGAATACGGAACGAAGTAAAAGTGAAAGGATAATTCTGGCAATAATAGATCTATGGCTCATCAAAATCGAACGAATGATAGCAGAATATAACTTTACCTTTTTGCAATTATTGCATTAAATAACAATTTTTTGTGTTGTTAAAAAAACAATGAATGGAAAATTTTAAGAAGCATTTTAAGCAAATATATTTGTGTATTTAAAAACACATTTTACTTGTACCAATATAATCACAGAGAATTTGTCAGGATAGAATGTATTTTAAAATTTGAACTGAAATACACAATCTGTTTTAAATATAAATATTTGCTTAAAATGCTTCTTAATATTTCTTGCATTCATTGTTTCTTTTTAACAAAATATTGTTATTTAGTGCAATAATTGCAAAAAGTATAGTTTCGTTCGTTCGGTTTTTTTATGAGGCATATGCTTAACACGGAAATTTCAAAGAATTAATTAATTTTTGTAATAAGTTGGAAAAATAAACGTATGTAACCGAAGTGGTGTGTGTGGTGCCAGTTCCTAAATAAAATCAATTTCTATTGCAGCCGCTATATAGTGACTGCGGGTGAGTTGTGGTGGCCGAAATTAGAAGCTACTACTCTATAGCATTTTTCCATCCATTATAAATTATATTCATGCATTGAATTCGGTATAAAGTGGCAAACTGGAATTAATGCTACAGAAAAAAAAACTTATTTATTACTTTTTTTTTTAGAGATGTTTATGGTCATTTGGTTGGTTTTTTCGTTAAAATTATTAATAAATAGTTTTAATTTAATTAATTAGGTGAAAAAATAATATATTGCATATAAACACATATGGTTTCATTTCTAAATAAAGGTGTATTAACATACATATTTCAAATAATATACGGCATACGGTGTAATTTTAATTAATTTAAAAATATTTTTTAATGTAATATTACATGTATGTTTCATAGTACAACATTTAATTTAACTTTATTAGTATTATATATTTTATACTTACCATATTTCTTTATGCGTATACTAAAATGGAATTTTATTTTGAAATAATAGAAATACAAATATTTATAAATATTCTATTTTTGTACACATACCGAACCTGTTCGTATCGCACCATTAAGATTATATAACTTTAAAAAAATTGTACCATATAATTATAATTATATATATTTTTATATCTGCATAATTATATATATTGTATCTATTATATAATCACTATATAGTGATATAGTGATATTCAAAAGTGACTAGATATATATAAGTATATAATTTATATACTATCTCCGCGATTCACGTATACGTTAACTTTACTATAACATCGACAATTGTTCTACTTATATCAACATCATTAAACCATATTTTATTTCAAGTAGATTATTTAGAATTCTAATTATATTTATCAATTGATTTTGTAATGATATAACTGACAACTGTTTCCATAATTGTATTATTTGTATATGATTATATGAAATGAGAAGAAGTTGCTAATATATGGCAACTACTAGATAAACATTCGATTAATGTAAATTACTTCACCGATCATAGCGTAGTATATAAAAATTCTGACGAATAAATCTACAAATGGAAAAATGTTAAAATTAAATTTGATATAGTTTTAAAAGTACTGCGATCGCAAAAATTTGGTTGGCGATAGTATAGATGCCGTCACCCAATCCATAAAATCCCATTGTTATCTGTTCTTCTACACATATGCTCTGGCCAAACAACTTTATATATTTTAATAATTTTACAAATTACTTACGATATACACTAATGTAATCCAAACCAATAATTTATCTGTGGTTTTAAAGATCAGGCATATTCCATATATATATGTATGTGTTAGTATCGTAATCCTATATATATATGGTCTAAACTAAATGGCTCAGACAACTCAGAGAAAATATAATAAGATATCTCCTACCGGATCGATGGCCTATATATATAGATTTGTAAAATTAGATAAAAACAAATCCACCAATCCGAATAAAAATGTACACACAAAATAACTATAGAGTTGGAAAGAAGAGTTGATGATAGACATACCACCATACAAGTGTTCAATTAACATTTTACCAAAATATACCATTTGTGGTTTATCAAATTTTACATTGTTAAATACGTATGCAAACTTAAATTTGTCAATTATATCAATCAAGAAATAGATGGTGCGTCCAATAATTAAATCCATTTTGAGTGATCATTCAATAAGTTCATTATATATGATGTTACATGATTGCCGAATGAAAATGAATGAAATAGTTGCTAAATCATGTGCTTATCAAAAAATTAAGTTTATAAATATTTTACATGAAAATTTACACATATATTTTATACACCAATTGACGAAATTGATGCATTCTAATGCGAATATTTGTCAACAGAGTGTTTTTAAATTATTTTTTAACAAAATAAAACGTCGTTTCATAACTATTATAGAAATCAGGATATCAGGACTGTGAAAAGGACAGTGAATTGAAACCGATGGAAATATACATCAAACAATATGTATATATATAGGCAATTCCATTAGAAGAAAAGGATATGGATGGATTTAGATTTAGATTTAGATTATATTATTGTAAATATGTAATCGTTTTGGATCAATTCTGGGGGCGAATACAAAAATTCGTATCCTTAAATTCTTTTAAGTATCCTTTAAAAGAAGAATAACATTTAATTTTTGATCAAGAGTGATTTTAAAATTTAACGTATTAAAATGCAAATCGATCGAATTGTATCCATCCATATAGCGTATTCACCCGATTTTTTTTTTGTTTTCCCTCTGATACATATCCAAATCTTGAAATAATTATCGGATAAAAATCTAGTTTTACATCAAATGCAGATGAATGGATGGATAATTTGCTGATCTATACTGCGAATCACTCTTTAATGATGCGGTATATAGAATGAATGGAACAAGTTACAGAATAAAATATAGTTTCAGAATATTTATTATTGAAATTGATTAGTCGACGTCAACCTTTCATTTGTTTGTTAGACTTAACTCTTACTACGTATACCAGAAATGTAATATAATTTTAATATGAAAAATTTAATCTATCTACAATAATACTAAAATAAACGTGGTGTAATAATATTTGTATACCCATTTTCTTTAGTTTTTTTTTTCTGTTGTTGTTGTTGTAATTCTATATGCATCATTACACGCATATATTCTTGTGTACGATGATTATGTAAATTATATACGATATTATTCAATTTAAATAGATATTATGTCTTATGTAAAACATTGTGTTTATGTAATAATTTCAATGCGGCGATAGCATACAATATATTAATAATTAATGTTTCTTGATTTTCAATTCCAATATACCTATATGGAAACTTACAACGTATCCTATCAATTGAAATTGAAAAAATGTTAATCGTATACAGAAAAGTAATTGATAAAGTTATTGTTTAAAATCAATAAGCAATAAAGCGTATAAAGTGCGTTGTTGTTTTCGATTTTTTTGAATTATATATGTAATATTAAAATATAAAAATAATGTGTTAAATTGTTCAATCAATTTATAATAATATTTATTTATATTGTACATGGGTTTGCTATTTACATTTCTTCTTATACAATATGTGTATACCTGTATTGAAAATAGACAAAATAAATTAAGATATCAAATGCGATATATAAAAATATATATATTATTTTAAACACAAATTTCGGTTACAATAATTATTCTATTGTATTTTTAGCGTTATACCATCAAATAATAATAAAGATTGCGATAATAATAAAACAATACTCACAGAAAAAAAAAGACAAACGTTTTTATTGTGTTAATTATTCTAATATATTGGTATATATGAGAGTATTAGTCAATACAATACGGATTGTATATACTGCGTTCAAATATAAATTTAAAAAATACGGGTCGTCGCCGCCAATGGATGTAGAAATTTAAAAATAATAATAAATGAGAAAAAAAATAAAAAAGCACAACGAAATCTACTTATAAAAATCTGATTAATAAAAATAAAAGAAAAAGTGAAAGCCATATCGTAAAATATTATTTATATATGGTAATGGTAATGGTAATGGTAATAGTATATATATATGGTATTACGTGTTTAAACCTACGTATAAACAATATAATACATGATTTTACACGGTGGAATACACAAAAATAAACAACTTTGAATCATTAACTAATATTTTCTTACTAAAACATATTATTAATATAATGTAGCAAAACAATAAAACCGCATTTATTTAAAATTTTCTATTATAAATCTTATAATAATATGCATATTTAAAGTACTCGTATTCATATATAGTAAGTATATCGTCCATCATACACTTCAAATCTATAATATAATACACGACAATTCAATTCAAGATATAATTTCTCTTTTTTTAATATTTATTTATTTATTTTTACGACGCATCATACGATGTGATGTTTTTCCCGCAAACATAAATCATTGTAACGCGTACGCAACGCACGCACAAAGACATTAATTATTTTCTTATGAAATATCACACACATGAAAACTTGAAACTTAAAAAAATTTGTGATTTAAATACTAAAATAAGAAAAAAAAACATTTTAATTAATTAATTTAAATATACAAATAATAAATAAAACTCATCAAAAGTATATACCAAATTATATTTATTGTTTGATTACAATATTTTTATGTTTATTTTGTGAAGAGCAAAAATTCACACTTTTATTAGGATTACGCAAAAATTAAATATTAATATATTATATACGCTTTTTAATGTTAAAATTATAAATTACCTCTCACATTCATAAATACTTATAAATTTTGTCTCCTCTTCAATAACAAATAATTTCCATTTGATAAAATAATATATATTATATAGCGCCCAGCCGTATAGCATCCAACGTTTTGTTGTTCAAAATCCTGTTTTGATATTACCTTCTTCGAATTTCTCTTTAATCCCATCAATACTATTCATGTATTAAAATGTTTATACCTTGCGAATTGATTTTTTGTAGTCGTTTGAACACACTGGCCATATACATATTTAGTACCATAAGAAATGGAATATTAATTGATGGAGAGTACCACTTTTAAAATGTTGATTAGATGTTGTTGTTGATTTCAACAAAAATTCTTATAACTTTAATTTTAAATATAAAAATGTCAAACAATAATTTTTTCTATGGTACAAAAATCGTTAAATAATTAACAAAAAATTGTAGTTATATATTTATTACAAATCGGTGCCAGTACGTGTTGGTTAAATAATGTGAAACTGAAATTTGATGTGAATGTATACACATAAAACCCATATGTGTATCGCAAGTAGTTACAAACTATATAATTTTATGGAGGTTATTATCTCGTATCTTTTATAATATGAAAGATATATTCAATCAATAATTAAAATTTGCATAATTTCAAATGTGTGTTTTTTCTTTATCATTAATTCTTTTGCAAACATCAATTTGTGGTGTAATATTTGTATATTATTTTCGTCACTATAATACACATGTCCGATGCATACCAACCATCATATATATTATATATATATACATTAGATAGGATTACCTTGTGGTGGTAATGCAATAACAATATATATATAGTTGTAATTTTATTCGATCAACAGACGAACACACCAATAATGTGTTTCATATCGAATAATAAATGTTTGTAAATTTCATAATGTTCTTCACCATATATTTGCAATTTTTTTTAATGAGGAGTATATTGTGGTATATATTTTAATCCTTTTTACTATACGTACGAACTATATACACGTATTATAATATACAAATATTTATCATTAATGATCCAAAAACATTTATGTTAGGAGCTCTGCCGCCTTGACAGACACCAAAAAGGAATTTATCATAAATTTTAATTTAAGTTTTAATTTAATGTATGTGACAATGTGTATCAATAAATAGACAGATATATTATATTTATAGTTACTATGTAAGCATAAATTATAAGAAATAAATATATATAATCTTTCTATACATATACATTCAATTTCAGTGTAGTATTTATAAATTATAATTTTTAATTTAAATTGCAAAACTTAAACATAATTGGAGTACAAATAATTGGTAAACTAAATGGAATTTACACATATATGTTTATATAAACTATTATGTATTTAATAGTTGCGTTGCAAATATATTTATCCAATTATGTTCACTGTAGCTATAGAAGATTGACGGCATTGAAAAATCACACAATTAACCATAAACGCATTTATAATCGCAATTATAATTTATTGAATCGATTATAAAATTATAGTTTACATATTTTGTTTATCACACATTTTGAAGTCAACATATGTCTTTAATATATATAGTGTGTTAGTGCTTTTCATGTGTTAGTATCTATATTAACACGTTATTTGCCACGATAATATCAGAAAAATTTTAAAATGAGCCATGGGCCTTCTACCAAATCACGTACGTCAGACATATATGTCTGACATGGCTCATGTAGATCTTCTTAACGTCAGACACATATGACTGGCATGGCGATTAACGTGTTAAGTCACTAATTGTTTGTCGACTTGAACACAATTAAACATAAAAATTACTTTATACATATGCATAATGTTAATGTTATCATAATTATTTCTAATATAATTACTATATACTTTGTAATGTCTTCCATAGAATAATAAAAATATCATTCAACTGCTTTGTATACATTATTTATAATTGAAATGTTAAATTAGTTAAAAAATTTTATATGTAAATTATGCGATATTTATTGAAAATGTCGAAGTTAAGTCATTCCCCATATCTAATTACAAACGTAGCATTCTTTAAAATGAGAATTTTTTTATTAGATACTAAATTATCTATATATATATAGTTAGGTTATTGACATCATATAATATTAATACATGAAATTTAATAATATCACAAAAATATATATTATAAATTGTTGTTCGTGTTTTTTTAGTATTTTGAATATTAATATGTGTACTTTCATTATCTAATCATATGTTGTTTATTTATTCTTCTTTTTTTTTTTTCTTATTTACTTGTGTATCAGGAAATACCAAGAGCAGAAGCACTTTTACAAGGAAAAGATAATTCTGGTGATATAGATTTACAAAATATTGAAAATAAAGAAACAGATAAACAACCAGATAAAAAAGAAACCAATACAGAAGATTTATCAACAAATTTACCGGAAAATGATACGGCGAATGATTCAGATGGTGATTCATCATTTTCAGACAATGATGAAACTGAAGAACTTAACCGAGTACATATTAAATTGCCATTGGAACTGGACCTAAGTGATTTGGCACATGCTATTTTAGAAAATAATCAAAAGTATATAATATAATTTTATAGTAATTCTGCGAGTTATGTGTAAAATGTTGTTGTTATTTATATAATGTTTATTTATTTTTTTATTTTGCTCCTTATAACACATTTAGATCACGTATGAATTGTGTTGTTGAACGTCGTCGTGCCGAAGAATTAGTTGATGCACCCGCAAAAACAATGGCACTTCCGTTTGGATTAAATTTAACCACAGATCCAAAACAAAAACGTGTTACTGGTGAAAGAATTTCTATTTTCTGTGAAAGTGGTTCTGAAGTAAAGTAAGTTTCTTATTTAATTTCTGTTTTTTTTCATTGTTATTATTTATATATAATATGAATTTTTATGTTTAATTATATAGAAATGATGAAGCCGAACAAATTCGTCCAATTATGATTCCATTAAATCGTTTTCCAATTCCATTCGGTGCTATTCCACAACAATTTCCATTAACACATATGCCACAACAACAAATGCCACAACCACCACCACCACCACCACAACACCAACAACAACAACAACAACAACAGCAACAATTTTCACGTCCACAATTTATAATACGTCAATGGTCTGCATCACCGTTTGAACAACAAGAACAACAAGAACATCAACAACAAGAAATGCGTCAAATGACACCATTACGATCATTATTCAATCCAATGCCACCACAAATGCAGATGCATCAAATGCCACCATCACCACAACAAATGCATGAAATTTCATTCCAGCCACAACAAATGCATCAAATGCCACCACAATCACAGCAAATACATCAAATGCCACCACAAATGCATCAAATGCCACCACAAATGCCACAACAAATGCATCAAATGCCACCACGACCACAACAAATGCATCAAATGCCACCACAACCACAACAAATGCAACGCATAACAGCAGAACAAATGCAACGTATGCGACCACAACAAATGCATCAAATGCCACCAATACCGGATCAAATAATGCAAGCACCACGTCCAGAACAACCCGAAATACGTATTCAATTACAACGTATACCATTACCAATTCGTGGTGAAATGAATGAACCAGTTGAAATTCGTGAAATTTTCAATCCATTACAAAGATTTTTAGGTGGTGGTGGTGGTAATGTTGGTGTTTCTTCCGCTGGTGTAAATAATAATATGTCACCGCAAATACAAGTACAACGTATACCATTAGCTGTTGCACTTGAACGTGCTGGCATTACACAAGATGATTTAAAAAATATACAAAGAATGACTGAAGAACGTATTCAACAGGAATTACGTCAATTAGCTATGGAATCGGATAATAGTTCATCAAATAGTGATTCTGAAAATTCTTCGGAAGAAGTTTTGCAATCAATTGTACAACAACAACAACAACAACAGCAGCAACAGCAACAAAATGAATCACAACAAAAACAACAACAAATGAAACAACAATCTAATAATAATGATAACAGTGATGATGATAGTGATGATGATGATGATGATGATGATGAATTACCATTAGAAGAACAAATTTTACAAATTGGTCGTGCAGCATTTGGTCGTAGTCTTGTGAATCCAATTAGAATTCCAATAAATATGATGCAACAAGAATTACCACAACAAGAAAATCATGATTCCGAAAGACCACATTGTAAGTATATTTTTAATAAATGTTAATAATGTTGTGATGTTCCTGGCCGACGATGTTCACACAATCATACATTTTCATACCAATTTTTCAATTAATTTTTTAGTTGTTCAACCACGTTCTGTACGTAACGATGATGAAGTTTTACTAAAAGAAAGTGATGGAAAATAAGAAATTTAGAGCGTAGAAGGGAAGTTTTTTTTTTCTATTAAGCTTACCCAGAAAGCGGCCAGTGTTTACGTGCATCGGCTATAAAATTTGTAAAAAATAAAAATAATTCGAGTGTATTTTTTTTTTTTTGTCTGTCAACTTTTATAATTAGTTTCTTTTATTTTTTTTTAGTTTATTCTTTTGTTTTTGTTTGTCTTGTGTAAAATATATATAATTATTATGTTTTTTTATTTTTCCTATGTCTATATGATATAATTTATATAAAATTATGTGATTATTTCCAAACAAAAAATATATAGAAAAGAATATATGGTAGATTTAAATATATTTTTGTACTATGTAATACTATAAATAAACGTAGGTTTTCTCTGATATAAAATTGTTATTGTATTTGGGCCCAAAAAAACAGTAATAAAACAAATTTTTTTTATTGAGGAATCAAAATAAAATTGGTTTTTGTTTTTATTATTTAAAATTTAAGGATTTTCTTTATTCTTGACTACTGTACTATGTTCAAAAAAAGGGTAAGTACATTTTTATTCAAATTCATTTGCTTTTACTCCGCTTCACCACAAACACCACCCTACACAAAAGAATTAAATGTATGCAGCCATATTTAGTATACAATTTAACACACTCTCCATTGTCACATCTGTCAACTTTTTATATTTTATCCGCACCGCACCTCATAATTCGTTAAAGTATAGCAAACAGATGTCATATTCAATTAATTAAAATTAAAATCAAAATGGTTGTTGATACTGTATTTTTTAAAATTACATTATTTATTTACTATCGGATTGTAATTAAAGAAAATAGAAAATTATAAGTAAAACTAAATATAAATAATAATGGTAAGTAAGATAATAATAATATCTATATATCTTTGGCATTGAGAAGTATTTCATGAATTTAGAAAAAAACAAAATTCTTTTATATTTTATAGGTGATTTCAATATTAAGAAGGAAATATATGAAGTTAAATTTTCAAATTCAACCATTAAAAAAATCATTGATGTGTAACACCTGTTGCTCATGAATACAAAATATAACATAAAAGAAAGACTGAAATTAGTATTATCACAAGCAACAACAAACACAAAGTTTTGTTTTTATATAAAATGGTGAGTTTAAAAATAAGTAATAAATTTATCAAAAACAAAAATTAAAAAAATAAACCACCTGCACCTTCTGTATAACGATAATATTTAGCTTCTAGTTCTACTTAATGTTAATCCTTATAATGTTTATTTCACAACAACAGACTTAATTTCTTTCTTGTTATTGAAAGAATTTTAAGATTCCTTCTATTTCATTTCATATATTGATAACAATTTCTGTTTATCTTGTGGTACAAAAATTTTGTAATAAATTTGGTTTCAATAATACATCATTTGATATTCCAGATACTTCTTCGCTATTATATTCAAAGATTTCTTCATTTTTTTGTATAAAGCCAATGACATGGAAATGCTAAAATAATAATGATCAAATTATAAATATCTAAACCACATTGTTTCATTAAAAATAATATAGGCATTTTCTCTGTTTTAAATAATATGGAAACCATATATATCTAAATTCTTCACATATTCAGAAACTATGCCATACTTTGGATTTTTAAATCTTTTAATATAATAAATTATAGTACCCTTTTTTTTATTAACCTATTCACTAGTGTACTTTTGCAGTCATTATTTATATAATACTTCGTATAGTCCAATTACTGCCATTATTATCATTTCTATAAATATATATATTTAATATGTGTGAATTTTTATAGACGAACTGTGGCAGAAGACTGCATATTTTGCTTGAACTTAAATTGCATCTATCAATTTGATTATGGAATATGAAGGAAAATGTGAATATAAACAATATTAAAAGGATTTTGATGTTAATCAGTAGACAGTTTCCACACAAAACAAAAATGCATATAAATAATAATGCGAATTACAAATGTAAACAACATAACACTCCGTTACTTTATTATTATTATTATTATTTTGTTGTTTTTTTTTATTTACCGCTTCTAATCCAATAGTAGAAGAAAAAAGAATAATTGACAAAAAATAGGACAGCTAATAATAAATATTACTTTTTCAATTTATAATAAATAAATGAAATGTATATAAATTACAAATAGTCTTTCTTTATTATTATCAAAATTTATCATTCACAAAATATTTTATATGTGCACCTGTACAACAACAAAACAATAAACAACAATTCAACTGAACACAAACCATTCCGTTTTTATTGTTTACTATTTCGTTTGTTGTTTTCTCTCGGTCTCCGATAGTGGAAGAGAAAAGAAACCGACAATAAATAACTTTGTTATTGTACCATTATCTTTCTCCTACAATAAATATGTAAACAAATAAAAAATAAATAATATTCTCACTCACTAGCACATGATTATGGTCGCCTAATACATCACATCAAAAAACTGTATATTTTGAGAATTTTTTCGAATTTGTTGACCTATTTTTTCATATGTATGTGTTGTATGTATTGGTGGGTATATGATGTATACGTAATATGCATTTCTATTAAAGGGAATATCTGGATTATTTCTTGTCCAATTTCGATGAATTTTTGTATGTAGATATGGAATTGCATTATATAGGTATTTATTAAGAAGTATCTTTAAAATTTATACCTAGGCCAACTAGGCCATCTTTATTTCCAATTGAATGATCTCTTGACCAATTTCCTATCAATTTGGTATATGTAGGTTTCGAATGCGATTACTCTATTTATTAACAAATAACACATAGCAATACAAACAACTCACAAATAAAAGAAGAAGAAGATAATAACAAATAGCGAAAATGTTGTTGTTGTTTATTGTTTTTACATTATTACTATTGGAAAAGAAAAAGTTAAATAAAAAGAAATGACTTGTTTTTGTTGTTTTCGTGTGCAAATTTTATTTTTCAAATAACTTATATAAAATTATTATTTAATATTACTACACACACACACACACACACACACACAATTATTTTTAAGATTGTTTTTCTTTGGAAGAGTATTTCTTATATGAAAAATTTTAAATGAAAATTATGGGAAAACCACTGAAAATATAGTGATAAAAATTGATAATTGGGAAATTTAGGGAAAATCGTAAATACAGAAAACAAAATTTTGAAGGTAAATTAGTGGAAAAATTATTGTATATTTGGGAAACGGAAAAAATCCTAGCTCAGCTGTTTGAAGTGGTAGGAAGTTGTGATTCGTATTAAATGATAGATAATTAAATTACCTAACGTTTTGTAAAAAAAAATCATGGATTTTTCACCATGCGTATGAAACCGTTGTAGGAAAATTCCGGGAAAACCCGTAAATAGATTCGGGTCCTCTAGTGGTAAAAACTGTTTCTAATATTCTAATTAAGACATCTGGAAATTTTCAGGAAAATCCGGAAAATTTTAATTTTGATCGGAAAATTCCGGGAAAACTGTAATAGGTAGGAAACATTTTCAGTACCACTCCCTCAGTACATTTACCATCTAAATCCATTTATGGCTATAAGAAATATGTAAGTCATCAACTTTGGGCTGGAGAAATTTCCCGGAATTTCTGAAAACCAGGTTTTTGAAGATTTCGAAAAAAATTTATTAGTTAGCCAATTTTCGTTACAGCCATATTATAGAGAATCTTAATGCGCACATTAAAGCTTCTGGACTTTTTCTGTGAAAAATCTATTGGTCGACTTATGACTAATTTAAGATTTGGAAATTTCCGTGTAAGCCTAACTTTGGGCAGCCACTGTAAGAAAACTATTTGACTTGAGGAGTTGTGGTGGGGCTTAAAATACGTGGCATATAGTCTACTATCTGCGATAAATAGGGCATTGGAAAATTCCATTGGGAAAGTCGGAAAATTCCCATTTGAAAACATGAAAAAATCGATGTTTTTCGTTGTTCCTGGAAAATCCACATTTTCGATTGGAAAATTCCAAAAAAAATCTGAGGATAAACTTTGGACTTTCCTCTACATTTCTGCATCATTAGATTTTTGGAAAGTCCAATATTTCCCGATTTTCCAGTACTCGGAATATTGGTCTGCAAACGATTTTCCGAACTTTGGGCACCCCTAGTTGGAGAACCCTTCTAGATAGGAAGTCACCCCCATAATATAATTTGTAGCCCTTGAGGAGGACTATCGCTGGTATGAAGATCCTGGCAAAATATTGGGTATTTCCGGAGTTATAGGGGTGCAAAAGTGACCCATTTGGTACTTTCGAAGCCCCATAACTCCGCCCCCTTAGGGAAATCCGGCAAAGAGGTCGACAAATATTGTTTTTTTTCCGAGCTCTACAATCCCTGAAAATCTGAAGGTCCTACGGGCAAAAAAATTTTTTCGGCAGTGGGTTATAACCCACACTTTTGAAGGTCAAAAAAGTCCAAAAAAATAGGGCTGGAAATAGGCTTAAACGATGGAGGGGCATCGTGCGAACACGAATCCGTTGAGATATTTCGAAAATTCCGCCTCTAAGTGGGTCAAATTGGCAAAACAAAAAAATGTGAAAAAGCACTAAAAAAAAAAAATGGCTGGAAATAGGCTTAAACGATGCGGGGTCATTGTCCCAACAAGAATCCGGTGGAATTTCTCCAAAATTCCGCCTCTAAGTGGGTCAAATTGGCAAAACAAAATTCGGCTAAAACACAGAAAAAGTTCAGAAAATTCAGGACAAATAAATCAGGAGAAAAGTCTGGAGATTCTGCTTTCCTTTCTTATCATTTTCATTTCTTTTTTCAGATTAAACAATGGATTTTCTTCAAGGCATTATAAATAAAAAAGGCAAATTTTGATATATTAAAATGTAATTTTTTGTTTTATATATTTATTTTTTGTATATTTTATATTATTGTTTTTTTATTACTTAATAGTTATAATTTTATAAATGTACAAATCAAATTTTCATAAATTTAAAATAAAGATTTTTATAGAAGGTAGTTTTTTTTCATCAATACTTCATATTCTTGGACGGAATTATCGTCATCAGTGGATAATGTAATGTGTTGCTGTATATTCTTCAATCATTATCATTGTTATTTTATTTTCTTCCATTTATTTGTTGATCATCATTTGTGTGTAAATTTTTTCATTTTTAAATATTATACATTTTATCATTACATTTTAATAATATTTTTAGCTGTAGTCAGTCTGTGCTAAATTAAAAAATATTTATATGATAAATCTTTGCTATTTTGTAATTGAATGTAATAACCTTAAATTAAATTTTACAATAAATATTTCTATAAATAATTAAGTTGATGTTTTTATTTTTATTTGTATCGCCTTTTGTTTAACTTATTATTATTATTATTATTATTAATGATTTCATTTTATTACATTGTTGTGATCTTCAAAGATTCGCTTCATTGTAGTTTATCGGCGATGTAGGTGTATCAGCAACACTTTCAACATAAAAATAGTACTATTTAAAATAACATGAGTATTTCTTCAGATTCAAATATTGAATATGCTTGAAAATACTAAGTTATTAATTATAAAATTATAGTTAGCCAATGAAATAATTTTTAACGATAGCGAAATACATTTTTAAATCAACCACAATTCGTGGAAAATTATAGTAGAAGAGTGTAATTCAAAAATAGCAACAATGAAAATGATATATATAAATGAAAAATTATAAATAGTCTGTATACGATACAATTAGACATAAATATTTATATGTATTTTAATAATACTTAATAGTTAATTATGTTTTTTCCATGTGTATAAATTGTTTTATTACACAACATTTATTAATAAATATTAATAATAATTGATTTTCTTTTCAATATAGTCGCGTTAATATTATTTTTAATAACCATTAAATTAAATTTATATTACAATTAAAATAATGAATCATTTATTTTATATTTTCTCTTAATTGGAAATAATAATTAATAATTAACTAATATTTTGCTTTTTGTTTTTTAGTTTATCGTTACAATTAATTTAAAAATAATATCAAAAATATCGAAACAGGTTATAAGTAAGCAGGCGATAATCACAAAACTAATTGTATTTAATTTAACAACAAAGATTTAAGAAGAATAATGACTATATCAACGAAAACTTTATATTTATCGCGTAATAGCAAAAATTATAAAATTGTTCATGTTTTTAATAAAATATGTATGTTATAGAATGAGTTTCTGTTGTTATCGCTATTCTTGAATATAATCTCCTACATTATTTATTATATCATATTAAATTCTATATAGATGTGGCCTAGAGCCACTAACATATTTGTGTATTTAAATAAATTGTACCCGAAACAGTTTTCGTTGTTAAAGTCATTCTTAATTATAGTCTAATTTATTAATAAATATCCTGTTTAATTTCAACGTTAGTAAATACAGTAAGTTTCGAGATTATCACATTTTTATCATTCAATTTATAAAAAAAAAACATTAATATAAATTAGTCAGTCTTCTAATTATTAATGTTACAATTATAATAATAATTATTATTATTATTACTATTTTTATTGTGCAATAATATTATTTAGTATTTATTTATTGATTTTAAATTTATAAATTGATTTATTAAATATTTATATGCAATAATTAAAATTGTGTTTTTATTAAAATTTATTATTTAAACGCACAAATAGGATGCGTATAAAATTCATGTATAGTAAATTTAAAAGCTAATTTAGAGACTATCTACAGTTTTTTTTTCTATGTTTCTCCACATCGTTTACAATGTTCCATCATGATCCATTTTTCAAATACATGCATTTGTTGTGAGTATGAAATCATTGTACCATTTACCAGCACTGATGGTGATGTCTAACATTTTATTACTGATATTTTTCAAATAATTTTAAATCATAATAATCTACATTAAACATAAATAAGAATGGTAAATTAAATATTAAATATAAAATATGTTATAAATTAAATAAATTTTTTTGTAGGTGTTACCTCTGGTTATATTTATGAAATGATGTTTAAGTGCCATATCAAATCTAAATTAAGTAAATTAATCAAAATACATGTCTGCTATTGGTTATATAATTATCGTTTTGACTTTGTTGCTTTTGTGGTTGAAAAAAATATTGCCTGATAACTTTAAACTATATTTATTGCTATTAATCTAATTCTCGACAATGTAATTGTAAAATTACTATGACAGTTTTGAGGAACAATTCATATAATGATGGTGGTGTAGCCATTGGTATTGTAAGTATAAAATGTGGCAATACAATTGAAATTGAATCTGGTTGAACTGCATTTGGCTATTGAATAGAATTTATTAAATATAATTATTGTAGATAAAACATATATAATTTAATAATATAGGCAAATTTTGTGGATTTAATAAAGCAATTAATCTAATACTTGAATTTTTATGGATTTGAAAGTGAATATTATTAACATTTAAAATTAAAGCCGTTGCTTCTACATCATATTTGAAATACAGATACTCTATAGTGACTAACAACTCAAATCCATCTACATCACAATAATATAAATGCATCAAAAATCCTGCATTACAATATTAATTTTTTATTTTATTTTATTAATAATTTATTGCTGACTTCAGTTCAGAAGAGTCAAACCAATGGAAATTGCTTAAGAAATCATCATAATCTCATACTTATTTAATACTTGTACGAGATTGAAATATATATCCAAGAGCTTCAAAAGGGCCCAAATAATTATGCTGAAGAAGCCGGCCAAACCAGATGAAGAAGTAATATCTTATAGACCAATTTCATTGCTTCCCAACTTATCAAGAATGTTAGAGAATTTACTGCTAAAACGTCTAAAGTCAATGGTAAGAATTCCGGATTTTCAATTTGGATTTAGAAATAATCCTTCAACGATAGTTCAGGTCCATAGAATCACTGCGATAATAGAGCGTGCGCTGGAAGTGCAGAAATATTGCCCTGCTGTATTTCTGGATGTATTCCACGCCTTTGATAGGGTTTGGCACGAGGGATTGATATTAAAGATGAGCCGAATATTTCCTACAAATTTTTGCCAGTTAGTTGAATCATACCTTTATGATCGTAGGTTCAGAATCAAACATGAAGAAGCATTTTATGATTTTTATACGGCATAAACGAATCAAACCACCTGCGTTAACCATATGAAATATTAATATGTACTAAATATTAGGGGAAGTGAACCCTAGTTCAGGAAACCCATACATGATTATACATAAGTACTTATTGTCAACCCTACTAATAAATTAATATTGAATAAGATGGATGAAAAATTAAATTATATGGAACAAATAAAATTATATGGCGCTATTTAATTGATCTCTAATACTTCATCACAGAGTAATACCGAATAACATATACTCTGTTAGTTTTGGATGATATCTCAATAATATTAAGATATAAATAAACTACATAAAATATTCTAAAATAGATTACCTTCTTCCGTAAATTACTCTTCGATAAACTTCCAACTGTTAACTTCCAAAATAGTGATAGTTCCAATCCATAGGTCATGTCACTGTATTTGTTCTTACAATTTTTTTATACTTCTCTTCTTTGATTTGTTGCCAATCTTGCAATACGCTGTAAACATGAACACCAACCATGATGGTCCATATGTGCGGTGTACGTGTTAATCTTCTGTTACCACTATCTTCTCTATTCATTGGCTTATCTTTTTTTCTATCTTCGATATCATATTTGTTTTACTGTTATTTTGTAGATAATTTACGATATATTAATTAGTACTATTAACTTTCTTTGGACGTGTGTGTAATTTATGTTCATATGTGACCATGGCTGACAAAGTTAATTTGTAATTTGGCGGTGTAATATGATCAGCATTAACTTGATATTTATCGAGCACTTCATTGTCTAAATATTATATATTATATAACTTAGTTTTATCTGTAACTATAAAATTTTATGGTCCTCCCGCTTACTTGATTGATAATTGTGCTACTCCAGTTAGATTAAATATTGATTACTTTTAAATTAATTCATCTGATGATTTACTTATGGTTTTTTTCATTTTTTCTTCTATATTCAACTGGATTTAATTCAGCTATTTCATATTGGTAAAATACTAGCATTTTATCGATGAATATTATCTTATATTATATTAATTTGAACACGATAATTTATTCTGTAAGGCATAATAAAATTAACATAATAAAAAAATAAATTATATTATTACGTTCGCTAACGGAGTAACAGAAAATTATATTATAAAATCATTTTCATTTGTTTTAATATTTGAATTTTGCCTATATTAAATTAAAATAAAACAAAATTTACAAAAAAAAAAAAAAGATTGAGGTTATAAAAAAAACCAAAAAAAAATTTAAATTTAATAAAATAATTATACAAATATAATATAATTGAAAAATTTAATTAATTTATTAGTATTACTGGTATTACCTATAGATTTCCTAGTTTCCTACAATTATATTTGCCATTCTGCTGCGAAAGCCGCTGTTGCTTCAAATGATTCTTTCTCCATGCTGTCGTCGACGTCAACCAGTTTTTCGCTTGCATTTGCGTTTTGCTTTGGTTTTACTTTTTCTAATGTTTTGTTTTTAGAAAAATATGTTTTTATTTTATTTCTTTACACATAATTTATATAAAAAATATATAATTATAATTATAATTATAATTTTAATATTAATATAAATAAAATAATTACCATCAATCCATGAACACAAAAAAATCGTCTGGAAAAAACTTTCATTATATTTGAGATGACATCTATGAGAATTGAGAAAATTATGTTTGTTCATGTCCCATATGGTCCCATTTGTTCGATAATTTGATATTCATTTGTCATGTTCTCGGTTCCATCTCGTTGTAATTCGTGACAGCTCGTAACACGCATGGGTATGGTTGTAACAAACTAACAAACTTCATCGATCATAATAATATTGGAATTGTGTTACTAAATTTATTATTATAATATAAATAAAATAATAAATAAACAATTTAACTATAATTATTATTATATTATTTGTCTACAATTTTAAAGGTATATTATTTAAATTCATTGGAATTGATTAAGTATTATTTGGCATCATTGCGTGCAATACATATTAATACTTGTATTTCCTAGTAAAATTTTGATCATTAAATTTTATAAATAAAATATGATTATCCCAATACGTTGTTTTACATGTGGTAAAGTTATTGGAAATAAATGGGAATCATATTTAGGTCTTCTACAAGCTGAATATACAGAAGGGTAAGTATAATAACCTTTTTTTTTACCCCAATTCTACATATTGTGGCTAACCTCTCCAAACTCTAACAAATTTCTATTTTATTTTTTCTTGCTTGAAAAATAGCCATCATCAGTGATACTAATTTTTACTGTACAATTAATGAATAATTATTTTTCTTTTTTCAGAGATGCATTAGATGCACTTGGTTTGAAACGATATTGCTGTCGACGAATGTTATTAGGACATGTTGATTTAATTGAAAAATTATTGAATTATGCACCATTGGAAAAATAATGATTCTTGTTCAATACTTTAATACTTCATATGTGAAATGATAATAATAATAAAATTATTGTAATCTAAATTTTAAATATATTTTAATCATGTCTATATAAATAATAAGCCGGTATGTTTTTATTTTCTAATTTCCGAATTGTTCTGTAAAATATAATTGTTCTACATTGATTCTAAATGGATAAGTTTCAATAAATGTAAAACATAGATTCCTTTTTGGTTATTGTTGATTTAAATTTTAAAAGTTACAATTTGTTTTTATTATTTTAACTATTATAGTTTTTTACTACTCGATCTTAATTTGTTTTGTTTCTTTTATCTAATCTATGTTACTAACAATAAATTTTGTCATTCATTGAGCTAAGATGATAATAATTCAATATCATCTTTGTTTGTATCCTTTTGTACATCAAAACCTTAACTTATTTATATTCACAGTAAAATTAATAATACAAATATCTTTATTTTTATTATTTTATTATAAAAAAATTTTGGTATTCTAATTTTCGAAAAATTTCTTGATAATAATAATATTGATAAAACAACATGAATTATTTAAAAAAAAAATAACAATATAAACAAAATTTTTATTATCAAAAAGAAAAAAAAAACAAAAAAAATATTTTCTTTTTAAATTTCATTGTAAAAATCAAAATATAAAAACAAATAAAAAAAAAACTTTTAATTTAAATCATATTTTCAATTTTCTTTTTATTAATGAGATTTTATATAGAGTGCGCGCATTTATATTAAGTTTTAAAATTAATAATTTGTATTATTATTCGATACCATGAGCAAATATCATTACAAGTCCTGGTTCTACCATTATATCTTCTACCATAACATGATCAGTCATATGACCATTATCGCAGCTAAGAACTAAAACAGCCTGTTTACCTAAAAGTAAAGAAATGTGCTCGGTGTACAAGATATTTGGTTTTGGAGTGTTTATTTTATAGTTTCTGACATTTCGCGTTCTATTTCTGAGATACTATTTTAAATCGCATCGCATTCACATCAAATTTTTAGCCTTCATAGTTTTAATAATATTTATTATAAAAATTAATGAATTCTTAAAAAAATGGAAATTAATTGAACCGATTATTGAGGTAAGTATATTTATTTTTAAATAGATAAATAAGTTGAAGTGCATGATGATTCGAAAAAAAAACATCTATACAACATAAACGACTTTTCAAAGTGAACACAGGAATGTAGCCAACACAGAACTTGTTCGAATTTTGGAAAGAAATACACTACTATGCAAAAAGAATAAGAATACAAATTCAAATAATTTGTGTATATTACAACTAAAATGATTATATTTATATATAGATACAACTATGGTCGCAATCAGAAACGGTGTTGGCTCAATTTCGATTTACATGGAAATGTTTGCCCATATCGCCAACTAATTTCAAATGCAAGATGATGTCCTACGTTACGATTTCAAATAAAAGATATTGCCGAACTAGTTCCTAAAAATTAATTACGTTAGCTAGATTTATCGTATTTATTATTACTTATTCATATTCAAACTATCAAATACGCGTGTGACAATGTGACTGCGTTCTATTACATCAAAAATGTTTTGGCTGAGAGCTAGCATTTTTACACACAATATAAATTATTATATAAAATCACTATCATCGAGATCAATTTGATTTGGAAATATTATTATTATTCGGAATAACATATATTTTCAAACAGTAAATTAACAGATTGTGAGTACTAAGAAATTAGGAAATGTGTACATAATAAATATATTACAAGTATTTACCTGGAATTCGCCTGCAAACATAATTATCATAAATTCTACGATTATTTTGTCTTGTTTCTAGTGAACTTAAGCCACGTGGCCATCGCCGTTCATGACAATTTTCCATTAAATCTTCTAAAATATGTGGGGGACATCCTGATTCAGACAACGCACGCTTTATCATCATCTAAAATTATTGTAAATAAATAATTAAAAAATTATTAATTTTTCTATAAATGAAAAAGAGTAATCTTTAGCATATACAGCGTATATGTATATTGTATATTAAAATAAATTAATATTGATTTGTTATAGGACATAATCTATACATTCTATTTGATAGCTCTCAGTTCTGAATCAGGTTGGAAGCAAGAACCTAATAGCCTATATTTTTTTAACGGATTCATTTCTAAACTTATACAATTTTTTGGGTCCAGATAATATGGGAAGGGACACATTCACGTTTACTTTAAATTTAAAATGTTAGTATTAATTAAGAGCACAATACCTGTAAGGCATCATCAGGTGTTGATATCATACCACCCCAACGTGTTACTCTAGCCCTCGATAATGTATTGCTCCATCTTACAACTTCATCATGCTCCATTTGATCAGCTATTGCACGTACAGCCGGATTGGATACACGCATCGCTCTCATAAATTCTTTAAATAATTGTAGTTCACGTTTTAATTCATTTATTGTTAAACCTTGATCACTTATTTCACTTTTCATTTCACCTAATTTTTGCTGTTGAGTATGAATTAATGATCGCAATTCGCGTACACAATTATGATCCTAAAAATATGAAATTTAAATTAATATTAAAATCAAATTTTATATTATGGGAAATAACAATAAAGAAAAATTGTAAAACAAAACCTTAAATTCATCTTTAGGAATAACAAAACCGCATCCTTTTTCACATGGCAGTGGTCGTTTAGGATTATGTTCACATTCAACCACATGTGCAGCCAATGCGTCTAATTTTAAAATTAATGTACATCCATACATTGCATTATCACAAGCTATGCTTAATCTATAAAATATTAATTAAATTTAATTTATTTATATTGTTTTTTTTTTCACTGATCTAATATATAAATTAAATGTAATATAACTCACCTTGTTAGTAAATTCTTTAATATTCTTGGTACAGTACGTAAATTAGCATAAGTAATTGCATTTCTATCAACTGGGCAAGTTTGTTGTCGCGTTAGCCATTCTGTTATACATGCTCGGCAAAATGCATGCTCACATATTGCAGTCTGTATAAATTATATTAAATTAAAAATTAATATTATTATAATTAATGTAAAAGATTGATAGGAATTGAAAAAAATAATGAATAGTTTTATAGAAACACATAGTAGGATAATTATCGTTAGGAACAATAAAATTATAAGAATGCGGAATATAATTAATATATGAAAACAGTCAAATCTGTCATGGTATAAAAATACATTTAGAATTGATTGTATCTAATTTATACATATTTTAGACACATCATCACAATTTAAAAGAATCATGGTATATATATACGGGTGTTATTATTAGTATGATTGAATTAGTTAGTAAACAATTACGAATGTAGCTATTTAGTATCACATAGTATATTAGTACATTCATCTTGCTGCTAGAATGACGGATAGCAATGAAAATTTATACAAAATTCAATGCTTTGCATTACAACTGATATGTATTACTATGTAATACTAAAAATTATTGAAAGAATTTATTTCTCATACCATATCAAATATTACGTTACCTAAAACATTGATGGACAAACAAATTATTAAAATAATAGTAGTTACATTATTTTTTTAATTAATAAGAACATTTTATATTATATATAAATAAATTATTTTTATGTTAATAATTATGAATGAATATATAGATTACCTGTAATGGTTCCTCTAAAACACCCGAACAAATTGGACATATTAATTCTTCATCTACGTCGCCTTGAAATCGATTAATTTCGTATCCCATTTTTACGTTTGAAAGTTCTTAGAATACAATTAAAAAAAAACAAGCAATATTTAAACTAATCTAGAATTATAGGTTTTTTTCTTTTTCTTTTTTTTTTCTTAATATTTTTCTATAAAGCACAAAAAAGCAGTTAATTTATAACAACATCTCCATTCACTTAAATGTAATCACAATTCATTTTATTAAAGTATTCCATATGAACAGCCATTACAATTATTTTTTATATTGAATAATTATAAAATTTTATTTGCTTAAATAAATTTAGAAAAAAGTAATAATTTGTGCATATACGAGAAAAAACCCGAAATACTTGAAAACAAGAAATTTATAGTTTAAAAAAAAAAATAAATATTGCCAGTGTAACGTGTGTGTACTACAAGTATTATTAAATTATTATTATGCTTTATTTTATTTATTTATTTATTTATTATAATAGTATATATATTTTTAAGCACATACGTTAGATTTTTGTGCATCAATCTCGAGATCAAGAAGACAAGATAGATTTGATTTGAGAAGATACAAATACAACACAAAAACAACAAAAAACGCACAACCGATACAACCTTTTTTGTGTAATTCGAGTGGGGTTCTGCAGAGTTGCTGAGTGCTGTTGCTGCTGGCTTGATGTAAGTATTTTCTTTTAATGTAATGTTAATATGCCGTATTGTTTTATTGTACAACACACAAATTTTATAAAATCACAGTTTTTACCATGTTATGTTGTTTAAAATTTAAACTATTTGTATTTTTTATATTATTCTTTTTATATACGAGTACTTGTTTTAATTTTTTTTTCACATAATTATAATTTATAAAACAAAAAGTAGTCTAAAACTGCACTATACTTCATCAAAAATCAAAAATCAACTTATATTATATATTCATTTATTCTTTCCATTCAATTGACTTCACATTTCATTCACAATTGATATATGTTTCATGCTTCATATGTCAAAGTTGTGGGCGAAGTGGTATATTTGTTTGCGTTGACATATGTTGGAATTTGGAAAGCGAAATGGTGGATAATGGAAATCATTTGAATTTTTGGAATTATAAATATGTAAACGTAAACATTTCGGATTCTTCTGTCTTACTTTTTTTTTATCTTATCTATTATCTTTCAAAATATTATAAATTTTGCAAACAGATCAAATACATAAAGTTTAAAATACTATAAAAAGGATATAATATAAAAATGAATGTAAATAATTATCAAATAATTAAATACAAAAATAATAAATACATTATATTAAAATAAAATTTCTATATGTAGGAACATGACATTCCCATTGATATTCATACTGGAAAACTTCAAGATTGGTTAATTAGTAGAAGAATTGTGCAAAAAAATTGGCATGCACCATTGAGAGATGTTCGAAATAAAATTAGTAATGCTGTTAATGATATGCCTGAACATATTGAATTAATAAAATTGCTTTCAGGCGCACGTAAGTTTGTTTTTCGTAATATTAAAAAAACTGTTCGCTGATGAGCCTCATCGTTTCTCATATCGCATATTAGTCGTAAAATTATTGTAGTTCACTTTATACAAATTGAAATTACTAATTACTAATAATCAGTTACTGGGACATTCGTTCGGGAATTGAATGATTATGTTTTATGAACGACATATAGTTAAGCTACCAAACGCCGTACGTTTTTTTTATACTATTATTTAAATTAAAATTTTACTAATTAATTTTTGCAGATATTAATTACTTTCATTGTTTAAAAATAATTGATATATTAAAGACAACAGAAGCGGATACAAAAAGTTTATTTGGAAATTATGGTAGTCGACGTATGAAAGATTGGCAAGAAATTTTAAAATTATATGAACGTGAAAATTTATATTTAGCTGAAGCATCACAAATTCTATTACGCAATATAACATACGAATTACCAAGTGTAAAAAAACAAATAGCAAAATGTGATCAATTAATTGAAGAATCCGAGAAAAAAATTCAAGATTCTATAAAAACCGAAAATATATTGTCCGGTGAACATTCCTCGTTATGTCAACAATTGGGTATTAAAGGTGTAAATTTAAAAGAAGAATTAACTGAACGGATTAAAGAATTACCACAGTTATATGAAAAAATTGCAACAGATTTATCAAAATTGGGAAATGGTCTTGAAATATATTCGGAATTTTGTAATGACAAAGATTGTTTACCATTAATTCGACATATGATAAAATATGGTAATACAACAGTTTATCAATTTATTCACAATGAAATTCCTTTGTCTATCGATGCACCAAGAATTGAACTTAATTTTACAATTAATTTAAATGAAAATTTAAATAATAATAATAATAATGAGGTAATTTTCATTTTAATATTACATATAATAAATATGATATAAGTTGCTATATATGTTTCAGATTGATTTTGGCACAAATGACGATAATATTGATTTTGGAATTGAAACTGAAACTATAGATTTTGGTAATATAAACTTGGAAACCGAAAATATTGATTGGTCTGTTAATGTTGAAGAAGCCATTGAAAATATTAGTCTTGAAGAAAGCGGTATTATTGTTGAATCAAGTGGCCAAGATGGTGGTATTGCTAAGGGTCCAGAAGCATATACAATTTTAGATAGTACATATAGAGATCAATTTATTGATGAAATTTCTGAAGTAATAATCATCACTATTTTCAATACACACACACACAATCAATTACCTATTTATTTTTATTATTTTGTTTTAATAGCTTGGTGCATTTTTCAATATGAGATTATATGAACTACATTCATTAGACAATTCAACAAGTGCTACAAGTTTTTCATTAATTGATGGTATCAGTACACACGATGAAAAAACTATTGAAACTATTTTAAAATATGTAACAGGTGTTGAAACTAATGTTACCAGTGAATTAATACAACATTTACATTATTTAAAACATTCACCAAAGTAATTCTTAATTATGTCAATTTTACATCATTTTATTAATATAAGTATTATTAAATTTGTATAGATATGGTGATTTATTAGCAGGAAAATTAGTTCAAAAATTGATAGCCATAGAAAAAAATAAAACTATGCGACAAATTTTGAAGGAAAAAATTATAACAATTACTAATGATAAAATAGCTTTGTTACCGTTAGTTGATAAAATGATTAAACAAACAAAAGTTTTACAAGCTCAGGTAATTTTTTTTTATGTTTTAAAAAATTAACGTTTGTTCGTTAATTATTGGTCTCTTCTTTTGTATTTTAGATTGAAGAAGATATTTCGAAACGCTATAAAAACAGAATTGTTAATTTGATTGGTGGAATTAATATGTTATAAATTTATTGTTTTTTGGATTTTTTTTAATTTTAAAAATATATAATGCACGATAGTTCTTTGTTTTAAATTAATTTAAGATGTCAGATAAATGTATATGATTGCCATAGTCAATTGGAATTAAGCTACTTTTATTAATATGTATCATAGAAATGGAATGAAATTGTATTCAATGTAGTAGTGCTACCAGAAATTTATTTGGACACTCACCAACATCAAATCCAGTCAATCTACTGAAATTATTCACACAATGCTAAAACTCATAAATATTAACATCGATCCTATTGTCTTATATGGCAGTAGTAGCATTTCTCAAACTAGAAATGTTATACTTGACTAAAGAATGAAATGATATTTAATAAATCTTACTTTTTTTTAATATATTTTCCTTGCAAAAATATTCTTGGTGAATCTACATTCTCTTTTATATTAATTGTACGTCTATTAATATATGTATTTGATAAGATTTCAAATCCTTCATTTTGTACTAAATTCGATAGTTCATCAGTAGAAAAATAATAACTTCTATATAATAAAAAAGAAAAAAAAAATTTTAACCAAGTATAGTTCTATTAAAAAAGATTAAATATTTTCATTAAAATATACCGTGTTCCATCTTGTCGCATATATAAATTATCTGAAATTTTATTGCCGGGTTTAAAACGTAATTGTGCCATATCATATAATCCATAATCTCGAAACAATAATATTCCGCCAGGTTTCAGCAACGTATATATATTATACAGTACGCATTTAAACTTGTCGGGATGTATAGCCGATAAAACAAATACCATTGTTATAATATCTAAAGACTCTTTTGCTATGTGTTGATAAATATTATCAGTTGTTATATCTGTTTGAAATGCTTTGACATACGTTTCATTGTACAAAGGATTCGTTTTCACCAAATCAATTGCTGTCGATGAAAAATCACATGCATAAATAAAATAATCACTATTCAGTTTATCTTCAATTAATGGAAATATTAAATTTCCAACACCACAACCAATTTCTAATAATGTTTTTCTATTATTGTTCATTGGATTGCTGTTACCGCCATCGCTACAATTTTCTACTATTGGCAATAATTCTTGAAATTCTCTTGTTGTCCAATGACGATTTTTAAAAAAACGTGTATCATTACGTTTATAAAATAAGTCCCAATATTTTTTTGCATTCAATTCTAATTGTTTTGCTTTATAATCGGATATTATACGTGAATTTTGTACATTTAATAATTTCTTTTCTTCATCAGTTAATGATTTTGTGAGTGAAGAAATTTCTTGGTTTTCTTCAATCACATTTACGCGTTCACCACAATCACAAGTGGTTGTTGTTAAATTGGTATTATCATCCATTCTTTTAATTGATTTTTTATATTTATTTCACAATTAACACCACTCGAAAAACTATTAATCACAATTTTTAATCAATTTATTATTTTTACTGGATTAAAAATTTTGTTTGTATTAATAAAAGAAAAAACAAAATATAACCAAAAACCTGAAATGTTGTACTGTCAAATAAAAAAATAAAAAACAAAATCAGTCAAAGAACTAATATGAAATATTAAGATAGTCATTGGAATATGTGGAATATGTGTTGAAAAATTCAAATATTCAAAAATTCAAATAATTTTCACGTGAAATAATTCTCAGTCATATATATTCTTAATAATGCATACGTTAATTCGTAAAGTTATTCAAATTAAATAGAATATTAAATATGTTACAATAAATAAATAATTAAATAATTGCAATATTAATCTTAAAGTATTTATAAGCATTTTTCAATCTTTATCATCATAATTAATTATATAATAATTTCTATTTATATGACTGATTTCTGCAGATTTTAGTATATTATAACTATTTTATTGATAAATTTGTAACTAATATAAGACTATTACTTCATTTGGTGTTCAAATAAAAAAACATATTTTCCTAGCAATTATCACTTAATAAAGTCCTATGTTTAAATGTTTAATTCAATGTAGGACTTTAAGGTTACTAGCAACTTTTTCAAATAATCAATTTTTTTTTATTCATATAGAGTTTGGATGATCGAAGTATAAAGAAATGTATATATTATCTATGATCTATCCACTATATGACTATATTGATTATATTCTGCGTATACTGTTTGAATAATGGTGTATAAAATAACATTGTGCGCATTTATGCCGTAAGCCATATTCATTCCCGAATACTTATGGATTTGAGTTTATGTCGTGCATCAATATCCATATTCCGGGGTATGGATATTTGAGTTTATATCATTTCAAAATAAAAACAAATTATTCCAAAGCATAACCAAAACTAGAAATATTTTGATGAAAAAACAAGAAACATATAATTATTTCTGTTGCTGTTATAATTTCTTTTAAAAAATTAAGTATTTCTAAAATATTTATGAAATTATGAGGTTATTATAATCTGGAAAATGTTGTTTATTTCGCAACAAAACATATGCATTCCCCGGATAGACTATGTATATTTTAAAATTTCTTTTCGGAATTGGAATAATGTGTTTATGTCGTCTTTTGACATTTCCATAGCCATTCCGGAATGGATATGGGACATGATGTGGCATAAATGAGCACATTGTCAATAATATTGGATATATATATCAATATATAAAGTTATATTCCAATAAAGGTTTTAAACCAATAACACCAGACTTCACCGTATAGCAGATATAATCTATTGTTCTTTTCATATACACATATATATTATATAATGTTATCTATATATATATATCTATCTATTCCTAGCAATACAAGAGAATTTTCCTATTTATTCATTTACTTATAACATTAAAAAAAAAGAAAAAAAAGTAATCATACACAATGAATAAATTGTAAAGTTGCGCAATTCAAAATTATATGATGAAAAGAAAGAACATATATAATATAATTTCTTATTCAAAAAATAATAATAATAATAATTATAAAAATATATTGTAATATAATATTATAATATAGAATGTTGTTGAAAAAATTGAGTTAGTTATTCAATAACTCCTTGTGCGAATAAACATATTTTGATGAATATATTATTAATACAAACAAAATGATGAATAAAATATAAATTTATAAATTTTGTGACCAGTTATTAAATAAATAAATAGAATTTTTTTATATATTGTGATTAATTTTTATAGTCTTTTACTTATAGAATTAGTAATAATATCTATTTGTAATAAATAGATTGCCGTTTTTTTTGTGTGAATAAATAATAAATAGTTTTATAATTGATAACATATTAATAGGTGTGAATTTAACATATGCATATTTAATAATTATTAAGAGTTCATTGACACTATACATATATGCAAATACAGTACTTATATTTGTATTTATTTATTATTATTGTTTTTTTAATAGTACCTTTATCAAAGGAATAAAGTATACTTTTATTAACATATTTTATTTTTTTAAAGTATACCCAAAAATATACCATAAAAATATAGACTTTTCTTTGATGCATAATTTGTCGTAAAGAATTAGTAATTTTCATATGATTTTTTTTTTTAAATTAAAAATTAATTATTTAATTAGTGTTTTATAAATTAATAGTAAATATTTGTATAATAATAATAGTTTTTGGTTAACTTAATTAATAAACTACACATTTAAAAAGTATAATTAATTAATTTATATTATTATAGAGATTCGAATATGAATTGAACTTGTATTATGGAATCTCTCTTCAATTAATATGCCTTCATATTTATACAAAATATGGCTAATTATTATTGTGGTGTAATGTGACACCATATATTAATTGAAGATGAATTCAGAATACATTTTTGCGGAAAAAAATAACTTAAGTAAATTATAAAATAGTAATTTATAGAAACCGTAGATTATAAAAACAGAATTTCATTAATTTTTTCTTAATTATTAACCAGCACTATATATATTTATCAATGGAAATTATTTTAAAGGTCTTATTCTATATATATATCTTATTCTAATCACATCACACAGATCATCATATTAAATATGATTAAACATTATATACATAATTCATTTATTAACTATAATTTGTAAATTTTTTTCTATATTTTATGCATATTTATGGTATATTATACGTACAACCGTGTCAAATCTACATTAACAAAACATTAAATTAGATAAATGATATGCAGATAAATTTCCAAATTAATAACTTGATGTTTTGTGTTTTTGTGTGCGTCGCTATTCCAATACATGGTATTATAACAATATTTTACAATATATTTTTTATACTATGTGTACACCATCTAATTTATAGCCATTATATATGTACATTAGAATTCCGGCTAGCCAGGATATAATATAGATGGATATATACCATAGTCATACTATTGATGTAAATTATAATGCATATTAAATATGCATGGTCTTTTTTTTTATTTATTATATTGTATATTACTATACAAACAAATACAATTGGATGTAAGTTAAAATACTACAATATAATATATATGTACGTGATTCAAACTATATGTGATATAATCAACATTATCATATATAATTCTTATATAATGGACGCCATATGGACAATAGAAATGGACTGATGTTTGCATATTCTATATTCTTTTTATATATATATTATTATTATGTGTTTATATATAGTTTTTGTATACACAATATTGATTTTAGAAAATTATACTTATAATAATAATATTCCTTTGTTTCATCAATTTCTAATTATACATATGTAGGATTCATTTTTTATAACATTTATGACAAAAATTAATGTGCTATATACATACTCTCATCATCATTATAAACATATTAAATATATTTATATATTTAGATTTCTATCTATTTAATAGATATAGTAGTTCCCATCTATCTATAATATTCGCTTCCATATGCATACGCTCATTGCACCCTATTATCTATTACATATATGGTTTTAACGCAATTTTTAGTATTATAATAGTTTTACTACTGATGGTGTTGATCGAATAAATATCAGTACATGATAGTTCCATCTGATATCCATAATAATAATGTGTTAATGTTTTGGCTTTGTAGCTGATCATTTAATATTTAATAAAATTCGTTATGTGATTCCTATGAATGAATTTGTAGATTTGTTATTCCATTTTATAAAAATAGTGGTGCACATAAAATTATTGTCCATATATTTGCAAGACTATTGCATTCATTTCAATATTATTTCCAAGTATAATTACTAATAATAAATACATCAAATAATTTAATTTACACATATTTAATTGTCCATCACATTTGGATTGTGAATTTTCAAGAATTTTAGCAAATCATCAATAAAAAGTATATGGTTGACAAAATTGGTTTTGCTATTAATTTTATAACATGTGCCTCCAGGCTAACCTGGATTTTATTTATTTTAACTTATATTTTGTCTTCTGTTTTTTTGTCTAAAATTCAGAATGCACAAAAGTTATCGACATGATCCATAATTATTCTGATCAGATCTGTATACATCCCATATATATGAATGATGTTTTGTAAACAATGATAAATGTAAATTTTATTTACTCATTCGGGTGGTAATGTATCTTTATGTCATTCTCATCATTTTGATGGTATCATATATATATTGCGTTTTGAACATTATTGATAATATACATTTAATTTGGGTATATATATTAACTACATATATTATTGATTGTAACTTATAAATATCCAGTCTTTCGAATCCATATTGCATTGTGCAATTTTATATATATTATATGGGTTGATCGTTTCCATCATTATATATTTGGGATGTTTAGATATATATATTTCCTGTAAGTAAAAATTTAATTTATGATATTAATATAAATTTTAAACAATAAGTTTTTAACAACACACACATACTATTTATTTACTATTTCCAAATAAATCAGAATATAGTGAAATAAATTGTAACATTATATTAGTAAAATTATGTATTTAATGTTTCAAAATAAATAAATAAACAATTGCAATTGATGATGCAATTATTTTAATATCAATTTGAATTTTGTTGTCAAACTATATACAATTATTATTAATTAAGGACATATAATCGATACTTATATATTATGGAAATAAGAAATAATCTATTTTTTGATAAATGCCAGGCCAATCGGTGAATTGTTATATATATATAAATATAAATATGCTCTTTTATTTGATGATGTTATATATTCTATTTATTTGGAGCAATATACATATATTAATTTAGTATTTATACGGTCTCTGGTATTATATGGCAAACATCATTATATTATATATACACAAAAAACATTATTTCTTCGGTATTAAATTTTGAAATAAATGTTGATTCAAAATGTTTCGCTACTAGAAAGTTTTCGATATAATATATATTAATAATTTAATAATTATATTTCTTATACCATATATATTTATTGCTATTGTATATATTTATACCACAATATATTTATGTTCCATATTTATTTTAATGTTCATTTCTCTTCTATATTATAATTATCTTTTTATAGTCCTTTATTTTTATATATAAATATAATTTAATTGACAATCACATTAAAACAATTACGTGTTGTCAATATATATATACAATATTGTATGTACCACGCAAAGGTGTGTAATTTATATATAGACAGGTAATCGCAGGCACACCAGATATATCATATTGTATTTATTATAAAACACGGCATTCAATTTTTTAAAATATATACTTATATTATTTTTAAGCTTTTGATTATGCTTTTAGTATATATGTATTTTTATATTACATTCTAAATATATAAATAATAAATAAATAAATATATATATATTTATATATTTCTGCATTAAAAATGTAATTTTATTAGTTTTACTATAGTTTATATTTTATTTTTATTGTATGGTATACCATATATACCATTTATATTTATCGTTAACCATTAATAAATAATAATATATTGGTTAAATAAAATAAAAATACATTTTCTATATAAAAGTGTATGTGTGTGCCAACGAATTTAGTAAAATAAGTATATGATTGTAAAATATTTATCCGACAAACGATATGTATTTGTAGTTGATAATAGTTGTACAATATATAAAAAATAATCGATTAATTTTTAAATTAAATTAAGTTGGATTTTGATCGTTGAACTAGTAACTTGGAACAATTTGTTTGTTTTTTTTTTTTTTGTAATATTTCGGTTGTATATAATTTTATTAAAATTAATATTTATACTATAATATTTATATAGTGGTTAAGTTAAGTATGTATATATAAATATTTTAATTATGTATGTTGTGTGAGCACCATTATTGTGATATATATAATACTATAATTATAACATATTTAAAAAAATATTAACATAAAATTAAATTTAGTGCATCATACAATTTGTGTAAATTTAATTAATCATATAATAAAATTTATATAATGTAACGAAAAATCAGAATTCTGGTTGGTTTAATTTTAAATACATTTACTTGTTTGTATTTTTACGCACACAAAAGTTATGCCAGCTGTAGCAACAAAACGTAAAAGAAAAATACATGGACTTTATTTTCATTCATCACCACCAAAAGGTAATATTTAATATATCTACAATATATATTATTATTATTATTATTATTATTATTATTATTTAATCTTAAATATTATATATTTAAATCAATATAATTATAGTTATATAAATAAATTATATATAGTTTAATAATTTTATTGTTAGTATATTGCTGATTATAGTTATAAGTTGGAAAATTTTTAAATTATATAGATAATAACTTTAGGCTGCTCAAATAATTATATGTTTTGGTGTTAATATGATGTTGGAAAATTCCATTTTTAAATAAAAAAAAATGAGCAAAATGCTTGAAAGATTCATTCAATTCAATACAGATCGAATATATAGTGAAACACGTATAATAATGGGTGAAATTATTGAAATTATAAGTGTTTCGCTTATATGTGTATCTGAACTGATATGTTTTGAATATTAAATACTATTATAAATATATATAGATTTAGTTGAAAAGTGTTTAAAGACGACATAAACAATATCGTTCTATCGTATAATTGCTAAATTTAAAATATTAAATATCTATATGTTATATTATTGTAATCCGAGTGAATGTGATTCGAATTATTGCGGAGCGAATAACTTTTGGTTTGTTTCAATATATGTACCTCTATATAGCCGGCAAACCAAAACTATATAACATTAATATTTGAATTAAAAAAAACCGAATAATAAAATTAAATGAATTGATCCACATATTGTACTAATATATATATGAAATGAAATGAATGATCATATTTAAATTACCATAAAAATATATAATATAAAATTATATTATCTATGTTTTAGATTTTATATAGTGTGTGTTCAACATTTAACTATTACTTTTAATTTGTTGTGTCGTAATATTTGATTTAATCGATTTTATAAATTGTATCGGATTTAATAATCCTTGATTAACTAATATTAATATAATTTTGCTAAAATGTTACATATATATTGAAAATAGCATTTCATTTATAATACATTCTAATTTAAAATCCAAAATACACTTGTATTAAAATTAAATTTTTTTATTATGTCAAATTTACTGTCGCCAATTTTTATATTATAATATTGAATATGCAATGAGATGAAATAAATAAAATTATTACCACCACCGCGTTTGTCCATTGGGACACGCAAATGGTAATATTATATAAAAATAATATTTTTTTGAAGGTGAAATTATTGTTACATATATATTTATTTTTAAATACGCAAAGAATTACGATTAGGGATTTTATGTGCGTATATACGTACTCTTATTAAGTTATCAAAAGAGATTATTTATATAGATAACAATAATTCCCTATATAAGTACATCTATTGATCTATATTACTGTATATATAATATACGACTACCACTTAATTATATACAACAAAATGTTAGTATATCTATATTGTAGCGATACAGCAATACAACAATGGATTGGAAAAAAAAAACTATATATTGATTATAATAAAATTCATAGAAAATATACCATTTTATATTATAAATAAATATATTACATGTAACACACGTATATCCATGAGTCGTATATGTATACAATTTAATATAATAAGTATCTAGTATTCTAGTATCTATTGGATATAAATATATAAACATACATATATGTTTTGCATATTATTTTGACATTTTGACTATATTATTTAATTCATGTACTTAGAATTTTACATTATTCATTCAATTCAATATACACCTATACACACACCTATGATATCTACCGAAAACGTTAATATATTATATAATTATATTTATATGTACAAAGTACACCATATTACTAGTCGTACTGTATATATATATATATACAAATTTATCAATAGTCATAAGTTATTCAAATAATAATTTTTTATTTTTTCCTTTATTATTATTCGATTAAAAAAAAAAAAGGTGATTCAAAAAACAATTCAAAAATCACATTTGTTCTTAGTAAAAGTTTTAATTATTGCATTGATATTATTCAATTACGTTGTTATGGTACGTCTGTTTAACGACACCCATAAATTGCGATTATATTTATAATATTATAAGAATTTTTACAAATTTATAATTAACATTAAAATTGAAATTTGAATATAGTAAAATACACAATGTTTTTGTATTATAATAATGATTTAATCACACCCTATCAAAAAAAAAAAATTGATAAAAAAGGATAAAAGAAATGTAATTATTTTATTATATACTTTCCATATCCAATGGCTCTGTATACAACAAAAAACACAGCCTATTCAATATAATATTCTATTTTTTTTTATCTATATATGTAAATAATACATTTATAGGTGTATAATTTGTATAGAGTGTATTCATACCGTTTTACGAAATACAAAAAAAAACAACTAAATAATAATAACGATTATATTGGAAAAAAAAAAGTAAAACTAATACACTTAACTAGAAAAAATAAAAAAGGAAACTTAATATCCTTTTTTTTTTTTTTTATAAAGCAGTGTCCATTTTAGTTTTAGTTGAGCTATTACCAATTAATAATAGACAATATATTGAAAATTCTATTAACAGTGAATTGTTTTTGCCTTCGTTTTATATTGAAAATTGTTTCGTTATTTATTTTAATTTTTTTTTGGTTTTTCTATAACAAATATTGTTAACAGTTTACAGAGACTTTATCCTTGCGTTATTGTTAGAAGTGATAAAAAAAAAAATTATCTTATATATTTTAGTAAGTAAATTTTACTATCTATAATTAATTATATTTATGATTCGATTAAATTATATAGACTAATTATTATAATATAGTTATCGAAATATTAATCAATGCCATATATTAAATATAATTTAAACGCAAACAAGGATTGCGTTGTCCTTAAAAAAAAAAACTATTTATGATTGCCTATATAAGATTAGTATAAATTTTATATCTTCATTATTATTATTATTATTATTATTATTATTGGTTATTATAATATAAATACGCAATCTTCTCTTATAAATATCATATAATTTATTTTTATATTATAGATAACAAAAGTTATATTTATATGTAAAATCTAAAGTATAAAATTTATTTAAGCATTGAAGCCACCCTACATTAAAAACCGAACCAGCGAACAGAAGAACTTTATACTTTTTACCAATTAACTATATATTCGTATAGGAGTAAAATGTATTTTAAAATTTGAACAGAAATAAGTGTAATTGTAAATATTTGGTAAAAATTCTTCTTAATATTTCCTGCATTCATTTATTTTTTTAAACAAAATATTGTTTATTTAGTGTAAATTGGTAAAAAGTATAAAGTTATTATTCTGATCGCTGGTTCGATTTTTAATGAGGCATTAATATAATAAAAATATATTGCATCATTAACAAAAATTATCATTTACTCTTAAATTTACATTGATCTTAATATTCATTTTTTTTTCTTATAATTATAATATTTCGATATTACACGCAATTGTAATAAAAAATTTGTAAAATGTTTATTTTTGATTAATAAAATTGTGTAAATTTATTTAATATTAATTTTATATTTTACTTTGAGCTTCCTCCGCCGGATCAACAAAATTTTATAATTTATATATTATTTCATTTATTTATTGATGATTTTTTAAACCATTTCGTTTAATTTTATATTGTGATAAATTCTGATGGTTTCCAATTTAAATTGATTTCGTTTTGTGTTTAGTTTAATAATTTGATATTTATTATGAAAAGTAATGAGTCGGAATTTTGAAGTTTTTTTGGGAAAGTAAAAAAAACTAGTGATACACGTCAATCAAATGAGAAATTCATAAAAGTTAAATATCCAAAAACATAAGTGGCATATGTGTGTCAACACCATGTCAGTACCATACCCATATTGGTTTAATGTAAATAAATAATTCAAGATAGTGATGATAATATAAAATATATAGTGATCGCAAGGGATCGACGATATGTAACATGAATGATGAGTATAGAGACAGGAAGTTACATATAATAAATTACATTTATTGTAAATTACGACATTATCAATTATTATTTTTTTTATCTTGGATAAAATTTAATATTATAAGTTTATTCGAAATTATAGCGTAACGTAAATTAAATTTTCTTTGAATTTTTACTTTGATTATTATTATATTAGAAAAAAATTAAATATTTTTTGTAAGAAATTATAGTAAATTCTCTATCGTGTACCCTATACTTAATTAATTAAACGGGTTTTTGACATTTTGCAAATCTATGAATTCCAAAATCAGTGCACAAGTAAAAACAAGGTGCATGTATGTAATTTGCCAAATAATAATGTTATAGAAATTATCTTGATTCTGTTCAATATTTATATAATTACATTATTATTTCCAAATTGTATTCATCTCTCTATTCGCATCATTAAATTATTATGATTTAATAGAATTATTTTCTTTCATCTCAGAATCAGTGTTCAGATCTTATATTAATTAATGGTTATTTTAATAACGCAGTTCCATCAAAAAATAAATAAGTATATTGATGATATATTGATTAAATTAGTTTTAATCCTTCAATACCGATTTTTAAATAGAATAATAAAGAGAATACATCTTTCGGCAAGACGACTCAGTCCCACTGTTATACAGCTAAAAAAAACCAAAATCATTATTCAAATCAAAACGAAATAAAAAATAATCATTGTATGTTAATAAATAAAAATGAATAATAAAAGTTATAAAGATATACCTATAATTATTAATATTTTTAAATGATCTGTTCGAAGCCAAAAATATAAAATGAATATTATTTTGTTATTCGTCAACATCATTTATAGTGGAATGATTTTCCCATTTTCAATTGTATTTTGAGTGAATTTATATAATTATTAATAATTTATTGCAATTGGCATGTATCCGTTCCTGATGAGTACATATGAAAAATAAAGTGATTAAAATGTTTAAAAATTATGTTATTTTATATATCTGCGTTTTATATTAACATTTAGTATATAAATAAATACTTATACTATTAGTACTATATAATATAATATAAAATATAGTAATTATTGATTTGCCATTAATAATGTAAATGCGTAAATGAACAATATGAACATTAATTTAATAATATTTCAATAGTATATTAATGATATGCATTATGCAAACGTTTAACATTTTTTATTGGCTATTAAAAATAGGTTTTAAATGTACTTTATTATTTTTTTTTCATTTTGTCCTCCATCTTAACAAATATTTTTTGATTGACATAATAATATTATTTAGTATTTAGTAAGTTTTTTATGTACACCTTAATATATTATGCACATAGATATTGAAAGTTATAAAATTGGTTTAGTAACCTTCAAATATATATTGATATGATGTAAAAAACTAAATATTGAACCAAAAATTCGATTTAATTTCCATAGTTATTATCGTGTAATAAAGTTAAAATTTCGATTCTACACTTTTTATAATTAAAGTTATGTATATTATTGTAATGAAAACATGATTTTTCCCATGGACAATTTTTTATCTTATTAATTAAACGATATTTGGAAGAAAGGATATTAATTTGGCACCACAATTGATTATTTAGACTAGAGATTTTATGTGTAATATATCCTATAAAAATATTTAATACTATTATTTTCACTTTGTTTATTTCCCCAGCACTCTGTAATTTATAATATTTATAATTTCATATATAATGCATTGAGTGTACAACGAAATCGTCGCCAGTTATAAATGATAACAAAAGTGAATTTGTTAAATATTATTATATATTGAAAATAATTAGCGACACTGATAAAACTATCTAATCTATCAATTATAATTCAAGGAAATCAAATCCTTTTTTAAATATATCAAATATAATTTTCTTCAAAAATATATGTATTTTTGTTATAGATTTTTTATGTGATTAAAATAATTAATCAACTTTTTCAACCTATTTTTACAATTTAAATATTCAGTTCACAATATGAAATCAATAATCATTTCATATATATTATTATGATATTAAATATTATATTTATACGATTAAAATCTATAATACTATAAGTGTGAAATTCTGGGGCACAATTATTTGCTATAGAATCTCCATAGACACAATAATTATAAAGAGAAAAAAAATAAAAATTGGTTAGTGATCTTAACAGAAAAATTTCCACTGTACTAAGGAAGATAAATCTCCCGTTGTTGTCCTATTTTATAATTTCTAAATGTTATAGTAATAATTTTAATATAAATCCGAGTATTTACACTCGAACATCTTATGACGACAATTTAAATTTATAACATTCTTCGGCTGAAAAAATCTTCATATACAATATATTTTTAAAGTTAAACGGCATAAGCTTCAAATTATATATTATTAATAATTATTCTATTATATATTATGTCATTATTATTATGAATTGTTTATCGTTTATGTTAAATATATATTTGACTAAAGGTTACAATATTTTTCAGACAAATAATTATCTTGCCTAGTATACAATATATTTCATTATTTTATTTAATTATAATAGAAAAATGTATTTGAATAAATATTTATATAGAATTTAATAATGGTGTGTAATATGGTGTTCTGACCAATACAATTTACGAAAATAAATAAATTGTGTCATTGTATAGATCATATAAATATTAAATTTATTTAAATTAAATTTCGGAAACGCAGACCTTGATGTCGGTTGGTTATTATATACGTGCACGTAATTTATAAGATAATTACTATGTAAATATAAAATAATAAAACAATAATATTGAAAATTCATAGAACCACATTAATATTGAATAAATAATACATAGACATTATATATAACATATATCTATATAGATTAAAAATATTATTAATAATGTATCAATTATATTGTATAGTGTATAGTGAAACAACTATTTCAAGGACATATGGGATAATAAAACTTAGCCATATTTTATCTATGATATATATATTTTTAATACATAACTATGAATTATGTAATAAAATTTACACTCATAAATATTTATATTGCAATAAAATGTTACCTAAATGATTTGAATAGTGTTGTCAGAATTATTTCTACTCTGCACTACGCCCATAATATTTACGATGGCAAAATGCGTTTTATATATAAAATTTTATGCCATGAACAACACACAAAATATGAATCCTTTTTGGTAAAAATTTATTAGGTCAAGTATTATTTAATATATATATAAAAAATATTATCTATAATTTTAAATGTTTTGGCTCTTATCGATCAAATTACACATATACATTTAAATGTTTTCCTAATTTCTTCCCAATAACTTGTTGCGAGTTAGTTATACCATACCTAAACTATACATTACAATATTATTAATATTTCTTAGAATTACTATATAATATATATTTTGTTTATTTCAGTTGTTTACCCATTCACAATGAGTAGTCAAATGAAACCGAAAACAAAGGATGATGCTTCCAATAATAAAGAAGGTGAGTCAAATTTTTATCAATATAATTTATAAAATTAAATGAATGTTATTTATTCTATGCCATATTGAAAGTAATGGTATTCTATATATTTGGTCTTCTATTTTTTTATTGATTACAAATATATATTTGTATAGACAAAATGTTATATGTAATAAAAAATGAACTTAAATTTTTTAATATTAAATAACATAATATGAAGAAAAAAAAAGGTCAATGTGAATCCAATCAACATTATTATTATTAGTTTTGATTATTTAAATAAATTGTTTTATATTATATAGAAGAGGGGATTGTGTTGGAATCGATATTCTCTATATTCCCTTTTTTATTCTGTTTACGTTATTCATTTTACGTTATTCTAACACAATGAATTCCTTAATTATAGATTATATATTTAGAAAATTTATCTGTTTATCTAAGCTAACTAAGCTATTATTTATAGAATTATATAGATATTACAAAATCATATTCTATTAATAAGTCTGCAGTGGTGATTTTAATGTAATTCATAGATAATCTATATTTATGAGAGTAAACTTATAATTGATTACCCTGGACGGTATTTCATTTCTACTGTTTGTATTTCATTATTCGGTTCTTCTTTTATTATCTGTTCTAATATTATGTATATTTTATAAATTGTTTTTAAAATTAGAACTTCTAACCCTAATAATTATAGAATCATTTTTAAAAAATTGTTCCGAGTATAAATTATATTAAATTCGGTGTAATCACCGAATTTTATAAAAATAATTTATATAAGTCATTTTTTCATCTTAATATAATCATTAAATTTCATGGGATGGTATAATTAAGTCCTTTTTATAAGATAACTCATAAATTAAATAAATTTTATTCTTGACTTTATATATTTCCATGCCACACAAATATTCTTAAGCTTTCTATAATTTAAATGTACCATTATCGATATATTATTATATAGATAATTGTATGATTTTACTTGCGCGTGTTTCAATAGTATAAAATCTAATTCTAATTCTATTTTTCTTGCCTATGACAATAAAATAAAACTTCTAAATACAAATAAAAAAAAAAAGGTGCATATTAAAATGTAAAAAATATCCTTAAATCACCTTAAATCATTATTTATTTATTATTTTCTTTTTTCAGCATTTATTATAAAACCGTCGAGCATTCGAATATGGATTCATGATAAAGATATTCATAAATTAACAAAAGTTTTGTGGGAAGGTCAAGGAAATCGTTTAAGAACTGAAGTTAGCTCAAATCATAAAGTTAAAAAATTTTTAGAAGCTGTTCCATTTATAATGGTAATATATTTTTTAAACGCACAAATATAAATTCAAAAAAATATAAAATTTTGATTATATTTTATTTACTTTTTCTATTAGAACATCATCAAAGATATTCACAGTGCTACTATTGATAATAATTTAGAAACTATAGTTGATAAAACATCGCCGCCAGTACCACAAAATATTCTTGCCAGTAAAGATGCAAATGGTTTAACACCATTACATAAAGTAATAAAAATGATAATAATAATAATTGAATTAATAAATATATAAATAAAATTCATTATAAAATATATATTATTAATATATATGTAAAGGCAGCCGGATTATCTCATACAAGTATTGTTGCGTACATATTAGAGGCATGGCCAACGGCCGCCTCAGAATTAGATGCAACCGGAAAAACACCATTACATTGGGCAGCCAGTGCTAAAAATAATTCTCGATCATATGATTTACTTGTGCAAGCTGGTTCCGATGAACAAGCATTGGATTATGTATATTTATAAATATATAATTTTTTTAATTATTTTTATATTGAATATCTATTAAAATTTTATGTATTTATATTTTATTTATTTTAGAAAATGAAAACACCAAATTATTATAAAAATAAACCAACAGATATTGATCGATCATTGTTGACAATAATTCCAGACGCACCTAGAATACCACATCATAATTTACCGACTGGTTTTGAATGGAATATGTTGGGCGAAGACATTAATGCCGCTACCATCACAACGGATCATACCAATAATGTGAAGAAAAGTCAATCAAATTATGATAATTATAGTTTATCAAATGATGAACCATTATCTCCTCAACAACAACAACCACCACCACCAATTCGGCGAAGTTCATCGGAAGATATTCGAAATGGTAGAATATTACCAACAACTTTATCGAACACAAAGTCTGCCGATAAAATTGTTGATAATGATGTTAATGATAGTGGTGCTGATGATGATGGTGGTGACGACGATGATGAGTAATTATACTAATTTTAAATTATAATTTTTTATTTTCTTGATCACTTTTTTTTTTAGTGAGCAATTGGGAAATAAAATAAGTGTTGAAGAAGAAGCTGTTTTAGCTGCAATTCATTCGAATGATGTTAAATTATTTAAAAGAGTGAAAACACCAAAAAGTGAAAAATTAGTAATGAAAAGTGATGACACAACCAGTAATAATAATAATAATAATAATAATAATAATAATGAAACTGAAATTGATATTGAAAGTGATACAGATAAGACTGATTTAAATGAAAAAGTGGTAAAGACTTTAAAATCATTAATTAAATTATTACGAGTAACTTAATTTTTTTTTTGTAACACATATAATAATAAAGCACTTTTAATTATTCGCGTTATTTAAATCAATTCTGAATACACATATACCGCCTATCGTTCAAATTTTTTTAAAATTTAATATTTAATTTTATTAATTATATGGCAAAAATGTATCGGATTCGGATATCTTCTTTTTATCCTTTTATATATAGATATTTAATTTTAACTGAGATTCTTTAAATGGATTTATGTGCGATATAGGAATATTTATGATAAAAGTCCATTTTTAATTAATCACATTTTAAGCAGTTATGTTTATAAATTATAATACACGTTTTCCTAACGACGTTTATTCATGCGAAAATTAATGTTTCCTCTAATATCATAATCAATCCTCTATTATTTTTGCAGTCGGTATATCCTTTTTCATTTTACTGGTACTTATATTATCCCTTAGTTAAACTTTTTGTTCGTTTATTTAAAATATATTTTCTTATTTGAATTGAAAGGCTTTATAGTGTGTTATGCATTAAATTCAAGTGTATATAGTAGGTGTACCAATTTAAATGTCCAGTATTACGGACTGTAGCTACATAATGAAAAATGAATTATTATAACTGGAAAGATTATTTTAAGTATCAATTGGTGGTATATATGTCGATTGAAGAAAATCAGTAGTTGAGAATTAATAAAACCTTTGTAGAAATCAATGGTGATCTTGATACATTTGTATTTGATGCAGTCAATAAAGAGTCGGTTATTATATGACTTTATGATCTCTCTTGAAATCTGCTGAAACTGATGAGGGTAAACTGATGCAGTGTTCAATTAACAATAATTGTCAGAATCCTATATGTATCGATATTTGTAGTTTTTAAAAATTGGTATACATTAAAAATGAATGTAAGGAGGCGGTTAAAATCTAACTTTATGCACATAGCACTAATTTTTTTTATCTACAGCATATTAATATAATATTAAATTATTATTTGAAAGTGTTTGTCCAATCATTCTATATTTATATTGTTTTCTATTGAATAAATTTCACTATAAAAATTATAAATATACACAAAATATATAGCTATAGCACATTTGTAATTATATACGTATAAATAAATATTTTACACATTATATATATATATATCTCTGAAAGCATCTGAAAGTAAGCTAATTGTCGGCTAAAATAGAAATAGATATAATAATATTAAATAAATATATATTATAATAGATAGCTTTTTTAAATTAATTATGCGTATTTATAGATATAGGAATTTATATATGAAAAACTGTTGTCGCGGCATAGATATGATATAGAACCTCTAAAAAGGATCTTTTAATTAATCATATATACCGCGTGTGTGTTAACCAAAACATCGATCTGCATTCCCCATAAAAATTGATTACAATTTAAATAATACAGAACATCTGACAATTTCACTCGATATTTTTCGATAATTAAGAATAAGAGATATTAAATTAAATTCCATTTAAAGTATGTGGTAATATACATAATTTTCCAAACAAAATGTTTCAATATAGTGTCAAATCTATTTAAAAATTTCATAATGTTGCCAATAAAGGATGTTTAGATGATGGTATTTACGGTGTGTGTGATTTATCTCGATCTATCTATATATAGATTTAACAAATTATATTCAGCTTTAATCTAGCTAGAGAGGATCGCATTTTATAGATTTATCAAATGATCATTTTACACTACATATATAAATTATTAGCAAAAGCGCATGTTATAGATAAAATGTGAATCACTGTGAAATCACTATTTTGATTTTTCTCACTCATTAAAATTTATGTGGTACGATTTGGAATTTATTCCATTACAAATAGAGATCTTTTTTTTGGAGGTTTTACATTCTAATTTTATATTTATTTTAAATAAGTAGTATAAATAGTAATTAATAAGGCAGTTTGCAGTATAAATATAAAATATTAAAATGCGTTGATACACTAAAATTCTAATAAGGAATTATATTATTTGTAAAATGTATAAGAAGTTTTGTAAACTATATTAAATTTAAATATATTAGTTAATATATAATATATTAACTTTTTGTATACGTTAATTCTATTAAAAGTAAATAAAATTTCATAAAACGTAATAGGGAACATTAAAACTTTATGGTTTTGTCAATTGTTAATATTAGATTTAATTGTAATATGTAGAATATGTTGTGAAGTTAACGTTTTAAATGTTTTAGTATAATTGTGTTAAAATTTCGACCACCACAAACACATTCTCAATTATGTAACATATGACCTTAGCTTTAGTTTCCGATATATTAGGTAATTGTATATAAGTCAATGGTATTGCATTTAATTTTGATTTCTCAATAAAATTCAGTCTACCGAATGTAGTAAACAACAATTTTTTTTATACTGTGAAAAATCGAACGAGATCTTGAGATCTGAAAGAAAATGGAAACTAAGTTAAGCTGAAATGATTCACAATCTATATAACTTAATATTTATGCGTAATTAAAACTAGTATACCCAAACATTATACAAATATTAAAAAACAAACACTATATAAATTTCCTATAGATTTCCCCAAACCAAAATACTCGTTACACGTTATAACTTTATAACATTTAATTGGTTCATTATATTATATTAAGAAAATAAACTTCTTCTACATCTTATATTTTGTGATTGTGTGTGTCAATTTGTTAGTATATTGTACATAATTATATTAAATATAGTAGAATAGAGAGATGCTAACATTGCGCTTTTATTACACTTTTATGTATACATTATAAATAGTACAAAAATTAAATACACAAAATTCATCTTCTTCAAATTTCTAATGAAGACAGCCTATTTTTTTTTTTTTTTTTGTCGACAATATGTTTACTTTTCAGACTGAAATCGATGATGATCAAGCCGACGATGAAAATGTTGTTTTAAGTGATACAATAAAAGAGTTAAACATATTAAATGAATCAACAACCACCACTAATAACAACGATGATGCTGATGATATAATAAAAGATATTAAAAATGACGAATTGACTGAATTTCATGTGGATAAAGATAATACAACGTCTGATGACATAAAAAATGAAGAAAATGAAAATATCAATGATAATGAAAAAGATAATAATAATAATAATAATAATAATAATAAAGGTTTACATAATGATGTAGATGATAATGATAAGGCAAATGATGATGATGATGATGATGGTGATGATGATAAGGATGTTGACTATCATCATAATAAATATGAAAATGAAGCTGACGATATTAATATAGATGAAGCTACTGATTTTGGGCATACTGCAATTGAAACTGGTACTATTAATGATGAAAATTATGATGCCCGTAACGAAGATAATATTGATGAAAACAAAAATGTTGAATCAATAGATAATGACAAGAAGGACGACGGTGACGATAATGCGACGAATAATGTCACACATAACATTATCGATAATGACATTGATGAAAATAATACTATTGATAATAATAATAATAATACTATTGATAATAATAATAATAATACTATTGATAATAATAATAATAATACTATTGATAATAATAATAATAATAATATTGAAGTTATTGAAACTAATAAAAATGATAAAGAAAATGTTAATGATGTTGATGACATTGATATTGATAATGATAAAATAGATGATGATGATACTAATAATAAGAATAATAATAATAATGATAATAATGATAGTAAAAAAGATAACGATAACGATAATGATAATGATAAAAATAAACATAGTGAAAATAATAATGAGGATGATGCTGATAGTGGATCTGTTGGAAAAATAACAATTGATCAACATGTTGATAATCATGACATTACAAATGATGATCATGATGACGATGATGATGAGGTAAAACATATATAATTAAATGTAAATATTTCGAAATGAATATATAAAGTTAAAATACACACGCCGTATGATGGTAACTATATATATATATCGTTACACTCGATCGTTCGTTCAAAATTCAAAATTATATAATTTTATATTCAAGTAACAATTTTTAACTTTTATATTTATTTCTTGCCATGTTAAAATAATAAATGTGTAATTTTATTTATATTACTATATATTTACACAAAACTGTAGAGTAATAATATTATTAGATATAGATATAAATAGCACCAATAAAATATTTTATATTTTATTTTATCCTTGTATACAATACAATTTTAACGAACCCTCCTCCTAACCATGCATTTTATATAAACTTCTATTTCTATAAAACCATTTGTGTGGCCAATCAATTTATATAATATGAAATTAATAATTATAATAATCATCAAAATATAAAGAAAAATAATCTACTTCAGGCTAAACCAAAAACTACTAATGATGATGAAATCACAAAAAATAAAGTAGATGGCAAAAATAATGAACAACATGATAATGATGGTGATAATAATAAGAGTAATAATAATGATGATGATGATGATGATGATGACGAAACATCACCAAGTCCACCCATGGAAATTAATGGAATTGTTACTGGTGAACCTGATAATGGTGCTATACCATTAGAAGGAGCAAATTATCCACCGGATGATATAAATGAAGTATTTTTATATTTATAAAATACATAAATTACTAAATATATATTAAATTATTAGTATTTAAGTATATATTTTAGGCTTTTAATTAACTAATAATATGTTTAGCATATAATATTATATTTATTATTATTATCTTAAGTGTGTGTGTGTGTGTGTGTGTGATTATTTTATCTAATAAATTTATTATTGCATAGTATCTCAATCTTATATACTGTTAGAGAATATACATTTTTTAAAAATATCTAATATGATTTTAGGAAACCGATGATGTACAACAAATTATCGATTCGGGTGATATGGAACAATTGGCTACATTAGTTTTAAATGGTGAAGGTAGAAAATTAATTGGAATGACAACAAAACATACTGAAATACAAGCATTTTTGGATAATGTTCCTGCTTATATGGTTAGTATAATATATTGATTTTATGTAACACATTAATTATTAATTATACAATTATTTGACGTTACAACACAAACATTTTTTTCATGTGTATGTTTTTTTGTGATGTATTGATATAGAATAAAATTCGACGTGTTCATCTTGCTGCCAGAGAAGGAAGTCTTCGTGATTTACAATCCGCCCTTGATCGACGTAAATTTGCTATAGCCAAAGATGATGTATCACCTTTTGGTGCAACACCATTACATGTTGCTACTATTTTCGGACATGCAGGTATGTGAAAATATACAATGAAAACGATATATTGTGTGTGTCGCGTACACCCACTATCAATATATTATAGTTTAATATTATTTTATCTTGAATATTTTTTATATATTGTATAATATAAGCAATTATTATTTTATTTTGAAATTATAATATGTTTGTGATTCGGATATTTTGATTGCAAATGTTCCATCGTATATTCTATTTACGTAATTTACGTTATATATAAAATACATTTAACAATAGTAGAATATAGAATATAGTTACATTCAAGTATGTCAAATACTATTCTCGCAAAGTATGTTGAAAATCTGTATATTTTGTTTGACTGAGCTATAAATAAAAAGAGCATAATATTAAAATGTATATTTTTATTAAGTAAATTTAAATACAAAACCAAACTGGTTAAAGGTGAAGAAATAATTCAATTTAATCATATAGGATTGAAACCTAAAATATCACTATCACAAATAAACTATTACAACAATTTTTCTGGTGAATTTAATTTACAATAATCTCAACACTATCACAATATCAAGGGCAGATGAACTGTGCCACTTTGATCGGCAGATCAGTTTGCAAAATATAATGAGGTTGGTAAACGTATATTTATGGTTTCATATCGGATATCAGGATGGATCTGGATACATTGAGAAAAAATGTGAAAGATATTACAAGGAAATTCGTACAAGGTAAAAGGATGTTTAACTGACCAAGGGGTATACATTGCGCAGAGTTGTAATTACCACGAAAAACAGACACAATGTAAAACTCTGCAGAGTAACGCATGTAAAAAATCATGTGTTGATACGATGAAATAAAATATTATATCATTAAATGGGCGATACAAAATCGTATACCGAATTTTACCCAACTCATATTATATCTATTATAATTAAACGTCTATTTTTACACAAATTAAATTCAATGCCGTATAACAATAATAATAGTTAATAGGTTTGTCTTATTATTGTTATTTTGTGTAAAAATAACCAAATTGTACAATTAATATTTTAATAATTCTATAATAAAATACGAAAATAGACACAAATATAATTATATATATAATAAATTAAAAGTGGGTGGATAGTGAAAAATATCTTTTAATACATATGTCATATACTAGTTAATTATATATAGATATATAGATAGCATAGGTATAAAGTTCTATAGTTCTATTTTAAAATCATATAGAAATTTTTGAAAATATAGCATTTTTTTCATTTCCACACATACACAAATTATAGTTATGTAACTCGAAATGGAAACATATGACTTATTACCATACATATACAATACAGTCAAAAGTTAGTTAAATTACTCTGCAAATATAGAGGAGTATATAACAATCCACCAATTATGGTATCTGCAATTATCGAAAGGTAGATAATTTTTCCTTATTATTTTTATATAAAATTAATGTTGAGGCCATAATGGAAATTCAATTGATATTGTATGATTTTACCAATTTTCGCTGGATTGCTATGATTTTATTATATAATCGAATATAAAATGTGTTAATTATTAAATTTTCCAAGATTAATATACAAAAAAGGATCTATATTATTCTCTCTATTTCGCTGTATATCGTCATCACACGTAATTTTAGCATTTTTATTTAATTAGCTATAATTAAATAATTAAAAATAATAAAATTAAATATATTATACGACGAAAGTACAAATATGTGTGTGTGTCAGAAATAAAAATAATAATGTAATTTAGTTGAAAAAGTATGTCGACCCCACACCCATCACCCAACAAAATTTAAATATATCGATATTAAAATCTGTAATTATTTTATTATCTTATTTTGAAATATTCATAATGTGAAAAGTATTTTTATACTAAATGTTACATGTAATAATAATATATTTTTAGTTACCGATTAATATTGTAAATATTGATTTGATTAATATTTTAACACCTTTTGTGTGTTTTCGTGTGAGTTTAATCCATACGATATTATAGAATAAATAGATAGATAGATAGATTGAGTTACTAATAATTTATATGGAAATGTTATAATATAGATTTTTTGATTGATTTATGTTAAATTTTTATTGAATAATAATAAACCGAAATAGTATTATGTTTAAGAAATTGCAAATCAATTGCTAACTTATTATGTGTACTTCGATAATTAATCAACTTGATTGTAAACATAGATGATGTCTGATAAAGATATGCCATGATTTAATGATTATTAATACCAATTAAAATTGTAAATATACCTTATAATAATGCTTAAACTAAATTGTTACGTTAAGTTGATTCTATATTATATACCAGTTGAGCGAAACTCTATATTGGTACGTTTTGGAAAATTTGGAAAAACGAATATTGAATGGTTGAATATTTAAACATTTTTGAATGCGAATGGTATGGATGCGATATATTTTTCTTTTCAAATGATTTGTATGATCTCATCCTTGATGGTATATGATAGTAGTATAACCTTATTTAAAAAACTGCGTAATCTCTGGAATAAAGATATTTGTTTTAAGTGTAATCAGTTGACGCATATGCATTATATATTTTATTTCTAAAAAATTAGATGTATTGGCAAATAATCGAAGAAATTCCTGCACATTTATTAATGGAAAAAGAAGCTTTCGCGGTGTTCCTTTGTATATAAGAAGTTCCGATATGTTAAACTATTGCACAAACATCCTTATTATTCAATTAGTAATTAATTGTTTGTGGATTAATTTAAAATTAACATATGACATATAATATAATTATGGTATTATTGCAATTTTATTCATTAGCTGAATATTCAATTTCCTCTACTATAATATGTGGAAATAACTTCTTTTATTATACGTCCACATTTTAAAAGATGTGCCGTTGTATTAAATCGATCGATCGATGGCGTAGATTATAAGGTTTAATGACGGCAATTACAACATAATTATAATTAATGTTTTTTGTAATATTATTTATTTTATTAAATTGTAGTATTAGCACTTAATGTTAAAAATAATTAAATTAATAATAATAATCTCTTTATATATGTAGGCGTTGTACGTTATTTGGGTGGTCGATTTCCCGAAACAACAACGGCAACCGATGATAATGGACGCACGGCTTTACATTATGCGGCTACTATAAATGACAATGGACATTTTTATAATCTTTTAATGCACATGGGTGCTAATGTTAAAGCTGAAGATAATGTAAATATATATATATGTCGTTCAAAAATTATAAATTAGAAAAATACAATTATATCAATATATTTATATATTGATCAACCTCATTTAGTAGTGCTAGTTCTAGTGCTAGTTGTTCTTATTATTTTTGTTATATACACAATATATTAACAAACGTTTGGTTATATAAATATAGTTCTTAAAAAAAAAATATACCTATTCATTAATTTTTTTCATTAAATAATTTATATAGCTATGGAGGGTAGAGGCACCAGTAATCGCGGACACTTAGTGTTACAGTTAAATAGAAAAATATTTTATAATATTATTTTACTTTAATCACAAAGTGTCCGACTATTATTGGATACGTGTCCAGTGGTATCCTGGTACTTCTACCCTAATTATATATATTTTTAATTTTCTTGTTATTGATTTTATATACAATATTTTAGTTCTATATATATATATTACGATAAATAAGGAAAATTAATAATTCAAATAAAATTGAAGAGAGGATATAGTTTGTTGAAATTTTTTATTTTATAAATTTATAATAAAAGAAAATGATATAGTTTAATAGAGAGTACGCACATTATAGACTTTTGTATAACAAATAATAATAATTATTTTATTTATTATTAAACCATTTTATTACATTTTCTTTTCAGTTTGGTCATTCAGCTGAATTTTATTTTAATCACGAACAGTCTGATGATATACTTTCACATCGCGAGTTACTTAAACATTTTGGAGCCCAAGAAGAATTAGTTAATGAAATGTTAAGTGATCAAGGTAATTTTAATATCAATATATATTATTAGTAATTATTATAATAAAATAAAAAGGTATAATATATACATTACAGCGAGATTTGTGTTTTTTAGTAATTATTGAAAAACACGTTGATTAATATAATATCGAAATAATCATATTTATGTTTAACAATTCTTTTTTGTGTTTAGAAATAATATATATTTTTGGTTTGAAGAATATTATTATTATAATAATTAAGCTTTATTATTTGTGTTATATAATTGTTATTGTGTTGTTGTTTGGGTGTTGGTTTTGGTTTTGTTATTTATTTATTTATTATTGCACGTTTTCTTCATTTTCAGAGTGATAAAATATATTTTTGTAATAATATATAAAAAAAAACATTTAACAATTTACAATTATTGAATCTTATAAAGTGAAAATATTAATTATTGTATGTTATATGTGAAAATGTGGTTAATGTGTTTTTGATTACAATGTTATATCTATAAGCTTTTGTTCCTTGTGGTCAAAAAACTGAATCAAGTGCAATTTGACAATATCATTTTTCATTATTATTATTATGTTGTTCAAAAATTTTTTTGCAAATAACGTAATAAATATAGTAATCGGATGGTGCGAGGTAAACGGGTTATATGGTTGCATTTTCCAGTTTAGTTAGATGCTAAAGTATCATGGATAATATACAATTCCTTTGTAATTCCATAATTTGATGAATTTTATCAGCTTAAAATGTTGTTTGCGATTGTTTCATATTGCTTGCTCCACGATCATTTTCAATTTATGCATTAATATTGTATACAATCCATTTTTCAAATCGTTTCAAAAATATTATTATTTTCGTTACATTTCATAAGCATTTATCAATGGATAGCGTAATATACGGTCTGTTATGTAAATTCCTTTAAGCTTATATGGCAGACGTTTCTAATTTGTTTTAAACGTATGCCGTTGTGATACACATGTCTACATATAGCTTGTGTGAAATTTCTATTTTTTTATATATTGTACATAGAATTGATAAATATGTTCAATATATTTCCAAATTAATACACGTGATTCCATATGGTTTTTAAATTGCCTATAAATAACCCAAAAGAATATATAATTCTTAAATGATTAATAAATGATATAGAGTATCTAATAATTATAGATAAACAATAATTTCAAGTATAACACACGCAAATAAACACTAAAAATAATTTTCACATTATATTTTTATACATAATTAATATTATCACTATATTATATTTATATTTGAATATATGTATGTCCATAACAACATGTAAATTTAGTACCAGATGATGCACATAGTGCCCGTCGTTTACTTGATGATGCCGATATATTATCAACATTAGAACGTTGCTATCGTCTCATACACAGTCCAAATAATAAACATCGAAATTCATCGACCGTAGAATTACCATCGAACAGTGTACCAGGAAGTGCATCATCAATACGTATATCGGTCACAACATATTTGGCACGATTTTTAAAACGCAGTATATTTGATAGAATAAAATTTCGTCAAACACGTTTAGATCACAATCTGTTTGACATAATTTGGCCGGCAATGAAACGAGCAACAAAAGAAAGTACAATTGATGAAGATTTAAATGCTGGTGTTATTGCACCCGATTTTGATGTTTATGTTGTATTTCAAGAATTTCTTGTACCACTTATTAAGGACATCCATTGTATGGATTTAAATAGTGAATTTTATCAACATCCTAAATTACAATATTTTCCCAATTTTAATTTAAAACAATTTACTAATAATGATGAAGATGATGATACTGGTGCTAATGATGATGGTGGTGATAGTATTGCAGATGTTAATAATAATAATAATAATAACGTTACCAATCCAATGAATAATAATTATATTAAATTAAATTTGGATACAACGGGTAAATGGATAACAGAATGTATTGTTGAATGTTCACGTAATTTAGATACATTTGAATTACCATTAAATTTAAATGTTGGCCAATTGGAAAACGTTGAACGAATTATTACGGAAAAAATTGTAAATATAGAATTTTCAAAATGTATAAATGAAACGGACATTGGTATTTATTATTCAATGAATGAAATATTAGAAAATCCATCCGAAATACGTACAATATTGGCGGCCCACAATCTATTGATACCATTGTTGACAGACGCAACGGATTCATATCAAATGGCTGAATGTATAACAATAAATGGTAAATATTGGCCATATGGACGCGGTGTTTATGTGAGTAATAATGGTGATTTAGCTATATGGATAAATGTACAAGAACATTTACGTGTACTATGTTGTACGGAATCACAAAAACCGGGCGACATTGGTTATGCATATTCAAAAATTGGAAAAGTTATGGAATATTTGGAGACGATATTAATGTTTCGACACAGTTATTTTTTGGGTTATTTAGCTGCATATCCTAGTTTTTTGGGTACATCATTACACATACATTTAAAATTAGAATTACCACATTTACTTAAGGAAAAGGAAAATCTACGACATTTATGTACTGTACGTGGTTTACATATGCGTTCGCATGAACATCAACAATCTGTAGTTACAGTTTGTAATATGCAATGTATGGGCATTACCGAATGGAATATATTCCAAGATTATTGTACAGCTGTTGCAAATATTATTCAATTGGAAAAAGATCTATCGATGGCCAATACAAAACATATTGCAGCAATGTTAGTGAATATTTTTCGTAAAAAGAAAAATAGTTTAGTGGATGCATAAAGAAAAATTTAAACTAAAAAACTTTAAACTTTCAAATATTATAATAAGTGTAATTTTCTTTGTTTTGTTAAATTTTCAATAATTTTTTTTAAACTTGTGCGTTAAAAATGTTTCCTATTTAATTAATTTATTAATTAATTTATGCACAGACACACACACACACACATATATATATATATTTATATAAATATTATAATAATATGGTGTGACGATAAATAATATTCGCAGTGTTTTTAAATAAATTTTAATCAAAATCTGATAAAAAATAGATCTATAATAAATTTTTATCTTAATAAAAATTATTCGTTTTGTTAAAATTTTTTCGAAAATAAAAATAAATAAATATATTTATAATAATTATTATCATTTGAATATTTAAAAAACAAGATAATAATAAATGAATGTTGGAAAGATTCAAAATTATATTAGCATATGTTAATAAATATAAATAAAATAAAATTATAAATATTATTAGATAATTTTTATTATTTTATATAAAATAATGCATCGCAGATGAGCTACGAAAAAAAAGTTTTTTTTGGGTTAGTAATTAAATATGTAAAAATTTTTATTGTAAAAATCCATTCATTAATCCATTCATTTATTTGTATATTTCATATTGTAAAGTAAATTATGGTTTTTATCTTTCATTTTATATTTGCTTACGCATAGGCGATCTTTTATGCTTAATAATTCAAGTCCCTATATAGTCAGCCTTTAAATACAAGAAAAGGATTAAGAAATTAATGAAGTTAGATATTTAGTTATTTTTGTTTCATAATGATGATAGAAGGTTTTATACTGGATGATTGCAGTGGTATTGTGTTTTGGCCGGAATCAATGCCGAGCGAAATATGTAGGTTGCTCGTACGGTCCTCATATAATCAGTACCACAATCTATGAAAAATCACGTAATTCAAATCGCATTGGAGAATGTTTAAAGTGAATTATAAAATCCCATATCTTCGGACACTGTGTCGCGCGCATTTAAAAGAATGCATTTATATTATTCCACGTAAAATTTAGTTGTTTATCATTTTATTAGTAATATTTATATGCGTTGATTTTATCTCATTGATATTTTGTTGCCTTAACAATACAGTATTTGTACGCTACTATGATATTGCAGTTTCATCTGCATAAGTGTAGCGATCAGTGAAATTTAAATGCACCGTATAATATACCTTTGTATATAACAGTGTTGATTCTACAACAATTCCCTGTGGAATACCGGCTTTAATTTTCTTAAGATTCGAATATTCCTGCGTTTGTACTCAACAGAGTCGATCTGAAATATAGAATTTCAGCCTTGCGAAACACTAATGCTAGTAGTTTTTATGTAAAAAAAAAAATGTGTACATTCAATTTACTATAGAATTAGTTTAGTTACTTAATTTATTCATTTATTTTGCTTCACTATTCAACTATTCATTCTTTGTCTAATATCCATAATCCTATATATATCTATATTTCAATAAAATGGACACACACCTAAACATTCATATTATAATCATATTTGATTTAATGATTGGAAGACATATGTGCAGAGAAAATGTGTGCACACAATCAGTCGAACGAATTAAAATATTTAAATCGATCTAATAACTTAATTTCTTAGTTACAATAGTTTAAGTATTAAGATCACTATATATATATACACTACTTATCAAAGAACACTTTTTCTTGACAATTGAATACTGGAGAATATTTGATTCGCCACTAGTCCAGTATCTAACTATATCCTTTAGAACAGTGAATTACAGATTTATTTTCCATCATAATAAGTATAGTAAACTACAAATATGTAATTTTGTATTTATATGTATTAGTAATTTAGTATGTAGTATTAATTTAGGCGACAAATCAAAGCATTTACTATAATTAGCATATAATTTAATTTCATACATTTTGCATTGCATATATAAATATAAATAATATTTCACAAATGCATATATTTTATACTGCACATATTTCCAAAATGCTTATATGTTTTGTCTATAAACTATAATCTTTCCAACAACTTGTTTAATTGTTATTTTTAAAATTATATATAATCATACTAATATTAATTGGCTTTTAATTCTATATCTATTTATTTATTGATACTAATATAAGATGATCACAAAACATGTTTATAAATATATAAATATACATAATTTTTATGCGATCGACATATCAATTCCGAGACTATATATTTATTTATAAATTTGTTTACACAAATACATCAATACAACATCAAAACTATATATTTTCTGTTTATTTTATTTCTTATTACAGAAATGGATAACATAAATAATGCTAATAATAATAATAATAATAACCATGTTGAAATACCACTGTTTGAAACGGAAGAAGGACGTTACTTGGCATCAGGTATGGAAATGTACACATTATTATTGTTATCGCAGTTGTTAAGTTATATGCGCATGCAATTTATTATATTACATTTTCATTTTTCAATAAATTAAGCATTAGGAGATCCACTTATAAAAGGTTTAACTGAAGTTGCTAATAATAGACCAACCGATCCGGTTACATATTTAGCTGATTATTTACAAGAATTTGCTATACAAAAAAGAATGAGTATTACAAAAAATGATGAAGAAAATGTAATAAATGATCATAATGGCAGTGACGGTCGTATTGACGAAGATTCATCTAATTTAGATAATATTGATAGTCAACAATATGTGTCCAAAGCATTAGGAACAGAATTATCAAAAACGGAAACTTTTGATAATACTGTTGAAGAACCACCATTAACACCAGACGATACAGAATCGATTACATCAAATGATGAAAGAGTATTTATTTATAGATATTAATTTAATTGTTGTGGTTATACATCAAAATGTGGAACCATAATTTCATAATATATCTTTTATTTACCATATGGCATCAATTAGGATGAACATGGACAAAGTATGTTACATTTTGCATGTGCCAGATCACATGGAAGAAATGCACTCGTACAACTTATTGAAGAATCAGGTGTTAGCATTACATACAGAGATGAATTATATCGTACGGCTAGAGATGTATCATTACAAGCTTCACAATCGGATAATGCCCGAGAAATTGATAGATATGTATTAAGTTTAGCAGCAAGGGGTTAGTAAATTTTTTTTGATCTATAGTAAATTTATCTATATCGTATTGTTATATTACACACATTCACATTTATATATTGTACATATATACGCTATATAAGCTAAATAAATTATAATATATACACACATCATCTATAGGTGATTTGGATGCATTTCAAAATATGACAATTGATGGTTATGATCATATTGTTGATGTTAAAGATAAAGAAGATAATTCAATAATTGATATAGGAAAATTTCGTGGACACATGCAATTAGTTGAATTTTTAGAAGGTGTACGAGAATTTGAGGTATATATATATTTAAAATAACTAATTAATTATATAACACACATAGATAGTTAATTAACTATATCGATTTAAATAAAAATACAATAATGTTTTAAATTTGGTCAGTGTAAAGTTGAGGAAATAATTGAATACAAAATAATTGTTATATTTCTTGTTGTTTACAAAACTGTTTCTTATAAAATTAAATCATTAGTTTAAATTTTATATGTTATGTATCTGTGATTGCATTTGCAGATGAACAGATATAAGTTCCATAGTACATAATCATAAGTATAGTATATTCTTTAGGAATGTCTACATAACAAATGATAAGGTAAACGTTATTCTAACTTCGCGGAAAAAATAGAAGTATGTTTAATATATTTTTATTTATATTTACGATTCTAAATATTACATGACACCGTGTATGGTAAATGTCCAAATTTTTGCCTGTCTATGTAGATACTTCTTTCTTAATAATCACAATAATATGTTGAAACTTTATGCAAAATAAAAATTTGAATATTTTTTATCTAATTAATTGTATATATATATATATTATTTCGTATATTTATAATAATAGGAAACCCGTGAACGATTACACAAAGCAATACGTGACGGAGATATTGATGAAGTTAAAAATATTTCACAACTTACGGATGGTCAAAAATTAATGCGTGCAAAAAATTATTTTGGTATATATAATTATATGTAGTTTAGTATACATTTGGCCGATTAATTAATAAATTAATAATTATTATTATTCAATAATTTAGGTCGATGTTCATTACATATTGCTATTTTAAAAGAAAATGAAGAAATTGTAGACTATATAGCCACAAATTTCCGTCAAACATTAAAATTAGGTGATAATGTAAGTGATTTTAGTAAAAAAAAAAAAAAAAAAAGAATAGTATTTAATTGATTATCATTTTTTTTTATATTTAGCTTGAAAGAACACCACTCCATTATGCAATGGGTGTTAATGTTGTTGAAGCAATAAGTCGTATTTTAATTAAAAATGGAGCTAAACGTGTTGTTAAAGATTTAAAGGGTAGACAACCAAGTTATTATTTTATGAATAAAGCTGATATATTAAGACTTCAGGAAGAAGAAGAAGATGATGATGATGATTAATTTTTGTATTTGCATTTTTAGACAAATACTGTGTATTTTATGGATTTTTAAAAAAAAATAATTTAATATAAATAAATATGGCGACCAGCGAAAAGGAATACGATATTTACAAATAAAAAATACAATTGCAACAGTTTTTTGTTAATGTTTACACAATTATACAAACACACACACTTTTAGAGCACATTCAACTCATGTAGACTTGTGGATTTTAATAAAGTTTAATATAATAAAAATATATAATTTAAAGGCTTTCTTATTTATTTGAAATATTGTGGTGATAGCACAGAAGAAAGCTGACATATAACTTTAAAAGTAATTTGAATAAATTTCAAACATTACTTTGTTAAATTGTTCAGTTGATGAATGTATGTTGAATATATTTTCAGAAAGATTATTGGTCTCCATTGTATTTTATGCTATTAATAATATACACCTATTCCCGGCCAACAACATAAAATTAATTCAGTATTGTAGAAGTAATTCTATATGTACCTATAGTTTGATAATTTAACCATTGGCGATTCACTACTGATTCAGTGAATCTCCAATAAAATTTGTTTTTTTTTTTTTCTTAACAACTTATTACTTAATCTATTTAGAGTAAATAAATTATTTACTCTTGTCATATTTGTAATTCACCGAGTAACTATACAAATTTATAATTATAACTTAAGTATAAATTAATTTAAATAAAACTTAAAAATTATTATTTTTTACCTGTTTTTAGGTTAGTTAATAAATTAAAAATAAAGAATTGTACTTACATACTATCAATACTATACTATCTATATCCATATATATGTTATTTTATTATTGTACATCTACTAAAGTTTAAGTATCACCATATTTAGAATATGAATAGACATATTATTTATTATTTGTTAAAGCATTTTGCCAAACTGCAAAATTTAATGTTGGTGTCATCTCCACCATTTGTCTATCAATTAAAATACATTCATCAAAAACATTATCAACATTATAAAATGTTTTCAATTCATCAATAGCAGTTTCTTCGGTTTGTGTTAAATGTAAAGATTTTCTTTTTAATTTTTCATAATATTCCTTTTGTTTCTTTTCATTTTTAAGTATTTTTAAAAAATTTTCTGGTACACTTGGAGATGTAGATTTTTTCGGTGATTTACTTAAATTTAAAGCGGATGATGATGATGATGATGACGGTGATGAAGAGCCAATTGGTGCGGGTGATGCAGATGACTTCGATTTCATTTGATTGGTAATATTTTCAATCGTTTCTACAACAGGAGGAATTGTTATATTTACTTTAAAATTTATACTATCACTTGCAGTTGGTGATTTCATTACATTAGCAAATGACCAACTTTGTAATGGACTTGAATTTAATGATAATGATTCGCAATTTTTAATTAATTCTTCGTCGTGTAATGGTGGCGATGATGTAACAATATTATTAGCTACACTACTTTCTGACAATTGACGCTTACGTTGTTTTTGTGATAATTTACCAAATTTTTGTGGTGTAAAATCACCAAAATTAATATACGAAGTTAGCGACGATTGCTCAACAATGTCGATATTTTTAGATGTTGATGGTTGTTGTTGTTGTTGTTCACATATTTCTGCACAATTATTATGTGTTGAGTCAGAATTAACAAAATTATTTAAATTGGTAAATTCGAATTTCTGGACACTTTCACCTTTTAATACAGCATTGGAATGTAAACCGGCTAATATTAATTTTTTTTTATCATGATTATCTTTACGATTATCTTGCACCTTCTTCCACATTTTTTGGCCTGCCGATAAACCATTATTATTTAATTGTATTTGTTGAGAATCACCAACCAGAGCATTATTATTATTATTATTACTTTGCAATTGTTCTTCTTCCTTAAACACCGTATGTAATATTTGTATACCATCACGTTCATAATTTTGACGATTTTGTGTCATACGACTTGGTTTAATAATTTTCTTTTGATAATCATTTTTTTTTTCATTATCTTCACAACATCTATAATTCAAATCAATTGTAAAATCATTTGTAAAATTTTCTAAATCACAATCACTTATTGCATTTGGATCTGGTGTAATTATTCTATAATCAAAAATTGGATACATTTTTTTATAATGCACATTAATTTTTTCTAAAATATAATTATCTAAATCGTCTAAACAATGATTTTCTAATACACGACCCATATTTTGACATATAAAATCTAAAGATGATTTTTCTAATAATTTACAATTATAATATAATGCAAATTCTAACATTTCACTACATTTTCGTATGGAAATTTTTTCCAATACCAAAATTTCAAAAATATTCCGTAAACGATTAATAAAAAATTGATCACATATTGTCAACATTTTATATAAATATTTTTCATTAAATTTTTGATTTTTTATATAATTAACATCATTCGTATATAAATAATCAATTATTGTTTGCATATACTCAACAGGTACCGTTGGAAAATTTACGGATTTCGTCTGTAAAAAAAATAAAAAATTAATGTAATTAATTGTAATGCAATCCACGTCTTTTTTTTTTTTATCTTGGTAAAATGGGAGATGCATCATCAGCCGGGATCGAAGATAATTTTGAAAATTCTCATGAAAAAAAATAGTAAAAATCTATAGCTCACAGTAAGATTTTGTGAAACCAAGAATAAACTAATATTTCCACTTAATTTTTTAGTTAAAATCGTCTATACACGATTACCAGGAAAAGTATTTGTTTCGTATAACAAAGATCTATGACCATATTAATGGTTTCTTTCAAAACTATTTAATTTAAAAAAATTTAACCTGTGTTGTGATATCTGTTCAGTTAAACAATATTCTACTTAATTATATTGTTTGTTAATGCGAATGTATTGTACTCATATATATCATAGTCGGATATACAGTTCAATGTCCATGATATTAGATGATTACTTAAAAATTTCAACATCAAATGTAGTCAAATTACATTAGGAATTGTTTCGTCATTCAGTATTTTCACTAATCGGTATAACTTTGACTATTTCTTCAATCAAAATATAAAAAAATTGCTTGGTGGACATTTTTTAGAATATTTTGCAGAGTTCAATCAAATTGTACAATTTTTGAACATGCATTCAAATAGAACTATTGGTAGCAAACAATCACCACAATGAAAATTACATTTCTAAATATAATAAACTTACCTCAACCCAAGAATGTTTAAACATTAAACGAAAGTATTCCATTCTACCAATTAATATACATTTATGTGCTTTTATTTCTATATCATTAGCACAAATTATTGTTACATCATACAAAGAAGGAAACGAGTTTCTATTTAATTTTTTAAAACGTTTTCCTCCATCAATATCTTTGCTAAAAACATAATTTTAATAGAAATATGAAATATTGATTATTATGATGATGTTAACATATATTACATACCTTGATAATTTTACAGATGTAGCAAATTTTGCTAATCCAAATTTACCCGCATATTCTCTAAATTTAGAATATATATCTAAATTACTTAAATCTCTATATGCCATTACAGATGTTTCAATATCTTCAACATCTTAAATCGAAATATCATATCACATATACATTTTATAATATCTATAATTGTTATTAATAATTTTCTTACCAGTCATTGTTAACACATGATTAGAATAAATATATCTTAACATAAACTCAAACATTTTTGATGTTAAAAATTCATATTTTAAATAAATATCCTTTGTGCCAAATTGATTTACAATATCTTGTAGTCCGGGTGCACGTGAAAATACTATAAATTTATGTGCTAAAAATTTATCGTCTTCAACCTATAAATATGGTAAAATAATTAAAAGAAAATATTAATTGATATTAATAAAATATTGTAAATAACAAAAAAATACAAACATGAAAAACAATATCATGTACATCATCATCATCAGTAGTTTCTATTAACAGATTTTTTAAATGAAATTCTTCATCATTTAATATTGGTATTTGTAGATAATTTCTTGAATGTTCCTATGCGCGATGTGAAGAAATAATTTGTATTATATTATTTAGAAAATTTCATTTTAATTGTATACAATTAATTAATTTACTTGTAATAGTATAAATGATGAACATTCCTGATCGTATTTTATTTTACTAACTCGATTAGCATTTGGGATGCGTTTTAAATCTATAACAATTTTATTACTTGTACATATATCACGTTTTATACCAGTTTCACGATAATTTTCATCATCACTATATTTACTGTTACTATTACATCCAGATTTAATAGATTGTTTTGTTAAAATACCATTAAATAAATCGCCATACGATAAAATAATAACATCTTCTTTAAACCATTGTATTGTATCAATTATAGGAATATTATATGTACATCTAATCGAAAAATTGGAAAAATTGTATTATTGCATTATATTCTATAAATAATTCTAAAATTATTATCTAAAACAAAATTACTTGATATATTTTTGTGTATCTTCATACCAAATATATAATGCAGCCGATGCAGTAAGCACAATCAATTGGATATTTTCTATTAAAATAATTTAAAAATATACATAATTAAATTAATCATTTTTTGTTAGATTATTGTATAATCCAACAATGGGTCTAATCAATACATATGATTTTTAAAGCGGTTATCATATTTTATAACATTAGTTTATGGACTAACTGCATGCTATTAAACATTCTGATAGACAATATAATTTCTTTACAGATATTGAATTCTATCCTATTTTATCGGAAGGTCAGAATATAACTACAGAGCAATATAGCTTTAATTTAACTTTCATCGCGCTTATAGATACAGCTATATAAATATTTTATTTGTGTAACCGTCGACACTAACCTGGTTTTGAAATTGTTGCATTTGAAGTAATAAAATCACCACCTTTAACAGCAATTGATTTTATATTTTCATATGATGGTTTTTTCAAAGATCTTATTTTAAATTTATTATATAATAATATTAATTGTGAATTTGTGCAACAAGCAATGGTTGCATTACTAGATTCTATAAACAATAATTTATTTCCATATGTTTCTAATTTAGTTGGAAATATATTTTCAGTAGTGCCTTTAAAACCAAATTGACCACCATTTAAACCCCACACATAAATGTCATTATCTGTAATAGCAATTGAATGATAATCTCTTGCTATAATATTTCTAAATTTTGGTTTATCACTGTAAAATAAAATTGTAATATTAAAAAATTATTATTTTAACAATTCCTACGAGATTTATCCATGAAAGCAATTTCGAATCTGTAGAATATTTGATGGGATACGTTTTTTTTTGGCATTAATTATGAAATGACGATAAAGTAAGTCGACATGATTATTAAAGCAGGAAAAGTTACGTGACGTTGCAATAATACATAAAAAATCTAAATTCTAATGTACATACATTATATGTGGTGATATTAATACAATTTCTTTAAAATTTGTCAGTTTATCTGGTGCTGGTGGTTGAAAACCTAATTGATTATGTGTATTTAATCCGGATGCATATATCTGAAAGAAATTTTCCTTTATATATGACTGTTAAAATAAAAGTTATAATTACATTATTCATATTTGTTAATATCAACGAATGATTTTTTGCAGCACTGATATTTATTGCTATTTCATTTGAATTTTTAGTTGATAATTCCACTTTTTTTGGAAACACTAAGGAACTTTCCATTGATATACCTTAAAAAATAATAATAATGTATAAGCCAATATAAAAATAACATAAAATATGAATTATAATAACTATTGATGAAAAAAATCAAATTATTGTCATAATTAAATATAATAACATAAGAATATTACTATTATTGTAATAAGGTGTGCAGGTAAACATAATATAATTATATATTTACCTAATCTACCTCCTTTACCATGTCCAACTGTATAAACATTACCCTTTGTATCCAAAAACATTGAATGATATGTACTAATCGATATATCTTGTAAAGTTACATTTTGTTTTTGAAAAAATTCTAAATTTTGTGGATATAATTTACCATCTTCATTACCAATACCTAAATTATTATTTTTATTGCAACCCCATACAAGTGTTTCAAACAAATCAGCACTGTATATTTGAAAATCAAATAATAAACATAATTTTTAAAAATTATATCCATTAATAATGCACTAGTAGTTGTAATGTGAAAAATATACGTACACATAATTACTATTGTATTCCATTAAAGAGCAACAATGTTGTAGTGGATATTTATATTCATTATCAAATATATCTAAATGTGTGCCATAACGTAACAATAAAACGGCAATATTAATATTGCCATGATATATTGCATTGTGTAATGGTGTTCGACCAGTATTTTTATTTTTAATATTAACATTAGCACCCTGTAAAATAAATTTTAGTTTATTAAAATTTCTATATTTCGTAAAATAAATATAAATTAATACTTACATTATTAATTAACCATTCTGCAATAGCATACCGTCCAGTTGCTGCCGCCATCTGCAATGGGGTGTTACTCTGTTAAAAAAAAAATTATAAAAATTACATGTGGATTGCGAATCTATGATCACATAATTGAGGAGGATATGGTATTCTACTGGCGCGGAAGTATGGTAGTAATATAACTGATGTTGGCTCAGAAAGTATGTACAAAATTAAAACTGGGAGACTCACATTTGCGTTCAAATCTCATCTACAAATATTTGTAATCAAATGCATTCAAAGAAGTCTTCGTGTTCAATGAACCGAAATCATTGGTAATAGGAACTTTGGACGAAGTGAAGACTAATAAAATTTGATATTTAAATCTAGGGACCAAAATGGGAATGAATTAGACAAGCTTGTGAAGTCAAAAAGGTAGGACGAAAGTAAATAGTCTAAGTGTTATAGTCATGTATATAAATTTCTGATTATGAAATATCTGTTCAGATAATCTGTTGTTCAAGAAGTTCAAAAAGTTGTTATTACAATAATTATATTTGTTAAAACTAATCAAAATTTTAAAATCATAGTCTGTTATTTTCAAAATGTGTTCTTACAATTCCATTTTCAATATACATACTAAAACTTCGAAGAAATATAACAAAATTCAAGTTTAACCAGGTTATCTTGTCTTTTAAACTTTCTATCCACGAATTCATCAAAATACACGAATTTCTGTATTTCTCTACTTTCTTATTAACGTTATTGTTGAAGCTGAAAAGTCAAACAGACAACTCAGACATTCCAGATCATCGGTATTATATAAAAATTTTTGTTATAAAAAAACAATTTTCTTTTGTTTTGTTAAACAACATGTAGTTTCGTTACTACAACAAATATGGAAACAAAAAATCGATCAAATATAAAAAATTACATCACATCACGTAACGTCAACAAATATTTTTAAATAGAAGTGTTTGAGACTACCGATAGTTACGTTGAAATAATAACAATAAATTTTTAATTAAATATACAATGATTAAAACATATATTCATAATTACCTCATTATCTAATAAATCGGTAAAATTTTTACAAGTTTTTGCTATAAATGCACCTAATTTATCATCAGATATCATTCTTTTTGTAATCGCAGCTGTAATAATATTTCCATGTTCATCATTTTTGCACTTTTTTGTGCTACAATCATGTTGGTTTTTAATTTTATTAAACATTTATTACACCTCTTAAATATCGCACTAGAAGTATTATCCAAAAAATATTAAAACAATAAAATTAACCACGTACTAAATTACAAAAAAAACCAATTAAGTTTTAATTCCTATAATATTTATTATTTAATAATAATATGCAACAAAAAAAACAATTGCACAGAGCTCCAATTCTCCACTCCAACCAAAATATTTGGTATTTTCGTAAATTTGGGTAAATTGAATGACGTAAATATAATTTCACAGTCAAAAGAAAATAAATTTCATGCACTAAACCAACTGCATCGGCTAATTAAAATGAACGATTTCCAAAGCTCTAGCTCTATTCGCTCTCTATTGAAATTTTAATAAATAAAAAATTGTAAAGATGACATTTGCTTGCTAATAAATATGTCAAAGTTTTTACATGTAAATTTAGTTGAAATCACTGAAATCACAAACAATCTGCGGAATGCGGAATGTATATATTTATTTGAAAAATATTTATTGACATATTTCGATTTGACACAACATATTTGATAACAAATTGTTATTAACAATTTTTGCATTTTATTTTTTCATTAGATTTGATCAGAATTTGATAACAGACAGAAACAAAACAGAAAAAGAATAGAAATAGAAAACCATAGAAAACAAATGAAAAAATGGCGAACCATCCTAATTTGAATGAGGTAAAATTTGTTTAATTTTCTTTTAATTATAATTATTTATCTATAAAATGTATATATTTTTGACAAAATTATTTTGCAATAATTTGAATATTATATTTTAATTCACATTTTTCAATGTTTAAGTTGTTAAATCTCATTAAATAACAACGACAATTTTTCAAGCACAAATTGGGTTCGCGCATCGGGGGTATTATATTATGTGCAAATTTGCTTCTTTAAAAAGAAAATCCAATTTATTGTTAATATTATAAATTAAAAATCTAAAGATATATTTTTTGTATTTCATATTTTTTATGAAAACTATGTAACATAGTATAAAATTAAAATGTAAAAGCTTATCTATGTTATTCAAATGCTATCGTTTATCAATAACGCATTAACATAATTTTAGAATTTATGTCGCATCGATTTTTTTTAACAAGTGTTTGTAAATGATTCATAATATTTAATTATGAAAATTTGGCTTCCTATATATTTTCTTTTAATAAACAATATTTGTTACATTAAATAATATCATTTGTTTTTTTTTTTTTCGCAAGATTACTAATAAACATAATGCTATTTACGATGCCTACTACAAACAACTTGATCCAAAAAATATTGGAACTATTGAAGCAATGACAGCGGCAAAGTTTCTTAAAAAATCCGGTTTAAGTGATGTTGTATTGAGCAGAGTAAGTTGTATGAATTTTTTTTATTAATTTACAAATTCTTATGTGTAATAATATTATTTTATATTAATATTTAAGATATGGGATTTATCGGATCCAACTGGACGAGGTTATTTAGATAAGCAAGGTTTATTTATTGCTTTAAAATTAGTTGCATTGGCACAAGCAGGACATGATATGAATATGAGAAATATTTTAATGGAAACTACAAATCCACCAAAAGTCGTAAGTAATATTTTATTTTATTATAATAAAGCGAAGACAAAAATGTATTTTAGTTATTTAATTAAGGTATACACAAAATGCTATAAATTTGTGATATTTGTGGTGGTGGTTTTCATTATGCCTCCCATTAACTGCCAGTAAACAACTCATATAATACAGTTGTTGCAACGAAATATTTTATGAAGAAACATTTCCTTTGTAAATTGTGAAATAGTGATGAAGTGATTTCATTAACACTTGATTCTTCATAATTTTTGTTAATATCGATATATAAAATTGTATTCTATATGAAGATACTTTAAATAACTATAGATAAAATGGGAAAAGAGAGGTAGCAATGGAGCTTAATATTGATCCCTTCTAGTATAACAAGTCTAATGTAATAGTCTAACTTTCCGTATTATAACTTAATCTCTATTTTTTGTATTTATAATATATACTTGTGCAATGAAATGTTTTTCCAACACAAAGTACCAACATTTTAGTTTTTGTAATAATGATATTTTTATTGAGATATAAATATCAAAACATCTATCAGTTTATCATAAGATAGAAAAGTATTTAATTATTGCACAAATTTCACAATTATATTGAAATTAATAACTATATAGATTATTCAATTTCATAACATATAGGGAGAAATACCAAAAATTATACCACAAGGAATAAAATCTGTACCACCTGGAAGTGGAAATTGGTCAATAAAACCAACTGATAAAATTAAATATGAACAATTATTTGATTCTTTGCAACCGGTTGAAGGTTTACTACCCGGAAATAAAGTTAGAAGTGTATTAATGGAGTCAAAATTACAATTAGATTCATTAAGTAAAATTTGGGATTTAGCTGATCAAGACCGAGACGGAAGTTTAGATAAACATGAATTTGTAGTTGTAAGTAATTTAAAAAAAAATTATATGCTAATTTTTAAAGTTTTAATTTCAATAATTGTGTTGTTGTTAGGCAATGCATTTAGTTTATCAAGCACTTGATAAAAAAACAGTACCATCAACATTGCCACCAGAATTAGAACGTAAACATTCCATAATAACAAACAACAACAATAACAGCAATGGTTTTTCAACAAATGATAGTAATTTCATTGCAAATTTTCCAAGCGATATTCCTCCACCGCCGGTACCACCATTACCAGCTAATATGCCGACAACATTATCACGTATTCCGCCAGTGGTACCAATGATGCCTTCGCTAATTACAGATGTTGATAATTTGTTAACATCTCCTCAAACAACGTCATCGAATAATGATTGGGTTATAACGCCTCAAGAACTTTCACGTTTTAATACTATATTTAGAGAAAGTGATGCTGATATGGATGGATTAGTTTCTGGCTTAGAAATTAAAGATGTATTTTTGCAATCTGGTATACCACAAATTTGTTTGGCACAAATTTGGAGTTTATGTGATACAAACCAATCTGGCAAATTAACATCCGAACAATTTGCCTTAGCTATGTGGTTTGTTGAACGTAAAAAACGTGGTATAGATCCACCACAAATTCTTGCACCAAATATGATACCACCAAGTTTCAGATTGGATAATAATGGTGGTGGTGGCAGTTCAAATGAAATATCTCTTACGCAAACCGAATCGCAGCCAGCTTATTCAAATCCGGAATTAGAAATGATTTCGAAGGAAATTGAAGAACTTGCTAAGGAGAGACGTTTATTAGAAACAGATGTGGCTCAAAAAGAAGCTGATATTCGTATAAAGTCCGGAGAAATTAGATCTTTACAAGTAATTATATTTTTATTTATATATTTGTTTATTTTTTCCTTTCTAATTTTATCAATATTTGATTTATTGTAGAGTGAATTAGATACATTAGCGGCCACATTAAAACAACTTGAAAATCAAAAGGGCGAGGCACAGAAAAGACTTGATGATCTTAAAAATCAGGTAAATTAATTGATTGTTTTAATCGTTTTTTTTAAATTGTAGTAGTAATAACATTAATCGTAGTACGGTAGTTTTCTGATATGAGTTCAATTTCTTTCTAAATATGTTTTTAATTGTACTTTTTTATTGAAATATTTGGTTCATTAAATTGTGAAACATCGACAATCTAACCATGTTATTAATGTTTTAATTTTAATTTGCCATATATGCAATCTGTTATTGTTTCATCTAATTATCGTTAATCTAGTAGTTTTTCTGTTCATTGAAACATTGCAGTATAATGTGTGTGTAATTTCTATAAATCCTATATTGTTTCTGTAATTATTAGGCTATGTTTTCGCTGTGTATAACAAGCAAATATTCATGCTCGCATTATAGGTTGAAAATGTGTATTTTTTGAAACAATTATACGCCAATAAATGTACTTGATATACCCAGTGTAAATATTACCATAAATATATTATTTATTACACCACTTATATGCATATCACACACAATATTAATTCAAATAAGTTAAATCTTACGAATGTGTTTCAAAATAATAATTGCAGATTTGTATAGTATAAATTCAATAGAAACATATCATCGAGATGTACAATAATTAATTTGTTTATTCAGTGTGGGGATATAGTAACTTATTTTAATTTTTCTATAGCATATAAAACATGTAGAATTGCTTAAAAAAAACTATCTAACTAACTTTTGTACTAATAATATAATATACATTTTTTTTCAATTTAATTATAGCAATATCTTTATTATTTTAGCTGTACACTGCATGCATATTAGTTTTCACTAAAAATTAAATTTATTAATTTTATTATTATTATTGTAGTATTATAATTTTGGTAATGTTAACATAATCAATAAATTTTAAGATATGTAATATAATTAGGATGAGAGATCTAAGGGGGGATCTGGATGGATCGTATTAGATAATGTTTCGGTATGGTAATGGTTTTGAGTAGACAGTTGAAGTGTTCTATGTTTAGGTTTTTAAAATAATCATTTTGTTGTATAATATCAATAGACAAATTTTGCAATAATATGGCATAATTATGTTTTATGTATTTGACCTCTTAGGTTTTGTAAATAATTTTAACAATAATTAAATGTTTTCATTTATGGACCAAACTCAAATCTGGTTCGCTTCTAAATCGAGAATAACAAAGTTTTATGTTTTTAATATTTTAGTAATTATATATAATAACATCTGTTTATAACATCATTAATAAATTTATGTATTTGTATGTCGATATTAAATTTTCTTAAATGTATATTATGTGTATGTAACTTATAATTTAAGTTTCGTGTATCCTTCCATCATACATTGATAAATACTTCTTCAATATAATTAAATTTCATTGAACTTAACAGCTTGACGTCTACTACTTGGAAAGGCAACTGCAATCGAAATATTTAAATTTAAAATCACTTAATCGTATATGATCCATCATAGAATGCATCACACACACAACCAACACATTTAGATATTTAATATCCATTATAGTAGAATATATTAATTTTAATGTTGTGTTTTAATTATTTTTTATATGAAAGTGAAAATGCAGTATCTGTCGAATAAATGATGTGAGTTATAGACGATGATTATAACAAGTTTTCGGAAAAATAAAATTTAAAATAACATAAAATATAAATAAGTGATTTTCAATTATTTTAAATTGGAATCGTATAAATATTAAGACTTATAATTAGCACAAATTACTATTTAACAGACAGAATAATATTGATCGTTGGGTGGGAGAGTTATAGTACGATATGATTTTCTACATAATTAATACATACTCATTAAAATAACAATGATCACTATTTAAATAATAATATATTATAATAATTAATAATTGTATTTTATATTTTTGCCTTTTTATTTATTTATTTATTTATTATTATTTTTTTTATTTTATTTTCACACGTTTTTTTCCGGCATGTTTAATTTTTGGATGTTTGATTAAAAATTTTTAATACTTTTTTTATTACCTCATCAACCATAAATTATGCTTTTTTTTTTCTTTTGGAATGGTTTTTTTAATTCATAAATAAAAAAAAATAATTAAATTACATATTTAAAATAAGAAAAAAGATGTTGATGAATCATTAGCTAGTGTAAAACAAGAAATACAAATAACTCATGCACAGGTAGGTGGAACTTAATACATAAAAATACATGTTATGTAAAAGTGATAGATGTCGATGTGATAAATACACCGTGTGTATTGTTTGTTTTACATTAATATATATTGTTATTATAATTGTTACAGTTATATAAATAAGGTGTCTCAAACGCGGCCAATATGCTAAGCCATTAAGTTCGGTTTGATTGGAAAAATATGGTGGTAATGGTATGGTTTTTTGGTTGATTCAACTTTCGTTATTAAATCATAATTTTTCGCATTTCAATTTGTTTTTCGATATAATATATTAGTATTCGCCAATAGTATATTAATTAAAAGAAAACCCAATTTTAAAATGTTTACATGCAACTAACACACATTAAATATATGTAATATTGCTAAACATTAGTTATTACTCTAATTAAAACTATATGTTTGTGTTTTTTGGCTAATATAACATACTAAAAATTTTTTATTTGTAAATGTTGTAATCGTTTCTACCCATAATATGGGGTATTTGAACTGATTTTATTTGATTAACATTTTAAGTACTTTATAAAATCTTTAAATTACACCTACCAAAATATACCATTTGTAATTATTGTGTTTATAAATTTAATATAAATCGGCTGGAACTTAGTCTCAGTGTATGGGTGTCTGTGATACCTCAATTATATACAGTGATAATATAAATGTATGATAAATTTTAAATACAATAACAATTTATCTTTAATTTTTTTATCATTTATTAGGTGAATAAAATTCGTGAACAATGTCAAAAACAAGAAGAAACTATAAAAGAACAGGAAACGGAATTAGATTCAAAACGTGGTGAATTACAAAAATTAAAAGATGAAGAATCATCGTTGGAGAAGGAATATGATACAAATCGAAATGAATTAGAAAATTTAACCATAAAATTACAGGATACTCAATTACAAATTTGTCAAGTATGTAATTAATTTAGTAACAATTACAATTTAATGATACAAAATTATATAATATCTATATTATTGTTATAAGGTTAAATCATTGGTATCGCAATTAATTGAAAGTCAACGTCAAATGAATGATGCTCTAACAATGTGTAAAGAAGCTATTGACAATAATGATCCATCGATGGTATACGATTATTCATTAAAATTGAATCCAGATTTTAGAGAAGCTAAAAATGTATTGTTATCACCAGAGGTAACAAAGAAAAATAAGTAAAACAAAAAACAGTAATTTAGTTTAATTAATGTTTTGTTTTTATATAAATATTTAAGGCTTCTAAAAGCGATCCATTTAATGAAAAAAATATTGGTTTTGGAAAACAACCATCATCTGGTTTTACGTCATCAGATCCATTTACTAAATCCATATCAAATAATACAAACTCATCTGGTTTTGATGATAACTTTAATGCAACCACCATTGGATTTGATGATGGTTTTGTAAATAATTACTCAAATAAATCAAATTTCACGAATGATCCTTTTGCTGCTGGTGCTGCTGCAAATGCTAATGTTACTACGGCTGCAACAGTTTCACCAGCCAAAAATTCAACAACTGATGTAAGTAATTTAAGGACTATTATTTACTATTTTATTTTTATTTTATAAATCAATGTTCTTAAGTATTTTTATATGAATGCAAAAACATTCTCACATATAAAGTGGACATCAGAAATCGTTCAGCTGAAATAAATTTAATCTCTTACTATTTACTAATTTTCTTTCTCTGCAGAAAGATGAATTTGGCAGTGATCCATTTGCTATATTACATGCACCAACATCATCTAGTCAAATACTTAGTCCAGGTGTTGGTTTAGGATCACAAAAATCTAATGGAGGTCCACCGCCACGACCAGAATCACCAAGTCCTGCTTTGCCACCGAAAAAAGCTAAACAACCACCACCTAGACCAGCACCACCAAGACCTTCGCAGGTAAAATATTTTTTGTCGATGAATTTTTATGTATAATAATTGAGTATTATTATTAAGTTGAGTTTTGAGTTCTTTTTGTTAATAATTTTTTATTCTAATGCTCTGCTATTATCTATTGGTTTATATTTTTTTGGCCTGGTTTTAAAAAGAGTTTTTGTTATAGAATATATGTTCTTCGGAATTATTTAAAGTTGTTAAATATAGATAAAAAATATCCTTCCACATAAATTAATCCTATATATTTTCTAATAATAAAAATATGTTAACAAAGATATCCAGAATTTAAACTCAAATTCAATTGAAACAGTTCACAGTTTGTTAATTCATTTAGTACCACCTATCACGTAGTAACAATACATCTTCGATTATAATGAATTGTAATAATTATAAATTTTAAAAACATATCGTAAATTAACTAAATGTTTTTGTATATGTTAATATGTTTTAGGGTCCAACACCGGTGACAACATCCAGCGATTTTGGACCATCGACAACTAATACCAGTGGTTTTGCTGATTTTGCTGATTTCGATAATAAGGTTGGTACCCAAACTAATATAATATGGCATGCTGGTGAAAAACCATCTTGGAAATGGTAGTTTAAATTTGATTGTATATTTTTATTTGTTTCTTAAATATTCAAAATTTTATCGCGTTGCATTTGTAAATTTTTTTTTGTCATTTTTTAAAGTAGAAATTTTCCAAAAATTATGCTACGTTCTCCAGTTTGTTTATTTTAATAACATTTTAATTAAGTATATATTTTTCTAAAAATTAATCTTATTGAAATAATTCATGATAAAAGTTTACGAAAAATTTGAATTGCTTAAAAATTATAAGCTTTTCAATAGATGAACATTTTTTAAATGTAATTATATTTCAATATCATATTTTTTATATTTAAAAATTAATATAAATTGTAATTTTATATATAAATATTTAAAGCAAAAATTTCATATTACAATACAAATTACAAATAAGGACTTGGGCCATATATATATAATTAATTAATAATTTTAAAGTATAATCAATGGAAAGAACGTAGTATAATTAATGTTGTATTTACATAAAGTATTATTTTTATTTGTTTTCATAATTATAATTGTATTATTATTATTATTTTTTTAATTTTTTTGTTCAATTTAGTGTAGGATTAAAATTATCGCACAGTGTGTGTGTGTGTGTTGTGTGTGTCTATTGACTGAATATTAATCCATACAAAAATGGTAAACCATAACCAATTTTATTTTATTTCTCTGAATCGTTAATATGATCATTTTTCTATTCATTATATTTTATAGTATTTCGCACACAGATTCCTGATTTAACTATATAATTACATTAATCGTAAGATGAATACTTAAAAAAGAAATTGCTTTTTGACAGAGTATGTTTTCAATGCATTGAATTGTGTACAAATATAGATTTTCACTTAAATTATAAATGATTGATTTAATTAACTTTAAATTTTGGAATCTAACTTACTTATTACGGCAGGTTAACTATAAAAAAATTCCGGATCTGTTATGAAATTGACATAGATACACTTGTGTGTATATTGAATATCAGTATAGAATTTGCAGAAATATATATGAAAAGATCTATGTTTTGATAATAATTGCCAATCAATTGGTATATATGTGAATTAATTTACCAACTTGACTGTAATGAATGGTTGGTAGATACCGCTTAAACTCCACTTGAGAATTAACATGACTTGATATGTAATACATATTTTTCCTTTAATCTTGATCACATATGCTGAATAATTCTAATAGTATAACGACGAATTTATAGCAAGCATTATTTGTTGCTCTTACAAAGTAACTCACAAAACATTTGCATCGCACTATACGAAACGAAACTGTTTATCTAGTGTTTTGATTATACGTCGCCGTAGATAAATTATTATAAATTGTCTAACATCAAAATGTATACAACTTAATTTTATATAATGACCTATCGCATTAAAGTAAAGTTCATTCAAATAAAATAATTAAGAAATCCACTCAATTTTTCTTTTCGTTTGTATTAATTTAAAAATGGATTTTATAAATTATATTAATAATTAAATTAAATATTTGCAAATAATGTTTATTTTCATTATCCAATTTTTTGTTTTGTTTATTTTTTAACGCAATATTGCTTATTATTATTTATATATTTTCATTCGAATATTTTTATTTTATTAGAATTAATTTTTTATTTAACCTGTGAATTTTTGAGTGTTTAAAAAAATGCTTCTTGAATATTTTTTAATGCATGCTTTGAAAAATTCACATTATATTTTCTAACCAAAATATTAATAATAATTACATTATTTTTGTATACCATTTCTCAAAAAACATTAACAAATAACAATAATTCTTTTTTTTTTCTTTTGCTTATTCCACAGTGAAAATAATACACAACTTCATTTTACGCGTATATTTTATGTTAACGTATGTTTCACTAAACTATAAATTTAAATAATTAATATTATTAACAATAATTCTATCTATGTTAGAAAAAATTAAAACGTTTATTATTATTTCAATTAATAAAATGTATTTCTATATGTATTTAATGAAAACAATAATATTAATAACAATAATAATAATAACAATAACAATAATAATAACAATAATAATAATTATAATTATAATAATTAATATATTAATTACTAAATACAAAAAACTAACAATAAGAAAATGTTAATGCAATTTACGAATTACATTGCTTTTATAAAAATAATAAAAATATAACAAAGAAATATTTATATTATAATATCAATAATAGTGCATATTATAAATTTATATAGTTTAGGAACGCATAATTGAAAGAATCACACACGCATACATTTCAGATCGGAATAACGATACCAAGATAATTTAATCAACAATTTAACATTACGTTGATACAATTATAGTAAATAATGTACTCATATCAGTTACAGTTTAACTATATTTATCTCACAGTTTGAGCTAACAAATTAATTAATTTAATTATTTTTTATAATAATCTAAATATTCGTGTAAATATTTTAAAATAATTAAAAACTTTAATGCTATTTAAATGAAATACATATTATATATGCAAATCCATTCAGTTACACGATGCTAAATAAATATTAATATACATTTATCAACTATTCACATATACTTTGTGAATATATCGGTCCACATCTCCGATATGATGACGATACATTCGCAGATTTTCTTTTAAAAATCTTTCTTCATATTTTAACCAGAATTTGTATAATTTTTTTTTATCTGAAATTATTATACAAATAATTGATTAGAGTGTGACTAACAACACCACGTAGTATTATAATAGTTAGGCATTGGTTATTAACGACCGCACTCTCCTACGCATTTATTTCGATCATGTTATCTTAAAGTATCTATTACATATATAATTTCGAAACTAATGTATAATTATAAATAAATTATATTTTGTCCATTACCGCGCACTCACCACCTTAAACGTTTTCAGTTTTCTAACAATGACGCACAAATATGAACATTTATGATGATCCTGGGGTGTCATTTGTGCTATGTATAGAGATATGTCAAAAAATCGCAATAACATTCTTTAAAATCAATCGATTGTATAATTAAAATTATAGCGATCAGAAAAATATCACCGTTCACCTACTAATTAATATACATGCATATGTAGCAGCTACAAAAGTACAAAAGCAAGTAAATAGCACTAGCACCAAATCTATGCTATTTTGTTGCAATAAAAATATTCATCATCGTTCATATTTATATTATTTTATTATTTTTTTTTATTCCTTCATATATCACAGACCTATAAAAACCCTTACTATTTTTAAAATATTATTTTTGCTATTCATATTAATTGGTTTGTGTTAGTTGGTTAGATGGTTTATGGTATCGTGCAGCAAAAACCAGCAAAATTTATACCACGGAAATTGATATATAAGAACAAAAAAAAATTACTTTTCAACACTTCATTTTATCAGTAATTTACGTTATGATAGTAGCTAATACCGCCGATACGGTTATATATGTGATTGAAAAAATTACAATCTCAATGTACCTACAATCTATTTTGAATCAAAACTCAAAAATCATTTACGTTAGTTTAATTTCTGATTTAAAATATCAAAAGAATATACCATCGTTTTAGATAACACACGCGCAGGCAATTAAGAACAGATACGTTGATGTATAGGGGAATCAATGAACAAGTAACATTTCTCAACTTTTAAAATTTTAAGGTTTACTTTTGTAACATATTTTATCTATATTTAATTACTACTCTCGGCTAATACGCATCGCGTTTCGTATATTACATATGCCATTATTAGTATTGTTTTTATATGCAAATTAGTTTTTGTTTGTACCTCTCTTAACTCCATATTAATATATTATAATAATTAAATTATTAAATATACTATTATTGAATTGAACATTCTTAGAATATATTTCATTGTTATATTTTATGTACTTTTTGCTAGTATTAAATAAACAGAAAATAAAGAAACGAAAATTATTATTAGAAAAAAAAAAAATGATAACAAAATAATATTATAGTTAGGAAAGAAATTGTGCAAATAATTTCATATATTTATGTTTGTATTTGTGGGTATATCAATAATTAAACTATATATTGTACATAAATTATATTTACATCATTTCTTTCCAATTCATTGTTTTCATTTGTTCGGATTATTATTATTATTATTTAGTTTTATCATCAAAAAGAATAATATGTATATTTAATCATAAAATAGACAAATATGTGAGATACAATTTTAAATGCGAAATTGGCAACAATTTTATTTATTTAAAGTCCTATATCTTTATCTTATAACATATTAGTTGTATCATGAAAAAATATTCAACACACACACACGCACACGTTTGTTACAAGAATTTTCTGTCCGAAAATCCTATATTTAAATTTTGTATAAGGTGTCGAAATACCTATATATGGGTTTAGGGGTTTACTTTTTATATTATTATTAAGTTCTCGAAATGTTAAAATCTATAAGTTATCTAGAATGTCCATACAAAACATTAAAGCTTCAGGATTTTGTTGGAAAAATCCTTCATTCGCCAAGTTACTGTATACTACAGAATTGATTATTATTCGGGGATTGATTGAATTAGAATATGATTAGTGTTTTGTAATTATCGTTGTTCAAATATAAATGCATTTTTTTCCAACATGATATAGTCAAGTTGGTAAATTACTCTGCATGTCCGATTTAGTGACAATTCACGAATAGATTTGTTCTATTATTGCATATTTTATATGAAAAATATTGACCGCGTTGTTAAACTTTGTGTATTAACATTCTTTTTTGATCAAATTATTATTCAACAGAAAAATTGCTCATATAAATTTAAATCAGTATAGTTCAGACTATCGATTAGGATGAACCATATGTATAAGTGTAAAGCGAACGATTAGTATGAATGTTAATAAATTTGTAATGTATATATATATATAATTATTTCCATCATGTCAATCAATCGTTTACCATTCTTTTGGCACAACTATTTTTAATAATTTATTGATACAACAAATATGATAACGCCTCTTAGAATTAATTCTTTTTGATGATAATATACGAAAAAAACAAAAGTGCTTATAATAATAAATCATAATAATTAACAATAATAACAATAAATATTAACAACAATAATAATATTAACAATATAGTAATAATTATAAAAAATATAGATAACAATATTAATCAAATTTATTTACTTATATATAATTGTTAATAATAAATATTAGATATATTAAAAAAATATTAATAAAATAATTCTCCAATAAGAAAATAATACACATAAAGATTGATATTAATATAACAATAATAAAAATTACATGCATTTATTTGTTGTTAAATGTGATTATTATATTGTAACTTTATTTTAAAATTGTATGTGTATAGGAGTAGTAATTTGTTTTTGACCTATATTACACGTTCAAATGGATGTCTGCAATTGGTTTCTACCTCTCCAACAATCTGCAGTACAGAAGTTAAATATTTTAGAATTCCTACTAAAGTTAGACAAGACTGTTTTTTTTTTTTTTTAATTTTAGTCGCAGTTTCTGCCAATGACAAATTTAGGTCTTACTTGAACTTTTCTGTTTTTCAAGAAAAAACGCTTTGGTAGATGCCTTTTAAAACAAGGGTTCAAGGAAAATATACACTGGACCAATAGACCTCCGAATGCAAATACAAAAATCTTCAGTAAAAACCCTTCTGCCATACCATTGATAACTTTCGTCGGTACAATTGTTGGTAAATGTTGGTTAATTTAGGTTAAATATTAAGCTTTTATGTTATTTAATCTGCTAACTTTAGCAAAATTCGATTACTTCAACGGGAGGAAATACAAATACCGTATAAATTGCATTATAACTTTAACAACATAATAACCTCTTTCAAAAGATCTTCCACATTCTAATTGTCCATAAACCTAATCATATATATTTAAAATAAATGATAAAATAACGATTTTTTCTATATTTCTATCTAATCTATACCTTCATTTATATGTATTAAATAATATTTCTTTCAATATTTTATTATTATTATTATTATTATTATTATTATTATTAGACGAACACTAGTGATTTTACGGAAGATCCATTTAAGGATTATCGTTATGAAGATCCGTTTAGTATACAAGATCCATTTGAAAAAGAAAATTCTAATGACGATGATGAAGGTAAATAGTAACACAATTTTATAATATATATTTATATTTTATATAACGTTTACAATTTATAATATATTATACAGATCTATTTCCCGAAAATGATTTATTTGATTCAACAACAAATAATAACGATCAACATGATATAAATAGTAGGACTACGACGTCAACAACATCAACCACCACCACCACCACCACTACCACAATCACAACAATAAAAGATAATTTTAAAATGGATTTTAAAATAACACCAAAATTGAGTGATATAGGCGGTGATACAGAACAAATTAATAATAGTAAGAGTGATATAAATAAAAAATTTAATAATTTTCGTATTGGACCACCACCGCCGCCAATAGAAACAACAAGCTTTTTTGATGCATTCAATGATACATTTGATAAAAATACAAATATTCAAAATAATAAAAATATTAATATTAAAAATAATAATATGGATAATAAAAATAATAACAAAAATAATAAAATTGATGCATTTGGTGATAAAATGAATACAGTTCGAAATAGTTTATCCGATTTAAATGATAATTTTGAAGATGAATTTTCAAACTTAGACATTATTGATAATAACATTTTAAATAATACAGTTAAAGTTAATAGTTTAAATAATAACAATAATAATAATAATAATAATAATAATAACAATAATAATAATAATAATGTTAATTCAAATGATACAATTCAATTAGATTTTGCAAAATTTGATGCTTTCGATATGAAAAATAATAATTTGTTCGACGACGATGATAACGAGGAATGTGGTACTGCAATTAACAAAAAAGATTTAAAAAATATTAACAATGAAATTAATAATAAATCGGAAAAATTTGCGTGTGATTATTCAAAAACTGATGCATTTGAAGATGATTTACAAGCTGTATTAAAACGAAGTTTAATGGAAAAGTAGTCAGACCATTATATAATTACATCACTTTAAAATAATTAATATCAGTATATATTTTTCTTTTTTTTTTCTATTATTATTATTATTATTACAATATGTGTCTCTGTGTATGTGTGTAATAATATTAATTTTGTCACCTAAAAATTCTCACAATTTTAGAATTGATATATATAAACTATAAATATTAACTTATTAAATAAGCAAATCGTAAGATTAAATTATATTAATTTAGAAAAATTAATATTAATTTTTAATGCGCTAATTGATGTTAATTTTGAATGTAAACAACAAAATTAACTAAATAATACATTTAAAATATTGAATATAGTTGATAATAAATATTCAATTTAAAAAAAAAAAAAATAATAATAATAAATAAATAAATAAATATAAATAAATAAATAATTAATAAATATAAATAATAAATAATATACATTCCTATATAAAATTATCATACACAATATACGCAATAAGATAATACAAGTAAATTTACTAAATACACAATCAATAATTAGTTAAAATATTATATACAATTTTATAAATTTTATAATTAATCACAATGCTATAGACATTAGATTTCCCCAATTAGTTCCAGTTTTTAACTTAACCATTAAAGGTATATTTAATTTTACACAATTTTCCATACTAGATTTTAATAATTTTGCTATTTGTTTACACTTTTCCAGTGAAACCTATATGTTAATTAAATAAGGACGACAGTGTAATTTATTAAATTAACACGCTATTATTAATATATTATAAAATTTACCTCATAAATAAGTTCATCATGCAAATGTAATACAAAATTACAATCACTACTACGTTTATCATTTGACAAATTATTAATATTTAATATATTTTGATATTTACATAAATTTCTTTCCATTCGTAATATTGAATATTTACATATATCAGCAGCTGAACCTTGTATTACTGTATTAATTGCTTGACGTTCGGCCAACGAACGTAACGCATTATTTTCACTATTAATGTTATTAAAATATCTACGTCGACCAGTTATCGTTTCAATATAACCATTTCGTCGTACAAAATTTACAATTTTTTCTAAATATATTCTTTAAAATGGGAACAAATTGAATAGAAAATTGAAGCGAAAAAACATTTTTACAATATTAAATAATAAAATTTACCTTATACCAGGATAAGTTTTGTGAAAACTTTCATTAAATGCTATAGCTTCTGATTCACTACATTTTAATGCTTCAGTTAAACTTTTTATACCCATACCATATATTATACCATAACATATTTGTTTTACAGTATTTCTTTGTTTTTCAGTTATCTATAAAAAATTACGTTTGTTAACAAATTTTCGTTAAGAATTTTCAGCATATAGTATTTATTTTTAAATTAAATTAAAGTAGATTGTAGACATTTTCATATGTATACCTCATTTTCAGGCAATTTTTCCCATCTTGCCGCAATCGATTTAAATACATCATCTTTTGATTTCATTATACCCATTAAAATGAGATCTTCTGACAGATGAGTTAAAACTCTTAATTCTAATTGACAAAAATCGGCCGCTATTAATCCTTTACCATCTTCAGTTTTAAAAGCACTCCGACAAGATATTGTAGTCCTATCAAATTCTGGAAAAAAATGTAATAATTTATAATGAAAAATAAAGATAATAATGAACCCGAAATTGTTAAATTATATTAGATAATGTAATAAATCAAAGATGTGAAAAACGAATATCATTACAAACGGTATTTGGCAGAGAGTGGTAATGGATGAAATGAAATATAATATTTAAATTATTTTTACCTGAACATAAAACTTCAAAATCTTTTGCAACATTTTGAATATTTGGTTCTTGCATAAAAATACGACCGGTTACAGTACAACTAATGCTATTACCATGAATTCTATAACATAAAATTTATCAAAATTAAAATACAATTCTATCAAATAGTATTAAACATTGAATAAATATATATTACTTATTATCATTTGATATTGTACCCAACATCGGTTGTATTGTATTTACAAGTGTGGCACTCAATTTTCTATATTGTATTATTAAATCTGATAGTGGATCACACATTTTTTGTAATACTTGTTTTGATGTAGATATTTTTGTTTTTAATGATGATTTATTATTATTTCGAATACCTAAAATCTAATAAGATTAAAAATTTGTTTATATAAATAAAAAGCAAAAAAAAGGACAATTAATTATTTCACAATAAAATTGTTTATACTTTTGCAACTTCTTTTGAAGAGCCAATATTAAATCGTCTGCCGCAAATATCATAAATTTTATTTTCTAATTTTAACATTATATTTTTCATATCACTCATAATAGTAGTTAAATCTTTATGATTTACAGAAAATCCTATTAATTCCATTAATGCAAGTGAATGTTGTATGGGCATTTCTACGTCTATAAATATTGAAAAAGAATTAATTTTTCGCTTCTAGAAGAATAATGTGCAAAATATAATTTATTATACCTTTAAAATATCTATATAAATTACCACTTGCAATAGTTTGTATTTTTTCAATTTGTTCTTTCAATAAATGATACACTAAAAAACTTTCAATAGAACATCGAATTTTTGCTGAAATTGAACTATTTGAATTCATTCCTATTCCATTATTTTTTATATTATTTTTAATAGGTTCAATTATCATTGCATTTACAGGTGTATATTGTAAAGCCTTTATTTTGTAAATGAATTATACAATTAACATATTTAATAAATATAAATATTTTATATAATTTATACCATTTGAATTAATGTCAAACTTTCTTCTGGTTGTAATAACCAATGGGCAATTTTTGGATCTTCTAATTTGCCTGCAATGCATTTTATATTTGGTATAGCTTTCATTAAAATTTTACATTGTTCTTTAGTGTCGAATATGCGAAATGTTAAATGTTCACATGCAAAAATGCTTTCAATAAATTCTAATTTAATTTTAATTGTTATTGAATCATTATCATTGCTGTTGCCACTGCTGCTTTCAACTTCATCCATTGTATTTGTTAAATTATTTTGTAAATTTAAATAATATATTGTATATTCTTGAAAATAAAACGAAATTCCATCCAAATAATATAAATCATCAAAAATACAATTAAAATTTTTGCTACTACTTTCAATCGAATCTAATTTTTGTCGTTCATCAATTGGTAGCAATTGATTACCAATTATAATTGGTTTTAATTTTAATTTTGAAATATTATTTATACCAATGGACATTCCAATTTCCTTTGTGTGACCGATTTCTTTTTGAAATGATTCCATTAATAATTTATTTGCAAATACATCAATTATATTTAAATGGCTTAGATTCGATTTATTCAATATAGTTTTTGTTTCATTACATATTGCTGCTGCCGCCGATTGATTGTGTGTTATTGATTCAGTATTTTGGATATCAATTGAATCTACACCAATACAATCAATTTCATTCTGGTTTATTATTAATCTATCTGATTGATTAGTATTTGTTTGTTTATTCATGTTATTTTCTATGTCAATCAGAAAGCTATTATTATTTTTTGATGTACAATTTTGCATTGATAAAGAATTCGTTGAGGTATAATTGTTATCATTATTATTATTATTGTTAAGATGCATTGAATTAGTTTTGTCAAATGTGTTATTATTAACATTAGCATCAATTTTTTTAGACCAATTTACATTATATATTCCCATTTCCTGTTCTAAGTAGCTATAAATATATTATAATAAAAACTTAAAAACAATTTGATCGGAAAGTGAATGACACCATTATTACTGATTTATATAATTTCTATATATACCTTCTTGCTTGACTAATTAATAACGAAGCTGCTTCGCTTATTGTTATACCTATATAAATAAAATATTTATTAAAACTAGAGAACATGAAATTCAATATGATAGATGTAACAATTATTTGTCCAAATATAAATATCAAATCTTATTTACCTGCTTTCCCAGTTACATACATATTACGAAAATTATTACGTTGCCTTGCATCAAATTCATTTTCATCATCATTTTTTCGTAATTCAAAACTCATTGAATTATATAAAATATTTTCAATAGTTAATGGATCCGAATTAGCCAGATCAACTAATGTTTTTACACCATTATCAAATAACACTCTTGCTCGGATGCCATTTAAACTTTGTAATTTTAATAAATCAATTAAATCATGGTGTACACCAAAAAATAGACGTTCTTTAAATTGTGACACTATTAACGACAACATTGTCCAATTTAAAACTGTACAAAATGAAGTTACAATACCAGCAAATGTAGCCGATTGTTGTTGAAGACTTTGCAATAATCCTCTTGAACATTTATATTTTTCAGCAACAATTGTTATAGGTTTTTCATTAACTAGTTCTTGTAATGCTAGCGCTGTGTAAAATCTTATAAATAAAAACATGGTTAAATTAATTATGAAATAAAAAATAAGTGTACTGACATAAAAAATTACTAACCTTATATGAATTTGTAATAATTTATAATCTAATTTAGAATTTCCACGCATTGCTTTTATTAAAAATGATTCTTTAATGCCAATCAATTGACCAACTTTTTTCAAAGAATTTGGTAATTTTTCCCATAAATCCAAATAAAAGAGCCAATCTAAATCTTGTAATTGTGAACAAACTGAAAATGGTGTTACCAAATAAATAGCATGTAAATCGGATTCTAATGCAAAACATTGTCGTGCTTTTTGTAATTCTGAAAATAATAAAAAACCATCATTTGGTGGCATTGATGATGCTAAACATGCATAACCCAATCGTGTTGAAATATAATTTAATTCATTTGAATTTTCATTTATTTGAATCCGGATAAATTCATATTCTTCTAGAAATTTCATGCAATAATAAATCGGATCATTTACAATGTTTTCATGTTCATTTTGACTTGCAGAATGTTCATTTTTCACAATGGTATTTTCAAAATATGAAAATTTATAATTTTTTTCCGAATAAATTAATGTACATTTTATAAAACATTCTAAATCAATTTTTGTTTTTACAATCCCAGACGCTATTATTTCTAAAATAGCTCGTTTTAAATGTTCCTTCAAATAAAAATGATTACCATTGAATATAAATTTGATGTAATGATAATTTGTATACAAAATAATAATAATAATAAATAGTTACATGATTTTGATCGTCTAAACAAGATGTAAGTGCATTTAATTTTGCTGTTATTAAATGTTTACCATCTTTAGCATTTGTGTCATTACACAACAATATTGATTCACCTAAAGTATCCTGAAAAATTGATTATTTTAATTTTATAATAGCAAGTATAATTTAATAATGTATTTACATTACGCGTATAGGTTTTTATAGAAATAAAACAATTATACTTATTGATAACGTAGCACCAATTGTTGAGAAGTTTACTAGAATTAATTTAATCTATGTACACTTGTATTTTCAGAAGTTTCAAAATATCAAGACAGTATTGAGAGATACATTATCAAAGTGAGGTAGTAAAGTCAATCTAAATGTTTCTGTCGTGAGGATATTTTATATAATTAATATACATACCTTTCCGGTACGACCAGCACGACCAATCATTTGTTTATATGTTTGTGTGCACATTATTTTACCACCAAATAAAGGTGTACGAATTATAACACGTCGTGCAGGTAAATTTACACCTGTAACAACACCAACAACAAAAAATACTTTTATGTTATATAGTTAGTGCTTCATATACGTGTAGATAAAACATACCAGAACTAAGTGTACTCGTCGCAACAATAACTCTAATTATATTTGATTTAAATCCACTTTCAATTATATCTCTTTCGTCCATTGTTAAACCGGCATGATGAAATGCACAACTATAAGAAATTGTTTTTTCCAAAACAGAATCAAGTCCTATAATAAAAACGTTGTATTAGTACGAGTGAAAGTAAACTGATTGATTTAACCAGTTTTCAAATTGAAATACCTGTTGGACAATTTTTTAATTGCAGTTTAATTTCATCAATTGCTTTCATATTAATTTGCTGTCGAAGTTTTTCACTAATATTATTATTCTTTTTTTTTCCCACAATATAAATAAGATTAGCTACTTGTAATGCTAACGACTCACACCAATTTTTTGATGGACAAAATACAATTACAGAACAATTTTCTAAAATTGTTTCCATACATAATTGCCCAATGTTGTCTTGATCGTTCGGCATTTGTAAAAATGTATCCATTTCTAATGTGCGAACAATTTTCATTTTATTATCATAAATAGTGGGTCCAATTTTTATCATTTCATATAAGGCAATTGGACGAAAATCTGTAAAATAATATTCAGCCGATAACCATTTAATTAATACATTGACATTCGATATTGTTGCTGACATTGTAATCACTTGTATTTGATATTGGAATTTTCGACAAACATACAATATTTTGGCTATTAATAATTCTAAGATATATCCACGGCCAGGATCGGATATTAAATGTATTTCATCAACAACAATAATACCAATATCATTAATTTTATCTTGTTCTAATAATTTATTTACAATTGAATTAGCTTTTTCGATTGTACAAATGGCAACATGAATTTTATCAAATATTACAGCCGGTTTATAGCCGCCATAAAAGCCTTCAACACATATTCCGGCCGGTGTTAACAGATCTTGTAAATAAAACATTTTTTCACGTACAACCGAAATAAATGGTAATATAATGATTGCTTTTTTCTTTCGTTCTAAAATATTTTTAATTATTAATATTTCGCTAACTAATGTTTTACCGGCTGATGTTGGTGCATTATATACTAAATTAGTATTTTGAAATAATACCTTTGGATTGCTCAAACATTTAACTTGCCAATCAAACATATTATGTATACCTTTAAGTTTGTATTGTTCTACAATAGAGTTTGGTAAATTCCAATTTTCAATATTATTTAAATGTTTCACGGATTCATTTATATTTGGATTTGCACCACCAACAGCAACTGAAATATTATGATGTTCTATTATTGATGGTTTACTTACATAAATGCAATCAGAATTATTTGCAGATAATTCATCTGTTGATATTGAATTATTTGGTATATTCATTAAAATTGATTCATTTGAATTTACATAAACTTTATGTTGATTAATATTTTCTTCATCATCACGTAATGACATTTGAACTTCAGTTTTACAACTTTTTAATTCCTCATCGTACGTACCGGATTCTTCCATAAATGTAACATTATCAATATCATTACGATTAACATTATTAACATCATCCATAATAATATTATCGAACTCATTTTCAGTTTGCAATATATCATTAAAAAAATTTGATAATTCCCATTCATTTTGTTGATCAGTTGGTTTTGATTCCTCCTCTTTTATTTGAACTAATTTCGATGAATTAGCTTCATTTTCGCTATCTTCATCTAAGAACGCATTTTCTAAAATGCAATCTGTTGATGTTTTATTTAATAGAGTTTTAATTCTATTAGATTTATTAGAACGTTCTAAAGATGTTTCAATTTGTGAAACATTTATTGAACCTAAATTTTCATTCACAATACATTGTTCAAAATTAAAACCACTAGTAAATAATTCAGAATAATTATTATTACTTAGATTATTGGCTGATGTGTATTTTGTACGATGTTTCTTTTTCTCATGTAAAATTGAATCTGATTTATTCTTTTTTAATGTTTTACGTTTTGATTTATTTTCACTTTCAATTTCTTTTAATCTTTCTTTAATGGTACTATGATGTCCGTCTGTTACATTAGAACAGGTCTTCTTTGATTGAGATGCTGGAATAATTTCTAAATCGTTGTCATTGTCTAGCGTTATATCATTTTCAAATTCTAATAATGTATCACCAAATATAAAACTTTGCGAAAATGACGTCATAATAATTATCTGTTTAAAAATTAAAGTGGTGTAAATTGTTTAAATTAATGATGTCTTAACTGTAAAAAGAAAAAAACAAATATCAAAGTCAGCCATTAATATGAATATAAAGGAACCAATAACAATATATTGAACATCTGGATTCTAATCTACATTATAGTAGTCACACAATCGTACAATTATAATTTGATATTTAAGAAATCTTTTATTTTTACTTGGGTCTGTTTGATATTATATATTGAAACAAAATCTTAGTCAGATACTAAAATTTAAAATAGATAAATCAAGGAACTACAACTACTTAATTCTATGAAAATAAGTGTTCCCTTTTTCGTAAAATAAGTGTACCTAATGCACACATTATCGATATTATCGATCACATATAAAATGAATGGAATGAGGAAAACATTTATCGTTCCATTAATGCAGCTCAACCGATGGTTATATTCACGTTTGAGCTGTAGTAATTCATCAACTAGATTTTATTGAATGTCTGGTAGATAACATATATGTATGCTATAATTAGAAGGACATAGAATTAGAGCACATTTATTAAATATTTAACAATATTTACCGAGAATAAACACAAAGCAGTAAAAATCAAGAGTTTACTTTATTATTTTTCCTTTATTATTATAATAAATATTATTTGTCTAATTACACTTATATTATATTACTGTATTTGAAGTATTTACTTTATAGAATTCCAAAAATACCTAAAATAACAATTCTACAATTAAATATTAGATTGAATGGTTTTTGTATATTGAATAAAATTTGATTAAAAATACAAAAAGAAAATTACCCTTTCATTCTTTTAATCAATATTTTAATTTTTTATAATTCATTGATTTGTTGTAAAATGGTTTAATTATTTTAATCAAAGATATTAAATAACAAATCTTTTCTTATTAAATAATAAAATTAAGCAAATCAAACCGTTTAATTTAAATAAAATGCAAAAATCTAATAAAAATATCATCATATTCATACGATTGAACTGAATGATTGAATGTTTCTTTCAATTTCAAATTTCAAATTGTAATCGTTCGGAAAAAAGTGGTTTGCCTGGACGTATACTCAAGGAGCGCTAAGCAATTGCTAATCATCTTGATTGAATTGATTCCCATAAATCAGAAATGCAAAATTCGTGACAAATTCATTTTAAAGTGGATAAGTGTGCATTATAATTAATAGCTAAAAGAATAGATCTATTGGAAGAAGAAGAATTGAAAAGATTTGCAGTATATAAATTTTCTCTCAAACTTTATGATGTACATTAATTAATATTGTGAACATTAAGTAAACATTTTTACATTTTTAACGTATTTTTACTTTTTCTTGATCTTGGGACAAATTGACAGTCATTCGGAGATCAGAGAATATATAAGATCTGCGTTGCAGTGTAATAACTAATAACAAATCCAACTACACAACATCGTATTTTTGTTTGATTTTTCATTTAATTTTATTTATTTATTTTTATTTATAAATTATCTCTTCTCTTTTATATTTCCAATTGCTTCCAATTGTTTCAATAATTTATGCAAATATGTTGTATTTTCAATATTAAAATTATAAAAAGATATAAACAGTACACGACAAAAAAATTGTTTTATTTGAGTGTTCCATAAAAAAAAAAAGAATATTGCATAACAGCAGATTCCAAAAATTCACGTATTCATAAATTTAATCATAATAATTTATTTAAAACAAAAATGTTACTACCAACAAGATTAATATTTGCCATTGGACAACAACAGGGTAAATGTTTAAATCCAATTATATATAATGTTTTGGCAACATCATTATTAAAACGTAATAGCTCCCATTTTACTTATACACCCGATGTAAAAGCACCAATTGATGGTAAAACAACTAAAATGAATATGTTTCAAGCAATTAATAATGCATTAGATATTGCAATGGCTAAAGATGATTCAGCTGTAATATTTGGTGAAGATGTAGCATTTGGCGGTGTTTTTAGATGTACCGTAAATTTACAAGTAAATATATATTATTCTTTGAATTTAAAATGGGTATGAGAATTGATATTTACCAAGATCAATCACTGTTCGTTTTGTCTCTGTTTTAGAAAAAATACGGAAAAGACCGTATTTTTAATACACCATTATGTGAACAAGGAATTGCTGGTTTCGGAATTGGTATAGCAAATACAGGTGCAACCGCAATTGCAGAAATTCAATTTGCTGATTATATTTTTCCTGCATTTGATCAAGTATACAAAATCGATTACAAAAATGTTTGATATGTGATAGCATAAAATATATATTGTTTTGTATTTAAAGATAGCCAATGAAGCAGCTAAATATCGTTATAGAAGTGGTAATCTTTTTGATTGTGGTTCATTAACAATACGTGCTCCATGTGGAGCCGTTGGTCATGGTGCACTTTATCATTCACAAATGCCAGAAGCATATTTTGCACATACACCAGGTTAATAATTTTATTTTTATGTTTTTTTGTAATATTTTCTAAAAGCAAATTAAATTGTTAGGATTAAAAGTTGTAATACCGAGAGGACCAAATAAAGCCAAAGGACTACTATTATCATGTATCAAAGATAAGGTAATATTTTATATAATTCTATGACAAATAAATTATTAACTCTATGAAAGATTTTAATTTTGAATCAAAATATTTCTATTACTATTCATTTTTTAGGATCCTTGTATAGTGTTTGAACCAAAAACGTTATATCGTGCAGCTGTTGAAGAAGTACCAGATGATGGTTTTGAATCACCAATTGGTAAAGCTGATATATTAAGAAAAGGTAATGATGTTACATTAATTGCTTGGGGTACACAAGTACATGTACTGCTTGAGGTAGGTCTCATAAATATATATGCTTATATCTAATCTTAGTCGTCTATATAATACATTCATTTTAAGGTTGCAAATATGGCTAAAGAAAAATTACAAGTTAATTGTGAAGTTATAGACTTAGTATCAATATTACCATGGGATAAAGAAACAATATGCAATGTAATTTAATTAATTTAGATAGTACTTAATGGAATTATAATAACATGTTTCTAATGGTTTTTTTTTTTGAATGTATAGTCTGTTAAGAAAACTGGACGTGTAATGATTGCACATGAAGCACCATTAACAAATGGGTTTGGTGCTGAATTGGCTGCAACCATACAGGTACTATTTAGTTGTATATTTACATTATACTTAATAATTTGTATTTTTTTCTTATCACTATATATAGGAAGAATGTTTTTTACATCTTGAGGCACCTATACAAAGAGTTACAGGTTGGGATACACCATTCCCACATGTATATGAACCATTCTATATTCCCGATAAACACCGTTGTTTTATGGCTGTTAAAAAGTTGATTGATTATTAAAAAATAGGTAAAAAAAAAACGTGTTCTATATTTATATTATGTTATGTAAAAACCAGGAAATTGCATTTATTTTTTAAAAAATATCAAATATTTATTAATAATATAATATATGTACAGGGAACAGATATAGTAATTTTAAGGGTTGATGTTGTTACAAATTTACAATATATATATTATATGAAATGTATTTGCTTCCTTTATAAAAGAAGGATTTATTTATTTATATTATAAGTCTTTTAGAAAAATTCCTCCAGATTGCACATTTTTGTCCATTGCGTTAAAATGTTGAATATCAAAGATACAAATTGCGAGCTACTTGCGTTGCGTTGCGACTGCGACGTAAACATTATCATTTTATTTTCGGAACACATTTTGACATTTGACATATGTTAAAAACAAAATTAAACAAAAATTTACCCACGTATACGTTGCTGCTGATTTTATACACATATACATTATTTTTTGTGCAAAAATATTAAAAGTAAAAATTGTGCCGGTGGATTAATTGTTAATTGAAAAATAAGAAAGAAAAAACAAAATATATACAGCGATTTCATATTATCTAATTGTTTAAAAAAGTTATACAAACAAAAAACGAATAAATAATAAATATATCTGACAAAAAGGATCTAAAAAAATGGGTAAACCAAAGACTAAAATAAATGTAAAAGATCGTATTGAAGATGATACAATAGATTTAAGTTTATCAGAAATTTCTGAAATTCCCGTTAAAGATATTGTAAGTAACAATTTTAATTTTCTTTACAATTAATTTAACTACACTATATAAATTAATATATAATTTTATTTAATTAATTTTTGTATTCAGGCAATGTATAAACGTTGTACTATTTTGGATTTGTCAAGTAATAAAATTGGTGCATTAGGAGTAAGTTTTTGAATAATACTAGCTCATTAATATATATAGTGAATATACTTTCCCTATATACATTAACTACTATTCCAATATATAATATAATATATTTTAATTTATATAGAAAAATTTTACAACACTTAACCATTTAACAAAATTAGATCTTAGTAAAAATGCAATAAAAATACTTCCTGAAGATTTTGGAAAATTTATCAATTTACGACATTTAGATTTATATGATAATCATTTAGAACATTTACCATTAAGTTTTGGAACTTTAAAAAAATTGAGGTATGTGTATATTTTTATTTATTGAATTATATAATTATATAAAACATAAAATCAATTAATTATATGTTTGTGTATCACGAACTTATTGTGTGGCTAGAAAAGTACACTTATTATTATTTCATACAACCGTAAAAATTAAATATATTTTAATGACCAACAAATGATCACTGTTGGGTAATCTATTTTTATTAGCAAGATAATCAAGATGTACAACTGCAATCTTCTTTTATTACACAATGTTTTCTCAATTCAAATGTAAATACAATTTGGTTGCTGAGCAACCAAATTAAAAATTTATATTCTGAAAAATTTTGTTGGTCTCTATATATGGCATAGCAAAATATATCTGTAGTCTGTAGAAGGATTGAGGCTGTTATATTAATCGTGAAGCAGAAAAAGAGCCACAAATACTATATTTCAAGAGTTGTTTAAACATTTAAATTTTAAAATATATATCTATCAATCTATCTTAAATATTATGCGAATGTTTATCTAAATCGTTATTTTTAGATATCTTGATTTAAAAGGAAATCCATTAATGCCAACTTTAGCTAAATTTGTTGGCCCATGTATAACAACAAAAGATTGTCAACAATCGGCTATAAATACTGTAAAATTTTTAACTGAAATTCAAATACGAGTGAATGAAGAACGTAAAGTAGCTGCAGCTTTGAAACAACAACAAGAACAAGAAGATTTATTGAAAACGGAAAATAAAGACAATGAAAATATAATCGAACAATCAGAAGAAGTAAAGGTGGAAGATCCGTCAACAATTAAACCAAAAAAAGTGAAAAAGAAAAAACTTGATAAAAATAATGAAGACAATGAAAATAAAAATGGTCAACAATTATCGAAAAATAATGCTATTGAAAATATCAAACGAACCAATAATGAATATTCGTCGATTAAAAATCTTTTTAAATTTCTTATATTTACTATTTTATTTATGTTTTCGATTCTATTATTTTTCACTATATTTATTATTAAATTTCCAGTATATACAGATGTTATTGTAAAAAAATTACCAACCAATTATCAAACGATTTTTGTCGATGTTATGCAACAATTTAAAAAAAAAGTTGCACATTTAATTAAATTAAATTAATACGCACGTTAACTCTTTTGTAAACATAAATTCTTTAAATACTTTTTTTTCAGTTTATTTAATGTTAATTTACTATGTTTTATTTTATATAACACCGATGGAAAGAAAAAAGTTATACAATTTTTTTAGTAAATCTTTTTAAAATAATTATAATTACATATAATGAAAGAGAAAATATTGTTCAGAAATACAGAAAACATTTCTGTTTTCATTATTTATGATACATCCTCATTCGGTTCACTGTTGTTGATACAATTAATTAAATGATTACTTTTTCTATTTTCTACGGCAACAACTTAACAAAACATTTTATCGTATAGAAGTATTTGAAGAGAATTATTTTTATTATTATTATTATTTATTTCAAGTACAAATACTGTGAGAAAACATTTATTTAATTTAAACAACAAAAACGGAATTATGACATAGAATAATTAATTCCATACAAAGTAAAACCCAAAATTTCTTAATAATTCAAAAGTATTACTAAACAATTATTATTAAAAGTTATTTTTTATGAAAGAATTATATTTGGGGATTATTTTCCTTTTTTTTTCATTATTATTATGTGTTTATAGAATTATAATTTATTTGGGATGGGTTTTGTTCCGACCATCGAAACTTTATGTTTTACTATAATTGATACATTGAATTTAATTATACGTTAAATAATTTAATTCACGATTCACCAACAAAAGGCACAGTATTTAAAAAAATCATAATATAATATATAGTTTGAGAATTAATTATATGCCACTATTTTGTTTTATCTATTTTGAAAATATTTTAATATTATCCTGTGGTTGGTTATACTTTCCTTTGTTATTCACATAATATATTTTTTAGCAAACGAATTAGTTTATACATACCTTTTGATATGATAATAAATAATTAAATTAATATGGTATATATTATTTTTTTTTTATTAATTGTTAATTGATAGCAGAGAGACTTTCTGTTGCGTGTGTTGCTGATAAAACAAATGCATCGAATGTCGATTTTATAGACACGATAAACAAATATATTTTCCAGAGTTCCGGCAATCAATCGATTTATGTTAAAAAAATTCCTGTTTTATTTTTACCTTACTTATCGAACCATTTCACTTATATTTTAAAATAAATGTGTTATCTAGTAAACTTTGTAACCTTTTATTACAAATTATGTATATTATTGTTAAAATTAAATATATTGCACAGAGTGTATAAAAAAAATGAATTGTTATCTTATAGCTTATATGTTTCAACAATTATATAATTTATTAATTGTTATATAAATTCATATATAGTAAAAAAGGATAATAAACAGGGATTAAATGATGTCTTGGTAGAGGTGGTATACGATAAGTACATATATATTCACAAAAACCCAAAGTACCCATTCGCGTCAACTCAATAATTTTCAATTTTTAATTTTGCAGATATCTATATAAACTTTGATCTTATTCTTTTTATTATCTATACACATTTATATATATTTATTTATTAAACTAAAAATGTATACCTACTCTAATGTAATGATGTGAGAAGTCATTCGATATTTAACCTTTAATAAATACATGTATTTGTATGTTTAACTGGATTGGAGATGATACCGCACAGTAACAATGCGCGATTTTATTTCTTTATTATACATTTTATACTAATTTATTTCCATTTGAGTATATATTATATTATATAATCGATATATATATATGAGGTCAGCTTATTATTTAGTTTGAATCACCCTATATATAATATATATAGAATGAATATAAATATAAATAAATATATATAATTTATATTAATATAAAAATATTTGTTATGTTCATATAAACGAATAACTATATAAGAAAAGATATATCAGATTCAAAGAAAGAATGTAAATTAACATCAGTAGTAAGATTTAGTTCATTCTTTAATCAATGTTTTGCTGCAAAAAATTACAATAATTTTCGACAGTTATAAGTAAATAATTTTAAGAAATATGAGTATAAGTAAATTTATAATTTCAACTATTGTATTGATAATAATTTATTTTTTGAATTGTAATTGTGTTTTAATAACAAGTGATAATGTAAAAAATTTAACAATAAATAATACGACGTTTTCTGATTATGAACCAAATTGGGAAAGTTTAGATACAAGACCGTTACCATTGTGGTATGATAAAGCAAAAATTGGTATATTTATTCATTGGGGTGTATATTCAGTTCCATCATTTGGTTCCGAATGGTTTTGGATAAATTGGCGTGGCAGTAATGATTCCAGATATGTTGATTTTATGAATAAAAATTATAAACCGGGATTTACCTATCAAGAATTTGCCAGAGATTTTACAGCAGAACATTTTAATGCCACCGAATGGGCACGAATTTTTGAAGCCAGTGGTGCTAAGTATGAATTTTTATACAAAATGTTTATTATATAACGTTTGCTTAGATCAAAATCAAAATTATAATATTCCATTTTTTTTTTAGATATATTGTTCTCACCAGTAAACATCATGATGGATATGCATTATGGCCATCTAGATATTCATTTAGTTGGAATTCAATGGATATTGGACCACATAAAGATATTATTGGTGACCTTAGTGAAGCCATACGAAAAGAGACTAGTTTAAAATTTGGATTATATCATTCATTATATGAATGGTTTAATCCTATGTATTTAGATGATAAATTAAAATTATTTCTAAAGAATGAATTTGTCACCAAAAAGGTAAATCAAAACATTTTCTAGAATTTCATTCAATACATATAATGTTCACAGAGCGACGTTCGAATTTTGTTATATTATAGTTTGAATTCTATAATACCCGCATCAAGGGTGAAATCTACCAAATAATTAGATTCAATGAATCGAAATTGATAGAATTATCTTATAATCACACACTAATCTTAAACATATATACTTTTGTTTCCATTTATCCTGCATATAAATCCTTTGTATATATGTTTCTAATATTAATTATATCTTATATTAATAAATCATAATCATAAATTTAAATATCATAATAATAATTTTTATTTTACATAAATTAAATAGATAATGCCAGAATTAAAGGAATTAGTAAATAGATATCATCCGGAAATCGTTTGGTCTGATGGTGAATGGGAAGCACCTTCTAAATATTGGCAATCTACAGATTTTCTAGCATGGTATGTGTAATAAATAAAATCTTATATTAATATAAAATCGCAATTATATAATTAAACATAATTTAATTATTTCTTTTTAAATAAAAAAAGGTTATACAATGAGAGTCCCGTAAAACAAACAGTTGTGACAAATGATAGATGGGGAATGGAAACATTATGTAAACATGGTGATTTTATTACATGCACCGATAGATTTAATCCAGGTAATTTTTCCTGTGATATTCATATATTTTATTCCGGCGAAATACATGTGTACAATTATATATTTATGTAGGTGTGCTACAATTACATAAATGGGAAAATGCTTTAACACTTGATAAAAAAAGTTGGGGTCATCGTGCCGATGCTAGATTAGATGATTTTATGACATCTAGTGAATTAATAAAAGGTTACCTATAAATATATTATGTTTTTTTTTTCCATACATAATGACTGCATTTCATTTTACAGAATTGGTAACAACTGTAAGTTGTGGCGGTAATATTAATGTAAATGTTGGTCCAACAAAAACTGGAATTATTGAACCGATCTTTGTTGAAAGATTATATGATATGGGACGGTAATTTAATATATAATTAATTTTTTTCTGTTATATTTTATTAACGTATATTGTATATCATGGTGTGTGTGTGTGTATATATAGTTGGTTAAACGTTAATGGTGAAGCAATCTATTCAACCATACCATGGAAATATCAAAATGATACTATTACACCGGATATTTGGTATACCAGTTTACCGCCAAAGCAACAACGTCAAACAGTATACGCATTTGTGTTAAATTATCCTTATAAAAGTACAGGTATTAATTTATATTCAATGGGTGGTTTATATGATGCTAAAACAACTGTATCTTTATTGGGATATCCACAATCATTAAAGGTAATTTGAGATTTTCTTAATAATAGATACAATAAAAATACCAAATTATAATGCTATATATATATATAAACATTTGCACAGTGGTATGGATCTCAAGAATCAATTTATGTAACATTTCCTGAAAAAACAAATATAGATTTGTTGAATTTAACTTTGGCATGGACTATAAAATTAGATATTCCTATAAATGCAAAATTTACTGGAAGTATTTTTAAGAAATCTGGAGCCTAAATGTATTAATATATGCATTGTATAAATTAATCATATAATTAATTAGGAATAGATTTGTTAATTTTTCTTTTATATTTTATAATTTTAATCAATTTTGTGGATAAAAATTATAAAATATTTATACTTGTATAGTCTGATATAATTTCTATCATAAAATGTATGCGAACCTAGAATTTTGTATTTATTATAAACATGCATTAAAAACAATTCACAAGATTCAATACAGGACAACATTTTCATTGATTACGAATAAATTTTAATTTTAATCATATCAATAAGGATACAGTGTGCTATTGTATTGTATTTACATGTATGCGATGAGAAACAATTTAACAATAAGGTTGTTACACATCAATAAATGTCTGTAAGCAAAATTTCAAGAAACATGTTGTTATTATATTACCCTAATATTATTAATTTGTTTTGTCATGTATACGTTCCAGATTTTTCCCTTCAACCAATACAATACACAATAGGTAGCTTTCGTATATAGTTGAGCCCTGAATCTGGCTCCTAAAAAGCGATTATATTTTTTTTTATGCGTATTTATTTTGTCTATAAATTAATTATCTTAACGCTCATTGAATAATTCTATTTATTATGTGTTATCTATTAATCGTATCGAGCATCTCTTTGTCTACTATACATAATCTATGTTTTATTGCACTACTTTAAATTACCTATATATTGACTCTATCGATGATTATATTAATACAAGGCGTTTTTATTTATAATAATATAAACTTATGTAGAGAGTGACCCGTGGAAAAATCGTATATCATTCAAACCATATCATACTCAATTAATTATACTTTGCTTAAATTCATTGAAGTTATTTACGTAGTTCAAATATTACAAAATTAACTCCTTCATCAAATCCCTTTTTAATTTGTTTTGAAATTATATCACAATGTCATCTTTTGCAACATTTTTTAATTCATTATTTTATAGTTGATAGAAAAATGGGTGTGCAAAGTTATACAGAGTTATTCGTAAGAATATATATGAAATTTTAAATTTTAACTTACAATTAGATCCAGTTGGAGTCACCCTCTAAATATATAGGTCGTTTATAGGAGCGTCTAAGAAATAAATATAATTAATTTTATTAAATGGTTTTGGAAAATATAAGTGTACGAAAAATATAATAATAAGATTAAACAACGTTTGCACAAAGTTCATTGGATTATTGTATATAAATAGCAGTAAGATTTATAAGCGTTTATTATGTGCGCAGTTTAATTATCTAATAAAATATACAAATTTTTAAGAAAACAAATAATAATATAATAAATAAAAGATTACAAACTATAAGAATTAAGATGATGATTAAAATAAGTAAATTTGTAATTTCTATTATTGTATTGATATTTAATTTTATGTATTATTACAATTGTGAATTAATAACAAATGGTGATTATGGAAAAAATATTAATTTAAAAAATAATACACCACCTATTTATGAACCGGATTGGGAAAGTTTAGATACAAGACCATTACCATTGTGGTATGATGAAGCTAAAATTGGTATATTTATTCATTGGGGTGTATATTCAGTTCCATCATTTGGTTCCGAATGGTTTTGGATAAATTGGCGTGGCAGTAATGAATCCCGATATGTTGATTTTATGAATAAAAATTTTAGACCTGGATTTACCTATCAAGAATTTGCCAGAGATTTTACAGCAGAACATTTTAATGCCACCGAATGGGCACGAATTTTTGAAGCCAGTGGTGCTAAGTAAATACTATGATTTTTTATATAATATTATAACTATAGCTAGAATACTTACACTCGCTCCACAAATGTTATAGTATACACATTTATAATATATTAAAATTAATCTCTCTTGCAGATATATTGTTTTCACCAGTAAACATCATGATGGTTATGAAATGTGGCCATCACAGCATTCATTTAGTTGGAATTCCATGGATGTTGGACCACATAAAGATATTGTTGGTGAACTTTGTGAAGCAATACGAAATAATACCTCTTTAAAATTTGGATTATATCATTCATTATATGAATGGTTTAATCCTATGTATGTAAATGATAGATTACATTTTTTTCAACAAAATCATTTTGTTATAAATAAGGTAAAAATATAAATAGGAAATGAAAGTTTTAATAAAATTATTTATAAGATTAATTCAATTTAAAATTGTCTACACTGTCACTGTGTAGCAAAATGAATTACATAATTATTAATAGCATTCTAATTGTTATATATAAGGTAATACCTCAACTAAAGGAAATTGTAAATAGATACCAGCCTGATATCGTTTGGTCAGATGGTGAATGGGAAGCTCCCTATCAATATTGGAATGCAACTGAGTTTTTAGCATGGTATGTTTATAATCTTATTATTGTATACCATTTTATTATGTAAATTTAAATAATACAAAATGTGATAATTTGATAAACTGCTTGCGGTACACAAAATCCAATCAATTGTAATATATAAAATAAAATAAAATATATTATAAATAATGAAGAAATAAAAAGGACACTAGAAATAACATCTGATTTAGCAAAATTTACATGAGAAATATTTTTTGTACGGACGGTCACCTTTCTTTTGTCGCGTGGATTTCCTTGTTTTTCGCTCATCATATTCTTCCTTCCAAGTGTGTCCGATCCATCTACACTTTCGGCGTTTTTAATATCAATTTTGTGTAGTTTCTTGTTCACTTAATAGTCCAAATCACTCCTCATTACGACATTACCATAATATTATATTTCAAATATATTTTTAATAGCACATGATTTTCAATTACACTTATGCCCATTTATTCTGACTATCGCATATCGTGTGATAAATTTATGAGTGAAACGATTTTAAACAAGAATTCGGATAATAAATCTCTGAGATTGAACTTGAAATTGATAGAATCGTTAAGCGACAAATTTTATTTATAAAATTAATAATTTACAATTATTATATAATTAAAAGGTTATACAATGAGAGTCTTGTACGTAAAACAGTGGTCACAAATGATAGATGGGGAATGGAAACATTATGTACACACGGTGATTTTTTCACATGTGCTGATAGATTTAATCCAGGTAATTTCTCAAATATTTGATATTTATATATTCTATTTTTCATTATATATATATGTAGGTGTACTTAAATTAGATAAATGGGAAAATGCTTTTACTCTTGACAAAAATAGTTGGGGTCATCGTGCTGACGCTAAATTAGAAGATATTATGACATCCAGTGATTTAATAAGAGGTAAAGTTTATTAATTTATACATGTACGCGTTCACGACGTATACTGCAGTAATTTTTAATTCCTCTATTTTCATTTTTATATTAGAATTGGTAACAACTATAAGTTGTGGCGGTAATATTAATGTAAATGTTGGTCCAACAAAAACTGGAATCATTGAACCGATTTTTGTTGAAAGATTATATGATATGGGACGGTAATTTAATATATAATTAATTTTTTTCTGTTATATTTTATTAACGAATATCATATAAATGTGCGTGCATGGGTGTGTGTGTGTATATATAGTTGGTTAAACGTTAATGGTGAAGCAATCTATTCAACCATACCATGGAAATATCAAAATGATACTATTACACCGGATATTTGGTATACCAGTTTACCACCAAAGGATGAACGTCAAACAGTATACGCAATTGTTTTAAATTATCCATATGAAAATTCGACTATTCATTTATATTCAATGGGTGGTCTTTATGATAATGATACATCCGTGTCATTATTGGGTTTTACAAATGCGATAACGGTAGTACTATGATTAAATATATATTTTCCTAACAAATAAATTAAATCCAAACTAATTAATTAACTAATTTCTTTATGTGAACATTTTTATAGTGGTATGGATCAAATGAATCAATGGTTGTACAATTTCCTGAAAAAACTAAAATTGATTTATTAAATTTAACTTTTGCATGGACCTTAAAAATTGATGTTCCAATAAATTTAAATGCTACCAGTACTAATGTTGTTAAGAAACAAGTTTGGTCATAAATATATATATAGAAATGATTTGGTGCTCTTATTGTGAACTTATTATTATATGAATAAATAATTAAAATTTGGTATTTAAAGTTCAATATATAAATTGCGATTATTTGTGCGTATTATCAATTATTAAATTATTTATAGAAAATCTGATTTTTATTTTACATTTTTTGAATTTGTTGCAGATAAATATGTTTATTACTATAGATATATTTGAAAAAAAGGATTAACGATGAATCAAATATATATGTATTCTAAAAATTAATATAATCATTTCTTATCGAATTTTAACGAAATTGTTAATATTATTGGAAAAATTTTTTTTTGCAGTATTCCGGTTATTGTATAGTTTTGCACCTAGCTATAACCTTCTGGATATTATATAACTATGATTTTCAAATCGATATTTACTGAAATAATTATAGAAAACCTCCATAATTTAATCGATTACAAATTTTAAATTTTATTCTATTACCAAAATTTCTGTATTTTATTAGAACAAAGTATTCTTTCAAAAATATTAATATTATTATTTTATTTTGTTCTTTATCGTAAAAAAGTTCGTGTTTAGTTTTTAAAAATTTATTGTTTTTATGTTAGAAATTCATATAGTGAAATATTTAATAATAATGATATAATAATAATAAATCGATAATTTTATAATATTAATAATTAAATATAATTACGTATAGGCAGGTAATTCGGTGCTGTGATTTATTCTGATATATATATTCTTATTATTTATATCCAAATTTAAACAAAACTTATAATATTATTTGTTATTATTTTTATTTATAAAGACTACTTTATATTTTGTATTACAATATAAATAAAGACCTACACAAAATCCAAATCAAATCGGATGTGATAAAAACGATAAAATATACTGCCTGTTTACAGTGACATTGCATATATTATTATTATTACCATGTATTATAATTTTACTTATAATGTGTGTGAATTACTAATAGCAGTATGTAAATAAATAATAAGTCATAATTTAAATACGTCACACATAACATTTTACAAATTCATAATGATAAGCTAAAATTTAAACTATGATATCGCATTTATAAAGAAATTATATTGTAGATTAAGATAATGCAATTCTATATGGGGTTCAATAAATTAGTATACATAATATTTGCTATTTTAATCATCAATACATATATATAGTAATTTTAATTGGATTAGTATAATGCGATAATTAAAGCGTTAAAAATATAATTGAGAAAATTTAATAATTTTCTAATGGTGTATTTTATAAATGATTTATTTGTAGTAAGATTTGCATATAATAATATATTTATGTATAAATAACATACCCAATTATAATAGTCGTATAATACATATTAGAATATTAAGATGGACAAACAGATTTCCACCGATATTACTTATTCGGTTTTGAATTTAAAGCCACATATTTTCGATATTGATATTGTATTGTAAATAGCAACAGGGTAAATAAAAGGCATATCATTTTAATTGAATTAAATATTCAAAGAATAAAGCTTAGCTATAAATTATAGATATCGAAAATAAATACCCGATAATTAAATGATCGATGACCTTGCAAGTATATATATGGAGCAATAAAAAAGAAACCATTTATATATACAGGATTATTAAAACGTATGGGAATGATTGTGTAATTGATAATTAATTTTTCTATCAATATGGAACATGTGACACAGTGACACTACGACATATAATAGATATAGATATAGTAATTACATAACAACAATTAAGAACCAAAAATGTATATTTACTGCGTAGCAAATTTTTCCAGAACACATGAAAATTATCTGTACCAAATAAAACGCGTAAACATACATATCTTATCTTATACATTTATATAACGATTAACAAATATTTTTTGGATGATAATATTATAACATAGTATAAATATTACATACATTTAAGCAATTATGATGACATCACATGTGTATATATATTATCTGATTATGATACAAAAACAGCCATATATAATACAATTTATATAGAGTATGAAATATATATGCCATTAAACGAAACATTTTTAGGCGAATATTTCCTAACAAACATTCTATTATTAAACACATATAGATGCAGACAACAAAATTAAAGATAATTCAATGGAATATATAGATTTCACCCAATACATTTTTGTCCATTGAACCACACACGACCGGTTCTGCCAATAATTTCACATAAAAAAAATTCTCAGGAGCTGTATTTATAATTTTCCTGGTTTTTATATAATAAATTGTAATAATAATGACTTATAATACATTTGACACGTTTTTATGAGAAATAACAGAGGAAAGCTTTATATTGTAATTACCATTTCTATATAAATGCAGGCTTTTTTGGTACGTTCACATTTATTGCTGCTTTCAAGTGGTAAAAAATCATAGTATATAGTGTATTTGATAAAAAAAAACCACTAGGTGTACGTTGTAAAAAATATTACAAATTGGTTTTTGTACAACAATTGATTTGAGTGGTTCACGTATTTGCGTGTATAGTGGATTTTGTAAAACGATCAGATGAACATATGTTTGCGGTATTGTTTCGAAACAGAAATTCTCTATATTTTTTCTATTTCGATCTTCTCGCTCGCCTGTAATCACGGAAATGCTTTTCATTTTTTTAGCATATTATTATATCTGTTTTATCCTTTATATTTATAGGCAATTGTTTTATAATTAGAAAATAAGACAACTTTAATATATATATTTAGCATAAGTTACATATGTTACTCCAAGTGGAGCAAATGCCATCTACCAAACCTTTATTATACAACCAAGTGTTGGTAAATTACTTCGCATAGAAATGTATATGTATATAACAATAATTCACTAATTGAACTGCAATTATAATGAAGGATGTTTCCTTATTCATTAATTTCATTATTTTTATATTGGTGATCCATAATGGTTAATCTTTGATTGACATCCAAATTTTCAATTAAATACCGAAAAAATTTCCATGTAAATATTTATAAAATTTAAACCACACAATTGATTACAATGAACGCTGTGTACCACTGTACTGCTGCTGGTAAGATAAAATATTCTTATATTCTAAAATTTATGAATTAAAATTAACGTTGTCATAATTGTTGTCCCGGTGAACACTCACCTGGAGTTAGAAATACAAAAATCATTCCACTACGTACGTCGCTGCGCACATAAACGAGGTTTGGTTTTAGCGTAGGTTCTATTATTAGCGTGCAATTATATTTTTCATTTAGTTTTTCATTTTCATTCATGAAAATATTCGTCTATTCATATATTTTGTTTATGACAATATATACTCTTTATTTACAAAATTCACACACAAATACACATAAACAATTATGTATATAAAAGCGAGTACATTGTACTAATATATAATAACTGTGTGTCGACTATATATACCACAGAATTTAACAATCGTACAGAAGCAATATATATACTTTGTATATATACAGTACAGGGTGCGTACAGTGTTTGAGGAAATCCATGGCTATAATTTCTAATTTTTTGTATTAATTTCAGATCCTTGATGAAGGACCATATATAATCTAACACAAGAAATCTAACAAAATCGCAAAAACCATGATCACCTCACTTCTTTTCCCATCAGGGCATTCGGGTTAATGATGCCGCCTACATGGAGCTTTTAGAAGGATATCCTGGATTGATAGTGTTTGTCGTGCGAACAGACCATACATATTCCAACAAGATTTGATGCTCGTTCATACAATGCGATGGTGACACAAGATGCTTGAGACTATAATAAACATCTTCAAAACATCATTTATAACTACCATCATGGTCAAAGCATAAATAAGGAGTATTTAATGCAGTCCTTTCCAAACCCCCCCTCCCCCAAATTGAGGACGTTATTGCCGCTGGATGGAGATAACAATTATAATATTTTTAATTAAATTATGTACGATGCGATAAGGAATGAAGTGTTGCTTCTGTTAAAATGTTAATGTCTGTGGTAGCTAAAATATTATATATATTTTAAATACATTATATATTAACAGTAAATAAATAAATATATAATAAAAACGCACATACTTTAACAAAAAAAAAGAACTAGTGTTATTATATAAATACATCCATGGCCTGGTACACACATTTTAATTCAGTCGGTGTTTTGAAATGGTTAAAATGGGTTATAAAAGCGTATAAAAAAGTATAAATTTATTGATAATTTATTAAAGTGCCTTCTGCTGTATGTGATACATGTGTTTTTATTTTATTAAAATATATTAAGAAATATATATAGAAATTAATTTATTCATTACGCTGGGCTTAAAGCGCTTACAATATTATATAGTTTATTTAATTAATAATTTGTTCGAATAACATTTTTAATTATAATTTAATTTAATTTAAATTAATTTTTGTTAAATATATATAAGTATTTTATTGTATATAAAGAAAGAAAGTGGTGTGTGCTACTATGTTCTGTTACAGACATTCTAATTATTAATATTATTAATAATTAAATACATTATGTATATAGAGTAAAATTGTGCAACGAAAAATTAATAAATACTAGTAAATTAAACGTAAAAAAATTAAAGTGAATTAACAATTAAGTTATAGAAAACAAAACCACAAAAAAAATTGGGTATGTACATTTTTATTATCCGAAAAAATAATATAAATATATATATAGAAAATTGGGAAATAAATTGTTAAACACAAATCAATATTATATTATAAGGAAACCATGTGGCGTACGATATTATAGTTTGGGTTACAAAAACACATATAATTTTACCGCTTATATTTACCATACATAAGCAATTTATACCTAGTCGGTCTGAGGGAAATTTTACTATATACACTTTTTTTTCTATTATATATTAATCATAGTATTGATTTTTGGACATTTCGAAAATATCCATATATTACAATACAATACACGTGTAAATATATTTGAATAAAATACAATAAATAAATGCTACTTCATACTACTACTTTATGGAAAGAAAAACTTCCATGTCATTAATTATTAAATAATATATGTACATTCATATAAAATCTGTAACAAAAACTTAATTGATAATTCATTATTTTTATTTTTAACATATAGAACAAGAACTATATTATTTTTTTACCGAATATTCTATCTTTATAATGAAAAATATATGCCACGTGTTTTTTATTTTATTATTAACTCTTATGCTATATCAAACCTACACATCATTATTTACAATGTGCGTACATAACATGTAAAGTCTATATAGTAAATAATATAATAATAGTATACAAAATATTAGAATTAATTAAATTTAATTTTTATTGTTACAAAATAATATATGTATTATTGTTATTTTATGATGTGTGTGCAAATTTTTTTTTTTTTACTAAAGTGTATTCGTATGGATTGATTTTTAGGTGCGTAAAACTGAATAATAAATATATATTATACTAAAATTTTAATACCATAGCCTATCAATTAATATATAGGCTACCTCATTGTTACATGACGCACAAAAATTAAATGAAAATGAATTCAACCTAAAAAAAAATATTTATAAAAGTTATATATACTCATAAAACGGCATTAATACATCATTTGTCCCATAATAAATCGGAATGGCTATGTAAACCGCATGGAACAAGTAGTCCCACTGTTAACATTTCATGGCATTACATTCAGTAGAAATGAAAACACATAAAGTTACAGGTGTTTTCAGTTTTCTTGTGTTGAAAAATTACCACAATAATATTAATTATTTTAGGTGGGAAAAATTTCTGATGGACACAAAACAAAAGATGATAGAATTAAATAGCTTTATTCAATATAATGTATTTTCCAATTTTGTTCGATAACCTTTTGCTAATTGATTGCCGCGAGCTCATACAACTTCTGATCCTTTAATCATCTTTAAAATGAACTATATTGCGTTTTAACATTAGCCTCATTATTGAATATAAAACTTTCGGATGAACATAGAATCTAGACGTTGTTTTTGTATAGCCTTTTATTATTATACAAAATATGCTATCGTTGAAAAATTATCAATCTGGAACAGAATCATTAAAATGTTGGTGTACACAATTGATGAAATTTTTTTTTTATATTACATATACAATCAAAAATTAAAATTTAAATTAAAATATTTGTATATAAATAATAAATTTTGATTTAATAATATTATTTCACATATTACAATAATTCAATTGCTTTGAAATTCTATTGTTTGCTATAATTATAGGTTTTCAAATATATATATATATAAACAAAAATATCTAGTAGTATGTGACAATAATTACAGTTATTATTACAATAATAAAAACAATTATGAGGGTTTATGGCGCAACTGCGTAAATAATCTAACGAAAATTTTTCATTTGTTTTTTGTTTTAATATATAATAGTTTTAAATTTCTATATAGTACGCAACAACAAAATGAAGTCTAGACATATACTGTCATAAGATAAAATATATAAAAAAAAAGGATGATTTAAAATGTATATATTGAACAGGCAGACATCGTTCTATATATTCGATGGGTGGCTGAGTTTTTTTTTTTTTTATCATCCTTTATTTATATGAAAAATTTAATGGAAATACATACAGACCGTTTAAAAAGTTTAACACTGCTCTTGCAGACACTAATCCATTCAATTAAATTATAAATATAAATATGAGTACGCTTTGAATAATGGATGAGTAGGATAAAAGTTTTACGTTTGTTTCGTATTTTTTGTGAATATCAAAAATGTGAACTAACAATAAAAAACACATATTTAACAATTATTTTTTATTGAAATTGTAATAGGTTAAAATTCTTTTTCAAAAAAAACTTTGTAATTTTGTAACCTTTTTGTAACTCTAATTGTTATTTATTATTGTGTACATTCATTTTATTTTAATGCTATATATATTTTTACTAATGCGTTGCCAACATTAATTGTTACAAATTTTTCATTAGATTTTTGTATCGTATTTTATTATACATAAATAAATAAATACATTACTAGCACAATAAGTTTAACAATTAAATAGAAAATAGAGGTCTGAAAAATTGTTATTAAACCATCTTACCTCAACAATTATATACTCACATTGCTAATGCTATTATTTGTTTGATTTTTTATTTACACATTGCAGTAATTCATAGGTCAGATGCCAATCAATGTTGTTAAAAGGTTGCTCGTTCCATTCCTATAACATGAGAAAAATAGTTCAATATTATTCATATTATAAATTATGCAATTGAATTACCATTAATTATTGTTCATTATTATGGAATGGCAAAGCAAATATCTTATAAAATATTAGTGTTGGACAATATGCGCAGAGATTAACAATGCTCTATGGATGATTTACCGATTAGAATAATTTAATAAATAATGCATATCTGTCAAAACATATAAATACAGATCAATTGATAAATTGTTTTATACATACAAAATAATTTACCAACCCGCAAATAATGATCTGATTAGAAATATTTATATAGAATTATTTATATATGAATCAAAAATTAATAATATAATAATAAAATTAAATAAAACATTAATTAAATTTGAGTTTATGTACGATCTTTTAAATTAATTTCGTATTTCCCAATCAATAATTGAATGAATATAAATAAAGTTGATGTTTATCGAGACCTTAATATTTTTGATTATAATATATAATTGCGCTGCTACCTGAATAAAATTGAAATCGATTTTAAAACTATAGATTTCCTGCCACATACTTAATTATAAATCATAAAAACAGCGTCCTGCTTCAATTTTATCATTTACACTACAATCTACATTTTATTTACATGCATTTTTGCTGCTATTACAATAAAAAAATTAAAAATGCATTGATTTCGTAATGCAAATAATAATATATTTTTAAAATACCTGCTTTTATGATTTTTAATTAATTATATGTAGCAGGAAAATCGTGTTAAAATCGATGCAATAAAAACCAATAAAAACCAAATCACAGGTTAAGTATTAATAACATTAGCGAATTACACCAATTGATACATATCTATCATTTATTTCATGGATCGCGTACTCGAATCGCTGTTCTAATCGTGGTTAAACAATTTTAATTAACTCTATCAATACCGGTGTTGAACGTATTTTACGATGATCAATATATTAACGCACATTTAAGCTAAAACTAATTTCCTTCCTTTCCATTAAGAGTGATTCGCATAATATGTTAAAAAAATATTAAATTCCGCTTGGGAAATTTATGTTGATATTTGACATTTACAAATTTATTCATGCAAAATAATAGTCACCCCTATTGCATTTTTATTATTAGCATATTTGTAAAGTATATAAATTTAGTAGTTGTTAAGTATATATATTAAATTCTGTTATGATTTCGTATATACATCCTTTATTACTAATAACACACAACATAATCCTATTTAATTGCGAGTATAGGTACGACGCACAATATTTAAATATGGTTGCAATATATTTATTTGTTTTTATCTGCAGCTGCTGAATCATTGTTTTTAAAATTTTGCATATTTGTGCATTATAAAACTATATATTAATTAGAGAAATTGGAGTAGTTATAAATTAATAAAAGTATAAGCGCGCGTAATATTTGTGTAATATAACACTTTAATTGTTTATAAATAATCTAACTTATCGTATATTTTAAAAATAAATATAATAAAATATTTAGAAATTTAATAATGTGCGTTGTTTTTAAAATAATAAATGCAAATAATAAATTATTATTTGTAATGTAAATAAACAAGAGTATATTATTTAAATTTACAAGCTTTCGTATATAATTTATCAGTGGTGATGCCACAGAGAAATAGCCTACAGTTATCACTATATTATTTTTCTTTTAACTTGGGTGAAATTATACTAAATTATGTAGACATTAAATTGGTGTGTTCACCGAATTAAATTTTCCGGAAAATTGGTTTTAACAAATTATTATCTTTTTAAAATTACGGGCCATAGTTATAACAGATTTCTATATTTGTATACATAATTTCAAATTATAATCCCTTTCCAATTGTTTATAGAAGAGATTTTTAAAATCCATTCACTCATTCAAAAGATATGACCGATTTTCCAATCGATGGCAAATAAAATTTAAAGAAATTTGTGGTACTGAAAATGTATACAAAATTTCACTGACAAAAACCCAGGGAAAATCGGTTATATCTTTTGAACGCGTGAATCGATTTTAAAAATCTCTTCAACGTAACATTGGAAATTGATTATAATTTGTAATTTTGTAGATAAACATATGGAAATCCGTTAAAACTATGGCCCGTAGTTTTAAAAAAGATGAAGTAAATTTTCCGGAAAATTTAGTAAGTAGACATTGCAATTTTTGTTTTCATATAATGTAGTGTCTACTTTCAACTCGGCTACCAGCAAAAAATATTGGTGATATTGTAATTTTTAAACATGTTTTAACACTTCGCCCTTGAATTATACATAAATATTCAAAGTTCAATGACGCATGCAAATGTAGCATGTAAATAAGAATAAATATAATCATACAATAAATTCATAATAACTATACCAAAAAGGTGTAACGAAAATACGCATTTTTATTTTCATTTAGAATTGATAATTTCTGTGTACGTAAAAATTTATATAAATACTGATAACAAAACAAATTTATATATATATTTTAACCCAAACCTCATATCCGGTAAAAAAAAATAAAAATTGAATTACTAATTCTATCTATTATAAAAGTTATAAATAAAAAATAAATGTTATAATAAATTATCATAAGAAATTAAATGTTAAAATTTATTTTATCGTGTGCAGCGTATCGTGAGTACAATAACATTTTTAATCGGTGAAAAAAATTGATATGGACTAACCGTTAATTGAATTTTTTTTTCTGATGTAACTTTTTTCAAATTTTACATTTTTGCAAAAATAAGAAAAGCAAACAAACAAAATACAATATGAAGATATTTTTAATGATGCAATAGATGATGAACATTGTTATTGCATCAGAAACTTATACAGGTTAGCCATATAGAACATTTAATATTATATTTTGTTAGTATATAAGAAGATATGTGTACGTGTGTATTTGTGTTAGCTAAAAATGATGCTCCGTGCTGAATATATAATTTGTATACCATCGCATATATTAACATCAATAAGCAAACAAAAATATAATACATAAACCATCTGTCCCATAACAAAAGGAAATGGATAATGGATTAAGAAAAAATCACAAAAATAAATAATAAATTATCACTGAAATATATAATAATTTCCATTGGAATGGAGTGCTGTTGAGAACGGTGGTCGTCGCCATTTCAATGTCTTCTACTAATGTATGAAACGACTACCTTTCAATGGCCAATAATGAAATTTTGGGAATAGAAAATAGTAACAAGTAGCTAAATCTGGCGAGTATACGGTGAATGTTTAATCATAAAAATGTGATTTTTAATTTAAAAAAAATCAGTCAGATTATTGTATGTGCACTGGTGCATTATTATGCAGTAATCTGCAACCATGCCATGGTTCCAGTAAATTATTTAATACACCAAGGTAGTTACTTAGCATTAATCGTTGAAAGAAACCCTTTTTACTGAATAATTCCTTTGGAATCGTAAAAAGAAATCGGCATTGTTTTGATTTTTGTCTTCATTAAATGAGATTTTTTTCGGATTTTCTTCGTCTGGCGACATTTGGTTTTTGGTTCATATTCATGTCTCATCACCAATAACAACAAATTTTTATATTACGTCGAGCGTGAATTCAATGCAATTTATGATCATCTGCGTTAATCGATGTGGAACAAACTTAATCTAAACTTATACATAGACCAATTTTTTTCAGTTAAAATGCCATGAATTATTGTTTTACGTATAGTCATGTTCCATTCCCAATGAATCTGATTGAACAATTTCTTTAAAACTTTTATCACATTACGTACTTTTTAAAATGTTTTCCTCACAAATATATAAACTCACATGGCTGATCTAATAAAAGGTCATCATCATTGAAACAACTTCTATATCGCATCTTTGAATATTCGGAGCCACTTGTGCTTTGGTTAAACAATTATCACCATTTTTAAGAATTTGAAGCCTTTCTATATATCTGTTTTACCATTCTTACACTAAAATTTAATATTTAATCGTTATCTGCCTTATTTTCGACCGACTCACAAAAACAGTTGAAACTTTATGTGCGTTGTCTAAGATATGGTGCTGCTACGTGTTCTATGGTTTTTCATAGCCATTCCTGATTATTATGAGACACATGGTGTCTATTGTTATAAAAAGAATATATAAATATTTAATGTGTACACATCAAATACATATACCCACTACTCCGCTACCTCTGCCTGCCTATAGACTTTCTTATATCATTATAAGCAAGACTATATAATTATATCACCTATATCTTTTCATGAACAGATATACAATATTTTAAAAATAAAGGTATATTATTTGAATAAATAACCGGTTCAATATTTTTATTTTATATCTATATGCACACACAGAAAGTTAATACTCTTAAAATTTACATACGCCACAGTGATAGCAAAAATTTTTTGTACACAACGACACAAAACCCACAACAACGTTCAGTTTATTTTAAGAACAAAACTAAATTTTTATTTTTTTACATTTGTAATGCAATGTTATGTTACAATATAATTTTGATCTGAAAATAGATATTTTAAAATTTAAGAACTGAATGTTATATTATTATTTTATATTCTAATTTTTTTTTTCTGTACTGATTTACTGAAATAGGGCGAATTACATGTGTGTTTGTTGAAAAAAATGTATTCAGACAGAAATGCATTACTGATAATTACAAATATGTTTTAAGACTATGTACAGGGTGATCTGGCGTGCTATGTTGATCCATTATGGGTTAATTCACTGAATCATTTTGAGTAAACAGGCGTAGACAGTATGATGTTTATCTGTAACACCCACTGAGCTACAGGATGTTTTTAAAAAATATTCGTTCATTGTATTACAGTTACGTATTAAATTATATGTCGAACGTAAATTATTCTAACTACATCCTAGCGTAAAAGGATTTATGGTTTTTATTAAAGATATAATTGATTAGGTTTTGAGTTTATGTGTATAGTACTTTTAATAGATTGTACAGATTCCCTTGCAGTTCAGATAAGTTGTTATTGATCTTAAAATCAGAATATCAAATTTTTTTAGTGAATATTTTTATGAAAATTATATTTTTCTTAAAAAATCATCTTATACATATATTAAAATTACGATGATGTTAATCTCGTAAACTCCTCTCCTATAATAACTGCAGCTTTGTCTGCAAGATTACCGTCTTTTTGCAATCGATTCAGACGTATATTTCTTGCACAGTATGACCCATATTATAATATTGATGATAGTGCGAGATTTCCTACAGCAAACTATGTTGCACTTCAAACATTTTGCAGACCACGTAAAATGTACTCACACACTCTGGACACTTTTTATTTATACATCCTTTTTGTAAATTGTATGATCTCCTCATTAATTGTATATATAGAGATAATCTCGCACATGTGTTAAGTATAATCTCGCCGCATACACTATATTATTCGACATTGTATTAAACCCTATCAAATTTATTGATCTATATATTGGGTAGACAGAATATACTTTTACAAGCTATGGATTTAATAAGTATAAATATACGAGACGCATTGGAGTACTATATCCTGAACGAATTTTTTTTTAAATATTCTGTAGAGCAGTGCGTTTGTTAAAGATCGCTCTCTGCCATCATATTATTATTACTATCATATAACAGAAAACTGTATAAATTATAAAATTATATAAATAATTATTAGATATTTTACTCTCTGGTTTTTTGTCCTGATAAGGATTAGTATAAAATTGTAAACACTATTTTCATACTTTTATATCGTGATTTTCTCCAACTTACATTTAGCATTCACGTATTTTGTGGGAAAGGAATATTTCAGAGGACAATTTTATACTTGTGTGGCCATTCGTTGTATAATGCAATTTTATTTAGAATTATTAATATATTGTACAATATTATACATGTGTACTTTCACATTTAACGACCTCAATTGCATACGAATGCCCCAGCAATACCAATAAAATATTATAATACTGAAACTGCCTCCTATATTCTATTTAAAAAAGGATATAATACTCCTTTTCGAAAAAGCACAGAAATAGAATTTGGTATATTCTGAAAAAAACTAACTGTTGTTGTTCAGTAAATACAAATATTATATTTAAATAATGATTACAGTACAATTGGTAAATTGTTATAGACTTCGATGCGGAGTAGTATGTTGTCTGTTGTTAGATACCATATAAGCTCCACACAATATAACATTTTAATATTATAATTTTATTAATAATATTGCAGTAGTAATATAAGCCACTATGGTGGCTACGATGTTGATGGATAATATTAAATTATGTGTATGCGAATCCAGAAGAAATTGCCTTAACATGTTAACACGGTTAAAGGACTACGATAAGCGGTGATCCTTATTAATATCAAAACCCTTATTTAATATTGTTCTGCAAAAGGTAGTATAACGAATATTTGATAAATTACTTAGTATTTGGGATTTTATATAATAATTTACCAATTGATTTGGAATTATTGAAAGCTATAGATAAATATGGTGATTATAGTTTTTATATAGCTATAATAAGTCATTCTGTGATTATTCCAGATTTTAAACTAATAATTCAAATTTGATATGATATCAATGGCTAAAAAAAGATTATGGTTATGAAAGTTGTACATATTAAAAATATAATAATTAACATTTAAATTATATGTATAATTTAAGATGGAAAGAAGTGTAAATATAAAATTTTATAGATTATATTTTAAAATTTACATAAATTAACAATTTTTATAATACACACAGAGTGGCTCAAAGAAAAATCTTTAAATTATTGTGCGGTAGCATTTGGCGAGCGACCCCCAACCGCAAATAAAGACAAAGCCATAATATTTGTATATTTAATTTTTATACTAACAATAAATATGATTGGAGAAACAACTCATCTGTTAATAATAATCCATCAATATTAATCTATTTCCTTAATTGTATTAGGATTTATGTATGAGTAATTTGTCCATATAATATATGTGGTGTGTTGTGTGCAGTAGATAAGAAAATTAAATTATCTTAATATAAATCGCCATCAGAAACGTGCATCCAAAACATAGTATATTCATCAAATATATTTCATATCATTTTAATTCCATGCGATCGGTTGCATATTTTGTCAATTGAAGCCATTTTATTATGAAAATACAATTGTGTACGAATGTGTTATTTGCTAAACAAAGATATTTTTCGTACACCCGGCACAAATGTGATTTGCAATATATCGTAAAGCTGACTAAACCTACATATAATTGTGAAAAAAAACGTATAATTTAAATGTGTGAAAAAAAGAACTGGTTTCTTAAATGATAATTTGAAAGTCAGGTTTTGCGCGCACTTTTAAACAACCATAAAAATTGTCTTAAGATCAATATCTTATAAGCAACTCGTATATTATATGTGTAATATATTGTATCGCATTAAAATTATTTATTTATTAAATTTTATTCTGTATAAACTATAATATATATGAGATGAGGTGCTGAGGTCAGCATTATGATGCGAAATTTTTGTAATTTGTATGTGTATAATTACTTAGCATTCACTGCTGGATGAATGCAATTAATATATTTAATTCTTCAAATATTTATTCTTGTGGAAATATACAATTTTTTTAAGATAAATAATATATGTCTTGTCATATTGATTGTTTTGATTATATGGTAATCCTAATAGATTATATATACAATTAAAATTAAATGTTATAGGAAACATCGTTCTAGCGAATACCCGTGATTCGAATTCACCACCACCGCCGCCCACACATTTGAATCCACAATACAAGTATTGTATACATTTTATATATATATATATATATAGTGCGATAAGACACACTTCACCTTGCGTTCATAAATATTATAAAAGCAATAAACTTTTATCAATAATATAATTAATTTCAAAATTTTTCATATTATATATATGCTAATATTGATTGTGCGAGCGTGTGCATTATTTTCTTATCATAATATAATAAATATGTACGCAGAGTCAGAGTGCCGTATCAATTTTATATTTTTGTTATTAAAATGATAAAACCATATTGTAATATAATATAATTTATAATTACTTGGAACATAATATTGAAATATATAATACCACAATAATACATGCGTGTAATGTGTTGGTTATAATATTTATTTATGATAATTTTTATAATATAACAAATATAGACATTTAACTTTATTTATATTATTAATTCCGATACGAATGGATGTGAGTTTGAATTTTTTGTTTTAGGTATTATGTGTTGTTTATTATACACATAAATATAGTTGTTATTTAATTCAAGTTCAAATTAATTATAGACATTTATTGATATAATATATTATTTATAAAATATTATCTCAACGCATTTGTTCGATAACTGAGCATGAAAAGGGTTTTTATTTCGTCTGGAAAATATGATTTTTCAAGATATACACGAAATATGCTGAAATTAGTGTTATTTCCATCAAGCCTTTTTTTTAAATTTGGAAATAAGAAGAAAGTCACTATATAGGAGCCTATTCTGGACTGTGTACCGGTGAATGTGAAATACATTAGTAGAGTAATTCATTCGCCGTTTTGCTGTTGCCAAAACTGATGTGTTTCTCTTGATATGAAAAAGCGCTTCGTTTTCTTCGTTAAATGTTTTTTCTTGATTTGGTCATTCCGTCGATCCAGTAAGTTATACATTAATATTCATTAGTTTTTTTATATTTCCTTTTTCAAGACAGATAGTCTATATGAATATTATACGACGACAACTTGCATCCCAAAACAAAAAAAACACTTGCCATAATCTTTCCTACTTGATTTATTTCTGTTATATGAAGGTAGTGCGATGGCACTACTATCAACAGTTATGAATCAATATACAAATTACTCTGATATATCGACAGAAATTGTTTTTAACGCGAATTATCTTTTGTGATTAAGTTAATAAATGCTGCACCCATCTTGCAGATAATTTTTTTACATTCTAAATTCATTATAAGTAACTTAAATTGCTTCATTTTCAAATTTTTAACATCATGACAGCAAGTTGGCAAGAACATTTTTTTTTTCTGAACTGCATCATTGTTAGTAGTTTTCTTATCATTTCAATGGATGCTCAGTTGTTTTTGGTCTTTCACTTTTTTTTTCTTCATCATTGACACTTTTACGATAATATATTTACATTCATCTACCCAAAAACGAATGCGATGCGGAAATACCGAAAATATTATCTATAGTCTTTTTGATATCGGTTGCTTATAAACATTTCACAAAAAAGTGTAATAAATTGCAGAACAATACCATGAATTTGTTATATATATATTATATATGTGATATTCTGGCTTAGGCACTCACCAAAAACCTTAATTATATAGCGTCCGCGTTATTATATACAAAATAATTCAAATTTATCAAATAAGTATTTCGGAAAAGTATTTGATACTTTCTAATAAATATTATATATATATTAATATACCAATTTTATTTCAATTGTAGTATTTTGTAAATTTATAACAATTTTAATAAATTCTTAATCAACGGATCTCATATATCTTTGAATTAAAAGTATATTAACGCTATGTTTATGTATGATCTTCTCCTATGTACGAAATTATATGTAATTTATCTATTTAAAGTGATTAAAAAAACACGTGTGTGGTGGCGACGGTCGCGACCAACGTTGGTGATGAAATACATCTTTTTTTTTATTTTGTATTTTGTTGTTGATATGACGAATGCGGTTATCCTACTACTCGTGATATTCTATTATTATGTTGTGCAAATTTCGAATGAATGAAAACTTATGCGAATTATATTACTTTCGCTTTCTATTTTTATAAACAATATTATGTACAAACAAACTATAACAAAAATTTATTTACGCATATACCAATAGAATTATTACTGCGTTTTACATTTTACAATCACATGCGTTGATTTCGATAATTATTCATATATGTTTGGACTCTGCCCAGACCAATAGTGAATCCATCATATGGTATCAAATGTGTTTGTGTGAATATATGCTTTTCGTGCGTGTGTGTGATGTGATGTACGTTAGTAAATCTAATTATAGATATTTGCACATCATGAGTTCTAATTTTATAATATAAATATTGGCACATTTTCTAACTAAATAATAAAATGTATTTAATAATATGAGTTTAAACACTCATTCAAGCAGCATCATATTCACCTCTTCGACGATATATATATATATATCTGCATATTTACATAGTGTTATTAACTTACATATGGTAAATGTTTGACTGTACAGTGACACATAACTGATTGCAACACAACTTTTATTCTAATTTTAAAATCATATTATTATAAATTTTATGAAAGTTAATTACTATTTATTGTAGATTATTATATATTTACCTGAATTTAGCACGTCGCTATAATAATCTACTTATAGTCGGAAAAAAAAGACAAAACACTTTCGATTGTTTTATTCATTATAATAGAGATGTAATTCAATTTGCTGCCATATGTACTAAAATTCTATATATACATTTGAATTAAGATAATATAACTTATCTTTTAGGTTTGTTTTATAACATTTCGATTGTAAAATTAACATGCATTTGTAAATATTTTATTATAGACTATATATCTGTTAATAATATAGAATGTGTGGGTGTATATTTAGCATTGAATTTGTTATTACATTTATTGGTGTATATAACCGTCTACAATAATATCTCTTTGTATGATAAAAATCACAAATAAATAATATAAATTATTTAATTTAATTAATTATATTTATTTACTGCATGCGGTATTAATAGTATTTTATCTGCATCAGCTAAAGGTATTTCATTGCCGAATTTTAAGGAACTTAATATCACACAATTTACTGCATCTAACCATCTATATAGCCTTAGGTCTTTCGGAGATTCACTTCTAGATTCCTATTCAACAGACTTTTTTCTTTGGGCATACACGTTCTTCATCCATCCCACGTGATCAAATCATATTTGTCTAATTATTTTGATTGTTTTGATAATATTTGGTTAACCGTATACAACGTGTCTATTTTGAAATTGTATCAATATGTGCCATGGACGCTTTTGTTCAAAAAATCCAAAGTAATTGTTTCTGGTTTTGTATTTTTTGTACACAGCTTTAACTTTAAAAATTCGTTGAATTGTTTTTGATTGAAATTGTTTTTATAGTAGCATCTATTTCTAATTGCTACATTGCGGCGAATTATCATTAACTACATTTACCATAGATTCCACGTATATACAACTATTAACAAACTCAATTGTCAATATATAGTAACAGTATGACTTCGAATTCCTGTTGCATTATTTGATTTTTTTCTATTGAAAATATAACTGGTAAATAGACAGTTTTAGACAGTTTTAAAAAATAATCCAAATCCAGCGGTTGTAGTTTGCTATATATACATATAATCATATAGTATTAAAAGAGCTGTCGTTAAAGCAGCTGAAACCCAATGAAACCATTATAATGATTTATTGAATAAAAGACGGAAGCCTATATACGCACAAATACTATTAGTTTTTGTTATTATTACATCAATTCAATAGTACTTCAATCCTGTTGTATTGTAATTTTATTTAATTTAATATATGTGAAATAAAAAGGATTTTCCATTATAGTAAAATTACACAACACACCTATACATATGTCAAATGGATGCGAAATGCTTCAATTGCGGTACGTACATTGTAATTTGATGATGATAATGATGTCCTATATAAGATATATATATATTAGAAATACAAAACTTTATAAATGAAACCTTATGTCGTCGATATGTAATCTTAAATGTACAGGGTCAGTCAATCTATTATAATTACCGTGAATTTGACTAATTCTATACAATTTATACTATATTTATAATTAGGTTTAGTGTTTTAATTGCTATCTAAAGACTGCTTTAATTATATGCTCACGAATATGGATTAATGCGGGTTACACGATATATATATCTAATATGCATTAGATGATAAAAAAAATGCGTCTATCTCCTATATGAATATATTTAAGAGATTACAAATTAAGAATTCAAAATCTTATTAACCTATCGTCCCTGTGGTAGATTAAATTATCTATCTAATACTAGTATTTCATGTATTTCATTTTCAATAAAATCAATAACATATGTATGACAAATTTATACTCGTGTACGAGTACACCTATTCGCATGCATGACCACACACAATTGCTATTTAAAAAAAAACATTATTTTACTATGTACGAGTATTTAATTCATAAAATATAATTAACGTATTAGTCGTACACATACACTAACTATATTAATAGAACTATTTTAAAACCCTATACTCTCATATAAGGACACACAATGGCGTCCTGTCGTTACTATACAACTAGAACATCGATAATTCCTTAGCATAAGTGAGCCAGAACGAAATTAAATATTGTAAACATAATTTTATATCCAAATTAAGCTTGAATTGATATAGTTAAATTTTGAAAAAAACCACATTTCAATAAAATCATGAATTGTCTCTTTTCCTAAAATTCAATTTTTCGGATTCATTCACACAATACAATTTTCGTATCATTTTGATTTTTTTTGTGAGAATTGTTAATTATATAATTGAAGAATCTGCGTGAAAACCATTACTGATTGTAGCAATTATTTTCTGGATGTCGACGATGAAATTGCCTGAAAAACCTTTGCATTAAATTAATAAGTTATGTTATTTTTCATTAATTCAACTAATTACATTAATTATAGCTTTAATTTTTACTATTTTTTCAACTGTTTATTAATAAATCCTGAATTTGATTTAGAAAATCCGAAATTTAAATTGGAAAATACTGAATTTGAAGTTAAAAACCCTATAGTATAACCATAAAATATTTACAAAATGCAGCTATAGCGTCTGACTGTGTTCTAAACAATTAATATCTAGAATTTGTAATTAATTTTTATTATTAATTAACAAAAATACTCTTTTTCTATATTCGATGTATAAATTTTCGTAATATAATTATATTAAAGTACCCGTCCAAAATATGCAAGATTTTATAAATAAGCTGTAAATTTCCGAATTAAAGAATTGTATTGATTTTCTTTTAAATCCACATTTTATTCGAATTGTTCTCATTATCAGTTTTGCTACAGGTATATTTATAACCAATTGGGTTCGATCCTTATTTGTAGATATTAATGATTTTATATATTATATCCTTGAGTTTATAGTAAATATTAGTATATATTAATGTTCAATGCAATTGTAGATGTATATTCTGTACCAATTACCCAATTGATAATTTAAATTTTAAGCTACAGGAAATTATTTGCGTACAAATTTTACAAATTAATAAACAATAAATATACGATTCCCAATATTTATTATTTGTATTTAAATCTATAATAAAATATAAAATCATAAATTAGAAACGACAAACGCCACAGTCCCACGTCATCACGTACAAATAGTACAATTTTTGTACCAATCTCTGTCTATTCTTTAAAAGATTATAAATTTATATCAATTATGGATGAATACGTATAAAAAAGTACAATATATTCTGTGATTTAACGAGGGATGTAAAGAAAATAAAGCCCATTATATAGATGTTAATATATTATTAAAAATAAAATGTGATAATATTTTATTGTTTAATCAAATAAAAAGCGACATTTTGATCCGCAATAAACACGCATTGTTAACCAAACAAAAAAAAAATAAAATAACGATTTAAGTTATCAAATGTCATGTTTTTTATATAATACAATTGAAATTTATAATTCTATTTGTTAATAAATAATATACAATTCATACAAGAAAATAAAAACAAATTAAAGTTATAATAAGAAAATGTTAAGAATTTTATAAAAATAAAAACAGCAAAATTATTCCACATATTTATTTTGAAAAAAAAATGTATATTAAATTATACTGTGTCTCTCAACACATGTACATTTTTATATTTTAATTTTAATATACAATTTTTATCACAATCTGATGGAATCTTAGATATGAATTTTTTTTGAAAATTAACTAATTGTGTTTGTATTTTATATTATTTTTTTCAATGTCACCATAAATAATAATACATATAATAATTATATATTCAATAAATAATAATATCGTACACATATAACAAACTTATTACAAACGCAAAAATAAAAGCAGAGAGCAGGTTAAAAATATATTTGTATGCTGATAAGAAATTGTGTAATGCGATAAAATATATGTACAAATATTAATTTGCGATATTATTATTATATTGTATGTTATAATTGTTGAAATAAATAAATATAAAATTTTTAAAAATTCATTATATAACCCGCTTAAATGTATAGGCACACAAGACGTTTTTACAATTCCCTAGTAACAATTTGACCGTACTTTGAAAAATGAGGAAAATTTCCGTTGAAAAAATCCATATATTTTCCATGGAAAAGATATATAGAAAATTGGTGAGAGGAGCCGGATAGTGATTAAGTTTATTTTACATATTAGATCATTCACAATTATATAATTTTATATTATAATATGAAACATTTAATAGAAAACTATATTTTTAGAGTAGTAAATAATAAATATTTAATTTTATACAATTGAACATTACAAGAACAAATGTTTTAAACGTATATATTTCGTTAGAATTTTCGTAATAAGATTTTGTCAATATATATAATAATATATAGGAAAGAATCAATGCAGGATAAGTCTTTTTTTGAAGAATTTCATTGGAATTGAATTATCTGAATAAGTGATGGTGATGGAGCAACACCGTGTGAGAACTGACCCTCCATCTAAGTGCTTTCCACGTTTCTATAACCAATTTTGTGACATGCAGGAGAGAATTGTATATATATTTGTGTGAAACTATTTTATCGTGACTGGCAAATTTTTGTTACTTTTCTTCTAATAATTGCTTTAAATTGATTCGTCGTAACAATAAACCGTTCAGTAAATCAGTTTTTTGGTTCTGGTACAAAACACAAAATTTTCGACCGAAACCGACATCGTAATGACCGATCGTTCCATATTTCTTCACTGAATTTATATATAGAAACATATTTTTATTTATTAACAACAACACACGCGTAAATTTTTGAATTTTTGAATTTTTAAAAATTATGATAAAACCACTGCACCACCACTTCGCGGGTTTGGGATAAATAAATTAATTATAACAATTATCACACTTAACAAACATGAACACACTTTTGTATACTTAAACTATAGTTTTGTAGTAAAAATTTATAAAATTTTAATTTTTATTATATATTTCATTTTGATGTCTTAGCAGTGAATTATAAACATGAAAAGTTAAAAATTATCTGTTTTTTGTGAATTTATGATAGCAATTCAATTTTTTTTTAATATTTATTAATAACAAAATTATTCCACAAAATTTTTACTAAATTTAAGCATATTTTAAACTGGATAAAATGTGTTTGAAATTATTCAAAGATAAAATATTAGATAAAAATATTGAAAATATATAATTTTTCTAAAAAAAAAGGAACTGGACGTTACCCACACAGTTTTTCCTGAATTTAAGCATAGTTCAAGCTGGATAAAATGTGTTTCAAAATTATTCAAAGATAAAATATTAGATAAAAATATTGAAAATATATAATTTTTCTAAAAAAAAAGGAACTGGACGTTACCCACACAGTTTTTCCTGAATTTAAGCATAGTTCAAGCTGGATAAAATGTGTTTCGAAATAATTCAAAGATAAAATATTAGAGAAAAATATTGAACATATATTATGTATCTAAAAAAAAAAGGAAGTGAACGTTACCCACACAGTTTTTCGAATGTCCATAGATTTTCCACTTAATATAATCGTATTTTATTTAGGTCAATTGAAATCTTTGGATTGTCAGGGTAATATATGTCCAACATATATCCGCGCGATATTGTATTCATAATTTATTTCACCAATTATCCAAGTGACAGTGGATTCAAATTTTATATATTTCGTTTATCTATAGATATAATCCTCACTCTTCGTAATTTATTTTAATAATTTTTAAAACAACCAGTAACTTAAATCTATATATTTCCAAGGAATTTTGTAAGACTCCGTTTTGTGGATTTTATTTGCTGTTTTTTCTTCTTGTTTATTACAAAAAATAAATAAATACACAATCGATGAATTTTTGCCATCGTTCAGCATCTTCACATTCCGTGCTCATAGAACTTCTGGTCTATCGGTAAAAACTAAATCAAACTGCGATTTGGCATCATCGTCATAGAAAAATTTATTCTGCTAATACGAGTAATACTTGCCAAAATACATGTACAATCCAAAGATATTTTTATCAAAATCCGTGGATCTGTTCACAAAAAAAATGAATATAAATTCTATGGATATTCTGTGGAATAATATAGCAACGAGAAATACTTCTAAGGAGAATACGTAGAAATTATTATCGGAATTATATGATTAATCAAGGACTACTAAATATAATACGGAAATTTTGCGGACAATCTACGGACAGTGTTACTAGGGTTTTTACATTTATTTCCTAAGCACTATGGGTATTAATAATAGAACAATTTTATAAACGTTCAAGAAGATACACCAACGGACACAAAATAACTTGGAACTTTAATAATAAATTCACTGTAAATCAATGGCTAAAGCTTGAAAACCACCAATATTTTTTTGGTTGCCAAGTATATATTATGAAAAAAAAATTAATTTGGAGTGTCTACTTACTAAATTTCACTGCAGAAAATCGACTTTTAATAATGATCATCTTTTTTTTTTTAATTACACGCAAAAAGTTTTAACGGATTTCCATTTTTGTGTACAGAATTGCAAAATTTCTTTCGTTGAAGATATTTTTAAAATTGATTCACACACAACATAATATGATAATATAACTTTTACAATAGCCATCTTCATTCAACGTGTAATTCTTTTCATTCGAAACATTGCTTCAATTTTGGAAACAGAAAATAGTTGCTGCGAATGGTAAATCTAAGAAAATCTGAAGATTTTTCAGTGGAAATATAATTGCCTATTAAAATTTATCTAATTTAACCATTGATTTTAATGATGAGTGGCACAATATTATGATGATAAAGTTATTTTTTTCGTTGCCCTTTTATAACTTAATTTTAACAGTGAATTTATATCTATTAAAACATGTTGCATATAATATTCGGCTGTTGTTGTTTTAGACTTTTTTCTAAATAATAAGAATGTCCATTCTTAACATTAGTTGCTAAAGTGAGTTGATTGTTATTTATTCGGTATAGCCTTGCTGATCAACCAAAATAAGTCACACTGTATGAAATGTATAGTTATGATTCTGGTGTTTACTGATGGAGATGGACTCAACTGTAAAAAATTGATACTGAAATTTATTTTTATACTATTACTCTCATGAAAAAAATAGTATTTTGAAGCTGTCACACACGCTAGGGATTAATTGCTAATAAATCGGAGAGCGACATGTTTTTGCAGATAATATTTTTATTAATGTAAAATCAATTCATTGCCTACGATATAACGTTAAGAATATCTTACTTTAACTAACTATAAAATTTCGATTATTCATATGAAGTTTTTTTTAAATTATTTTGTTACAGCACGCACATATTGTTCAGATTATTCTGAACGCATTAATAAGTATCAAATGTGTTCGTCTATATGTAGGATCAGGATCAACTTTTAATTTATTATTATACCACAATGCATAAACAGTTTTTGTTGCCGATATGAATAGTAAAAGTTAATTCACTTAAATTACTTCTTATATAATTGATTTTTAACCAAATATATTCAATGAAATGCGACATGAAATTTTGATGGCGCACACACAGAGAGAGTCGTTTGATAAACAATTACACAAAAATAATATTTATGGGATGTCACATGCTGGCTATTATCTATGTTGATTTTGAAAATATTAATATATATTGTAGTAGTAGCGTTTACTAAATACATATATTTAATAATTGATAATTATTTGTATATGCATCGCATCGATCGTTAGATAAATTTTAATTATACAACAATTAAATTCAATGATAAGAATATATTAAATTAAAATGTATTTATATTGTGTTGCCATGAAGTAATTATTATTGAAAATAAATGCGTATAGTAATTTTACTTTAATTTATCGATAATATTTATTGTATACATATTTCATTCACTTTCATTGTACAATATATCTATAAAACATTTTGTTATTTTATGTGTGCCCACAATATGTCCATGTAATTGTTAAATAATGCGGGACAAAAGCATCAAATGTATACACAAAATACAAAAAAAAAAAATGTATCCACGCACCTACCATGACATTGCAATAATACAATAATCAGGTCACTTGTATATGGAAAGACACAATTTTACGCTTGATATTTATGGTATGCCTCTAAAATTATTTTACTATTTACATGGGGCACAAATATTAAGTCTGCTATTTTAATAGGACACATTAAGGATACTGATGTATAGTGTATGTTTAGTGTAACTATATACCATAGAGGCACACTGCACTGCCAAACTTGAATGTAATGAATATATATTATCAATATATGCCCCAACTACTCCTATACCTATACAATATTATTTAAATTCTTATATAAAATCTATGCATTAATTAAAAATTATATAGCACAAAATAATTATATATTCAAAATATATATTTATTTGCGATTTATTCTCATAATCTATACTCGCAATAAATTATATATTTATATGTCGGAATGATTCTTATTACATTTGTTTATAATTATTAATTAATCGATAAATATAATATTGTATATTTGCATATGTTCAATTATATAATTTAAATGATAAAAGCGATTTTTAATTGATTCTATATATATTTTAGAGTAAAAAAAAAACGCAGTTCAATTATAAATTAATTAATTAATTATTCAATTGAGTTTTTTTTTCTATTTTATATTACTAATTTTTAAAAATAACATAAAAGTTAAATTTATAAAATTCATGGTCAGATTTAAATCTCACAGATATATATTTTTATTTAGTTTAATTATTGAAAACTATATATTATTTATATATACATAGAATTACTAAAATTTATATCCTTTTATTCGCCTATTTTATAATCTATTATGACACCATAATTCATCCCAATTTGTATTTAACATATAGTTTAAATTCTTCGCTAATTTCACATTTTACCTTTGCCGCGCGAGCTATATATAATTTACTCAACTGTTAATAAATTCAGTAGTAAACACATGTGTGTGTGTGTGTGTGTGTTTATAGCAAGTCATATACTAATCGCAGTTGATTTTATGGGCATCTACTAAACATTTATTATACAACCAAGTTGGTAAATTACTCTACATGGCAATATATAACAATTCATCAATAATTGTACTGCAATTAAAAAAAGTTAGCGATGTTTTCATATTATTTTTATATGGCTGCGATTAGCCCCATATATGGTGATGTTTGTGTACAACACCATATATTTTCAAAGATATCCGTTTTTATTATATTATCCATAAATGGTCACCCACATGAAAAAAATGTCAGTATTAAAATACCTTTCCATGTAAATAGTGGAAATTGAACCGAGTATATTTAACGATTTATTTACATTAAAACTATTCCTCCATTGCGTTACTGTGAATGTTGAAAAAAAATTAATAGTATATAAAATAGTAATTAAAATACTACACAAAAAATTTAATAAATTAACGATTCCCCATTTCTTTGAAAGGTAATGAAATATGTTAATGAAAAATTTTCATTATTATAATTATTGATATTTTATTTCATAATAATTTAAGTTCATATATCCTTTTATTATTGTGATCAAAAATACATAACATTAACAATATATTTATTTTTACTATTTTTTACAGATATACCAATAATCGTGGGTGCACCTTTAAAAACGGAATCTAACAACATATATATATATTACAATGGTTAACATAAAGGTATATGTCGCTATATTTCTATTTAATTAATTTAATTGCGTGAATGATAATTATATTTTAATATTAATGCATTTTTATTATATTATTTATATAAATATTTGTAGGATAAAGATCCTCCGCCGGCGCAGGAATTAGAAACATTTTTACCATTAGATTCAACAAATGGAACTACAAAGTAAGTTATTTTGTATATTTGATAATATTAAGTTAAACGCGATCCATATATATCATTATTTCATCTTTCACATATATATATTGTAGTAATCCAAAATAATAATAATAATAATTCATTAGAAAATAATTTCTATATGTTGTCTGACAATGTCATCATATTGTAGACCATAGGCGACGTGTCACATTATATGTGTTTGCTAACGAAAGATATAATGTGATCGGAGATAAAAAGAAAATCTCTTTTGTTTGCCATCAAATGAAGTATAGCGATAGTATATTTTAGACAAACCTTCACATTATATTATAACGATTAATTAATTTTTAAAACTTTAACATTTAATTCTGCGAAATTTTTGAACAGTACGCACATATATTTAAGACCCATACTACCCATAGTACACATTAATGTTTATTATATTATATTATTATTTGTGTTACAAAAATATACTATTTATAAATAATTGTTTATAAATTTTTAATTTATATAAAAAATTTTGCTGGATAAACTAAATAGAAAAATGCAATGCAAGGGCATTTAATATTTATTTGTTCACATTTCCGTGCATTTAATTGCATATATGTTCGATTACGAACTTCAGTTATAATTTAAATGTTACAATTTTATATGAATATATTAAATTTAGTGAAAGCAACAAAATTGTGTGATTGATAATGTAATAGAGAGGATAATTGATATATATATATATATATACTTCCACATAAGATTGATATCGCACATTTTACAAGACCTTTTGAACTTATTTAAAATATATTGTTTTTTAAAAATAATAAATGTGATAACGTAGTTTCTATATAAATTCAACATAATAATCTATACATTTGTATTTGAATTTATAAGAATATATATAATTTGTTTATATGTACTTTGACTGGATCATATTCGAATCGAATACTCTATTATAGTATAAAGCATAAGAATTAAAGTTATAGTGTGTGAATACTGTGAATATTAATAAATATATATTTATATATATAGTGATCTTTTATTTAAATTTACCGATCTCTATAAAGAGGTATATAGTTTGTTTACATATTTAAATCATGTCTACTGAAATTGAACTAAATATGAGGTAATTCAAGTAAGCTATTCAATTTAATATTATATATATTGTACTAATTTAATAAAAGAATATATAAAATTATTACTAACAATAGTTTTTTTTTAAATATATATTCTTACAAAAAATACGATACAAAATATGAAAAAAAGGTTGCTGCAATTTGCATCGCATATTAACGTAACAAAAAGTTTGGCGAACAATTTACCATTTGATTACATTCAATGCACGTAATTGACAATTTTTTATGTAAATGAGTTTAGCAAGATTTTGTATACCATACGCTAATAGTAAAGACAGTATCTTTTACTGTTAGTACATCTTAGTACCTGTTCGACATTCTCAAATTACACTGGTGGTGCTATTATATAATAGCAAATAAATTATCAATACTATTCCTTAAAAAAAATGTTGATTAAATTATGATCACAGTTTCAAACATACGCCAATCTCACAATCAGAGTTAGATAAATTCTATAACCGAGTTGTTTGACATATACCAGAAGTTTCCTTGTTCTTCAGAAACCTTGCAATTTTTATGATTTTTCATTTTAGTTTGAGATTAATATATTTTATGAAGTATATAGAAAATCATTGTACAAAGTGAAGTTTTCAATTTCATTGATATAATATATTTTGAAAATCTTGGCAATTTCATTATTTCCACAAACATCTTTTGATCACATTTGTAAAAAAAGTTCTTTACAACATATTATGCTGTCAACAGATTTACCGGAACAGATTGTATAAAATTTGTGAAAATTATCTGTTTCACAAACAATTTCTATATGGGATTGTTGGTACTATAAAGATAATATAACAAGGACGTAGATTATGGAAATACGAAGTACGATTTGATTTCTTCCCAAATAAATTTCTATCAAATATATATAGGTTAAGGTTGTAGATGGGAATAAAATGAACAATTCTTACGAAACTTAATAAAAAATCATCAATTAATTATTATTATTATTATTATTAATGCTTTTATCATCCAAATTTGGTTTGTAAAGATTAATTTGTATGAATAATATGTTTATGAATTTTCAACTAAATTATAATAAACTACTGAATATATATTGTCAAAAATAAAACAATTTGTCGAATCTCTTCAAAATTAATCTATATTAAACCGCTATACTTAACAAATTTGAATTCTATAAGGTCAAAATTTGGTAGGAGTATAAATTAATGATAATAATAATAATAATAATAATAAATTAGATCAAATTTAAATATACGAAATAGTCAAATTATCCAGGCAACCAGCAATGGGTATATTATTTTCTAGGAAGTTCATGAAAATAGTTGATATTATCCCATTCTCAACCTTCATATACCAGTAAATTTGTTAGCAATTGATTCTATATATACAATCGGTTCTATAATGTATTGTACTTGACCTGAATATGATTTTTTGGAAATTCTGCATGAACATTTTTAATATAATTCTAAATCTAAATACGAGATTTGATCAAAATTGAATGAGACATGACCATAACATTTCAGGTTTCCATAATATGATCCCATCACATTCAATTATTAACTTCATAAAAATTGTTCATAGAATTCAATTCTTAACTTATGCACCGAATTGGATTGAAATGATATGCAAAATTGGCAAAATTGCAAGGTTTACGGAAACTAAATATCGATTAGTCATAAATTAATTACAAATTTTGTTTAGGATTATTTTCTGTCTCCATCAATCTTTTGTTTTTCTTGAAAATTCATCAAATAACGTGTTATCTCTGTAAATATATTAATATATATTTATGAATATACTATTTCACATGTCGTAGAGATTCTGTATTCTATTCATAATTTTAATATATACAGAAACGTTTTTTAGGTCAATTTTGTATTCGTTCCGATTTAAAAAATGTATATAGCATTTGTAAAATTATTGCTATCATTAATTTAGTGGGTTTGTGTGTGTAGTGTGTGTTTGTCTATGAGTATTTGGACTTAAGAGATTAGTCTTTTTATTATATTATAGATTAAATACGCCATACATCTTTTATAATTATTTTAATTAAATGGTGCCATATAGTGTCAAGTGTTTCATATTATTTTCATTTATTGAATAATAAATTTATGATAATTGATTTTTTCTCACATAATTTTTATTAATAATTTTAATTTTCTTTTGTAAAAAATAGATACAATAATTATTTGAATCATAGCTATTTCACATTCATTTTCTACAACATTCTCCCATTTCACTATTTCTTTGTTTGCCTAACAGTTAACAATGACATTTTCCTTATTTTTAAATGTTTCCCAACACTTTCAAACATTTACAAACAACTGCATTAAATAACTCCTAGCTCGAGCCCAAGCTCTTTTATTGTTTCATTTCAGTTTTCATTAAATTACATTATTTCAATTATAACATAATTCAAAATTGAATTCATATAACTTACAATTGACCCTTCTATTTCGTTCTATAAATTTCAGATATAAAATACAACCGATAAAAAAAGATTTAGAAAATGGCATGACAGAGTTTGATCCTTTTAAGGAACGTGTGAATGAACATCCGACTACGTAAGTATTAATATAGTGTGTGTATATCATAAATATATACAGATAATAGAATAGCTTTAAAAATGTTAATATTTGTTAATCAATTACAGAGACAATGAAACTCTTACCCATTTGCTTAAGGCCTCCTTAGGTACAGGCATATTAGCAATGCCTATTGCATTTAGTTATTCTGGTTTAATATTCGGAATATTTACAACAATTTTCACAGCATTTATATGTACCCATTGTAGTTATGTACTAGTAAGTATAAATTAATTATATTTTAGTTTTTTTAATAATTCAATCGGTTGATAATACTCTGTATATTACAAACTCGACTGTATGTTGGTTAGATGCTATACATAAGCTCTGCTACCGGATATATATTTCTTGGATAATATGATTTTAGTTAATCTCTCCAACATCGAATTTTTTCTAAATTATGTCAATTGCGTGCGAGTATATTATAAAATCTACCGAATATCCTATGTTTTGCAAAAGCACCAGTGGTCAGACAATAGACAACCGCGATGTTAATTTGTAGACTTTTACTAAACCATCAATTGGATTTATTATTAAAAAGATTAGATTAGATTTAAAAGGATTTATTGCATGAACTTCCAAATAAAATATCCAAATGAATATGTCATAAAAGAAGTATAGAATATGTCAGAAAAACAACCATAGAATGGATTAATAACAAAAAAAAAACCAAACAATGTATTGTTTCCAGTAATAGAAAGTATTCCGGTTATTTTACGAACAGAATAAACAGAGTTAATTTAGTATATAGATTAAGTAATTACATATACTAAATATGTGTTTCTTTCACATTAGATTAAATGTGCTCATACATTATATAAAAGAACAAAACGTACACATATGAATTTTGCTGAAGTAGCTGAGGTTGCGTTTGCAAATGGACCAAAATGGGGTAGAAAATTTGCTAGATTTTCAAGAATATCAATATTACAATGTTTATTTTGGACATATTTTGGTACCTGTTCTGTGTACACCGTAATTGTTGCAACAAATATGCAACAATTGGTTGTACATTATACGGGATCGGAAATTAGTTTACGAATATGCATTGCAAGTTTATTGATACCAATAATTTTATTGTCATGGGTACCGAATTTAAAATATCTTGCACCCGTATCGATGGTAGCCAATGTTTTTATGGGTGTTGGATTAGGTATTACATTTTATTATTTAGTCATGGATTTGCCAACGATTGATAAACGTGAATGGATCGGTACCATTTATACATTACCAGCATTTTTTTCGATAACAATATTTGCAATGGAAGCTATCGGCGTTGTAATGCCATTAGAAAATCAAATGAAAACACCACAACATTTTGTTGGCATATGTGGTGTTTTGAATAAAGGAATGTCGGGCGTAACATTTGTTTATATATTATTAGGATTTTTAGGATATTTACGATACGGTGACGGTGTTAAAGGTAGCATTACTCTTAATTTACCCATCGAAGAAATGTAAGTATATAAAAATTAATTAATGTATAATTAATAATAATAGTTATAAAATTGATCACTGTTAAAGCATCACTTTATTGTGTCTCTTTGGCATATATATATATATATTGGTCTTTTGCTGCCGCTGTCAGTTCGGTTCCTATTGATCAATTGTTGTTGCAGCTATATAGCGTTCAGCATAAATAGTTTAATTTGGTTTTACTATAACTCATATAGTATTCCATATTAATTCCGCACACTAAAATCTTCTTAACAATATATGAATACAGCTGTTGTTTTCAAAAAATTTCCATTATTTAACAATAATGTTATAAAAAATATATAGTTGGTATACTAAAATTTATCACATGCAAATGGCGGTTACATCATCTCCGTACCATACCTATATATTAATTTATATTTTTTTAATTTGAATTAAGCTTTAACTAGATTTATATTATAACTATAGTATTAATTTTACCTATAATATATGTATTAATATTTATAAATTAAGTATATTTTTGAAAAGAAAAAAATTTTATTTTTCAGTCCAGCACAAGTAGTTAAAATTTTAATAGCATTAGCAGTATATTGTACATTTGGATTACAATTTTATGTTTGTGTTGAAATTGCCTGGGATTCAATTAAAGAGAAATTTACGCGTAGGCCAATGCTTGTCAATTATGTTATGAGGTAAATTATTTATAATTTTATATAATTCAAATTCAAATAATTTAATCTATATTTAATATAAATATATACAGAACTGTATTAGTTACTGCTGCTGTACTACTAGCAATTGCTGTACCTACAATATCACCATTTATTGGTTTGATTGGAGCATTTTGTTTTTCAATATTAGGTTTATTAATTCCGGTAAGTTTTATATTAAATTATGCGCAACAATTCACACAATGTGTTCGCTTACATGCAAACATTCACGTGAATTGCAAATGCTCTAAATTCTATTTAACTATAATTATTTCCAAATTAAAAACAAACTTTATAGGTTGCAATTGAAACGGTAACATATTGGAATGAAGGTTTTGGCAAATATAATTGGATTATATGGAAAAATGTTGTTGTATCAATTTTTGGTATATTTGCATTAATATTTGGTTCAAAAAGTGCTATTCAAGAAATTATAGATCTATACTCAAATACAAATCAATCGGAAAACTAATCAACAATTAAATTAAAAAAAAAAAAGGAAATTAAAAATAGGATTAAAAATTATTATTAAACAATTTTAACAGGAAAATTAATTATACAAAAAAAAAAACAAATAGATAGAGCTGTTTAATGAAATTGGCACCCGCCCGCCGTTCATGTCATTTTTGTCCGTTTTATTGATTGTGATATTGCGATGAGGTAATTTTCCGTATATATATTTTTTTACTAAACGTTTCTTCACAAAATCATTATTTATGTGTGTTATAATAATACCGGATATAACATGAACGGCAAAATATTTGATGGCATACAATATATGTCCGACGTATATATATATATTTGAAATTATAATTGCAAATTTTCTATAATGAATATCCCTTTTTTCTTTTATATATAATTTTTTATTCACATTAATAAATGTGAAAAAAAGGCCATTTCTTTGTCTTTAATACTTTTTTTTTAGTATTTATAAACGGAAACTATTATGTAATATAAGAAAGATAAATAATCCTTTATACAATATTGATATAGAAAATAAAATAATAATAAAAATACATAAGAATTTACAATTAGAATTATTTTTTAATCATTACATATTTATTCAAACTATATGTGGTAATAATATTTAATAGCTTTCTAATATATATATATTTATAAATACTATAAAAATTTTTTAATTAAATTAAAACGATTCACATTTATGAATATTTTATATTATAAATATAAAAACTTAACGACAGGCAATATGCAACTATATTATTAATGGTGGTGGTGGCGGCCAATACACACGTTGAGATGCCTTATTTTAATATGCAGATCATTTAAATATTAATTGTATTAATATCACACGACGGCCATCAGATTACTATCATATTTGTATAGATATATATATTAAATAACATATATAATATTAAGACATCAAATAGTAATAAATACTAAGTTTAAGTATAAATAGAGAAATTAAATAAATGCGTATAGTAAATGAACACAATAATAGTTTCACAAAAACAATATCGCGTATATTTTTAATTAAATTATATTGTTTTCTATACATTTTGGACAGTACGACATTATAATTAATAATAACAATAATACTTATATTAAATATTAAAACTAAGTATAGTTAAATAAAATACATATATTTGAATGTAGGTCTCTGAAATAAGGTCGCAAAATTGAAATCGAAAACTCTTTGAATATATAGCGTAAAATTTTATTAATACGTTTTTAATTCATTTTGAAAATGGAAAATATATAAATGCGTTAGAAAAGATATTGGAAGAATTTAATAAAATTTAAATTTAAACGTTTCTGATTTAAATTCAGGTTGTACATATTCTATATATAGTATGCGACTGGTGAGAGTAATACGGCGTGTATAATAATTGAAAACCATGCCACAAATCAATTGTTTTAATAGCAATTTTATTTTGGAAAAAAATTGAACGAAAATGAATTATGAAAAAAAATTACTATTCTCAACGAATTCAATTTTCCGGAAAATCGACTTTTATTAATAATTTATCAATTATGGCAAGATTTCTATATTTGTAAATACATATATAATTATAAATTATAATCTATTTCCAATCTTTCCAATGTCGAACTATACACTCGTTCAAAAGATATGTTTGAATTTCAAAAAAAACTGTACATTCTCTCTGATCATCATTTTCCTGCAAATTCATAATAATTGTTCATATTATATGCAATTTTTAAACATAGTTATAAAAAATGTCAGCAAATATTAAAATTCATAAGCAAATAGATAAGTTCCAAAAATTCTGGCAGCTATAACATCTTATCAGCTTCTATCTTTTGTTCCAAAAATTATTATATGATAATGTCTACGTAATAAATTGTGTAATTAAATATCATTTAGCTGAAACAAAATATATAATATATTTTTTATTAAATATTTATTTAATTTCATACATATTTCCGTTTTGTGATTCCAAGAACTTCATTAATATTATACATTTTTCTTATAGAATTAAATATGAGCGCAAGTGTTAAAAGTGATTAAAGATATCATTTAAAATATAAGAGGATAATAACCATTCTGCAATCAGTAATCAATAATTTATTTTAAATATTTCGAAATAATTGTATTTATACAATTATATATCATTTTTCCATTTGAAATTATAAATATGTTTTATAAAAATTACTAATATTTTCCAATTTCAATATCACATTAAACACCGAAATAAGAATAAAGGATAATTTTATATGAAAAATATTCCATCCATAATTCTAATACTACTTTTTGGATATATAAATATTAATATATGGAAATTAAATTAACGTTGGATAAATTACAGAATAAAATTTGGAAAAGAAATTTCGAAAAAAGTATAAAATTTCGGTCGATCATAATAATTCCTATTTTGTTATTACTTTCCAATTTTTACCATAGTATTTATTTCCATTCTTTTTTCGATTTTCACAATTTCGACGTTATTTCAGATGGGACGTGGACCTATTTACACTGTACACACTCATCTCATAAAATTATATATGTTAAAATATACACATTGACTATATTTATATACAAATGAAGAACTATTAATATATAATTATAATCGCATTTTATAATAATTATTATTTATATATACATAAGTATTTACGGAGAACGTGCTACATGCTAATAGTATTTATGTATTACTACTAAGTTTTCTTGTAAAACAATGGTAAACAAAAATTTACAATATAAGAAATAATTAGGAATATATACAATAAAAAATTATTTAATATAATTAACGCGAACCGATCATGTGAATAAAAGTATTCGTATACCGTACTTTTTGTAGCTCATATCTTTAAACTTATTCGGATATTGTTTTGTAAGATTCTAGGTTTACACGAGATATATTGTAGAAAAATGGTCAGCAAATGTTATGCCTAAAAAATGTTACCGCATGTCGTGACATCAGTATCACCACAATTATTTTATATAGTGAAATTTGATATATACCAGATGCTGTCCAATAATTCTATATATCTTATGTGTAAACTTAGTACCTACAATGGTAAATTAAATCATAAAATATGTCCACATAAATATTTATTATTACTAATTATAACGAACATTATATTCATAAAACATAAATATTTAATTATTATTTTAATTTAAAAATACTATATTAAAATATTTTAGTCAACAAATGTATGGTGGTAATATAGTTCTATAGAATAGATTAAATATTCCAGAGATAGAGAGGGTGTCAATTCTTGAAACACAACCCAACGTCCATTTTACTGTATATGGTTTTTATATATTTATATACAAATCATACGTAAAAAAGGGAATATTACTTGTAGCGTTTTTTTTTTCGTTTTTATAATATAAATAAAATTGTACAATATTTTATATAATAATATTTTACACAAAATTCATGGATAAATAAAATAATTAAATTTTTAAGTAATAAACATTTGAATTTTCTTGTACATATATATTTCTCCAAAAACAAATTACACCAGAACACCAAATTTGTATTTATTATTGTCTTTTCTAAATAAAAAAACTTATAAACTTATATGGTATGGTATAGTAAATTACTATAGGCTGTTTACTAGATGAAACTGGAGTAAACCACTGGGAGGCCAATTATAATTACCCAATCAATCAATCATGGCACTTAACCACAGTTTCTAAAACCAACACAATGTATTTTTTAAACTGATAGTTTGTTAATAATTTTCCTACCATATCGTATTCTCTCAGTTGTCGTTGTTCTTGCAATGCCAGCAAAATATAGTACGAAGCTATACCCAATATTGTCGTCATGATATAAATTGCAAAGTGCCGCCCTGCAATTTCACCCATGAATTTATACACGAATCGATTTTCTGATGAAAGCCAATTTAATTAATTTTATTCCATTCCATCCTAGACCAGATTTTATGAGCTATGGAATAACTATCAATTGCTGCTATTTCTAGTTTTATAACACAGTTCAGTGTAACCTTGATGACGCCAAGAATCTAAAAACAATCCCGTATAGAAAACGAAATTTTATTGCCACCCTCTTTGGTGAAGCATTGGTCGCGCTGCGTTCTTTATGCAAAATTTCAGTGGTTGAGGAAGAACCATTATATTTTAAATTCTTGTATTATATATTATTAGATTCGCATAGGATTTGATGTCATTCACTTTCCGGTTAACCAATGCTATTGCTGCATGGGTAAGAATGGTCTTAACGATTTGTGTGTACAGAGTTTTGCTTACTCTTTATGTAACCGCACTATTTAACATATAACATTTCACTAAAATCACTGCGAATGGTCTAATTGAGAATGATTTCTGGAAAGCTGACCCACAGAACTAACCCATATTAATATATAATTATAAAATGTGATCGCAAGTTGTTGCGAAAGTTGAGTATCGACTTAATACAATAATTTCACCATACTTATAATCCAAAATTTGTTTAATCTCTATAGTTGAACTCTTTAGCATTTAGATTGTGACTTCTACTTGTGTAATTGAATTTATTACCAAACAACCAATTAACTAGGACTATAATCTTTTGTAGATTGTCATTTTATGATCCATGAAAGACAACATTAAGTTTATAAAAATTAATTGTACATTGCGAAATACTTATTAAATCAATTCGTATTCATTTACTAAAATTAATCGATAAATTTAAAAACAAAATAATTACATTAAACAATTATTTTTTAATTGAATTAAATTTATTAATTTTTAACATAAAAAAAAAAAAAAAACACTTAAAAATAAAATATTTTCAAATCTTTTGTGTTAAATTTTATAATTATTTTATTGTTCACAATTTTATTCAAATTTTTGAATGTATTTAATTTGTAATTCTTAATATTAAGAAAAAAAAAATTAATTAATTAAATAAAAAAAAAACAGAGCTACACACCAGAGAGGGCCTATTGGTATTTTTGTTTTTCATTTTTTGTTCACTGCCAATTTACTCGTTAATGTATTAAGAAATACTAAAAGTATCAACATATTCAAATTATATAAAATGTGCTTTTATAGAGTTTAATTAAACATTTCCATATTCAAGTTTAAAGAATGACCCGAAAACTATAGCATCTTTTTCTTAACAATATCGTATATACTTATTTACCATTCACTAACAAAGTAGTGAACAAAATACGAAAATATTTCGCATTGCCATCGAATACACCAATAAACTCTCGAGCAGCAGCACGGTGGGGAAATTTTATATATTTATAATAATCTTTATAATTTTTATTGTCACAAAGTTTATTTAAATTTAGATTACACATAGAAGATTTTTTGTTAACAATACGTACAATATACAAAAAAATATCTTTTATTGCTTGCATGCTTGATTTATGCTATTTTGCGTACAAAATTACTTAACACAAATCTATAATTTTGTAAGCGAATAAATAATTAAATCAAAAGAAATAACTTTAGTTCAGCGCGCTAGTGTTACACAGTATAGCCTAAATCAAATGCACTATAAATTACGTTTCACACACTACATCAAACAGATATTTATTAAATATATTGCTTAGGGACATATTAAACACCATCAAAAAAAGCAGTTTCGAATTTAAATCTAGATCTCAATTTGTATGGGTATATTAGGGGAATGGTTTATTATGAAGTACCTAGGAAATATCAATCATAGTCTGATACTGTTAAAATTGAGTGTATTTTAATAGTAATTTCATAAGAATTGTCATCCGTTGCTTGTCTTATGGTGAACATTTTCTAGCTGTAAAGCTGATACTTTAAACTTATTATTTTGCGATCAAGCAGAATTTTGCGCATTGTTGTTACATGAAAAAACAGTATTTTATTGTAGCATATTGAATTCAACCATTTGTGTTTCCGTATATCTAACTATTCTGTTGAATACATAAAACATATGTCCGCTATATATAATTTAATTATATATATAACAAAAAGATTCTGCTGTAGAAGCAGCAAATAAGTGTGTAATTTTTTCGCATATCGCAGAATTTTATTATAATCTTTCCAAAAATTATATAATCAATAGTATAATATATTAACTTGCATTTTGCTAAATAAAACACATTTTTATTAAATGTAAAATTTGACTAACTAAAAAACGGTTTCGATATTTTAATATCCTAACAATTTAAAAAAAAAATGAATTTTCTAATATATACACATTGGTTTATTTTTATTGTCGTCTTTGTGTTAATTGTGTAATTACAAATGCATGCAAAACTATAGAAATAATATATTATTTATAGTTATATAAATGTTATGTATATATAAGACTGAAAATTGGTACGGAAGATCTATAATCAATCAACCCGTAGTTAATTTCAAATGATATAGTTAAACACGTGACACACAAAAGCAAAAGCAACAAAAACACTATGATAAAATGGACGCAATATTATATTAATGTTATGCTACATTTATATACGATGGAGCGAAATGTTAACATTTGTCTATCGGACACCGTCTGTCACACACCATTTGGTCATGTCTAAAAAATAATATTATCGATACCAATGCAATGCCGCGATGACTCGCAGCAGTATTAACACATTGTTGACCATCCAATTTACTCTATTCTATATCGCCCTGGGTTTCATAAATTGAAATAGATAATGCAAGTGCAACGATGAATTAACTCGTCACCGGTCAACAACGTTCACGGTCACGAAATTACGAGCACTTGGAAGTTTTATCTTCTAAACTATAAATTGTCGCCACAAACTCATACAATTATTGAATATATTTTACGTTGGCCTTCGTAATAATGTTGATTAATTCTTTACCGAGATTTTACAAGAAATTTGATGACATATGTAGCGATGCTGTGTGCAACTGCCTAATATAAACAATTTCTCGCTCCCTTCTCGTGTAAACGTGTAGCATATTTATGGTGTGCAATTAACTGTAAATTAATTTCAACGTTTCACTTTGTACGCTGCAAATTTTTTAACTGCGCTCCAGAGGTATAAATGTATTGTAACAATTTTAATTTATATTAAACTATAATATTGTAAAAATAATTAAGCTTAAAAACTATAGCAAAAAATAAAAAAAGACATTTTTTGAACATTTAGAATTTTCAAATACATTCACATAATAATATAATTTAATTTTTCTGTTACATAATTTTATATGAAATGAAACATTAAAAAACGACTAATTATTATTAAGGAAAAAAAACCTTTTTTCATAAATATATAATACAGTTAATATTTTATAATTACAATAATAAATATAATTAATAAAAATTATTCAAATATATATTATTTTTATTTTTTTTTTCTCTTTTTTGCTACTGATGGATTTATTTTAAAATAGAATTTGCAAAATATATAGAATTTATATGTAAAAAAAAAAAATTGAATAAACGGTGTCTTTCGTATAATTTTAATATAAATAATTAATTAATTACTGTCTTATCATATTTTTTTTAATTAATTTGGATACGTCATTTATTTAATTTATATTTAATGTTTTTTTTCCAATATTTTCATAAATTAAATTACAATAAATAGATGTCTTTTAAACGTGTTGATTTAATTGTTTATTTTTTATGGATTTACGAACTCAAATTCGGGATATTATAATTACCTTTTTTTAGTTAATAAATTAATTTAATTATTGTTTTATATATAATTTATTGAAAGTATATTTTTGAAGGAAATGGAATTCGGAGCAAAAATAATAAAATAAATAAACATGGGCGGCTAATAATTATTTATTTAGAAAAAACGATTATTTATTAAAATTGTTATAAATTCGAGCTCGTAAATACGTAAATCGCATGCATTAGAAATTTATAATAGTATTTTATTATTTTTATGATTTTTATGATTTTAATAACAATACAAGAAATACAAGTATTTTTACACTTAAATAACTCTTGTAACGTCTTTTCCTTTTCATTTTAATATATGACAATAATATATATTTTTTAATATTTTAATTATGATTATGATTATATTTATGGTAATAATAATATTAATAATATTAATTAATTAATAGTAATAATAATAAAAGTCCTCATTTACTAAAATATGCACTTTTCTTTATATTTTTTTTAAATTTAAATGTTTTTCATTTTTATTTCCGTTGTCTTATCCATGCTTTGGAGATGCTGTCATACCTTAAATTATAATTATTAAATACATTAAATTAAATGAAATTATTTTTATATTAAAAAAGAAATGACAAATACAAATATATGACTTTGCTGATAATATAAATGAACACTCTGTACTAAAATATTCTAGGGCATTAAAAAGATAATAACTAGCCGTTTAAATAAATAATAATAAACTAACAAATATAAATTAGGATGTGTGAAAGACAAAACAGATGATTTTCCAAACGCATAATTTATTATTTGATTCTGTAACGATGTCAAAAAAAATGTCTTGTGTTCAGAAATATAAGGCCAATACTCAATAGATCAATTATACCATATATTATCATAATGATTATAATAAAACTATTAGAAATAAATAAAAATAAAATTACCTGGAGTATAAGTTGCCTGTTCTGATGTATTAAGTGATGTTGCCTCAGTAGGCACTGCATTAAATGGATTTGTTGGATTTTGTGGTGCTGGCATTGCATATACGGGCATACCGGCTCCAGATGCTTGTCCAGCAGTTGGCTGTGATGTAATTGGATGAGAACCAATTTTAACATCTTCCAAATCGTTGTTGAAATCCTCCTAAAAATCAAAAAAACAAAAATTATTATAATAATAATATTAATAATAATAATAATAATGAAAGATGTATTATATTTATATAATTCAAAACATCATTATTATACAATGAATGAAACCTATGTTGTATTATTTAATTGTATTTTCATTTGATATAAATTAATCATATTTATGTATTCAAATAGTTTGTTGTTTAAGTCAAAATAAATTTATTAACCACTTCAAACTCTTATTGACTCACCTATGCGTCTCCAAATGGATAAGGTATTAATGCACACGGACTCATCGGTGATTCATATCAGATAAAATAATGAAATAGGACTTTTCTTTAGAAATAGTCCGATGAGATTAATACTATTACACACACTATTTACGATTTTATTATTATATATATTATTTAATTGTGTAGATTAATGCCTCATATACAAAACATATTATTCAAGGCTTTATTATTTACGATAATAATTGTCGCGATTACTTCCCATATAAAATATAAATATTAGTAAATTATATTATAATAATTATCTTAATAAAATATAAATAATCCCAATTATTTGTTATATCCTCTAGATTCACAATATACATAATACATAACATATACACAAATAAATTAATATAAGTTTTATTCCGTTCACATTGTATGCATAAGAATTACATGGAAAATCTGTCATAATTGTTTCCTTATATGCATATTTTCAATGTGTAAAGTATTGTGAAGTGTGAACCACTTCATTGAATTCCATGTATTTAACTTTTCTATTTCTATGTACTATATAAATTGTGAACACCCTATGCTTACTGTTATTATTGTAAACATTATTTCATATACATAATACAATACATATAAATATTTACATAAAATATAAAAACAATTGGAATAATTAAAAATTACATGCATTTAAACTCCTAAAAGTCCAAAAATTAAATTTAAAAAACTTATCTTCACCGTAACGTTGTAATATACCCCACCATTAAAAAATATACATAAAAAATAAACAATATCACAAAAATGAAAAGCAATAACTTACTGTAGGATGTGGTTGTGGCGTTGCAACAGGAACACTTTGTGCAGTTGAACTTGTATTTCCATCATTTCTCTAACAACCAAAAAAAAAGGTTTCATAATGTGGTGAAATAAAAAATAAAAATAAAATAAAATAGAAAAATGCAAACTAACAAATTATGATTTTAAAAATTAAAAATTAAAATAATTATAAAATGTAAAACAATTAAAAGCATTGTGAAAAGTATGAGAAATATTGTTACAGGCGAGCAAAGCAAATTATTTAAAGATCAATAAACATTCACAGTTTTTCTTTTATCACGTATTTAAAACACAGAATGATTAAACTATTAATTGATTTTAATATATAATTAATTATACATGCCATTCAATTCGGAGGATTGCCATTCCCGGTACTGACGTACGAAATTTTTTTTAGTATTTTTCAAACTGAATATTACTTTGTTCAAAGAATAACAATGTCTCCACACACACACACAACGTTATGCGAGATCCACTCATAAGAATAATTGAATTAATAAATTATCTATCGAAATATGAATGCCAACCGTTTGCTAAATTGTTTTATATGAGTAATTTAACAACTTGACTGCAATGTTAGATAGTTGTACCGTAAAACGTGACAACTATTGCATTTAAATGACTTGATGTATGTCTAGGTAAACAACCCCTATAGTCAACCCGTTAATAGGACGTACCATAGGGATGATACGGATAAAGTATTTTATTCATATGGATATTAAATGATTTTAAGCAAATTAATTAAATTTAAGCAATTGTATATATGCATCAATGACCAACAACAACAAAAAAATAAATAAATAAAAAACCAAACTATAAGCGATGGAAACATCGATATTTGACTTACCTTCTCTTACAATTAATTAATTAATTAATCAACTATAAGATACATTTTTACAATTTCTTTAAAACTTATTCTCAAATATATAAATAAATTAAATAAAGAATAAAACAATTAAAATTAAAATTATACATAACAAGAACAACAACAAGAATAATAACAAATAAATATAACCAACCCATCAACGACCACTGCTATATTACCTTTTATATAAATGACCATAAATTAAAATTAATATTATTGAAGAAATATACAAAAAAGTAGTTATTGAATATACTATACCATATAGATGTATAGTATATATTGGGTTTAGTTAATATACCATAGGAATTATAAAATAAATTATTATTATTAAAAACAAGAAACATAAAAAAAAATTTACATATAAGCAATTTTAAAATTAGACAATAAATATCACACCCTTCACCCCCATCCATTATAAAATATTCTAATAAATACAGATTTCAATTTATATCTAACAAAAATAACACAACAAAAGAAAAAACTTACATCTAGATGATGATAATCTCTAGAATCATGATCATGTGGTGCTGGTTTATATTTACCACAGCAAAAGTTGCAACAACAGCAACAACAACAACAACAGTAGCAACCCGAAATAATTCCACAGATGATGAAACATGCCTGCAAAAAATAATTTCATTTAAAATATATGTATCTATAAGTGCAGAAAAGAATTAAAATACTGATATTTTCATCAAAAATTAATAAGTAATAGATACACTAACCTTGCAGGCTGGAGATGTCACTACAAAGTAAGCATTAACATTTTCTTCACCAAATTGTTCGGCAATATAAAGGCCAAGGGATCCATAATTATCATAAATATTTCTTTTTGTTTGATCACTCAATATGGAATGTGCCCGATTGACTTCCTTAAACTAAAAAGAAAAATAATAAATATATAACATTTGTTTGTATTTTAGATGTAATCTAATGATTCACAAATACGAGCAAAAATGCATGTAATACAATGTTTCCAACGAATGTTATCAATTGGAAAATTGTTTAATTCTCACACATAGTAAGAGTAGTTTACAATAACCTGACAACTAAAACCTTGGTAATCTAAGTAATTAACTGATTAGTAGTTATTCGTGCGGGGGACTAGGGACTCAATTTTCTTTAAGCATACTGACATCCGTCAACACAAAATTTGGGTTATACTGTTTAAGAATTAATAAAAAAAAAGAAAAAAAACCAAAACATGTAGGTGCATTTAATTTTTAATTCTCTGCCAAATACTTATACAAGTAAAGCGTTTATCAATTTTAAAAAATATATAAATCAGGTCTAGTCTATTAAATGTGTAATAAATATCATAAGTTCTTTCATTTATATAACATTTTTAGGTTTTATTATTTAAATACAAATTTGATAATTTTACATAAATGTTAGAACATATGTTTATTTATTAAGTATTTTAATAGATACATTCAATTCATATACAATACATTTATTAATTAATTGTTGGCTTATTACTTTTACGTATAATACATAGAAAAAAAAACATTTAGATAAGATAAATTGTACCTGTTGTACCACAAAAGTAATGTTATGTGATATAAAGAAAAGTGTATAGTTATACGTGACGCCGATAAAATAAAATGGTATAACAAAGTGAAAAACTACACGCAATTAAAAAATAACATATAAAAGCAAATTTTTTTTGTTATAAACTGCTTCAACTATATCCTTTGAGTAGAGAATAACTGGCAAAACAAACGTCTTCATACTTATCAGAAACCATTGAGATCAATCCAAATTTTACAACAATGCACCGAAAAGTGGTGCGAGAGTTATCTTAGCGAACTTAGTTGGATACATCAAAGTTGCTTTACAATAACCTATGGTACATATAACTATAAATTATCAGAAACGGTTCACAATAATAATATCATAATGAATTTTTATTACTTATTAATTATTATTATTATGCACCTGTGTAAAAGATTAAATAAAAATTTATTTTGAATTCCAACTGCAAGCAACTGTTATAAAAACTACTATTATATGTTATTTATACACTTATTGTGTGTAGTTAAAATTAACACTTATTGTTGTTAGGCATTTTTATTATAATACAAATGTTATCTGTTGTTCTGTCATAGAAAATACACTCTTAGTATACTCAAAAAAAAAAATAAATAAAATAATAAATACATAAATAATAATGATATCTAAAATCCATTCGCATACACATACATTATTTTGGTCAGATAATTACATATAATGAATATTTTTGCTAATTACGATTTTTATTTTCTTAAAATTTAGTATTTGCGTTTGTCTTTTCAGAACAAAAAAAAAATGTTTAACTTTAGGAGCTCGTTTAACAATAACATTAATATCCCCCATTAACGTCATGAATAAAAGGGTGTGCATTGAATTTATTATGTTAAAGAAATCAATTTTTATACCATAGTCTTTATTTGTCGGTATAACAGATAACTTTTCAACATTATAAAATCATCACTTTAAATTTAATATTGCCATTATTTCCAATTCAGAAGATAATTATTGTCTACAACAATATGCCAGTATTGTACTCTTTGTTTTCTAATTGAATGAAAAATAATGTCCATTACCTTTGTGCATTCAATTGTTTCACTGGTAAGTGTTCAATTAAAGTAAAAATGAATTACGTACGTACATAACAATTGGAACAAGTTTTGGCAAAGTCGTATTGTGCTGTGGAACTAAAAAAAGACAATAATGCGACATTAGATTAATAGTAGCTTTTTATTTGTGAACACAACTTCTCTTAGGAATCAGACCTTGTGGTCTTATTTCGAAAATAAAATACAGTCTACTGTAAATAATAAAAATTACACAATTAATAATTGATAGTATAAAAATTAAAATAATAATAAATTACTTACTTTATCAGATGCATCTGGATTATCTGGATTTTTATCAGGATGATATTTAAGAGCAAGTTTTCTATATGTCTTTTTAATCTCATCGGCTGTTGCAGTTTTTGGTAAACCTAAAGTTTGGTATAATGTATCACCCGCAGTGCTAAAGTAAAAATTAAAGATTAAAATACAATTACCCAGAAAGTATTTATAACGTTAAGTATTCATTAATTGCTTTTAGATATGAAACAGGGTGCCCTTAACCAATTTAAAAGATTAAATAGAAACAAAATAATCGAACCACACCCAAAAAAATAGTTTTTATTTATTTTTTTGTGGTAAGTCGGAGATTAATATTGATCAGTGGAAAAACAAAACATGATACCATTCAATAAAACGCAACAAGTTATACATTAATGCATAGTCAAACAGAAGGTAACAAATAAAAATATTATAAGTCAAAAAGTGATTTAGTAAACAATACTATTCACTGGTTTGTGAGGCAATGAAAATTTTTTAACTTCTTTATGTAATGTGAATACCATTATCACACCTACATTAAATTTTATTTGTAATTTAAAAATATATTAATGGATTTTATGGTCTTATTTGACGCTTACACTTACATCCTTGCACATCATTGCAACTGATATATATATATATATAACAAATGACGTAAAGTATTAACAAAATTGGTATTGTTAGATATTTTATATAATTTATAAATAATAACGCGACGATATATAAAATCCTTTTAAAAATTAATTTGATAATTATTCTTTGATTACTATTATATCAACTGATTCTGATATAAACCGAACATATTTAAATAATGACGATGACTTATTAAAAATGATGACATGATGACTAACAATACAGGTACCACTATCAATGGACGGAGCGACAACGGCATATGTTTACGAAATGAATTAATTTCTTTTTCCTACATTGCAATATTGGATCGTTTAATCCAGGATTATGAAATATTAAAATGTACATATTGAAAGAAAAAAAAAGGAAAAACCAAATAAAAATGGTGCGCGAAGATCTGCGCTGAAAGAAAATTTAAAAAAAAAAAATAAGAAAAAAAAAACGAGTAATTTTGTAACTAAAAAATTTTAACGAAAAAAGAAAAATAGCAATAATGTTATTTATTAATTTCTTGGAATCATTATTTTATAAGAGTCTAAAACGTAATAAATTTTATCAGTTTAAATAATACTATAAAAGGTACTTACGATAGTTTTCTTTTATTATCCATGCTGTTCCTTTCTTTTGGATTTTGAAAATTTTCACGTTTTTATAAGAAAAAGAAAAATCAATACACAAAATTGAACTATGTAATAAGTAAAAAAAAAGCAATTTTTTCCTTCTAAGAATGAATAATTACAATTCAATACAGTTGCACTCGAAATTCAATAATTATAAATAAATCTTATATTTTATAAGAGTTCAAATGAAATTTACATAAATTTTTTTCACAAATAAATATTTTTAATTAAAGAAAATACATTTTTCGGTGTCAGCACAAACTGCAGAGCCAAAAAAACCAAACGAACACAAAATTTTCGTTGCTTTTTATTTTTTCTTCAAACTGACAAATGACAAACCAATACTGCACTCACTACACTCACTTCACTGACATTTCACTGAATCGATGTATGTTCACTGCAACTCCGCAAAACAAAAATGAGCGGCTTAGCAATCATACCAATGTCAAATATTGAAGTTTCGAAATGTATTTTTACTGTATCGGCCCAGCTTCGCTTTGTGGTATATATTGGACAAGAACCTTCAAAAAACTATTACTAAACTGCAAGTTTGACTCAACAATTTAATAATGATTTTTTATTTAGTTTTTAATAAAAAAATGGAAAAAATTGTTACATCGTGCTATATATTTAAATAGTAAAGTTTAAAAAATTGTTCAATTGTTTTTATTATAATATAAATATTAAAAGAATTAAATAAAATTGAAAAATTGATAAAAATCGGTAAATTTTCAGTTGAATATCCGCTTTCTTTTTTAGATTTTATTCATAGTTATATTTTCAGCAAATAAAGTAATGTAAAAGAAATTTTTATTAATTTTTTTTTATAATTTATCATAAATAATTATAAAAATTACCATTTCAAATGATGATTATGATACATTTCTGAATGATTTTGCGGTTTCCAACTGAGAAGGAATATTATTCATCTTAAGATTGTGTTTTTAAAAGATGTCTCATGTAACATAACCTCTAAAAAAAAAAAAGGTAAAAATGTATAAAAACATATTAAATTAATTAAAAATAAAATTTAATTGATATTTTAGTTAAATAAAGGATTCAGCTGCAGCCAATGATTATTTTAGTAGTGGATTTGGTGTTCGAGGTAAAGAAAACCGAAAATAATTTGTGCCTATTAGTATCGTAACCAGTTTCAAAATTTTGATAATGTATTCAATATATACGTAATTTGGAAGAAATTGATGCAATGAAGCATTAAAAATTATGCCAGTACCGAAACAAAATTGAGAATATTTTTCTTTTTGCATTTTTCAACAAAATTTTTTATCATAGTTAAATGGTGTCGGATTAATAAACAATAATATACAAAAATTCCAAGATGCAGACGTAGAACTTATTAGATAGACAATTTGTAGATATGGATGATAAAAAATGTCTATATTTAAAGACTATTCATTATGTTTTTCAAGATTGTTGAAGTGCTACTTGCTACATTAAAAGTGCGTTTGTCATCGATAGAAGAATGGTAATCTGATTCAGCCAAATCTGTAGATATATGAGCTTGGATTAACACTACAAAATCCACCGATTTTAATATATTTTTAACTGGATTTTTCTGTATGTGATGATGCATTATATTGAAGGAGAAGTTGTCGGTAGCGATCCGTATTTTAAGTAAATAATACACAATGTCTCTTTGATCAAATACAGAGCATGCCTTTTTATCTATTTTTTGCTTTTTGAACTTTCTTTATCTTTCACATCACATTCAATTTGTTTAAATCAGTTTTTAAACGGTTTTTTTGTGTTTGCTATTTTTGATTATAATCATTTCTTTATTGGCTCGAAATCCAATATTCTCAATTATATGATGCACTTTTACAGTTTTATAGCAAATTGCTATATTAAATTGAAAAATATGTTCAGAATCCTTTAATTTGGGAAATTACTAATATCTTTTAAAATAATTGTATTAAATATATCATTTTACTTATATTTCCTTTTTAACTAATAATCCGGCTTTTCTTTCGCTTTTAAATAGATTAAGGAATGTTCTGGTATCTGATCACCAATTACAGAAATTAACGTGTAAAATCAATGGAATATTATGAGGATTGAATGGATCGGATTAGAGGTAATTTATTTTTTATAATAATATGTAGCTTATTAATTAATAATAATAATTTATTTATAATATTATAGCTGAAGAATATATATGGTAATGCTACTTCAAGCAGAGATCAGAGTTATTAACATGGTCATGAATTGGATTAATAACCAATTGTGTCAATTAATGATCAGGTTAGTGTTGAAGCATAAATTAAAATTACATCTATCCGTACCATAATAGAACACAAAACAATTAGACTGCTTAGACATTTCGAAATATTCATTACGTATGTAATATTATGTTAAAATATTTAGTTGCACAATTGATAAAGATGCGCCAGGTATTAATCTTAAAGAAAATTGTTAATAAATACCTGTATAATGCTATTTCGAGAAGCTTTATAAAAAATTTCATCGAAATTGGTCAAGAAATGTTGCTGATATTCCCTTTAACAAAAATGCATAGCATTATGTATACATATTCCCATCCATGCATACAATACACACAACTACATAAACAGACCAAAAACTTTGAAAAATAACCAAAATATATGATTTTTTCAGAATAGTTATTAGGCAATCATAACCATATGATAGTGAAAATATTGTTTAATTTTTATTTATTACATTATTTTACATTAGTTCAATGCAAATTATAGCTTCAATGCTATTAACAACAAAATTAACATATACTACACATATGATGCAATCACATCAATAACATAAATATAGATGCTGGTGTACCAAAATATAAATTGGATTTATTACGTCCGATATACTATTGGTGATGATTATTAAATATACTACAGGACCACAACCAATGGAAGCTTATGTATAGCATTTTTTGCAGTTATTTGTGATGGACAACTACAACAAAAATCTATGCCACACGATAACACAAAATCAAGAACATACTGGTAATATCAAATTTTTTAAAAAAAAATTCTCTTTAATTAATATAATATTAAAATAATCTCAATTTTTTTTCTATATTTGCAGATGATTTAAAAAAAAAGTATATTGACACAACACATAATTCGATTATTAAATTGTGGAAAACTTATGTTACTTTTAGCATCATAGTATTATTAACTGATTTATTAACAACTCTCCATTCTATCAAATTGATGATATAACAAATGATATTTTAATAAATATATATATAAAATAAGTATTAGCTTTATGTATGAATTAAATTTTAAATGTAATTGTATATTGTAACTATCACAAATTAATATTATAGTCGTATTAGAAATTATATTATACATTAAAAATGAATATGAAATTAGCTAAATTAAAATTTCTACCAAGATTTCAATGTTAAAAAATAGCTTCATTTTATTATAATTGAATTTAATTTCATGATCATAAAGTTTAACAATTACAATTACAAGTAACTCTTATTATATAAGATAAATAACAAACAAACCCTTGATTATACAGTAAAACTCATTAAATTGATTTACAATTTGCATTTTAAACTAATTATTTAAATGAATGTTTTTTATTGAATTTAAATTAAAAAATTAGAATTCGTTCAATTTAAAATATTAAAATAAATTTGTTAAAAGTACATATAGTTATTTAAAATTCATTTAAAGTATCGTAATTATTAAGATATCATCATAAATATTTAGTTAATTCATTTATGTTTACTGAATATATGTTAAAAGAGTTAAAATTAATAATAGAAGTAAGATATTTATATATAATTATAAGTAAAAATTAATTATTTATGTGTATACTGTAAAAATAATTCGATATTAATTGACTATAATGCTCAGTACAATTTGATAGGACATAAAGAAAATTATTGCAAGAAATTAAACACCTGCATAATCCTATTTCGAGAAATTGGTCAAGAAATGATGTTGATATTTCCTTTAACAGGAATGCATTACGTATACATACAATACACATAACTACATAAACAGACCAAAAACTTTGAAAAATAACTAAAATATACGACTTTTTCAGAATAGTTATTAATTATATAGTTATCATAACCATATGATAGTGAAAATATTATTTAATTTTTATTTATTTAAACAATTATTGGTAATAGAATACAAAGTCTTCTATCATTAGACAAAAAAATATAATAAAAATGATGATATACCGTACGTACCGTAAAGACTACAAAGAGTATGTCTTTATTATTACCAATATTAAAACACACAAAATATATGATGTGTACAACAACACAAGTCAACTCAATAACAATCCATTGCTTTATTATTTATTATTATTTATATATATATTAATTATATATTACAACTTTGTTATTGTATTATCGTCCGCCGACAATACATAAAAATTAAACAATATTTTCACTATCATGTGGTTATGATTGCCTAATAACAATTCTAAAAAAATCGTATATTTTGGTTATGTTTCGAAATTTTTGGCCTGTTTATATGTAGTTGTGTGTTTTGTATTTAAGGGTCAGTATGCGTATACGTAATGCTATGCATTTCTGTTAAAGGAAATATCTGCATCATTTATTGAACAATTCCGATATAATTTTGTATAAAAAGGTTCTCGAAATAGCATTATATAGGTATTTATCAACAATTTTCTTTAAAATTAATAGCTAGGGAATCATTATTAATTGTACGACTGAATGATCGCTTGGCTAATTTCGTACCAATTTAGATTGACATTATATTCAGGTGTTGCCTTATTAACAAGTAACAAGTAAAAATACAAACAACTTACTTTACTAATAAAAACAAACATTTTCCTTTACAATGGATTGCAGAAAAATATACATCCGAAAAAACGTTAAACGACCATCAGTGTTTTGAAGAGCCATTGAAGATTAATATAAAATAATATAAATAATAAATATAAAATAATGTAAATATATGGTAATTATCACTAATTGTGATCTTTATTTTAATGTAATAATAATTTATAAACATAGTAATTAAATGTAATTAATTTAATGTAAAAAAAAAAAATATTTGTCTAATAATTTTATAAAGTTCATCAATAGTTCCGCAACCTTTAACTTCCGTCCATTGAAATCTGAAAAGAGAAAAAGAAAACAACAAAAAAAAAATGTTAAGTACAAAATAAAAATATAAATAAAATAAAATTAATATTTCATATACGAAATTCTACACTTACACAATATAAAATAAGAAAAAAAAAAAAAATGAGTCTCTAATAAGTGTCCTGTAAATAAAAAAAAGAATAAAAAATCGATCAACTTTAATGTGGTACCCTATTCGAAATAAATATTTTTAAAATTTTTGTACCTTATATATCCTAAACGACATACTCATTACAATAACAAGCATAGTGTATGCGAGAGAGTTGCTGGGTGTGTATAGTAATATGTAATATGGGTGGTGTAGGTTCGATTTCTCGACGAAACCGAAAAAAAAATTTTCGTAAAAAAAAATAAATTTTAATTTTCGAGAAATTTCAACGAATTCTTGTTGTGTTTTTTTTTTTTTTACCACTTTTCCACATTTTTTGTTTTGCCATTTTGACCGACTTAGAGGCGGAATTTTCGAGTTATCTCAACGGATTCGTGTTCGGACGATGACCCCGCGTCGTTTGAGCCTATTTCCAGCCATATTTTTTTGGACCCCCAAAAGTGTGGGTTATAACCTTATGCCGAAAAAAATTTTTTGCCCGTAGGACCTTCAGATTTTCAGGGATTGTAGAGCTCGGAAAAAAAACAGGATCTGTCGACCCCTTTGCCGGATTTCCCTCCGGGGGCGGAGCTATGGACCTTCGAAAGTACCAAATGGGTCACTTTTGGACCCCTATAACTCCGGAAATACGCAATATTTCGGGACGAGCTTCTCACCAGTGATAGTCCTCCTCAAGGGCTACAAATTATAATATGGGGGTGACTTTCTATCTATAAGGGTTTTCCAACTAGGGCTGCCCAAAGATCGGAAAAACGTTTGCAGACCAATATTCCGAGTACTGGAAAGTCAGGAAATATTGGACTTTCCAAAAATCTAATGATGCAGAAATGTAAATGAAAGTCCAAAGTTTATCCTCAGATTTTTTTGGAATTTTCCAGTGGAAAATGTGGATTTTCCAGGAACATCGAAAAACATAGATTTTTTCATGTTTTCAAATGGGAATTTCCCGGCTTTCCCAATGGAATTTTCCAATGCCCTATTTATCACAGATAGTAGACTATATGCCACGTATTTTAAGCCCCACCACAACTCCTCAAGTCAAATGGTTTTCCCACAGTGGCTGCCCAAAGTTAGGCTTACACGAAAATTTCAAAATTTTAAATCGGTCATAAGTCGACCAATAGATTTTTCACGGAAAAAGTCCAGAAGCTTTGTTGTGCGCCCTAAGATCCTCTACAAGTTGGCTGTAACAAAAATTGGCTAACACATAAATTTTTTTCGAAACCATCCAAAACCTGGTTTTCAGAAATTCCGGGAAATTTCTCCAGCCCAAAGTTGATGACTTACAGATTTCTTATAGCCATAAATGGATTTAGATGGTAAATGTACTGAGGGAGTGGTACTGAAAATGTTTTCTAACTATTACAGTTTTCCCGGAATTTCCCGATCAAAATTAAAATTTTCCGGATTTTCCCGAAAATTTCCAGATGTCTTAATTAGAATATTAGGAACAATTATTACCACTAGAGGACCCGAATCTATTTACGCGTTTTCCCGGAATTTTCACATAACGGTTTCATACTCATGGTGAAAAACCCAAGTTTTTTTTTTACAAAAAGATAGGTCCTTCAATTACCTATCATTTAATATGTATCACAACATCCTACCACTTCAAACAGCTGAGCTATGATTTTTCCCGTGTCCCAAATATATAATATTTTTTTACACTAATTTACCTTTAAAATTTTGTTTTAAGTAATTTCGGTTATCCTTAAATTTCCCAATTTCCATTTTTTTATATTAATTGTGTATGTGTGTGTGTGTTTTTCTATCTGCAAAAGAAAATTTTTAATGTTACAGTAATATATAATAATAATTTTCATATAACTTGTATCAAAAATAAATTTTTATATGAAAACAACAAATACAAGTCATTTTTTATTTATTTTTTCTTTTCCATTTAAAATAATGTTATACAAATAAACCCACCCAAGCATACAATACACACATAAACATATAGATAAGTAAAAGAAACATTACAAATGTAAATATTAAAAAATTATTCTATATAAATGTCATATTAAGTTGTTGTCTTTGCTATATCAAAATTTTTGGTTTTATATATTAAAAACAATTGTTTTTAAGTCGAAAAATATGCAATGCAAAATCAAAATGAAATATATTTTTTTACTTTGAAAATGAATTCCATGTGTTCTATGTTCTGACTTTATCTCGAGAATTCGTTTATGCAATTCCATTTTCAATAATACTTAATTGATTTCGTTAGTATAATTATGGACACACTGATTTTAGCTGAATATTTTACTTATCAAATTTATGTATTGATTTAATGGTACAGTGGTCAAAGTCCATTTCATCGAATCCAGAGGGTGCGAGTTTAACTCGTATTGAAAATTACTCCAGTGAATTACCATTAATTCGTTTATGAAATCAAAAAGAGAATCTTTGAAAATATGGTGTTGAACGCCATTCTGAGATTAACAATATATCCGTATATTGAAGTAATCATGTCAATGGTTACGAATTCTTGTATACGGTCTGCAATACTGATTGAAAAAAGAAACTGAAAATACTGCTGCCTGCAGATAGGAATTCTTAAAAAATGGTTTGCAATACTGATTGCTAAGCTCTTAAATAGAATATGCTCACTTTCAGAATTTCTCTATGTTATATTTGAGAACTTAGCAATCAATGTTTCAGACCATGGTTTTTTAAGAATTTGCATCAGAAGAGAATAATCAACATTTAATTTAACTAAAACCAACAACTCGTGAAATTTGCAATAAAATATAATTAAATTAGAATGTTAACGTAATTTATAATAACAAAGTACGTATGTATTAAGTACAACTACATTTTTATGTTAATATTTATTTATGCATTGATAAATTATTTACTAAACTAATTAATTGTAAAAATCCTGCACGCTTAAGAATTAAAATAAAAAATAATCAATTAAATATATCCTAAATTATTTGCTTCATGTGCTATTGTCATAACAACATCATATATTTCTTCAGCTGTTGGAATTATTTGCTCCGCTGGTAATTCGAAACCGCTCGAATATCTATTGCTGCCCGGCCTTAATTCAAATGTATATGATAACGGTATCGATAAATTACCATAAACCCAATCCAAAAAATTTGGTTAGTGTATATTTATATATTTCAATCACATTATTATATAAATATTATGCCATTGGCTACAATTAGAGTCCGAATTCATTTTTTTTTGTATTCACAATGTTCTTTTCTCATTTCACAATGAAATGAGGAATTATGGGGCGAATCGTAATATTAATACTATGTATTATACAATATATATATGAATATGTATGTAATATTACAATTTCAAACTCTTTTCTTCTATTTATCAGTAAATTACAAGTTAAAAGAGATAACCAGTTATTTGATCATTAAGCATTTTACAATATAAATTACAATAAACATGAATTGAATTTTGAATTAGTTTATAATAGTACTATATAATAATACATATATTTTATTACAGATGAATGTATAAAAGATATCACAATATTCGGTCAATGAACACCAATTAATTTTTAAACTCTCCGGGTGAACAATAGACAAAATTAAAAATAATAATAAATACCTTTTTTAATATGTCGTATTTTGTAACACACTTTAAAAAATTCATAATGTTAACGTTGGCATCTACTAACCATCCCTTATATCATATTGAAGCCAAAGGGTGATAATTGATTAACATGGAAGGCACCAAAAGCTGAAAATAAAAATGTTTTTACGTTAACAATAGGTGACAATAGTTTTCGTTTTGTTTTTGGTAAATTTATTTATTTTATACTTACAATTTTATACATCAACAAAACCTTCAGATGGAATTGTATTGCTTGTAATTATATACATTTAGATCTTTCTTTTGTGTTGCATCTTTGTAAATTCATTTACAAACATGAATGAGCTGCAGTCGAATACTTGACCGGCTGTCTATCATTTTTATTTCTTCCTGCGGTTAAACATATAGAATGTATTGCACCCGATCTAAACTTACATTTAGTAATTGTTATTATATCACATTTTTTATTTAACTATATTATTCATATAATATTAATATTTTTTATTTATTATATATTTATTTATAATTAATAAAACAAAAACAAAGTTATGTCAAACGAGATACTTGGCAAGCAACCATTTTGAATTTTATTTATACTTTGACATACACCACGTGAGCAAATTTTTATGGATATACTTTAATTATATCAATATAGCATTGCGACAGCATTTCGCCTCTTCCCAGATATGATTCTGGTAGATTATGATCAATTAAACAATGAGAAACCATGGTTTTAATCATTAATAATTTTAGTTCCTGCAAAAACATATTAATTTTAGTAGAGAATAGTTTTTGGTCATGTTAATTCCAGTGGAACTTATAATGGTATCCATCCATCAAACAGTTAATACAATCAAATGTTGGTAAAATACTCATACTCCTCATGGGAGTATATAGTAATTTGGTCAAACGATAGCTGCTTTCTTAATTCAAATTCAATTATTTTTTTATGATTGATTGGCTAATATAAAAGAATAATAACAATAAATAGGTATAATAGCCCACAATGCATTTTCAAATAATGTTAGTCGTAAATATAATTGTATATTTCATGATTTTGTTATTACGTTATTGACATCCATCATATTTCAATTTATTAATGATTAAAAACATTCATATGATTTCTCATTGAAAATATACAAATATTTTCTAGGTATTTAATTGTGTTGAAACACCAAAAGGCAACTGTAAAATCATAGCATCGCCATAATTATTTAAATGCTATTATAATAATAACTATTTCATATCGCATCTATATTTATTATTTTAATAATTTAATATTTAATTGACGGTTGAAAAATGAATAATTATTATTTACTATTTATTTATTATACAATCACATTTTTCAATAAATATTAGAAGTACCCTGCATATAATATAATAAATTGTAAAATTAATAAATATTTATATACACACGTATTTAACGTATTATAATAATTCTGAAATAAATAACAACTATTTGCAATTGTTAAAATATAAGCATACATAGGTTTTGTCACTATATAACTATTATTTCTGGCAATCCACCAGAGTTAGAACCATATATAGTGCTACTATGATGCATTAACATTTTCGAAATAATTTTCTGTACCGTGTGACGGGATAGTCGATTAAATTTGATATTGAATAACAAATCATACCGTCGATTAAATAAAAACAAAATAATAACAATGAAAATAATTAATTATCTATAATCTATATAATTTAATAAAAGAATATCCTTACGATGTAGTTTCAACAATATTCACATTTTATCGTATACCGGTAACTTCAATAATCCATTTACAACATTCAATAATTTCTGGAATTTGTAATATTAAATCACCTTTATCTTTTTTAAATTCAGATGGTATGCGTACCAACATTAAATTATCACGTTCACTTGTTATACAAAAATCAAATTTATCTAATGGTAAACGATGTTTTTGTTTGAATGTTTTCGCATCCAATTAATACAATACGTAATCGCTGAATAAAAAGAAATGTTCACGCGATTTATAACCGCGACGATCAAATTTTATAACTGGTGTTGAATATTGTAATTACATGTTACAAAATTTTTAATTTGTGTCATATTTTGTTTAGAAATACTTTCGTCAATAAACCACGGTCCAATACTATCAGCATAATTTTTCTTTTTACCCTTAAATAAACTTTCTGCCAATACTTTTAATTCAAATTGACGTCGTTTTTCGTGGCTTAAATTAAATTTATATAGGCGAACTAAATGACGCCGATATAATTGACGTAACAGCAATGATGCTTCAGTACAATGGCCCGAACATTAAATCCATGTATTATCTAGCAAATATTGTGGTAAATTCGATAAGCGTAATAAACATAAACGTTTTGAATGTGCAATAAATGAGTCATTATAACCATTCGGTTTATCATAACGTGTAATAAAACATTTAATAAAAGCACGTACTCGAATGGCAGCATCACGACGTTGTTCCGCTTTTTTATATTGCTAAATAACATCGTATATATTTTTGTGCAAATATTGCAGGCAGCACTACGCATTTGCAAATATATTCTACGTTGTTTACGACCTTTCCATGCGGCTTGAATTTTCGATGCTAAATAATGTTTTGTCATTTGAAATGCATCTTCGGTGGCGAACAATGTTTTCGGTAAACGTATACATATTTTTGTTTTACCCATACGATACTCATCTTTACCACAATTTAATTCGTTTGCTAAAACTTGTACTCCATAATGAGCTGAACCATTTTTATAATGTGGCCACGTTTCTTTACTTAAACATTTATAGCGTTGCAAATAATATTTCATATGTACGACGATATGCAAAACCAGCACATCGTACACGTGAATTTTCTAATAAACCGGAGTATTTAACTTGATGTAATATTAATTTATTATCAAATGTGTCCACTGTTTGTACATCATTTGGTTTTATACAACGCAGATACAATGGTTCTTTACACATTAATATATCCAATTTTTAAATTATGTAGCAGGAGTGTGTGGACGTTTTTTATCTATATATTTTTCTGGAAAACATTTACGTATTATACTATTTACTGTATTTGATATAACCTCTTTGACATCTCTATATAGAAAATCATTCTATTATGCATCCATTAATTTGTCTTTATGATGTTTTGCAACAACTTCTTGAGGTTTACTTAAATTTGTCGTTCTTTTTTTTGTGTGTTTTGTTCTGCACATGACGTATTTCTTCTTCCATAGTTTTATTTACATTTTTTGATACAATTTGTTTTAACTTTTGTTGTTCAAGAAATTTACTTTTTTTTGCTTGCACCTATCTTTAATATAATTAAAGAAACAAGTTAAAATATTTATAGAATTAACTTTAAAGAATACCAGTCGAGTCAGTAAAGTAATCTAGATCTAGCATCACACATAAAAGTACAAAAAATTACTCACTTGAGCGACGTGTAAGTGCTTCCCCTTTTGATTTATTTTTAATTTTTGTATTATCTGGCACTTTAGTTTTATTTTTTAATTTTCCTTGTGGCATTTTCTTTTTAGATAATTAATAAATAATTGAAAAATAATTATACGTGCAACATAAACAAAAAATAATGTAAATAACTCAATAGAAAACCGAACTAAAACTATGTTCTGTGTGGTTCTTATATGTAATAAGAAAGAATGAAGGCACTGTGAAGTTTTTCTCTTGATTTCACTATACTAAAGCGAAGCTGAGCCGATACAGTCATTAAAGTTATTCGAAATTGCGTTAGCGTGCTCTTCGACTGCTCAAAATATCAAACTGTCAACAAATTGTCAAAATTTGTGTATTTTTTTTTGCTGTTCTCTCGATATTTTATAATATTTTTATTTATCCTCAGTTGTCATGTAGATTTTGTATAATTGTATACGAAAACAAAAAAAAAAGTTTAATTTTAGATTTATAAAATGAATAATAATTATTTATAAATTATTTAATAATTATTAAATTATCTATTTAAAAAAATGTGAAAAAAAGTTCATAAATTGTTGGATTAATATATAAAATAATAATTATTTTCCATGATAACTGAAATTAAATTTATATATTATAAATATAAAGATAAATTATCATGACAAACCGTAATATATTAAAATCGAGTTTACAAAATGCATCTTTCAACATAATTTTCCAGGTAAATTAAGTTAATATTATTAATTTTAAATTATTTATAAAATATTAATGATTTTCTATCATGTACAAAGTAATTACTGAATAATATTCATCGGTTTTCTTAAATTATGTAAACATTATTACGTATACTTTGGTATATACGCTCGAATCGAATCAGTATGTAAACTTAATGCATATAATATATATACGTATACATAAATATCTGATATAAAAATATGCAGTCGAATTTTCACTCCTTCGTACATACAGACTGCAGTTGTTATGACAAAAATAGACCATTCGCTTTAAAATATTAATTTAATAACATTAAAAAAAGGCATAATTAGAATATGTTTCGCGTTGTTTGTAACAAAACATTTAAATATACATGCTGCTGCAATTATAAATAAATTCATTATGTACAATTATTAATTTTTAGGGTACTATTGGCCTTAATTCTTTATATACTTTAATGTTTATTTTGTTTACTTGTAATATATTTAACAATTTGATAGTTGCTTTTCTACAATTTATCACTTATAGAAATCTGGTTTGATCTTTAATGAATGAATATTCAATTGTTATCTGTAAAAATTTTACGGTTGTGCGGTTTTAGCCTTCTTCAACACGCTGCTCCAAACTGACCTATCCGCAGTCAACGTCTTCCAATCCCGAATTTTAAGGATCTTCATCTAGCCATCTAGTCTTAGGTCTTCCGGCTCTCCTTCTACCTTCTGAATTACCATTCAACAGTTTTTTTGGCACACGTTCCTGCTACATGCGTAATACGTGTCCAAGCCATCTTAATCTATTGACTTTGATTGTTTTGACAATATTTGGTTGACCGTACAACTTGTCTAATTCAAAATTGTACTTTCGCCTCCAACCATTCTGTTCTTTTACGTGATCAAATATGCCACGGAGTACCTTTCGTTCAAAAATTCGAAGTAATTGTTCCTGGTTCTGTGTCATGCACCAAGCCTCCAATGCATAAGTTAATATTGGACGTATTAATGCTTTATAAAGCTTGCACTTATGATCCCGTTGTAATATTTTCGATTGGAATTGTTTTTTTTAACCCATAGTAGCATCTGATTCCAGTTGCCATTCATCTGCACCTGTACATTATTCCAAATCTTTACAATTTGCTCATGCAGTTGATACCATATTGCATTTCCACCATGTTTAAAGAGTTCACCTGGTAAGTTATCAGATCCAGGTGATTTATTATTCTTCAGCTTTTGAATAAAATTCTTTACTTTGTGTATTTATGGTTCAGCTATAAATGGGTGGTCATTTTTAAATTGCACATCATCCATTTCGGCGTAAAGCCTTCGTTTCAGTTCTCGTTTTTTTCTACGAATCAGTCAGTTCACGCTTGAAATCCCTCTTAGCGCGATAGTCGTTAACGGTGGTTCGTGTAGCCCGCATTAACATTTTCAGCCTGGATGCATGTTTTGCATCCCGAGCATTTCCGCATTCATCATCAAACCACTCATTTCTAACTCTCATCGTCCTTCCAATAACCTCTGTTGCGGAATCTTTTTTATTATTTATATTGCTTTCTTAATTTTTATGTATTATTATATTAATTTCAGATTGTGTGTCGTGCAATAACATTTTGTATGAATGCATTTATTTTACGTACTGTTGGACGTGATATTTTAGGTATAATGAATGTCCGCCTATTATTATTAGAAAGTACACTGATATTTTTATCACGTGAAGCAATTAGTCGGGCGGCATTAAGTGCAACAACACAGCAAAAAAATAAATGTACATGGCCTCAACTTATCAATCAAATATGGATAACGTTAGTGATATATTTTTATTATACATATATTATATTATATTTATACTTGAATTAATTTGAATTTAATTTTCCAATTTTAGAGTACCAATTTGTCTAACACTGTCCGTGCCATGTTTATATATTTGGTTAAATATATTATCGCCAGTCGATTCGGAATATTCCGTTGCATATAGATTTGGTTGTTTTGCTATAGCATTTTCATGTATTATTGAAATGACAGCCGAAGTACCAGTATTTATTGGACAAGTATTTTGTTTCGTTAAAATTAAAGTTATACTGGATACATTGCATGTTTTTCTAAGATCTATGGTTTTTATTTTGTTGGTTATTAATAATAAAGACATTGCCATTTATGCATTTGGTATCGCACAATTATTTAGTGCATTAACAGTTATATTGGGAAACTATATATTTTTTCATATTTATATTCAAAAATTAATTGCAAACCGCAATCTACAAATGAATGCAAATGAAACCAATTCAAATTTAAAAAATTTAAATGTTAAAGTTGTTAATCCGTCATTTGATAATATGGATGATTTTCCATTTAATAATATTAGAGAATTTTTTCCGGGTGTTTTAAAGAATACAGTAAGTAAATAACTATATGTTTGTGTTGCATATAATTATTCATTCAATTTTATTTATGTACTTTTTTTTTTGTAATTTTAGGGAAACTATTTTAACTCCGATTTAAAAATATTAATATTAAGTTTTGCTAAACAAGGTGTTTTAAAACAAGTACTTACCGAAGGTGAAAAATATGTTATGTCAATCAGTCCAGTTTTATCGTTTAGCCAACAGGCAACATATGATATTGTTAATAATATGGGAAGTTTAGCAGCTCGTTTTATCTTTCGTCCAATTGAAGATAGTACTTATTTTTATTTTACACAAACAATTGCTAGAGATATTAAATTAAAAGAACAAAATATGGTAAGTGAGATTTTTTTTAAAAACTTAAATCTTAAATTAAATGTACGCTAGCGTGGATAGAAACACATAATTTCCATCTGAATTAAATACTAATTTATCATTCCATTTTATACGTATAATAATTAGAACTGATTCGGAGAATTTTTTCCAATGAATCATTTAAATTTGATAAATAAGTATTAAAATATAAAGAGTTAAAACGTTTTGTTTGCACAATATTATAATTACAATTTAAACTTTAAGGAAAAAGTCAACGAAGCTAGTGACGTATTATCATATGTATGTAAAACGGTAACGTCAATTGGCCTATTAGGTTTTGTATTTGGTCAAAGTTTTTCAGAAACATTATTATTTTTATATGGTGGTTCTGAATTTATAAGTGGCGGACTGCCAGTATTATTATTAAAATGGCATTGTTTAGCAATTGTTTTATTAGCAATAAATGGTATAACAGAAGGTTATATGTTTGCAACAAATACCAGTAAAGAAATTGATACGTAATTATAAATATTTATTTTGTAAAACTTACCTAGCGATAAGACAGACAGAGTGCCGATTAATTAATGAATTAATTAATTATATTTTCAGATACAATTATTATATGGCCATATTTTCTGTAACTTTTTTAATGCTTTCATATCAATTAACAAATATATTTGGTCCAGTTGGTTTTATACTTGCAAATTGTACAAATATGATATTTCGTATATCGTACAGTTCTTATTATATTTTTAATCAATTTAAAGCGGTAACTAAAAATCCATTAAAAAATATTTTGCCTGGAAAAATATTTATACTTTCGTTAATTGTGCTTGGAATAATATGTAAATTATCTGAGGTAATTTAAATAATTGATTTATTAGCTGTGAAAGATAATTTATAAAATATTCGTTTTTGTTTATAATTTTTTTTTAAACATAGTTGCGAGTTTTAAAACATTCAATGTTGTATCACATTTCAATTGGATTTGTATGTGTCTTAATAGCTGTGTCGGCATTAATATACGATAATAAAGAATTAATTGAAATTGGTTTAACTAAATATAAAAATAAAAATAAAATATCTTAAAAATATGTTGCTTCTATTATACGTAAACTTAATTAGTTGCAAATTTAAAAAAATAAATAAATAAATATATTGTTGTTTTCAAATGTTAGGCCTAAAAATTATGAATTGTTACCTAATTTAATTTAATTTTATTTTATTTCTCTCAGCTATATTGCACAATTCCAAATATGTATTTTAATTCTTCTAGTTTAATTTAATTTTATTTTAGTTCTCGTCATACGTTAATTAATAATAGAATAGATAAATAAAGTAAATAATTTAAAGTATAAATAATAAATTAAAAATTTTATTATAATTTTCTTATTTTTTTTTTTATTTACATTATCAAAATATATCTTTTTTTTTTTTAAAACTAAAAAAAAAGAAATAGAGGTATCAAAAAATTGTTGCTAGGTATATAAAAACAAATAGTATATTATCTCTAAATTTTGTACAATAACATTATAGCCGTACACTATTAAGATTACAAGTTTCATTTATTAATAATGGTTCAGCAGAAGAATCATCTTTTACCTCAACTGCATCTTTAATTTTATCTAAAATATTATGAAAAATAATTATAAAAATATGTTTTTTTTTTAAATTCAATCAATGGCATTTAACAAATTTTGTGTACCTTTTAATAATGTATCTAAATCTAATTCATTAGAAACTTCATCGATACATATATCAGTTGCACCTTTTATCACGCTCGTAATAGCTGGTGCTGCGCCCAGAAGTATAAATTGTACTTTTAACACAGTTAATTCTTTATGTAATGCACCCAATCCACGTGCAACCGTAAAATCAAATTCTATGTGTGTAAAAGAATAAAATTAGGATTGTAATATATAACAATAAAATTATCATCACATAAACAGGTAAATAGGGGACTGATATACTTCTTCATTCTTGCTCAACAATTAATTTTAATTTACACAATAAAATATCTCTATATGGAAACAGATATATAGAACTAAAGATCAAACAACCAAATAAAATAGACTAAATTAATTAAAGTAATATAATAAAATATAGCTTACCATTTAGATGTCTACAATCTAAAACCATTGGCACTAAGCCATATTCTTTAACAGCTTTTGCAATACCAGATCGTACCCATTCAACAGCTGGAAAATACAGTAAACTATGTTTTGGTTTAATTAATACATATTCAATGCCCGATAATGTCTGCAATAAAATGAAAAAGACTATATACTTTATTCTGACCATCGAAATAACATATAAAAATATTAAAATGAAACTATTTCTATCAGGAAATTAGCAAGGTTGTATTCTACATATAAAATACATATAAATAAAAAAGTTCCAATTAAACATCATGTCACACATTAAGATACGACTTACATTTTGTTTTTCAATAGTTAATATTGGACGTGCAGCACGATGTATTAAAAATGCACAATCGGTTGCAACACCAAATAATAAACCAAATTCAACACCAAAACATAAACTTAATATAAATGTCATAGCACCCGGTAATAGTTCACGTCTACTACAACGCCACAGTGGACGTACGACTTCATATTCTATCATAAATATTACAGCTGTTATAATAACAGCACTTAATGCAGCTTTTGGTATGTATTGAAAATATGGTGTTAAAACTCCAAGTGCAAGTAAAATCAAAATGCCTGTATTTATGAAAATACAAGTGATTAATTTAATAATATATATCTTTTTTTATATTTTCAATTTACATACTTGTATAAATTCCTCCAATTGGTGTTCTAACACCACTAGCATGATTGACTGCACTACGTGAAAATGAACCAGTTACTGGTATTGATGATACAAATGAACCACAAATGTTACTTAATGATAATGCAAACAATTCACGTGTTGCATTTATGCCATCACTTCCACTAAATGCTTTTGATATTGCAACATTTCCTAATACAGCAATAACCGGTAATAATGCGATTGAAGGACCTAATTCGGATAACTAATATATTTAAAAAAAAAAAAACATAAATTTATAAAATTACGATAAATTTTGCCACAATCAATAAATACCATTTCCGAAAATTTCATGCTTATAATTGTCTTTCCATCCGATGGATCTAATCGGGTTGTTTCAAACGGTGGTAATGCAAAAGCTGGTATACCACTACGAACATTACCAGTCAAAATAAATGGCATTTTACCATATTTTTCAGCCTGAAATGCAGCCAAACTTGAAAATAATACAATTAATGCATTTCTTGAAGTTACAATTAACCATAAAATGACACCCAACACTCGTCTACCTTTCTGTGCATTTTCCGGTGTTTTAATATCTTTTAATTTCTATAAAATAAATATATTAATTTACTTTTCACTTATAACTTTAATGTGTGCTATAATTATATTCGCACTGCTTAAGTTTATAATTTACATTAAAAACCTACTTACTCTTAATATTAATAATATTGCGATGGAACCTAAACCTAAAGAAACATCTCCGATTCTATAATCACTAATATTTAGAAATATAGAACGTATTGTTTCTACAAAACCTGCACTAGAACCACCTTTTAATCCTAATAAACCCTAAAATTGTAATAAGAAATAAAATGTAATATTATCGGGGTATTATTATTATGGAAACATTTTATTATATGAAATAATTGTATTACCTTAAGTTGTGACGTAGCAATTATAACAGCTGTTGCTGATGTAAATCCGACTGTAACTGGTAATGATATTAAATCGACAAGTGCACCTAGAGACAATATGTATTACGTGTTTAATAGCTTTCATACATGAGATTCCACATAGGTGTACATAAAAAAAAACATTATACCTAATTTTAAAATTGCCATTAAACATTCAACAATACCGGCAAAAAAACACAATAATATTGCTAAATGTGGACCAGATTCACCGCCTAAGTTTGTATGCCTGCTTGTCATTAATGCTAACAGTGCCGTAGGTCCAATTGTTAATTGTCGGCATGTTCCAAATAATGCGTATATAAATCCGCCCATAATTGCTGAATATAAACCGAACTTTATAAAATACAAATAATAATTAATTAATTTAATTTTTTTATATTATATTTATAATAATTTATTTTTTATAAATATACTTGTGGTTCTAATCCGGCCAATACAGAATATGCAAGTCCTTGTGGTAATACAGTTAATCCTACAGTAATTCCAGCTATTAAATCAGTAAATGCAAATTTACTGGTATACCCATGAAGAAATTTTATTCCTGGAAATATTTTCTCCATTCTAGTTAATGTGCCCATTTTTATAGATGCTATAAAAAATTAAGCAAATTTATTTGCGTTTAATATTTATATAATTATTAATTAGAAAACAAAATTATGTACTATTAACCCCTTAAGGTTCTTGACCTTTTATGATGAAAGTCTTAAAAAGTGGAAAAACGACGAGATCAAACTATATTGACTCGTTATATGCCTTTTTTCAAAAATTCGTTAGGACGAGCCTGGCTCGTGCAAAAACCTTAAGGGGTTAAAAATGTTCATTTCACAAATTATTACAAATATTATATTGAGCACGGCTTTAGTTGCTGTACAATACATAATAACTTAGTAAATATTTAAAATAACATATACATTTAACTTCAATTATTAGACTCAGGCAAATATTCTAATTCCAATTCACGCTTTCAAAACCAAAATAATATGCCATATATAATTTTATTATTAATTATTAAATAACATTAACAGGTAGAAAAATTATCTGAGGCAAATATGATGCGTATCTGCAAGGGTCAAACGATCACGCTCCATATGATTCCATTTGCTAGACAATCTGCAAGGAATACTGGATAACGGTGTCAAGATTCGTGGGATTTAAAATAAATTCTCGCAATTAATATGGGCATCCCAAAATATGACAATGCCTGTTAGAGGTTGTGGATGTCATATTAATAATCATTTATAAGCCACATCTCTGGTGTCATTTCGGAATACCATACGCTTGGAGGATTAACGTGTAGGTAGAACACAACGTACTTCATATGCGGCCTATAAATGTCGGATATGATCATTCAGTCTAACGTTATAATACAAAAAAAGAAATTAATCAATGAATATCTGCAATTGATGGAATTTGTGTATTTTGACATGTCGTTAAATGAAAAATATGGATATTAACAGTTTAATAGATACTTTGAGAACGTGAATGGTACACTATTGGAGAAAGTAGTTGACTTAGCGCATATATTTGTACAATCAACCCACACACTTCACTTAGCAGCGGCGGTCAATGGATTCACGGCAAACACAATGGACTGATATACCTAGGTGTATGAATACTGAAATCTCCTAGTCTCTAGTTTATTGCCTAAACATTTATAAAAATAGAAAAAACCATTATATTACGATAATCACGATTTGGAAATTGTTCATGTATATATAACTAAAATTATATTGTGCACATAAAAATAATACATTTATGTGCTGAGATAAATAGAATAGAATTTAAATTATATTGACATACATTATAATATATTCGTATATTGTCGTAATTTAATAAATTTTAAGTTAATGCAATAATATATAAATTAAAAGTAAAAAAAAATCACGACTTTATATTTTTTTATATTATTTAAGATTGCATGTTTTTTCTTATACTTTTTACAATGAGTAATATTTTTTTAACAAATTGAACAATGACTTTGTAATTACGAAATTATATAATATTTGATTTATACGTTGGAATACGTATATTAATTTTATTTTTTATTTTTATTATAATCATAAATTAATATCTATAACAAATTTTATTTTATGCAAGCCATGCGTTACTCCAAGTGGTGGAGTCTATGCCATCTACCAAAAAAATTCATAGCAGTTGGTAAATTATTCCGCATACAAGTACATAACAATTCATCAATTGATCTGCAATTATCGAAAAGTATAGATGTATCGTTAATTTCATTATTTTATATTAGTGAGCCGATCCATGGTATATATCAGTTTTTATTTTATAATATATACAATGCAATGCGCCACTGAGATTAACACAATAATTTCAAAACATATATATACATTTTGATACACTATTTCGATTGGGATAATCTCTAATAAAACAGTAACATATAATTTGCTTCATCCATTTCATATCGTAATTGTATATAGGAATATTTAACTTAAATTTATGTAATAATTTGTACGTAAAATTTCGCATGCTGAAGGTCAGATGTGTAAAAACAAAAAATAATCTTATAAAAATAAGAAAACAAAAAAGTCTTATCTTAAATAAGAGAATTTAAAATAAAATAAAAAATTGGACCAAGATTATAAGTACCGGGTGTGTGATATAATAAATTCTCAAATATTTATTTATTTTTATATTTTAAAACAATCTTTTGAGTTAAGTATTGCTTAATGCGTAAAACAAATTTAATGAGAACGAAAGAAATTTAATTTTCTAAATAATACTGTTCAATTAATAATTAATTTCTCTAATAATAGTTAAAATGTATAATTCCCTCTAACGTCGGCTCAGTAATTGTTTACGTTGTCTATATAGATAGAGACAAGGTTTTAAAAAAACTTGAAAAAAGGATGTTTAAGCCGCACAGTATCGATCCCATTGACCGATTGCGGTAACGATTGTGTAAGATGACATGACTACACAATGTTTCATGAAATAATTTCATTATTTCGTATTAGTTATAACAGAGTGCATCATTCTCAGCGGCTAGAAACACATGTTTGAGAGTAAAACGATTTACTGTATCTAAATTTCCGGTCTCAAATCTTTTTTCATCAATAATTTACAAATCCGACAATTTTATATATTACTATTAGTGATTGATTTTCTAGAGTGAACACACCCAATTCCATACATATTTCCAGTAATAACATGTTGTTTCACAAATATATTATGTTAATTTTCCGAGAAACGTTGGTCGGCAATTGATGCATCAAGATTTGATTGTTTGTTGCTAGTAAATTAGTTACCGCATTTTAATGTTGGGTCTTGTTTTGTCGTTACGTTATTATATTCCGTATTTCTATGCAATCTGTGAAGCGGTGACTAACTAATTGTATTTATTAATATTTGTCGTATTTATTATATTTATTTGTATATTTATATGTATTTACTATATTTTTAGCATCGTATAATACATTGTTAATATATGTTATTATCTATTATCAGGAATATATGCTATATTATAATAAGCTACTAATATAGATAGAACCAAAAAACATTTCCATTAAATTAATGTATGATTAGCGACTTTTTGCAAGTAGTAAATATATTCTACTAGGTAGCTTTGATTGATTTTCGTACTGACACATATACCGCAGGACCTTAGTTGATTCAATGGTTAGTTTAGCAGCACAACTTAAGAATTATCTCATATTTAACTATATAAATTTCCAACCAAATACCATAGCGTTTTCATTAAAATCATTAAACCAATAATTATCATTTGTTTTAGATTCACCGTTAAGTATGTCTAGATAATACTCAAAATCTCTTATTGATAATGGAGTAATTATGTATTATTGAGGCTGATTGTGTTGTTGATGGAATTGCTGTTATGGTTATTGTTGTTGTTGATATGTAAGTGATTATTTTTATCAATTTATCGTTGTTATTGTGCAGCTTTAATGGCGGCATCTATGTAATACTTTTTGCTACGAAATCCGTCTTTTTCTTTATTATCTTCTACCATTATAGTTAATCTTAGTATTAGATCTTTTTACGTTTTACGTTTGGTTGTCATCTATTACGAAATAGCTTTTGTATTGAAGTGATCTGTAATTGTCAGTAAATTAATATAAATATTGCTGATATATACCTTGTCGTGAATAATTTAACATTTCTTATTACAGAACTTTTCTTAATTTATATATATTCTGTGTTTTAATAATTTTTATCGGCGCTTAACTGTGTTATATTTAGTGTCGTCTCCAGTCTTCACATATATATTTTTCATTTCCATATTATTGTTATTTTACCTGTGTTCTTTATAAATGAAGAGATATCATTAATGTGCTGTGTATGTGAAAATATTTTACTGTATTTATTTTATTTATATAATAAAATCATCCAAAATTAGCTTTTGAACTTTTTATCGCATAAATATAATAATAAATCATAGTTGTTTTTACTAGGTATATGTTTTTAATCTTAACACTTAAGTCTAATTTCGTACTGTTATTATTATTATTATTATTATTATTATTATGTTAGTTTCATATATACATTTTTTCAATGAAATATAAACATAAAATTAAGAAAACTCATTTGCATATGTATACAACAGACGTTAAATGTTTCATTCTGTTTTATTTATACAAAAACCAAAAAAAAAAAGAGGGAGAATATTATAAAATGAATATCATATTTCCATTTAATAAAACTATATTCATATATATATATATAAGTTTTATCATAAGACTTTTTATTTAAAGATATATTAAAATATTGTTATCTAATATTATTAATCATTTATATTGATTACGAAATAAATGAATCAATATATAATATGTATGTATGAATATAATTTATTATCAAAAAGATCAACGTCAACCAGGAACAAAACAAACCAGTAATTTTAAATGCATATGAATGTTTTTGCGTTTGTTTGTACTTTCTATTATACATCAAAATATTCGATTATAATTTAAATTCAATCTATAAATTTAATTTTATATCTATTATCACATTTTTAGAATTATAATTTATTTTACCGTAATGGTTTAAAATTGTTTGATGAATGAAATTGTCTTTCAACACACTTTTGCACGTTACACTTTTTTTTTAATAATTTGTAGAAGAAAACCGCGAAAACATACTTAAAAACTGTTCTTAATCATAATAAAAGGAATTGTTTTAAAAATTAATACTTTTACATATTTTAATTAAATAATAACGATATTTTTAAGTTAACAGAAAACATATATCAATATCACATCACAGATTTTATTAAATATTTAAGGAACATACCGAAGCAAAAGAAAAAGAAGTCTATTAATTTTTTCCATTTTCTCTTATACAAATGTAACAATGTAACAATTCAATACAATGCTATGGCAAACATTTAAACATTATCCCAACAAACAATTCGGTAATAAATATCGAAAGATTTTGTAATTTGTGATTCCAAAATTAAGTTAAATATTGCTTTATCCTATCTTATCTTATCTTATATGGATGTTAAATACCTCTTTTTATTTCACTAATATTGAATATTTTCAAATGTTACGTAAAAATCCATATAGATGGAAAGATTGAATCATCTACATTTGAACTAAATATTACTTATTATTTCATTTATGTGTTCATGCATAAATACTCAAGACTCTAGAGTTACGTTATTATACATTAATTCATGTAACGAAATTTCGAAAATTGAATGTACTTCAAAAGATCACTCGTCTGCTACCTGGGATTTATTTACAACAAATGCGCTGAAGCCGATAGCGCTCTTATAAATGTCAACGTCAAATCAGACGTTTATAAGGATTATTATTGTTTTTGTTATTGTTATTTCTGATGGAAATAAAAAGAAATGACTTGTATTTGTTGTTTTGTGTGTTAAACAAAATATAAATATTTATTAAGAATTGCTTATCTGGGAAATGGTATAGTAAAGTAAATTTCAATGATATAATGTCTTTTACATCACAATTCATGCTAATTAATATAATTAATATAATAATGTAACTATTTTTTGTAATCCTAAATTAATATTTATGATGATGTTATATAGATTCAAAAAAACATAAATTTTTAAAAGTAGTATATAACAATTATTTTATTATTAAGAATTTTTCTTTGCAAACAAACACACACACACACACACAAACACAATTATTTTTATATTATGTTTTCCTTTCGAAGAGTATTTCTTATATGATGGAAATTCCAGATATAAAAATATTAATTTTCTTCATACATCATATGAAAAACTTTAAATGAAAATTATGGGAAAACCACTGAAAATTGATAATTGGGAAATTTAGTGTAAATCGTAAATACTGAAAACAAAATTTTGAAGGTAAATTAGTGGAAAAATTATTGTATATTTGGGAAACGGAAAAAATCATAGCTCAGCTGTTTGAAGTGGTAGGAAGTTGTGATAGGTATTAAATGATAGGTAATTAAATTACCTAACGTTTTGTAAAAAAAAATCATGGATTTTTCACCATGCGTATGAAACCGTTGTAGGAAAATTTCGGGAAAACCCGTAAATAGATTCGGGTCCTCTAGTGGTAAAAACTGTTTATAATCTTCTATCTAAGACATCTGGAAATTTTCGGGAAAATCCGGAAAATTTTAATTTGGATCGGGAAATTACGGGAAAACTGTAATAGGTAGGAAACATTTTCAGTACCACTCCCTCAGTACATTTACCATCTAAATCCATTTATGGCTATAAGAAATATGTAAGTCATCAACTTTGGGCTGGAGAAATTTCCCGGAATTTCTGAAAACCAGGTTTTTGATGATTTCGAAAAAAATTTATTAGTTAGCCAATTTTCGTTACAGCCATATTATAGAGAATCTTAATGCGCACATTAAAGCTTCTGGACTTTTTCTGTGAAAAATCTATTGGTCGACTTATGACCAATTGAAGATTTTGGAATTTCCGTGTAAGCCTAACTTTGGGCAGCCACTGTGGGAAAACTATTTGACTTGAGGGGTTGTGGTGGGGCTTAAAATACGTGGCATATAGTCTACTATCTGCGATAAATAGAGTATTGGAAAATTCCATTGGGAAAGCCGAGAAATTCCCATTTGAAAACATGAAAAAATCGATGTTTTTCGTTGTTCCTGGAAAATCCACATTTTCCATTGGAAAATTCCAAAAAAAATCTGAGGATAAACTTTGGACTTTCCTTTACATTTCTGCATCATTAGATTTTTGGAAAGTCTAATATTTCCCGACTTTCCATTACTCGGAATATTGGTCTGCAAACGTTTTTCCAATCTTTGGGCAGCCCTAGTTGGAAAACCCTTAGAGATAGCAAATCACCCCCATATTATAATTTGTAGCCCTTGAGGAGGACTATCGCTGGTAAGAAGATCCTGGCAAAATATTGGGTATTTCCGGAGTTATAGGGGTGCAAAAGTGACCCATTTGGTACTTTCGAAGCCCCATAACTCCGCCCCCTTAGGGAAATCTGGCAAAGAGGTCGACAAATATTGTTTTTTTTCCGAGCTCTACAATCCCTGAAAATCTGAAGGTCCTACGGGCAAAAAAATTTTTTCGGCAGTGGGTTATAACCCACACTTTTGAAGGTCAAAAAAGTCCAAAAAAATAGGGCTGGAAATAGGCTTAAACGATGAAGGGGCATCGTGCGAACACGAATCCGTTGAGATATTTCGAAAATTCCGCCTCTAAGTGGGTCAAATTGGCAAAACAAAAAAATGTGAAAAAGCACTAAAAAAAAAAAATTGCTGGAAATAGGCTTAAACGATGCGGGGTCATCGTCCCAACAAGAATCCGGTGGAATTTCTCCAAAATTCCGCCTGTAAGTGGGTCAAATTGGCAAAACAAAATTCGGCTAAAACACAGAAAAAGTTCAGAAAAGTCAGGAAGTAAAAAAATTATTACAAATTGTCTTAAATATAATTGTTTTATTTTTTATATTAATTTTTAATAATATAATTGAGATTATAATATAATAAAATAATATTGATTCAATATAAAAAATAAATAGATGGGTTACAATTACCAATTTTCAAATAACTAATTAATAAATACCTGTACAATCTTATTCTAAACCTACATACCAAATTTGATAGAAATTGGTGAAGAAATGATGTAGTTATTCCCTTTAATAGAACTGTATAGCATTACGTATACATACCCACCCATACATACAATACACACCACAAAATAAACACGCAAAAAAATTCGAAAAAATACACAAAATATCCGATTTTTTGAGATGAAGTATTAGGCGAGCATAATCATATGCTAGTGGTAATGTTACTTTTTATTTTCTTTGTAAACACTACAAATGTCAATAAGGAATTACTATTCTAATCTACTTTAAATCGATTTTTCTTAGTTTCTACTCGAATAGAGATGGCACTAGCAACATTAAAGGTAACATCAAACACCTCTTTTTCTCATATATAAACCATGTACATATTCACCACTTTCCCCAGCTAAACGTTTCGGAGATAATCTATTAGCCAGCAGATGTCACCATAAGTAATAAATATACGATATGTATGCCTACACCAAATTATCATTGAAGTCAGCACTAATTTCCCCATTACCCCTCCTTAATTTTTGAAGAATAATTTATTCTTGGAATTTTCACAGAATTGATAAATATGAAATTAAATTGAGATTTTGTGGAAATTTTATACATTAAAAATCGAACTAAAGTAATTTTTGAATTCCAAATTTTACAGATTATAGATATTCTCCACAAAACCAAAAGTAGACTATTAGAATCGACTGTATTCATGGTTATGGCGACCAAAAAACTGATATAAATATACTATATTAAAATAGACATTCCGTACGAACTTCATTCAGACGTGGTCCTCATATGGGACTACAACGTAACATATAATTTTCCATGTAATATAATTCGCCGGTTATGAGTACAAAATTACTGCACATGCGAGAGTAGACCAATATTCACAAAGGTTAAAATTTGTGTTTTTTACCTATTTATATAGGGCAAATTTGCCTTCATATGAATATGAATGTCTACAATCACATGAATAATCGTTTGGCAACCAGAACAAGGGTCGTGCGCGTGCCAGGCCTCAATTAACGCTAATTGATAAGTGCCACGACCCCGGCCATAACATGGAAAACCTATTGACGATGGAAAAAAATAGTTAGATAATGTAGCTCCCAATGATTACACTACTGTTGAAATTCTATAATTTCAGCCTGAAAATTACTATTTATAAAATTCCGCGAAGGTGTTCGAAGGGTATTAAAAACCATACACGGGCTTGAATCTAACAAAATAAAAATGTGATCATTCACAGCTCAGAACGGTTTTATCGAAAAGCTCAGATTCCTTAGAATGTGAGCCCGAACACTTATATTTATAAAAATTAAAAATTATAGTTCAATTATTATTATGCTACAGGGAATTCCCCATTTTAAAATTAATATGCACAGGCGATAAAATAAAAAAAAAATTTTTTTTTTTGTAGAAACTCGTTACTACAGCTTAGAACGGTTTTATCGGAAACCTCGGATATTCCTTTGCATGTGAGCCCGACCGCGTAATCACTTTGTTGGGAGGAGCCAATCCCTGTACATAACATATTAAAAGAATATGCCAAAGTGATTCACGAAATTTAAAATTTAAAAAATCAAAAAATATGAGAAAAAAATAACATTTTGACAATGCCATTTGAAAAAAAACTCATATACAAATTAAAAAATTAAATTAAATCAAATTCAATTTACGAATAAATTATAAATACGCGATCACGAATACATTATAATCTCAATATTTTCATTGGTTTGTCCGACTACACAAATATTGGCTATTATGCCTCGTGTAGAGAGAGAGACCAACAAAATTATTGTTAAAATATAAATAATATCCAGATTGCTTGCTTGTGTTTTATTATTATTTGAAAATTGGTTTTCAAATTTTTCCATAAGTTTATTAAAAACAAATATTAAATATTATTAATAGATGTTGACAATAAAACACAAGCGTCTGGTTTTATTGAATCTTAAATTATTAACCAATACAATTTTAAATCTTAATTATAATTTAAAACTTATAGACTATAGTAACTTACAAAATATTTACAAATAATTAGACACAAAATATACAATAGAAGCCTAAATGGTTAGAGATAATAGATATTCTTCCACAACGCACCAATTTATGTAAGTTATTAATTTTCCACGCAAAACAATTTCCAGGATGTGAGTGACCAGATCATTGCACATGCCTGAGAGATTACACCAATATTAAGTAACTAAACAATTAAAAACCGACCGATTTATAACCATTATATCAATTACAAATAAATAAAATTAGTACGTCTTTTTCCAATAAATCCTACCCACTATTAAGACTACCAGAATGAAATTCGTTCAAATGATATTACTCGTTCAATTTTACACACACACCCTACGGCTCGTTCATATCATAAATTATTAAGATCAGCCTCAGGAACGCATCCCCTATTCACAACAAGTGTTAATACAAATTTAATTAGATGACTTTCTACTCCCCTTACACCAACATTTTGAAGTTGAAACAATAAAATAATATGTTCTCTAAAAAAAACACATCCACGCACATCCACTCGTTGTACATAGCAAATAAGAGCGTTCGAAGAGTCAAAAAATTTGTAATTGAATAAACAACCAAATAATCAACCCGTGTATCAAACAATATTCGACTGATTTTGAGTTATTGTTACGATGCGTGTGTGTTTATTGATTTAAAGAAAACATTATAATATTTTTCAACCTAGGAGTGTACCATATGAGACGTGTGCGAAGACATACGCTAAGCCACCATTTCATAATAGTGCCACTCCTTGTTGTGCACATCCAATAAATATTACAGTCAAATTAGTAAATTACTCTCGTATGTGAGTTTGTAACAATTCACCAATTGAACTCCGTAATTTTGCATTAACAAAGTTATGACGTGTGACAAAATAACCTAATCAACTACGAATGCATAAAATTTTAGTTAGCAATACTTCTCGGAGACGATAACACCCCAATAGGAATTCTTTGTATAGCGATAGGATATAGCATTGAGAAAAAAACAATATAAAACTAATTTTACTAAGATGTTATTAAAATAATGGACAAACAAAACAGTTAATTTACTCTATTTTTGTATACGAACGATCATTGGATCAAACGCGCACTTAACACACAGAATGCGTTAGTGATAACTAGTTTAATATAAACTATGCTGACGATTTTAAAAAAAAACCCAACTACTGCATATTAAGTATTGATAACTCAGAAAAATTATTAAATGAATGAGAGTGGTTTGCCTGAATAAGATTACATGTTTCTTACATATTCAAACAAAACGCTCTCATTTAAAATTGTAAATGAATTTTACATTTGACCTTTACTTGCGTTTTCGCGCATAATTCTTTCAGAGAAATCACTACTAATATGGGGGTTAAACATGATCCGTATACGAATGAGTATAGAACTCCGAATAATACAACATGTAAATAGAATGCCAATGAAGACAATTTTGTACATATTAATTTAAATGCAATTTATACCGTGTCAAAAGACGATTAAAAAAATTTGAAAATATAAATGTGTTTTTATTTGGAATTGTATTCGTATTGGGAGCATGTTTACAAGCATTTAAAATAATGCCTTCATTATTTCTATATCTAATATCGTTCAGCATAACTTTGGGATAAACGTAAAAAGGGGACGAATAGATCCCATGACTGCGCACAACACAAGTGGCACAGTGGATAATGTCGACAATCTTCTAATTTCTTCACTTGTTTTCCATTCAAGTGAAAAAATTAGTATAAAACTCTCAATTAGATTGGAATATATTAAAATTAAACCTGTAATATTGGTAGGCACAATCAGGCGTAGCCAACAAGCCCAGCCAACTAGAACCATGGGGGTCCCATGATGGGAACATCGCATGCAATGTCTAAATTTATTATCCTGCAACCATAATACTCTTATCGGTGAGTATTACAGCCATTAAATTCTAAATGGAGACATGAACACACGACGCGACCCCAGGCCACAACACAAAAAGCTGTCCGCGATGGAAAATATAAAAGTGATTACATAATGCAATCCCCGCGCGTAATTGATACTTTAATTTCTACTTTAAAAAAATGTTATTTAGAATACCTATATATCTCAGATATTTTAGTTTCTTAAAATATAATTTGTGTCTTTTTAATTGATTGAATTAAACTAATTATTAATTAAATGGAAATTAATTAATATTATTAGCTTAATTCATCCAATTTACTTAAAATTATTAAACTTAAACAATAACTTATAAATTAAAATCTTAAATTACACTTTTTTTTTCTTAATAGCAGCAAATAAGTTTGTTGTTTTTGTTGTTTTCATTCTACTAACGTCGACGAATTTTTATTTATTTTCAACTGTATAACCGCTTTTCTATAATAAAATAATAAATAAATAAATACAATTAAGTAAACAAATTTTTAAATATTTAAATTTATATAAATTATATTAAAAACTTATCGTGTGCGATGTGGGGCCAGTAACAGTAATCCGGTTGGTCTAAATGACAAAAACAATGTATCGATCTGTACGGTAGGACAACGACGAATGATAAACTAAATACCAGCACCAAAATAGACAATGCATACAACAAAAGGAATATCTTAGGTGGTAACCCGTAGACCACAGTTCGGTGAATTCCCCTTCTTCACATAGGTAGGTGCTACTAATTCTGCGGAATGGACCAAACAATTGTGTACCAAAGAGATATTTGATCTATGGAGTAACCTAAGTAATTGTGAACAATAAGGTGAAAGTATACACAACAGCTTAGCCGTCGTGCTTTCGAATTCAGAGGTTGCTGAATCTGTTTTGCCGTTAAAGTTTAAACATCAAAAGCAGAAGATATAGCATTTCAAAGGGAAAACAGCATCACTGCATTCATTATATGCGGGTAAGAACAGAGCCAGCATTCTGTAAAGGCATACGTGCAGTTTGGCTGCCGTAACTGTGCACATCAGACCACGTTGCAGTACAAGGGTGAATATGAGTCGAATGTGATGACTCTGTGGGCAGCACAAATGATAACCGCAAAGGAGAAGTATCAGAAGAATTTGTACGTAGAAATAACATTACCATCATGAATAGCAGAACAGAGCCAAACTTTGTTGATAGCAAACGTAGGGAGGTGGTTGATGTTACCCTATAAGTAATGGAAAGAACGGTAATCGAAATGGAAGGTAATGGATCAATTAACAATATCAGATCACAGATTCATCCTTTTCGAACTTTCATATATTGGACTCTTAAGAATAGAGGTTAAAGCTATCAGGATTTCCCTGAACACAATGAAAGCTAAATACTAGGAAGTGTTTAGTAATAATCTGATGGGAACGGTTATGGCATCTAACTCTGTTGAAAGAACCTTAGTAGACTTCAGATCCAGTAAATTGGACTGGTACGTAATGAAACTGGTAACATAACTGAAACACTGGAGGGAACATATAAGGTTCCATCCAGACCTTTGCATTTCTCTAAAGAATAATTTCGAATCGAACGTGGGTTAATCGTAACCTGATGGAATTTCATAAAAATAGCAGAAGAAGGTAGAAGAGATAATAAAAATAGATATGATTTTACGAAAGACAGATGTTTAAGTCTTTCAAATCACCTGGATTAGAGTTTTCAGAGGGTATCCCCAAGGTGAAATATTATCGCCTCTTCTATAGAACATCACGGTAGATTGTTTACTCAACCGCTTAGAAGAAACAAATATGTATTCGATTGGATACGCGCAGACATAGCAATTACGGAAAGCGGAAGATTCATAAATACAATTGCCGCTTTTACGAGTAATGCACTCCTTGTTACAGAGCGATAATGGAAGAAACACGACCTTTACATACATTTTAGTACGACAAACACTATTAATCTTCTCGAAAAATATTAACAGGATAGAAGCATTTCAAGAATCTAGCAAGTGTAGATTCGAGATTTACCTAAAATAGACACGTTGAGTAAAAAGTCGAAAGACAAAGATTGCAATTCATCAGTGTGGCGAAGGGTATGCGAATTTAGGTCAGAATCATATTTTACTAACACACCACTTTACCGCCATAGGTACTTTTATTATTATTATTACTATTATCATTATTTCCATGAAAATGACTTGAAATACGGACATCTAAGTTCTAAATTATACCAGAAAGAAATTCGGAAAGTACTACCGCCCGCAATATATTTATAAATACGTACATTTAATTAATTTAATTTAGTAAATTAAAATCTATATTAGTTTGCATTTTATGTAAATAAAAAAAAAACAACTGACAATGTAAGTAACAAATCATGTAAAATGCCTTTCAATAAAGAAACATTTTTTTTTATAATTCGTCTACAAAAAGTGTCTAAGTAATTAGTTCTATGGTATGTTTATAATATTTGCTTATTTAACTATGCTTTCGTTGGAAAGTGCAAAAGAAAAATATTTTTATTGCACTAAAATTGAAAGATTTTTATATTTTTAAATTATACTATTTTTCTTACCTTATATTGAACCGTATGCGGTTTATTGATTGTACTAGCCAATTGTCCATTACCTACTGGATCAACTGAAAAATTTTCCAGAATATGAATAGCTGTTTCTAATTTTGTACTGTATTTAACACATAAACCAAAATGTTCATTATTATTATAATCGGTTGCAATAAATGATTGCTCGTGCATATTGATCGTTGACATATTTGAACCGGCATGAAAAAGCATTTTAGCATTTTATCACTTCTTAATGAATGCAAATCAATTTCTTCCAAATTAAGTGTAAATTGCATTCACGTCCTAATTGTCAAATATTTGTTACTGATACTGGTAACTATAAATTATTTTTTTATATTTTTTACATCGGACACCAAATCTACCTCTAAAATAACCATTCGCTTCAGCTGAATCCATCATTTAACTAAGATATAGATTAAATTATATTTTTAATTAGTTTAAAATATTTTTAAGAATTTTTTGATATCTTTTTTTTTTTAAAGGTTATGTTACATTAGGCTACTTTTAAAAACTCAATCTTAAGAGAAATATCATTTTTTTTCATTTGGAAACCGCAAAAGGATTAAGAAATATATAATCCTCACCATTTGAAATGGTAATTTTTATAAAAAACCTTTTTTTATATAAATTTTAGGAAAAATAACTTACTTGTCTTGTCGCTTATACTTGTGCTTTAACAATGTTTTGGCACGTCAAATAATTAATTTTACTGCAAACTGAAGCAACAAGAAACGGTAACATTAAATATATCTAAATTCATATGCGTTTCATTCGAAAAGAAAAACAAATGAACGAAAAAAAAAAAACAAAAAAAAAACAAAAAAAAAAAAACCAGACAAATTTCAAAAGTTTCAAAAGAATTTCTTGCACCGAATTGTGATGAATTTATGTAATCAATCAATCGAAATAAAAAGTAATGCTATTTGGCGGGATCAAAAACGTATTACGGTTATGAACTTATAATACTAATCAATACAGAGTTTGTATTAGCTATAACAACTTCTGCTTCATTATAATAAATCATCATAATTTTGTTGGAAAGTGCAAAAAGAAAAATATTTTCATTGCACAATTGAAAGATTTTTATATTTTTAAATTATAGTATTTTTCTTACCTTACGTTGCACCGTATTCGATTTACTGATTTTATTAGTCAATTGTCCATTGCTCACCGGATCAACTGATAATTTTGCCAGAATATAAATAGCTTTATGTAAATGTTTACTGTATTTAACACATAAAGCAAAGTGTTCATTATTATTATTATCACCGATTGCAACAAATGATTGCTCGTGCATATTGATCGTTAACATATTTGAACCAGCATGATTTTTAGCATTTTATCACTTCTTAATGAATGTAAATCAATTTCTTCCAAATTAAGTGTTAATTGCATTCACGTCCTAATTGTCAAATATTTGTTACTCATACTGGTAACTATAAATTATTTTTTTATTTTCTTTACATCGGACACCAAATCTACCTCTAAAATAACCATTCGCTTCAGCTGAATCCATCATTTAACTAAAATATAGATTAAATTATATTTTTAATTAGTTTAAAATGCTTTTAAGATTTTTTTGATATCTTTTTTTTTTTAGAGGTTATGTTACATTAGGCTACTTTTAAAAACTCAATCTTAAGAGAAATATCATTTTTTTTCATTTGGAAACCGCAAAAGGATTAAGAAATATATAATCCTCACCATTTGAAATGGTAATTTTTATAAAAAACCTTTTTTTATATAAATTTTAGGAAAAATAACTTACTTGTCTTGTCGCTTATACTTGTGCTTTAACAATGTTTTGGCACGTCAAATAATTAATTTTACTGCAAACTGAAGCAACAAGAAACGGTAACATTAAATATATCTAAATTCATATGCGTTTCATTCGAAAAGAAAAACAAATGAACGAAAAAAAAAAAACAAAAAAAAAACAAAAAAAAAAAACAAAAAAAAAAAAACCAGACAAATTTCAAGTTTCAAAAGAATTTCTTGCACCGAATTGTGATGAATTTATGCAATCAATCAATCGAAATAAAAAGTAATGCTATTTGGTGGGATCGAAAACGTATTATGGTTATGAACTTATAATACTGATAGCTATAGAGTTAGTATTAGCTATAACAACTTCTGCTTCATTATAATAAATCATCATAATTTTGTTGGAAAGTGCAAAAGAAAAATATTTTCATTGCACTAAAATTGAAAGATTTTTATATTTTTAAATTATACTATTTTTCTTACCTTATATTGAACCGTATGCGGTTTATTGATTGTACTAGCCAATTGTCCATTACCTACTGGATCAACTGAAAAATTTTCCAGAATATAAATTTTGTACTGTATTTAACACATAAACCAAAATTTTCATTATTATCATCGATTGCAACATATCATTGCTCGTGCATGTTGATCGTTGACATATTTGAGTCGCCACAATTCTTACCCTTTTATCACTTCTTAAAAGAAGCTAATAATTCGGTAATAAATGCAAATAAATTTGTTCCAAATTAAGTGTACATATTGTATTCTAATTATCAATATTTTGTTACTGATACTGGTAACTATAAATTATTTTTTTATTTTCTTTACATCGGACACCAAATCTACCTCAAAAATAACGATTTCGCTTCAGCTGAATCCATCATTTAACTAAAATATAGATTAAATTATATTTTTAATTAGTTTAAAATGTTTTGAAGCATTTTTTGATATCTTTTTTTTTTAGAGGTTATGTTACATTAGGCTACTTTTAAAAAATCAATCATAAGAGAAATATAATTCCTTGTCATTTGGAAACCGCAAAAGGATTAAGAAATATATAATCCTCACCATTTGAAATGGTAATTTTCATAAAAAACCTTTTTTTTATATAAATTTTAGGAAAAATAAATTACTTGTCTTGTCGCTTATACTTGTGCTTTAACAATGTTTTGTCACGTCAAATAATTTATTTTACTGCAAGCCGTAACAACAAGAAACGGTAACATTAAATACCCCTCAATTATCATATATCTAACTAAATCCATTATGCGTTTCACCACTTTTACTCAGCAAAATGTAACCACCAATCCAAGTTATTCTACTAGTCGATGACAATATAACTACTAATTTCACCATTATTTATCCTTAATTTTTTTCATATTGTTTTTCATGGATAAATAATTAATTTTACTAAATTCACAAAATTGGTATTTTTTCCAGACCCCAGCGTCGTATTGTTTAGAGATAATTAATATTATGACTTTAAATATAATTAATCCTTTTTTTTTCGTTTTAATTTTAGAGAATTACATATAATTAATTAATTTATATATATATATTATTGTATAGTATTTCCGCAAATAGAAACAATTGTAGACAACAATTTATGTTAACACATTCGAAGTGATAATAAAATACACAAAATAAAAACAAAAATAAATACCTTTTCAAATCCTTTAGAAAACAAAATAATTAGTAAAATTGACTCCAATGCAATATTCAATCAATAATAAAATCGTTGGTTAACATCTTTAATATGACTGTAATTTGATATTTTAATAAACCACATTGCCAAAAATGATAATAAAATTGTCGACCAATTCCTTATTTTTTGTTTAATATGATAGCAATTTCTAAACCTAGCAAATTAAATAAATTGTTTATGTTATAATTAATTATAATATTTATTAAATTTTCAATAATTTTATTTATATATTAAATTTAATGTAAAATTATAGATTCCACTAATTGGTGCATATCATTATTAAATGAAAATTGTAATGTTATTCATAAAGAACAAATAATAGGAAAAGATTCTATTGAATATATGAATATAAAGCAATAATAATTTGCCCAAACGTAGAAATAGAAACAATAGATTATAATTTGCAAAACCTGATAAATGATGGTTTTTAGATTTTGTAAATTTTGTTAGAAATTTAATTTTCTACCATTTTTCATTTTGCATTTACACAAAAATAAATATTTATTAATACAAATTATTTTAGTTGGCTTTATGTTCAAGTTTTGTTAAATAAATAATCAAAACAATATGGTGGATGGTATTACTATAAATTAAATATTTAGTTGATAAAATGCATTTGGCAAAATGTATATGTAAACTTGAAAACAATACATTAAAATCCAAATCCGAAAAATAAAATTTTTAAAAAACAATTATTTCAGAAAATATAACTACGGAATAGCATCTTAAAATAAAGTAGCCAGCTTATGTTAAATCTTTACTTACATTGATTAAATAGATGATTTTAATTTACCAATTATGAATTGATAAAATCTAAAAATTAAGTTATCTTAACATTCACCATTTTGTTGAGAGCTATATTATAAGCAATACAAATGAACGTATTTTAAAAAAACCTTTCCATCACAAGATCTAATGTCTGATGTTATTGGAGTATAAGATTATATTAAATCATAACATAACATTTAGTTTCTTTTTTTGTGTTTGGCAAATTTATAAATTAATACTCACAATTTTATGTAAACGGTCTGTTTTGTAGCATTCCATCATATTCCTTGAAATTTTTATTCAATTTTCTTTTTTATTATAACAATTTTGTAAATTTAACTCCAAACATATTTGAATATCAGGTGTAAAAATTTTATTTATTTATATATTTACCTATTTTCTACATTTGCTTTTTTTGATAAAATAAAATAATTACTGAAAATGATATATCTGGCGTAAGCAGAGCAAAATATAATTTGCTTTCTTTAAGCAACCATTTTGGTTTTCATTTTCAATCTACTGGACTGACTGACTTCGCAAAACAAAATTTCAAAAGCAGCTTCTATTAGGTGATATGTGGGCAACAAAATCAATAAACATATAATCTGAAATTTTATCACGTTAATTAAGTAAGTAAAAGTTATAAAAATATAAAAAATATTTTAAATTAATTAACGTTTTTGCGTGGAATTTTTTTTGTCTAAATTCATAAAACCGCATAATACTAATAAAAAAAAACAATTCAATGACTTTTGAAGCCGTTGAAGTTGAAATTTATTTAACTTTTTTGACTTTTCTGATGTCAACGGCGTTCACTCTGTCGGCTTTCGTATTCAATACTTTTATGACATTTCAACGTCGAGACGCGAGACTGTTTCCAACATCGGTCTTAACACGATTTAATAAAAAAAAACACAAAACTAAAATCTTAACAAGTAAACATTTTAATAATGTTCGTTTTTAAAATAGAATTAAAATATTAACATAAACAATAGTTTGGTTCATAGTAATTATTTCTATACTCTTGTAGGGGTAAAAGCTAAAGCTAAAACAATCATATGATTGGATACTCAATTTATAAAAGATCATGGTATTTATAACCCATTGTTTAAACACTTTATAATATAATTTAATAACAATGATAATATTAATAATAAACATATTTTACAGTCGGTCACGTTAACTACAGATGTTGGTGACATTAAAATCGAATTATTTTGTGAAGATTGTCCAAAAGCATGTGAAAACTTTTTATCATTATGTGCAAGCGGCTATTATAATGGTAATTTATTTCATCGTAATATAAAAGGTTTTATTGTACAAACAGGTGATCCATCAAATATTGGTAAAGGTGGTAAATCAATATGGGGTAATAAATTTGATGATGAATTTAAAGAAAATATAAAACATAATGAACGTGGTATGGTGTCGATGGCAAATAGTGGACCAAATACAAATGCAAGTCAATTTTTTATAACATATGCACCACAACCACATTTAGATTTAAAATATACATTATTTGGACGTGTTATTGATGGTTTCAATGCATTAGATGAATTAGAAAAACTACAAGTTAATCCAAAAACATATCGTCCAACTGTTGAAATACGAATTAATAATATTATAATACATGCAAACCCGTTAGCAGGTTAAATGTTTAACACAAATTAATTTCATTTCAGTCTGAAATGATAACTAAATATAAAGAGCAAATTTTTAATCCTTAAAGTTAATCAACTTCCAACCAAATTACGATTTATGTTTAAGAATAGAAATAAAACTTAAAATTTTTAAATTACAAATACATTTGTCTTCTACGATTTGAATATACGTCCATCATATCTTATCATTAAGTTTGTGTTATATTTTTACAATTATTTATAATTAAAAATAACAAAATATTTTACATAAATTATTATTAATACTTTCAAAACGTAAGAAATATTAAAAAGATATTTCTTTAATCATTTTTTAATAACTTCTGTTCTGTTTGTTCTTTAAATTTGGCACGAAGCTGAGCAATTTTTATTTTTGACATTAATAGAGTTGAATTATATAACCAACTTCCCTAATAATATAATAATATTAATATTTAATTATTTCTATCTATTAAATTTGCATAAATATTGTTACAGGACAAAAGGATACAATATTTTATGTTTCTATATATCTTAGATTTCTTCATATTTGAAATTAGCACACGACAGACGATAAACCAATTTGTATGAGATAAGATAAAATAAAATAATATATACTTACAATCATCAACATACAATTCAATAAAACTGGAATTGAAAATACAGTTGAAATAAATAATCCATTTTTATCAAAATATTGTTTCTCTGAAAAACTCTCCCAATTTTGAGCAGCATATTCATTAATACTTTCAGAGAAATATACTAAAGTTACTAGTTTTTTTTTAATATAATAATTATTATTTAATTATTTATATATATATTATTAATTTTGAATGAATATTTACTTACATAATGTTAAAAATAGAAACATCTGGAAATTTGTATGGTTTCTAGTTAATATTGCTGTCATTGTAGTAATTAAATGTATTAATATTAAACCAATTAACCAAGGATCACACCAATTAATCTAATCAAATAATATTTTGATTTATATATTATTTACAATTAAAACATCGATAACGAATGGAGTGTGAATGTTTTGGCACGTTAAAATATATTTAAGACAAAAAACTCATTATAAACTTATTTTCCATTATTGTGCTATAAAGAAAGGTGTTATAGGGATATTTTCGAGATTTTATAAAGTATGAAAAGTGATAGCTAGACGACATAATCTTATTAATCGAAATACATTTGAAAACTGAGTGTTCTTCATTTAACGATTAGGGCTAGATTAGAAATAATTTGGGAGTTGGTATATCTGATGCTGATCCATTGTGAATTTCTCTCCGTTATCTTGTAGTTATATATTAAAAAAAAAAACACTCGAATATTTGTGGATTGAAATTTAACTTACATAGATACTATACAGTTTAATTGTCTTGGATATACATTTTATACCGCTTTTCTTACGTTGTGTTATATGTTGAAAATATGTTATCATTCTTCAAATATTCGTTCTGGATTAAACTTCAAAGAAACGATTTTGAAACATACATTTCTTCTTAAATGAAATTCCTGAATTTTGTAGTGATATGAATTATTATATATTAATATTAACTAATATGTGGAATAAGAATGCGTAGAACAAATTTGTAAACGTAAACGATTTTGTCTTATAGAATATAAATATTCTAATAGCACAGTATTCCAAATAGCGATCACAAATACAATCTCTTGAAACGTATAGATCTTTATTATTATTATATTTATAAAAGACAGATTACTACAATTATTAAATGAAAAATATAAAACTTACGCTTTTTAAATATCCCCAATAATCTATTTCATTGATTTCATTCATTTTAATAATAGTTATTTTTAGTATTCCAAAACCAAAGTCAAACAGTCAAACTGGTTTTTGATAATAAATTATTTATAAATATAAATAATTATTGATTACATCAAAATATCAATCTAAAAATATAAATATTTTTAGATGTTAGGTTTTATGTTTTCTAAAGTATAAATTTACTTGTATAATTTATGATTATCAATAATTATATGTTTTTATGATTTTATATAAAACAATTACAAATTTAAATAATAATTTGATTTGTGATAATGTAAAAGATTAAATAAATTAAAAACATCAACTTAATCACCAAAACAATAATCTGCTAGTTCTTGTTCCTCCTTCGTCTTTGCCTCCATTCACAAAATCCACACATATGGCATTGCGTTAAAGTTGTGAAGTACGGCAATGTAGTGCGATACCAAAGCATTGAAACAGCTACCCACCATAAAATAATCTAATGGATTACAAGTGATTGTAAATTTTCATATAATTTAATAAAGAAAAGCAAAAGTGTAATGAAAATCATAGTAAAATAAATAAAAAATTTAAAAAAATGAGAAATTATTACCGGTAACTTGTTAAGAGTTACATTTATTCTTCGCTTCGTACAGGTCTTACGCAAGTTTTTTCTGATGGGAATTCACTCAATTGTACCAACATAAACATTCATTTATTTTCATTCTTTTTATTTTTGCGAAAGCGAAAGGGTGGTCTGATTTTGATTATTGTGATATGTCTGATTGATATGCGTCTGATCCATTATAGATTATAGAAGTGAATATATATAAGATTATTCGGATACAAGGAAAAGTACACTTATTGTTTTTGTTAATTATTTTCTTCAATTTAATTCTGATCTATTGATTTATTTACAATTTTGTCAAGATGTCTGCTAAGAACGTAAAGGTAAATATAATAAATAATATATAATATAAATCTTCTGCAAACAATTGAAACAATGAGAGGAACGATAAAATAATCTTAATATCAGCATGATATGCTTTCTTCAAGCTTATGACGGTTTATAAATTTATAAAAAGAAAATCAATAAATAATTTCTTTGATTGAATTTTTTTTCTAATAATTTTATTGACAAAGTATTGATGGTCTATCTATATCTTAGAACTAAGATAATAAGCGTAAAGAGTAGGAATATACGGGATTCTGCCTTCTATTTCAATTTCCACAATTAGTATAAAGCAGCACGCAACTTTAGCACGCTAGACTACGCTGAATTAATCCACTAATCTTGTGGTATTTAAATTATCATACTGTAATCAATATTTGCGAGCTTCGATCTACAGAAATTTATATGAGCAATAGGAACGAGAATAATGGTTAGATATATTCTTGGGCTAGGAATTTACGTACAAACAATTTGATAATATATAGTACTGATCGTACTATATCATACATGTTGTAGATTGTGTACATTCTTGATGGCATGTATAAATAATTCTGAAAGGTCTTTATCGCAATTTGGATGATTTGATTTCAATTTAGAAAATATTTCAAAACGCATTTATCTAAAAGTCTAACTAAATCACTAAAATTGTTATTTGTTTATAGATTGGTATTATTGGTGGGTCAGGATTAGATGATCCGGAAATTTTTGAAAGTCGTAAAGAAGTAAATTCAGGTTCGACACCATATGGTGTACCATCAGATGTATTAATAACAGGACAAATAAATGGTATTGAATGTGTTCTATTAGCACGTCATGGTCGTAAACATAATATAATGCCATCAAAAGTTAATTATCGTGCAAATATATGGGCATTGAAAAATATTGGATGTACACATATAATTGCTTCTACTGCAACTGGTTCATTACAAGAACATATTAAGCCTGGTGATTTATTAGTCTTAGATAATTTTATAGATCGAACAACAAAAAGAATGCAAACATTTTATGATGGTGAATGTGACCATCCAATTGGTATAAGTCATCTGCAAATGGAACCACCATTTTGTTCACGAACAAGAAATGTTCTTATTAAAACAGCTAAAGAATTAGGTATACCTATCCATGAACATGGTACTGTTATTACAGTTGAAGGTCCACGCTTTTCATCAAAAGCAGAAAGTTTAATGTTTAAACAATGGGGTGGTGATGTTATTAATATGACTACTGTGCCGGAAGTAATTTTAGCAAAAGAATTAGGTATATGTTATGCAGCTATTGCAATGGCTACTGATTACGATTGTTGGCGTGATTGTGGTGAACATGTAAATGCCGCCGATGTAATTGAAACGTTTAAAAAAAATGCCATTAAAATTACAACAATTTTAAAATCAACTATTACAAATATTGATAAAGATGGTGATTGGAATGATACAATTAATGAGCTGAAGGTAAATAAATTTTTTATTATTTGTGTTTTTTTTTTATTTACGGAAGTGAACTCTAATAATAAAACTGTTTTTATAGAAAAACATTGAACAAGGTATAATGAAACCACATGATTAAGGTAACATTGAATTAATTACACAATTAATCAAAGATGATTTAAATAATTTTAATAAATCTATTCTATTTTTTTCCATTATTTACTGTTGTTGCGTTGTTTGATTTCAAATAAGGACATTCATTAATCAAAATTTTTTATTCTAATTTTGTATGAAATTTTAATTTTATCTTTTATTCTAAGAAAATTTTGCTTAAAAATTCAAACCGAACGCATTACGTCATTATAAAATGTTAAGGATGTTATCCTTATTGTATTTATATAGACAAAATCTTTCGAACATATAAAAACCATACTTCGTTTACTAATTATATACTTACTAACTTCGATTTTGTTCTTCAATCAGTAAATTTAAATATTTAATATAATGATTTGAATATATAGTAAAAAAAAAGGCAGCCTGTATGTTTCTCTAATTATATATACAAATATTTTATAAAATATACACAACACACACACACACACACAAAATGTGCGCAATTTAACGTAACAATTATTCCCATTTTAATATTATCTAATAATTAAAATGGATGCTAAAAACCCACTGTATCTTTTATATTATCGAAAAACGATCCACCACCACTAACAACTTTCAAACCAACGGTTGTTGAATATGAATTATAAAATAATGAACGAAGTGATCGTAAACGATGCCTTCGTCTAAAGAAAAACAAAAGGGAATAATAATAATAAAATATAACAAATATAAAAAATTTTCAAACAAAATCAAATTTTTCCTTACAATACACATAAATCATGATTACACGATGACGGATTCTCTTCAACTTCATCTAATATATTAGCTAAAGGATTCATTGTATACGGCGATTGTGTAATTGTTGGAGCCGCTGTTGTTGCTGTATTAGTTATTGTCGTTGTATTGTTTGTTGTTAATGTTGATGATATATTATTTATTATTGTACTTGGTTTAAATGAACTACGTAAGCTACCTGTATTTGATACAACTGCCCAACTACTAAGCGAAGACGAAGACGATGATGATTCTGTACGATATCGTCTTGCTGATGGTACTGACATAGGACTAGTTCTAAAAATAATATATAAAGAAGAAACAATAATAATAATGTTAATGTGTAATAATAAAAGAGGCAGTAATATTAATCATAAAATAATCACCTTCTAGGAACTGGTGATACATTAGAAATTGTATTACTTGTTGCACTACTGTTATCTGTTGACATATTTTCATAATTAATAATATCTTTATTATGATTACTATTATGATTATTACTATTAATATTACTGTTTATATTATTATTATTATTATTATTATTATTATTATTATTATTATTATTATGATTATTATTATTATTATTGTTATTGTTATTGTTATTATTATGATTATTATTATTATTATTATTAACTAAATATCCATTTTCACTGAAAAACACATGGTTAAGAAATAGTCAAAATTAAATATTTTTGCGAAAATTTATAAAATAATTAAATGTTTAATTAGTAATTTATATTCATTTAATAATACGAGACTTAAATATGTATATTGAACTTCAGATATTTAGAATAAGAACAACGACAAGAAAAGAAGAAAAATTTATAGATATCCATTTTTTAAATGGGGGATAATATATATTATTTGTATTATCCTTAGTAACAACAGCAATATATTATTAATTTTATGAATAATAAATTCATTATCACTAGGAAAAATAATTTTAACAAAATAGAACATTATCACGGCAAAATTACATCCTATTACTACAATTTATTAAATCATGTAAGGTATGTGTTCGTTAATTTTATACGAGAACAAAGTGTTATATTTAAGAATGCGGTTTCTTAGCATATAAAACTATTTGACTATTTAACCGACGCTACATAATTATATTTTCAATTCGACATGACTGCTTATTAAAATATGTATTTATGCAGTCTGTGACAATAGAATAGCCACGTCTGATCTTTGAAATTAAACTTATCAAAATAATTTGTATCTTCTTGATTATTATATAGAAACTTCCTTTTGTTTAGTTTCTTATTATTTAATCGATTTTTACGCTGTATACTGATTTACCGAATAATCTATATATTTCGGTAATGTTTAAATTAAAGCGAATTATTCTGGGACGCAATTTAAAGATTAAAAATGTAGTTACACACAAATCTATGGGTTGCATGTGATATTCATCCATATATGTATGATTGAATTTATTAAATGAAACTTCTATCGAACAATAATTGCAGACAAGGGGTAGGGTTGCTAAATCTGATCAAAATATTGATGTTATCAGTGTTGTTTGAAATGTTAAAAAATAGAACGATATCAAGATATCACTGGACATCGTTCCAACAAATAAATATGTATTGATTCAAAAATCATTTAATCTGTATAATTGGAAGAAAATCAAATGTTATAATTAATTAACAAAAAAAAAACAACAAATACCTTCTCAGAATTGATAAATTTGAATCATTTTGTGCATTATCTACAGACATAATTTCTATACTACAATTACTGTCTTCATTATGACCTATAAAATCAATATTGTTCCTAAAACAAAAATGCCTGTATAAATATAATATTAAATTTAAATATTAAATATAATATTATAGTACCCATTTGTGCTATTCGATGCATCGGAAAATATATTTTGATGACTTTTACCACTAATTGAACTACATACAGAATTTAATGATATATTTGAACCATTTATTTCACCATTTAATAGTATATCGTCAATCAGCATTGATTCACTGTCATGTCGTGTTCCACAACCAATACTACTACTACTACCACTACTACTATATTTATTTCTATGTCTGTAAAAAATAAAAATAAAACGATTTAATTAATTTAAAATTTTTACAAATTTATAGGTATAATAATATTAATAATAAAATTTACTTATGATCCAATAAGCTAAATTCATCACCAAGTACATATTTTAAAAATGAAAAACAAAAATGTAATATATCTTCACCTTTATTAACACGATCTGGTAAATTATGACCAAACAGATACCAATCATATGATACAGTTAAATATAATAATTGTGTAACATCTAATGATTGATGTATAAAACCATCAGCCCACAAACAAATACGTAACAATGATATAAATAATGGTGTACGATCCCAACCGCTTATACAATGTATTAACAATCCGGAATTACCATCACGTAAATATTTAAGTAAAAGTTTTAGATAATTTTGTGTTAATACAACTAAATCCCAATCTCGATAATTATCCCAATCGATATGTAATTGTGATGAGATTGGATCTGTAGGTACATCAATATTTGCATCAATAAATGGTTGATTCCAATTATAAACAATGCCACGACCTGAATAACTATTTTGTCGATAATTTTGAAAAAATTCACAACCCGGATATGGTAATGCTAATATTGTAAATTTTGCATAACGTTTTTGTTTATCAACTTTCTCCGATGATGTTACACTTTTAAATAGAAACAAAAATACACTTATTAACAACAAATCTAATCATACTACAATCGCAGTAGTACAGTACATATTATATTAATTTTATTATTTAAAATTTAATACACATACTTCATACCAAATTTTACTTTTTTATTTTCAACCATAAGATCAACAATTGTGCCAATATTAAATGTTTTTAATAATTTTATATCCTGATTACGTACAGTATCGATAAAATGCCAATCGGATCCTTCACTACGTTTACTAATTTCATCTAATGATTTTGATTCATTTAAATAATTTTCTTCAACTTCAACCGCATCACCTTCATCTAAAATAAAATAAAATTAAATTAAATTGAATTTATTTAAAGTTAATAATTAGTTTATACCTAAATTAGTATTTGTTTTAACATCACTGCCTAAAAAATATGCTAATCCAGAACGTCCATAAATTTCTGGTCCACCAGATAACGTTGATGAACGACATATATATTTTCCTTTATATAATATAACTGGTATTGGATATCTTGCTCTGGACCGTGCATAACGTGCATTATATATTAAATTTCTAAGTTTATTGGAATCATGTAAATTTTCATATATTGTTTGTGGTTGTGTTGATTTTGTTGAGGCAGTTGTTGTTTGTGTTGTTGTTGATATTATTTCAATTTCATATTCTGGAATTAATATTTTCGATGGATAATGAGTTGATAATTCACCAGTACCATTATTTATTTCCGTTACAATATAGTCTAATTTTATAAGATTAACACATCGATTCATTGTTTTATATTCCTGCAAAATTAAACCAAAACAATATGCTAATATTAAAATATGTCAAAACTTTATGCAACCCTGAACATTAAGCAAATGTTTATTGAAAATTTATTTGCATTAAATAATGCATTTTATGTACGTTAAAATATAGTTATATATTTATATAGATATAAATATTCTCGAACATTTATTGGTGATTAAAATTGTAATTTATACATTATTATTATATAATAATTTGACATTGAATTTCAAAAAAAAAAAAAAAATACTAATATTACATTGTTTTATTTTTCTTTTCTAAATTCTAACTAAATAAATATTATTATTATTATTATTGTTATTATAATTTGTAATTATGATTTGGAAATATTTATTATAAATATATAGAGGGTGTTTTTTTTTAAATGTGATACAATGTCGCTTAGTATTTAATGAATATTTAATGTTTTTATGCAATATACAGAAATATTCAGATTGCCAAACTTATTAGAACTGTGTATATGTATATAAACTCTTGAATTAGAATCTGTTCACTATACGAATTCACTTTGATTCAACTGTAATCAGTTTTTCCGAACATTTTCTGGAGACATCAGCGATCCAGATTACTTTTTCAATAATAATGATGCTAACGTTACGGTAAATGATGAACGTTACAGTGACACATTTGTTTCAAACCAGATGTTGCCACGTGCTATATTTGAAAATTTGTTAAAAATTGAACTAATCGAATGTGTTATGTAACAGCCTAATTACTTCCATTAAATAGCTATGCCACATTGATAAACTTTATTAATTTAAATGCAAAGCATTCTTCACGACAAATATAAAATTATAATATATAATATGTATTGGAATTCAGTATAAAAAACGCCCCACCTTATCTGACATCTGACTATGAATCATCACTTAAGAGATTACTGCTCTGTTATCATTTTAATCTATAATCTATCTATATAATGCTCTATATTATTACTTAAGAAATGTGTATTAATTTAAATTTAAAATTTGACAACTATTTATTGTAATTAGGGTTAATATATTTTAACAACAAACGTATTTCAATGATAAAATTCACCCAGATTTAAAAAAAAATTATTTGTTATGTAAACAATTGCCTAATGCGTAAAATTGTATTCTTTGAATAATCCTTTTATAATCTTAAAAATTATAAAACACAAAATACCGTAAACTGAAGGGTGTATATTTATATTATTATAAATTTATTGTTTTCCCAGGTAATATTTTGTTTTCGTTTTCTTTTTTGTAAATGTAAACAAAATTAATTTGTATTGTTTTTAAAAATACAATAAAAAAAGAAAATAAAAATAAAAGGCAATTCTTGTTTGTTACAAAAATAAAAAAATGTTTTAAAGTAAAATGTTTTTTTTATATATACTTCGCAATTTATTACAATACGACGCAATGACAGGTGCAAAATAAAACCTCTTTTTTTCAATATTATTGTTATTATTTTTATAAATAGAACATAAAATCTTTATTCCATTTTCTAATTTATAATATTTCTAAGTAATTAATGATAATAGAAAAATTTAAATTTGGATTAAAATCAATTAAAATTTAGAGACTACTAATATCTTACCATAGTTCCGCTACTATATTCTTTAGCCTTGTACATATTTTCTCTAAAATATTGAAAAAGCACTTTTATATCTTCGGTTTTTATATCGTAACTCATTTTTATACAACATTTATAAAATAAATTTTATATTTGAATTATATTGCGTATGAGAATTATTTTTTAAATAAATTTTAATTCATAAAAAAATTAAATTTATTATAAAAATTTAATACGAATACAAATTATTATATACTTTACACATGTTTTCATTTATTTTATGCATATGAAAAAAAAACTGATGCGCTGCTGCGCAGCTTGATACTATGATATTTTTATTTTTACTGATGATTTTATACTTTTATTACGTATGTCAAATGACGGTCAATGATTTTTCATATATGAAAATGTACGTATAATCGCGTAAAATACGTATAGATTAAGAAGTTTCAATAATTGGTTTTTTTTTTTTTTTTATAAACTAGATGACGCTGAAGTTTAATTAAATATTTATATATACCAATATATTCAAAATTGTATAAATATTTTGGAATCATTAATGCATAGAATTTTATTCAAGTTTTGGACAAAAGACGAAAATTCTACTAAAATACTTAAAAATATTTCATATGTTCTGTTCTGAAGGCAATCTCATCCATAAGAAAAGACTATCAAATGCGTATCGTATGTGTAAAATGAAGAAAACAAAATCTTCTAGTAGTAGGTTTTAAAATATTTTTGAATAAAATTACAAAAATATTTTGTTTAACCTCTCCTTGCGCATATGTCTTTGATTTGAATATCTTATTTGTTCACAATTCACCCATATGGATCCTCTTCGAGTTCGATATCCTAAAACAATTCGTAATGAAACTTATACATCACATTTCAAAATCATGTTACAAGTGTACTGCCATTCTATTTCATTTTTAAAATTATGCAATTCTTCGTTACTAAACAAAATGTCAACATTAATTTATTTTTTATAATCACATACCCTCCCTGTGTAAATGTACATCACCACGAGATTCAATCAATCCTCGGAAATGAACTGACTGGTGAAGAGAACAAAACTTTTTTTTTACTTTTTACTTATAGCTATTATGTAGTTGTGTTCATCATTGCCTCAAACTGTTAAAACATCCATACATTAATATTAATATTAATCATAATAATAATAATATTGAATTACATAATTAAATTAATTAACAATAAGTAATTAAAATCTAAAATTGTTGATATAATATTTATATATTTTTATTAATCGAACATGCAGTTATAATAAAAATTTACATTATTAATTTATATATTAATATTTAATAAAAAAAAATTTGTAATTTATAAACAATAATTAGTTTTATATGCATAATTATATATTAATATTAAAAAAAAGTTTCTTTAATTAACTCAAAATTCAAATGTGTCCGTGCAACGATATAAATTAAATTTATTAAAATATTTTTAATTGTTTAAATTTTCGATTTTAGAGAAGATCAAAAATATTCTGAAAAAATTTAAATTTTGATTTGTGTAAGTTAACAAAAAAAAAAACAAATCTAATTAGACATCACATCATTTTAAATAAAATGAATTAATAATAAAATAAATAAATGTAGCCTCATATATTAATTGACACACAAATAATTACACAAAACTTTCGTAATTGTTTTGTGTACAATTTTTTCCTGTTATTAATGATCAACAATTAATTTTGTAAAACGTTTGTTTGTTTTTTCTTTTTTCTCAAAGTATTTAGAAAGTCTGTCTATAGTCTAAAATTCTTACAAAAGAAAAAAAAAAAAAAATAGTAGAAAATAGACAGACCACAAAATTTTAATACTATATTTTTTTATTTTAAACAGAAAATCACAATAAATTAAAGTACAAAAAACAATTTAAAAGGTTAATTATTGGTATTTATATAAAATAATAATGTAAAAAAAAAAAAAAAACCATGTTTTTATGGACGAGATGACGTTGTTATGTTTGCCCACGACCCGGGGTAGAAGGTATATATTAATAATTGTTTATAAACATTAAATATTTATAATATATATATATAAATATATATAGGATAGAGGCACCAGTACTCAGCTCCTAACTAATACACTAATGTTTTGGATATTATTTCTTATGCAGGAGCAGGAGACTGGTTAAGGGCTGAATACTGGTGCCTCTAACCTACATATATTTTTAGTTTTAATATAGAAAAAAGCATAAATTGTATATAAATGATATGAAATAATAATTATAATAATAAAATATTCTGTTCTTGGTTATTCTACATAATCTTCAGATTTTTTTTTTTGTATTTTTAAATATTTTTATATTTTTTTTTTGTTTTTATTTTTTATTTTTTTTTTTTTGTTTGTTTTTGTTTTTTTGTTTTTTTTTTTTGGGTTTTTTTTTTTTTTTATATTCTAATAATTAGATATGGTATTACTTTTAAATTTTAGTAAATCGTAATAATTTTGAATTATGTATTTCTTTAATTAATTCCGTCAACAATTTTTGTTATTTATTAATTTAATTTAAAAGAGAAAGAAAATAAAAATTAAGAAAAAAAAAAAAAAAACTGCATGCAAAATAATTATTTTTATTGTTCAGTTATTGGGAAAAAAAAAAAAAATAGAAAAACTGGAGAAAATCGCTCGTGTTGTTGTTGTTGTTGTTGTTGTAAAGTTGGCGTATGTATAATTAAATTTACTCTTCAATATTGTAATATAAAAATAAATTGCTGTTATCGTAATTTTTCGGTGCCGGTGGTGCTAATGGTGATCTTGAACTTAACGGTTGAAAGCCAAGAAATAAAAATGTACGAACCAAATTTTGTCGATCGGTACGATCTTTACGCATACATAACACAACACCATCGGCATCTAAATTTTCTTCAGCAAATTCCAATAATGCAATGAATGATTGTTTTGAAGCTTCTGGCAATAAAACTGATGGTAGTGCAACATATAATATATTATTACTTGGATTATAAACGGTTTCCCAAACACTAAATGTTACTTCGGTGACAAGTAATTTCATAGTAATGCGTACCGGTTTTTTTTGTTTTAAAATTTTCCGGATTATTTCGTTAGAATCATCTTCATCAAAATTATCGGAAAATTCATTGTCGTCCGAAGACGAACCCGACAACGATGATGAACCAGATGAATAATCGGATGCATTACTATGGTTAGAATTCCAAGATATTTTACGATTTACATCTATAAAATAAATATAGAAAAAAAACAAATAAATAAATACTGTAAATAAAATTTTATTATTGATTGACAAACATTTATTGATTTTTATATTTATATTTGTAATCAAATATAAAATAAAATAAAAATATCAATTATAGTCATAAAATACTCGTAGACTTTTTTCCTTTCAAAATAAATACCATTTCGTTTGTGTACAAAAAATACACACACACCAACCACTCAAACTCTAATAGCATAACAATCAATATTTAAATTGAATTATAAATTATTCATAACATGTATTTTAAATAAATGCAATGTGAACTACTGATGACGATGCTTTTTTCTATTTTTCTTATTGATTATTACGACAATTTCAAACAATTATTATAAAATAAAGTTAAATTATGAACAATATTTTACAAAGATATGGCGTATACAAATATGAATCCGTTCTTTTTTTGGTTAAATAAAAGACGGTTTATATATACTTACCTCTTACAACTTACTGCATGGCATTAAAACCCAGGTACGGTTTTAGCCATCTCCATATTTACAGCTAATGTCTTTCAATCCTAAATTTTAAGGATCTTAATATCGCAGTTTACTGCATCTAGCCGTCTAGCATTATCTATTCCGGCTCTGCTTCTAACTTCTCTGGATTTCTATTCAAGTTTTTTTTTGGCACAAGTTCTCCTTCCATACGTGATATGTGCCCAATCCATCAATAATGTCTTATTGAATTTTGATTGTTTCGACAATATTTGGTTCACCGTATAACCTCTCTATTTCAAAGTTGTATCGTCGCCTTCAAACATGTTGTTCTTGTACGGGACCAAATATGTCACGAAGTATAATTCATTCAAAAATCCAAAGTAATTGTTTCTTTTCCTCCGATCCATACGTTAATATTGGACGTACTAATGTTTTACTTTAGCTCTCGTTGTAATATTTTTGATTAAAATTGATTTTTTTAGCTCGTAGTAACATGATTTCGTAAAAACAGTTCTTTATTTATCAATATTTATATTCTTTATAGGCAATGTTTAATGCCCTATAGTTGTTACAATCCAATTTGTCACCTTTTTCGAACAATAGGCGCAAAGAAGACCATCCTTCCAGTCGTCTGACACCTGTTCCTTATCGAAATCTTAACAATTAGCTCGTGTAGTTGATATCGTAATGCATTTCCATCATGTTTAAAGAGTTCATCTGGTAAGTTATTTGATCCAGGTGATTTATTATTATTGAACTTTAAAATAGCATTCTTTACTACAATAGTTATTGACGTATTTACATTTAATAGATTTTTAAAATTATGTACTTCTTTATTATATAAGGAACTTAGAGTGTAAATTCATTCGTAGAAAAAAACGAGAACTGGGACGAAGGGTTTATGTCGAAATAGAAAAATTCAATTCACTCATTATTTCGTGAGTATTCGAAAATGGGTTGAACTGCATCGATCGGAACAAATGATAATACGGCAGATGGGGTAACACGTTCTACACTGCCAAGTAGTTTTTAACCAGTTGAACATCATGTTGTTTGGTATTTTTATGTTGAAAAATTAATTTGATGTGTCTATTCCCTCATTCTGCTTATTTATCCTTTATATATAAACATCGCCAGTAATATACGGCGGTATCAGCTTTCAATTCTGCATCACATTTTTTGGTTAATTTCCATGCTTTGTCCACTGTGTCAAAATTTTAATAGTTCGAAACCATATATATGTAGGAATAATCATTTCCGATTGGCTGTAAATAAATACTGCAGTACAATACCAAACTCTTTAATAAATGCAGCAGGATTAACGATATTTATCAGTAAAAGGACGGATTCGTATTTGTGTACCGTATATATTAATAATCCAAAATGTTTTAGCAATTCAATAATCATAGAATGGATTGGGATTTCAATATTTATTTTAATAAGAATTATTATCTTAGAAAATTTATTCACTTTTATAGACCGTGTTTTTAGTGAGCCTGTGATACTAAAATAAAATATGATTTCAAATGTAAATGGTATTCTAGGAAAATAACCAGTCATACATTAAATTTAAATGAATTGCTAAAAGTTTGTATTATTAAATATCCAAAAATTATAGCTAGAATAATAAAGAATTCGATTCATTTTATTTATGTTAACAATCAATTTTTGATTGAAAAACACAATTCTACACCAATGACCATATTCTTCCGAAACAAAGAACTTGCACGAGCATCAAATTATACTTATACGGACGACTGTTATAGTACAGGCTATATTTCGTGTACTACAAAATATTTACAATACTTTAAATTTTATTCTTATACAATAACTACAAATATATGTCAACACTAAAATTAATGTGTTATTAATATAAAAAACAATATATACTTACTATTTAAGAGTGAAGCCCTATCGTGATTAGATCTGTGGTGGGTAGGGACATCAGGACCACCACAGAGGCCCTACACCGAGAGAGATAGAGTATGATTCATTGATGATAACAGTAGATGAAGTTGATGCATTACGTTGCTTGTTTGCATCAATAATAATTCCGCTGTTGGTACTACTACAACCGCTACTAGTACTACTACTACTACTACAACTACTACTACTAAACTTTGGCTCACTGAAATGAAAAAGAAAACAATATATTAAATTAAAAAAATTTAATTATTAAATGTTAGTAATTGAGAATTTATTGTTGTTAATAAAAAAAAAATTACATGATACAATATTCATATAATACCTTCAAATTGTTTAATGGTATTCAGACAATGTAAAACTATTATCTCTAGTAAGGTCTATAACGAAATACGCGTGGCAGGTTACACATTACAAACATATTACTACAATTAAATCAATACAAAGAATATTTGTGATTTGTGTGAAGATTTCCTACTATCGAAATGGCCTTAGTCTTTAAACATACCATCTCTGTATTAGGCATTATTTAAGACTATTATTTTTAGTTAACTTCTTAAATGGTAAAAATGATTACCTTGGCTTGCTTGCAGAATTAAATCTGCGGTCATTTTGATTGAATTTAATGACAAATAAAATTTTAATGATTGTTAAAACATTAATTTTATTATTTAATCAAATGTTTACATTTGTTTATTATTGTATTAGATATTAGTACTTAATAGATCTTCAATAAATAATATTTATATTGATATTAAGGTGGAAAAATACCAATTAATAAATAATAATATTAATATTAAATCAGTTTAAGTAAATTGTAAATAGTTATTAATATAAATTTATATTGATAATGAATAATATAATATTCACACAAAACAACTGAAATAATATAATAATATAATAAACAATACAAATTTGAATAGCCAAGAATGAACTTTCGAATGAGAACATGAAAATTTAATAATAAAAAAAAATGAGAATGAACAATGAATGAACATAAAAAACAGAAAAACAATTATTGAATTCGTAATTCAATTGTAAGTGTTAAATATTTATCAACATGACCCATGTCGAATACTCGTATGTCGAAGTTATGGTTAAGTCGTAGAACGTAATATATTTGTCATGGTGAGATTTACAAAAAATTAACCAAAAAATATACATCATTTAAAGGCAGTACGAAGAATAGCAATGTAAATTACATGTAAAAGGAGGACTACGTGAGGCTGTGTGCGGTAACCCTAATTATAAAATTTATACAAGATTTTAAAAATAATGCTACACAATACATTAACGTAAATTTAAAAAGAAACAAACAAATTATCGAATAGATATACGAGTATATACAGTGACATATGTGTGACATGTATATAAAATAATATAATATTTATATTTAAAACGCAATTGAAAATAAAATCTATTTTTAAAATATGTTTATTATCAACAAATTTAAAAAAAAAAAGAGGCAAATGTTTGTTTGGCTTGATTTGAAATCTTGAAATATGGCGCAGTAATATTTGATGACCGAATAAATAAATTTGATTGTCTTTGCACGAACTGTCACATGATGATGTTAATGGATATCAGTTCCAGAAACTACAATCTTTGTATTTCTTAATTTTTGAATATATAACACTTCTAACAACTGCATGTTAGAAGAAATTGAACCTTTAGTTATTTTATATTTATTTGTGAGACATCGAGATTTGTATAAAATAAGGCATATTTACCAATATAACATTGTATCAATTGTAGGTACATAATTTATAAGGTATATTTACCAATATTTACAATAACATTGCATCAATTGTAGATACATAATTTATAATTTTATGTATAAGAAATTGCTACCAGCATTATTAACCTCTTGGTTTTTTTTAAGTAATTATATTATATAAATTGCTGTGTTGAGAAAGGAGAAAAAATTAATATAGATTTATGTTTTATTAATATTTTCCTATAAAATTGTTGAATATAATGAACTTTTAAGATTTTTTTTCGAAACTACATTTTCGACCTCGTTAACAGTCGGTAAAAATTGTTACATCATATGATTTGCGTTAAAAACTCTCAAAAATAGTGTTCTATATTATAGATTTTAGAAAATGTCTGTAAAAACCACAGTTAAAGTTATTAAATTTTCGAAAACCTACTTATTTACGAAAAAAAAAAAAATAATAACGAATTTACATATATACAGACGTTAACTCAAGTTTTTTTTAGAACATCACCCATATCGAAGACCAAGATTATACAAATACCTTCGATATATATTTCTTTAGCCATCTTGGAAAAACAACATCAAGAAGGTACCTATGAACTCAACCGCAAGGGGCCGTTGATAAAAATCTGTATTTCCTGTAATCAGTCATATAACCAAAATGATTATTACAACCTTACTTTCAATAATTGCAGACGAATTGATGAATTATTAGATGATTATATATACTGTTTCCCAGATATAAAAATATCGCTTTATGTATTTTTCTAAAGGATCTTATGAATTAGTGTAAATTGTTTATTTAACTATTCATTTTAAAAAAAAATCACGAGACTATTGACGACATTGCAAATTAATAATATTAATTGTATTAAAATTAAATGATTCTATAAATATTATGCACCAACGAATCTAAATACATATTTATATTTTTAAAAACATTGTTTCTTTTATTATGTTTTTAAATTTTATATTAAATTTAAAATTCATGTGTCAATCAATGCAGAAACAAAAGATAAAAATTTTATCATTGTGACCATTTTGAAATTATTTAATTACAATTTTAATAGAATTAGATGTTTAGTGTGTGTGTATTTTGCACAATACTGTGTTTTTTTAGTTTATTTTTATTTTTCAAGCATTAATTGTTATTAATTTGTTGTTTATTCTCCGATATAGGCATTATACAGCGATGTGATATGTGGAGCTTTGTGATTTGATCCATTATTCATGCCACGAACTCACAAATCGTTGTAATAAAAATTAACTTATTTTAAGACGACGTGTTACTGCTGGTAGTGACTGACGAGCTCTACTATAGATATAATTTATTATGCATATATTTAATTTTCATTTCTTATCTATTTACATTTCCTTTTTTATAATGCGTATGAACTTTTAATTCTATATAAAAAAAAAAAAAATAAACACTAACGAAATTATATAATAAAATAACTACAAATTATGACGACAAAACAATCTATTTCTGTACATATTTTACACGAATTAAAAAAAATTAAATTCACAATGTGTAGACGTCACACTGCGAATAGCGATTATAAAATTTCATTATTCCATAATATATAATTTATTCTTATGTTTTATCATATAGATTATAGAACGTTTTATTTATAATATTGCTGCAAATTCTACTGCAGTTACACGTAGTTCAAGGGCGTTTATTTTATATTTATATACAAAATAATACTGTTATCATAAAATATCCCGATTATAAATATATATATAATCTACTTTAACATATGTCGGCCATGTTTATTTTTTTTTTCTTCGCATATGTGAATTTTTATTATACGTACGGTACATTTTACAATGAAATGGGATGAATGCAGACAAATTATGAAAATTTTCCATTATCAAAAAATGTTAATAAAATTGTTTAATAAATGTTTACAATACTTACCGATTACTATTCATTATTGAAGGCATTATACTTCTCAATGATTGCAACTTAATTTTCAAAACTTTAAAATAAAATATAAACAAAATTTATTTATTTGATATTTAAAATTGTTTTACTTTTTGTCTTGTATAACCAACCGAAGTTAACTCCAACAAAGGAAAATAAAAAGTAAAAAGTAAAAACAGAAATGAGAAAAGTAAAAAATTTGTCAAATGAAATTCCGTATCTTCTCAGGCTGAGGAGAGGGGAATAGAAAAAAATATGAAAATGAAATTGAAATGAAAAACATAATGTGAACGTCACAAAACACATGTTGTTCTTTTCTTTCATATACATTTGCTTATGATTTTAGAAAGAGTACACAATACAAGAATTTTAAATATATTTACTCAAATTTTCCCCATCCCATCTCGCTTCAGATTAACCAATGTATTTCATTTAAAAAAAAGAAAGTTTATCATTTTCGTGTTTGTCATATGTCATCGGTCATCGTCTATATTGATTGACACTAGTTCATTACATAACTTCACTGGATGCGTTAAAAAAACAAACCAAGTTCATTATGAGTATATTCCGCATGAAATAAAAAACTAAACTACGATTTTAAAAACTAGCAAAACAAATACATACACTGCGTTCTTAATTTTTTTATTGTATAGCAAATATATTTGTACTTACAACGCATATAGCTATAAAATTCAATAAATTAATGCTTATTAATTATACTCAATATATAATATAATATAAAACTATAAGCCGTTGTAAAATGTAAAGTTTCGTGTGTAAACGGAGGGAAATAATAATTTCATTGTCATTTTAAATGAATTTGAGAGAATTTTGACATAACACATGGAATAATAATTCATCATTCATCTTTTTTTTCGTCTTCTACTCGTTATGAATTTATCTTTTTTTTTTTCAAAAAGAACGATACCTGAAAATACCGTGATTATTTTATGTTTATTTTTTCTTAAAAATTTATAACATTCTACAAATTTTAATATTGTTATTGAATCTACTTGAAATTCAAAAAAAGAATTATGGTAATATAATTTATTTATACAAATCAATTCTATTTTAACAATAAATAATATATTTCTGTAAAATTATTTTAGGCAAATTATACTGAAGATCAATTGGCTGGTAAGAAGTTTTTAGTTTTATTATTTATTTTTTGACTGAGAAATGTCTTGTTTTAATGTTGTTTTTTATTTCGTTTTTTATTTGAACTCAAATTTATTTATTTATTGATTCCAGTTAAAATTATTGATAACTGAGTCATTGTTTTAGTTCTAAGGAATTTAATTATTACAAAAAAAGAAGTGATGATGTGATGATGTTTTATGTGTTTTGTGTAGGAAATTTAATGAGTCATATTATATGAGCCAGTTTTTTTGTAATACGTAATCAAAACAAAAACAATTAATAAAAAAAACATAAAGAAATCAATTATGCTGTTATGTATATGATTATTTTTATCAATAATTTCAATTAAATATTTACAAAATTTATATTATTCTCAATAAATTAGATAAGAACAAAAAGAAAATACCGATGAAGGAAAAATTGTAAATGTGATACATTAATATTTATTTTATAAAACAGCATAACAAAAGAAAGCTTTTGGTTTGTAAAGCTTTTTTTATATCTGCAATGTAATTATAGATAGCAAAAAATTATCTTAATCCTATATGGATTCGATTAACGTATAACTACGTAAAAAGATTAGTGTGATACCGGAAAGAAATTATAACAAATTGTATAGCATTAAAAAAAACAATCGAAATAAGAACTTCGATACGCTACTAGAATGAGTGAGATAAGTTTCATTTTAAAAGATTCAAAAGTGGCAATTTATCTTTTAAGAACATGAGCGTAGTGGTGCTTCTTCCGGAGCATTTGTACCGAAATTTTACTGTACATGTACATTTACAGCCAATGAAAAGATTTAACTGTAATAAACTTTATGCATAAATCCATTAGGTGGATCATCGAAATCGATATAAAACAAAATATTATAACTTAATAAAATGAACAATGTTTTGTTATTTGAAAGGATATCAGGCAGGTGTATTGTTGCTTTATGATCGGTGATCCGCTAACTATACTTTAATGAATTGATTCGTATGACGGACCATATAAATAGAAAAACATCTATTAACAATTCGGTAAAATGGTTCCACTGTACTTCAAAAAGCACATATAACATCTGTTGTTCTGGAACCTGAATGCACTACATCCACCAGCGTACTTACCAAATAAGATTACCGAAATAAAAACCATAAGAAATTGCATTAGATTCTTTTTAAGTAGCTGTTACGTTATTTGTTACCGCATTTGTATTGTCTGATTTCAATCAATGTCTACAATATTTTCAATCAATTACAATATTTTTCAATTCCAATTAATAAAGATTAAGAGAAAATCAACGATTTCATTTAATTGCATCAAAACACCATTGCGAATACTTTTATGATAAAAGTTATCGCAATTTATTTGATAAGGCCATGAAATTTTGCCAATTCTGAAAATAGAATCGGAACGAACTTCTTTCTTCACCCAATAAGTATGATACATAAAAATGTTGTGTTACGCTATAAAAACAATTGCATTAATTGAGGTCATAGTTACTTCGTTTTAAATTTATTAAAAAAAAGGAAAAAAATGTTTTGCGTGTAATTTCGTGAAAAATAAATAATAATAATAATGATTTCTCTCATAAGAATAAGACTAATTTCTTTCGATGAAATTTTTGCTATTAATTAAATATCACAATTAAGTTCTTGGAAGTTTCCACCACCAATAGTTATAAAATTTATTTAGAATCTATTTTGAAGACTGTAAGAATACTTCAAAGAAATAGCATTTGTACTATTGGAAGATGAAATGTCCACATAAATTCCTTCACTTTTTAGAATACCACTTTACACTTTACTGTAATTTATACTTTTTAAATTATATAACATTAATATACGTATTATATGTTTTTAATTATATACCCCACCACATATATAAAGCTTTTGTGGTGGAGTTAAAAATGTAGTTAATAAATACATAAAAACATATTAACATTAAAATGTATATAAGAAATTAAAATGAAATCAGTAAAATCATAAAAAAAAACAAGTAATTTAATTTGTATACCTTAAATGGTATTCATTTCTGTTTATTTATGTCGGGGCTTATTTTTCATTTCTCTTATTCAATGCATTTTATTTATTTATTTATTTTTTGTTGTGCTGAATAATTCACAATTTTATTACATAAAATAAAAAGCAATAAAGTAAATGTGTGTAATTGAAAAACAGAGAGTTTCAACAAGTGATTTTGATGTTCGATATTTTTTATTTTAATTAAATAATTGTTATTATTTAATTTTTATTTATATAAATAATAATAAATTATTTAAATTAAAACATTTTTATTGTTAAATAAAAGTATTGCTTCTATTGTCTTGTTACAACACCACAATATTTACTAAATTCGAATTTTATATATATTTGTGATTTAATTATTAACTAATATTGTGAAATGTACGATCCACCAAATAAGTATATTTTTAATTCAGTTGAAGGTAAAAACAATTATTCATGACAAAAAAATCAGTTCCATTTATAGTGTTTTTTTATTTTAAATATATTTTTAATAAGTTTCCAAACATATGGTTATCCATATATATAGTTGATTTATGTTATAAATCTACAATTTCAGGTTTTTTTCACGAGAATATTACACATCTAGTGAAAAGAAAAAGAAATTCTTTATCCGTTTTATTCTTATATTTTGTACCTTTTTTTTCACAATATATATAATAAATTAAATTTATATAAAATAATTAGGTCAACATAACATTATAATGTTAACTATTTAATTTTTATAGAATTTCAAGAAGCCTTTAATCTATTTGATAATCGTGGTGATGGAAAAATACAATTAAATCAAGTTGGTGAATGTTTACGTGCATTAGGACAAAATCCAACGGAATCAGACGTTAAAAAATGTACCCATCAATTAAAACCGGATGAAAGAATTTCATTTGAAGTATTTTTACCAATTTATCAAGCAATATCAAAAGCACGCTCAGCTGATACTGCCGATGACTTTGTTGAAGGTTTACGTCATTTTGATAAAGATGCAAGTGGTTTTATATCAACAGCTGAATTAAGGCATTTATTAACAACATTGGGTGAAAAGTTAACTGATGATGAGGTAAGACCTATCCGATACACAAACTGAAATTCTATCTAATTTCTAATAACTTATTTTCTTTATTGTTATTCGCATTCAGGTTGAACAATTGCTAATGAATCAAGAAGATTCACAAGGTAATGTAAATTATGAAGAATTTGTTCGATTGATTATGTTGGGTTAAATTAATAATAAATAAGCTAAAGGAACTGTTTTTTTTTTTATTCTATACTTACGTGTACAGTTCATAAAATTTACTTAAAATTGCCTTTAATTATATATTCCCGTTAAAAATCTAAAGAAAAAAAAAAGATTAATTATTAAATATATCTTTCACAGTATTTTAATATATTGTATTTTATCTATAACATATAATAATATAATAATTAATAATAATACATATTTTTAAAAATTAATTAAATTAAAAAATTTATTCAAATTATTATGAAGGATGTTTTTTTGTTAATTTAAAAATCCCATTCAAATGTTTTATCAATTTGCATGTCCGCAAATGCATTCGATAAACTAATATTTTCATCTGTATAATTCAAATTAATTTAATTATATATTTAATGAAACAAACAATTATCAATAATTATACCTTTGATTTTTGTACAATCTGCAACATTATCAATACCACTAACCAATAAATGTTCATAAAATGATGTATTTTTACATTGTTTAAAAAATAAATGATTTAATAATTGATTTACATTTGGTCTATCATTTGGATTTCTAAAACGATAAATATAAAATTTATTTAGAATTAAGTTACAGCAAAACGTAATTATTATATCAATAAATATTTCATTGCAATATTCAGCGCATAGCACAACGGTGACATATATATATAAGTTCTTAATTCAACTGGACACAATTTTTGGAATATTCTAATTATATTAATACTGTATAATGTCAAAAATGAAAATTCCATAGGACAGAATTTTATAATACTGTTACATATGATGTAGTTTAATTAATTTAGTGACTTAGTGGTTTGGTTAAATTATATGTCCGGGGTTTACAAGTAAAAATAAATATGACATTCATCTCTAATAAAATTACATATTAATAATTTAAAATATATTACTCACCTAACCATGCATATTTCAGCAAATTTATGAAATGGATCTGTTAAATGACGTTGCCCATAAATTTGTCTAGTTTGTAATGCAGCAAAACTATCCCCAACACCTGAATCAGTTGTTTGGACTGTATAAAAAATAATAACCTTATAAATACGGTATAATAGAATACAGCGCATCAAAATTACTTACCAATAACATCTTCTGGACACGTTGAAAAATCTAATAATGCTGGTTGATTGCCATGTATTTTTTCGGTAAACATAAATGTTGTTGGCATATCAGCAAAAGGTTCTAAACCATTACCTAATTCACATGTTGTTATACCAATACTGTAAACATCTGATTTTTCAGTGTAACCCAAAAGATTTTGTTCCAACACTTCTGGTGCCAACCAATTAAGACTCTTTACACTATTTGATGGTAAATCGTGTAATGTTTTAGCCCGTTCACCATGTGACACAGTACTTGTACATTCACGAAAACCGCTTAGCATTGCTTTTGATTTATTCAATAAAATATGACTTGCACGTATTGAACGATGTATATAACCACGTTTATGTAAATATTCTAAAGCACATAATACATCACGTAATATAAAACAGACTAATATTTCTGGAAAACCTGTATAAAATAATATTATTTTTTTTTAATGAAAATGAATACAGTAAATTTAACACTTTTCTTACCTGTTGTAAAAAAATTATTCATTGCGTCTCGACACGAACAATAACACATTAACGGTTGTATTACATAAATTTCTGAATTATTTACAAATGTTGTATAAAATGATAATATATTTTTATGATTAAAATTACGCATTTTAAGAATTTCTTCCTGTTTTAAAAAGAAAAAAAAAACCATTTAATGTAAATAATAAAATAATATATTAGAAAAGGTACTTTCATGAATATAATTTAAAAAATACCTTTATTAAATTATTTTCTTCTTCTGTTGCTTTATCCATGCGATATTTCTTTATTGCAATTATTTCAGTTGATGGCTTATGTTCGACTAAATAAATGGAACCAATTCCATTGAAGCAAGAAGATAATTCAATTTTAAGTTCATAATGATTTGGATCACTGCCAAACATGTTATTTATTTATTTCCCTAAAATATGATTCTATATTTATATAATTATATTTTATAATATTTAGATTGAGGGAATAAATAACAAAATTGAAATGGATATGAATTTTTAATAAAATTCAATAAATTAAAATTAACAAAATTAAAAACAGCCCAACCAAAAAAAACAATAATAAAAAAATATACCAACAAAGCGAAGCTCTATAATAATGTAAAAAAATGATTGATCTGCGAATTGAGAGAATATCAATGTCAAAGAGCACATATGATTATAGGTGTCAGAATTCATCTACAAAGGATGAAAGCATATTTCAAACTATAAATTCATGCAACACTACTACTTTCAATTTTGTTTTTCATTATTTTTTTCCTTTTCAATCCAATTTACCAACCAAACGATAAAGCAAATACGTAAATTAAACTTTTTTATAATTAGAGTTAGAATTTAATTTTAACAATATCGAGAAATATCATTTCAATCATCTCGTAATGAAATAAAATGATTAGAATGTATTGTAAAGATACAAAATAGGTCCAAGAAAACACGACAACAATGTAATGTAATTAATTTCATGCGTATATGATGTGTGTGTCATTATTTCTTTTGTTGTCTCTGTTTAATTTCATAGCGTAGCCTTTGTAGAAGTGAAGTAGAAGTTATCGGTTATACATATGTTCATGTTCATTTTAGTCTAGTCAGTCGTTCATGTGTGTGTTTTTTTATGTTTGAGATTGTTTTACAAGTGAAGTAGTTATAAAAAAAAGAAGTATAGAACCGAAAAAGAAAAAAAAACATCAACTCATCAAAAAAAAAAACAAGTCGAATCGTATCGTGAAGTAAAAATAAAAAAATAATTACAGTGATTTTAAGAAGTGCATTAAATATAATTAAAACATAAAATAGTTTACCAATAAAATGTCTCATTCGAGTAGATATCGTTTTGAGGTTTGTATATTTGTGTAAAATGATTATTTCTAAAGAAACAAAAGAATATAGACATTTTTTCTATACGGATATTGAAAATTGAAATAAACAAAACAAAAATATCTGTCGAGACAGCTGATTTTAACTTTTTTTTTTCATATGCATGTATATGTTAAAAATAATACAAAAAACATATGAAACTATTCATATATGTGAGTGTAAACATATTTCCAATGTAAAAAATATTTCACAGACACAATTGTAAACAAACATAACAATAAAAAGAAGGAAAAGCCTAATTACGACTTAAAATTCTTCTTCGATAATTTGTATTAATTTAAAAACTATTTGATATGATGATTTTTCTTACATTCTTCATATTTATCAAATTATCATATTAAAGACAAAGAAGAAGAACAAGAACTTACTAATGAATTTAGTTTTGTTTCTACATAATTCTTTTACAGTTATCACAGAAACAAAATGCAGACTGCAGACAAAATAAATTCCTTTTCCGAAAAATAAACAAGAATAAAAATAAAAGATAATTAAATATTTTTTGTGGCTTTTTGATCCTTTTTGAGTCGAGTTATTTGAACTTAAGAACGAATGGGGGTCGAGACTATGCTAACAAAGGTGCAATATCCAAATATCATTTAACTTTACTGATTGTGAGCAATGTATATAATATAAATTCTAAGAAAAAATTCACAATTGCCAAATAACTGTTAGACTATATACTGTAAGTACTAATTATTCTCTAATTCTGTCATTTTGTCCACAAATTTTTAGAGTTTTTAGGAAATAATCAAAAGTTGATTTAATTTAAATTCCACTCACAAGTGTTTCCCACATTATAATCAGCACAATAACACAAAAAAAAAAGTAAATTTTCGAAGTCATTCTCATCTTGTATTCACAAAATTTTATTCTTCTGCCGAAATTTTTAATATCTCTTATTGTGTCTTCTACAGAATTAGAAATACAATGTGATATGAGAACTATATATAGGAAATATGAAAATGCTATGGTAGATCTTGCAATGTTTTAATAATCTCAATTTCCAAAATGTGTATGTATAAAATAGATAACAGACTGTCTGAGTAGTACCTCCAAAATATTAAAGCCGCGGCATGGCCAATCGATTTTAAGGTTTCATTTGATAGACTTTACAAAATATCTATGGGATTATTTTCTAACTTGTCCCATTCTGTCTGTAACATTATATATTTCATTTATTATCATGTTATTTATTATAAAATTGTTAATATTAATTCATTTCACAGCATGTTTATTTGGAACCAGACGATGCAGAAATAACAAGACAATTACCACGTGAAATCTTGTTACGTATATTTTCTTATCTAGATGTAGTTTCATTGTGTCGATGTGCACAAGTAAGTTATAATTATTATAATAATAATAATATTTTTTGTTATAAGCTAAGCTAAAGCTAAGTACTGTTTTTAGTGTATGATTTGTTATTTTTTTGAAGAATTAATCATTTGTACCGACAGTTATTTTAGGATTATATCATCAAATATATAGGCTTAAGTAAAATTCATCCTATTTTACAAAATAAATGTGTTGATAACGATAACACGTATATAGGAGAAAAATTGCTGGCTAAACTACATGAAATACATTAGTAATTAAACCTATTCATAAAATGTTTTGAAAAACCAATAATTTCTAGTAATTCACATCAAAATCTTAAGTTCATTATTTCAAAGCAATTACAAATAAAGAAATTATTTGAATAATTATAAGTTTTTAATTCGAAAAATTAAGAGATTCCATTTATATTCGAACTTATAATATATACTCAATGATTTTTCAAACATTTAAATCAAGAGCTTAATATACATCAGATTGTTTCAACTTATTTATTACAATTGTGAGTGGATAGATTTTGTAACCTAATGACCAAAACGCATTTGACGACACATTTATTGGTCATTTATTCTCTATTCAAATTTAAGTCAAGACACATGGTGATTATTTTCATTGTTTGGTGTATAAGCATAAGGCTAATACGAATTTATTTTTTTATGTTTCTTTCCAAAACCAAACGCTAATGAAGGACATCAAAATTTCTAATAATGTAGCACAAACACAACAAACTGGTACAATGAATATTTAACATTGGGTTCTAATCGTTCTAATGTACAATATACTCTTTTAGATAAATTTCGACTTTATAAAGAAGATGTAGAATAATAAATTTTTTCAAGAATACAATTTTTTAAATATAATTTCATATAATTTTTGTGTCGATAATAAATAATATTATTTTAGGTTAGTAAATACTGGAATATTTTAGCACTGGATGGATCAAATTGGCAAAAAATAGATTTATTTGATTTTCAAAGAGACATTGAGGTAATTTATTATTTATATGTTCTTTTCGTTTTGTATAATATATTTTATTTATGAAAAAGAAAATATTATACATTCGATACAAAATGAAAAAAAAAATAAAATAAATAAATTAGGGTCCTGTAATTGAAAATATTTCACAAAGATGTGGTGGTTTTTTAAAATTTCTACTATTACGAGGATGTCAATCAGTTGCTGATCCATCATTAAAGTAACGTTATTAATATAATATTTAATTTACCTTTATATATTTATGACATAATTTCAAAATGCGTATTAATTTAATGCGAGACTATCATAAAATGTTATTTTTTTAATAGAACATTAGCTCATCATTGTCATAATATTGAACGTTTGGATTTATCAGCATGTAAAAAAATCACCGATTCGTCAACATTAGCAATTAGTAAAAATTGTTCAAAGCTATCATCAATAAATTTGGAATCATGTGTAAATATTACCGATAATAGTTTAAAAGCAATATCCGAAGGATGTTCGGTATGTTTTTTTTTATTTTGTTTATATATTGATATATTTTTATGATAGAAATATTTTAGTTTATTATAATTATGAAATAAATTATATTATTTAATAATAATAGAATTTAACGGAAATTAATATATCTTGGTGTCATCTTGTAACACAAAATGGTGTTGAAGCATTGGCTAGAGGTTGTCTAAAATTAAAAAAATTTAGCAGTAAAGGTATAGATTCGGCAATTCATTTTACACATAAAATTTATTATTATTATTATTATTATTATAAGTATAGATACATTTTTAATAATTATATTATATTTATAAACAATAAAGGTTGTAAGCAAGTTAATGATCATGCAGTTATTTGTTTAGCCGTTCATTGTAAAAGAATTGAAGTATTGAATTTACATAGTTGTGAGGTATGTAAAAATTTGACTTGTTAGTAATATTGTGAAATTTAACAGAAATTAAATTAATATACAACATGGGACCATAGAATACTTTTTAAATACTAATTTATGTTTTTATTCGCAGGCAATAACAGATCAATCAATACAGAAAATTGCCGAAAATTGTATTAATTTAAAACAATTATGTGTATCAAAATGTGCTGAATTAACAGATCAAACGTTAACAGCATTAGCCCAATATAATCCGTATTTAAATACATTAGAAGTTGCGGGTTGTCATCAATTTACTGATTTAGGATTTCAAGCATTGGGAAAAGTATACAGTGTTATAAACAATTTAAAAATTTAAATGATAATTTTTCATTTTCTTTTTCGTGCCACATCTATGTGACTATAGAATTGTAAATATTTAGAAAGAATGGATTTAGAAGAGTGTAATCAAATAACAGATGCAACATTAGCACATTTAGCAACCGGTTGTCCTAGTTTAGAAAAATTGGTAATCATTTTTATTATAATACTATATAAATTATAAAATATGGAAATATATTAATATATATTTTGTTATATAAAATTTTTGTATAGACTTTGTCACATTGTGAATTATTAACGGATGAAGGAATTAGACAATTGGCGGCCGGTAGTTGTGCGGCAGAAAGTTTATCCGTTTTAGAATTAGATAATTGTCCATTAATAACTGATCAAACACTTGAACATTTAATATCTTGTCATAATTTACAAAGAATTGAATTATATGATTGTCAAATGATAACTAGAGCTGCAATAAGACGTTTAAGGGTATGACAATATTTATAATTTTAATTAATATGTTTTTTTCTTGTTATTATTATTTTCTGTATTCAAAATAATTATACATTTGGTAATTGACAATTAAACAACTTTTGTATAATAGTAAAAATGTGGTGATATCTATAAAATGGACTGTTAATATATTTTAAAAATGTACTTTCTTTCCCATTAGTAATTTTGTTTCGACCGATTATTATAAATATATAATATCTCACTTTTACATCCCATTTTTATTTCCAAACAATTAAAATAATTTAATTTTTCTATTTACAGAATCATTTACCAAATATAAAAGTGCATGCATACTTTGCACCGGTAACACCACCACCAACAACAAATGGACCACGACCAAGATATTGTCGATGTTGTGAAATACTTTGAGATCAGGCAGTCGGCTTGGCAAGAAAAGTATTATGCAAAAGCCGAGATAACTAATTAAAAATGATTATTTATTGTTATGTTATAATTTGTTAGTAATTTTATAGAATTTTTTGGTTCTTTTTTTTTTTACACACCTCTAATCAATCTATATAATAACTACAAATGTTAAAATTCTATTAAAAATTATGAAGAAAAAAACGATAATAATAAAAATAATAACATTAAATTATTGTGATGCTGGGCAGCGGTAAATGCGATACATTTTAATTAAAAATAATACACATACACATTCTTGTAATAATGTAATTTTAATATAATAATTTACTGTTGAAGTAATTGTCTTTCTATTTGGACAAACAAAAATTATAATAACATATATAATAATTTCTTTTCGATAAAGACTTTATTGTTTGTGTAGTTAAAGAAATAATATTGTATTTAATGATTTTTAATATTAATGTTTTTTTTTTATACGTATATTATATAAGATAAGTTGAATTTTTTTTTATGTAACATATGTAACACATAAGATTGTTTAAGAGATCAGTCTGACTAACATCGCAAAAGTCGGTCTATTTGATTTGATTTTTTCTAACGACACGGCAGATATGTCGCATATAAAATTATTTTACCAATAACGATGATTTTTTTGCGTGTGTTTCAACCCACCCCCACACATTCGTACGTCTTTTGCGATAAGGTATAAAATATTTAATAATATAAAAACTATCATATAAAAAAGAAAAAAAACCATATATAAATTAAACATTTTTTTAATAAAACATTAGAATCTTTTAAGAAATTTAATCAATTTAAAGAAAAAAAAAAACAAAAAAATAAAAATAATAATTACTCAAAACGCTTAATAATAATAATTTAAAATTATTTTATTATATAATAATTAAATTATATGTATGTATTTAATAATTAATAAGTGGCTCTTTTATAATTAATTAGTGTGTATAGGTGTGTGATATGTAAACTAATTATAACATAATTAATTATGTAGCATTATATATATATATGAATTCATGGGGCACCTAACTTAAAGATGTTTGTGGTGGTATTTTTCACACGGTGCTGACTAATTAATTAAATTAAACTACAGCAATTAGAACCAGCCAACACTTTTATGTTCACATCACGTGAATTTTTAACTTTGCAATGATCCATTTACATATCGATGTGAATATCTACCGGGGCGAATGATTCAGGACCTATTATAGAAGAGAGTATAGATAGTTTATCATTGGCATCATCGCCATCGGTAGCTGCTGTCTGTTAATATATAGTTAACATCAATGAATTATATATATGCCACAAAGATGAGATGTGATTACTAAATAAGATATCAGTCGAGTCATTTTAATATATAAATTAAAATTGCGTGGCAACTTGGTTATAAAAAAAATATAACAGGATGGTAATAAATTCTACACTAATTATTCATCATAATCCACGTCGTAATTATTAATTTTAAAATGAGTTATTATTAACAAATAAACTATCGGTTTATATGTATATTATGATACGATTGACATGGTAAATCAAATTAGAAGAATATAATCAGAATTATTTATTAACAGGTCAATATCTTCTATCATATCATGGTAGTTTTAATGTTTAATAAATTCTTGAATCACATTTGAGGTGTTGTTTCATATCTTTATGCATATAAAATATATAAAAATACATTTTCTCCTTTGGAGTCACGATAATGGAGATTAATCGATTCATAAAAAAATTAAGGAAAAAACCATCATTTATAAGGAAACGTAGTAAAATAAAGATTTGATTTAAACAATGCAAATTCATATGGTGAAGTGAGTGTATTGATGTAATTGATGAAATTTAAAATTTCCAAATACTTGTTGAGAACGAATGTTGAACGCAGGCAATCTGTCAAATTCAAAAACAGGCAGAAAATTTTTATAGATGTATAGGTTGTGCACTTATGCATGGTTTTGTTGCGCAGTGTGCCTATATATTTAACTCGTTCTATCTACATATAAACCCATATAACTAAATAAAAACTGCGTACACACATTTATTTAGCTGGTTTTTTTTTGTGTGGATGGTTGGTTGGATTGTGTAAAAAATTTTCTTTTCATTTACAAAATATATTTTTTAAAACAAGATTATTTGTATATCAAATAAAATACAAAAATTAAAATGTGTATTTGATCAGTACTCAACAAAACAGCAGCATCACAGAAAGAATTGCGACGTTGTAAGGGAAAGGTATTTGGTTTTTGGTAGTGTGTGATAAAGAACAATAAAAGTAATAAGTAATAAATCCAGTTACTAACAAAGGAAGAAAAGAAAAAGTTTTAAAAAATAAAATCTACGAAATTTATTAAGTGAAAAGTGATTTGTTAAGAAAAAAATAAAAACTGGTTTTTTGAACAATCAAAAACAATTAATAAGCATTTAAAATTATTAAAAAAAAAAATAGATTATAATAATTAAATATAAAATAAAAAAAAGAAAAGAATTGTAACATTATTAAATATGATAATGATATTAATGATATGTGCAAAATTACTACTAATACATTTTTGTGAACAAAATGGAGTGAAATAATATTGGATATATTTTGTGGAGTCTCTGAAAGTTTATTTAAACATTAAGGTTTGTAAAAAAAACATTGTTTTTCCAACAAAATTGTATTTTTTTTTAAATATTTTTGTAGTTTATTATAAATATGTAGAATTATATATGATTTTCTATTGATTCGTCGTGTGTGACACACGAAACGAAAAAAAAAAAAATAAATGAGAACATTTCCAATTTTCATTCTTAAAACGTTAGCACATTTTTTTTTTCTTTTTTTTTTTATATTGCTTGATTTTTTTTTTCCCCCATGACGATCAAATAAGAATTAAAGACAGAAAGTATTTTTATTTTTTTTATGTTCATAAAATCTTCGTTTGGAACGATTAAAAAAAAAAAATTAAAATGAAAATTCTTTTGAAAATTAAAATGTAAGATTCATAAAGGAATAGTAAATACATAAACCTATTTTGCTGTTAATTTAGTCATGTATGAATTTTGTATTATTGAATTGTGGAAACTTCTTCATTTTTATTTCTAAAAAAATCATTGGAAAAGAATAAAATTAAAAAAAAAAAAGTAAGATTAAATTAAAAAATAAAGCATCACATAATTGCACATATTCATATACATACAGAAACGAATACATTTAAAAATCAAACGACTACACATTGAAATATATAAAAAAAAATCATTATGCATACTTATGTAATTGTCTCATGTGTGTTTGAGCACAGATGGATATATGCTTGTGTGTGTGTTTGTATAAAATGGGTGATGGATGAAAGAAAAATCATATGTAATTTGTTTATATTTGGTTTCTTCAAGTTTCTTTGTAGTTGTTGTTTTTTTTTTTGTGACAAATGGAGAAACACACAATAGTGAATCTTCTTTGTGCTATAAAAATTAAATTAAACTCATTATGTACTCACAAGTTGTGCAGAATATTTGTTGAAAATTCTGGATCTGGATTGAACTGGATACGACAAATTATTTATTGGTGTTGATTTTTTGTAGTATAATTTTATGAAAGTTAAACTATGATAATGTAAAATAATCCTTTAACATTAATGTACATTAGATTCAGTTATTATGAGGTCTTATGAAGTAAATTTGTTCTTACTTACTTACTTATTACTCCATGACATTAAAACTCAGGTGCGATTTTAACCTTCTCCAACACGCTTTTTCCAACCTGATCTATCCACAGCCAACGTCTTCCAATCTCGAATTTTAAGGATCTTAATATCACATTTCATTACAACTAGCCATCTAGATTTAGGTCTTTCGTCTCTCCTTCTGGATTACCATTCAACAGTTTTTTTTTGTACACGTTTCTCCTCAATGCGTAATACGTGTCCAATCCATCTCAATCTATTGAATTTGATTGTTATTGACAGTTTTTTTCTACTATATTTAAAATTTGAATATCAAGACAATAAAAAAAAACCCCTAAAAAAACCCCCTGTGTGATCGTACTTTACGCAGCCAAAATCGCTAAATTAACCTTCTCATCTTGCGTATTCAATTTAAAAAGGATATGATAACTTCAGTTTTGTTCTGTTCATTTTGTTATACACAACACAGACAGTGTAATTTTACACCATTCTATTTTACTTATTTTTTATTCTATTTTACAATTTATGATGAAACATATAAAAGTAATTTGCATTTACTTGCAAATATTATGGGTACTGTAGTACTCTATGTATAGGTTTCACGTTCAGTATGGACCTATATTACAATTCCATGCGTTTTCAAGTCTTCTGGGTCGTACAATGTTATTTTAAAGACTTTTGAAAAATGTAAAAAATTATAAATTTATTATTTTACATATATACAAGATGAAGTTACGTATCCTTTAGGATTTAGGCTGTCGTGTCTCTGTTTACTTTTAGTAAGATAATCTGTCTTTCCCGTTCTACTCATCTCATTACCGCCGCATTGTTGCACAATTATAAATACAAATTTGCTGCATACAGATGATTAAAAAAAATGACCTATTTATAATTTTATCAAATTATACTCGACCAATCGAAATCAGAGGTTTTTGTTTGTGCATAAATTAATTTATTCAAATAAACATATTCCATTGAGATTAGTAATGATAAAAATGTATGTATTAGAAAAATAATCTTAAAGTGAATTTACAACAGTTTCGAGAGTTCGATATTACTTAAAATGTAACTCCTGAAATATTCGTTATGTAATTGTGTAATCCTCAGTACTGTATGTTTTACATGGATTGGATTTGGATTGATTTGGTAGAGTAGAAGTAGGAGCCATGTAGTGTAGATTGTGTGTTATGTGAATGTATCTACGTGGACTTTTCTGTTGGTAATAAAAATATATGTATTGTAATAGTAGTTGTATTTATTTACTCTTTTTACACGTAAACTCAAATATAGTTGGTTAACTTTTACATGTTACAAAAAAATTATTATAATATAATACAAATACAATCAATGGCACAACGTACAAAATATATAAAAATATATATTTTTGCGTCGTATTTTCTTTGTCTGCTGCTTTTATTGTATTTATTTTACGTGTTTTTTTTTTTTTTTATTTCTATAATATTTTCCTTCACAATAATTTACCATTTATGTTACGTATTTATTTTATGAATAAAAATATATTGTAAATGTTAACGTGGATACAGAATGTCTTTCTGTGTGTACCTTAAAAATTAATAATATGAAAATATGTAAATAATATGCTATGAATTTTAAAATAACGTTACGCTTACCAAAGTGAATATGGTCTACTTTACGTTTCGTCTTTTTATATATACGCTTTAATTTAATATGTAGAAGTAAATGCAAGTATATATGAACGCATAATTAACAATTTCCTTTAATCTTTTTATATTGAGTATGTAGTTAAATTGTTTAAAGTCAATCACACCATAGACGTATATGCAATATATAGTGCCAGTATTTTGATTGTACACATATATATAAAATGTATAGTATATTTACATTTTTGCCGATAACCTTTTCACCTTTGTTTGTTTTTTTACGCAAACCCTACAAAATAAATAATTAAAATTCATTCAAAATAAAAAATGTAATGTATTAAACTTTTTGTTAATTTTGTTTGCCAGAAGAAATTCAACTACTTCACGAACAATATTATAGTTAAGAAAATTTAATTATTTATTGTTATTAATTTTTAGTTGTATTCTATAGCAACTATTTCTTTTACATCCTTAATTGCCCTATCCGTTCGGAACGTTAGCTATCATAATGACAATTTTTATTTTATTGGAATTGACTACAACCCATTGCCGCAGATGTGCCAGCTAAGATATACGTCTGCGATCTGGTCCCCTACGACATTCAATCCTTCCTTTTATAATAGTAACCTGCAGCAGTCGAATATTATTGAAGAATATACATTTATTTTTATATAATTGTCTTTACCTGTATGTTTTCCTTCAACTATCCGATGGGTATGTGAATGAATGAATGAACACGTACGAGAAAATTGCATTGTTAATTTTAACTTGAAATAAATATTTCATTACAATAGTTTCGTATCGATTTCTAAGGATATGTACAATTGGTACAGTTTTATTGGTTTTATAGATGAACACTGTAAAAATTTGCTCCACAAAACAAATTATAGTCCCCATAGCAACCAACAACACACACACACACACACACACACACATATATTATATAAAATATTTTATTATCATAATAATATTATTGTTATGACGAATGTTTTAAAAGTTAACAATTAATCATGAAATATTATACGTTTCGTACAAGGTTCATATAAAATAAAATTTTAAATATTAATTTATTAATAGCGTAGAAAAAAATTGAAAGAAAAACGTAATAAATAAAATGTAATTGTATTACGACTATAAATATAGAACTTAAGTGTAAAATGTAAAGACAACTACATATTCATCTCAATTCATGTACAATTAACGAATTAAAAATAACTGAGACAATATAAAATACAAGAAATTAGTATGCGTTGTGTATCTTTAGGTAGAACATAATTATTGAATTTTACAATCTCCCATTAGCCGTTTTTATTTAATTGTACGCGAATAGGAAATTGTAAGTAAATCAAATAATTCGCAAAATAAAAATAGAAACTACGTAAATTAAAGTGATTGTCAAAGTTCTATCAGAGATGTGTGCTTCATATGATTGATTTTATTTATTCATTCAAATAAAGTTCCAATTACATATTACAATTTTTATTTAGTGTTTAAGTATAGCGAAAAAATAAAATAGTATATTTTTACGGGGTGAAACAAAAATACCCAAATTACTATTAGCGAAAATAATCTTTTTTCTATCAATAAATATCCAATATTAAATCGTACATTGGCTTGTACATTAACAATGCCTTTGCTGCTGTGCTGATTTGATTAATAATTTATACGTACTGTTGCTATATATTGATCCACACGCACAGCAGTTCATTGGCTTATGGCTTACACTTAACGCACCTACACTTATTTCTCATTCCTCACCGCATCATAAAACTATATATTGTATTAGCTATTAACCACTACTACACTCCATCATTTCATTAATGTACACTTTTTTATATTTACATATGTTTTTTTCTATTTTTTTGTTGTTAATACTCTCGTGTATGTGGTGAGGACACAAACAACATTATACGCGTATACACAGACATCATACACTTATACAGATCCTTGTCAATTTATTATACATCCGCAGTAGACTGATTTTTTTTCCACATATATATTAATAAGTTCTTTAGAGTTGATATCGTATAGTAAAGTAGAATTTTTGCGATATCTATCAAACATTCATTGCAGCATTGTGTCTGCAATAATCCAATGATAGCTGTTCTTTCAAACGATTTTTACAATATATCGAATTTGAAAACAATGGTTATTCTCCAGATTAATTGAACATTAACCATTTTGTAATGAAATATTTGCTTTTCCACCAATTTATGCACATGATGACAATATATAGATTAATAATAATCTTAATATTATGATATATTTTAAGGTGACCCATTACAGAAATACGTTGCGTATTTCACCTGAGAAATTTCTGATGGCCACTATATTTCGCACAATTTAAATATATGAATTGAGTATATTTATTTTGGATGTGAATGTGTGGCTTCTTAAAATCTTAATTTTAAATTCAAAGTTCTTAAGAGAAATACATTGTTTTTGTACTTCTTCAGAGACATGTTAACATTTTATGTAGCAACCTCCAGAAATTCAATAATATTTGTTTAATTATATTACATCTTTTATATTAGTGTTTATCTACAACTTAAAATACCAAAGATCAATGGGTGGGTTTTTTTTAATGGATATAATAAATTGGCAAGAATCTGTAGTGTATTTTTTAATCTATAATTATATTAAAAAGATAATAACATACATTTGAAACATTTGTACACACACGTTTTCTTCTGGATAGTTTCAAAGGAAACGCTTTATTATAATATATAACATAGCTAATCAAATGTTATAGATAGAGTATGTGTGTGTGTGTGTGGTGAGTGGGGTAAGAGTTCAAAATAAGATTAAAATATGTATTGTAATAAAAGGAAAAATAAAAGCAACTAAAAAAAATACTCCCCTGAGTTAATTAAAATATAATTATCTGTTCATTACCATTTGTTATTCTGAAATAACACATATATTTTTGGATACTTACGTACGTACGTATTTCACGTTAAACTTGTACATTTCATTTATTTGGAAAATTATATTTTAGCAGCAGAAAATAGTACACGCGCGCACCACATTCACATTATTGTATGACGTCAGCAATCATACGCAAAATATTAGTAGGACTATACATATATAATTCTCTACTCGATTAGACTAATATACAGCCTAATATATAAATAATATAAATTTGTAAAATATCATTTGTACAAGTTTTTTTTTTTCTTTCCATACTTTTTAGTTTGAACTAAAAATTAAAATCAATATAACGTGAAAATCAACTTTTTTTTTTTGCAAGTGATATTTTAAAAGAAAACAAAAGATGAGAAGAGGCTTAAGAATTGAACTGGTTCTTTGTGTTCAGCAGAGTATTATTCTTTATGTTCAAAAATAAATATATAAATAATAATCTCTTGTTTAATGTTTTTGCACGTTTTTTGTGCAAAATATATAAAGAAATCACAGAAGAAAAAAAAAAAACACAGCAACAGAAAACCGAAAAGAAAAGAGCAAAAAAATGTACGTAGAGACGACGGATAATTTTTCTTTGGTCAGTTAATTTATATAAAGTTTAAAAATGTGTAATTAATTTCCTTGTTTTTTTTGTTGTTGTTATGTTTTTAACCCCATCGAATACGAAGCAGCACCACTTATCGCTAAAGTTTTATGTGTGACATGAAAAACAGACATAATTAATTTGTATGTAATAAATCTAAAAAGCATAAATTCATCAATTTTTTTTGTTTTTTTTTTTTTTTTCATTTTATCCTTGTCTAATGCTAAGGTTATAAAATATAAATTATTTAATATTAATGTGACCTTGAAGTAAATAACTTAAAAAATATTTAATTTTTTGGCACTTGATACGTTTTTGTTTTTCTTTTTTTAAAACAAACATGAAAACATACATATTTTTCGTTTCCATTATCAACTTCTTAAAAAAATAACACTTTTACATATTGATATGGTGGCAGTAACGTAACGTAAAATAATAAAATATTCCATCCAAGACCTTTTCAATAACATTTCTATTTTGACTATGTATTCAATTAATAAATTGTTTGTGTTAATTTTATCAATTTAATAATAAATTGAATATATGCGGTATTAAATAGATTTTAATCGTTTCTATTTTAATTGAGTTTTGTGTGTGGTGTCCGTCGGCCACAATTAACAACCACACACACACACACACACAAACGTGTTTCTTTCTACACTACCAAAACAGTCCTGTTGTTATAATCATTAAAACAAAAAAACAAAAAACATATTGAAAATGTCTTGAAAAATTTTTGTAAAGTTCTTACTTGACAAACAAACAACAACGTAGTAAAAAAACGGTAATAAAAATTATATAGGTGTTTATTTTTTATTTTTTTTTTTTTAAATGAGGTCATCACATGCGGGAAGACATTTATTTGTAATTAATTTCCTTTTAATAAAAACTTATGTGAAACCATTTTTTTATTTTTTTGTTGTTACTAATTGAAATGTATGTAATATTCTTCTTTTTTTTTTTTAAATTAAACTTAAAAGATAAATTAAAAAATTAGTCTATAAATTGTTCATTTTTAATATGTGATGAAGTTTATTTATTTATTTTTTATTTATTGATATATTTTCCTAATCACACACACATACACATGTGCATATACTGTAGCTATGCGGATGTGTGTGTGTGTGTCTTTATTTATTTACGAATACAAATAAACCTTCGCAGCTGTTTATAAATACAAACAGCATGTTTATATATAATATACTTACGCACGAATCGAATACTACACTACTGTACTTTATTAAATATGTATATATACTATATTAATTTTTTATATATAATAATATGCTATGGCTGTCTCTTTTTTTTTAAAGTTTTCTATTTTATAGAATCTATTATTCTCTCTATTTTAATATAAATATTTTTATATATGCATTAACAATAATACTATAGCTATGCTGTTTTATACATAACCATGTTACCATAGCATGTTACAAATCATATGTTTTTTTTATTTTGGTGTGTGTGTGTATGTACGCAGGCCCAATCTTTATTAAATAGTAATTACCCTAAAGACAAAAATTCGAATGATGGCAAAAGTGAAAGCAAAATCGAAGATTGTATAAAGTGTGGAAATATATACACTAGTAGTATTTTTAATACAACCAAAAAGTGAAAAAGCTAATTTTTTTTCGTGCTTTTTCCATTTTTTTTGTTTTATTACTTTTGAGAAATCAATTTTATGCTATTTGTTTTGATTTATTTATATGATTTGAATTCGTGGTATATTTTATTCCACCAATATGATTTAAAAACGAACCTTTTTCTGTACAGAATTCAAATTCACATAAGTAAATCAAAAGCGAATCAAAAAATGTTTGCTGGGAAGGTATTTTGGGTGAGCTTTGTGTGCGTCAGTATACATATACGTACTGTATAAAGTCACTTACACACACACACATACAGCATTTTTATATACACAGTATATATATGTTCACCTATAATACATTTATAAATACCATATGATTTTTGATTTTGATATTTTGATTCTTTGCAAAGTCAGCTGTTTTTTTATTTATTTTTTTTTTTGTACATACAGTTATATATTATATCCTCAATACATATATAATTTTGAAATTGATAATTGAGTTTGTATATAAGTAAATGTATATAAACAATTATATACATATTTTTTATTTTTATATAAATACATTGTGAAGCAGTGAACAGTCAACGAAATAAATTTAGAGGCGGTATATTTAAATTAATTTTATTTAATTGGTAATTTGGGAATAATAATAATATCTGTAATTAAATTAAATGTAATTTATTTTCACGTTAATTATTGTCGTACTATGAATATTCGTTGGAATGTTGTTGTTATTGACTGATGCTTTTTGTGTTTTGTGATTTTTGGATTAGAGTACGATATAAAATTTATTTCGTTAACTGTACCAACAACTGGTTTTCACACTGTGTTATATTAAATTTGTGTGAATGTATGTATATATAGTTTTTGAAGCCTGGTTTATATAGTAAATTAGAAACATTTGGTAATAATAATAATAATAATAATAATAATAATAATAATAATATCTATCATATAATATAATTATATTAATAGGAAAAAATAAGAAAATGGTTGATTTTATATTGTATATATATATATAATAATTATTATAGATTAAATGCACGTGTCGTCACTACTGGTCCGCCATCTTTGCACAAATTCATTTGTTTACACATTTTGCAACATAAAATTTGTATTTTTCTTTTGACTATCGTTTTTTATTTAATTGATAAAATATACGTTTACGTTTATTGAAATATTAATCTCGATTTCAAATATTAATGACCTTTTAGTTAGATTTTTAATTTTTTTTTTAATTTTTGTGACGTCACGTGTATGTAACTTTGATGAGACTTTGTAAAACAAAGTATGTAACTATGTTCTAATTTTTTTGCTATGGTACAGCTGATATCGATGCCCAATTATATTTGGCGATGGACTTAAAATTGAAAAAATTGAAATTGTACGTATGTAACACTTTAAATTTTTAAAATTATAATAAAGTAAATTACAATTATCGTGTCTTGTTGTTTTAAAAAAATGACTACGTGAAACTTTATTTATTATATATAAAAAGTAATTTTATAATTTAGCACACATACACATTGAAAATTTTGTTATATACACATATTTACACATAAAAATTATACATTATCCATATATAAAAACGGCACAACGTTATATACATTATAAATTATATCCATTTATAAATGTATTTTCCATTGGCCCTATAAATAAAAATGATGACGTTAACATTGTCCTCAGGGAATTTGTTCATATATCTATTGTAAAAATGGGTTATGTATTAAAATCAATTACTTATAACAATTAAAACAATTATTTTTTTATACAATAAAATATTTAATATTAAAATTACAGCTGTTTTTGATATTTAAACTTGTGTGTGTGTGTGTTGTGTCTCTATATTATATACTTTTTACTTTATACAAGTTTATACATATAATAAATGGTATAAAATGTAATGTATATAATATAGAATGTGCGATTGGTAATAAAAATTATACACACAATTACATCATTATATTTTATTATTATGTTATAATAAAAAAAAAATAAAAAAAACTCACCAGTTACCTACAAAAAATAAATAAATTTCGCATACAACATTGTTAGATATCAGTGAACAGTGACGTGCGGTAACCATTGATGCTTTGTTTTCATTTAAAAAAGTTGGAAAAATAATTATAATTGATAATCGATTTGGTTTTTAAAATGAAAGTTCCACTACCTCACCTACCCCACCCACAATTGATAAAAAATGATACTAATTTTATCCTATATATAGAGAAAATTTAGTCTTCATCATTATTTCAAACCAGTTAAAACCTCATCATAATCACGCAAGTCATGTCACTCCGTAAGTGGAGCTTATATGACATTTATCAAAAACATTCACATACAGTTTATTACAGTTGGTGATTGTTACAGATAGATTATGTCTATATCTGTACTGATTTTAGTAATGAAGTTGATAAAATATCTCACTGTTGGAAAACTATTGAGTTTTAATTTATAATTTTTGTTTCATGGATTGGATCGTATTTAACTGCGCGGTCGTTCTTATCTTGTTTGGTTGAATCATGTATTGGAATCGGTTCCATTAATGTAACGTCTACCGCGGTATCTCTAAAAATAATCAACCAGACTAATAAAATGATTAATGATACGCATAATTATTATGCAGTTTCAATATTATTACATTCCGCAGGATAGTAATCTAATGTTAAAATAGTCGTACCACCTAAAACATATATATATATATTGTTTAGAATAATATCAAAAGGATTGACTTGGTTTCAAATCGATTCAAAAAAGATTTCTGAGATTTTGCGGTGCTAGACCTCTACCTTGAACTGATCCATTAATATTGACAATGATTGTAATCATAGATTTGTATAATTTACTGAATATGCTTATAATCTTGAAAGGCAACGCATTGGCAATATATTGATTTGTCTATCGTTTGTTATTTGTTAATATATTATAAATAGATTGATTGATTCTTACTAGATTACATTTTTTTAATTTAAATATTGGGTGTTTTAATTCTGTCGAATATTTTTAATTGGGTTAATATAACACCATGTTTTAATCCATTGTAGGTTTTGTTAATTATTTTTAATTATTTTGCCAATCTTTTGTCGGTTAACAATGTATTGCACTTTTAAATTTAATCTTCATAATAATGTGGATGTACTTATTTCGTCCGGATGACCAGATTTTGATTTTCTAATGGCATTGGTGGTTAATTTCAAGATATTATTAATTAAAAATATGGTTATAAATTGAAGAAATTTTCGTTATTCAATAATATTGCATAAGTAATTGTTACGTTATAAATACACTCTAGTAAAACAAATGGTTTGCACGGCTTTTGGATCTGTGAAGTGAATTGTTTAGCAGTAATTATTGCAGTAAAATCGCATTATTTATCGCAATAAAATTCTTCATTTTTCTTTTAACACACTCTTATTACTTTGACCGTCACTGTTTGTAATACATACAATTTATATATCGTAATTCTAATACAATAAAATAATGTGTGCCTATATTTTTAATTTTATATTAAATAATATATTAGGTTAGGCCCATCCACAACACAAATAATATTATATGATAAGTATAATAAGTTTTGGTTGCCTTGAGCAAAAAAAAAAAAAAACAACGTAATAGAAAACATTTTTTATGATTTTATTTATAAATTAATATTTATAAGGAAACAAAGACAAACAAACACTTTAACAAAATGATCGAATATTTTTGTGTTAAGTTTTACTAATTTCAGTATGTATAGTAGAAAAAACAGCCATTGTAAGTGGTGTGTACTATGCTCTATGGTAAAAAGGGACATTAAGCTTTATTATTTAACGTTTAGTGTAACGAGTAATTAAAGTTTGAACTCATGTATTATAATATATTTAGATTTGAGTTGGATATGTTTATTGGAATAATATTCTATGAGTTTTCTGTATAATTCTGCGATAACATAAGTTATTATTTATATAACAAAATTTATATTTTAATGTATTTAATTTTTTCGGTATTTATAATTTTATTAATATTTACATTATGTTATTTATATGACACTATCTGTGAAAATAATGAAATGTGGTGTAAAGTAATGATTAGATTTTAATCATTACGCATTATCAATTCTTTGTTTATATCAGTTTTTCTGTATAGTATAAAATGTGTGTTATGCTCCAATGCTATTTGAAAGCTTATTGTCAAAATAAATATATATATATCATTATGTTCGGTGAGAGTTGTCTATAAACAATTTTATTGTTGAACCAGAAAGTCATACTTGTACACCTATTTAAAATTCGAGTTGTAAATTAAAAATCGCGATATATAAATAAAAATATATATGCACTTTAAGTTGAATGCAATTTGAAAGAGCTCTCCGGTTGATTTATTTAACTAAAAATAGGAGAAATATATATTGGTAAAATTATGTACAATATATACCATAATAAATTTTTATTTATACTTACATTGCAGCTTGCATGACATTTAGAAAAATTATGCATTATATTCTATACTAATATAGTCTAATATGTATATTAAAGTTAATTTAAATATGTTATATAATTTTAAATGAAACATTCATGTGATTATGACTATTGTATTGTATTTAATTTACATATATGAGATAATAAAACTAAATATATATAATATATATATATATTATATGCAACAGTATGCAATTATATAATTTTACACATTTACACTTTATACAAAAAATAGTTTCATATGTTTTCGTTTATTTATATAAAATATATTTATAATATATAAAATTTAGCTTTATTGAAAATTTTAATGATTTTTCTACAGTGATAGACGATTTTCAACAACTTACGTTATTAAAACAACTACGCTGCTCCGCTATATAGTTGTCATGTCAATATACAATATGTTCGTATAGCTTTACGCGCTAATAGATACTTTTACGTTCTCTTTTTGAAGTACTTAGTACTCCTATTATATCATAACATTTCATAGTTTGATCCATATAACTAATGTCAATAATTTCAGGTGAAATGTTATTACCAGATGATTATTTGGGAAGATTTACGTTAATGATTCAATGATTGATTAAATTTAATCAGAATTTTAGAAGATTTTATCTTTTATCATTTGATTTCTATTATTGAAGACGAATTTAATGTTTAGCGAACTTTTAAAACATTCTATTATGGAACAGAATAATACATTTATTGTTTCCTAAATATAATGTTTTAGGTGAAACAAGTCGAACAGAACACACCCATGGGCAGATGTTATATATGTAATTTATTTGTATTACATTACATATCGTATTTTATATAATATATATAAATATATACCATAGTGAAATATAATGAATATTCTTAATTGTAAGTGTAATACTAATATCAACCTTCATCATAAATATCAACCTTGTAACTAAAAACGATTTTGTTGTTGTTATTGCTAATAATATTATATTATTTTATATCAACATAATTACAAAATATAAAAAAAAAAGCACACATTACATATTACATACATGTACACCAGCGCCTAATACACATACTCACACTACGCACACACAAACTTTTATTTTATTTAAAAATAAAATAAATTAACAATAAAACAATACCCAACTCATAGGAAAACTTTCTCCGACAATTCTACAATATTTGAAATAGCAATATATTTAAAAGCGAACGGTAGAGGTTCCGGACAAAAATACAATAGTATATATACCTTTTAGCATAAAAATATGCAATTAAATAATAATAATAATTAAATTTCGCAATTATACGCGTTTAGTATATATACTATTTATTTAGTAATCAGTATGTAAAAAAAAAAAAAAGCAAAACGAAACATACCTCCACCTATTTTCAATTTTTTGTCTGCAACACGTATACGTTTCCATTTTTAAATACAGCAAAAACTTATCGCTTTTATTAAACATATAAAATAAACATATAACAACGTCGTTATACTTATACTTATACTATGATATTGTTGTAATAACTTTTGCTAATCATAAAATTTTTAGATTGCAAAAATTTGAATTAAATTTGCTTAACTGAATTATCATTTACTCGTTTATGAAATTATAGAAAGCGAACATCATCTTCGATAATATATGGTATTAGACACTATTCACAGTGATAACAACTAACACAACACCTATATAAGAATATTTCTAATAAATAAATCATCTATAAAAGCTCAATTGTTTCCTGTGTCATAATCAATTCATATAGTTCAATGGGCAGGGCGACGACCGGTCAGGGTTCAGGTTAAACACAATGGGTTTCAGTATTATATAGTGTATGTCAAAAACTCGTAATCGCCGATCCAAATGACCACATAGTTATTGTAATTTACATATTCTAATTTTCTAATATAATAAATAACATTCTAATTTCAAATTTATTGTAAATATAATTTATTTAAAATACATATATTTTTTATTTATATAAAATTCCAGATGCATAGCTCATTAACTCCAAATAGTCCTGCATTTTGTGCTTCCATTGGAATTGCTTCCCTTATACTAGAAGGCCGTCCTTTATCGGATGATGATGATGATGATGATAATAATGTTTCGGAGATTCCACTATTATCAACAATAAAAACAACAACAACATTAACAACATCAACCACAACATTACCAGTTGCATCAATTTCACAATCAACATCATCACAAGCATTAACCGTATCGACATCGGCAGCGTCTACTTCAAATAATAATTCTCAAATTAAACATTATGACAATATTCAACAAAAATCAAATGTTGTTGATGGAAGAGATTCCATTCAACATGTTCAAAGATTACGTCAAAAACTTCAACAATTACATTTACAACGAACTATTAACAATACTGGTTGCGGTGGTGGTGGTGATGGTGGTGGTGGTGCTGGTGTTGGTGCCGGTGGTGGTGGTGTTGATGATGGTGGTATTTTAGTTGGACAAACGATATCTGTCAGTGATTCAACATCATCTTCATCAAATTGTTGTAATTCTGATGAGGAATCTTTTGAATCAATTATTCCCTTAAAAGCAACATCATCATCATCATCTGGAATGGGTGGTGGAACAATAGCATCAGCAACAGCTGCAGCAGCAGCGGCGTTACAATTAGGTGGATTAACATCACCATCTTCATCAATAGCCACTGCAATGGCAGCATCATCAACTGACGCAATAGTTTCAGACATTCTAACACAAACACCGAAAATAGATCAATCATCTTCAGTTTCACTACAATCTTTAACTTCAGCATATTATAATATGGCGAATAATAGTAGATTGAATAAGGCCGATCTACTTAAATTAAATCAAAATTTTATAAACAGTGATTTAATGAGATTTAAACGATATCCCAGCAAACAAATTAATAAAAATGCAACAGTACCATCTACAAAATTCTCATCATTATCGTTAATGGTAAATGCAAAACGTGATAAGGTTTCATCAGCAACTACGACAACAACATTAATACAACAGGGGCCACATTGTGCAGAATTTTTAAAAAAAATTGGTTTAACTAAAGTAACAAGTGAAGTTAATCAAGATTTTGATGAACATTTTTGCTTGGATGACAATGAAAATGTAAGTTATATTATTTCCAATTTACATCATTATTATAACATCGGATACGATTCACAAAATTTACTTTACACTTTAACACATTTAATATTACAGTGTTTCCGTTGGCAATTGCATAAAAAACAAATTGTTTCCATTTTTAATCGAGGCTTACCCATTTGTATTGAAGTTTATTTGGGACCAGAAAATAATGCAATTTTATTGGAACAATGGATTATTCAACAATGTAATGAGTAAGTAATTTTATTAATTTGATTATTATATTTAATCGAAGCTTCAGTCTGAATATTTGGTATTTTTTTTCTCTATACAGAAAAGGACATTTACCAATGACAATTCAATCGTTATGTTCAGCTATACGTAGTCAGTTATATTTTTCACAAATAACAGCATGGACAGATTTATTAAAGTCTTCATCATTAGATGTAGATATCACAAATAATCCACGAATAAAATGTAAATTATCCGAACCAATGTCAATCAAATCAGTAACGATTCAATCAGTATCGTCATCAATATCAGAAACAGCATCACAATCTTTTTCGTCACCATCAACATCATCACCATCATCATCTTCATCATCATCATCATCATCATCATCATCATCATCATCATCCGTCTTTGCGCAAAAAATGTTAAAACCAAAATTAGATATTTTATATCGTATACGTCCATACGATACGATTTCAAATTTTAAAAATAAACCTAATATTCATAATTTTCCTGATGCTAAAATATCTGATAATTTAATTGTTAAAGTGTGTTTAAAAAGTTTACCACGTTTAAGTTCAATACCTAAACTTGATGATTATAAAACATCTGCAGAACCATTAACACCACCATTATTTATATCACCAGAGCAGCAATCGTCCTCATCATCGTCAAAATCATTTGATACATCATTACCATTATTAACATTTAAATCATCAACACCAAAATCATTACAATATACAACGGTGACTACAACCGGTACAACATCATCTGCAGTAACACCATCATTAGCAACCACAACTGCACCACAAGCAGCAATATATAAACATGTCATAGGTAGGAGTAAATATATAATAATATGATATAGTTAAAAATGACTATTTTTAAAATTTTATTTTTTTAAATTGATTTGAAGTTTTTGCATTATAACAAAAAATGACATTTTATTGAATAAAATTCAAGGACCGTGTCTTGTAAACAAATTCTTCCTACAAATTTCACATATAATATAATAATCATTTAATTAATGTATTTTCTTATTAACACCTCAGGACCTATGCGCAGCTAACGTCTTTCAATCGCGAACTTATAGGAAGGAACTTTATATTATCGTTTACTGCATATTGCTATCTAGCCTTAGGTCTTTCGGCTCTTTTTCTTCCTTCTAGATTACCAAGGATTTTTTGGCACACGTTCCCCTGCCATACTTGATACGTGCCCAAGCAATCTGAGTCTATTGATTTTAATTATTTTTACAATATTTGTTTCACTGTTTAAACTTGTTTATTTCAAAAATTGTATCTTCGTTTAAAAATTCGAAGTAATTGTTCCTGGTTTTGTGTTATGTACCATGCCTCCGATCCATACGTTAAAATTGGACGTATTAAAGTTCTATACAGCTTGCACTTTGGAATTCTGTGTAATATTTTTGATTGGAATTGTTTTTTTTTTAGATCTTAGTGGCACCTGTTTCCAATTGCTACCATGCGGCATTTACCACGTTTACCAATGATCCTAAGTATATGAAACTATAAACAATATTAACATTATATTCTGCAATAACAATGACAGTTTGACGTCAAATTCCTGATGCATTAGTTGCAAACATATATTTTGTTTCGTCTGCGTTCACTTTGCGACGTAGAAACGAAGTCAACTTGTTTTAAAGATGCGAAAAGATCCTTGACAGCCACCATATCGTGACCAGCCGCCATCATATATCTATATATATATATCATCAGCGTATGTGTAATGAAGGTATTCCAGAGATCAATAGCGTTTCTGGTAGCTCACGTTAGAATTTTCAGCATGGTTTCATATTTGCATCCCGAGCATTTCTACATACATCATCAAACCACTGATTTCTAACTATCACCTCTGTATTAAGCCGTTGTTGTATTGCATCCATATACAGTTGTTTTGCTACCGCCTGTTCAAGTCATTGGACTGTCTATTTCGTGCTTACAAAACGCATGTTATAATAAATGTTTGATTGGTGCCAAATACTCCTCCGTATTTGCTATGTAATAATTTCTTTTAGTTTTAGCTTTAAGACGACTCAAAGTTGTGGCAGCAGTTTTTTTGAATAATTATTTGTATGTTTTTGTTATTTTCTTATTTTTTATTTAGACGAATGCTTTTTAACATATCGTTCTTGTAATGAAAAAGGCAAACATCATTGTATGTTAAATGAAGATACAATCAATTGTGATATTATGGAAGGAATTATCCCATCAACATCTTCTTCTTCAATACAACAATCACATCTGTTAAATTCAGAAACCGAAGCTGTTCCAATATCTATATCATCAGCAGTAACCGCCACAACAGTATCAACAATACCCTCAGATACATCACCATGGCCATCATCATCAACATCTTTATCACCAATAATGTTTACAACACCATCTATGAATACAAAATATCGTGATAAACAATTACAAAAATATAAGAAACGTTTAACTAAAAGAGATAAAAAAAAGAAATCTATTAATGAAAATATTTCAGGAATATCTACATCACTGGCGTCGCCAACAAAAACACCACCTCCACCAACATCGCACCATACTTATATAAATGAATTATATATGCCACCAAAACAGCTGCAACAACAACCGCAAGAACAACAACGCTATTTTGATGAACAATTTCATACTCATTATCATAATTATCAGTATAATGAATTACAACAACAACAACAATTATACGAAAAAAATGTGCATGATCATCATAATCAACAAAAATGTTCAACAACAATAAAACCAACGAAAACATCAATTTATGAACAATCTATAAATTCAATAAGACCTCCACTATATTCATCAACAACTCCGACCACATCAGTAGCACCAACAACTTCAACGGCATCAACAACAAAGATAATAATAAATAATAATAATAATAATAATAATAATAATAATAATAACAATAATACTAATAATAATACTAATAATAATAATAATAATAATAATAATAATAACAATAATAATAATATTAACAATAAAAATAATAATAATAATAATAATAATAATAATAATAATAATAACAACAATAATAAGGATGTTGATAATAATGATGTTGATAATAATGATCATAATAATAATAATAGTAATAATAATAAGTATAATAATAATAATAATAAGAACGATATTAATAATAATAATAATAATAATAATAATAATAATAATAATAATAAAGGTAATAATAATAATAATAATAATAATAATAAAGGTAATAATAATAATAATAATAATTATAATAACAATAATAATAACAATAATGATGATGATAGCATTAATAATAGTAATAGTAATAATTATAACAATAAAAATAATACTAATAATAATAATACTTATGATAATAATGATGACAATAATAATAATAATAATAATAGCAATAATAACAATAATATAAATAATATTAATAAAATGAAATCAACTCAAACAACCGCAACAAAAATGTGTACAGTTAGTACTCAAACCGATGATTTATGTGCGCAATCACAATTTGATGATCAAATAATTGACACTTTTTCTGCTCATATTTCATCAGAGGTGATGGTGCGTAAAAAACAACTAGATATAACTGATAGCACAATAATAGATTATCCAAATTGTAATTATTGTGGAATTGAAATGCAATATATTTGTTGGAACTGTGATAATAAAATATTTACACAATCATCAACATTAGCAACAAATCAACAACAATTAATATGCACAAATGCAGTATCGCAGACAAGTCCGCCATCAATATTATCAAAAGGTGATCTATTATTACAATCAATTCAACGGACACCAAGTACGAAAGCTATTGCAATTAGTAATAAAAACAAAAATAGTCATCATAATAATAATAATAATCATAATAATAATAATAATAATAATAATAATAATAATAATAATAATAATAATAATAATAATAATAATAATAATAATAATAATAATAATAATAATAATAATAATAATAATAATAATAATAATAATAATAATAATAATAATCATAATAATAACAATAACAATAATAATAATAATAATAACAATAATAATAATAATAATAATAATAACAATAATAATAATAATAATAATAATAATAATAATAATAATAATAATAATAATAATAATAATAATAATAATAATAATAATAATAATAATAATAATAATAATAATAATAATAATAATAATAATAATAATAATAATAATAATAATAATAATAATAAAAATAATAAAAATAAAAATAATAAAAATAATAATAATAATAATAATATTAACAATAATAATAACGACTGTCGTTTGTGTAAGCGACAAAAAACCGAACATAATTATGTTAATAATAGTAGTTTTAGTACTAAATCTTGTTCTTATAATAGTATTATCAAAAATGTTAATGATACTATAGAAAATGATAATATATCAATAAAAAGTTATGATGGGGACGACGATGATAATGATGAAGATGAAGATGATAATGCTGACGATAATAGTATTGCTACTAAAAATCATAATAATAATAATAAAGGAAACGTTTATAACGAGGATAATAAAATTAAATATGAATATATCGATTATAATGATACTGATGATGATAATGATGATTGTAATGAAATCAATCTATTATTAAATAATAATAAGCATAATAATAGTAATGACATTAACTCTTATCGTCGTACATTATCGGAAACATTAAATGTTTCTGAAGAAAATTTATTAGATGATAATAATATTAATAATAGTGATAACGATGGAATTGTTAGTAGTTATAAGAAACAATATTCTAATATATTAACAGATATGGAATTAAAATTATATCGTCGTGCTTATTCAGATGATGAATTAACTATTAATTGTAATTGTGATAATAATAATAACAGTAATAATAATAATAATAATAATCATGATAATAATAATAATAATAATAATAATAATATTATTAATATTAATAGTAATAAGAATAATATTAGCAATAATAATAATAATTTATGTATTCATAATAATTCAAATCAATTGGATTTAATATTAAATGTTAAATCCAATAATGAGCTTCCAGCTAATATTAATTCTATAGTAAATAATAATAATAATATTAATACTGCCGCTGTTACTAGCACTAATAATAGTAGCAATAATAACAATATAAAATTCGAACAATTATGCAAAACACCCACAAATAATAAAAATCAAATTGATCCATCCCAATCAATATTACAACAACAAAAGACAACAACTTCCTCGTCACATACATATAATCAAAGTCCACCGTTGTCGTCATCATCACAAATACCAACAATTAGTTCTAAAAATATACCGAAAATTAATTTAGAAAAAATTTTTAATACACCAAAATCTTTAAAAGTTGTGCGACGTCGATTACAAATACCCAGTAATAATAACAATAATACAAATATATTTAATTTTAATGTTAATTCTACAATTGCTACTGCACCAACCAATACTATGACACAAGAAATTATTAATGGTCATAAAAATAATAATAATAATAATAATAATAATAGTAATAATAATAATAATAATAATATTAATAATAATAATAATAATAATAATAATAATAATAATAATAATAATAATAATAATAGTAATAATAATAATAATAATAATAATAATAATAATAATAATAATAATAATAATAATAATAATAATAGTAATAATAATAATAATAATAATAGTAATAATAATAATAATAATAATAATAATAATGATAATGAGTCTAAAAATATTAAGAAACCACAACAATATGCATCTTCACTTTTATCACCAAGATTTGTACGTACAGCTTATACATATAAACGTTCACGTCATTTATCCGATCGTTCATCAGATCGTTCCTCACCTATTTATTCAGATGATCAGTTGTCTGACGAAGAATATGGTAATGGTTTAGATACTACATTTAATAATACTATGACACCCAAATCATCAACATTATTACTGTCATCAACATCACCATCGTCATCATTGTTATTGGTACAACGACATCAACGACAACAACAATCATCGTCGCCAAATAAATCAAATTTACGTATGTTATCGAAAAATATTTTCCCAGCTGGAGGAAAACCGTTATTGGGTAAATTCTAATTTTTTAATAATATGCAATTTAACTTTAATGAAATAAATAGTATGTGCAAGCAATTCATTCTACTATATATTGACCAGTAATATCTGTAACCTATCCACAAAACATAAATAGGTTATCTAAAAGAGAGGGGTAGAGGACAACATTTCATAACTTCATATTTTTATATTTTCCCTTTAGTTTAGTTGAATGTATGGCAAATTTTAAAATATCGATCGATAATAGGCAGGCACAATTCATTAAATTTATTAAAACATGATAAAAATATGTGTAATTTCGTAAATTTCTCGATTTATTTTGTGCAATACAATCGACCAAATTTGATATGAATAATTTAAAGATTTGTGAAAACATTTGAAGAAAATCGTTCGGTTCATCAATTTACAGGCACACCAAAAAGTTTACGTACATACATTTGAATACATTATTGATGTAGCTAAAATCTGCTTCCATTACGAAGTGACCAATTTGTTAATTGAATAATTTCAAGAAATAATTACTTCAAATTTGCCTTGCAACAAACCAACAACAATTGGGCAATTGAAAAACAACATTTAATCCGAAATAAATGGAATAATTACTTCAGTTGTATGTGAAACTGTGTAATTAAAAATACCCAGTCTCGAATCGATGCCTGTTACACGTGCATACACAAAAATGTCGATTAGTAGTATGTAGATTGTGTCTATAGTTCGACAATACGAAAACCATTAATTCAGTGGTAAATTCTGAGAAATGGTTACAATTCGCCGAACTATATGACTTCCTGACCACATAATATTAATCTCCAACTGTTTATTTATAAATTCACTCTTTTTTTTTATATATATTTGTAGGTTCATTAGAGGAATCATTATTACAACGTCGTTTTACACCAAAATTTCAAGTTTCCGGATTTAAAGTATTATTGGGTGCATCAGGTGGATTTTGTCCAACCCAATTAACAATACCATCAATAACATCTTTTTATGAATTAGAAGGACAAAGTTTGAGTACACCATATGTTGTAAGTACAAATAACGTGCACATTGTACGTTAACAATAATATTTTCTATGTGAACATATAAATGAATAATATTGTAATACTGAATTTAATACTTATATTTTATTTTATATAGTGTGAAATTCGTGTGCCACGTAAAGGTTATTCAATTCCTCGTACTGGAACCGTCCAAGCAACATTACTTAATCCATTGGGAATGGTTGTACGTATGTTTGTTGTACCATATGATTTACGTGATATGCCAACAATGAGTCAAACATTTATACGACAACGTGTATTAGCATTTGATGAAAATTCAAATCCAAAATGTAAAAATGTTTCAGATCTTACATCGAATGAACAAATGAAAATCTTGCGATATACAATACATTTACGGTGAGTTTAAAAAAAAGATAAAACTTTAATTTTTGAATTCTGTGTTTCTATAATTATCTATAATATCAACTGCCACTACCAAATAATTTAAAAATAAGTGTTGTATAAGCTCCGTTGTCTTTTGCTATATTTTGGAACCAAACAATTTCAAATAAATTGATGTATTATCATCATGACTGCTCTCATGAATTCATATAGAAGCTCTATTGCTGACATTAAGCTCCCAGTTTTTCTTATAATTTACGATAGTTTCTAAACCACACAAAAATACACTTATTTTGTACGTACAATTAATATGGAAATTACTTCATTGCTAGAACGATAAGACCTTGGAACAGGCATCTATTGGATATATGTTTGCCGAGATGGCCTTAGTAAATTTAACGATATTATTTTTATTATTCTAAATTAAAAATTTTCATTTTTTTTTTGTACTACTAAAATCAATTCCTTGTATATTCAATACATTAAAATGTCATCGTTGTAACTTGTAAGTAATTTCTTTCACGCCTACGTATAATCGAATTTAAGGTTTTTGAAGAAACAATTAACGGTTGAATATGATATTTTTTGTCAAAAAAAGTAAAACTAATATGTTTCGCTACAATTGTGTAAATTATATAACGATACAAATACGAAAATAAATAAGATGATGGGTATCACATTGAGCCTGAAGTGATCTTTCATACAAATGTTCCGTTTTTGACTGTACAATCAAAAAACCAGTACAACTCTTGGAATATTCTTGTAATTTCGGTTAGAGCCTTGAAAATAAAGTTATTTTTCCAATTTGTTAATACCTCCCTACTTCGACCTATGTATAAAGTATCTGTATCTGATACACCTTTCTGTCACGAATCTTGGCATCTAGAAATTTTGTAAATTGTTATCCATTTTTTTTTATGGAATTTTGTACTAAAACTTATGATCGGATTATATGATTACTAAGGTAGTTCCACCACAGATTACATTGTAAATATTGGAAGAACTATTGTTCAATATTTGGATGACATTTTGAAATACGAATTAATTCCTAGTAAGTTAATTTAATATTAACATTTCTGGATTATTCCTGCTCCAGAGCAGATTCGATAACTAAATGATTTACATGTACCGCCGTATATTTCAATGAAAATATGAATATACAGTTATAGGCTAGGAATACAAGACTAGTTTTTAACAAGGTTGTTTAAAATTTGTATACCCAGGGTAGTACTAAATAGGAGAAACTATACAATATGTAGAATCCAGAACTTGGGAACATATGTTAAATTTGATATTTACATTCAATTGAAAATCAGCTCATCCATTGATTCAGCCCGGTCAATAGTACTGCTCTGATGGGGTGATGGCACGCGTATATAGTTTTATAAAGTTTATATAGACACTTTTAGTCTCGCTTTTCTTTATATATATTTTATTTTTTAATGTGTATTTTAATAATTATTTACATTTTACTAATTTTAGCTTCCAAACATCTAGATCTGGTCGTTTGGCATTACATACTGATATCAAAATGATAATATCCCGTCGAACAGATTGTGATACGGCTGCTGCGCATGCAAAACATTCATTGGAATCACCAAATGAATTAAAACTTGTTACAATTGTACCAGAAAATCCAAAATTTAGTGCTCGTTTACATAAAATGTAAATGTTTTTTTTTTTTTTTAATGTTTAAAATGTTAAAAACAAAGAAAACAAAAGAACAAAAAACAAAATATTAAAAGCAAACACAAAACTTGGAATATAGAAACAAAGAAACAATAATAAAATTTTTAGAATTGACGCAGTGGAAAAAAATCACACTTAACACACACAATCCACGCGCGATATTACAATATTATTATTATTATCGATTAATAAATAATTATTTTCTTGTTATATATATTTATTTTAAGTCTTTTGTAATAATTATATTATTTTTTTTTTATTTTTTTTTGTTGTTGTTGTTGTAAATGGTTTATATATTTTTAAAAATTTCTATTTTTTTTTTTTCTTTCTCTGCTTCTTGATTATAAGTTTTGTTTTAAAAAATATTTTTGAGCGAAAAATCTTAAGTGCTAATTTAAAAATATATGAAATATATATTATAATAACTACGATATTATCTTTAATTTTATTATAATAAATAAATACAAATAAAAATGTTCACGTCGACCGGAAAATGAAATAATGAAGAAGTGACAGACAAAGGTTTTTGTGATGGCGAGAAAAAGAATTACACGATGAAGTAGAATATATATAAAAAAAAAAAAATTAGATCTTGGATACTGCACGTAATTAATCGTAGACGCTTAGACGTAGAGCCAAATTACGTGTAAATGCATTGTCAACAAATAAAGCAATATTTGTTCTGTCCACCAGTGTTCAAGATCTTTACAAAATGATGCAATACAATATTTTAATATTTATATATTTTTAATTAATTTTCAATTTCATTTTTTAATTACATGATTATTTTTTATTATTTAGTCCAAATAAAAAAAAAGTAGTATAACTTTTATTTACTACATATACATACACCCACACGGCCAAAAATAATTTTGTTATTATTTTTTATTTTGATTAAAAATTTCAATTGTAAATTTGGAAAAATTATAAAATAAATATATTTTTTGTTTTATTTTAAATAAAAAAAATTTTTTTTTTTAACTAATAACTGACGTGCAAAGTTTTTTTTTTTTTTGCATATATTTTAATTAATTATATATATTTTTTCTTAATTAAATAAGTACAAATTATATTTGATAAAAGAGAATAAAATAAAAAAAAAAAAACTATTTTTAAGCATTTCTGTGATACGACGTGAACATTTTTTTTTTCTCTCAATTAAAATATTATAAATATTAATAATAAAATAAATATAAAAAAAAAAGCAAAAATTAATTGTATGTTTCAAATGAATATTAAATAAATACAATAAGTGAAAAATTAAAAATTAAATTAAAAAAATATAATAGAATAAATGAATTTATTCAAAAAGAAAGAAAACGGGCACACAACGTAAATATGTTTTTTTTTTTTTCCTTATTTCTTTAAAAATTAATTAAATATAAAATATAAGTAAGGACGGATGGTGGCCCAAAGAAAACTAATTATAGTATGCATATTTTGATTTTGATAGATATAATATATTTAACACATTTTTTTTTGTTTTGTACACAGTTCTATCAAGTTAAAACCCGTGTTCACGGACACAAGAGGATGTTTATAACCACATTGACATACCTTCTTCAATGGTATCATTTTTAGTATTCTTAATCGTCCGCGCGCCAACTCTGAACTAACAATTTGAATTGAACTCGTAGCTCTTAGTTTTATCCTATGATAGCATAATTAAATCATTTTTCGTTATGAAATCGTAATAGACGATACCGCGACCTACCATCAGGTTCCTAAATAATTACTAAATTCTTAAAATTATAATATAATAAATCATATAATAATATTTCAATTTTAAATATTAATTATTTGTTTTTTTGGCATTTTAGTTAACTTTATTTGTATTGATAAACTTGATATTTTACTCACATGAACATAATTAATATTATAATATGTTAGCTTGGTGGGAAAATTCTTCTAAATTTCAATAATTATTAAGTCACATTCTGTGTCATTTCGGATGGTATGTTGGGTACAACATACTTGCAAAGCCAGTTGCTACCGAACGCGTCCACAGGTTGCGGATAGTGGAACGGCCTGTAATGGGTTAGCTACGAATATTAAATAAGTAGCCGCGGACAATCTGGCAGCTGTGTATTAGAATTACTAAGGGGTACTGTGTGAAAGCAGTATCCGATTAAAACTTAGTTAATGATTCAGTGATTACACAGTCATGGCGACTCAGCAGCGCCATTATAACTGCTTTCGGAAGAGGTGAAGTATAGCCCCTGTAAATGTCCTATGAATTTACAAAATGATTAAGTATAGGTCCAACGTATGCTTAACTACCAATTTCGGAAAAATAACTAGCTATAAACTCGACAACACGGTTCCGGATCGAACAGGATATAGGATATGTAAGATGATTGGCAACTATCATAGTCATTATCTACATAGTCCACGTAGCTTCTCGTTTCGGATATAAATAAACATATCTTAAAAATGATCCACTATTTGTGGATATACAGATGTGTCATGCAAATTGTTTCCAATAACAAATATTTAATATAAATGGAATACCGTATTTAACATAAGATTCAATACACGTCCGCACTGTTTGAAACGGCATAATTGTAATTTTAACTATACCATATAAACTATAGGAATTATTTGATATATGAAAAATGAATTCTAAACTAAATAAAGTTTTAAATTACTTACCAGCTGTGTTTAGTGATTGTCCATCACACTCACTTATTATAATAATAATAATGGAATTAAGGAAACATATATCTTTCGTGAATTGTAGTACAAATGGTGAATTGTTATATGCTCCCATGAGGAATAAGTTGCAAACTTGAGAATATATAAAAATTATACAATTTTAACTTACGTACTAAAAATTATTCAAAGAGTTCAGATGATTACAAAAATATAAAGTGATCATTTCCTGAATATAGAATCATTAATAGAATTTCTAATAATCGGTGACAATTCGTTCCACATAACAGCAACCCGCACAAAGAATTTAAGAACCCATCATAACTAATTCTAGTACGATTTAGAAATATCACAATATTTGAGGTACTTATAAATTAACCCAGATGAATACCAGGTATAAGAGTATGAAGTGACCCGCTGCCAATAAATGGCTGTACTTATATTAGTAATTGTAAAAGAGCCTTAATGCGCTGTTTTTTTTATTGTTTTGACATCTGCCAACAACATTCAGTGTGGTAAATTCCATTTGTGATACAACAACATAAAATTTTATCGTGTTAAAAATGTCTAATTTTGTGCCTTCAAAAAACGATTTGCGGGTATCCTTAGTTTTTTGTTATCATTTAAAGAAAAACGCAGCTGAATCTCAACGAATGCTTGTAGAAGCTTTTGGTGATCATGCTCTATCATTAGCAACATGCAAAAGATGGTTTCAACAATTTAGAGACAACAATTTCGATTTGAGAAATGAAGAACGTGGAAGACCACCAAAAAAGTTTGAAGACAGTGAATTGCAAGCATTGTTGGACGAAGATGATACACAAACTCAAAAACAACTTGCAGATGCCTTAAATGTAGATCAAAAAACAATTTCTAATCGTTTAAAAGCAATGGGAAAGATTCAAAAGTGTGGAAAAGAATAAAATATTTTTGATTTTTCTATTCTAAATAATTTGTTTTTCTTCCTTTAAAAAAGGCTCATTTCATACTCCTATACCTGGTATTTCCATACGGGTACCTCCGGCTCAATTTAAAATAATTACCAAATAAGCAATTTAATACATATTTTCTAAAATTTGACAAATAAATCACAAGCATAAACATATCTAGTACGTACAATGATTAAAATATATATCCAACCAGTCGATGCTTTTTCACGACTGGCATATTGGAGTAAAAAAGTGACATCGCCAAAACATACGAAGAATGGCGTATATTCTCTTGGTAAGATAATCGAAATGATCACCCCCACGTTAATGTCTTATTGAACAACAAACCCAGATTGTGTGCATCGGTATAGATAATGTGATCACCGTCTAAAAAGTTTACTTGCAAACATAAAGTAATTAATATATCAAGTTCCTATTTTATTACTAACTGTAAACTTGTGATTTAGAACCATCACTACTAATCCAGAGAGATTTTTTTTGTTTGATGTGATAGCTAGACCTATTCATTCAAATTTTTGCTTGTTTGGATGGTACTTAAACTATTGCTACTCTGCCTCACCCATATTTTACTACCCATTTCATTAGAACCATGAACAGTTTTTTTTCTCCTTGAGTGTGAATAATAGTACATATTATTTATTTTAAAACTATTTTTATTAATTATATAATTAAAAATATTAATAAAATTAAAAAACATAAATTGTAAACATATAATTTATAAATAAAAGAAAATATATTACGGACATTCTACGCGAACTATTTGCAATTTATAATTAAAAAAAAATCGAATATTCGATTTAAAATTGTAATTAAAATAATATATAATATATAAATTAATGTAAACTTTTACAATTTTGTAAATTTTTTTAATTAAATCTTACCACACCCACACATAATGACAAGCAAATGATAATTTGCTTTTGTCCATAACTTATAAATATTGATAAATATTTATTAAATAATATATGAAAGTAACAAATTAATTTCTATTTACATTTATTTTATATGTTAATATGTACGGTATAATGTACTATAAATTGCATTTTCTTTTTATTCAAGGTTTTTTCCATGAATAAAACATTTCCATTGGTTTATTAACTTTCCAAAATTTTTCATTAACTTGCTGTAATGTTTGATTACCATTCAACACTAAAATTTGTGTCGGTTGTGGTGCAATGTAGATACAAAAATTAATTAAACGATCAGTTTCGGGTAATTCAGTTTGTAAATCAAGTGTAAGGCGCATTGCTAAATATTTACTTAAATGATCAACCGAAGCATTAGCCGTAGTTTTTAAATATCGTATACAATTTTCTTTTAATGCACGTAACAAAGGATTATCAGCGCTCATTTCTGTTGGATGTGGTTTGAAAACTAATTCGATTTCATCATGACCCAATTCTGAAGTAGCTTCATTTTCTGTATCAACATTAGAATCATTACCTTCTGTGCGACTATAGTCAATTTCGCTATTACTTTCAGATTCTTCTGAACGTTCGGATGTTAATATTGAACGAGAACGTTTAATTTTATTACCAGCTGTACCACTACTTAAATTGGATGGTACCGGTGATGGAGTACTGCGTATAGACGGTGGATTAGAAATACGATTAACACCACCATTTTCACTACCCCCAGCTCCAACAACAACACCATTAGATATTCCCGTAGTCATTGCACAATCTTTTATGCCAACCATTTCAGTGGCAGTACCTGCACCGCCGCCGAGAATACCACCACCACTAAGACTTCCACCTCCACTAAGACCACCACCTCCATTTGTATTATTTATACTTGATGATTGATTACTTGCATTTTCATAACGATCTTCATTTTCATTATATTTACGTGATCTTTGTGGACGATTTTGATGTTGTGATTTAATACCTTCATTTATTGAATTCACAAGTGCTACTTGAGAATGACTCTTGTTGAATTTAGCCAATACACGTTCTTGATGTGCTTCATATTCATCACGATTTGGATAGATTTTCGAAATTAAATAATCAAAATTAGGATCAGCACGAAGTGACCGTTTTGATACCAATTTTTTACGACACGTTGGACATTCTTTATTACCTGAGCGTAATGCCGTAACAATGCAATCCGAGCAGAAACGATGTAAACATTCTTTTGTTGTCATTGTTCTTTTTAACATATCCAGACATATTGGGCACATCAATTCGCTATGTAAACTACGTGGTGAAACCGCAATTTCTGTATTATCATTAATTGATTCTTGTGCTGTTCTATTTAACTCGTATAGTGATAAATCCCAAGTTTTATTTTGTGGTGGTTCAATTGTTGCCATTATTGAAATAGAATTTTATAAATTTCCTTTTATCAATATATTTGTTAACAAATATTTTGGTATGGTAGAATAAAACACAATTTGCACTTACAATTATTACAATAAAAATTAATATGAAATAATAAAAGAGATTAACAAATGGCGACTTTTCTACTGTTTCGTTTAGTATTAGACTTGTCTTATACTATTAGAAAAATAGAAATGTCAATTATCATATCATTATATTTCCCTTTTCATTTTTTCAATAAAAAATACAAAAATACACTAACCCATGAACAAAACAGCACGAACATTTACGAACACTTTTCTACAATTTTCTACGAGACGCCGAACAAAGACGGAGGCGTTCATTTAACACGCAATGCTCAATTTAACAACCAATTAATTTCATTATAATTAAAATAGTATTTATTACATTTATTTATTTTGTATTTTTGTTTACATTATTCCTCCAACAAATTTCAATAACAGTTTCTGACGAAGTAAAATGTCATATCGAATAATTAGCATAATTGTTTAAAAGATGAACGATCTAAGCAGTTTATATGATATACACCAATAATATCCAATACACACCGAAGTTTTTGTCGTTACGACAGCACGGGCACAGAATTCGCACGTAATTCTTCTCCTCCCCGCACAGAAATTCTTTCGTACGAACTTCACGTGCCAGTAAAAAGAAAGCGACTTCGGCTTTATTGGTTTTGGTTGTTTTGTTTTTTTACGATAAAGTTGTATTACGGTATTTAATTACAATTTAAATTATTTATTAAAATTCATAAATATTCCATTAAGTCCAGCAGAATAAAACAATTAATTTCATTTTTTTATTAAATAATAAATTTCTGAATAATAATAATAATAATGGCAAAAAACAATGGAAACACTGATGAGCAAGCCCAAGAGCAAGATACCCGTGGTGATGGATATTTATCAAGTGACGATGAAGAACCAATTACAGCACAAAAAGTATTAGAAATGCTACATAATATTTGGTTAAATGAACGTTTAGCACCAGATTTATTAAATCATCAAAATGAAATGTTGGAATTAATGTTAGGACAAATATTACATATGGAAGAAAATATTAAACAATTAAATAAAAATGATTTTCGTTTAATTACACATCAAATGGAACTACAACGTATTCGTTATATTATATCAAGTTATTTACGATGTAGATTGCGAAAAATTGAAACATATACAAAATATATATTAAACGAAGAACAACAAATAAACATTGAAAATAAACGTTTATCAACTGAGGAAAAACGATATGCTAGTACCTATTTTGAAAATTTAAAAAATCATTTTCATCAATTAGCACTTCAACATATGCCATATAATTTACAACAGGAAGAAAATACACAAGTTGTTAAGCCAAATTTGATCAGCCATGTATTTCTCAAAGCAAATAAATCAATACCTTCGGTTATTGTAGGTGAGGATGAAGAAGTTGATTTAGAAATTGGTTCACAACATATTATGCCATATAAACTAGCTGCTGATTTAATGGTGGATGGTCGTGTACAATTAATTTAAAGGTTTTTTTTTTACATAGAATTAAAGTTACTATAAGTACAGGTATGAAAATAATTATAGTCTAAATGAATAGTTTTATAATTAAATTATTTTATTTTATTTTTATTAATAATTCGAATAATAATCCTATTTTAAATCTTGAATTTTTAAATGTTTTTCCATAACTGCATGTGGATTACGTTGTGTTTCATCAAATTCATTAGTTCCCAAAAAATCGGAAAAATCAATAACTTGATCATTTCCACTTAAGGAATCTAATAATGCATTACTGAAATTTTACATTTATTTTATTTTCGGAAATTTTAGTTTTAAACATTAAATTTTACCTAGATGTCAAAAATGGCAGTCTACCAACTTGTTTGACTGATTGAATTTCCATTGCAAGCTTAAGTGGTGCATGTATACCTTCATGTTTACGTAGTAACTCCATATTAAAGTTATGTGTTTGTTGCTAATTTAATAAAACAAAAAGATAAATCATAAATTATTTACTAATACCAAAAAATATTATATATATATATATAAAATAGTTAATTTGTTTATTAATCGGAAAAATTAGAAAATAATACGAAAATTTTCATTGTTTGCTTTTTTTATAGGAATCATTAAATTGCAAAATATTAATACTATTACATATCTTTTTGTCAATTGACAATATTATTTTTCCTCTTTAATTATACTTACATTCTTTTGAAAATTTTCCATTTTATATTTTTTATTAAAGTAAAAATTACGCAAAATAGTAAAAAACCAACCAAAAACTACAAAAATTAAAATAAAATGATATTCAATTTTTTCCAAGATGACAAACAAAAATATTCAACTGTCATTTTATTGAAAAAATTGTTGGGTGCGATCGCTGAATACAGATTGTTGGTGCGTTTGAGTTGCGTATTATAACATGACATTAACGTCAAAGCGGAATGATTTATTATAATGTAAATATTTAATAGTATAATGTTGGTGTTGGATTTTGTTTATTTTGAAATGGTTTTATTTTTGTGTTTTTTATCATACAAACGATTTTTCTTTATATTTTTTTTAATAATACAAGACAATACCTGAAAAATTACCACATGGAAACACAAATAGTTAGTAATATATTATTCGAACGCAGCAATAGAGTTTCTAAGTGATATGTCAAAAGTCATTCACTAAAAATTCACGCATGCACATATACACATATCAAATTCTATTTCCATATCCATCCGCATCCATTCATTTTAAGTTTTTTCATTCAACTCAACTCAACCAACACATTTGAGCGTGTAAGATTGTAAGATACAGATGTGTTGTGAATAATTTGTATGAGGTGTGGCTATTTTAAGTGCAGAATGTGATTGCATTCTTTACTTATTTAACTTTAAATGCATTTTATTAAAATATTTTAATAACAATTTAATTTATAGAAACAAAACTTATATTAAGTGTTTTGTTGTGAAAAAAAAATTAAAAAATATATATATAATGGTTGAAAAGTAATTTTTTTAACACGCACTCGTATTCATATAGGCTGCAGGTTTGGTATATATACTTATAGATGGTTATTTTCTATATTATTGATTATTTACGACGCCATTTTAAGTTTTTTGTAGTAAAGTACAACATAGAAAAAACTCATACAACAATCAAGAAAAAATTTCATTTTTGATGGTAAGCTGTCGAAGTTGTTTTTTGTTAAAATTTAATATAATTATAATTCATTTTACGTATAAATTACATTCTCTTGAATTGCAATTTTTATTTGTTATTTCAACGCTTTATTTTTGCTTCTTTCGATATTTCGTTAATTTGATTTATACAGCCATTCGCAGCACACGCAATGACCGTAAAATTCAAGTCATGTGCAAGTTACACAGAAAGCACGACTCAAAGTATATGTAAAACAAAAACATCTCCCCATATAATTGTTGATTGTTAATTATATTTAATATTTTTTTCGGTGCATATATATTTTATTTTCTTTAAAAATTATATTTAAAACACAACCACAAAAATACACGGATAAAAAAAAAACTACAAAAAACTGAAAAAATATGGCAACTTTTTACACAGTCTTTTATATAACATTGTGTAAAAATGTCTGCCGTGAGTAGCCACACTGGATTGTGGTAGTATAAATCAAACGACTCTCACTCTACAGTAAATCAAAACAAATCAAACAGTAAAATTATTACTGCAGCGTAAATAAGATTCTATTACTATTAAATGAAGTTTTTCAAATTATAAATTTGTATTTATTTTTATTTGAGGGAATAATGTGAATGTGCATTTTACATGCACTAAACTACATGTACTGGTAAAAGCAACCGCCATTTATTTTTCAATCCAGGTAGTTGTTTGTTTAATAAATAAAATAACGAATATGTTCGATAATTTTGTATTGGACGCTACTCTCACAATAGAAATGTCTACATACACCATTATGGGACGATCGTTCATTTAAAAATAATATAATTAAGGAAACATTTGCGTTGCGATAATTGCAGACGTAAGTATGTTCCCATATGAAGTAATTTACCAACTTGACTGTATCCATATATCGATAATTATTAAATTAGCTGTTCAACTGCTAAAAAATTATAATTAAAATGGTATTAGGCTTAAAAAAAATAAGTTACAAAAAAAAAAACATAATATTTTTTTTTCTTTTTTTAGGTTTAAAATAAAAAAAATAACAAAATGATTACCGAAAACATTAATTGTAACGGTTTCGACGACTATCATTACAATTTAGATGAACATGACACAATGACCTACGATCAAAACGAAGATGAGGATTTTGATTGTAAAACATTTTCTGCATTTAATATGACACCAGATGAGTTGAAACGTAAATGGGATTGGTTAAGAAATATTCAAGAAAAATGTGCTTCATGTTTATGTCAAAATTTTGATAAAATTATAATGTATGAATCAATGGATTATTGTCTTGAGTAAGTAGAAAAATAGTAATAAATAATTTTGACCACATTGGTGGTTAGTATTTATTTAATTTGATCATAGAAACGCCATAATTCAATTACTGCATATGCAATCTCTTTGATTTAAGTTATTCTGTGACTGCACAGTGCAAACTACAGAAATTATACTTGATTTAGATAAAATCTATTACAAAATTATACAATGGAATTATATTTGTGTTCGGCATAGGTAGAGTAATTTAACGCATGTTAGCCTAAAGCAAATGCACCATAAGTGTAGTAACAATAATAATAATTTTCAGTACGATTCATAATAACATTGATCATTACGTGTCATGTGTATGCAAATACACGTACTTACCAACTAGTTGAAAAAAATGGTTACAATAACTTGATCAATTTGTTCAAATATATCATATATTATTTAGAATGAGTGTGCACTAGTTGTTCTTGTTAATTTAATTTGTTAATATTTGCACAAACTTTTATGGAAAAACCAAAAAAATTAATATGCATATATTTTAAATTATTGTTGTTTTTTTAATTATTTAAGAAAATAAAAAATTACAATTTTGCTAATTCCTTCACTGTACATATGAAGATTATAGAGGTTGTGGACTGATTAAATGTAGTAAAAATAAACGAATGAAAATAAATTAAAGAACATCTAAGGAACTGCTCATAATATCTAACCAAAAATTGTCTACAAAATGTTATTTCAGCTTCGATAATCCTATTCTTAACTCAAATAACAAATTTGATCAAAAGTAATAAAGAAATAACAATATGTACCTTTTCAATTAGTAAATTAGATGCTGCATATTGAAATGATAAAACTATTTATGTATATTTCAAATAATTCTTACTACATAAAGAGCTGAAAATTCAGAATACGTGTGAATCTAATCGGTTTTTATTTTGGGAAACGTGTTAATTTATTATTATTATTGATTTAATTAAAATTTCAAATAAAATTATGTTATTACAGACAATATCGTCAAATTGACATAGAAATGTACACAATGAACGATGCAGATAGAATTCTACATATATTTAGTCTAATATTACTATCATTAAAAACATATTGTAATAAATCAAAGGTCAATTTTAATCGTTATTTATTGTATTTTGATTAAGTTATAATTAAATGAAACATATTAATTAATTTTGATTTATTATTTTAGGAAGGTAATCTACTAATGGATGAAAAATATATTGTTAGAATGTGTAGATTTTTGGCTAGTTATACAGAAATATGTGTATATTTTTATCCCAATTCACCAAATATTATTGAAATTATTATGCAAACATATATTAATTATCTAGATGAATTGAATGAAGATAGAACATTAGATATAATTATGAATATAAAATATACATCTAGAAAACCAAATATTGCATTAAATAATATTTTGGAGTAAGTTTTTTTTAACATATTTTAAAATCTTTTTTGCATTAATCATATCATTCACTAAATTTTATCAATAAATGCATTCTTAATCTGCTGTCATTGTTTGAACCATTTTAAATAATTCATGACACATCCAAATATTTGGTATGTGACAACGATTAATTAAGCAACAAAATGTCCGGTTATAAAGTAAAACGTTAAAGCGATCCCAGAAATTTAAATAAAAGTTTAAATTACACGAAAATTGTCATTTAACCAAAAAATATTTCTTGTCAAAATTTTGAAATAAAGGCAAATTTTCTCGCTTATTTAAACTGAATTTGTAAATATCTGTTCGTTTTCGTTTTCTGTGAATACAACTCTCGATTTTGTTCACATTCAATTGAAATTATTGCTAAATATATTTGTTCGAACGTCCTACTTTAGATATTTGTTTATTCGTCTAATCTTTTATTAAATTATGTATAGATAGAAGTTGTATGTAAATTTGCTTTTCATTCCATAATGGTTACTTTGCTGTACAAGTTAATATATATTATAAATATATTAGCTATTCGCAGTGCGGTAGCTTGAAGTTCCAAATTCAATTTCTGGAATTGTTATTTTTATAATAAAAGTTGTCAACTGATTGTGAGTTACCAATTGTTCGTCAAAGAGATTAAAAAATCGAATACATTTAAAAAATATTTTATAATATTGCACTATATTCAGAAATTCAGTTCAATACATGTTGTATTATATAGAGATAAATTAAGATATAAATTTTAAGATACTAAGATTTAAGAAAATCAATAGAAATTATAATTTCTATCATCCCCCTAACATTTTTCCAGGATCGCATTGTATTTTCATTTGACTATTTTAAGCCTATGTCGATTACAATTTCTATTTGTATATATGTAATGTAAATGCATTGCCAAATTTTAATGTTCAATGATTATATATAGTAAAAGGTCTGATTTATATGTTAGAGCCAAATAATTTATAAGTTTTATAAAATATTTAGAGTTCCGTATAAATATGATAACAAAATTTTCGTATGAGAACATTTAACAAAAATGATTTACTATTAATAACAACATTAATTAAAATATACTTAATTGTCAAGTATTTAGCACTACTATTTTTATATTATTATTTTTTTTTAATATTTAACAATTTATGTATTTATGTAATTATTATTTGAAATGATTCTATCAATTTATTTATTTATTTACAGATTATTAATGTTTAAGCCAGAATGGAAATTTCCAAAACAAGTATCAGATGTAACATTTGTTAAGTATTTAATAGCATTTATATTATGGCGTAAAATATCAGAACCTAAACAACGTATAAGTTTACATGAGCAATTTCAAACCAATATAAAACCTTCACCATCAATGCGGTAAATATTTAATATAAATAAACTTTCATATGTATTGTAAATAAACACACAACCGTGGTGTCCATATCTCAAATTGTAATATTTCCCAAGTAAAAAATATGTTCCAAAAAAATTTAATAAAGTAGTTTATAGGTTTTGCGGTCATGTTGTATTGTGACGTGTATGTGATATGTAAATCATTCTCATATGTCGATTGGTAATGTATTTCGTAAGAATTCAAAACCAAATCCGAATAAATCACATTCAACTAAATATTCCGAATAAATATATTATTTATCTTTGTTTTGATTTTGTTTTAAATTTTATACTCATACATTTTATATAAATTTCTTATGATTTGTGGATTGGTTTTAGGGTATAAAATAAGGAAAACCAAATATGGTTTTTAATAAACATTTTTTTTCTTGTTGACAAAATCGATTTTATATTTTAACATAATGCACCTGTACTCGGATACGCTCATCCTAACAATATTCAATTTTAATTGGTCATAGAATCTGGTATTACACGATTTATGTTCACCGCTTCGGATCAGTTTAAATATTTCGGGTGACCTCGAAATAGAACACCATTTGGGGTAATTTTTCATCTCCCTACCGAATAGACAATATGGACTATATTAAATAAATATGTATGGTAACTTAATTTAAATTTTTATATTTACTTATTTGTAGCGAATGTTATTCACCATTAATACCATTATTAGCAATTGATGAAAATGGAATTGTAGGTGAAACTATATATGATACTGAAGTGGATGGTTTAGTGAATGCAATTTGTAAAAATGAAGATGTGTACATTAATTATGTGTGCGCAAATGATGTTTTATATGTTAGACAACAACAGCAGCAAACGGTAAGTGATTAATATTATTAAATTTATTAACATATAACTATAGTAGTTGTTTTTTTTTATTTAAATACTTTCATAATCAACAATTATACATTAAATTTAATTTTTTTATATCTTTATCACTTAATCTAAAACGTTGTCCCATAATCGAATCAATTTTATTTGAATTTTTAACCGTAATTGTTGGTTTATCATTTTTACTAAATGCATATGGACTGTAATGCATTACACTTCCTATATCATATGTAATACCAAAATTTGTAACATTTTCAATTGAGTATTTCATAAAATTGTCTTGATATTCTGTAAGTAAGAATTTTATGATTCAATTAGTAACTAAAAAAATAAAATACCACTTTATTTATACACTGACCTTCGTCAATATTGTTCCATACTATATTAATATAATTATCACGTTCATATGAACTATGTTGATGCACAAATCCTAAGCAATGTAAAAATTCATGTAATATTGTACCAATTTCCTTAAAACAATCTTCGGCTAAATTCATTTCTTGTGCACCATCACCCAAGTATCCAATATATGAAGAACAACCTCTATTTCTATCCTAAGATAATTCTATGTTTATTATTTACAAATAATAATGACAATTATTTATAATATACATACTCCAATATCAATAAAATTATATTCATTTCTTTGCTTTACATGTAAATTGACGCAACTTACAGAATTTATTATTTCGGCTGCTTCCATTATCATATCTTTTTTATTTGATTCTAAAATGACACAATGAATTTGTAGAAATTTGTGATTATTATAATTTTTATGGATTGAAAATAATTAAGTACTATATGTGTGTGTGTGTATGTATGGTATATGTATATTATGTACGGTCATTAGCAAAATGTGTACCAAAATTTTTTGTGATTAAAAATGGAACTTGTGCATTTGGCCAACGAGCTGCTTCATCTTTAAGACCATTTCTTGAATTAAATTGTAATAGAATGTCACCTTCAAATTGATTACTCTTTTCCCATGCATAACCTTTACCATTGATATTTTTATCTGCTTATGTAGAATATAAACAATTTTATATTAATATTAAAATTTAACTTTGATTAAATGCATTTTATTATATTTGTATGTGATTCATGTCAATTTTTGTTATGAATTGTTAATAAATATAATACTATATATCCTTTGCACAATTAAATGTACGCTGCTATATATGAAAAATATACTTTATCACATAATGTGTTCTACATAAATATTCACGCTAAATTTTATCATTTTATAAATGTTTTCTTATGCTTGTGATGAATCTCAAAATGGTTTAAATTATTGTTATTATAAAAATTTAACCCAAAAATTTGATAGGAACCACATAATACACATACTTTTACAATAAACGTTATGATTTTTAAATGAAATAACTAATAATAAATGTAATATTTTATTTATCATTTTCATCATTATATTATAATTTTATTAACGTTATTCACTTAATTCAATTTAATTATATTTATTTAATTTTCTATATTAATGTATATTGCATTTTCAATGAAATTTCGTGGTATATATATTATTTTTCATATATACACGACATAAATATCATGTAATTTTATTACTTAATTTTAATGTTTTTTGTTTATCGTTATTAGAAATTATTACACTAACAAATATATTTAATATTAATTATTAACTCTTTTATGTTAGCTCAATTAAATTAATTTTCTTTGTGCTATATATATTAATGGTATATAATCTATATATTTTTTTACACATACAATTACTATTGAATTCGAATCCTTTAAAACTTTTAATAGATGTGAAATGAGTAGTCACGTCTTGTTTCATAATGTTACGCGGTTTTGCACATCCAACAATAATGTCTATATGGTCTCTGGTGACCTTAATAAATATTTTTATTTTTTTCTACGCTATAATAATATCAATTTGCAGCTATATTTTCGAAACTATAATAGAGGCAAGAGGCAAAAATATTTGAACGCAAGATTAATAAATTTACCAGTTTATCGTTTAAAAGGTAAATAGACAAATGTCTTTTTTTTTCTAAACGATCCTTAGAATAATCGCTGCTGTATATAGACCGATTTACGTTATTGTTGAATGTTGCATAATAAGCTCGAGATAGATGATATGAGGTATGGAATGGTGAGTTCAAAATAAAATAATGCTATATCTACGTGAAAAAATGCTAATGTTCCAGTAATTAAAATTTATTGAGGAACACAATCAAATGATTGTATGGTATATTCCCAGGTTCACTTAATAATGTTTTAGTTAGAACCTGTGTGGTACGAACAAATCTATATAATAACACGTTTTATTATCTTATATTATTATTTTAAATTTGTTTCTTTGTTAATAATGATAAAATGATTGATAATAATAATCAATTATTGTTTTTACAGAATGCTACTAGAACTGATAGAGCAACAAATAAATCATATGGTACTATAATAACAACTGCAGAAAATACACCAATAACAATTATATCTGATGAAACAACTGACCATGACAATGATGTTATTATATTTCCAAAAGTTCCCGAATGTTTAAAATGGTTGCGTGATATATTGAAAACATCTACTAGCACTGATAATAATAATAATAATAATAATAATAATAATAATAATAATAATAATATTAATAATAATAATAATAATAATATTAACAATGATAATAATAGTAATAATAATAATATTAACAATGATAATAATAATAATAATAATAATAGTAATAATAATAATATTAACAATGATAATAATAATAATAATAATAATAATAATAATAACAATAATATTAAAGCACCTCAAATTGTTAGAGATACTGTTATTGTTGACAACACAATTCACAATAATTTTAATAATAATAATAAAAATTATTATTGTTATATTAATAATAATAATAATAATATTAATAATAATGATAATTGTGCAATAAATTATGTTAACAATACATCCATTTCTCCACATACATCTACGTCTAAAAGTTTAAATGATAATATTTTAAATGTATGTTCAAATAAAATTGAATACACAACGAAACAACAACTAACTAGTACTGAAAATGAACATTCTGATAATAATTCGATAACTATAACAACAATTGATAATTGTGATAATGGTGACAATTTTGGGTATGGTAAAAATGAAAAATGTAATACCATGAATGCTTCTAAATCCACTCAACCAATAACAACTGAAAATATTAACGATAATGCATTAAATTTAAGAACTGCTGATGAGCATCTGTCAGTTAAACATAATAATAATAATAGTGAACATAATGAACATACAAATAATAAAGAATGTGTAATTAACACTGAAAATGATGACGAAACAAACGATTTGATATCTTTGCTAGCATTTAGCATTGAAAGTACATGTGGTGTAAGAGAAGCTACTTTTAACATGGGTACACTTAAAAAATCAATTTCTATGCCTGATTTACGTACTGGTAGTAAATGTGTCGGCAATAAAGCAATTGATAACGTTCTACAGAAACTAATTAATAAAAGTCGTCTGAGACATTGTAATTTAGTTAAAAATAAAGTAGATGTTATTGGTAATAATGAGAATGAAATCAATAAAAATGAAAATAATGAAAAAGAAAATGACGATATTAATATTAATGTTAGTAATAATAATAATAATAATAAAAATAATAATAATAATAATAATGATAATGATAATAATAATAATAATAATAATAATAATAATAATAATAATAATAATAATAGTAATAATAAAAATAATAATATAAGCCATAATAATTCTGTTGCTGTTAGTTATAAATCTAAGAGTGAACAATTGGAATCAGTTATACAACAATTAAAGGCTAATTCTGTATATAATATTGCAAATGTAAGTGCTTCAAATGCAAATGATAAATTAACAGTTGAAATTAATAAACACCATAATAATAATAATGAAGAAAATATTAATAATAATAATGATGATAATAATAATAATAATAATAATGATAATAATAATAATAATAATAATAATGATAATGATAATAATAATAATAATAATAATGATAATAATAATAATAATAATAATAATAATGATAATAATAATAATGATAATAATAATAATGATAATACTAATAATAATACTATTAATATTGATACTGATAATAATGATAATGATAAAAATATAGATAATGATATAATTATAATTAATTGTAACAATGATGATGATATTATAAATGATAATAATAATAATAATAATAATAATAATAATAATAATAATAATAATAATAATAATAATAATAATAATAATAATAATAATAATATTAATAATAATAATAATAATAATAACAATAACAATAACAATAATAATAACAATAATAATAATAATAATAATAATAATAATAATAATAATAATAATAATAATAATGATAATAATAATGCTGCTGCTTATAGTTATAAAGTTAAGAGTGAACAATTGGAATCATTTATTGAACAATTGAATGAAAATTCTCCACAAACTACTACACATGTAAGTGATGTAAACGCAAACGATAGATTAACAGTCGAAATTAATAAATGCTATAAGAACTCTATTAATAACTATAACGATAATTACAATAATTATAATAATAATAATAGTAATAATAGTAATAATAATAATAATAAAAATGATAATTATAATATTATTGATATCGATAATATTCATAATACTAATAATATTGATAACGATAATAATGATAATGATAAAAATATAAATAATAATCTAAATGTTATAATTATGAATAATTGTAACAATGATAATGATAATATTAACAACGATAACTACAAAAATATTAATAATAATAATGAAAACAGTAATAATAATATTAATAATAATAGTAATAGCAATAATGATGACAGTGATAATGATAATAATATTGATATTGATAAAAATAATATTACTGATAATAATGATAATGATAAAAATATTGATAAGGGTAATTCTACTGATAATGATATAATTATTAATAATTGTTACATTGATCATGCTAATATAAATGATAATAATAACAACGATAATGATAAAAATATTGATAATAACAATGAAAATAATAATGAAAACAATAATGATAATAATAATAATAATAATAATAATAATAATAATAATAATAATAATAATAATAATAATAATAATAATAATAATAATAATAATATTAATAATAATAATAATAATAATAATAATAATAATAATAATAATAATAATGAAAACAATAATGATAATAATAATAATAATAATAATAATAATAATAATAATAATGATAATAATAATAATAATAATAATAATAATAGCAATGTTGATAATAATATTAATGAAATTTTAGTGGACAATAAAAGTAATATAATATTGTTAAATATTTTGGATTCTAATAACAATGTTAATAATAATACCAATGATAATAATAATAATAATGAAAATAGTGGAATTAATAATAAAAATAATGGAAATAATAACAATAATAGTAATAAAGAAAATTGTAATAATAACAATAAAAATAATAATAATAATAATAATAGTAATATTGATGAAATTGTAGTAGTGGACAGTAAAAATAACATAAAATTATTAAATATTAATAATAATACTGATTCACCGAATCCGCCTGCATTAGCATGTAATAATATAAATGATGCAACCACTCTCGGCAAGAGCCATCATAATGAAGTAAGTTTTTTTTTTTATGTAACATATTTTTAAATTTAATTATTAGTGAAGGTGTCGTAGAGAGTATTGAGATCGTGGTGAACAATTATTGGACTAGAATAATTATGTATTAAAATTGTTTTTAATTTTTGTTTTTAAAAAAAGTTTTGATATTCTATTGGCATTAACAGCAAGAACAACAAAAAATTTGAAGATGAAACATATAAGTTTATATATTTCAGATTCAGATGTATAAATTATTATTTCCAAATTTTGTACAAGAAGCTAAAATGCCAGAGCTGATAAGATTTTAATTTTGCCAAACATTGAACCTTATGTTTCATAATTTTTTTATTAATAAGTTACACTAAGTTTTTTGTTTTGTTTTATGTCAATAGTTAGTTAGTTAGTTTACATATATACATTTTAGAATATGGTTTTTATAATAATTTAGGCAAACGTTGTAATTCAGAAAAAGTTCCGCTCTACGACATCCTTGCATAATATAAAATTTATAATATATATTTAGGAATAATTTAAAATTTATAAATTTAAACGACATAATTTTATAAATTATATTTTCTCAAATAAGGAGATCACCTTTAGTAAACACAAAACTTTTCAAACGTATTCAAAGAAAACTAATATTAATAGTTCTCATAAAGCAGCAGTACTGGAGCTACCACAACGCATAGAATTACCTAGTGGTAGTAAACGCGTTGTAATTGATTTGCCACAAACAAATAATAAGAGTATTTATAAACTCGATGGGTTTTGTAGTATGTATAGTAATTATGATAATTACGATAATGATGCAGATAGTAGTAGTAGTATTAACACCGATAATAATTATAAAAATAATATTAATAATAATAACAATTATAATAAAAATAATAATATTAATAATAATAGTAAAAATAATAATAATAAGAATAATAATAATAATAATAATAATAATAATAATAATAATAATAATAAGAATAATAATAATAATAATAATAATAATAATAATAATAATAATAATAATAATAATGATAATGACGATGATGATGATGATGATGATGATTATGATTATGATGATGATAGTGATTTTGAAGATAGTGATGATGATAGTGATGATGATAATTTTAGTGATAATGATGATTATTATTATAATGATAATGATAATAATGCTAGAAGACAAGAATTAAAAATAACACTAAAACCATTTTCATTTAGTAACAAATATGAAAATCCTTTTTTAAATGGTGGACTAAAGAACACATGTATAATATGTGAAGAAAATGTAAAGACAAAACAAATGTTGGTGTATGAATTAGTACACGATATTGAGCAACCAACTACTTCCAAAGAAGCTACAAAAAATAATTCAAATAATGCATCAACAAAGCGTGTTGGTGTTGCATGTAAAGACAATAATGATAGAAAAAATGAAATAATTTTACAAAATCAGCGGGAATTACCATCAAAAATTACACCAAATGTTGTACAAAAAAAGCGTGTAACTATTTGTTCAGAAAATTATGTAGTTAATAGTAATGGAATGGTAATATTGGAAGAAGAACAGCAAATGCAATCAACTGCTACGAAAAAACCTTTAAACGTTGGACCAATAAGACGGGCAACGTATAAAGACGTGGTTCCAATTGAAAATCCATTACCAGTACCAATACATGAGTCAAATAATAAAATGAAGGACTCAAATAATTCCTCATTTATTAAAAAGACCTATATAAAAGATAATGCTGTAAATGAAAATGAATATTCAACAATCAGTACACAACAGCAGAACCGCGATAGCAACGCGGAAGGTATTTTTTTTTTGTTTTGTTTAATTTAATTTTTTGTTTTTTATAGTTATTTTTAATAATCTCACCAAAGATAAGACACAAAAAAGTGATAGTAAAATTGTTATAATAATAGTTTTTAATTTTTTGAATTATTTATTTTTAATGTTAAAAATAGTAAAAAAAATTTTGCATACATTTTTTTTCATTCAAATAATTTATAAAACAATTGGATTTAGAATAATTTTATGGTTCCTTTTTTAAATGGTAATTTATGGTTGTAATATCTTCTATATTTTATAAAAACAATTTATTAATGTTAAATATTGTTCTTATTTTATACCATGAATGTTTCGGAATATGATACAAGACAGAAATCGGTATATAAACGCTTTCGATCTATATAGAGAATAATAATTTTAAAATTCGCAACGTCTTAAATTATTGTATAAAAAAATCTTAATCATATAAAGGAAAGTAATTTAATTAAACTATTATTCAATTCATGCCGAAATTTCAATGCACTGTTTAACAATTTCTCATCATCAGCTTCTCAGTATGCAATATTACGCCACGTAGAGCATTGTGGCATTTACGAAACTGTCAAATTGGTAAATTGCTAAAAATTCACAAATTGGTCTACATGGATGTTTCCTTAATTTAATTATTTTTATATGAGTAATTACCCCAATACTCCCAATAGACCAACCCTAATTTATATTTTTTTTTAATTATGATTAACATTTGTAAACACGTTTTTATAAAATATAGCAGATGCACTCACACATACGATATTACAAAAGTATAATTGGAAAGATGAAAATGAATTAGAAATCATTTGAATTTGATTGATTATTATGTGACTTTGATCGCACAATAAATATAAAATATAAATATTTTCGTACAGTTTGATCAACAATTGCTTAATTAATAGTAGAATTGAGAAAAACAATGACTTATAATGGTACTAAACGAACTATTTTTGTGTGATTTCTATAATGAATGACAATTTAAAAAGCACTACAAAAAATTAATACAACATTATATTGATTATAAATATAATTGCTACTACTACTGCTACTACTAGTATTACTACTACTACTACTACTACTACTACTACTACTACTACTACTAGTATTACTACTACTACTAGTAATACTACTACTACTACTACTACTACTACTACTACTACTACAACAACAACTACTACAACTACTACTAGTACTACTACTAGTACTACTACTAATACTACTAATACTGCTAATATTACTACTAGTACTATTAAATCCAAAAAAATATATCACAACAATAATTTGAAATTATTATTATTATTGCTTGCAAATTGCAAATATAAATATAAATAATAAAATGGATAATTATTAACGAAGAGATTCATAATATTAATAGAATAAGAATATAGAAATTTTAAATAATTACTGTAATTATAATAATACATATAGTAATTTATTTGAGATGGAATGAAAATATAACAGGTATAAAAATGGATTGTGTAATATACTAATTATATGGGATAGTTTTGAAAAATAATTTAAATATCGACTACATCGCAACTCCTGCATCTTTGAATGACAATTTTTTTATTTTTTTTTTTTTTATAAATTTTATTTGAACCACAAACAATTGTGAATATTAAATTTATCTTTTATTCAAAATAATATAAATTGTATTTACCTCTAAATGCGTAAATATTCTTCTATCAACATTTATAATTGCTTCAATCAACATTTATAATTTTATCATTCAACATTATAATAAGTTGCATCATCAATCAACATTTTATTATCAGCAATAAACATATTTAAATTTATTACATAAATTTTTATAACGTTTTGCTATCACTTTTTTTTTTTCTACTTACTAATAATTTTATTTTTATTTTATCTGTTTAGTAATTATTCGTATCAGAAACTACGTTTCCATTTTAAGAGTAAACTTAAAAGAGAAAGCAATTTCCAAAATCTGGTCACAAACATTTAAATTTTATCACATAACAAAAATTGTAATTGATGGAACGCATCAATATTGCTATAATTGCAAATCAATTGATGAATTGTTATTATTGTAATTTACCACCGAATCAGTCGTAATGAATGTGTCTGGTAGATATAGGCTCCACTTGGACCAACTTGATATTATGACATGTTAACAATTTAATTTCATTGATTGAAATATTAATGTTTGAATAACTATCTATTCATTAATACAAATATCATAATTTAAAGTTTTTCATTATTAGAAATCTTTTATGGTAATTCTTTTAATTAAAAATGTATTTCAATGTAAAAAATTTTTTGTGTGTAAAATAGTCGATTTTGTGTGAAGTTGAAGTTGTGGTAACCAATTGTTATACTTTTAAATTCCGAAATGTTTCATTTCTTTTCCTCAATTACATCTTACAAAGTACAATTTTCGTATAATTTAAAAAAATTCTTGATCACATTTCACTTTATGAATCAATCCGTTTTTTAGATCAATTATTTCTGTGTGACACAAAAAGAATTTATGGTTTTATGGATTAAAATATTAAAAGAAAGTTTGGAAAATTTAAGTAAAGCATTAGTCATGCGATCCTGAACGTGATTATAGTAGTTATTCGAAACCATTCCATTTCCATTTTGTGTCACATCGAATGATTTTACTTTTATTGATTCTTATGAGATTTTTTTACTTTAAATTTCGGATAAAATAAAAATAATAAAAAGAAATATATAATATAATTTTATTTTATTATATGAATTAATTAAAATAACTATATTTTGTTAATACTAATAATAAATATTTTATTTTATTTTCAGTCCCATACGTTGCAAGAATCCTGACAGAAACTATATCATTAAAAAATCGCGAATATTATCTGGTAAAATGTTACTTTGGCGTACATATTAATGAGACGATATCAAACTTAAATAAGGACGATAAATTATTTCTTCGTTCGTATGTTAAACTTTCTAATTTAATTCATAATAATAATATTAATAAAAATAAAACAACAAGTTCGTCAACATCATCATCGTTATTATTAAATAAAAATCAGCAGAACGACGTTAAAATAAATCATCATATCAAAGTTAAAAATAAGAAAAGAAGTAATTTTGATGATTATTTATTTAGAAAAGGCATAACACCAGCTACAGGATCAACAACAACACAAATAAATGATAATGTGAAACCAAGAGCACGTTCATTGCAACGTGCATTAACAATAAATCCAAATAGTAATGCAGTGCATCAACGCCCACAACGAAGAAATTCGGTATATAGTTGCAATGATAAATCAGTAAAATACAATCATCAATATGACTGTGAAATAAGTAATAATTCAACAATAAATACGCTTCCAACAACAACACCAATAAGTGATATTATGATGCAACCAAAAGCACGTGCATTAAAACGTGAATTAGTTATAAATCAAAATGACAATGTTGCTGATCAACAACCACCACAAAAAAAATCGCTATTTAGTTCCGATGATAAATCAGTAAAAGACAATGATCAATATAACAGTATAATACCAACAACTTCACAAATGAATGATACCATGATTGAACCAACAAAAACACAAACAAATAATATTCCAATTCAACCAAAACTACGTACATCAAAACGTGCAGTAACAATTAATTCAAATAGTAATGCAGTGCGCCAACGACCACAACGAAGAAAATCGGTATATGGTTGTGATAATGAAATAAGTAATAATTCAACAATAAATACACAACCAACAACACAAATAAATGATATGATACGACCAAAAGCAGGTGCATTAATTGTAAATCAAAATAATAATGCTGGAGGTAAACAACTACAACAAAAAAATTTGTTATATGGTTCCGATGATAAATCAGTAAAAGACAATGATCAATATAAATGTGCACTAAATGACAATGAAACAATAAATACATTACCAATAACAACACAAATAAATGATGTTATGATTAAACCAAAACTACGTACATTAAAACGTGCAGTAACAATAAATTCAAATAATAAAGCAGTGCGTCAACAACCACAACGAAGAAAATCAGTATATGGTTGTGATAATCAAATAAGTAATAATTCAACAATAAATACACAACCAACAACACAAATAAATGATATGATTCGACCAAAATCAGGTGCATTAATTATAAATCAAAACAACAATGCTGCTGATAGACAACCACAACAAAAAAAATCGTTATGTGGTTCCGATGATAAATCAGTAAAAGACAATGATCAATATAACTGTAAAATACCAACAACTTCACAAATAAATGATACCATGATTGAACCAATAAAAACACAAACAAATAATATTCCAATTCAACCAAAACTACGTACATTAAAACGTGCAGTAACAATAAATTCAAATAATAAAGCAGTGCGTCAACAACCACAACGAAGAAAATCGGTATATGGTTGTGATAATGAAATAAGTAATAATTCAACAGTAAATATACAACAAACAACACAAATAAATGATATAATTCAACCAAAGGCAGGTGCATTAATTATAAATCAAAATAACAATACTGCTGATCAACAACCACAACAACAAAAATCGTTATATGGTTCCGATGATAAATCAGTAAAAGACAATGATCAATATAAATGTACACTAAATGACAATGAAACAATAAAAACATTACCAATAACAACACAAATAAATGATATTATGATTAAACCAAACGCACGTTCCGATGATAAATCAGTAAAAGACAATGATCAATATAACTTTAAAATACCGACAACTACACAAATATATGATAATATGATTGAACCAACAATAACACAATCAAATAATATTTTGATTCAACCAAAACTACGTACATTAAAACGTGCAGTAACAATTAATTCAAATAGTAATTCAGTGCGCCAACGACCACAACGAAGAAAATCGGTATATGGTTGTGATAATGAAATAAGTAATAATTCAACAATAAATACACAACCAACAACACAAATAAATGATATGATTCGACCAAAATCAGGTGCATTAATTATAAATCAAAACAACATTTCTGCTGATAGACAACCACAACAACAAAATTCTTTATGTGGTTCCGATGGTAAATCAGTAAAAGACAATGATCAATATAACTGTAAAATACCAACAATTACACAAATAAATGATACTATGATTGAACCAACAACGAGTCAAACAAATAATATTTCAATTCAACCAAAACCACGTACTTTAAAACGTGCATTATCAATAAATTCAAATAGTAATGCAGTTCGTCAACGACCACAACGAAGAAAATCGGTATATGGTTGTGATAATGAAACAAGTAATAATTCAACAATAATTACAAAACCAACAACCCAAATAAATGATAATATGATTAAATCAAAAACACGTGCATTTAATCGTGCGTTAATTTTAAATCAAAATAATAATGCTGGTGATCAACAACCACAACAACAAAAATCGTTATATGGTTCCGATGATAAATCAGTAAAAGACAATGACCATTATAAATGTACACTAAATGATAATGAAACAATAAATACATTACCAATAACAACACAAATAAATGATATTATGATTACACCCAACGCACGTTCCGATGATAAATCAGTAAAAGACAATGATCAATATAACTTTAAAATACCGACAACTACACAAATATATGATAATATGATTGAACCAACAATAACACAATCAAATAATATTTTGATTCAACCAAAACTACGTACATTAAAACGTGCAGAAACAATTAATTCAAATAGTAATTCAGTGCGCCAACGACCACAACGAAGAAAATCGGTATATGGTTGTGATAATGAAATAAGTAATAATTCAACAATAAATACACTACCAACAACACAAATAAATGATATGATTCGACCAAAATCAGGTGCATTAATTATAAATCAAAACAACAATTCTGCTGATAGACAACTACAAAAAAAAAATTCTTTATGTGGTTCCGATGATAAATCAGTAAAAGACAATGATCAATATAACTATAAAATACCAACAATTACACAAATAAATGATACTATGATTGAACCAACAACGAGTCAAACAAATAATATTTCAATTCAACCAAAACCACGTACTTTAAAACGTGCATTATCAATAAACTCAAATAGTAATGCAGTTCGTCAACGACCACAACGAAGAAAATCGGTATATGGTTGTGATAATGAAATAAGTAATAATGCAACCCAAATAAATGATAATATGATTAAATCAAAAACACGTGCACTTAAACGTGCGTTAATTGTAAATCAAAATAATATTGCTGCTGATCAACAACCACAACAACAAAAATCGTTATATGGTTCCGATGATAAATCAGTAAAAGACAATGACCATTATAAATGTACACTAAATGATAATGAAACAATAAATACATTACCAATAACAACACAAATAAATGATATTATGATTACACCCAACGCACGTTCCGATGATAAATCAGTAAAAGACAATGATCAATATAACTTTAAAATACCGACAACTACACAAATATATGATAATATGATTGAACCAACAATAACACAATCAAATAATATTTTGATTCAACCAAAACTACGTACATTAAAACGTGCAGTAACAATTAATTCAAATAGTAATTCAGTGCGCCAACGACCACAACGAAGAAAATCGGTATATGGTTGTGATAATGAAATAAGTAATAATTCAACAATAAATACACTACCAACAACACAAATAAATGATATGATTCGACCAAAATCAGGTGCATTAATTATAAATCAAAACAACAATTCTGCTGATAGACAACTACAAAAAAAAAATTCTTTATGTGGTTCCGATGATAAATCAGTAAAAGACAATGATCAACATAACTATAAAATACCAACAATTACACAAATAAATGATACTATGATTGAACCAACAACGAGTCAAACAAATAATATTTCAATTCAACCAAAACCACGTACTTTAAAACGTGCATTATCAATAAACTCAAATAGTAATGCAGTTCGTCAACGACCACAACGAAGAAAATCGGTATATGGTTGTGATAATGAAATAAGTAATAATTCAACAATAAATACAAAGCCAACAACCCAAATAAATGATAATATGATTAAATCAAAAACACGTGCATTTAATCGTGCGTTAATTTTAAATCAAAATAATAATGCTGGTGATCAACAACCACAACAAAAAAAATCGTTATATGGTTCCGATGATAAATCAGTAAAAGACAATGATCAATATAACTGTACAATAAAGGATAATGCTATTATGACAGAAAAATATGAAAGAATTCTTAACAAATTCAATATAAGAAAATGTATTGTTTCTATAAAAGAATGTGAAAAAAAAATGGTTTACGATGAAAAAAAAATACAAATTTCATTGAAACGAACAACAACAACAGCAACAACAGTACCACAATGTAGTGGTCCAGTAGACCATATGAAATTAATAGAACACCAAATTGTTAGAACTGATGATTATAATAATGTTGATGAAAATGAAAAAAGGAATGATAATCATAAAACGTTCGCTCATGATGTTGATAACGACGATGTTAACACTAATAATATTGATAATTGTATAATTCTTAATAATAGTACCAATGATGATGAAGATAATATTGATAATATTAATAACAACAACAACTACAACAACTACAATAACTACAAGAATAACAATAGCAATAATAATAATAATAATAATAATGATAATGATAATGATAATGCAAATGATAATAATAATGTAAATGCTAATGATAATGTAAATGCTAATGATAATATAAATAATAATGATAATGTAAATGCTAATGATAATATAAATAATAATGATAATGTAAATGATAATGATAATGATAATAATAATAATAATAATAATAATAATAATAATAATAATAATAATAACGATAATAATAATAATAATAATAATAATAATAATAATAATAATAATAATAATAATAATAATAATAATAATAAAAATGAAAATGATAATGATAATGATAATGATAATGATAATGATAATAATAATAATACTGAAAATAATAATAATACTGATAATAATAATGATAATGATAATAATAATGATAATAATAATGATAATGATAATAATAATAATAATAATAATGATAATGATAATAATAATGATAATGATAATAATAATAATAATAATAATAATAATAATAATGAAAATGATAATGATAATGATAATGACAATAATAATAATAATAATATTAATAATAATAATAATAATAATAATAATACTGATAATAATAATGATAATGATAATAATAATGATAATAATAATGATAATGATAATAATAATGATAATAATAATGATAATGATAATAATAATGATAATAATAATAATAATAATAATAATGAAAATAATAATGATAATGATAATGACAATAATAATAATAATAATATTAATAATAATAATAATAATACTGATAATAATAATGATAATGATAATAATAATGATAATGATAATAATAATGATAATAGTAATAATAATAATAATAATAATAATAATGATAATAGTAATAATAATAATAATAATGATAATAGTAATAATAATAATAATAATAATAATAATAATAATAATAATGATAATAGTAATAATAATAATAATAATAATAATAATAATAATGATAATAGTAATAATAATAATAATAATAATAATGATAATAGTAATAATAATAATAATAATAATAATAATGATAATAGTAATAATAATAATAATAATGATAATAATAAAAAAAGTGAGAATAATAGTTATAATTGTATGGATAGCGACATTTCAAATTGTTCGAATAACACATTATTGATAAATCAACAATACAATAATAATAAGGTTCCTCCAAAAAAACGAATTAAAGTATTCAATTCAAACAATAGAAATAATAATAATTATAATAATACAAATGTATCATATAAATATGAACATAAAAACAATGATAATATTCCATTTAAGAAGAGAAAGCCATTGTTAAATACAAATGGTTTTTCAGAAGAAGATGAATATGACGTTGATGATAAAAAAAGCAGATTATCTCATTCAGATAATTCATATAACAATGACAACACAAATTCTTATACAAAAAATGTATTAAATAATAATATGAATAATATGAATAGAAATAGTAAATCCCATAATAATAAAACTGGAGTCGTTGAAAACTGTATTGATGTCATACCAAGGAATTTAACAAGAAATGGTAATTTATATAATTAAATTATTAATATTTAACCCTTTTAGTCAAAGATATAATGGAAAAAAATGTCCGCTTTGTATCGTTCCGACTTTCGATAAGTGAGTTGACAAAGTAAGGCAACAGGTCGTAGTGAAGAGGTAAAGATAGAGGTGCAAAAGTGAGGGAGTCAAATCCTCAAAATTGACAACTTTATATTTTTTCAAATTATTCGCACCAAATTGGCAGACGTATAGCCTACTAAAGCCTGGCGTTCCCTGAAACATTTTAGATTCAAATCAATGTATTATATATTGACGTTTACGTCTTTCATGTGCAACATTTTTTAGAGAATGCGAGGCTTAACACAATAGGTGCAGCAACATATCCAAAATTAATATGCGCTACTTTGTATTACCATACATTCTTATTGTTTGCTATTGCAAATAAACAATATTAGTTTCACACCTATTTTATTGGATTCATAAAAACGTGAATTTAAGTATTTATTTAAATTTTATGTCGCACATCTATTTTTACAAGCACCATTATTTTGATTCAGTGTCGCAGTGATTATAGAGTTCATGTCATTCAATCCGCTTGAATTGCTAATTCAAATCCGTTACTGCATTTTTTTCATTATTTCTTATACTGGAAATTACTCAACTGATCTACAATTTGGTTGTTCAGAGATTTATAATGCCTCCACAAACATTAAAGGGTGGTTCACACATAGTTGTAATAGAAATAAGAAAGCATTTATCAAAACATAATTGGGAACCAATTGGTGCATTTGTTTTTGTTATATATGGACATGCGGTTTAATTTACCGATTTGACTACATTGTTAGATAGGTATCCGAGCGTCACATTTGCGGGTAGCTGACTTGTCTAGGATTGGATTCAATATTCAATTAGAATTAATACCGTAGTGGTTCATAGTGTCGGTATCAAATTGAGTTCAGGTGACTAAAAAAAATGTATGGTATATATCCGGTTCGACTTCACTTGACTCTATATACACATATACCATATAGTTGACTGATTCAGAATGTTAAACACGAGAATATCGCTGACTAAACGCCATTTATTTTGGTACTGAATGACAAAATAGTTACTTTCAGTAACTAAAATCGTCACTGTATTGTATGTACAAACACTATACACATACATATCTGGGCTTATGCACACCTGTTAAAATATCATCACACTACATAAGTTATTTATCAATGTCTTTTTGTCTATAGGTGGGAATAATGATGAAATACCAAATGAACCTCATATGTATAAGCACAAAAGATTTAATATGCCTACCGAACGAATTACTACTGATGTGATTACAATAGCAATGCCTGATGCCACTGATATGGTAACAGGTAAGTTACAAGGTAAAATATAATGTTTTTTGAATTATTGTATACTACAATTAAGTTGAACACAGCGTATTTTTTTTTTTACACATTACCTGCTAAAGCTAATAAAGCTAAACTTTTAGTAATGGTTATTTGTATGATATGATTATTATTTATCAACCGTTATATTTTTTCATCTCGAGTACATTAATGGTTCGAGTGATATTGTGAATCCTCTGAACTGATATTTCTGTACTAGTATTCGGTTGAGTACGGAGTAATATCTGCTTTTAGCCATATATGAGTTATTTTGAATGCTTAACCACATCTTACCAAAAACTATGAACTCTCTTCTTTTACTACAATCGTTACCGCTGTAATAAAATGTGTATCCTTTTCGTTTAAGTGAAGTTTTTTCGGGCCACTTAAATTCTTCGATAGCTGTTATGTTCAGTTTGGTTTTTTTTTTAATGTATCATTAAGTGTTCTTAAAGCACCTTGCAGCAACAAAGTTCTAACATTACATAATGCAAGTTTTAGATCGTTGTTCCATTTTCTTTGGTTGACTCACAAAACTGTAATAAAAAAAATTGATTGGTGCACTAAATTAAAAATTTAAGTGATTCATTGGCGGTGCAATGTTTAAAGTGCAAGTCATTTCATCCGGAACTTTGCAATGCAATTCCCAGTATTTATTCATGAGAAAAATTTGTCAATATTTTTCATAATAAAAATTAAGTAATTGATTTGCCATTTGTTTGTTTATGGAACCAAAAAGCAAATACCTTTGAAACTATCCACATAGAACTATCTTATGGGCGATTCAAATTTTTCGCTACCACAATGATACCTGTATGGGCAAGTATATAGAGTATTGAGAAGTGAAAACAACTACAAATTTACCGGAAGACAGGTCCTATATGAATAAATAGTAATATTAATTATTAATTTGTATGTTAAATATAATTTTTAAAGTATACAACATTATTCTAAAAATTTATTTTGTGGTTAAAGGCGGGAGATACGCAGTTTTTTTTTTTTACTTCTATTATATATTTATGATTATTTATTCTTATCATAATTATAGTATTTAGTGTCAAAGTTAGCTGATGTCCTCAAATATATGGTATCATATTCATGCATTGTGTTTTTAACATAAACTTTCTTTTTATGTAGGCAGTAGTGTCCATTTCCAATACTCAAAATCCGGTATATTAACGGGTAAAATGAAAATTACAATAAATGAAATAATTCTTTCCGTTCTGTTTGTGTGCAATATGTGTATTTAGAAAAATTAAAAAAAATGTTTTACCATAAGTGTAGCGAAATAAAAATATAATAATAGATTATATTGAAATAAAAAATTTAATTAAAATTTATATCTATAATTTTAAAATATATTATAAAATATTAGTAAGGATTATAAGTTAAGACAAAATAAATAAAATTACTTTTAAGTAAGCAAAATCAGTTTTGCCTCTGCAAAACATAGTCTGTTCAAAAAGGTATGGTCAATGCCTGTACTTCAACTGTGATTAGTTTTATGTTTTGTGCTGCTAGTCGTAAGAGTAGTACAATTTCTCTAGGTCTAATCTTAAACATGGTGCCTATTAGTAGTTTAATATTACCATCATACACTTTACACACAACCATTTATTTTTAATATTTCTTTAAACAAATTTATACATTTTGTACAAAAACGTACTATATGTTGTAAAAATTGTCTGACAGAGGGTTAATGGTGTTATAATTAAAATAATAATAATTAATTAATTAGGCAACATTCTATTTACAATTTAATCAATAAGATTAATAAGTAATTTTATTAAACATTAAAAAAAACGTATTCTTTTATCTGCCCAGTCCGTTCACTAAACATAAGACTAATCACAGTTTTAGCATGAGCATAAAACACCGAATGAAAACTAAGCCAAAAAGTTTTTTTTTCTGTATTTTTTTAGTACTAAAAAGAATATAATAATTAGAATTATGTTATTAATAATAATATATCATATATGAAAGACGTATAGTTAAAAATATATTGTAATCATAATTATTAAAATTAATTACATTTAAATATTTAATTAATTATAAACATAAAAATTAATTCATAAATTAATTTATTAATTATTATTTTTACCATATATCGTGTTTTTGTTGATAGCAAAGTAGTCATAAAATCGTATATATTCAATTCAATCTTAAAAATTGCGTGTTAATGGCCACAGTGTGCTATAATGGTCTCGAACTGTAATTATCAAGACACGTGAAATGATTGAATATTTAAGAGTATAACACTCTAATCATATAAAAACATTATATAAATCACTTATGTATCTTTAATGTTGAAACAATGAAAAGATAAAACTAGTATACCCAGTTTCCCTAAGAAGCGTAGGCAAAAATAATTTCGCAACAGTCTTAAAAAAAGAAAAGACTGGTAGGTATTTTTTCATTCTTGTGGTACTACTACAGTAATTTTTGGATGTTAATTTTTTGATTTTATTTGAGAACAAGAAAGTAAATAAAAGAATAGATGAAATAGTAAAATTATAAGAGGAATAGATTTATTAAATTTAGAATTTAAATGATGAAAAATTTCTTACAAATTGTCACAAATATCGCAGAATACATGCATGAAGTTCAATTTACGTCTGCGTTTTTTATTCCAGTAAAAAATGTAAGTTTTTAAATATTTACGATATTCCATCGAACCTAATATAAATCTTTAAATTTATTATATATTTATTTATCTCATATGGAAAGTTTTAATGAAAGAATAAAAAAACTAACATATATTGTTGTGTGTGCAAATAAATTTAAATTTCATATATGGAATGCTAATAAAATTAATGAAAACTTAAAGGATAGTTATTTTAGAAATTAAAAGAAAAAAAAAACTAAATTTAATTAAGAAATAATAATAATTTAGTTTACTGGAAATAATTTAAAGTTTTAGAAAAATAATATAATATAAATTATCCATTAAAATTAAATTATTCAAAAATAAAGAAAAAAAAGTAATATTTATCGGAATACGTTTTATAGAGAATTAAATTAGTTAAAGAATTATATAAACAATCTTATTGTTAGATATTTTGAACATTTAAAATTTTAGAGAAATGGAAAAATCATTGTGTATGGCACAGATAATCATTTACTAAAGGAATAAACGTGGCCATTATTTAAATATTCATAATTTTTTAAAATTTTGAAAATTCTGTCGTGGAAAACTGGTTTTCGAAGACCCCTTAGAAAAAGTATCCTCGCGGATATATATGCTTTATTTGAAATTAGAAGGCAAATATTTTCTAATAGTAAGTGAGTATAGGTTGTGATTCAAGGAAGGATTTGAAAAAAAAAATTTGCATTTGAATTGGCACGCATAGATTAAAAAAAATTATTAAAATAAGAAATAGATGTAAAATTGGCAAATAATTGCATTAATTTTAATAAATAAAATTCTAAATTTAAAATTGAACTATTTTTTGTGCCCACATTTTTCGTTATATTTAAATACCAAATATTTTTTTGCATATTTTTTTTTATTCACTACTTACAGCTACAAGCACACATTTATTTCCTACTTCCAGCTACTATCAAGTACCAACTACAAATTAAAAAACACAAGAAATATCCCATCAAACATTACGATTCAAATTCGATTCATCTTTACATGTTTTCCAGAACTCTTATTTGAATTCTGGTCAGAAAAATGTTCTCTTTTAAATAATCTGGTCTGGCGGCTTATAAAACATGCGACAAGATTTGATTTAATATAATTATGGTAACTGTAACGAAACTATACTAAATTCTATTTTCATGAAGTTTTTTGACAATTTATAAGAAATGTCAAAAAACGTCCCATTGCTCACGGCAGTAAGTTTTGGCCTTTATTATTGATTATGAATATAGATGGGTGTTGTTTTTATTTGACGTGACGCGTATTTAGACGGACCGATACACCCATGGTGACTGTATCGGCTCAGCTTCGCTTGGGTATAGTGAAGTCAAGAGAAAAACTATTACAAAAGTTCTTTGTTGCGCCAAACATGCGGTTTTGTAATAGTATTTTTTTAATGCTTTTGTCGAAACTATACCAAAACGTAGCTGGGCCGATACAGTAACTGAACCATCACCATACGGACTAATAAGAATCAGAGCAACAGCTACTACAAAAACACATCAATGACTCTGTATATGAACCCTGTTTTCTGCTCAGCCGACCACGCCAGATTGATTTTTAATAATCTTCTCTCGAACTCTATTTGACTGGTTTGTGATTTTTTTGATGGAAATAAAATACTAAAATATAAAAAAGTTAATTTAATATTTTTTTTAAACCTTTTATACATAATTTCCTTTTTATAAGTGTTTAGTAGAAAGAATAATAATCATAATTTAATATTAATTATTTTGTAATCTAAAATAAAATGCAAAATAGATATCCTATTGAAAGTCAACAAAATCAAAATACAATAAATTCACAAATTCAACAACAACAAAATTCCCCAGAACGCCCAAACCAACATCCACTAGTGATTTTATTTTATTATAAATTTTTCATAAAAAAAAAACTATTATATAAATATATCTTATCTGCATCAAATGATTTTTATTTGAATTATTAATGTTTTCAGGCTAATTATCAATTTTCTTCCGATGAACTACGTGTATTAAAAGAATGTAACCGAGAATCATTTTTTCAAAGATCATTACCATTTGGTACTGGTGCTGGAGTAGCAGCATATTTTGCAGTTAAAAATGGTTATTTAAAGGTATATGATTTTAGTAATGTGACCAACAAATATTTATTTTATTGTTACCACTTGCCAATATCATTTATTTATGGTATCATTTAGTATAAATATGTTGTTAAAAACTATATTTAATTATATGTTGTTATATTAATTTCATAATATAAATTAAAATTAGCCAAGTTCAAGATTTGGTGCTAAACCAAAAGTTATACTTGGTGTAATATTAGGATACTTTATTGGTAAATTTAGTTATCGATCAAAATGTGCGGAAAAAATTATGCAATTACCGAACTCTAAATTAGCTGAACTATTAAGAAGGCGTAATGCTGGAGGTTTTTATGAAAGGTATTTCCATATTATTACTTATATTGTAGAAGAAAATAATCAAATATTATTATAAATATATATTTATTTTTATTAGTTTAACACCAGATCAAGGACTTGGTGCAGGTTTTGCATTAGCACCATTTGCATCGGCCACCGAACATTATACAGATGAAAGTTTAAAGGTATATGTTTCAATACAACTTTTAATTTTTTTTTTCTTTACTAATATTTAAATTCTAAATTCTTTTTTTTACCACTACCTTTAAAAAAACTCATAAAATCACTAAAATTAATCAATGTTAACATTTTATGAGTTTTTACGATTAGCATTCAACGTCAATAGTTAGAAGATAACTAAAATAATACAATATCCAAACCAATATGTAATTAAATCGTGTAAGAAATAATTGATCCAAGAACCAAATAATCAGAGCTCATGAGGACATACCCAAGTGTCTTTTAAGCAGGCGTGTATGCCATCGGAAGATTCGACAGGAAGCACAGCACAACAACTAGTGCAATTATGATAGATAGACAAGCACTCATTGGAGCAGTATGTTTCAATATTATGAGTTCGAGAATAGGCAGGGTCTGTTTGAATAGGCTAAACGAACAACAAATTATACTCTGTGCCTGGTCACGCTGATATAATGAGAAATAAAGAAGCGGATAGCCTAGCAAGAAAGGGATCAGCAACGCCCTTCATAGGCACGGAACCCTTCTGTGCTGCAGGAAAATGCGCCATACAAGAAAAACTGAGATGGAATGGGCTATGGAACAAACATACGGGCTAAGGATAATCAATATCACTTATATAGGAGACTTCAACCCCAAAAGATCAAAAACTTGCCTAAAAATTAGCAGTAGGATTCTGACAGACATGCTTACTTAGATTTTAAATATCTGCAGAAAAAACCCCAGAACTACTCAAAAATTTGGTAACACTTATCTGCAAAAGAAGAAATAACCTGTGATTGTTTCAGTGACTGCGAAGTATCACCATTAAACCAACTCCATATCCTAAACTCCATTAAAAACGTGATGGACTGGAGTAGGAACTCTAAGGATGGTAATCACACCATGATAAGAAATTTAGAGTTTGGGATACGATAGATCTTTTAGCTCACAGTACTTTTAAAACCGCCAAATCTAATCTTAATCCATAATCTTAAGAAATATGCCATATATTTACAAAATGTAGATGCTCATATAAATAGCAGTAGATCGGCTCAATTTAAACTATTCTTAAGTAATATGTACTAATTTTGATGTGTAATACTTAAAATTAAAAGGTTATCGACTTCAAATATTGAAATGTCCAAAATGAGCTCTACTACTACTATCTTATTACATAAAATATTATAAAACTGAACGTTCATCACAGACAGCTGTTGTTTGTTATTTTATGCGGTGACCTAATAAGTTATCTAATTATTATATTTGACAAGTGCATGATTATGTTTCACATGATTACATACCTATTAGATATTCTATACGTGTGTATAGTTATCTAATTTGACTATTTTTTAATGTTCTTAATGTTAATTTTTTCTTCTATCAACTGATTAGGATAATAACGATTTCACTAAATTTACTACCAAATACATATTTATTTGGTAGCACTATACCTCTAATAAGTAGCTTTTAATAGAAATTATATGACATGCTACTTATTAGGTAAATCATTATTAAGTATATACTCATGTGAAGTCCGTATTAATCAAATTAGAATTTTTTTTGATAACATTTAATTATTAAAATTCGAATATGCAAATAATATTTACTTTAAGTTTTTGTTTTTAATTATGTATTATAGGGTACACAAGGAAATGCACTTGATTTAGATGTAGAAAGACCGACAGCTTCAGGTTTAGACGATTATAATCGTCCGAATGTTGATGGTGAGTGTATTTATTTTGTAATATATTCAATTTTTATTTACATAAATTAAATTCGATAAAAAAAAATACATATATATGTGTGTGTGTGTATGTAGGCCCTGCAACAACATTTGATGATGATTTACCGTTAGAGCCACCAAAACAATCGGTAACCTATGATGAGTTAAGAAAACAGAACAGAGATGAATATGCAAGGAAAACTCGAACTCCCTATAAGTAAGTAAACAATTGATTGAATGTAAAAATTAAATTGCCTTAATGAAATTAATAGCTTTATAGTAAAACAATGAATACATAGACGAATGAGAAAAGATAATTATTCCAAATGATAAAATAATACAACATATATTATAAATAACTATATATTCAAAACTAAACCACTTGCGCAGGTGGAAAAATAGACTTGAGAATAATTGCTGTTAATCTCTCTGAAAAACTCCATGAAAACTCTGTGGATGAATTATCTGTCGGTCTGTTTTTATATGTATTATGTATTTATTCGAAAATATTCGTTCATGTATTTTGAATTACAATCTGTAATGCATTGATTTTGATTAGATATTAAATTTATTTATTATATTGCGTTTAATTGTCAAAAGGCAAGCTGATACTCCACCTCCAATAATAAGATCCAATGAAAGCCCATATTCAGAGAAAGTACCTTTATCACAGAAAGGTAAAAAAAATCAATATGGTGATGATTGGACAACGTAATCAACATTTTCATTTTAGCATTTAATCATAATTAAAAATTGTTGATCAGTTTTTATATTTTATTTTCCAATTTAAATAAAAAAAAGAAGAAAAAGGAATAAACATGTAATTATATAAAAAAAAAACTATATATTTTTATTTTTTTTATAAGTAACGGTTTAATTAAAGTAATTAAATTTTTCGGAATTCCCTAAATTTAGTTTTAACGAAATGGAAAATGTTTGGCAAAGTAGGAATTTCCATTGATTTAATGCAAACTATTGGATTTGAAAAAAGGATAACAACAGATGGTGTGAATTCTTCTTTATTATCCTATTATCTTATAATATATATTATTCAAAAAGGTAATTAATATTTTTTTTTTCAAATAATTGTTATTCACTTATTTTTTTTAAATTTAACAATAATTTATTTCAATCCCATTTCAAAATTTTAATTTGGTACACCCATTTATTTTATGTGTTATTTTACATTTTACTATAATTACAATAATTTTTGAATATAAAAATAGAAATAGAAATAGAAATTATGTAGCATAAATTAAAGTTTCGGTCAGTCATATCGTGTATATCATATCATAATCAAATATAAAGAACAAAATTATTTCAATTGAGCAACTTCATATAAATAGGCTCCCAAAAGTTTTGTCTATTTAGAAAAAATTTTAATTTTAAATAAATATAAATAATTTAATAGCTAAAAAAAAAAAAAAAACTTACTCCTTGAATATAATTACGAACATCTAATTTTTCATTTTGTGAATGGGCCCCATCATCAGCAGCACCAACTGGTAATAGTACAACATTTTTGTTTGTTGTTTCTTGTAATGTTAATGTAACTGGTATTGAACCACCTTCACGTATCATATCTGGTTCAATTTCATAAACATGTTTTGTTGCTATCTTAGCAGCATTATAATGTGGATGTTCTGGATCTTCAGCCCATGGTTTACCACCATTTACCATGTCGATTTTCATCGTATTTGGTGAATTTCGGGCGGCCCACATTTCGTTAATATAATCTATTGTATATTTTGCAACATTATCTGGTTTTTGATTCGGTACAATTCTTATGGAAAATTTACCAATAACTTTACGTGGTATAACTGTTTTCTGACCCGGTTCTGAAAATGCACCTTCGATGCCATGAATTGATAGTGATGGATAACGCCATCTATGCATTAACAATTGCGTTTTATCTTCTTTATGTAACAATCTATTTGCACCAATATCTTTTTTATATTCATCAACATCAAAACTAATCGATTCATATGTATCATGTTCATTTGGTTTTAATAAAGCAACATCATGATATAAATTTGTAATTTTAATTTTTCCATCTATATCAACTAATGTATTTAATAAATATATTAAATCAGACATTGCTTCATGCACCGTACCACCAAATACACCACTATGTAAATCTTTATCGGCACACTTTATTTCAATTTGAAAATAACAAATGCCACGTAAACCATATGTAATACATGGTTTTTCTTTACCCAACCAATAATTATCCGATATACATACATAATCAACATCTTTTAAAAAATCATTTTTTCTTGCATACAACAATTCATCTAACCCTTCACTTCCACTTTCCTCCATACCTTCAAATATAAACTTTATATTAACTGGTATTGGTATATTTAGCTGTTGATATCCTTCAATTGCATGAATCCAACATAAAACTGGTCCCTTATCATCGGTAGAACCACGTCCATATAATTTACCATTCTTTTCAGTTAATACAAATGGTTCTGTATCCCAGCCGTCTTCAATTTGGGCCGGTTGTACATCTAAATGACCATAAATGCAAACGGTTTTTTTTGATGGATCCTTATAAAAAAAAAAGTAAACATATAATATAAATGAATTATTAGTAATGTAATTAATGTGGATATTTTAAAACCTACAGCGATTTTCACGTCATTTGCTATTTTTTTTATTGGAGCATTTTCAAAATTTCAATTAGAATTAATTACTTTAGCTTATCAATATAGAGTATAGTATAATAGATAGATTATTGTAGTACAATAGAAAGTTATATCGGCTTCACAGGAACTTATTAAAAAGCATGTTTATAAAAGTATAGTTTTCAACATTCGTATATATTAATATTTTCTATCTACCCACAAAATAAAAATAAACTCAAATTATTTGGTAACCACAATTTATTACATAGATATGGTCTGACTTTATTTATGTTACTCAAAGAGATAATTAAATTTTTAAATACGGAAGTGATAAAATTATTGTATATCTCGTAAAATATATATTTTTCTATTTGAAATTAAATTTATAATATATATAAGATAATTGACCACAAAGTATACTAAAATTGTACATAGTATATTTTTTAATAATATAACTAATTTATAAACATCATATAAATTACATGAATAATAATAATAATAATGTATTATCAATACATATATATCAAGTATATACTTCAACATTGAGTTATTATAGACTTTATATTAATAATAAATCAAAATATAAAAAAAGATGTACAAAAACAAGAGTTTTTGTTTTTTTTTTTTACTTATTAACTACCTGCAAAAATGATTAATCTATTTATAAAAACAAAAAAAAAACAGGATAATAAAATATAAGTTCAAGTTACACTTATTTTGTATATTAATATCTATTTGTATACTGTTGTTATTGAATATATACATATTACTTGATAACAAAGCATGAGTATTATATGATATTATTAATGATAACAAATTATTTGAATAGATGGACGTCAGAATTCAAGTAATAAAAATATTTTGTTGATTAATTACAATTACACAATTTTTAGATTAAAAATAAACGGAATATATGTACAAATAAGAACTAAATGTAAATATTTAGTCTAAGATAATTATAGTATATATTATGGTATTACATTTATAGAAGAATATATGTATTGCGAATCATTATTATTATTATTATTATTAAACGTGTGTACTTACTTTTCCTAATACACCTAATATAACATTAGGTAATGGTAATACAGTACCATTTGGCAAAGTTTGATGACCAACGTCAGCCAATTCAACTTCAGTACCTAATGCCTTTAATCTATCAGCTATCCAATTAATCATGGTTGTTATATCAGGACGATTATCAGGCCATGCAGAAACTGATTTAATTGCAACCGTTTCACGTAAATTATTAATATAACGTGTTTTGTTTGCATCGATATGACTATTAGAATATAATATAGAAAAATATATGTACTATTATTATATATTATATAAATTTAAAATTTAAAATTGTATGTATAGTCAGATACCTACTACACCACCTACAGAAATCGTAACAAATTTATATTATATACCATATATGGTACATGTGAGAATTGGATTGGCATCACGTTATATTGCACGTATAGATAGGATAGATATAGTTTAATACAGTTCGGAAAACAATAAGTAACATAGAAATTACAATGTTAAAGGTTCATAATTTTGAATTAAGAATCAATAGACTATCGCAAAAATGTAAATTATCAAATTTTTCTTTAAATAAAAGTGACACAGTCGATTTCAGTTTAACACTTAACATCCGTAGTTGGATTCGGTTCAGTGACGTGCCTATGGAATACATATATTATTCTATAGAAACTATAAACTAATTAACTGTACTGTTAAAATAGAAAATGTTGAACTTTGCATTATAATACATTAAGAAATTTACAACGACGAGAAAATATTTGTTTATCTATTAATTAGTATATTTATATATATAATATTTATAATATCAGGAAATAACATACGGTGGTATCAGTTGTAATTTTTCTTTAGTAATTAATCAATTGACCAAAAGAAACAGAACGAAAGAATCATTTAATTTAAATTATGAAGGCGATCTTTTTTTTTTTATGATTTAAATAAATTTGATAGTATATAATATTAAAATTGTATTTTTTTTTTAGGCAAATGTATGATAACGTAAAATTCGATATGGGTGGAAATGCAAGGTGTTAAATTCTGATAAGATAATCATTGTTTTAATTACTAATTAACATAACAGCGTTGAGATGGGATGATCTTTCCAATTTCAAATTTTTATAACCATAAAAATATTACTTACTCAAACAACTTTTTTAAATTATCAGGTAAAGTAGACATTTTAATTTTTCTTTATTATTATTTAATCTTATTCACTTAATTTGCGTTAAAAATTAAAAAAACAATCACAAAACTAACGACGACTTGTCGACACAAAAGAAAGTATGAAAATAAAAATAAATGTAATAAATACTAATATAAATACGTGTATGAAAATGAATGAATGAGTAGTATGAGATTATTATGACTTGCTGGATGCAATGCGATTTTATTTTGACATATTCTGAAGCTGCAAGAGAATTGAGTAGAATGGTACGATGTGATCGATGTGATGCGATGCGATTATATTTTGACATATTTGATGTTGCAGTAGAATTAATTTTTGGTAAATTTTTGACAATTGAATCAAATATGAAGTTTTGTGAAAAAAATATGGTAGATGTGGTTAGTGGTCAAAAAACAAACGTCTGATATAAACGTAATTTATTAATAGACTTTTTTTGGTCAATATATTAAAAAAAATAATATAAAATAAAAAAAAAAACAAGGGATGAATAAAGAAAAAATAAAAAAAGTAACTATTTCAATTACAATAGAATTTTTGCTTAAAAATGTTATAAAAAAAAAAAGAAAATGAATTCATCATCATCAGCACAGTGGATAGAAATTCAAAATGGTTGTTGAAATAATATTTTTTTCTGCTTTTGTCATTTCATTTTATTTTATTTTTATTAATAAATAATTACTAGTTTTTATTTTATATTTGCGAGTTTGCGAAATTATAAGTAAATATCTAAATAAATAAAATATATATTAAAATATAATATTGTCATTAGTGAAATCGTATAATATATGTAACAAAGGGCGGCTGTGATGGAATTATGAAATCGAAGATATATTTTTAACCAAAAAATGTGATGTTGATCTGTCACCTGTTGCTCTTATATGTTTGGAATTAAATTTTACCAAGGTTTAACAAAAGGAATATAAATAGATATAAATTATTACCTGGAATATGGATGTTACACGACAAAACAAACTGTTTCATTGTTGCATAAGATTGTGAGTATTAATTTATAAATTTGCCAAATACAAAAAAAAAACCATTTTATAATATAATTACTTAACAGAATTTTAAAATATCACTTCATTTGTATGATGCAAATAATTTAACGCAACGCTTTAACATTTGGTGGTGATTATTATATTTTAATATTAATATTATTTCCGTTATTCTATTCTATTCTCAAGTAATTGATTTTACTATTTTGTTTTTCGTTCAATTGAATGTATTGTTTTCAACTTTACGTTTATATCCTGCCAAATGTATTATCAGCTAAACAATTAATTTATAATTATACCATTATACGAATATATAATATAAGAATTTTTTAATGATTTATTTAACAATACTTGACCGTAGTCAAATAAATTAAATGTTTATTAACATTCGTGGTGGGTTTTTAAATACAATTTCTAAAACAAGTTACTAAATCTAGACCACATTTATCATTTTTTGCAAATTTTATACAATCTTTTACTGTTCTTATTGCACGTTTGGTGCAGCGTAACACTTCGTATATTAGCATTTTGTGTTCATATATTCGTTAATCCATTGCGATTAGTTGTATCAATTAGAGAAAGCATTTTACAAGAAAATCAATTTATAATTTATAAAGTTATTAAAAATACAATAAATATTATAATTAATTATAAATGTTTTATTTAACTTATTGATTTAGAAATTACATGTATAAAATAATAAGAAATGAATTTATTGAAAATTCGATTAATTGCCTAAGATGTGGTATATTAAAAATATTAATCATATTTGCAACTAATTATTATTTACTTTTTTTTTTGTTTTGTACATTTTATTATCACTTCAAAGGTGTTGACATAAATGGATGACTGAAATTGCTTCTATTCACGAAGGCGAACAACAACAACAATAATAACAGCAATTACCACCACAAAAACAATATTAAATATTACTTACGATATTGATAACATTTGTAAAATTTTACCGGAAGTGATCTTCCTACACGAAAACATGTAAGTGAATTATTTGTTTCATGTCTACTGATATTATTTACATTAATTTAATTACATTCATTGTCAATATCAATCGATAGAAATTAATTTTATAATGTCAAACAATATGTCATCCTCATCATAATCACCATCAACATCTATTGCAACACGTGTACGTCCAAATGTCCAAATTCAACAAAGCGTTTATAAATAATAAATTTAGCCCAAAATTATGTAAAAATATTTTTTCAAACACACAATGGACAAAGTAAATCGATATTGTGATATCGAAACAGAGGTAAAGTACAAAAGATTTTATAATTTAATCTATATTATATCTAATGTATAAGGCATTTACAGCTCAATGAATTATTATGATTATTATATGGTCTTGGTTTTTAAGACCGTGAAAAACTTGTCTTGTGACAATGGATGTTTCAATTAACGCACTGAAAGTACTAACTATGTTAATGGTAAGCGAATTGATATTTTCTATAGAATTCAAATTTTTTATTCCGATGAACTGAATTGAAGATAAGTTCCAGAAATCGCAATAACAAGGAGTGTTGACTATTTTAAATAGTTCATCTAGAGTTTCAGTTATCTTGACAACGGCACAACATTACGCGTAATGTTGCTTTGTAATTTAGTAACATTTTTCAGCTTAATTATAATTTAACTTACCAATTTGCCAATTTTTGATTAAAATTAATTGCACAGTTCGTTGTAATCATACCAAAATATTTTATTCATATATTTTCAGTGTTTATTTTATAATAATTATATTTAATAAAATAACTTAAAATAAATTCTATTATATATTATATATAGGCAGCTGCAGTTCAACTAGCTCAATTTTTATACCACATTTTACAGCTGTTACGATATCAATGGGTACACCACCATAACAAGAACCACCAGCACAAATTATTATCACATAAACCAATTGAATTATAAAATCATAATTATTCTATAATATCAGAAACTATCAAAACAATATCACTATTACGTCAACGATTACATCAATAAGATCATATAGTTTAGTTCAGTATAGTTATGCGGCAACAATTGTTCAACCACAAAAACTACATAGTGAAAGCGATAGTAATTACAACAGATTTGTATTTTGAAGAATTTATTAATTTTAAAGTTTGATGACACTTAAATAACACATTTTGTGATGAATCTAATCAGAGGTAAATTTCCAGAAATGGTGTAAATATAATTTATTTATATTCATTTAATAATTCATATTATATTTAATTAAGTATTATTATTTATATTATAATGTACAACTCTATGGACAGTATTATGAATTGAAAACACTGAAAATATAAGACTATGAAGCTAAATATAATTGAATTAGCTAAATATAAATACAATTGTCAAAACATAAAATATTTTGAATAATATAATAATAAAACGAAATTGTAGATAATAATATTATAAAATAATATAAATAAAAAGGAAACCTTAACTTTATTATTAATTAAAATGTTATGCTTATTATAAAATTTAATTTAAGTTTTATTAATTAAAATCTAGATGTATATTTAATTTATAAAAAATAAACAGAAACCGATAAATATATTATTAAAATACTCTCCAATTAATTGGGTGATTTTTTTCTAACAATGAATAATATTTTTAACGTAAACAAATTAGCTGTATTTTATATTTATATTACACTAATTTATTGCATTATTTAATTTAAAAGAAATAAACAGCTAAAAATATTATTAAAATACTCCCCAATTAGTTGGCTGATTTTTTCTAACAATGAATAATATTTTTAACGTAAACAAATAAGCTATATTTTATATTTAAATTCCATTTATTTATTGCATCATTTAATTTAATAAAAAATAAATAGAATAAACAGCTAAAAATATTATTAAAATACTCCCCAATTAGTTGGCTGATTGTTTCTATCAATGAATAATATTTTTAACGTAAACAAATAAGCTGTATTTTATATTTATATTACATTAATTTATTGCATTATTTAATTTAAAAGAAATAAACAGGATAAACAGCTAAAAATATTATTAAAATACTCCCCAATTAGTTGGCTGATTTTTTCTAACAATGAATAATATTTTTAACGTAAACAAATAAGCTATATTTTATATTTAAATTCCATTTATTTATTGCATCATTTAATTTAATAAAAAATAAATAGAATAAATAGCTAAAAATATTATTAAAATACTCCCCAATTAGTTGGCTGATTTTTTCTAACAATGAATAATATTTTTAACGTAAACAAATAAGCTATATTTTGTATTTAAATTCCATTTATTTATTGCATTATTTAATTTAAAAGAAATAAACAGGATAAACAGCTAACAATATTATTAAAATACTCCCCAATTAGTTGGCTGATTTTTTCTAACAATGAATAATATTTTTAACGTAAACAAATAAATAGAATAAACAGCTAAAAATATTATTAAAATACACTCCAATTAATTGGGTGATTTTTTTCTAACAATGAATAATATTTTTAACGTAAACAAATAAGCTGTATTTTATATTTATATTACATTAATTTATTGCATTATTTAATTTAAAAGAAATAAACAGCTAAAAATATTATTAAAATACTCCCCAATTAGTTGGCTGATTTTTTCTAACAATGAATAATATTTTTAACGTAAACAAATAAGCTATATTTTGTATTTAAATTCCATTTATTTATTGCATTATTTAATTTAAAAGAAATAAACAGGATAAACAGCTAACAATATTATTAAAATACTCCCCAATTAGTTGGCTGATTTTTTCTAACAATGAATAATATTTTTAACGTAAACAAATAAATAGAATAAACAGCTAAAAATATTATTAAAATACACTCCAATTAATTGGGTGATTTTTTTCTAACAATGAATAATATTTTTAACGTAAACAAATAAGCTATATTTTATATTTAAATTCCATTTATTTATTGCATTATTTAATTTAATAAAAAATAAATAGAATAAACAGCTAAAAATATTATTAAAATACACTCCAATTAATTGGGTGATTTATTTCTAACAATGAATAATATTTTTAACGTAAACAAATAAGCTATATTTTATATTTATATTACATTAATTTATTGCATTATTTAATTTATAAAAAATAAACAGAAACCGATAAAATATTATTAATATACTCTCTAATTAAATAAGATAAAATGTATAATCTTTAAAAATGAAAAAATTTACATACAAATGTTGATCAACAAATAAAAGGAAGAAAATAAAATAACAATGATAATGATTGAAGAATATACAGCAACACATAACATTATCCACTGATGATGATAATTCCGTCCAAGAATATGAAGTATTGATGAAAAAAAACTACCTTCTATAAAAATCTTTATTTTAAATTTATGAAAATTTGATTTGCACATTTATAAAATTATAACTATTAAGTAATAAAAAAACAATAATATAAAATATACAAAAAATAAATATATAAAACAAAAAATTACATTTTAATATATCAAAATTTGCCTTTTTTATTTATAATGCCTTGAAGAAAATCCATTGTTTAATCTGAAAAAAGAAATGAAAATGATAAGAAAGGAAGAAGCAGAATCTCCAGACTTTTCTCCTGATTAATTTGTCCTGACTTTTCTGAACTTTTTCTGTGTTTTAGCCGAATTTTGTTTTGCCAATTTGACCCACTTAGAGGCGGAATTTTGGAGAAATTCCACCGGATTCTTGTTGGGACAATGACCCCGCATCGTTTAAGCCTATTTCCAGCAATTTTTTTTTTAGTGCTTTTTCACATTTTTTTGTTTTGCCAATTTGACCCACTTAGAGGCGGAATTTTCGAAATATCTCAACGGATTCGTGTTCGCACGATGCCCCTCCATCGTTTAAGCCTATTTCCAGCCCTATTTTTTTGGACTTTTTTGACCTTCAAAAGTGTGGGTTATAACCTTATGCCGAAAAAATTTTTTTGCCCGTAGGACCTTCAGATTTTCAGGGATTGTAGAGCTCGGAAAAAAAACAATATTTGTCCACCTCTTTGCCGGATTTCCCTAAGGGGGCGGAGTTATGGGGCTTCGAAAGTACCAAATGGGTCACTTTTGCACCCCTATAACTCCGGAAATACCGAATATTTTGCCAGGATCTTCTTACCAGCGATAGTCCTCCTCAAGGGCTACAAATTATATTATGGGGGTAACTTCCTATCTAGAAGGGTTTTCCAACTAGGGGTGCCCAAAGTTCAGAAAATCGTTTGCAGACCAATATTCCGAGTACTGGAAAATCGGGAAATATTGGACTTTCCAAAAATCTAATGATGCAGAAATGTAGAGGAAAGTCCAAAGTTTATCCTCAGATTTTTTTTGGAATTTTCCAATGGAAAATGTGGATTTTCCAGGAACAACGAAAAACATCGATTTTTTCATGTTTTCAAATGGGAATTTTCCGACTTTCCCAATGGAATTTTCCAATGCCCTATTTATCGCAGATAGTAGACTATATGCCACGTATTTTAAGCCCCACCACAACTCCTCAAGTCAAATAGTTTTCTTACAGTTGCTGCCCAAAGTTAAGCTTACACGGAAATTTCCAAATCTTAAATTAGTCATAAGTCGACCAATAGATTTTTCACAGAAAAAGTCCAGAAGCTTTAATGTGCGCATTAAGATTCTCTATAATATGGCTGTAACGAAAATTGGCTAACTAATAAATTTTTTTCGAAATCTTCAAAAACCTGGTTTTCAGAAATTCCGGGAAATTTCTCCAGCCCAAAGTTGATGACTTACATATTTCTTATAGCCATAAATGGATTTAGATGGTAAATGTACTGAGGGAGTGGTACTGAAAATGTTTCCTACCTATTACAGTTTTCCCGGAATTTTCCGATCAAAATTAAAATTTTCCGGATTTTCCTGAAAAATTCCAGATGTCTTAATTAGAATATTAGAAACAGTTTTTACCACTAGAGGACCCGAATCTATTTACGGGTTTTCCCGGAATTTTCCTACAACGGTTTCATACGCATGGTCAAAAACCCATGTTTTTTTTTTACAAAACGTTAGGTAATTTAATTACCTATCATTTAATACGAATCACAACTTCCTACCACTTCAAACAGCTGAGCTAGGATTTTTTCCGTTTCCCAAATATACAATAATTTTTACACTAATTTACCTTCAAAGTTTTGTTTTCTGTATTTACGATTTTCCCTAAATTTCCCAATTATCAATTTTTATCACTATATTTTCAGTGGTTTTCCCATAATTTTCATTTAAAATTTTTCATATAAGAAATACTCTTCCAAAGAAAAACAATCTTAAAAATAATTGTGTGTGTGTGTGTGTGTGTGTAGTAATATTAAATAATAATTTTATATAAGTTATTTGAAAAATAAAATTTGCACACGAAAACAACAAAAACAAGTCATTTCTTTTTATTTAACTTTTTCTTTTCCAATAGTAATAATGTAAAAACAATAAACAACAACAACATTTTCGCTATTTGTTATTATCTTCTTCTTCTTTTATTTGTGAGTTGTTTGTATTGCTATGTGTTATTTGTTAATAAATAGAGTAATCGCATTCGAAACCTACATATACCAAATTGATAGGAAATTGGTCAAAAGATCATTCAATTGGAAATAAAGATGGCCTAGTTGGCCTAGGTATAAATTTTAAAGATACTTCTTAATAAATACCTATATAATTGAATTCCATATCTACATACAAAAATTCATCGAAATTGGACAAGAAATAATCCAGATATTCCCTTTAATAGAAATGCATATTACGTATACATCATATAACCACCAATACATACAACACACACATATGCAAAAATAGGTCAACAAATTCGAAAAAATTCTCAAAATATACAGTTTTTTGATGTGATGTATTAGGCGACCATAATCATGTGCTAGTGAGTGAGAATATTATTTATTTTTTATTTGTTTACATATTTATTGTAGGAGAAAGATAATGGTACAATAACAAAGTTATTTACTGTCAATTTCTTTTCTCTTCCACTATCGGAGGCCGAGAGAAAATAACAAACAAAATAGTAAACAATAAAAACGGAATGGTTTGTGTTCAGTTGAATTGTTGTTTATTGTTTTGTTGTTGTACACATATAAAATATTTTGTGAATAAATTTTGATAATAATAAAGAAAGACTATTTGTAATTTATATACATTTCATTTATTTATTATAAATTGAAAAAGTAATATTTATTATTAGCTGTCCTATTTTTTGTCAATTATTCTTTTTTCTTCTACTATTGGATTAGAAGCGGTAAATAAAAAAAAACAACAAAATAATAATAATAATAATAAAGTAACGGAGTGTTATGTTGTTTACATTTGTAATTCGCATTATTATTTATATGCATTTTTGTTTTGTGTGGAAACTGTCTACTGATTAACATCAAAATCCTTTTAATATTGTTTATTTTCACATTTTTCTTCATATTCCATAATCAAATTGATAGATGCAATTTAAGTTCAAGCAAAATATGCAGTCTTCTGCCACAGTTCGTCTATAAAAATTCACACATATTAAATATATATATTTATAGAAATGATAATAATGGCAGCAATTGGACTATACGAAATATTATATAAATAATGACTGCAAAAGTACGCTAGTGAATAGGTTAATAAAAAAAAAACGCTAATATATTATATTAAAAGATTTAAAAATCCAAAGTATGGCATAGTTTCTGAATATGTGAAGAATTTAGATAATTATGGTTGCCATATTATTTAAAACAGAGAAAATGCCTATATTATTTTTAATGAAACAATGTGGTTTAGATATTTATAATTTGATCATTATTATTGTAGCATTTCCATGTCATTGCCTTTATACAAAAAAAATGAAGAAATCTTTGATATAATAGCGAAGAAGTATCTGGAATATCAAATGTTGTATTATTGAAACCAAATTTATTACAAAATTTCTGTTACACAAGATAATAAACAGAAATTGTTATCAATATATGAAATGAAATAGAAGGAATCTTAAAATTCTTTCAATAACAAGAACTTAAGTCTGTTGTGAAATAAAAATTATTAGAATTGACATTAAGTAGAAGTAGAACTAGAAGCTAAATATTAAAATCGTCATACAGAAGGTACAGGTGGTTAATTTTTTTAATTTTTTGTGTTTAATAAATTTATTACTCACCATTTTATATAAAAACAAAACTTTGTGTTTTATGTTGCTTGTGATAATACTAATTTCAGTCTTTGTTTTATGTTATATCTTATATTCATGATAAGTTCATGAGCAACAGGTGGTACGCATCTATGATTATTTTTAATGGTAGAACTTAAAAATATAACTTCATACTATTTCCTTCTTAAATTGAAATCACCTGTAAAATATAATAGAATTTTGTTATTCTCTAAATTCATGAAATACTTCTCAATTTGAAAGATGCAATATTAATATTATTATTATTATCTTACCTATCATTGTTATTTATTTTTAGTTTTATTTATAATTTTCTATTTTATTTCATCCCAATCCTATAGTAAATTATATAGTTTTAAAAAATACCAATATCATTGTTGCAGCAACAACCATTTTGATTTTAAATTTAATTTTAATTAAAAGAATGTGACACCTGTTTGCTATGCTTCCACGAATTGAGGTGCGGTGTGGAGAAAATACAATGTTGACAGATGTGACAACGGAGTGTTTAATTTTTGACAATATATGGCTGCATATAATTAATTCAAATGTGTAAGGTGGTGTTGGTGGTGACTTTTACAATGTAAATATTTAAAATTAATGTCGATAAATGTCGCTTCTCAGGTTGTAGTCTTTGCTATGTAAAAATTTTGTCAAGAAAAATTCTATACTTCTAAATTTTTCCACAAGTGACAAAATATTCTATTGGCCGATAGAAGTCAAAGCAATCATTAAATAAAATGCTTTTAATTCAAACAACCAGACAAAAACCACTACTAAGTTCACCATTGTCTTTCCTTAATGTCATTCATACTGCTTTTCATGAACAAATAATTTATTTTTATAATTTTCACAAAATTATGCCATGATAAAAATTTTAGATAATTATTTTATCTTTAAATACAATTAATTTGTCTTTTTTTCGTAATTTCAGTTAATTAAAATAATTTGGATTGAAGTAATGATTAAAAAGACAACAGTCAGCGATCTTTTTCAATCTAATTGCCGCATTGGTTGGCAATAAAACAAAAAACAATATGAAGAAATTAAGCAAAGATAATGTCTAAAAATTAGTAATAGGGTCGATAAAATAAAAAAATTTTTTTTTTTTTGTAGAAACTCGTTACTACAGCTTAGAACGGTTTTATCGTAAACCTCGGATATTCCTTTGCATGTGAGCCCGAACACGTAATCACTTGTGTGGGAAGCGAAATCCCTGTACGTGACATATTAAAGTAATATACCAAAGTGATTCCCGAAATTTAAAATTTAAAAAACCAAAAAATATGAGAAAAAAAAATAACATTTTGACAATGCCATTTGAAAAAAAACTCATATCCAAATTAAAAAATAAAATTAAATCGAATTCAATATACGAATAAATTATAAATACGCGATCACGAATACATTATAATCTTAATATTTTCATTGGTTTGTCCCACTACACAAATATTGGCTATTATGCCTCGTGTAGAGAGAGACCAACAAAATTATTGATAAAATATAAATAATATCCAGATTGCTTGCTTGTGTTTTATTATATTTGAAAATTGGTTTTCAAATTTTTTCATTGGTTCATTAAAAACAAATATTAAATATTATTAATAGATGCTGACAATAAAACACAAGCGTCTGGTTTGATTGAATCTTAAATTATTAACCAATACAATTTTTAATCTAAATTATAATTTAAAACTTATAGACTATAGTAACTTACAAAATATTTACAAATAATTAGACACAAAATATACAATAGAAGCCTAAATGGTTAGAGATAATAGATATTCTTTCACAACGCACCAATTTATGCAAGTTATTAATTTTCCACGCAAAACAATTTCCAGGATGTGAGTGACCAGATCATTGCACATGCCTGAGAGATTACACCAATATTAAGTAACTAAACAATTAAAAACCGACAGATTTATAACCATTATATCAATTACAAATAAATAAAATTAGTACGTCTTTTTCCAATAAACCCTACCCACTATTAAGACTACCAGAATGAAATTCGTTCAAATGATATTACTCGTTCAATTTTACACACACACCCTACGGCTCGTTCATATCATAAATTATTAAGATCAGCCTCAGGAACGCATCCCCTATTCACAACAAGTGTTAATACAAATTTAATTAGATGACTTTCTACTCCCCTTACACCAACATTTTGAAGTTGAAACAATAAAATAACATGTTCTCTAAAAAAAAACACATCCACGCACATCCACTCGTTGTACATAGCAAATACTAGCGTTCGAAGAGTCAAAAAATTTGTAATTGAATAAACAACCAAATAATCAACCCGTGTATCAAACAATATTCGACTGATTTTGAGTTATTGTTACGATGCGTGTGTGTTTATTGATTTAAAGAAAACATTATAATATTTTTCAACCTAGGAGTGTACCATATGAGACGTGTGCGAAGACATACGCTAAGCCACCATTTCATAATAGTGCCACTCCTTGTTGTGCACATCCAATAAATATTACAGTCAAATTAGTAAATTACTCTCGTATGTGAGTTTGTAACAATTCACCAATTGAACTCCGTAATTTTGCATTAACAAAGTTATGACGTGTGACAAAATAACCTAATCAACTACGAATGCATAAAATTTTAGTTAGCAATACTTCTCGGAGACGATAACACCCCAATAGGAATTCTTTGTATAGCGATAGGATATAGCATTGAGAAAAAAACAATATAAAACTAATTTTACTTAGATGTTATTAAAATAATGGACAAACAAAACAGTTAATTTACTTTATTTTTGTATACGAACGATCAATGGATCAAACGCGCACTTAACACACAGAATGCGTTAGTGATAACTAGTTTAATATAAACTATGCTGACGATTTTTAAAAAAACCCAACTACTGCATATTAAGTATTGATAGCTCCGAAAAATTATTAAATGAATGAGAGTGGTTTGCCTGAATATAAGTTACATGTTTCTTACATATTCAAACAAAACGCTCTCATATAAAATTGTAAATATATTTTACATTTTACCTTTACTTGCGTTTTCTAGCAAAATTCTTTCAGAGAAATCACTACTAATATGGGGGTTAAACATGATCCGTATACGAATGAGTATAGAATTCCGAATAATACCACATGTAAATAGAATGCCAATGAAGGCAATTTTGTACATATTAATGCAATTCAATTTATACTGTGTCAAAAGACGATTAAAAAAATTTGAAAATATAAATGTGTTTTTATTCGGAATTGTATTCGTATTCGGAGCATGTTTACAAGCATTTAAAATAATGCCTTCGTTATTTCTATATCTAATATCGTTCAGCATGACTTTGGGATAAACGTTAAAAGGGGACGAATAGATCCTATGACTGCGCACAACACAAGTGGCACAGTGGATAATGTCGACAATCTTCTAATTTCTTCACTTGTTTTCCATTCAAGTGAAAAAATTAGTATAAAACTCTCAATTAGATTGGAATATATTAAAATTAAATCTGTAATATTGGTAGGCACAATCAGGCGTAGCCAACAAGCCCAGCCAACTAGAACCATGGGGGTCCCATGATGGGAACATCGCATGCAATGTCTAAATTTATTATCCTGCAACCATAATACTCTGATCGGTGAGTATTACAGCCATTAAATTCTAAAAGGAGACATGAACACACGACGCGACCCCAGGCCACAACACAAAAAGCTGTGAGCGATGGAAAATATAAACGTGATTACATAACACAATCCCCGCGCGTAATTGATACTTTAATTTATACTTTAAAAAAACGTTATGTAGAATACCTATCTATCTCAGATATTTTAGTTTCTTAAAATCTAAATTGTGTCTTTTAAATTAATGAATTAAACTAATTAATAATTAAATGGAAATTAATTATTATTATTAGCTTAATTCATCCAATTTACTTAAAATTATTAAACTTAACCTATAATTTAAATATAAATAAATAACTTATAAATTAAAATCTTAAATTACACAAATATTAATTTCTTCATAGCAGCAAATTGTTTTTGTTTAAGTTTGCAAATTTATGTGATGTTTTACTGTTTTGAACCACTTTGCTACACGAAAACAAATAATATAAAATAATATAATTAAACAAATTTTCAAATATTACAGTTTGTATAAAATATTATAACATTAAAGTCAAATGTCTCTCAAAGCTCTGGCAGGTAGATGATAAACTAAGCACTTCGAAAATAGGTAATGCTTATAAAAAACGGAATTTGTACGTCAGGAGGCAAACCGGACGACAGTGTGATGACTTCACCCTCTTCACGGCAGTAGGTCCAATGGATTGCAGGATGGACCAAATAATTGTGTAGTCGTTGAGAAACTAGTCATTTTAAGTATTTGTTGTTACTATTTTCTCGGTTTTGATTAATTTCTATGCAATTAGGACCCATATGAGATATACGAAAAAATGTTTGCACTTCAGTTATATATCGATGGAGAACGAAATACGATATTGTACGTTCGAAATTGTAGAAAATGCAACCAAAAAAAATAAAATGAAAATGTGTGGATTGCATTTTGGTGGTGCCTGGTAGTTCTGAAATTGAACGATAAGAAATTCAATATTGATGCATTTTATTGCATTTTGACTTCCGTTCAGTTGTTTTCTTGCTGATAAAAGAGTCAGAGCGGTTCTTTGAGGAACAAAGGAGTTGTAAAAACGATGGCAAAAGGTCATCGAACAAAGTGAATAAAGCTATTTCATAGTGTAAAAAAACCACTTATTTGTTACACCAAAATATTCATTAAAAGAAAATTTAATTAAATTACTCACTTTTGTCCCTTATTGTTCTCAGTAATCTATCAACTACGTTAAGCTTGGTGTAGAAAAGTTGCATATTAAAGTTGCGCATCTAATATCGATATCTGAAAATGAAATATGTATTAAATTAAGGTTCTTTGCAAATATATCCTATTCGATTTATATTATCACAGAATATAATAACCTTACTCGAGCAACACTTCATATTTACTTACATGTATTAAAATATTAATTTTAGGCTGATGAATAACAAAGTTTTAAATACACGAAAGGCGAGAAATATTTTAAATATTTACATTTACAAAACTGCATAGTTATTATATGTGTATTTAGAACGTTGTCATTCATGAGAATCAACCTAAAATAAATATTTCATTACATATAAGTAAATAATATATACGAGTGTTGCTTCTGTAAGGTTATCTTATTCTGTGCATTGTCTAGTCACCTTTTATATAATTATTTTATATATAAACACCAAAAATAGTTTAAATACTCAATTTTTTTTTTTTTGCTTAATTTTATGTTTATACGAAACACATAATTTGCTGTAGCTATTTGGCTGCCCTCTTACACAATTAACTGATTAATATACATACTGAAAATAAATCAACTTAACTGCCGTCGGTTGTTGTTCGTTTATATGAAAATATGGTGAGGTTGAGCACTATTCTTCAAATTAACAAAGTCACAATATCATATGGTACAAATTTGCATTTTTTGTAGTTTGTAGTTTTATAGTTTAAGCGTGCGAAATGTTATACATTAATTATAAAAATGTTTCTAATTATAAATTTATAGCTCGTCATTAATGTTGTTTTGATGGTTTTTCATTAAGTGATTTCTATTTATTTGCTTTTACATTACATGATGCGTTGCATTTCACTTTCAAGCAGCAATAGAAATAATAATTGGGTTTAATATTTACATTTTGCGTACTCTTTAAACCTCCGGATTAATATTATAATTCAATAAATGAAAACATTTATATAACGGCAAACTAATTTGTAAATTGCTGCATTTATATTTCATGATGTTGATGTCACTGATGCTACTAATGACGGCATATTATTTGACATCATATAATTTATTTTCCAAAATATTGTAAATGAAGATGATGCTGTAGTGCTGGTAATTCAATATTTGAATATTCATTTGATTGTGGTTGTAAATTCATAGACACATTCGGTGGATTAATATAAAATGTCATCAATATCATAGTAGTTGTTGACAGCACGTGTTGGTTATCTATCCACAATCAATATATTGTATATGTGGTGTGTTAAAATATACAATTGGAACTTAAAATCTGTAAGAATTTAGTTTAAATGAATTGAATTAATACAGTAATTACATATAATTATTATAAATAAAACTTGCCTCTGTGATTTAACCAATAATAAAGTTATATTTTGTGTATATTTAATCAATTAGAGATAGACCGTAGTAATATAAAATAGTTTAAATATTTATATTGGATGTATATTCCAAAAATGATGCATGTCCAACTAAATTACAGGTTATGTTATAGTTTTCTTTTTTTTATACTATTGATATTGATGCACTGCAATGCCGGGCACCATCACATTCTTAATATTTTGTGCACTATAAATCCAATAATAATTAAATATATATTAATATTAATTGTATTTTTATTTTTATAATAATTTGTGTATTTATCTTTATTACTAAAATTAATTACAATATTTTCCATTTTCTTAAATGCGAGGTTCGAAACAAAAGAAAATTAATGAGGAAAACAAAAAACTATTGAAATATCAAAAATCCGTTATAACGTAACATCATCATTTTATTCTACTACTACAAATGAAATTTTTTCGTATATGTGTTTCTTGATTTTTTTTGTTTTTTTTTAATATAGTACAATAATACAGGTTTTTTCTCCTTTTAAATTATTTGTCCTTTTCCAAAGTAAATAGATGCCAATAGAATAAATAAGTGTATACACTTCTCACTTATTATTATTATTATTTGAATCTTCATTAATGTTACCATTGTTTCTACCGTCCTTAATTTTCGTACTGTTTTTACCATTCATAAATAATTGATTTTTGTTACGATATTTTATAAATAGTAAAAAAATTTCACATCTATCGACAGACCACCAACACACATAACGAAATTAATCAGCATATAAAAAATTGAGAATAATACACGTTTTTGCTACAAAATTTCTTCAATATTGATATCCAGGTCAGATCTATTGACCACATCAACTGGATGATCTCTTGAACAATTACGACTTCTCTACTATGTTAATCAATAAAATGAGTGTAAAATTTTTCAATTGATTCACAACAAACCATTAAGAATATTGAAATGAAAATCGATCAAATAATATTAGTGATTCAATTTTACATACACACACCAGTTTTTATCATAAATTATTAGAATCCGCTTCTGGAATCTAATCCTCCTTATTCACAACTAAGTAAATTCAAAATAAATTAAATGACATTCTTTCCGCTCACTTAATAATGTAAGTTGAAACAATAAAGCGGCATTTTCTCTAAATAAAACTTATCTGCATATCACCTCCAGACAATTTCTAAAAAAGATACCAATCTGGCACGATGAACTCACAATTCACAAGATTGGACAATTGCATAATAAAACTGTGCATGTATGTATGTGTGTAGATGTGTCTGTGGTGTAGGTGGTAAAATATAAAATAATATAATATAATAAAAACCTTTTGAGAATGTAAACAGTCAAACAAATAATGTATGAAACATAATAAATTTGTATAAATACTACTCACTCTTCAATTCAAATTTAATATTTCTATGATGATCTAGCCATAAATTGTTTATAATCACTGAAGCTTATATCAATATTTTTATAAACATGTGCGATAACCGTCCGTCTGTGCATTCAATCTTTTTAAATAGATAAAACATCATTGATGTTTGTGTTTGGTAAGTCAATAATGATACAATTGAGTTGTGGTTGAGAATTCGTATTGAATTATTATACATCAGTGATAATGAAGGAAATATTTAATTTCTGTGTTTTGTTTGGTGACCCAACAAATGATGATTTGCCAAATAATACAAATATTATACATATCGTAATTAATTGTTGTTGTTTTTGTTATTGGAGTTGTAACATGTATAATAATTACGATCATGCAATTCAAATCATTGTATTTGAAAATTTGGTTGTAATGTTGGTGGTGGTGATGGTTGTGGTTTATCCATTTAATATTGTATTCTGAGTATACAATTGAAACCAAAAATGTGTAATAAAATTTAGTTTAAATAAATTTAATTTACAAAAACTTTATAAATATAATTAATTAATAATAATAAAACTTACATGTGAGCTGTAACTTAACCAATAATATTAGTTACATATTGTGGATTTATTAAATACATTTGAGAGAAGTAGTAGTAATATAAAACGGAAGATATATTCATATTCAAGTCCAATTTACAGGTTATGTTGATATACTATTGAAATTGATGGCACGTTGTTCGTGATGATGTTCCAAAATCTGTATCTTTATAATTGATTATACATTTAATATAAACAATTAAATAATTTATTTTATAATAATAGATTACCTGCGATGCATAAAAATATATTCCATGTGCTGATGATACACGCACCGGCCGGCGCCAACACTTTCTGATGAATATCTTGCGCTTGTGAATTAAAAACTATAATTTAATAAAAATTAAATAAATATTAATATTAATTCTATTTCTATTTTATTATTATTATTATTATTATTATTTATTTAATTATATGTTTTTTTATTAAAATTACTTACCGGCTTTTCTTTTCCAACGAGCAAGAAAACATAAGTCAATTAAGAATTACAAAAACAAAAATTTTTTGAAATGTCCAAATTTGAAGTATGAAAGATACCTTTAATCAGGAGAAATCAGTAGAATTTTTTGTATACATTTTTTTAGTACACAACAATAAAAGATTATTTATTTGTGTATGAAAAACAGTATGAGTATAAATTGAGGTGAGTTGAGGAATGGTGAATTTAATTAAGGTAATAAATCGTAATAGAATGTTTGGAAAGAGGAGAAATACATTATTTTTTACTTTTCGTTTTCTCATTTATGATGGAAATAAAAAGAAATGACTTGTATTTGTTGTTTTTGTGGGTTAAGCAAAATATAAATTTTTAATAATAATTACTTATCAGAGAAATTGCATTGTATGAAGAAAAATCAATGATATAATTTCTTTTAAATGAAAATGCATGCTAATTTTATTAAATTAATATAAAAATGTTTCTATTTATTGTAATCCTAAATTAATATTAATGATTATGCATTAATTTTAAAACGTAGTATATAAATATAATTTTATTATTAATAATTATCCTATGTAAACAAACACACACACACACACAATTATTTTTATAATTGCTTTTCCTTCGGCGAGTATTTCTATTTTAATGAAATTTCATATAGAAACATTAATTTTCCTAATACATATGAAAATTTCAAATGAAAATTCTGAGAAAACTCATGAAAATTTCGGTGTCCTCTGGTGGTAAAAAATGTTTCTAATATTATAAATAAATTAAATGGGAAATTTCAGGGGAATCGATAAATTTTGAAGGTAAATTAGTGGAAAAATGATGGTATATATTTGGCACACGGTAAAAATTCTAGCTCAGCCGTTTGAAGTGGTAGGAGGATGGGATTCGTTTTAAATGATAGGTAATTAAACTACCTAACTTTTTGTAAAAAAAAAACTTGGATTTTTCACCATGAATATGAAACCGTTATTTGAAAATTCCGGGAAAACCCGTAAATAGATTCGGGTCCTCTAGTGGTAAAAAACACTTCCAATATTCTAACTAAGACATCTGGAAAATTTCAAGAAAATCCGGAAAATTTTAATTTTAATCGGAAAATTCCGGGAAAACTGTAATAGTTAGGAAAAATTTTCAGTACCACTCCCTCAGTACATTTACTATCTATATCCATTTATGGCTATAAGACATCTATAAGTCTTCTACTTTAGGCTGGAGAAATTTCCCGGAATTTCTGAAAACGGACTTTTTGATGTTTTCGAAAAAAATTTATTAGGTAGCCAATTTTTGTTCCAGCCATATTATAGAGGTTCTTAATGCGCACAACAAAGCTTCTGGACTTTTTCCGTGAAAAATCTATTACTCGACTTATGACCGATTTAAGATTTGGAAATTTTCGTGTAAGCCTAACTTTGGGCGCTTATTGTGAGAAAACCGTTAGCCTTAGAGAGTTGTGGTGAGGCTTAAAGTACGTGGCATATAGTCTACTATCTGTGATAAATAGGGCATTGGAAAATTCCATTGGGAAAGTTGGAAAATTCCAATTTGAAAACTTAAAAAAATCGATGTTTTTCGTTGTTCCTGGAAAATCCGTATTTTCCACTGGAAAATTCCAAAAAAAATCTTAGAACAAAGATTGAACTTTTCTTTACATTTCTGCATCATTGGATTTTTGGAAAATTCAATATTTCTCGACTTTCCAGTCATCGGAAGATTGGTCTGCAAGCAATTTTCCGAACTTTGGGCACCCCTAGTTGGAAAACCCTTATAGATAGAAAGTCACCCCCATAATATAATTTGTAGCCCTTGAGGAGGACTATCGCTGGTAAGAAGATCCTGGCAAAATATTGGGTATTTCCGGAGTTATAGGGGTGCAAAAGTGACCCATTTGGTACTTTCGAAGCCCCATAACTCCGCCCCCTTAGGGAAATCCGGCAAAGAAGTCGACAAATATTGTTTTTTTTCCGAGCTCTACAATCCCTGAAAATCTGAAGGTCCTACGGGCAAAAAAATTTTTTCGGCAGTGGGTTATAACCCACACTTTTGAAGGTCAAAAAAGTCCAAAAAAATAGGGCTGGAAATAGGCTTAAACGATGAAGGGGCATCGTGCGAACACGAATCCGTTGAGATATTTCGAAAATTCCGCCTCTAAGTGGGTCAAATTGGCAAATCAAAAAACGTGTCAAAAACCACTAAAAAAAAAAAATTGCTGGAAATAGGCTTAAACGATCGGGGGTCAGCGTCCCAACAAGAATCCGGTGGAAAATCTGGAAAATTCCGTCTCTAAGTGGGTCAAATTGGCAAAACAAAATTCGGCTAAAACACAGGTGAGTACCAGAAATCATGAGAGAAATAATGAGAAATTTAATTTTATTTTCTTTTTTCAGATTCCAATTGGATTTCCTTCGGGATATAATAATTAAAAAGACGAATGTTATTTTAATTAAACGATACTTTTAGTTTTTATTAATTAAATTGTTTATATTTATACTATATATTTAAATAAAAATAAACAAAACATTACAAATTGTTTTAAATAGAATTGTGTTATTTTTTAAGAGTTAAGTTAATTTTATATTAAATTTTATTAATGTCATTGAGATTATAATATAATAAAATAATATTCAATCAATAAAATTAAATAGATGCGCCATAATCATCAATTTTCAAATAACTAGTTAATAAATACCTGTAAAATCTTATGCTAAACCTACATACCAAATTTGATCGAAATTGGTGAAGAAATGATGCAGATATTCCCAATAACAGAACTGCATAGCATTACTACCCATTCATACAAACACGGCAACTAAATAAATACGGAAAAAAAATTCGAAAAAATACACAAAATATACGATTTTTTGAGATGAAGTATTAGGCCAGCAAAATCACATGCTAGTGGAAATGTTTTTTATTTTCATTTGTAAACACTACAAATGTCAATAAGGAATTATTGTTATTCTAGTACTACTGATTATCTCATATATAAACCATGTACATATTCACCACTTTTCCCCAGCCAACCGTTTCGGAGATAATCTATTAGCCAGCAGATGTCACCATAGGTAATAAATAAATTATACGGTTTTAAACTCCTAAATTATCTTTGATAAGTCACTACTAATTTCACCATTACCTCTCTTTAATTTTTCCATACTGTTTTTCATAATTAATTTTATAATTTTCACACAATTGTACAATATGAAATTAAATAGAGTTTTGTGAAAATTTTATACAATAAAAATTGAACTAATTATTGCAATAAAAAGAACTAGATTCGACTGTATTCATGGTTATGACGACCAAAAAACTAATATAAATATACAATATATATTAAAATAGGCATTCCGTACGAACTTCATTCAGACGTGGTCCTCACATGGGACTACAACGTAACATATAATTTTCCATGTAATATAATTCGCCGGTTATGAGTACAAAATTATTGCACATGCGAGAGTAGACCAATATTCACAAAGGTTAAAATTTGTGTTTTTTACCTATTTATATAGGGCAAATTTGCCTTCCTATGAATATGAATGTCTACAATCACATGAATAATCGTTTGGCAACCAGAACAAGGGTCGTGCGCGTGCCAGGCCTCAATTAACGCTAATTGATAAGTGCCACGACCCCGGCCATAACATGGAAAACCTATTGACGATGGAAAAAAATATTTAGATAATGTAGCTCCCAATAATTACACAACTGTTGAAATTCAATAATTTCAGCCTGAAAATTCCGCGAAGGTGTTTGAACGGTATTAAAAGCCATACAAGGGCTTGAATCTAACAAAATAAAAATGTGATCATTCACAGCTCAAAACGGTTTTATCGAAAAACTCAGATTCCTTTGAATGTGAGCCCAAACCCTTATTTATAAAAATTAAAAATTATAGTTCAATCATTATTATGCTACTAGGAATTCCAAATTTTAAAATTAATATGCACAGGCGATAAAATAAAAAAAATTTTTTTTTTTTGTAGAAACTCGTTACTACAGCTTAGAACGGTTTTATCGAAAACCTCGGATATTCCTTTGCATGTGAGCCCGACCGCGTAATCACTTTGTTGGGAGGAGACAATCCCTGTACGTAACATATTAAAAGAATATGCCAAAGTGATTCCCGAAATTTAAATTTACAAAATCAAAAAGTATGAGAAAAAAATAACATTTTGACAAAATGTCATTTGAAAAAAAACTCATACAAATTAAAAATTAAAACTAAATTAAATTCAAATTAACGAATAAATTATAAATACGCGATCACGAATATATTATAATCTCAATATTTTATTGGTTTGTCTAACTACACAATTATTGGCTATTATGCCTCGTGTAGAGAGAGAGACCAACGAAATTATTGATAAAGTATCAATAATATCCAGAGTGCTTGTGTTTTATTATTATTTGAAAATTGAATTTCAAATTTTTTCGATATAGTTTATTAAAAACAAATATTAAATATTATTAATAGATGTTGACAATAAAACACAAGCGTCTGGTTTGATTGAATCTTAAATTATTAACCAATACAATTTTTAATCTAAATTATAATTTAAAACTTATAGACTATAGTAACTTACAAAATATTTACAAATAATTAGACACAAAATATACAATAGAAGCCTAAATGGTTAGAGATAATAGATATTCTTCCACAACGTACCAATTTATGTAAGTTATTAATTTTCCACGCAAAACAATTTCCAGGATGTGAGTGACCAGATCATTGCACATGCCTGAGAGATTACACCAATATTAAGTAACTAAACAATTAAAAACCGACCGATTTATAACCATTATATCAATTACAAATAAGTAAAATTAGTACGTCTTTTTCCAATAAACCCTACCCACTATTAAGACTACCAGAATGAAATTCGTTCAAATGATATCACTCGTTCAATTTTACACACACACCCTACGGCTCGTTCATATCATAAATTATTAAGATCAGCCTCAGGAACGCATCCCCTATTCACAACAAGTGTTAATACAAATTTAATTAGATGACTTTCTACTCCCCTTACACCAACATTTTGAAGTTGAAACAATAAAATAACATGTTCTCTAAAAAAAACACATCCACGCACATCCACTCGTTGTACATAGCAAATACTAGCGTTCGAAGAGTCAAAAAATTTGTAATTGAATAAACAACCAAATAATCAACCCGTGTATCAAACAATATTCGACTGATTTTGAGTTATTGTTACGATGCGTGTGTGTTTATTGATTTAAAGAAAACATTATAATATTTTTCAACCTAGGAGTGTACCATATGTGACGTGTGCGAAGACATACGCTAAGCCACCATTTCATAATAGTGCCACTCCTTGTTGTGCACATCCAATAAATATTACAGTCAAATTAGTAAATTACTCTCGTATGTGAGTTTGTAACAATTCACTAATTGAACTCCGTAATTTTGCATTAACAAAGTTATGACGTGTGACAAAATAACCTAATCAACTACGAATGCATAAAATTTTAGTTAGCAATACTTCTCGGAGACGATAACACCCCAATAGGAATTCTTTGTATAGCGATAGGATATAGCATTGAGAAAAAAACAATATAAAACTAATTTTACTTAGATGTTATTAAAATAATGGACAAACAAAACAGTTAATTTACTTTATTTTTGTATACGAACGATCAATGGATCAAACGCGCACTTAACACACAGAATGCGTTAGTGATAACTAGTTTAATATAAACTATGCTGACGATTTTTAAAAAAACCCAACTACTGCATATTAAGTATTGATAGCTCCGAAAAATTATTAAATGAATGAGAGTGGTTTGCCTGAATAAGTTACATGTTTCTTACATATTCAAACAAAACGCTCTCATATAAAATTGTAAATATATTTTACATTTTACCTTTACTTGCGTTTTCTAGCAAAATTCTTTCAGAGAAATCACTACTAATATGGGGGTTAAACATGATCCGTATACGAATGAGTATAGAATTCCGAATAATACCACATGTAAATAGAATGCCAATGAAGGCAATTTTGTACATATTAATGCAATTCAATTTATACTGTGTCAAAAGACAATTAAAAAAATTTGAAAATATAAATGTGTTTTTATTCGGAATTGTATTCGTATTCGGAGCATGTTTACAAGCATTTAAAATAATGCCTTCGTTATTTCTATATCTAATATCGTTCAGCATGACTTTGGGATAAACGTTAAAAGGGGACGAATAGATCCCATGACTGCGCACAACACAAGTGGCACAGTGGATAATGTCGACAATCTTCTAATTTCTTCACTTGTTTTCCATTCAAGTGAAAAAATTAGTATAAAACTCTCAATTAGATTGGAATATATTAAAATTAAATCTGTAATATTGGTAGGCACAATCAGGCGTAGCCAACAAGCCCAGCCAACTAGAACCATGGGGGTCCCATGATGGGAACATCGCATGCAATGTCTAAATTTATTATCCTGCAACCATAATACTCTGATCGGTGAGTATTACAGCCATTAAATTCTAAATGGAGACATGAACACATGACGCGACCCCAGGCCACAACACAAAAAGCTGTGAGCGATGGAAAATATAAACGTGATTACATAACACAATCCCCGCGCGTAATTGATACTTTAATTTATACTTTAAAAAAACGTTATGTAGAATACCTATCTATCTCAGATATTTTAGTTTCTTAAAATCTAAATTGTGTCTTTTAAATTAATGAATTAAACTAATTAATAATTAAATGGAAATTAATTATTATTATTAGCTTAATTCATCCAATTTACTTAAAATTATTAAACTTAACCTATAACTTAAATATAAATAAATAACTTATAAATTAAAATCTTAAATTAGACAAATATTAATTTCTTCATAGCAGCAAATTGTTTTTGTTTAAGTTTGCAAATTTATGTGATGTTTTACTGTTTTGAACCACTTTGCTACACGAAAACAAATAATATAAAATAATATAATTAAACAAATTTTCAAATATTACAGTTTGTATAAAATATTATAACATTAAAGTCAAATGTCTCTCAAAGCTCTGGCAGGTAGATGATAAACTAAGCACTTCGAAAATAGGTAATGCTTATAAAAAACGGAATTTGTTCGTCAGGAGGCAAACCGGACGAAAGTGTGATGACTTCACCCTCTTCACGGCAGTAGGTCCAATGGATTGCAGGATGGACCAAATAATTGTGTAGTCGTTGAGAAACTAGTCATTTTAAGTATTTGTTGTTACTATTTTCTCGGTTTTGATTAATTTCTATGCAATTAGGACCCATATGAGATATACGAAAAAATGTTTGCACTTCAGTTACATATCGATGGAGAACGAAATACGATATTGTACGTTCGAAATTGTAGAAAATGCAACCAAAAAAAATAAAATGAAAATGTGTGGATTGCATTTTGGTGGTGCCTGGTAGTTCTGAAATTGAACGATAAGAAATTCAATATTGATGCTGACCATTTATTGCATTTTGACTTCCGTTCAGTTGTTTTCTTGCTGATAAAAGAGTCAGAGCGGTTCTTTGAGGAACAAAGGAGTTGTAAAAACGATGGCAAAAGGTCATCGAACAAAGTGAATAAAGCTATTTCATAGTGTAAAAAAACCACTTATTTGTTACACCAAAATATTCATTAAAAGAAAATTTAATTAAATTACTCACTTTTGTCCCTTATTGTTCTCAGTAATCTATCAACTACGTTAAGCTTGGTGTAGAAAAGTTGCATATTAAAGTTGCGCATCTAATATCGATATCTGAAAATGAAATATGTATTAAATTAAGGTTCTTTGCAAATATATTCTATTCGATTTATATTATCACAGAATATAATAACCTTACTCGAGCAACACTTCATATTTACTTACATGTATTAAAATATTAATTTTAGGCTGATGAATAACAAAGTTTTAAATACACGAAAGGCGAGAAATATTTTAAATATTTACATTTACAAAACTGCATAGTTATTATATGTGTATTTAGAACGTTGTCATTCATGAGAATCAGCCTAAAATAAATATTTCATTACATATAAGTAAATAGTATATACGAGTTTTGCTTCTGTAAGGTTATCTTATTCTGTGCATTGTCTAGTCACCTTTTATATAATTATTTTATATATAAACACCAAAAATAGATTAAATACTCAATTTTTTTTTTTGCTTAATTTTATGTTTATACGAAACACATAGTTTGCTGTAGCTATTTGGCTACCCTCTGACACAATTAACTGATTAATATACTTTTCATACTGAAAATAAATCAACTTAACTGCCGTCGGTTGTTTGGTCGTTTATATGAAAATATGGTGAGGTTGAGCACTATTTTTCAAATTAACAAAGTCACAATATCATATGGCACAACTTTGCATTTTTTGTAGTTTGTAGTTTTATAGTTTAAGTGTGCGAAATGTTATACATTAATTATAAAAATGTTTCTAATTATAAATTTATAGCTCGTCATTAATGTTGTTTTGATGGTTTTTCATTAAGTGATTTCTATTTATTTGCTTTTACATTACGTGATGCGTTGCATTTCACTTTCAAGCAGCAATAGAAATACTAATTGGGTTTAATATTTACATTTTGCGTACTCTTTAAACCTCCGGATTAATATTATAATTCAATAAATGAAAACATTTATATAACGGCAAACTAATTTGTAAATTGCTGCATTTATATTTCATGATGTTGATGTCACTGATGCTACTAATGACGGCATATTATTTGACATCATATAATTATTTTCCAAAATATTGTAAATGAAGATGATGCTGTGGTGCTGGTAATTCAATATATGAATATTCATTTGATTGTGGTTGTAAATTCATTGACACATTCGGTGGAAAAATATAAAATGTCATCAATATCATAGTAGTTGTTGACAGCACGTGTTGGTTTGTTGTTTTGCTATTGTGCAGAACTCTACGTTGTATTTTAAATTTATTGGCGCTAATGGTAAAATTTATACATTGCTTATTAGCTGCTAGATATGCTGCGTTTATAATTTACGACGTTGATGTCACTGATGCTACTACTGACGGCATATTATTTGACATCATATAATTATTTTCCAAAATATTGTAAATGAAGATGATGCTGTGGTGCTGGTAATTCAATATATGAATATTCATTTGATTGTGGTTGTAAATTCATTGGCACATTCGGTGGATTAATATAAAATGTCATCAATATCATAGTAGTTGTTGACAGCACGTGTTGGTTTGTTGTTTTGCTATTGTGCAGAACTCCACGTTGTATTTTAAATTTATTGGCGCTAATGGTAAAATTTATACATTGATTATTAGCTGCTAGATATGCTGCGTTTATAATTTACGACGTTGATGTCACTGATGCTACTAATGACGGCATATTATTTGACATCATATAATTATTTTCCAAAATATTGTAAATGAAGATGATGCTGTGGTGCTGGTAATTCAATATTTGAATATTCATTTGTTTGTGGTTGTAAATTCATTGGCACATACGGTGGATTAATATAAAATGTCATCAATATCATAGTAGTTGTTGACAGCACGTGTTGGTTTGTTGTTTTGCTATTGTGCAGAACTCTACGTTGTATTTTAAATTTATTGGCGCTAATGGTAAAATTTATACATTGCTTATTAGCTGCTAGATATGCTGCGTTTATAATTTACGACGTTGATGTCACTGATGCTACTAATGACGGCATATTATTTGACATCATATAATTATTTTCCAAAATATTGTAAATGAAGATGATGCTGTGGTGCTGGTAATTCAATATATGAATATTCATTTGATTGTGGTTGTAAATTCATTGACACATTCGGTGGAAAAATATAAAATGTCATCAATATCATAGTAGTTGTTGACAGCACGTGTTGGTTTGTTGTTTTGCTATTGTGCAGAACTCTACGTAGTATTTTAAATTTATTGGCGCTAATGGTAAAATTTATACATTGCTTATTAGCTGCTAGATATGCTGCGTTTATAATTTACGACGTTGATGTCACTGATGCTACTACTGACGGCATATTATTTGACATCATATAATTATTTTCCAAAATATTGTAAATGAAGATGATGCTGTAGTGCTGGTAATTCAATATATGAATATTCATTTGATTGTGGTTGTAAATTCATTGGCACATTCGGTGGATTAATATAAAATGTCATCAATATCATAGTAGTTGTTGACAGCACGTGTTGGTTTGTTGTTTTGCTATTGTGCAGAACTCTACGTTGTATTTTAAATTTATTGGCGCTAATGGTAAAATTTATACATTGATTATTAGCTGCTAGATATGCTGCGTTTATAATTTACGACGTTGATGTCACTGATGCTACTAATGACGGCATATTATTTGACATCATATAATTATTTTCCAAAATATTGTAAATGAAGATGATGCTGTGGTGCTGGTAATTCAATATTTGAATATTCATTTGTTTGTGGTTGTAAATTCATTGGCACATTCGGTGGATTAATATAAAATGTCATCAATATCATAGTAGTTGTTGACAGCACGTGTTGGTTTGTTGTTTTGCTATTGTGCAGAACTCTACGTAGTATTTTAAATTTATTGGCGCTAATGGTAAAATTTATACATTGCTTATTAGCTGCTAGATATGCTGCGTTTATAATTTACGACGTTGATGTCACTGATGCTACTACTGACGGCATATTATTTGACATCATATAATTATTTTCCAAAATATTGTAAATGAAGATGATGCTGTAGTGCTGGTAATTCAATATATGAATATTCATTTGATTGTGGTTGTAAATTCATTGGCACATTCGGTGGATTAATATAAAATGTCATCAATATCATAGTAGTTGTTGACAGCACGTGTTGGTTTGTTGTTTTGCTATTGTGCAGAACTCTACGTTGTATTTTAAATTTATTGGCGCTAATGGTAAAATTTATACATTGCTTATTAGCTGCTAGATATGCTGCGTTTATAATTTACGACGTTGATGTCACTGATGCTACTAATGACGGCATATTATTTGACATCATATAATTATTTTCCAAAATATTGTAAAGGAAGATGATGCTGTAGTGCTGGTAATTCAATATTTGAATATTCACTTGATTGTGGTTGTAAATTCATAGACACATTCGGTGGATTAATATAAAATGTCATCAATATCATAGTAGTTGTTGACAGCACGTGTTGGTTTGTTGTTTTGCTATTGTGCAGAACTCTACGTTGTATTTTAAATTTATTGGCGCTAATGGTAAAATGTATACATTGATTATTAGCTGCTAGATATGCTGCGTTTATAATTTACGACGTTGATGTCACTGATGCTACTAATGACGGCATATTATTTGACATCATATAATTATTTTCCAAAATATTGTAAAGGAAGATGATGCTGTGGTGCTGGTAATTCAATATTTGAATATTCATTTGTTTGTGGTTGTAAATTCATTGGCACATTCGGTGGAAAAATATAAAATGCCATCAATATCATAGTAGTTGTTGACAGCACGTGTTGGTTTGTTGTTTTGCTATTGTGCAGAACTCTACGTTGTATTTTAAATTTATTGGCGCTAATGGTAAAATGTATACATTGATTATTAGCTGCTAGATATGCTGCGTTTATAATTTACGACGTTGATGTCACTGATGCTACTAATGACGGCATATTATTTGACATCATATAATTATTTTCCAAAATATTGTAAAGGAAGATGATGCTGTAGTGCTGGTAATTCAATATTTGATTATTCACTTGATTGTGGTTGTAAATTCATAGCCACATTCGGTGGAAAAATATAAAATGCCATCAATATCATAGTAGTTGTTGACAGCACGTGTTGGTTATCTATCCACAATCAATATATTGTATATGTGGTGTGTTACAATATACAATTGGAACTTAAAATCTGTAAGAATTTAGTTTAAATGAATTGAATTAATACAGTAATTACATATAATTATTATAAATAAAACTTGCCTCTGTGATTTAACCAATAATAAAGTTATATTTTGTGTATATTTAATCAATTAGAGATAGACCGTAGTAATATAAAATAGTTTAAATATTTATATTGGATGTATATTCTAAAAATGATGCATGTCCAACTAAATTACAGGTTATGTTATAGTTTTCTTTTTTTTATACTATTGATATTGATGCACTGCAATGCCGGGCACCATCACATTCTTAATATTTTGTGCACCATAAATCCAATAATAATTAAATATATATTAATATTAATTGTATTTTTATTTTTATAATAATTTGTGTATTTATCTTTATTACTAAAATTAATTACAATATTTTCCATTTTCTTAAATGCGAGGTCCGAAACAAAAGAAAATTAATGAGGAAAACAAAAAACTATTGAAATATCAAAAATCCGTTATAACGTAACATCATCATTTTATTCTACTACTACAAATGAAATTTTTTCGTATATGTGTTTCTTGATTTTTTTTGTTTTTTTTTAATATAGTACAATAATACAGGTTTTTTCTCCTTTTAAATTATTTGTCCTTTTCCAAAGTAAATAGATGCCAATAGAATAAATAAGTGTATACACTTCTCACTTATTATTATTATTATTTGAATCTTCATTAATGTCACCATTGTTTCTACCGTCCTTAATTTTCGTACTGTTTTTACCATTCATAAATAATTGATTTTTGTTACGATATTTTATAAATAGTAAAAAAATTTCACATCTATCGACAGACCACCAACACACATAACGAAATTAATCAGCATATAAAAAATTGAGAATAATACACGTTTTTGCTACAAAATTTCTTCAATATTGATATCCAGGTCAGATCTATTGACCACATCAACTGGATGATCTCTTGAACAATTACGACTTCTCTACTATGTTAATCAATAAAATGAGTGTAAAATTTTTCAATTGATTCACAACAAACCATTAAGAATATTGAAATGAAAATCGATCAAATAATATTAGTGATTCAATTTTACATACACACACCAGTTTTTATCATAAATTATTAGAATCCGCTTCTGGAATCTAATCCTCCTTATTCACAACTAAGTAAATTCAAAATAAATTAAATGACATTCTTTCCGCTCACTTAATAATGTAAGTTGAAACAATAAAGCGGCATTTTCTCTAAATAAAACTTATCTGCATATCACCTCCAGACAATTTCTAAAAAAGATACCAATCTGGCACGATGAACTCACAATTCACAAGATTGGACAATTGCATAATAAAACTGTGCATGTATGTATGTGTGTAGATGTGTCTGTGGTGTAGGTGGTAAAATATAAAATAATATAATATAATAAAAACCTTTTGAGAATGTAAACAGTCAAACAAATAATGTATGAAACATAATAAATTTGTATAAATACTACTCACTCTTCAATTCAAATTTAATATTTCTATGATGATCTAGCCATAAATTGTTTATAATCACTGAAGCTTATATCAATATTTTTATAAACATGTGCGATAACCGTCCGTCTGTGCATTCAATCTTTTTAAATAGATAAAACATCATTGATGTTTGTGTTTGGTAAGTCAATAATGATACAATTGAGTTGTGGTTGAGAATTCGTATTGAATTATTATACATCAGTGATAATGAAGGAAATATTTAATTTCTGTGTTTTGTTTGGTGACCCAACAAATGATGATTTGCCAAATAATACAAATATTATACATATCGTAATTAATTGTTGTTGTTTTTGTTATTGGAGTTGTAACATGTATAATAATTACGATCATGCAATTCAAATCATTGTATTTGAAAATTTGGTTGTAATGTTGGTGGTGGTGATGGTTGTGGTTTATCCATTTAATATTGTATTCTGAGTATACAATTGAAACCAAAAATGTGTAATAAAATTTAGTTTAAATAAATTTAATTTACAAAAACTTTATAAATATAATTAATTAATAATAATAAAACTTACATGTGAGCTGTAACTTAACCAATAATATTAGTTACATATTGTGGATTTATTAAATACATTTGAGAGAAGTAGTAGTAATATAAAACGGAAGATATATTCATATTCAAGTCCAATTTACAGGTTATGTTGATATACTATTGAAATGCATGGCACGTTGTTCGTGATGATGTTCCAAAATCTGTATCTTTATAATTGATTATACATTATAATTAATATATTATATAAACAATTAAATAATTTATTTTATAATAATAGATTACCTGCGATGCATAAAAATATATTCAATGTGCTGATGATACAGGCACCGGCCGGCGCCAACACTTTCTGATGAATATCTTGCATTTGTGCATTTAAAACTATAATTTAACAACAATTCAATAAATAAATATTAATATTAATATTAATTCTATTTCTATTTTATTATTATTATTATTATTTATATAATTATATGTTTTTTTATTAAAATTACTTACAGGCTTTTCTCTTCCAACGAGCAAGAAAACAAAAGTCAATGAAGAATTACAAAAACAAAAATTTTTTGAAATGTCCAAATTTGAAGTATGAAAAAAATGTATTCTATTACAATATCATTATATTTTCTACTATTACAGCGGGATATATCATTCATCCTATATTCATAACCTCATTTATTTTCACCACTGTTTTCCCCGCAATTAGGAAATGTAATGTTGGCGATGGTGATGGTCGTGGTTTATCCATTTAATATTGTATCCTGAGTATACAATTGAAACCAAAAATTTGTAATAAAATTTAGATTAAATAAATTTAATTTACAAAAACTTTTTAAATATAATTAATTAATAATAATTTAATAATAATAAAACTTACATGTGATCTGTAACTTAAGCATTAATATTAGTTACATATTGTGGATTTATTAAATACATTTGAGATAAGTAGTAGTAATATAAAATGGAAGAGATATTTATATTCAAGTCCAATTTACAGGTTATGTTGATATACTATTGAAATTGATGGCACGTTGTTCGTGATGATGTTCCAAAATCTGTATCTTTATAATTAATTATACATTTAATATAAACAATTAAATAATTTATTTTATAATAATAGATTACCTGCGATGCATAAAAATATATTCCATGTGCTGATGATACACGCACCGGCCGGCGCCAACACTTTCTGATGAATATCTTGCGCTTGTGAATTAAAAACTATAATTTAATAAAAATTAAATAAATATTAATATTAATTCTATTTCTATTTTATTATTATTATTATTATTATTATTTATTTAATTATATGTTTTTTTATTAAAATTACTTACCGGCTTTTCTTTTCCAACGAGCAAGAAAACATAAGTCAATTAAGAATTACAAAAACAAAAATTTTTTGAAATGTCCAAATTTGAAGTATGAAAGATACCTTTAATCAGGAGAAATCAGTAGAATTTTTTGTATACATTTTTTTAGTACACAACAATAAAAGATTATTTATTTGTGTATGAAAAACAGTATGAGTATAAATTGAGGTGAGTTGAGGAATGGTGAATTTAATTAAGGTAATAAATCGTAATAGAATGTTTGGAAAGAGGAGAAATACATTATTTTTTACTTTTCGTTTTCTCATTTATGATGGAAATAAAAAGAAATGACTTGTATTTGTTGTTTTTGTGGGTTAAGCAAAATATAAATTTTTAATAATAATTACTTATCAGAGAAATTGCATTGTATGAAGAAAAATCAATGATATAATTTCTTTTAAATGAAAATGCATGCTAATTTTATTAAATTAATATAAAAATGTTTCTATTTATTGTAATCCTAAATTAATATTAATGATTATGCATTCAAAAAAGCATTAATTTTAAAACGTAGTATATAAATATAATTTTATTATTAATAATTATCCTATGTAAACAAACACACACACACACACAATTATTTTTATAATTGCTTTTCCTTCGGCGAGTATTTCTATTTTAATGAAATTTCATATAGAAACATTAATTTTCCTAATACATATGAAAATTTCAAATGAAAATTCTGAGAAAACTCATGAAAATTTCGGTGTCCTCTGGTGGTAAAAAATGTTTCTAATATTATAAATAAATTAAATGGGAAATTTCAGGGGAATCGATAAATTTTGAAGGTAAATTAGTGGAAAAATGATGGTATATATTTGGCCCACGGTAAAAATTCTAGCTCAGCCGTTTGAAGTGGTAGGAGGATGGGATTCGTTTTAAATGATAGGTAATTAAACTACCTAACTTTTTGTAAAAAAAAAACTTGGATTTTTCACCATGAATATGAAACCGTTATTTGAAAATTCCGGGAAAACCCGTAAATAGATTCGGGTCCTCTAGTGGTAAAAAACACTTCCAATATTCTAACTAAGACATCTGGAAAATTTCAAGAAAATCCGGAAAATTTTAATTTTAATCGGAAAATTCCGGGAAAACTGTAATAGTTAGGAAAAATTTTCAGTACCACTCCCTCAGTACATTTACCATCTATATCCATTTATGGCTATAAGACATCTGTAAGTCTTCTACTTTAGGCTGGAGAAATTTCCCGGAATTTCTGAAAACGGACTTTTTGATGTTTTCGAAAAAAATTTATTAGGTAGCCAATTTTTGTTCCAGCCATATTATAGAGGTTCTTAATGCGCACAACAAAGCTTCTGGACTTTTTCCGTGAAAAATCTATTACTCGACTTATGACCGATTTAAGATTTGGAAATTTTCGTGTAAGCCTAAATTTGGGCGCTTATTGTGAGAAAACCGTTAGCCTTAGAGAGTTGTGGTGAGGCTTAAAGTACGTGGCATATAGTCTACTATCTGTGATAAATAGGGCATTGGAAAATTCCATTGGGAAAGTTGGAAAATTCCAATTTGAAAACTTAAAAAAATCGATGTTTTTCGTTGTTCCTGGAAAATCCGTATTTTCCACTGGAAAATTCAAAAAAAAATCTTAGAACAAAGATTGAACTTTTCTTTACATTTCTGCATCATTGGATTTTTGGAAAATTCAATATTTCTCGACTTTCCAGTCATCGGAAGATTGGTCTGCAAGCAATTTTCCGAACTTTGGGCACCCCTAGTTGGAAAACCCTTATAGATAGAAAGTCACCCCCATAATATAATTTGTAGCCCTTGAGGAGGACTATCGCTGGTAAGAAGATCCTGGCAAAATATTGGGTATTTCCGGAGTTATAGGGGTGCAAAAGTGACCCATTTGGTACTTTCGAAGCCCCATAACTCCGCCCCCTTAGGGAAATCCGGCAAAGAAGTCGACAAATATTGTTTTTTTTCCGAGCTCTACAATCCCTGAAAATCTGAAGGTCCTACGGGCAAAAAAATTTTTTCGGCAGTGGGTTATAACCCACACTTTTGAAGGTCAAAAAAGTCCAAAAAAATAGGGCTGGAAATAGGCTTAAACGATGAAGGGGCATCGTGCGAACACGAATCCGTTGAGATATTTCGAAAATTCCGCCTCTAAGTGGGTCAAATTGGCAAAACAAAAAACGTGTCAAAAACCACTAAAAAAAAAAAATTGCTGGAAATAGGCTTAAACGATCGGGGGTCAGCGTCCCAACAAGAATCCGGTGGAAAATCTGGAAAATTCCGTCTCTAAGTGGGTCAAATTGGCAAAACAAAATTCGGCTAAAACACAGGTGAGTACCAGAAATCATGAGAGAAATAATGAGAAATTTAATTTTATTTTCTTTTTTCAGATTCCAATTGGATTTCCTTCGGGATATAATAATTAAAAAGACGAATGTTATTTTAATTAAACGATACTTTTAGTTTTTATTAATTAAATTGTTTATATTTATACTATATATTTAAATAAAAATAAACAAAACATTACAAATTGTTTTAAATAGAATTGTGTTATTTTTTAAGAGTTAAGTTAATTTTATATTAAATTTTATTAATGTCATTGAGATTATAATATAATAAAATAATATTCAATCAATAAAATTAAATAGATGCGCCATAATCATCAATTTTCAAATAACTAGTTAATAAATACCTGTAAAATCTTATGCTAAACCTACATACCAAATTTGATCGAAATTGGTGAAGAAATGATGCAGATATTCCCAATAACAGAACTGCATAGCATTACTACCCATTCATACAAACACGGCAACTAAATAAATACGGAAAAAAAATTCGAAAAAATACACAAAATATACGATTTTTTGAGATGAAGTATTAGGCCAGCATAATCACATGCTAGTGGAAATGTTTTTTATTTTCATTTGTAAACACTACAAATGTCAATAAGGAATTATTGTTATTCTAGTACTACTGATTACCTCATATATAAACCATGTACATATTCACCACTTTTCCCCAGCCAACCGTTTCGGAGATAATCTATTAGCCAGCAGATGTCACCATAGGTAATAAATAAATTATACGGTTTTAAACTCCTAAATTATCTTTGATAAGTCACTACTAATTTCACCATTACCTCTCTTTAATTTTTCCATACTGTTTTTCATAAATAATATTATAATTTTCACACAATTGAACAATATGAAATTAAATAGAGATTTTGTGGAAATTTTTATTGTATAAAACTTGAACTAATTATTGCAATAAAAAGAATTAGATTAGACTGTATTCATGGTCATCACGACCAAAAAACTAATATAAATATACAATATATACTAAAATAGGCATTCCGTACGAACTTCATTCAGACGTGGTCCTCACATGGGACTACAACGTAACATATAATTTTCCATGTAATATAATTCGCCGGTTATGAGTACAAAATTATTGCACATGCGAGAGCAGACCAATATTCACAAAGGTTTAAATTTGTGTTTTTTACCTATTTATATAGGGCAAATTTACCTGCCTATGAATATGAATGTCTACAATCACATGAATAATCGTTTGGCAACCAGAACAAGGGTCGTGCGCGTGCCAGGCCTCAATTAACGCTAATTGATAAGTGCCACGACCCCGGCCATAACATGGAAAACCTATTCACGATGGAAAAAAATATTTAGATAATGTAGCTCCCAATAATTACACAACTGTTGAAATTCAATAATTTCAGCCTGAAAATTCCGCCAATGGTGTTTGAACGGTATTAAAAGCCATACACGGGCATGAATCTAACAAAATAAAAATGTGATCATTCACAGCTCAAAACGGTTTTATCGAAAAACTCAGATTCCTTTGAATGTGAGCCCAAACCCTTATTTATAAAAATTAAAAATTATAGTTCAATCATTATTATGCTACTGTGAATTCAAAATTTTAAAATTAATATGCACAGGCGATAAAATAAAAAAATTTTTTTTTTTTTTTGTAGAAACTCGTTACTACAGCTTAGAACGGTTTTATCGGAAACCTCGGATATTCCTTTGCATGTGAGCCCGACCGCGTAATCACTTTGTTGGGAGGAGACAATCCCTGTACGTAACATATTAAAAGAATATGCCAAAGTGATTCCCGAAATTTAAATTGACAAAATCAAAAAGTATGAGAAAAAAATAACATTTTGACAATGTCATTTGAAAAAAAACTCATATACAAATTAAAAATTAAAACTAAATTGAATTCAAATTAACGAATAAATTATAAATACGCGATCACGAATATATTATAATCTCAATATTTTATTGGTTTGTCTAACTACACAATTATTGGCTATTATGCCTCGTGTAGAGAGAGAGACCAACGAAATTATTGATAAAGTATCAATAATATCCAGAGTGCTTGTGTTTTATTATTATTTGAAAATTGAATTTCAAATTTTTTCGATATAGTTTATTAAAAACAAATATTAAATATTATTAATAGATGTTGACAATAAAACACAAGCGTCTGGTTTGATTGAATCTTAAATTATTAACCAATACAATTTTTAATCTAAATTATAATTTAAAACTTATAGACTATAGTAACTTACAAAATATTTACAAATAATTAGACACAAAATATACAATAGAAGCCTAAATGGTTAGAGATAATAGATATTCTTCCACAACGTACCAATTTATGTAAGTTATTAATTTTCCACGCAAAACAATTTCCAGGATGTGAGTGACCAGATCATTGCACATGCCTGAGAGATTACACCAATATTAAGTAACTAAACAATTAAAAACCGACCGATTTATAACCATTATATCAATTACAAATAAGTAAAATTAGTACGTCTTTTTCCAATAAACCCTACCCACTATTAAGACTACCAGAATGAAATTCGTTCAAATGATATCACTCGTTCAATTTTACACACACACCCTACGGCTCGTTCATATCATAAATTATTAAGATCAGCCTCAGGAACGCATCCCCTATTCACAACAAGTGTTAATACAAATTTAATTAGATGACTTTCTACTCCCCTTACACCAACATTTTGAAGTTGAAACAATAAAATAACATGTTCTCTAAAAAAAACACATCCACGCACATCCACTCGTTGTACATAGCAAATACTAGCGTTCGAAGAGTCAAAAAATTTGTAATTGAATAAACAACCAAATAATCAACCCGTGTATCAAACAATATTCGACTGATTTTGAGTTGTTGTTACGATGCGTGTGTGTTTATTGATTTAAAGAAAACATTATAATATTTTTCAACCTAGGAGTGTACCATATGAGACGTGTGCGAAGACATACGCTAAGCCACCATTTCATAATAGTGCCACTCCTTGTTGTGCACATCCAATAAATATTACAGTCAAATTAGTAAATTACTCTCGTATGTGAGTTTGTAACAATTCACTAATTGAACTCCGTAATTTTGCATTAACAAAGTTATGACGTGTGACAAAATAACCTAATCAACTACGAATGCATAAAATTTTAGTTAGCAATACTTCTCGGAGACGATAACACCCCAATAGGAATTCTTTGTATAGCGATAGGATATAGCATTGAGAAAAAAACAATATAAAACTAATTTTACTTAGATGTTATTAAAATAATGGACAAACAAAACAGTTAATTTACTTTATTTTTGTATACGAACGATCAATGGATCAAACGCGCACTTAACACACAGAATGCGTTAGTGATAACTAGTTTAATATAAACTATGCTGACGATTTTTAAAAAAACCCAACTACTGCATATTAAGTATTGATAGCTCCGAAAAATTATTAAATGAATGAGAGTGGTTTGCCTGAATAAGTTACATGTTTCTTACATATTCAAACAAAACGCTCTCATATAAAATTGTAAATATATTTTACATTTTACCTTTACTTGCGTTTTCTAGCAAAATTCTTTCAGAGAAATCACTACTAATATGGGGGTTAAACATGATCCGTATACGAATGAGTATAGAATTCCGAATAATACCACATGTAAATAGAATGCCAATGAAGGCAATTTTGTACATATTAATGCAATTCAATTTATACTGTGTCAAAAGACAATTAAAAAAATTTGAAAATATAAATGTGTTTTTATTCGGAATTGTATTCGTATTCGGAGCATGTTTACAAGCATTTAAAATAATGCCTTCGTTATTTCTATATCTAATATCGTTCAGCATGACTTTGGGATAAACGTTAAAAGGGGACGAATAGATCCCATGACTGCGCACAACACAAGTGGCACAGTGGATAATGTCGACAATCTTCTAATTTCTTCACTTGTTTTCCATTCAAGTGAAAAAATTAGTATAAAACTCTCAATTAGATTGGAATATATTAAAATTAAATCTGTAATATTGGTAGGCACAATCAGGCGTAGCCAACAAGCCCAGCCAACTAGAACCACGGGGGTCCCATGATGGGAACATCGCATGCAATGTCTAAATTTATTATCCTGCAACCATAATACTCTGATCGGTGAGTATTACAGCCATTAAATTCTAAATGGAGACATGAACACACGACGCGACCCCAGGCCACAACACAAAAAGCTGTGAGCGATGGAAAATATAAACGTGATTACATAACACAATCCCCGCGCGTAATTGATACTTTAATTTATACTTTAAAAAAACGTTATGTAGAATACCTATCTATCTCAGATATTTTAGTTTCTTAAAATCTAAATTGTGTCTTTTAAATTAATGAATTAAACTAATTAATAATTAAATGGAAATTAATTATTATTATTAGCTTAATTCATCCAATTTACTTAAAATTATTAAACTTAACCTATAACTTAAATATAAATAAATAACTTATAAATTAAAATCTTAAATTACACAAATATTAATTTCTTCATAGCAGCAAATTGTTTTTGTTTAAGTTTGCAAATTTATGTGATGTTTTACTGTTTTGAACCACTTTGCTACACGAAAACAAATAATATAAAATAATATAATTAAACAAATTTTCAAATATTACAGTTTGTATAAAATATTATAACATTAAAGTCAAATGTCTCTCAAAGCTCTGGCAGGTAGATGATAAACTAAGCACTTCGAAAATAGGTAATGCTTATAAAAAACGGAATTTGTACGTCAGGAGGCAAACCGGACGACAGTGTGATGACTTCACCCTCTTCACGGCAGTAGGTCCAATGGATTGCAGGATGGACCAAATAATTGTGTAGTCGTTGAGAAACTAGTCATTTTAAGTATTTGTTGTTACTATTTTCTCGGTTTTGATTAATTTCTATGCAATTAGGACCCATATGAGATATACGAAAAAATGTTTGCACTTCAATTACATATCGATGGAGAACGAAATACGATATTGTACGCTCGAAATTGTAGAAAATGCAACCAAAAAAAATAAAATGAAAATGTGTGGATTGCATTTTGGTGGTGCCTGGTAGTTCTGAAATTGAACGATAAGAAATTCAATATTGATGCTGACCATTTATTGCATTTTGACTTCCGTTCAGTTGTTTTCTTGCTGATAAAAGAGTCAGAGCGGTTCTTTGAGGAACAAAGGAGTTGTAAAAACGATGGCAAAAGGTCATCGAACAAAGTGAATAAAGCTATTTCATAGTGTAAAAAAACCACTTATTTGTTACACCAAAATATTCATTAAAAGAAAATTTAATTAAATTACTCACTTTTGTCCCTTATTGTTCTCAGTAATCTATCAACTACGTTAAGCTTGGTGTAGAAAAGTTGCATATTAAAGTTGCGCATCTAATATCGATATCTGAAAATGAAATATGTATTAAATTAAGGTTCTTTGCAAATATATTCTATACGATTTATATTATCACAGAATATAATAACCTTACTCGAGCAACACTTCATATTTACTTACATGTATTAAAATATTAATTTTAGGCTGATGAATAACAAAGTTTTAAATACACGAGAAATATTTTAAATATTTACATTTACAAAACTGCATAGTTATTATATGTGTATTTAGAACGTTGTCATTCATGAGAATCAGCCTAAAATAAATATTTCATTACATATAAGTAAATAGTATATACGAGTTTTGCTTCTGTAACGTTATCTTATTCTGTGCATTGTCTAGTCACCTTTTATATAATTATTTTATATATAAACACCAAAAATAGATTAAATACTCAATTTTTTTTTTTGCTTAATTTTATGTTTATACGAAACACATAGTTTGCTGTCGCTATTTGGCTACCCTCTGACACAATTAACTGATTAATATACTTTTCATACTGAAAATAAATCAACTTAACTGCCGTCGGTTGTTTGGTCGTTTATATGAAAATATGGTGAGGTTGAGCACTATTTTTCAAATTAACAAAGTCACAATATCATATGGCACAACTTTGCATTTTTTGTAGTTTGTAGTTTTATAGTTTAAGTGTGCGAAATGTTATACATTAATTATAAAAATGTTTCTAATTATAAATTTATAGCTCGTCATTAATGTTGTTTTGATGGTTTTTCATTAAGTGATTTCTATTTATTTGCTTTTACATTACGTGATGCGTTGCATTTCACTTTCAAGCAGCAATAGAAATACTAATTGGGTTTAATATTTACATTTTGCGTACTCTTTAAACCTCCGGATTAATATTATAATTCAATAAATGAAAACATTTATATAACGGCAAACTAATTTGTAAATTGCTGCATTTATATTTCATGATGTTGATGGCACTGATGCTACTACTGACGGCATATTATTTGACATCATATAATTATTTTCCAAAATATTGTAAATGAAGATGATGCTGTAGTGCTGGTAATTCAATATATGAATATTCATTTGATTGTGGTTGTAAATTCATTGGCACATTCGGTGGATTAATATAAAATGTCATCAATATCATAGTAGTTGTTGACAGCACGTGTTGGTTTGTTGTTTTGCTATTGTGCAGAACTCTACGTTGTATTTTAAATTTATTGGCGCTAATGGTAAAATTTATAGATTGATTATTAGCTGCTAGATATGCTGCGTTTATAATTTACGACGTTGATGTCACTGATGCTACTAATGACGGCATATTATTTGACATCATATAATTATTTTCCAAAATATTGTAAAGGAAGATGATGCTGTGGTGCTGGTAATTCAATATTTGAATATTCATTTGTTTGTGGTTGTAAATTCATTGGCACATTCGGTGGATTAATATAAAATGTCATCAATATCATAGTAGTTGTTGACAGCACGTGTTGGTTTGTTGTTTTGCTATTGTGCAGAACTCTACGTTGTATTTTAAATTTATTGGCGCTAAGGGTAAAATTTATACATTGCTTATTAGCTGCTAGATATGCTGCGTTTATAATTTACGACGTTGATGTCACTGATGCTACTAATGACGGCATATTATTTGACATCATATAATTATTTTCCAAAATATTGTAAATGAAGATGATGCTGTGGTGCTGGTAATTCAATATATGAATATTCATTTGATTGTGGTTGTAAATTCATTGACACATTCGGTGGAAAAATATAAAATGCCATCAATATCATAGTAGTTGTTGACAGCACGTGTTGGTTTGTTGTTTTGCTATTGTGCAGAACTCTACGTTGTATTTTAAATTTATTGGCGCTAATGGTAAAATTTATAGATTGATTATTAGCTGCTAGATATGCTGCGTTTATAATTTACGACGTTGATGTCACTGATGCTACTAATGATGGCATATTATTTGACATCATATAATTATTTTCCAAAATATTGTAAAGGAAGATGATGCTGTAGTGCTGGTAATTCAATATTTGAATATTCACTTGATTGTGGTTGTAAATTCATAGCCACATTCGGTGGAAAAATATAAAATGCCATCAATATCATAGTAGTTGTTGACAGCACGTGTTGGTTATCTATCCACAATCAATATATTGTATATGTGGTGTGTTACAATATACAATTGGAACTTAAAATCTGTAAGAATTTAGTTTAAATGAATTGAATTAATACAGTAATTACATATAATTATTATAAATAAAACTTGCCTCTGTGATTTAACCAATAATAAAGTTATATTTTGTGTATATTTAATCAATTAGAGATAGACCGTAGTAATATAAAATAGTTTAAATATTTATATTGGATGTATATTCCAAAAATGATGCATGTCCAACTAAATTACAGGTTATGTTATAGTTTTCTTTTTTTTATACTATTGATATTGATGCTGCTGTACGTGATGATGTTGCAAAATTATTTTATAAATTTTAATGAATATATAATGGAAATAATTATATCAATTATTTTATAACAATAGATTTTACCTGCGTTGATAAAAACATATTGGAATCCATGAGCTGATAATGCATGCACTGCAATGCCGGGCACCATCACATTCTTAATATTTTGTGCACTATAAATCCAATAATAATTAAATATATATTAATATTAATTGTATTTTTATTTTTATAATAATTTGTGTATTTATCTTTATTACTAAAATTAATTACATTATTTTCCATTTTCTTAAATACGAGGTCCGAAACAAAAGAAAATTAATGAGGAAAACAAAAAACTATTAAAATATCAAAAATCCGTTATAACGTAACAGCATCATTTTATTCTACTACTACAAATGAAATTTTTTCGTATATGTATTTCATGATTTTTTATGGTTTTTTTAATATAGTGCAATAATACAGGTTTTTTCTCCTTTTAAATTATTTGTCCTTTCCAAAGTAAATAGATGCCAATAGAATAAATAAGTGCATACCCTTTCACATCTGTCAACAGACCACCAACACACATAACGAAATTAATCAGCATATAAAAAATTGAGAATAATACACGTTTTTGCTACAAAATTCCTTCAATATTGATATCCAGGTCAGATCTATTGACCACATCAACTGGATGATCTCTTGAACAATTACGACTTCGCTATTATGTTAATCAATAAAATGAGTGTAAAATTTTTCAATTGATTCACAACAAACCATTAAGAATATTGAAATGAATATCGATCAAATAATATTAGTGATTCAATTTTACATACACACACCAGTTTTTATCATAAATTATTAGAATCCGCTTCTGGAATCTAATCCTCCTTATTCACAACTAAGTAAATTCAAAATAAATTAAATGACATTCTTTCCGCTCACTTAATAATGTAAGTTGAAACAATAAAGCGGCATTTTCTCTAAATAAAACTTATCTGCATATCACCTCCAGACAATTTCTAAAAAAGATACCAAACCAGATTACACGATGAACTCACAATTCACAAGATTGGACAATTGCATAATAAAACTGTGCATGTATGTATGTGTGTAGATGTGTCTGTGGTGTAGGTGGTAAAATATAAAATAATATAATATAATAAAAACCTTTTGAGAATGTAAACAGTCAAACAAATAATGTATGAAACATAATAAATTTGTATAAATACTACTCACTCTTCAATTCAAATTTAATATTTCTATGATGATCTAGCCATAAATTGTTTATAATCACTGAAGCTTATATCAATATTTTTATAAACATGTGCGATAACTGTCTGTCTGTGCATTCAATCTTTTTAAATAGATAAAACATCATTGATGTTTGTGTTTGGTAAGTCAATAATGATACAATTGAGTTGTGGTTGAGAATTCGTATTGAATTATTATACATCAGTGATAATGAAGGAAATATTTAATTTCTGTGTTTTGTTTGGTGACTTAACAACTGATGATTTGCCAAATAATACAAATATTATACATATCGTAATTAATTGTTGTTGTTTTTGTTATTGGAGTTGTAACATGTATAATAATTACGATCATGCAATTCAAATCATTGTATTTGAAAATTTGGATGTAATGTTGGTGGTAGTGATGGTTGTGGTTTATCCATTTGATATTGTATTCTGAGTATACAATTGAAACCAAAAATTTGTAATAAAATTTAGTTTAAATAAATTTAATTTACAAAAACTTTATAAATATAATTAATTAATAATAATAAAACTTACCTATGAGCTGTAACTTAACCAATAATATTAGTTACATATTGTGGCTTTATTAAATACATTTGAGAGAAGTAGTAGTAATATAAAACGGAAGAAATATTCATATTCAAGTCCAATTTACAGGTTATGTTGATATACTATTGAAATTGATGGCACGTTGTTCGTGATGATGTTCCAAAATCTGTATCTTTATAATTGATTACACATTATAATTAATATATTATATAAACAATTAAATAATTTATTTTATAATAATAGATTACCTGCGATGCATAAAAATATATTCCATGTGCTGATGATACACGCACCGGCCGGCGCTAACACTTTCTGATGAATATCTTGCATTTGTGCATTTAAAACTATAATTTAATAACAATTAAATAAATAAATATTAATATTAATCCTATTTCTATTTTATTATTATTATTATTATTTATTTAATTATATGTTTTTTTATTAAAACTACTTACAGCCATTTCTTTTTCCAACGAGCAAGAAAACAAAAGTCAATGAAGAATTACAAAAACAAAAATTATTTGAAATGTCCAAATTTGAAGTATGAAAAAAATGTATTCTATTACAATATCATTATATTTTCTACTATTACAGCGGGATTTATCATTCATCCTATATTCATAACCTCATTTATTTTCACCACTGTTTTCCCCGCAATTAGGAAATGTAATGTTGGCGATGGTGATGGTCGTGATTTATCCATTTAATACTGTATCCTGAGAATACAATTGAAACCAAAAATGTGTAATAAAATTTAGATTAAATAAATTTAATTTACAAAAACTTTATAAATATAATTAATTAATAATAATAAAACTTACATGTGAGCTGTAACTTAACCAATAATATTAGTTACATATTGTGGATTTATTAAATACATTTGAGAGAAGTAGTAGTAATATAAAACGGAAGAAATATTCATATTCAAGTCCAATTTACAGGTTATGTTGATATACTATTGAAATTGATGGCACGTTGTTCGTGATGATGTTCCAAAATTTGTATCTTTATAATTGATTATACATTATAATTAATATATTATATAAACAATTAAATAATTTATTTTATAATAATAGATTACCTGCGATGCATAAAAATATATTCCATGTGCTGATGATACACGCACCGGCCGGCGCCAACACTTTCTGATGAATATCTTGCATTTGTGCATTTAAAACTATAATTTAATAACAATTAAATAAATAAATATTAATATTAATCCTATTTCTATTTTATTATTATTATTATTATTTATTTAATTATGTTTTTTTATTAAAATTACTTTCAGGCTTTTCTTTTCCAACGAGCAAGAAAACAAAAGTCAATGAAGAATTACAAAAACAAAAATTTTTTAAAAATGTCCAAATTTGAAGTAAGAAAGATACCTCAAAGCAGGAGAAATCAGTGGATTTTTTTGTATGCATTTTATTAGTACACTACAATAAAAAATTATTTAATTGTGTATGAAAAACAGTATGAGTTTTTTTTATTGAGGTGAGTTGGGTAATGGTGAATTTAATAAAGGTAATAAATCGTAATAGAATGTTTGGAAAGAGGAGAAATACATTGTTATTTTTACTTTTCGTTTTCTTATTTCTTATGAAAATAAAAAGAAATGACTTGTATTTGTTGTTTTTGTGGGTGAAGCAAAATATAAATTTTTAATATGAATTACTTATCAGAGAAATTGCATTGTATGAAGAAAAATCAATGACATAATTTCTTTTAAATGAAAATGCATGCTAATTTTATTAAATTAATATAAAAATTTTACTATTTATTGTAATCCTAAATTAATTTTAATGATTATGCATGCAAAAAAGCATTACTTTTAAAACGTAGTATATAAATATTATTTTATTATTAAGAATTATCCTATGTAAACAAACACACACACACACACAATTATTTTTATAATTGCTTTTCCTTCGACGAGTATTTCTATTCGTTGAAATTTCATATAGAAACATTAATTTTCCTAATACATATGAAAATTTCAAATGAAAATTCTGAGAAAACTCATGAAAATTTCGGTGTCCTTTGGTGGTAAAAAATATTTCTAATATTATAAATAAATTAAATGGGAAATTTCAGGGGTATTGATAAATTTTGAAGGTAAATTAGTGGAAAAATGATGGTATATATTTGGCACACGGTAAAAATTCTAGCTCAGCCGTTTGAAGTGGTAGGAGGATGGGATTCGTTTTAAATGATAGGTAATTAAACTACCTAACTTTTTGTAAAAAAAAAACTTGGATTTTTCACCATGAATATGAAACCGTTATTTGAAAATTCCGGGAAAACCCGTAAATAGATTCGGGTCCTCTAGTGGTAAAAAACACTTCCAATATTCTAACTAAGACATCTGGAAAATTTCAGGAAAATCCGGAAAATTTTAATTTTAATCGGAAAATTCCGGGAAAACTGTAATAGTTAGGAAAAATTTTCAGTACCACTCCCTCAGTACATTTACCATCTATATCCATTTATGGCTATAAGACATCTGTAAGTCTTCTACTTTAGGCTGGAGAAATTTCCCGGAATTTCTGAAAACAGACTTTTTGATGTTTTCGAAAAAAATTTATTAGGTAGCTAATTTTTGTTCCAGCCATATTATAGAGATTCTTAATGCGCACAACAAAGCTTCTGGACTTTTTCCGTGAAAAATCTATTACTCGACTTATGACCAATTTAAGATTTGGAAATTTTCGTGTAAGCCTAACTTTGGGCGCTCATTGTGAGAAAACCGTTAACCTTAGAGAGTTGTGGTGAGGCTTAAAGTACGTGGCATATAGTCTACTATCTGTGATAAATAGGGCATTGGAAAATTCCATTGGGAAAGTTGGAAAATTCCAATTTGAAAACTTAAAAAAATCGATGTTTTTCGTTGTTCCTGGAAAATCCGTATTTTCCACTGGAAAATTCCAAAAAAAATCTTAGAACAAAGATTGAACTTTTCTTTACATTTCTGCATCATTGGATTTTTGAAAAATTCAATATTTCTCGACTTTCCAGTCATCGGAAGATTGGTCTGCAAACGATTTTCCAAACTTTAGACACCCCTAGTTGGAAAACCCTTATAGATAGAAAGTCACCCCCATAATATAATTTGTAGCCCTTGAGGAGGACTATCGCTGGTAAGAAGATCCTGGCAAAATATTGGGTATTTCCGGAGTTATAGAGGTGCAAAAGTGACCCATTTGGTACTTTCGAAGCCCCATAACTCCGCCCCCTTAGGGAAATCCGGCAAAGAAGTCGACAAATATTGTTTTTCTTCCGAGCTCTACAATCCCTGAAAATCTGAAGGTCCTACGGGCAAAAAAATTTTTTCGGCAGTGGGTTATAACCCACACTTTTGAAGGTCAAAAAAGTCCAAAAAAATAGGGCTGGAAATAGGCTTAAACGATGAAGGGGCATCGTGCGAACACGAATCCGTTGAGATATTTCGAAAATTCCGCCTCTAAGTGGGTCAAATTGGCAAAACAAAAAACGTGTCAAAAACCACTTAAAAAAAAAAATGGCTGGAAATAGGCTTAAACGATCGGGGGTCAGCGTCCCAACAAGAATCCGGTGGAAAATCTGGAAAATTCCGTCTCTAAGTGGGTCAAATTGGCAAAACAAAAAATGTGGAAAAGTTGTAAAAAAAAAAGAAAACAGAAAGAATTCGTTGGAATTTCTCGAAAATTGAAATTTATTTTATTTTTTTTACTAAAATTTTTTTTTCGGTTTCGTCGAGAAATCGAACCCACACCACCCATATCACATATTGCTATACACACCCAGCAACTCTCTCGCATACACTATGCTTGTTATTATAATAAGTATGTCGTTTGGGATATATAAGGTACATATTTTTGAATTCAGACAGGATTCTTCTATTATTCTATGGATATTTCTTTCATACATAAAATATTAATTAATTTTATTTTATACTTAACATTTAATTTATATATTTTTTTTGTTTTCTTTTCCTTTTCAGATTCCAATGGAAGGTAAAGGTAGGGGATTGATGTAGTTAACCAAATAATTAGACATGTATACATTTTTTTAAATTAAATCAATTATACATTTATTAATATTAATAATTTTAATAAGTTTAAAATGTATGTGATAAATATGTTAAACTTGTTGTTTTAAATTAAATTAAAGATTACATAATTACTGATATTAGCATATTTTTATAATATTTTATAGTTATTATTTATATAATTTCTTTCGTTTATCATTTTTTAAGGTGTATTCATAAGAATGGATGCCACCACATGTACTCCACTTGATGATTAGAAGTTTCGTGTAATCAATTTTTCTTGACTTTATTAAAGCGTTTCGCAGATCCTGAATTAATTGTCAATTGGTTATATATCATAATATTTGATATGATCTATCTGAAATAGAAATAATAATAGTTAATTTTATATTATATATATAGACTATGCGGATTAAACAAACAAAATACTGAAATTTACCTCATTCTTCAAAATACGTGTCTTCTATTGTTATTACATCGTTGATTTTGTGGTGGAACAAATATTGCAACATTATTCTGCACAATATTTATTATGGCACATTTGTTGAAGTTGGTTATTGACTATTTACCAACTAATTGGAAATTAATGGTACACGTTCAAGTGTTTGAGTTGTTGTCGATGAAATTATAGAAATATTTTCAATTTATTGTAATTGAAATGATAGTTATGTTTATAATTCAATAATATTTAAATTATTCAATTGACTGTGGTAGGGGAATGTAAAATCATTGAACATGTAATTATCAGATTATTGGCGACATAGCCGGTGAACTTATATCCAAGTGCAATCAATTTCATAATAGTTTGTTGTTGTGGTGATAACACTATGTGTTAATATTTCGTATGATAAATAATGATTGCTTTTCCTGTTGATTAAATTGTTGTCATTGTAATGTTGATATTGTAGATTAATTACGATTTCATAATTCAATTGGTTGCTGTTGTGAAAATGATTGGTGTTGGTGGTTCTTGTTATGGTGATGGACCCATTGGTATTGTAGCAGCTATAAAATGTGGCAATACGATTAGAATTGAATCTGGTTAAACTGCATTTGACTATAAATAGAATTTATTTTATAATATTAAGTATAATTATTATAAATAAAAAGCACAAATTCTATTGGCGACACAGCCGGTGAACTAATATCAAAATGTCATCAATATCATAATAAATAGTTTGTTGTTGTGGTGATAATACTCTGTTATTATATTGCATATGATAAACACTGATTGTTTTTCTTGTTGATTTAATTGTTGTCATTGTGTGTAATGTTGATATTGTAGAGTAATTACGATTTCATAATTCAATTGGTCCCTTATTTTTGAAGTCGAAATAGTTTGAAAAATTGCTGTTAAAATAATGTAGCTATTGCTGCAACAGCTGCTGATCCTTTGTTTTTTTAATATATGCCTTTTGTTTTTTTAATTAAATTACATAGAAAATGTTCAAATAAATTTATAAAATTTTAAATATATTTTCCATATACTAATAATGATGATGACAATGCCAAAATACAGTTGCAGTTCAGTTGTTTTCTTACCGATAAAAGATGCGAAGAAGTTCTTTGAGTAAGAAATGATAGCTGGTTGTCACAAAGATGGAAAAAGACTAGAAAGATTTTAATTTTTTGCGTTAAAAGCGATTTAAAGATAAGTTGTAACAAAAAAAATAAATAATTAAATAACTCACCTCTGTATCCTGCTACTGGTGGTATGAGTAATCAATCAACTATGTTGAGTTTAGCATTTCTTCTAAATATTGTACTATTTCTGCGAACATCTGTAAAAATGTTACTTATTGCAGGAGCTTTTCAAAATCTGAAAATGAAATATGTATTAAGGTTTTAATAAATAAATACAATTCGTGCTCTATATATTATTTAATTACCTTTTATAGTTAATTACTAAGAAAAATGTTCCTAATTATAAATTCATAGATCGTTATTAAATATACGTTTTTATGTTAAAATACGGCCAGCACCAACACTTTCTGATGAATATCTTGTGATTGTGCCCTAAAAATTATAATTTAATAACAATTAAATATATATTAATATTAATTGTATTTCGATTTTATTATTAATATTATTTTTCTAATTATTATTATTATTATTTGTTTAATTATATGTTTTTTTATTAAAATTACTTACAGCATTTTTTATTTCCAACGAGCTAGCAAACAAAAGTCAATGAAGAAAAGAATTACAAAAACAAAATTTTTTTGAAATTTTAAAAATTGAAGTAGTAAAAATCGTATTCTATTACAATTTCATCTTATTTTCTACTACATCAACGGAATTTTACATTAATCCCATATACAAGGCCTCATATATTTTCATCACTGTTTCTCCGCAAACGTTTTCATATCAAAATAATATTCATAATTGTTCGTAATCAATGTAATCTGAAATAAATAATACATAATTAATTTATTAAATATTAAATATAATATGGAATAAGTAAGAATTTACCTACGATCAGATTTATCCATAATATTACTATCACTTTTTCTATATATCATTTATATACCAAAAATATTAAATGTTCAAATTGCAGGTTAGGTATAAATTATAGTTTTTTTTTTTTGAAATATTGATGTTGCTGTACGTGATGTTGTTCCAAAATCTGTATCTTTATTGTTTATTATACATTATAATTAGTATATTATATAAACAATTAAATCATTTATTTTATAACAATAGATTACCACATGTGATGAGAAAAACATATTTCATGTGCTGATAATGCACGCTCCGGCCGGCACCAAAACTTTCTGATGAATATCTTGTGATTGTGCCCTAAAAATTATAATTTATTAACAATTAAATTTATATTAATTAATTTATTAATAGTATTTCTATTTTATTTTTATTATTTATTTAATTATATGTATTTTTATTAAAATTACTTACAGCCTTTTCTTTTTCCAACGAGCTAGCAAACAAAAGTCAATGCAGAATTACAAAAACAAAAATCGATTGAAACATCAAAATTTGACGTATGGCAATAATGTATTCTCATTTACATATACGATTTTATGAGTTGAAGTATTAGGCGAGTATAATCACATGCTAGTGGTAATGTTATTTTTAATTTTTATTTGTAAACACTACAAATGTCAATAAGAAATCATTATTATTATTCTAGTACAACTTTAATTAAAATTTTTCTTAAATCTTCTACACGAATATAGATGGCACTAGCAACAATAAGAGTAACGTAAAACGCACCTTTAATCTCATATATAAACCATGTACATATTCACCATTTCCCCCAGCTAAACGTTTCGAAGATAATCTATTAGCCAGAAAATGTCACCATAAGTACTAAATATACGTTATATACGCCTGCACTAAATTATCATTTAAGTCACTACTAATTTCCCCATTTACCCCTCCTAAATTTTTGAAGAATAATTTATTCTTGGAACTTTCACAGAATTAATAGATATGAAATTAAATAGAGATTTTGTGGAAATTTTATACATTAAAAATCGAATTAAAGCAATTTTTGAATTCCAAATTTTACAGAATATAGATATTTTCCACAAAACCCAAAGTAGAGTATTAGAATCGACTGTATTCATGGTTTTGGCGACCAAAAAACTGATATAAATATAGTATATTAAAATAGGCATTCCGTACGAACTTCATTCAGACGTGGTCCTCACATGAGACTACAACGTAACATATAATTTTCCATGTAATATACTTCACCGGTTATGAGTACAAAATTACTGCACACGCGAGAGTAGACTAATATTCATAAAGGTTAAAATTTGTGTTTTTTACCTATTGTTATAGGGCAAATTTGCCTTCCTATGAATATGAATGTCTACAATCACATGAATAATCGTTTGGCAACCAGAACAAGGGTCGTGCGCGTGCCAGGCCTCAATTAACGCTAATTGATAAGTGCCACGACCCCGGCCATAACATGGAAAACCTATTGACGATGGAAAAAAATAGTTAGATAATGTAGCTCCCAATGATTACACTACTGTTGAAATTCAAAAATTTCAGCCTGAAAATTACTATTTGAAACATTCCGCGAAGGTGTTCGAAGGGTATTAAAAACCATACACGGGCTTGAATCTAACAAAATAAAAATGTGATCATTCACAGCTCAGAACGGTGTTATCGAAATGCTCAGATTCCTTTGAATGTGAGCATGTACAGTTATATTTATAAAAATTAAAAATTATAGTTCAATTATTATTATGCTACTGGGAATTCCCCATTTGAAAATTAATATGCACAGGTGATAAAATAAAAATTTTTTTTTTTTGTAGAAACTCGTTACTACAGCTTAGAACGGTTTTATCGGAAACCTCGGATATTCCATTGCATGTGAGCCCGAACGCGTAATCACTTTGTTGGGAGGAGACAATCCCTGTACGTAACATATTAAAAGAATATGCCAAAGTGATTCCCGAAGTTTAAATTTACAAAATCAAAAAATATGAGAAAAAAATAACATTATGACAATGTCATTTGAAAAAAACTCATATACAAATTAAAAAATAAAACTAAATTGAATTCAAATTCACGAATAAATTATAAATACGCGATCACGAATATATTATAATCTCAATATTTTATTGGTTTGTCTAACTACACAAATATTGGCTTTTATGCCTCCTGTAGAGAGAGAGACCAACAAAATAATTGATAAAATATAATTATTAACCAGAGTGTGCTTGTGTTTTATTATATTTGAAAATTGGTTTTCAAATTTTTTCATTGGTTCATTAAAAACAAATATTAAATATTATTAATAGATGTTGACAATAAAACACAAGCGTCTGGTTTGAATAAATCTTAAATTATTAACCAATACAATTTTTAATCTTAATTATAATTTAAAACTTATAGACTATAGTAACTTACAAAATATTTACAAAAAAAATAATTAGACAAAAAAATAAATTGTGTCTTTTAAATTAATGAATTAAACTAATTAATAATTACATGGAAATTAATTAATATAATTAGCTTAATTCATCCAATTTACTTAAAATTATTAAACTTAACCTATAACTTAAATATAAAAAAAATAACTTATAAATTAAAATCTTAAATTACACAAATATTATTTTCTTCATAGCAGCAAATTGTTTTTGTTTAAGTTTGCAAGTTTCGATGTTTTGTTGTTTTGAACCGCTTTGCTATACGAAAACAAATAATATAAAATAATATAATTAAACAAATTTTTAAATATTACAGTTTATATAAAATATTATAACAACATTAAAGTCAAATCTCTCTCAAAGCTCTGTCAGGTAGATGATAAACTAAGCACTTCGAAAATAGGTAACGCTTATAACAAACGGAATTTGTACGTCAGGTGGCAAACCGGACGATGGTGTGATGAATTCACCCTCCTCACGGAAGTAGGTCCTATGGATTGCAGGATGGACCAAATAATTGTGTAGTTGTTGAGGAAGAAAGGAGTTGTCAAAAGAAGGTAAAAGGTCATCGAACAAAGTGAATAAAGTTATTTTATAGTGTAAAAAAAATAGGTTTCATAAAAAATAAATAAAATCAACCACTTATTTGTTACTCCAAACTATTCATTAAAAGAAAAATTAATTAAATTACTCACTTTTGTCCCTTATTGGTCTCAGTAATCTATCAACTACATTTTACCTTGGCACTAGGTATCTATCATAGTATTTTTACGAATATATGTAGTAGTGTTGCATATTAAAGTTGCGCATCTAATATCGATATCTGAAAATGAAATATGTATTAAATTAAGGTTCTTTGCAAATACCATTCGATTTATATTATCACAGAATATAATAACCTTACAGGAGCAACACTCCATATATATATTTACTTACATGTATTAAAATATTTATTTTAGGCTGAGGAATAACAAAGATGTAAATGCACGTAAGGCGAGATATATTTTAAATATATGCATTTACAAAACTGCATATTATGTGCGTTGTCATTCATGAGAATCAGCCTAAAATAAATATTTTATTACATATAAGTAAATCATATATACGAGTGTTGCTTATGCAAGGTTATTTTATTCTGTGAATTGTCCAGTCACCTTTTATATAATTATTTTATATTTAAACATCAAAAATATAAGCAAAAATATTGATGCATGCATTTTTTTAAGTTCAAATAATCATTTTTTTTTTGCCAAATTTTACGTTTATACGAAACACATAATTTGTTGTAGCTAATTGGCTGCCTCTTGACACAATTAACTGATTAATATACTTTTTATACTGAAAATAAATCAACTGAATTGCCGTCGGTTGTTCATTTATATGAAAATATGGTGAATTAGAACAATATTCTACAAATTAACAAAGTCATAATATCATACGGCACAAATTCGCATTTTTGTAGTTTTATAGTGTGATTACATAAAATTGTGCGGTATGTTATTCATTAATTACAAAAATATTGCTAATTATAAATTCATAGCTCATTTATGTTGTTTTGATGGTTTTCTAATTTTCATTCCATGATCTCCATTTATTTGATTTTACATTACATGATGCGTTGTATTTCACTTTCAACCAGCAATAGAAATACTAATTGAGTTTAATATTTACATTTTGTTCATGCGTACTTTAAACCTCTGGTTAAATATATAATTCAATAAATGAAAACATTTATATAATGGCAAACTAAATTGTAAATTGTTATTAACACAGTCATGGGCGATGGAGGTAATCTATTAACTTGACTGTAAGATTAATGTAATTGTGTGCTCCACATTTAACAATGATTTCCTGTTTTATTGTAGAGTCGACTAAAGTGAGTAATTTTATATCTCATATTTATCAATGTTTTCAAATCGTAAATGGCGCTTATGGTAAAATTGACTACATTGATTATTAGTCGTTAGGTAAGCTTCATTTATAATTAATGATCTTGATGTCACTGATGTTACTAATCACGGAATATTATATGACATCATATAATTATTTTCCAAAATATTATAATTGAAGATGATGCTGTAGTGCTGGTAATTCAATATTTGAATATTCATTTGATTGTGGTTGTAAATTCATAGACACATTCGGTGGATTAATATAAAATGTCATCAATATCATAGTAGTTGTTGACAGCACGTGTTGGTTTGTTGTTTTGCTATTGTGCAGAACTCTACGTTGTATTTTAAATTTATTGGCGCTATTGGAAAAATGTATACATTGATTATTAGCTGCTAGATATGTTGCGTTTATAATTTACGATGTTGATGTCACTGATGCTATTAATGACGGCATATTATTTGATATCATATAATTATTTTCCAAAATATTGTAAATGAAGATGATGCTGTGGTGCTGGTAATTCAATATATGAATATTCATTTGATTGTGGTTGTAAATTCATTGACACATTCGGTGGATTAATATAAAATGTCATCAATATCATAGTAGTTGCTGACAGCACGTGTTGGTTTGTTGTTTTGCTATTGTGCAGAACTCTACGTTGTATTTTAAGTTTATTGGCGCTAATGGTAAAATTTATACATTGTTTATTAGCTGCTAGATATGCTGCGTTTATAATTTACGATGTTGATGTCACTGATGCTATTAATGACGGCATATTATTTGACATCATATAATTTATTTTCCAAAATATTATAAATGAAGATGATGCTGTAGTGCTGGTAATTCAATATTTGAATATTCATTTGATTGTGGTTGTAAATTCATTGACACATTCGGTGGAAAAATATAAAATGTCATCAATATCATAGTAGTTGCTGACAGCACGTGTTGGTTTGTTGTTTTACTATTGTGCAGAACTCTACGTTGTATTTTAAATTTATTGGCGCTAATGGTAAAATGTATACATTGATTATTAGCTGCTAGATATGTTGCGTTTATAATTTACGATGTTGATGTCACTGATGCTATTAATGACGGCATATTATTTGACATCATATAATTTATTTTCCAAAATATTGTAAATGAAGATGATGCTGTAGTGCTGGTAATTCAATATTTGAATATTCATTTGATTGTGGTTGTAAATTCATTCAGACACATTCAGTGGATTAATATAAAATGCCATCAATATCGTAATAGGTGTTGATAGCACGTGTTCGTTTGATGTTTTGCTGTTGATCTATTAATTGTTGTATTAAAGATATTGATCCGACGGTTTCTGTTATTGTAGAATGATTACTTTTTTGTGATTAAAATTGTAGTTGTGATGATTGAGATGTAATTTTGTTAGTAGGGGTTATGTATCCATTATCAATATATAGTTTCTGTGATGTGTTACAATACACAATATTGGAGCTAAAAACGAAAAAAAAGGAATTTAGTTTAAATAAATTCAATTAATACTGTAATTACATATAATTATTATAAATAAAAGTTGCCTCTGTGATTTAACCCATAATAACATTAGATTTTGTAGATATTTAATCAATTAGAGAGAGGCCGTAGTAATATAAAATAGTTTAAATATTTTTATTGGATGTATATTCCACAAATGCTGCATGTCCAACTAAATTACAGGTTATGTTATAGTTTTCTTTTTTTTTAATACTATTGATGCTGTTGCACGCGATGATGTTGCAAAATCCATATATTTATTATTTTATATATTTTAATGAATATATAATGGATGCAATTAACAATTATACTATTGATATTGTAAGGTTGGCGGTTGATTTGTGTTTTATGTAACACAGGAACTTCGTGTTACTCAGACAACATCATGATTACATTCGATTATATATTGTACGCATATAAGATAATGTTAAAATACACGATATGGCTTGTGGAAAAATGTATATACATATTTGCAATAATCAATGGATTTTTTGGAAAATTCGTAAAATTGTACGTTGTGAAGAACAAGCAAACTTTAGTCATCTGTTATTATTTGGGATATAAACTGCATCCACATCACATTTAAAATGCAAAATCAAATTAACAATCATCGCAGAATGGAAAAAAAAACTATATAAAAAAATTAAAATGACTACCTTCTTCTTTAAATAAATCCTAAATGGGTGAATACGCTCTCAGGTTCAATCCCATAGTGAATGTGTCACTCCATCCGTGTTATATAACTGCAAATGTTATTACCTGCAGATAAAAATACAATTTTTAATATTATTCTACCATACAAATGGATTAATTTTATATTATAATTTTTTTACACTTCTCTTATTGGAACTGTTGGTAATCGTCCAATATGCTGTAATAACAATAATCGAACTTGTTTCCATCAGGCTGAAAACATTATGGTACAGTACCACCTTCTTCAACCCATTTACATAACATTTATGTTGTTTGCTTACGTCTATGTAATGTAATGTATAGATTAAACCACGTAATGCATTTCAATTGTTTCATAATATTGTGTTAATTGTTCATCTCCATTATTTATTGGATCATCGTTTATTTCTTATTTTTCTATATCGTATCATTTTTCGCTGTTGTATTACGTAAAAGTAGCTGTTCTATTAATAACTTACGATTTGTTGCTTATTATTCAGCAGGTTATATAAATTGGAGTGCATATTACCTTGCCCACACAAATATTGGTATCACCACATTTAACATTCAATATTATCCTAATGATATTGTATGTTCAACTAATTTATATGTGGAATGTTTTATATAATTCTTGTAATTGTGATGATATTGAAAAATTTGCATCTTGCTTTATATTCATTTTTTTAAAATTGTTCAATGATATTTAAATGTATGTACCGATTTCTGAATCTGATATATATCTTCTATCACCAGTAGGGTCTTTTTTACACCTTAAAACACAATCTGATTTTTTACCTTTAATTAAATATAAAAAAAAAAAGCATTTAATATAGAATAATAATCCTCTCGCACACAACATATACCAGTGGGTTCTTATTTTGATCACATATCTAAGGCTAAAACATAAAATTATGAAATGAGACTATATTATAAGCCCAGTTTCTTTACGTAGAAAAAATACTTTATTATAGCGATTAAGGCCACTTTCTCTGAACAATTTTGATGATATTTTATATGAAGCCTTATCATAGGATTAGTTCCTATATCAAATCTGGGAAATCGAGCAATTTTGTTTTAATCGACAGATTCTTGTAACCACACAATTTGATCATTTCTTATGACATTTTGATTATATTTAGTACACGGGTATTTGTTTATCTCACTTCTACCAATGTTTTAAATATTGCACTTTATATAAAATATTATAACAACATGAAAGTAACCTTGTTGGTGTGGGGGATTAAAGTCAAAGTAATCCTTTGGTCTAAAAGACAAAAGCAAAGCAATTTGTACGTCAGGTGGTGAATTCGACGACAGTGTTATGACAGAGAATTCACCCTGTTCACGGAAGTAGGTCCCATGGATTGTAGGATGGACCAATCAGTTGTGTACCACGGAAATGCAAGTGCTTAGCCAGTTAAGCTTTAATAAACAGCAAAAGCTGAGATATGTCGACTAAACCTTTATCATAGCAAGGCGGTATCGCAGCAATGATGTCAAGATGTTTTGATGTGGGGCGATGGACATATTACGTAGCAAACATATATTCCCATCCCGATATTGCATATACAAAATTGTAAAAGATATGATCAATAATTTGCGAAAAATATACGAAAAGTGAAATGTTATTAGTGACTGGACCATGGGCACACATCTACACAGAAGTTGTTGAGAAATTAGTCATTTTAAGTATTTGATGTTATTATTTTCTCGTTTTTGATTCATTTCTGAGCAAATTGGACCCATTTGAAGCATGTGAAAACCATTTTTGCACTTCAGTTACAGATCGATAGAGCACGACATACGATATTGTACGTTCAAAATAAGTACAAACATTTTTCTAAATCCCTGTATTTGAATATTATTTTTACTAAATTAGAAAGTTTAATAAAAAAAATATTAATTAATTATTGCAGTTGATGTTGTTGATTATTATACAACGAAAGAATTTTAAAAAAAAATTAATTTACTTATTTTTCTTTGATCTGTTGCTAATCGTGCAATACCCTATAAGATTTATAATTCTTTTTTTTTTAAATAGACTTTTTTCCACATATTATTATTATAATTATTTTATTTTATTTATTCTATTAAATATTCTATTAGTGCTGTACAAACAAAATTGTATGTAGAAATGCCATAACAAAATTAAGGGTAAATGTTGATGAAACTGGGTATGCAAGAGCAATTAATTTTTGTTATTTAAAATACATTTAAGGATATGATAATAGCATAATTATGTATGCATAGTAATCCAATACCATTAATAATATTGTCATTGCCAATAATAAAGAAGTCGGCTACAAAATTTACATCAATTAGCTATGGAATCATATGTAATAGAAGAAAGAACCGATTATTGGTTATCATTACAATCATTTATTGTCAGAATATGAACAAAAATTAGAACCAAACAAATTAATAATAAAAAATTGAATTGCAAATAGAATTTCATAAAAACTTAAATATAGAAATACTAATAAATATTTTAGAGAAATGTTTTCAATTTGTATAAAACTACCACCACTGTATCAATAATTTATATATTGAAAATTTTTTCTTTTAATATAATAATTTAATATACAATTTGTCCAAAAGTTATGTGTTAGTGCAAAAAAGTACAGATATGAAGTGTTAGTAGTTAACTTTTTGGAATAAGATCATTTTAGTTTACTTACGGATACAAAAATTTATAAAAATTGATACTCACATTTTGTTGAAATATTCACAATTATTCTTTAAATGTAATTTAACTTAAAATTTTCCTAAAAGTTATAAATCCATTCAGTGAAGAGATGTTTTATTTTCAGCATCAATGATAGCACGATAGTGATGAATGGGAGTGGTGTAGTACTGAAACAGATGGTAGCCATTGTATTTTTATTGTTAGTAGTTAACTCTTTGAAAAAAGACAATTTTAGTTAACATACAGATGCAATAATTTATAAAAATTAATACTTACATTTTGTTGAAATATTCAAAATTATTCTTCAAAAGTAATTTAATTTAAAATTTTCTTAAAAGTTATAAATCCATTCATTGAACAATGTTTTATTTTCAGCATCACCGATAGCACGAAAGTGATTAATGGCATTGGTGTACTTAAACTGATGGAAGCCATTTTGTTTCTATACAACGTACAAAAAAAAAACTTAAATAATTTATATTTCATATAAATGAAAAAAGGGGAAAACAATACTACATCCAACTACTTACAATTTATTTTCATAAGATATATTAAAATCGTGATACTAACCTAAGTATGAAATTAAGAATTTTTACATTTTCTTACCTTAATAAAATTGAAATCGTATGAGTTTTATCAATTTTTTTTATTCCATCATCCACGACCACGACGTACTGAAACAACTGATGATGATTTGGCAATAAAATAAATCACATAACTCATCGAATAGCTGTACCTGCAGTAATTCTTTTTTCTACATGGTATTTAACGCTTCACGTAGTGTTTATAATTATCATCACCGATTTCAACAAAAAGAATTCAATAATTCTAAATACAAATTATTTTCTTTTAAAGTGAATTTTTTACCTGAACGTATCAAAAAATATTTTTAACAAATTTATTTGTCTAGTATTGTATGCATCCACCATTTTACTAAAAAAAATTAATATAATATAACCCAGCAGTGATTGCTGATCTCTTCCATTTGTTATATACCAGAAATGCTTACAGCGTAATAGATTACCATTCATATTTTGACATTTCGCTTTCGTTATGTATGTAAAACCTTGTAATGAATTTCAACTTCGACACTAAATGTAAATAAAAAGTAAAAATTTTTCCAGTGAATCCACGAGAACTCACTCTGACACTAGTAATAAGTCAATATTAAAATAAATGAAAGTGAACACAGCCAAGTCAATGTCTTGCTCTTGCTCATTTTAACCAAAGTAAAAATGATTTAAATAGTAGAACAGTAGAAGTAGATTTTAGAGGTGGGAGTAGAGAGAGATAGAAGAGCAGTATTGAGTTGTTTTGTTATGTGTAAAAATTTGTAAACGCAAATGATAAACGATTATATCAATTAATAAAAATTATATCATTATAAATCAATTATAAAACAACATGCAATGTTTTATTTGTAATTTATGTTGTGATGATAAATATGAAAATACTGCTGCAATTTTTATATCTGATGGTGTAACAAAAAAAACAACTTACACATACGGTGATATGCTTAAAGGATTTTTATGCGATCTTGACAAATTCAATGTACGAATTTCTGAAAGTGATGTAATTTGTAAAACATGTCAAAATTTAATTGAATGTTATGATATATTTTATTATGAAGCAAAAATTTGTCAAGAATTATTAATGCGACAAATATATCGAAATTTTAAAATACCAAAAGCGGAACAACAATTATCTTTAAATTTACTAGACTATGATGTAAAAGCTGCCTCCTGTTTGTATTCAAATAATAATCAAAAAATAGTATACGAATGTAAAGAATGTGAATATAAAACAAAATATACGGATACATTAGCGTCACATTATAAATTTCATAAATGTTCATCGGATTATATCCAAGGTTCACAAAATATATTAAAATCATCTATATCATCAACATCATGTATTACAATAAAACCTAAAATCACGTTACCTCTGCCAACTCCAAGTCCAACAATAGAAATATATGACAATAACATTAACAACGATAATAAAGTAGATAATGGTACTGATTCTAATAATCATAAATTTGAATTTATAAATGTTAGTGATAATAATAATCACTACAATACAATACAGGTTGAACAAAATATGTTGACTGCACAAAAAGAAATAGATTTTTTTGCAGAAATTGATGAAGATATGGATTTCTTAAATGAAGAGCTACCAAGTGATTTATTTAATAAAGCAATATTATCAAATAAATTTGTTTGTGGACATTGTAATAAAATTTTTTTAATTAGATCTAAATTTGATACTCATGTAAAACTACATAGTAAAAATTTAGGTTGTTCTTATTGTGAATATGTAAGCAATGTTCTCCATATAAAATATATAGATTTTATTTCATATAAATTATTAATTTTATTATTTATAGATAGCAAAAGATAAACATGTAATGGAAAAACATATTCGTGATAATCATTCATCCAATTTAAATTATTGTGAAGTTTGTAATGAAAAAACTTTAATGACACCATGTGATCACTCAAATACTATAAAACGCTTTAACAGAATTTATTGCAAGGTATTTTTTAAAAATAAAATGAATTAAAGTTTGATTTTTTGTAATGGCTTTTTTTTAGTATTGTCATAGTTATTTTCAAACTTGCGACAACTTTACAAAACATAATATATTGGTGCATTTAAATTGTTATGAATGCCACAAGCAATTCCAATCTAAAAAACTAGCAATTAAACATATGTATTGTTTTCATGCTGGGTATGTATTAGTTTTTTTTTTCACTAAACTAAATTCTATAAATTGTAATTACAATAGAATAGAATTTTTTAATTAATAATTGAATTATTTGTTCACAAGACACAATTCTGCATATAGCTCAATATTCATTTATATCTACCAGTATGTTTATCGCATACCAGAATTATGTTCCCAGCAATCGAATTCAGATTGTTAAGAACTTTATTTTTCATTTGAATTGGAAAGCGGTTTTTTACAAGCATTCAAACGAACGAAAATTTTATAATTTTGTTGAATAAATAGTCAGAGAAAATTAATAATGTGGCAAATAAAATTCGCCTTCTAATTTTAATTTTTATGCATGTAAATACAAAAATATAATAAAACAATAAATAATATGTTGTAATATTGCAAAACATTAATATTACTAAACAAATAAAAATTGTGGAAAAAGAATCAATAAATTCAAATGATTCTATGTGGAAAGAGAGTTCTAACGATCTGAATTCGCCTGCAGTCGATTTTATAATTTTTCACTTCTCATTTTAGATGGTATAGATTTAGTTCACATATTTATTAGTTTTACAATGTCTTTCTGGAATTTAACGATTTGTTGGTATGTTACAAAAATTTAACAATATACGATTAGAACAAAACCAATTTTTCTTATAATTAAATGAATATTTATTCAAAAATCATATCAATCACGTTTTACTCACTCCTTATAATTGAAATTCTGAAACAAATTTTGAAAATATACAACTATATATGAACGTTTCGTACGTTCAACCGTTTCCTTCATTGTTTAGATTATTTAAATTTTTTACTATTTAACTTCATTTATAGATTGCGTATTATTCGTTGTCGAGGTTGTAAAAAATCTTTTAAAACGCCAATGGAAAAAAAATTGCATATTTGCAATGGTGAATTTAAATTAAAATGTAAATTATGTCCGAAAGCATTTATTACTATTACTTTATTAAGAGAACATTTAGCTGGGCACTCCAATGTAATGCAAATTATTTAAATTAATATTATGTTTTAACTATTCAAATAATAATTATTACTTTGCAGAAAGCATTATATGTTTGTGATGAATGTGGACAAACATTTCAAAATGGTACAACATATCTTATCCATAAAAAATATCATATTAATCCAAAACCATATAAATGTAATATTTGTGGACTTGCTTTATCGACACCTTCAGGGTTAAGAGTTCATATTCGTCGACATAATGGTGAACTTGAATATAAATGTGATTATTGTGATAAAAAATTTGTAACATTAACACTGAAAACATGGCATGAAGGTACACACACAGGAAATTACAGATTTAATTGTACAGAATGTACGAAAGGATTTAACAAAAGATATTTGTAAGATTTGGTTTTTTTTTTTTTAATTTTGTGTCGTAAAACTATGTATAATTATTTCATTTAAAAATTACTATATTTATTTATTATAGATATGTTAAACATTTACGGGTCGTGCATAAAAACTATAAAATGAATAAATATCAGTGTCAATATAAAATGGCTTTACCAAAACAGTCATTAGCATCTACAGTATAATTGCAACGATGACAGGAATATATTTTTATAAATATAATTATAAATATTAATAATGTGTTATGTTGGTCGTATAATGTTTTTTTAAAGAAAAAACTATCTATAGATTAAGATGAAAGTTCAATTGAACTGTGTGCTTGTGGAAAATATTCCAAAATTTCGAGACGTAAGGAGTGCAATATGCAAATTGGATTTTTGAGTAAATAATAAACTTATTATATTTGATTATATTTTTGAAATTAAATACAATTTTATGTATATATTAAGCTATGTGTTTTTTTTAATTGGTTGCCTTCCCATACAAAAATTACTCTTAAACATCTTGATTCTCGTAACTGAATAAATATTTATATATGTATATAACAAATAGAAACGACCGGAATGTAAATATGCCATTATATGTCTTGTCTAGCATACAAGGGGGTTACAACACCATTATTATGTATATTCAAAATTGTAGAAGTTATTGTCATTAATATGCGAAAAAACACGAACAAATTGAAAATTTGAATAGCAGACTTTTTCTTTTTTTTTTTTATTGAATTATCCAAATGTGAATTATAGGAAGCAAAATTATACCATGAATATTAGGTTCAGAAATATACCAGATAGAAATTCAGAACATTCACAAAATATGTACTTACGTAATTACTGCGGCATGACATTAAAACCCAGGTGCGGTTTTAACCATTTCCAAAACGCTTCTCCAATCAGACCAATTGGCAGTTAACGTCTTCTAGTCCCGATTATTAAGGATCTTAATGTGATAGTTCACTGCATCTAATCATCTAGCCTTAGGTCTACCAGCTCTTCTTCCTTCTGGTTTACCATACAACAGTTATTTTGGTACACATTCCTTTTCCATACGTGATACGTGCCCAAGTCTATTGATTTTGATTGTTATATTTGGTTCTCAAATCATTATGTTTTTTCATGAGCCAAATAGGCTTCGTTCAAAAATCCGAAATAATTGCTCCTAATTTCTGATACCTGCTATCAATAGGTTAATATTGGACGTACTAATGTTTTATACAGCTTGCACTTTAGATCTCGTCATGTTTTCGATTGGAATTGTTTCTTTAGTTCGCAGTAGCATTTGTTTCCAATTGTTACCTTGCGACGAATTTCCTCTTCAAGATCATTTTCCACATTTACCAACGATCTTAAGTATACAAAACTATTTACAATTTTAAAATTATATTCTCCAATATTAACATTCAAATCACGAACATCCATTATATTTGAACATTGATGTCCATCACTTAATCAATTTGATTAGTTTATTTTACCATCTGGAGATCTTTCCGTCATTTTATGAATATTTTTATGTGGAAAGTGTGTACCACTAATAAACATATTTTTATACATGTCGAAATCAATCAATCGCAGCACATTTTGATTCATTGTTTCATGAAGAATGTATTTAGCTATAGTTGGTTGATATATTGTTTCCTGTATACATATATTTTTACGCGTAGTGTACAAATAATTGATTGCCTTACCGGTTTTGTACGTTCATAGGGCATTTATAGGAGTATACTTCACCTTTACCGAAAGCAGTTATAATGGCGCTGCTGACTCGCCATGACACTGTGTAATCATTGAATCATCAACTAAGTTTTAGGTGGATACTGCTTTCAGACAGTACCCCTTAGTAATTCTCATACACAGCCGCCAGATTGTCCGCGGCTACTTATTTGTTATTCGTAGCTAACCCATTACAGGCCGTTCCACTATCCGCAACCTGTGGACGCGTTCGGTTGCAACTGGCATTGCAAATATGATATACCCAACATATCACCGAATATAATAATTAAAACAAATTATATTTGTATATATTTATATTTAATTAAATTGATGTAATTTTTATTTTTTCGTTCTATTATAATATGTATTTTTTTAGTATTAATGAAAACCACTTTTAGAGTTCAATAATAGTAATAATAATACATAATTAAAATAAAATATAACATCAGACACTTCGTGCATTTATTTTTAATTTTTTTTTTATTTATTAGTTTGTTAAATAATATATTTTACAATTATTATTTAATTTTAATTTTGTTTTTATTATTTGTATTTTATTTATTCGTTCAAAAATTGTATTGTTATAATTATATTTTATAATTTTTGAATAATTATATTAATAATAATAATAATAATAATAATAATAATAATAAATAATATAAATTGTAATTGTTTAATAATTAATAATAATAATTTCAATTATCAGCGAATTTTTACTGTAAAATATATATAAATAATTATAATTAAATAAACTTTTTGTTGACTTGTTTTAAAGTGCTTATTTATTTATTCTTTTAATTAATTATCTTGTTTTGTTTTTAAATTATATTCGATTCACAATTATTTTTTTAATTTAATTAATTTATTTATTTATATTTTTTTTATTATATAACACTATTTTTATAATGTTTGGTGTGTGTGTCTGTGTATTAATTTTAAAAATATTTAATTAATTTATCATTGCAATTAATAAAAATATAGTTAATTGTAATTTGACATAATTTTAAAATAAAATATAATAATATATGATTTCCACAATTAGAATTTGCAATAATAATTAAATTATTATATTTAAAAATAAGAAATTAATTAAATAAATTATTTGTATATGCGCGTGCACGTGTGTGTGTATGTGTATGTATATGTTTTATATTTATATATTTTGATTTTAATTATAAATTATTTATTTTATTATTTTCACTCAAATGCAATCGTCCGTTGCATCAGCTGCACCTTATTTTGTATGTGTGTCAATGTTTTTTTAGGTGTATTATTATATATATATAAATAATAAATTAAATTAATATAATTAAATACATTCACATAAATATTTGTTTATTTTATTTTTTTTTTAATGAATTTTTAATTTTTTATCTAAAACTTACAACATTTTTTTCCCATCTTTAATTTTATAAATTTTTAAATAATTATATTAATCAATCATTTTCATCGCAACTTTTCATCCGTTTTCTATTTTCTTTACACTTATATATTTTTATTTGTTTTTCTATATTTTACTTATTTTATTTATAATTCAAAAATTAATATTTATTAGTTAGTTTTTTTTTGGCACATAAAAAAAAATGCTAATCCATTTCAGTCAGTGAATTTACATAAAAATGATCATACAAAATACAATTATTAACTGAATGAAATATATTTTTTAATTTATTAATTGTATAATGATTTTTATTTAAAAATTAACTTAAGTAAAACAATTTTTGTTATTATAAAATAATCGTTGTTGTTGGTTGTTGGTTTTATTAATTTCTATATTATATTTAAAATACAAAATAAAAATAATATCAAAGAAATATGAATTGATAAATTAAAATTATTAAATTATAAACATTGTAGAATAAATTAAATAAAATCACTGTAATTTTGAATAAGAAAAACCCAAGTACCTATTTTCGGTACATAACATGTTTTGGAAGACTAACAGTTGTGTTCCGTTGCAATAATTCCACGACGAACCAATGTGTCCTCATTGTATATACATGTTCAATACCCGATATCGCAATCTGCACCCGCTATTATAGCGACGAAAATGTTTTAAAATGTTGGAATATGCATTGAGAATTTGTCCGCATCGACCTGACCAGTTCGTAATTGATAAGCAGTTGCAAAATCATCTGAATGGGGCTGCTTCGTCTTTAAATCTGTTTTGTTAATATGTGTATTGTTTGGAATTTAGTATACCACTTTTTACAGAATGTCCAATGTAATGCTGGAACATAACACTTTTTTTTTATACCGAAACGAATAATTTGATAATATCCGATTGGAATTGTTATGATTTTGTCAGAAATGTGAAATATTACCATATCACATTAATGCATTAGACAAAGTAGACTACTATTAGATTATCGCATTTGTTTCGAACGATCTAACACAACGCACTTTATAAATTCAGATGAAATCCAAAAATTATGTTTGTTTTGGCCAATTCAAATTCATTTGATTGTACAGAAGAAAAGTACCCAATGTAAAAAATATTCCATAATTTATAAAATGGTAATTATTTTTTGTTTCCATAATTAGCCACATCTATGATCATAATAATATCATAGATTATGTGTAATGGGCACATAATTGGGTTTACATTTTAATTATTAATATAATAATAAAAAATAAACAAAAAGTTATTATTATCTATTTTTTTGTATTGTTTTGTGTTTCACGTTAAATTAAATATGTTAAATTAATTAATTTAATTAATAATAAAAATTTTTGGATTATTCTTTTTTCTTGTTATGTTTTGTGTGTTTTTTTTTTTAATATATAGTTTATAGAGATTGAGAGAGAGTTAGAGAAAGAGTATAGAATAATTAAATTAATATTTTAATTATTATTATTATTATTATTTTGTATTTAATTTATATAAATTCAGCTAAAAAAAAAAAAAAAAATTTTCCTATTAAATTTTTAATATTATTTAATTTAAAATAAATATTATTGTATTGCTGTTTTAGCTTTTTAATTATTAGCATTATTTTTTTGTAGTCGTTTTTAAAAAAGAAAATTTAAAAATAAATAAATAAATAATAACATTTATATTATGTTTTTAAGTATAAATAAATAATTATATATATCTATTTTTTTTTTATATTTTATTTTAATTAATTACGTTAATAATAATAATAATAATAATAATAATAATAATAATAATAATAATAATAATAATAATAATAATAATATAAAATTATTAGTTATAATTGATTTGATTTTTAATATTTGTATATTATTTATTTATTTTAATTTTAAATTGTATTTTTTCGTTGGGAGGCGACAGGGCTCCCACGCAGTAGTTATTATTATTATTATTATATTTTAGTTTAATATTATAATTATTCATTTTATATTTCTTATTTCTTTATGTGTGTAATAATATTTTCTATTATTATAAATTATTATTTTTTACTAGTGTTTTTATGTGTTGGTGTGTGGGTGGGTGATGTAAATATTAATAAGAATTGAAAAAAATAAGCCAAATTAAAGAAAGAAAAAAACACAAGATAAAAGAAATGGTAAGGGAAACGCGGTGTGTGTGTGCATTATATAAATTTATATAATTTTTTTTTACATTTTACTATTTTTTTTTTTAATTAATTCTTATTTCTTTGGAAATAATCATATATTTTTTTTTTTTATATATTTATATTAGTTATATTGTTTTTAATGTTATTTGAAAATTACACAATAAAAAATGTACCGAAATGTTAAAAAAAAAAGTTAATTAATTTATAATTTTTGTTACGGAAATGAAAATAACTTAGTTTTTGTTTTTGCATTTCTTAAATTAATTTTATATTTTATTAAATGTGACGACATGTAATAAAATATAAATATATGCATTAAATATTTCATTTATATAAATTAGAAAAATAATGTCGAAAATGTTATGCAATCAATATTATATTTTATTTAATTATTAGTCTTTATACACAATGTTGCAATCGCCTTTATCCCACGCAACTCCTCAACCTCACCAAACTATTATTATTTACGGTGCCCCTTGGTCGTGGCATAATAGATACATTTTTCTTTGTTTTTTTTTTTGATAAATATAAAACTAATTTTAACAATAAAATTGGGTTTTGTTTTTAGATGCAACTTATATTGTCGGTTGTTCTTCAATTGGTCGACAGAAATAATGGGCTAACTGCAAATAATAGAAAAACGACACCGCCAACAAACGTTAATGTACGCAAAGAAATACGTTTTGCAATCATACGTCCACCAATTACGGCCAAACCGGTACACAATGAATGACCGATAACACTACCAAAAATAACACCTAACACATTTTCACGTGCCGCTAATATAATTGTTGCAAATTGTGATCGATCACCCCATTCAGCTAAAAATGTCATTGTAAAAGCTTGCATTAAAATACGTGACATTAAATTAAATGCAATTGTCTGTGATTTGGATTTTATTGCAAAACCTGATTCTGGATCTGGTATAATTAACGTTGGGTTTGTTGCTATTCTCAAGCCATCTTCACGCTTTTTCAGATCCGATTGTACTTTTTCTAATTCTTCTTGAACATCGGCGGATGACATATAATAACCATCGCGTATCATTTTCAAACCAATTAATGCAAATAATGCTGTTGATATATAAAATGTATAGATAGGCGGTATTACTTGGACAGCCATACCAAAAACGGCTGATAATATTGTCATTAATGCTAATGCGATAATAGCACCGGTAAATACAATAACACGAGGATGTCGCATAGCCATTATTGCAGCTATAAAAAATGTTTTATCACCTAATTCAGATACTAAAATCACTGATAATGAAGCAATAAATGCATGGAAAAAATCAATATCTGATGGTGTGCTAATTTTTTTATTGTTTTCTTCATGTATTGTTTCAGCAGCAGCAGCAACATTGAATCTAATTACACTGGCTGCAATTACACTTCCAAATATACTGTTGTTTCTATCATATTTTTTTTTATTAGTAACATTTTCAACACTGTCACTTTGATCATTATTTAAATTATTATTAATTTTGTTGTTATTATTTCCAATAAAATTACTGCTATCGATCGTTGAATTATCATAATTTGAATGTTGTTGTGGTATAATTTCAGCATTTACAAAAAATCCATTACTTAACCTTCGACTTAAAATTGAAGTACCTCTAGTAATGCCAATATAGCCACCATTATCACCACCGGCATTACCAATTGTTAATATTAATAATATCCCATACATTATTAAACTATTATTAATGATAATATTTTTTAAATTCGTTAATATATTAAAATTAAATAATATTTTTCTTTTATTATTATTGTTAATTTTATTGATTAATGTATGCGATGACATTTTGAATTTATATGACTGTTTGGAAAAATATTAAATTTCTTTACATTATAAAATAAGCAAGTTAGAATTTATTTCCACACTTAAACAAAACACCCGATATCATGACCCAATCAATCGCCAAAACAAATAAATATTTAAACTGTTTTTGTTGTTTTTTTTTTATCAAACTAAATTAAAGCAAACTTGTTGTTGCAATTTTCACATATAAATTATTTTTTGATAAATTTTGACGTGTATTCGGAATGTTAATAGGTAGGTACTTCAATTGTCTTTCAGTAAAAATTGTTGCTGTGCATTTTCCGGATGATTGATGTGTGCATTTCGGCTCTTCTGTGAATTGAAAACAATCTGCGATTTGCCAATTTATTGTAATGCATTAAAACTTAATGAATCAAAATCACTTGACAATAGTGATTTATAAATGCAAAGGAAACTTATATTTCTCAATACAATTCCCATCCCTATCTCAAACACAAATTCTGGAATGATTTTGGATTAACGTGAGACCCCCCCATATTATCCAAATATTCGGTGGAATATATGCCGCAGACTCTGAAGAAATTTTCTGATACTTCGTCGTGAAACTCAATTATTACTGAGGTAAAATTATGCGATGCTCATCCCTCAGTTCTTCTATTATTGATGTTGTTACGATGACTTCTGAATCCGATGATAGCACCAAACTAAATGTTTTATTCAATTCTTGAGTTGCTTACATATTTCTTTATAATTTATCGTCGATGTATGATCCTCCGTCTGTGCTATTTGATTTTTAAAATTCTAAATGTGTCAATTTTCTTTTGATATTGCTTTCATAAGATGTGAATCGTGTGGCTTGAAGGGTTGACTGCATCGACCGGAATAAATAGTAATCCAAAGGAGCAATGTCTGGCGAATATATATATATATTACAATATATATATAGAACTTTCCAATTCTGTCCTTGCAAATAGTTTTTACCGACATTTGCAGTATGAGGTTTGGTATTGTCAAGTTGTAAAATTAATTTGTTCTATTCTATGCATCCATTTTGGTCGATTTTTCATTACTCCTTGCTTCAAACGCATTAGTTGTCGTTGGTAGAGATGCATCATCCCAGTGATAGTGGCAGAAGGTTTCCGCAATTCATAGTACACAACACCCTTTTGATCGTACCAAATATAAGCCTTAGCTCAGCATTGACTGCGATGGACCAACTTCACCAGGCTCTATACCCAAGTTTTTTAGATTTCATAGTAATGTTTTAAGAAAAATGGAACTTATTTTTGCGTATACCTAATATCAATTATTCCGGTTATTTTTAGGGGACAAAAGATTTAATATTTAATACGCAATAACGAAGACCGTTCCAACTTAAGAATTTGAACCCATTATTGCGGCAACCGATCGATATGATGCATATAAAGACTGTAAATAAAAATAAAATTATTAATAATTACTTAAAATTATATAAAAATATGAAAAATATGTTATATAAAAAAAATTCAATTCCCTCTTCCGAAATAAAAGAAAAAAAAATTAAATTAAGTAATTAATAATTAGAGAAACATTGTTTTTAAATAAAACTTAAAAACATTGTTAATTTTTATATAATATAGTATATATATATGTGTGTGTGTGTGTGTGTGTATTATTAATTTGAGTTAATTAATAATATTTATATGATGTAGTATATTAAATTATTATAATTTATATATATATATTTCGAGTATAAAATTGTGGTAAATTAATTAATTAATATTATTTTTTTTAATAATTTAAATATTGGATGTTAAATGTGTGTGTGTGTGATGTGTGTGTACTTTTATGTATTGTAATTTTAATTCTCTTATTTTTTTTCATTTTTAAATTAATTAATAAAATTTCCTATTCTATACATTTCCGTGTTTTACTATTTCGGTAATTATTTTTAATATATTATAATTTATTTCGTTTTTATAAATATGTGTTTTAAAATTATTTAATTATTATTTTATTATATATATATTAAATTAATAGTTTTTTTTTTGTTTTTACTCTTCCTTTGATTAAATACATTCATAAATATTTTTAGTATAATTTTTAATATATATATTTGGTTTTATTTTCATAATTTTAATTAATACTCGCATATATTTATTTATTTATTTATTTATTAATAATTATTATTGGTAATTTATTTATTTTTAATGTTTTTTTTTATTCTTTTTTACTTAAAAATCACACAACATTTTTATTTTTTAATTTATTATTATTATTTTATTATTATTAAGTTTATGAGCAAAAATTATACGAAATTAATTAAAATTACAATTAAAAATATATTTTACAAAGAGATTTTTAATTTTATTTTGCTTAAAAATGATTGTTCAATTTTGTGTTAAATAAATATTTATACTATTTATTATTTATAATTTTAATTTAATATAATTAATTAATAATAAATAAATAAATTATATATATTTTTAAATTATTTGTTATAATAAAAAATAATGTTTAATGGTAAAACGTTTTTTTTTTTTTTGGGTTTTTTCTTTTATATCAAATAAAATAATTATAGTCGTATGAAAAAGATGAGCAAAAATAAATCAAATTTAAAATTAAAAATTAATTTTATATTATTTTTAAATTATCCATTTATTACTTTTTCTGCGTTGTGATGATGAATGTGTGTGTGTGTGTGTTGGTGTGTGTGTGAATTTTATTAATTGTTTTCTTTTCAATTTCAATATAACCATTTCCATATTATAATTAATTTATATAAATCGCCGTGTTTGTGACGCAGTACAATAAAATTAACACACACACAGGCACACACAAGAGAATCAGTCATTTATTGTGTTAAAAATTGTTAAAAATGTTAATTAAAAAAAAAAAAAAAAAAAATAAATAAATAAATAAAAAAACACATAATTTCTTTACGCGATTTAATATTCTATTTTACTTTGAATCTTCTTTACGTGTTGTTGGCTGTGCATCGCCTAAACTAATCATGTCACGTGGTTTCCACACTGGGGAACCTACAATTGAAAAAAAAAAAGAGAAAAAAAGGCCAAATTAGAAAAATAACTCATAGTTAAATAAAAAAAAATAAATAAATAAATAAATAATAATAATAATAATAATAATAAATTAAATTAAATAAATAAAAATATTAATTTTTAAAGTAAAAAAGTTTCTGTTCGCTTAAAAATTATTATAATATTGTTTTTTTTTTGTTTGTTAATATGATAATAATAATAATAATAATAATTCAATTTTAATAATTTTTTTTTTATTATTTTAAGGTTTTTTATTGTTTTTTTCATTATCATTTATTTTAATTATATTGTAAATTGTTTTACTTTTATCTAAATTATTTTAATTATGGAAACGTGGTCGGTCTTTATATCTTAACTTATTAAAGCGACAGATCTATTATAATAAAAAAATAAACATAAATACTATATATCTTTTCATATATCGGACGATCCTATATCCGTGTGTTTTAGCTATACACACTGTAGTTACAGGAGGGGTAGCGTGCTACGCGACTCAAAACTATAAATTGTTTAATTTTTTATTATTACATTTTGGATATATTTAAAAAAAGCAGGGCAATTTTCTAACTATATATTTTAATATATGGTAATATAATAAAATAATGCTCAAATAGTCGACACTATAATACAAAAATACAAATGATAAAGGAGGATACGAAATTGTTGGGAATGGAATCTTTAATAAAATTAAAAAAAAAAAAAAAACCCTCTCTAACCCGTACGAACGGCAAGAATTTATTTTACCGACATTCTATATTAATTAGTTCTGTAAAAGATTATAAATAATTATTATGTTTTGCATAATTGAATAGAATAGAATTTAGTTGGTTTATTAATATCATGATTTCATAAATAATCGGAATTTACATTAAGAAATTTTACGTTATTCGGCGGAATATACACTTTCCAGTCGTCTGTCTATACATTATTAATCTATATATAGTTCTTACATTGTATGGGCAAATATAATTAGTATAAATTTACTTTCGTAGTAATAATCGAAATACGTTTTTTCATATCTCTGTTATTCATTCATTTTTAAATTTAAATTTAAAAAATAAAATTAAAAAATATAAATTAAAAATAAATTAAAAGGATATTTTTCTAGCAAAACAAAAAAATAAATAAATAAATAAATAAATAAATAAATAAATAAATAAATAAATAAATAGAAGGTAGGTGGTGTAGGCGGAGGTGTGGGTGTATGTGGTGATGATGGTGATGGTTTACTTGGATTTGGTGGTGGTGGCGGTGTGTTTGTGTGTTTGTGTGTCAACCAACGGACATTTTAATATATTAGATGCATATAGTAGCCCAAAAAATTAATCTAAAATAAAAATACATTTGATATAAAATATTTAAAAATAATTTACACAATTAAAAGATATTTAATTTTGTTAAAAAAAAAAAAAAAAAAAAATAAAGAAAACAAAATAGAAATAATAATAAAGTTTTTTATGCAAGATAATGAATATTTTAAAATTGGTATAATAATAAAAATTAAAAAATGGGGCTATTGTGCAATTTTCTTTGTAATATAATTAATTAAAGAAGCAATGCAATAATAAGCATATTTTTATAATTATAATTTAAATTTAAAAATATACATAATTCCCAGTTTTACATTATATATTTAAAATATACATGTATAATTTTTTCTTTTTCATATTTGGATAATATAAATAAAATTATATACAAATTAATTTTATTGTTACAAAAGATTAATTAAAAGATACGAAAAAAAAATAAAAAAATATGAAAATAAAATTAAATATCCTTTTTATATTTATATATATTTTTTTATATACTACTTACCAATCGGTTTTTGTCATTCATTATGTATTAAGGAACATACAATTACATTCATTGTTTTTTAAATATATATTCTAATTAATTAATTATATTTTATATTATTATATATTTAATAGTGTCTTAATTATATAATTATTATCGCAAGCCTAAACTAAAGAGTAATTAATATAAATCATTTTATAGGATGATTTTTTAGTTACTTATTTTAAAATTTTCATACCACGTCGTCGTGTTTTAATATTATTACTTAAATTTCAAAAATATTATAATTGATACAGTAGTTTATTTGTATATTAGTCGTCATTTGGATAATATATATAGAATCTATTCGCCCTTTGGTGCATTCAGTACCCCGATAATTGTAGAATCAATGTCACTTAGTCGCGTATAATCGGTGTTGAAGTTACTACAAAAATCAATTTGTGTTACTTAACACTTGACATGTATGTGCTGCGAGCACATAATAAAAAACGATATTCATTGTCGTCTGATTGAGGGTATTGTATTCAGAAAAAAAAAAGGTGCTGACTAAAACAAACATTATTTTGCCGCTGACTAATAAAATGTAGTAACATTGAGTAACTTGAAATGACTAAAATCGTGGGTGGTACTGAGTGACAATGGTCTAACACGTCATGTACGTTAGGGTATATATGTACATACATTTTTGATAAAACCCCGTATCTTATTTGTTCAAATTTATTTCAATGGGTATGCCTCTGAAATTTATAATATTAAATGCATAATTGTTTCGATTTTAAAAAGTAGGACATAAACATTTTAATTTGAACCATTATTAGTATATTGAAAATAAATTACTGTTGTGGAATAAATGTTCAAAAGTGGTACATAATTTTGTAATTTTTATTATATTAGCCCAGTTACACACCCTATTCCATTGGACTATATACTGCAAACTTGATGGGGCAACCTGATTATTATATTTACAATTATCCTGATTCTGTATTATTATTATTATTATTATATTTACAATAGTTATATACTTTTAAAATTATATTAACATATTATAATATTTTTGCAATTTAATTAGTAATTATAGAGGTGTACACGTTAATTATTTATGTAAATTTTTCATATTTTTAATTAGTTATACATTTATAAATCTATTTATTTATATATATATATTTTATTATTTATCAGTATATATTGGTGATATATATGCAAACAAAGTATCTATATATACATTTATTAGATTGTGATTAATGTTGATTATTGTAAAATACAATCAATATATAGTAATATTTTTAATTTGCATATATATAAAATATGCTTTTTAAACTAATTATATAATAATAATTTATTAAATTTTATGTGAGTAAATTTTTGATTAGTTAATTATTTTAAATATAGTATTTTATTGTTATTGAATATAATATTTGATTACGTATATTTAGTAATTTTATTTGTTCATCGTATATTTAATTTTTTATGTATATTTACAATATTTATATATGAATTTGTATAGTATTTAAAATTGTATATAATTATATTATTATAAATTATAAATATTTTTTTGTGTGATGATACAAAACAATATTGCGGCGTCGTCTCGTTATATGTCATTTTTGGTTAATATGAATATGTTTACACACGTTGTAACGTATATAAATTTAATCGTACGTAGTCTCGATTAAATATAATTAAATTATTTACTTTATTTTTATATAAATTTTGATTGTAATTTAACGTAATAATGTATAATAATTGGTAAAATTTATGATGGAGGGATGTGTGTGTGTGTATTTGGAAAGTACATGGGTAATAGATAGTAAATTATATATGGAAATATGGAATTTAATTTAATTTTTTAAATTATTTTATTATTATATTTTATTTTTTTTGAATTATTTCTATTAATTAATTGTATATTATTAAATGTATGTGTGTTTGTGTTTGTTATAAATACTTTAGTTTTTTCTTACTATGGTTTTTTTTTTTTTGATTTTATTGCTACTTAAGCCATTTTTGGTTGTTGATGTGTTTGTAATATATATTTAATTTTCATTTCATTTAATTATGAACTTTAATATTTATTTGTTATTTATTATAAATATAATGATATTTAAAATTGAGATATTTTACAAAATATAAATAATAAAATTTCATTCATTAAAATATGTTTTTGTAATGTGTTGAATTTGATTATTATTTAAATATTTATTTAATTATTCGTATAATGATGATAATAATAATAATAATAATAATAATAATATGTGTTTTCATGAAAGCTCTCAATTTTTTAAATTTAATAACATAAGCAACGCATACACATACATATGTTTTGTATTTTTAAAATTTATTTATTCGTACAATCAACGTATTTTTCAATATTAGATTAATGGTTACAAACAACTGTATGGGATCAGCAAATTATAAAAATTTAGTTAAAGTATAAATAATAAAGTTTTAAGTGTAATGCAAACTATGTACTAACAAACAAATACCATCACACACCGGAATTAGAAACATTTAACATTTGAAAAATTAACGTCTGGGTAAATTTTGGATGTATTTCTATTTGTTTGAAGTGGGAAAAAAAAGAAACCCTCAGATTAAAGAATGCTGTGCGTATAGCGATATAACGTATAATTGTTGAAAGCGCAAAAGAATTGTAAAAGTAGGTTTGTTTTTCTTTTAAATTGAACTATTTATATCATCAATATCATTTTGAACCTCGTTTCTATTCTGATGATTTTTTAACTTTTAAATGTGCGTTATAATTAACGTAATTTTTACATATACATTATCCTTTTAATACTAATATCTACTGATAAAGATAACAATTATTTATTTATTTATATATAATTTAATTATATAGTGCAATATTATTTTAAATGTATAACAATAGTGCAATGCATTATGTGGTACTAGAGTTCTAAAAGGTGTGTGTGTGTGTGTGTGTGTTAGAGGTATATAAGTTAAAATTATATTAATTATAAATATTGATTAATAATGGATATACAATATATGGTACATATGAGAGTGTGGTAAATATTTAGTTATAGTTAGTTTAATTAGTTATATTATTATATATTTACATAGAAATAGAATATAAATAAATATAGAATAGATGAAACCATATTGAGATTGTTTTAATGAAAATTATTATTTTATAAATGCATGGAACGATAGATATGCAAATTTATTTGAAAATTTACTATAATAAAATCCATCATATATTTTCAACAATATTAATAATTAGTAGTAGATCATATTAAATATTGTTTGGTTTATATGAATTGTGTATTGTATAATGTATATGTAAATAATTTATATACAAAATTATTAATATAATAAATATAATTAATTATTATACATTTTAAAATAATAATTTATATTAATAACAAAAAATAATATTCTATTTATTTTATATTATATTATAAATCCGATTATTATTATATTGTATATTAAAATGCGGTAATATGTGATGATGTATCATTTATTATCTGAATTTGTGTATGGTAAATCTTTATAATTATATAATAAATTAATGTAAAATAATAACATAAAGATATTAAATGTGTCGCCCGAAGGGCAATATATAATTTATACATATACAAGTTGTCCCCACTGAATGCATAGTGCGATCATTCTAAACTATAATTCTAAAATTAAAATAAGAAATGGATATATATATAGTGCTTGTCGTCGAAATACATCCCTAAGAATTTATTTCGAAAACCTTTATTTGTATGCATATAGTATACCTTCTCGTATAACTTCGAATCTAAGGAAAATATGGAAAACAATATATATTTTTCGATATATATAGAGTGACTAAAACTATATATGTACAAAATGTTAAAAGTGTAATCTATATACTAGAAACCATTTAATTGTGATTAATGAGTGAAAAATATATAAGAATACCACATATTTCATATGCAAATATCAAATGCTATTAGTATGGTACTGTGTAAAAGGAGTTTTACTAAAGATTTCAGTATTTACACTTGCAGAACTATAACATAAACTCATTGTGTTAATTATTAAAAGTTAAATTGTTTCGATGCGTTGCTAAGATTCTCCTCAACCTATACACAGTATTTAAATTGAACGAAAATTGTACATTTTTCTTTGATTTTAACGCAAACAAGCACCGAATTAATGATGACTAATTTCTTATAATTCATTTAAATATATGTAAAAATTTCTAAAATTTTAACATTAGGTATAATTAATTTTATATGAATATAATAAATTTAAATATAACATATATATAAATGTACAATATCAATCATAATTATATGAATGATGTTCATATAGTAATTTAAAAATTGTTAAAATAATTGATTATGTACATATCCTTATACATATAGTTAAAGTGAAGGGTGAACAAAAAGTAATCTAATCATAAATGTTGCCGCCTTCGGGAATCCAATGAGTTACCAACTATACTAACGCTATATAGTAATAAATTGAATGGAGTATATTTAAAGTTTATGATAAGAAGATAACAACTTGTGAATATACTATACAACACAGCAGCAAACCATTGTCTTGCACATAGAAATAGCAACTCATTGATTCAACAGTTTCGTCGTATCGATAAATATGAATAAACTACAAATTGGGAAAAATTACTTTAAGTCCACCCTGCATAAAAACATTTATCTTAATAATATAAATAAATTCTCTACATTTGCTCACACGATTAGATATATTATATTTTACAAAGTATAATTAAAAATTCGCAATGTATATGTTTATGATTAAGAAACAGTATTGTGTGTGTAGGTGTAAATTTACACACTGTTCACGTGTCTTATTGAGTAGACACATTTGTCTTTTAATACATTATAATAATAATAATAATATAATTATAATATAACAACGATATCTAATATTAATATATATATAAAATACAATATTAAACTTTCTATATATCATGATAACAACAATATTCTATATTATATTTAAATATATAACAATAAAAATTAACGAAAAACGAGAAAATATTGTATTTACTTATTTTTTTTTTAAATTTATGCTAAAATTATTTCAACATTATTATTGTATATTAACAAGTTGACGCACACTTTTAAAATTTTTCGAATCATAACTACAAAAATTGGACGTCAACATGTTTATTTTATTTATCGTTTATGTATATTTAATAAATAAATGTAACTGAACTAATTACTAATGCGTTATCTGCTCGCAGGCTGACCGATGCAATAATACATTGTATAATAAAACATATTATTATAATTTAAACATGAATTTCAGAATAATCATTATCAATATAATTCCGTGGTTCATTTGTTGTAGCATTCGGATGATCAAAACTACTAGAATTCGATGATATCATACCACTACCTGAACCAGAACCGGAACCGCCTACATAACCACTACCACTACTAACACCATAATTGTTGCCACGTGGTACCTTTTTCCGTGCACGACTTTGTCGTACACGGACTTTATGCTAGGATGGTTTACGCTGGTATAAACATTCAACACATGTTGGATGTTCAATTGATTTAGTTAATGATTGATTTGATGATGATTTTCGATAGTAATTATTTTCTGCTGAATGTGAACGTGCTGGTGGTGGTGGTGGTGGTGGAGTGGTACCACCATCACCCGACGATGATACATGATAAATTCGTTCGGGTGATAAACCATAATGATAATGACCTTTTGATGTTATCGACGATGTAGATGATGATGGCCGTTCTAATGATTTACTAATACGTTTACTATTACCAGTGGCCGTATTCATTGGGTTCAAATGTTTGTCTGGTGACAGATGATATTGTTTATATATTGTTGGATAATATTGATAATATAAATCTGGTGGTGATTTAGATTTTTCAAAACTACTATGTGCACTTAAACTACGTTTTCGTCCTCTACCATTTGAATATGAAATTAGTGGTTGTTGTTGATAATGACGTTGTTGACTTTTTTGTTGTTGTAGTTGTTGTTGCTGCTGCTGTTGCTGCTGCTGTTGTTGTTGTTGTTGTTGTTGTTGTTGTGGTGGTGATCTTAAATTAGATCTACCATCAAAACTGCCACGCGGGCTTTTTAATACAGATTTTGGTATCTCTAGATTCGTTTCATTACTTGGATAACTATTTCTAGGCGATAGATGGCGATCGGTGTAATATCGTTCCGGTGATATTGATGATGAATATGAATTTTTATAATAACGTTCCGGTGACACATCAAAACTATTTTTAGGACTCAATTGATTTTGGATATAAATTCTGTCGGGTGATTTTAAATTTGGGCTTAATGAACGTTTAAGTATTCCACCAGTACTACCGACACCACTACGACCGATTGTATCTATTACCGGAGGTTTTGGACTTGACGAACGTTTTAGAATACCACCATCGGATGAACGACGCTGATGTTTTTCTGTGTTACGATCTTTTGAATTATCACGACTTGTATGTAAACTGACCGAAGAACCAATACTATTTCGTGGCGAACGTACTTTAATTATTTTTACAGGACTATCATTATTTGATTTTGAACGATGATCCGGTGATGAAATATAACGATTCGTTGGAGGTTTATTCAGTTTCTTTTTGGGTGTATTACCATCACAAGCGCCTTCAATTTTTGATTTAGATGCTTTCTCTAATTTTTGTTTATTAATATTATTGCTACTACTACTACTGCTACTGCTACTACTACCTTTAAAAACTTTATCAACTTTTGAATCAATTTTTATCGATTTTAATTCTTCAATAATTTCCACATTATTATTAATATTTAATTTTATAATATCTATATCTTTCTGAAATACTTCAACATTATTATTATTATTATTATTATTATTATTATTAATGTTATCATCAACTTCATCATAATCAGTATCAGAATTATCAACAATATCGTTATTATTATTATTATTATTATTATTATCGGTATTATTAATATTATCAGGGTTATTTGCATTATCAGTATTAATTGTATTATTAGCATTATTATTATTATTATTTACATTATCATTATTATTATCATTATTAATATCATCATTACTGTTATTATTATTACTATTATTGTTATTATTATTAGTATTATTATTATTATTATTATCAATGAATTGATAATTATTTTCATAATGTTTTTCTTTTAAATTTTCCATATATTTAACAATATCATAATTATTATTATTATTGTAATTGGGATTATTTCTATTATTATTAATTATTGAATCAATTTTCAATTCAATCAAATGTTTATCCATTTCTTTGTCGGTTAATTTTTGTTCTTCATCACGAAATAAATCAATAATATTTAAATCTTGTTGTGGTGATACAATTAACTTACCTAAATCTCGCATAAGAACCGGTTGATAAGTTGCTGGTGGATGTGATGATTGTATTAAACGTGCTTGACTACCGGTACTACCAACCGATAATGTTGACGTTGTACTATATATACACATTTATATTTATAGAATAGGTGATATATTAAGTTTAATATTATTTATAATTATAATTTTTAGTATATTATTATTATACATATTTATGTTAATTTAATACCCATGCGAGTGAGTAAATTAGCAAAAACACAAAAATAGTACATAATAAATTGAGTGTGTAGGATATGGTAAATAAGTATTATAGGTAGGTACTCACCTTAATGTTAAATGATTCGGAGTTTTACCTAATGATTTTTTTCCTGAATAATTTTGTGATGAATCATCTTCACCTTCGGATTTCGTACCAGGATCTTTTTCTTGTTCACCATGACGTTTTGGCGGATCTATATATGGAAATTCAGTAATAATTATATATATAAATACGTGTTGTATTTTTTTAAATTCAAATCGTGGTTATTTAAAAGATACACTGTGTTAATTGTATATAAATTACGGTTAAGATTACTAACAACTGGTCGTTATTGTATGGGTGCCACTGTAAAATAGTCGGAGGAAGAAGGTCAATGATAAATGTTAAGACTTAAGATTTAGTGGTGACTGCGTTGAAAAATTTTAGAATTTGCTTCCATGCACCAAACATTATATTAAATTGTTTGAGAAATGATCAAATTGTAAGTTATTATAGAAAAATTAGGTTTAATTCGATTTTCTTTTTTTTAATAAGAACATCGATTTAAAGAGATTTGACCTGAAATGAAAATTGATGTTTGAAAATGTTAGCTGGCTAAGCTAATGTAGAAAAAACTTCCATAAAGCAATATCATTCACTTCCACCGTATATTTTAGAACTGAATTATGTCATCTCTTAGCTTAGACGAAAATAAATATTGTAATTTGTGCACTGTTTTGTTTTTTTGTTTTTGGATCACATTCAAGACAACATAATCTTATAATTTATTAACGTACCTGCAGTATCGCCTACAGTTTTACTGCGTGTTCGAAAACCACCCGTTTGAAGTGGTTGTGATAATTCTTCTTGATCTTGATTACCAGGTAAATTATCATAATCAATATTACCAGCTGAATGCCGTTGTGATGTTTTTGATTTTTTTGGTTTACCCAATGTTTGTGATCCCTGCATAATTGTAATCTATACCATATGAAAAATTTGTATATAATAGCAATAAAAAAAAATGAATAAAATTCAAATATTTACAGTTTGTTGTTTAGGTCGTTCTAATGTTTGTGTATTGCCACCGCCACCACTAATTGAACTCCGTTGATGTTGATGTATTTGATGTTGTTGTAATTGTTGATGTTGGTGTTGTTGCTGATGATGTTGTTGTTGTTGTTGTTGCTGTTGTTGTTGTAGTTGTTGATGTTGTTGAGACATATCATTTAAACTGCCCAAACCTTTCATTGGAATTGACATATTTCTAACACTTTCACGTATAATTTGTCGTATTGTTTTTAAGAAAGCATTACGAAAATCAGATGTGCTATTTGATAAAACATAAACTTTTTCGGAACGACGTTGTAATTGTGATCGTAAATGAATTAATTCCCATAGAAAATGTGAATCCATATCTTTTGCTGATGATGCACGTACTTGTACTTCTGTAACTGGTATTAGAACTTGATAACGTATAATTTCAACTTCATTTGGTGCATTTTTATTTGTTACACCCTGTGAAATTTTCATTTTTTCAATAAAAAAAAAAAAAACATTGTAAGAAATGTTAAAAATAAGAGAAAACAAAAAGAAAAAAAGGAAAAAGGGTAAAAAATGTAAGTATTAAAAAATAAAAATAAAATTGTGTGTATTTTTAATTAGTCGCCGTTTTTTTTTTTTTTTTTTTTTCATACCATTAATTTCTTTTTCTGACGAAGTCTTTCTTTACATAGAAACACAACAGCCGATTTAAATACAAAACACATTGCATGTAATTCAAGACCTTTTTTAATTTTACCCAAAAAGTCTGAAATATTAAGCCATTCAACGCCACCGTAATAAAGAAGATCACCTATTTTGAATGTAAAACAAAAACGAAAGAAAAAAATAACATTAAAAAAACATACAATTTTCTTTTTATTGTTATTGGGGTTAATTTATATTTTAGATAATAACAATTTCTTTCTCTTCATTTTCTGTTTGATTTTATTTTTATAAAAGTTCTTTCTATTTTTTTTTTTATCTATTATATCTGGAGTGATTTTTTTCTATATATTATTATTATTATTAATGTGTGGTGGTGGTGTATTTTACCTGGATTTAAATCAATTGGTTGTTTACAGGATTTTTGATGTTGTCTAAATAAATGATCAAAAATTGCACCATATTCTTCATGAATACGTTGCATTTCATTAATATGTTCAGCAACTTTTTCCATACCTTTTAATGCCTCTGCACGCGGCGATTGGTGGAATAATTTGAAATGAAATTATGTGAAAATATAAATTAATATGCAATTTTTTTAAAAAAAATGTATATTTACAAAATTATTTGTAATATAGATTCGCAGTAATTCTAAATAAAAACATTAACTTTCTAATGCAGTAGTAAATATCGTATTTTCATTAAAATGATTACAATTTTCATTTAAAACCGACCGACATTAAATTCGATCCATCGTGTGGAGATAATTTTATAAATTTTATCAACATTTTGGCTGCTATAAGCTGCTAACTGTATACTATATCTCGCCGCCTCACAATGATTACAAAATTTAAATTTTCATGTTTCACAAATAATTGTTGTGAATTACTCAAACAATTTTATTTATTACAAAATTTTAAATACGATGATATAATAATAATAAAGGATAAATATTATAAATAATTACCAACTAAATGTAAATGTTCTTCACATCTTGTATCCGTTAAATTTCTTAATTGTTGTAATAGAAGTGGATATTTAAGTATACGTTGAATTGGTTTTATTAAATAGGATTCAAGTGTACTGCTATGCTGTTGTTTTGGATTTCTGGCTATAAGAAATTCTTGTAATGCCTGGTTACCCTCATCTATGTAATTAAAATATATGAATAATAAATTAATTAAATCATTAAATAAATAAATAATGTAAATGATAAAAACATGCTGTTGTCGGCCAAAATAACCACGGAATTTTTAATGATGTTTTTGAAATGATCAATTCGATGTAATTTTTGGTTATGGGAGTCAAACTAACTTTGAATTCACCTTTCATATACCAATTTTTTTAGTTAAAACATAATGAATTTTGTCGTTGTTGGTATACCAAAATTCTATTTCGTAAGAATCTCATTTGTCAACTTTCGCGAAATCACACACAAATACGTCGGTTCACAAATATAATATATAAATAAACTAATCAGCATAGATATGACATTACCAGATTTGCACCACATATTTTAGAAAGTACTCCGGTTATTTTTCGTACAGAACATATATGTATATAATTTTATTATAAAACGTTTACACTTTATTTATTATACGAGTATTGCATTATATTTTATTTTTATTTACATTGTAATCGTTATCAAGCGTTAAGTATAAACAATTTAAATTCAAGAAAGAAAATTCATTTGTTCTTTGCAAAAGAGTAAGTCTATTATTATTATATTATTATTCAAAATATATAATACAATACAATATATATATGTTATTTCTTGTTATATGTATAACACCTACGTAAGTAGACGTCGACGTCGTAATACACGTCTGTATTACATGTAATAAAGTACGAGTACCTACGTACATATTTTTGTTTAGGTATAATATAAATAAATGTTTGATAATAATTATATAAAAAAAAGAAAAAATGTAACAACTTTTATATGTTTCCTCTTATTTTTTATAAAAGCAATTATATTTAGAATATAATAATAAAGAGAAAAAAAAATGAATGAATGAATTTGAAGAACTTCATTAATTTCTTTTTTTTTTTTCTAATATAAAACACAAAAGAATATCTTCCTTTTTCTTTATTTTATACGAGTAAAATTAAAACAAGAAAATATAGAACAAAATTATTATATAAAAAAGGATATATCGTTTAAATTTTGCTTTTCTTTAACTTTAGTTTTTTAACTGTTTTATTTTTTTGTATTTTTCAAAGATTTCCCTGTAAATAATTATATTTTTTTTTTTATTTTTCTGTATATAGTTGCTGTGTGCTGGTGCGCACACACAAAACTTAAACAGAAATTGTGATATTCAACAGTTTCAAAGGATAATATATCAAAGAAATAATCTCTTTTACATCACGCGTTTACATTTAATTGTTTGCTATGTGTGTGTGTGTGTGTGTGTATATATTTACGGGTGTTTTACATTATTCATAATTATAATCTACAGATAGGTAATTTTATGATAATTAGGCAAAACAGAATATAGTACTTGTACAACAATAATTAACCGTGATGAGATGATCTTCTGATGAATTGAATATATAAATATATAATATATCTGATAGAGATCATGTGAACGTTGCCAATTATTCCTATTTGATCATTCAGGTGAACAGAAGTTTGTGGGGTAATTATTAGTTTTGTGTGTAAGTTGTCCTATTGACATCGCATGGACATCACAACTCACACCCAGGGAATATTCTAGATAATATCGATAAGATTTAAATAAAAAAAGACGACCATAAGGACATTCCAGAGATATATATTTGGACGAATCGATAATTTTTTTTTCTTTTTACATATCTATCCAATTTATTATAGTTCATGTGAAATATAGGTGTGCTAAGAAGTTAATTCGCGTCCCATATCACTTTAAATGTTCTTAGTCAATTTCTTTCTTATTAATATACATACTTCTATGTATTTTAACAAAATTTGTAATAATATACAATAGAAGTTTAACCTAATATTTTAAATTAAAATACAAAAAAAAAAAACAAAACCATTAAGTAATAACAATAAATGAATTCAAAAACTATAAATATACTTACTTGGATGCAATACTTTTTGAGCTTTACTATGACTGGCACAAAATGATGAATATAATTTAAAATGGTTAACATAATATAAAAATGCAGATCCAATTGAAAATAGAACATTCTATATACAAATACAAAATGTTTGATATTTCATCGGCATAAGAATTATTTATTATAACGACGTCAACATAAAATGAAAAATAAAATAAAATAATAAATTAATAATGCTCTTATAGAAATAACAATAAATAATAATAGTAATATGTAATAATAATAATAATAATAATAATAATAATAATAATAATAATAATAATAATAATAATAATATGAATATGAATAATATTTTGTATTATTTAAATTTTATTCTATTTTTTGGAAATTCAAATCACATAAATAAATTTTATTGTTCTCTTTATCATATCATAAACATAGAAAAAAGTTAAAATAATATAAAATAAAAATGAACGAATTTCGCGTTGTTTAATATTAAAGGTTCTTATATTGTACATTGATTCATTTATGTATACGGATAAAAAGGATATGATTTATATTATTTTATATGATATCACATCAGGGATAAAAAAAAAAAAAAAATAACGAAACATCAAAACAATTATTGGTCCAAAAAAATACATTAGGAAAATATCTTCAATTTTTTTATTTACATACAAAGTTTTTGAAACGTTTAAGATTTCTTTTTATTAAGAATACAAGCATCAGCTATAGCTTAAGAAATTGATTTACATTTTTTTTTATAATAATATACGTAATACAAATTGAGTGAATAGAATTCAATTTAAAATTTAAATAATATATTGTAGTATATTATAATAAACTACTGAATTGTGAATAATATACAAAATTTATCAATATAAAATAAATGATTGTGTGTAATATTACGAGAAAAAGTATTATTATAGAAAAAAAGGATTTTATTTGGTGTATTAAAATTAATAGAGAGAGAAGAATTTATGTTTTTGTTTTTGAAAATTTGTTTTGTTAACACTTTTGTAATTTTAAAACACATTTTAAAAGTAAATAGATAAAAATTCATAGCCATATAATTTTTTTAATACAAAAACAGGTAAAGTTTTTCCAAGTTTCATATGAAATTTCAAGTTGCTCTATTAAAGCATTTATTATAATTTTTTCGGTAAAACAAACAAAACAGAATAAAACGAAGACCCCTCCGGCCATGAATAATTGTTGCCAACAAATTATTCACATATAAAACTTTTATAATATTATAATTTTATGTACAATATAATAATAAAAATCCATTCACATTCATTATTTTATAATATAATATAATTAATATAATTAAAAGAAAACAAAACTATATATGCATACCTTAAATTGACTTGAATGATCCCATTTATGAAAATCAGGTTCCAATTCTAAGGCTTCTTCTAAATTTTGTAAAAATTGTCGTTGAAAGGTTACAATTTCTTGTATGTTACCAAATAATGCATTAATTTCAGCATTTGATAAAAATGTTTCACGTTTCAATGGTTCCAAATACAGTTCCAATAAATTATTTAAATGCTATAAATTTTTTATTACGAAAACAAGAAAAAAAACGGAACAATAAAATTATATTTATTGAACATTTATTTTTATATAGAGATTCCTAAAATGAATATTTAATATTAATATATTTACAAATATAGGCAGGCAGGCGCCCATATAGATTGAGAGTTACATTTGGCCCGAGATGTTGCAGTAGTTTTTATAGAAATATTCCATGTCATTTATGTCAAATTGCGTTGAGAAAATAATATTGAAACGATTACGATCAATTGAAGAAAGAAATCTATTAACTGGTCATTAGTTGGGATTACTCAATAAACACTCCACAATTAATCAGGCCAACTGACTACTGGACGTAATTGAAAATGCATTGAAAGAAAAGAAAGTAAACAATATTCCTGGACGTTGCACAAGTCTTTGATAAAATGTAGCATAGTGGTTTAAGGTATAAACCACAGAATGAAACCCCATCTATACTATATATATAGTATACTATATATACTCAAGTTATTCTAGTTATTATTGCAAAATTCACTGAGGTTACTGCGTATTGATGTTAATTCTGGAATTATATAAAAAAAAAATAATGAATTTATAATTTTTAATTTACCTTTACATATGTCTTTTCGGTATCCACCAATTCTAGGATAACTTTTCGTAATTTTTCAGCATCAGTAAGTTGACGCGATGGCGTTGACATAACATTTGATACAGATGACGTTACCGATCCAGTTGGACTTGATTTTCTTGTTTCTTGTGGTGATCGACAAAAACCAGTAACCTTAACATATGTTTGAAAATAAATTTAAATTTACAATAACTCTATATAAATTGGAAGCAAAAATTACATAAAAGGTTAAAATTGAGTAAACGCGACTTATTAAATGAAAATCTTCAGAATCAATGATTTTCCTATAAATTTCTAGTAAATTTCTAAGGAAATGTTCATCTATACAATTCTTCAAAATAGAGCGATACTTTAATACGCGGTCATAGGACTGATTGGAGAAGGATAAAAACCGGACCTGGGTTTTAATGTCGCATGTAGTAAGTAAATAAAATGTTTAAAGGTAGAAATTTAAAAAATATTCATATTGTCATAATACAAATGACCTGTTTGTTTGTCTATAAATGACTATTAAAAGATGTCTGGAAAGTATCGTATAGGTATTTTATTGACGCAACAATTTTATATATATAATAACATAAACGACAATTGAAAACTTTTGATTGGCAGCAATCTATTTATAGCCATAATATTTATGTCCAAAAACTGTATCCATAAATTTAAAAATTTAATGAAAACATTATATTTTTCTTCTTGAAAACTAAGAAAAAATAAAAACCAAAAAGAAACGTTAAGAAAATAATCTTATAATCTTATAAAGTGTCTATATTTAACATATAATATTTTAGAGCTCGTTACGATAAGTATAAATTTATGAAAATTATATATATAAACAAAAATTAATAGATGTACAAGTATGACTTTGTGGCTTAACTTTAGATAAATATGGCTCTCAACGTTTTCTTCGGTTGACAAATATTTTATGTACAAATCTTCGTCATTGCTGAAAATGTACAATCGCCGTATTAACCAGATATTTTTCCATTAAATCACCACTTGTTCAGATCACTGTGAACTGTCTGAGCAACGCATTCATACATATTATGAAAACGTCGAACAGTAGCTCGATTTTTAATCATATCAAAAGAGGTGATTTTTTTTTATTATTCCTATATTGTCAATAGAGAGAAAAGGTTGTGGTCCAATAATATTAAATTATATTCCTAAAATGAAGAAAAAAACCGTAAAATCATGCTTGTACGCCAATGTGGAAAAAAAATATTATATATGATCAAAAAACATATAAAAATGCTATAATGTATAGCAATAACAACAACCAAAACAAAATAAAACATTTATAACAAATTTAACAGTCGCTGTAGCGTAGCGTAAATAAATAATATATTTGGTCACGATTTCACCACTTATTGTTATTTTAAGATATATCATCATAACTTTTATATAATATAATATTGTACTTATATATGTTTAATGTTAAATCCATCAAACACTTAAGTCAAAAAATATCATATTATATAAGTTTAGATATTATTTTATTTTGTTCAACTTATAATTTTCTTTATTTTTATTTTTCCGTTTTGACTGGATGGGATAGAAAAGTTTTGGTTTTTCTTCTCTTATATCGGAGGACACGCATACGAAAAACAAAATTTACCCAGATAAACACATCGAAAATTGGACACAATATAAACTTATATATATACCTATAAGTATTACAGTATAATTAAAAATATATAACACCCAGGCTAATGGAAAAAAAAACACTGTGTTGAAAGTATGTTATAATAGAATATATTTAATTTATACCTGTTCAGCTGTTTTTAATAAATTTTCAATTTCAAAACTACTGGTCCTTGACGATTGCTTAACATTTTGTTGTGACATTAGTTGTTGATGTGATGATTGTTGTTCAACTGATGATGGTGCTGGTGAACTTTCAATTTCTGGTGAATATAAATCTTTACCTCAATTAAAAAAGAAATAATAATAATTTTTTTTTTCTTATCTTATCTTAAAAATACATATTTGTAGTTAGTATAAACAAAAATTCGAGTATCGTTCAGAATATAAATAAAAATTATATATTATTATAATAAATTCCTTACTCCACCCAGGTGCCGGTACAATTAAACCAGATATCATTTCTTCACTCATCATCGGTGGATCAGACGGTGGTGGTGGACACACAAGTGAATCAATCATATCATCGGTTACACGCATTATTCCAGCTAATTCTGGTGTTTCTTTTCTAGATGATCTATATGGAAAGTTGATACAATTATATTTATCAATTTAGGTATGAAACATGTATATATAAAAAAGAAACAAACCTCATCATCATGCATAAAGCTTGTTCCTCTTGAAGTACACTTTCAAGATACATCATATCCAAATCGGATACAATTGCACCATTAATTACCATAATTTCATCACCTTTAATAATTCCTGTAATTATAAAAAAATTATACAAATGAAATTTCATTATTAAAATATATATTAATTGGTTTTTTAAAATTTTTAAATATTTTGCATTTATTTGATTGATTCTTTTATATGGTAAAATGATAAGTATCAAGAAGTTATAACTGTAGAGAATATTCGTAAAATCGACGAGCCTAAAGCTGACGTATATATATATTTATATATCGTGACCATTGCCTTTTGGTTGAACAAATCCCACTCAGGATTTCTGTCAATATAAATAGAATAAATATCGTCATCAGAAATAGAATTAATCCAGTATAGGTAAACTGTGGCACGATCTTACAATTTTAAATGAATCTAATATGTAACTAAATGTATTACACATCAACGACATAGTGACTATATATACAACTCTGGAATGGCAATATATTTGCAAAAATAAGTATTAAAACTAAAGCATTTCTATATAATAAGATCGCCATGACGATTGAAAAATATTCATTTAAAGTTGCTATTACGTCTATTAAATTAAATGAACGATAAATTTTAAGTGTATGCGGGAAAGCTATATTTTTATAATAAAATTACGCATTTAAAATTCTATAAAGGTCAATCCATATGTATCGGTGAGTTATTTATATATATGTACCGGAAATATTTATTTGTACATACTTAAAATTTGATTATATAATATATTATAACTATAAATAGAACAAAGAGAAATTATATATATATTAATTTTTACTATATAATAATTCTATAAAATATGGGAATGTTAACTAAAAAAAAAAAATAACTTGAAAAGTTTATATTTCAAAACTTTTATGAAAATATACCAACTTTATTATAATATGTAGATGTGGATATTATAAATATATATATATATAATTATAACGCGTTGTTATTATATTATTATACAAGTTAAGTTATTATTTATATGTGAATAATTTATAATAGCAAAATATGTAGGTCATAAATAAGTAATTGAAACCATATAATGTATAATTTTATTAATTCAAATACCAATCTTGTTCTTCGTTCTATTTAATATATAATATAATTATGCAAACTAATATATATATATAACCATATAACATGCATGTACGTACATATATAATACGTGTACGTACGTAACATATAACGTAATATTGTATTTATAGAACATTATATACTAGGTACTTGTACTTGTATATATAAATATGATGGTTGGAATACATATATTAATGGGTACAAATATACAAATTCAAACATATAATATATACCATGCATAAAAAACGGTATATAACATATGTATAATACAATAATATTAAAAAGCAGTATAAAAGCTTCAACTAATTTCACATCATGAAACATATGTTTGATTGCAACGTAATTGTTACGGAAATTAATAAAAAAAAACAAACAAACAAAATGCAATATAATTGGTTTGTCGTCACGTATACTTAATATAACACAACAATTTACGTGCATATGCATGTTATGAAATACATATTATGTGTATAAAATTAAACATATTTATTTTAATTATACATTTCATTATTAATTTGAAATGAATATATATATATATTTTGTAATCAAAATAATTAATAAGGACATAAATGTTAAAAAAAACTTTTATAAGATCATATATTTATGAACATTCGTAATTTTCGCAAAAACTATTACTATACAATATTATAAAGCTGATCTTTTATCACAAATTTTATTTTCAATTAGAATTAGTAAGTATTTTCTCGCACAAAAAATATTATTTGAATTATTATTGTATATCTTAATTATTTTTTCTAGTTTAATGTTTAACTATTAACAATCCAATGTTTCAGTTTATTCGTTCTTTTTTAATGTGTTTTTATTTATAAATTCCGTAACGGACAAATAAAAAAAAAAAAAATCGTGATGTTACTGAAACCAGATAAAACATTCGTTGATTGATGTGAAATGATGACATTTATTTATTGAATATTAAAAGTACTTACAATATATACAATATATATATACATAAATCAATATTAATATTAAATGGTTATCTTCTCAACATTATCATAGTTCATGGTAGTATTTTGAGACTTGCGAAGAATATATATATATAGGAAATATTTATATGAATTTACCATTGTCGCTGCACATAGACTTCTATTTACTACATATTGTAAACAACATTTAATATAGTTTTGGACACTATATATGTGACTATATAAATTTTGGTATTTATACAATAGATATCACACAAGAAGAACAATGTGTAAAATAACTTTTATAATTAATTGTTGTTATATTATACCATATAGGTACTTTTAATTTTTTATATTACTTAAAATTTAGACAGAAAATTATACAACATAATATTATTAGTACATGTTTAGTATATTTGACAACATCATATATGATAGTATTCTTTTACACTATACTACTATATATAGTACAGTACTGTCAGTACACCGTATCTATGGTATATATGTCAATTTAATATAATATAAATAAATAACAATTGGATATATTATATAGGACAATTTAATGTTAAGAAAATAATTAAGTTATATCACGTTTATTCTAAGTCACGTAATTCAGATCAATCACGTAACTAGAATTATATTCCATTTTATATATATATAAGTAATACATAAAACTACAGTATATATACCATAGATAGGAGTTCATATTATAGTTTAATAGTATTTTTGGTTATATACATTACATAGGTATTATTATATAAAATACGGTAGTACGATATACTTTATATGATATTATGTAATACACAGAATAAAACAGGTAGAATAATATCATGTAAATAATATATTGAGATATTGATATTTATTTGATATACATATTACTATTACATAAACATTATGTAACAATAATATTAATACATATTTTATATATGGTATATATAAATGTAGTAATGTAACACATTTGAATTCTATGCACAATCATATTACATCACATATATATACAGTGGAATTGTACATTTTTAAAGTAAATTGAAAATTACATGTAAATTTATCGCCATTCAATGGAATTCCCATTCAATTGAACATACAAAATACAATATTAAATTCCTCTGAATGTAGTGCAAAAGAGAATATGAGGTAGAATACCCGATCAACATTCCCTTGCGATTTGTAAATATTTGAATCAACTATTTTTTGGATAGGACTACATTCAATTGAGAATTTCTCTGTATTTTAACGAACATATATGCATTTATTGGTAAATGTATAAAGGTGCTTTCGTTATAAAATTCAACATATAGTTTATAAAAGTTAATTAAAAATTTTTTACATTATTATATAATATAATTATTTTATAAATCCGTATATATGACGAACGACTGGATGTATAAAGCTATTTATAAATGAAAATTAAAAATATATATAAAGAAAATTTATATCTTATACGTCGATTCGGTTCGGCCGACATTATGCGTATTATGTCATTTATGTAAAATAAATTTATCACAATAATATTCACATAATATAATCAATAAATAAATTTACATTGTAGGTGTAGTATACCATATACATTTTATTTATAATTATGTAAAGATGATTAATGATAAAAATTGCGTCACAGATCTAAAGTATATAGACGACATAATTTTTTTGAATTTTATAATAGAAAAACAATAATATACAGTACCCTGTGTCCGAAAAATAATAACAAAAAAAAATATGAGCTAACATTATTTATTTTAAAATTAGAAAAAATGCCAGAGAAACCATTGAAATCCATTCCGTTTATGTTTCGGACAGTGGTTGTATAGTAACAATATATGACTATATTTAATTATAGTATATGCTATTGAGTAAATATAGTATATATAGTATTTTATACTTCTTTATTGATAATATAGTCATTTTAAAGAAAATATTAAATAATTTTATGATATTTTCATATATATTTTTGAAAAAAAATTATTATTATTATTATTATTATTATACTCAATATTGTTTTCATTATTTTAATTTGCAAAGTCATTAATGGAGAAAAAAAAAATTAAAATATAATCCAGGATTTATACCACCCCATCACCCCCCCCCCTTAAATAATAAAGGATTTTATTTTATTTTTTTTAATTATGAAGCACATATAAATAAAAGAGATTTATTTAATTTAAAGGAACTGCAACTCGGTACGTGCGTCACAAAATATTTGTTATTAAGATTTACTTTCATAACTCTATATATACCCTCTATCAATACACCCTCTATATACAGGTATAATACATATCATATAATATACACTGTTTATGTTTTAAATATCATTCACATTTATAATCGTGCACTTAAAATTTTCTTAATTAATTATAACTTAAGATTAAAAATTTTATTTATATTTTTATTTTTATAAAATCAAAAAGCTCATATAGAGATATGAAAATTAATTGAATTAATTATAATGAATAATAACTATATTTATAGTATGCATTGGATGTCTGTAGGTATATAAAATGTATTATGTATTTGAAAAACATTTGAAATTTTGTATTACGTCACTGATCGTACTGTATTAAAACAAACAAATATTATATTGAAAAGATTAATCTATATTTTTAACTAAATTGAAGTGGCATTATAATAATTGTAGTATTGTAAATACATTATTTAAATTAATATTTATAAACTGCCATGACAACATTTTATATGTGGGGAAGGATTTTTATTGAAATTAATTAAGAAAATGTATATATTTTTTATAAATAGATAATAAAAATCAACCGTGGTGGTGTTGAAGTCAGTATACGGTTATTCGATTATATATTTTTAAGCATTGTGAATGAGTAATTTTTAAAATTGTATGAAATTTAGTATTGTATTTCTATAACTACAGGCAGCGTAAAGAATAAAATAAAATGATGTTATATTACCGTGTTAAAGTCAAAATTTGTTCGCATAAAAATTTCCCGTAAAAAAATATAAATAAATATGTTATATATGGGTAATTGAAAAACAGGTTGATATAATAAAGTGGTACATCATCAAAAGAAATGTTACAGCTATACATTGTATAAATATATGAATAGATCTGAAATACCAATTATTATATATATAGGCAAATATGGTAATATTTAATAAATGAAGCACTTCAATATGTAAAGTTAATCTTATATATACATTTTTAGTATACATACACCACACCACATATACGAATTGTTATATATTATGTTAGCTATACATATAGGTAAAGAGTATAGTATTAAGTATGTATACTAACAATGTAAGTACTTAAGTGAATGCAAATATTTTCAATGTGTATGAAAATAATGTTGTTATACACATTTTTCAAATGCCAATACACATTCTTCTTTGTAATTTTCTATATAATGTGTGTATATTTAATGATACCAATCGATTATTGCCTGGCATTGGTAATCATCAATTTTAATTGGACTGAAGATGGGGTTGTTATCATTTTTGAGTAAACAATTACAATTACAATTATATATATAAAATAAAATTTAACAAATAAATGTGTTCACTATTTTTTAGGATTCATCATCAAATATACATTATAGCGCATAACGATTTTGTGAGCTTTCGCCAAAATGTCCAAATTAGGTATATGATTACTTTTTCTCATATATACCAACTATATACAACATATTCGTAACACGAAAAATAAACCTAAAATTTTAACTAAAATCATATCTATATATCAATTAAATTCTATACCAATTATTTAGTTGTCGACGCAATATCGCAATATAATATCCAATTAGAGATAAATATAATTGCCAATCAAGAAATATTATTATCGTCGTATGTATACACATAACATTTAGCTATAGTAACTAACTAACAATAATATAAATTGCAATGTAAAATATATTACACATATAAATATATACAATGATGCAAAAATTTGTAATCTGTATTATTTTAGAGATCAATTATATATTTTTAAAAGTATTTTACATTAAATTGAAATGACATTTTTATATTATGTTTTATTTCTATATACTTTTCAAATTCAAATAATTTCAATTGAAATACCAAGTATAACGCGTAATTATATAACATTATAGATTGTATAAATTGTATATAAATAATAAATATATAGGTAGACATGAAATTTATACAATATATTATTATCTAATCTCTCAGATTTGAATTAAATTACCAAAAAAAAAAGGAGAAATATAACGAACGATATTTTATTCATTAACTTGAAATTGTATTAAGCGCACAAATAATCGGAATAATTACGTTTATTAGAAACATATAAAATAAATATTATCAATCATCATCATATAAATTTTGTATAATACATATTTATTAGATGAATTTTCGATAATTTATACACATAAGACCGAATATAAATTCTATTATGTATCTGATACTTTATATACTTTAAAATACTTTATACGTACTTTTTGTATGAATTTAATTTTTTTTAAGTATAATTTTCTACCCATATATAATTTGTGACTTTTAATAATTTAATGTATTCCACATTTTTGTATAAAGCAGCTAGAACAAAATACTTTTTAATGCTATGTTCTTTTTAAATAAATCATACATTTTTACGATAACTTATTCAAGTACTATTTTCGTGTTTTCTCCCGTATAATACGATACTTAGATCAATACTTTTATATTGATATTATGATCAAACAAATCCTGGTATTATATTGGAAAGTAAATTATAGAAATAAATGTGACATTCTATTATATATAATCTAATAATTTTTAACATTAATAATCAATATATTATAGATGAAATTCCATATAATTATAGTTAAAAGATATTTTTATGATATTTAATATTACAACGCCACAAACAAATGGTTAATTTTCGATTTTAAAATATTAATTTTAACAATATATTTATGACCATGTGTCTTAATACATTATTAACAAATAATTTAATTATAATTACATGCGATTTATATTATACACATCTATTTTAGGATACAAAAGATAAAAAAAAAAAAACCCATTATAGATAACAAATAAAATAAAATAAAAAAATCTAATTTCAATAATTATTCTAATTACAATTAAACTGGTGAGCACATTTACATTTTTTTAAATTGTGCATCATTTTAAATCGCATTCATTATAAATGGAATTAAATTTTTATGCACAATAAATTACACACACGCACATAGAGTCAAGGGAATATAATATAGTATTTATTGTTAGTGAAATTCTATTGATGAAAATTGGATTTTTCAATTGAAATTATGGGCTTTAGCGATATAGAAATGTGGTGTATATGTGTTTTTGTATAAATAAATGTGAGTGTGATGAGTGTTTAATACATCTGTATGTGTCACATAAAACACAAAATAATTTTGTTGAAAATTTAAATTATTATTAATGCAAATATAATAATAATTTTTCCGCAAAAACGTTTTATTCATGCAATTTATATTATGAGAAAATTAATTTTAATTTTTATTTTTAAATAAAACTATATCAATATAACACATACACATACACATATTAACAAAACACATATACAACAAAACAAAAATGACTATAAAAATGAAAATAAAATAAAAAAAATTATTAATTGTATATTTTTTAAACAAAAATTACCTTGAAAATCGGGACAAATGAGAGTCCCAGGGGATTTTGAAATACCGGAACTGCCTGCAGAAGAAATAAAAAAAAAAAAAAAGAAGAATAAACGGCGATTAAATCCGGGTTTTTTTTTTTTTTTTTTATATTGTAAATATTTTTATTATAGTAAAATTATAAATTCTATAATTATAGAAATGTACCAAACATTTTTATTATTTTATTTTCTGGGGACAATATATTTTTTTTATATGTTATTTTATGTTAATTTTATATTTAAAATTTTACTGTACACGAACGTATTTTATATGAATGAAATTGTGGATATTTTAAATAAAATTGAAATATAAATTTGGAAAATTGATGTAAAAATGTTTTTCTTATTTTTTTTTGTTTCTATTCCATTTAGAATGAATATGTGCGTAATGTGTGCGTGTGCTGTAAAATGAAATTGAAGTTTATTGTTGTTGGTGTTGTGTTTTTCTTGGTTTCCTTTTAAGGTAAATAACACATTTGCGGAAATAAATATATTATAAAATAAAAGTTTTAATGAAGTTTTTTTTGTTTTTTTGTTTTTGTAACGCGAATAAATAAATAATATAAATTTGTACTTAATTTTTTAATGTCATTCAAATACAAAACCGTATAAGAACGTAAATGTATATCATAAGAATTACACATAAATTGTAACTTTGAAAAATTAAAGGAATAACTTTCTAACTGCCTGTTTTACTATGGGTAGAAATATGCTGTATACAGAAATGGTATGGTTTGTTGGGCAGGTTTTTGAGTTCTTTGAATCGATATTTCCATGCTTATATTTAAGTTGATATAGAACAAAATCTGTTCGAAAAATAATCTTTCTATCTTTTTTTGAAAAATCTTTTGACAGTTTATCAAACTATTATAAAACTTCTACCATAATTTCGCTGTATAAAAAGGGTAAATGGAAATAATGATGTAACAAATTACACGCCTATTGCCATAAACTATCACTCCAGATTTTTGTGGCATTCATTACAGAAATTATTTTTAATGGTCCAAGTCCATTATTTGTATCAAACAACATGGGTTTTGTTACGGATTGCACCACGACAATATACAATTATATTTATATAATCCAGAAATGAGTGACAAAACGTTTTATTTGTATTAAAAAAAAAAGAAAAAAAACAACAAATTATTTACTGAAACCAAATTGAAATGTTTCAGAAATAAAAAAAATTTGTTATAATATAAATAATACACCGAAAAAATTCAATTTATTATTAACAAGTATTTTCCATTTTTATATATCATTCGCTACGATGACGCCGGTGGTTGTGGTATACATTTTAATATAGCGATAAAATATATAAAATTTATAACTTTATGATAATTCGTTTTTTTTTTTTATTATATGTAAAAAAAAAAAAAATTAATTTAATATTCTTGTCAATAAAAAATTTAAGAACTAAAACGATGAGTGATTTTATATTTTATTTTTATTAACAAAGACAATAAAATATAATGACTATATGTTTAAATATTTTCTGTCTTTAGTTTAATATCAATGTATAATAATGAATAATGTATATTGGAGGCTGTAAAAAGTATAGTTGGACTAAATTCACTAATTTTACTGTGTGTAGCATTTGTTGATGTTCCATTCACTACAAAATTACTTCAATGTTTATTGATTGTGATGTAAATTTTTGCTTGAGTATATTATCTTATGGTATTTCCAGCAGTGACACTATATATAAATATATATATTGCTGAGCTCACTATCATGATATAAATTTATCACAGAATTTTTCAATTGCATGCTCAAGAGAAGTTACCTATCTATAGTGTGATTCCTACATATTTATTTTCTTACTTTCATCCTAATACAAATCCCCCCCTTCCATAGTCTGATTGGGTGTTTTAGGTTTTCTATTCTTACTCAATGATATATTTAATTATACAATTACTTATATATACACGTGAATATCAATATACAATATATTGTATATTTATATATAAGTTCGACATAAATTAACATTTAAAGAAAAACCCACACAATTTCAAATTACAATAATAAATTTCTATATAAGTATTCATTTGGTAATTGAACCATCCAGTCCTTCAGTAAATATACATACCATATATATATATATAATATATTACATATAAACAATAGACTGAAATTTTGAAATCTTATATTCATTTATTTTTTTGTTATAACTAGCTTTTTTTGTAATAGTACTTTCACTTTAATGTTACTTTTTACATTTTCACTTTCATTTTCCTATTTTATTATATACTCGTATTTTATAATATACAAAAAAAAGAAAATAACTAATATATGTACTTATAAATGCTTATGTACCGTCAAAGCTTATATACCACCTTAAAAACAGAATACATATATTGTAGATATATACATTTTCTTTTGTGCATATATATTGTATATAAGGTTATAAGAAAAATCCTTTTTCCTCTCGTATTACATTTTACATGCAAATAAAAACACATCATCAACAAAACACAATGTGTTGTATTGTGTGTGTTGTGTGTAATGTATATATTGTATATAAAATGAAATTAAAAAGGTCATCGGTATAAACGTAGTACGTATAACCACTTTTTCCTTTTCAGTTTTTATTGCATTTTACATAGGGTGGTTGGTGGTGGTGGTGGTGTAATGGTGGTGGATGGTGCACGTATTATATTATAAGCACTACTTTATGTTATTAGAATATATATGAAATTTTTCAAATGATCGTATTTTAAAATTCTATTGTACATATAGTCTTGCTACATTAAATATATTTCAATAAAAATTAATGTTATTTATGAACAATCCTGTACAGATTTACAAACAAAAAAAAAAATAATAAGAAAAACGTATTTAGTTTGTACTTTTTCTTTTTTGTTGTTGTATAATTAAATGGTAAATTTCAAAGGATATATAATTTGGATGGAAGCAATAAAAACAAAACACAAAGTAATTATTATGTGAGAGAAAATGTGAAATTGAAATTCAAAGGTTTATAACAAATATTGTACATCTCGAAATTGTTTTTTATTTTTTTGTATTATATTACATTATATTATATATATAGAACATTATACATCCTGTATTTAGGAAGAAAAAAGGGTAATGTGTATAATTACATTTTATATATTTTAATTTTTTTTAAGTATATACAGCGATATAGGCACGTATTTATACCACAGAAAATATATTTTAATTAAAGAAATGCGATAATTTATAAGCTACGTTTTTTTTTTGTATAAGGCTTAGTTTTTTATACATGTTGAGATATATTTTCGTCCACCTCAAAACGTTGAGTAATGTTTTAGGTGTTCATTCATCAACATCAGCGTATATAATAAAAACATGTTAATCCATTATTTATTTAGTGTGCTATTGAAGGGGACATTGAACTCAACATCTTCGATGACATAAAATTTAAATACTGTACCATACTGAGTATCATCATTCAACAACAATTTCTTAGAGGCAAATTTCGTTTATTTCGTCAAATCATTTTTAGTATATAAAAATTTGTGAAAGGAATGGTTTTTGATGTCTATGTACGGTTAGCACATAAGTAACCATTTTTCTTCCACTTTTGATTTGATGCTGTACTTTAGTAACTGCTAACTCTTGTCCAAGTTCTTGTTGAGTCTGAGATGGGTTTTTATTATACAGGTAAAAACTTTAAGTTAAAAATATGATATACACACTGAACGACAACGGCTTGTAAATAACTGAAACTTATATAATTTAATTTAACAATGGATAAGCGAGCGAATTTGTTAAGTTTAAATATGTTTTTGTACTGTGTTTCCACTAATACACCAAATAAATATAATATATATAGCGATACAATAAAGTTCATAGAACTGTTTATGAGCATAATACATGAGGTATAAAAGAATATAAGTATACACGTATACGTCGTCGTCTCGTATCGCAACGTATATATTATAATATCTACGTTTCAGAAAACCACAATTTAAATATATACATATAAAATTAAAAAAAAAAATTATAAGTTGTTAAATACACAAAAGAAAATTAAGTTTTTTTTTTTCGTTATTTTGTTTCTATCAAAAAGTACAAAATGTGTTACACTTAATCGCTTGTAAGAAAAACGAAAAAAAAAAAAACAAAAAAAAATTATTTCAATCTTAATAATAATAATTCGACCATATAATCTCACAATTTTACAGATATTTCAATGCATATACACGTATATTATATATTCCACAATTCATTTTCATACATTTATGCTACATTAAAATTCTTATTTTATGAATAAATTTTTTTGGTATATATACTCTCTCCGTACTACAATAATAATATATATATATACCAAAAACTTGAGTATCTCAAAGAAAACACATTTTATTTATACTACAATATATAATATAACAAAAATACTTAAGTATTACAATAACATCATATAGCAAATGGAGACTAATTTGAATTTTTTCTATATATACGCCCCGCAAATAAATAATATATTTCAAGCTCTTAAAATTTGTCTACGCTTTTGTATTTTAATCTTGGCAAATATTGTTTTTCTTTTTTCCTCATTTTGAAAATGTATTTATTATTATTATTATTATTATTATTATTGTATTTGTGATTTTCTTTAAAATAAAATAAATTTCCATATACTCGTTTAATATATATAAAAACAATTAAATAATATATTGTATGTATTCGTATACCAAAAATCGTATGACATAAATAAAATAATAATAATAATAATAATAATAATGATAAAAGTTATACAGGACAAAAAAGAAAAACACTTGTATTTTTATTGAATCTGAATGTCTTCCAAAATTAAATGTCGATCTTGTTTACACAATAATGTATATATAATTTATGTTATATTCGAGTACATATAAATTAAGGTATTATTTGCGTTTATTTTTTCGTGTCCTTGTTCCTTTCTCTCATAAAGAATATAAAAAAATAGGAAAAAAAAAAAATAGTAATAATAAAATAAAAGAAAACGCGAATGATGTGATATTGAATTTGAATTTGAGCAAAATATAAAATACATTGAGAATAAATAATCAAATTAACCTTTTTTTTTTTTTATTTTACTTTTGTTCTTCCCTTTTTTTGTGTTTTTTTTTTATTCATTTTTGAGTGTTTCAATCTCAATGTGAATAGAAAATAAATAATATGTATATGAGAAAAACACTTTATTTATATTATGAAAGTACACACACAACGCCAAATACATATATACACAATATATATAGACAAAGATTCAATTTACATAATATATCAAAAGCTTCATCAAATCCTTTTATATAATATATATATATTCTCACTTGTACATAATAATATACATAAAGTTATTTAACAGAAACATAATCAGCCACGAAACGTCATAAATAGACAAAAAAAAGTAGACAGTATCAACGCAAGTGTGTGTGTGTGAAAAGGTAATCAATAATTATATATTCACTAAAAAAATATCATTAATTTAAATTAAATTATATCAAGTACAATTGACCAATTGAAATTTAAAATGAAAATTCATAAAATATTTATTTCTTTTAGCAGATAATTTTAATATACAAGAAAATTATCTATATTAAATTTTTATCTATATTATTAAAAACAGTTAAATTTGTTTTCATATTTTCTTTTCGTATAGGCAAAGTGTATTGTGGAAGGTAGGAAATGAATCATTACATAAAATTGCTTATTAAAGTGAATATATTTTAGATATAGTAAAATAAAAAGAAAGGATTTCCTATATGGAATTAAATATATCCTAAGCCAATTTTAAATAATTTAAATATAATATTAAATAGTTATTAAAAATTATCCAGTCAAACAAATCGGGTACGCGCTTCGTTACTGTGCGGGACATAATATAATATAAAATTATATATAGGTGGTACCTTTATATACAATACAAATGAATAATAAAATAAATAAAAATTAGAAGGGACATCTTTCACAACGGGCATACATACACAGGAATTACTTTCAATTTCTATTTTTCAAATTTACATTTATATTAATGATTAATTTTGGATTTAAATTTTTATTGTTATAGTGTAAATATTATAAGGAGCTTTATCGTGACGGTTTTGTTAATGGCTGGCTATACACAAACGCACACATAGTGGCATTTCAATTAGTAATTATTTTATAATAAAAATGTCATTTTAGGTTTAGATGATAAATTGCATTTAAATGTTATGGTATATATAATATTAATAAAAAATATAATGAATTGAAAATATAGCAGGTAAATTATAAATGAAAACCAAATTATATATACATTTGCATTTGAATATAAATATTAAAATGTGGTGTGACCGCCGCATTCCATACGATGACGTCAATTAAAATGATTTTTTTTATATAAATAAATTTATACAACGATTGTTAAATTGATTTTTAAATTTGTATAATGATCAAAGTATTTAAGTATTTTTTTAATTATTGATTTTCCATAAATTGTTTAAGTTCAATTTTGTGGTATAAAGATTTTCAAATTATGTATATAGTTAATGATTAAAAAATAATAAAAATTGATCATCAATAATGGTTAGAGATTGGAAGCAGTACACCAAACAACCACGTTTAGCTCACCCATCTATCTTCTTCGTTATACCATAATCACAACATCCACTTTAACTTCAAGTAGAACCTACTATTCTAACTCATATATACACTAAAAGGAAAGGATTGCATAACACATTACGTGAAATTTCTTTTAAAATACCAACGACGCCACACAAATTTGGCACGATTATTTTGAAAATTAGCCACAAAGATTCTATCTATATTCTAATTATTAAAATATAGTGCACATTGAGTAAACATTACATTTTGTTTCATAAGTGTTTAAAAAAAAAAAATGATTCTAATTAAAGTGTGTCATTATTTAAGTGAATGTTTTAACATGCAGTATATATAAAGTATAATAAACAATATATAATAAAAATGAATTAATTATAATCAATTAAATGTGTAGAGAAAAAAAATAATGTATTTACCATTTTGCATAGCCACACTTTTATCCTCTACACGGCTAACGTAACAACACAATTCATCTTGTCGATCAGCATTTTCAATTAATTCAGCTTCAACCGAAAATCCCCACATTTGATCCAACGACGAACGTTGTAATTCAACTTGATATAAAATTTTTGCACATACTTCAACAATTTCATGTGTATGAAGCTGAAAACATAACATAAAAAAAAAGACAAAATTAATTTAACAAAATAATCAATAAAATTATATTATTTTAATTTAACATTAATAAAATATAGAATTTTAAATTTTACTATTATATTGGAAATTTTGTGTTCTGTTACAATATACGTAAAATTCAATAAAAACCTATATCCACAAATACCTCTTTAAAAATAATATCAAAATAAATATATACTGCAGATAGATATATAAATATTTGAAAATAAATATAAATATTATGGTATTTTAAATTTTAGTAAGTTTGGAGAGGAGAGAAAAGAAGAGGTCAGGTCAAGATCTAATCGTATAAATATAAAAAGGAATTCCATTTAAACATATATTATTTATTAATATATATATATATGGGAGAATAAGACATACACGTCCTTTTCTGTCACATATTTCATCACTACAACTATATGTAACGTATACCCAAATTCCTCTTCCATTTTATATAAATGTACCTATATCTACTAAAAACGCAGATGAATATTGAATATACAAAATAAAATAAAAAAAAAAAAAACATTTATAAGAATTTTTAACCCCATTAAAAGATATTCATTCAAATTTGTAGATATTTCTTAAAAAGTTAAAAGAGTTAAAAGAACGATTTTACCTTATATATATTATATTTTGAAGATTTAACCCTTTTTTTCCCATATATTGGGACAATCCTTAAATTCTGTTTTTTTTCTTTTCTTACGTTATACAAAATCAAGATATATTTTCAATTGGCTTTTATTTGATTTTATATAAATATGTAACAAATTTTATTTAATAAATGTATATAGGCTAAATTTATATAGGTAAATATATACCAGATACCGATATATATATATACTCGATACATTATTGGATACATATATAATATGAATATAATAAAAAACTGGACCGGAATCATCATTATTTGAATATATAAGAATCTATATATATATATAGAACTTTTTATATACTGTTGAACACACAGTAACAATAGAATTAAATAGATATATATATTTATATATAGGTCACCAACATACAAGCCAAATGACGTTAACTACATTATATAGGTGTTATGTAAATTGTGAGAAAACATTATTTATATGTGACAATATTTGATTTAGTGATTAGTTAATGAATTACCGAAATATGAGATTTTCAGTGGTAAACCACAAAATGTTTTGTTGTTTTGCTAATTCCGTCTTTCTACCAGTACACATAAGAAAGCAAGTAAAACCGATTGCTATCATACTGGATATACCATAATTTCTAAATGTATTGTACAAAATAATGGCAACTATATTATGTATAACCGATTAGTCACCAATCACTAATAAATTCTTTTAATATCTGCAGAGGAAATCATTAATGCCGCTTTCGACTTATTTAAAGAAAAAATATAATGTCTTCTATTTGTGAAAATCCGAAATTATTTTCTAGACTACCCCATAATAAGTTTTCACAATAATATATTTTTCGTAATTGTACATAGAGACCCATACTAAAAAAAAATGATACTTTATAAAATGAATACTATTTATATTTTCTCTAATTTATTGTATTTTGTAATAAATTTAAATTTATGGTAAATCCAACAAAAAAAAAATTCATGTAATATAATTTATATATTTATTCAAAGTGATAGAAATAAAATTTTATTATTTATCGTTAATAAATAATCCCTCATTTTGCTATAACTTTTTGTATTAGTAAGTTTTTATCAATTTTTCGAATATATGCACATAATAATATGAAATAATATAGGTCTATATATTCAGAATAATGTATTGATTTAAATTAAGTACATATTATTATTATGATAATAATATACAAAAACTTTTTCACAACCAAATACTTAGAACTTTCTAAATATTATTTTAATATTGACACATAAACATTATATGTATTATATAGAAGATGATTGATGTGATTATGTTAATTACACTTAATTGTGTGTATAGTAAAAGTAATTGTTGTGTGTTGTTAGACACACATTAGTGTAATTATATAAATATATATAGAGAGCCTCTGTCGAGAAAAATAACCAAAAGGGATTAAGAAAATGGTAAAATAATTTATTTATACAATATTTACAAGAATACTATTATTACAACTCAAATATATCGGGTTTGAGAACGTGTTCAACAACTGTACCAAAAATCTTTTCACAGTTAAAATTTAATGTATTGTTGCTTTAAAGTATACCAAGTTCCGTTTCCATGAATCTGCACTGCAGATTTCGTGGTAACTTTTACGCAATCACGCTATTTACTGATATTTTATTTGTTAATCATTATCCATTCACACCATCTCTGTCGTCTTTGATTCGCTATTTATTTCATTTATGGTTATTTTTCGGACACAGCGTGTACATACTCGTACTCGTACATAATTTACAATTAATAATAATCAATTATATAACATTTTAACTTGATTACATTTTATTCGAATTAAATTTTTGTAATATAGTAAATGTAAACAATATATCGGAAATTTAATAACCAAAATTAAATAACAGGGGTTTATTAAAATTTTGATTAATTATTGTCAAAACAATTATTGGTATATAATAGTAATTATTGATTTTATACTAAAATAATAATAGGAAATAACTTTTTTTGGAATTTTTATTCAACTACAAAGAGCGGCGACGGGAATTGGTGAGTACTGTGGGTTAGCTATATAGTTTTAATCAATTCAAAAATATTATTACATAATCAAAATGTATCGAAATATGAATTTCGAAAAACAAACAGTTGTTCACAATATTTTGAATTTATATTCTTAATGGCAGCAAAGTGTGATCGTTGAACATAATACCATCTACCATCTATTTTCAGTCAAACTCTTCATTTCGATACCTATAATTTATTCTTATACAGTAGTACTGCACAGCATATGCCATGGTCCAACAATTTATTCATATATAACCGTAAATGTATATATGGTAGACAAAACTGGTATAAGTAATCATCAATATTCAGTATATACCATTTCAATATATGCCCGTACTTTATTTATACTAATGGGTTAATAAATCTTTATCACCTGCGCGTATATTCATCGGATAGATAATGAATGAATTAATAAAAATGTAAATGACTATACATGAATATATTTTACATTTGTACACAATATATATAATCCGAAAAATATTCTATACACACAAAAATTTAATCGATATAATATAGTCCATTGGTAAAACGTAAATATATATAAATTATACCCATATTTATTTAAATATTCATATATGAAATTCATTTTCTAAATATGATATGAATACAATTTTCAGAATAAGGACTGGTCTGTAAAGGTAACACGTTCGCAATAATCCACAATGAAATACGATTATATTTAGTGAATGCAAAAGTTTAAATATATTACATTTTATGAATTTATATATTGAATATATAAAATGGTTCCTTTTATCAATGTTCATCAAATAAGATTTTTGATTTCAACTACTTTTAATATTCTTTATTCTACAATTTTACCATTTCATCCATATCATTTGACACAGCATTTACGTGTTTTTACTTATGATTTTGTTCAATTCAATTTGTGGTAATTTTGGCATAATGCGCAGTGTGGTGTGGTTTTGTTGAACTTGCGTGACCGCAGTCTGTTCATATATGCATAGACTATATTAAATTATATAGTTAATAAAGTTAATGATAATTTTATAATAATTACATATAATTATTTACGTTTTGTGTAAATATTTAAAATATGTGAAATATACAATAGATTCAAATTTAAAAAAATAAAATATACATTAAGTATAATTAAAAAAAAGAAATTAAACAATAATATTCCATACACACGCTATTCCAGAATTATTCATAGTAGAATATATATATACATTAATGAATTGCAAAATTCATCCATACGTAAAATTTACATATATGAACAATTTACTTACATTATAATATACATATAAATTGTTTATATAGTGCATACTCTGCCGTATATTATAATGATATATGATGAAAATTGTTTTTCCATGTTCATTTCGTAGTTGTGTGTAATAAACAAATTTTATATAATTTATATTTTATTTACATTATCGTATTTTTTCTATTTTTTTTATACATACAATAAAATCAACCTGAATTGTATAAGAGTACATTACAATTACATATAGAATACAATATACACAATATCCATTCATTCAGTGCACTATATAACATATATTTATATGTATTTTACTTTAAACATACATAAAGTACATGTATCTTGCATATTTGTATACATGGTGGGCCATGATTTTTGACCAAAGGAATATGGCAATTATTCAGAATTATTATTCGACTCCCAAATTCATATTGTATTCTTATTGTAAATTATTTGTTGAAATACCCTTGACCCTTAAAATTTTAAGTTCCTTACAATTTCTTGTTTATTTCTTTTGTATATATATGTTGCATGCACCTGCTAAAGACAATAAACATCCTTGTATAAAAAGTCTTAGAACTGTAGAACATAACATTAATTTTAAAATAGTTTTTTAACAAATATCCATTCTACTTAATTCCGTGTTTAATTAGCTTTCATATGAGATGTAGGCATGACTAATTTGAAATTTCCTTAATCCTTGAAACACCAATTCTATACTCGAATACTTAATATTTGAATTAAAATTAAATCACTAAATTTGTGTAAAAATGCGATGTCACTATTTTTTATAAAATTGATGATTAATTTAATTTCCATCATTTTATGTATTCAGCTTGGATGGATGCTTGAGTGGATAAATGGATAATTGTATTGTAGATCTTATATGTAATCGTATAGAGCGTAGAATTCTTTACATATGTTCATTTTATCGAAATTCATATGCGGAACACTGTATGTGTAATAAACTGGTGTACATACATTTAATGGAGCAAAGCAAAGTAAGCACTTTTCAAATTTCATTTATATAAACAAACATTCATTCGTACACATATTTATAAGAGTATGTATTATATTATATAGTGCAATATATATTTTCTGAATATTCAAATACAAAATATATATATAGAAAATGATAGAAATCACAAAAGTTCCATATAGTTGTTATAATATATAGATATGTCAGAAATATTAAGGTATTTATTATTGAATAGGCAAATGTACAATCTCTGTAAACATATCGAAAAAAAACATATAAATTTATACCTATACTCGTATGTTGCATATACCATACGTACCCAACCCGCTTACACATTTTATGCATTTAATGACATTTAATATACATTCATAATGTAAACAATCGATTTAAATTTTTATGTTTACTCGTGCATATATATACTAGAAACTACTAAATATATAATATATATATTAATGTTTGTCAATCATGTCATATATTTATATTTATATAAAATATAGATATTGAAAGATTATTGAAATTAAATATTATATTATACATTTAATATTTATTTAGGTTATTATCATAAATTCATAATAAATAATATGAATTATATATAATAGTAAAATATTAATAGTAATATTGATATTGTACAATATTTATTTAAATATATATTATATTTTAATAAATATAAAATATTGATAATATTATATTTGTATTTGTGTATTGAAAAAAAAAAACAAAATAATCTACTTACATAAGTTTCAATTAAATCATTTCGATGAGGTACAAAATAATTATGATCTTCCATATCACGTCGTTTTTTCACACGTACAAAATGTTCCATTGGATTAAGATTTTTTCTAGCACAAGCATTTGCTAAAAATTCTTCAACCGACATTGTATCACGTAGATAAACAGTTGCATGATTGTTATCGGGTAAACTAACTTTATATGTTTTTTCGGATTCATCACGTGAGTTCATCTAAATAAACGAAATATATATATATATTATTGTATATTACAAACATAAATATATAATACAATATATATAAAAAAAAAATATATTAAAAGATATTTGTGACATTTGAGATAGGACAGAAAAAAAAAGGTAAATAGAAAAATGGGAAATTTAATTAATTTTTTATTTCTTATTTTAATTTGAAACCCCACACACAATTTATATTAATATAATATTAATTTAAGAATAATTAGGAAAATACACATTAATTATATTTCGATTTTATACGAAAGCTATGAGTCGAGCTAATATACCTATTTGAAATAATTAAATAATATTATTATTATTATAATAATTTATTTATTAAATTTTCGATCGATGTGATGTAACGCATTTGAAAAGAGTCTAATGAAAGAAATGTGAAAATCATTACCACATAACAATATCGGTTTACTTATGAGATAAGAAAATTCTAATGATCAAATGTTTTCAAATATAATACAAAAAAATTTTAGTTTTTATGACTTACCTGCATCGATCGTCTACTTGAACCGCTATTTGAACGTGATAGCAAGGGTGGCCGTCGTTTTGTAGCACCACGACCGGCTAATAAATTATTTAATAGTGATGGTGATCGAGCACAAATAAAAGCATGAAATGATGAAACAGTAAACACACCAAGTTTATTAAGTGTATTTTTTGTTGGTCGTGAAACATGCGTTAGTAGAGACTGAAAAATAAACGAAAAATTAATTGTATATTTTTAAATCTATTTTCCTACATAGTTAATAATTAAATTTCTATATGGGTGATAGCAAAATTTTAAATTTTTACAATATTTTTAGTAGATCCAATAAAATTTATAGTAAACGCGACAGCTTAAAGAATGGCTATAAAAATGAAAAATGATTAATGTCATAAGTTAGTATATTTGTTGTTATACCATAAATCTTTTCTTCCTTAATTTCATATACCAATAAACGTCTGCATTAATTAATATTATATTATTGTCTTTATAGCGTTGTAGCGTTGTGCTAAAATTAAAATGTGTCCAAATTAGCTTTCAATGTTATTATAGCGATTCTCTTAATAACATATATCCTTTTTTATTATTAATATCATTCTTGTTTAAAACATCTATACGTTGTACAATACATTTATTTACGTGATTATAACTTAACATTAACTTCTAAATTATATATAAAATATAGCACACTAATTATGAAAATAAAGTCTATTAAAATATGCGATTTATATTTGATTTTATTGACACAACAACATTAAAAAATATATATACTATATTGATTGTTATATATATATAGATGTGTAATTACTAGATTTACCAACAATCAGTTTAAAGACGAAACCCTAACCACAAAAACAAAATTTAACTTCAATTAATATACCATAATTATTGTTGTCATTATCACACGCAGTAACCTCTTTTCTTTTTTTTTTAACTGTACGCCAGAAAATACACGTATACATTATATGCTAAATTATGTATTGCGCATATAATATGTATAAACATAATTCAACATTAAAATACAAAATAATGCATAGCCAATCATCATTAACGTAAAACGTAAAAGTAAAAAAAAAAAAATGTGAAACGGTAGGCATACGGCACACCCAATAAATTATGATTACAACATTTTATTATTTCCATTATCATTTATTTTTATTAGGTATCATTCTTATATATATATTTATGTATTTATTTATAGATTATTAGTAATATAGAGATGATGATATACATAGCATTTTTTCCGATATACAAATATACAATATAGATTAAATATACTATATATATATACCCATTATCTTTATAAATACAATACATCGTCGATTCGGAAAAAAACCGGGACTAGATTAAGATAAAAAGTATTTTGGTAGATGGATTTTATATTTTTCCTCATCATCGATGCCGCACGCAAAGACTTGTGCTTTTTCTTGAATATATACATTTATCGAATGTCATGAAACTTTGAGACACAGTTTGCTAACATTGGTTCAAATTACATAATTTAATCGCTAAACCAATAGATGACGGTATTACCATATCTATATCTATATATATTAGAAAGTCATTGCGATTATGTTTCGGACAGCCGGTATAAATATATACTAATCTTACAATATATATGTATTGGTTTGGTATAAGTTAATTATATTGATATCACAAAATATAAGTAAAATAATATAAACAACTTCTTATTCTTCTCTTGTTCTATATAATTTTTATTATATTTTATTTATTTTATTTTATTTTTATTTTTTTTTTGCTGCTTCATTCAATTGAAATCAAAAACAAATATCTCATTTTTAGTGAAACAATATGGGATACGGTGATGCTGATACGGTGTTTTTGTGCGTGTGTGTTTGTTTGTGTAGATTATCGATTAGAAATTAACAGAAGGAGGGCAAAATGATTGAGTAGGAAAATATGGTGTATTATATTGTTCCGCATAAATGAATTATATATACAATACATAACATATAACATATAAATATTAAACATATATATACCATATAACAAGGTAAGGTAAAACTAACGATATATATATATAATATATGTACTCGTATTATTTATATGTTAATGGTGGCGAGATGTGATGATAGGCGCTGTGGTGGTGCGGTTATATACACAATTATTATATATATATATGTATACATGTGAAAATGGTGATGATGATGGAAAAATAATAGGATAACATCGGATATGATTTATCTAAAGTGAAAAGGTACTTATTTATTTATTTGTATATAATATATCTATATATATATATATACTCTTATATTAAACATATGCGTGTGTTATATATACTTTGTAATATATTATATGTTGGTGAAATGATGATATGTATATATTTACCTATATATAATTTATATAGTCTTAAATATAGTCAGTCTATCGATATGATTTATATGTGTCTATATATGAATATGTAAATGTTATTTTATAGTAAGATAATTAATGATTTATCTCTATATATATATATATATGGTATATTAATTGGTATAGGAAATTACCTATACATATATTGTATTATATATAATATTTGTCTTTCTTATATTATTTAGGAAATTGTAGATTATATGCAATGTAATTTTGTTGATACAAATATATATACATATATTACAATAGATTAAATAATGCGTTAATATTTTAACCGATTTGAATCTTACGAAAATTATGTCACTCTATTACACAATTTTTATGTGAATCATAATTTCCATCGATTTCTATCCGATAATATATAGGACGAAGTTTTTGAATTATTATCTATACCATTAATTCGTTTTTAATTATTATATATGCGAAAACTATATAAAAAAATAATAAATATATACAAAAGAAATCATATAGTTCAAGTTCACAGGCATCATTAATCTTTATAGAAGATCGAACTTTAGATTTGTATTAATATAGGTGTTTATGCATATAAATATATATGAAATATCGATTTTTTCACATGAAAAAGGATTTATATATTATTTGAATATAACAAAAATTAATGAATTTAATAATAAATTCATAGCTCATTGATACCACCAAATAACAAAGCAAAGCCGTGTGGCTTATTTATTAGTTTTGTTTTAGGGCCATATGTGATATATTGCGAGAAGCGATTCTATTATTGCGGGACAACCGGATTGATTGAATTCCTTTAAAATAAAATAGTAATCGGTAAATCTATGGTAATTTAAATTCATTAAATAAAAAAAAAAGTGCATCTGATTCGTGGTTACTTTAAAATTACTAATAATTGATGCTATCTATACAATACGTGATCACGTACCTATTTTTCTATATACATGCATCAATTTATTGACATCGAATTTAATATAATAAAATTTGAAACTAAATTAATAGCTAATAAAGTATTTTTATTTTATCAGAAACTTTTTCTGAACATAAATTTTCTATTACCGGTCAATAAATGATAAATATTAGATTAATTTATCCAATTATATACCATATATGAAATGATGAGTTGATATATGAAGTATAAAGTGATATATAAATATATCAAATTATATAATTAATATATCAAAGAGAAAATATGTTTGTACCTTCCACACATATATTGATTTTAATTTTAAATATATAATTTATTGTTAATTGGTTATGTATGAAATTATATTGTATTATGTGTAGGAATATACAAATTAATTCAACCTATATTTGATTACAAGTTATTAAAATATAATCAGTTTTATAACATAAAAAAAATATGTAACTATTTTCTATTTTCGGTTTGATATTTGAAAGTTCAAATTTTGTTGAACAGTTTCTTCTTGTAATATGCTGAAATATGTGGGTATGGTTAAAATTTGGTAAATTCATTAAAAATTGAACCGAATTACTTTGTACACTGAAACGTATTACTATATTAAAATAGTATATATAGTTCAACCTTTTCTAATATATATATACATGAAATATTATATATTACATAAAATTACAATTTAACTAATAGGTGAGACTTTATAGTTACACAATTTATGCAAATAACCATAAACATATATAAAATACATATATAAAAATAATAAAGGAAAAACATAAAAATAAAGGGTTCTATATATATTATTATTAAATATTTAAATTGGTTATAAATGGTTGTTAACACGCTTTTTGTAAAATATATATTACATACGAATGAGTATAATACATTATTTCTATAATATATGTACGTATAGGTATTAAATTACCTGTAAGAATTAATATTTACTAATTATATAATCTATGGTAAAATAAATAATTTTTACAGGGACGTTTCGTGAAAGAACAAAAAAAACAAACATACTATTCGTACAACAATATCCCTCTTTATATGGAAGCTTGGCAGTAGACTATATAAGCGAAAAAAATAATATGAAAACTGAGCTTTTATGGAATTATGAGCCATACCTTAATGTACCTATGTTATAATGTTAAAACCTATTAGACCTATATTCCTTTTCATACGACGACTACTTATAATATATAGCGATTGTTTTATTTACATAATTAATGTGAATAAAAAACCTTATATCATATGGAAAAATAAAACGAATTCCAGATGACAATATTATAGCATGTTTCTTATAGGCTTGTTAAATCATTTGATAAATATTTAAAATTAACATACCTTTGGATTCGGTAATTCACCGCTTTGTAATGATGCCATATAACACCTTAAACGAAATTGTTCACAATGTAATCGTTCTAAATTCTCTTCCCATTGAAGAATTTGTGTTTGAATTTGATGTCGTGTATCTTGATCGGTTACCACACTCTGTTGAAGTTCAGCCATATGTTTTAGCTTATGATCCTGAAATAAAATATAAGAATATTTATTATCCAATCAATATATATAAAAATTTTATTAAATTATACATAAGTAAATAAATGTGTAAAAGCTAAATGTTCCTAAATTTAATTTTTAATTAGTCGCTTTTCATTCGTTTAATTTACAATAATATAGTATTTAAAGAAATAAAATATTTATACATATTTCAAATATGAAATTAAAGATGAAAAAATGTTATTGTTATAGTTATGATAAAACCAAAGTCACTGAACGGGCGCTGAAGGTAATTGCGTGTATTAAAAAAAAAAATCTTTTAACAAATTAAGATAAAAAGTTTTCACAAATGCTTTATATAAATAGGAAATACTTTGAAAGGGAAAAATATATTTAATTTATGAATAAATATTTTGTGTTTTATTTACTAAGTCTTCACTATACCAATAATAAATCTTACTAATATAATATAATACAAATATTTTAAATTTTTATATTTATATATAAATATAACAACACATAATTTCAATCCAAATGAAAAGTGTTGCATTTAAATATACTTAATTTTACCTCAATTTAAATTATATCTCACATAAATTGTATCTTCTAACTTCAATTATTTATAATGTTATATATTATATTATTATATACGCATGTAACTTTGTCTATACTGTACTGTTTGTAACAAGAAATTTAATAATAATTTACATATATTCAATTGAACAGAAATGTTTGTGCGATATGATAATGTTTTGTAGTACACAAAACACACGCAATAATAAAAGAATATAGGAAAAAAAAAATAAGGAAGAGAATAATATAAAATCCATTACATCCGAACAAAAATCTAAGAACTTTTAATCCATTTAAATGATAAGAAATGGATAAGAAATTTTATTATAATTTTTTTCCTCTATTTGAATAGCATAACAGCAGCAGTAGCAGCAGCAGCAGCAGCAACAGCAGCAGCACACACAATGGTTGTTATATTTTTATTTTTTTTCGTATTATTATTATTATTATTATTATTATGTAAGTCCTATTAGTGCGCGTTTTTGTATCATGCGTGCGTATTTATAAATGTAGAGCAACAAAGTAAGAAAAAAATAAAATAATACATAATAAATAAAATAAGGGAAGAAAAATGCTCAAAATATATAGGTATTATATCTATGCTACAATATAATATATATAGAGTATAAGTATAAGTATTGTATAACAAGAATTTTATCATATCATTTTGTTATACACAACAATATACAATAATATAATTTATATACTTTTTTCTTCCTGGAATAGGTGGTATATCTATATATATTGTATATTGTAGTTTAACGACAAAGTTATTTAGTTATATATATATATATATTGTATATAGAGTAGAGGTATATACTTATTCTTATATATAGGATAGGAATATATAGTATTAGTGATTGTTGATTACATTTTATATATTATATACAATACAATATAAATATATAGAAACTTTTCTAATTTTTATTAATCTACTTTATATACATATGATCAATTCCATATATATTATATGGATTCGATATGCACAACTTTAACTCTCTATAGAGACGTAGACCCGCGTGTACTTGGCCACTCTGTGTCCTTTATGTTTTTCATATTAATTGTACACTCGGTGTGTGCTATTAATTGTTTTTAACTTTTTAGCAAATTATATATAGAACAATAAATAAATGATAAAGTATGTTTTGAAATTTATTTTGGGCACTGAGTGAACAGTACACGACTGTAGGGTTAAATATAACATCATACACCTACTATACATTGTATTAATGTATTCACTTCAGTAGCAGAGTTTCAATGGTAGTTTATCACTTTACAATATATATATATGGTTTTTATTCTTTTATTAAATTTTAACATATGTATTATAATTATGTAATTATGTAATTTATATGTACAAAGATGTCTTATTTAATATTATAGTTATTGGAATCACTTTTTGCATAATTTGCAATTGATATTTCATATAATAAATGTATGGCACCCAATATCTATAATATATCAAGTTGTGAATTTTTAAAATTCTCTCAAACATATTTGAATGTATGTAAATAAATATAATATTAATATAAAATTTGATATAAGAAATTGTATAAAGAAAAATGTGTCGGTCCGCATCAATTTTAAAAAATTTCATATAATAATTTTATATATTTTCTTAACTGCAAGATAGACAGAATAATATTTGATTAAAATTGTATGAGAAAAGTTACCAAATTGCTAGTCTCTATATATATATGGTTATGAAAAATGATACAAACGTAGGTAGGTGCGTATAATAATAAAAAATTCATCAAAATGGCTTAGGTATAAACAAACACGAAATTGAATAAAAAAAAAAAGAAGATTAACAAGAAAGTTTGAAGTTGAAATATAGATTGTCACCGTCAATAACCTATACCTATGTAAGTCATGACATTTTTTTGTAATCCAGTATTGGATGTACACGTGTGACAATTGAGTAAAACTAATGTTTCAAGGAGAACTAAAGATAATTTTTAAAATTTACTGTGTTACACCACACATAAAAGAAAAGTAAAAATTATATTTAGCTGCACTGTAATTACAAGGATCAAGGACATTTAGTACTGTTGCAGCACATATAAGAAGAAGTATGGTGGCAATTGAGTTGCTCTACTATATATTAATGATTTGATTGGTATTATATAGTTTACAATGCTATACACAAAATATAAATATATAGTGAAGCTCAACAACACCCTCTGTATAATTATCTTTCGCAAATGAGGTACAGTGCAACAAAATGTAAAAATTATTCTTATATAAAATACTTGAAATGTGTTTGATCCTTGAATCGTATTCTAGTGTCGCTTAAAAATTTTTTTACATGTTGGCTATATAGAAGATTAATCATATAGCTATGAAATCTGATTAACAGATTAGTTCATATAATATTTATATTAGTATCAATTATATTTTTATTAGTTTCATTTAAATTACGCGGTGGGAATATAAATTTTCAGAACTGTAATTTTTTTTTTAAAAAAGGAACCCAATGCGAGGACACCGTATGGACACGATTAAGGAAATACGTGCGGCGAAACGAAGTGCGATTTTAGGGTCAAGAAATTTTTCAAAATATTTACAATGTCACCTTATTTTTTTGGTGAATTGAACGTAGGTGTAAATTATACAACACCTTTTTGTTTTTGTATTAGTTATATATATTTTAGTAGATAATAAATTATATTATATATTATATGGCGCTGTGTTGTTGCTGACCAAATTGAATTTTTACAAATATATGGTGAATAAATGAATAACAAAATATATGTTGAGAAAATCCGTCAAAATAATGGCTTATTTATAGACAAATCTTTCTTTTTGTTTCTTTTTTTTTTCGTTTTATTTTAAATTAACATCAACAAGAAAAGCACCAGAATAACAATAAGTAAATGATTGATGAAAATAAAATCTTATATGTTTTTTTTTTTTTTGTATGTTTTATCTCAAAAAGATAACAACAATAAATAAAGAATGTTACTACAATATCTATAGATATTATTATTATTATATATATATTTTGTATTAATAGTTAAAGTTATACAAAATGAAACTCGCATATTTATAAGATTATTTATGAGATGAAAAATTTTTTAGCTTTTACATGCAATTTTTTATTTATAGTTTTTTTTTTTTTTTCCGTAGATAATATACGCGCCAAAAACACAAACAATTTTATAAAATAAAAACGAAAAAATATTAATCTATTTATGTTTTATATTTTTACGTGTGTGTGTGTAAAAGTTTTATAAAATATTTGATTAAAATTTAATATTAAAAAGCTTCGCAGAGTAATTATATAAGAAAAGAAAAATTATAATGAGATATTATCCATATAATATTTTTCTTATTTAAACTTTTATTTTGCAATTTTCCACAAGAAAAAAAAAACCATCTTAAAATATATATTACAATATTCGAAGAAAATATATTAATATATATAAAATAAAGTATAAATAATAATACATAATAATAATAATAATAATAATAATAATAATAAAAAAAGGAAGAATAAACAAATAAATAAATAAATAAATAAACAAATCGATATTTATATATACCGAATCTAACAATGTTCCTAATAAAATATGTTTATCTGTTTTTAAAGTAACTTCAATTTGATTTCCTTTGGGAAATATTTTAGCAAACCAACAGTGCTAAAGTTTGTCAATCTATTCTCCATCTATATTCTATTGTAAATATGTATATTGGATATATATATATAGATATATATTTATATAAGTTAAGGAATACATATATATGGATATAGTTATAAAATACACGTGTATTATACTATAGTCCTTGTTATTATTTACTATACAATATTATATATATTAATAGGAGTATATACAAACAACAGGCGAAACCGATTTGTGGCTTCTTATATTTTTATCTAACATACACTCGTGTATATAAACTTTATTTTTTTATTATATCAAACATTCTTAAATGAATACGCGTTTGTATATATATATATTACATATTGTTATAATAAACGAATGTAATATAATATTTTATAGTATGCTGGATTCCATATATAGATACTACTTTTTGCCATAATATGTATATATAACAAATAAATATGTATATAAAAACGCACAGTAAAAATATCTCAATTTTCAAAGAATTTGCTTTAATCTATATATAATAATAAGACAATATACGCACTATTACATTGATTTGAAAAATATTTATGTATTGATTATACTTTTGTTTTATGCTTTTTTGGTAGGATATCATTTTTTTCAGAGCCTATGATATTATAGAACTATAACTTTGTATATAGAACCGACTAGGTGCGAAAATTTACGCTTCCAAAATTGCTAAGTTTTATTTTTCTTAAAAATCATTTGTAAATAATTTATTAAAAGTAAATTTTAATTTAGTATAAAATTTTATTCTACCCAAATTCGTGTTTATAATTCTATTTCATATGAGGTTATCGCATGCACACAATTTCAAAAATATTCTTGTAAGACAAATTGAAACACAAATTCTAATCGAATCCTTGTTTAATTCTCATTCATATGACGACTGGCATGCGCACAATTTCAAAAAATCTATAAGGTCCTTGAAATGTCCTTAATCATTAAAACACACAATTTTATTCAAATCTATGTTTGAAATAAAATCACAATCTCAGTACATATATCAACATTTGATCCAAATTGATGTAAAAATGGAAATTCTGAATTTTTGATGCAAAAGCAAAGAAATTAGTTTAAACATCAGTATGGGTAACGCCAGGTGGCGAATCAACAACAAAACCAAAAATTCATCTTAGTAAAGTATAAACAAACATCTGTGTTCGTGGAATTGCTCGAACTATTGGACACTCCTTAAAAATATTCTAAAATTAAATAATACCTCTATATATTATATTTAACACCTCTATATCACAAAAATCAATCCCATTTTATAAACAACAGAAAAAATATAATACAATCATAATCACATTTTAGCAAATATTTTATAAATTTATATGTACGTATTTGTATATATACATATAAAACAATATCCTGCGTTAAATATATAATTTTCTTTTCTTATATATACTCATAACACCTATACATACATACAAACATACACATTTATTGTATATACATAAATAATATCCTTATTATATTTATAATATACAGTGATGGAAATGTTAATCAAATGAAAATAAAAAGAAATTTTATTTGTTGTACTGAAGACAAATGCGAGAATATAGTAGGTTTGTCGTGATGTAAACTCTAATATACGTCAGTAATGGGTTAGCAAAAAAGCAATTAATAATATATAAAACATTTTAGCACACAATACGAAAGGGGTTTCTTATATTATTGTTTTTATTAGTCCTTTCAACACTGTATTATTCCGAGTGTATTTATTAACACAGTAGTAATTTTACCATAATGTTTACCTATATATGTTTTTTACAATTATTGGGTGTGCTTTTTACATCTATAATTTTGTGTTATATATATACAATACAATACAATACAACCAACAATGACATTTTTAATACTTAATCTGTCAAAAAAATAACTTGGCATTTTTTTTTTTTGTATTTTCTGGATAAAATAGAAAATTATTTATAAAATCAATACCAAAAAAAAAATAAAAAAATAACTTGATTCATGTGGTTGGTGGTGGGTATGAGTTGTCGTTATATTTTATTTAAGAAAAATAAAAAGTTTTCAACTATATACCTCTGCGAGTAGATGTGTGCAATACATACACACGATGTGAAATCGCATTCTCAATTCTTTTATATAAATATTATATATTTATAATCGAATAGTTAGTTAGACCTACTAAATTATAAATAATAATATATATATATTTTATTAGATTGATTGATTCGATTCAATTATATATTATAATTTATATAAATTTAAATAATTTTCTTTCGCATTATGTATATAAATTTTAAAACACCGAGTGAAGCAAGTTTATATGTTTAATCAATGGTAAAATACTATGTTTAATTCGTCCAATTTACAATTTTTCGCTACTTATCTGAAATGATTTTAGATGGACACATCATATAAAAATAATGGAATTAAGGGAACATCTATTTCTTCTATTTATAATTGCAGACCAATTGGTGAATTGTTATAGGCAACATAATTTATTTACCAACTTGACTGTAATCTCATTATATATACAATATTTAATAATATATTCAATTATATGAATGGCTATTGATTGAAACTAAATTTAAGTATAAATGTATACGGTACGCACTCGCAACCTTTATAAATCATATTATAATGTAATCATAAAAGTTTATATTTTTTTATGTTATCGCCTTATCATCATATTTCATAATACAATAATATTATATTGTTTGTTATATAGTAACCTATTCTATTATTTATTTTATATTAATGAAAAACATAGAATAATTCTTTTCGCAATACATTGTAGTATAATAAAAGAAGAAAACAACAAAAATTAAACAAATGTAATATATAATTTCTAAACCAAATTTGATTGTCAAGCATGATTAAAAAAATACAATAAGGTTACACACTTATTACAGGTCAATTATACTATATACATGTAAAAAAGGACCTGTAAAATTTAGCAAGTTTTGGAAAGAAGAGAATGATGTGTGTTTGATGGGATCAGAAAAATATGGTATATTATGAACTATTAAAACCTAGCTATCTCTTTACCTTAATTGCTAACTAGAAACCAGCATTCATGTATGTAATTGATGTTACCCGCTATATATACGAATTATCTAAGTCTTAGTTCTGCACAACGTATAATTATGTATTTAACAAGGATTATATTTTAGTAATTTATTTAGTTTTAATCTTCGAATTTAATTAATTAATTAATTAAAAAAGATATAACAAAAAGAATTGAAAACTGTTTAAATAAATAAATATATTAATTGTGTTTTTCACTGCAGTAATTAAAATAATTAAAGAAATTTAGATATACGATGAATTTATTTAAATAAAGTTATGGATTTTAAAGTATTAAACAAATGTGTTTGGCTTTCCTTTTTTACCATTTATATTTAAACATAATATATACGATGACCCGTCTCCGTTTCTATTTCTTTAACTTTTCATATGCATATACAGAGTGTATCATAATTATATTTTATTTTCTGACATTGTTTATACCCAATTTAATCTTATGGTTGACCAAGCAAAATAGGCGGGTCTGCAATCGATTTATCCGGATCCGGCCGAGATTATTGTTAGGTAGTGTAACTCTAATATATATATTATTTCATTCTAAATATTCCTCGATAAACAATTAATTATGGACTTCTGTCAAGATATTATGGCAAAGTCTATATATATATAGATATTTATAGTTTTCAGAACAATTCTAATGTGGGTATTAATTTTTAACGAACTTGTCACGTTTACTAACAACTCTACTATTACAAATAAAGATAAAGATAATTAAAAGATTATTAATTATGAAATAATATAAAATGAAAAATTACTATATTAAATTGTAATATATTATTATTATCATCTTTTATCTAAATTGCGAAGAAAACGAAGGATATAATAATATGAAAATTGATGATTCGATAGCAAATTTGTTTTTAATAATAAATAAATCATCTGATGTTAAATCAGAGGTATCATATTATATATATATAGTATTATGATGCACACTGTATTTAAGTAAATAGTTAAAATAAGTCTTACAAATTGATAAACTTTATAATTTACAAAATAAATATAAAACATTTAGCTTAACATCTATAGTATAAATTGTATACTCTGACACTGGTACAGTGTACAGTATACAATTTACTCTACACATATAGTTTGGTAATATAAATAAATATAAATAAAATGAGTCAATTCATTTATAAGATTTAAGCAGTAGATGTCGGTCATCAATACAATCACACATATAAACAAGTGGACAAACAATTACTATGTAGATAATTATTTAAAAGTTTTATGTGTTTGATGGTCAAAATTTATTGCGTTTGTCCAGAATAAAAGGATGACAAAAGTTGGTGCAAAAACTAACGTCTGTGTATTTAATCATCCACCGTATTGGGCCGATATGTAGTTATGTAATGCAACTTCTAAATTCCCAAAACATAAAGTTAAAATTTAAAATAGCATTATTTTGATAATGTTTCGACCCTCTCTATATACACACAGCAAATTCCACTGTAAGAAACACACATATATTCGCATAACATTATATCTATAAATAATATTGAATTTCTATATTTAGAAGTTTCAATATTAATACATATTCACTTATTTATATATTATATATATAGACAAAATACAATATTTCAGAAAAAGGATATGGTGTTTATTTATTTAGTATATAAATATTCTTTATATACAATATTGTATATTATATACACACTTTATAAAACCTATATATATATCAATATATAAATATAAATAAACATTATAATCTTTGCATATGAATTTTGTAAAATTCTGAAACAAAACAGAAGAATCTCTGTTTTATATTATATACAATAAATTTTTAGATATATTTTTATAGTGATAATATTTGAAGGCTTTTTTTATGAAAAAAGTAAATAAATAAATATATGTATAGAGAAGTTATCATCACTGTGCCTGTGAGTGTGTGTGTGTACTCGAGGTCATATATTTTTATTTTTTCGTACCATTACTCATTAAACTATGTTTATATAATGGGATTACGTTTATGGTAAATAGAAGAAGCGTGTGTCCTTAATTCAATTAATGCGTATTTTAATCATTTATTAAATTGTTACACATAATATTTCTATATAAATTTGTATAAATTATACGAGCGATTTGATAAATTAAATCAAAAATACAAGCTATTATATAGTTAGCAATAATATTGATTTGATGAAAACTAAGCATACAAGCAATCCAAAAAAAATTCGTTTAATTTCATTGGTTATATTCATATTTTTTTATGGCGCACCATTGTCGCTGTGTCTATTAAACAGTTTTTTTTTATACTTTGAAGACTACTATATTAAATTCTAATCAATTGTAATCAATCTTAAATTATTTAATTACACATAGTTTATATTGTAAAATTTACTATTAGTTAAACTGCAAAGAAATTTAGTTGTAAATAAATGAAAATTTTTAATTTTATTTCACATTTCTTTTATGGAGAGAATCTTTTTGATTATTTTTTTTTATCTGCTAGCATGTGACTGTATACAAATACACATTTAGAGTAGTGTATCTGTAAATTTATATATTGTTCACATAATGTTATATTTGAATTTAACATTTTTTAACTTGTTCAAAGAAAATTGACCCAATAAAAAAAGTAAAATAAAGAGCAAAATAAAAATCAAATAGAACAATTCTTGTTCTGACGTCAAAAAATGCCACAAGCGAAATTCCATAAATCTTGAAATTTATTTAATGTCATTTTGCGTATAACATATATTGTATATACACAGAAAGAGACACACAGACACATTTATTTATTGTGTACTATACCCATTTTACAATATATAAATATATATATATATATGGAATAACTAAAGCACACAGGATATAGATATAAAGACATCCTGGATTGCCCTGTGCATTAGTTGAAAAGTGTTACAACATATATTTTCAAATATACAAAGGATAGACGTTCTCTATATATATATTTAGATTTACGTATATATAAATATATCTATAATATAATATATGAATACATGAAATTATGTGTACGTATGTGGATGTGGATACAAAATATAATTTATACTATAAAATATTTACACAATATTGATTTACGATATTTTTATACTTTATGTATAAATTTATATATAAATATATATATAATATAAGAAAAGAAGAGGTATTGCAATATGTACGTACGAAAATATATCATCATTTATTTTCTATATTCAATTGTTGTAATCTAATATATGTATTATAAAAAATATAATAATAATAATAATAATAATAATAATAATAATAATATATTATTATATAATATATATAAAAAACGATTCAATAAATTTTCATGAATTGAGAGAACGAATAAAAACTTACGAGTATAAGTTAGTTGCCAATAAATTATATTTCAAAAGAAAGAATATTTATATAGCTTTTTTTTTATGTATATACATAAATAAAGGCTGCTCCGATCCAATTGAAAAAAAAACATGGTATAATTGTACTAATTGAATTTAAAGTTTTGCCAAATACTTGTTATATAAAAAAATGTAGAAAAAAGTTTAAATGTCAGTAATATATTACAATATACTTCAATAAAATACTCGTATATCCAGAATCTCCTTTCATTATACGACTTATAACTATAATACAAATAATTCAATTTCAACTTAAGCTTTTACAAATAATTTTAAGTGGTTTTTTTTTCCGAAAATAATATGGGAAAAAAGCACACATGTGAATATAATAATTTTTATTTTGGTTATAATGTTTTTATTTGTATACACACACACACACACACTTAACTAAAATATATATATATATATATTTTGTAACATATATTTTATTATACTCGTTTTATCCATATATAATAAATAACAATTAATTAAATAAATATAAAAACCATTACTAAATGTTTATCTCAAATGTTACAAATATTGTATACATAAAAAATAATTTCCGATGATTTTGAAGTATGTTAACATCAATTATATAGTTGCAGCAGTGTGGTGATTACAGTAAATTTTATCTAACAAATTCTCTTCAATTTTTAGTTTTAATAATAGATTTTCTAAACTAAACTAATCAAACAACGCAGAATATGCCAATAGCACGATAAAACCATTGCGACCAAATATGTTGCAAGAACAAATTATACAAACGTTAAATAAAACCACTTGGTTTGAATCTCGGCACTAGCTGTATTCAGATGTTATACCTAATACGATTACCACTTGTAATTACACGTACATCTATATCGGGTTAGTTTTAATTGTTATTTGTCTAAAGTATTTGATGTCGGTTTTAGAACCTCTTTATAGTCAACTGTGAATGATGGAATGATATACAAAAATATATACACATTATATTAGAAATATAATTAATATAACCCGGGAATTTATACAAATTTTCAAACATTCTTAATATATTTAACGTTTTTTTTTAAATGAAAAATTTCTTTCACATATAATTGAATGCGGAAATGAATTCATCGCATATAAAATAATCTTTTGAGATTCGTATAGATAATTTTATTTATATATAATAAACAATGAAAATCTAATATTGTAAATTTCTAATTTAATATTAAATTGCGATTATAATAATTTAAAACAGATTAAAAATTATAATTACGTGTATTGTAAGTTACAATGTACTGGCAGTAGCAGTAGTAGTAGTAGTAGTAGGGTGTGGTATACAAATATATAATTTATTATAATTTCGATTTACAGTATATACAATTATAATATTACTATATATTATATACAAGTTATTATGTATTATAAAGATAAACAGAAACGCATATAAGAAAAATAAAAACTAATTAAATTGATCACGTAGTGCTATAAAACAATATAATTATCTGGAAAACAGATGTAATCTAATTTTTATTAAATTGATGAATACACACATATATCTAATATAAGTATACACATAATAAATATCTTGCGAAATAAAGTTTAAATATAATTTAACAAGTAATAAATTTATATTCGTTTCATTCACAATGTATTTTTTGGGGTAAATTATTATATTAGTTCCTTATAATAATATTATAATGACGTATATCGAAAATATATCTATATACAAGTGTCATGTATATATACGAGTATATATAACAATAATGACGGTACAATATATATGGTATGAATCGACGGTTTAACATCCAGAAATATTACACCGACTTTTGGGTTGTAGAATAATATACTGGTATATATATTGCAATATACGAATTATTATTATTAAAGATAAGATGTCATCTATATATTTTCTAAGAATATATACTATATACTTTGATTCTTATATATATATACAGTAAAATATTTTTAATTAGATATTCTATCATACACATACGTATAACAATATAGTTATATTTAGTACTATTATATATTAACAATAGTATTATTATATTACATATAATTTTGTAATAAAATCACATGCATATTAATTTCTTTGCATATATCATTATATCAATATACCTAACTTTTAATTTTTTGTTCGTACACTATTGAATATAATAAATGCTATATTAGCATTAAGAATTACTTATGTGTGTGATGTTGATAATGATGACAAATTCGTTAAAAAATATATTTACTGTATATAAATGTTGAAATAATTATATTTATTAGCATATAAAATATAAAATTAACTTAACGAAACATATTTCCAACAACTAATACAACATAAGCAGAAACGTAAATTTCAACTTAATTTAGTATACATACGAGATAATAAAAAGTACATATATATATATATAGATCACATCTAAATTTAGTTAAATAATATAGTAATATATTACATGCATTATAAATTGTAGTACATACAATACATACGTTTTAACATGTACGTTTTTATATGTAAATATAACATATAATTTAATATATATTATAAACCCATATATAAATATATATAATATACAAATTTCATAGATTGTATAATGAATAAATGTTATATAATATATTAAACATCAAATTCACGATGACTTTTTGTGGTAAAAACTTAACGAATAGAAATTTTATGGCTATAGCGTAAATTTGAAAATGGATATACAATATATATTGCATTTTGTTCATATAATACATAATAAACTGAAGTGGTAAAATTGTAAAATACCCTTTGTTGTCCTCCTATACTATTATTTTAAATATATACAATAATATAGGGCAACATACAATGTTTTTTTTTGGTATGACGCAATAATGGGAGCTGCTATCACCTCAAAGTATTAATTATTTAAAATTCACCAGAATATTAGAAAAACATCGAATGCATAAATAAAACGGTTAAAAATTAAATGAATCTAACAAAATTAAATCTAAATTATGCATCATAAAAAGATTTGATTTGATTACCGCATTTATTGGTATAGAATTTAAATAAACAAAATATTAAAGCTATCGATATTATATTATAGGCAATATTTAATTTTCGTCCCCCCTCCATCAGAGTTTTCACAACATTTTTCAGATAATAATTATTATCAAAAATATATCTTCCAGGATGATTTGTATGGTGATTCTTATTTGTATATAAAAATATTGCTATTTTTTTGACTGATACTATCCATTTATTATACGTATTTTCTGTAATATATATTTTTAAATGCATTTACTTTTTCATTTCTATAAATCAAAGTTGCGTGTGTATTCGTCTATGTTTATACACAATCCTTATTCCTTTGGAAACGATTTTTACAATATATCCTGTGCATATATTCTACAATGTATTGTACAAATCTTAAATCTGAAAGGGTTTACATAAATTTGTAATATTATTTTAACTGAAATATGTAATTATATTTTCAGATATTATATTACTATACTATACAGTATGAACCATATAAGATACCTGCCACTTTTCCTCTCACTACACCACCATATAAATATAATTACATTTTTATATTATAATTTCCCTTTATTTTATATATATATATATACGTTCCCATAAACAAAAAATTATATAATGTAATTTCGTCTTTATATTACGTATAAGTATACGTATAAGTATATATATATTAAATAAATTATAAACGTGTGAATTATTACAAGTAGCTACACTTCTATTTTTATTTCCAGACAATCCTTTTTATGTTTATTATTATTATTATTATTATTATTATTATTTTATGTATACACAAGAAGAGAAGATCTTTAAATAAACGCTATTTGTAATATGTATGTATAAAATGTAATTATATAAATATTTATATATCCGACGACGAGTATACGTATATGCGCTAAAGAATTTATTTTAAAATTATTAAAATATAGTAAATTTTTAATTAAATTTTATTTTTATATTAAATATTATATGTTTGTATGAAATTCATTCGTTCATTTAATTTTCTAAATTTTCAAAATATATTGTTGTTATATAATACTGCGTATTATTGTGCAGGTGTATTGTTCTATAATATAGTATTGGCATTAATAAAATGAAGAATTACTGCAAGTATACCATGTATTTTATATAGATTATATATATAAATTCGTTTAACCCTCAACATTTATTTATACATTATAAGCAAGGTTTATAGTCAACAATATAATAATAAATGTGTAATTAATAAGCTTCAATACTATGTTATAATATAATGTATATATAATGCAACTAACTACACTTCATATTGATATATGCATATATTAGAAGATAATTTTATATAATTTAATATTAGCATAATAAAGAAGTGAATTTTTGTGTACAATATTGGGGGTACGATCTTTTATCACTTAATATACTATACTAAAATATTAATAAAATAATATAATTTACTTTCCAGAAAATTATTGAATAAAAATTGTGTACAAGTTTAAAATAGTTGTATGGTTTTATTTTACAATCTCTTCTTAATTTATATTATGTAATTAGGAATTTGTATATAAAATATAATATGGAACCATGTGATGGAAATAATGCGGTCAGACAATATTTATTATATTTATTGTATAAATTTAATATATTAATTTGGTACGATAAATAGCAAACTATTGGGATTTTATCAAAATTCATATATGTATATTCAAAAAGAATAATCTATATACAATATATTTTAAATTTTCTTTCAAAAACCAATGGGTTGGATTACTTTAGAAGTTCAAAAACAAAAGGGTTTAGACTTTTAGAGTAGGTATACAGCATAAATGTTAAATTTTCCAAATGACTGAAATATATTAAAATTCCTTGATTCATAAAACGATGATTTTCCGGAAAATTTATTACTATTAAACATATGCAGTTATGTAAAAGTTATGTAAAAAAAATTAAATAAAATGTAACAAATTTATGTTATTATATATATCGATAACGTAATAGAAACTATATTTATATAGCAACATCTTGATCACCGTTTTGAAAACTTATCAACGTTACAAAATTAAATTATTAATCGTCGTACCTCACACAATTTTCATACGATTATTCATAAAAGCTTTTTTATTCTAATATCTCGTATTTTCACTGTGACGTGCGCTGCTATAAGAGAATTTTCTATTTAACTCGATATTGTTATGGAATTTATAGAATTTATAGATTTAATTAATTACATAATAAAGTAAAAAAAAATATAACTTTATCGTTTTTGTGTCTTATATATATTGTAGATTAATAAAATAGGTCAAATTTTCTAAAGTAAATAATTTAAAGAAGTGAATAAACATATTTTCTGAAAAGAATTATTCGCATCAGTATATGAATAAGGAATTAGAGGAAATATATGTTTATTTAAAAAATTAATTTTTTTCGTTTTAATAATATTAACACTTTTTTTTTTTAATAGAAATGAAGATTTTATTTAAATAAGAACAGTGTTTTCAACGTTTTGTTAAATTAAAATTAAATTATATAAAATGTGAATATAATTTAGTCTATATATATATAATGGGTTATTTACATATAAACTGGCGGTATCCTTTCGTCGCCAAACGAAGGAGTTCCAATAATTCAATTTTGGTTCTTAATGCTTTATCCATTTTTTGACCGACATAAAAAAAATCATACTTAATGTGTTGTATTTTGCGTTACACAAAATGAAATGTGATGAAACTTTGACAGTTAAATCTATCAGTAGATGACTACCATATATATTAAAAAGTCATTCTGGTTGTTTTTCGGACAGAAATTTGTGTATCACACACATCACCATAATGGCATAGATAACAATATATATAATAAATTCTTATATATATCTGTATAAAGACAAAATGGAAGTAATGTTTGTTAAAAATGTGTCCCTAGTGAAACTCGATATGACAAAAGATATGACTGTATAATTTTAATTTGGAGACTAAATGCTCCACATAACAAGATTTTATATATATATAGTTATTATAGTACATAAACAATATTGATAAAATATGATAAAATACATTAAAATCTTTTAAAATCATTTTTAAAATAAATTTTAAATTATCCTTTTGTTTTATATTATATATATATATATACATGGAAAACGTTTCAAACATTGGATTATGTGGCTTTATATTATAAGTAAATATAATCATCATCACTCCTCACCCATCAGATCTGCAAATAAATACCTTTACATCTTTTTACAATTTCCGCACAATACAATGCATATATATTAAAGAGATTTTATCAGTAAAACATAGATTTATATATATTTTAATATACACATTGAAAAATAAAATAAATAAAATTGTGACTTTCAATCGGATATGAAAGAAAAAAAATATTCCTATATGCATATTGTTATAGTAGATATTCATTTTTTTTCTGTCCAATCAAATTTTATATGTAGATAAATAGAGTAAAAAAAAAAAAAAAAATAGGAAAACTTTAAAACGACAACGAAAAAAAGTAATATCGTATTTTGGTATATTATATAGAAAATATATATTTTCTTCATCCATTTTCATATATAACAATTTTCATAAAGCCACATGCACATACATATACATAAATGGGAGCACACAAAAATAATATATAACTATAAGGAAAAACTGTATAGAATATGATCAGTGTTACGTGAAAATCTATCGGTGTCAAGGGACATGTAACAACATTTTTATATTACATTATACGTATAACATATATATGCAATTTATATAATATTGTTAACATTGTTTAAATGTCTTTATTTTTGTATAGTATATAATAGTAGTTCTTCGCTATATATAATATTATATATATGCGGATTTTCCTTTGTTATATAATAAATAGTATATATATGTTTATTTATTTTCCTGAATAAATCAATGTAAGTGTATGTGTGTGTATAAATATTTTTCTGGCTATATATATTTTATATGATCTAAGTGTATAAGAGTAAAAGAAAAAAATTAAAAAAAATTATAGAAATAAAAATAAACTTACCGATTCAATTGATTTTTCTAAACGGAAAATTTCCTCTTGAAGTAAATGAAGTGTTCCGGTTTTACCTCTGTGACGTGCAAATGCAGCTGCACATGCACTATGAATACTATTTACCCAATTTTCTAATTCCACCTATTTTTATAGAAAAAAAAACAATATTCAATTTATTAATTCGTAATAGAAAAAAAAAAAAATAATCGATAATATAATTGTATATACTAATGACCTGACATGGTGCTTGAAATAAATATGCATCACCAAATGCTGTACTTAAACAAAATATATAATCACGTTTTGGATGTTCGGGTATCGGTTGCATAATTGCACCATCCACAATAATTAAATGTTTTGGTGCGGCTTCAACTGCACGTCCTTCACGCGAATCACATGGATAAAATAATAATGTTGTACCCTTTAAGCATACCCAATAACCTTTCCATCCACGTTTACGTGCCAATTCAATTTGATGTTTTTTACGTAACAACCATTTTTTGACCGATAAAAATCTATATATAAAAATAATAAAAATATAATTTTTAAAAATTTTTAGTTAATTATACTTCATCCGAATTATTGTTTTAATTTAAATTCTATACTAAATATTTATTATCTACAATATACCGACACACCATTTCTGCGCGCTCGAAAAATAACCGCAATTGATTAACGAAACGGCATTTGCTATATAAGGACGATTCACAATACATAAACCATATCAGATATAATATTTTTCTGTTGCAAAACGAATCAATATAGATGTGATTTTAATGTAAATGATTAACAGTGTGTTTTGAAAAATTAAAAGTAACAGAATTTGGAGCATTATTATATAAACTGCACAACACCTAAACAGATTCATTAAATTTAAGTGAACAAACTATTTCTATAATTTGGACAATATAGAAATCATATCACTAATTGTTCACATCGATATGGCACATGAACTCCCTTCACAATTATGAAGATTCTTGGATCGCATCAAAAGAGGAGGATTTTGTTTATGGTATTCATAAATTATCAAAACAATATTATTTACATGGAATATGTTATTTTTATCCTATTGATCAATCAAACAAAATTTTTACAGTATATATATAAGAAAAATCGATTAATTTTGAAGATTGATAAAATACACTCTGACTACCGACATTTTTTTTCATTTCCACATATAAATTTTAGGAAAAAATAAATAATAACTTACCCAGCTTTTCTTACAGCACCTGTACAATTAAAGGATGCAGCTGCAGTTCCTGTTGCCTTTGCCTTATATGGTGACGCCATGACACTTTCCCCATCTTCTTCATCAGAAACTGCAGTTGTTAAACTCATACGATCATCATCAGAGATCTATATAAATAAGAAATAAAAAAAATATATGATAATGTTTAAATTTTATACTCATTTTTTATATATTGTATATATTTTTGCACTTAATAATAATATCATATCAATTGTTTTCATTTAAAATCTTTTATATAAATATTTCAGTAACTCGCGCGCGCTATATACTTTTGACTAAAATAACTTTGTTATAAATATATAGACGCAATGTGTATTATTCACAGTACAATATAATTTTAACTTTTATTATTATTTAAATTTTCTATTTTTATATATGGGTGTGTGTGTGTGTGTGTACTTATGTGTATAACAAAAAAAAAATGTTTCAAGTGATAAATGTGAAGTGGTTGCGGAAGAGATGACACTTTTAACAACAATGTACTCCATTTCTATATATACTAAACTTATATATTGCAGAAATATATATATTATATATTCTATTTCTATATTATAATAATAATAATAATAATAAACATTCACACGTATATAAACAAAACAGGTATAATAACATATAGTTTTTATAACTTTTATAGGAGAAAAATACTTGACTCTGTTATCACTATTACCATTGTATATCCAAATGATATAAAAAAAAAAGAAAAAAGAGGATTGTCATCCATTTTATATTCAATTATATATACCTGTTCTATATATAGCCAACACAATAAGTATTTCTGTATAAAAATATATATATATATGGTATAAATTCAAAAAATGTATTGTTAAAAAAGAATTTACTATCAATGAAATGTACACTTTGCAGCATCCGGATTTACAACCATCAGTCGTGTGTTGATGGTCTCATTTCTTATTTGGAACATTTAGGCTTAGTCGCCTTCGTGCATGTGTTTTACCAAATGATATCATATGATAAAATCTGATTGGATAAAATTACCAAATCAATTTCTGCACATATGATTTTACAATGTGACAGCCATTTACCATTCAAATTTTATCAACCCATGACTTCATGTCTTAAAACAAATGCACGTAATTTAAATTTATTAGAAACATTAATTTTTTGTAATGCACGACTGCGGTGTACATTTATGCGGGCCTCAAACTATCGTATTATTTACTTTATACATATTTACAAATGTAAAAATTCTAAACAATGACGTAAAAAATTTAAAAAATTTCTTATTTCAAATATAAAGCAAATAATATAGACAATCTGACTGAAAAAAAATACACTTTTTTTTTTTTTTTATATTTAACATCACAAATATGCGATACATAACGCATAGATAAGAAAGACATAAGAAAACAGTAAACATATCCATAATATATAATGTATACTATACGTTATGTAATATGTACACCTATGGGTGTATACTATCTAAATACAATTTAACACACAATATCATGCCTGTCTGTATATGATGTATACGAAAAGCACGTTTGTCAAAGGGAAATTACTGTGCTTTATTTTATTTTATTTTTTTATGGGTGCGGTACAGCACGTTTTTATATATATATGGTATATTTCCCACTTTTTGAAATCACTTAAAAAGGTCAAAAAGGAATGATAATAATTTTAACCTATTTGAAATTTTGTGTGTGTGTGTGTGTGTGTTTGCTGAGCTGATGTGTACACATAAATAGATCATCACATGTACGGAATATAAAATATATATATAACAGATGTATATTTATACGCATATAAATAAATAAATAAATAAACAAATGTATCTTTATCTATATAAAATACAAGAATACAAATGTTATAATAACGTATATAGATATACTCAAAACCCAAAAGATTGTAGTAGGTAGATTATTAAAATAAAATAATAACATAAAATTCAATGATTATTATTTTGCCCCATTTTTTGTTTACAACTCCATATAATAATAAGCACTTAAAAAAACTTATTAAATTTAAAATATAATATTATTAGAAAGTATTTTTATTCCAGAAAAATTCTGCGAATTTAACACCCACATACACATTTATTTATATCCCATCCAACCAATATTCGGTTAGTATAAGCCTAATTTAAATATGTTCTATGTGTTATAAAGAAAGTCTCCCATTATAGACATTATAGGAATTATTTAATTATTTAATTAATTTAAGCTACGCATAATAATATGCGGAACATCTATATGGAAATGGTAATGTTGACGTTGTGAACCGTCGTCATATAAATATATATGAATACTATTGTTTTCATGTGCGACAATTAATTCTATAAATATTATAACAAATAAAATATTTATAAAATTAATAATAATATTTTTACAGATAAGTATCTTTTTATATGCAAGAACGTAACTATGTTACGTGGGATTTGGACTATGTATAGGTTTGGATATATATATATTAAAATATATAAGAGATATACTTAAAAATTCTTATAATTTTATACGTATTATAGAACGTAAAATATGAATAAAATTAAATCTAACTAAAATATTACATCAACTAGTATACAATTAATGTATTGAAAACTAAAATTCATCGATGATTTCATAAAAAATAAAAAAGGACCTATAAATTTTATATAATATTTTCTTTAGAACGCCGTCAAATCATTTATATTCATTTATATAAAAACAATTTGTGTATTTAATTTAAAATTAAAGTTGCATGTGGCACCTTTAAAAAAAAAAACACCCTCATCCAACATTTCATTGTTCTGTGTTAAAATCTGTATAATTTTACAATGTAGTAATATTTTATAATTTATTATAGAAAAAAAGACATTAAAATAACTGTCCACTTACACACTGCAATACTTAAGAAAATTTTAATTATACTATACAATAGGATGGCTAAAAAATTATCAGTCTAACAATGAAAGACAATTTTTGTTGACACGAAATATGTTTTATTGTGTAGTAAAATCTTCTGAAACATTGATGCAAATCGAATTTAATCACTGCACGATATTAAAAATGTTTCCATTTAAAAAAAAGAGAAAAAAAGATAATGATACGTTAATATTGAGTGATTGCTACTATTGGAATAGGAAGTTTTAATATTTTCTATCGCCGGCTATGTGTCCGACCGAGAACTATTCAGACAGCCTATGTAGATTATTGTGTAGTATACAAATGATATACTTTATACATTTTACAACAAGACACATCACTTTCTATAAGAATATCATTTTTCTTTTTATTTAAATTAACATTTATATATGGATGGCTTTTAAGTAAATGTTATAATATACATAAAGGAAAACTAGCCTTAAGGTAAATAATATAAATATTATATATTTATATGTACTATATAGTGGATAATAGAAACTTTGAAAATTATACCTTTGAAAACTTTTATAATATATGAATTTATATAAAATTTTATATTATTAGAGTTGACATTGATTATTTACAGGCAGCCAAACAATCGTATATGTGTAAGTAGTAATGTATAATATTTTACATATATATATAAATATTGTATAATGAAGATGAATGTTTTTTTTATAAATATATGTATAATATTATATCTGTGTCGTTTAAGATCATCAAAATATAATGATTTCGTATGTATTTCCCTAAACATTTGAGATAATTGATGTCATCTTCACTATCTCAAATTATATTTACGATATAATCGGCACTGAGTGACTTTAAAATACAACGTACCCTCTATTATAATAATAAACGTGTTTCTTAATATACAAGTACACCTACTTAAACTAATTATAAGAAATTTTTGATTGTTACTATATATACCATATATACTTCCAAATAATCCAAATATATATTGTATATAATCGATAATACACCTATATATGTGTATTTATATAAGTTAAAAGATTTATATTATACATTTCGTATGACGTAAATATAAGCATTATTTAAAATTTCTTATATGGTGTATAAATGCGAAAACGTGTTGTAAGACTTAAAAGTTACATTATTAAAGTTTATTTATATACTTTTCTAAATTTTATATTATTTTATATAATAGTATACAATATATAGGTGTATATAGTAGCTCTATATAATAGCTCTATATAATACCTTAATATACATACACGGTGTAATTATGTATTCCATAATATAGGGGATTCTATTAAGCTAATAATAAGTCTATATATATATGGTATACATTCAATTATATTAAAATTTAAGTCATTTTATTTTCTAATCTATATAGATACAATATTTATTGAATAAAGAAGTATTAGCAGTTGATTATATGCCATTTATCAAATACATAAATAATATACATAATATTAATATAAAGGCATTACATTTGATTTGATTTATGGTCAAAAGATTTGATATAAATATGCTATCAAAAATAATTCAAAAACATTGACAAAGATTCATCAAGACACAAATTGCTTATCATTATATTTGTGATTAGTATATGTCGTCATGTTTATCAAACAGTATAACCCCTGATTTTTGTATAATTTCATCAGTGAATTTTCCGACTCGACGACATGTTTCCCAATCAATCTACATCGCTACATAAATATATATCTTACAAAATTATCGTATTAAGATTGTCGCGAAGAATTTTTACTCACAATTTTATTTTTATTTACAAATCCATAAAAGAAAAACGAATAAACGGTTTTCAATTTCAATTAAAAATATCATTAAAAAATTATAAATCAATTATTATTATATATTACATAACTATACAAGTACATTATATATATATATTCGTATTGTACTGTGGTACTACGTAATGAAGTACACGTTTTATCTTTTCATTTCCTTAAAAATTCATTGCAAATTTTCCAGAATATATATTACATAACCATTGTACATAATATTATTTATACTTAATATACGTACGTTATGTGATTAAGTGTGGTATATATATATATATGTAATGTAGATTGTATATATTTATATATGAAATATAGAAAGGACAACATAAATGTATAAATAAGTATGGTATATAAATATATATAGATTATAGATCATCATACACGATACGCATATATATAGGTTTATATTTATACTTTATACACGTTTTATATTAAAGGTACACCATTGTTTTTGTACATTGTTCAATTTAATTTCAATTATGAATTATAATGGGAAAAGTATACCTATCTATATATATGTATAAAACAACAAAAAATCCTATATCGCTTTTGCTAAGTGTAGTGGTTGGTATATATATATATAATACTCCGGTATATTAATACATATATAATATAGACTGTATAAAAGTGGTATATAATATTGTAAAAATCTCACAATAAAATATAATGTTGAATGTATGATGGATTGAACATGAAATAAGTTTGTGTATATTATATACAAAAGTATACAGATAATATATGTATATAATTATACATATGATTTTATTATATTCTAGAAGATTAAAGGTCATATCATGAACAAACTATGTGTATGCTGTTATACATAGATTGTATATACCATATATACCATATATATATACAATATATAATAGATTAATGCATTCATATTGAAGAATAATATTATGGTACACTTTACATAAATTATCTCTTTCCATTTACATGCACATATATATGTATAAAATACCTGAGTTGAAGATGTGTACAAAATACTTATGTATATATGGAAAATATATAAAGACATTTAAATTTTGCTTAACAAATTATTTGTGCAATATAAAGTCTATATTATAACAAAATTTTTTTTAGTTTGTTTTGCTATTACAATATGTATTTTCTTGATAATGAGGAGATGCTGTAGCGCATGTATATTTTATAATATATATATATACTGCACTTATGTAATACATATATATGTGAAGATTATGCAAAAATATAATATAGATAAATATTTGTCATATTGCTTTTATTTTATATTACAAATCCTTTCTCTACGCTATATATGCACAGAATATAAACTTTGTTTATTTTATGAGAAAATTACCAGTTTTTTTGTTATATATAAAATGTTCCATTATGATGAACGCATTAATATATATTAATATATAGAACTTATAATATGAAATTGCAATGTTTAAATTAGCCGTATATATACATAAACTTTGTACTTGTTAAGACAATTTTTGTAAGTGCAGTGTGTTTCCACTTAACTTTTTTTATTATAATATTATTTATAAGCATATAATAAGATATGTTGTGAAATGAATGAAATTATAATTAATATTTACCAATAATTTTGGTTTCTGCGTGTGTTTGAAATATAATTATTGTTAAACATAAAATATCAATTCGATGTATACATATAATTACGGGCTATATTTCTAATAGATTTTCATTTTTTCCAAATAATAGTCGACCCAAAAACTACGAAATCGTAAAATTTCCCTTTAGTATAATTTGATATATAATATTTCGAGGTACAAGCTATTCATCATAGATTTTAATTGAACAATATATGGAAAAAAAAGACAAGGCAACATATGTGAGTTATACAAGCAAAAAATATAATTGAAGTTGTTCCCATGTGAGACATTTTTTTCTTTTTTTTGTAGCAAATGTTCACTTTTGTATAAGTATAGAAGAAGATGTTATAGTAAATAATAGCAACGCTAAAATTATAATATTTTTTTTATACAAAATGCCTACGTATGTGTACGTGTGTGCGTGCGGTAATATATTATTCAAAAAAAAAAAATTATATAAATTAGTATATTAAGAATGTAAATTATAGTAAAGAATATTTACTTCAATATTTTAATATCATATTATATAACTTATATAAACTGCATTATATACATAAATATGTGTATATAAAACATTTTATTAAGTTTAATTGAAAAGATTTAATTTAGAATTAAGTAATATAATCACTTTAATGTTAAAATATAAAGTGCTATTTTCCATAATCTAATATATAACATTTAAAATACCTCCATATAAATAGATATATATATAGAAACAATTTTATATAAATATTCATTCATTCACGTACTATACCATACCATAGAAATACATATTACTTAAAACATTCTATTATAAATAAATCTATATCTTATATATGTACATAGTTATGTAATGTAATAATTCTAAAATAAATATAATTTTATATTTTCAATGGAAATTAATTAATTCTATATAAAGATTAATATATATTATCTGCATACAATTTATATGTGTGTACATATAGCAGAAATTCGGATATTTCCGTAAGAAAATCCTTAAGTTTCAATATTCAATTATTCCAACTTACGCATATATACTATTCCATTTATACACACAAACACATGATTGGTACTATATAAAGAGGAAATATATATACAATTTAATTTAAATGAATTATAAATATAATCGAGATGATGAAAAACTGAAATGATAATGTAGATTAAGTTATTTAATTTTTTTATTTTTGAATATTTTTGCATAAAATATTATTGAATATAATATAAAATGAAGAAAAATAATTGTATTTTTTTAAGAAAGAAGAACAGAACAGAAGAATTTTATATGGATACGAAAGGATGTGAGAGGGATGATAGTCGCGATTCAATGATGAGCGCGCATATAAAATGTGTGGGCTACATGAAAAATAATTCATAGATATTTTTAAATTATTTTCAACGACAATGATATTTTCATATTTTGAAATTATTGATTGTTAAGAGAGTTTTGTAGAGACCGAAATAATAAATAGTAGTCGGAAGGATTCATATTAAAACTTTCCAGACAAAACCCATTAATATTGTGCGGAGTTATCCAAAATTGACTCATTTTCTGTTCATCAATTTCGGTTGCTTTATTTCAACATCATCTTCTACTGGTAAAATCGGTGGAAACTTTTTAAATCATTCAATATATGTGTATTTATATAGTCACATTCCGTAAAAGAAGTGAAGAAATAAATAAGAAACACAAAATTTCTTGCTTCATTCAAATTAATGTTTAAAATGTCAAAAAAATTCTAATAAAATAATTAAAAATCATAATGGAAAAAAAAATCTAAAAGACGACAAAGGCAATGGGTTATAAATTTTATTATATTATATTTTGTACGTTTAATAAATTGATTAAAAAAGGAAAATTAAATATATTGTACGCGTATATATATTTACTAGCGAGGCAGGCGAAACGTGAAAAATACAGATTTCAATAATATCACTTTTATTTATGTATTTATTACGAAAAAAAATGTAACTTAACTTTAATGAAATTTTTTAGACACAGGATTTAAATCAGACCTTTCGCATAGGTCATCATTCCATGCACTCATCAATTATTAAATTGATAAAAAAAAGCGTGTATAACTTTTTCTAGTAGTTTAACCTACTATATGCCACCCATTTTTCGACCTAGCTATAAGTAAAATAAATTGTAATATTGTAATCAGAATATTATTTCTCACGTTTCGACACTGATAGGATACATACAACAAAAATATTCGTGTTTTCTTCTCTTTCGTTTTAATATATAATATATTTTTTTTACTCTTATAATCGTATTGCATGCAATAAATAAATTTCAAAATATCTATATACGAATATAGAACATACCATATATAGCACACATACACGTTTAACGAAAAAGGATATTAATATTTTTCCATCAAATTTAACAAATTTTATCAAATTATTTACTATATAATAATAATGAAAAAAAAATTAATTGAAGTTGTGTCGATTTTTAATGTAGAGAGAAAATATAAATGAATATGTAAAATATATATTATTTACGTGTTTAATTGAAAATAGCATATGATTATGATTATTCACGTAAATTGATAGTAAAACATTAAAAAAAAAAAAAAAAGCCATTATAACGTTATTCTTTATAAGCTACAATCCCATAACATGATCAATTTCACCTCGATGCATTTATAAATCCTTATAGTCCAACTCATATACAAAAAGGCCGGATAGTCAAAAATAGTTAACGTTTAGCATACAGGAAATCAGCACAGTAAAAACGGGAAATTTCTTAGTCAGTCATCATTTCTATGCAATTCACTGGATGACAATGAAGAAACGATTGTGTCGTCTAAAAACAAAGCTGCATTTATATATAATTACTATAAAATATTCTGTGGTATATAAGTGGTATTAGTGTAAAAATAAGTAAAACTTGTGAGTTCGCCCATATATACTAAATTTTCCGGAAAATCAATTTTTATGGGCCATTATTTTAAAGGATTTTACATTTTTTTGGCAAAAGCTAGAGAAGAATAGTTGAGTTTTAAAATTAATTTAAGCGTTCAAAATATATAGCCGATTTTCTAATTTATATGTTGTGAAAATTCAAATAACTTTGTGATACTGTATAAAAAACTGAACGAAGCGAAGTGGCGTTTAGATCACAATGCATGCACAAAGATTTTGTGCAAAACATTTTTCGTATATATAACAATAATCTTATACCCAAAAATTCGTCCATATTACGGTAGCATAGATAGTTTGATTTACTAAAATATATATTGTATACATTCGATAAATATTTTATAAATACGTATAATAAACAAAATAGGTTTATCAGCTTCAAATTTTTAACTTTTCTTTAATTTATCTGTGTATACCCATAACAAAAATACATATTTATATTTAATATTGTACATAAACTTACACATATGTACACAATACATAACCCTTTATTACATTATTTTTGATTATTAATTTGTGGTGAAACGGAGGATAAGTAATTTATTTTAAAATGTATAGATTACATTCGTATGTGAAATGCATGAATTTTAAATATATATATATATAAGGATATAAGGAAATCAACATTTGAATATAGTTATAAATAGTATAACTATTGTATATTTATAGTTAGAGTTACACGATAATACTAAATATAAACAAAAGTTTCTAAGCCTCATTTACACAAATATAATTTTTATTGGATTGGATTTGAAGCATTGACATCAAATAGTATAGTTTTATTTGTATTACAAGTAATAAATTTTGTTGGAAAAAAAGTTGGATTGGATTGGAGCTGGATATCAACTTAATAATTTTCAATTAAGATATTAATTGTATATCAGATGGATGCCTATAATGTTTACACACACTGTGACATTTATGTTTCGATCCATCCTGACTTCATAACGATGGATAAAAATAATATGTGTAAATGGGGCCTTATACAATATCCCCAATTCTTATATATATATTTGAATAAAAATTTATATTTCACAAAATACATGGGAAATTAATTGAATTTTCTATATATATTTATTATAACAAGAGCATATATAGAATAGTATTATATAATAAATAAATTTTCCCCAGACACATTTATTTCAGTTTGTATTAATTAATTTTTGTTAATTATAATATATTTTTTATAAATATAATATTATAAAATCTTTTTATATTTATTTCAATCATTTAAAAAAAAAACAAAAAAAGTAAAATAAAGAAAATTTCGAAAATAGAAAATGTATATTTCAAAATCAGTTTACAACCTATCATCCATCATAATATGATTTTATAATATAAAATTGACAGACAAAAATAAAATTTAATTAATTATAATTATTAAAATGTACAATATATATGTTTTTAAGTTATGATTTGAGACTTCTTTGATGATCGTAAATTAAGTATATGAATAAATAAATAAAATCATAATTAAGATTATCATTTATTTGAAAAGGATATTCATATATGGAAATGTGTAAATGGGGAGTGGCAGAATATTTGAGAAACCAAGATACACGTTAAATGATAACTGATAATATATATTTCATTTATTTTGAAAAATATTGTTCTATTAATAAACCTACGAAAATATGTTAAAACGATAGATGTTAATTTATACTTTAGATAAATACAAAACAATTACGTTCAGAAATGTATGTTGCATTTGATTTTCTTTAATCTCAAAAAAATGCATAAAATAATTATAAATAATTTTACAATACAAACGTATATAAGAAAATTCTTCTTAAAAAAAATAAATTATTGTATAATTAAAATTATATATAGAGCGCAAATATACAAAATTAGATTATAATCACTTTTTATTATTGTTCATTTATGTACAATTTTTTTTTTTTTTAATAAAATGTTGTTACGCTATAGTTTTTCAGTCAGTAAAATTTTTAATTGCGAGATAAGAAATGTATTATAATTATAAATAGTGGGTGTGTGTTGACTATATATATTAAATTATTATATTATAAAATACCTTTAAGCGGTTTAGATAAACGAAAGTAATTTAGTGGAAAAAATCATTAAAATTTATCGAGGAAAACAATATTTTAATAATTTAACGTCTTTCCGCCGTACTTGTTTCATCATCACCACCACCACCACCACACCGTTAATTTTATATAATACCATATATAGTGTATATATAATATATAAATAGAAATATATATATATTACCAAAAATTCATCAAGAATTATTATGATTCCGTATAAAATGAATTATATGATATAAACATCAAATATATTTCCCTATATATATACAAAATACATAAATATTTTAATATACAAATGAATATATACAATATATATATATTAAATATATAACATCAATATTTGTGGTTATTTTAGGGAAAATTAAATTAAATTAAATAATTAATTAAATTAAAAGATTTACCGCACATAGAACCCAACAAAAAAAAAAATAAAATTTTAAATAAATAATTTTATTATTTCAACAAATGGAAACGTTTAAATGTACAATAAACTTAATTAATTTATATTTTTCTGTTTAATTATTTGTATTTGATCAACGTTAAAATTTAGTATATAACATTGTCAATTTATTATATTCCTGTACATATCACAGCGCCATTTAGTTGAGCACTAAGCAGTTTTTCTATTCGATCTATAAATAATAGTGACGGATAATAAATTCCACTGTATCTCGAATTTATCGCATATTATTACATATTTAAGTACATACGATTTTCGTTCTAACTCCCGAAAAGAATTTATTTCGGTATAGCCTATAATCTTTAAAGTACTCGCGTATAAATTCGAATCTATATATGGGTAAATAAATAGTGAAAATTTTACTATAGATATATATATAAGTTTCGGATAAAAATAAAATGGAATATAATTATATATACAAAATCGACAAATTAACATGTGTTTTAGAATTTATACAATTATATATATATATACGTGTATTTGCATACATTTTAAAATATTAATTCAATTATATATATATGAAACAAAATGATGTGCGGTATCTCTACTATGAATAATTATATTACCAAGGGGAGATAAGTTATTTGAATTATAAATATACCGCCTATATATCGTTCAGCAGAAAAACAAAAAACTTTATTGATGACAAAGATAATTTTCGATTATTACACATAAATAGTATACGACGAGTATATGAAGTAAAATCAATTCATTTGTATATTAAAAATATGTATTATCAATATTTATTTATTTATAATATACTAAATTGTATATTATAAATATAAATACGAATAAATTATTCTTAATAAATATTTTTAAATATTAAATTTTCATTTATTTTATATATATTAATATATATTAAATATATTGAATAATAATAATAATAATAATAATAATCATAATAAAAGCCCCATTTTTTTTTTTATGTATGAATGTAAATACTTTGAATATAAATACTGAGTTTGCATATTTATCATATTTAAATATTATATACAACCTCTTTCAATATTATATTATAATATAAATATTTTGATCTTATCTATATATTTGGTATATATATATATATATAAGATATGTTATTGCTATGTGTGCGCGCATATAATCAAAATCTTAACAAGTCTTTTTTTTCCTGTTGTTGGTTGTCAAAAAATGTTCCCAATATACCAATTGGTTTTTTTTTTGTACTGGAAATATACCAACGCTATTCGCTATGTATATATAGCATTAAAATATATTGAATGTAGCGTTATTTTATTCCAGGTATGTGTAAGTGATGTAAAAAATTCAAAGAATGTATTTTTTATAGACATTTACAGGGTATATAGATATGGAAAGGTACAGTAAATTTAAACCAATGAACATTATTTTCACTGATTCTATTTATATATATTTATATTGGAAATTTTTATATGATTTTATATAATATTTGTGAGATGATATGTATATCTGAAATATCATGGAAAGTAAAGAAACATATATTTTATATATGAATAAATGATTAATTAACAATATTTTTGCTGTTTGAAATTTATAAAAATTTGCTATACCCATATATTTTTCCACTTATATAAAATCGATCATAACCATTAACATTGAGTTATTGGTTAACATCTTTTAATACACCATGTCATTGGAAATAACTTTTAATATTTATACTATCATTTATAATATGCTATACATATATTTGTAAATATGTATATATACTCCTCACGTATATAGTTTATCATATATAAATATTAAACTTTAGTGGCCACATACTGTGTGAATGAAATGAATGTATATATATATATATATATTAATATAACATATTTTATGCATCTCACATATAACATATATAAAACCATAATATTTCTAAATTTCTATGTGTAATATATTCAACACACTATCATAAATATATGTATATAAAATATATTATATATATACAATCCCCAGCTATATATGCAAAATATATAATATATAGATATTATGCTCGTCATATACATATATATATGATAATATAATATATACAAAATATAACTACCGCAGCAGTTTACAATTTGGAAAATCGAAAAGTAATACATGCATGACTACAGAGAATTTTAAGTATGAATTTTAAATTTTATTTGAGAATAAAAATATGTATTTTGTTGTATATATTATTATATATATTGTATATAACATATTTGTTATACCATTATATAAAATATGTATATATATATATATATAAAATAATATATATATCAATTTTTTTATTTATATACAATATATTGATATTTAAGAATTTAAATAAGATTGATGGCATCTCTCTATATACAATATATATAATATACAATATTATACTGGTACATAAATTATACTATAATATATGTACTTTATTTACTTCGGAAAATATGGATATATATTACAACATATGATAGAATTATTCACATATTTTCCATATCAGTGTAAAAATTACGATAAATATTGTCAGGGAAGAAAAACATATGTGTTAAAATAAATTTTTGTTAATATAAATTTAAAAATATCATATATATATATAGGGAATATTATTTGAATTTAATTAGGAAATTATATTAAGTAACCGGATAAGTACTATATAAAATTATGCCTTTGAACACACAGGACGAATTTTCATTTATACATATTTAATTTATCGAATGATTTTCACAATTGATAATTGTTACAAATTTTTTCCGGTTACAATAACACTTTATATTTCTGATATAGCCAAGTTGAAAGTAGGTACTACACATATCATTATATTGGATTGGTGTATATTATAATTTAAGTAATTTTCAACAAATTTTCCTTATCTAAAAAGCGAATATATAATATAAGGTATAACATATAATTTTCAAACTTTTTAAATTACATGAATTGATTAGTTTTAACAAAATAATTCATATCAAACAAAACAAATACTCAGTAATATATTTCTATAAGACATTGAGTCTCTCTGGTGTATATATAAAATATAAACTAATTTATAGGTCGCGTGAGAGTTTATTACACATACAGACTGTACTGTAAATTATAAAGTAATTTTTATATATGGTATATATTTATAATATTGTCCCCACACCATAATATACAAAATATAAATTAATATCCATTTTATAATATAGAAAATATTGTTCATATAAATAATTGTAAATATATTGTGTATGTTTTTATTACACATTTTTAAAACGATTTTTCTAAACAAAAAAAAACAAAATATATAAAATAAAGTAAACGTAAATAAAAGTCTGATTTTCAATCCAATTATTTAGTAATTAATATTACCTAAACTAAATTGAACTATTATATATAACTTAGTATAAACGTAATATATATTTAATATATTTATATATACACAAAACTATTTAACGTATACATTTATATATTTATATGATATTAAATAATTGAAATGACCTAATTTTTTGTTGATTAATTACGTCGTATACTAACAACTCAACTTTTTACGTATAAGTTATATGATGCTCAAAATATAAAGTATATATTTGTATATGAATCTGCTGCGGTACTGTAAATAGTGGAAAAAAAAGTTTTCTCTTTATACATGTTATCACATGTCCATATACAATATATATATATTGAAATTAGTAAAATTAATTATTGACGAATAATATAATATTATTTATAACTATACGTTCGCAAATTATATTATTAACATGCGTAATAAATGATGAATCAAGATAATTAGTTTATTTTTTTCTCTGATACACACATTAAAATTATTGGATCATACAAAAATATTTTAATTTCTTCACACACCACTATGGTTAAAAATTTGTATTTGAGCAATAAAATATTATTATTGTTGCAAATGCGGAATTCGTTTGAACCGTTTATTGTTAATACAATAAAAATATTAGTTTTTTACATTGTTTTAATTTTAAACAATTTTTAACTTTATTGTGTTTCAAGCTGAGAAGTTAAAGTGATAGATTTATTACAATAGAAAAATACAATTATATAGAAATATATACATTTTTCACTGAATCACATTATTTTTACATGAATGAATAACCTATTATAATTATGTGTATACACGCAGGCATTGCTAATCTTTGAATATGAATTAATTTATAATATTATTTATAAATAAAAAATAATAACAACCCCTTAATTATAAATTTGATATTTTTTTAAATATATCTAATTTATAATTAAATAAAAATCCATACATATGTTACAAATATGAAATATTACCTTCCGCATGATATTCACACAAATTTACTATATAGCAGCATAGCATTTTGTCTATATATTCTATTTACAAAACTCGTATACTACTCGAATATAAATATATATATATGAAATTGCATATTAGTTTTTCAAAATAAAAAATTATATTGTACTATGACGTTTATATTTATAAAAATCATTAATCAAAATTTTGCAGTATATGTATATATCTTTTATTTAATATAATAATAATATTGTTTGTATGATATTTTATTTTATATGATGATAATATCATATTTTGTTATATATTATCTATACTATATGATATATATACATTACAAACATTATATATTGTAATATGTATATACAATATGATAATAAATCATTTTTCTAGCATAGATATATAGTTAATATTAATAATATGTAGCGTGAAATAAATATTAACCACACGAAAGGAATCTCTATCTATCACTATCTATATCTATATATATATATATAAAACATTTTATATATAGGCAGGCAGGTATTTTGTATAGTCTATAGAGAAATATAAAATATCCTATAGCAATTTTGAGGTAATATAGTAAAAATAATAATTTCAATAAATTTCTTAACTATAAAATATAAAACACATATAATAATTTGACGTTTGTTTTGGGGTAGTCAAAAATATCATTTATATATATATCAAAATATGCAAACACAAAATAAGATGAAAATTATAAACCAAAACTCTTCATTATACAATATAATAAAATATAATAATTAGTTTTTATGTATATGTTATACATATTAATGTAATAGAACGTGATTGTAGTATATATACGGATTATCTGAATTGATGTCATACTAAATGTTAACATAATATACCACTTGTAATGTTTTCATTGCCAAAATAAAAAAAAAACAGAAAAACGAAAACGAAAACAAACAACGTGCCAGATAATTAAGTGGCAATTAAATGTGTTGCTTTTATTATTATTGGGAGATTGGAAAAAAGTTGAAATTTCGCGAGAAACTAATTCTATATATTATATATTAATTTAATTTTAGTTATACACCTATGATTACGTAATTTTTCTGATTTTATCTTGTTTACTTGGCTCAATTGTTAAATGGTAACCATCAGCTTCTGATAATTTTATTCGATTTCAGTAACTTCACCAGCTGCATTTAACACTTATAAAAAACATTGTGGGTACTCGAAATCATTATTTTTTATTCAATAACTATACCTTGGATGTTGTTGCAATAAAATAATGAGATTAAACAATTTTAAAATTCAAATAAATTATGAAAGTTAAAGGTCTTTAATATTATAAATACATGAAATATATAAAAGCAGTATATGAGCGTATAAAAACCGGATTCTTAGGTATACACCCTATGTATAGAGCTATGTGTTAAACAAAAATTGTATATAAATTTGTGACGTGACGTTAATAAAATATCATTAATTTATACGTATTATTTATGTACACGTATTATATGTATATACAAAAATTCTATTATTATTCCTTTCTTCATAAACATATACATACACAAACATAAATAATAGTGATATAGTCATTATAATATACGTGAAGAACATATAATTATGAAAAATATCTAAAATAAATATAGGTTATACTCTATATATATATATATATATAATAATAAAGTACTTGAGAAAATACTCAACACATTTGATGCATTAATTCTTAGGATGGTGGTGACACAACAATGACGTGTATAATAAAATATTTTGCATTTTATTGTATTTGTTATATATATACCATATATACATATGCATATATTAAATATTTATCTAAAGAAATGAAATACAAATTCATATAAACAGCATTTAAAAATAAATACATTATACAATATATGCAGGAGAATTGGTACAACGACATAAATTATAACGTATTTTCATATATGTATTTCAAATATGATTTTCTCCAAATATGTATAAAAGTAAATATAATATTAATTGCTATTTAAATTTTTAATACAGGTGTATATATATTATATATTGATAATGCACTTATGGATCAGTATATGTACGATAACTATACCAGAAGTTCTATGAGCGCAACGGAATCATAAAGTTATCAGTAAGATAAGAGTAAAAAATGATCAAACATATATTGTACATTATATTATATAATTGATTTAAGTCATTTCGTATCATCAAAATAAAAATTGTGTTTTACCAACCACCCAATATTGATGATAAATAAATTATCTAAAAAATTTAAAGAACATAATAAAAAGGATCATTTCATTTCAGTTACAAAAAAGTAAAAAAAAAACTATCTATTTAAAATAAAATGTATAAATACTAAACATTTCGAATTTATAAAACATATACACAATCGTAAAATATTACTTTTTGAATAGCTTATTAATTATAAATTCTATCATCATCATACACAACCCATTTTGTTTACCAAATTTATTAATCAATATTTATCGCAGTAAACTTTAAAAACTACTATATATATATATTATTAGTACACATATATTTATTTATATCAATATAGAAATATATTGTATAATTAATTTATCTTATGTATTTCGTTTAATTAAAAATTTTATCAAAAGAAATCAATTTGAAAAACTACAAATAACAAAACTTTTATGTATAAACCATATAAAATTGTAAAAGGGATACAAATATCCTTTCAAAAAATGTTCAAAACAAATTTTTATACTTTTACTGTTACATACCAAAAAAAAAAAAAAAAACTCTATTAATAACCCTTTAAATGTGTGTTTTTAATTAGACATAATAATATATAGAATAGAGTATCTGTTCGAAAAATAAACGAAATGGATTTTAAGAAAAAAGAATTTCGGTTAATTTTCGGACAATTTTATTCACCCTCAAGTGAAATACATAACAAATCGTCGATGCCACTTAAAATCATGTGGATAAACAAGTATTTTCACCAATTTTAATATTCAATGTGATAAAAACGTTCGTGTAATTTTAGACATGACCGCAATTGAAAATGCCTAATTTTGTATACCATTGCAATATACAAATCGTCCTGTATAAAGGATATGTGTAAATTCGATGTGACGGTCAACAATAAGCAAATTCAATATACGTATATAAAAAGCTTTCTTTTTACCGCTACTTTTAGCAATTTAATAATAATTTGCAAAATAATTTGATGCGTTTGATGGCAAACGCACACAAGAAACTCAATTCCTATATAAAATTATATGAATTTTTTGATCATTTCTCGCACATATTTATAAAATAATTAATCAAAATCCTTCTTATAATATAAATAAGATTTCCTAAAATTAATATAATATTGTACTTGTATATTTAGTACATAGAATTTAATTTATTTCATTTTAGGATATACTTCATTGTCGTCGTCGTCGTCGTCGTCATTTTTCACAAAACAATTATTTATAAATATGAACAATAAAAAACAAACCACACAAAAGGAAAGTTTTAATATATATTATATTTATTTTATAGTATATAGTTTTATTTAATTTATATATATATAAAACAATGTCATGATGTATACATAAATATACAATTAAATTTAAAAAGAAATTCAGTGACAGTGACAAAAAAGAATTTTATATTTAACGAATATACTGAAATGAAATAATTAATTTTTATAAACACATAAAATTGTGAAATTATATAAAAATTGTTAAGTACTCGCGAATATTTCAAACAAATTTTATACAAGAGACGAAAGAATTTTTTCATGGGTATATGGATTTAAAAAAAAAAAAAAGGAATTGTAAATAAATTAATTTTTTAAGTGTAATTGTTATTCTATATTGTTATTCTACTTTTTATTTTAATTATATTATTATATATTCTTAAATATAAAGATATAATTTTGTGCGGTTAATTAAATTCACAAAGAATAAATATTTTGTTTTGTATAAATTTTATATAATTGTAATTTTAACAATAAAGAAGACTTTATGCTGCAGAAATTCATAAATTTTGGTAAGCAATAAAATGTTCGAAATGACTCAGTAATTTATAATTTGAATTTTACACGAATGGTTAATAATCAATAAAAATTAAAAAGTGATTGCAGATAATAATCAATGTACCGATCAAAAAATAAACTACAGAAGATTAAAGCTTTCGCATATACAGACATTATCCTTTTTGGGACAACAACAAAGTTCACTTTGGTTGGCTTTTAAAATTATAGTATTTACAATTGTGTTTATGTATACATAAATAATAAATAATTTAATAAAATACTGAATCCAGTGAGTTTCACTTCGTTGGTATATACAATAAATAAATGGATGGATATAATAGAATTCACAAAATTAAATCATGTGTTCAAATATAGGAAATCATAAATATAACAATATATAAAATACATATAAATAAACTGATTCGTATATTTGTATAAATATTTATGGGTTCTTCTTCATATCATACTCGTATATATACGAGTATATTGTTAAAGGTTCAAAGGCAAACAGATAAATGAAATTACAATTTACAATACATACCATATATATATATAGTTCATATTTACGTGCCAGAAGCCACCGTGTGTCGTTTCGTGTAATAAACATTGATTAAAATTCTAAAATAAAAACAACTTTCTATCTCATTGTATATACAATATATGAGATATACACTCGGTGTCTAAAAAATTCTTGAACTTTCTGAAAATCTCTTATAAACCAGAGGTTACAATAATTAGCCTATTATTTGCATCGGTACAAACCCTTTGAATGGAGTATATATCAGCAAAATGCTTTCCTTTCATAGCCAAATGAAGTTTTGGTAAATGGTTGAATATTAAAACGGATATCACCTATGGTTGATATGAGATTTTTCTCTGTGAAAGTACGGAAATTTTTGTGACACAGGTTGTGTTAAATGTATTGTTGTTGACATATTGTTAATCAACATCTTTTTGTATATAGTCTATATATACCATACATATAATATGCGCACACGGATATAATACTTGGAAAAATATATAAAGTAATTATAATTTCTTTTTACCCTTGTTTATGTTATGTTGTTTTCGTCGTTGTCGTTGTCGTCGTCGCCGTCGCCGTCGTCGTCGTCATCGTCTATATGAAAATTTAATATTTTCGTGAAAATCATATTTTTTTTTCATTTTTTATTATCTCATTTTCATTTTATTTGACATTGTAATATATATAGGATATATAAACATAGAGTAAACAAACAGACGTATACAAATAAATGACAAAAACCCAAGTGACAATGTTTCACGTAAAAAATATTCATATCAAATGATGATGTATTCATATCTAATGAAAAATTATTTTCTCGTCTATATATAATATGTATTTTCTTATTCGAGCTTAAATATTAAAGCTTTAATACTTATTTATTGTATATGGTGTACATATATATATATATATGTGTGATGTGTCTGTCCGCCGCGTTTATATACTATAAAAATGATGTTATTTATACAAATAAGTACAGACAGACGACATGCACATAAATTAGTTTTGATTTTATTCTTTGATAAGAATTTTTTTATGGATTTTTTTTTTTTTATGGTTCAACGAAATAAAAACAAAAAATACAGTAAAGTTTTCGTAAAGTTATTTTTTTGTTTTGTTTTTTCTATAATATGTAAAGATACACACTTGAAAGTTGAAACCACTTTTCAAATAAGATTTCAATGTGCAAAAAAAAAAAAGAAAACTTTTCACATATCTATAAGATAAAATATTTTCTGTTTTATCTATTGCATATATGCGTGTAGATATTAGATAGGAATAGATCATATTAGATAGCGACATTTGAGTATTGACATATTATAATATATAAAGCACAACATGTTTTTCCTATATTTGTATATAAATATATTAATATACGGTCGCATATAACTCTGATTGAGCGCATAACGTATAAAAACAATTTTATTTCCCGCGATAAAAATACAATATATGATTTCAAATAATATATGATTTCTAATGGATTTTATTTTTACATCAAATATAATATTCCATATTATAATGTAATATGGGGAAAAAAAAGAAATGTTCAATTGAAAGTAATTTCAAATATTCCCTTGTCGGCGCGGCATCACCACCGTCGTCGTCGTCGTCGTCGTCGCGTCATCGTCATCATCACTACTATCATCAACATTATTATTCACGTATATAATATACCATAAGTAATGAATCAATCTAATATTATATATATGTAGTAATAAAAAATAGAATAACGAAGTTAAGGTTATAAAAAAAAAAAAAGGAAAAAAAAGGAAAAAAAAATGAATTCAAAAACGACACAATTTAGGATACAAGTAACAAACTGAAAATTGAGTCTTTTTTTTTATTAACATTATGTGTATGCAAGGTGAGAAATGATGTAAGCTTTATTGTTTGTTGATTTCTTGCCATTTCGTTTCGCTGTCGTTTTGAATAAATTTTCCAATAGAAATCTATTAATCTTCGCTATTGTGTAATAAATTATTGGATTTAACTTACATTATATAATATAGAATATAGAAGGAAAAGCCTATTAATATTATTATTGTATTAGTATTTGTATATATTTATATATAAATATAGTTATATGTGTGTTTATATACACATATAGTAACAATTTTATTCGATTAAAGCACATATGAATTGCTGATAATAGAGTAATATATTGTTTAAGGTTTTTTTTTGGGCTGTCATGTAGGTTATAACCATAACAAATTTAGAGAAAAAGTTATATTTATTTTATTTATCATTGATGAAGAAAATGGGAAACAGATGTTTAGGAAACAACAGCGGTAAAACGGAAAGTATTAGAAAATAGAAAGTTTAGTATAGATTCGGTTTTTTATGAAACTGGTATTTATTAAATATGAATTAAGTTAATTAATTGAATGGAAATTACGCGCAGCTTCACAAAATCTACATTCATAATTCGTAACTATAGTCATACAATGTTAGACATCATTTAACCAAAACAGTCAAGCATACGTATAAAAAGAATTTGGCTTACAGGAATCCCACAAAAAACCACAACCATACAGTATGATTTAAGGGACGCCTATATATTACATTTTACAAAATTAATTAGGTTAAGATAATATATGTTACGTATACTTTAATAATATTATTGAACTTTTAACACATTGTTTAATATATACAACACCGTCGTATGTGTGAATTGATCACACACATTTAACAACACAAGGCATTTTCATTGTATATATATGCTAATTCTATACATTATGTAGCCGCCTCTCAAAAAAAAAAAACATTGGATACATATATTTACATTTATAATATAAACATATAAATATTGTGTCAAAAATAACATGTTATAACATTGCTGTTTGTGTAAAAGCAAAACAGTAACTATTGTATATATAACCTAAATTTTTAAAGATTTTCATATATCCCATTTTTCTTTACATAACTTTCAATATATACATATTTACAAATATCCTATACGACGCCTCGCGTACAGTATATAATTGCATATACATTCATACACGTATTTTATATAATAGGTATATATATACAATATACAATATATATATATATAAAGTGTATATAAACGAAATAAGATATTGAATAAATATTGAATTAATAATATATATTGTTATCATATGCACAGTAAAATCCCTTTCCACAACATAAATAAAATATTGCTGTACAGTAGTAAATATATGTTTCATATTTAAGTAAATATAAATATATGTATATAAAACGTATGATAAATATATAATAATATCAAAGGTGCACCAACAGAGTTTTATTTATACATATAAGTGTATATATACCTAAGCCTAACACCCACTGAAAGCGGCGTCATCTTTTCATCATCATTACCAAAACATACATTAGGGTATTTTTCGTATATAATTTATATAAAATACATGTTTGCATATATGGTATATGTACATACAATACAAAATGCACATGTATAAATACAAATTACACAATAACTGATTGATATTTAAATAAAATATAAAATACCTTTTTTAAAAAACGTTCATTACACTCTTTAGCGGTACCACGCCAATGTCGATGACGATACCTGGAATTACCTAATTTTAAAGTACCACGTAATTGTGCTGCCTCGGTAACCACTCTTTTAATTGTTTGTAAACGTAAACGATTACATCGATATATTGGTTTTAATAAAAGACCTGCAGCACCACCCTCACCAGCATAACGTTGATCTGGCTCTGATTCAGCACCAGATTTTATTTGTTCATCATCTTCATCAACCCATGCACTTAATACACCTTCCACAAAATTATATAACATTTGTATATTTGATTGTGTATTATTTGGTTGTTGTTGTTGTTGAGTGGTGACTGCCACAGAAGACACATTATTGGAATCGGACGGAATAATAATATTTTGTAGTAGTTGTTGTTGTTGTTGTTGTTGCAGTTGTAATGGTTCAATTAATTTACGATTTTGACATACCTCACGCAATAAATTTTCACCAAAATGTACAGTTTTATGTCGTCGACGACGTGAATTTAATGATGCTGCAGATGCTGATTTTATTAATTTACCATTAGCACCAGTACCACCATTAGTCAGTGTATCACTTGAAAATTGTTTTAAACTTTTTGCACAAGTACGTGGCAGTGACATTCGTGAATCACCACGCTCTAAATTTGATGTGGATCCAACATTTGATAATGTTGTCGTTGCTGGTGTTGTTGCTTTTGCGGCAATTGCCGGTGCTGCTACATGGTGTTCTGTTAAACATGTTGACCGATGTGAATTCATACATTTTGGTAATGAATTATGTTTTATGATATTTGAACATATTGATTTACATGAACATTTTGATTCCATACATTTTGGTAATGAATTACATCGATATTCATCATATGAACATTGTCCAAAACATTTGGGATCTTTACAACGTCGTTGCATTGCCGTACAATCATTTCGGGAAGAAGATAATAATTGGGTTTTGGTTGGTTTTGTTGAACATTGATAATAATAACAATTCGGATCGGTACATATTGGCATAAGTGGACACATTGGATCCGTACATGTTCGTTCAGCCGATAATGATTTTCGATAAATTGTAGTAGGTTGCATATTAACTTTATTATTATTATGTGCGGTAATTGATATATCAGAAACGGTTGCTGAACGTTGTGTTTGATGACGACGTGAACGTTCTTTACGCGACGATTGATTTGAACGTTCATGTTGTTGTGGTGGTGGTTGTTGTTGTTGCTTATAAATACATTGATATCTATCTTTTGATAATTTATTATTAATTGATTTAATTGGTATATCTAAATTTACAGTCGTTTTATCAGCAATTGATGCTGCTGTAGTTGTAGTTGCTACAACTTCACTAGCCGAATGTCTTAATTTACGTTCATTACGTGCTGTATTATGTGATTCTTTACATTCATGTAATCTATCGGATGTGGGACGTATATTTTTTGAAATATCTGTACAACTTGCTGTTGATGCGTGATGATATTGTTGTGATGGTCCTGATCCATGATATTGTGGTAATGTTACACCTAATTTTTCTCGTCCAGCTGATGATAATCTATGTAATGGATATTGTATAAAATCTGGTATATCATCTTCAATAACATTTTCATTATGTCCAAGCGAATGACGTTTACGTGGTTTTGGTATTGGCACCGTCATTTCATCGGCAGTTTGTATCGATGCGGATGGTATAATTTTATTTGCATGTTTTTGTTGTTGCTGATGTTGTGACCGTGATGTTGTTGGTGGTTGTGAATGTAACCAATTAAGTGTATCATTTTTTATTGTTGAATAGGCAACAGGTCCTGAATGTTGACGTTGTAATGGACGCTTAAGTATTTCAATTAGTTCATCGGTAAATTTATTAATATTTATCGATTTTTTATTATTATCATGTTGATTGATTGTTGATTTTGTTGCCGTTGTTGTTGTTGTTGAGGGAATTGAAGTTGGCGCCGCCGTTGTTGTTCGCTTATTTGGTAAATTTAATAACCATTCGGTAATATCTGATTTTTGTAAAGATACTTCACTAGGACCCGACGAATGACGTTGATGATCTTTTTTTAATATACATTTATCAATATTTTCATTACGCTGTTGCTGTTCAATGCCACCCACAGAACGTGATGAATACCGTTGACGTTGGGCCCGATCAAAATATTCATTATTTGTTAATAGTATTTCGTGATTATCTTGTGGTATCTTTTCAGCACTTTTTTGCCTGGATGACAAACGAGGAGGTGGTAATGGTTTTTCAATATTTACTTTTCCCGATATTAATGACGGCGCTATTCCTAATGGTTGTTCTGGTTGTTGTTGTTTTGATGCAGATGACGTTAATTGAGGATGTGATTGTTGTTTTATTAAATTTTTTTTACATTTTTGTTCATTCAAATTTAAACCATCCGTATTTGTATTTACATCTTTATTTGTATCTTTAATTTTTCTTGTTATTTCAAATACATCGCCGTTTATTTGATGATAGAATTTTTCCAAACGATAACCTTTTTCCACATGTTTAATCAATTCTTTTTCTTCAACTTCGGTGTCGATAACTTCTTTTAATAAATGATCTAATGAACCATGATGTTTTTTTGATGTGGCCGATAATGATGAACGTACTGTGTTACCAACGACACCAATAACGCCACCACCAACATTTCCATTACTAGTATTTTTAAAATTAGCAACAGCATTTGATTGTTTAAGTGCTTGTAATCTACATTGTGCATTACATATACAAACGGGCTTACGATTACCAACCGATGTGGCGGTTGTTAGCCCACGTCCAATATTACTATTTCGATTGGAACCGTTAACATCGTTAACCGAGGCCGTTGTTCTTGTTGCTGATAAATGACGGCGACCAGATGTAACTGGAGTTATTTGTACTATCACGCAACAGCAGTGTAATAATAATGCATTTTTATCAGTAATTGTATTATTTGATTCGGCAAATTTTGACGTAGCCAGAATGATTTGCCACCAATAATAAATGGCAAATCTATAAACAGAATATTATTTATAAATAATTTTAATTTGATATTTTTCCTTTGATTTGATTTTTTACAATAATTATTTTCAATAATAGATGTACATTCGTTATTAATTTCTTTACACTTATACATGCCACTATCTCACTTTCATATAAAATTTAATAATATAAATTCAAATTTAATTTAATTTACGTAAATTATTGAATTAACCTTAACATTTATATTATATTAATTTTATTTTTTGTATATATTACCTAACTAAAAACACATTTAACGCAATTATTTCCTTTCTGTTTTTATTTTTACAATATAAATTGTTAACTACACAATTTTAACAATATAATCATCGTATGCATATTATATAGGAGGATTTATATTATTATGATTTTTCACATATATAAAACCACATTATACATATATTTTGTTATTCATAAATTTTTATATCATTTTCACAAGAAAACAAATTTTTTCTTCACAATTGTATTTAAATACAATATAATTTTCATATTATTTTCTATATTATTATTATTTACATTATACATTTATGTAAAATTTATATACGAGTTATTTGAACTTTTTTATATTATAGAAATATTATTAAAATCTGTTTGAAGAAATGAAGGTATATATTATAAGATTTCAAATTCAATCTTATTATATTATGATTATTATGATGAGATAAAAAAAAAAAACGAAAAAAAAAAAACGAAAAACGAAATAAAATAAATAAATAAATAAATAAAGGATAAAGTATTATTATTCTTGGTTATATATATATATTTATATTAGAGTATTTATTTATTGTATAATATATTTTGCGTATATACGAGATAATAAGTAAAATAAAAATAGAAAATAAAAATAAAATGTATGTTTTCTTTTTTTTTAATAAACGCAAAACGCAAATCCACACACACACACACACACACACACGCACAACAAAAATCCAAAAAAATAATATTCCTTTTTTTTTCTTAACTATTCACATAACTCGCCTATCGCACTCAACGTTCTCAAGAATACTAAATTTAGGATTCGTTTGACGCCCATATCTTTGCATTTATTTATTATGTATAGAAAAAATATTTATTTTTTTTTTCTATTTTTTTCAGTAGTATCAAGGCCTCTTTTCACGATAATTTACGAAAATTTTTTATATTACGCTTTTATGTGTTACGAAAAAAATAAAAAATACGAGGTTAAACGAAATATTTTCTTCATGTTAATATTATATGTATTTTCCAAATATTACATTCATATTGCGCATACACAAATCACACACACACACACACACACACACATTTAAATGTATATACAAAAAGCGAAAAAAAAGGATCAAAAGATACACGCTCTACTTTTTATTTACACTGTAATATTTTCTGGCACATTATTACATATACAAACGCATAAAGGAAAAACTTTTATGTTTTTAACTCAAAATATATTCTCTTTTACACATATATTCTCTCAATTTTTCCTCATATAACTGTATGCATATATTTAACTTAATGTTTTCATATGTATACGTTATGTGTGTAAGGTTTTCCTTTTCATATTATCCCTTTTCCTTTATAAAAGAAAAAACAGAAAAAACAGAAAAAACTCTAAATCTATTAAAATTTATATAAACAAGTATTGTACAAATACACATATGTGTAATTTAATTTAAATGATTAATTTTATATAGTTATTGTATGGAAAATTTAATGAATTGTTTAGCGGTGATTCATTAAATTTTTAATATTTATGTATTTAGTATTTTCTATATACTCGCGTTATATTAAAAAAAATTTAATTACTATAGAAAATTATAAATATTTTTTAATTAAATAATTAATTTTTATATTTAATATAATATGAACTAATAAAAATGTAAAAACAGTTTTCGGTAATTTTTCGCAATGAAAAACTTATTATATAATAAATAGCTTATAACACATATAAGAAGTATATATATTCTGTATATAACATTTATATATATATATGTACTTGTATATAAGAAAAACAAAAGCTTATTTGAAATGACCTATAAAAAAGCCCTCTTTCTAGCTTTCGCCTTTTTTTTTTTTTTTTGTTGTGTCAATACAATATACGAAGTAATGAGGATGAAAAAAAAGGATATATATATCTAGATATAGAAGAAAGATAAATGTAATTGTTACAATATTTATCTATTGTGATTTTAGATATATACCTGTGGTGCTTATATACAATTCTTATTATATATGTGATATTATATTATTTTTTAGTATATATTTTTATATATGTGAGAGTTGCATTAAATAATTGTAAAGGTGTTTTATAAAGAGATGAGGTTTCCTTTTTTCAAGTAATATTATTATTTTTTTTTTCCTAAAGATGATATCCTATATAGTTTTTTTTATTCTTTTGTGTTTGCATTCATCGTTTACACTATATTTACAGAATTTAAATTATATCCTATATATTATTTACTATTATTTAAATTACAATTTTTGTATATAAGTATACTATTTTTACAAGAATATGTGGTAAACAATGTATTTATTGTAATATTTTGATGGACAAACTCTCTCGTAAATAAATAATTACATTTTAAAAGAATATTATTTTTTGATAAGTTTTGATATTTTATAATTTTCGAGAACATATAATTAATAAACAATATGGTCTGCGAATATTTTACTACACTCTGTATCCTAAAAAATAATTAAAATGACTTTATAATGTATAAAACCCCGTAATGGGTCATCTGTTATAACTGCTAATTGATTTATGTATAATGTGAAGTTCATAGGAAATAATAGGCAAAACAATTTTCGACATTATATTATACTGATCACGCTTAAATTTCGTATGTAGTTTTTGCAACCACTATTGGCTATTATTTTCCAGGAAATCATTAGAATAACATCACATTCATATCGTATATAGAATATATAAAATAATATAGTTATATGATAAATAATAACGAGTACGTTTGCAATTAAAATATAGGTAATGTATAAATAAATTTTTTCCCCGATAAAAAAAATACTAATTTGTCAATGGTAAATAAATAAAATACGATTACTGACAAAATATAACATTGAAACTATCTATCTATATAAGTTTTGAGATCAAAATAAATTCTTTTTTTGAGATTAATAAAAAAAGAAATATAAAATAAAATAAAATAGGTTAATAAATAATACTGTATATATAATGGACATGTATATAAAATAGATAAACACGATATATATATATATATATATAGTTAGATGTCAACGAAAACATAAATAAATATGCTATAACACCAACAGCAGTAATATGTTACATTCCATATATATATATATATATATATATTAGTTATATATATATAAAATGTGAAAATACAAGATGCAACGAATGTCTCAACATATAATATGTTCATAAACAGTTTTAGACAAATAGTAAACTCCGTATATATATATATATATAAAAAACACGTATATATTACAATATATGTGAATATAGTGAGTGAATGAGTTAAATAAAACAAGAATCAGTAGGGTAGATATAATGTCCATATGATAGAAATAGTTATATGTCTAAGTAAGTATATTTTCTATATAATATAATAAAACTTAATATTTTAAAAATAAAATAGAATTGACTATATATTTTTATATATACATATTTTTAGAAAAATCCTTCCAACAATATAATATTTATTTTCTATATATTTCTATTTTACATGTACAAAGTACATATATATATATGAAACCATGTATAAATATTTTTGATAAACTGACGCATATATACAAAACCGTTATGGTGGAGGCGCCTGTCAGACCATCCATGTACTGTACTACTAGTATTTACGTAATATATAACTATATATTTTTTAAATTGTTATATATATATATAGGTATATTGAGAATAGTGGTATACTACACTACTGCAACTTCATGATCGATCGAATACGGTCTGTTGCTAGGCTACCACCATGCAGAATAATATCCTATGCGATACAGAGGCAAATTATGCTTTTCCTGCCCTATATATACATATATATATACATTTATATATATTTACATATGTATCTTTGGCATATATATACTATTTTTTTTTGTATATATGGTAGTAGATATATAAATATAGTAAAATATACACAAATATACCTATTTTCTATATATCTCTGTGTGTATAATATCACCTCTATATAAATATAAACTATATACAATATATAGAAAAAATATATTATAAAAGTATAAAATTGTACAATATAGTATTAAGTATATATATATATGGTGTATATATTTGATGTTGATCTATATAGAATATATAAAATATATGTTCATTTATGGATTGTTATGGAACATGTACGTAAACTCGTGTACACACGAATAATTTGGAAATTAATGCGCGCGCGAGAGAGAGTAAAATATTAAAAAAAAAAAAAAGGAAAAATAAATAAATAAATAAAATAAAATAGATCTCAACAACAAAACAATGAAAATGAGGAAAAACGGAAAGATGTTGCTTAACATTTTATATACAATATAATAATATACGATCGCAGGCATAGGCCTGGTGTTATATGTAGATAGATTGACATTTGATAAATATTTAAAAAAAAAACTTTTTCTTATCCATATCATAAACATATACAAATACTACGTGTGGTAACCAAAACTAATCTATTATATCTTCAGTGAAGTTTCGATATATTAAAAACAATTATGGCGTTTTACTTTCATATATCGGCATATTCAAATGCCAAAACATTGGGAAAATTAGTTAAAATACTATACATTCTAATTGTTTCACACAACATATAATATACCATATGTATATAAAAATATCTATCACATTCACATTTTTGTACACCTAACAAAACATATATGCATATTTATTTATAATATCACATATGTACGCAAATGTTTAATAAAATATGAGGTTCTTATTGTGGTATGCTTTACGATATTATGTGTTTTATATAATATTATGCAGAGCAGAGGTATATATATCTCTATAATATATATTTGTATATAATGTATTAACGTATATAAAATGTGTCTATATATATGTACAGTGGTGTTCGGTTTGTTTTTGTTATTTGGTTGGATGCGGCGGCGGCGACGGCGGTGGTGATGGTGCGGTGATGGTGGTGGTTGAGTTTGAGATGTTTTTGTTTTTTTTTTTCAAAAAATATATACAATATCATGTACACATATGTAACATATGATGCGAAAAATTATATGTATAGCAGAAAAATGTCAACGGAAAAGACATTTTTATTTTTTATTCCGTTTCGAAAATTTTCTTTTTGATAAAGTTTCATTTGAAGTGTATGGGGGTGTTTGTCTGTGTGTGTACAGATATATATGAAAAAAAAAAGAAAAGAAAATATACATATATGAAATTTATTCTCTTTGAAACTTATAAACAATATGTTTATGCATATCTTATAAATATAAGTGCGTATATATTGAGTGTATACCTATGACTCTGTTCCCATATTTTTTACATATGCCTTCAAGACTATATACTGATTTTATTCAATTGATTGTTACAAAATAAGAATATATATATATTTAAGTACTTGAATCTAGCTATCATATTTTGTATTTTGACATTTATTTGAAGTGTATAAACATCAATGTTTGTTATTATTTTATTACAAAAAAAAATTAATACGAAAATGCATCTATTTTTTCTACAAATAACGGTATGACATTAAATAACAACTGGCAGGGTAGTATGGATGTTAATGCTCAACAAGAATTGGTATGCTATGAGCTGCTGAAACCGAATGAAACCATCACAGCACCATTGTTATATATATATATATTCAAATCGTCCTTCGGAAGGACCTTCTTACTGCTTGTCTAGAAGTGTTTCGTAAAAATACCCAGTAACCCATAAACCAAATGTAAATTTTTAAATTGTATAAGAACAACATTTTGTATATGTGTAGCAGAGAAAATAATAATTTTAAAATTTACATCGTATATGAAATGAAGTAAAATAAAGTAAAGAAAATAACAGCTTGGATATATATATACAGGACGATATATATTGTTTAAAAACTTATGTTATATCTATATTTTTTTATTATTATATTTCAATTTATCATTACGATTTGCAGAAACCAATTGCAGGAATAAAAATTTATTATTTAAATTGATTCTTGTTGATAATAATGGCACCGACGAACAAAATTTTACGTTTATTGTATTTACACAACCCAACACACACATTGGTTTATTTAATCGACACCCGCATTTCGTCGTTTAAACTATAAAAAATATATGTACAGAGGTATGTAAATTATGATCGACACATACACACAATTTTCATCTCATCAAACATCATTTTGTTTATTCTCATTTGTTTGTTGAAATCGTGTATTTAATTTATTTTTTTTTTATGTGTGTGCGTTATAAACTCTTATTTATTCCATTCCAAAATATAATTTTTTACAATGTGATATGAAATAGACACAACATTTCGTATTTATAAATATAAATTTACATGTTTATCAGGTACATAATGGCTGTATATATAAGTAAATGTCATGGGATAGCTGAATTTAAAAAAAAAAAAGAAAAAAAAAAGTGAGGAAATGATAAATACAAAAGGTATACAAAGGTGTCAAAAATGAGTGTTTCATAATGTAAATATATTAAAATATAAACATATTAAATTATGTAGAAAATATAATGTAAATTCTATGGATTTAAATTTGAATAGGATATAGCCTGAAAGATGAAAATATGGACTCTATATATATATACCTATTTTAGTGTCCATCAGATAAAATTCCGTTGATTTCCGGCATTATTATACTGTCATGTTATATTTTAAAATAATTTAATAATGTATGTGAGTATCTTTTTCTTTTATGCATTGTACTTGGAAAACTAAAAATAGGAGTTTGGGAACTATATAATGAAATATAATTCATATAAGAATATATTATTTGTTTGAGTATGATGAAATATGGTCAAAATTTTGTCAAATATACAGAAGTTTTCTTAGTCGACTGATATATTTATATATGAGGGTCAAAAGAAAAAGGTTATTATAGTGTTTAAAAAAAAAAACATTCATATGAAAAAGGAAAATGTTAAATTAAATTAACATTTTGTCATATTGGTTATATATAGACATATTAGGATGCAGTAATATCTGGGATACAGATAACTTGATAACTTAATAATTATTATACAATACTATCACCATTATTTTAGTCATGGTCACTTAGCTATAATATTTTATTTTATTTACAAATTTGAATCAGTTCAATAATTAGCTTTTATTATAAGATTCCTTTCAAAATAAAGCTCAAATTTCGTCAATTGAAAAACATTCATATTATGCACACGGTACCGATGACTATGAAACATGAATATAATTTAACGGTAATTTAATTTTGAAATATTTTAAGATAATTAATATGTTTTTTTTTTATAAAGCAAAAGAATTTTTAGTAAATATTTTCCTATTTGAAAAAACACATCCACGCAAAAAAACACACAAAGCACAAAAATAGAACAACTTTATGTTAAAATCACTAAATTAAATATACAAAAATAAAATAAAAAAAATTGGAATTTTCAAGAAAATGAAAACAAAAAATTGTTCCAACAAATATTTGATAAGAATAAATAATAAGAAAACACAAAAAAAAATATCATCAATATTTAAAACGATGATTTTTTCCTTTTTTTGGTGTAATGTAAAACATATAAGAAAAACTTTTCGCTCTAAACATTCTTGTATAGTTAAATTAAATTTTTTGAAATCAAATTTACTGTCTTATACTAGCATACTTTCTTTTTTTTTTATGTTTTATCAGTAAACGGAGAAGTTTTTATATCCTTAGATAATATTTTTATATAACAATATACAAAACAGAACAACACATAATTTAGAAAAGTTTTTGTTTAAATATTAAATACACACATCGGTGGTCGTTTATATAAATCATGAACACAAAATTTGAAACTTTTTTATTTTTAAAAAAATTTCAGATGCCAAATTACAAATAGGTTACGTACAGTACACGTAGTGGCGTAGTAGTGGGTATTACGTTCATGCTAATACATTTGGTTTATGAATTACTAAAACTGATATCTTTGAATAAATATATATGGTGTTAGACGCTACTGAAAGATTAACAATGTCTGCACACGTATCATTATACACTAACCACTCATATAATTTACCAACTGCAATGTTAGATGAATATCAAGTATACAAAACTGGTGTTTTCAAAGATATCCGTTTTATAATTCCATTAACGAGCAAAAATGATAATATATTATAGCTAAAAATATTAAGTAACATTTCACATGGAAATTTGTGGAATTTAATGCAGAAGTTCATGATCGATTAACATGAATGTTAACCACTGAGCTCACTGGGTTGTTAATGCGTTTTACTCAAACGAAATTTTAATGAAATACTGAAGTAAAATAAAATTTGAAAATAGTTGTGATTGAACAATATATTGTGTGTTGAAAAATAAACATTAATTTTGGCGAAAAAATATGTTCTATATCTTTTGATTATGCATTCATGCACAAACTATTTTATAACATAAAACTATATAAATTGGAAAATAGAATCTTGTCTGAGCAGTTATGCTTACAAAATATTTTTCAATTCAATAAGCAATTTCAATTTAAAATTGTTTGCTATTTTTTTTTTCAATTTTAGATAGACCAACGAAATAAAAAAAAAAATTTACCACTTGATTTATGTTTTGTGTCGAATGTGCATATATAATTTGTACGAGTGTGAGGTATTTGTAATAAAATATATGTTACAATATTCAATTTTCATTCCTAAACTCGTACATTTAATTTTAATATAACAAGAATTTGTTAATCTATTGGGAATTTTTATATTCTTGTTATATATAACTCTTGTGTATATCGTTTAAGAATTCGTGTTTGGATGCATTAATATATGGCAAAATATATAAAAATAAATTTATCAAATTATGTCAGCCACAATTTGTGTATAAATATTAAATTACATTATCAAAAAAAAAAAACTGAAATTATCAGTTTACTATTTAAAAAAAATAACGATGACTTTGATATTGATATAATATTATTCAGCAAATGTAAAATTCTCACTTACCTGAAAAGAAATAAGAAAAAAAACAATTGTTAAAATATTATTATAAATTTTTGTGTTATAAGATAAAAACAATAAAAAACCAATTTTAATTTATAAAAAAAATCAGAGAAAACCCATAAGAGAATAGAACATTTATTATTAAATTGAATGTGCTGGCAAGTATAAACCAATATTAAAAATTTCTACACGGTCGAATAATCATTTTAGAGTATTCAACACATAATTTCAGAAAGTGATGTCAGGATTTTCTATTGAATTATGGGTGGGATCTATTATCATAACGTAAGACTATACTTTTTTAGTATCATCACCAAATATAGTTTTTCGTTCAACCGAAATATTTTACCATACCATTTTTGATACAGAGAAAAAAATGTTACACATAATCTAATTAATTAAATCCAATTCCAGTACATATCATATTTTATTATTCAAATGCAATTAATCAATTTCCATATGAACATTTTGTATTATGTAAATTTAATACTTAATATATTTGTATATATAATGTAAAATAGAAATGTAAAATAATTCGATTAAATACATAGTTACAATTCGTAACTAGATAATAGTTTTTTTAATAAATTATAATTTATGCACACACAAATATATGCTATTTAACAAGCATAATTTTCTATTGCACATAATAATAGTTGTACATAAATAAATAAACATATATAATTATGCCATTTATCCCCGATATTTTAGTATATTTTCCAGCGTTAGCTATTTAATATTACTTAGAAATTCTAGTAACTTCCGTCAGCAGTCTTCAAATGAACTATTGTATTAAAATGCTGGTTACTCAATGTTTGAGTATAAGATTGGGTTAAAATTTTCCAATCAAGTGTTAAGTGTTAACACAGCCATAATCATTTTTAAGATTATACACACTAGATACAAAACATATTTTTAATTTAGCATACAATTGGTGACGGTGCAGTTTATAGGATTAAATCTTAGCACACATTTGTAGGCAGAGGAATCGTACTTATACCTATACTGTACAACTAATATACGTGACCGTTGATAGATAATAAAACATACAAAATAGTAATATAGAGAAAATTGTGTATTTATATTTATTTGACTCTCAAATAAAGCAAAAAAAAATAATTAAGTATGCAAATTCTTATACAGGAAATTTTTTAGATAAATTATACATCAATTTTTATATTTCACACTATACTACAATTTATGGAATAATCTAATCTGAATCATTTCAGTTTTTTTTGTTCTCTTTTCATACATAATATTTATGCATAAATAAAATTTCAATTAACAAACTTTTTTCCCATTTTTTTTTTTTAAACAAAAATGTTTTAAATAGTTTTTTTTTTTACTAATTAATTGTAATTTATTCATGAATAAATTTGGTTCAATAAATGTTAATATTATTCAATTTAAAATTTGTGTTTGCACAATCTATATGTGAATCAGTTTACACAATACGTTTATTAAGTGTAGGGTGTTCACCGGTAATGGTATACTATTTTTATTGGTCACTATTTTTTGGTAAACAAGAATTTTGTCAGTTCATACCACTATTTATCGTGAAAGAAGTTGTGTAACAAATAAACACAAGCTTATATTGTTAACAACGTACGAAAATATCAATTGAAAAAATTGCTACTATGCTAGAAAGTGTTCAAAACTATCCATCAACCTCTGTTCGACACTGTGCTCATCCTAACATCCTCTTAACATGATTGATAACATTTTGACAACAGAATTGAATGAAAAGAATGGAAAAAAAATGATGTTATTTATTAACATGTCGATAGCAATGTTATACATTTAAAAAGAAGAAGGCATTATTGTGTACGACGTCATTATCTTTGTAACTTTTAAAAAGTGCATACAAGCAAACCTGTGTGCACGTAACGTCATCTAATATGGTAATAATATGTTTCTTTACATTACTAGTTATACAAAATATAATGTTTGTACCTATACACCGTTGATTCAAAAGAAATTTCTTTGTGTGCCCAAAAATCCTGATTGAACAATGAAGCAAGGAGGTAAGGGTAAACGATTTTCAATTGATTTATATATAAAATATCGTGAATTGAAAGTCTATAAATACAAAGTATATAACATATGAGTTTAAAATGTATTGTGTATATATATATGAATTTATGATTATCTTAATATTTATAAATTTCAATTTTTAATAATCCATTTAGTGATCCTTTATTTTCAAATGGTTAAAACAATGAAACCATCAAATTTATAAATTCACATTTATAATAAAATTTTATATTTTGTTAAATTCGAAAAAAACACAAATTTTCTAATGCAGACACATAAAGTATAAACACCAAATCATACTTATTTAAATTATATATTGTATATGGATGATCAAATGAAGGGCGAATGGAATGAAAATAGAAATGTCTGCCAAAAACTACAATAAATTTTCAAATATATATTCTCATATAATAATTCGGATAATATCCATACCATAAATATAGAAATAATTTTATATATATATTTGATGCCAAAAATGCAATATTCGCATTTAATAATAAATTTATTAGAAAATATAGATATAAATCATTTAAAAATGTGTATACACACATCACATAGGTTCACAGTTCCGCTATCAAATATGTTTTCACCCCGAATAAATTAATCCTTTTTTGTTTTTATTTTGTCTAGTTGTGATATATGGTATTTAAAATAAGTTTCTTTAAAATCATATGAAATTTTAACAACGAATAATTATTGGTAATTAAATTGTTTTGCAGTCGGTCGGAGATCGCATAATTTTGTAAAGGCAGTGTATATAAAAATTCTTTACTACTTTACTATAAACGATAGATGTCTGGCTGCAATGAGTGTACGTACGTACTAATATTTTGGTATATATAAAAATATATAAATATATCTTCTTCATATAGTTATTTTCAATTTAATTTTTTCTTTTTTCGGTTTTCCTTTTTCAATTCGATACACATTCAATTTGATATAATTTAAAAATGTGATGCGGCTAGACATTGACAATTTTATTTAATAATAAGTCACATATATATGTATAATGAAATTTTTTGCGATAATTTAAAAACGGAGAACGTTATTCATATAATGGCAATACATCGAAATGGATTAATGAAGATATGAACATTAAAATCAATTGACAGCAAAACAAAATATAAAATTATAAATAATGTTTGACAAATCCGGGCTACAAAACTATGTTATATACAAATTTAACAAAATAATATTAAAGCTGTGATGGAATTTGTAATACCAAATATTATGCTATAATAAATATTATATATATATAGATATATTTAATATATTACATATACATATTTATATATGAATGTAATAAACATTTTTAGTTAAAATATATTTCATATTCCGTTCACATTCAATCTGTTTATATATTATATATATATGGTAAGTATTTATTACAATCATATTAATATATGTTATACCAGACATATAGTTAAATATAATATATAGATATAGAATACATTGGATATTTATACAAATCAAATAGTTATGTAAACATATACGTGTATAAAATGGTATAATGAAATTTGTAATGTATCAAATAAAAAATGCTTAATGTGGTTTTATTTGATATTTTATGTATTTACACATATCATATTCATATAAATATATATAAATAAATTAAATTTTAACAATGTTACTGACTCGGACTGACCACATAAAATAATATTATTAAATATACATTTAATAGCATTGTGTGTGGTGATGAAAATTGGAGGGTATATATAGTTTATCGAATACAAAATATATATTTTCATTACTTTTTCATATACCTTTTAAACTGAATAACTATTATAATGATAATGATTTTAAGTTAAAATTTTTAACAATATATTTTCCACTTTTGATAATTATACATTATAAAAAAAAACAACGATTGAAATTTGAATTACTAAACTATGTAGAAATATATATATACTGAATAAATTATTTAAATTTGGGTGCGTAATGTAAAACTGAAACAAAACTGAACAATATACAACATATAAATAAGTATTTTCAATATATAGAAAGTTTATATGATTTAATTTAATTATAAAATAAATATTCATTACTTTGCTATGGTCGAGACTTTTACGAATTTCCATACCCAGATATTAAATAAAAAAAATAAAACTATATTATCAACGGCTTTAAAGTTATTCATGCAATTTGAAATGTGAACGTAAATTATAACAACAGTTCTGGAAAATTGATACTCAAAATAATTTTACAGAGACTAATATACATGTCATATACATACATTTTCCGGGCAATTTTCTCAATGAATCAGATGAAACAAGGTATAGAATATATATATATAACAATTTCTGTGATGTTTGCACTTATGATTCCAGAAAAGATAATAAGAAATTCTTTTGTTTCATGAATCTACGTTTTTTTTGGCTATATATTCAGTAGTAATAAATAAAGATAATTTCGTACAAAACCAATAAAGAAGCAATCAAGTATTTATAGATTATCTCAGGGGAGACCAATATAAATGAAAAATGGAATAAAATGTAATATTAAATATTCAACATAAAATAAATAACAAAAAATAACTATTTATCATTTTAGAAAAAAAAAAACATTCAACAATCTTTTTAAAACGCAATATTTAAAATATGTTTCTTCTTTTTTAAATATACAACGAATAAATCTTGAAAAACAATACAAATTATATTTCATTTACACAAACATTCTAATAATATAAACTATTCAATTTACATTTTTAATGTATAAATCAATGGTAATAAAACGTAAATGACATTCCTGAATACAAACTGATGTTAAAGTGGTCGGTTGTCGCAAACAATGAGTGACCCAACAATTTTGAATAGTGAAAGAAGACAAAGAAAAACAATAAATATTAAAGAATAACATCAATACTTTTTCCTTTCATTTCACTAGGTTCAAGTTATTTTAGATCAGTGTACTATATGGTATAACTAACTTTAATAATAGATTGTTATAATAAATTATATATTATAAATCATAGAAAAAGTTATTAAATAAATAAATTAAATATGTATTGTGATAATAAAAAAAAAAAAAATATGCTTTTATATTTTAAGTAATTTTTTTTAAAAGATTATCGAAAGTAAGAGAAATAAAATATTTATTTTCTTTACTTTTATTTATATTTTTTAAGCATGAAAAATTAAGCACTCATTCTGAACTCATGAACGTCACACGATGAGAACAGATTTATTCCTTATTTTCAACGACATTGTTGTAGAAAAGTAATCTATATAGAAATTATGTTTGTTATAATTACAGTATGTAGGAATTAAGTAATGTATATTCTTATATCACTGACCGATATTCTTATAAGGAAACATAAATTATATTATTGATAAGAAAAAGTTTTGAAATGACTTGGTCAAAACTTTTTAAATGTATTGTACATTTAATTTACAATAGCGGCTATCAAATTTACTAAATACCAAAATATATATTAGTATTGTTTTTTCAATGATTTAACTTTTTATATACCACCATGATTTTCAAATTGATGCACAATATATATATATATGGTATATATAAAGCTGTAACTAATAATCTAATTTACAGATTGAACTGAGAATGCCACAGAAGGTTGTGCCCCCATAAGCAAAAATTAAAAAAAAATATATTACGAAAGATATAAAGATTATTCTGCAGCATGACAACATTATAGACTACTACTTGTTGCAAAATCGGTTAAGGATACGTCAAAAGCATATGGCTATGAAATATTATCACATCTGTCGTATTCAGTAGCCATTTGTTCATCCGATTACCACTCCTTTCGATCGATACAGTCAACCTTTTTCTTTTTGACCGGATTTCATATGAAGATAGCAAAAACATGGTATTGTAATTGCATTCGTTTATTGCTCGAAAAATGGGCACATATTTTTTAGTATATAGCAAACAATGGACAATATACTATTTCATTCTGTAAACAAATTTAGACAAAAAAAAAAGAGGACAAAGTCATAGGTATACCCCAAAATGTGATAATATTAAGTGAATAGGAAAATTATATTAGATTAATTTTCTTTGATATTTTATATATACTATAAAAGTGACAAACATGACTATCCAGTATTCATATATACAATACAATACACAATATATATATATATATATATAAATATGCCTAGTGTTGTCCTAGCCCCAATAATATACAATACATATATGAAATATTAAGTAAGAAAATAAAAAACGATGTCACAGCGATTATTCACTAATATAAATTGTAACAATAATAAAATTCAACCAGATGATGATAACAAAAAATGATTTCGCATGTTTTTTTCTTCACTTTTTTTTTGTTATTGTGTTGTTGTATTAAAGGAGATAGTATATTTATTATTTATATAATGTATATACAATATACATAGCCACAGATACACCTATATATATATATATGTACGTGTATATAAAAGAAACATATCTCTTTTGTGTTATATTATGAATTCCTTTTACTATTTATTATAAACCAAGTATAAGAAGAAAATGGAAAATGGTTAATTTTGCTTGCCTTAAATACAATATAATGTGTATAGCAAGCAAGTACATAAAAAAAAACGTATGTATACAACAATGAAGTATATAAATCATTCTATTTTAACCAAACTATAAATTTCAGTATGCTTACACACGCCTATATAAAATATTACAAAAGTTTAATATTTATCATTATGTGCAATGAAATATATGTTAAAAGTTGAACTGACCAAAATATAATATAAAATACAATGAAATAGTTACAAGTGTGTTAATATTTTATATAAATTTCAATTCTTTTGAATTTATTTTAAGATGCCATAAACAAACGTACACAGCTGCAAAATTTCTCAATTAAATTTCACGAATTGTACCCGCTACTTCCTATACGGATCCATTAGCAACAAAACTATACACAATGTGCTGCCGCAACACTGATTTTCTATCTATACTTTAAACTTATATAATAAATTAATTAAACTAATGTGTTTATTGAACATATTTCCAAGCAAAATTGTTTGCAAAAAGTTACTCTGGCAATTTGAATTCAATGACACAATTTGTTGAAGTTAAAACAAATGACTTTGTATATTATAAATTCTTTGTAAATTCTAAATCCATTCATTTTATATATATACAAAGTATAATTTTCAACATGCAAATATAACCGAGAAGAATAAATATGATTTCATTTGAAGTATTATAATATTATTTTCATTTAAAAAAAAATTTTAATCTGTACAATTTTTATAAAAAAAAAACCTAAATTGATCTTTCCTTTCTTTATAACAATTGTTAAAATATTGTTCCATACAAATGATGGATGACATAATTATATACTAATTTTCATTTTCATAATTATATTTTAATATTTATACATAAAAAATAAAATAAATAAATATTCAAAACATAAAATGGAATATAAAAAATAATACCATATTTTTATGACAACGAACCTCATAACCGAAAGAAATATATACGTTATATTTTAGCGTAATTATTATTAATACCAGACCTAAATACATACCATATCTATAGACTATTGTGAGCCTGAGCATATACGATTATATATATGCACGACTATACCATATATGAATATGAATGCATTTATTTCTTCATCATCATTGTTCTCGTACTATATAGTATTTTTTACATTAATTTTTTATACAAATAACTATAAAATATCCTTAGCTTTTTACATATTATTATTATTATCATTTACGAACAACAATATTCTTAGCTTTATGTATTTTTATATTTTAGTATATATTTTATATGAGATAGGAGTGTGCACATGCATAATATTATAAGTACATAAAATATATATTACAGATTATTAGAGTAAATGGAAATGATGTGTTGTTCTATTTCAATCATAACCGTTTTCTATTGTATTGTCTAAAGCAAATAGGAGTCAAGTTGTATTGTTGCTATATTAATAAAAATGTGTACCAAAATTGGTGCTAAACAATATGTGACTTGTACTTATTTTTTAATATACTGCTTAAACCAACAAAATAAGTTATTTGGAGTGTATATTTTTTTAAAATATCGGTAATTACCTAATGAGACTTTTATAGGTTGGAATACAGTGTTCCCAGTGCAACCTGCTCACATAAATCGTTAATAAACATATAAACCCTTCGTGGTTAATCACATTGTGTGGAACCACCGCTATGCCATTCTTATGGCACATTGAAAAACCCTGCAAATCCTGTGCAATTCTCTCAAAAATATATACGCATCAGTTCTTGCATCCGTGTTTGATCCGCATCACCATAATATCATTTTATAATACAATATTAGTTTATTTTTCTAATCTCAAAACTGTACTGGAGTAAATCCATTACTTGGCATGGTTTTATCTTGTGATACATCATCAATAAGAAGTAAAATTTACGTACTACCTAAAACTATCGATCAAAAAAATATGACAACCGAATTATAAACAAAGAGAATTGAAAGTTTTCCTAGTGTTTACCATAATATTTTCCGAATTAGGTATAGTCTATTGTCGCAAATATTCAAATTACCTATATATATATCTATTATATTTATAAAACCTATGTGTAATATAATATTCAACCGTTGTCACTGTTAAATTTGCATTATAATAAATAAAATCTAGGTAACACTAAAAGTTTTTACAATCAATAATATCATTGAAATTAAGATCTATTTCATTTATTACAGTGCAGTAATTATAATTATATGGTAAATGAATTAATCCAGTAGAGGCTCTATCGACTGAACAATCTGGTTTATCATTATTAAACTATAGTACAGATCTGGCATTCTCCATTCAATTCAAGTGTATACAGAGATACATACTTTCAAAATACAAAAACTTTCACCAACACCTTATACTATATATTTCCATATGAATTTAATTAAAAATTTATACAAATATACGCTCTTAAATTTTATTGTGCTATAGTTGTTTTTAATGTTACTTTTTACCTTCATATAATAGGTTAATAGCTTAATTTCCTCTGTTTTTTTGGCAACAAAAATTAATTTATTATTTATTTCAATTTGCCAGCATTTACTGTAACCTTTTCCCATGTTTATATGGCAATAAGTGGAAGCGGTCTTTCGGTTTTAAGACTATATCCATCCAACGATTAATTTTTTAACTACATCATATGATTTGGAAGTGCTAATGCACTAAGTCATACTGCATTGATAATCAGAAGAAGCAATATCTGTTGAATACGCGATATTCATTTGATATACAACATTTCATTTTAATTTTTGACTATATATATATAGCAATAGAGGAAATTAAGTTATGAACCTAATATATATTATATACTATTAATCTTTTATATATATATTATATGTAATGTTTACGCTTTGTATATATACAATACGTGGTACATAAATAAAATATTGGTTACCATTATAATGAAAATCGATTTTAAATCCATAGAAATGAATGTCATTTTTGCTAATATAGAGTAGAATGAACTCATGTCGTTAGTTGCATGCTAAATTATGTTGTAACATAGTGGTTGGGTGTCGCACTGGTTAAATCGCTCGTCATTAAATCCAGAGATTGCGAGTTCAATGACCGATATTGATATATACAAACATTTTTCAGTATTTTTCATACCAAAAATTACTCAACTGTACTATTGCAGGGTTATGGCTTGGCGAATGTTTGAGTAATGAACCAATATACAGTCCATTCGGTAGGCGGACGAAAACAGTAGTCTAGTTATCCAACGAAATAATTAAAATAAAAGATGTTGGAACAATATTTTTATATTATCTCATCTGTTTATCCAAATAATTAAATAGGGAATGATTTACACTATATTAAAAATGAAAGATAAGATATTAATACGTAGATATATTCTTAGTTCTATATAAATATAACAGTCAATAATATATGTGACTATATAATGTATCTAATCCCTAAATAGTAAAAGAAAAGTCATTTAGTGTATGCATAATTAATATTAATTCCGACATATTTTGTATTATTAAGGAGGTATATAATTTATATGACAAATATATTTAAATATTTATTTGTTTATCGAGTTATATTATACATAACTTATTAATTAATTTGTATTATAATTGATTTATATTATAAGAAAGTAACAGACTATTAATGGGTAGTATTTTAAAGCAAAGCTAATTTATAATTAAAAAGACACACACTTAACCACACAATTATATGTACTCGTATATAAGCATTAATTTTAACATCATATAATTTATATTCGTGTACACACGTTCACGTTTTTATTATGGAATTGTGTATAAATAAAAAAAGAGTTTTTATTAATTATGATAAAAAATAATACATACTTTTAATTAAGAAAAAATGTCTCGTTATCATTTTTTGTGAACATGTACATATATTATAATTTCCATATATAAAATTATTATTGATAACAACGCCAGATATTTTTTTTAAGTTAAACACACACTTATTTAATATTATATTGTTTTTTGTTGATGTACGAAATATACAAGAGCTGCCAAAAATAATAATATATAGTCTACGTTTCATATATTATCATTGATGATATATATTATTATTGTTGTTGTTGTTGTTGTTGTTGTCGTGTGTAAATTTGCAGAATATGTACTAATAAATGAAACACTTATGACCTTGAGATTGTATCCTTTTTAACTTTCTAATTCACCATTTATTTATAGTATATATGGTATTCAAATAAATAAATTATATTCTTTTGTTGCAAGAAAATAAGAATACATTTTACGATAATAAAAAAAAAAAAAAACTTTAACATACAAACACACACACAATAATAACAAAAAAAAAACACAATTAAAATAAGAACGTCCCTTTTAAATAATTGAGAGTGTGTGGAAAGAAAAATTAAGGAAAATAAATTTTTTTCTGAGTTTTTTTTTCTTCTTCTTCTTTTAGTTTATGTATTATAAAAACACACAATAGTAATTTTTATTGTATGGATAATTAAAAAAATAAACAAAGTTAAAATATTAATAAAAAAAAAAACAAACACACACACACAATAATAATAATAACAATAACAAATTATTATAAAATTATTTTTTCCGAAATTTTATTGATAAAATTGTGATTTTTAGGATTTTTCTATACTATTTGTGAGGAACAGTGAATTTTCTATGAAATTGTAATATAAAGCGTTTTTATTCAATAAATATAAGCATCTTCACAAACACACACATACACACGTACAACAAAAATTAGATAAATAAATGTGGGCAAACAGTGTGTTTGAATAGAACGCATGCGTTAGGAAAACTGTATCTTTTTATTTGTGTATACAGTAAAATTGTTTTTCACAAAAAGCTTTAAGCTTTTATATATGAAAATTTTCTGTGTATATCTATTTTACATTTTCTTCATTTTTTCCCTTTTTTTTACATTATAAAATTTTCAATTTGGTTTATTAACAGTTAAATCAAATAAAGATGTAATAAAATTTTTTGGTCGTATATGAAAATGATATTGTTAATAATGATTTTCCTTTTTTTCACATAAGATAACCAAATGTTATGTACCAATAAATTTGTGAAGAGTATATGTGTATTAAGAGAGAAAGCCATAATAAAAGAAAAAATCAATTTAATTAATAATCAGCTATATATATATATACGGTGGACCATTATATACCTCACCAACAATAACCCGCACGGTGCCTGTCCCAAGAAAATAACGTATTGAAAATAACGGGTGATTATTAGAAACTTTTACAATAAATTACAAATTTTATCTATAGAATTTCGTTAATCATTTAAACAATTTATTCTGAAGAACATATAGGTAAAATTAAGCAAATTATGAAAAGCGTCTTGTTAATTTTTCGGGAAAATTGCCTATGAATTTTCCATAATAATTTTTCTTTAAGCATGGCACAAAATATATATCTCAAGATATTAAATAAAGTTTAATGTCACATGTCTAACGTTACTGGAACTACTTTTAACACTTTTGTTTCAAATTAAGAACCATAGAAATTTTGTTTTATATTAATGGGGCGCTAAAAATTATTGCAAAGGAATCACCCATTAAAATTTCCCAATAAAAGTTTACTTGTAAATAAAACTTTTTTTTGTGTAGTATTAGTATATACTAAATACTATATTATACTATATACGTAATACTCGTCGTATTATGGACTATATTAAAAATATAGAAAAAATTGTATTGTGCGCGTTATCAAATTTCTAGAATATTGCATATACAATATAGCTCTGTAGACACAGAACAGCATGAGGTAACAACACCAGCAGCAGCATCATCAGCACCAATATTATAGACTTATAGAGTATATAGATATTATATGCATATTTGTATGTGTATTGTGTATATGGGATAGAGTAACTCATGTGGTTTATAAAAACTCTTCTACTATAATTTATACTGTATAGTTATTTTATATCTAGACAAATGTATGTGAAAAAAAAATATTTTCTAAATACAAAATAGTTAGTTTTATAAAGTTAAAAAAAAAATGCTGCTAAAATATAACTATATGAAAATACTTCACACGCCTTGTTCATTCAGTTCAGACGATATATAGATAGACGGGGTAGGGACTTCTTTGATAAACCTTTATATCAATTCGCAGAGAATGTTGTGCACATACATTTTACATTACTATTAACACTAATGTAATGTTTAGTAATAATGTTTTTGGATCATAACATTTCATATGATTTTTGAAAAATGCGTAAATTCAACTAAAATGTCTAGAATAACCATCTGCCCACGAATCACCATCAATTCCTAATAACTATAATTAAATTTCTTACGGTTAGAAATTGAAGAAAAATTTAGAATTTCCCATGTTTTGCAATAGCTGCAGTGAGTGTGTATTAATAAATATATTATTATACTAAAAATATTATAAATCCACATTTGTAGTTAATAACATGATAACATTTACAAATTCATGTACACGATAATGTTACAATACAAAACAATAATAATGTCTTTGCATATCAGTCACAATCTAAAATGATGTTAAATGTTAACAATTATATATAATCATATAAGATGGAATCTGTCTGTAACAGTATCATAAACGAAGATTTTGAAATTCGTGATCATACAAAAACTGAAAAGAGAATTAATTACAAATGCGGTTTATAACTCTAAGTTTATATAATTGTATATCAGGAAAAACTGAAATAACTATCATTATAAGGAAATGACAGTGAAGTTAAAAGGTAGCATTCATTTTTGTTGTGGGTGGGTGTGTGTGTATACGTGAAATATTTTATAATTTATTTTTTTTATTGTATTTTCTTTACCTTTCCTTTTTTTTTAATTTCAAATACGACAAAAAAAATTAAACAAAGACGGAAGGATCTACTAAACTCAACGAGAGAAAAAAAAATGAAAAAAAAGTTGATTGATTACTTTTTTATAGGAACATAAATTTTCATAAAATGTATTATTTTGATAATTAATTTTGTTTTTCGTCTACCTTTTTCTTCTTTTAATTTTTTCTCTTTTTTAATCCTTTAACGATGATACAGGCATTAATTAGAGATGTATTTGTATAACAGAATTATTTTTCCCTACAAATATCATACGTAAATGTAAATAAAATAGATTCAGTATGGTGGCCCATATTTTTTTGTTATTGGAAAAGTTTTAATAGACGAATTTGTTGTAGGAAGTTTTGCAAAGTTTTAATAATTAACATTTTTTAACATTTTATTTTCTATTTTTTTTAATTTTTTGTTATAATTTGAGGACTGATTGACATAGAAAGTAAAATGGTAAAATCTAAATTGTATTAGTTGCTGATTGACACTGTTGTTGTATTTATGATAATGAATGAGATTTCGACAAAATGCATTGAATGAATTGAGCATATAAACAAACAAGAATTCTATTGCATAAAAAAAGAAATTCATAATTTCAGATGCAATTACAATTTTACAGAAATGAAATATTAATTAGATAAATAAATGTCATCACAGAATTTTTTAATAATTTATTTAAAATACAATTTTTGTAAATAACAGTCGTAGACTCTTGAGTAGTATAAATATTTTGGTGAATGAATTAAATGACATTTGAAAAAATTATAATAAAAAATTATCCCAAAATAACCTTACTCAAAAAATTATAGCTTTAATTTATCAAATTGAAAAACCATTATTTAAGACCCAAAAAAAAAAAAAAACAACAACAGAAATAAATAGTACCGATGAAATAAAATAAAACAGAGAGGATATAAAAAGAGGATGGTAAAAATCATCCGACAGCAGAAATAAAATAAAAACGAAGGTATATAAAATGAAAAATTTTCTAAACATGCCTTATTATAATATGCATATAACTATACTAACATATATTAGACAAATGGTAAATATATCCTAACGACACGGCGATATTTATAATAATATATAATACAATACGAGTGATATGTTTAAGTATCTACTCAACTCAATTGACTTTTCTATTAAGGATACGCGTACCATTAAATTATATCTGTATTATTAAATTAGAATTTTGTTCGCACTGAATATTAGATGGTTTTTTCAATATGGAAATTTTTGTGAAATCAATTTTGTATAAATGTACATTATATAATTTAATCATGATTTGCTCTATGCTAAATGTAGATAAGTTACTTGAATTAGAAATGTTATTTAATTTCATTATAATTAACATGTTAACAGTTAGTAGTTAGTATTTAAAGTTTGTTTGCATGTTATATACTTTATATATGTATTTTTCACATTATTACAAATAATGGTAAGTATGTAATTATGGAAAAAATTTGTTATGTTTATTTATGAGAATTTGGTTAACGTTTGGAATCCCACAAAATTCATAAATTTTTTAATTTCAAAAGTAGAACTCCAGAAAAGGTTAATTGAATTTTTGTATTGGAAAAAAAAAATAATATTGTAAATTGAATATAAACAGTGTATGAACTTACCTCAGACGATGTTAAATAACATAATCTAGAATCGGTGCTATCAATTGATGCTTGCTGTACAATACCATAACGTGATTCTCTATCACTTAAATAATCTGATCTTAAACTATCTTGACGATCAAAAACACCTCTATGACAACAACAATAGAATAATAATAAATTAATTATATCATATTATAATTAACATAACGAATTATTAAATATATTAACCTTTGTTCAAATGAATCTGCTCGATTACTTTTATATCCAGAATCGTTCAAACTATTATCTTGTCGTAACGATGGTAATGAATCCCATGGTGATCGTTTATGGGTACCACTTAATTGTGAATTAATTAATGTTTGTCCAGAACCGGAGCCTAACGTTGAACTACCCGAACGCCAACCATCTGAATGGCGAAACCATTGTGCTCTGGCCGATTCACCAATGCACGATGCACAACGTGATGTTGAAAAACTAATTAAATTAAAAAAAAATATAGTAAAACCAACTATTATTATTGGAAAATATTTTGAAAGTGTTTATTACCTTGAATTATGATCGCTTAAATAACCTCTATCACGTTCCCTTTCACGTTCACGTTCACGCATTAATTCATTTCGATCACTATAATAACCATCACGGTCACGATCACGTTCTCTAGTTGTTAATGGTGGTTGTCGTGGATGTGGTAATGGTAATGTTGACGATTTAGCTGCTGAAAAGGAATATATATATAATATTAGCATTTTGTTTTTCTTGCAATATGAAAGTTTGAGGAAAACAAAAAGCATTTTCATGTATTTTACACACACGAATTTTTCGCAACGTATTTTTAAAACATTTTAAGCCATAATATTATACAGATATATTTCAAATAAACATTACATTAAATTGAGTAGTTAATCTGGTTTGACGTCATATTTTCTTATGTTAACGTATAGCGTAGTTATTGAAACCACATCACCATCTTCTAATTCCAAATATATCGGAATTCAAAGAACAGCATGAAAAGTACGTGCACAATATGATACACCAAACCGTATTGTAAGTTTTATTTAGAATCAATTTTGAACCCTTAACTAATCAATTTAATATCTTTTCCAGTTTAAATAAAATTACATTAACCAAAATACTATTATTATAATTATAAATTACTGTAAAAAATATAATAAAGGCAAAATAACAAAATTTAAATGTTAATATATACTTATAAAAATATTATTATTGAAACAACGCCATTTTCAGGATGGGATAATGGAATGGTAAAATTTTGATTACTTACGCCTTCTGATAGGATAGGGACTACGTTGTGTTGATCCGGGTAAGCTCTCAGCAAATTCTGTGTATAATATGTTAAAAATTAAATAAAAAAAAAAACCATTTATTAAAGCAAATCAAATTTCTATTACTGCTTAGCAAAACATCAACAAAAAGAATCGAAAAAGCTGAATAGAACGACTTTTTTAAAGTAAAATCTTTTTAAAACATCAAAAAAAAATAATATAAATCGGAAAATTGTGAAATAATTACCTAAATTTTCCATACTTTGCGATAATAATGCTTCAAATGTATGTAAACTATAAGATTCAGCATCCATTCCTTTAGCCAATGTGTTTCTTAAATGCATTTCATATTCTAATAACAGTCGTGATGTTGGTGATCCAGGTGCTTGTGATGCATTACCTTGATTCTATATGAATATAAGAACACAACAAAATCAGAGATAAAATACATGCAATTTAAAAATATTGATTTTATTTTTTCTACCAAATGATGATGTCCGTGACGATTACCACCCCCTGAACGTGGTGCATATGGTTGATCTTGATCTGAATTACCATTACTTGAACTAGGTGTTGTTGCATAACATTGATTGTCAAACATAACATTATCAGATGGTGGTGAACCTTCATTACAACCACGTTCGCGTTCCAATTCTAAATATAAACTTCGTTGCTGTTGTTGTTGATGTTGATGTTGCTGCTGTTGTAATTGCTGCTGTTGTAAGTGTTGTTGTTGCGTATAACCACGACCGATTTCATGTGATGAACGTGATCCAGAAAATCTTGATGTTTGACTAGATTGTCGTGGTAGACTAGCATTATTACTACTATTACTCATCATATGACCTATATGTGGATGTTGATGTACATGTTGATTTCCAGGCATTGTGTTTACATTATAATAATTATAACGACGTCTTCCAGTTTCTGGTGATGTTACTGGACTATCAACAGTTGTAACTGGTTTCAACATACGTTTTAATGTTGATGAATCTACAAATAACATGAAAATTAAAGAAAAAAAATTATATTTAGATTTCAAGAATATATCTGTTAGACACAAAAAAAAACAATGACATTTGTAGGGATTTATGTTGCACATATTATTTGCAAAATAAATATCAGTTCTATTATTTTTTTATCTTTTTGATAAATTGAACAATGTATTAATATTTTAAATTAATTATTACAAATTACGTTATTCATATAGATTACACACCAATTAATTTAATGTGTTGCATTTGATTGATGCCATTTACTTGTTATCAAAGTTCAGAACCATTTTTTTAATTTATACAGATATATTCATTAAAATACACTTACCAACATTCATATCTTCTGTACTTTTAGTTTTTCGTCGTGTGTTACTATTTAATACATTAAGATGCATATCATGATGTGAATCTCTTGCCTAAAATTAATGCAATTCGCATCATGATTTATAATAAAATTAAGTAAAATTTAATCGAAAAAATAATTATACCATTTCATCATTAAAATCCTTAGTGTTACTATTACGTGTACCGGTGCCAGTTGATGTTGTCTGTTTTGAATTTGATATATTGTTTGCTTGTAACGTACCACCAACTTGTGTACCTTCTGACTTTGATGTTTCTTCAATTTTCAAAGGTTGTTGTTGTTGCTGTTGCTGCTGCTGTTGTTGTTGTTGCTGCTGCTGCTGTTGTTGTTGTTGTTGTAGTTGTTGTTGTTGATGTTGTTGTTGTTGTACATCATCTTGATTAATTTGTAATCCAATATGATTTTGATTTACAATAGAATTAGTTAATCCAGAATTATTTAATGAATTGGTATCATGTGATTTTGAAGGTCGTGTTAACGTATCTAAAATGAATAATTTATAATAATAAATAATTGTGTGACAATAAAATTAGAAGAATAAAAGAAAAAATAAAAACCTTGAGCTGTAATTTGACCAGATTGATTTCCAGATGCAACATTATCATATAATGATGTACTTGATGTTGCTGCAGTAACTTTTTCATTACGATTTGAATCGGATGCTTCAATTGCACGACTTGTTGCTCTCGGTAATGTTGACGAACCTATTTAAAAAAGCATAAATTTTGTTAATAAAACAATAATAATAACTAGTATACAAAAATATATTGATTACCTCTATATCTTGGATCTTGTGCACGTAATCTTGCATATTGTTCTGGTGTCATACATGTACATTGTGGTTCACGTGCTCTTGATGGACTAGCGGGTGTACTTAATGGCTTTCGTTTGGTTTTAATTCTACCTTTTCCAGGTGGATCAAGTTTTAATGAATAACTTGATGATGCCTTTCGTGAAAATTTGAAAGATGGCGACTGTAAAACGTCGCACTATCATTAGGTTAGTTTAATATGGGATTAATATATACAAGTAGGTTCACAGACATTTTCAAAAATAAAAAAAAAAGGGAAAAAAAAAATAAAATAAAACAGAACAACAAATAATTTCTAACATACATTTAAAAATTAATAACAAAAATCAAATTATATAATCGCAAATTTTCTTATCTTGCTTATCCAAAAATGTTTTTATTTTTATTATATAATTTGTATTTTGAGTGTGTATGGAAAAGATCGACGGAATCAATTGAAGCTCAATTCAAATTTTTCGTTTTTTTTATATTTATAAAATCATTTTGATTTTGAATTTTGAAAATATATGAACAATTTTATATTAGTGCATACAATACTTTTCCATATTCCAAATTTTTCATATTAAAAAAATAAATTTATTAATCATAGCTTTTGAGTAAAATTAAATATATATTGCAAAATTAATTATTTAATTAATAACCAAAGGTTTAATTCTTCAAATTATGTCATTTCGGTTTATCGTTTTTTTCGTGAGGTAAATGCATTGAGTACACTTATGTTTAAACATTTAGGGTAAGTAGCCGCATGCATTTAATTAAATTTGTGTGAAAAACACAATTCGATTGTATTCAAGTTTCCCCAAAAAAAAAAAGTCATGATAGGGAACAAATATGAAAGACACCAGAGTTTCACATAATTTATATTACTCATATGTATTTACTCAAATATATAGAATTGTGATGTTTAATTACAAATTTTGTTTAATTTACATTTATGCCAATCACCATAAAATTAGGTGTTGTGACTTCAATTGATTCCTACAGGTCAATTTCAGAACTTAAACCGCGAACAAGGAGTGTTGTTTTCTGTATAGTTCTATATTTATAATTTTGCAATATTTAATAATGTACATATCTTAAATAATTAAAGTGTTCAAAAAATAATTATAAATTCATTCATTTTAAATATTATTTGTACAATATTTGTGTAAGATCTATTTAAAACCATACAATAAATTTTTAAATGAATTACAATTGAAAAAAAGGAATAAAAAATGGATTACCGAAAGTTTAATAATAATAAAATTTAATACAACTATATATTATTATAATTTCAATTGAGCAACAATTCAAAGATTTAAGAAACATTAAAGAAATTATATAACATTGAAAAAACAAATTAATTATACACATACTTGCAAAAATTGCTCATCATCAAAGTGAACATGATGAGTTGATTTTACTGTAAGCTTTGACAAAATTTATTTTAAAACTATAACAAGTTACAATTTTTTTTTAACTTTTTTCTTTTTTATTTAAATATATTAATAATTAAATAATAATTTATTTATTTTTTTTTTTTTTAATGTATAACAAAGGTGGAAATAATATAAAATGAAAAACAAAATTAACAAAAATAAAAATAAATAATAATGCAAAGAAATTAACTTTTAAATTCAAGTTAACTTTGTGGTATGAGATTTAATAAATTAATTATTATTATTATAGTGTCTTCTGGACTAGATATAGGCAAGTTAAAACTATTTATTTAAAACTAATTGTGTGGAAAAAATATAATTCAGGATATTTTACTTTATAGGTTACTATCGGGTGAAATAACATTTAAAAGCGATTGAATCAATGTGCAATCTGCGGACAGTATGTATATGTATATAGATAATTTGTAGACACAAGGAGTCAAATGCTATAATACACACACTATTATTACTTGAAAAATATTATATTAAGACATAAACAGTTTCTAAAGATTGGTGTTCAAGTATGACTTGACCACTTGTTAACATAGATGGTACACATATTCTCTGAACAGCATTACCACAATACTGTAAGCAAATTAGAATTTAATTTCCTTTGTCAAACGATTAGAGTGAATCGTATTGAAAAGTGAAAGTAATTCCAAGAAATAATTATTAATAGTTGTAATAATGTTTTGGGAATCTCACATATTAATTCTGATTTGTTGTCAGACGCAAAAGGTGAAAAAAAATTGAAATAATAATGTATACACGGATTTCTTCATCGTAAAAAATGTTTTTTTATTATTTCGGCTATTTCTTTTCAAGAGACCATTTCAATATGCTTAAATATGTTCATTTTTTTAGCTGCACTAATTTTTAGCTGAAATAATAAAGCATAAATTGAGACTTGACTAAAATAATTTCACTAATCTTACTTATCCAACAGATATTGATTATACATATATTATTTTGTCACCATAAAAAAGAGTTTACGGGACAAAATTCAGAGATATTAAAAAATTAAAAATGAGTCGAAATGGTAGGATATCTTATAGTCACTGCAAATGTGTATAGCATTGATATAATTACATATTGATGAAATAAAAATGTATGTAGGGAATGATGAATTTCTTTATGTAAGCGCATAAGCAACATATAATTTTGCATATAATGTAGCTTGCCACAACAAAAACTTACCATAAAGTTCAAAAATAGGTAAAAAAAAAAAAAAATTGAACTATATTACAAAGACCTTTAGGAAATAGAACCTAAATTTAAGGACATTTAATGGAATTAAAACTGAAATATATAATTTGAAATTTTACTTTGGAAATAATAATTATATAATTCTTGCCCTAATTCTATTTTCCCTCTATCAGGTTTTAATTCCATCGACCTAATTTACTTGTAATAAAATGAAAAAAAATTAAATAAATATATAGTTAAATCGAAAAAAGGGTCAAAAATAACAAAAAAAAATTGTTGTTCCACAAATCAATTATTTTTTTTTTTTTGGTAATTTAAATACAAAAAGTCAAGACTCCTTAAAAACAAATTAATAAAATAAAAAAAAATTATGTGCGAAATTATATGAGAAAAAAAAAAAAGAAGAATAAAACAACAAAGGAATATGAATTATAATATGCAATATACTATAATATAATAGTTAATACTTACCACACATTCACGAAATTGCTTTGCATCAATTGGTGATGTAAAATTTAAACCCCAAGTGTCATTAGTCATAGGATCTCTCCAATATACAAAACATTCGGACGCTTGTCCAATTCTTGTTCCTAAAAACAAAAACGATGTTTTATATTTAATTGTTAATTATATGTATTATTTATTTTAGTTTAAAAGTGTTTTGTTACCTGGTTGGACAAGTCGTACATCTAATATTTTATCCACTTGACTATTATAAGCAGTTATTTGAAATACAAATTCTGGTGAATTTTGTATACATGTTATATTTACAGGAACCAAATCTTCTGATAATTGTTGCCATTTAACTGTACCACCGCCACTTGAAGACACATGAAATACCTCCGCCCATAACCTGAATGCACTATATAAAGTCAGTTTGTCATAATTAATTTTACAATACGTTGTTTTACATTTAAACATATTAATTATTTATGTGATGTACTATTTTGTACATTTAATATTCATTTTATTGTTATCCTTAATTGTTATCTTCTCTATATACATACCACATATATGACATATATATAGTTACTTTTGTGTGTACATAAACATAAATACGAAACATAAAAATCATTCATACAGAAAGGTACTGGCATGATATTGGGTTGGCAAGAAAATATAATTTTGATTTTTTTTAATGACTTCTGTAAATGCCATAAGTATTTCCTTCGGACATTTATTAGCTTACCTTAGAAGCAATGAATAGCGTCCAACACTATATTTTCAAATCTATTTGTTGTGTTTTCTGATTAAACGAACAAATGGTAATTCAATTGATTGATTTTTAATATATGAAACTTCCACTAATGCTAATGCCATTAAATTGCACTTGATTCAATTTTTTTTTTTTTGACAAAGACTATAAGCTCGTTGAGCGTGGAATCATGAAATTGGCCTAAACATTATGTCACACTAAAAAAACGAAATTATTACTTTGTTGCCAATCCAATAATAATATTATAATTTTATATGAAACACAATACACACAATACGTGTAAACGAAATGTTTGTACAATGTAAAGTGTATAAGACAAGTCATACGAAATTATATTTAAGGTAAGTGCATTGCAACTAAAAAAAACGTAGTTATTTTAGCATATGTTTTGATATAATAATTATATTGAAGGGTAGTTCTTCTATTGGGAACATATTACTGATTTTATTGTATATCACGTAAATCTTCTTAATCACTTTTAATGACAATAGTTTTGAAAATATTGCATTATGGTATAAATTGTATACTTTATTATTATTAAATTGTATATTTCAGGTAAAAAAGCTGTGAAGTCCATCGTAATAGGCATCAAACATGATTGAAAACAAGAATTTCAACATTTCAAAAAACTTTGAACCATTTTTCATTACTTCAGCAGTATAAATTTGTCATCAAAAGTAATGAAGGAGATTTCACATGTATTATATTCATGATTATTTACCCTTACCGCTGTCACCTCCATCTTTTCTATATAATTACTATTTCAAATCATATGCTTAGTTTTTTAAGTTGTCCACTATTACTTTCAAACATTACACAGGTAAACTTTTATTATAATTTACAATGAGGTTAGTTGCATTGGAAACAAGATTTAGTTTTCACATTTGTATCGTGTAAAGTATTTAATAACAATAATTATTGCCATAGACTACAACTTAAGCGTTCAGCATATATTTCCATATAAAAAAAAACACCACAGCATCCACAATGTGATTCAGGGGTATTTTGAATTTAGTACGTTATCTTGTTTATTTTTCATAAAAGTAATAATAAGTTGTATACTTCCATATTCCAAATGCATGATACTTTATAAATTATCCAATTTGTTATTATTTCATTTGACTGGTAAATACTAGCAAAATAAAAAATATCACAAACCCTGGGATGTTTTTTTTATTGAGAAATATATACAGAACGGTTGTATTTCGGCAAACATTATCGGTATTAAATCATTTCCACAATACAAACGTAACAACAAACCATGCAACTACCGCATTATTTACCAAATAAAATAATAAACAATAATTTACCATTTGAATTTTTAAACTATAATCAACTACTACATTTAGTTTTTTTTTTCTTAACATACATTACATAAAATACGATTCTTTACTTCAAAATTGAATCTAAAAATAAATAAATATATTAGTTTATTTCATTTACGAGATAATTTTATGCCAATTCACATGCACTAAATTTTAGTTGCATTATTAACATCATATTTTTTACAATACGAATTGCTAAATACAAATCACAAACGGTTTTCTTTTAAATGTAAAACATTGAATTGTAAAATTTTATTTATTTTATTGTTATTAGTATTATTATTAATTATAGCATGCGAACTCAATCAAATATTTTTACCTCAGGAGATGGCCGTCCCGGCGACGAGAAGTTTGCCATGGCGAATCCTCGTATCGGTACGCTTTGCGCATCAGCGGAGCACAGGAACAACTTAATTTATTTCCCATTGCACAGCTTGCACAATTTGCCTGTCCTCCTTCAAAAAAATTAACAAATAAAAATGTTAGTTTAAATAATATTAACAGCAAAATAATAATAATATTAAAGATTTTACCTGAGGTATTTTGTTGTCACCACATTCCACCAATTTCAGCCCGTGAAAGGACTTGACCACGATTTAAAGACTGTGATCTGTGATTATGTCGATTATTATATCTACTGCCTCTCTAAAAATGAATAAATAAAAAAAAGATTAAAATTAATTTTTTATAATCATACATAAAGTGAGGCTTATAAAAATGAAGAAGTGTTTGGTAGTTTGTGGTCAGGTAAGTTGAACACCACTAAAACTAGTATACAATTTTTATGTTATTTGAAATTTTTTACGATTAAACATTTTAATTTAGTTTATATTTACAAATGTCTATTCTGTCTATAAAGATCTATTCACAAAATTAAAATACTAACCAACTAAATTAAAACATCATCACATACATTATTTAATATTTAAAATGACCACAAAATTAAACACTCTTCTTTTTAATTAAAAACAACGCAAGTTATAGTTTAAAATTCGGAACATAATCACAATACCATTTACTAATATCGATAGCAGTAATTTTCAATCTACTTATAAATTGAAAACTATTTTTTTTTTTTTGAATGCATAATGAAATTTCACTATTTAATTTATTAGTAAATGATGTGATGATGATATTTTATTAAATTTTATATACGTTGGCGGATCTATTTTGAAGATAAAAATAGTGGTGATATTATTTTCTAGGTCGGGTTACATATAAAATTTCACACAATTAAATATTATACACCCAACAACCACTGTTTCAGAACATGAAAAAGTATCTTGGAAATATATTCACATAAAATGTCGAAATAATAGACGCAACGTACTTATTTTTTTGTATACCTCAACGAATCCTATTATTCCGAGGAGATTAAAAAATTGGGATACCATTGTAAAAAGTATATCTAGCTAAAAGAAGATTATGTTGAAAAATAAATTGATTTTTGTTCAAAAAAAGTAATTCCTTGTTTTATTCTTTACATTCAATATAAATCCGACCTCGTTAACATATTTACAATTGCATGTAGGTTTTCCGTCAATTTTCTCACATCATTATTCTCTTGAAATATTTCTCAATTATATTTAAAATTTATCAATGGTATATATGAATATATAATTTTGTACAGGTTCATCCAATTTTGGAATTTATATAATTTAAGTTATAATTTCAGTTAATTTCAATACACATTTACAAAATTATAACTCACAAATAGATATATACGTTCGTAAATTCCATATAATTTTGAAAAGCAATCTTTTGTCAGTTACAAATTGAAAATATACAGACAAATTCTTCCCAATTAAAATGTTAGATACAAATGAGACCCTGTACCACAACCAAAAAATATGCCAAGATACAATTTGAAGCATGACGCAAAGTGCGTCGTAATGAGACCACTGTTATATAATAGTTACATATCAAGCGATTGCACGAGTTACTATTTACCATCCATTTGCTATACAAGAAGAGAAATACATCTAAAAATTGAATCAGACTGTTACATACAGAAATGTATACACACAATTATATGCGTATTTAATGATTGAGAAAATTGTATAATTGTAAAAAAGAAAATTAATGTTAAACTATCGCATATGGAAATTAACTATACCAAATTTTTATTAACTCATACTAATATTGTTTACACATAGTGTCCTACCAATTCAGCAAAACCGGCATGTTTTCAATAATAAGTATAAATATGAATATTTATATTTTATAATTCAGTCAATCTGTTTTCTAAATGATATAAAACATATAAAATTTGCAATTTATAATTACATAATTAATGTAATTGTGATTTTAAATATATCAATGTATTCATAAATAATTATACATTAGTTTTATATAAATGCGAATTGATGACTAGAAAAATATTCTTATTAAATTATGAATATGTGTTAAGCTAAATTGGGAGGAAACGTACATAAAGAAAATTCAAAGTATACAAAAATTTAGTTCTTTTAATATTATATAAACTTAAAAATACCAAAACTAATTTCAACATTTTGACCAGAAAAAAAAAACCCGATAATATAAAGAAATATGTACGTGTAAAATGAAATACAAAATAATTCCATTTATTGTATTTTTGTGTTGTTTTCGCTTAGTTTTGTTTCATATAAACAATAATGTTTAATGTTTTATTGAGTAATATACAATATATATTTATAGATATTTTGTTGCAGATGTATAATACATATATGAATATATCGGGAACATTTGGAATATTTATACAATGATATTGTACAGATAAATTATATAAATTTATGAGGGTTTTGTAAAGATGAAAGAAAAAAAAAATTAACAACAACAATGTCCTCTGTATATGTGTACATAGTTAAGTCTATGTAATTTACTGATAAGGTCTTAAGCTTACTAAAGCTGTTGTTATAGATAGTGTGGCATAGTGGTATAGTATTCGCACACATATTGTATATGTTTAAATTTGGAAAAACGAAAGAATAATGAAAGGCTATTATTTGTGTATACACAATAATAATGTTAAGGGAAAATCTGGGAAATTAGACAATGTTTTTCATATAAGCATCATGCATGAATTAAATTTAATTTTATATATACATAAAATATTTTCTTTCTCCACAATTAATTCCATTTATAGTTTCATTAATATTATAAACCAATTCTTTCTTCTTTTGTGCCAATATAATTATGTAATTAATGGTTTCAAATAATATAGACCAACGACAAAATCTTCAACCACAGCAACACTTCAAAATAAATTGCATAAATTAAGTTACAAAAAGTTCATCGTTAAAGAAAATCATTGTGTTTAGAAAATGAAATAAATAGCCATAATAATTAAGTGAAAAATAATTATAATTCGATAAAGTTGATTGATTCCAAAACTGTAACAAATTATATTAGATAAAGGAAAATTCTAATCTATATTTATACGGAGGGGGATCACTGCAGCGGATCAAGGAAACATCTTAGTATGTAAATCGACAGACGAAATACTATAAGAATTGGAAATGTACCTCACATACTATTTATAAAACATAAAAATTACTACCAATTTTACTATACACATTTTAAACAATGGGATAATAACATTTTGCTTGCGAACAAATTTCTATGGTGCGCTATAGTTAAAATACAAAATTTTATAATAAATTAAAATGTAAAAACCAATTCAAATTTTTTTTAATATTCATTAAAGAAAAAACAGAAAAAAAAATCAATCTCCTCTGACTATATTAAAATATTTTACTTTATAGTTATTTTATTACATTTGTATACATTCGTTGTATACCACATAATATTTGATATAATAATAATATCTTGCGACACGAGTAATGTAATAAAAATTCTTTTTATTATTTTCATATATTATATTATATGGTGGTACACTAGGGAATGGAGAACATTATAATAGTTATTCAATGTATCACAATACCATTTATAATGAATAAGCACATTTTTATTTCTTTGTTTACAAATAGTTTTTTTTTTTATTTTAATGATTTTATTCAATATACCAAAAAAAAAAAAAACATGTCTAAATTCTCAAACCCAATTTGGTAAGTTGTCGTCTCTTATTGAATATTTTAATTGTTGTTCTTTACCATCTACATTGTTGTATTTCAGTTTATAATCGAAATAACCTTATTATATGTAAATAGACTGTGTCTAATAACGTTTCTAGTTTATCATCATATATATATTCATATGACATTTTTATCAATTTGAATATAATATTTAAAAAAACTCTTTCTCATCTCATTTTGACAATTTAAACAGCAAATGTTTAGAAATTTTTATTTTTAGAAATAGATCATTTATACAAAAATTTTAGAAAATCATTCATAAAATTACGTATGTAAAAAAGCACATGTTTAATATTTTTATTTATTTTTAATTTATATATTATTGTTTGTAATTCGATCGACAATATAATTAACTTAATCGATCAGAATGTAAATTTTAAACACATTTAGCTATAGTTAGTTAACTAATATAAGATTATACTGCTTTGCTTATTTTATGTTAAATCTCTTTAACTCTCACTATTTCCTTTATTTATTAAATATAGATACATTTATTTATAAATATTCACATAATTATTTTACACAACTCAAAATAACATCAACAAATCATATGGTTTTTAAAACTGTTAAAATATTGAACAAGATCATATAAAAAATCTAATAATAAAACAACCAAAAACACATAATAATTAAATGAAAAAGTATATAATGGAAAAGTAAACACAATTGGTATAATATTAAAAATAATTAAAAAATTAAAAGAAAACTATCTATTATAGTATTAACTGTGTACAAATTATTTATATATACCTTTCGAGACACGCGCCAAAATTTATCTAATTATAACATATAATTCGATATATTAAAGATATGCGTGCGTAAACAACAGGAAACAAAAATATATAGGAATGTAGAGAAGACCAAGAGCATCAGTTTCGATTAATATAACTCGCGCAAACAACTAACTACTAAATAAAATAAAAATGATGGATATTTTTTTTTTTTTACTATTCGGATTTACAATTACAGTACGGCTCTTGATTATCGGATTTAACCATTAAATTAAAAGAATATTATCTTATAAACAATTACAATGATTGGGTTAATCGAAAAAGAACTATTACCATTAGCTTCTACCTCAAATTCATATATGAAGATAACATTTTGGGGCGCCTTCATATGATTGAAGCTCGAATTATATTTGTTAGCATTATAAACAATTACTCATTGACGATGTTATTAAATTAATCAGCAGTAAAATTAAATCAATTTTTAAATTCCTAGAAAATAGTTTAGAAAATTGGCTTGGTTATTGATTTTCCAAATGCATAATTCCATAATATCTGTGGGAGTGTGCTTCTTTTTTGTCACAACTTTTTGTCTCGATTATTCGAAAGTGTGCTGTATTTTGAAACATATAGTGCATATAGTAAATCCATTCATTCATTGTCGTCATATGTACAAATATATGTTTTGTTGTGTTGTGATTCAATATGGATTAGTTAATTTCATTATATTTTTTTTTTTTGCTTTCCCTTTGACACCCACGCGCACGCACACATCTCGTCGTCTTCTTTAATGTTTAATGTTATTTTTAACCTGTTGAATTTTTTTTTTCTAAACTGTGCGTGTTTATTTTTTATTATACATATGTTTTACCATTCATAATATAATGTAAATGTACACTTTAAGTACACATTGATATATTTATTTACAACGATATTATTATTATTAGTATTATTATTATTATTATTTAATATTTATATTATATTTATTTCAAAGACAAAAATGACTAAAGAGTTATATTTATTTAATAAAACATTAATTATTATCTTAAATTAAAAAGAAGAATACAGTAAAGTTTCAAACAATTGGTAGTACAGAGCTTTGGACAAACAAACAAAAATTGATATTCAAATCAAACAGAGAAAATGGGAATGGACCGAACTGAGGAGGAGTAAAATGGATAATATTACAAAAAAAGTATGCTTGGAGGGTAAAAGACAATTGTAACCTCGTGTGAACTCCCTAACAACCTAACAATTTTGTGAAAGAATCTAGTTAAGTAATTTAACATTTTATGTAAGTTAATGTGGATTGTTATTTTGATGAACGAACAACAAAACTTTTTACCAGATCATACTATAGGTATTATAATACATAAAATTTTGAATTTATAAATTAAAGTAAGTAAAGGTGTTGTAATGTAAAATTAAAAAATAATAATAATATTACCTATAAGGTAATTATTTATATTTATTTAATTTAATTTTAATTATGTAATACGAATCAAAAAAAGTGGGTATGACTTGTAAGTTGATGATAGACCTGTCAAGCAACGTATTAGAATCTAACTATAAATATATACTAGTATCTGGTACATCATAACACAAGTAAAACATATACTATTTGTGTCAAATTTAAAATTTCTGCTTTTATTCAATTTTTACATCTCCACATGAATGATATATTCATAATTTATTTATTTTTTCAATAAACATACGGTTGTGGTGATGATGATTATTTATGTTAGAGTTTTGTGGTGGTGTATGGTTATGCGTAATCGATAATATCATAAATTTTTAGTATTTCATCAAATAAAAAATACTATAGATATATATAAAAAAAAAATATAAATGTACTCTCTTCTCATACATTTCAATACATATAAAATATAAATTTGGTTATTTATTATTATTATTATTATTTTTTAAAACCAAATATACATAACTTTGGAAACATTCCAATATTATTTATTTTATTATTTTCCTAACACAAAAAATAAAATAATAATAATAATGTCAATATTTTAAAAATATATCATTTGTGTGCAATATGGCTAGCTAAAATATTACTCCTTTAAATATTAGTCAACTATATACAATATAATAAATTACTACTTTTAATATGTTTTTTTTACCGTATAATACAACAATATAATATATTAATATATTTTTTATGATTGATTTTTTGTATTGTTCTGTCGCATAATTATTAAAAACAAAGTGCTTTTTTTAATATAAACAAGTAAAATAGAAATGATTAGAAAAAGTATAGCTATTATTATACTGAAATACATGGAGCCAAGATGCCAAGAAACAAGTTCTGGTGTTTTGTTGGTTTTATAATACTGTACGTATTTGCGAAAAGAGATATTCTTTTCTTTGGCATAACAATTAATCTATGTTTTGTAAGTAATTAATAATATTAATTAAATATTTTTTTAATTTCATTAAGACACGGCCACGGATCGGACAGTATCAACAGTAACCCGTCAAACAACGAAAAAAAGAACAATTTTCATTTGGTGAAGAAATAATTAAATTTGTTAAGTTTTTGGGTCAGCAAAATTGTGATGGACACCGATTTTCCAGAAATTAATAAGGAACCGTTCTTAAAATCGTATTTTCATCCGAAGGCTATAACTAGTTATCAGTTTATCAAAATACAATTGACCTGTGACAGTGTTGTTTATTTCCTATATAAAAAAAAAAGGACCAACAATTTTTGAAAATGTTAACAAAAAAAAAAACGAAAACGAAAACCACTCCTAAATACAATGACCGATTTTTTTCATTCCGTCAAATTAACGAATAAATCGAATTAAATAATTTTTCTTTTGAATCGAGTGAATTTTTAAAAATCTCTTCTACATGACAATGATTGGAAATTGATTATAATTCTAAATTCAATATATAAAAATGGAAATGCGTTAAAACTATGGTCCGTAAAGAAAAAAGATAATAATTATTATAACTCAATTTTCCGGCAAATTAATAGTTTGATGAATAGCCACATTTTTGTTCACAATTTAGTCTAATCAGATTATATTCTCTAGCTTGCCAGTACTAATTGTTTTTGGAAGAGTAATGAATTAACATGTATATATCGATTGAGTAACCACACAAATATGGCGATTAAAAATTGCTTTTTACATTGTATCAATGTGGACAAGGTAAAAAAAAAATCGAAATACAAAACATTTTCCTTATTAGGTCAAGAACATCGCACATTTCAGAGATGTCATTTTTTGAATATACAAACACTAATTTAAAGAAGTTTATATTCAAATTAAAAAAAAAAAAAAGGTATATCCGATTTTAACATAAAATATTTAGAATTAAAAAAATAAATAATAATGATTACGTATATACAAAAAAAACAAAGAATGACGATTAATCCTCTTTTTATAATCACATCCTTATATCTATATATATATAAATATAGGTCCATATAGAATGTATATATATATTTATAAACAAACACACACACACCCATATGTGAATTAAACCAAAAAAAAAAAAAAAACCAACATCTTTTATCTTATAAGACACATTGAAAATTCCATAAAATAATAAAAGATTTTAATATGCGGTAAAGATGGCCGGCTTGAAAAAAAAAATGAAAAAACCATAACCACATCCTTTTTTAAAAATCATATCAATGAAATAATATCATAAGTTTTTGAATAAAGATTGGAACAAAAAAACAAATACAAAACATTTTAAAAAAAAAACCCCAAAATAGTTTTTCAAAATAAAGAAATAATAAAAAAAAATGGTTATCGATTAATTTTTAATGATTTGAAAAAAGGACGAAAAAAAAAAGCGGAAAGAAAATGAGCAAATATAGAAAAATAAAAATAATAAACGACTGCATTATTTCGAAAAAGAGAGAAAAAAAAATGAAATTTAATAGATGAAAAGTCTATAAATATTTTTCTCCTGTTGCTCTTTTTATTGTGCGTTTTTCTTTTAATTTAATTTTTAGTTTATTTATTTTTTTTTCTTTAATTTTCAAATATGAGATTAAGGATTCATTTTTTTTTTTTTTGTTTGCCGATTTACATTAAATGTAAATAAAGGTGTGGTGGCCGTAGCGGTGCGGTTATTTTTCTGCAATATATTCTTTTTAAGGTGCACACAAATAAAAATCATATAGGACTATATTTTTTGCAAATTAAACACATGAACAACAATGACTTTTGTCAAAGCAGAAAATGATATAAATATAAAAAGGATATACAATAATTATGTACACAAACCTCATGGCCCCAATTATCAGAATTTAATTTTGCAGCTTCTATACTTCCTTTGGCACCCATTTTATTTTATTTTTTTGTCTTTCTGTTTTTTATTTGATTTTTAAGTTCATAAAGTTCCTACACCACCTGCTTTTATTCCTGTTTTTTTATTTTTCTGTATTTATATTATTTGTATATTTGTATCTTTCTATTTCACACAATAACACACACACAACCAACCACCGAACAACAAATGTTTTTTTTTTTTTAATATTATTTTAAATATGATATAATAAATTTTCTTTGATTTTATCCTTGTTATACCTTATAACATTTTAAGAAGTCGTATGATATTTAAATATAATTAATTTTATATACGATAATTTTATTTTCTTTTGTATGTGTATAAAACAACCAATTTTATTTTATATTTTATAATTTTATATAGATAAATAGAGGATAAAGGATTGCGTCGTCAAACACACCCACTTATTTGCATAAATGTCTCAGAAAAAATTATGTGATAGAATTTATTAATAAATTTTAAAGTGCACTATTTTATTATAAAATTTATAGTTTTTCTTGTTGTTGTTGTTGTTGTTTTTTTTTTTTTATTGTATAAATAAACACAAAAAACATTTATTTAATTGCACTAAAAAAAATTATTCAAATGTTGGTATAAAAATACCATATATATAGAGAGAACAAACAAAACTACTAATTGATTTCAATATGATATTGATGATAAAATTTAGAAAGAAAAATCACTTTGCAGTATTTTCTATATATAAAATATACATATACATAAAAATATATATATAATAAAATATTAAAGGATGCTGCGATGCATTTATTTATTATGTATAAATAGTATCTATATATATGTGTAATATAGTATAATATAACATATATAGACCACACAAAATATAAAGAATTTAATTATAGCAAAAAAAAAAAACTAAAAAAAAGGGTTTTGAAATTATTAAAAATTAAATACAAAACGAAAATATTTATAGCAAAATAAAATACAAAAAAATTTCCACATTATTATTATTTTTTACTAATTTAAGAAAACAACCCCCGATTACACAAAATATAAATATACAAAAAAAACACCACTATATTGAGATTTTACAAATGAACAGAAAAATTTCGATCGATAGTAAAGCGTAACGTCGTGGCTGCTGATGCTGCTACGTGTGTATCTGACTGTGTGTGTGTGTGTGTGTGTGTGTCTACAATATACATTTTATATAATGTAACGCGATCCTATATTTTATTCATCATTTCTCTCAAACATATAAGAATCTATAGCAATATACCGCATCCACAGCATCCAGAAAGAAATACTCAAAATCTCATACACTCACCGCACTTATACTCATTATTATATTTTATATAACATCTATAACGTATACTAATAACTAACCTATTATAAACTATCAATTAATACAATTTTCTTATTTTGTACAGGGTGCTGTGTGTACATATAGTTAATACAGTCCATAGCAGTGTTTGGCAAAGAATGAAATAAATATATGATAATTTGATCCTTTGCGGAAATAAGAATCACAAAATATAACAAATATCCTTGTGCTTTTGATTTTACATTTACATCTTTATAACAATAATTTCTAATAAAATAAATAAACATTTAATTATTAAACAAAATATAGTCAAAAAATTATAAGACAGAAAATTCATATACAAAAAATAATTGCCAATATTATTGGTTTGATATAAGTATGTTTGGAAAAATCTAGCCAAAATAATTTCAAACAGTTTAATTGTTTTCGATTATAAACTCATATTATATTGGTATTATTAAAAATATCAGAAATGGGTTAACAGATACACACTTTTGAATTTATTGCTATATAGCTTTTGTGGCTTGGTAGAAGAAGTGTTAAAGAACTACACTGAGTTATCCACAAATTCACAAGAATATCTGATTTCTTACAATATTTATTCATTTGATTAGAACCTAAACAAAATTTACACCACCCGTTTAGTAATTGTCGGGAAGAGATTGAAGCAAGAACTTTAATATTGCATCAAAAAATTTCAAAATACATCGAGTCATGCACCGGTCAAGTGCAACGATGATGAATACAATTATCATATATTTTCTCCTCAATAACATTTGTTAAAAATAATACTATTTTAATACAAATAAATATTTTATGAGGATATATTAATTTATTTATTTATTATATTTTTTTCCTTACAAATTACTAATCAGCAAGTTTTTGTATTTTATAATTCAATGATAATATAAAAAGAGTAAAATTATCAGCAGGATATGTGCTGATAAAATACATTATTCAGTAATTGTATTGCAATATAATAATAACATCTCGCACAAAACATATACAAACACATTCACATACGTGCAGCAGTTGATATATAAAATGATATCCTTGCGCACGAGATATATTTTGTACATGCGCTCGTGTTTTTGTTAGGATACGCGAAGGATATATTGAATACATACTCACACATATTTTATCAATGGTTGAATATCAATGTTGTTGTGATGTAGAAAAATAAAATATGAGTAAAAAGAAAAATTAGTCCTTATATTAAGAGGATTTCTTTTATTTGTGTGATATGTTGATTTAACGCATTCAAAATTAAGGATTTGTTTGTTAAATTAAGTAACTATTTGAAATGAAGAAAAAAAAAATAAAAGGATAACTTTTTATAACAATAATAATATTATGCGGTTCGTGCAGAGGCTGCTCTATATATATTCTTTGTTCATTATTATGTCTATAATTTTTAATTTGTTGTTGTATAAAGTTACTTATGACCTATGAGTACGGCACCGACAATACTTAATTCCGAAATTTATCAAGTATCAATGTATTTTTGCATTTAAATTTTGCTAAGCGCGTAACTTACGTTTTAAGTATTGTTGGTGCTATTAAAAATTATAAAAAATGGTTCTCTGTGGTAAAATTATCTATAATATTTCATGAAAATTTAATTATAACCAAAAAAAAAACAATTAAATTTTAATGAACATATTGATGTTGCACAAGTACAAGAGATAAAGTATATTTAGTCTAGTTCATAAACTATATATTGTAGTTAATTCAATTTATGTACATACTTTTTATATGTAGAAATATAACTGAATTACTAATTAAATTTATCTTTGTCTATATAAAATAGTATATTTCTATAGCCGGCAAATATATAAAATTATCATGTTTTACACACATCCATACATAAAATACAAACATATATTGGGTTCATCTCAAATCTCATGCTTTTAGATTAGTTGCATAGAAAAACATATACGACGTGCATATACCATAAAATATTGACAGTACAAACAATACACAATATACTGTGTATTTTCCTATACTAATAATTTTCCAGTTCGCGCATATAGACAGTATTGGCCAAAATGAACGCCACAATTCTATAAATTTGTAATATAACATATATTATCAATTTCTGATTGAAACATCCGATTTCGTTTCAGAATGCCAATACAAAAAAGAATGTTTCTCGTCATCAAGTAATGTTACTCCAAGTGGACCTTATTGCTTCTACCAAAAATTCATTGTAGTAATACACGTGCAGTCTGAAAAGAAAAAAGCTTTACCTCAGCAATACTGCTGGAGTTTACTCATTATTTAAATTAATCGTTTTTAAAACGAATCATCACTCTAAGATAATGGAAAGTTTAATGTCGACAATTAGATCAACCGAAAACGATCATGGTCGTGCGAACTGCAACACAAATCACAAGATCATGTACGCTATCAATTTGTTGAAATTCCAAGGGTGTGGTTCAATTTGAACTATTTCCACAGAATCAAATATTCAATTTAGATGCTATCAGTCAACAACTAATGAAACTGGAACAAAAGCAATTTTATTGAAGCCTGGCGGGGGTGTGTTGCAAAATCCATCATTGCACCATGACTTTACACAATCAGATTGCTATTTATTTTTAAGTTTGCAAAACTCTTTGATATAGGAATACCTTCAGTAATATGGTAATGACCTGAAATCGTACTTATATATTTGTTTTTTACTTCCAAACACCATTTTAGCTCGGAATTATGAAGCTACCCGATCATCTAACAAAATACAAAATATATAATTGATTAAAATTATTTCGTTCCATGGAAAAATCTTGGTGTGCACCAATTACTTCCTCGTCAATCTCGCAGTATTAACAATTGTTTTTTTCCGTGAAAAACCCAATTTTGTTGGGTTTGTTTTGCTCAACACTGTCAGAAAAATAAAAATAAATAAAGGAAAAGAACATACCAAAGAGAGTGGCCCATATATTGAAAAATCTGCGTTCTCCCCGCATTTTATGTATAACTACAAAATAGATAAAATTGATATACAATTTTCAATCTCCTGGAAAATCTCATTTATTTAGTACAGGAAATTTTTCTCAATTTTTCCATTATATTTTTTGTTGTTTTTTCTTTTTCCTTTTTAATATATATTATTTTTTTTTTTTGTACTATGGAAGCGGGCGTGGCAATACATTATTTCATTTTGAATGAATTTAAAAAATACATTTACATCCCCATAATTACAATACCACAAATTTCTAATTTACAATTAATTTTCAATTTATAATTAAATTATTATATGCTTTTTTTTTATCAAACATTGTACAAAAATCATCATAAATCTCATAAAAAATTAACACACTTTTAACATTTTGCGTAACATAACTACAAAGATTGGACACATGGCTGCATCCGTCACTTGTGTCAACGTGTTTAATAATGTTAGAAATTGTTATAACTAATAACATATAATGAAAGAAAATTAAAATTCAATTAAGATTATTCTCTGTATAAAGTTTATTTATACATAATAAATAGAATTGCAATGATTTGTTATTGTTATCATTCGATTATTTATATATTTTTCTGTGTTATTAGACAGGGTGGCCGCGACGATAGGAGAATGATCCATCAAGTGGGGGAGAAGGACCCCGTAACTGGATAACAGTTCTCTAAAATGTGTCAATTAGTATTTCCGATTTATTGTTCAGATTTATGCCTCACATTACACTGTTGCAGTCGTGAACCTACTAATTGTATTTGAGAATTTTATTGCAGAGTTGTGGAGCACCTTCGGAAAGGTGTTAGGAGAATTGAACACGAGTTGTATCAAAGAATTGGTATAATAATGTATAATCACAAGCAGTAAGCCGCACTGATGATATTGTGATAATGATGTTTTTATAAATTCTACCAAAAATATGATATAAGTTGTTGTAATTTCGAATATATATCTACATATGTTTTATACTGATTTCAGCCATTCGACATTCAAACCAAATATCCTGTGCTTGTAGAATTGATATGAGAAGGTTCGTTTTTGTGCTTAGTCCTTATACGTACTATACCAATTCTTTGATATTAAAATTCTGCTTGTCCGTATTCCTACTTAAATGTTTTCGAGAGCACGAAGTGCACCCTATAGCTGGATATCTATAGAATATAATCAATGAAAAATCTTATGTTATATTCAATATTTCTATAGATATTAGATTTTCCTCAGGTAAATATAAATATAATATATGTGTGTGTGTGTGTATAGTATAATAATATAGATAAGTTTATTTGTTATGTTATGTATTTATATAGAATATATAAGAAAATGATAAATGAATATTAAAGAATTGACAGTAGAGAAATGGAAAAATAAAGGAGGTCAAAGTACGGACTTTTGATAATGTTAAAGAAATCTCTATATAATATTATATAAAGTAAAGAATTACAGAACAAATATAATAAATTTCAAATTGAATTTCTTTTTTTTTTGAATTAAATTTTATACTCTTTCTTTTTTTTTCTATTTTTTTTCTACATTATCTAAAAATCACATATATATATATATATTTGTTCTATATATAATATATAAGGATCAAAAGGATATAGAATATTATATATATGAAAACACTATATATATATATATTGTTTGTATACGTATACGTACATATGGAATTTTTCTCTTAATTATATAGCATAATTCACCCACATCCAGACCGTCACATATATGGCAACTATATGGAAGAGTACTCTATACAATATATATGATTACATAATATACGAAAGTACATGGAGAATCTAAAATTGACTTTAACACGATGCGATAATACATAAAATATACGAGTTATATACGCAAAGACTATATCCATATGAAATGTTATATAGTTATATATACTCAGTCGTTCGTTGTACATTATGAAATCGTTAATTTATTATTTTTTTTAATTAGATAGGTACTTTGGTTTATGTTAAAATCTATAATTAGATAAAGATTTTAAACGATTGATTAAACAATTTTTTATTTTTACATAATAAAAAGGTACTTTTTTTTTTATATATATTTTATGTTCTACTTTAGGATAATAAATATTGTTATGGTTATAGTTTTTTATTACTAATATGTAATGTAATATATGTTTTTATCTTTATATAGTGATGGCAACGTGTATATTAAAAATATATCTATATAGAATACTTTTATAGAGAAGTTTTTTGTCATTTATGGGTTTTTCAAATAAATACTTTATACAAAATCGAAATAACAAACTCAATTATAACTTTGTTAAAAAGATTTTTTGTTTTTTTTCTGTATGCATACATTAACAATTATAAAAACTAAAGTATAAGCATATTGATGGGAAAGTGTACATGTCAAAGTTAACCGAACGAACCCACATAAATAATTTAAATAATAAAATTTATGTATTGAAATTTATATTTAACACGTAATCACAACAAATGGGAAAAAAAAATGTTAACGTCATTGCATACATATACAAATCTGTATTGCATTAATTATATTACATTCATCTATCTCTATGCAAGTACTATAAAGAATAGATTTTATTCAATTTGTAATTAATTTTTTAATGATTTAAAATATTAGGTGTCGAAAACCTATATCACATTCTCATAATATTCTGGCCACACAACACATGAGTTGAATTATACGATGAAAAATTAGACCGTCTTTTTTATTAAATTATAGATTTTTGTTTGTGGTAATTGTTGAAATACATATCTATATGTCAAAGTGGTCGAAACCAGTTGGTTGGAGAAGAATAAAACCGCACCAATGTAATTCAATAAATAATTCATACTGGTTGAAATTAAAATTTTCATACTGTTTCCAATGGAACAAACAATTAAACTTTTGTCTGTACTTTTATTCCAAATCAAATTCTATACTGTAAATTAAAGCGATATGTAAATGCCGGATATTGAATAATGGATGAAATCTAACTATGTTGTCCACACTGAATATAAATATAATCTGAATATTATGGAAACGTAAAGTACGATAGGTAAAAATATAAAATCATTAATTTTTATTAACCTTAAATTTTAAACGTCTAATTATATATATGATTATTTCATTAAACATTATTATAATTATGAATACAATTTTCTATATACAGAGCTGTGGGGGGCGAGGGTGTGGGGGCGGATAAATACAGGATTCTCATCAACAAATTTTCCACTTTATTAAATCTATTATAATTTTGTTCATGTACATACATTTTAAAAGATTCCAATTACACAACAAAAAAAAAAAAAAAAGGTTTATTTATTTTTCATATATGCAAATGTAGATTTTATATAAAAGATTATAAAATTATTACAACATTGTACAATATTATATAGACAGAGTGGTTAATGGAATTCTTCTACCCAAACTCTATATATATATAGTTAACATTCTTTTTATATATTTATATATATCTGTTTTTATTATTATTATTATTATTATTATTATTATTATTATTATCAATGACGCCGAGTAAGAAAATGTTTTGAATTTAAAATAATGACGTTACGACTATTTTGATACACATTTTATTTCACCACTATGAGGGACCCTTATAATCTCCCCTATCGCGTTTCCTACCACTTCATCTGATACACACAATAAGAAAATTTGGAAAATTTTGGGTAAACACTCATTAAATTTTAGAAAGGATCGCCTTCTATGAATTTATCAACATTTTTTCATGTGATTACGCAACCGATTATTATTGTTATTATTATATATTGTGCATAAATGTATACTTTTCTACTTATGCTTTTTCTCCCTGGCCGGGTACACCTTAACATTTATATATTAATATATACGCAAACAAAATATAGAATTGTATACTTATGAAATGCATTAAAAATTAGAATAATAAATCCACAATATTTACCTAAATTATTAATATTAAATACTATATTTTATTATATAAAATACAAAAAAAAAAAAAAGTAAAAATATTTTGTAATTTAATGGAATTTTCTAAAATACCCAGATTATAAGTAGAGACACGAAAATAAACAAATTCAATTTATATTAATATCAGACCACTCGAACTAGTTTATACCATGTTAATGCATATGAAACTACAATTTCTACACACATCGCTATATAGGTAAAATTATAGTCAATGTCAATGTTTGTTACAGGTTATGCTGAACTAGCTTTATGTAAAGGTAAAGCTATGAGTGGTGTCAACGATTAGAAACCGATGATTGAATTTGATATGGAAAATGTGTAAAACCAAATCGACTGGAAAAGTGAATTCTCTGTGTTTGGTGACATCAGAAAGGTATGGTATATTATGAACTATTAAAACCTGATGTTATATTTTTATTTTAAACCCTGCAGTTTCATATGCATACCACTAGTATATTATATGATATTATTTAGAATATTTTTTGCTTCATAAAAAAAAAAAAAAAAAAACAGAACAACGATATTATATAAATATCGTTTCTGTGAAAATTTGCATAATACGACAGTTGAAAAAACAGTGTTATTTTCTCATCATCATATATTGCGTAATATATTCACAAAAATTATAAAAATAAAAACGTGTCTAATTGTTTTGTTAAGGTTGTCTAATTATTATTATATACAATTTATACCTCTTTTATTATTCCATATAAAATACATAAAATGATTGATTGCTTAGCGATCCGGTTAGATTGAAAATTTTATAACTGAATTAATTCTAATAATATTGAACAGTATTTAAGTTATTAGAAAATTTAGTATAAAAAATGTTTTTTTATTCTTATTATAATGTATTGTATAATTATAGGGCAACCAAAAATATAACATGCAACAGTATCCCGAAATGAGTAAGATTCATTTATTATTTTTTTTAAATATGTAGCAGCTGATCGATAATGCATGTAATCTGTAAATATAGAATTGGAAGAAAATGTCTTCAAATCTTTCATGTGTATATACAATTACATAGCTGAATGGATTGGATAAAAATATAGATCATTCTTTTGTGACGTAAATCAACTTATGATTGAAAAGTGGGTATAGTTTGCTAAAAAGACAATTTTTATTGAAGCATCTATAAAATGATACCCAGAAATATTTTCTAAATTATATTCCAGAAACTTATATAGGTTATATAATTACAGACCAAATCGACTACATGGTAAAACACGTTTAAATTTATTGCACTGTATAGCTTATTCCATTATTTTTTTATATTAAAATACGAGTATATTTTAAGGGCATAAAACGAATTTACTTGTCCATATTTTAAGCATATTTTTGGTTGCCCTAATTTTAACCAATATATTTACTGTATGACCTACAGTAAGTTGAATCCGGTTAACAAACATCTTTGGAATAACAAATGAAAAATAAAAAAAATAGAAAGATAAATCACAATCATTTATTTACCTTATCTTCTCAAATATATCCTATATACAATAAGAAAATCCCTTAAATTTTACTACGACCTTAGACATATTTCAAATGCAATTTATTTAGGGGTTTTTTCTTTTTAAATTATAATGTCTATATTTAATGAAATTCATAACGTGTATTATTATAAATGTTTTCTATTACTATTGGATACACAAAAAAAAAAAAAATACAGAAAAAGAATTGTGAAACCTTTGCTATTTATTGAATATTGATTACAGAAGAAAAAAGATTTTTTTTTAGTATGATTTCATAGTTGGGGAGTTGAATAATAATAATAAAAAGATATTTGAAAGTTGTAGAAATATATAAATTTTAAATGCTTTGAATACGTAATATATAACTATTATAATGTAGGTTATGTAAAGAGGAGGGTGCTTGTATCAGCGCTCGTAAATTGTGGTCTACGTTGAACTAAACTCTACTGACCTTAATCAGAAAATTAATTCATACACAAGCGAACAAAAGAACAAATCGATTATCCACGGTCAAGCCATTGCAAGAACGATGACTCCTCGCGCTCATACCAACGGAATTGGTATACTTTATAAGTTGTAGCAAAAAGTAGCAACTTAATTACTCGTTATTCGTTAGAAACCAAACTAACAATTACCAGGAGTGAATCCTAATAAAAAAAAAGTAGTTATTAATTATTCATTTAATATAAGTACAACACGAATGATAACTGTATTTATACTCATTGTCGTCAAATGTATACTAATCACTTATGTTCCAATGAGTAACCATTAGGTTTGAGGACGATAACGACTTCAATATTCTGTTGAAAACAGATTTAAAATACGAGAGATGTTCGGTAGTTCGTACCGCTTGAGACCAAAATTCAACTCCACAACTCAAAGAAAATCTAAACAAACTTTTCTTTTAAAAGTATTACTAAATATCTATCAAACGCGATGAGATAGATTCACACGAAATCAAATTTATTATTTAATTAATAATAATAATTTATTTATTATTTACACCTTTGAATATTGTGGTTTATTTTGTCATAATATTTTTTATTCAAATAGATGTCAGAACAGTTCTGGAATTAAATTAAATTAATACTTTCTTCTTTTAGCTCTGACAAACAAATGTGAACCTAAACGCCCAGTGATGTAAATAATCTCAAAGTGGTAAAAAATATACTATTTGTGTTGTATATTCTAAACTCATTGGATACAATTTTTGGGATCAGTCAGTTATTTTTTAAAATGCATGAATTTCTGTACTAGATGTACGAAAGGATTAACTTAAAACTCACAAACCATTTTGATAAATCTTGATGTAGATGTACAATTACAGTTTGGTATGTGAAGTTCCTAGAATATAATATGGTATACTATGAAATTTGGTCATTTCTCATGTAAAATTTCCTATTTGAATGTTGTGCATAATGAAACATTCTAAAGGAAAAAATTAAGGTTAGTTGGTTAACGATATATAAAGTAATGGTAACTATAATTTAAAAGTAATTAGTATGTGCTACCACATTACTCGAAAGTAATAATGTTTTCCATCGCTAGTACTTTAACAATGTGATAGGAAAATGATTGACAATAATGTAGTTTTCACCAGTAAATAGTTTTTATTCTACCATACCATACCGACTTTCTTTTAATATACCCTTTTAAACTTAGAATACGCAATTCGATATTTTTTAATTGTTTTTTACTATCTATGTATTGTTTATTTATATATTTTAAATCATGTGCTAAAATTTAAAATCGTACGCACAAATGATGAAAAAAGTTTGCGAATTTCATCAAACACTTACTATCACTTATGTCATATTTATTAGTATGAATTAAGTCGTAAAATTTATGTTATGTTATAAGCAAAATACCAAAATTAAGTATTTTCGTATCGTATCGTATATAAATGTATATGTATATCAAATATTTCACAATATTTAATAATTTATATAATAATAACAATAATATTAATAAGATCTATAAAAGTTTTTAAATAATTATAAATATATGATGTAATTGTACACACATATACTTATACTACATTATAGAATATGTATAATTTTGTTGATGTAATAAAGTAAACAATATAATCTCTTTAAATAGCACCCTTGTGAAAACCATTTTTTCTTCCTTTTTTTTTTTTTGCAAATATTAATTATTTTGTATTGAAATAAACTTCTTTTTTTTCCTTTTCATTTCAAATAACAAAACATTCATTATGAATGTACATATACATAAAATATTAATTCATTTCTTAATTAATTCTATATAGAGAGAACATTAAAATTAAAATAAAAAATACAACAATTCACCCTCATTAGATTATTATTATACGATGATACCCTATATAGAAATATGTACAGTAAAAGTTCCCGTAAACTGTTGCGTTACCAAAACGCTACTTGTAATTTTTAATTTGTATTTCCGTAAAAAGATTGAAATTCATTCTTTATATTTAATCCAAGAATAGTTAACATATTATATGGAAATTCTGCTATGAATAACAACATAATAATAGTTTTGATTTATGTTTTAGAGAGATAATAAAATATATAATATTTAATTTACACATTCATATTTATATATGATATAATTAGAGGAAGAGAACAATGAAATCGTAAATTTTCACATGTTTTCCATTTTCTTTCCATTAATATTAATAATAAAAATAGAATTAAAATAATAACATATAAATAAATTATAATATAAAAAAAAAACGCCATAATAAATATGTATAATAATAATAATAATAATTATTAATTAGGGTGTGAATAAATACAGAATACAGTTGTTACCGAACATTATTTTCTAAACACACCTTTACTTTCATATTCTAGTATTTTCTTCAATAACAAAAATTAATTCAATTTTCTTTTTTTTTTGTTTTTTGTTTTTTTTTTTTGCAACACTAAAACAAAAGATTACAAGAATTTAAGAAATTGAAAACACAAATAAAATTCAATTATATTTAAAAGATTTGTAAAAGATTTTTACCCCTAAGTTTTATTTGCAAAAAAAAAAAAAAAAGCATAAATAAAATAGGAAAAATTTAATAATTAAGAAGAAAAAAAAAATCCTAATTTACCTAATTTTTTTTAAGTGAAAAACGTTGAATTGATAATAGAGAATAAAACGAAAAAATATAATGAAAAATAAAAGGTGATTCAATGCTAATGTGTATTTATATTTTACACAGTACAAAATTTATATAAATACAAATTTAAAAACGGAGGCACTGATACTAATATTTATACCAAAAATACCCATACATTAATTTACAGGGAATGCAATGGAAACACGAATAAGACAAGGAACATGCAATAAACAATTAATGGAAATTCTAAAATGAAATCATTAGATGAATAAATGAATCTTCAAATAAAATTCGTTTTCGAAAACATTTGTTTGTAAAAATCAAGATCCTTATTTTTCAATAAACAACTAAACGATACACAGGATTTCTTAGAGATAGATACACTTAAATATCAGTAATAGCTATAGTATAGGTTTAGTTAATGCATAGAGATAATAATCATATGCGTTTTATCAATTTTTAGTTTTTATGTTTATATCAACAATACGAACATTTCCTTTATCGTTGCGTGCATAATTTTATTAAGTTCTTACGTTTTGTTTAACAAATGTTTTTGTTTATAAAGTGTTTTCTTCCTTATTAAATCATCATTCTATTTTAATGATATCCAAGGAAATATAGTAAGTATAGTAAATTTCAATTTTTCATTTATATGGCACATATTTTGGGTAGTGGTAGTGAATTATAACAACCACACCATACAAAAAGTTTTTCAGGTGGCCAATTTTTTATAGCAAAAATGTTGTAGATTTTATAGTTAAATTTCCATGGAATTCTTCATTTGTAGTAGTAATAGTAAACTTATAGTAATATATTAAATTGTAATTAGATTGAAAAAATGTAAAAGAAACATTTAACTTTATGATAAATTTTCCTGACTAAAAAAAATGTACTCATATATTAACCGTTGTATAACAAAAAAAAAACAAAATATTTTTTTTTGTTTTTTTTTTTTTGAGAAAAAAAAAAAAAAATTATTAGTGAAATACAGTATGGCATACAAAATTTCACTTACCAGTGCATTATTACATGCTTCCAGAAATCTGCATATTCCTTTCCTTAGCAGTTAGTACTGTCTGATTTGATGGCTTCGAAAATTTTGTACATTTAAAAAAAATATAAAAAAAATTAATTTCTTAAAAAAATCCAAAAAATAAAGGAATAATACTTGCATTTTAATTACTCGCCGCTCACCACGTAATATTTTTCATATCAAAATTTATAAATTCTTAATTTTTACATAAAAATTCAATTTCCAATAAACGAATTTAGACATGACTTGGCCACACCCCTTATCAGCAGTTCAGGCAGAGCATTGACCATTATCAGCAAATGTTTCTTTTTTTTTTTTAATATTCTTCTCAAAAAATTATTATATATATAAACGGTAATAATTTTTTGTTCTTTTATAAAAGTTATCATATAATCGATTAATATTTAATTTTTATGTAAATTTACAACTTTCACTTAACCCCTCCATTTTGTTTTATTTTATGATTAAATTGCGACACCCTTTTGATTGATTCAGCGTGGAGGATGAATTGATACTGAATAAGAATGTGAATTGTGAAAGTTAAATATAAATTTTTTTTAATTATACTGTCAAACATCAAACTGCGTACCTTCCCGATATTATGGAGACTGTGAAATGTAGTGTAGTGGAATATATATAAATTTTAGGGTACGTTCACAAAGTTAGTTGAATGGTCTTAACTTTTATCCATTTACTTTATTATTGGTTTGTTTTCTTATGAAAAAGGAAGTTTATGCCTTAAATCTTAAGTTGGTTTTTATAAAAACCACCTCAATTAGATTGTATATTTTCTGACACCAATTTTTGAAAACATAAAATATGACCTTCATCCTCAAATTCATATATAGATGACACTAACGATTTCAACTTTTATATTTGCTGCATAATAAATATGCTCACATCGTATTTTCATAATTAAATTTAAAGAGAAATCGGAAGAGAAAGAAATTAAAGGTGTGAAAACCTTTTCAAGTCTTCAAACAAAGGGTCGAGGTCGAACATTATATTTTTCATACAAACACAACACCAATTCATAGTTGAAAAATTTGAATAAACTTAAATTTGTTGGGGTAATTTATTAACAAATTTACCTACATATGTAAAACTATCGCGAAAAAATCGCGCTTAGAAATCTTTTCATGTATATTTTCCAGCCGGTTGATTGGAACGAAATTAAAAAATGTTATTTCTCCAGTTGCCCACTTTCCAGCCGCTACAATAGTGCTATGAAGTTTGACACGGCTAGGCTGCCACAGCTTGATCTCTTGGAGGAAAAATCAAAACGTTCGGAAACAAAAGAATAAGAAAATTATAATTAATATTGGATTGAAAATTAAATTTTAATGAAAAATTAAATAAAATTTCTAAATTATGATGGAAAAAGAATAGTTGTTCCAGCAATCCAGCGTTTATTATGTAAAATATAATTCAAGTACAATGAACGTAAAAGAATTCAAACGGAAGTTTAATTGCTCGGAATTTTTTTTTTATAATGTATTGCAATTTCGTAACCTCGTCAAGAAATTAAATCGTTTTAATAACTTAAATTCCATTTAATTTGTTACTTACGATGCATTTAAAGAAATGGAAGTAAAAGTACGAATTTTCTAATGCAAAATTGTAATTTTGCGGGAACGCGGCAACTGAGTGCACTGCACTAGTGGTAAGTGGTACATTTTTCATTATAATTTAATATTTGATATTGAATTTATCAATTTAATTTCTATTCCTGAAGTAGTACAGAATAATCTGACAAAAAATAACATACTTTAACAATGCATAATTAAAATGGGTGCGGAAGCTAAATACATTGCAATATTGGTAAGTGAAAAATTTTCATTTGATATTGAAATGAGGTTGAGTTTTTTTTTTTCATCAAAAATTATATATCATATTAATTTCTGTTCAATATGTTTGTTGTGTATAATTATTCTGTACAGAATAATCTTACAAATAATTTCAAACTTTAATTATGCATAATTAACATTGGTACTGAAACTGAATGCACTGTAAGTAGTGGTAATTGAATTTTTTTGGGTTTTACAATATTCCGTTTGACCTTGACCTTGGCACGTTTTTAGTCTCGATCAAAACTGATGCATTCTAACATGTATTGCTAATATGCTACAGATACGGAATAGTTCTATACTTTAAAAAAATGATTCATAATAGTTTCATTGTTAATTTATTTATTAATCAGAAAAGTATTCAGAAAATTTTTATTAAATTTACCTATTACATTTATTAATCCTATTACAAATTTGGTTGATACCAATTTACTGATACCAACTACAAAGTACATCTACAAATAAAAAATTCCATGTATCTACTAAAATACTAAGACGCAAATTTGTTATAAAATATTAATCACTGAACAAAATTCATATGTCGTATGATTCACTATACTATCGAAAATATGAGCCGTATAAATGAAAATTACCAATTATTAAAATTAATACTTTCCAATTAATGTTTTAGTTATTTATTTTAATACGTGCATATATGTTTAGTAGCAACATTTAAATTATTGCTTGTTACGCCTTAGCATTAATATTATTAATATCTGTAAAACATTTGTACATGACAAGAATTTGAAATTAAAATCATTTTGTAATCTTTTAATCCATATCTAACATCTAACTAAAAAAATATATATTTTAATTTAATAAATAACATTTTACAAAAATTTTACTTAATACTCACTTCCACTACATAGTTTCTTTTCGTTACATAAAGAACTATAAATTTTTAAGTATATTAACTAATCGTGTAATTAGAATAATGATTTAATAAGGACAAAATACTTTATAAAAATAAACATTATTTATACAAAATAAAAGAGAGTAATTTATAAAAATATATACACGCAACTAAAAAGTAATGGTTGATTTTAAGCTAAACATAGGTTGATAAAACGCATATGATTATATTATCACGTGTTGAAAAATTTTTAGTTTATTTTATTTCATTTCTAATCTTTTGAGTTTTTGTCGTATCTAATAAAATTTAACAATTAGTAAAATATTAATACAAGTGTTACAAAAAAAAGCCCGATAATATTCATTTAATTTTTTCAGGTAGAATTAAAAACTTTATAATTTCTTTGGTGATGAAATTATTTGAAGCTGTTTTTATTGGTTATGGAATAATGAAAGAAAATTGTGCATTTTTGCATTATTGGTGTTGGAAGCCGTTTATACCATATATAATTTAATGACGGTAAGTAAATGCATTTGTTAATTTTTTGAATTTATATGTAAATTTATATTTATTTATATGCATATAGGTTTTACTGGTACAGATAGAATTCAGATTTCATCAATTTATACTTGGCAATAAAATAAGATAAAATAAATAAAGAATTTGTATAGGTCATCGCAATGTGTATGGTGAGTTTCATATTTATATTATTATATACTTATTGCCAATTACTAATGTACGATATATAAAAAAAAAAAGCTACACTACGAATCACTTTCATTTAAAACATAAGTAGTTGAAAATTTTATTCCATTTGAATTATGCGAATTCATCGAAATCAACTGTTTCTCTTTTATTGGTCTGAAAAATCCTCATAAAAATCTATTGTATAAAATAAAATAACATCAAATGAATATGAATATATGTTTTTATATATATAGATGGAAACGTTTACTAAATTAATTTATGATTGCACAAATAACACATAAAGCTTTATTTTATTTATAATTTATGTCGTATGCATAAAAAAACAAATACATTTTACCATTGCGAATCGCATATGCAACGATAAAAGAAACAAATTTTAAGTTTTAATCATTCAGTTTGTTCTTTTTTTTTTGTTATTGCTATTAATGACACGACAAACAAAAAATAAAATAGCTGCTTAAAGATAATAGTTGGAAACTTGAAACAGATGTTTTAACTAAAATTTTATAATTTTCTATATTTATTTGTAAACGAAATTAAAAAAATAACTTATATCTTGATATACTCAAGATTGGTAATTCTTATATTTATGCATTTACCATTTGTATTTATAATTTGTATTTGTTAATCGATTATTTATTAATTGTTATAAAATTATGTAATTAATAATTTCTTATATATATTGATAGAGTTTGATATTAGTAAAAGCAATTTAAAATGACATTATGTGCGGAACTGAAGCTAAAATGAGTTATTGTATCTATATCATCAATGTGGATGAAACAATTGTTATTTGCCATATGGTATGATAATGTTTCAATAATGTTTTCTGTTTTATACAACCGAATACCTATATCAATTTGTGTGTCTCTCTATATATCTATCTATTGATTGAGGATAACAAAAAAATATAATTAATCCTTTGGAATTTATTTTAAAATAAATAAATACATATGTTGTGAATGAAATTTATGTATTAAGAAAATTAATTGAATTAATTGAATTTCATTTATAAAATGTTATGCATTGTTTGACCTATATATTTTACTTTACATTCCATCGCCACCACCTCATCAATTTCATAGTCCTTACATCTTGTATGTACTATGTATATGTACTTCGTACTATAATAAATTTAATTGTTATTTATTTTTCGATTTCGTATAAAAAAAAAAGTATTTAATTTATTTTTGTTTAAAAAATTATGTACATTTTTATATTCTATCATTAAAATTTACATAAAATCTTGAAACTTTTTGGAACAAATAAGTTGTAAAATACTAAGTTGACCGGTACACGGATGTCAATAACTGGTGTAGCTGATACATTTTAACAATACATATGAGTGACAGAGTGCTCAAGTCACGTTACTCCAAGTGGAGCACTTATAAATGTTTTCCGTACTGTACAAATAAACGTCTAATTGTCTAATCTAATTATCCTTAAAGAGTATATCCGTATGCATGGGTTTTGTTAAATTTAAAATGTCTATATATGTGTACACAGAGTGAGAATACCTTATGCAAAATTTGTATATATATTTTCAAATATCTAGGAAAATATATATGTACGTTCATAGTGTATATATTAATTCGGTCAGAAATCATATTCTGAATTCTTTAAAAGTAATTTTTTGGCAACTATCCATTTATAGTCCCTGGGAAATGCAAAAACTAAAATAAAAACTGGTATATAATAATCACAATTACCACGTACGTATAATATGTCAATAAAATACATGCACCATGTCATGATTGAATTAAAATTATTTTGATAAATGCATTATTTGTATAGCTTAAAAATTATTACAACCCTTACTCTGTTGGTCGTGCCCCGTTTAACCAACATATCAATCATAATAAACATTTATATATACAAGTTATAAGATATAAGTTATGAAGATATAAATAATACTAATTATAGTATAATAAATTACTTATAAGAATCAATATAATAAATAGCGAGAGCTTATTGCAGATTTTATTTGTTGTTGTTATCATTTGTTAACTATTAAATGCATTCAAGTAAAAAGAAGATGAGCCACTCCTTAAAAAAATAAACATTAACATAAATATCATTTTTTTTCTCTATTTATTTAAAACAATGGTATTCAACAAGATTAATTAATCAGTTAAAATCAATTTATTTATAAATATATCAACGCGAACAACTCCGTAATTTTATTATACAAATTATTTGAAGCAAAACAGATGTTATTTACTGCATCTGTAGGGATGCGAATCTAATTACCAATATTTACATACCTTTTTTTTATTTATTTATTTAAATTTGTATTTCCAAATGACAATTGTATTTATAATATTAAATATAAAGAAAAGAATTTCCAACACAATTATAATTAAATCTCACACAACGTACCACTTTAAAATCACAATTCTAAAACTTATGTTTCCTTAAATGAAATGTTTTTAATTTGCACTTATTTTTTTTTTTTAAATACTGTTACGTAATAATAATAATTATACACTTTTCAAAAAAAAAAAAAATTATCATAACTCGAACCACACTCACAACTTTTAATTCCAATTAATTTTTGTATTGTTTTTTTATTTTTCTTTATAATTTCCCTTTTTGTTCTGGCAATTATTTCAAACACATGGCAAATCTAAACAATCAAACATTTCCCGGTAAAAAAAAAAAAGTAAAAATATAAATATAAATATATCAAAACAAAACAAAGGAATGCACTTTCAAGAATACATCATATAAAATATATAGAATTTATAAATATTATTTAAATAATGTTTGTTAACATCAATAACAAACAAGATGATAAGAAAATTATTAAGAAATGTTTCCATTTCATACGTGAAAAACCCGAAATTTCTGTATACTAATAAAAGTGATAACAAGAGGAGAGAAAACAAACTAAATAAATATTATATATAAATTCTATTTTTTTTGTATATATACCAAATCGTCGTAATACGTTTTTATTTTATGCCATTCTTTCTAGACGTTCACTATGCGAATGATTCTATAAAATGTATTCTATTTTATATTTAAACACACACGCAAATATAGTTTCCCATTCATAAGGGATGTAATCATCATCGCTCAAAATACTATATACATATACAATTACATATATATTCGATTCGGCTTTTTTTCAAATTTAGGTTAGTAAAGGGTGCGGCCGAAATGGAAACTGGCATTAAAATATATTTGTATATATATATACATAACATACATTGTATTACTCTAAATATTTCTATGATGCTCTCTGCTACTGTTTATGATAATATATTCACCATCATCATCATCATCATCGCCATCATCAACATCACATCACCATCATTTATCGTATACATTCCGTTTGTTTTTGTCGTCATTTTATTTTGTTACCATCATATATATATACCATCGCACAACAGAGTACCATACCATCAACTATCATCATATTTATTTATATATACATATAAAAATATATGTATGCGGCACAGTGATACGAAAAAATTTCTGTATTTCTATGTCCTTATAATTATAAAATACATTCCATACGAGTTCATACATATTTTGATTTGTAAAAAAACAATAAACAGACTACCAAAGGTCCATTTTTGTATGTACATAATTATTCTATCGATAAAACTAGCTTTTATATCTGCCATATATCATATACGATCATATCGCGGTTTATGTATAACATTTTATGGTGTATGACGATTAGGTCTACAGTGGATCTCTTACTAATATTTGTTTATGTAAATTCAGATTCTACGATGAGGATATCGAAACCATTCGGAATGGAACAACTTATCCAGTACTATATGGAAAAGCTGAAGGATGTACCTGACTGACGTCGTTCTTTAATGCCGCCCCAGATTCAAAGTACTGTCGCAAAAAATTGTGTTGTTCAATTCGTTAGGGAGTGGAATCACTTTTAGAAACTATTGGAGGAACATGGGCACAGTAAATCTTTGAAGTCATTGTGATCGTATAAGTATATATTATATTATTTTTAATAAATTTAAAGAAATTTACATTCGTACAAAGAATTTTCTATTCAACTGTATTACAAATACATATATGGATATTATTCATAGAAAAAAAATTAAATATAGGATATACTTTTTATTCTTCGTATTCGCATACACGCAATTCTTCTCCTATTATAAATTTGCGATAAATAAGTTTTATTGTAAATTCCTTTTAACTTTATTATTATTATTATTTATATATTATTTATATTTTAAATTAATATCATTATACTTAAATTTCCCATTATATAAAAATAAACTTTCTCCCTTATTATTGTTAAATTAAAGAAAAAAAAAGGAGGAAAAATTATAAATAAATATAAAATTAAATAAATAATCTTTCTAATTTCTACAATTCCGCGCATATGATTATAAGAAATTTGTTAGCTATAAATATAAGGTGTTTTTTTAAGCGTGCGATAGGACTTTCGTTATATAGACATTGCCGTTTTTGTTTAATTTAATTAATTAAGTTAAGTTTTTTATTTCTTTTCACTATACATACATTTAATCATCAATGGGGAGCAGCTGTTAACAACAACATCAACGTTTACAAATAATTCAATATTTATTATGGGATTCGCTATAAGCTAAAAGACGAAAAATTTCGTTGAGTTGATCAAGTCTGGTTAAATTGCTACGTTGCCGGCCAAACAATATATTGCCGAAGTTTTGTTTTTGCAAATTTAAGACTGATTTTATTATAATAATAATTTTGAATTATTTGTAAAACGTTGTTTGTAATGCCCTGTGACATGAAATGTTTTTAGAAACTATATGCAGAAAAGAAATAAACGTATGACGGGCAAAATGTGCCTATCGACAGTTCTATCACACTTAAAAAAACACCCTATACCAAAAAATTAAGAATATTATCGTATTTTACAATCAATATCGAATAGAAAAATTATATTGCAGATGAAAAGTTTTAAATTTGGACCATTTAATATTTATAATAATAATAATAATAATAATAAATATCTATAAAAAAATATATCTAAATTCTGCATTTCTTATTTTCTAAGAAAATAAAAAATGAATAAATATATATTATGAAATTGTATAGCAAAAACATATACGCCAACATTTGTATATACAGAGTGTTTCAGATTGCGTTTGGTCAATGATATGCCTACATTGAATTTTCATAAGTCCTTTTTAGTGGTCAATGTCGACCCCCTACAATATAGTTCCACTCGTTTTTAGTCATCTATATATAACAGATGTTACGTGGTCAATTTGGTAAATTATTCCGTTTGTGAATATTTAACAATTCATTAATTGATTTGTAATTATAATTGGTTTAACATTTCGAACGAGAAGGATTTCCTTTGCCATTTGGTTAACTTTTGGTTTGAACCCATCGAAGAGTACAAATTGTGAAAATTTGATTATATGGAATGGTTATGGTAAATTATTAGATAATAAAGTTACGTGTGTACTCTTAAATAAACATTGCTTCAATAATGGTTTTGTATATATGACAGGAACTTTTAACTAAATATATACAATATTTAATTTCTGTTTCTTTTTCTTACCTTTAAACACCAAAATCCATTACCTTTTTTTTCCATCCACTCACTTCAAATGATATAATAATGATAATCAAAATTTTTTATAGTTGGATAGTCTTTTTCCATAATTACATCCGAGTTCATTAATTAAAATTTATAAGTGAACAAGATCATGTAACGGCAATTAGTATACTGGGTCTACCCGTTGCCAGGAATGAAGACGATTCACACTCTGGAATAGTTACTCTTCTCCAACCTGACCTATGCGCGGTCAATGTCTTCCAATCCCGAATTTTAAGGATCTTCGTTTCTATATTGATTATGATTCATAAATTACCAAAAATATATGTGATGATGATGATGGTGATGATATTCTCAGATCACACTATGTGTATATGATGATATCTAATGATATATACAAATATTTTAAATCAGAACAGAAGAATCAGTTCTTTTATATCGTATTATTTATTTATTGTACTTATCCGCATATTACCTTATTGCAAAATTAAATATTAATAAATATATTATAATTTGAGTTCCTTTAATTTGTATATGAACGTTATTTATATACATTCATTATACAGACACACATATATATATATTGATGTTATATTTTGCTGCTCTTTTGGCCAATGCGACGATATGCACAAAAGATTTAACAAACTGATTTGGAAAAAGTTTTACTATATATAGAATATAGATACGCTACACGCTTTATTTTATATAATAGAATTATTTATATATATTTTTTTGTCATATCTCATATCGTTTAGATAGCAGCGCACGGTTAGAATAACTATGTACATAATATTATAAATGCGATGGTTAATAATAAATTTGTAAATAAAAGTTTTTTCCAAAGATTATAAAATAAAAGTGTTCCTTTTAGAAAATTCAGTGTTCAATTGTTCAATAAAATAATAACTAAATTAATTAGATTAAATTAAATAAAATTAAAATAATAAGTAATTTGAATCCAATGATTCGACTATACTAATATATATAAGAAATCACCAACACTTTTGAAGTAAATCAATATCGTATTTATATAGATTTTTTTGCTCGGTAACGTACATCCCTCAGTGGATAAGTATGTAACCTTCATGTTAAAACGATCGTGAGGCGCCGCATTTAATAATATGCCTCCACGCACACACACACACACGTAACACGGTCTTTTGACAACCCATTGTGATTGCCATGTAATCGTTCACTCCGTCGCACTTCATCTCAGTAACCACTCATCGTCGCATATGATAAAGTAGTGAGAGTAAAACAATATAATTCATCTGCAATTATCGAAAGATATAAATGTTTCCTGCCTTCCTTTATTTTTTCATGTTTTTTTCTTTAAACAATTAAATAAACTAAAATCATATGGCATGTAGTAAAATTCAGTCAATAAATCTTCTAACCTAAATATATAATAATGGAAATTATACTTTTCTAATTGATATAATGAAGGAACTAAAATTTAAAACATAATAATAACACTATTTTATTTTAATTTTTAAAATTCATTTACACAATTAATAATTAGATTCTGATTTTTTATTTATTTATTTATTTTATTTTATTTTTTATACAATAAGCACCATTTAGTAGTAGTAGTAGTAGTAAAAATAATAGTAATAAAAATTATAATATCTTTATAAAACTAAAAAATATTTACGATTTATAGGACTTTATTTTATATACTATATAATTCGTTATTACAAAATATTACCGAAATTGAAAATACGTATAAATCCGGTTAATTGTAAAAGGTCTAGTTTTTATCATATAATATATAAATAATATGTATGAATTTACTAAAAAAGACAAGACATATTTGGAAGAATTTGGTTAATACGAATACGTATAGAGATAGATAATTGTAGTTATCCCATACTTCATAATACAATCTAATTCTAAATGAAATAGCTGGATGTGTGTGTTTCTATGTATGATCGATAAAATAATTTACCAAAAAAGAATGTGAATAATTATATCTAAATGGAAAAGATTTCTAATGTGTTTTGTGTAATCCTTCATTCGAAATCTCATTTTATCTTCAAATAATACTACAATGCATTCGAGAATCTGATTTTGAAAATAAGTCTTTGCAACGAAATTAATTTGAAAGGATTTTTTTTTTTGCATAAAATAATCTTCCGATATGATTTACTTATGAAAGCAATATAACATATAGTTTTTCAATCAATAATATAATTTTAATATACTCCTTTTTAATAAATTTGTGTAAAAAAAAAAAATATCTTAATATTTATAATATTTACAATTAATCGAAACATTTGTAACATTTAATTTTTAAGTAAACAATTTAAACTAAGTTTAAATAGGAAGTATGGGAATTCTGTAATTCTTAGAATATAAATTTTTATAAATATATGTTTAAACTGGTTCAAACGTGTGTGTGTGTGTGTGTGTGTGGTTTATTATTTTGTTTTTGTTGCCCGCCCAAAACCCATACACAACACACACACTCTATAATCTCTTAATAATTTGTTTTTTTTTTTTGTTCTTAATTTATTCACGCTTCATACTACAATACTCTACACTATTATTTTGAATTTCCATTTTTAATAGATAAATAATTGCCAATGTTAACAAAAAAAATGTTACCAATGTAATCCATTGTAATGTACGATTGAATTTTAATTGAGATTCAAGCCGATGAATACTATTATGTAATTGATGCATTGATTTTAATAAATTAACTGATTCACGATTATCACCGTCAACGGTTAAAGAATCATTGAATGAGAGATTTTTCATTTCAGCACTATTGCCATTCATTGCATTCAATGGTAATGAACATTTTAAACGATGTTGTTCAACTGCAGCACTATTATTTGGCAATAGCTAAATAAAAAAAAGAAATAAATAAATGTTCGTAATGGATGTGGAAATTTTTTTAGTATAAAATAAGTATTAAGCACTAACCTTCCAAAATTCTGATAAATCTTGTTTATTGGAAGTATCAAATTCTGTGCACATAACCAAAAATTTATCACGATTTAATGTTGAAATATCCTGTCCTTGTTGTAAAACTACATTTATGCATGCTGATGCACCAGGTGCCAAAACACCAGTACTTGGACGTACTCTATATTTTTCGGGTGACGTTGTTTTTATCTATTTATTTGCAATGAAAAATAATATATAAAATATAATTAGATTCGTTGTATATACTAATAAAAATTAAAAAATAATTCTAGTATACATTTCATTGAGTCTTACACTTGGATACCCTTACTTGTTGTTGTGAGTTAATTGTACAATTTAATTAATATATTTTTTATTTATTTATTTTCTCTACAGATTTTATTTGCAATATAAAATAATAAGGCAAGTAATAAATAATGTGATGTGGAAATAATGACTTAAACTAATTAGTTTACTTGAATGTTAATTGCTGTATCTACTAATCAACTATATAAAAATATTTAAATTAATACGAAATCATCATCCTGAAATTGTATGGAGTGAAAATTAATTGCGGATTGAATTCATCTGATGGTCATTCTCAGTCATCATTATTAACGTGTGAGTAGAAATATTTACTATTTTTATTTTTATTTATTATATAATCACACAATATTACAGCGTGTACACCAAACTATTATAAGATCGTGTCAATTAATATAACCGTATTTGGCATGATAACTATTGGCATATTTTTTATATACTGAAATTTTTTAACTTTGATTAATAATAATATAATTTACTAGTGAGTCAGATCAGTTCAGGCTCCATTGAATTGTAACGGGTAATAAATGTAATGAGACTGCTGGACAGTTATAGGTCATGCCTATATTTGTTATTTATCGTAACTTGTGCGGAATAAATAAAAACTTATAACAAGTTTTACAGTGAGTTTGTATTTGAATGCTAATTGCTTTCTATTTTCCGCTAAAATAGTGCTACTAATTTCAAGTAATATCCTTTCTACATAAATTAAATTGTACTATAACCATTGACAAATTTATTGAGCACACATAGAGCTACATAATTTATACCTAAATTGGTATATAAATTATCAATTTAATAAGAATGATTCAAAAATAATAAATATGCATTTCATACCTTATATGCAATTGTATTAGAATCTGCATTTGAAATTTCAACTGTACCAATCATTTCACTACCTGACGATTGAAATACAATAGCTTCGGAAGGATTCATTCGTAGCATAGTACCTAAAATAACAATAAAAAAATAAAAATTACAATTTTTTTAAAAACAAAAAAACAAAAAAAGGTTAATATACCTTCATCAACGGCACTATTTTTCTCTGATGCATCAGGCATTGTAAAATAATCAGTCGAATTATTTGTAGCAAAATGAACCTGTAAAAAAAATAGAAATTTAAAATACAAACAAATTTTTAATTATGATTTATAATTAATTTTTAAGTCTTAGTATTTTTTTTATTAACATTTCTACCTTTACAAAAATTAAGTAATTAATTTATTGTAACTGCGTCTATTCCAATTATTTCTACAATTTTTTTTCAAAAAGAACTTAACAAAGTTATTATAAAAAACTAATTGATATAAAAATAAACCGTTTTTGTCTAAATAATTTTATGAAGTTAACAAAAAAAAAAAACTCAATGTGTATGAAGTAAAGTGCGTGACACTGCTGAGTGTGGTTTGCAATGTGTGCGTGAGTGAATGGTTTGAGAGCTACTCCTCTGATAATGTACTAAATGATAACATAAAATCATACAATGGACTTGGAAAAAAGCTTATCAAAATTAACTATTCGTTTTAAATCTGTTGTTTTTGTGGTTTTTAAAAAGTAAATACTAATACTAAACTATAAACTAACTACATATGCAAGAAAAAAAAATAAATACATACTCGAGACATAATGATATTTTATGTTATATGAATTAATAAAAAAAAACAAAAACAAAACAAAACAAAAAGATCTCTCACTCGATTACTTTCTCTAATGATTTTCTTTATGTGCTTTTTATTTTATTTAAATGTTTTTTTTTTTGTTTTGTATAGTAAAATATTAAATTCAATTTCAACCAAACAAAAAAAATTCCACTATAGCAACAATAAAAGAAAGAAAAAAAACACAAACACTATTTTTTACGTCACACAAATGAAAATATAAATATTTGTTTTTTCCTCTTATAAAAACATTTACATTTAATTTATTTTATTTAACATAATTATTCTCTGTTTAATAATTTGTTATTCAATTTTATAAATTGCTTATATGAAATTACTAATTTTATAAAAAGGAACCATTAATTTTAATTATATATTTTCTTTAAAGAGTAGCAGAAAAATATGTCATACTTTTTTTAAATTTATTTGCTTTTTTTTTTTTTTTGTGAACAAAAATCATAAACGCAGCATTTTGATTTTTTTTTTATTTAAATGACAGTGACAGATTGACATAAATTTGCAAAAAAAAAAAAGACTGGAAAATCAAGTTATTCCAATTTACCCCATACGAAAATTTTGTTTATCGATCGAAATAAAATATCGTGAAATCGTGAAAACTGTGTAGTGCAAAAATGGTGTAAATAAAAAGTGGATTTGGAATGGCTGTGTCAGCTAAACACAAAATTAAAATTTGAAATGAAGTGTTAATTACACAAAAATATTCTTGATTTAAAATAATACTATTTATGTGACGAAATAAACTGGCACAAATACTTATAATAACCTACTTAACTTACCTTTTTTTTAACATTTGAACTAATATCATTACCATTACAGTCAACACGTTTTTCTGGTATAAATTTAAATGTGTAATCGTCTTTACCACCCCAACATGTTAACTGATTTTCTTCGGTAACATATTCATGTAAATTTTTTGAATTAACAAATTTCATTACAGCAACAGCTTTTGGTGGTAAAAGTGCTTTAATTATACGAAATGCGGCTAAATATGAAAAGTAAACAAGAAATTGCAATTATTGTTATATTAAATACCACTTACCACTTATTTTTACTCATTATATACTATATGCATTCAAAATTACTTACCATTTAATAACCATGGTAATTCATAAATTATTATATAATTTAATGAATCCGGATAATAATCTCTAATTACATTAATTAATTGTTTTGTATATTCTATATCCAAATTAGATAAACCGGCTCCGGCCAAATCAAAAAACAATGTAATTTTATCATAATTTTCTTCTCTAAACAATATAATTTATAAATTGTGAATATCGCATTTAGTCCGAGAAATGTAAATTTATTAAGCATAATTTAAATTAATATAATATTACCTGTAAAGTCTTTCCAATGTATAAACAAAACATTTAAGTAAATCAACATTATCTCTTACACCTTTTACATGTAAACTTGTTCTTAATATATATAATACTTTTCCATCAATATCACGATTACGATAAAATGCTAATCCAGCATTTACATATTCCATATTTAGTTTATCTTCATTTAATTCTAAAAATATAAATAGCAATCATATTATCGTCTTGAATGGATCATAAAATATTGACCTCAATGGTATTTTGAAAATGTACCACAGAATTTACTAGGTATGATCGAAAAATATTCTTGTGCGTGTGGACTATATATCTATATGTCTGGATTACTGAAACATTGGTCAGGTCATATACCGTGCCTTAATACTGCACCTCATTTTGTAGCATACTAACATTGCATTCAAGTTTGTAATTTACATGGTATGTTGAGAAAATTACAATTCACCAATATATGCAATATTATATGCATTTATATATCGGTAGATGCTTTACTAATTCAATTATATAGAATCAGCTATACCGTCGTTTGTGCGTGACGACATAGTTAATCTTTGAATATAGCCCCCTCGTCCAACATCATATTTTTGTGAGTAAATATAATGATATTTAAGTGCTCTGCTTAATTGGATTAATTGTTATTGATAACGATCTGGTGTAACACGGTTTCAATTGTAAACAGATAACACTACACCAAACCTTCCTGTTTCTTTGTACCTAAATCATGATTTTCAATCGAATGTTTACGGCAAGGCTTTTTTATTTTTAGAGTTTTGGCTACAAATAAATTTAAAAATTGCACAAACTTCTTGATAACAACTTGCACATATATATATATATATATTTGTGGTTTTGTGGTTATTAGCATAAAAAAATAATAAATAAATAAATAAAATTAATTAATAAATATACATTACGTAAAAATAAGGTTTGACATACGTACGATCTATTATTATTTATATTACTTCATATACAATATAAGTATAAATACTAAATAAATATATATATATATTCAATAACAATATTTACCATATAAAACATATAAATTTAAAAATAAATAATATGTTAGTTATATATGAGATGCTTCAAGATTAATTCAAAGAATTATTTGAATTGAAAAAATTTCCTTAGACATTATTTACTTTAAACTAATAAAATTTGTTTGTATTTTGGTGTTGTTGTTATTATCGGTTTTTTTTTACAAATACAAATCGATAATAAATAAACAAAAATATTTTATTCAAATATATATAATTTTATAAGAAATACGTACACATAAATATTTTATTAGTAATATATCAATTGAAATCTCGTCATCATATCGATCATTCAAAATATAATCATTTTTTTTAATGGATTTTGTAATAAATAGTCGTTTTAATTAGAAAAACTTAAAAAACCTTTGCTATATATGCAAGCCAAGCCAGCAAACAAAAATAAGTTTCCGATTATCAAATATAAATCTTGTATCATATGAGAAAAGGACAGATGTCTTTCAGCATCCATCTGTGGTTTAAGAAACTATCAATTTTGAACCGTTTAAACCACTTTTCATTGTTGTATTCGATGGAGCATGTTCCACAAGAAAAACAATGCATTTCCAGTTGCATTTTTAATTTGAAATAAAATATTATTTATAGGCAACACTTTTCCAAACATTTAATTTATTCGATACGCAGCGTCCGCAACTGTTGAGATAATTTTTTTTTATTGTACCTGCGTAGGTGTGGTGTTATTCTTATATTAATATACAACACAATCAATAGAATGATGCACGATCATTGCGATCATTGTTTACATAACATACATTCAAAGATAAATTATAATGTATTTAATACACACGAGTATTTATTATTATAAAATTAATTATTATGTCTGTTGTCTTATATAATATATATATTTAACATAAAATTCAAGGTCATATTCATTTTTCAATTTTAAAATATATATATATAGGTATAGTTAATAAATTACCATTAGTTCCATAATTTTTTCGCCATTCACATGTTTTCCACAACATATCCAATGCTAATGACATATCTAAATCATGTTGTTCAAGAAATTTTCGAACCCATACATCAGCTGTTTTAACGCGTTCAATATCATCGGGATGAAAACCATCTATAAATAAATATAAATTAATAGGTTATTCATTATTCATTAGTAAATTAAATTAATATATGTAATTAACATTATAACAGATAATTTAAAGTGGTTTAAACGGGTTTAAAGGTTTTATTAATACAATTGAGTCGGACAATTCAGTTTATTTATTTATTGTAAATTAGTTTCTCATTAGATTATATCCTATGTACGTTTATCTGTATAATACACATAAATGATAGATTCCTGCATTAGGAAAATCGATACCTATCTATATATCATATTCAATTTGGGCTGGAAAGTTCGTATTCACCAGACTTGGACCACCTCTGCTAATTATACCACCTCTACAGATCGATGTGGTTTTGGTGCAAAACCTTATAAGGCATGCTATGGTGTAATTTAGGTTATATTCATGGCTGTTAACATTATTATCGTGAAACATTTCGTAAGAGTTGCAGTATCACTGATGTACATCTATCATTTTGCCTTAAGTCATTCACATTTTTTTTTTGCTTTTTCACATTGTCCAAAATTTCAATTAGCAAAAAATTATGACGCAACTTATAATTTAATTAATTTATTCACTATATATAATTTTTATAAAAATAATTCAAATTTTAAATGAATAACAAATAATAAGAATTGGACGTTGTGTTTGCAAGAGTTGTTATTTATATTATTTCAATACTGTGGGTATTTTTGTTTCTATATATATATTGAAATACACTTAATATTTTACTACAAAATTCTTTAAGAAACCGCGAAATTTTATTAAAATACCTATTTTAAAATCCCCTACGATAACAAATATATATTTATTGTATATATAGGCTCTTATCTATAATTATTCTAACATATATTTGTACATTTTTATGTCGTCATTCATTTTCTCAAATAGAAATGGGAATATTACAACAAAAAAAAACCCACAAATTTATGGTGTACAAATTTAAAATTTACATATATATTTATTTAAGAAAAATCACATAAAATCACATAACAATATGTTGAAGCAATCGCCCAATTGTGTATAGCACGTTCCATATATGTGTTGTCATCAGCAAATAACAAATATATAATGGGATTAGTAGTTACTGTTAATTATTCCATAGTTTTCACGTCTATAGTCAAGTTTTACCCTACGCTTTGGCATTGGTAATTTCCCAATTATAACAATTTTAATTGTTACAGATTTACGTTAATCTTAAATATTTCGTATTTGGAATAATTAATGCAGAACATATATATTTTTTTATCATCATCGGCAATATTGAGGTGCTATACACCACAAGAAGTTATCTTAACTGATTGATAATTCCAAAAGATTACTTAGATTAGGAATTTTTCCATAAATCATAAAGAAAAAAACTATGATTTATGGAATAACTTTCATATGAAATGTGGACGGGTTTTAGAAGGGAATTTATATTGTACGTTCTTTCAGAACGCATGGAAACCAAAAAATTGACTATAAGGAAAAATAAGTATTTATAGTTTTATATATATTTGAAAATTAACATATTTAAATTCCGAAATCTGAAATCGAAAGAAGAAATTGTTTATAATTACCGTATAATTAAGTATAAAACTATATATAGGCGGGAATAAGAAAATATGATCTGAGATAATTTCTTTTCCATTGAGTATATAAACATTTGGGGTTTTTTTTTACACCGCATTTGTTATCTGTTAATACTTGATTTTATTATTATTATTGTGATAAAATTAAATTTATAATAAAATATGTGACGACAGATCTTAAATAAAAATTTGATGACAATAGTTTTTGTTTATTATTAGTTTAATATTATATGCATAATTTTATTTTACAACATTATTCAATTTTTGTATAAGTATACGAGTAATAATTATATTACAAACATTTTTTTAACATTAACAGAAAAAATTGCCATGAAATTTTGTGTATTCTTGAGTAAAAAAAAAATAAAAACAAAGAACAAGCTAAAATACACCTTTATTATTTAATATTATTATTATTATTTTTATTATTATTACTATTATTATTGTTAAGTGAAAGACAAGTCATAATAACTTATTTGTATATAATATATGACCGACAATGAGAAAAAAATATCTTATATTTTACAATAAATAATAAATTTATTACATTTTACATTTACATTATGTGTATGGACTTACGAACTCTCTTTAAATTTTAAATACACGTTTTAAATAATTTTAATATTGAAATATTTTGTTTTTATTTACATACAGCAAAAAAAAAAAATAAATAAAAAATTATTATTTAATAAACGAACCTTGACATGGAGCACCTTCTTTATTTAATTTTTCAAAAAATAAATATTTTAATTCTTGTATTTGTTCATTTGTTGGTTCCATATTTTGTTTTTTTTTAACTTATATATTTTATTGTTATTAATAAATATAAGTACGTTTTTTTATGACATTTAAAGTTTTACAATAAATTTATATGAGACAAAATCAAAATAAAAGAGTTAACAACACCAATTAATCTAAAAACAATTAATAACACATTGTTAATTTATTATATTCTATAACAATTACAATGTATAAACAATTTTTTATCGTTTCTCATTAATCACGTCGCGTATCTTATAAACTATATCTCGTATCTCATATCGCGTATCAATATATCATTTACAAAAATCACTTTTATAAAATATATATTATAACACAAAATATTTTAATATTTTAAAAAATTTAGATAAGATTAGAGATCACATAAGATTGTCGCGATGACCACACTCTATGAATGAATTATAAAATTATAAATTATATAAAAACATATATATAGCAACAATAACTAAACTATACACGACAGTATTTAGTTTTAGTATATAGACTAATTTGAACAAAAATGCGTATCAACACTTTATTATTTATAAAATATAATATTATTTTTACTGCGCTTGTTGTCTGTATCGACGGACCATTTAACATGAAATGAAAATTAAATATACAAAATAATAATAAAAAAAATCTTCATAAAATATATTTTCTATGATCGTTGTTGTTGTGATGATGAATTTAGATAAATATCTATATCTATATATGTATATATTAATTTTATACAATGATGTTAAGCGTTGTTGCTTCCAAATATTAAATAACTAACATTTCTCACATGTATTTATTTATTTATTTATTATTATTATTACTTATCTCATATATATATGTCTTTAATAAATTAGGTATTATATGCATAGAAATGGACATTTTTATATGAATCAAATAATTTAATGTGGTTTTTAACAATTACTATATATATATATATTCTATTATTATATTCATAGAATATAGTGTTAAAGGTTTCACGATATAAATAATACTATATATAGCCCAGCGCAGACAATAAGTATATTAATTAATCTTAAAAAATTATGCATATTATTATACATTCATTATTTATATAATACGCGCGACACTTAATATAATGAGATGTTAATGACTAAACGACTATTGGATATATAGATTGGATATGTTGTAGGGTAAAAACTCTAATGAACGACCGTGCAAATAATATAACACCAAAATTAACTATTTTGTTTAATAACCCTTTTCTAATACCCATTTATACCGGTGCTGTAGGATTTTTGCAATCTAATACATATTTACTTACTTACAGTAATGGCATTAAAACCCAGGTTCGGTTTTAGCCTTCTCCAACACGATTATAAATCATGAATGAAAGTTGTTGGTATATACAATGTATAGAGAGTGTAGCGGGTATATCAACAAAAATCTCAATCAGGTACTTGTCAACACAGCATCATATAGCCGATCGTTACAATTTCGTTTTTTATTTCAAGGACGTTTTATATGTCCGAAATGAATACATATTTTATAGTAATTATTTAAATATTGCGAAAGATATCGAATCAAATCACTATTTGGAACCCTTTTGTTCCCCTACCGAATGTGAACTATAATCGCGTATATGAACCCATACATTGTCACACCCTGTCGTAACGTAGAGCTAGCACTAAATTCAGTAATTTATATTGTTGCAACATTTTTTCGTAATTAGGTCGTATATCATTAGGTATTTTACCCAAATATATTGGTTTTGGTGATTTTGATTCAATTATAATTAATGTATAAAAATTTTAGTTAGATATATCAAAATTCAAAATACATTTATATTTTGTATTATTTACATAATTTTGTATTTTTGATTGATTACGCATATTTATAATTAATTTACATATTTAATTAAAACTTAACCATTAAGTTAACAAATAATACATAATACAGTGAATATATTATACGAGCGATACACGATATTATATTGTATTCAATCCAATATAATCACGTCACATTCAATTAATATGAAAATAAATACTAGTATATATATAGCAAAGATGTGAGTTAAATTTTCATATAAAAATATTGTTGGAAATGTTATGTATTGTTCAAGCAAATTGATTCAAAATATTGTTTTCAATGGAATAGTTTTGTCACCGTCAATTTGGACTAAATACATTATTCACTGTATATATAAAATAAAATAGTATACGTTTATGAATTGAAAAATCATAGATTATCTATAGCTGATATTATTATTATAAATATAGAAGCAAAAATGAATGCTAGGGCAACAAAATTCAAAAGTAATTTCCTATATATAATAGTTATGGTTTTCTTTACGTGATCAGTGAATCGGTTCACCACATAAGTTCTATGCTCTTTTCAACTACAGTGTTTAACCAGTTAATCATATATATTATTAATAAACAAAGTAAATAATGTTCTATGTTCTGTACAATGTATTTTACTGATTTTAATTGACAAATGTCAATTCATACATACGTAAAAAAAAGGTGTTAAATTATTAATTGTTAGTTTTTTTACACTTATTAATAGGTTTTACACCACACATTATAAAACATTTCCGGTTTACAATTTTTTTATTCTCATTTTAAATTACCAGAAATTGTTTATTGTTTTATTTAATATGGTCATGAAAGTGACTGATAACATTTTAATTAATTGTCTATGGACAATCTTATATACTTATTTATTTATACACTATATATCTTATAATTACTATCAAGTTATTATATTCTACGTAATTTATATATAATTATTTAAAGAATGTTTTAGCCATAATGTGTTAATAAAATTTTCTTCCTAGTAATTGTACAAATTATAAATTGTGTATAGGTACGTAAATACTAGATATTTTTAAATATACTTACATACGTGTGTAATAATATGCAATTCATGATACACGTATGTCGTATATATATATATATATATATTGTAAGTAAATATATTTTCATATGGAATTTTTGTATACACAACCTTTGACCCCACCATTCGATCGAAACTAACATTTACTAAATTTATTGTAATTTTTAAATATATTCTTTAACGAATATTTTAATCGCACTTAAGCTACATAAAACGTTTTTAAATTATATAAATTGTAAATAATTTATATAAAAAACTAATTTTTACTATATAACTGACAATGAGTTGGGATTGTGAAAGGATAAATATTTACCACACTACAAACATGCGCCTGGCTACTCATCATTACATATATGCGATAAGAAACATTGACAGAAATTTCTTAATTATCTTCCATATACATTTATTCCTTTTTATATAAGGAAATTAAATAATACGTTGAATAACAAAACATAAAAGCCATTTGTGCAATAATAATTTCATTATTATTATTATTAAGAAATAATAACTATGATTTTATGAGATATTATGACCAAGACGTTTCTGCCGATCTTCTAACCATTTAATCGGATGTTTCTTTTTACGATGTGAATGCATATTTGCTTGTGAATTAAATGATGTTGTACAATATGGACATGTATACAGATAACTAGTACCCGAATGTGCAGCCAAATGTTCTTTTAATCCTATTGGTTTTTTAAATGCTTTATCACATAAATTACATTTATGTATACGTTCTGCATGCACATAGGTCATATGATTTTGTAATGCATTCCTATTTGGTGCCATTTTACCACATAATTTACATGCTGTTGGTTTTTGCAAATGTTTACGACGCACATGACCTTTTAAACTAGTTTCATTTTTTAACATTGCATCACATAAATTACATTTTAATTTCGGTTTATTAACATTCAAATGTACATCTAAATAATGTTTTTCACATTGTTGTTTACTTTTATATAATTTTGCACAAATTTGACAAATATTAACATTTTTACGTTCATGTACACCTCGAATGTGACCTTGTAGTTTTGTATTTTTATTAAAACTTAAAAAAAAAGAAAAGTTATTTAAATTAAAAAAAAAAAAAAAAACAAGAGAAACCACAACTTACCTTTTATCACATTGATTACATTTAAATTCGATATTTTTTTGAGCCAGATGAATTTTACGAAAATGTCTCATCAAATGATATCTTAATGTAAAACTAGCATCACAAATATCACAAATATATGTTCGTTCTTCTGGTGTTGAATGAAAATGCATATGAATTTTTAATCCAATTTTATTCGCATAAATTTGATTACAAACTTTACATCTATAACGAATATATGAAAAATTAATGTTTAACCATTAATATATTTAGGGAGTTTTCAATAAAACACAAAACGCAAATCTTTATGAAACGTTACACAGTTCAACAACGTATTCAATAAATAAGAATTATACATTAAAGAACATAGTAAATTTCACCAAATTTATTGAGCACAAATTTATCCAGTGACGAAGTCCATTTCTGATTAAACGATTGGACAAAATATCCGTGTACGGGGTAAAAATATTTCTCAATCAATTAATGAGACTCCATCACATACACAATTGTCTATATTCCAAAATTTAATGGCATTGATGTAGATGTGTACATGTGGTTCGTATTTAACTATAACAATCGGTATATTATATAACTCAATTCATTCAATTAAATTTGACGCCCTCAGCTTATTTTCTTTTTGGGCTACATCAAATCATTGGACTATGCCGATTAACTAACAATAGTTGAGGCATTTGAGGCCAACATAACTCATGTAATCGCGGAAATATCGCACCAGAATTATTTGAAAGTGGTGAAAAGTTGCCTCTAGTACCTGGGGCACATTAGTATGCATATATCACCTTCTTCTGACCCTATCTCATACCAAATGCACAACTTCCACTTATCCAGGTAAGATGTTGGCTTTCTAAAATTACGGATTCTGATGAAATTTTGTACGAATACTTATAATTGAATTGATTTACATATGAATTACTTCCATATGATAGTTCTGGAAAATCGATTTGGAATATTTTATATCATTTACAATACAATTTTCCCAAGACTTTTTACTTTAATTAATTAATTTATTACAACAACGCGGTTAAGCTTATAACTAAAATACTTACTTAAATGCATCGGGATTTGTATGCCAAAATATATGCTCCAATAATTGACATCGTCTGAATAGTTTCTTGTTACAACATAACACATAACCATTTTTGGTATTATGTGAATTTCTATAATGGTTTTTCAATTCAAACAATGTTAAATATTGTGATGAACAAATTTCACATTTCAAATTATAAAATTCTCTAATTTTAATATCTTCAGCAACTCTTTCATGATTATTGTCCAAATTTTCTTTCTTCTCATCTGTCTGATTTTCGCCAGAATCACTGCTGTTATCGAACTTGATATCATAATTAGTTAAATCGAATTCATCTTTAATTTCAATTAAATCATCATTTATTATAACATCATCAACTATTTTATCGTCTAAAGATTGTGTTAATTCTTTCGTCTTTGGTTCCAATTTTTCAATATGTTTTGTTAATTTTTTCTGCATATTTTTCTTTATAGTTTTTGTGACTGTTTTTTTAATAATGTTTTCTGAAATTAATAAATAATTTATGTGTGAACTTTAACAATTTTAAGTTGCGGAAAGAAAATTATAAATATTACTTTTTGCACGATTATCATTATTATTAGTCTTCGACGCTGCCGATAGTGATTGATAACATGTTTCATTTGAAACATTTTTGAGACAATTTCGTTTTCTGTTACTTTTACGAACGACATTTTTGTCAGTATCTAATTTTAATTCAACTATTGGTTCATCAACTATTACTAATTTAATATTTGGTTGATTCGACGACGATGCATCATCATTAGAATCGGTTATTTCTGATTTTATATCCAATAAATTGATGTCATTCTCAATTTGTACATTATCGTAATTACATTTATGTATTAATTCAATATTTTTATAAAATTCATGAAAATCATGTACATAGTTCCAACAAATGTGACATATTCCAATTGGTAAATTATCATCTTGATGAATCTGAAATTTGAAATTGAAATTATTATTATTTATTTATTTATTAATAAATCATCATACATTAATGTGCTTGCTACACCCACGCGCGTCTTTTCAATATTGGAATAAAACGGATTATGGAAAGTTTATAATATCAATCTAAGTCATAGAGACGCGAGGTTATGTTTAAAGGTTACGGTGTATTTTAATTAATTTTTTATTAAATTAAGGTATGAAAACTTTCCAATATTTTTTTGAGTTCTATCGATTGTTGATTATTCTAATTACCACGAGTGGCACCAAACATTATAATACGTAACAAGAACCACGAATGTTATAAAACAATAGATTGTCTCTTCATTCCATAACGTAATTATTTATTTTTAATAATTATATAGTATTTATTATAATATAATTAAATACATTTATTTATATAAATAAAACTAAGTATGATAAAAACCTGAAACCAAAAATGTTGTATCAGAATCTTTGTTATATTTAATTTGATTCCTTCATCGCCAAAAAAATCTATAATTTCATTTTTAGTTAGTAAACATAATCTGCATATATTTTTGCTATCCATATTTTTATTAATAATTCAGTATTTCTTTTAAATTTTAAATGAAGAATTTTTTATAATAAACAAAAACAAACAAAAATTAATAACTTTTGCCCCTTTTGGTAATGTTTACAAAACTATAATATGACATTCCGATTCCGTGCATTAATCTTAACAATCATGACATTATCATGTGCCAACAAAATGGAATGTGTAGTAATGTAGTAGTTCATAAAGTTTAACTAGTGGTTGGAATCGAAACTTCGGTTTAGCTTTCTATCGTGGTTTAAAAATAAAATATAAAAGTGGTTGAATAATACTTCTGTCCATGCGAATTTTATACTTCACTAGTCAATACCAGTCTTACCATGATGATAATTACCAGTCTTACATGTTCACTTCTGAACTTGTTCATATATTATCTCAGGAACCATACAAGATAGAGACATCATCAGAATATGAAAAGTAGGATTCAACTATTTCATATTCTGATGTAGAATGTTTTTAATCTGGATATGCGGGAAGTTCTGGGATTACAAGTAAGAAAGTTATCATTGTTTTGTCGCGAATAGAACTGCTATGTGGCCAAATCCACGAATTTCATGGAGAACTAGAGAACATTTTGTGAATCACATTTTTATAAAGTATATATAGTCGGCACTGGTGAGTTTGATACGCTCATACTTTCCTTAAAAATGGGTCGAAATTACCTGTAGAAAAGTAAACTAAAGAATAGCACAAATAAATTCTGACTCAGGTTATGCTCAATGAATTCAAAAGTCTATGTTGAGAGATATGCTTATAGTATACTATATGTTCAGAATGACAATATTTAAAGTATAGAAAGGCTTCGATATACCAATACGGTTTAACGTAAAGTACAATAATAATTATTAGAATTATAATCTCCATTGCAAATTAAATTTTTGCCATATCAACAATTGCATAAGTTTCTTCTTGGCAAAAATGAGTTAAAGCTTACAAAATAATTACTAATTTATCAATAGTCATTAGCCAAATACAATACATTTATTTTTATATTTTTTCAATCTCATAATAACATAAAAGTGAATTATGCAACTTTCATAATTATTGACTCAACTTTTTCTGTTTTGATCTTTAACCCATTGGAGCGTATGTTTTATTTGACGATGTCTCATCATTTTAGCTTTTGAGTGATATGCTGTGCTACAATATGTACATTTATATAGATTACTATAACGATTACAAAATGATTTTCTATTATGTTCCATTAATCCTTTTGAGTTTTTAAATGTTTTACTACATATTTTGCATTTATTTTTAATGTCTGTATGTAATTTTTCCATATGCTTTTGTAATGCAGTAGTCATTTTGCCACATACATTGCATTTAACTTTTGATCTCTTTACGTTTGTGGGTTTTTTTAACTTATGAAAATCTTTAACGTGGCATAATAACTTTATATTGTTGCTGAAACTATAATATAGAAAGATTAGGTAAGAATTTAATAATAATAATAATAATATAAATTCTTAAAAATTACCGTTTAGCACATTGATTACATTTAAATTTATGGTAATGCATCAGATGAACTCGGCGAAAATGTATTAAAAATTTAAATTTTAGACTAAAACCAATACTGCAAATGTCACAATTATATTTTTTATCTTCTGATTTTAGATGATCATCCATATGATACATTAAATTCGCTTTGTTAGCATAAATGCGATTACAAACTTTGCATCTGCAAATAAGAATCATTGTAAAAATTATATACTGATATTATTAATTTCTCATCATCATCAAGTCAAGTTGGTAAAATAATTCTATGCGAATATTTAACAATTCACCAATTGGTGAAAATATTGTATATCACTAAAGTATTAATAATTATGTTACGACACCGATATTTAAAAAAAAATTACCACAGGTTAATTAATTACCGGTAGATTAGTGGCGCAATGGTAAATGGCATTTATTCAATTCGGAGGTTGCAGGTTCGTTTTCTAGTATTGACATGATCAAATTTTTCAGTAGTTTTCATACTAAAAATAATTCAACTGAATTATCACTTGTTCGCCATAAGCAAATATCTTTGATAGTATGGTGTTGGACGCTAATCAGAGATTTACAATGTCTCCATACACAACACTAAGGACGACTCACTCATAAGAATAATTGACTTAACATAGCATCTAGCATCATTGGTGAATTGTTATATATACAGAGTAATTTACCAACTTGACTGCAATGTTAGATAGTTATGCCGAAAAGTGAGAGGAACTATTATGGAGGGATGACTTAGCATATGTCTGAGTAATCCACCCATATGTTCCACCCGGTAGGGAAACAAAAGGGTACTCAAATAGTGGTCTGATTCGTATCCCCCGTAATATTTATAATAAATAAATAAAAAAAAACTTCTTAAACACTAAAAAATTTACTTTCAATATTAAAAAAATCGAATATTGAATTAAATTAACGTGAAACATGCAAAACAAATTTCGTAACAAATGCCATTGTCATATTGGTAAATGAAGAATAATAAGATCAACTAGCTTAAAATTTTTAATTATTTTAACTAAGCACTTACCTAAATTCATCTGGATTTGTATGCCATCTCATATGCTCTAATAATTGTGACCGATAGAATAATTTCTTATTGCAACATAATACATAAGAATAATTGGTATTATGTGAATTCCGATAATGTTTTTTTAATTCAATTAATGTTGAATTTTGTGATGCACAAATTTCACATTTTAAATTATAAAATTCTCTAATTTTAATTTCTTCTTCAAAATTTCTTCTTTCAGGATTATCTTTCAAATCAATATTTTCACAAATATTACCATTACCTAAATCGAATTTAATTTGATTGTTTTTGGATGTTCTGCTTAAATGATTAATAATTGAACTTTTATCTGTAAAAACAGCACCACAAATATCACAATGATATTTTGGATATTTTGGTTTTGGATGATATTTCAAATTCAAATGACGTCTTAAAGCAGCTTCACTAACATGCATTTTATAGCAAACGTTACATCTAGAAGTAAAAGTCATTATATTTATTTATGTTAATGGTGATATTAAGTCTAAATAAAATGAGATAACTTTATTTCGTTAAATATGCCCAAGATGATAATAGTGTTGAAATATTCGTACTTTTCTAAAGTTGCAGAAATACAGTAATAATTTATTAATTCATTTATTCCGAAACATCAATGACAGTGAAATCATTATACTAATACAAAGTTTTACCAAAATCTAATAATAATAATGTAAAGACGCTGTGGAGTTGAACGTCTTCCCATATAGGTAAATTTATCGTTGTTAGGGGTGGTCTCTTTCCATATTCCTCGAAATATAAAAATTAATATTTAAGTGAGACAAGAAACACAACTGATTGGGATGCGGCTGTTTCGTTTGTTATTAAATACAAATGGTAATCTTCAAGAATTATACATACAGGTTGGCTATGAATACGAGTAACAGCTGCTGCGTAGTAGATGAATGCCTGAACTTCTAAAATGTACAATTATTGGTCAGAAAGAGGTTATTTTCGGGTCGATATCCAAACAGTCGCTTGAAATGTCATGGTGCACTATTATTGTGGACGATTAACTTGGCGTATATCTGAGCAATAAGCTAGATAGCAGAAGAAAATTTCTCAAAATTATAGAATTATATAGTACTGTTTCATTTATATAAAAAATGATGAATATATAATAAACAATTAGCTTAATTATAAAATTTAATTTAACGTATACACTTACTTAAATTCGTCGGGATTTGGATGGCATAGAATGTGATCTAATAATTCATCTCGTGTGAAAAATTTTTGTTCACAGCATGATACAAATACATTTTTAGCATTATGTACTTTACGATAATGTTTTCTTAAATCGCCAAATGTTGAATGGTGTAATAAACATTTTGGACACTTTAAATTATAATATTCTCTAATTTGCATATCTTTAATCATTACATTAGGCCCTTTTTCAGTTGATGATGGTACATACATTTTATTACAACACTCATGAGATCTTAATTTTATTTTTGATGGATAACTGTTACCACATTCTTTACACCTGGAAATAAAATTCATTATAATTAATAACATCCATATGAACGCGAAATAGACGGACATTATACGTATACTGGACCGTTTAACAAAACACGTGATCAATGCAGTGGTGCAAAAATAGTAAAAAAATTTCAATAACTTTACATTTGTATGTTAATTAAAAATATTAAGTGTTGAGTAAAATCAGTTGATTTTGTTTCGTTAAACATAAAATGCATAACAAAGTAGTTCATGTTCATCAGTTCAAATAAATGACATTGACAGCAATAGAAAAATAAGTAATGATCGCCTGAATCAGAAAGAGAGATTAAATTGTCTTTAGCATATGTAATCTATATTAGCAATTTTGACCAGTGAAATTTACTGATTTGATACTGATGACTATTGCAAGCATATTATAATTTTTTCAACGAAATTCAAATCAAGCATTGATGTATTGTAGAAATTATTTATTTTTAATTTTCCCTGAAATGTATTTTCTATTATTAACCAAGAGCTTAAAAGGATTTCGTTTAATACCATAGATACGATTACTTAAATTGATAAAACTAAACTTAGTCAAAAATAGTAATATTGCAAAATGATAAGATCAATTAGCTAAACAATAAAATATAATTTCACGCACGCACTTACTTAAGTTTACTAGTAGCCTTTGTATGCCGAAGCATATGCTGTAATAATTCTTTCCGATAGAATAATTTCTTACCACAACATATTACATAACCATTTTTGGAATTATGTGCATTTAAAAAATGTTTTTTTAATTCAAACATTGTAGATTGTGGTGATGAACAAATTGCACAGTTTAAATTATAAAATTCTTTGATTCGAATATCGTCGGTATTTTTAATATTACGATACTTCAAATTTTTATTTATTACGCATTCCTGATTTTTTGTAACATCATTATTACGAGTTTCAGAAACAATATCATTACTTAAATCAAATTCGTCTTCATTTTCATTATAGATTATTAAGTTATCATCATCTATGATGGGATTTTCTATTGTAGAATGTTGTATATTTGACTGCTTTGCCTTCACATTTTTAAAATCTATTGATGATTTTTTATTCAAAATTTTTTTTAAATTTCTTATGGTTGTAATTTTTCGTTTAATTTTTGCACGATTATCATTTTTAATAGTATTCGACAGTGGAAATTTATCAGTTGATTTTGAATGTTGTAAAGAAGTCTCTTCACGGTTTTCATGTTCTGGTTTGTCAGATAAAATCTCTTCTTCATTTTTAATTTCAATTACAGATTCGATTACGTCAATATTTTGATGATTACTCGATGATAAATCTAATTCGGTTTCATTAGTAGAAACGGTAGAAACTATTATTTCTGATTTTATATCGGATATGTTGAGATCTTTTTTAATTTGTAAAATGTCATAATGATTTTTATGTATTAATTCAATATTTTTATAAAATTCATGAAAACCATTAACATAATTCCAACAATTATGACATATTCCAATTGGTAAATTATCATCTTGATGAATCTAAAATTATAAATTTAATAAATAAATTTTCTAATGAAGTTGTGGTATACATTTATTAATTTGTCGCAGTTTTATAGTTCTATTGGTTCATTATACACAACTGTCTGATACTAATAAACCAATCAAATAGAAAATATAACATTCCTTCCACGAAAATTTTGTTTTTGGCATCAATGTTAATGTCGTTCATGATGAATCAATTCATGATTTTCTACGTTTAAAATTATTGTAATAATTGGCAATTTCTAACATTAGTTCTGTTTTTCATTTTTAAACTGGTGCGACTTTGGCAGATCTTAAAAGAATTTGAAAAAGTTTCCTTCCTTGGGAATTGTGAATTCGAGGTTATGTTTCATATACTAAAATATTAATAAAGTATAAATAGATAATTTACATATTTAATAATGCATGAGGAATTAATCGTTAACCAAGTAAATATGGATTGAAACATTTTTAAAAAACTAAACGTTATAAATACGTTATACGAATACGGTTTCATAAATTCAATACGATTGTAGTAAAAAATGGTGTGTTAAAAATTGTTTAGAAATTTTTAGATTTTTATATTACTTTCGGTGTAAGGCATGCAACAATTTTCAAATTCGCTGTCAAAATTTCCCTGAATTGATAACGTTTGTAGCTAACAAATTAATAAATAAAAATGGTATACAAAAAAACAAACCTGAAACCAAAAGTGTTGCTCCAAAATCTTCGTTATATTTAACTTGTTTGCTTCATCACCAAAAAATTCGATTATTTCATTTTTTGACATCAAACATAATCTGCAAACATTTTTCGTATCCATATTTGTTTGATTTTATGCTTTAAGTAATTTTTTTCCAAGAAATATAAATATTTATAAATTATAAAATTCATATAAAAAGAAATGTATGCCAACTAGTTTAGCATTTATTTAGCAAAATTGAATTCAACAATCAAGAATGAGAAGAATAGAAATGTCGTTCGTTTGGCGACGTGTGTGACATATTGTGATGATTAGACATGGGATTACGTTGTGCCAGAAATCGAAACATGTTAATTTTTGGTTATAATCTATATTTTTTGTTTCGATTTCAATTATGGTGTAAATATTAAATATAAAATCGGTTAATTTTGTTTTGTTTTGAAAATTTGTATATTCAATATTAAACTGGATTAAGCAAATATTCTGTCGAAAGAGGTGACCGTCTTCAATTTTAGTGAATCACATCATTTATATAGTAAACCGGCGATAATATAGGGATACGATACTCTCCTGAAAAATGATTCGAAATTAAAGCAGACGCTTTCCTAAATGGCATTAGTAAATGTAAATCAATGTGCGTGCACGACACTTATTCTTATTACCAATGATGAAATTAAAAAAATCTGTTTTTATGAACTAACATTAATAATTTATAAAGCATGGTAATCTTTACACAACGTCTGCTGTACTTCTCGAAGCATTTCGTTTTCATCTAATAACTTTGGGAACCAGAAAGGTTTGCACTTAGTGATGAATTGTACGTTTCTGATGAGCTAATAAAATTAATTATCTATTTAGAATCAAACATAGTTAACCTTTAAATTTTCGTAACAAGAAACCTATTTATTTATCGTTTAATTTTAGTTAAATTCTATCCTGTGTATTCTACCACAAGAATTTCCTTGTTACATCCACAACGACGTCATTGACAACATTTATTTATAAAATCTGGTATATAGATGTGTAAACCTTCATGTTTCGCATGTTTAGAATAAAACCCATTTTAACATTGAATTAAAAACAAACAAAAAATGTTCTATCGGTCGACTGTTAAATGTTTATTTGACCGAACATTATATATTTTATTTTGACTATATCCATATGCTGCACCACCATCGGTTGTATCAAGGGGATTACAAAATTTATCAATCTTTGCAATTATGCTATCATAGATTGTTAATGAATCAGTGGCTTCTTCTATTCCCCAACAGCAACAATCGACAATGATGACGAATAATATTATGTCGTCTCTATCCAATTTGACCAAAAATATAATGATGTGTGCTTAGCTTTTCAATGTAAAAATTTACTAATAAATTTAAGAAATTATTTAATATGTGTAATTTGGTTATTACATTGATACTTTTCATTTGCCCATTTTCAATCATTATGAACTGTAATACCAAGTTTTCTCTGCCGATCAGCTAACCATTCATTGGGATGTTTCTTTTTTCGATGTGAGTACATATTTGCATCAGAATTAAATTGTGTTGTGCAATATGGACATGTATAAAGATAGCTGTGACCTGAATGTGTTGCCATATGTTCTTGTAATCTAATTGGTCTCTTAAATGCTTTATCACATAAATTACATTTATGTTTACTTTCTGAATGGACGTCTTTCATGTGCTTTTGTAATGCATGTTTATTTGGTGCAATTTTATCACATAATTTACATGCTGCAGGTTCAGCAAAATGTTTGCCAAGCATATGGCATTTTAAACTTTTTTCATTTTTTAACATTGCATCACATAAATTACATTTTAATTTCGGCTTATTAACATTTATATGTTCGGCTAAATAATGTTTTTCACATTGCTGTTTACTTTTATATACCTTAGCACAAATTGGACAAATATTTAGATTTTTTAGCTCATGAACACCTCGAATGTGATTTTGTAATATTGAATTCTTATTAAAACTATAAAAAAAAAAATAAAGAAAATCCTTTATTATTATATTTTATAAATATGCAAAATTTTAAAAATTACGTTTTATCACATCGATTACATTTAAATTCGATATTTTTTTGAGCCAGATGAGTTTTGCGAAAATGTTTCATTAAATGATATCTTAATGTGAAGCTAGCACCACAAATATCACAAATATAAGTTCGTTCCTCGGGCGTTGAATGAAAATGCATATGAATTTTTAAAGCACTTTTGTTAGCATAAATTTGATTACAAATTTTACATCTGGAAAAAAAGAAAAGAAATAATTATTAATTTTCATTGACCAGACGACTAGAGAGACGATCTGTCTCTGTACATATCCAATCGAACTAAATGTATATTATATACATAATGGATTCGAAGTATACATTTGTAAAGTTGCAGAAATTTTTAAGAAAGAAATATGGAAGCAAATTTCGGTTTTTTTTTATTTGTGTTTTCATGAAATAATATCTGTAAAACTTTAATAATACCTAAATTCATCTGGATTTGTATGCCAAAGCATATGTTCTAATAATTTACATCGTTTAAATAATTTCTTATTACAACATAATACATATCCATTTTTGGAATTATGTGCAATTAAATAATGTTTTTTTACTTCGTTAAGTGTTGAATGTTGTGACGAACAAATTTCACATTTTAAATTATAAAATTCTTTAATTTGAATATTTTCAGCATTTCGTATGGGATTATTTTGTAATTTTTCATTGTTTTCTATCAAATTTTTATTATCAAAAAAGTTTTTAGCAATACCTAAATCATCTTTGATTTCATTTATATCATCATTTATAATTTCGTTGACTATTACACGGTTATCTTCCATAAATTGTTGCTCACCGTCTTCCATTATTATTGGTACCGAATTCTTAATATTCGGTAATTTACTATTAATAATTTTTTTAGAAATAATATTTTTTTTAATTATTGTACGATCATCAATTTTAATAGTATTTGACGTCAAAATATGTGATTTTAATGTTTTATTTGAAATAGTTTTAGTTCGACGTAGTTGTTTGGTTTTATTAACTGCACCTTTTTTATATTCTTTGTTTAATTCAAGTTTTGGTTTTATCAATTCATTATTTGAATTAATATTTGGTTGCGATAAAGCATTATTAGAATCTATTATTTCTGATTTTATATTGGACGTGTTGAAATCATTTTTAAGTTGTAAAATATTATAATGATTTTTATGTATTTCTTCAATATTTTTATAAAATTCATGGAAATCATTGACACATTTCCAACAAATTCGACATATTCCAATTGCTAAATTATCATCTTGATGAATCTGAAATTTAAATGTATATAATTATTTGAAATTCTCTGTAAAATTTAGACATGAAATTCTATTCCACTATAGTATTATTTGAATTTGTGATTGTTTTGGCGATTGACTATTGCTGTATAATTTATATTTTCTATCGAAAATCTTCGGTTTTTAAACCATTCCAAATTCTATGACAATATGCTGTGCTAAACATGGATTACTGCTAGAACCTCTCTTGAAGAAGTAGCCATGGTATCCAACATTCAAAGATTTTCTTAAGATTATTTTTCCTTTGAAGATTTTAGAAAGACTTGTTTTGCGACTACTAAATCACTATTTTATGGTCCAAATTGTCTGTATATTTTATATTACACCTATATATTTATATTGTCTACTACCAATCAATTTTATGAGAAATGATCCTTTTATTTAATTAATCATGGATTTTAAATAAATAAGCATTGTATAAAAACCTGAAACCAAAAATGTTGAACCAAAATGTTTATTATATTTAATTTAATAGCTTCATCACCAAAAAACTGTATTATTTCATTTTTAGATACCAAACACAATCCGCATACATTTTTTGTATCCATATTTATTTAAATTAACTTTTTCCCTTTTAAATTTAAATTAATATTTTAAAAAATCAAAAAATAATATTAAATTTACGTAAAATTCTATTCTGTCTGGCAAAAAATTCTGACATGTTGTATACAAAACATAAAAACAAAAATATTAGGATTTTGGGATGGCAGTTTTTGTGATTGACATGATACTTTGCGTTACAACGCATTGATGTTATAAATTTCAAATATTGTTGAAATTGGTTGAAATCTAGACTATAAAATTGTGATTATTTTAATGATTTTTAAAATTTGTATTGATCAATATTTTTTGTACGAAAATATGCTCAATCAAAATCAAAACTAATGGTTTTCCAAATATGGTGTTGGGCACTATACGAAGATTAACAAATGTATGTCTACAAAACTATGATAGACTATTTACCTCTATTCATTAATATATGAAAAATAATCAAAACCTAGAAGATGATCAGTGAATTGTTATGTAAATACTTACAAAACGGAATAATTTACCAAACACTTGACTGTATTGTTTGTTAGATGGTCCAAAAGTATAAAGGTACTATATTGTTGAAGGGTGGCTACTTGACGTACGTCTTTTCAATACATCCATATGGTTCAATCTGCGAACGAACAATGATAGAGTCAACAGGATTCCGATTGTAATTACTTATATACCCAGTAAAACAATCCGATCTACCATACAATCAATCCAAATCTATATATCGAACTGATTGTTATTTTTTTGATTCTCATCTTGAATTTTAAAAAAATGTCGCTACAGATCAATCATGACAATTAACAATATGTGCTAACATACTCTTCCATACACTGATGTAAATTGAACAGATAATATTAAATAAAATTAGATATAACAGGCTTTAATAAAATGAAATCAATGAAATTATTTTTTTTACATTAGTTGAAATTGCCACCAATTGAATCAACTTAAATATACATTATATAAATACGTATTAAAAGTATAGCAACCTCTACCAACTTAACTTAACTGACCAATATATGCATACGATAATGGGATATTAATCGCTCAGATGATACCATGTAAATTGAAGAAACTTGTTTAAAAACAAGTCAATGAATTTATTGCGTATAGTCCTTGACTACAATATAATTTATTATCCTAATTTTATCTAGTATTGAATGACGACATAATGATTACATCGACTATTGACGCAAAAAATGAGTCGATTCTTTAAATTGCGACAATATGTGAAAATATAATTAGTGAATTAATAAAAGAAATTGACATAAATACTATGTCATCAAAGCATTTAAGTCATGTTAAAATTTCAAATAATTCACAGTACACACAATATAAGAAGTAATAATCATAATAACAATTTACAAAATGTTATACCATAAATATAATCTATATAAATATATCATATAGTGTTAGACTAGCTTATAGTATCCAATATTACATGATTGTATATAATTATGTAGTTACAGTAATACCAAGTCTTCCCTGTCGATCTGCTAACCATTCAATGGGATGTTTCTTTTTTCGATGTGCATACATATTTGCATCAGAATTGAATGATGTTGTACAATATGGACATGTATAAAGATAGCTGTGACCAGAATGTGTTGCCATATGTTCTTTTAATCTAATTTGTTTTGCAAATGCTTTACCACATAAATTACACTTGTGTTTAGGATCTGCATGTACATATCTCATATGATTTCGTAATGAATTTTTACTTGCTACAGTTTTACCACATAATTTACATGCTGTTGGGCCTTCCAAATGTTTACAGCGTATATGCAATTTTAAACTTTTTTCATTTTTCAACATTGAACCGCATAAATTACATTGAATTTTTGGTTTATTTGCATTTACATGCTCGTCCAAATAATGACTGTCACAACGTTGTTTACTTTTATATACCTTAGCACAAATTGGGCATACATTCATATTTTTTAGCTCATGTACACCTCGAATGTGATCTTGTAATTTAGATTTTTTAGTAAAACTGTAAACGACAAAAATATAAAATTGTATTATTATGTAACCCAATTAATATACACTTTAAATAATATTACCTTTTATTACATTGATTACATTTATATTCGATATTTTTTTGAGGCAGATGCATTCTACGAAAATGTTTCATTAAGTGATATCTTAATGTAAAATTATCACCGCAAATATCACAAATATATTTTCGTTCTTCAGGTGTTGAATGAAAATGCATATGAATTTTTAAAGCACGTTTATTAGCATAAATTTGATTACAAACTTTGCATCTGAAAATATAATGCTTTAAATTAATATTTATTTATTTATAAATAATATATTTATTTTATAATTTAATGGTTGTTCCGTATAAGTAAGTTGGGGAGTGTTTTTGGAATTTAAATCATCTTGCTTTGATGATATAGAAATGAGAATGTTTCTAATTTATACTCAAACTATACAAAATGTACTCATAAGTCTATGTAATGATGGTCTTTTGATGGCCACGAGCTAACAATTTCAATAATGAGCATAGTTAAATTACCTAAATGCATCTGGATTTGTATGCCATAGCATATGCTCTAATAATTCAGCTCGTTTGTACAATTTCTTTTTGCAACATAATACATAACCGTGTTTCGAATTATGTGCTTCTTGATAATGTTTTCTTAATTCAGTTATTGTTAAATGTTGTGAAGAACAAATTTCACATTTTAAATTATAAAATTCTCTAATTTGAATATTTTCTGCAGTTTTTTCATGATTTTTATCCAAATTTAAATTGTTTACATCTGTTTGATTTTCGGTAACATCATTAATATGTAATATATTATCATTACTAATATGAAATTCATCTTTAAATTCAATTATATCATCATTTACAATATCATTAACTGTCATAGGAAGTTCTTCTGCAGATTGTTGTTCATCTATTTTATAGTTTTTTTTTAATTCTTTATTAAACACTTTTCTTATATTGTTTCTGGTTTTACTTTTTATACCATCATTTTTAATAATTTTTGCCTTTTGAGATTTTATACTTTTATTTGAAGTACTTGCAATTCCAACCTTTCTCTTTAATTTAACATTAGGTACAATATTTTCATTTTCTATTTTTATTTCAACTATTGGTTCTATTAATTCAATATTTGAATGATAAAATGACGTTGAATCATTATTAAATTCTGTTATTTCTGTTTTTATATTGAGATCATTTTTAAATTGTAAATTATCATAATAATTTTTATGTATAAGTTCAATATTTTTATAGAATTCATGAAACTCATTAACATATTTCCAACAAATGCGACATATTCCAATTGGTAAATTATCATCGCGATGAATCTAGAATTTAAATTTAGAAATAAATATGAAATATATTAGAAATATTTAATGTTACATATATTATATTATAATTTAAAACCTCCCAGATTAATTAGCTATTGGTTTAAGAGGTAAACTCGGTTTTCTGTTCTACTGAAATTTGGGAGCTGAATGAAACTAAAGTCTCACTTTATTATATTTGTTGAAAATAAATGATCAAGAATTAATAAATCTACCGAATTTCTCGATACTCTAAGGAATAACCCAATTAATAGTAATGTTATTTAAATAAATATAAAAACCTGAAACCAAAAATGTTTGATCAACATTTCTGCTATATTCAATTTGATTCCTTCGTCTCCAAAAAAATTGATTATTTCATTTTTAGATACCAAACATAATCTGCATAAATTTTTTCTATTCATATTTTGCATTTAAATAATTATTAGTCTTAAGCTCAGAGACTTTTATTTACTTTTTTAACAAATTTTCAATTTTTTAATAAATTTGTTTATATATTTAAGATTTCACAGTATGACATTTACACTTTTAGTCCATCATTAGAGCGTACCAACATTGTGATTACAAATGTGTTTCATATGGGTTCGAAATATTAAATTAAATGAGTTACGTGTGGTTTAAGTCTAGACTATATGATTTTTTCCCAATTCATAAAAGACGGATAATCTGTAAGAAAAAATTACGTTCAAACATTATATTTTATTAAAATCTTGTTCAATGAATAACTTTTGAGCATGCAATCCGTTTTGTTGTGTACCTGCTATTTGTATGGTATCGTTTAACCATGATTTAAGTATTGATTTATTGTAAATATGGATATTAATTAAAATATTCTTTCAATTTTAATTCGACGATTATTATAGTATCATATTAATTACATTATCGGGTTTAACATCGAGGTGATAGAAAATATTCGATTTATATTAAACTTTATGCTATAGATACCCAAAAATCACAAATCATTTTTTAAGTTCAAATATATTGAAATGTATTAGCGATATGTGAATTGTTGTTAATTCGATTTCATAGAATCAAATTTTTAATTATTTAATTTATAGTTACACAGGAAGCTAGCTACCCACACAACGTAATGCGTGGACAAAACCCATCAATTTAATGATGAAGAATATGTCCATGTATTGAAAATATTGCTTCCCTATCTCTATTGTAAATATATTGAGAACATGGTAATTTAATTAGTTAATAACAAAAATTATATTACATTTTTGACCATCTATGATTGTTTTTCATCGTCGAATAAGAATGAACTCAGATTTTACTCAAACATCGTATCGATCTTCTAAATGCGACAATATATAATTAACGAATTATTAAAATAATTCGACATTAATAACTTGTCATCAAAACATTTAAGTGGTATACGTTTTCAAATTTAAGATATTTGCTCGCATGTTTGCGCCTTTCACAGGTGACACACAAAATGACTATATATATTGTGTATATAAACTACAACAAAGCTCTAAAATAAAACATAATGATGATAATAATTACTTGTTATTCTAAATATCATACATAAATTCTGTAACGCTTATAGAATTCATTATTACATGATTGTGTAATTAATTAGTAACAGTAATACCAAGTCTTCCTTGTCGATTTGCTAGCCATTCAATGGGATGTTTCTTTTTCCGATGTGCATACATATTTGCATCAGAATTGAATGATGTTGTACAATATGGACATGTATAAAGATAGCTGTGACCAGAATGTGTTGCCATATGTTCTTTTAATCTAATTTGTTTTGCAAATGCTTTACCACATAAATTACACTTGTGTTTAGGTTCTGCATGTACATATCTCATATGATTTCGTAATGAATTTTTACTTGCTACCGTTTTACCACATAATTTACATGCTGTTGGGCCTTCCAAATGTTTACAGCGTATATGCAATTTTAAACTATTTTCATTTTTCAACATTGAACCGCATAAATTACATTTAATTTTTGGTTTATTTGCATTTACATGCTCGTCTAAATAATGACTGTCACAACGTTGTTTACTTTTATATACCTTAGCACAAACTGGACACACATTCACATTTTTTAACTCATGCACACCTCGAATGTGACTTTGTAATAATAATTTCTTTTTAAAACTATAAAATAAAGAAATTCCTAATTATTTACTTATATATCTAACCTCTTGACAGTTGACATAATTAAAACAATATTACCTTTTATCACATTGAATACATTTGAATGATCTATCCACTTGTGTTAGATGAATTTTACGAAAATGTCTCATTAAATGATATCTTAATGTAAAACTAGCATCACAAATATCACAAATATATGTTCGTTCTTCTGGTGTTGAATGAAAATGCATATGAATTTTTAATCCAATTTTATTCGCATAAATTTGATTACAAACTTTACATCTATAACGAATATATGAAAAATTAATGTTTAACCATTAATATATTTAGGGAGTTTTCAATAAAACACAAACCGTTTGATATAATCAAATCAAATTTTCATGGAACGTTTAACAGTTCAAAAACGTTTTCAATAAATAAGAATTACACATTAAAGAACATAGTAAATTTCACCAAATTTATGGAACACAAATTTACCCAGTGACGAAGCTCATTTCTGATTAAACGATTAAACAAAATATCCGTATACGGACTAAAAATATTTCTCAATCAATTAATGAGACTCCATTACATACACAATTGTCTGAATTCCAAAATTTAATGGCATTGATGTAGATGTGTACATGTGGTTTGTATTTAACTACAACAATCGGTATATTCAATTCATTCAATACAATTTTAAACCCCTATGTTAAAATTACGGATTCTGATGAAATTTTGTACGATTACTTATAATAGAATTGATTTACATATGAATTACTTCCATATGATAGTTCTGGAAAATCGATTTGGAATATTTTATATCATTTACAATACAATTTTCCCCAAGACTTTTTACATTAATTAATTAATTTATTACAACGTAACCACGTTCATGGATAAAACGCTCATAGATAAAATACTTACTTAAATGCATCGGGATTTGTATGCCAAAATATATGCTCCAATAATTGACATCGTCTGAATAGTTTCTTGTTACAACATAACACATAACCATTTTTGGTATTATGTGAATTTCGATAATGGTTTTTCAATTCAAACAATGTTAAATATTGTGATGAACAAATTTCACATTTCAAATTATAAAATTCTCTAATTTTAATATCTTCAGCAATTCTTGCAGGATTATTATCCAAATTTTCTTTCTTCTCATCTGTCTGATTTTCGCCAGAATCACTGCTGTTATCAAACATGATATCATAATTAGTTAAATTGAATACTTCTTTAATTTCAATTAAATCATCATTTATTATAACATCATTAACTATTTTATCGTCTAAAGATTGTGTTAATTCTTTCGTCTTTGGTTTCAATTTTTTATTATGTTTTGTTAATTTTTTCTGCATATTTTTCTTTATAGATTTTGTGACTGTTTTTTTAGTAATATTTTCTGAAATTAGTAAATAATTTATGTGAATTTTAACAAGTTTAAGTTGAGGAAAGAAAATTAGAAATATTACTTTTTGTACGATTATCATTGTTATTAGCCTTCGACGCTGACGACAGTGATTGATAACATGTTTCATTTGAAACATTTTTGAGACAATTTCGTTTTCTATTACTTTTACGAACGGCATTTTTTTCAATATCTATTTTTAATGGTTCAACTACTACTAATTTAATATTTGGTTGATTTGATGGCAATGAATCATTATTAGAATCTATTATTTCTGATTTTATATTGGACATGTTGAAATCATTTTTAAGTTGTAAAATATTATAATGATTTTTATGTATTTCTTCAATATTTTTATAAAATTCATGGAAATCATTGACACATTTCCAACAAATTCGACATATTCCAATTGCTAAATTATCATCTCGATGAATCTGAAATTTAAATGTATATAATTATTTGAAATTCTCTGTAAAATTTAGACATGAAATTCTATTCCACTTTCATATTATTTGAATTTGTGATTGTTTTGACGATTGACTATTGCTGTATAATTTATATTTTCTATCGAAAATCTTCGATTTTTAAACCATTCCATTCTATGACAATATGCTGTGCTAAACATGAATTACTGCTACAACCTCTCTTGAAGAAGTACTCATAGTATCCAACATTCAAAGATTTGTCATAGTTCTCTCTTAAGATTATTTTACCTTTGAAGATTTTAGCAAACTTGTGTTGCTATAACTAAATCACTATTTCAGTTTCCAAATTGTCGATTGCAAGCTATTCTCAAATGGTTTTCATAAACATTTTCCATCTGTATATTTTATATTACACCTATATATTTATATTGTCTACTACCAATCAATTTTATGAGAAATGATCCTTTTATTTAATTAATCATGGATTTTAAATAAATAAGCATTGTATAAAAACCTGAAACCAAAAATGTTGAACCAAAATGTTTATTATATTTAATTTAATAGCTTCATCACCAAAAAACTGTATTATTTCATTTTTAGATACCAAACACAATCCGCATACATTTTTTGTATCCATATTTATTTAAATTAACTTTTTCCCTTTTAAATTTAAATTAATATTTTAAAAAATCAAAAAATAATATTAAATTTACGTAAAATTCTATTCTGTCTGGCAAAAAATTCTGACATGTTGTATACAAAACATAAAAACAAAAATATTAGGATTTTGGGATGGCAGTTTTTGTGATTGACATGATACTTTGCGTTACAACGCATTGATGTTATAAATTTCAAATATTGTTGAAATTGGTTGAAATCTAGACTATAAAATTGTGATTATTTTAATGATTTTTAAAATTTGTATTGATCAATATTTTTTGTACGAAAATATGCTCAATCAAAATCAAAACTAATGGTTTTCCAAATATGGTGTTGGGCACTATACGAAGATTAACAAATGTATGTCTACAAAACTATGATAGACTATTTACCTCTATTCATCTATATATGAAAAATAATCAAAACCTAGAAGATGATCAGTGAATTGTTATGTAAATACTTACAAAACGGAATAATTTACCAAACACTTGACTGTATTGTTTGTTAGATGGTCCAAAAGTATAAAGGTACTATATTGTTGAAGGGTGGCTACTTGACGTACGTCTTTTCAATACATCCATATGGTTCAATCTGCGAACGAACAATGATAGAGCCAACAGGATTCCGATTGTAATTACTTATATATCCAGTAAAACAATCCGATCTACCATAAAATCAATCCAAATCTATATATCGAACTGATTGTTATTTTTCTGATTCTCATCTTGAATTTTAAAAAATGCCGCTACTGATCAATAATGGATTTAACGGTTTAAATTCATAACAGCCAATTGAATAAAATTAAATAAACATTATTAAAATACGTATTAAGCGTATAGCTCACAGAAAAACTATGATTATACGCTAAATATAAGCAATATCATAATGCACTAAGCGTTTGTATTAAAAAATCAACACAACATTAAAAAATGAATAAATTTATGTCGTGGTATTTTCCTAACATATAATAATTGATTATCATAATCCTACCAAATTGAATGACGACATAATAACCATCAATTTAATCACTTCAAACTGAAAATGTATGTGGTCTTCTTTAACAAAAATCCTTGAATATTTTTTTTACATTGTATAAATGATTAATTTCATCGTCGATTGAGAAAAGAATCGAATCGATATATATTTTTACTATAACAATTATATTCCACATAGCATCCAATATTATATGATTGTGTAATCAATTAGTTACAGTAATACCAAGTCTTCTCTGTCGATCTGCTAGCCATTCAATGGGATGTTTCTTTTTCCGATGTGCATACATATTTGCATCAGAATTGAATGATGTTGTACAATATGGACACGTATAAAGATAGCTGTGACCAGAATGTGTTGCCATATGTTCTTTTAATCTAATTTGTCTTTTAAACTCTTTATCACATAAATTACATTTATATGTACGGTATGTATGTACATCTATCATATGCTTTTGTAATGCATGTTTGTTCGGTGAAATTTTATCACATAATTTACATGCTACTGGTTCTTCATAATGTTTACGATGCATATGATATTTTAAACTTTTCTCATTTTTCAACATTGCATCACATAAATTACATTTTAATTTTGGTTTATTAACATTAACGTGTTCGTCTAAATAATGTATTTGACATTGTTGTTTACTTTTATATACTTTTGCACAAATCGGACAAATATTTAAATTTTTTAATTCATGTACACCACGAATGTGACTTTGTAGTAATACTTTCTTTTTAAAACTATATAAAATAAAGAATTTCCTAATTATTTAGTGTAAATATACTCTGGATTGATAAATTTAAATAATATATTACCTTTTATTACATTGATTACATTTGAAAGCGCTATCAACTTCTGTTAGATGAATTTTACGAAAATGTCTCATTAAATGATATCTTAATGTAAAATTAGAATCACAAATATCACAAATATATTTTCGTTCTTCAGGTGTCGCATGACATTGCATATGAATTTTTAAACCAGTTTTATTAGCATATATTTGATTACAATGTTTACATCTACAAATAAACAAAATTTTGTAATTAATTAAAAAAATAATTCATTAAGTAAGACAATCAAGGATTTAATGCTGTAATTGTTCGACATCACATCCTTTACAACAAATAAACGATAGTTGAAATGAGGTCAGAAAAATCTATAGTCACACTCACTGGACAATAAAATACCAACAAAACAAACAAATATGTGGTTGTTCACTTTGACTTGACTGGCATTACTATATGGGAACACATTTTTAATAGAATTGCAATCTTAGAAAAAATTTGTAATATAATTATAAAATTTAATTTCACACAAACATACTTAAATTCATCGGGATTTGTATGCCAAAATATATGCTCCAGTAATTGGCATCGTCTGAATAATTTCTTATTACAACATAATACGTAACCACTTTTGCAATTATGTGCATTCATAAAATGTTTTCTCAGTTCAAACATTGTTGAATGTGGTAAGGAACAAATTTCACATTTCAAATTATAAAATTCTTTAATTTTATCATTTTCAGCAGTTATTATCGGATTAGCATCTATTTTGTCATCTTCTTCATGATTTTCTATAATAGCATTACTTAAATCTTCGAATTTATCGATGTTCTGATTTGTAACATTTGTAAAATTAGATTCATTAACCATTATTAGATTTTCTTGCGTTGATTGCTGTTCTCCCGTTGATACCTTGATTGGTGACATATTACTATTAGTTTTTGCTAATTTAGTAATTGGTATTTTTTGTGTTTTCGTGGTTCGTTTAGAAATATTTTCTGAAAAATTAAAATATGCCTTTTTCATTTTATTTATTGTTGCAAATGTTTTTTTTTTTTTTTTTTTTTTTCTTTAATAAAATAGTAATTACTTTTTGCTTTCGAAGGTTTATTTAGATAATTTGAATTTTCATTTGATGTATTTTCTATTTTTATTTCAATTATTGGTTCTATTAATTTAACATTTGAATGATTAAATGACCAGGAATCATTATTATAATCAATTTCTTCCGATTTTATATTGGTTATATTGGTATTGTTAATATCATTTTTAAATTGAAAAATATAACAATTTTTATGTATATTTTCAATATTTTTATAAAATTCATGAAAATCGTTAATATACTTCCAACAAATACGACATATTCCGGTTGGTAAATTATCATCTCGATTAATCTAAAATTAATAATGAATCATCAAATATTGTAGTTTGTTTCTCACGATTGGGATACATTTTCGTTCGAATCCTAAATTTCATGAAAATGTTTGGCCAGAAACAGAAAAGTACTACTGCACGGTTCTACACGAATATGTGTCAATAAGTACGTCTATATTTTTGTAAGTATAATAAACCCTTTGCTATATGAACCAATTTAGTGTAAATTTAATAGGCCACATAAATTTAAATTGGTATTCTCTAATTCAATAAAATTCATTAATTTTCAAAACAAAAACTAATTTTGATAAATTTAGTGCAGTATTCCCAGCATTAAAACTAATTGTTAAATGTTAAAATATAAATACGTTACTTTAATAAAAAGAACAAAAAATTGCAAAAACCTGAAACCAAAAATGTTGAACCAGAATCTTTGTAATATTCAATTTGTTTGCTTCATCACCAAAAAAATCTATTATTTCATTTTCAGATACCAAACATAATCTGCATACATTTTTAGTATCCATATTTAGTTGAACCATTAACTTTCCGCTCTCATATAATGATGGAATTAATATTTATTTCAAATTTATTAACGTTAAAAATGCATGTTAAAGATTTTTTTTATAATTATTTTAATATAAAAATAAAATATTTATTTTTATGTCTATATTTGACATATTTAGAAAACAATTGTATTTGGGTCTTGCTGTTCGGCTCTAGGTATTATAATATTGGGATAATTTGACATGATTAAGTATTTATATTACGCACTACCACGCATTGCAATCAATTGTATGATGAAATATTTATTCCAAGATATTGTTGGAGTCTAGACTATTCGTTTAGTGGTGAAAAAATTAATATCGTGGTGTTAAAAATTATTCTTTACAATCTTGCAATTTTAAGTGCAAATAATAAATGCTGTTAAAATTTATAGAAATAAAATTATCACAGCAATTTATTTTTCTATTATCGATATATTTCTATTAGAGTTTGCGTTTGTAACGAACAGCCAGATTCGTATAACCTATAGAATAACTATATTATTGTGATTAAATAAACTGTATTTTGTGATGGTATCACTCTTTCCCATATAAATTGCATAGTAATTGATTTCTAGATATTGACGACAGTTGCAAACAATTGGATCCACTTAATAAACGTACGAATTTACTAATATCAATATCTACATAGGAAAATTATTATAATTGAAATATTATGAAAGCTATCGGAACAGATCACAAATTGGGGCCTTTTTCGTCCCACCAGTACCGTCATTAATGTATGTCTGCGTACTCATGAAAATCCAAGTTCATCATGCTAAAAGATCTACACCCTACCTTCTTTTTTATTTTCATTCATACTAACGCGTGCCCTTTTGCCCTAGCCATATATGGTGAGTTCGTCTGTAGTAGCAACTCTAGTGTTCTCATTCATTGTTATTTTAACAGTTCCTTCCTATATTCGATTTAAAGCAAATATCGAAACAGATCTATATCGACTTAATGTGATATTAAAATTCAAATTTTTATGTTTGCGTGATACAATTTACATATAAGTAGTAATAGATTACAAAACAAATACTAAATTATTGTAGAATCTACGTATTATGTAAAAAATATACTATACATAATAATGTTTCGAAATTGTATGTAGTGATCAACAATTAGTTATACAACAATACCAAGTCTTCTATGGCGATCTTCTAACCATTCAATGGGATGTTTCTTTTTACGATGTGAATGCATATTTGCATGTGAATTAAATGTTTTCGTACAATATGGACATGTATAAAGGTGACTAACACCAGCATGCGTTGCCATATGCTCTTTTAATCCTATTGGTCTTTTAAATCCTTTATCACATAAACTACATTTATGTTTACGTTCTGTATGTACATTTCTTTTATGATTTTGTAATGTCATTTTATTTAAAACAATTTTTCCACATAAATTACATGCTATTGGTTGTTCATGATGTTTACGTTGTATATGACATTTTAAACTAGTTTCATTTTTTAATATTGCATTACATAAATGGCATTTTAATTTCGGTTTATTAACATTTAAGTGTTCGTCTAAATAATGTATTTCACATTGTTGTTTACTTTTATATACTTTTGCACAAATCGGACATATATTTAAATTTTTTTGCTCGTGTACACCTCTAATATGATTTTGTAATATTGAATTCTTTTTGAAGCTATAACAATAACAAAAAATACGTAATTATTATTTTATAAATAACATTAAATTAATAAAAAGATTATTAAAAATATTACCTTTTATCACATTGATTACATTTAAATGTTCTGTTCGCTTGGGTTAAATGAAATTTTTGAAAATGTCTCATTAAATGATATTTTAAGGTAAAATTAGTATCACAAATATCACAAATATATTTTCGTTCTTTGGCTGTTGAATGGCATTGCATATGCATTTTTAAACCACTTTTATTTGCATAAATTTGATTACAAAATTTACACCTGAAAAGAATAAAAAAAATTATTAATTAATTACTATAATTTTCATTAACTGATTGTAATAATTTGATAACACATCTTTTTAAACATTTAGAAAAGAATTAGTGCGATTAGTCAATATCTTCGATAAATATCATTATATCTTACATAAATATACTTGATCGTAGATTTTACTAAGTTGTAGTAACTGTGGGGCTACGCACTTGCATGGGGAGAACAATGACAACAGATAAGAACACAATGCAAGTTTAGCTCCCAATATCCCATTCACGTAATATGCTATAATTTTATAGGTATATGAGTATAATGAGAGCACGAATCCGATTTCAAAGAAACTGTGATAAAAAATCAGTCAAAAAATCGAACAAACTTGATGTCAGAAAAAATGTAGCTATACATTTGAGAAAAATCAGTAAACCGTTTCAGATAACACCGTCCATAATATACGAATTACAGCATTCCCAAGCAAAAGTGTTTTAAGGAACCCAAATAAATCCAGCCATTATAACAAATTTTGAGACTACATAATAAACACAGAATTAAATGGCACTGCTTTTTCGTTGTTATGTTCCACATCTATACATCATGTTTTCCTAAGAATTATTATTAGAAACTTTGTGCGTAATTATAAAATTTAATTTCACAAATAGCATAAGGGAAACCATATGTAATTATCACTCACCTAAATTCATCTGGATTTATATGCCAGAGCATATGCTCTAATAATTTACATCGTTTAAATAATTTCTTATTACAACATAGGACATAACCGTTTTTGGAATTATGTACATTTCGATAATGATTTTTTAATTCAATCATTGTTGAATGTTGTAATGAACAAATGGTACATTTTAAATTGTAAAATTCTCTAATTTGAATATTTTCAGCATTAATTATGGCATTATTTTGGAATTGTTCAAAGATTTGATTTTCGTCTGTAAAATCTTTATCGTTATTTAAATGATAGACTTCATCTTTTATGACATTTATATCGTCATTTATAATATTATTGACTATTACACAGTTCTCGTCTATAAATTGTTGTTCATCCGTCGCTATTATTGGCTCCGATTTTTTAATCTCTTGTACTAATTTATTATTTATAATTATTTTCTTTAAATTGTTGGATGTAACTTTTCGTTTAATTTTTGTTCGATTATTTTTAATGGCCGCAGATTTAGTAAGTGATTTTAAAATCTTATTAGTAGTACTTTTACAACTACTACGTTTTGGTTTAACAACTTCCACTTTTCTATCTTCTATTTTTATTTCAACTATTGGTTCCACAAATTCAAAATTCGAAACATTTAGTGGCGATGTATCATTGTTAAATTCTGTTATTTCTGATTTTATGTTGGATATTTTGAGTTCATTTTGAAATTGTAAATTATCATAGTGATTTTTATGTATAATTTCAATATTTGCATAAAATTCATGAAAATCATTAACATAGTTCCAACAAATTCGACATATTCCAATTGGTAGATTATCATCTCGATGAATCTAAAATGTAAATTTATATATAAGAATTTGTTTCATTTGTCGATCTTATTTTTTATGCTATAAATATGTTATATATATATATACATACAATATTATATACTACACTGATCAATTTTACGATTAATGATCATTTTATTAAATATAAACTACTTAATCAAACAATAATTTAAAGTAAATAAAAATTGTATAAAAACCTGAAACCAAAAATGTTGGACCAAAATGTTTGTTATATTTAAATTGATTGCTTCATCACCAAAAAAATCTATTAAGTAATTTTTGAATACCAAACATAATCTGCATATATTTTTTCTATCCATATTTATTTGAATTATTAATCAATGTCTGTTATTAAATTTGGCGAAATAGTTTTATTAAATTCACTAAAATAATAAACTAGATATTTTGTAAATATTTGTATAATATTCTTTGATTCTGTTCTGCCTAAAATTGTAATGTTTACAAAACTAAATAAATAAATATTTGGGATATTGGGATATTTTGACATGATAAAGTTATCAAATATATTTATTTTCAAAAGTTTGTGTATGTAGATGTAGTAGCTGTAGCTATTCGAATATATTATTGGAATCTAGACTATTTGTTTTGTGTTGAAAAACTAAAACCGAGTTTATTTTTAAATACGTAAACAATTGATGAAACTCACGCAACAATTTCAAAAATCATTGAAAAATATTAAACGAAAATGATCGGCTCAATGAAATTTAGTGTGATTTTAGAATTTTATCAAATTTGTCTGTACACATTATTATTATATTTATTCTATTTAAATAGACTATAGAAAATAGAAATTGTATTTAATTAATAAAATATAATAATAAAAAAATGCTGCTAACCCTCACTGATCTGAGCGTGATACGTGATACGCCACACTAAATAAAATATATATATATACACTAATATAAAATATTCTAAATACATGTGTCGGAAACTATATGCCTGCAGTTTGGAAATAAGTTAGGCGCTGATCTATTCAAAATATATGTTGGTATACTTGAGGAGTAGGTTGATGAATTCCGTTACCTTGATTGTATGCTAACAACTGATATGAGCGAAGAGGGATATACATACGCATATACTGTAGATCGTCCAAAGTAACATCAGTTTGCGAATTTTTTATTCTGAACTCAATTCGCCAATTGATCTGAAATTATCTAATTCTTAATTTCATCATTTTTATATCAGTGGTTAGCCCATTATGGTGTGTGCAGACATTATTAATCTACCGTCTTAGTACCATCCAACACCATATTTGCAAAGATATCCACTTTGTTATTCCATTGACGAACAAATGATAACACGTTAATGCAACTCATTGTACCACTGATTATGATGGAATACGTGCAGTAGTATAGTCAAATGTAATTAAGGAAAACTATCAATACCATTCACAGAATACATTACTTTTATTTTAACTGGAATTTAACTCTGAATCTATCCTAAAACTTATCAAAAATATAATTTACGTAATTATTCTGTAAATTAAATTAAATTACTCTGTAAATATTTATTCTTTCAATTTAACATGACTGGATTTCGGATATTATGTGCTGCAGCAGTACTACCAAGACTTTTTTGTCGGTCTTCTAAACATTCAACTGGATGTTTCTTTTCTCGGTGTGTACGCATATTTGCTTGTGAATTAAATGATGTTGTACAATATGGACATGTATAAAGATGACTAGCACCAAAATGTGTAGCCATATGTTCTTTTAATCTAATTGGTCTATTAAATGCTTTGCCACATAAATTACATTTGTGTTTAGGTTCTGTATGCACATATCTTTTATGATTTTGTAATGAATTTTTACTTGATACAATTTTACCACATAAATTACAAGCAATTGGCCCTTCATAATGTTTACGTTGCATGTGACGTTTTAAACTACTTTCATTTTTTAACATTGAATCGCATAAATTACATTTTAATTTCGGTTTATTAATATTGACATGCTCCTCTAAGTAATGTATTTGACATTGACTTCTACTTTTATAAACTTTTGCACATATTTGACAAATATTAACATATTTCAATTCGTGTACAGCTCTAATGTGATCTTGTAATTTTGATTTTTTAGTAAAACTGTAAACGACAAAAATATAAAATTGTATTATTATGTAACGCAATTAATATACACTTTAAATAATATTACCTTTTATTACATTGATTACATTTAAATTCGATATTTTTTTGAGGCAGATGCATTCTACGAAAATGTTTCATTAAATGATATCTTAATGTAAAATTATCACCGCAAATATCACAAATATATTTTCGTTCTTCGGGTGTCGAATGAAAATGCATATGAATCTTTAAAGCACGTTTATTAGCATAAATTTGATTACAAACTTTGCATCTGAAAATATAATGCTTTAAATTAATATTTATTTATTTTATAATTTAATGGTTTTTCCGTATAAATGTTGTTATTTGTGGCGTTCAACCATAACCGCAATAGTTATTCTACTTAAATAAAACACTTGGCTATTACATGCTTGCCCAGTGATTTATTAGTTTGTAAATACGTGCGCTGTTTATATTTGGGAAGTACTTTTGGATATAGAAATTAGAATGTTTCTAATGTATACTCAAACTATACAAAATGTACTCATAAGTATATGTAATGATGGTGTTTTGATAGCCGCAAGCTAACAATTTTAATAGATTATAATTGTTTTAATCATTCTTAATCATCCGTAATTGTAGGATGAGCAATATATCTAACTTTGAAATGATGGATGAAGGCTAATGTATTAATCTGAAATTTTTTTACTGTTTTTGAAATTCAAAAATGAAATGTTCAAAAACAACCAGTAGATATTTATTGAACCGGAATAAAAATACTGTCACATACAGATACTTCACAATAAGTAATTGTGAAGTTTTATTATAATATGCTTCATGCTCATCCTCAAGAAGTATATGAATAATGAGCATAGTTAAATTACCTGAATGCATCTGGATTTGTATGCCATAGCATATGCTCTAACAATTCACCTCGTTTGTATAATTTCTTTTTACAACATAATACATAACCACTTTTAGAATTATGTGCTTCTTGATAATGTTTTCTTAATTCATTCATTGCTGCATGTTGTGATGAACAAATTTCACATTTTAAATTAAAAAATTCTCTAATTTGAATATTTTCTGCAGTTTTTTTAGGATTTTTATCAAAATTTTGATTTTTTTCAGCTATCTGATGTTCGGTAATATCATTAATAAGAAATATATTATCATTACTTATATTAAATTCATCTTTAACTTCAATTATATCATCATTTAAAATATCATTAACTGTTATAGGAATTTCTTCTATAGATTGTTGTACACTTTTCTGAATTTGTTCATATTTTTTGTATCCGTTCAATAATTTTGCATTTAAAACTTTTCTTAAATTGGTTCTGGTTTTAATTTTTGTACTATTATCATTTTTGATAATTTTTGTCTTTTGCGATTTAGTAAGAGATTTAGAAATTTTATTACAACTACTTTTAATTCCAACTTTTCTCTTTGTTTTAACATTAGATGCAATTTTCTCGTTTTCTATTTTTATTTTAATTATTGGTTCCACAAATTCAATGTTTGAATGATTGAATGACGATGTATCATTATTAAATTCTGTTATTTCTGATTTTATGCTGGTTGATATTTTGAGATCATCTTTAAATTGTAAATTATCATAATAATTTTTATGTATAATTTCAATATTTTTATAAAAATCATGAAAATCATGGACATATTTCCAACAAATGCGGCATATTCCAATTGGTAAATTATCATTGCGATGAATCTAGAATTTAAATTTAAAAATGAAATATTAATTGAGGCATAAAAAGAAAGTAATATCAGAAATATTGGAAAATTTGTAATATTAAACATTTTGGAATATCGCGAAACATCACATGTGAGCTAATAGTATCAATAACCAGACCCAATATACACCAATAAAAAAGAAATGTGTTCTTAAATAATAGAATGATTTTATAAATGAAATAAAATATAAAAACCTGAAACCAAAAATGTTGAACCAAAATTTTTGTTATATTTAAATTCATTCCTTCATCACTAAAAAAGCCTATAATTTCATTTTTATATACCAAACATAATCTGCATATATTTTTTGTATCCATATTTATTAAGTAGGTAATCTTATACTATTTCTTTTAAGTTATATAAAATAACGTTTTTAAAATGTTGGTGCCGTATCCTCTTGAACCACATCCACTTAAACGATTTAGAAATGTAAATTAATAATCAATTACATATAAAAATTGCAATTGCAAATGAAATTCTCCTTACATTAACCTAATGTTATTTTTTATTTTGTTATTATCATATACACTGTGGTTAATAACGAAGTGCTAAACTGCTGTGCAGTGACGGTTCAGTACAGTTTGCACTGCATTGATAAATTATAGCATAACCAAAATCGACCGCAACGAAACAAACGTTACGTAAATTTGACAAATTGTACAAATTGAAACGTATAAGTAAACTGTATTTTTCTTTTGTACAATATTTTATTTTATGGTTTTTTATAGTATTACTTATTATACTTTAGTCTTAATTTTATATGGCAGTTTTTTCAGTCGGCCAGTTTTGATGGCGTCGCTTACTGTATAAACCGCAGTAGTGTATAATTCCAAGGAGTCTGTGTGGTCATATATTTGCGATCCAATGCCCTCCTTGTTCTTAGAATCGGCATTTTTCTCAATATGATATTCTAACTTTCTGAATGTTCTGCTGTTTTAATGCACATCACATAGTTGATTATGTCTTTGGTTGATTCCTTCACTGCTAGCTGCGTTTTTGCACCTTATTTCCTTTCGGTTCGGCATGTCCCGTAATGCTTAAAAATGCTAATATTTGTTTTATTTCTAATATCTTCCTGGTAGTATGGCGAATATTAAATTATATTATAAACTGAAAATGTTGAGATTGTGGTGGTGTGCGGTTATAACACAAAAATCTAAACAGATAAAGAAATGATTATCAAAATTCTATTATTTGTAAATATTTTTATTACTATAAATTGTTTCAATTTTACATCACTGCATTTTGAAAATTATTATAGTGGCGTAATACCAAGACGCCTTTGTCGATCTTCTAACCATTCAACCGGATGTTTCTTTTTCCTATGTGAGTACATATTTGCATCTGAATTAAATGATGCTGAACAATATGAACATGTGTAAAGATGGCTAGTACCAGAATGTGCAGCCATATGATGTTTTAATCCAATTGGTCTATTAAATGCTTTGCCACATAAATTACATTTATGTTTTCGTTCCGCATGTGCATCTCTCATATGTTTTCGTAATGCATGTGAATTTGGTGAAATTTTAACACATAATTTACATGATATAGGTAGCTCCACATGTTTACGATGTATATGCAATTTTAAACCAGATTCGTTTTTTAACATAGAACCACATAAATTACATTGCATTTTCGGTTTATTTGCATTTATATGCTCGTCTAAATAATGATTATCACAATGTTGTTTACTTTTATATACTTTAGCACAAACTGGACAAACATTTACATTCTTTAATTCATGTACACCTCGAATATGGATTTGTAATAATACATTATTTTTGAAGCTATATAAAATGAAAAATACCTAATTATTTTTATTTTTACCTAAACAATTAACATAATTAAAATGATATTACCTTTTATCACATCGATCACATTTGAATTCTTTATTTATTTGATCAAAATGTTTATTACGACAATGCCTCATTAAATGATATCTAACTGTAAAACCTGCACCACAGATATCACAAATATATTTTCGTTTTTCGGGTGATGAATGATAAAGCATATGAGCTCTTAAACAATTTTTGTCAGCATATATTTGATTACACACTTTACATCTGGAAATTAATTGATTTATAAATAACTTTTAATGACCGGCATTTAGTGCTGCAGTATCTCGACAGGACATGCGTGTGCTGAGTTAATGGGAAAGTGATGATCAAAATTTCTTAATGTATAACTATCCCATGTCTCCAGCTGATTTACACGTATTGCTACCTAGTTATGGTTGATCCACCTACGATTCCAATTTCGGCTCCAGCGAAAGTGCACCGAGTCTCGATTTTTACTAATAATACATGAAAATAGAGGTTTCACCTGCGACTTTTGTTTTCGTCTGATTCAAAAATCGAATACCAGACCATTATTTGATTCCTTTAGAATTTCTTCCATTCCTATCACGCTCGACTCAAATTTTATATATAGTATATCTGGTATTCATATTTTGGTCTACTGAACTCAGAGATTCGCTATATCCAAGCAAAAGTCTCTCGATGTCCCCCTTTTTTGGGGTCAACCCATTATTACTTTAATTATAAAATGTAATTGCTCTTACTTACTTACCTAAATTCATCAGGGTTTGTATGCCAAAGCATGTGCTCCAATAATTGACATCGTTCGAATAATTTCTTATTGCAACATAATACATAACCATTTTTAATATTGTGTGCTTCACGGTAATGTTTTCTAACTTCAGTTATTGTTGAATGTTGTGATGCACAAATTTCACATTTTAAATTATAGAATTCGTTAATTTGAATATTTTCAGCAGCTCTTTTAGGATTTTTATCCAAACTATCAGTTTTTTCATCTGGATTTTCGATAGTATCATTATTACGTAATAAATAATCATTACTTTTATCAAATTCACTTTTGTCTTCAATTATACCATCATTTATAATAACATTGACTGTTATAGGATTTTCTTCTGCAGATTGTTGTACATCTTTCTTTCTTTGTTCACTTTTCTTGCACACGTTTCTTAATTTTTTACTTAAAATGTTTCTTAAATTGGTTCTGGTTTTACTTTTTGTATTATCGTTCTTAATAATTTTTGTCTTTGTAGATTTTGATATTTTATTAAAAGTACTTTCAATTCCAACTTTTCTCTTTATTTTAACATTGGAAACAATTTTCTCGTTTTCTATTTTTATTTCAACTATTGGTTCTATTAATTCTATATTGGAATTATGATTAAATGACGGTGCATCATTATTAAATTCTGTTATATCCGTTTTTATATTGAGATCATTATTAAATTGTAGATTATCATAATAATTTTTATGTATAAGTTCAATATTTTTGTAGTATTCATGAAAATCATTAACATATTGCCAACACATACGACATATTCCAATTGGTAAACTATCATCTTGATGAATCTACGATTTAAATTTGAATTGAAATGTTTAATTTTATTAAATTAACACAATTTAAACGTTGATTAATTATATTAGAATTCTAATTCTAGAATCTGTTATTCTGAAAACAATTATAATATAAACACCTGAAACCAAAAATGTTGAACCAAAATGTTTGTTATATTTAATTTGATGCCTTCACCACCAAAAAAGTCTATTATTTCATTTTTAGATACCAAACATAATCGGCATATATTTTTTATATCCATATTTATTTAAGTAGACCTTTTCCTATTTCCTTTAAATTATATAAAATAACGTTCTTAATATGCTGGTGCCGTATCCTCTTGGTCTTGATTATAACAAAAATAAAATTGCAATTGCAAATGAAATTCAACTTACATTTACTAATGTTATTTTTTATTTTGTTGTTATCATTTACAGTGTGATTAATAAGGAAGTTATACTATGTACTGTGACGGTTCAGTGGAGTCTGATGTCATTGATAAATTATAATGTAACCAAAATTGACCGCAATAAATCGCATGGAAAGCTACGCGGATTTATCAAATTGTACAAAATAATACGTAAGTAATCTGTAATTTATTTGATTGGTTTTATTATATTTAAATATTATTTTTGTTTACAAACATTCACTTTGTATTATACGTATACGTATTTATTCCTTTCAATTATATCCACAGCATTGCTAAATTTTTCATATTATTATCTATCTATTACATTGTTAAATTTTACATAACTGCACTTTGATAATTATTTGCTGCGGTAATACCAAGACGCCTCTGTCGATCTTCTAACCATTCTACCGGATGTTTCCTTTTACGATGTGAGTACATATTTGCATCTGAATTAAATGATGTTGTACAATATGGACATGTGTAAAGATAACTAGTACCAGAATGTGCAGCCATATGATGTTTTAATGCAATTGGTCGTTTAAATGCTTTATCGCATAAATTACATTTATGTTTACGTTCCGCATGTGCATCTCTCATATGTTTTCGTAATGCATGTGAATTTGGTGAAATTTTAACACATAATTTACATGATATAGGTAGCTCCACATGTTTACGACGTATATGCAATTTTAAACCAGATTCATTTTTCAACATAGAATCACATAAATGACATTTTATTTTCGGTTTATTAGCATTTATGTGTTCATCCAAATAATGATTATTACAATGTTGTTTACTTTTATATACTTTAGCACAAACTGGACAAACATTTACATTCTTTAGTTCATGTACACCTCGAATGTGAATTTGTAATAACACATTCTTTTTAAAACTATGGAATAACAACATTGCTAATTATTTGGTTTATTTATCTAAATTGCTTAACAATTATAAACAAAAATCAAAATTACCTTTTTACACATTGATTACATTTATATTCAATATTTTTTTGAGGCAGATGAATTCTATGAAAATGTTTCATTAAATGATATCTTAATGTAAAATTATCACCACAAATGTCACAAATATATATTCGTTCTTCGGGTGTCGAATGAAAATGCATATGAATCTTTAAAGCACGTTTATTAGCATAAATTTGATTGCACACTTTACACCTGAAAATAAATTGTATTTATTATATTATAAATTGAATTGTAAGACAATTTTGGAAACAATTTGTCTTGTAAAACATGGAACAGAAATGGATAACGTATATTTAACGCGTATTAGCTACTTTATGCTAATCGATCGTGACTGAACGAAACGAAACTGATAAATATTAATATGCTCCGCAAGCTTCCTGTTATATGCGGATATGCATATATTTAGAGATCAATTTCTGTATATACACAATAACTATATCCAATCAGTATCCATAGTATCACAAATAATACAACTTACAAGATACAAATAAATTTCAAGATAAATCAATGTATCCCAGTATAAATCGTATACGTTTAAATTAGAGATATAAAATATACAAAAACTTACATGATACATTTAAAATCGGATATCACACACAAGATAACATACAAATATACACAACACAAATGACGTACTCTGTTTAATACATTCATTTAATATTAATATTAGCTATATATATTCTATAGTCATAAAAATAATCCACAATACTCCAATGCGATAAATTTACAGAAAAATAAATTGCAATATTTACAGAGTGGATTCTAATCGAGTATAAATGTTACCTATTGATCTACATTTATATAGGGTTTAATATATAACCGTCATTGGGTATTCCTCAAAAACTACAAAAACAATGAACAATGTTATTATTGTTCAATTAGTATAATTATATAATATTCTATTAACACTTACGTAAATTCATTCGGATTTGTATGCCAGAGTATGTGCTCTAATAATTTACAACGTCTGAATAATTTTTTATTACAACATATTACATAACCATTTTTTAAATTATGTACAATTCGATAATGTTTTTTTAATTCAAACAATGTAGAATATTGTGATGAACAAATATCACATTTTAAATTATAAAATTCACTAATTTGAATATTTTCGGCAGTTCTTTCATGATGTTTATTCAAACTAGAATTTTTCTCATTTGTTTGATTTCCAGAAAAATCATTAGTATGTATTACATTATCATTACTTATATCCAATTCATCTTTAACTTCAATTATATCATTATTTACAATGTCATTAATTATTGTAGGAGTTTTTTCTCCAGATTTTAGTACATCCTTCTTTATTTGTTCACTTTTTTTGCACACGTTTGGTAATTTTTTACTTAAAATTTTTCTTAAATTAGTTTTGGTTTTACTTTTTGTATCATTATCGTTTTTAATAGTTGTTGTCTTTGGTGATTTTGAAGTTTTATTAGAAGTACTTTTAATTTCAGCCCTTTTTATTTTAACATTGGATAGAATTTTTTCGTTTTCTATTTTTATCTCAACTATTGGTTCCACAAATTCAATGTTTGAATGATTAAATTCATTATTAAATTCTGTTGTTTCTGATTTTATATTGGATATTTTGAGATCATTTTTAAATTGCAAATTATCATAATAATTATTATGTATAATTTCAATATTTTCATAAAATTCATGAAAATTATTAACATATTTCCAACAAATGCGACATATTCCCATTGGTAGATTATCATCTCGATGAATCTAAAATTATAAAATATTAAATATTAATAGTCATAAGAAATGTATAGATTTATAATTGCTGGTATGTATGTATGAAATGTACAGTTAAATAATACATTAACTATATAAATAAACAAATTTATAAGAACCTGAAACCAAAAATGTTGAACCAAAATTTTTGTTATATTTAATTGGATTCCTTCACCACCAAAAAAGTCTATTATTTCATTTTTATATACCAAACATAATCTGCACACATTTCTTGTATCCATAATTATTTAAGTAGGTTATTTATACTATTTCTATGATGATATAAAATAATGTTTTTAAAATGCTGATACCGTATTTAATTCATCTATATCCACTGAAACGATTTAAAAACTTAAATCAATAATCAATTACTTATAAAACATTTAATTAATGCATTTCAATTCAAGTTCAACTTATCAACTAATTATATTTTTGTTATTGTCATTTACAGTGTGATTAATAAGGATATCTTACTTGCGAGCAGTAGTTGTAGCCGCCATCGATAAATAATGCTCTTGCTCTAGCCATAATCGTCGCAACGAATCATCTAATGGAACGCTACGTGAATTTGACAAATTGACAAAATAGGTAAGTAAACTGAATTTTATTTGATTGTTTTTAATACATTTAAATATTTAATTTTAAAATACATTCACTTTTTTTACGTCCTCACTTTTGAATTCTAAAAGAAGTGTAATTTTGTACGTACATATAGTATTCGGATTGCGGAATAATTCATTACATATTTATGTATTAATCGGTTTTGTCATCTAGTTTTATGCAAACTATTTGTTTCATTCAATTATATCCACAGCATTGCTAAATTTGTCTATTCCATATTCTTCGTGAATAATATCAATGTGGTTTTTCTCGTGTATGTTTTACTAGTTATAATGATTTTGCCATTTTCATATACCAACTTTATATGAAAATTTAATAATATAAATGATATTATAAAACCTAAATGTATAAGCTCATAATTAGGTAATATTACTCCAAGTGGAGGTTATAGCATGTACCAAACAATAATTATAGCCAAGTTGGTAAATTACTCCCCCTCATGCGAGTAACATAATAATTCACCAAATGATAAAAAAAAAATATCAATTTCATTCAGAATACATTATTTTTATTTTGAAACCTAACATTTTATTTAAGGTATGGATTTTCCATCCTAAAACTTATCAAAAATATAATTTACGTATTCTGTAAATAATTATATTACTATCTACATTGATTCAATTTTCATCATCATGAATTTTGCTAATTATTTGCTGCAGTAGTAATACCAAGTCGTCTCTGTCGTTCTTCCAACCATTCAACAGGATGTTTTTTTTTTCGATGTGAATACATATTTGCATCAGAATTAAATGATGTTGAACAATATGGACATGTATAAAGATGACTAGTACCAGAGTGTGTTGCTACATGTTCCTTTAATGCAATTGGTCTATTAAATGCTTTACCACATAAATTACATTTGTGTTTAGGTTCTGCATGCACATGTCTCATATGATTTTGTAATGAATTCTTATTTGATACAATTTTACCACATAAATTACAAGCTATTGGTTTTTCAAAATGCTTACGTCGTAAATGACATTTTAGCATAGTTTCATTTTTCAGCATTGAGTTGCATAGATTGCATTTTAATTTCGGTTGATTAGCATTTATGTGTTCTTCTAAATAATGTATTTCACATTGTTGTTTACTTTTATATACTTTTGCACAAACTGGACAAATATTAACATTTTTAAATTCATGTACACCTCGAATGTGATTTTGTAATTTTGCATTTTTATTAAAACTATAAAAATAAAAAATATTTAATAATTATTTTTATTATTTTAAACTGTAATAATATAGTTAGGCAATTTACATTTTATCACATTGATTACATTTAAATTCTTTATTTATTTGAGTTAAATGAGTTTTAAGAAAATGTTTCATTAAATGATATCTTACGGTAAAACTGGCATTACAAATATCACAAATATATTTTCGTTCTTCGGGTGTCGAATGAAAATTCATATGATTTTTTAAACAATATTTATTAGCATAAATTTGATTGCATACTTTACATCTGAAAATGAAATGCATTAAATTATTATTAATATTTTAAAGGTAACAATTAGCATGACTAGAAAATGGGCGCCCAAATTGTCGACGTTATCCACAGAAAAGTCGGTTTCCTTTTTTTCTTTTCTTCGTTTTCCGGAGAGGCAGAAAATTCTACACGTATAAGATACTTGGCAAATACTTGGCTAAGATTCTATAATCATCATTTGTCAGTCACCATCTGTACATATGTTACTCCAAGCGGAGCATTTGGCTCATTATTGTAATTAAATAAATTTTTCTTTCCGATAGTATGTACCAACTCGTATATTATCTTATAATTATATTTAAAATTATTGAATATTATATTATTGAGCATTGAGCAAGGGATTTGCATTGATTAGATTACAACAATGGTGATTAAAACTAAAATTTGTATATAAAAAATAAATATAACAGTAATTGCTTCTATATTCTATAACAACTATTTATTTACTTATTAAATTAAGTTTTACATCATCGTTATCTCAATAATCATTAATTGCAATAATGTCAAGACGCCTTTGTCGATCTTTTAACCATTCCACATGATGTTTTCTTTTTCGATGCGAATACATATTAGCATCTGAATTAAATGATGCAGTACAATATGGACATGGATAAAGATAACTATTACCATAATGTGTTGCCATATGCTCTTTTAGTCCATGCGGTCTTGCAAATGCTTTATCACATAAATTACATTTATGCTTACGCTCTGCATGTACATCTCGCAAATGCTTTCGTAATGCATGTCTATTTGGTGAAATTTTATTACATAATTGACACGAAACTGGTGCTTCTAAATGTTTGCGACGTATATGAAATTTTAATCTACTTTTGTTTTTCAACATTGAATCGCATAAATTACATTTTAATTTCGATTTATTAACATTTAAGTGTTCGTCTAAATAATGTAATTCACATTGTTTCTTACTTTTATATACTTTTGCACATACTTCACAAATAGTAACATTTTTATGTTCATGAACACCTCGAATGTGACATTGTAATTTTGAATTTTTATCAAAACTAATTTAAACAACAAAAATATCCATTAATTATTTAACAGCACAATTAATATAATTAAAATATTACCTTTTATTACATTGATTACATTTATATTCTATATTTTTTTGAGGCGAATGAATTCTACGAAAATGTTTCATTAAAAGATATTTTACTGTAAATCCAACACCACAAATATCACATATATATTTTCGTTCTTCGGGCGTTGAATGAAAATGCATATGAATTTTTAAATTCTTTTTATTAACGTATATTTGATTACACACTTTACATCTGGAAATGTAATGCACATTATTAATGTATTTAGTAAAAACGTTAAAATCACACTCAATAACTATCCTATTAAAAAAGTTCTGAATAATAATAATTCTGTTGATAAGTTTCTAAAACATAATTCTGTCTAATCCAATACGTTTGAAAATTCTATATAGTTATACCATAGTTTGTTATGCGCTATCTGGCGTGTCCGATATTACAATAGCTTTTAAAAGATGTCAATAATATAGTAAATTTAGTTGGATAATTTGAGTGTACATAAATATATACATTTATAAGTATCTTCTAACAGCCGACATTGAATGTATTTAGACGAAATTATGGAATGACGAAGACTGTATAACTAAAATATTTTACGATTAATGAAGTGAAGTTTCGATTCAATGTGTTTTTAATAAAAAGAAAAAATATAAAATTAATTGGAAAAATTTTGAACTGAATAATTCGTAAGTTAAACTATTATACAATTTTATAGATCATATGCTTCATAAACAATTAGTTTATCTTTTTATATTAAAATTTAAATTTCATCACAATACTTACGTAAATTCATCGGGATTTGTATGCCAAATTATGTGTTCTAATAATTGACGTCGATTGCTTAGTTTCTTATTACAACATAATACATAACCATATTTAGTATTGTGTGCTTCACGATAATGTTTTTTTAATTCAAAGAAAGTTGAATAATGTTGTGAAGAACACATTTCACATATTAAATTATAAAATTCTTTAATTTTAATATCATCTGAATATTTTTCATCTTTATCATCTTCATCTTGATTTTCTATAAAACTGTAATTATCATTATTGAAATAATCGATATTATTATCATTACTTAAATCATCGAATTCCGGTTTATTTTCAATTTTAACATAATTTATAATATCATTAAGTATGATTGAGCAATCCTTGATGATAGGCGATTGTTGTTCAATTTTCTTTATTGGGTGGTTTATTTTTAAAATATCTTGCGTTAACTTTTTATTTATATTTTTCTTCGTAATTTTTATGGGTTCATTTTTTTCTATTACTATTGAAGGACTTTCATTTTTAATAGTTTTTATTGCACATTTTGATTTACCGTTTGTGTTTACAATATTTTCAATTAATTCCATATTTGATTGATTATTAAACGACAATGGTCCATTATTAGAATCTATTATTTCAGATTCTATTTTTGCAGATATATTACGATCATTTTTGAATTGTAAATTTTCATAATAATTTGTGTGTATAACTTTAATATTTTTATAGAATTCATGAAAATCATTAACATATTTCCAACACATACGGCATATTCCAATTGGTAATTTATCATCTCGGTGAATCTAAAATTTATAATTAAAATGACATATTTAACAGGCAAAAAATTGTATAGAACATGTATGATTAATTATATCGGATTGACAATAATGTAATTATATAATAAAACTATAAGAAATAAAAACAATTATAATATAAATACCTGGAACCAAAAATGTTGAACCAAAATCTTTGTTATATTTAATTTTATTCCTTCATCACCAAAAATTTCTAAGATTTCGTTTTTCGATAGCAAACATAATCTGCATACATTTTTTGTATCCATATTGAGTTGTATTTAATTAAATAATTATTACTACTTTTTTAAACATTTATTTTAATTCACAATTTAATTATCATTTTGCGAATTGTGTCAACATTTAATTATCATTTTGCGAATTGTGTCAACATTTAATTTTATAAAGAATTTTAATATAAATTTCTTTTGCTGGTTTCAAACCGGTTAACCCACTTTGGTATTAGGACGACTTTTGTTATCGCATCTATTTGGCTTGTTGTAAAAATTTGTTAACATAAACATTCATTTTAATAATCTAAAACCAAAACGTAACCAATAATGCCAATTATGTATCTTTTTTGGTAACATAAACAGAACATATTTTTATGATGAAAATGACATATTATAATTTATACCAACACACGTTCGTACCAATCTTTCAATTTCAAATTATTTAAATGGTTTAGCACTTACATGTGGTTAATGTCTCGAATATTTGTTGTACAATTATCATAATTACAAAAATGAAAAAAAAATAAAAAAAAATAGTTAAAGGAAGAAATGCAAATCTCAAAATTCTATATTAAATACAATTCTATATATCCTTGTGAAGTTAGTATACATATTCCGCATACATTAATATGGTGGTTAGATCTAAATGAAATATTATCATTCAAACTAAAATTTTATACTTTAAAAATAATGAAAAGGTTGTGCTAAAATCAGTGAAAATTCAATCGACCTGACTCCGATCAACGATATTCTCAGAATTCAAAAAAAAATTAGTAATAGTTTACATTAAACCATGTCGTTAAGGGAAAATAATCAACTTAATATAAATATTACAGTTTTAGTAAATAAAAATTCCAATTACTTAGGAATTGCTAAATGTTTAGCAATGAAGCGAAAGTTATCACTTGTTGACTCACCTTTATAAACTGGTAATTTAAAATTATAACTTGGATATAGAATTACATCAGAAACCAATCCAGCGTTTCTTTTAAGTTTAATTACTATGATTTCGTATATTTTAGTTTATTAACATACCAATAATGGCGTACAATTGTATTTCTTTTAGAATAAAGAGAACAAAATAAAAGCATTTAAACATAAAATTATAAAAAATAGTCACAATTGCAATTTATTAATTAATTAAATTTTTTTTTCATGCGGAGTTAATTTTAGACAACATCAAATTTTAAATTTCTAAAATTATTTACAATATAAAAAATTAAAGTTGGATAATGAACGTCTTCTGTCACAATATATTTATATAAAAACGCTTGACATTATGTTCTGCAAACAGAGTTGCAAAAATTAGTTCAACATATATGGTGTTAACATTACTTATACCATTAATTTGTTGAAAAACAGTCGCTAACAAAGTGCTTTCCATTCCAATTAATACATATTGTGCTGCCCTAAAATCATCTTCTTCAGAATATATCCAAGTTAAACGTGGAAAATAGATGCAATCCTGAAATGAAAACGTGATGGCGTTAATGTTGATATTGCTGATGTTGTTGTAACAATTATATTATATTGTTAAATATTACACCACTGTGTTCAATCATTATTTGGAGCAATTAATCCAAGACGTTTCTGTCGATCTTCTAGCCATTCAATGGGATGTTGGTTCTTTCGATGTTCGTACATACTTGCATCAGAATTAAATGATGCTGTACAATACGGACATGTATATAGATAACTAGTACCAAAATGTGTAGCTATATGTTCTTTTAATCTAATTGGTCTATTAAATGCTTTACCACATAAATTACATTTGTGTTTAGGATCTGCATGAACATATCTCATATGATTTCGTAATGAATTTTTACTTGCTACAGTTTTACCGCATAATTTACATGCTGTTGGTCCTTCTAAATGCTTACAACGTATATGTAATTTTAGGCTCTTTTCATTTTTCAACATTGAACCACATAAATTACATTGCATTTTCGGTTTATTTGCATTTACATGCTCGTCTAAATAGTGATTATCACAATGTTGTTTACTTTTATATACTTTAGCACAAACTGGACAAACAGTTATATTTTTTAGCTCATGTACACCTCGAATGTGAATTTGTAATAATACATTATTTTTAAAACTACAATATAAAATAAAAAATTACTGATGATTTTTCTTTTCCTAAATTGTTTAACAATTATAATTAAAATTATATTACCTTTTTTCACATTGATTACATTTAAATTTTTTATTTACTTGATCTAAATGTTTATTGCGAAAATGTCTCATTAAATGATATCTTACTGTAAAACCAGCACCACAAATATCACAAATATATTTTCGTTTTTCTGGTGTCGAATGATAAAGCATATGAGCTTTTAAACAATTTTTATCAGCATATATTTGATTACATACTTTACATCTGGAAATTAATTAATTTATAAATAACTTTAAATGTCAGACATTTAACAGTTCTAAATTTTTTCCGAAAATTACCAAATTTCTAAATATGCAATAATTCATAATTATATCGATTTTATAAATAATGGATATCGCAACAAATCACCGATTAGATTCATTTTTGTTCATTACAATTCACGGGTTGATTAAACAGACATACATAAAAACATGTCTCCCGTCAATATAGATTTTCCAGTCTGATATACATGCCGAGTGTAGATTCCTAACCAGCTTTGGCTGGAAGAGCAATTACGAACCTCTTCTCTCATAATTCCCTGTCTCCAGCTGATTCACACGTGTTGCTACTTAGTTATGGATAATCCACGTACGATTTGATTTCGGTTACTAAGAAAAAGCTCTTCTATCGGACCATTATTTGGTTCTAGAGTTTCTGCCATTATTATCATAGTCGACTTCAATTTAATATGTATCTGGTGATCATATTTTGAGTCTACTAAACACAGGTATGTTATGCATATATGAGAAGAAATACCTCCATAACCTCCTTTTTTTGTGGTCAATCTATTATTAGTTTTATTATAAAATGTAATTTCGCATACACACTTACCTAAATTCATCAGGATTAGTATGCCAAAGTATATGCTCCAATAATTGACATCGTTCGAATAATTTCTTATTACAACATAATACATAACCATTTTTAGTATTGTGTGCTTCACGGTAATGTTTTCTAACTTCAGTTATTGTTGAATGTTGTGATGAGCAAATTTCACATTTTAAATTATAGAATTCGTTAATTTGAATATTTTCAGCAGCTCTTTTAGGATTTTTATCCAAACTATCAGTTTTTTCATCTGGATTTTCGATAATATGTAATAAATAATCATTACTTATATCCAATTCATCTTTAACTTCAATTATATCATCATTTATATTTTCATTAATTGTTATAGGAGTTTCTTCTGCAGATTGTTGTACATCTTTCTTTGTTTGTTCACTTTTCTTGTACACTTTTGTTAATTTTTTACTTAAAACTTTTCTTAAATTAGTTCTGGTTTTTGTATTATTATCATTTTTAATAGTAGTTGTCTTTGGGGATGTAGTAATAGATTTTGATGTTTTATTAGAAGTACTTTTAATTCCAACTTTTCTCTTTGATTTAGATACGATTTTTTCATTTTCTATTTTTATTTCAACTATTGGTTCTATTAATTCAATATTTGAATGATAAAATGACGTTGAATCATTATTCAATTCTGTTATTTCTGTCTTTATATTGAGATCATTTTTAAATTGTAAATTATCATAATAATTTTTATGTATAATTTCAATATTTTTATAAAAATCATGAAAATCATTGACATATTTCCAACAAATTCGACATATTCCAATTGGTAAATTATCTTCCCGCTGGATCTAGAATTTAAATTTAAAATAAAATATTATTTGGGGAATGAAAAGAAAATAATATCAGAAATATTGAAAAATAATATTAAATATTTAGGAGGTTTACTGAAATAAGAAATGGGGTGGATAACAAAATATAATAAAAAGAATGAACTAATAACAAACTACGCAAAGTTTTAGTCAAATTTAAATTTTAATTTTATTCAGTGGGTGGATGCAACTATAAATATGAATGCTTTCTGGTTCTATTCGCCAGTTTTTTAAAAAAATGTAAGATTATTTTGGTGGTATAGTTTGTGATGTGATCTAACAATAGTATCAATAACCAGAACGAATGAATATACAATCAGAAATATAAATGTACAGATAACTAATAATATTTACATTACTTTTATAAATAATATATAAAAACCTGAAACCAAAAATGTTGAACCAAAATTTTTGTTATATTTAATTTGACTCCTTCGTCACCAAAAAAATCTATTATTTCATTTTTATATACCAAACATAATCTGCATACATTTTTTGTATCCATATTTATAGGTTAACTTATACTATTTTCTTTTAAATTATATAAAATATTGTTATATTTATTTAAAATTAATTTTGAAAATACTGGTTCCTTATTCATTTGATCCACATTCACTGAAACGATTAAAAAACTTAAAACAATTCATTTAATAAAAAACACAACCAAACTGTACTGTAATTTTAAACTTTACGTTTGCTTGCAATAATAAATATTATTTTTATGTCATTTACAGTGTGATTAATAAAGATATTCTACCTGCGATCTGTGACGGATGCAATCTGTGGCTGTAGCCGTCATCCATAAATAATGCTGTAGTCGATGCAATGAGACGGATGTAATGTTACGTGAATATGACAAATTACACAAAATGAAACGTAAGTAAACTATATTTGATTTGATTATTTTTAATACTTGTTTTAAAATACAAAGAATCACTTATAATAAAATATCCATTTTACAATTCTCTTATTATCTTACTGTCTTGGTTGGTATACATCCACTTTAGTAGTTAGTTGATACACTGACTAAATTCTGCAGACTATAGAGGTACTTTTTATCTTCTTTACTACTGCCTTGCAGTGTTTGCTTCGAAGGAGTTTACTTTCAGATATTATTCCCATACATTAATTTTCCTGTAACTATTTGTCATCCACCCCGTCCAGAGTTTTAGTGTTCTGGGTTCATCTTCTTTGTGAATGATAACAATGTTGTTTTTCTCGTGGGTTAACCCTGAATTCATACAGTTTGTTGTACTAGTTGTTGTAGTAATTGGCATCTTCATAAACCAACTTTATAGCAAAATTTCATAATATAAATGATATTATAAAATGTTAAATGTAATATTACTCCAAGTGGAGTTTATGGCACATACCAAATATAAATTATAGTCAAGTTGGTGAATTACTCGTCTTGAGAGTACATACATTTCTATATCATATGTGTGACAATTTTTAATCTGTAAATAGCGTCCAACACCATAATTTCAATGACATACGTTTATTTTATTCCATATAAATGAACATATGGTACTCTACAATCGATTAACATGAAAGCATTTCTCTGCAACATTGAGTGTACCATACAATTCAACAATATTATTACGTGGAAATACGTGTAGTACTTAATGAATTTCAGTCACATCAATTTTATTCAGGACACATTATTTTTATTTTGAAAACTGGAATATAAATTTAAACTAGGTAATAATTTACGGTATAATTTACGAAAGTGATATTTAAATATAATTATAATTGATTCAATTTTACATTACTTCATTCTGATAATTATTTGCTGCAGCAGTAATACCAAGACGTTTCTGCCGATCTTCTAACCATTCAATGGGATGTTGTTTCTTCCGATGTGCGTACATAGTTGCGTCAGAATTAAATGATGTTGTACAATATGGACAGGTATACAGATAAATATTACCAGAATGTGATGCCATATGTTCTTTTAATCTAATTGGTCTATTAAATGCTTTACCACATAAATTACATTTGTGTTTAGGATCTGCATGTACATATCTCATATGATTTCGTAATGAATTTTTACTTGCTACAGTTTTACCACATAAATTACATGCAATTGGTTTTTCAAAATGCTTACGTCGTAAATGACATTTTAGCATAGTTTCATTTTTTAGCATTGAGTTGCATAAATTACATTTTAATTTCGGTTGATTAGCATTTATGTGTTCTTCTAAATAATGTATTTCACATTGTTTTTTACTTTTATATACTTTTGCACAAACTGGACAAATATTAACATTTTTAAATTCATGTACACCTCGAATGTGATTTTGTAATTTCGAATTTTTATTAAAACTATAAAAATAAAATAGATTTAATAATTATTTTTATTATTTTAAACTGTGATATATAATTAGACAATTTACATTTTATCACATTGATTACATTTAAATTCTTTATTTATTTGAGTTAAATGAGTTTTAAGAAAATGTTTCATTAAATGATATCTTACGGTAAAACTGACATTACAAATATCACAAATATATTTTCGTTCTTCAGGTGTTGAATGATAAAGCATATGAGCTTTTAAACAATTTTTATCAGCATATATTTGATTACACACTTTACATCTGAAAATTAATTAAAATACAAATAACTTTAAATGTCGGATACTTAGGGCTACAGTATATCAGTAGGACACGCGTGTTCTCAGTTAATTGAAAAATTTAAAATATTTTTAATATGCAATTATTCATAACTCATATAGATTTTATTAATAGATCGGTGGGTATCACAGCAGACCTATTAGTTCTCTTTTCTTCCATTAAATGAAGAACTACACTAATTGTTTATGCACACATATACACAGACATGTTTACCGTGTATATAGATTTTCCAATGTGATATACATACTGGATTTTATTCCAGAAGAATTCTATTAGCGTTCCATCATCTAAATAATGAGCCACCAGCGTTAATATTGCCTTCAAAAGAAAAGATGTGAAGTTGATTGATATGAGAGACTTCACCTCAGTGTAGAATTCTACACAGCTTTGGCAGGAAAACCAATTTGGAACCTCTTTTGTAACTATCACCAAGTCTCCAACTGATTCACACGTGGTGCTACTTAGTTATGGATGATCTACATACGATTCGAATCTTGATTACTGAGAAACTGCTCTGCCATCAGACCATTATTTGATTCTAGTTTCTGCCATTCCTGTCTCGGTCAACTCGAATTTTATTTGAATCTGGTGATCATATTTTGGTCTACTAAACACAGATATGTTCTCCATATCCGAGGAGAAGTCTCTTGATGACCACCTTTTTTGTGGTCAACCTATTATTAGTTTTATTATAAAATGTAATTTCGCATACACACTTACCTAAATTCATCAGGATTAGTATGCCAAAGTATATGCTCCAATAATTGACATCGTTCGAATAATTTCTTATTACAACATAATACATAACCATTTTTAGTATTGTGTGCTTCACGGTAATGTTTTCTAACTTCAGTTATTGTTGAATGTTGTGATGCACAAATTTCACATTTTAAATTATAGAATTCGTTAATTTGAATATTTTCAGCAGCTCTTTTAGGATTTTTATCCAAACTATCAGTTTTTTCATCTGGATTTTCGATAATATGTAATAAATAATCATTACTTATATCCAATTCATCTTTAACTTCAATTATATCATCATTTATATTTTCATTAATTGTTATAGGAGTTTTTTCTGCAAATTGTTGTACATCTTTCTTTGTTTGTTCACTTTTCTTGTACACGTTTGTTAAAACTTTTCTTAAACTAGTTCTGGTTTTTGTATTATTATCATTTTTAATAGTATTTGTCTTTGGATATGTAGTAATAGATTTTGATGTTTTATTAGAAGTACTTTTAATTTCAACTTTTCTCTTTGATTTAGATACGATTTTTTCATTTTCTATTTTTATTTCAACTATTGGTTCTATTAATTCAATATTTGCATGATAAAATGACGTCAAATCATTATTAAATTCGGTTATTTCTGTCTTTATATTGAGATCATTTTTAAATTGTAAATTATCATAATAATTTTTATGTATAATTTCAATATTTTTATAAAAATCATGAAAATCATTGACATATTTCCAACAAATTCGACATATTCCAATTGGTAAATTATCTTCCCGCTGGATCTAGAATTTAAATTTAAAATAAAATATTATTTGGGGAATGAAAAGAAAATAATATCAGAAATATTGAAAAATAATATTAAATATTTAGGAGGTTTACTGAAATAAGAAATGGGGTGGATAACAAAATATAATAAAAAGAATGAACTAATAACAAACTACGCAAAGTTTAAGTCAAATTTAAAGTTTAATTTTATTCAGTGGGTGGATACAACTATAAATATGAATGCTTTCTGGTTCTATTCGCCAGTTTTTTAAAAAAAATGTAAGATTATTTTGGTGGTATAGTTTGTGATGTGATCTAACAATAGTATCAATAACCAGAACGAATGAATATACAATCAGAAATATAAATGTACAGATAACTAATAATATTTACATTACTTTTATAAATAATATATAAAAACCTGAAACCAAAAATGTTGAACCAAAATTTTTGTTATATTTAATTTGACTCCTTCGTCACCAAAAAAATCTATTATTTCATTTTTATATACCAAACATAATCTGCATACATTTTTTGTATCCATATTTATAGGTTAACTTATACTATTTTCTTTTAAATTATATAAAATATTGTTATATTTATTTAAAATTAATTTTGAAAATACTGGTTCCTTATTCATTTGATCCACATTCACTGAAACGATTAAAAAACTTAAAACAATTCATTTAATAAAAAACACAACCAAACTGTACTGTAATTTTAAACTTTACGTTTGCTTGCAATAATAAATATTATTTTTATGTCATTTACAGTGTGATTAATAAAGATATTCTACCTGCGATCTGTGACGGATGCAATCTGTGGCTGTAGCCGTCAACCATAAATAATGCTGTAGTCGATGCAATGAGACAAATGTAACGTTACGTAAGTAAACTATATTTAATTTGATTATTTTTAATACTTGTTTCAAAATACAAATATTCACTTTGTTTACGTCTAAATTTTTACATTAAATGTTACACTCATGTAGTACGCTATTTACGAAACAGCAAGCCACAAAGTCTATTCCAAGTGGAGCTTAAATCATATATCAAACAATAATTACAGTCAAGTTGGTAAATTACTCCTCCTCATGCAAGTAACATAACAATTTACCAATTGGTTTGCAATTATCGAATGATATTATTTTTATATGATGGTGGATGTGAAAATTTTTAATCTCTAATTATCGTCCAAAACCATATTTTCAAAGACTATGTTTTTTATTCCATATAAATGAACACATGGTAACTGACCCTGTACGGTGCAATCGATTAGCATGAAAGCGACTATCTGCACCAATGAGTGTATCCAACGATATTATTACGACGAAATACGTGCAGTACTTAATGAATTTCAGTCACAACATCAATTTTATTCAGAACATATTGTTTTTATTTTAAAAACTGGAATGTAAATTTAAACTAACTAACTATCCTAAAACTTATCAAAAATATAATTTGCGAATTTAATATTTAAATATAATTATATTAGTATGTATATTGATTCAATATTACATCACTGTATTCTGATTATTATTTGATGCAGCAGTAATTCCAAGACGTTTCTGCCGATCTTCTAACCATTCAATGGGATGTTGTTTCTTTCGATGTGCGTACATAGTTGCATCAGAATTAAATGATGTTGTACAATATGGACATGTATACAGATAAATATTACCAGAATGTGATGCCATATGTTCTTTTAATCTAATTGGTCTATTAAATGCTTTACCACATAAATTACATTTGTGTTTAGGATCTGCATGTACATATCTCATATGATTTCGTAATGAATTTTTACTTGCTACAGTTTTACCACATAATTTACATGCTGTTGGTCCTTCCATATGCTTACAACGTATATGTAATTTTAGGCTTTTTTCATTTTTCAACATTGAACCACATAAATTACATTGCATTTTCGGTTGATTAGCATTTACATGCTCCTCTAAGTAATGAATTTGACATTCATTCTTATTTTTATATACTTTAGCACAAATTGGACAAATACTTACATTTTTTAGCTCGTGTACACCTCGAATATGATTTTGTAATATCGAATTCTTATGAAAACTATAAAAATAAAACAATACTTAATTATTACTTTATAAATAATATTAAATTAACTAAACTAAAGAATATTACGTTTTTTCACATTGATTACATTTAAATAAAATATTTTTTTGGGGCAGATGCATTCTACGAAAATGTTTCATTAAGTGATATCTCAATGTAAAATTATCACCGCAAATATCACAAATATATTTTCGTTCTTCTGGTGTCGAATGAAAATGCATATGAACTTTTAAAGCACGTTTATTAGCATAAATTTGATTACAAACTTTGCATCTGAAAATATAACGCATAAAATTAGTATTTATTTTTTATAATGAAAATTTAATATTAATGGTGCTGCTGACTTATAGGATTAAAATACTTTGTAAATAATTATAAACTGATACTCATTAGAAAATGTTACGAACGTACTCTATATTTATTTTGGAAATAGCATCCCTTCTCTGTTTTGGTGATATAGAAATGAAAACGTTTCTATTTTATACTCAAATCTATAGAACAAAATATAAAATGCACTCATTAATACATACATTTATGTATGCCGTAAATTAACAAATTAAATACATCATATTAGATGTAGAAGTTAAAAATACAAGATATCCTAAATAGTCACAATACTTGTGATTATTTTAACCTTTCTTAATAGTCGTTAATCATAGGAAAAGAAACATATCTAATTTTGAATAGGCTAATGTATATAATATAATAATCTGTACTTATTCTTAATTTTGAAAACAAGGTTTTAATTGTTTTAAATTCAAAAGTTGTCCATCGATGAACATGTGTACGCCAGAAAAACAGAATGATAATTTCGAGCACACGCAGATAGAGACAGTCTGGTTGATATACGAGCATTCTCTACTCTGCAATTTTACTATGATATGTCCCATGCTTCCTCAAGATGGATATGAATAATGAGCCTATTTAAATTACCTAAATGCATCTGGATTTGTATGCCATAGCATATGCTCCAATAATTCACCTCGTTTGTATAATTTCTTTTTGCAACATAATACATAACCACTTTTAAAATTATGTGCTTCTTGATAATGTTTTCTTAATTCATTCATTTTTGTATGTTCTGATGAACAAATTTCACATTTTAGATTGAAAAATTCTCTAATTTGAATATTTTCTGCGGTTTTTTTAGGATTATTATCAAAATCTTGATTTTTTTCATTTGTTAGATTTTTGGTAGATTCATTAATATGTAATATATTATCGTCACTTATATCCAATTCATCTTTAGCTTCAATTATATCATTATTTACAACATCATTAACTGTTACGGAAGTTACTTCTACAGATTGTAGTTCATCTTTCTTTAGTTGTTCCCTTATTTTGTAATCGTTTGGTAATTTTTTATTCGAAACTTTTCTTAATTTGTTTGTTGTTTTACTTTTTGAAATATTAACATTTTTAATAGTTTTTGACTTTTGGTATTTTGAAGTTTTATTAGAAGTACTTTTATTTCCAACTTTTCTCTTTGATTTAGCATTAGATACAATTTTTTCATTTTCTATTTTTATTTCAACTATTGGTTCTATTAATTCAATATTTGAATGATAAAATGACGTTGAATCATTATTCAATTCTGTTATTTCTGTCTTTATATTGAGATCATTTTTAAATTGTAAATTATCATAATAATTTTTATGTATAAGTTCAATATTTTTATAGAATTCATGAAACTCATTAACATATTTCCAACAAATGCGACATATTCCAATTGGTAAATTATCATCGCGATGAATCTAGAATTTAAATTTAAAAAGAAATATTTAATGTTACATATATTATATTGTAATTTAAACCCAAATTAATTAGATAATGGTTTAAGAGTTAAACTCTGTTCTCTGTAATACTGAAGATTCGGGAACTGAATATTACTAAAGTTTCACTTATTTATAGTTGTTGAAAAGAAATGATCAAGAATTTATAAATAATTATTAATAAATCTACCGAATTTCTCGTTGCTCTTTAAGGAATAACGCAATTAACAGAAATGTAATTATTTCAATAAATATAAAAACCTGAAACCAAAAATGTTTGATCAACATTTCTGCTATATTCAATTTGATTCCTTCGTCACCAAAAAAATTGATTATTTCATTTTTATATACCAAACATAATCTGCATACATTTTTTGTATCCATAATTTGCATTTAAATTATATTAGTTTTTGTAAATATATTAAATATTATTAACAATAATTCACTGGCTGTAACTTTTATTTACTTTTTATAAGAATTTTCTATTTTTTAATAAATTTTTTTCGATTTCACAATCTGACATTTAAAACATTTGATTCTATCATTTAAGCCGTTGATAGTACCAACATTGTAATTACAAATGTGTTTCTCAACGGTTTCAAAATATTAAATGATTTACGTGTGGTTTAAGTCTAGACTATATGATGATTTTACCTATTCATAAGAAAACGGATAATCTTTAAGAAAAATTACCTAAAACAAAGATTATATTTTAATAAAATCTTGTCCAATGAATAACTTTTGAGCATGTAATACGTACCTGTTTGTCATGTATTTATTGCTGGTATGTTATTGTTACCGTTTAACCATGACTTAAATATTGAATTATTATAAATTAGGATATTAAAAAATGCATTCAAATGCCTCTGGAGTGTGACTGATAAGAGCATCAAAAAAACAAGAGGAACTCAAGAAATCACAATAAATTACATATAAAAACCAGTTGTATTTAATATAATTTTAATTAATCATTAAAACTTATTATCAAATTTGTTGTGATACTGTTTCTTTTTACAAATAATTGAAATGGCGGTGCGGTAGTGAAATAACAAAAATGCAATAATTCCATTTTTAAAAATATGTACATATATCCTATACAACATTATTAATAATTATATATACATTGTTAAATATAACGTCGTCTTCTCAACAATTATTTACTGCTGTAGTAGTGCAAAGACGTCTTTGTCGTTCTTCTAACCATTCTACGGGATGTTTTCTTTTTCGATGTGAATACATATTTCCATCAGAATTAAATGAGGTTGTACAATACGGACATGTATAAAGACAGCTATTACCAGAATGTGTTGCCAAATGTTGTTTTAGTCCAATTGGCCTTTTAAATACTTTATCACATAAACTACATTTATGTTTACGTTCTGAATGTGCATCTCTCATATGTTTACGTAATGCAGGTGTATTTGGTGAAATTTTAGCACATAATTTACATGATATAGGTAGTTCCACATGTTTACGGTGCATATGCAATTTTAAGCCAGATTCGTTTTTCAATATGGAATCGCATAAATTACATTTTAATTTTGGTTTATTAACATTTACGTGTTCTTCTAAATAATGTATTTCACATTGTTGTTTACTTTTATATACTTTAGCACAAATTGGACAAATATTAACATTTTTAAATTCATGTACACCTCGAATGTGACCTTGTAATTTTGAATTTTTATTAAAACTATAAAGTGAAAAAATATGTAATTGTTTTATTATACAAACAAAATTTAATATAATTAAAATATTACCTTTTATCACATTGATCACATTTAAATTCTATATTAGTTTGAGACGGATGAGTTCTACGGAAATGTTTCAATAAAAGAAATTTTACTGTGAAACCAGCACCACAAATATCACAAATATATTTTCGTTCTTCGGGTGTCGCATGAAAGTGCATATGAATTTTTAAAGCACGTTTATTAGCATAAATTTGATTACAAACTGAGCATCTAAAATTGAAATACATTTAACCATTATTTATTTGTTTATATTTTATGAATTGTTTTCATTAAAAATGTAAAATTAATAGGTAGGATAAATGTTCAAATGGTCAATATCTTCGGCAAAAAAGTGCAATCATTTTTCTTTCTTGTTTAAGTTTAACGCTTAGCATTAGGAGCGTCATAAAATTTTACATACATTAAGCAATAATAACAAACTTTCCAATTTATAGGATTAGATATATTTTATGAAGATTTCTAAGCCAAAAGTTTAATACTGTTGTTCGTTGTACGCTATTTCAAGTTTTTAAGAATTTCAAAATGTGTATCTGTACTCTACTTTGGTGATATATATAAATACAAATGATAATACTATTCTTAATTTATACTCACTAAAAATAATATCCTTATCTGTCAACCGATATCTTATGATTAAATCTATATTAATAAATGCATGATGCAGCGAAATAACAATTAAATAGATCCTAATGTATTTAGAAATAAAGATTTTCTACAAGATATTCTTAATCATCACAATACTAATTATTATAACTACCATATTGTCAAAGTAAAACGAAGGATTTCTGAATATTTTTGTTGTTGTGATCTACTACAAAGTAGTTGTCAAAGTAGTTATTGTTATTGTTAATAATTTAACGTAGTTCAATTTTGTGGATATGTTGCATGTTTCTTACGCCACTTACCTTTCCTAATAATTTGACCACATAGTAGTTTTATTGATTCTTACCTAAATTTATCTGGATTTGTATGCCAAAGCATATGCTCCAATAATTGGCCTCGTTCGAATAATTTCTTTTTACAACATAATACATAACCACTTTTAGAATTATGTGCTTGATTATAATGATTTCTTAATTCATACATTGTTGAATGTTGTGATGAACAAATTTCACATTTTAAATTATAGAATTCTCTAATTTGAATATTTTCGGCATCTCTTTTAAGATTCTTATCCAAACTAACATTTTTCTCATCTGTTTGATTTTCAATAAAATCATTAATATGTAATAAATAATCATTACTCGTACCAACTTCATCTTTTACTTCAATTAAATCGTCCTTTGTAATATCATTTACTGTTATATGAGTTTTTTCTACATATTGTTGTTTTTTATAATCATTTGTTAATTTTTTATTTAAAGTTGTTTTTATATTGTTTGTAGCTTTACGTTTACTTTTTGTTTTTGCTTTTGTGGAATTATTCAGATATTTTGCAGTTTTATTAGAAGTATTTTTAATTCCAACTTTTCTCTTTAATTTAACATTAGATACAATTTTTTCATTTTCTATTTTTATTTCAACTATTGGTTCTATTAATTCAATATTTAAATGATTTAAGGACGATGAATCATTGGTAAATTCTGTTATTTCTGTTTTTATATTAAGATCATTTTTAAATTGTAAATTATCATAATAATTTTTATGTATAAGTTCAATATTTTTATAGAATTCATGAAACTCATTAACATATTGCCAACAAATGCGACATATTCCAATTGGTAAATTATCGTTACGGTGAATCTGGAATTTAAATTTTTAATAGAAACATTTAATTATGTATATATTCAATTAATATAATCTAAAACTAGTTTAATTAAATAATGAATGAAAAGTTGAACGATGTTATACTATACATTTAGGAACTGAATGTCGAAACAAAACTAAACAAACGATCAAAATCAGTTAGTTAACTATGTGGTAACAAAATCAATAACAATTATGTTTTTAGTCTTTTATACAGATGTATTTATACATATATAAAAAAAATGGGCGTTTTTCAAACAGAAACAAAAATGTGAGAATTATTAATAAATCTACCAGATATATCGTTGTCCGTCCTCTTTATTCTATTATGGAAGCTTTTTAAGATTTCAGAAATATTGCAATTTTTTAATTATTTATAATCATTATAAAAACCTGAAACCAAAAATGTTGAAGCAAAACCTTTGTTATATCTAATTTGATTCCTTCGTCCCCAAAAAATTCTAAGATTTCATTTTTAGATACCAAACATAATCTGCATATATTTTTTGTGTCCATATTATGTAAATAATAATTATTATTTTTAAATATTAAATTTAATTTACAATTAAATATTTATAATTTCACGATTCGCGATATTTGTTTACTTTTGTAAAGAATTAATAAATATATTTTTACTTATATTTAGGACATTTTGAAGCCCAACTTTCGTACGTACCAATCTTTTAATTACAAATACCCAAGGTATGTCGAATTGTTTTAAACTGCGGTTGGAGTCTAAACTGTGGTGAAAATATAAACAAAATGGTTTTAAAAAAAGTTCATCTTTCGCGACTACATGATTACAAATAATTACTTTCACGTTTTATTATAACTATGTGATCGTATTGATTTCAATAGAACAATTCTAGTAAAAACTTAAGTTTAAAATTCAGTTTTGCTGAAAATTTCATCTACCGAATTGTATGTAACACTTGTTTGTTTTATACGAATTGCGTCTGTTGTGAAGACAGCAATATTGGAGAATATATATTTTATAAGGCACAACCGCGCACAGGTATGATGGTAGTGCCATAAAAAGATTCTAGAACTTAAATCTATGCATTAAATGCCTAAATTCTGTTTTATTGGGAATATTTGGGTATATCTGAAGCAGCCTACAAAATTAGTGGGTAAGCGTAACCTGCTCCCAATAACTGTTTAAAACTTGTTATTAAATATACTTTTCTAATCGTAATATTTATGTTATTATGGAAGGGGTTGGAATTTGATATTGTTGGAAAAATTTAGGAAACACATTTTCTAGCAAATCACTTGAAGCTTATGAATTCAATAATTATCTATTTTATTAGAAAGAGTCACGTTTTTAAATGGTGTGGTAAAACGAATTAAATTAAATAGTTGCATCAACAGAACTGGAACCAAAAATGTACATTTAACGTAACTTGTATTCTGTGCTTTATATGAATCTATCGTGAAAGTAATTTAACTAATTCCCATATGAACGAAATTGAGCAGTATATTGATATGCTTCGTATGTTCCTAAGAAATATAGAAATAATGGAAAATGGTATAATAAATTAAAGTTTAGTTAGAAAATTAATTTGCACTTACGTAAATTCTTCAGGATTTGTATGTCAAAATAATGTACAACGTCTAAATAATTTCCTATTACATAACCACTTTTTACTTTATGTGCTTCTACATAATGTTTTTACAATTCAATGTTGAATCAACGATGAACAAATTTCACACTTTAAATTATAGACTTCGCTAATTTGTATGTCTTCAGTAGTTTTGTCAGAATGATTATCCATATTTTCATTTTTCTTACATGTTTGATTTTCGGTAAAATATATATATTATATAATCATTTACAATATCATCAGTAACTGTTATAAGATTTTCTTGTTCTAATGTTTGGAAGATGCCTTAAGGTACACTTGGAGTAATATGACTTGCTCTATTAATAATTACTTTTAAAAAAATATAATGCAAATGCAATTCAACTAACACATTATTTTTTATTTTGTTTTTGTCATATACAGTGTGATTAATAAGCATGTGCTATAGCTACTAAATATGACGATCAGGAGTCTGCTGCATATGTCATCGATCAACAATGATGTAACCAAAATCAACAAAGCGCAACAAAAGGTATTGAATTTAACGAACGTTACGTGAATTTGACAACTTGTACAATATGAAACGTAAGTGATCTTTATTTTATTTGTTTTTTTAATACTAATTTAAATATTCTTTTTTAACTAAAATACAGAGATTCACTTTGTTTACGACTATCTCTGCAGTTTTGAATTCTAAATGAAATGTAATTATTTTTATTGTGAATAGAAAGTTTATCTAACTAATCCTATCGTCCAACTTATCAAATATATAATTTACGTAATTATTTTGTAAATATTTATACTGTATATGTAGATTCATTCAATTTTACATCATTTCATGTTGATAATTATTTGCTGTCGTAATGCCAAGACGTTTCTGCCGTTCCTCTAACCATTCTACGGGATGTTTTCTTTTTCGATGTGAATACATATTAGCATCAGAATTAAATGATGTTGTACAATATGGACATGTATAAAGATAGCTATTACTAGAATGTGTTGCCATATGCTCTTTGAGTCCAATTGGTCTATTAAATGCTTTATCACATAAACAACATTTATGTTTACGTTCTGAATGTACATCTCTAATGTGTTTTTGTAATGCATGTGTATTTGGCGATATTTTATTACATAATTTACACGATACTGGTTTTTCGAAATGCTTACTACGTAAATGAAATTTTAGGCTAGTTTCATTTTTCAACATTGAATCACATAACTTACATTTTAATTTCGGTTTATTAGCATTTACGTGTTCCTCTAAGTAATGTATTTGACATTGATTCTTACTTTTATATACTTTTGCACATATTTCACAAATGTGAACATTTTTAAATTCGTGTACACCTCGAATGTGACATAGTAATTTTGAATTTTTATTAAAACTATAAACAAAAAATAATTAAAAATTAATTATTTTATTATATAAACAATTAATATAAATTTAAATATTACCTTTTATCACATTGATTACATTTAAATTCAATATTTTTTTGTGTTAAATGAATTTTACGAAAATGTCTCATTAAAAGATATCTTACTGTAAAACTGGCATTACAAATATCGCATACATATTTTTGATCTTCGGGTGTCGAATGAAAATGCATATGAATGTTTAAAGCACGTTTATTTGCATAAATTTGATTACAAACTGTGCATCTGAAAATGAAATTAATATATATTTATTTTCATTTTATGAATTAATATTTTTCTGGGGTTCAAATGTTCAACATCCCCCGCATTAGTTTTTTTTCCTTTTTAAGTTTATTCCTTATCCTTAGTCTCAAATATAATTTGGGGTCTTGGAATTAGTCTGCTGCTGAGGACTATTTTCCTAATATGTATGATCATATTTGTGGTGATTCGGAATTTTCTTTTAGAAATGTTGCTTCATATGCATGAAACAAATTATAATATATTCTACTTCCACTAATTCTCCTGTATATGACTTACAATAAAATGCTGAGTTAACTACTTCCATACTGCCTGCGATATTAAACGGGAAATTATTTCTGTCAGTCATTATGCCTATTCACATTCACAACACAATATTAATTATTTAAACAACGATATACGTTTTATCAAAGTAGATGAAGGGTTTCGTATATTTTTAACATAATATTGTGATCCATTTCGGAGTAATTTTTGCCTTGTCAAAAATTTATTGTTTGTAATTCGTAATAATTAGATCATACAGTACAGTTTTATTGATTTATTCAATGTTTCTTACCTAAATTTATCTGGATTTGTATGCCAAAGCATATGTTCCAATAATCGACCTCGTTCGAATAATTTCTTTTTACAACATATTACATAACCATTTTTAGAATTATGTGCTACATTATAATGTTTTTTTAATGCAAGTAGCGTGGAATGTTGGGATGAACAAATTTCACACATTAAATTGAAAAATTCTCTAATTTGGATATTTTCGGCTGCAATTCTACTCTTTTTATCCAAACTTTCAGTTTTTTCGTTTGTTTTATTTTTTGTACAATCATTAATATATAGTGTAGGATTTCTTTTATTGAATTCCTTTTTAACTTCAATTATATTATTATTTGAAATATCATTAACTGTTATAGTTTTTTTTACAGATTGCTGTTTTTTATAGTCATTTGTCATATTGTTATTTGCAATTTTCTTTGAGTTATTGCTTTCTGTTTGATTATCACTTTTAATAGTTTTTGAGGATTTAGTTGGAGACTTGGAAGATTTAGTAGAAACATTTCTAATGCCCATTTGCCTCTTTATTTTGACATCAGATACATTTTTTTCTTGTTCTATTTTTATTTCTGCTATTGGTTCTATTATATTAATATTTGAATTATTAAAGGACGCTGCATCATTGTTAAAATCTGTTGTTTCAGTTTTTATATTGAGGTAGTTTTCGAATTGTAAATTATCATTATAACTTTTATGTATAAACTCAATATTTTTATAGAATTCATGAAAATCATTAACATATTGCCAACAATTACGACATATTCCAATTGGCAGATTATCATCTTGATGAATCTAATATTTGAATTTAAGGTGAAATATTTCATTATATAATTATTCATTTAATAGACTTAGCTAAATTAATCAGTATTAGATAATTGATAAGTTAAACTCTGTGCTATGTTTTACTAATAACAATTATAAACACCTGAAACCAAAAATGTTGCACCAAAATCTGTGTTACATTTAACTGGATTCCTTCGGCCCCATAAAGTTCTAATATTTCATTTTTAGATACTAAACATAATCTGCAAATATTTTTTCTATCCATATTTTATGTTAAAATAAGTATTATATGGCTTTATTTGTAAATAATTCGCACTCTCACTTAGCTTAGCAATACTTTCACTTTTTATTATTTTTATTTATTTAAGAAAATTGTAATATTTTTGGTTTGTTTGATATAATTTTCCTGAATTTTCCAATATTTTCTTATTTTTATTCACAAATGTCACTTTTAATTGATGCGATATGCATGCCAACCTTTCAATTGCATTTCAAATTATATAAAATTTACATTTGGTTAAAGTCTAGACTAGACTAGACTATGTTTATGTGGTGAAAAATTACAATATATTTCCCCTCCTTCCAGATATTCTATTAAGATTTATTTTATTAATTTCACCATTGCTCAACTATCTTTAATTTACTTATAATGTTTTGTGTATTCATATAAAAACTAAAAAATGCATAGAAAAAATTCGAATGATTTCTTCTGATTTTGGGTTTCTTTTTGATGAAGAAGAAATAGAAGAAGATGAGCAACATGAAACTGTACCCAACAGTGCCAAATATGACTCGAACTATCCTTCGTACAAAAATTCGAATCAATGTTCTGTGGTCCTGTGCCTTGCAACATGCCTAACATTAATATTGGACGTATTAATGTTTTATACGGTTTATATTTTTCATCTCGTTGTAATGTTATTGATTGGAATGTTTTTTAGTCTCATAGTAGAAAATTTCAATTTTTTTTTAAAGTATAAGAAACATCAAAAATAAATTATTTATGCATGAAAAATGTATGACAAATTTAAGAGAAAATTAATACAACTTTTGACATTTCAATAATTTTGTTTTTTTTCGTTCCTTTATTAATTTTCCATTTTTTCTCGAGTTCGCGTTTCAAAAAACAGAAAATTGTAAATTGTTAATTAATTTTGGAAAAAACATTAATAATTAAATAATAATAATAATAATAAAAGTAAAAATTCAATTAATAATAATATATATTTTATTATTATTGAATTATAATTTGTAGTTCACAACAAGATATTCATCAGAATGTGTTGATGTCGCGTCGCGTGGTGCATACGATTTCAGCACATGAATTTAAATATATATTTATCATCAGAGGTAATCTATTATTATAAAATGAATACTTTATATTTTTCCATATTATATTCATTAAAATGTATTATACATAATAAAGATATAGATTTTGCAACATCATCACGTACAACATGTCATCAATTTCAATAGTAATCAACATAACCTGTAAATTGGATATCCGACATTTTTGGAATAAATATCAAATATTAATATCTAATCCATTTTATATTATCACGACCTAATTGATTTAATAAATCCATAAATTATAACTAATATTATTGGTTAAGTTACAGCTCACAGGTAGGTTTTATTATTATTAATTAATTATATGTAAATAATTTGTGTAAATTCAATTTATTTAAATTAAATTTTATTACAGATGTATAGTTTCAATTGAATAATCATGATACAATATCAAATGGATACACCACCACCAACATTACCACCAACATTTCATCTCAATTATCAAAAAAAAAATGATTTAAATTACATGATCGTAATTATAATAGAAGTATTACAACATCAATAAGTAAAACAACAACAATTAATTACGATATGGTTAATATTTGTGTTATTTGGCACTTCACCAGTTGTTGGTTCACCAATAAAATCACATACAAATGAAATATTGACTGCATATTAATTCAATACGAATTCACTACCACAAATTGTATTATTATTAACCTACGAAACACATACATGAAACGTTAAATATAGACCGGCAGGTTATCTCACATGTTTACAAAAATATTGATAATCAGTTATTACAAACAATTTATGATAACTAATAGAAATATATTTAGTTTGAATTGAAGTGTAGATTCTATATACTACTTCTACTATTCATCGATATTTATAATGAACGCCAAACAAAATTTTTAATTTATTGTGTCTGTGTCAGAATTTTATATAAAAAAAAAAGGAAATATTGTAAGTAGTTACACAAATATAAAAATATATTATAATTAATTTTCAACTTATTGATTCTCAAATTAAATTTTATTCAATTATCAAAATTAGATGCTGTCCACATGCTGTCTGGACTGTAAGAAGGAATTAACGGAAATCTGTTGCAAAAGTATAATCTATATTATTATATGGAACATGGGAGAAGAATTTATACAAATTTATTGTTTCAAACATTATCTGTTTGGCTGCTAACATTCTCAAAAGGTATTTATTATATTATATTATTTTATATTTTACCACAATTGTAAGTACTATCGAAACTTAGATATATCTTTAATGTGATAAGCCTATAGTAGTGTTGTGTGTACAGATATGAATTAATCTCTGATTAGCAAGTCACGTTACTCCAGGTGTGGGGCGCATATGCCATCAATAAAATATTCACCGCATTACGCACTATTACTTCGGTTCCTGCATAGGTCAAAGAGAGATTGTAAAATATCTCTTTTACTACATATTTGGTAGGTCCTCTCACCAGAATCTGTATCTTTTTTTTTCTAAGCATTGCCTATTTTGGTACTGTTGCTTAGTTTATAGTTCGTCGTTGACTTACTAGACAGATCTATACTTTGCTTTTATCATTTAAACTAGCCGGATTACTGTGACTTTAAGCCTCCACACCGCACACGACAAGGTGACTTCTATGTTTTTATTATATGTTATATAAACTTTAATATTTCAAAATTTGTTTCTAGGTTTTCATATAGAAAAGCGGTTATTCAGGTGAAAATAAACTGAAATCCGTCAAAATTTGCAGAATCAAAACAACAAAAACAACAAACATATTTGCTGATATTAAGAAAATAATTTAAGTGTAATTTAAGATTTTAATTTATAAGTTATTTATTTATATTTAAGTTATTATTTAAGCTTAGCTATATTAATTAAATTGGTTGAATTAGACTAATTATAGGAAATAATTTCCATTTAATTAATAATTAGTTTAATTCAGTCAATTAAAAAAACACCATTTAAATTTTGAGAAACTCTAAAAACTCTGAGATAGATAAGTATTGTACATAACGAATTTTGTAGCAATTAAAAAAATTAAAGTAGTAATACGCGCGGTGCATATATTATGTAATCACTTTTACTTTTCCCATCGCTGACAGTCATGCTAAACGATATTACAACGATATTTGTACGAGTAGTTAGTTTGTAGTGGTGGTTAATTTGATTCCTGGTATTCATGAGGATAAAAATTTCATATAAAAACTACTCAACTGAATTATTATATTATTATATTAAAAGTATTGTTCGGTTAGGAAATCAGAAAGCAAACATCTATGGAAATATGGTGTCGGTCACACAACACTTTGGTCTACTCGCCGACTTAAGAATAATTAAATAAATAAGAACATAATATCAGATGATGAATAGTCAGTAATTTACTTATGTCTGTAATGTTTGGTAGATGCATTAAAAACGCGTATTTTTATGTCTGGGCAGCAAACCCACACAGTATACTCGGGTAGTGATTTTTTTTTAAGCTCCTAAAAAAATTTTAATTAAAAATTAATAATTCAGCAAGTTCACAATTACAACATTAAAATTCTATAAAATTTGCGATTGTAAGTTAATTAACTATTGATAAAACATTGATATAGAAAAAATATACAATAACTATTTAGTTGGTGGTGTATAAATTCATGTAAAGTAAACTACTTTTTCCATCTATTGTTTATATTGCATATAATATCATTGAACAGTAGAGATTTTTTTTAATGTCATCTATTGCAAAAATATGCTAATTATTTTATGAGATAAATTTTTGAATGGAGATAAATTAAATATTAAAAAATTAGAAATTTAATTTAAGTAAAGAAATTCAGCTTAAAATTAAAAATTATAAGTCACAACCTTGTGAACTACTTACAGATCAATAGCCTAATTAATGATCATCGGTTCATGATACTTTCTATCTGTGATGATTTAAATAAACTTTAATATTAATAATAATATGGTGTCATTAATAGCTATAGCCTAATTATATTATTTGAGTAAGAGAAATTTATATTTTATCTTGATATTAAAAAATTTATTTAAGCGTACGAATGACTATGAAATATTAACACGCATATTGTAATCGCACGTATTTCAAATTTTGTAACTCATTGCGATTTTAGTTTATATACGCGTTTCATTTTAACTCTATATTAAAATTGTAATATCGAATCGGTTTATATTTGTGTTATTTTAACATATTACAAGCGTTTACTGTGAATACTGAATACATATAATCAATATGTCTGAAACATGCACACATTTATTATCTAGTTATTGAAATAATGGTCAGAAATGAGGCTAGACTTAAAATGACAATAATTTATGGTTTCTTGCAAATTTAACTTCATTTTCGATATCGTTTCCATGTGATCCGCTTATTTTCTAAGATTGATATGCCTTCCAATTAGTACCTATTTGTAAAACGAAAAATATGCATTAATTTCAACTACATTGTTCTTTATTTAGAACTGACTGTTTATCTCATTCATTGCAATAATATTACGTAATATTCTTCTGTGATAGTTTTTCATTTATCATCAATAGTCGATGAATATTATGTCATGCGTGTCCCACATAACCTATCCATCATATGCAACTACTTTATGTGGTGCACTTAAATCAATTTATACCAATTACTTTAAGTGTGCTTTCAATTTATATGTGTTTACAGTTGCATCATAATTTAATCTAAGACACATGTATTTTAAAGAATTTACTAAATTTAAATTTGATGACAGTTAATAATACATGATGGGATAAATCAAATCAGAAAATTTGTAATTTTATCAATGTTATCTCCAAAAACATTACAGTCATTTTATTTTTATGTTATAGGTTTTGCTTTAAGAAAAACAAATATTATATTTTACAATGGATTGAAGAAAATAGTAAATAATATATACACACATCCACAAAAATGATAAACGACGATGAAGTATTTTGTAACCTTTGAAGATTAAAATAAAATTAAATTATTTAAATAATAATATAAATATTTATTTTAATGCAATAAAAATTTAATATATATTTTACAATTTTATAAATTATTAAAATTGCTAATGCATAAGTAATTTAATTTAAAAAAATGTATACACATCTAATTATTTGGTTAATTTCATCAATCCCATAACCTTATAACTTCCATTGAAATCTGAAAAGAGAAAAAAAAAAATAAACTTATAATAAAATATCATGAAAAGAAAAAGAAAACAATAAAAAAAAAATATATAAATAAAATGTTAAGTATAAAATAAAATTAATGTTTTATATATGAAAGAAATTTCCATAGCATAATAAGAAAAAAAAAAGAAATAAAAAAGTCGTCTCAAAGGGTACTCACTAATGTGGCACACTATTTGCAATACATAAATTGCTATTTTCTATGCTTTACATAAGCACATCGACACATAAACAATAATAAAGTTGCTGGTGTATGTGGTAGCTTTGATAAATATATTCATGTGTGATATGAATATCATCGGTTCGAAATGCGTTGATTTTCCGCTCATATGTTTTTCAATATGAAAAAAAAAAATAACATTGGTGATCTCCTTGGTTGAGTGTTTACAATTTGGTAGTGGAAAAAATATTAGAGAAAAAAAAAAAAAAAAGATTTTATTTTTTTTTTTTTTTTTTTCAAGTCCCGAAACTTATGAAAAATAAGTCATCTCTTATGGGGACTCCTGTAAAATCGGGCAGGAATATTAGAGAACCCTGTCTGAATTTAAAAAATATGACTTTATATATCGCGACCGACATACTCATATTAATAACAAGCATAGTGTATGCGAGAGAGTTGCTGGGTGTATATAGCAATATGTGAAATGGGTGGTGTGGGTTCGATTTCTCGCCGAAATCGAAAAAAAAATTTCGTAAAAAAAAAAAAATAAGTTTCACATAAGGCGGGTACGACCGGGTGTGTTGGCAATTTCTGAGTGGAAAAGAAATATGAAAAAAAGTAAATAGAAAAAAAAAAGTAAATAAGAAAAAATGTAAACAGAAAAAAAAAAAGGGAAAAAGAAAAGGGAATTTCTTTTTTGCATTTTTCAGATCTGAAAAAAAGTCAATTAAACATTTGGCACTAAAAAGCTCATAGCGTCCGATCCAATTAATTTTTTCCCGGAACGTAGAGCACGTCCATGCGCAGTTTATAGGCAAGTCCTGGACCCATGACCCCTCCGGGAGCGGAGTTATGGCCATTCTACGGTACCGATTTTTGCGACTTTTGGAACCCCCTAACTCCCAGAATACCCCATGGATCCTAGTAAGACTAATACCAGTTGTAGTCCTCACCTGGGCCTACAATTTATGGAGGAAAATTTTTCCCCATCTACAACAGTCTTCCGGGTATGGCGGCCCAAAGAGTGGAAATGCAAATGTAGACCTTTCTTCCGTTGGATGGAACTCTAGGAAAAACTCAAAAATCCTAAAATCTAATGATGCAGAAAGATAAAGGAAGGTTTAATCTTTACGAAAAAAATTATTTTGGAATTTTCAGATGAGAACTGGGGATTTTCCTAGAACAACGAAAAACATCGATTTTCGCATGTTTTCCGATGGGATTTTTCCAGGTTTCCCAACGGAATTTTCCAAAATCCTAAATATCCCATATAGTAGACTATATGACCTGTAGTTTAAGCTATAACACACGGCTCTAAGTATTATGATGGTCCCACAATAATTGCTCAAAGTAAGGCTTACCGAAAAAAACCGAAATTTCACGCCTTAATAACTCCGACAATTAAATTTTCCCAGAAGCGGTCCCAGGGGAAAGTTGTGGTCCTTGTCCTCCTCTATTGGATTCCTAAAGGAAAAGACGCTAGCTCTAAAACTCAAAATCTCAGAAAAATTCATGATTTGGATCCGTTTTTGCGTCACCACAAAAGTTATGAGACGATTTTTTCAAATTGTGTTTGAAATTCATTGAAATGTCCCAAAACTTACATAAAAAGTGTTTTTTTAACGTTTTGGACAATTATAGGTACCATTAATTGGTCAAATTCGGACATAACTTTTGCGGTGCCTTTTTTTTTAAATCCAAATAATGGTCCGATTTATCTGAAAATTTCCAATTATCTTAATTAAAATATGAGAAACACATTTAACAAATAGTGAATATCGAAATTTTCACGGGTTTTCCCAGAATTTTCATTTTAAGTTTTTCATTTGTATGAAAAAAAAATTATGTTTTTATATGAAATTTCATGGGAAGAAATTTCTCGTCGAAGGAAAAACTATTAAAAAAATATTTGTGTGAGTGTGTGTGTGTGGTTTATTTGCAAAAAAAAAAATTTTAATTTAATTTACATACAAAAAACAACAAATCATTTTTTATTATTTAACTTTTTCTTTTCCATTGCGAAATAATGTAATCAAGAAACAACAACAACAACATTGGTGCGTGCGTCGCATATTGTAGATTGCAATGGAAGAATGTTCGTCGAAGGAAAAACAATTAAAAAAAAAAAATATTGTGTGTGTGTGAGTGTGTTTTATTTGTAAATAGAAAACTTTTAATTTAATAAATAAGATTAAAATTTAATGCTATTTTTTTTTATAGGATTTCTTTGAAAATTAACATGCAATTTCTATTTTTTTATCAGTAAAAAAAAAGAAAACAACAAATACAAATAAAAATAATAAATAAATAAATAAAAATAATAAATAAATAAATAAATAAATAAATAAATAAATATTACATATAAAAAATTGAAACGATTTGAACCACTAAAAAATATACACAAATCCGAAATACAAAAACAAAGTAAATAAAAAGTGACTATTAAAAATTTGCTTGACGAAATTATTCTTTCCTTTCCTTTGAAAGCAAAAAAAAATAAAAAAAAAAAAAAACAACAAAAATGGAAAACGAAAAATAAAAACAACTTAAAAAATTAATAAACAAATAATTAATTAATCTCTACGCAAAATATACTTTAAAATACAAAACGATCGGTGGCATTGTGTGTATGGCACTTGGTCGTCGTAAAAATGTTTAATGTTTGTTTCTTCATTTGGCGTATTTTTTATTTCTTTTTAAATTTTTTCTTATTTATAATAATATTCCTAACCCAATATTCACTTAAAATACGTTAAATAAATAAAAATAATAAGAAATACCTTTTTGAATGTGTCATAAAAGAACCAAAATAATATGGAACATTGTATTTTTCCAGCACACTTCAAATATTTCATATTGGTAAAGTTTTGATTTGAATATGGCATCTACCAATCATCCCCTTATATTATATTGAAGCCAAATGGTGACACCAATAATTGAACAATATGGAAGGCACACAAATGCTGAAAATAAAAATGTTTATACGTTAGGATTAAATGATGAAACTATAAGATAATTTTCGTTTTGTTTATGTAAATTGATTAACGTTATACTTACAATTTTATACACATCAACAAAACCTTCGGATGGAATTCTATTGCTTGTAGTCTTTCTTTTGTGTTTACATTTTTGTAATTTGTAAATGCAATGCCAATGAATAAGCTATAGACGTATATCTGCAAGGCTGCCTTTTATCATTATTTTTGCTGCGGTCAAATCATATATAGATTCCATTGCACCCAATCTAAACCTGTATTATTAATTTGTATTATATCACACATTTTCTTATTTATCTACATTACAATATAATATTAATATTTATTATTTATTTACAATAAATTTAATTAGCACAACCAAAACAAAACTCAAACAACAAATTGTTCAAATATTCCAAATCCATAAAAAAAAATAATTAATAAATAAAAAGTTGTGTCAAACGTGAAATTTTGCAAGCAACCATTTTGAATTTTATTTCAACTTTGACATTCATCACGTGACGTGCTCAAATATGTATATACTTTAATAGCAATAGCATTGGGACAGAATTTCCTCTCTTCCAAGATATTATTTTATGGTAGAAGAATAATCAATTAAACAATGAGATGTGAATATTTTTAATCATTAATTTTAGTTTCTGCAAAAACCCCTTTAATCTTAACAAGGCATAGTTTTTATTCATGTCAATTCCAGTGAAACTTATAATGGTATAAGCGTATACTCCTCATGGGAGTACATAGCAATTTATCCTTAAATCTACAATTATGAAAAGATAGCTGCTTTCTTAATTCAATTATTTTTATAAGAATGATTGACTAATATAAAATAATAGCCCATAATACATTTTTGTATAATATCAGTGGTAAATATAATTGTATATTTTCTGAATTTGTTATTATGTTATTGGTATCCATCATATTTCAATTAATTAATGATTAAAAACATTCATTAATTATGTCTCATTGAGAATATGCAAATATTTCCTAGGTATTTAATTCTGTTGAAACACAAAAATCCACAATTTAAATACTATCAACTGTAAAATATTAACATCGAAATCAATGGCGAAGCCAGAGGAGTAACCACCAGTTTTTAATATCACTATATTTTTCTTATAACTTGGGTGAAATTAGACTAAATTATGAAAAAAAATTGAACTAATTTTTCCGGAAAATCGACTTTTACGAATTATCATCTTTTTGAAATACAGGCCATATTTTGAACGGATTTCTATTTTTGTATATTATAATCCTTTTCAAATCTTTCATAGAAGAGATTTTTAAAATCGATTCACGTATTCAAAAGATATGATCGATTTTCCAATCGATGACAGAGAAAATTTAAAGATATTAGTGGGTATAAAGTATATAGGCTAATCATCCATATAAAAATAATAGTATTTTGAAAACATCTATCTTTCGTAATTGCAGTACAATTGGTAAATTGTTAATTACTCCCATGGGGAGTAATTTACCAACTTGGGTGTAATGAAAGATTTATGAGATGACATAAAGCTCCACTTGGTACAAAAAATTTATACAGTACCATTATTTCATGCAAAATTTCACTAACATAAAACGGAAAATAGGTCATATTTTTTGAACGAGTCAATCGATTTTTAAAATCTCTTGTATGAAAGATTAGAAATTGATTATAATTTAAAATTATGTATGCAAAAATGGGAAAAAATACAAATGATAGTATACCGTGCCGTACACAAATTACAAAAAGTCTCTCTTTATTACTATCAAATTTAATATATAATTTAAAACAACAAGTCAACTCATCTACACATCGTCGAGTTACTTTAGTATTTTGTACTAATTTGTTGTTTTCTTTGTTCCGACTAAATTTCAAAAAAGATATTTCTAAAGATAAACCAAACTGCTACAGCAAAATGGTAACTTTTTAATATTAAAACATTTATAATTAAAATTATAACCTTAAATTTGAATATTGCATACATCCGCGTATAGTAATAATTCAATTCAAAGTGCATATGGCTCAAATTATCTTTCATTTCATTATATGAAATACTATATACCCGATTATTATTATCTACAATCGTTTAAATGTGATATTTTGCATATTAGTATAATAATTTTTGAATGGGCCGAATTTGCTAAATTACATACACAATATAATAAAATTACTGTTTTTATAATTTACAGAATTTACACGAAAGCTTAGAATAAATCAGCATATGCAACGTAAACGAATTATCGTAATTAACCATAAAATAATTGTAAAATGAATCGAATGGTATAAGCAGGAACTAAATTCTTATGATATATTGACTGATTTTTTTGTTACATTGAGTTTGATATATTTTTGTAATTTGTGTTATAAGAATTAATACCCTGGATATCGACCCAAAATATAATGTGCAGCTCAAATAAATAATTTGCATGTAATTGTTCATAAATCTGTTGTTAAATTGATGGTCTATATCGAAAAATTACGTACGGAACAGTGTGATTAAAATTTTTTTTTTAATTAAATACTTACAAAACTTTTTAATTCATTTTCAGCATACACGTACTTCATATTCTCTAATTCTCGTTTATCTTTTAATTCAGCAAGTGAATCAACAATACTTTTTATTGGCTGACATTTTCGGGTCATGCTGTGCAACATTGATTTTCTATAGAAAATGATATAATAATATTTAGTAAAACAAAAATTAAAGATAAAATAATATAAATAATTTACCGATTTAATGGTCATTGGCAACATAGTTTTCTTCTACATTTTTATTTTGATTTTACAAATTTGTGGCATCAATATCACAAATGAATATGGGATGATCCAATTTTTTTTTTTTTTGATTTACTTCATCTATTTAGAAGAAAAATAATATTTATTGTAATTATTAATATTGTTTAAAATCGAATACACACATTAATTACGTACGTATGTTTACTACTTCACCCATATTGTCATTGAATGTTGCATTTTGTTTTGTAATTTGCTTCTGCACATCAACAATAAAAAAAAATCAAATAAAAAAACAAAAATCAAATAAAAAAAAAAAAAAATCAATTAAAAAAAAAAAAAAATCAAATAAAAGAAACAAAAATGAAATAACAATAACAAACATCCAATAAAAAAAATAAAAAAGCAAATAAAAACTAAATAAATCTAGTTCAAATGTCCTTTTTTCATAAAACAAACAAAAAAACCAAAAATCAAATTAGAAAAACCAAATGCAAATAAAAAAAAAAACAAAAATCAAATAAAAAAAAAAAAAAATCAAATAAAAGAAACAAAAATGAAATGAAAATAACTAAGATCCAATAAATAAAATAAAAATTGACTAAAAAAAATAAAATAAACCCAATAAAAAAATAAACACAATAAAAAAATAATTAACACAATAAAAACAAAACCAAATATACAAAAAAATTAATTAAAAACTAAAATTATTAATTTACTGTGAAATATAATAATAAATGAACAATAATTATCTATAATTTTGTAGAAATTTAATTTTTTTTTAATTAAAAACAAATAAGAAAATAAAATTTCACGTACACGATAAACAAGAACTTCAACCATTTTGATATTTATTATAAAATTTGTATGAGAAAAAGAGTCGAGTGGAATTTATTTAATCGAGAGTTGACAGTTGACAGTTGAGCAAAAAGTTGAACAAAAACTACAAGAATTGCTTTATTATTGAATGCGTTTTGTACAACTTGTTCATGAGTTCATGAGCCGAAACCAAAATCGTAATTTATTCATTTTTGACATTTTGACAATTGGGCATATGAGAACATGAGTACATTGTATACAATAATTTTTGTATACAATTCATATGAAAAAATACAAAAATAAACAAAATTGAGATTTTAAAATTAAAATCAATTTGTTCGTCTGTCAATGCGGTTCATAATCATAAAATTTTATAAAAAAAATTGAAAAATGGTGTGGTTAGTGTTATTTTTCGTTAATTTGGATTTTTATTTGTTTGTTTTACCAAATTTTGATAATTTTTAATAGGTTTTCCAATAATTAAATTATAATTTACATGTGTATAACAATTAAACCACACCACCACGTAATAAATGTCGTAACAATTAATAATAAATAAATATTTTCCAATTATATGTAATAAGTTGAAATTTAAATCCGCTTGTTTTTAATTCGTGTTAGTTTAAATGTTTTAAGAAATTAGTTATATTTTATTTTTTAATTTTTGTAAGATTATTATTCTAAATAGTTTTTGTATTTATACATTTAGATCACAGTTTCATCATTTTCATTCTCTATTTTTATTCTAATTACTGGTTCTATTAATTCAATATATGATTGATTATTAAATGACAATGAATCATTATTAGAATCTGTTTTCATATTTTATGCTAGTTGTTGATATTTTCAGATCATCTTTGAATTGTAAATGTGTATAATAATTATGTTATAGTAATTCAATATTTTTTATAGAATTCATGAAAATAATTTACATATTTCCAACACATACGACATATACAAATTGGTAAATTATCACGTCGGTGAATCTAAAATTTAGATGTAATTGTAATTGTATATTTATTAAGTTAAAACCAAATTAATTGGATAATAAATGAAGTTAAACTCCGTTATACTAAAAACAATTATAAACATCTGAAACCAAAAATGTTGAACCAAAATCTTTGATATATTTAACTGGATTCCTTCGTCCCCTAAGATTTCATTTTTAGATACCAAACATAACCTGTATATATTTTTTCTATCCATATTTTGTATTAAAATAATTATTACATCTTTTTTTAAATATTAAACTTGTTTTACAATATTTCCGTAATAAAAATATGTCACTATCACACTTTTTATTATTATTATTATTGTTATTGGTTTATTCACCAAATAGCTAAGCTCAAAACTATGTGAATATATTGTTTTGACATCCTTTCTTTAGGGAAGTTTAGGATCTCTAAGGTATGTGAGCTCTGACGAAAATTAGTTGATTTAATGATGGCCTGATCCATATGAACGCATGACTGAAAGAAACTTAAACTTGGCTTGTTTTTTAATTTTATTTATATATTTTTAGAAAATTGACCATTCCAGTTGCTTATGAATCTTTTAAAATTTCTTTTACTAATTGGCAAATGGTATTTATATATCATTTTTTGACATTTCCATACCCATTCTGGGGAATGGATATATGGCAAGCGCTATAAATGAGCACATTATATGCATACCAATCTTTCAATTGCAATTTGTAAATTCATTTCAATGTATGATCACATCTCTTTTCGATCACCTTGATTGGAATATTACAATTCTGATAAAAAATTACGTTTAAATTCCATTTTTGCTGAAATCTTGTTTGACAAATTACTTTTAAAATTGTATCAATCGTTTGTTGTGTACTAGTTACCTATGGTACACACTACACATACGCGTGCAAACATGCCTTATCGATTTATTATGTTCGTTTTTATTTCAATTCAAATCTTTTAATGTTTTTAAATCAAAAATTATCCAGAATTTATCTTGAGCGTGATATTGATAGAAAATTAAAACTTAAATTAAACTTTATATAAACATCTAAATTAAATATTATATATTTGCTATATTATGGACTTATCACTGATATATAATGAAATGAAATTATGACAACATTGCGCGAAGTAATTTACTAACTTGCCTGCCATATGAATATTTCATATATGCAATATGATCCACTTGGAATAACATATTTAATGATGTAGTATTTATAAACAATTTATTGTTATACTTTTTTTTTGGAAAACATGCAGCTCCCGTGGGAAATCTTGATGTAAAAACTAATATTTTCTGTGACTTTCTAATTGAAATTATACATAAAAATCTTCGAACTATTAGCATTTAATTTATGTATATATAAAAAAGACAAAACCGCGACGTGTCAAAAGTTAAAATTTTTTTATCAAAACTTAATATTAAATTTTATTAAATCTATATGATGATTTTTGTTTATAATTGCATATAATTGAAATTGCGGTGCTATTTTATGTCAATATTAAAACAAAAATTTGAAAACACTATGATAAATATACCATAGTTATTCCATATTTTACGAATATATAATAGGTAAAAATAATTATAATACTATATTCCATAATTATTTGGAGGTATAATTCCGAGACGTTTCTGGCGATCTTCTAACCATTCCACCGGATGTTGTTTCTTTCGATGTGCGTACATATTTGCATCAGAATTAAATGATGTTGTACAATATGGACATGTATACAAATAACTATTACCAGAATGTGATGCCATATGTTCTTTTAATCGAATTGGTTTTGTAAATCCTTTATCACATATATTACATTTATGTTTTCGTTCTGCATGCACATATCTCATATGATTTTGTAACGAATTTTTACTTGCTACAGTTTTACCGCATAATTTACACGCTATTGGTCCTTCCAAATGTTTACGTCGTACATGAAATTTTAAACTTTTTTCATTTTTCAACATTGAACCGCATAAATTACATTGTATTTTCGGTTTATTAATATTTACATGCTCGTCCAAATAATGCATTTTACATTGATATTTACTTTTATATACTTTTGCACATATTTCACAAATATGAACATTTTTTAATTCATGAACACCTCGAATATGACCCAGTAATTTTGAATTTTTATTAAAACTGAAAAGATAACGAATATGTAAATATTATTTTATTTATTATAAACACATGACTATTAAATATAAAAAAAATATTACATTTTATCACATGTATTACATTTGAATTCTAAATTTTTTTGAGTCAAATGAATTTTACGGAAATGTCTCATCAACAGATATCTTACGGTAAATCCAGTTCCACAGATATCACAAACATATTTTCGTTCCTCGGGTGTTGAATGTATGTTCATATGATTTGTTAACCCATATTTATTGGCATAAATTTGATTACAAATTTTACATCTGAAAATTAAATTAATTTAATGTACGTTTTCAAACAGGAATAATGCAGTCTTTTGTTTTATATACCCTATCCAACAATTAGGAAAGTGTTTTTAAAATATTGCATTTTTTTTTATAAATGTTTACCATTATAATTAATTAAAATAAAATTTAATAATTCACAAAAACACCTACTTAAATTCGTCGGGATTGGTGTGCCAAAATATATGTTCTAATAATTGACTTCGTTTAAATAATTTCTTTTTACAACATAATACATAACCACTTTTGCAATTATGTTCATTTAGAAAATGTTTTTTTACTTCTAACATTGTTGAATGTTGTGATGAACAAATTTCACATTTTAAATTGTAAAATTCTCTAATTCTATTATCGTCATCATCTCTAATAAGATTATTATCCAATTTAATTTTTTTCACATCATCAATTTCATTTGCTATAAAATCATTATTATCAGTACTGTTTTCATTGCTGTCATCTTCACATTCATACTTAATTTCATTTGCATGATCAAAAAAAAAAAGTTGTTCTCCTTCGTTCATTGAACTCACGTCTAACATATCTTTTGGCGATATTTCCTTTTTTATTTTTTTCGTGTTATTACTTTTTGTTCGATTATCATTTTTATTAGTTTTTGTTTTTGCAGATTTGGATTTTGTAGTTTTATTAGTTACACTTTTAATTCCAACTTTTTTCTTTACTTTATCATCAGACACAATTTTTTCATGTTCTATTTTTATTTCAACTATAGGTTCTACAAATTCAATATTTAAATGATTAAATGATGATGAATCGTTATTAGTATCAGCTATTTCTGATTTTATGTTGGATATTTTGAGATCATTATTAAATTGTAGATTATCATAATAATTTTTATGTATAATTTCAATATTTTTATAAAAATCATGAAAATCGTTAACATATTTCCAACACATACGACATATACCAATTGGTAAATTATCATCTTGATGAATCTAAATCAAAATTAATTATTAGTTATTATTATTATTATTATATATTATAACAGATAAGTTAATTAATTGGAATTTATTGAACGGATACTTTGGAATAGGACACATTGTATTTTAAATTTAATTTCTGCTTCTCTGTTCGAATTGCAGAGGAATAAAACAATTTTTCCCATTTTCTTAAATTTCTTTAGATTTTCAAAATCTGCTATATAGCTATAGATGATATAGAAATATGGCATTTGGGATGTGATCTATGAAGATCAGATATGTATTTTTCGGTCTAAATTTATTGATATATTAATAAAAGTATTGATATATTCATAAAAATTATACCATTTAAATTTTATCAATAATAAATACATATCGATTTGATATCATAAAAATTTCTAAACTGTAAGGTATTTACATTTTATAGAACAATTGGCATAACAAATAAAAACAATTATAAAAACCTGAAACCAAAAATGTTGCACCAACATTTTTGCTATATTCAATTTGATTCCTTCGTCACCAAAAAATTCTATAATCTCATTTTTAGATACCAAACATAATCTGCATATATTTTTTCTGTCCATATTTTATTTAATTATGAATTAATTATTCCTGTTTAAAACAATTATTTATAAAACAAAATATAAAGACGCTATTCCATTAATTTAATCCACATACAAGCCGAGCCGAACCGATTGAGCAAATATTCCGAATCCACTTCAATTTTCAAATGAATCAGGTTTACAATTTACAAAAATGACATAAAAACCGTAAAAAAAATGTCTTTTGTTGACAACTTTTATATGCAATCATGTGCACCAATCTTTAAATACAAATGTACGTATTTAAATAGATTTAAATGTGGTTGAAGTCTAGACTGAATTTTTGATCAAAATAAGTTTAAGATAAACAAATGTACATAGAATAAATTATATACGAATTAAATTTTAAGAAATGCAATTCGATATTTTATCCATTGTTTTGGTATTTGATAGTCATAATTTGTCATGTTGTGAGAATGAAACTAAACGTATGGTATATTTTGGAGTGTGTGTCCGAAGGATTAGTTGCATGCCTTTTTTTACGTTTGTTTCGTGTAATTGATTTAACGACGCACCAGAGATCAACATTTCTGCAGTTATATATTTTAATTTTGATGTTATGAATTCGGTCAGTTACTTACATATTTGGATAGATATATATATTCAATCTAATAGTCCAGTTTTTTTTAGAAAAATGTAAGTAACGCTTATATACAGAAATATTCATCTTCATCATAGCCATAGTTTGCCCAGTTATCAATAAAATGCATTCTATTTTACGTTACCATACATATACATGAAGTTTGACTATTTAAAAATATATAAAAATAAATATATTATTTAGTAAAATATATGGTAAAATTTTATTTTGAAATCTAAAATCTTGCAAAGAAGTAGAAATAGAAATCTATAAAGATGCTATAATTATATTTGTCTATCTCATTGATATGTGTAGGTTAAACATTAGAAAACAATATACGGAGGAATTTTATAGCGCATGGTTAAATATTTTCATTACATCATTTTGTTGCTGTAATACCAAGTCGTAACTGTCGATCTTCTGACCATTCCACCGGATGTTTTCTTTTACGATGCGAATACATATTTCCTAGTGAATTAAATGATGTTGTACAGTAGGGACATGTATATAATATACTATTACCAGTATGAGTTGCTATATGTTCTTTTAATCGTATTGGTTTTTTAAATGCTTTATCACATAAATTACATTTAAATTTACGTTCTGCATGTACATATCTCATATGATTTTGTAATGACAATTTGTTTGATGTTATCTTACCACATAATTTACATTCACTTGGTTCAGCCAAATGTTTACGACGCATATGACATTTTAAACTAATCTCATTTTTCAACATTGATCCGCATAAATTACATTGTAATTTTGGTTTATCCGCATTTATATGTTCGTCTAAATAATGTTTTTCACATTGTTGTTTACTTTTATATACCTTTGCACATATTTGACAAATATTAACATATTTAAATTCATGTACACCTCGAATGTGACTTTGTAGCACTGAATTTTGATTAAAACTATAAAAATAAAAAATATTTAATTATTATATTTTAATTATTTTAAACTGTATTACAATAATAATAATATAATTTTACGTTTTATCACATTGATGGCATTTAAATTCTTTATTTATTTTAGTTAAATGAGTTTTAAGAAAATGTCTCATTAAATGATATCTTACTGTAAAACTGGCATCACAAATATCACAAATGTATTTTCGTTCTTCGGGCTTCGAATGAAAATGCATATGATTCTTTAAACAATATTTATTAGCATAAATTTGATTGCAAACTTTACATCTGAAAATGAAATGCATTAAATTATTATTTATATTAAATATTAATATTTTTATGAATAGTATACCGTGAAATTTTAAGGTTAATATTGTTATAAGATTAACGCTCAAAGTCATCCACAGAAAAGTTCGTTTAATTTTTCTAGCAAATCGCATAATGCTTAAGTTGAATAATAATCTATTTTACTATAGTCACCTTTTCAAATTGTGTGGTTAAATGAATAAAATTAAATATTTCCATCAAAAGAAATGGAATAAAAATGCACATTTAACAAGAGTTCTGTACTTCATACGAATCGATCATGTATGCAATTTAACTGTAATGAATGTCTAGTACAATAAATACCCTATGCTTCTTTTAGAGTAAAATGGCTTGGTGATTTGTTACTGAACGAAATTGTGCAGTATATCGATAAGCTTCGCGTATAATTTATCAAGAAATATAGGAATAGTGGAAAATGGTATGATCAATTAAAGTTTAGTTGGAAATTTAATTCACACTTACGTAAATTCATCAGGATTTGTATGCCATAGTATGTGCTCTAATAATGTACAACGTCTAAATAATTTCTTATTACAACATATTACATAACCACTTTTTAATTTATGTGCCTCTAGATAATGTTTTTTCAATTCAAACAATGTTGAATGTTGCGATGAACAAATTTCACACTTTAAATTATAGAATTCGCTAATTTGTATATCTTCAATAGTTTTGTCAGAATGGTTATCCATATTTTCAATTTTCTCACCTGTCTGATTTTCGGGCAAATCATTAGTATGTAATATATTATCATTACTCACATTAAATTCCTTTTTAACTTCAATTATATCATCATTTACAATATCATCAGTAACTATTATAAGACTTTCTTCTGCAGTTTGTTGTTCATCTTGCTTAAGATGTTCACCTTTTTTATGATCGTTTGTTAATTTTTTATTTAACATTTTTTTTACATTGTGTATACTTTTACATTTTGTACTACGATAATTTGTAATTGTTTTTGACCTATTATCAATTTTAATAGTATTTACGTTCGGTGATTTAGTAAGAAATTTTGAAGTTTTATCACAAGTACTTTTAATTTCAACTTTCTTCATTATTTTAACATTAGATGCAATATGTTTATTTGCCATCTTTACTGCGACTATTGGTGATATTAATTCAATATTTGAATGATTAAGTGACGATGGATCATTATTAATTTCGGTTAATTCTGTTTTTATTTTGGATATTTTGTAGTACTTTTTAAATTGTATATTATCATAATGATTTTTATGTATTAATTCAATATTTTTATAAAAACCATGAAAATCATTAACATATTTCCAACACTTAAGACATATCCCAATTGGTAAATTATCATTTTGACGAATCTACAGAGAAAATAATTTTCAAATCAAAATTACATATTATAAATAAAAATAAGAAAACCTGAAACCAAAAATGTTGCATCAAAATTTGTACAATTTTCAATTTGATTCCTTTGATACCAAAAAATTCCATTATCTCATTTTTAGATACCAAACATAATCTGCATTTTTTGTCCATATTTTATTTAATAAACTATTTATATAATAAACACAAAATAAAGACGCTTTCTCTATTCAATTAAATATACACACAATTGACTCGACATTTTAATATATTATTTGATTTTATTGAATTCATTTTAAATTATTTTTAATTTATTTATATTTTACTAAATTTGTATACCCATAAATACTGACGGTGCGGATCTTGTGTGTGTGGAGTGTGGACACCGTAATTGTCAACTTTGAAATCTTATGTAATCAAGTGCACCAATATTATAATTACAAATGTACTGATTTTATATTACTTAAATATGGTTGAAGTCTGGACTCAATTATTGGTAAAATTATATATATGATAAAATATGAGATTAGTTAAACAAATTTCAGAAGATAGAGATTATGCCGAGGTTTATACGGACCGGATTGAGTTTCTGAATACATTGCAATTTGCAATATAATAATCCAATGTGCCAGGTAACACCTTTTGTTTACACAAATGATACAATTTAGTGATTAGTATTTTAATACACAATTTATCTACGGCTGTTATAGACACACACAAATTTACTGAAAAATAATGTGCACTATTTTCAAAATAATTAAACTCGTTTGGCATCTTTACCATTTTGCTACTACTTGTTCTATTTTCAGTACTAATATGAGACGATGTTTAGATTGCCCCCATAGATTATTATTTTAGAATTTAATTTATACTTAATTTATAATTAAAACAATATTAATTTTATTACATGACGTACGTTACATTTACATAAAATTTTAATTACTTTCCATTATATTTTTTTTCATGAATTTTTTACATCTATTTAATATTTTAATAATTTTTTTTAACAATATTTTTATTTATGTTTTATTATTTTATCACACGTAATCATCTTAAAATTCGTAAAGTTAATATTGAATATTATTATATTACACATACACACACAATACAATAATACAGTAAGTTGGTTTATCCATTCATGGAAGGCTTTCCGAACTAAGCAGCACTAAAACAAAATTTTGGTGAGGTAAAGCATAATTATTTGGTTCGATTGGGTACAGATTGATTTCCCATTTTCTTTTCTGTTATTTCTGTTACCGTGTACATACATTTAGAAGTTGAAAGTATTATTAGAACGTATCATCCGCTATATCAATTAAATAGAGTAATGCTAAGACATCAGATGCAAGTGTCTACAATTCCATACAGAATTGATAAATTCTTTCTAAATATTTTTAAATTAGTTCAATCCATGATTCCACCTTGACTGCATATCCGGTAATGGGTTTTATGGATGTGCTTATGCTTAATTGATATAATTTTGAATTAAGTTATATTAAATTTCTCAATTATAATTAATTTATATATATACATTTATCTACAAAAGGTATTCTATATTCCGTTTCCGTACATGAAACTTGATTATTTAATATGAGTTCGTTCAGTTACAAATAAAATATAAATTAAATAAATAAATTAAAATAAATATATAATTAGTTAAATTAAATCAAATTAATATCATGCAAATGTTGTAAACGATTATTTTTCGACTTAAAAATATTCACAAAATGCTTTCTACGAGAAACACATTCCTTCCTTCCTTATAAAGTATCAAAAACACATTCATTCAAGTCAAGTATACCGACACACACATTCATCAGTTCATCACAACACAACGCATTCTCATTTATGTTTTTTGTAATGCATTTAATATTTCTATATATATTTACCACAAATTGCAGTATAGTGACATCTACCAGTATTAGAGTATATAGTTCTCAGAACTCTCATTATTATTTGCATTCACATATTCATTTAAGTGATTCACAAAACTAATAAATTGAAAACTTATTCATAAAATTGTAAAATTATAAATTTCGTAAAGCTTTAATAATTAAAAACATTTATATTTGCCGGTATTGCCTCATAGCTAGATCAGAAAACTATTTACGAAAGAATTTGATAGTGCATGCTTAACTATTTCCATCACTTCATTAAGTTGCTGTAATACCAAGCCGCTTCTGTCGATCTTCTAACCATTCAGTCGGATGTTTCTTTTTACGATGTGAATGCATATTTGCTTGTGAGTTAAATGTCGTTAGACAATATGGACATGAATATAAAATACTATTACCAGAATGAGTTGCCATATGCTCTTTTAATCCAAGCGATTTTTTAAATGCTTTATCACATAAATTACATTTAAATTTTCGTTCTGCATGTACATACCTCATATGATTTTGTAATGAATTTTTATTTGATGTTATCTTACCACATAATTTACATTCACTTGGTTCTGCCAAATGTTTACGACGCATATGAGTTTTTAAACTCATTTCATTTTTCAACATTGATCCGCATAAATTACATTCTAATTTAGGTTTATCCGCATTTATATGTTCGTCTAAATAATGTTTTTCATATTGTTGTTTACTTTTATATACCTTTGCACATATTTGACATATATTAACATATTTAAATTCATGTACACCTCGAATGTGACTTTGTAGCACTGAATTTTGATTAAAACTATAAAGGAAAAAAAAATATATATTTAAAATTTACAATTTATTTTAAATTAATATATTTACAAAATTACGCATATGTTACCTCTTATTACAATGACTACATTTATATTTTTTAACGATTTGAGTTAGATGAGTTTTACGAAAATGACCCATTAAATGGTATCTTACTGTAAAACTAGCATCACATATATCACAAATATATTTTCGTTGTTCCGGTGTCGAATGAAAATGCATATGAATTTTTAATCCAGTTTTATCAGCATAAATTTGATTACAAACTTTACATCTGAAAATTAATTAATCAAGTGTTAGTGAGCTGCACGAATATGCAATCTATGTATGTATTTATTAGCTGATAAAAATCCCTTTAATACTTTGATTATACCTTCGCCAAAATGTAATGGACTTTTATATAAATCAAAATATAAAATAATTAAAATCAAATATAACTTTTTATGAAAATTTAATTTAATGTGGCGTAGTGCTGTAACACTTGAATGGAAACAGATCATGGTTTTTTTTAACAAAAGTGATCTACACCAAATATCATTAAACTATAATTTTTTCATATAGTAGTGAAAATTCAGGAAATTATAAGAGTAATACTTAGTTTCTCAAATATATATATGTGATTACAATAATTATACAGTAATTATAAAATTTTAAACACTACACTTACTTAAATTCATCGGGATTTCTATGCCAAAATATATGCTCCAATATTTGACCACGTTTAAATAATTTCTTTTTACAACATATTATATAACCAGTTTTATAATTATGTACTTCACGATAATGTTTTTTTACTTCTAATATTGTGGAATGTTTGGATGAACAAATTTCACAGTTTAAATCATAGAATTCTCTTATTATAATATCTTCAGCAGCGCGTATAGAATTATTATCCAGTTTTTCATCATCATTTTGATTTTTTTCTTGTAGTCGTTGATTTTCTATAAAATTCTTATTATCAAAAATATTATCATAATTACTTATATTGTTCAATAATTCATGTTTACTAGTTTTTTCTTTCATCATTACTAGTTCATTGTCCGTAGATTGTTGATCTGCTTCTGCTTCTGTGTTGATTTGTGAGTCCTCTTTTTTTATATCTTCCGGCAATATTTTTTTCAAAATATTTGATTGAATATTTTCTGAAATTACAAAAAAAAAAAAAAAAATTTAACCATAAAATGTAGAAAATTATTTTTTGTACGATTATTACTATTTTTAATAAGCTTTGCCTTCAAAGTTTTAGCAAGAGATGGTTTTTTTAATGTTTTATTAAAAGTATCTTTGACTGCACGACTACGTTTTGATTTTTTATCAGCATCAAATTCATAGTTTTCATCTTCTTGTTTTATTTCAACTAATGACTCTATTAATGGCTCACATTTTGATTGATTATTAAATGATAATAACGACTCATTATATGAATCTGCTATTTCTGACTTAATCTTGAGATCATTTTTTAGTTGTAAAATTTCATAATGATTTTTATGTATTATTTCAATATTTTTATAAAATTCATGAAAATCCTTAACATATTTCCAACACATACGACATATTCCATTTGGTAAATCATCATCACGATGAATCTAAAATTTTTTAATTTGTTATTATAGAATATATTATTAATTATTCCTGCTATTTAATTACCAATCATGTATACTGTTCAGCATGAAATAACTTTTTAGAAGTATTAACAAGATGTCAAAAAAAAAAAAAAACATAAAATTGATTTGAACTGTCTGAAGGAGAATAGATAACCATCGGAAAATTTGCAATAAACTCTTACAACGAATAAAAATAACACGAATATAAGTAAAATTACATTTTCTAAAAAGAACCCTAGTAGCAATTTGTCCGTACTTTGAAAAATGAGGAAAATTTCAGTGGAAAAAATCCATATATTTTCCATGGAAAAGATATATTGGAATTTGTCCAATGAATGTCCATAGATTTTCAACTTATAATAGCATTTTATTTAGGTCAAAAAACTTTGATTGTCAGGGTAATATTTCCAACATATATGCGCGGTATTGTATTCATAATTTATTTCACCAATTATATCCAAGACAGTGGATTAAAATTTTGTATATTTCGCAATTTTTAATTCCCACTCTTTTTACTTTATTTTCATAATTTTTAAAAAAATCAGCAACAGAATTTTGTAAGACTTTTCATGGATTTTATCCGCGGTTTTTGTTTATTGTTTATGTAAGCGTTTTAACTGCCAAATTTCTACAAAATTATAAATTTATTAATTTAATTTTACAATTAAATTATTTTTTTCATAAGAAAATAGAAATATCATACTTTTTATTTATTTATTTCTTATTTATTACATTAAATTGTGTTTCAACAAGTTACAACCTGTTATATAACAAAATGTTTGTGCGAGTACACTTGTCGCATGATGTATTTTTGTCAAAATCCGTGGATCTGCTCACACAAAAAATATGAATATAAATTCTACGGATACTCTGTGTGAAATAATAGCAACGAGAATTAATTCTAAGCAGAAATCGTAGAAATTATCATAGAAAATATACGGATAAACCAAGGACATTTTTTTATAAAAATCAATGGACAGGGTTGCACTGATCATATAAAATTCCAGCTTACATCCGTGAGAAATCCATAGATATTTCCGATTGAAACTACGGATTACTATATATAATGCGGAAACTTTGCGGACAAACTGCGGACAGTGTTACTAGGGATCACACAAAATTTGTTGTGTAGAGAAGTTTAAAGAATTGATGAGCCAAGCAAAATCAGCTGTTATGATAATTAGCTAACAATATATTCCTCTAATCCGTTTGGATCAATTGCCAATTACATCTTGAATAAGCTTGCATAATTTATGCATTAACTACGTCTGTACCGAGTAATTGTTGTGACTTTTGGTAAATAAATTAATAAATCTATTTAAATTTTAGTGACAACTGCCTATTATTTATCTACTGAACTTAAAAAAATATATGATAAATCGATGAACAGTACCCGCCATCACAGTCAACCACCCATCCACGTTCAACTAATAAAAAAAATAGTTTACGAATCTCCATAACAATATAATTATTAAATAATACAACCCAATAAAAAAAAGTTATAAAAACCTGAAACCAAAAATGTTGAACCAATTTTTTGACTATATCATATTTGTTTCCTTCATCACCAAACAAATCGATTATTTCATTTTTAGATATCAAACATAATCTGCATGTATCCATATTTATTATATATTTTTTTAATTTTATAAATTTAAAATTTTTTTAAGACAATACCAATTCCAGTATTAATTTCAAACAATTCAGAATTCACTATAAAATTTATTTAAATTATTATTATTGTTATTAAGTTTTTGTTGGTGTTGTTCCTCTTGGTTCTTCTTTATTTCATCGGTGACCACGACGAACCTCGACAATCCTCCATAAAAACAATATTAATATAAGATAAGAACGTATTTATTTTGTTTACAATCAATAAAATGCATGTTCTTCTCAAATTGCAAAGGACTATTTTTACAAAAAATCATGACATTTGATATTGAAATATGTATCGCTATCTCATCGCATGTGCATTGTTACCAATCTTTCAATTGTAAATATTATTATTTGAAATGTTTGAAATGTTGGTTGCAGTATAAACTTTGAAAAATTATAACATTCTTTCGTTATAAATTTTTTAGCATATTATTCAGAAAAAAGTTTATTAATAATAGCTCTATCGGCTCATTTCGTAGTGTTGATCTGATTGGATCTGATCATACACGAATGTGTTTTGTTGTGAATGCGCACGTATATGAATATGAACCACTATAATATAAACGGGACTAAAATGAACGTAGATTTATGATAGCATTTTCTTTTTAATTTTTATTATTGGCAGTCATTTTGTTTTTTGTTAAGTTTTCGTTGTGTGAATTTTGTCCAATTTCTTTTTTCTCAGTAGTTTGTTCGTTGTTCGGTCTGTTAATGTAAAGTGTTAGTGTAAAATGATTTTTTTTTTAACTTAAATTGTTATGCTTATGGGCGATCTTTCTGGGTAAGTTAAATTAAGATAATCAAATCAAATCGTTGAAATATATGTATGAAATAAGAGCAATGATATATACTACCCTAGCCTACGTTAATATAAAATGTCTACCCAAAAAAAAAAAATAAAATATATCCAATTGGTTGACTTTACTGGGTAGCCTATCTAATCTCTACCGAAAAAATATTAAATTTTATATAATATAGACATTTTAGGGTAATTCTATTTAACCGAAGCTTTGAAATAGGTAGAATTACTTTGTACCTAAAATTTAATTAAATAAAGTATACTGCTGACAAGAAATTGAGGTCAAGCAATTTATATTTTTATTCCTTCAAGCAAAATTGAGATTAGGTAAAGATATCAAGAAAAGTTTTTGACTTTTCTTTTGCATCTGCCTCTTAGAATAATAAAATACTAAAAATAAATCATTTTCTATTCTTTATCTAAATATATTGATTACAATATTTGATTATATCAATTATTATTAATTAAATAACTAACATGAAATCACAAAATACCAAAAAATATGAAATAAAATTCTTTAACTTTACAAAATTATTTCCAGAAATAAATATATATATATATCAATATTTTAGGAAAAATCAAAATGTCCATTATTACGATGACTGATTTATTGCGAACCACAGCGTAGTTTGGTAATTTAAACAAAAACAGTTTCTTGACCATGCATTTTTATTACATATTTTTATAACAGAACAAGATCATAATCAACCTACGTTAACCAAATAGCAAATTTAACATACGATAATACAAGTTAAAGCTAATTCAATTAAATTGGTTAAGTTACTCGAAAATTATTCGAGTTTTTACTACACAAAATTTTTCCACTGTATTCATCAATTTATTTATGCCATTAGAATTGTTAAAAATGTATATGTATTATATAGAATATGCGTAGTAATTCATCAACTGAACTCTGTTGCGTTGATATTATATGCTATATATACTTGGAGTGCCCACAATTTGGAGAACTTCCATATTTAAATATGGGAAAAGAAAAACGCTATACATTCTTCAACATTGTATATTCAATTATTAGTTTCAATAATACCAAGTCGTCTCTGTCGATCTTCCAACCATTCAACAGGATGTTTCTTTTTTCGATGTGAATACATATTTCCATCAGAATTAAATGATGTTGTACAATATGGACATGTGTAAAGATAACTACTGCCAGAATGTGTTGCCATATGTTGTTTTAATGCAAGTGGTCGTTTAAATGCTTTGTCACATAAATTACATTTATGTTTACGTTCCGCATGTGCATCTTTCATATGTTTTCGTAATGCATGTGTATTTGGTGAAACTTTATTACATAATTTACACGATATTGGTGTGTCTACATGTTGTCGACGTATATGCAATTTTAAACCAGATTCGTTTTTCAATATTGAATTGCATAAATGACATTGCATTTTTGGTCTATTAGCATTTACATGCTCGTCCAAATAATGATTATCACAATGTTGTTTACTTTTGTATACTTTAGCACAAACTGGACAAACAGTTACATTTTTTAATTCATGTACACCTCGAATGTGACTTTGTAATACCGAATTTAGTTTATACCTATAAAAATTATATTACATATTATATTATATAACTCATTGAAACATTGGAAAGTTTGCGTTTACCAAATGAGTTAAATTAATTAAAAATATTACCTTTTATTACATTGATTACATTTAAATTTTTTATTTATTGGAACAATATGTTTGTTACGAAAATGGCTGATTAAATGATATCCTAATGTAAAACCCGCTCCACAAATATCACAAATATATTTTCGTTCTTCGGGTGTTGAATGATAAAGCATATGAGCTTTTAAACAACTTTTATCAGAATATATTTGATTACACACTTTACATCTGGAATTTAATTAATATATTAATATTAACTTTTATTGACGCGTATAATATAAAGTATGTAGGATCATAGCGTTATCAGGTAATATACAAAATTAAATATATAGATACTCTCACTTACCTAAATTCATCTGGATTTGTATGCCAAAACATATGCTCTAATAATTGACTTCGTTTAAATAATTTCTTTTTACAACATAATACATAACCATTTTTGGAATTATGTACATTTAAATAATGTTTCTTTACTTCAGACATTGTAGAATGTTGTGATGAACAAATTTCACATTTTAAATTAAAAAATTCTCTAATTTTAATATCGTCAGCAGTGCGTATAGAATTATTAGGTAATTTTCCATCTTTTCCAATAAGTTCTTTATTTTCTATGAAATGGCTATTTATAAAAATGTTATCTTCACTTAAACAATTGTTGAATTTATTTTGAATTTCATTTGTATCATTTATAATGTGATCGTCATCTATAGATATATATTGTTGTTGTTCCTCTGCTGTATTAACTTGTTTCACTTTTTTAATATCTTTTGTTAATTTTTTATTCAAAATTTTCGTGATGTTTTTTATAATTGTAATTTTTCGTTTACATTTTCTATCAATATTATTGTTAATAATAGAATTTGTCTTCAAAGATGTGGAAAGAGATTGTGAAGTTTTATTATTTAAAGTATTTTTATGTCGAATTTGTTTTGTTTTATCAATATCAGGTAGTAATTTTTCACCGTCTAGGTTTATTTCAACAATGTGTTCTATTAATTCATTATGTGGCACCGGCGAATGATCAATTAATGATGAATGTACTTTAATATTATTGATATTAGAATCTATTATTTCTGATTTTATGTTGGATCTTTTGAGATCATTGTTAAATTGTAAATTGTCATAATAATTTGAATGTATAATTTCAATATTTTTATAAAATTCATGAAAATCATTAACATATTTCCAACACATACTACATATTCCAATTGGTAAATTGTCATCTCGATGTATCTAAAATTGAATTTTTGATATAGGTTTGGGTGTATACATAAAAACAATTATATAATAAAAAAATATAAACAACTCAAATACCTGAAACCAAAAATGTTGAACCAACTTTTTTGCTATATTTAATTTTATTCCTTCGTCACCGAAAAATTCTATTATTTTGCATTTAGATACCAAACATAATCTGCATATATTCTTTGTATCCATATTTATACATTTTTTTTTAAATTTTACGAAATTTAATTTTAGAAAATTAATTTAATAGTTTAAAAAGATACTGAACCTGAAGAATTTTTGTATTTTTTATTTATAATTTGTTTGTTTATTATTTATAAAATAACAAAATTGACATATTCACAAAATTTTATATAATTTGATTAAATATTACGAAGTACCAATATTTTAATTACATATATGATTATTATTTAAATTACGGTTGAAGTCTGAACTGTATTTTCGAGGTGAAATGTGTAAAATTGCTTAACATGCATTCATAAGTTTTTTTTGTCTTTTTTTTCACTGGCCAATTCACCAATTTATCTTCGGAATAACTTGTTCGATTTTGATGAAATTTCGTTATAATCTTTATGGTATGTTGTATGAGATCGAATTTCAACCAAACTCAACTTCCGCTCCCGCAAAAATTCCGTTCATTTTGTATTTTTTTTTTTTTTTAAAACGATATTGGAATAACTCGATAACTAACTTTTAAATTGAATGTCTAGAAAGTAATTTTTTTAAATTATTCTATAACCACCTAATTCCCATCTCGCCCATATTTATCAGAATATTCCCATTAGAATAATTACAGAGCGTTTTAGATGTAGACGAAAATTTTATAGGCGAAAGTTATAGAGATAGTTGTATGTAGGTTTAAGGGGATATAATGTTTTTGGCTATAACAATGGCTAATACTATCACTCATATAGTTTAGCCATTAACAACTTAGAATTTCTTAAAATTTTTCATAATCAATTCCAATATTAACATTTTGCACGTTGGTTCGTCGCACGAAATAAATTAAAAATTATACTTTTTAATAAACAAAATAAATATATTTTTGATATATTATTAGTTTTAATGAATATTATTTATATTAGCGTATGGTTGCCACAATTCTGTTAAATTACAATTGGCAATTAATAATTATAAAGATATTACCTAATGAATTAATCAGTTACTTTAAATCTGCGTATTCATTTATTTAGTGTAATACCTAACCGTTTCTGACGATCTTCAAACCATTCATTGGGATGTTGTTTTTTTCGATGTGTATACATATTTGCATCTGAATTAAATGATGTTGGACAATATGTACATGTATAAAGATAGCTGTGACCCGAATGCGTTGCCATATGTTCTTTTAATCTAATTTGTCTTTTAAATCCTTTGTCACATAAATTACATTTATGTTTACGTTCTGAGTGTGCATCTCGCATATGACTATTTAATGAATGCTTATTTTGTATAATTTTATTACATAATTGACATGCTATTGGTTTGTCAAAATGTATACGACGAATATGCGATTTTAAACCGGATTCATTTTTCAACATCGAACCACATAAATTGCATTTTAATCTCGGTTGGTTAGCATTTATGTGTTCCTCCAAATAATGCATTTTAAATTGATACCTATTTGTATATACTTTCGCACAAATTTCACAAATATTAACATCTTTTAATTCGTGTACACGTCTAATGTGACTTTGTAATACAGAATTTTGATTAAAACTATAAAATAATAAAGAAATATATTTATTATTTTATTTTATTAGTTTAAATTTTGTGGCTCTAAATAGAAAAATTACCTTTTATCACATTGATTACATTTAAATTTGTTATTTATTTGATGTAGATGAATTTTACGAAAATGTTTCATTAAATAATATTTTATTGTAAAACCAGCACCACAAATATCACAATTATATTTTCGATCTTCTGGTTTTAAATGAATATTATTCATATGATAATTTAAACCATATTTACTGGCATAAATTTTATTACACTCCTTACATCTGAAATTATATATTCAATTGAAATTGTTAATAATCATAAATTGTCGTACTGTTCGAAGTTTAAAATATCAGTTAGTATAAAAATATTTTGCCGGGTCAAATATTGAAGCTGTTATTATTAATCAATCCAAATAATTCAGCACATTAATAATAAAATTAATTATTTTCAAAGGTTCATTACTATAATATTCATCATAAATGATGTAGATTTCATAATTATATCAATAAAATCTGTTAACGCTTTGTTTTTAATTATACACCTATATAATATTTAATTTGTACATTCACACTTACTTAAACTCATTCGGATTTGTGTGCCACAATAAATGTTCTAATAATAAATGTCGTTCGTATAATTTTTTATTGCAACATAATACGTAACCATATTTGTAATTATGTTCATCGAGATAATGTTTTTTAATTTCAATTAGTGATGAATGTTGTGATAAACAGATTTCACATTTGAAATTATAAAATTCTCTAATTTGTATATCTTCCTGATTTTCTTTCAAAACATTATCGTTAGTTTCATCATTTACTGAATCATTTATATTAACATCATCATGATCATCATCATTATCATCATCATCATCTTCATCATCATTTACTGTATTATTTATAATAATATCTTCATCACTTGCTGTATCATTTATAATATTATCATCACGATGATCATAATCATTTCCTAATATTAGATTTTCATTTTTTATCTTGATTGGTTGCTGCCCTATTACTCTTTTTATATCCTTTGCTAATGTTTTATTTGGTATTTTCCTTAAATTTTTTGTTGTTTTAATTTTTTGTTGACATTCTCTTGTTTTCGATTTTTTTTCTGAAATGACGAAAAGATGTTTTTGTTTTTGTTTAATTATTTAAAATTTTAGAAATCTAAAATTGATTTTGTATTGTTAAACTATTACTTATCGAATGATTATCATTTTTAATAGTCTTAGCTTTTGAGGATTTGGATAATGTTTTTAAAGTTTTATTGCACGTACGCTTAAAAACATTTCGTTTTGTAGTTTTATCCACTGCAGCCTCCTTGACTTGTTTTGCTTTTATTTCAACTTGTGATTCTACTAATTCAATATTTGAATCGATGAATGGCAATTTATTGTCACTACTAGAATCTATTATCTCCGATTTTTTATTGGATTCGGTTAGGTCATTTATAAATTGTATATTATTATAATAATTTTCATGTATAATCTTAATATCTTTGTAAAATTCATGAAAATCCTTTACATATTGCCAACACATACGACATATACCAGTTGGTAAATTGTCATTATCTCGATGAATCTAAAATTTAGATTTAAAATTATAATTGAATATATGTTGGGAAAGCAAAAATATATATAAAATAGCCGATTTGAACACGGTATTGTAGATCTATACATATTCCTTATCCAGTGAAACCTGTGCATATTAAACATTATGAGCCTAAATCGATGCAGCTTACTTACGTTACTTAAAAGAGATGGCATATGTATGAGATTCAGAATAAATTAAACATAAAATTAACTTAGCATCTTATTAATTATTATTAGAATAAACTTTTCTTACTAAATAATTATAATGGGTTAGTTGTTACATGGTTTATTTGAATCATTCTGCATATATTTCTATATAAAAAAAATTGTCGTGATGTTAGCCTAATTTTTATAAAATTTTTACGCTTTATTTTAGCTGATTTTTCATAATAAAATGTAACAATTAATTGTATAATGGCAAGTATATGATAATGATCAGTTATAAATTATACAATAATTTCATTTTTTTACGAAATAAACAGGGAACGAAAAAAAAAATAGAAAAATATACTTGCCAGATCCTAGGAAACGTTTTTATATGGAAATATATACACAACTCTCTTGTTCGGAGCCGTGATTCTAAGGTCAACAATGTTTATGTTTAAATTATTTATTAAACGAAACAAAACATGAAACTAGATCCAACTGTTTTTTTTTTCTTTTTATAAATAATTAGCAATAAAAAAAATAATAACTTAATAACCTTAAACCAAAAATGTTGTACCAAAATCTGTGTTATATTTAATTTGATTCCTTCATCACCAAAAAATTCTATTAACTCAGTTTTAGATACCAAACATAATTTGCATATATTATTTTTATCCATATTTTATTATTAAGCAAATTATTATATAAAATTTATTAAAAAGCTGATCCTAGTTCAACCAAAATAATTGTTTATAAATAATAATAAAAATAGAAATAGATGATGACTGACGACATATTATTTATTGATGTTTGTTGTGCATGTTGTCCATCCAGCCCAGTATTACCAATCTCAATAAAATGGCATAAATTTAAAGTTATGTTTTGGTTGTAGTTTTTACTGAATTTATTTTGTGGTGAAAAATAGATAATATACAATTTGAAATGGCTAAATAAAAATTTGTGATAAATCATATTCCCAAAGGCATTCAGAAAAATCGATACTCACATAGTTCATCCAGATTTATACCTAAAACTTCTTCATAAAATTCAGGTTACTACAGGTTGATCTAACGCGGTAATACTTATCTACACTTTACAGTAGCACATATGGCAAATAGTGCTATATAATAATATTGTTTTTAGGAAACGAAACGGTTTTCTTATAGATTATTTTATTCTATATTTAATTATGTTTAAACATTTTACAATATCATATCTATAATTAAAAAAATACTAATAACATATAATCAGTAATATTCTTATAATAAAATGCCAACATTTTTTTTATCTATAAATATTCACTAATTATAATGTAACTTACACAGTAAGACCTAATCGTTTCTGTCGATCTTTTGACCATTCAATAGGATGTTGTTTCTTTCGATGAGCGTACAAATTTCCATGTGAATTAAATGATGTTGTACAATATGGACATGTATATAAAATACTATTACCACAATGTGTTGCCATATGTTCTTTTAATCGGATTGGTTTTGTAAATGCTTTGTCACATAAATTACATTTGTATTTACGTTCTGCATGTACATATCTCATATGCTTTTGCAATGCATGTTTATTTGTGGAAATTCTATTGCATATGTTACAAGCTATTGGCTTATTGAAATGTTTCCTAAGCATATGGCATTTTAAAATTGATTCATTTTTCAACATTGAATCACATAAATGACATTTTAATTTCGGTTTATTAACATTTACGTGTTCTTCTAAATAATGTCTCTGATATTGTTGCTTACTTTTATATACATTTGCACAAATTTGACAAATATTAATATATTTTAATTCATGTACACCCCGGATGTGACATTGTAATTTTGAATTTTTATTAAAACTATAAATTAAAATTTAAAATTTATAATTATGTTTTTTTATACAACACAACTATAATACAAATAATTATATATTACCATTTTTCACATTGACCACATTTGAGTATCGTGTCCACTTGTGGTCGATGAGTTTTACGAAAATGTCTTGTTAAATGGTATCTTAATGTAAAATTGGCACCACATATATCACAAATATAATTACGTTCTTCTGGTTTTGAATGAAAATGCATATGAATTTTTAATGCCAATTTATTCACATAAATTTTATTACACACGTTACATCTGAAAATAAATTTCACTATAATTAGGATAATATATTAAATTATATTACTATATTGAGATTTTAGGGAATGGGAGGATGTTCAATATTGACATCACCTGTTGCTGCTACGTTGGCGATAAAAAAAATGATCAATCATTATACCGAAATCGTAATATATAATTTATTAACAACAAGTAAAGTCTAGGTAGACAGTAAAAATTAATTAGGGAAATAATTAATAATATTATTATTAATTACTAAATAACTTACTTAAATTCATCGGGATTTGTGTGCCAAAATATATGTTCTATTAAATCACATCGTTTCGTTAATTTCTTATTACAACATGACACATAACCATTTTTACAATTATGTGCTTCACGATAATGTTTTTTTAATTCGAGCAATGTTGGATAATGTTGTGATGAACACATTTCACATATTAAATTATAAAATTCTTTGATTTGAATATCTTCTGCAGCTCTTATCTGATTATTATCTAATTTTTCATCTAATTTTTTATATTTACCTCGATTTTCTATAAAATCATTATCTTCAAAAGCAGTAGCATTAGGTAATATTAAATCGTTGGACTCATATTTATTTATATTATCATTAACTATTGCAGAACACTCTTCTATAGACAATTGTGGTTCTATTTTCTTTTTTGCGGCATGGTCCATTTTTAAAATATCTTCTTCTAATTCCTTCGTTATAATTTTCTTTATAGTTTTCTTTGTGTTATTCATTTTTGTTCGTTTATTATTTGTAGTTGAATTAGAGATATTTTTAACTCCAATTTGTTTTCTTTTTTTACCAATAGACACAGTATTTTCATGTTCTATTTTTATTTCAACTATTTGTTCTGCCAAATCAATATTTGATTGAATAAATGGCAATGAATCATTGTTGCAATCTGCTATTTCTGATTTTATATTGAATATGGCGAGTTCATTTTTAAATTGTATATTATCATAATGATTTTTATGTAATAATTCGATATTTTTATAGAAGTCATGAAAATCATTAACACACTTCCAACACATGCGGCATATTCCTATTGGTAAATTATCATCTCTATGAACCTAAAATTTAGATTTATCATTAAACTATTGTTATTATACATGAGTTAAATAGAAATTTTAAAATATCTATTGCTATCAATGGAAAGTAAATATAGTTTCGAAGATTACCAATACGTTTTTTTTGTTGTGTATAGGAATTGTTTGGTTGTAATTAGATTAAAAAAAATAGTTGCAAGTGTTTCTTGGCTTAACTATATACAAAAAATATTATCTTCTGAATTCGGTAAAATTCATATATTGAAATATTGTAGATGATTATTATGAGCAAATCATGAATCTTCTAAACAAAAACATATCATGGAACAGGTCACACAGGTGGTCTTACAGCATGCTATAAAATTTAGTATAATTCTTAATTCATCTACATACGGAAGTTGAAACACCATTTACTTTCCGATATGCCATTTCTTTTAAAAATTTATGACTAAGATATATAATTTAAAAACCTGAAACCAAAAATGTTGACCCAAAATTGATGCTATATTTAATGCAATTCCTTCGTTACTAAAAAAATCTATTACTTTGTTATGAGATACCAAACATAATCGGCATATATTTTTTGTATCCATATTTTATTTAATAATTTGAAATTTTGAATAAATATTTTATATTTTTATGACGTCGTTCCGAAAAAATCATAGAATTAATTAATTTATTTATATTTATTTATAAAAATAAAATTGACATGTATATTTTGATGTTTAGGTATCCGCTAGTGATGTTTATACGGCAAGTTAAAACGATCGTCTCAAAATACACCAACTGAGAGAAATATTGTATAAAGTAAAGATAAAGGATAAATCAGGGATTACAATATTCTTTATAAGTTTGATTTTTAATCGTAAAATATAAGCGAATCGAGATCTAGCCGTTGCATTGCAGTATGTGACTATTCAAGCCTTATTGCATGAACTTCATTGCATTGTAAATTTATAAATGTTGACTGTAGGCATAAACAGCCTCCGTTTAAACACAATTTACCATGTCATTAAACAATAGCAATATATATTTACTTATTTTAGTTTTTGCCATGGTTTGAAGCTTGGTTGGTAAACGTGGTGAATTTCCTATTTCCTTAAAAAGAAATATCAAATTGCACCTTTAATATTCTAGATCTAGCCCATACGAAACAAAGTACATCTACTTACAGTATCAGACAAAATAAAGCATATCTTTTAAAATAATAATTATATTGATATGTAGATGATACAATTTTAATTGGAATTAAATAATAGTAATTGTGGTGTATATATCGTTGAGAATGTTGCAAGTTCACTAAATATTTAAGAATATGCATGCTATACATTTAATGTTGTATCTTTACATTATTAATTTACATTGGTTCAACTTCGAAAATGGAGCTGTGAATAATTGTGAAATTTAAACAATGAACCACAGTTCAATGACAGTATATAAGCATGTAAAGATGTAATTTTCCTGAGTTTTAATTTAAATTCGATATATAGTACATAACCATAACTAATTCAAATTTATAATTACACATACTTTGCGTCCAGAGCGAACAGACGAGGTAGATCGAGATATCTATACTTAGCTGATTTTCATCGTAACATGAGCCGAACAATTTCTATTACCCGGTTAATATATATCGATGCAAATATGATAATTGAATTCCCAAATGGTGTAGGTATATTTGATGGCATTGTATAAATTGAAGTTGTACAAAAATGTATGTTATTATTAAAATGAAAACCAGTAATAATTTTAACATCAAATAATTCTGCATGGCATTGTTTATCGTAACCGTTTTTCCTAATTCTTTTATCTTGAGGTTCCGATAAATGTGTACTCTATATTTAATTACATACAATGTTTTTATAAAAATTGTGTTACTTTTATTTTTATTTTTTTTGTCTTTTAAATCAATAAACTCATTTACTAATTATAAAAATTATTTGTACTTGTAATACCAAGTCGTCGTTGTCGTTCTTCTAACCATTCTACCGGATGTTTTTTTTTACGATGTGAATGCATATTTGATTGTGAATTAAATGTCGTTGTACAATATGGACATGAATATAAAATACTTTTACCAGAATGTGTTGCCGTATGTTCCCTTAATCCCTTTGAAGTTTTAAATACTTTATCACATAAACTACATTTATGTGTTCGTTCGGCATGTACATTTCTAATATGATTTTGTAGTGAATTTTTATTTGGCGTTATTTTACCACATAAGTTACATTTACTTGGTTGTGCAAAATGTATACGACGCATATGACATTTTAAACTGGTTTCATTTTTTAACATTGCATCACATAAATTACATTTTAATTTCGGTTGATTAGCATTTACGTGATCTTCTAAATAATGTATCTGACATTTGCTTTTACTTTTATATACTTTTGCACATATTTGGCAAATAGTAACATTTTTAAATTCATGTACACCTCGAATGTGACTTTGTAGGATTGAATTTTTACTAAAGCTAAAAGAAAAAATTAGTAAATATATAAAATTTCAAGGTTATTTAAAATTAATTAATTTATAAAAGAATATTACATTTTATCACATTGATTACATTTGAATTCCTGCTTGATTTGTGTCCAATGAACCTTACGAAAATGTCTCATTAAATGATATCTTACTGTAAAACTGGCTTCACAAATATCACAAATATAACCACGTTCTTCTGGTTTTGAATGAAAATGCATATGATTTTTTAAACAATATTTATCACCAAACATTTTATTACACACTTTACATCTGAAAATGAATTTCATTTAAATAAAGTAAGTCATCGCCTAGTGACCATATTGTTTTACTTTGTTAAAACAATAATATTAAATCTACAATCAAATATAGTCAAATGTAGAAATGGTGACATGCAAAGCCTTATGATGTTTCAGTCTTAAGGCGGACGTGGGCTCTTATTGCTAAAGAAAACAACAGTATCCAACTCATTTGCATCTATTGAATATAATTAATTATAAATTTCGTCTTAGGAAATTAACTAGGGTTTGTAAAATTTACGTTGATCCATCTATAAAATGACCCCTTAATATACAATAAAACATGAATATAAAAAAAGATGCTCGATGACAAACGCATTTATTCATAGGAAATATATCTGCTTGCCAAAGTCGGGTGTCACAGGGCAATTATCGTATTTGTAATAGCAATTACAATTATGTTTTCAAATATTGGTTTTGCACTAAATAAAATACACCAGTACTGTAACATATTTTTCCAATAACTACCAAAAAAATTGGTAAACATAGACAGCGAGCGATAGGGCATTAAATGACCGTTTACATGAAGACACGTATTTCTTGGGTCGGACGGCGTATATAAGTTATTTCGAATAATGTATAGGCACACACGGATATTGCGTTAAAACTTTTATTCATATAGTTTTTGCAGTGATTTTTATAGTAACCGTACTAGCGTACTAGTAACCGTATATAAGCGGTTACTAAAAGTAAAATGATTTTACAATAGACTGTAGTTAGATTTAAGAAAAACATGTTCAATAATAATCGGATGCTTTCTTGTATATAATATAATACGAAATACTCGAAATACGAAATAATGTTTTTTTTTAATTATTTGCAGATACGAAACAGAAAATCATATCAGTATGTTGCATCAGTTTTGATAACTTCTTGTACACATTACCATTGCATCAAACTGTAAATCAACAATAATCTCAAAATAAGTTAAATAAGAATGAATTGATTAACAAACAATGGTAAGTTTAATTGTTTAGTTTAATTATTATTAAATTTTATAACGCACTTACTTAAATTCATTTGGATTTGTATGCCAAAGCATATGTTCTAACAATTGACATCTATTGAATAATCTCTTATTGCAACACAATACGTAACCACTTTTGCAATTGTGTACCTCTAAATAATGTTTTCTTATTTCCAGTATTGTTGAATGTTTTGATGAACAGATTTCACATTTTAAGTTAAAAAATTCTCTAATTTGAATATCCTCGGCAACTCTTATGGGATTATCTAGTTTTTTAACTACTTTTTGATTTTCAAGCGAATCTGTGCTTAAATCCACCAATACATCTCTGATTTTATTCCCATCACTTATGTTATTATTAACTATTAATGGATTCTCTTCAGTAAATTGTTCTTGTTCCTTTATAATTTTTATGGGTGCTTTTCGTTGTTGATTGTCAGAATTTTCTGAAATTAATTGTTTTTATATAGTCAATAAATGATTAAGTGTTGTGCTAGAAATGATTACTTTTTGGGCGATTATCATTTTTACCAATAGTCTTTGTCTTCAATAATTTTGATGTTTTCCCAACTTCTTTTAGACCTTTGCTTCGCTTAGTTTTACCAGACACTGTTTTCTCATGTTCTATTTTTATTTCAACTATTGGTTCTATTAAATTAATATTCGATTGAAAAAATGACAATGAATCATTATTAGAATCGGCTATTTCTGATTTTATATTAATATTGGATATGGTGAGTTCATTTTTAAATTCTATATTGTCATAATGATTTTTATGTAATAATTCAACATTTTTATAAAATTCATGAAAGTCATTAACATACTTCCAACACATACGACATATTCCTATTGGTAAATTATCATCTCGATGAATCTAAAAGTTAGAATTAAATAAATTATTATTAATTGTTATTAAATCATTCACAATTCACAATATTGGGACATATCCATTAAAATAACGATATATACATTTGATCGGTTTGATTAGCAATCATTATCTGATAAATAATTGGTGAGCTGTAACAAACCCATGCAATTTATACGTAACTCCGAATCATAATTCTATATAGTTAGAATAGCATTTTCTGATATATGTTTCGAATACTTTTATACATCAAAATTATTGTAAAAGAAATGTCAATCATTTTGTTATATTACAAAATCTTTGATTAATATATATTATTACTATTTTCGTGGAAATAATGAGCCTTAGGTTAAACTAGTAAACTATGCCCAATACGTGTACAATTAATGCAAATAAAATATAACTAAAATAGCATCGTTAAAAAAATTACCTGAAACCAAAAATGTTGAACCAAAATCTTTGTTACATTTAACTTGATTGCTTCATCACCAAAAAATTCTATGAATTCATTTTTATATAACAAACACAATCGACAAATATTTTTTGTGTCCATTTAAATATTTATTAATTATTTTCAATATTAAACAATTTTCTATTATGATACTTAATTCACAGATCGTATGCCTTGTCTACAAAGAAAATTTAGTGCTAAAAAATGCTTTATTTTTGACAGATTAGGTGGGGAAAGTATATCATTTATCATTATAGCTTTAAAAAGAAGCTGCTAATGTAATATTTACTAACCCGGGACCTCGATTGGATTTTTTTTTTGCGTTTTGCCTCAAAGAATATCTTGTCACTTTTTGGTTTTTATATAAGTTCAATTGTCTCTTCATTTTTCATTTGCATCTCAGACAGACAACATGAGCACGTCCCCAATGAAAAGATTTCGTATTTTGTAATTTGTGCATAATTAAAAAAATAACATAGGTTTATTTAATAAAATTATGTTTAAAAAATAACAATACATAAAAAACATAAAATATGTTATGAATGAACATACACAACCTGAAATAATATATAGATGGTGCTGCTCACTGATTTAAACTTTAAATAAAAGTAAACAACTCACCTAACTTCAATTTAATTTGTATACTAATGAAATATCGAAAATTTTCGATCGCTATCGCTGGTAAGGTTTTATTTGACATGTCCTACAGAGCCGATAGTTATTACTTATTTAGTTTAAGGTTTGACTCCTGGACTGTAAAATTCGGTGAATTTCTTATTTGTTATAATACGTACAAATGTGGATATAATAAAAGAACTTATAATTTCTATCAAATGGTCAATTCGAACTCTCCCATAACGATAGCTCTATTTTATTTTATTTTTATAAGAAATTAACATAATATTTGTGTTACTATAAAAGCTTTATCATGTGAAATATAAAAAGCATGATTTTGTATGAAACTCTATAGTTAAACTGACCGCCATCACCATGGCGTTCATAAAACAGTTGAATTCATCTCGACTTTTTCGCTGGTGATCCGTCGTATGTCATTCTATTTTTTTTCCTTTCCATCAAAACGATCTTAACCAAACATTTACATATAATCTTTTCTAATATAATAATTAAAAAATTCGTAAAATTGGTTTAAATTTAAAATTATAAATCACGAGAAATGAATATTTCATTTGATATTTTACGGTGTCGAATTTAAGTGGTTTCGCAAAATGTCCGTCCCTGGAACACCGTTTAATTTTAACGGTGTCGAGTTTAACTCTAACCTTACACTTCTGTGGTTTCAAATGAAGCGATTCGATCAAACTCATTACATTCTTTTTCATTCATATCATCACGATGTGAGGTTCAAAATAACTATAAGATTTCCCTAATTCTAAACGACATCAGTGGGTCGTCCAAAGTGAATACGAATTTTTGAATCAACGTCAAAAGTGTTTTGTTATACGCATGCGAAAGCTGGAGGGTCACGTCAGCCTCTAGGTTTTTGTAAAAGAAATGATATCGAAGAATCCTTCGTGTTCGATATGCCGAAACAATTGGTAATGGGGAACAAGGTGCAACCAAACGAGGATTGATATTCAGATTAGGTGACGTAAATGCAGATGGATGGGTCACTCGTTAAGGTGTGTGGAAAACATAAGGGAATTCTTGAATTGGAATCCATAAGGCAATGTAATATTTCATGATTAATATATATAATATATATATATATATATAATTATATTTCGGCTCTATGCAACTGCGCCACCGAGTGTTTTTCTGTGGCTGCCGATGGCAACTTTTAATTGTTATTCCAAAATATTATATAAATCCTCCATATAACAGTCAAAAAATTATAATTATTAAAAAAAAAATCTATTCTATATACGCATAACAGTTAAATTATTTTTTTTGGGGTCTCATTCCTTGTATACTTATATTTGGAATTCTCCTTAATTCTTACATGTTTATTTATATAGTTAATTATAATAATTATTTATAGTTGTTATACCAAGTCGTCTTTGTCGAGCTTCTAACCATTCAACCGGATGTTTCTTTTTACGATGCGAATGCATATTTGATTTTGAATTAAAAGTTTTGGTACAATATGCACATGAATATAAAATACTATTACCAGAATGTGTTGCCGTATGTTGTTTTAATTCTATTGGTTTTTTAAATGCTTTATCACATAAATTACATTTATGTGTGCGTTCAACATGTACATATCGCATATGGTCTTGTAATGCATTTTTATTTGGCGTTATTTTACCACATAATTTACATTCACTTGGTTCAGAGAAATGTGTACGACGCATATGCCGTTTTAAACTAGTTTCATTTTTTGACATTGCATCACACAAATTACATTTTAATTTCGGTTTATTAAGATTAACATTTGTATGTTGCTCCAAATAATGTATTTCATATTGTTGCTTACTTTTATATACTTTTGCACAAATTTGGCAAATGTTAACATATTTAAATTCGTGGACAGCTTGAATATGACGTTGTAATGATACTTTTTTTTTAAAACTAATTAAATTAAAAACATTTCTAATTATTTAAATTTTACCTAGCTTAATTAAAAATAATTTATTACCTTTTTTCACATTGATTACAATTGAATGTCCTATCAACTTGTGTTCGATGATTTTTATGAAAATGTCTCGTTAAGTGATATTTTAATGTAAAATTTGTACCACAAATATCACAAATATATTTACGTTCTTCTGGTTTTGAATGAAAATGCATATGAATTTTTAATGCCAATTTATTCACATAAATTTTATTACACACGTTACATCTGAAAATAAATTTCACTATAATTAGGATAATATATTAAATTATATTACTATACTGAGATTTTAGGGAATGGGAGGATGTTCAATATTGACATCACCTGTTGCTGCTACGTTGGCGATAAAAAAAATGATCAATCATTATACCGAAATCGTAATATATAATTTATTAACAACAAGTAAAGTCTAGGTAGACAGTAAAAATTAATTAGGGAAATAAAGAAAATTATATAGCCATTAGGAGGTGCCTTTAGTTTTGATAACTTCGTGTACACCAAAGTTTCAACCGTACGATTGAAAATGTGTATTCTCTGACGATATTTTAACCAAAGATGTAATTATATCAGTACAACTTAAATGCATAGTATATGATTAGATTAAACAAATATCGTAAGGTTAATTACTAAATAACTTACTTAAATTCATCGGGATTTGTGTGCCAAAATATATGTTCTATTAAATCACATCGTTTCGTTAATTTCTTATTACAACATGACACATAACCATTTTTACAATTATGTGCTTCACGATAATGTTTTTTTAATTCGAGCAATGTTGGATAATGTTGTGATGAACACATTTCACATATTAAATTATAAAATTCTTTGATTTGAATATCTTCTGCAGCTCTTATCTGATTATTATCTAATTTTTCATCTAATTTTTTATATTTACCTCGATTTTCTATAAAATCATTATCTTCAAAAGCAGTAGCATTAGGTAATATTAAATCGTTGGACTCATATTTATTTATATTATCATTAACTATTGCAGAACACTCTTCTATAGACAATTGTGGTTCTATTTTCTTTTTTGCGGCATGGTCCATTTTTAAAATATCTTCTTCTAATTCCTTCGTTATAATTTTCTTTATAGTTTTCTTTGTGTTATTCATTTTTGTTCGTTTATTATTTGTAGTTGAATTAGAGATATTTTTAACTCCAATTTGTTTTCTTTTTTTACCAATAGACACATTATTTTCATGTTCTATTTTAATTTCAACTATTTGTTCTGCCAAATCAATATTTGATTGAATAAATGGCAATGAATCATTGTTGCAATCTGCTATTTCTGATTTTATATTGAATATGGCGAGTTCATTTTTAAATTGTATATTATCATAATGATTTTTATGTAATAATTCGATATTTTTATAGAAGTCATGAAAATCATTAACACACTTCCAACACATGCGGCATATTCCTATTGGTAAATTATCATCTCTATGAACCTAAAATTTAGATTTATCATTAAACTATTGTTATTATACATGAGTTAAATAGAAATTTTAAAATATCTATTGCTATCAATGGAACGTAAATATAGTTTCGAAGATTACCAATACGTTTTTTTTGTTGTGTATAGGAATTGTTTGGTTGTAATTAGATTAAAAAAAATAGTTGCAAGTGTTTCTTGGCTTAACTATATAAAAAAAATATTATCTTCTGAATTCGGTAAAATTCATATATTGCAATATTGTAGATGATTATTATGAGCAAATCATGAATCTTCTAAACAAAAACATATCATGGAACAGGTCACACAGGTGGTCTTACAGCATGCTATAAAATTTAGTATAATTCTTAATTCATCTACATACGGAAGTTGAAACACCATTTACTTTCCGATATGCCATTTCTTTTAAAAATTTATGACTAAAATATATAAAATAAAAACCTGAAACCAAAAATGTTGATCCAAAATTGATATTATATTTAATGCAATTCCTTCGTTACTAAAAAATTCTATTATTTTATTTTTAGATTCCAAACATAATCGGCATATATTTTTTGTATCCATGTTTTATTTAATAATATTAAATTTTGAATATATCTTTTATATTTTTATGGCGTCTTCCAAAAAACCATCGATTTAATTATTTATTTGGTTATTGTAATAAAATTGACATGTATAGTTTTGTTATTTTTTGTATACAGTAGTAATGTTTATACGATATGACAAAACGATGGGTTCAAAATACATCAACTGAAAGATATTGTATAAAGTAAAGTCAAAGGATTCGTACGGCATTACAAATTTCGTGATAAGCAGAATTGTACGCGTATAAACACTATTATATTTATAATGTACCAAATTTTTAACATTTGCAATAAGTTTATTTACTTATTTCAGTTGATGCTATGGTTTGAAGCCTGGATGGCAAACGTGGTGTATTTCTCATTTCTTTAAAAATTCAGTAATGTCGTTTTTTGAGCTAGGTTTTAATGATTTTAATATTACGTTCAATTTGGAAATAGTAAGAGAAACTTATAATTTTAATTAAATACTTATCAAATTATGTATAATCATTGAAATGTGATATGTTGTTCAAGTTTCGCCTCAGTTTATTTGATGCGGATTATTTTCGCCAATACACATGAACTTATTCATATTTCATTTTGTTAAGGATGATGTTTTTAATAATTATTATTCAACAAAAAAATTATTTTAATTAATTAATTTTTTATTTTATTTTACTTTTATTTTAATTTTAATATGCTACTTTTATGAACTTCAAAATAAGAATGTAATTTTTAATTGCAATATAATTTAATCCTAGTTAATATTACTTAATTTTTAATTTTATAACATTTATAATATTAAATTATATTTTATAATTGGATAACAGTTATTTTATATCTGTTATTTTTTTTGTTATTGAACACAGATTACGAGTATATGTTTAAAGAGATTTTCAGTTTTTTACGAATCATGATACAAGTTTCATTGGTTTAATATTATTCCTTTAATATGTGTATGTATGCATGTAGTTGAGAACGTTGAACCTTTACTAAATAATTAAGACTATATATGTATAATGGTGAAACTTTACATTATTTATATATACCAAACAATGAATTACATCTCAATGATTATATATTTATTAAAACGATGTAATTTTTCTGGTTTTAATTTAAATTTGTTATATGGTATATAACAATGATTATTTGAAATTTATGACAACGCATAACTGTGTATTCATCGGTAAAAGTTAGCTGCGGGTAATAGCATCTACCAAATAATGAATTCCCGAATAATGTATATTTCATGGCAGCTTAGGCACACCATTTACGTTCTTGAGGTTCCGATAAATATGTACACTATATTTAATTTATATACAATATTTTTACAAAAATTGCGTCAGTTTTATTTTTCTTTTTTACGCTCATTTACTAATTATAAAAATTATTTAGTTGTAATACCAAGTCGTTTTTGTCGATCTTCTAACCATTCATCTGGATGTACCTTTTTGCGATGTGAATGCATATTTGATAGTGAATTAAATGTTGTTGCACAATATGCACATGAATATAAAATACATTTGCCAGTATGTGTTGCCGTATGTTCCCTTAATCCTTTAGGAGTTTTAAATGCTTTATCACATAAATTACATTTATGTGTTCGTTCGGCATGTACATTTCTAATATGATTTTGTAATGAATTTTTATTTAGTGTTATTTTGCCACATAAGTTACATTTTTCTGGTTTATCTAAATGTTTTCGACGCATATGAGATTTTAAATTTGCTTCATTTTTTAACAAAACATCACACAAATTACATTTTAATTTTGGTTGATTAACATTTACATGTTCTTCTAAATAATGCAATTGACATTTACTTTTACTTTTATAAACTTTTGCACATATTTTACAAGTAGTAACATTTTTTAATTCATGAACACCACGAATGTGGACGCGTAGTGCTGATTTTTTAGTAAAGCTGAAAAAAATAAAAAAATATTAAATTTCAAATTTATTTAAAATTGAATTAATTAATAAAAGAATATTACATTTTATCACATTGTTTACATTTGAATTTCTGCTTGATTTGTGTCAAATGCACCTTACCAAAATGTTTTATTAACTGATATCTTAATGTAAAACTGACTTGACAAATATCACAAATATATTCTGGTTTCGAATGAAAATTCATATGATTTTGTAAACTATATTTATCACCATAAATTTTATTACACACATTACATCTGAAAATAAATTTCATTGAAATTAAGTTAACCACCACTAGTGGCCGAATTGTCAAAACATTAAAATTAAATCTACATTCAAATTTAGTGTAATGTAGAAAAGGAAACATGCAGACTCCGCTATGTGGTTTCTAGGCGCTAAAAACATAAGTTTATAGTTTGGCCCGTTAGCTACGGGAACATAATTGAGAACATTTAAAAAGCTATTATCAACAACATTAACCTACTCGTTTGCATAATAAATTAAAAATTTCGTCTTAGGAAATAATTTACTTTAATTCACCAAATATGAAAAAGTTATTCAATTACAACCACATTTATAATCATATAACCGCAGAAAGATTGTTTCTGTAATTTACTAATGTGAAACATAGAAAATCGTAGCAGTATGTCCCTAATCAGCTTTGATAACTTCATATACACATTAGTTACATCCGTATCAAATTGATTATTTTATATATATTTGGACTAGTTTCAACAAAAATGCAAATCGACAATTGTATCAGAATAACTTAAATCAGGCTAAATAAACTTTCATACTCATAAAACTGTGAACGAACATAAGAACAAATACAAATATAGTTAATTTATAATTCTATTTTAAAAAGTACTTACTTAAATTCATTTGGATTTGTATGCCAACTTATATGCTCTAATAATTTACATCGTTTAAATAATTTCTTATTACAACATAGGACATAACCGCGTCTGAAATTATGTACATTTCGATAATGATTTTTTAATTCAAGCATTGTTGAATGTTGTGCTGAACAAAAGTCACATTTAAAGTTAAAAAATTCTCTAATTAGAAGATCCTCGGCAGCTGTTATTGGGTTTTCTAAATTACTGACAACATTTTGATTTGATGGAACATCATTATTTTCAATACCATCTGTGCTTAAATTGATCAACTCTTCTCTAATTTCATTTTCATCACTTATGTTATTATTAACAATTATTGAATTCTCTTCAGTAAACTGTTCTTGTTCCTTTATAATTTTTATGGGTGCTTTTCGTTGTTGATTGTCAGCATTTTCTGAAATTAGTTTTTTTTATATAGTCAATAAATGATTAAATGTTGTGCTAGAAATGATTACTTATTGGGAGATTATCGTTTTTACTTTCATTTGCCTTCAATAATGTTGATGTATTATCAACTTCTTTTAGACCTATGCTTTGCTTCGTTTTGCCAAACACTGTTTTAAAATGATCCATTTTTATTTCAACCATTGGTTTTACAACATCAGTATTTGAAGGTCTGCTTTGTATCGGTTTAACTGACAGTATGTTATCATTTTCTATTTTTATTTCAACTATTGGTTCTACCAAATCAATAGTTGAATTAGGAAATGACAATGAATCATTAGAATCTGGTATTTCTATTTTTATATTGGATATGCTGAGATTAGCTTTATATTGTATTTTATAATGATCTTTATGTATTGTTTCAATACTTTTATAATAATCATGAAAGTTTTTCACATGTTTCCAACAAATACGACATATTCCCATTGGTAAATTATCATCTGGATGAATCTGAAATTTAAATTTAGAACTATTTTTAATTCATGAATAAATAAACAATTTAAAAATATTGCATTCAATAGAAAGTAAATAATATCGGCGATTACAAATCCTTTTTACATTTTATGTGAATTTTTTAATTGAAATTAGATTAAAAAAATAGTCGCATGTGCTTCCTAACCTGATTATATGCAAAAAGTATTATCTCCTGAACTATATCATTTAATATTATATGATGTTAATATAAGGTGGTATTTATTTATAATTATTAATCTATGATTTGCTGATAATAATCAACTAATTTAAGTGAAGTTAATAAGGTTATAAACTTTGCTTAAATTATAATCATTTATTATTAAATGATTAATTTAAGTACAGTTAATAAGGCGGTATATATATATATAAGAAAATTTATTACTCCAACTTTACGGATTATGTTGCCATAATTAATGTATTTATTTTATAGTTGATTATTATCAGCAAATAATGAATTGTATAAACATAAACAAATTTATAATAATTATTAATTGCTCTACATAAGTAAGTTGGAACAGCATTCATTTTCCAACATGCCATTTCTTTTCAACTTCATAAATAAAATACATATATAAATTTAATTAAATAATTATAAAAACCTGAAACCAAAAATGTTGATCCAAAATAGATGTTATATTTAACTCGACTCCTTGATCACTAAAAAATTCTATTATTTTATTTTTAGATACCAAGCATAATCGGCACGTATTTGTATCCATATTTTATTTAATATTTAATTTTGAATATATCTTTTATATTTTTATGGCGTCTTCCAAAAAACCATTTTAAAGTAATCGATATATTTCTTTCCTTCGTTATTGTAATAAAATTGACATGTATATTTTGTTGTTTTTGGTATCTAATAGTAACGTTTATAAGGTAAGACAATACGATCGGCTCAAACTAGACCGACTGAAAAACTCTTGCATAAAGCAAAACTAAATTTTTACAATTTTCTTGATAAGCAGGTTTATTTTTAGCAGTAAAATATATGCGAATCTAGATCTAGCCGTAGTATTGCAGGACGTGACTATTCAAGCTTTATTGCATGGTAAATTTATAAATGTTGACTGTAGGCATAAACAGCCTCCGTTTAAACACAATTTACCATGTCATTAAACAATAGCAATATATATTTACTTATTTTAGTTTTTGCCATGGTTTGAAGCTTGGATGGTAAATCTGGCGAATTTCCTATTTCCTTAAAAAGAAATATCAAATTGTATCTATAATATTCTAGATCTAGCCCAAACGAAACAAAGTACATCTACTTACAGTATCAGACAAAATAAAACATATCTTTTAAAATAATAATTATATTGATGTGTAGATGATACAATTTTAATTGGAATTAAATAATAGTAATTGTGGTGTATATATCGTTGAGAACGTTGCAAGTTCACTAAATATTTAAGAATATGCATGCTATACATTTAATGTTGTATCTTTACATTATTAATTTACATTGGTTCAACTTCGAAAATGGAGCTGTGAATAATTGTGAAATTTAAACAATGAACCACAGTTCAATGACAGTATATAAGCATGTAAAGATGTAATTTTCCTGAGTTTTAATTTAAATTCGATATATGGTACATAACCATAACTAATTCAAATTTATAATTACACATACTTTGCCTCCAGAGCGAACAGACGAGGTAGATCGAGACATCTATACTTAGCTGGCTTCCATCGTAACATTAGCCGAACAACTTCTATTACCCGGATAAAATATATGTTTGCAAATAAGATAATTAAATTCTCAAAGAGTGTATATTTGATGGCATTGGCATATAAATTGAAGTGGTATAAATATTTATGTTAGAATAATTATTTAAAATGAAAACCAGTAATAATTTTAACATCAAAAAATTATGTATGGAATTGTTTATGGTAACCGTTGTCTTTTCAATTTTGTTATCTTGAGGTGGCGATAAATGTGTACTCTATATTTAATTACATACAATGTTTTTATAAAAATTGTGTTACCTTTATTTTTCTTTTTTTTTTCTTTTAAATGAATACACTCATTTACTAATTATAAAAATTATTTACAGTTGTAATACCAAGTCGTCTTTGTCGATCTTCTAACCATTCAACCGGATGTTTCTTTTTTCGATGTGAATGCATATTTGATTGTGAATTAAATGCCGTTGTGCAATATGTACATGAATATAAAATACTTTTACCAGAATGTGTTGCCGTATGTTCTCTTAATCCTTTTGAATTTTTAAATGCTTTATCACATAAATTGCATTTATGTGTTCGTTCGGCATGTACATTTCTAATATGATTTTGTAATGCATTTTTATTTGATGTTATTTTACCACACAATTTACATTTACTTGGTTCTGCAAAATGTATTCGACGCATATGACATTTTAAACTGGTTTCATTTTTTAACAAAACATCACACAAATTACATTTTAATTTCGGTTTATTGAAATTGATATGCTCTTCTAAATAATGTATTTGACATTGACTTTTACTTTTATATACTTTTGCACAAATTTGACAAATATTTACATTTTTAAATTCATGTACACCTCGAATGTGACTTTGTAGGATTGAATTTTTACTAAAGCTAAAAAAAAGATTAGTAAATATATAAAATTTCAATTTTATTTAAAAATAAATTATTTAATAAAAGAATATTACATTTTATCACATTGATTACATTTGAATTCCTGCTTGATTTGTGTCCAATGAACTTTACGAAAATGTCTCATTAAATGATATCTAACTGTAAAACTGGCTTCACAAATATCACAAATATAATTACGTTCTTCCGGTTTCGAATGAAAATGCATATGATTTTTTAAACAATATTTATCACCATACATTTTATTACACACTTTACATCTGAAAATAAAATTCATTGAAATAAAGTTTGTCACCAACAGTGGTTGAATTGTTTTACTTTGTCAAAAATTCAGAATTAAATATACGATAAAATTTGGTGTAATATAGAAAAGGAAACGTGCAGGCACCGTTCTCTGGTTACTGTCTTAAGGCGAACTTTGATAGCTAGTGCTAAAAACATAAATTTATAGTGGAGCTCATCAGCGAAAGGCACATAATTGAGATCATCATCAGAAAAGTTATTATCAGTAACAATAACCTACTCGTTTGCATAATAAATTAAAATTTTCGTCTTTGGAAATCAAATAGAGTTTGCAAAGTTTACTTTAATTCAACAAATATAAAAAAGTTATTCAATTACAAACACATTTATAATCATAAAAAATATAAACGCCTGCCGCCCAGCTTAGCCTAGAAACACATATCATGATCAGGACAAGTATCGTGTTTGTATGACTTAAGAATTTAAATATTTGCAACTTATTTATTCACATAATTTTTCGCAGGATTTTTTTATAATAATCGCCTTGAGGCCGTTTTAGGTACTAGAGGATTATTATAATCGCTTACTAAAAATAATATGATATTACATAAGACTGTAAATTCCTATAAAATTTCATTTAGACTTAGTAATCGCATAAGCTACTACTTTGTTACAGTGTAAATGTAAATTTATCGTACTGAAGAATTCTGAAAGATTCATAATGCGAAATATGATTGGTTTTGTAATTTACTGTTACGAAACATAGAATATCGTAGCAGTATGTGCCTAATCTGCTTTGATAATTTCATGTACACATTAATTAAATCCGTATAAAATTAATAATTTTATATATATCTGAAAAAGTTTCAATCAAAATGCAAGTCAGAATAACTTAAATCTAGCCGACTAAACTTACATAAAACTGGCGTAGTGATCAGAGGAATAAATATTAAGAACTTAAGCAAATAATTTTATAATTATATAATAAAACGCACTTACTTAAATTCATTTGGATTTGTATGCCAGAGTATATGCTCTAATAATTGACATCTTTTGAATAATTTCTTATTGCAACACAAGACATAACCATTTTTGGAATTGTGCACATCTAAAAAATGTTTCCTTATTTCTATTAGTGTTGAATGTTGTGTTGAACAGATTTCACATTTTAAGTTAAAAAATTCTCTAATTTGAATATCCTCGGCAATTCTTATTGGATTATCTAGTTTTTTAACTACTTTTTGATTTTCAAGTGAATCTGTGCTTAAATCGATCAATTCATCTCTAATTTGATTCCCATCACTTATGTTATTATTAACTATTATTGAATTCTCTTCAGTAAACTGTTCTTGTTCCTTTATAATTTTTATGGTTGCTTTTCGTTGTTGATTGTCAGCATTTTCTGAAATTAGTTTTTTTTATATAGTCAATAAATGATTAAATGTTGTGCTAGAAATGATTACTTTTTGGGCGATTATCATTTTTACCAATAGTCTTTGCCTTTAAAATTTTTGATGTTTTACCAACATTTTTGAGACCTTTGCTTCGCTTAGTTTTACCAGACACTGTTTTATCATGCTCTATTTTTATTTCAACTATTGGTTCTACCAAATCAATATTTGAATGAAAAAATGACAATGTATCATTATTTGAATCTGGAATTTCTGATTTTATATCGGATATGAATATATCATTTTTAAATTGTATATTATCATAGTGATTTTTATGTATTAATTCAACATTTTTATAAAATTCATGAAAGTCATTAACATACTTCCAACACATACGACATATTCCTATTGGTAAATTATCATTTCGATGAATCTAAAAGTTAGAATTAAATAAATTATTATTAATTGTTATTAAATGATTAGTATATTTTCACAATATTGGGACAAAGCCATTAAAATAACGATATATACATTTGATCGGTTTGATTAGCAATGATTATCTGATAAATAATTGTTGACCTGTAACAAACCCATACAATTTACACGTAACGAAGAATAATAAATCTTTATAGTTTGAATATCATCCTGACATTTGTTTCGAATACTTTTATACATCAAAATTATTGTAAAAGAATTTCACAAATGTCGATCATTTTGTTATATTACCAAATCTTTGATTAATATATATTAATTACGTTTGTTGGGTATTAATTAATAATTACTATTTTCACGGAAATAAAGGGCCTTAGGTTGAACTAGTAAACTATTTTATACCTAATACGTGTACAATTAATGCAAATAAAATATAACTAAAATAGTATCGTTAAAAATTTACCTGAAACCAAAAATGTTGAACCAAAATCTTTGTTACATTTAATTTGATTGCTTCATCACCAAAAAAATCTATGAATTCATTTTTAGATAACAAACACAATCGACAAACATTTTTTGTATCCATTTGAATATTCTTTATTTCTTTTCAATTTTCAATAATTATTTATTATGATCTTCAAATCTCTTCTTCTTCTTTTCTTTTTCTTTTATCTAACCCGAAAGTTTACCTCTATGGTCGATCCTAAAATATCAATTCCTCATTCATGAAACCAAATTCGTATCCGTATATTTAGAACTATCCAAAAACTCACATAATAAATTTGACATATGTTTATAAAAATATATATGACGTTTAACGTGCCCTCAGGCAAATGTAAAGCTCATTCTACGTCCATTATATTTGTACATTATTTACAAATCACCGATAATTTATTTTAATTTTAACTTACTGGTTGATTGTGTAGATAGCAAGTTGCACACGATTGGTGCACTTGCCAGTTATTTGTAAATTTGTGTGGATGAAATAGTTTTACGAATATTTGTCATGGGAAAATAAAGATTACGTGGCATGGTGGCAAGTAAATACTATATGAACCAATTTTTATATTTGATATTTGGCGGGCTTATTTTAAAAATGAGTTGTTAATTTTTAGATAATTACTCAAAATTATTCTCAATGAACTTCAAAACAATCATTCGTAAACATGTAGATCTCGAAAAGATTAGGCTTTATCATGGCATTATACTAAAGATTATATTAAGGTTCTTTTGCGCAATAAAATTTCACACACAATTTCACAAACGAAAAAATTTGATGAAAATCTCTGGGGGCGAATTCTATATATGTGGCTTCATCTCATATGAGTCCATATGATCGTATTTTCTATAGAAAATCGACTCATGAGATGAAGTCACAAATATGGAATTCGCACCTGTATAATTAGAAAAGACCCGTCGTTCTTCATTAGCTTTCGTGCCACAAGTTCACTAGAGAATTGAACCATTTATTATAAATACTATGTAAAACGTAAAATTAATGTAGTGTAGTGCACCAGTACTCACCACCTAACTATCGGCAGCCCATATAAGAAAAAATATCATAAACATTAGTATACTTACGTATGTGCTATTTTTTCTTATAAAAGGATGGAGGCTAGTTAGGGACGAATACTGGTGCCACTACCCTGTATATTTAATTATAGTTTATGATAATTCTTATTTTTACATTGTACAATTCAAGTGCTAAAAGCAATAATTAAATTGCAAATAATTAGTAAAATTTTGAAAATTAACAATTAATTTATAACAATTATTATTTTCAACTAAGTGTTATGTCAATAATTATTTGTAGCTGTAGTAATACATAACCGTTTCTGTCGATCTTCCAACCATTCAATGGGATGTTTCTTTTTTCGATGCGAATGCATATTTGCATCCGAATTAAATGATGTTGTACAATATGGACATGTATACAGATAACTATTACCTGAATGTGTTGCCATATGTTCGTGTAATCTAATTCGTTTCGTAAACCCTTTATCACATAAATTACATCTGTGTTTACGTTCTGCATGTACATATTTCATATGACTTGTTAATGCATGCTTATTTGGTGCAATTTTTTCACATAAATTACATGCTATTGGTTTATCGAAATGTTTCCGACGCATATGACATTTTAAATTCGTTTCATTTTTTAACATTGAATCGCATAAATTACATTTTAATTTCGGTTGATTAACATTAACGTGTTCTTCTAAATAATGCATTTCACATTTATTTTTACTCTTGTATACTTTTGCACATATTTGACATATATTAACATATTTTAATTCATGTACACCTCGAATGTGACTTTGTAATACAGAATTTTTATTAAAACTATATGTTTATATTAAAATAAAAAAAAAACATAATAATTATGTTCTAAACATTATAATAATAAGTAATTAAAAATCACCTTTTATAACATTGATTACATTTAAATTCTTTAGTTATTTGTGTAAAATGAGTTTTACGAAAATGATTCATTAAATGATATCTTACGGTAAAACCAACACTACAAATATCACAAATATATTTCCGTTCTTCGGGTTTCGCATGAAAATCCATATGATTTTTTAAACAATATTTATCACCATAAATTTTATTACACACTTTACATCTGAAAATAGATTTTAATTAAATTATAAGTTAATCGGTGATTAAAAACTAGTGTGAACTTGAAAATATAAAAATCAACTAATCAATCCTTAGAACGCTTAAATAACAAACAGAAAATACAAGTTATGTATAAAATACTTCACACTCCTATATAATTTCTTTTGTTTTATGAAATCGCTACTAGATTTTTAGTGTACAAAATGTAAATTAGTCTCACTAAAGACATTGCGAAATTTGTGTAATACAAAATATTAATTCTTTTTAAATGTAAATACTAAAACTTCAACAATATTCTTAGAATAACTTTAATTGAAAAAGAGTGGTAATGGTAATGGTAATTTTAATTCTTTAGTTTAATTACAATTCCGTTTTTAAACACTTACTTAAATTCATTTGGATTTGTATGCCAACGCATATGTTCTAACAATTGACATCGTTTAAATAATTTCTTATTGCAACACAATACGTAACCATTTTTGGAATTGTGCACATCTAAATAATGTTTTCTTATTTCCATTATCGTTGAATGTTTTGATGAACAGATTTCACATTTCAAATTATAAAATTCTCTAATTTTCATATCCTCGTCAACTCTATTTGGATTATCTAATTTCTTAACTACTTCTTGAGTTTCTTGATAATCATTATTTACAATATTATCTGTGCTTAAATAGATCAATTCATCTCTAATTGCATGTCCATAATTTAAGAAATTATTAACTATTAATGGCTTCTCATCAGTAAACTGTTGTTCTATATCCTTTATTATTTTTCGTTCTTGTTGGTCTGTAATTTAATAATAATATTTTTTTATATGATTGGATTAATTTTACGTTAGAATTAGATTACCTTTTGTACGATGAACATTTTTGTTAATAGTCTTAGCCTTCAATAATTTCGTAGATTTATTAAAAACGTTTTTCAGGTTTCTTCTATGCTTCGTTTTACCAGATAATGTTTTTTTATGTTCTATTTTTATTCCATCTGTTGGTTCTACTAAATTATTGTTTGAATGAAAAAGTGACAGCGAATCATTATTAGAATCGACTATTTCTGATTTTATATTAGATATGGTATAATTTCTATGTATTATTTCAATATTTTTATAAAAATCATGAAAATCATTAACATACTTCCAGCACATACTACATATTCCAATTGGTAAATTATCATCTGGATGAACCTGAAATTTAAATTTAAAATTATGGTTTATTTATGAACATATTAACATATTTGAAATAATACATGAGCCGATCAATTGATCGATGAATAGAAACTAAATAAATTCGAAAATTATTTATTCGTTTTGTTAAATTTTAGGAATTGACTTTTTAAACTACTGAATTATTGTAAATACTATTCGTTTAGTTGTAATTGGATTAGAAAAATTAGTATCAGGTTATATCTGAATATATCCAAAAAAAAGGAATATCTCTTGAATTCGAAAAAACTCAAATGTTTCAATATTTTAGATGATTATTATCAGCAAATCATGAATTTTCTAAACAAAAACAAGTCAAATAACCATGGCATAAAATATGGAATAATTATTTATTAATCTACATATATAAGTTAGAACACCATTCACTTGCCGATATGCCATTTCTTTTCAATTTTATGAGCAAAATATTAAAATTAAATAAAAATTATAAAAACCTGAAACCAAAAATGTTGATCCAAAATTGTTGTTATATTTAACGCGATTCCTTCGTCACTAAAAAATTCTATTATTTTATTTTTAGACACCAAACATAATCTGCATATATTTATTGTATCCATATTTTATTTAATAATTTTAAATTTTGAATATTAATTTCATTTTTTTGTCCTCGAACCGAAGCACGAGTTTTAAGTATTTTATTTATTTATTTTTATACCATATTTATAATAATAAAATTGACATGAAGGCATTGTTATTTTTATATTACACTAGTACGTAAACGTTATTTATTTTTATATATATATATATATATATATATATATATACGGTAAGACAAAGCGATGCCGTAAAAGTTAAGACTAAAGTAGAGTAGACATAACTAATTTTTTAATTTTTCGCCGAAAATGCAATACATATTTACAGAAGTAGGAATGCAGTACAGTCTGCGTATAAACACTGGTGTTAAATTATTGAATATACAATACCAATCAATATAATGTACCAATCTTTTAACTAAAAATTTGCAATGTATAATTATTTACTTAACTATTATGGTTTGAAGCCTGGATAGTAAATGTGGTGAATTTCTTATTTCGTTTACAGATTGTGTGGTTAGTATAAGAACTTATAACTTAAATCAATCGATAATTTAGAATTTTATCCATTTTTCTATTTATTTATTTGTCTACTAATTGTTTATAATATAATTCGATCAATTGAATAAACGTATTTTGACCCGCTAATGAATAGTTTTCCGTATAATTGTTAGAATAAAACGAAACACCTCTGTTTTTAAATGTATTGTCCATTTTGCTCGATGATCTATGTCATCTTTTTGACAAGTTTATGGTTGTTAGAAAACTTCTCGTCTTATCAGTGAATTACTGAACCAAGTACGTTTTAACATCATCATTATTGATACCATACAAAGAATTTTTGTATACTTCGAAATAAATGGTAATCTAATGGTACAAGGTCAGAGCTATATGCTCCAATAATTGTTTGCCAAGTGATCAAAGATGTGTGTGGCCTTGCATTTTCATGAATTGTGTTACAATCTGACATAATCATTTAGACATCTCATGGAATTTCAACGACAAACTCATGTGTCATGAATGACAGACATATTTGATTGTTTTCTATACATACTTTTACGAAAGTATTATATTTTACTACTTTTCACATACTGAAGTATCTCATTAATTCATCATACGCTTAAATAACATAAGTAAATTGTCAATGAAAATATAAACATATAGCATACTTAAGAATGCTACGAAAATGTAAGAAATAATTTTCTAGAAATTTTCTTGTTCATATAATGCTTATTATGCTAATGCACTTTGTCTTTAAAAGAAATTAGTCTAATATTGTTATAAAAAAATGTAGATTAGCACAGCTGTATACATTTTTCTTAAATTTTCTTGAGCAAACAGTGCTTCCGGTTACGTTGCGATTTCGCAGTTCCGTTATATTAGATATACTTATATTTTAAATTAAAATTACCTTTTATTTTTATTGTTACAGGTTTATTCATTAATTAATTATTTACAGTTGAAATACCAAGTCGTCGGTGTCGATCTGCTAACCATTCAACCGGATGTTTCTTTTTACGATGTGAATGCATATTTGCATCCGAATTAAATGATGTTGTACAATATGGACATGTATACAGATAACTATTACCTGAATGTGTTGCCATATGTTCTTTTAATCCTATTGGTTTTTTAAATGCTTTATCACATAAATTACATTTATGTGTTCGTTCGGCATGTACATTTCTTACATGATTTTGTAATGCATGTTTATTTGGTGCAATTTTATTACATAAATTACAAGCTATTGGTTTATCGAAATGTTTCCGACGCATATGACATTTTAAATTTGCTTCATTTTTCAACAATGAATCACACAAGTTACACTTTAATTTTGGTTGTTTAATATTTACGTGTTCCTCTAAATAATGCATTTCACATTGTTGTTTACTTTTATATACTTTTGCACATATTTGGCAAATGTTAACATATTTTAATTCATGTACACCTCGAATGTGACTTTGTAATACTGAATTTTTATTAAAACTATATGTTTATATTAAAATGAAAACAAAATACATAATTATTATGTTACAAACATTAATAATAAGTAATTAAATATCACCTTTTATCACATTGATTACATTTAAATTCTTTAGTTGTTTGCGTTAAATGAGTTTTACGAAAATGACTCATTAAATGATATCTTACGGTAAAACCAACACCACAAATATCACAAATATATTCACTTTCTTCGGGTTTCGAATGAAAATCCATATGACTTTTTAAACAATATTTATCACCATAAATTTTATTACACACTTTACATCTGAAAATAAATTTCTTTTCAATTAAGTTAAGTTAAGAATCTGTAACTAAAAACTAATGTGAACAACGAGCAAATACAAATTATTGTTAAAATATCTCATGATACTAAATGTTTTTGGTGACTACCAAAACTACTATAAAATTTCTTTTTGTCTTAGTTATCGAATGAGTTATTATTTTATTATTAAACTAAATGTTAAATTTATCAGATACGAAAGATGAATCATACAAAATATTTATTTATAATTTGCAGATACGAAACATAGAAAATTAAACCTATATATGTCCATTCAGTTTGGATAACTTCATGTACACATTAGCTACAACCATATCGAATCCGTATGGTATGAAATTTTGGGCAAATTACAAACAAGATATAAATCAACTATAATCTCAGAACAACTTAAATGAATTAACATGCAATGGTAAGTTTAATTCTTTAGTTTAATTATTATTAACACTTACTTAAATTCATTTGGATTTGTATGCCATAGCATATGTTCTAATAATTGGCATCGTTTAAATAATTTCTTATTGCAACACAATATGTAACCATTTTTGGAATTGTGTACATCTAAATAATGTTTCCTTATTTCTATCATTGTTGAATGTTTTGATGAACAAATTTCACATTTTAAATTATAAAATTCCCTAATTTGAATATCCTCGGCAACTCTTATTGGATTATCTAATTTTTTGACAACTTTTCGATTTGATAGAACATCATTATTTTCAATGCTATATGTGCTTAAATAGATCAATTCATCTCTAATTTGATTTCCATCACTTATGTTATTATTGACTATTATTGAATTCTCTTGAATAATTTGTTTTTGTTCCTTTATCGTTTTTATGGTTGTTTTACGTTTTTGATTGTCAGCATTTTCTGAAATTAGTTTTTTTTTTTATAAAAAAATAAAACATTAAATTTTGTACTAGAAATTACTTTTTGAGCGATTATCATTTTTACTAACAGTCTTTGCCTTCAATAATTTTGATATTTTTACAAAATCATTTTTGAAACATCTATTTCGCTTCGTCTTACCAGGCACTGTTTTCTCATGTTCTACTTTTATTTCAACTATTGGTTCCTCTAAATCAATATTTGAAATTTTGTTTCGTTTGGTTTTACTTGACACTGTTTTATCATGTTCTATTTTTATTTCAACTATTGGTTCTACCAAATCAATATTTGAATGAAAAAATGACAATGAATCATTATTAGAATCTGCTATTTCTGATTTTATATCAGTAATCGTCATATCATTTTTAAATTGAATATTATCATATTGATTTTTATGTATTAATTCAATATTTTTATAAAAATAATGAAAGTCTTTCACATATTTCCAACAAATCCGACATATTCCAATTGGTGAATTATCATCTTTATGAATCTGAAATTTAATTTCTTTCAATTTTATAACCAAAATATTTAAATTAAATAAAAGTTATAAAAACCTGAAACCAAAAATGTTGATCCAAAATTGTTGTTATATTTAATGCAATTCCTTCGTCACTAAAAAATTCTATTATTTTATTTTTAGATACCAAACATAATCGGCATATAGTTTTTGTATCCATATTTTATTTAATAATTTTTAATTTTGAATGTTTATTTTGTATTTTATATTTTTATGGCGTCTATCCGTAATACCACTTTAAAAGAATTTATTTATTTATAATTGTTTGTAATAATGAATTTGACATGTATGTTATTTTTGTAATCCACTAAATAAACGATTCCCTCAAAATAGACTGACTAAAAATTGTGCTGTATAAAGTTAAGACTGAAGTAGACAAAATTATAGTTTTGCGTCTGAAATGTAAGCCAAATTTAGAAATGTTGACGGTACAAATGAAGAGGCAAAATTACCTATAAACGTCAAGTATAAACAACTATAACAAACTTTTAATTGAACATTTGCAATTTAGTTAATGGTATGGTTTGAAGCCTGGATGGTAAACGTGGTGAATTTCTAATTTCTTAAAAAAATCAGTAATGTTGTTTCTTGGGCTAAGTTTTGATGATTTTAATATTACGTGCAATTTGGAAATAGTAAAAGGAACTTATAATTTTAATTAAATACTTATCAAATCATATATAATCATTGAAATGTGATTTGTTGTTCAAGTTTCGCCTCAGTTTATCTGGTGCGGATTATTTGCACCAATGCATTTATTCATATTTCATATTACGAGTATATGTTTAAAGAGATTTTCAGTTTTTTACGAATCATGATACAAGTTTCATTGGGTTAATATTATTCCTTTAATATGTGTATGTATGAATATAGTTGAGAACGTTGAACCTTACTAAATAATTAAGACTATATATGTATAATGGTGAAACTTTACATTATTTATATACACCAAACAATGAATTACATCTTAATGATTATATATTTATTATAACGATGTAATTTTTCTGGTTTTAATTTAAATTTGTTATATGGTACATAACCATGATTATTTGAAATTTATGACAACGCATAACTGTGTATTCATCGGTAAAAGTTAGCTGCGGGTAATAGCATCTACTCAATAATGTATTCCCGAATAAATTATATTTCATGGCAGCTTAGACGCACCATTTACGTTCTTGAGGTTCCGATAAATATGTACACAATATTAACTCAAATTTATTATGTCATATAAAAACGTCATTACCTTTATTTATTTTTATTAATTGCTACATGCAAATTCATTTACAATAATTAATTATAATAATTATTTACAGTTGTAATACCAAGTCGTCTTTGTCGATCTTCTAACCATTCAACCGGATGTGTCTTTTTGCGGTGTGAATGCATATTTGATTGTGAATTAAATGTCGTTGTACAATATGGACATGAATATAAAATACTTTTACCAGAATGTGTTGCCGTATGTTCCCTTAATCCTTTCGAAGTTTTAAATACTTTATCACATAAACTACATTTATGTGTTCGTTCGGCATGTACATTTCTAATATGATTTTGTAGTGAATTTTTATTTGGCGTTATTTTACCACATAAGTTACATTTAGTTGGTTCTGCAAAATGTATTCGCCGCATATGACATTTTAAACTAATTTCATTTTTCAACATTGAATCGCACAAATTACATTTTAATTTTGGTTTATTGACATTTACATGTTCTTCTAAGTAATGCATTTGACATTGTTGTTTACTTTTATAAACTTTTGCACATATTTGACAAATAGTAACATTTTTAAATTCATGCACACCTCGAATGTGACTTTGTAGTAATGCATTTTTATTAAAGCTAAAAAAACAATTAAAATTATATAAAATTTTAAGTTTATTTAAAATTAAATTAGTTAATAAAAGAATATTACATTTTATCACATTGATTACATTTGAATTCCTGCTTGATTTCTGTCCAATGAACTTTACGAAAATGTCTCATTAAATGGTATCTTACTGTAAAACTGGCTTGACAAATATCACAAATGTAATCACGCTCTTCTGGTTTCGAATGAAAATGCATATGATTTTTTAAACGATATTTATCACCGTACATTTTATTACATACTTTACATCTGAAAATAAATTTCATTAAAATTAAGTTAACCACCACTAGTGGTCGTATTGTTTACTTTGTCAAAACATTAATATTAAATCTACAATAAAATTTTGTGTAATGTAGAAAACGTAACATGCAGACCCAACCATGTGGCTTCTGCCTTGAGGCGGACCTTGGCGCTATACAAGAACATAATTGAGATCATCATAAAAAAGTTATTATCAAAAACAACTTACTCGTTTGCATAATAAATTAAAAATTTCGTCTTAGGAAATAATTTACTTTAATTCACCAAATATGAAAAAGTTTATTCAATTACAAACACATTTATAATCATATAACCGCAGAAAGATTGTTTCTGTAATTTACTAATGTGAAACATAGAAAATCGTAGCAGTATGTCCCTAATCAGCTTTGATAACTTCATATACACATTAGTTACATCCGTATCAAATTGATTATTTTATATATATTTGGACAAGTTTCAATCAAAATACAAGTCAACAATTATATCAGAATAACTTAAATCTGGCTAAATAAACTTTCATACTCGTAAAACTGTGAACGAACAGAACAAATACAAATACAGTTAATTTATAATTCAATTTTAAAAAGTACTTACTTAAATTCATTTGGATTTATATGCCAAAGCATATGTTCTAACAATTGACATCGATTGAATAATCTCTTATTACAACACAATACGTAACCACTTTTGCAATTGTGTACATCTAAATAATGTTTTCTTATTTCCAGTATTGTTGAATGTTTTGATGAACAGATTTCACATTTTAAGTCAAAAAATTCTCTGATTTGAATATCCTCGGCAATTCTTATTGGATTATCTAATTTTTTGACAACTTTCCGATTTTCTATAACATCATTATTTTCAATACTATCTGAGCTTAAATCGATCAATTCATCTCTAATTTGATTTCCATCACTTATGTTATTATTGACTATTATTGAATTCTTTTGAATAATTTGTTTTTGTTCCTTTATCGTTTTTATGGTTGTTTTTCTTTGTTGATTGTCAGCATTTTCTGAAATTAGTTTTTTTTATATAGTCAATAAATGATTAAATGTTGTGCTAGAAATGATTACTTTTTTGGTAATTATTATTGTTTTTAATAGTTTTTGCCTTTAATAATTTTTTAGTTTTATTAAAACTATGAGGACCTCTGGTTCGCTTCGTTTTACCAGACACTGTTTTCTCATGTTCTACTTTTATTTCAACTATTGGTTCTACTAAATCAATATTTGAAAGTCTGCTTCGTTTCGTTTTACTTGACACTGTTTTATCATGTTCTATTTTTATTTCAACTATTGGTTCTACCAAATCAATATTTGAATGAAAAAATGACAATGAATCATTATTAGAATCTGCTATTTCTGATTTTATATTGGGTATGTTAAGATCTGTTTTAAATTGTATATTATCATAATGATTTTTATGTATTAATTCAATATTTTTGTAAAAATCATGAAAGTCTTTCACATATTTCCAACAAATACGACATATTCCCATTGGCAAATTATCGTCTTGATGAATCTGAAATTTAATTTCTTTCAATTTTATAACTAAATAAAAAATATTTGAATTAAATAAAAATGATAAAACCTGAAACCAAAAATGTTGATCTAAAATTGATGTTATATTTAATGCAATTCCTTCGTCACTAAAAAATTCTATTATTTTATTTTTAGATACCAAACATAATCGGCATATAGTTTTTGTATCCATATTTTATTTAATAATTTTTAATTTTGAATGTTTATTTTGTATTTTATATTTTTATGGCGTCTATCCGTAATACCACTTTAAAAGAATTTATTTATTTATAATTGTTTGTAATAATGAATTTGACATGTATGTTGTTTTTGTAATCCACTAAATAAACGATTCCCTCAAAATAGACTGACTAAAAATTGTGCTGTATAAAGTTAAGACTGAAGTAGACAAAATTATAGTTTTGCGTCTGAAATGTAAGCCAAATTTAGAAATGTTGACGGTACAAATGAAGAGGCAAAATTACCTATAAACGTCAAGTATAAACAACTATAACAAACTTTTAATTGAACATTTGCAATTTAGTTAATGGTATGGTGTGAAGCCTGGATGGTAAACGTGGTGAATTTCTAATTTCTTAAAAAAATCAGTAATGTTGTTTCTTGGGCTAAGTTTTGATGATTTTAATATTACGTGCAATTTGGAAATAGTAAAAGGAACTTATAATTTTAATTAAATACTTATCAAATCATATATAATCATTGAAATGTGATTTGTTGTTCAAGTTTCGCCTCAGTTTATCTGGTGCGGATTATTTGCACCAATGCATTTATTCATATTTCATATTACGAGTATATGTTTAAAGAGATTTTCAGTTTTTTACGAATCATGATACAAGTTTCATTGGGTTAATATTATTCCTTTAATATGTGTATGTATGAATATAGTTGAGAACGTTGAACCTTACTAAATAATTAAGACTATATATGTATAATGGTGAAACTTTACATTATTTATATACACCAAATAATGAATTACATCTTAATGATTATATATTTATTATAACGATGTAATTTTTCTGGTTTTAATTTAAATTTGTTATATGGTACATAACCATGATTATTTGAAATTTATGACAACGCATAACTGTGTATTCATCGGTAAAATTTAGCTGCGGGTAATAGCATCTACTCAATAATGTATTCCCGAATAAATTATATTTCATGGCAGCTTAGACGCACCATTTACGTTCTTGAGGTTCCGATAAATATGTACACTATATTTAATTACATACAATATTTTTATAAAAATTGCATCACCTTTATTTTTCTTTTTTTTTCTTTTAAATGAATACATTCATTTACTAATTATAAAAATTATTTAGTTGCAATACCAAGTCGTCTTTGTCGATCTTCTAACCATTCAACCGAATGTTTCTTTTTTCGATGCGAATGCATATTTGATTGTGAATTAAATGTCGTTCTACAATATGGACATGAATATAAAATACTTTTACCAGAATGTGTTGCCGTATGTTCTCTTAACCTTTTTGAAGTTTTAAATACTTTATCACATAAATTACATTTATGTGTTCGTTCGGCATGTACATTTCTAATATGATTTTGTAGTGAATTTTTATTTGGCGTTATTTTACCACATAAGTTACATTCACTCGGTTCTGCAAAATGTATTCGACGCATATGACATTTTAAACTAATTTCATTTTTTAACAATACATTACACAAATTACATTTTAATTTCGGTTGATTAACATTTACATGTTCTTCTAAATAATGTATTTGACATTGTCTTTTACTTTTATATACTTTTGCACATATTTGACAAATAGTAACATTTTTAAATTCATGTACACCTCGAATGTGACTTTGTAGTAATGAATATTTATTAAAGCTTAAAAACAATAAAAAATATTTAAAATTTCAAGTTTATTTAAAATTAAATTAATTAATAAAAGAATATTACATTTTATCACATTGATTACATTTGAATTCCTGTTTGATTTGTGTCCAATGAAGTTTACGAAAATGTCTCATTAAATGGTATCTTACTGTAAAACTGGCTTCACAAATATCACATATGTAATCACGCTCTTCTGGTTTCGAATGAAAGTGCATATGATTTTTTAAACAATATTTATCACCAAACATTTTATTACACACTTTACATCTGAAAATGAATTTCATTAAAATTAAGTTAACCACTACTAGTGGTTGTATTTTTTACTTTGTCAAAACAATAATATTAAATCTATAATAAAATTTTGTGTAATGTAGAAAAGGTAACATGCAGACCCAACCATGTGGTTTCTGCCTTGAGGCGGACCTTGGCACTTAATGCTAAAAACTAAAGTTTATATTGTGGCCCGTTAACTACAGGAACATAATTGAGATCATCAGAAAAGTTATTATCAGTAACAATAATCTGCTCGTTTGCATAATAAATTGAAAATTTTGTCTCAGGAAATAAACTAGAGTTTGTAAAATTTTACTTTAATTCACCAAATATAAAAAAGTTTATCAATTACAAACACATTTATAATCATAAGAAATATAACCGCAGAAAGATGTAAAATACGAAATATGTTTGTTTCTGTAATTTACTACTGTGAAACATAGAGAATGGTAGCAGTATGTGTCTAATCAGCTTTGATAAATTCATATACACATTAGTTACATCCGTATCAAATTGATTATTTTATATATATTTGGACAAGTTTCAATCAAAATACAAGTCAACAATTATATCAGAATAACTTAAATCTGACTAAATAAACTTTCATACTCGTAAAACTGTGAACGAACAGAACAAATACAAATACAATTAATTTATAATTCAATTTTAAAAAGTACTTACTTAAATTTATTTGGGTTTGTATGCCAAAGCATATGTTCTAACAATTGGCATCGTTTGAATAATTTCTTATTGCAACACAATACGTAACCGCTTTTGCAATTGTGTACATCTAAATAATGTTTTCTTATTTCCAGTATTGTTGATTGTTTTGATGAACAGATTGCACATTTTAAATTAAAAAATTCTCTAATTTGAATATCCTCGGCAACTCTTACTGGATTATCTAATTTTTTGACTTTTGGATTTTCTAGAACATCATTTTTTTCAATATTATCTGAGTTTAAATCGATCAATTCATCTCTAATTTGATTTCCATCACTTATGTTATTATTGACTATTATTGAATTCTCTTGAATAATTTGTTTTTGTTCGTTTATCGTTTTTATGGTTGTTTTTCTTTGTTGATTGTCAGCATTTTCTGAAATTAGTTTTTTTTTTATATAGTCAATAAATGATTTAATGTGCTAGAAATGATTACTTTTTGGGCGCTTATCATTTTTACATTCATTTGCGTTCCATAATTTTGATTCTATAACAAAATCATTTTTGAAACCTATATTTTGCTTCGTCTTACTAGACACAGTTTTCTCATGTTCTATTTTTATTTCACCTACTGGTTCTACTAAATCAGTATTTGAAGGTCTGTTTTGTTTCGTTTTACCGGAAGGTGTTTCATCATGTTCTATTTTTATTTCACCTATTGGTTCTACCAAATCAATATTTGAATGAGAAAATGAAAATGCATCATTATTATCTTCTATTTCTAATTTTATATTGGTAATGGTGCGATCAGTTTTAATTTGTATATTATCACAATAATTTTTATGTATTAATTCAATATTTTTATAAAAACCATGAAAGTCATTCACATATTTCCAACAAATACGGCATATTCCCATTGGTAAATTATCATCTGGATGAATCTGAAATTTAAATTTAGAACTATTATTTATTCATAGATAAATTAACAATATTAAAATATTGCATTCAATGGAAAGTAAATAATTTCGGCGATTACAAATCGTTTTTAAATTTTATGTGCATTGTTTAATTGCAATTAGATTAAAAACAATAGTGACAGGTGTGTTGACTATGTGCTATAAGGATATTTTCTCCTGAAGTTCTGAATATTCAAGCATGCAGAAAGTACTAGCTCCAGGATTCGACAAAATTAATATATAAATTTTCATATAAATATCATTTGTTATTAAATGTTTAATTTAAGTACCGTTTATAAAGTGGTATTTATTTATAAGAGAATTTATTATTCCAACTTTACGGAGTGTTATTGTTTATAATATATAGTGGATTATTATCATAAAATTATGAATTGTCTAAAAATAAACAAATTAAGATAATTCTTAATTGATATACATATATGGAAGTTGGAACAGCATTTTACTTTCCATTTTGCCATATCTTTTCAACTTTATGGCTAAAATATATAAATTAAATTAAATAATTATTAAAACCTGAAACCAAAAATGTTGATCCAAAATTGTAGATATATTTGACGCGATTCCTTCGTCACTAAAAAATTCTATTATTTTATTTTTAGACACCAAACATAATCGGCATACATATTTTGTATCCATATTTGATTTAATAATTTTTAATTTTAAGTATTTATTTTATATTTTTATGTCGTCGAACCGAAACGCAGCACAAATTATATTTTGAAAACATTTACAGTAGAATATTATAACATACTAAAATTGACATGTTTATTTGATTGTTTTTGTAATACACTAGTATATGGTTTATACGATAAGACAAAATGATACCGTATAAAGTTATGAAGACTCGCCATGGAGTCATTATCCAATATACTTCAATGAATACATGTTGTTTATTGTCATCATATCTAAAATTAACTTTGACATCTTTTCGCAATAATAAATTTTCAAGTTTTTCAAATCAATCGATATAGTAAATGTATATCGATGTTATTTTCCCTATTTTTGGATAATCAATCTAAGTCATAACGTCCTCCTCGCCTGGTCGAAGATATGTTATTTCTCCACTATTAAGTAGATAAAACCATACAAAACTAATTTTAGAAATGCTGAGTTTATGGTTTGAAGCTTGGATTATAAACTTATAATTTGAACTTTTTCTCATAGTTCTATTTATTTATTTGTTTACTAATTGTCAATGAAAATATGTATTTAAGTACTGTACAAACATGTAAGGAATAATTTTGTCAGTATACACTTTTAAGTTCATCTTTATGTATTGGCTAAATATGGAACATTTTATTTGTATAAGGCATTATTAGTTATATTATTGTTGTGATTAAATATGTGCCAAAAAACTATAAAATTCCACTTATTCTTAAATAATTTGAATACTTCCAACACATAAATAAAATATGGTATTGTATAAGAACAAATTATGTATTATGCCAATCTTTAAAATCAATACGTAATACTAAACCGACAAATAGATTGCATCTTCCAGAATATATGGTACTTTTATATATTTAACAACACAATTTATATGGAAAATTAGTACTCAGTTTTAATTTTTTTTTTTAACAATTTCATTTTATTTCAATAATGAAAAAAATAAAACTCGTCATACCTATGCCGTTTATACTTACAAAATTTATGCTTTATCTTTGAATTGTACATTTAACAGTTACATATTCAAATTAAAATTGCGAAATTATTTTTGGGTTCTCGTTCTGAAATTTCTAATAGTTTGTAGCACAACCACTTCTTCCGATGTAACACCATAGCACATACTTATATTTTGAATTAAAATTACCTTTTTTTGTCTTTTAATTATTCCATGTTTATTCATTGATTAATTATTTACAGTAGTAACACCAAGTCTTCGATGTCGATCTGCTAACCATTCAACCGGATGCTTCTTTTTACGATGTGAATGCATATTTGCTTGTGAATTAAATGCCGTTGTACAATAGGGACATGTATATAAAATACTATTACCGGTGTGGGTTGCCATATGTTCTTTTAATCCTATTGGTTTTTTAAATGCTTTATCACATAAATTACATTTATGAGTACGTTCGGTATGAACATATCGCATATGATTTTGTAATGCGTTTTTATTTGGTGCTATTTTACCACATAATTTACATTCACATGGTTCAGCAAAATGTGTTCGAAGCATGTGACATTTTAAACTAGTTTCATTTTTTAACATAGCATCACATAAACTACATTTTAATTTCGGTTTATTGATATTTGTATGCTCTTCTAAATAATGTATTTGACATTGACTTTTACTTTTATAAACTTTTGCACATATTTGACAAATATTAACATATTTAAATTCATGTACACCTCGAATGTGACTTTGTAGTATTGAATTTTTAGTAAAACTATAACAATAAAATTAATAATTAATTATTGTTTACACAATGCTGGAGTTTGTTCGTGACAATAATTATAGTTATAGTCAACTATAGCCGTAGTCAGCTAAATGTTTAGCTATAATTAAGAATGATCAAGGATATTTATGTTTGATAGCTATCAATTTTATGTGCCACATTTAAACATTTTACTATGTTTGAGACACGAACACTTTTACATATAACAATTTCGAAATCATGAACGAACAATGGTTGACTATGACTGTGTTCACGAACACGCTCCTATTATCTTACAAAATCAATTTTTAAAAAATACCATTTATCGCATTGATTACATTTAAATTCTTTATTTATTTGAGTCAGATGAGTTTTTCGAAAATGACTCATCAAATGATATCGTACAGTAAAGCCGGCACCACAAACATCACAAATATATGTCCTTTCTTCGGGTGTGGAATGAAAGTGCATATGAATTTTTAAACCATTTCTATTACCATAAATTTTATTACACACTTTACACCTAAAAGTAAATTTACAAAAATAGTGGAAATACATAAAAATAAATCAAATAAAATGGAGTATGTACAAGACGGGCTGTTTCTTTTTTTTGCTCGATAATAACATAAAATGTAGGTAAAAATTCTGATTTATATTGGATTTGAATAACTTCCATATAAGAATCAGTCATTTTCAAATATAAACAATTTGTTTGTCAAAGGTTTAAAGAAACTGATTGTATCTGCCGCCAATATTAATTTAATTTTAAAATTCACATTCCAAAAAACTTACTTAAATTCATTTGGATTTGTATGCCAAAATATATGCTCTAACAAATGACATCGTTTTGATAATTTTTTATTACAACATAATACATAACCATTTTTAGTATTGTGTGCTTCACGATAATGTTTTCTAACTTCTGTTATTGTTGCATGTTGTGATGCACAAATTTCACATTTTAAATTATAAAATTCTCTTATTTTAATGTCTTCAGCAAGTCTTATATGATTACTATCTATTGTTTCATTTACATGACGATTTAAATGTTTTGCAATATTTTCATCTTCGTCGGCTGCAGCATTGTCATTTTCTATAAATTCTTTATTATCAAAAATATGATCCGTATTTAAATCATTAGCATAATTTGTATTTTCGGTTATTTCCGATTGTTGTTCTTCCGTTTTGCTGACTGGTTTGTCCGTTTTACTTTTAATATATTCTGCTAATTTTTTATTGTCCATTTTCTTTCTATTTTTTGCACTTTTAATTACTTGTTGGCAAGTCTTTATTTTTCCAATATTTTCTGAAATTTTAGAAAATGTTATTAGCGCATTGATAAAATTTTCCCGCAAATCATCTAATATGAGGAACACACATATAGGTATATAAAATAATTACTTTTTCTAACTCTATCATTTTTAGTGATGTCAATTTTCGAAATTTTATTTAAAGATTTTGAATATTTATTAGAATTACGTTTACCGACATCGTCCTTCATATTTGACTCACTATTTTCATCTTCAATTTTTATTTCAATTATTGGTTCTGCTTTCCATAATCCAATGTTTAAGTGATTTAATGGCGATGCTAAATGCATATCATGATCTTCATTAATAGAATCGCTTTTTTCTGATTTTATACAAGATGTCTTGAAACCGTTTTCAATTTCTAAACACCCATAATAATTTTTATGTATTATTTCAATATTTTTATAAAATTCATGAAAATCTTTAATACATTTCCAACAAATTTTACATATTCCATTTGGTAAATGATCATCTTGTTGAATCTGTAAAGTTTAATATTTCAACATTTATTTCTTTTAATATATATGTAATTTGGATATCCTTTGGTAGAAAATATTTATAGATCGTTTGTTCTGTTTGAATTTGTTTTAATTGATCAATATATAATGTGTGGGTAGATATCTGAACCTGAATTTGGCAATATTCAAATTTTTCAATATTGTAGTTTGTAGTCAGTTGATTATTATCAGCAAATAATGAATTTTCTAAATATAAACTAATAATTATTAATTGATCTATATATATATAGAAGTTGGAACACCATTTACATACCGGCAATGCCATTTCTTTTCAACTTTTTAACTAAAATATATAAATGAAATTAAATAATTATAAAAACCTGAAACCAAAAATGTTGATCCAAAATTGTTGTTAAATTTAACGCTATGCCTTCATCACTAAAAAATTCTATAATCTTATTGTTAGATATCAAACATAATCGGCATACATTTTTTGTATTCATATTTAATTTAATAATTTATTATTTTTTTTAAAAAATTTAAGAGAATTGAAAAAGAAAAAAAAAAAACGTTGTTGAATGTTCGTCCAACTATTTTAGAATTCTTTTTTATTTTCTTGTTATTGTTCTTAATTTTGACAATAAGATGTTTGTAATATTGCGAACAATAATAATTTGTAAGTTGGTGTACTTGATTGGTGGTGTGGTGAAAATTGAAATCGATAAAATAGTTTTAATTTAATCGCACCAAGAAAATAGTAAAATCATATTTTATTAGTTTATTTGTATCGTATAACATATAAAATCTCGTATAAAATATAATATATAATAATAATAATAATAATAATAATTTTACTCAATCCCTTAAAAATGCTGGGAAAGGTCTGTGTGGTACAATTGTCATTCTTTATCTAGTGCATGTGTATGTAAGAATGTTTATTAGAAAGTATTCGCCTATATATATTTCGTTTTTAGGTGTAATTGTTCGTATATAATGTATATATGGAACGTTCTATTTCCTGTTGTTCAATGTTGTTCCACTATTAAATCAATCTTATATTACTTTATAAATATAACATTGTGGTTTAGTTATTGAAATTTCAGTGAGATTGTCAAAATATATCTCATCCCCAATTTGACAAGTGCTCCGTATTATATTACACACACGTGTGTGTGTATCTTTTACATCCCAGTTTTTGCAAACATAATTTTATATGCAATAATTTATAATGGAAAATTATTTTTAAAAGTTTATATAAAAGATAAAAATAAATAAATTCTAATAATTAAAAAGAAGCCAAAAAATTTGGAGATGCCGGGGATCGAACCCGGGGCCTTTCACATGCAAAGCGAACGCTCTACCACTGAGCTACATCCCCAGTTATATTATGCTTTACTTATACTCTACTTCAAAGAAATTAGATTTTCTAAAAATAACAAAATTATATGTAAAAATTAAAATATATTAAATATGCTTTTTTTGTATTTGTAAATTGAAAAAAGAAAAGAAAATAAAAGCAAAAAAATTACATAGCAGAACGTGGTTTCGATCCACGGACCTCTGGGTTATGGGCCCAGCACGCTTCCACTGCGCCACTCTGCTGTATATGAGAATGGTATCATATCATCTATGATAATATAATGCATTGCAAATGACATCTTTTATGTATTAAAAAGTTAAATAATAATAATAATAATAATAAAAGGTAAAATATTAAAAGAGGAAAGAAAATAAATATTCTTATAATCTTCACCACATTTAGGCACAAAGATTATATATTGGGTATTTTAGTTACACTTTTACACAAAGGCGTTTTATATTGTTTTTTTTGTTTTGATTCTTTCATCAGTTTTTTCTATAGTTATTCCATTTTTTTTTAATGACACGCAAACTGTGTATATTTCATAGTGTAGTTTTTGTAATCATTTTATCCTTTTTCTTTTTTTTTTGGGCAAAACACAACCAACTATTTTGCTGAGATGAGCACAATTGTCCCATTTACAAAAAAATAAATAATATTTGAATAACTGAAGCAGTTTTACCGCAATCGGATTGAAAATGTACTTAAATTTTTGAAGTATATGTAAATCTCTAAACGATTTTCTCATAATTTTTCATGGGATATGAATATACCCAATTGAATTACTGTTACATATGTACTTATAGACATTTAACTTTAATATACATATAGGATAGATGAACCATCGTCTATCACCCAACCAGTTTCCAGACCTTTTTTAACAGAAAATAGCACATGCAATTTTATTATACGCAAATAATACATAATACATATTTTAAGTATAAATATTTACTATAATCTCTATAATAACATATTAGATAATACACGTCTTTCACTTTGAACTTACGAAAACACAAAAACAATTATTAATTCTAAACTAATGTTATTCTATTATTTAATTTCGTCAACTGATTGCAGACATATATATACTAAAACTGCATTTATTTTATTATTATCGTTATATAATTGTGTAAAATATTGATTGATTGCATAGCTTCGTGCCCGATTTGGAAAAGGTTTTAGCTTAAAAAAAAATTGTTTTATTAAATAATTATATAATTTCCATCCTTTTCTTTTACTTATTCCCAAACGTTGTACTATAACATTTTGATTCCAGATTGATAGGATGACAATGGTTTTCCTTAAAAAAGAAATTGGTGTGAGGTGAAATTTCGACCGTGGCTTTTACTTGTCTTTGCGATGTTCATATCATTCACATTATATTTTAACAATATTTGCTGGTATGTGCTGGTATCAGTTAAATATTTTAATAAATTAAAAATAATACAAAGAGTAGAAATAATTATATTTTGTGTTTGTGTTTAATAATATACATATTTACCTATAACTAAATAAATTCTAATTTGTCTGTATTTAAAATATCTCATTTATTTTATAATTCTATAATTACTATATAGTTTATTCTATTCTATATTTATATATATAGAATTAAATAGACCCGAATTAAGTGCACCGATATAAGCTCAATTAAATAATTGCAATTTTAATGTAAGTAATTGTTTCACGATAAAAAGCCAATTGAATATAGTACTGTTGTTTTAAATAATCAAAGACACACATATATATATATATATATTAATATCGTTATATGGATAATTTTTACTTTAGTGCCATTCCTCATTTATATTATATAATTAAACGAAGAATTGAGTATCACCATTGCATATAATATATATTGTAATAGAACGTCAATCATTAAAAATTCACATTCTTATCATACAAATTGGCCAGAAAATCATCCAGTTCTACAATATGATCAACAGAACTGATCTATATGCTAATTACGTTTGTCGAAATTTTATGTCGATGGTTCTTATAATCCAAAATGGTAATCTTATTTTTTATGGTTTGTTATTTTTGCAATGTGTCCTATATGTGAAATTTATTGCTCACCAGAGGGACGACATGAACATTTTAAAAACTGTATAAATTTAAACAATGATTAAACAAAAATCTTTACAAAAATTACTAAATTTTACATATTTTTTAAGTTAATCTGGTCATAATGTTCGCACAATTCTTTTCTTTTTTTTTTTTTTTTTGGCTACATAACGATGTTAAGCTATGTGTAACTTATGTATACTGCATAGCGCGTAGATGCAGTCCTGATATTATAAGTATGTTATTTAATTAAAATATTAATTAGGTGATACACAAACAAAAATACATCTTATTTCCAGTTTTTATAGTCGAAAGTTAAAAATACTGTGTTTATTTTTACTTATAATTAAATATTATTATATATTATTTGATGTGTGTGTGTGTGTGTAAATTGTGAGTTATGTGTAAATTCAATTGTGATAAATTAATATATAATTAACAAATTAATATATAATAAAATTTCAATAAATCAGTCAGTTTTAAAGGTGTCGTGTTTGAAGTAACTTCGTGTAACGATTTTGTAAGTAAAATATATACAATAATTGTTTAATTCGTCCATTAATTAGATTTTTTTAATTTAATTAAATTATGTTTTAATTTTTCAGTTAAAATATAATATAAAAAATAAAAAACTAATTCATTACCATGCCTGAATCATATCAGGAAATTATTATTTTAAACAAAGGTAATTTTTTAATTTTAATTTTTATACATTTAGTTTAGAATAAATTTTGTTTCATGTGTGGCATTTATTAGAACAATTTAGTTTTGTAGAATTATCGCATAACTGTAAAAAAAGATATAATTTTTTAATTAAATTGTTTGAAATTTATGTTATTTTATATGTGTGATAGAAACGTTAATTGAATTGTGTACTGTTTCATATGTTTTTCATATCACACCGGATTTAATTGCTTTGGTTGCGGAATTAGAATTTTTTTTTCTATATAAATACCACCTAGATTTTAGCATTTATTTCGTTAGAACCTTCCAAATAAAATCCCTATTTAGACTGTCAGACTGGTGCCATAGAAATTCACGAAAAATTTCATGTACTGATGATTTCAACACACGCATAGATCTCTAATAAACGCGTAAAGTATTTAGTTGAACAGTAAATAATCATATTTTGAAGTTCTTTGATGCAAAATGTTGGGCTACAGCAGCTTATTTATAATATTCAAGAGTGTAATAACTCTCCAGTTTTGTGAAAAATATGTAGAACACCACTTTTGTGCCATTTTATAAACCATTTTTTCGCATTCAATTAGGAGAACATCCATTTTCTACAAATATCCCTAGTAACATTATCCGTACTTTGAAAAATGAGAAAAATTTCCGTGGAAAAAATCCACATATTTTTTATGGCAAAAATATATTGGAATTTGTCCAAAGAATGTCCATAGATTTTCCACATAATATAATAGTATTTTATTTAGGTCAATTGAAATCTTTGAATTGTCAGGATAATATGTCCAACATATATCCGCGGTATTGTATTCATAATTTATTTCACCAATTATCCAAAACAGTGGTTCAAATTTTGTATATTTCGCTTATTTAGATATTATCCTCACTCTTTTTAATTTATTTTCATAACTTTTAAAACAACTTAATTGTTTAAACAACAAATTAATTCGGACAACCAATGATCTAACATGATCAATCCGAACCAAATGTAGTTAATACTATAAATAGTCAGTGATCCAAAGATGTATTGTAAATAGCCCGTCAATTATTGCCAATCCAATTTCATGTGAGATGTGAGAGATTAAGATTAGTACATAATGTTGTGTTGTGTGTGCGGTGCGGTGCATATTATATTTTATTTTCATCAATTGAAATTAATTTCGGTTCATACAATGATTTTTTGAAATATTTTCTTGAATGAGTACATTATTTTTATTATTTTAGAAACGAAACCATCATCAAAAATGAGTAATGAAGAAGAATATTTGCTGAATGATGGATCTAAATATACGAAACCAAAAAATTTGAAGGATATATTTGAATCAATTGCTATGAAATGGTACTTAACAAAATTAGGAAATTTAATGTTTAATATAATCCAAAAAATATTATGGGTTATTGAAAAGACTGTAATTTGGGTTTCACCATGTAAACCAGGTGATGATATTTACAATAATTTATCTCACATATTAATATTAGTGAATGTAATTTGGTAAATGTGTGATGTTATCTGCGATGCTCGTATATGTAAAGTGTAATTTTAAAGTACATAAACTTAATTTTATTTTCTATACTATTTAATGTTACAACAGATAATGATATCGATTATGATCATGCACCAATAAGGCCTTTACCATGGATATTATTTTTACCTATAATAATTTACGTACGTTTTATATTTATGGTTTATTCGTTCATGACTAAAATACATTTGGTGAAATCTGTAACGACAAAAGATATTGTAGTACGTATTCAAATGTATCGTTGGCGTATGTATGATGTAGCCTATCGAGCAAAAACATATAAAACTGATTTAAAACAAAATAAGGATATTAATATTGATAATAATAGTTCAGACAATGGTATTTACGATTCAATAATTAAATTTTTACGAATATTAACATTTACTGATGACATTGAAATTCTACCGGTAAGTTTTGTTTGTTTATCATAATTATAATATTAAAAATGACCTTGTGGTTACAGGATAATATTGGTTCGGATTCGGATTTGGATTCGGATTCGGATTCCGATTCAGATTCACAATACAAAAAATTATTAAATACAACTTATTCAAGTGATGACAGTAACGATATCACATTTGATGTGAATAATTTTAGTGAATCTGAAGAAACAACTGGTAGTGATATATCTATGGATGAGGATGAATTTAAATATATAATATCCATAGGAAATGATGAAGGTAAGGATGCAATTGATAGTGATGATGCCGAAAGCATAAGTAATTTTTGTATATTTCTCTATATAATAAAATAGGAAATAATTTTATATTTAATTTTTCAGAATCAAATGGTGAAACTTTTACCGCGTACAAAAATCTTGTAGAATTTGTTACTAAGGCGAGAAATAAGGATACTACTACTACTACTACTACCGACATAAGTGAGAAAAATGGTAAAATATGCTATTGGTTTTAATATATTATTGGTTTTAGTATTTATATTATATAATCTATACAAAACACTATAATCTGTACAGGTTCAGCAAATCTTATTCTGCATCACCTGCAATCCCATATATATATATATATATATCCAATTACGATAATCCAAACGCGGCACACAGTAAATTCTAACCATTCGTGTATATTTGAACAAGGATACGCATTTGAAAAATACCTTATTTAACACTCTGTGATGCAGTGCATGTTAATCGATCGTGAAGGCAAATTCTAGCATTTTTAATGATGTCTTTGAAATGATCAATTCATTACAATTTTTGGTCATCAGTCATTTGATGTGAAACAAACGTTGAATTCACATTCCATAAACCAATTTTTAATTCCAGTTAAAATCTCATGAATTGTTCGTTTTCGGTATAACAAGATTTTACGATAAATTTTACGAAATCACACAATTTTTGAATGCTTTCTTCAGTGATCGTTGTTGATGGTCAACCCGAACGTTCATCGTCATCTAACCCACGTATTCTTTTCATTTATCGATGCCGCACTCAAAAACTTGTGTTTTTGAAAAAACAATTACAACGTTAAGCATTTCAAGCGTTTCGGTAGCATTTTTAAAAAAATGTAATGTTAGTTCTTTGTTAATTACGCATTTTTCAACTGACTCATAAAAACTATAGTGCCTTATATTTTGACTTACATTGAAGAAAGTGTTAAGGCATAGTTTGTTAAGATAGATTTACAATACTTAACTCAATTAGCAGCCAATAGTGATGTCGTTACCACATCCATATATTAGAAAGTCATATTCATTGCATAAGAACTATATATGAATAATTATCATCAAGTCCTATTTTAAATCGGAACTCAATTATATGTTGGACTCTTGTGGAAACCAATTAACTGTAAACGTTATATAATTTATTCAATAAGTTTACTACATTCATCCATAGTCCATAGTCCAAAACATGTTGTAACTTTTTCTTCCTGTATATATATAACTTTCTAATTTGAATATAATATTATAGCCCGATTATTTTCAGTTCCATCACTTTACGCAATCATTTTTCTACATTACCAATGATTATTTATTAATTAACTTTAAATGTTTAATGTCTATGCCATGTTTAACTAACAAAATACGTACTTAATAAGGTCTATGCGGATAAGGATTAAGTATAATTTTGGTGGTTTTATAAGTACTGCGAGCTAAACGATCTATATATTGTACTCCAGTCTCCAAACCATTGTAATAATGGTGTGTTTATAATCCTTAGAGTTTCCATTGCAGTACCGTTTCTGTTCGACAATAACACAATATATTATTAATTAAATATTGTTGTTTTTTTATTAATTTTAATCATTAAACTTAAATGAAGAATCATCATCCAAATCTTGCGAAAATGGTATAGAAGAAAATTATCCAAAGTGTTTTGAGCAGAAACGTATGCATTTAATTAAATTGTTTGCTTTTTATTTTATTACATATATTATAATATAAATTTAATCAATACATTAAGAATATGAAGCCGAAGATGAAATTACTTCTGAGGGTATAAATTTTAAAAATTGTAATGGTAATATTCCTGAATCATCAATGAACTTGAAGCAACTTGCAGCAGCAAGATCAATGAGTTTAAAACAACTTGCAGCAACAAAATCAATGAATTTGAAACAACTTGCAGCAAATAAATTACATGAAAAAAATTAAAAATATCAATACAATAATTTTTGTTGTCTTTTTTTTGTTTTTTTAAATTTTGTAAATGATCGATATTAAAAAATAATTAAATTCTTGTTTTTTCTTTATGTTTTTAATATAAATTAATTAATTATTAATGGATGTAAAACGTTTAATTTTATGAAATGTGCATGTGTGTGCTATAATACAATATTATTGGCGACTATTCAATATTAAAACATTTAAAAATTATTCAGAAAATTAATTATTTTTTATGAGTTTGATGTTTGCGAGTATTTAAAAAATTATTATTAATTAATTAAAAATAAAAAATACATAAACAAAATAAAATATATTTTGTTTATTTTATTTTTAAACATATTAATAATAATAATAATAATAATAATAATAATAATATTAATATTAATAATAATAAAATAATAATTTATATATATATAATTTTTAATAATTTTCATAAATTAGCAATATTTTTAATATGATTTAACCTTTTTACCGTCAACAATTTTTTTTAAAATAAGAACTAATGTTGTGTTTGCGTGCAACGTAAACGGTTAATCGGTAAGGATATGCGATCTTCGGTTTATTTCATATCAATTTTTATTTAAACACTGCTTTATATACGAATAGTATAGTATAGCTTTTCTTGAATAACTCTCGTCACTGCGGTACGTGGTACTCAATGTAAAAGCTACTCTATATCGAGATAACACGCAACCACCATAGAAATGCTGCTGTTGATCTCGGTAAATTCTCCGTTCTTAATCAAAGATTGTGGTGTTGCCGTGACGCGAGCGTGTACCGTTTGCGCTTAATCGATCTGTTTTGATGCGACCTAATATATGATAATGAGCATAAATAAGTTAAATAAATATTTATCTTGAAGTTATATTGTAGTATTTCTAAGCAACATAATATATTTGACGGATGAAAATATTGTAGAATTTATTACATAAATTCGGAAAATTGTACGACAAACGTTATTTACTAAACTTCTCATAATTAAATATATTAAAAAAAAGATACATTTTACACATGCATTGTTTTAGAATTTAGATTATATAGTTTCTTATTAATTTTTACATTTCTGAACCGATTTTAATGTATGTTATAAATATGGTTATAATATCTATGTTATGTGGAAACATAGTTCTTTATAATCAATTCTGGAATATCGATACGTTATTGATCACTATAGCTACATATATAATTTGTTTATTTCTCAATTTCTCAATTTTAAAAGTGAAATTATTATATGAACAACTATGTTAAATGTATATTTTATATTCGAAGTTAATATTGTATTATGAATTGAAACGACAGATTTATTATCACAAAAAATTTATCTAACACATTTTAAATTATAATTTTATCATTATTATTGTATTATTCCATTGCTTATATATATTTTTATTTAATACTTGTTGTTAAATGATTGATGAACTAAATGGTACTCCGTGTGGCATATTTGGTGTATAGATGCAGTGATATGAAGATCTTAAAAATTTGGGATTGAAAGAGGTTGGTTGCGGATAGGAGGTCAGGTTGTTGGAGAAGGCTAAAATTGCACCCGGTTTTTAATGCCATAGAGTAGTAGTAGAGTTAATTTTTGTTTTCTATTCGAAATGAGCCAGTGAATCGCATCACCCCCATAACGGATCAGCATCCTAAATCACCCGACCACCCTGTATGCATATAAATATTTGTATATAAGAAGGAAAACAATTTATTGTATATATTTTCCCCTCTTTTTCACACAATAGGAAATGCTGACTTTTTTTACCATCCATAAAATTTTCCTCCTTTTCATCAATTTTATAGCATATAAAAAAAAAAACTATATACTATTTACTGATGGTAAACTCTTCTTATGTACAACATACACATGTGTATCTTAGGCATGTATGTTATGTACACAATTTTAGTCAGATTTTATTGTCAGTCGTCAGTCAGTCAGTGAGTATTATTTGTACTGTTAACACCTAAAATTGTGTACTATTCTATAGAATTTTTATCGTGACATATACTACTATTGTATTTTTTTTATTCTATTTTCTATTCTTATGTTGTGTTGTTCCATTGTGGTTTTATATATTTTATATATATATATAGAAAATATATAAATTTAATTACATACAGTAAATTATTATATTTTTTTAATTAATTTATCATGTTTTTTTGTATGTGTTTGTTTTGTTGTGTATGGTTTTAATATATTATAAAAATATAAATCATACAAAAGTGTATGGGTTATAAAATAAAAATTACTTAATGGTTATTTTTAAATAAATTATTTTATTATAATTTATAATTATTGTTATTAAAATATTAGAAAAAAAAAAAAAAAAAAAGTTGATGTTTTGAGTTAAGTGTGTGTGTGTGTGGGTCTGCTTGAAAAATAAAATGTGCATAAATAGTTTTTGTTATACATTTTCATTGAAATAGATTGTATGTGATATGGAAAAAGGTAATTAATTATTAATTAATTAATATTATAGTAAATTTATAAAAGCCATGCAATCACTTTTATTGTTGTAAACATTTTTTTCTATTTATAATTATATTAATAATATAATAATTTATATACTGACAAATTTCTTACGTAATCGTGTGCGATTCCGACCCATATTATAATATTATTATAATAAATATATGTGCGGAAAGATACTCTGCTCGACGTTTCTAGCTCGCTCCTTTTTTTTTTTTTATGTACAATTCCATATTTAGATGTACAACAATACTTTAATGTTTATTTTTATATATTATAGATTTTTGTTATTAACATATATGAGAGTTAAAATATTTTCGAGGTATATTCTTACCATATATTTTTAGTATGTTATATATTGTATATGCCTAGACTCAATACACATATTTTAGAATTTTTATATATTGTGTTCTATATTGTTTCGACACCAATATTACTCGCTTGTATATTGACACAAACACACATACCGGTGAGAGGTAAACACAATGACACACATATTTTAGTAATGTAGACGCATGAGACCGTGACCTTTTTTTTTCTGCGATAAATAATACATTTTGTTGTTATTTTATTTATTAATATTTAATTTGAATATTGATAATAACATTTATTTTAATATATTGTCCTCCCCGCATACGGTAAAGATATCACATAAAAAGATAGCACATATTTATAATTTGATTTTTTAACAATTTATATACCGGTGATAAAAGGCTAAATTATAATAAATATATATTTGCTGCGACATTGATGGAGATTAGTTTATCAAAAAACAGGGCAAACATCAAAAATATGCACATCATATATCATTTTACTATTACGATATCACACACACACAAATGAACGAGATATTGGTTTTTTTTTTCCCCGATATTTTTGAAATATCCATGCTTATGTTGTTGAAATGTGCATCTTTCATATATAGCGTATATTGTATAGATCGGAAGCAATTCCTATAAAGAAAGTACGTTTGGTACGGTACAAAACCTTCAAGTCCAGCTGTGTCAGTGTTTGTTGCCATATAGAAGAATAATCTTTCGGATCTAATTTGAAGGTCGATTTTATAATGCAAATTATATCATTCAAATGATTCACTTATGTGTGGTTGATAACATTCGGCGCGATCATAACTCCTTCCACATTTCAACCCATTTCTCATTGCTTTGTTTGTGACCATATATATATATCGAATCCTATTTTAATTCTTCTTCATATGAGATATAGCATGCATATAATTTCAAAAAATATCCTTGTAAGATCCTTAAAATCTCCTTCATCCTTGATTCATCAATTACACTTACAATCAACTTCTGGAAATGGTTTAGTTCCACATTAACATTTTTCACAAAAATTTGCATAGAATATACGCACGCTTGTCGGATCATTGACGTAATTTGTGATACTTTATGAGCAGGTGACACCACTAATCGATCACTTATCAGATCCTTACTTTGTATATTAAATAGTTGCATTCCGTGCATATATTGATGTATATTTCTGATACACAAAAGTGTGTTGGATATTGGTCACATGGTTAACACGCATAAACGATAAAATACTAGTTGCTATAATCTGCTAAAATCGCGATAATCTGCAAATTTTATAAATTCTATAATTGAAAATGAATAATATATATTGTATAATTTATAATATTTTCAAAGAGATGTTCCCTCCCGTTCCTTCTGCTGAGTAATATTGCAATAATATAATAAATTTTATATTACATATTTCAAAGCAAGAATAAAGAATTATTTATTTTATTATTTAAGTTTAAAAGTCTGCTAAAAAATATTATATGTATTTTAATTGTATTGCATATATCTGTATTCAGTCATTTAATCCCAAGTAGAACTGATAGATGGACGTAAATCATCCGGTTTGTTTAGTATTTTAGTTGCAACGGCAATATATCCTATCCCTCATATGAAAGCTTTACAACAAAACTGTTTCAGTAAAATATAGGCAGCACACTTTTGTTACTGCTACCTGCTGCAATGTTCAATATAACTGCTGTCCGTCTATATGTAAGCTAAAAAATCTATAGAAATTAAGCTGATAAAACTTTCCTTCCAGACAATATTATTTTTCAATATTTAAGTTTAAAATGGATATTTAAATTCAGTTAAGATTCGGTTAGCACTATCTTACGCTCTTTCGGTCAGTTTATTTCTGTAAGAATGATCTGTTGCAGAGTTCTACTTGGGTACCCCATACAAAATACGAAATTAAAAACAGGTTATCATTTATTTTTATTTAAGAATATAATTATGGAAAAAAAAGGTTATTTTTTTGTTTTGTTCTTTTATTGATGAACTTTGTATTCCTACATTTTGAAATTTTGACTTTGTTCTTTTATGTTACAAATTTATTCAGGCACAAAATATACCTTTATATACAGATTATTTTTATTATATTAATCATTATGTGTTTGTAGTAGACGGTTTTATTATAATTTTGTTTGTGCAATGACAATATTTGTGTTCAGTGAAGTTAATAATAATAATAATAATAATAATAATAATAATAATAATAATAATAATAATAATACAATTTTAATTAGATATATTTTATAAGAATAATATGTATTGAATTAGGAGGAATATAACTATTAATAGGAGAAATAAGTGCATGAGACAGTGTGAAATAGCGTATACAAATTGCTTTGAAACATGTGTCTAATTAATATAATATATTTTATCTAATTGACAAAATTTCTAATGGATAAACCCAAATATTAATTTCGACATTTATTTGTCTTGATTCTTGACTATACCGACTTTCTCCTATATGATATGACACAGATAGATATAAATTATCAATTTATTTATGTGTACAATTATATTAATTACAATACATATGTTGGAAGGTTGGCTATTAGATGCTTAACCTTACCCTTACATATAATATATATTCCAATGGCCAATCTAACTGTACTAAATTGTATATATTACTCCTGAAAAATCGATAATATAAAGACTGATCAAACCTTCACCACGTATATAGCCTATATCGACGAATAGTATTGGTAAAAATTTTCCTTAAGAATTTAAGTTCAATCGACTATTGTCGATTGCCCAAAACATCTGACACTAGTATACTTTAATTAAATCAACTATATATACGAGCGTATAATGATGCTAATCATGTATAGGGTACTTTCGCGTATAGGGTACTTTTGCGTATAGGGTACTTTCATGTATAGGGTACTTTTGTGTGTAACGTGGTTCTTTTGTGTAATAGCTTAAATTAAATTTATTTTAAAATTTGTCCTATACAAATGAACTAAAATATTTGTTTATATAATTTTTCCGTTCGCAGTTATCATTGATTGCTGGATATCGCCAACAAGTTGGCATTAGTTGTAATTTTTACAAGTTGTATATATTTTTGTGTTTATATAGGTTTTTTATTGATCGAATTTTAAATAATGTTCTATATTTTTCTAGTATATGCTACACTTGAAAAGTTTTTACTGATTTAAAATAAAAATATTCTGCCTTATGGCTCGATACACTTATATATTCCAACGATTTTCTATTATTTTGTATACCGTTTGTTTGTAGTACGATTTTTCGTGATTTTTTTTTGCACATTTGACTTGTTCATTCAAAGTGTAAATATTTTCTATTGTCTTAAGTTCTTTTAGTTTTGTGGAAACAAGTATTGGTCGCTGCTGGCTAAATCTACTATTTTTCTTACTAAAAATCAGCTCAACTTAATTATCAGTTGTTTGTTTATGTAATCAAAAAACGAATATTACAGAGTAACAGGTGTTGAAGGTAAATGCTTACAATGTTGATTTTTTCAAACATTTCTTCGCAGATTAATGGACATTTGTTTCGTATAATGGTTCTGTAGTGTGTTTATATAGAAATGACATCTTTTGTCGTAAAATTTCAAACAACAAGAAAGTTTTTGTTATTGTTAAATATTACTAAAATTAAAACAAAACTTTAGATGATTTTCGCGTGTCCTCATTTTTTCCATATCTATTTACCGGCGTTTTTTAAAAATTGTCCTGAGCATGTGTATCTTCTGTAATATCTAGTTGTGTGAAAGTATATATATTGTAAAATAGAAACACTGTTTATGGATAGAATGAAATGCATAATTAATTGTGGTCATAAGTGTCTTTTTACAAATTAACCCTCGTCAATCGAATTATTCATGAGAATGAATTATATATTGTAATTTCTATATATATAAATAAAATGTTAAAACAAAGGAGTCAACATAATTTGTAATTATGTTATATAATACATAATAGTTGTTGTATTGGTACGATTATAACATACATTGTATTTTGCAAATAATGTATAAATATTTTAAAATGTATAAAACTCTATACCTAAATGCTAATATCACTAAATTAGATATAGATTAATTATATATACTATACTAATACTATATTATACTATATATTTGTTAATATGCATATATAAATGTGTTAGACTTGTACAGTGCTCAGGTCATTATACCAGCACTTCCCCCAAATTATGAAGATGTAGAAAAATGCGTCAATAATAGTAGTTTCCAAAATATTCATTCAAATAAATATCAATTATAACAATGATTATTTGATCACGCGATGTTTAAGCGTTTATAAACCAATTTGTTAAAATATATCTATGAACAATTATTAATTTGAATACGATATTTCATGTATATAATTTTACATTATATTTAATAATAGAATTAACTTTAACGATTTACAATATAAAACTTCTATTAATTTAATGAAAATTTTTATTTAATTACATTTACACCTATTCACACTCTAAATACATATTATCTTAACAAACAAATCCAATCAATTTGAAAAATTACAATCAAAAAAATTAATCGTTTTCATTGCAAACATCGCGTGTATATCGATCGTCCGCCTACACACACACACACACCTTCATTCATTTTCACAAGAAATTGCTGGTTGTTAAATAAAAACGTAAATCAATTGTTATGTGGTATTGTTTTCTAATCGTTGGTTGTTTAATGTTTATAGATATGGACACCCTTTTCCCGGAAAATAATCGGAATGACTTTCTCATACAATATATGTGAATACGTATGGTAACGTCATCATCATTAGCTATGTCATGCTAATTGATTTATGTATTTATGAACTTGACCACTGTTTCGCATTACATTGCTTTCAGAGTAAACCAAAATACATCAGTATTTTTGTGCGGTGTTTGAAAATGTATCAAAAGAATCGTAACGAATAAAGGGACAACATTAAAATTTGTTTTAAAATTGGTTCAAGTTTGTATATATTACCTTGGTATATTGTGTATATCTTTTGCTAAACCATATTCGTCTTGATTGTCCTAATCTGAACACTTAACAACATTCCAATCGGCGACATATAAAAAAGTAATTTGATACAATTGTTTAACGTGCCAGCAAATTGGATGTATTTAAGTTGATGCCGGAAATATATTATTTTGGCAATACTGATTTAATTGTTTGCTATTTTCTTAATCCATTTCGGTTATTTTTCGCACAGAGGATGTGCTGCTGTATATTTATATAGAAATTATTGCGGTTGAAATGTTAATGTATTATGTATTTTAATGTTTGTGTAATTATTAATACAGTGGAAATTTAATTATCCATAGGTGTATCCTCGTTCCAAGTTTCCATGTGTAAATAATCGAACATATGTGTGTCAATTATATATGGTGTTTTTAACATATATTGTATATAGTTGTTGAAATTAACACCAATAGAATAGTGTAAAGATGTGATTAATAATCATGTTGTTCTATAATATATAGATAGATCTTTAAAGAAAAGAATTTCTACTGTATAGTTTATTTTATTTCTTTTCTAAACATATGGTTATTGTTATAAAAATTAATCAAAAAACAAATATATTTCAATGAACTCATAATAAATAAATAATTTTCCATGCATTCCTCCAATCATAAATATATGTATTATATGGTGTACTTATATATATAATATATAAAGAATACATAAAGAAAGCGATATTTCTTTAAGAAATATACAAACAAATTTTAAGATCAAGATATCAAAAGAACAACTAATTTATTTTTATATATACAAACACATATTTTTTGTGTTCTGTATATTTATTTTGATTTCAACTATATTACTTACTTACTATATGGCAAGAAAATACAATATACACGCACATCGCACAGCTTGAAAATATGTCCGTATCTCTATAGCTCTACATATAACTATAGTCCCTATATATATGTTATGTACAAAGTAATAAAATGACGCGACGGCGCCATTGTTATTATTACTGTAAAATTGTTATATGGATGGATGGATAATTAACTTTCCTTACGGAAAAATTATAGAGGGTGAATTATTAACATTCTCGTATATGTTTGTATGGAAATATAAATTTTCTATGATTACGTTGTGGTATATTATTTATAAATTTGGACACGCATCCCATCATACATATAGTCCGTATGGAAATGTAAATGTAGGTGTATTACAAACAACTACAACAAAAAAATAAAAATGAATTTTAAAACAAATCATAAAATATAACATATGAAAATGTAATTATTATATTTTTAATTATAAATATATATACTCACAACACGGCACATTTATGCCGGGTGATCCAATTTCAGGTTCATTTGGTGTCCGAAAATTTTACTTCCATTTTTCATGATATTTTTACAATATATAATAATTAATAAAAATAGATTCGTTGAATATATGAGCTCTGATGTAAATAGTGCCCGTTAATTAACATTGGCATTTCCATTCAGAATGCAGCCCAATATAATGGAAAATATGCATATATATACTGCAAAGAAGAATATGTGTATGATTAACGTTAACTTTTATATTATTTATAGATGATGTGAAAAAATGTCCTTGCATAAAAACTCTATATATAATAATTGACGACTGTCATGATCCTTATATCCTTTCAATTTTTAAATAGTAATTCATTTCAGCTTCTATGTTATAGTAATAAATATTCCGAAAACAAAAAAAATGTAAGGCAGAACATTTTCATCTTTGAACTTATCCGCATTTATATGTATATAGTTCATATCAAGTTTTGTAACTCCCTTCTACAACGATAAAGTGAAAGCATAAATTTTATAAAAATAGAAATTCTACACTACATCACGCACCTTTTACATTGGATCAACCTTTTATATATATGTACACATAAATTTAAAAATATAATTTTTTATGTGCGCAACAAGATTTACACCTACGCATTAATTTTAATTTAATGATGCGATTATGCAAATTATAAATATTATATTCTACAAATTCTGGAAATGTGAATCTTAATGTAAAATCAATTAGTCATCATACAATTCTATATTATATTATACTGATTATACTGAAAAATTTGAGCAATTAAGTTAATAACTGTAATAAGTAATCCTTTTGCAATTTTATAATATTGTATGATAAAAAAAGAATGTAATATTCGTATAAAAATTTTAAAGCTTTTATGTCTGAATACAATAAAATCCACAACCTAAAATAATAAAGTTTAATAGAAAATTGATCGGTTGATGGTGAACCTTTTACTTATAATGATAACAAACCTTTTTTCTTTTGCCATGAACTATAGAAAATTGTTTTTTTATTCATACACCCTTACCTTTATTAATATATAATTTTTAATATATTCAAATAAAAAACCTTAAGGATTTTTTCCAACAAATTATCATTCGCATTGATATATTTGCATTCTATGTTTTTGCATATATAAATTCATATCTATTATTTTCAATTACTCCAAATATGTTAATTTTTCGTCACGTTTTGTCTTCCGGTGAAAAAGAAATAGCAATTTAAAACATCCAAAATTTGAATATACATTTATTTTTTCACAATATACGAGTATATATTATATACCATTAAACAAATTGTGAATCACGATTATGTAAATTTTCACTTAAATAATATACCTACAATAAGAAATATATATATATATTTATATAGGATTTTTTTACTTGACAATGACCAAAAACATGTATTGATTTTTTTTTTCTAGTCCGTGTAAGTATAAAACGTATTTTGTGGTACAATAAAAAAAATGATTTACAATTTTTATACAGGTGTCCCATGAGATTCAATTTAAACACACACTGCAGAATAAAAGAATCATGAAATAAAATCGGTTTAAAAGTTTAATTTCTGCATCGTTTATGTTTTTTTAGTTTTATTATATACATTTTTGAAAATAGCCAATATGTTTCGGAAATAATAGGAAATTTATTCGAGCTGTAATTATTTTGATCATTGATCAAATGTATATATGGATTATAAAAATTTAATGGGATTATATATAAAAACTGTTATCCTAAATATAATAAACTTCTAAGTAATCAATAGCGCGTTTTCTTTACTGACAAACTGCTAAATGTTTTCGAACTTGGGCAATTTTTATCCAAACTATATATATATCTTTAATTTATATTTATAAATAATATATTATCACGCACATACCACGTATTGTGTATATATATCTCAATGGACACCTGTATGCACTACATTATGTAGTTCTTATAATCAATCAACAAGTTGAACGAAAATAAATACATGAAATTTAACATATGTTGAGTTTTTTTTTGTAACTATATAGCATAATTTGCAATAGCAATCGTTGTTCATATGTGATTGCATAATTTTAACATTGATTTAAATATATTACACCATACTGTAAATGAGCTGTAACATAAAAAATTGATCCAGATATTATATTATATTACTTGATTTCAATTTACAATTTGTTTTGACGTGAATTATGATAAACATATATTTTTATTTGATAATAAAGCACTTAATTGATGGTAAAACATCAACTTGAAGTGATTTTACACAATGTTACAATACATATATGTAAAAAAAAAATAAATATTAATTCTTAATTTGCAACATAATATTCTTAATATTTAATACCCATTTATCCCCTACAAATTGTATGTACAATAAATATATGTTATATTATGTTTTACATATAATACAACATAATAAGAATGTTTATTTAAATAGAAACACAATACATTAAATTCTATACGGTATACACATCAAGTAACGATAATATACATATAATTTTGTATGTGTCTATTACAAGTGATAATACCGAACTTAATGTATGCACAATTTATTTAAAAATGTGAAAAAAAATATTGTTTCCTTCGACTGGGTATATTAAAAGGAACGATACCATATATTTAGTTCAAGTGTTTCGATGTCATAAATTCTCGAGTGGAACTACTCATTATTTAATTGTTTCTGATGCTTCGCAAGTGAGCATATAGAGCAAATTCATAAAGAAAACGTCACCTTTTGTTATTTTCATTTAAAGTTTTCGTTGCTATATAGATCTGGCCTGGTAAAAAATTTGCCAGCATTCTAATCAGAGTAGTATTCGTACAAAATTACATTAAAACTGGATGAGATTTCAAGAAATGTGTGTGGTAGCTAAGATGTTATTATATGTTCACATTTTAAAACTATTTTATTATAAGTCTTAATAGAAAATTTCAACAAAGTCAATAAGAGCTGTGCCACACCATCCACTGACACAATCCTCTTTTCCATTACATGTCTTTACCGACGCCTCACCTTAAGTTGAATTTTGTGGAAGCATTTCTTAATACTTAACAATATTTTACTGTGTCCATTTTTATACTAAAATCAATGTATTTCTGGATGTTTGGTTATAGTTGGAACATTAAGATGCGGTTTTAAGATGCGATAGTTTATAATAATTTCCTCAACAATTCATTATAATGATTCGGGTTCGCTTTTTGTTGGCCAGATTACATAAATGGTTGACATTTTAGCCAATTTATAAATGCAAAAGTACTACTCAATTATACGTGTTTAATTCTTTTTCATGTGAGTATGGTAATATAGCAAGACTATGGTAAATGTGGAAATTATCCTTAAAAAATCCGTGAAACGTTTATGATCATTTAAACATGAGTTCCAATAAATTACAGCGTTCTTTAATTTCCATTCATTTGATTATTTTGACAACTTTTTTTTTAACACTAAATTGAGGCCAAACTCAATTCCCTATCTAATTTTCTTTCATATGAGATTAAATCTGGAGTTATCCTTAAAAGATCCTTAAAAATTTTCTTGATCCTTTACCCATTTGAATAACTATCAATTCCATACGTTTAATTCTATTTCATTTGAGATGCATATGTTTTTTTGTAGTTAATTGACACAAAAGTACAATGCAATATACACTATCTAATTTTCTTTTATGTATGAGGTGATGGTACACAGTTAAAATGTTTATTATCATTAAATAGTCCATGAAACAAATTCAATTATCTAAAATTTCAACAACAATTAATCGTTAGGCGATGCGAACTGGCAATACCATTTACATACATCCTGTATATTATTTGTATTGTATATAATATGTGAACATAGATAAGAATTATCTTTCCGCACATACAAATTTTTATTTGAATAAATAAAATCGCTTGTTCAAGCTAAATACGAGTATGTAATACGTGTGTGTAATTTATATGGGAGAAGAAGTTAATACCTATCAATATTTACATTTGGGTATAAACCATAATATTTGAAATTTAGTGTTTATACTAATTGAAAGTGATAATACACATATTTTAATTTTTGTAAATCACACATCTTTTATCTAAACACATTCTTTGTTGTTAATACTATTATCATCGGTTTTTTTTTTGTTTTTAATTAATACCATTATAAGAAAAAAAAATAAAGTGATAAGAAAGCATATTTTCGTGCGATACAAATATTTATTATTACAAACATTATTTTTTGATAAACAAAATATTGTAATATCAAAATGATATATATTATTTAACTAATCGATATGATATAAAATACATATTGATATTTATACCAATTAAATTTAAGTATATTTAATAGAGCATAAAATTATAGGTGGTGTTAAATAAATAAATAAGCAGATAATTTAATCAATTTTAATCATTTATATTAAAAGAAAAAAATACTATAATTTTGAAAAATAATTGAAGTTAAGTGTTAATACGGTATAAGGTTAATTTAACATATAATAATTGTATGATAAATATATTTGGGAAAATATATACACAATATTTAAATATAATACATGTATTAGTTATGTTAATTGCAATTTAAGTTAGTAGAGTAGTGCGTTGGTGGTTGGTGTTGGGCATAGTGGGCGATAGAATATACAATGGTTTATTTTTTATAACAATTATTTAATCAATAATTAAAACTATAATTATAGATAGTGTAGTTATTCCATATGAACAATGAACACAATTCCTATGTTCTGTTCAATTAATAAAATTAATGTTATAAAACTTATTGCGTGACACTTCGCCGAATGATGAGTGTAGGCGTGCATTTATAATATATATATTATATTAAAATATTGTAATATGTTAATGTGAAATTGTATATATACCACAATAAAAATTGATATCTATCACCTGTGCATAAAACCCATTCAAACATTTACTCCTTTTCATTATTATGTCACATACAATATTTAACCTTTTTTATTTGATACACACAAATAATATATTGTTGTTTTGTTTGGTATCTAATATATATAGTATTAATTATAGTCTAGTGTATAAGTGTGTTATATAAATATTTATTATATTAATAAATAATATTGTGTCTATACAATAAATGTTATAAATAATAAATTACAACTATGAGGCCTGCACTATCAATGACAAAATTGTATGATGATATGACCGGTGATATTATGGAATATAAAAGATTACGTCAAACATTATGTATTATTAAATTATATGAAAATATGAATAATGATACTTATGATAATTATAAAAATGGTATGCATAAAATTATGTTATAATCGGATTATATTGTAATATTAATATTAATTTAAATATAATATTTGGATTTATAACTATATTACACGGAATTAAAGTTACATCATATACATATATTAGTACTAATGTGTGCGAATATAATTACAGAATTTTTACACTTAAGAAAATTATATATATTTTCGTTCATTTTATCCAAAATTTTATTCATAATATTATTTATTATGTGCGCTAACATGTGTTTCATTTAATCCCAATTAATTATGGTAATAAAATGTTAAAATTTGTCATCATTTTCACATATTTCACGGATTTACTTGTAATATCCAAGAAATTGTTCCTCATTGTGAAAACAAATCGGTATTGTTTTGATGTTTGATTTCATCTGATAACTGGTAACCACAGCCGCCATTTATCTCTCGTTGTCGTTGACGCTTATTTCTGGTTAGTATTGAAAACACCATGTTTCATTACCGCAGTTACAATAGTTTTTTTTTTTTTTTTAGAAATCATTGTAACTAATATCCTTTTTAATGATTTCTTTGGAATAATTAATCCGATATGTTATTTTTGTTAATCGCATAGTCAATTTATGTGAAACAAACTATAAATTCAACTTTTTCATTTAAAATCTCATAAATTGTTATTATTTGATAATCCAATAAGTTCCATTTCCACAAAGATTTCTTATTAATTTTCAAATAATCACCGCAACAATCACCTTTTGAATGCTTTCTTCACCGCATATAATCATAGTCGGTTATGATCGTCCTAAAAACGTTTATCATCATCCACCATTTCAATTCGATATAATATAATTGATATTTGAATAGAAAATCTGCAGCAATTGAATAAATCTGTAAATATACGCACACGATATATTCAAAATTCTGTACTTTAATATTTTATATTATTTTCTAGATTTACTTCATTGCGTTTGTGTTTTGTCCACAATATTATTAATCCAAATTTATTCTTATCACAGCGCTCTAAATTGCATGCTTTTAACTCTTAAAATCTATACTATATCTTTAAAAATTATGGCATTATTACATGGAAATATTTTAAACGTAATTATATGTCCATAACTGTGTAATACTTTAGGAAGTTTGTTTATATGATTATTATTATCACATATGTTATTTCTATTATTTAATATTGTACATGTACGAAATTTATTTCTGAACAATCACACAACAATTAATTAATTTTATATAAAAAACAAATATTATTATATTAATAATAAACATCAATTTCAGAAGTTTTCGTTGTTATGTTTTAACAGATTAATTGTGAAAGACATTTATATTATAATATTTTATCAATCAATTATAAGAGCAACAACAAAAATCTCATATACCATAAATATACAAATCAAATTATGTGTTAATTAAAATTGGTGAAATTTATATTGAAAATTTGTATATATATATTTAATATACTTATACGCATTCATTTCATATATTGTATAACCTTTAAGTCATCTCAATTGATTGATTGATTGATTGTTTGTTTGATATTTAATATTTTTTGGAACTAAATATTATTTTTCAATATTTTATGTTTTGCCGTTTGCCATACATATTTTATAAACACAATTTAAAACTCTATAGAAATGCGAGGCAAAAACATTTCTTTCATTTATAATTAATGAATATGATTAAAAATAGAATAATATGAATGTTATCAGTAAAAAATCAGTTTGATGTATTAATAATATAATAACATAATTAATTTATTTATAAAAATAACAAATACATAATTATCTATGAACCGCCGTTGTTTCCTTATCTAATTTGTTGGTTTATTATATATTTTTTTTATGGATTGAAATGATCGGTGTGGAAGCGGTGTTGTAATCAAATATTTTCAATCAATATATATCTATATATTTCCTTCCTCCTCCTCCGCCATATTTAAATATGTATGTAAAATGAAACCATAATGTTCAATCATCATTTAATAAATAATTCGACAATTCTATTAATTTTAACCCAATTTATAATTTGTCATTCAGTGGTAAAATCAATTGTAATATATAAACATTTTATAAATTATAAAAAAATATTATTGAGAATGTTTTGAAATAATGAAACGATAGAATTAAGAATCGTAGTAAGGTTTTAGAATTTGATGGTTTATCCGAAACTCTATATGCATATTAAATTTTATGATACTTTATAATTATAATAACTTATGCCTATTATAATTATTATAATTGTGGAATTTAATCTAATTAGAGTGAATATCATTGATTATAATATAATGTTTGTTTATTTTATTTGGTGCGATGTTAATTGATTGTGCACCCGATTGCCAATTTAAACATTTAAATTCATTTGATTATTTAGCCCAACATTAATCTGCATACTCATTTATATTAACTTCTGATGAAGTTTTTTGGGATCGATTATGAATTATAAAAATGATTATATTCTTCTGATAGGATTCCATCTGCATGCAGTAATAAAACTATGTACGCGTACATTTACATCCACATTGTATTCATATGACTTAAATGTATATTATATATTTATATTAATTTAATATATGCGGGTGATTAAATATTAATTATTCATGTAAACGATATATGTATACAATGAAATAAATATAATTTTGAAAAAATACCAATTTCATTCATATTTTATAATATTATATTGTATATATATCAAATGTATACGTATAAAATAATAATATGTATATTTATAGTCTATAATATAATACTCTACGTAAACGTATTATTAATATATGCATATTTATATACTCTTATATACCTAAAAATGGGTCACACAAAACAATATAAAATAGCATATAGGTATAAAGCAAACTCTTATCATATATACGTAAACTCACCGCGTAATCCACATAATGATAAAGAATTTTACTAAATCATATTATAACTTGTTATTAAATTGCTATATACACTATTTGATGTTGTCTTTATTGTAAAAATCAATACCGCCACAGCTTTAATTAAGAGCAAATAATACACTTATTCCACGATGTGATAATCATACGTTTAAATTTATTTTTACACCAATTAAGAACATTTCGCCATAAAGATAATTCAAGGAAATTAGCGCTTGGTGCATTAATGGTCGTATTAAAAGATAACTACCCTAAATAGTAATTTTAAAGAATTTGTTATTCTATATTATAATATATTGAATTGCATATTGAGCGATAACTGATCACATTTATTTGATCGGATATGAAAATTACACAATGATTGCGTCTATTTCTGCAATCACAGAAAAATATATTATAACCTGAATACGGGTTACTTTGCATTTTAAACAATTATGTTATTTGAATCTTTGTGTAAATTTTGTTATACCCGCACAGACAAGTTCTGTGTATAAAATCATAGAAATGTCGTTGTTTTTTTTATGTATATATTTTCAAATCCTTTTCAGTATTCGAATAATGCATGTTTGTTTAAAAAATTATCCTTATAAGGTTCTATTAAAAATGTCGGTTCATTTTTTAGTGTCTTGATGCCTATATCCAAGAATTATACTTAGCATGTTTTAGAAATGTTCTTAATCTTTAAAAAATTTAGAATATAGTTCAATTTTCTGCAATACGTCTATTTTCGTAAATTATCCTTAGCAAAGGATAACAACATTAAATTTCGTACGATAGAGATTTCACTGTATATAAAATATTTAAATTTAAATATATATTCATTCATTTATGGTATAATGTTTTTATATATTGTATGCGTATTTTGAAGTTTGATATTAAGTATTACATATAAATTCCATAGAGTAATTTGGGGGTTGGTTTGAGTGAAAAACTTTTTTAAAACAAATGTAAATATAAAGATGTAAAATAAAGATGAAACGATGTTTTAAAAGTTTCTCGTTGTTATATAATACATCTAATTTAGGGATATAATTAAAAAACATATGTGTATAGAAACTATATATAAATAACTTATATGAAAATTAGTATATATATATTTATTCCATTATTATTTTATTGCAGTTGCAATACATTACACTAATAAAGTACATTTATTTAAAACTGGGTTACACCGTAATTGTTTTTATAATTTATAATAAAAAAAATGTATATATAAAGGAAGTCGCAGAAAAATAACCAACAGAAGTATAGAATTAAAAACAAATCCATTTTTTTGCCACATATTAATTGAATATACAAATATGTATTCGTCCTTTTATTAATCATGTTACTTGTATTTGTAGCCTTCAATGAGCCAACTCTCTATAATGGGGTAATCGGTAAATTAACCAATATCTTGTGCTTTCAACTGAATAACTTCACCAGTAAAAATGAAGTATGTACGTACATAGCTGCAGCAAATATAATTTTTTAAAATTTATATTCATGTGAGTATAAATAAATAATTGTGAAAAATATAGATGTAGATGTACGATCCTTTTCCGTATATTTCTTATATAAACTATTTTTATACACGGGTTACTTTGCATTATACAATATAAAATACCATGAACTTCGTTTAATATAAAAATGTAGGTAGTAGGTGAAGTGAAATGCGCTCTGTTTGCCAAGGTTATAGATGCAACTTATGGTTCATACTGATTATGTTTTCCTTGTCCTATACGTAAAACTCTTAATATTATATACGACATCGATTTAAAAGTTTTAAAACAATCATTCAAATTTGTTAAAAAAAAAAAAATCTTAAATAATAAATTCTTTAAACATTTTTCAAGATTATTTTTAAATTTTATTTATTTTTTATAATTTGAAAAAATTTCTCGTTTTATTTTTAAATTATTTCTTATACTTTATTTCTTATATATGGTCTGTTTAGTTATAATTAAATGATATAATAATATAAATTTTTGTTTGTGAACAAACTTTTGGGAATCTTACGAAAGTTTTTCATACCAAAATAAATAAGTATATATTTTATATAAAAATATTTGCACAAATGTATTAGAAATTCTATGCTATAACTCAGATTATATCGAATACATGTATATTTTTATCTCTCTCCTCCTGTTCTGTACCGTTTTTTTTTATATTCATTTTATACCAAAATAATACACAATAGAATAAAGGATCATTCGCATCAATATTTTCAAAATAAACCTTAAATTATATATGGGTCTTTTGAGAATTTAAAAAAGCAACTCTCTATTGTACAATGGAGGAATATTTACATTTACCAATAAGTGTATTTATACAAATTCTCTTGTATATATTTTTACATTCATTGCATACAAATGTTTGTTTATTTAGCGATTTTTGAAATTTAAATAATTTTAAATTTTTAATATTCTAAATGTCTGTTGAATTAACATTATGATTGTTATGTGTGTGGACACATTAATTTCCTATTTTATATTTCTTTGACTATAAACAAATATCAGAAAAATATTGTGTTGTGATTTATCAGATAAATAGTGTGAGTTCGTTGCCTTACTGAATAGATTTAGCAATCTATGTCTTCTGATGTAAATCAATCTGAGCCGAAAACGAAAGCACAAACTCTTTTTTTCCTCGATGTTACCTGAATATTACTCTATATTACATTTAATTGGTATTTCTATTGGTACACAGCGATGATATATTATTTATTTTTATTCACGTTTCATATCTATTTCTTGTATACAATATCATAAATATCTTCATAGTTACAAATTTACAATATCTAAATCATTTCACAATATTCGTCGATTTAATAAATTGATTGATGTATAGAATAATGCCACGAAAAAATTAGTTTATTTAATCCATACGAACGTAAAATAAACATTTTCAGCATTTCCGATTGATCTGATCAGAGAAAACGGACCTCAATAATAGTTTTGTGTGAATCGGATTAATATTAAATAAATACAAAAATATAAATATTAGACGAAATGAGGGAACACTAAAAATAACAATATAATAATATTGATTATATTATTATAGCTTAAGAATAACATTTGATATAATTGGACACACTATGAAAACGGTAAAGGAGATTATAAATTGTTTTTAAGATAATCCATTGTTATATGTCCTTATATAGTATTACGTTCTATTTTTCTTGTAAACATTTATTTATAAATAGATCTGTTAAATGATCGCACTAAATGATTATGATTATTACTACATTTTATATAGATACACTCATATTAGATGATGTTTCATAAATTATATATTTTTAAATATTGTTTGTGTGTTGTGTTATTGATAAAGCAAAAATCCGACAATAGGTTTTATTTTCTGTGATTATCTTAAGCTTATAAAGATTATATTTTAAATTTAATAATAAAACATCTTTGTTCTATATTAAAAATACTTTATTCGGTAACATAACATATGGGTTTATATATGGGGGAATTAATTCCGGCACCTAGAGCAAGGAACGTCCATTGCACTCTCCCTGTGAGTTAATCCTCGAAGCGTCTGCTGGTTTCAGAATATAAACCAGAGATATTTCTTATATATGAACCGTTCAATGTGCAGCAGTGTCCATTGCATAAGTTCCAAATATAATTTGCCTAGTTTTGCTTAAGGCGGACATTCACATAAGTCATGCCGATTCTTCCGACAAAGAACATTTAGCATAAAGTATCCAAACGCATTTTGTGAAGGTGATAGTTTAGCTTCCAGTATAGCCACATTGTCTCCATACACAGCCAAATTCTACAGATCTATTCAGTTAGTAATGCACTGCCGAACTCACCTGCCGGTAACAGAGATAGGCAATCAATTAACATAATGTAAAATTTGAAAAATTGAACAAGAAAAAAATAATAATAATGAAAAGTAGTCCATTTATAAAACACACAAATATTATATATTTATAAAGTAAGTATTTATACACGCACCAAATTCCCCAATGAAATTGTTTTGAACGTGTTGTTATAACTTTATTATATTGTACATACGAATCTATCTATATAGAACATATGTAATATTTGTAAATATTTACTGGACTATATATGTGGATTATATTATATAGACACTTTATTTATAAAACTGACTGTACTCGTATAGGGAGGATAACTGAAATAAAAATATGCCTTTAACCATTATTTATTAGTGAACACATATAGTTAGCACTCGTATAATATATAGCTACAAATATGTGTGTAAAATAATATTTGATATGTAATAAATTATATTATTATTTATAATATATACACAATGATTTTAATTATACGAGAAATTGTAATTTTACCTTCTACTCCTCGTATATTTTTAAAGTTGGCTCAACTAAATTATATTATACATTTTTTTTTTTTGTAACAATTTATGAATGTGACATTTGATATAGTTTTTTTTTTATATAAATATATAATCTCTCCATAAATATTGTATTTATATTGTACTTTATTGATTTATGTATAGCATATGGATATGTAAATGTTTATAAATATCTATATTTACAATGTATTATTTTTATCGTTATCATATTATTATCGAAAAATCATATAATAAATCTATAAATCGATTCAAACTTGTATCGTATTAGTATTTGAGTATATATAAGAATAGTGTTTGTTTGGTTTTGAAAATATATGTATTATTTATAATTATATATTTGAAAACATTGAAATTTATCCACTTGTTAATATTTTTTTAAGCTTTGATAATGTCAATATCATTGCGATACTCATACGGCAGTCGCACTCCGTACTATTACATACCAGCTGGGATAAGTTAATATTTTTATTTATAGATTTGAAAATGTATTGAAGAATATCCACTTTGCAGTTGTTTAACATTTCAGTAGTTCGTTATATACGTCAGTCAGACTGTGGTAGATGCCATAAGTTTCACTGGGTGTAACATGACTTTCGTAATGACTTCTACAATTGTATTTATCGCCAGCTTCAGTTAAGTTCTTAATAATTGTCCGATTTGAGTTGATATTTATATCACTTATATCTTGTAGATAAATCGAAGATTCACTTTTATATAGTCCTTATTTGGTTTAGATCAACTTATCGGTAAGTTGAACCACCGAATAATTTTATCTCGTTTAAATAACTATATGAACTAATTTTAATTTAATAGCAATAGTGCAATAATATTTCATGGTTTTGTTAGAGATCGTTCTACTCTATACAATTAAGAATTCGTCTGATTATAAGAAGTAGCTATTTTTTATACAAATGATTTGATAACAGATCACATTAAAATATAACATGTGAAATCTGATATAGTTTTCATTTAAAAATATAATAAATTATACAGAGTTCTTCTACTGCTTCGCAGATTCTTTGAACAGCCCTCGTATATATATTCTTTATTCTCTCTTATGTAAGAGTCTCATTACTTTTTTAACGTTGTGATAAATGAATAAAGGTATTATCGTTTCGTTTTATATTTAACAAGGAAAAAAAAGGTCTACTTCCCTTTTTTTTATAACAAATTAATTATTTATGTAATAAATGCTCGTAGATAAAACAAATAATAAAATTTCTTTAATTCCATTATTTATTTCAGATAGTCCAACAATTAATGATAATAATTCACGATGTATAAATTTAGGAAAACATTTAAGCAAATCAGCATCCGAGCTAAGTTGTCGTGACTGTGGTAATGATTCAATAAATAATTCACCACAAAGAACAAAAAGTGCTGCAAATCCATCGGTGACTGGTGTTATACAAAAAACACATGGATTTTTTAATACATTAAAAGTGATTATTATTATTAATTTATAATTTTATAATAATTTATTATCGTAATTTGAAATACACCATACAATATAATATTATGTAACATTATTTAAAAAATGAATAGCATCGATGGTCAAGGGGTCGAAGTAAAGAACGTGGTAGAAAATCACTACATACTAATGGCGGTGGTTGTGGTTATGATGATGGACAAACCGAACATGATACAGATTATGCAGCCGATAATAGTTCAGAACATAGTAGTACGGCAACACCATTAACACAATCACCAAGACATCGTTCGACAACAATTGGTGGTTCACCATTAGCTAGAACGGATTTTCTTCACAATCGCGGCAACAATGAATCTATACCAAAAGATTTACATCAACAACAGGAAATTATGAAACCAATGACATCAAGTAGTCAAACTGTTTTAGATATTTTACATGTTAGTATTATTTTTAATTTTATAAATGAATTTGAATTTCAAAATTAAAATACAAACGCTTGTTAATATATATATATATATATCTATTATATTTAGGCCGAAGAACTTCAACATAAACGTGAAACAGTATTAAGACAACATGCATTTTTTCAATTACGTATACATTTAATAAATGGATGTAATTTGGTAGCTATGGATAAAAATGGTAACACGTAAATAGAAATACATTGTTATTCTGTATATATGTTTATATGTAATAATCTGTACGAAATAGAAACAGTGTGCTTTTGATCTATTATCGCACGTAATTTATGCTGACATATATGATGGATGCAGGATTAAATATGACTGTATGAATTAACAATAAGATACAAAGTGAAATAAAATAACTACCACACCGATAAAACGAAATAATTGCCAACAACTTTAAATGAAGTTTAAAAATTATATTTATAAGTCGATGAAAATGTTATCCTTGGAACAATAATTCTAATCAATTCTTTGTTTGTTTCTCATATGAGCTATCGCATGTTTAATTTTAAAATTTATATTTATAAGGTTCTTGAAATGTACTTGCCTCTTAGATCATTCGTTGTACTCAATTTTTTGTTCGCATGAAGTATCGCATGGATAATTAAAAAAAATCTTTGTAAGTCCTTGAAACTGTCAATTCTACTTGAATCCTTGTTTGATTCTCTTTCGCATGCATAATAATAAATTTCTTTATAAGGTCCTTGAAATATTCTTAATTCTTGAACTATCAATTCCACTCACTATAAGTTTCTAAAAATATCTCAATCCATTACTATTAACATTAACATTTTTCAAAAGATAATTCATATATAGAATGTATAAGAAAGAGTGACACTTGTCGAATCGTGACACCTATCAGTTCTTTACTTTATTTTGAAAATAAATGACGATACTAATATTAATATTCCTTTAAACTGTATATTAGAAAATCACGCATGTATTTTATTTTCTTTACGACGATTTTATTTTTGTATATACCATAACAAATCAACGTCTACAACATCAAAAGTTAAGACATATAGTGGTGTATCAGTCAATTGTAACTTCTTTAAATGTGGGAACAATCCAAATAGTTTCAAAATGTCATGATTTTAAATTATATTCACCATTAAAAAGACGACGTCCGTCTGCTGAAGCAGATAAAATTTAATTGAAAAATTAATCTTATTTTTTAATTTAAAAATTATTAGTAATATAAAAAACCATCGGTAGGACTTACTTCGGTTCTTGTGTGAGACTTATTTCGTTTTGCCATCAATATTTTTTTGTATTGTATCAATACTGTTGATGTAGTAGAACACCACAGCCTAAAACTACATTGTGTTTTCTGTTACAAGTTATTTCGTTTTATCGGTGCGAACTTATTTCATGCTTCAATTTTAAAATACCTCGTCGTATTGATAAATCATAAATTTTGATCTGAATAGATTTGATTCAGAGATTAATTTACATGTTTCTATCGGATGATGATTAAATGTTTATAAAATCTTTATTATTTATTTATTATATCATATTTATTAAGAGATAATAAATCTACACAAATAATTAATAATTTATTAATGTTTATTTATAAATAGGAACAAGTGATCCATATGTAAAATTTAAAATGGGTGGACGTCTACTGCATAAATCAAAAACAGTACATCGTGATTTAAATCCAACATGGGATGAAACATTTGTTGTACCAATTGAAGATCCATTTCAACCAATAAATATTAAGGTCTTATGGAATTTTTATCGTATTTATTATTGTAGCATATAATGGTGATATGTCAAGTCAATATTAGAATATTTAATAATTAAAAATATTTATAGGTTTTTGATTATGATTGGGGTTTACAAGACGATTTTATGGGTTCATCTAAATTAGATTTAACAACTTTAGAATTAGAACGTGTGCAAGAATTATTTTTAAAATTAGAAGATCCATCAAGACCGTTACGTATGTTAGGTGAATTACGTATAAATGTAACATTATGGCCTCGCACACAAGAAGATAAAGAACAGGTAATACATTACATTTTATATTTTATTTAATATTGGGTGTGTGTTAACACGGTACATTTATATCGACATCGTTGAAATTATGTTCAAAGGGTTGTAATATCTGCATTGTTCAACAAAAAAAAAAAAAAACCAATTATTTACTAAATACTGTTTCAAAAATGTTCTCGTATAACTTAACCTTGTTAACCTATTGCCTTTTTTTCTACTTACTATTCGTTATACATATATACGAATAGGATTCCTTGGGGATCTATGGAAAAATGAAAAGTTAAATGTAATTTGAATAATTTGGGTAACATTTTTTAAAATAAATTTCTTTCCTTTTCATAAAAATGTATCAACATTTTTTATTATATATAATATAGAATTTTTGACCATAAATATTTGGAAATAATATTTATACAACACACAAATATATTTGTTGCTGGTAAATAATAAGATGTTGAAGAGGATACCTCTACTTTGAAACAGTAATTATTAAGATTGATTAAAGTTAATTAATGGAATCAATTCAACAATTGAACTTGTGAATTTATATGCTGTGGTCATTGCTCCGAAACGAAATCATGACCTTTGGATTATCTTAGTTGACAACATTGTACACAAAATGTACAGCTTTATTGTCGTATTAGTTATATTATAGGGTATCATTCTTTGTAAACTGCAATCAATTTCGGTACACAGTTTTTTGTGAAGTTAATAGAATTTACTTCTGAAATGTTTTTGTCTATATAATTTTCAAGTAAATTCAGAATTACAGTTGAGAATTGACAAATATTTCAGTTATGTAGTCAAATGGTCACGAGAATTGGTGATGTTACGCAGGAGTTTATTCTTAATTGTTAGTGAATACGTAAAATATGTTACACCTATATCCGGAGACCAAATTTTTTTTTTCTGAGGAAATGTAACAATTTTGGAGTACTGTGCGGTGAAAAAGGGTTACATGTGTTCTATGATGATATTATAATCATAATTGAGATATTGCAAAGTTACATGGAAATTGGTATTTCAATTTGTCACCGTTTCCGGAGTATTTTACCAATAATTGTCGTCCACACACGCAGTGTTAATTAACGCTTGACTTATGAAATAACGTATTTAGTAATAAATAAAAAAAGTTCAAGATAAATAGACACACTTTTGAACGTAATTTTGACGCGTGGTTATAAATATAAGTACTGCAAAATATAATATAGTTTTCTTATTACTTATACGAGTTACTATTCGTTATACATTCAGTTACTATCTATAATTTATATAGTAATAAAATGTAATATGTGTGTTGAAATGAAAATTTTATTGTTATGTGTACCTAAACTTAGTTTTAGTTATTAGTTTTATAGAAAAATGAAATTTTCATCATCATATGGCAAAATCCTTTTTTTTTTTTTTCATAGTGTGCGTAGTGTGTCCTTAATTTTTTTCATTAATATTATAATTTTATATAATTATATTATTTCTGATGTCATCCAACCAAAATGTTGTTGTTAGTATATTATTTTCGCATCATACAGACATATTATGGAATTTGTAATATAGAGAAACCTTAAATTTAATAATATATTAAATATTGTATATGAGAGAATTAAATGAAATAGAAAACAATTGACGCAAAAATAAATGTGGGTGTGAAAATTAATGTTTCTTATATGAATTTCATTATTAATATGATTGTGTTGCTTCGTGCTGATGTGCGAAAAACACTAATATAATAAATATACTTTTCCTAAAATGAAAATCTTTTCAAAACATTTCTTCAATTTTTTTGTTATTATATATTTCTTCTCTAATAAAAATACTTTGATGTAAACATAAAATTGTAAACGGACAATTTAATATATTTTATATATTATCCTTTTTACGTGTTACGTATTACTATTGTATCAATAAAATAATAAGTATAAATTTAATTAAAAAGTTCCTAGTTAATATTTACACAAAATAAATTATGTATTATACAGAGTGTCGCAACAAGTATATATAGTTAATTACCACTTTTATGAACATTATAAGTTTAGTTGGTTTTTAGTTTAAAAACCATTAGTCACTGAAATAACTATAAAAAAATGAATTTCGATGTTGTACACCAATTCTGAACAGTAACAAATACAGCTTCCAGAATAAATTTGTTCAGCAAAATATAATTCTTCTCCATTTATTACACAGTTGTATATTTTATTTATGAATATGGTTTAGATAGACAATTATTTCTGGACATTGCTATGCGTAATAATTGGAGAAGGAAAAACTATATATACTGAACCGATTTGAAGTTGTTTCAAATTCTGTAGCAGTTGGATGTTGATGTAACGTTCGGAATTGATGCGTCACGTATTTTTGTGGTCTAGAACAAATTGTAATCCTATAGAATTAACCCTGCTAAACGCCCTACATACGTTTGGACTATATATAAATTCAGTTACTGTAATACCCTTTATATATATATATATTGTTATATTATTTATAATCGATGACATGACTTGGCGCCATAACAATAGTTATATAGAATAACTTATAATATCGTAATAGATGTACATATGAGAATTTTATAAATTTATATGTTATAATATTGATGTGGACTATATAACCTTATTTTTTTTGCTATATATGCTATCATCATCAAATCAAGAGAATATATTGACATCTATATACAAAACATTCATTACATTCAAGTTGCGGTATAAATAACTCCTGATGACAGTATAACAATTTACACATTGTTATCGAAAGATAGATGCAATATTTTTATTTATATAACTGATATAATCGATTAAGTTGAGTGTACAGACATTGTTAATTTTTGAATAAGATCAAAGAATGATCAACGGGAAAAATAATATTGCTTACAGCATTGATCCGCTCTCGTAATTATTATGATTATTATAATGGTAAAGTTTGTATAACATTTTCCAGAAATTTTTCTTTGCATTTTAAGTTTTCAATATAAATTCTAATGAAATCGATTTTTTCCCAGAACTTTCTTATAGGAACTATTCATTTATTTATAATCCCATATGACAAATCTATATGTAAAATTTAGTAAACAGAGACTACGAAAATATATATTTTATCTTTTTAAATGATTACAATATCAATTTCATTTTATAAATAAATAAATATACATTTTAAAAATGGTTTATGTCTCTTAATATTTTTTTACGATTCAATTTCACAATATTTTATATTTTATTTTATTAATGTACGCAGAAATAGGGTGACCAAAAACTCCATATATTTTAAAAACTTATTCCCATATGGTTTTTGTTATAATTTTTTGGTTTTTATATAAAATACAACAGTTGAATTTAACAAATGGGTCGTAATTTACACTTAACATAAATTTACGTATCCGGTTATGACCACTGAAGAATATCTTTACTATGTTGTGTGTTGAAATTGGTCAGTTATCTTTAAAAAGAAATGACAAACGATCATACAAAACTATCGCGTTCAATTTCCAATAGTATCCAATTTCGTGAGACTGTTTATAATAATTGTTATATCTCATTTTTGGATAATGGTCACAAATATGATAATATAAAATAAACACCCTGCCAGATTTTTCAATATATATTGCGGTTGTTATAAGTATAAATCCCAAAATATTATAATGAACTGTGGTATAAATATAAAAATAATTGAATATTATATACATAAATCTGAAAAATGTCTATTTATAATATATTTGTATATTGCTCTATTCTTCTTATAAAAACGAATTCCCTTCAAATTCTTTCAAATATTTATAATTTACATAAAATAAATGAAATTATAATAATATTAATAATAAATAAATAATATACGATATGGATGTTTAAAATATATAAATATAAAATATATGTTGTAGTATTAAAATAAAATGCGGATTTGCATAATATTGCGGTTAATAAAAAATTAATTGTTAAGGGATATAAATAATAAATAAAGAAATCCCAAAGTAAAGTGCTGATTGAAACGTGAATACATTTATAAATACAAAAAAGACGAAGTGTTGCGCTGATATTAATCCACAATTGACCTCATTTACAACCAAACTCTAATATTTATCCAGTCGTCAATGCACCACCTTCTCCAATTGTTGAAAGACAAGATCTATTAACTTTAATATTTATAATATGTTTTTGAATATTTTTGAGGTAATTAATAATGAATCGCATGTTGAGTTTAAATGTATAAAAAGAACTTATCGCTGCACCAATTCAATTACTTATCAGTCCATTAATATACATTCTCCATTTCAGTTCACCGGTAAGAATTGATAAACATATGAAGTGGTTTGTGCGTATTATATTATATAATCCTTATGTTATCTCTACATATACTATACTATACTTTTGATATTTATGTATGTACTTATTATATACCAATACATTAATATAATAAAGGAATTAAATAGAAATCTTATTATATTACTTTTTAGGCACACCACCGATGAATGAATGGTGTTAAAAGTCGCATAAGATATATCTAGAACTACACTTTCTGTCTCAAAAATAATCGGAAAAATAAGAAAATACTAGTTATATTTCGGACAGAGGGAACAAACCTTAAATGTCCACTTCCATAAAGTAATTCCTTCACTTAAAATCTCATGAAGAGTTAACGTTTTTAAGTAGCTTTTGAAACGGTTCTATAACATTTTTGCCTAATTTTAAAAACAAAAGTTAATGTAGGTTCGTTGTTCTTGATATTATTTTTACTTAATACGTTGATTTTCACTGAAGGAAATATATAACTTTAACACTTTGTTAATATCGGACCATGACGATACATAAATCAACATGAATGTTATCCGATCCATATCCATATATATTAGAAAAGTATTTCGGTTATTTTTCGAGCAAAGCAAATACACACGTGTATATAAATATATGAAATACAACATAGGCACGCATTTTGTTTCCTTTTAAATATTTAATGGATTTTTCCTTATTATTTGATATATCACTTGTTTAATGCAATACGTATAAAAGTACATTATACTAACTACGCAACTAACTAATATACATGCAGAAATGTATATATACAATATTTAATCTAATTGAATAAACATCTCAGGAGATGACTTAATTTTTGATAATATAATTTCTTTTATTGTACACGTATTTATTTATACATGATATTTGTTTTATTTTATTTTCATAATAACTAAAGATTGTTTATTCAGGAATTTTCATTATAATAAATGTATTATCTCTCTATATCTCTTGTTGTTTGTATATGTACATATTTAAAATATAAATAGAATGGATAATTATTATATAATTTTGAAATAACCTAATTTATGAATAGAAAAAATGGTATACTTTTTTAACGAAGCTTTTTAATTTCACAACATTTAAAAAACCATTACATAAAAATTTATAGATTTTCCTTATAACATAAATACCATACATTTATAAATACATGTAATTTAGATAATTAACTTGTAGTTATATTCATTGCTATATCGTTAGTTTAGCTCTATTATTAATATAGATAGTCTACTAAATTGTCTCTATAGTCTAATAATTATACATATTTTAATAATTAAATATTCACAGTATGTTTCATTAGCACACACACACACACATACAATCAAAATTACAACACATTTTATTTTCTAATTATAACTATAAATATTAAATTAACTTCTATATATTTAATATAAATACTTAAATAGGCAACAATTTCACTGCTTGATTTAGCATTTTCCGTTTTTCCTTTTTTTCGTTTTTTTTTCGTATTCATCTTACATTTCAGTACTTCCAGCGTCATCCACGTTTAGCGGATGCTTCCAAACGACTTAAATCACAAATATGGAGTTCAATTGTAACAATTGTACTTGTTGAAGCCAGAAATCTTCCAGCCGATACAGAAAATAATATTGTTGAACCATATGTTCGATTCAGGTAAACTAAAAATGATATGAATTATTGTATTATTTATTTAGATTCGCATATACCGATTATGGTTAATTTATAATTATGGTTAATTAATAAATAACTTTCTTTTACAAAATTCAGATTGGGTAATGAAAAATTTAAAAGTAAAACATCATGGCAATCACGATGGTTAGAACAATTTGATTTACATTTATTTGATGAAGATCAAATGTTAGAAGTTGTTATATGGAATCGTAATACACAATATGGTAAATGTACAATAGATTTACGATGTCTTCCACGTGAACGTACACATGGTTTATGGCAACAATTAGAAGATTGTACAGCTGAAGTATTTCTATTATTAACAATTAGTGGTACAACGGCATCAGAAACAATAACCGATTTGACAGCGTATCGTGAAGATCCACATGAAAAAGAAAATATTTTTGCACGATATAAATTAAGTCGTACATTACAAAATTTACGTGATGTTGGACATCTGACGGTTAAAGTATTTGGTGCCACGGGTTTAGCGGCCGCCGATTTAGGTGGCAAATCGGATCCATTTTGTGTATTAGAATTAATAAATTCACGGTTACAAACACAAACCGAGTACAAAACATTGACACCAAATTGGAATAAAATATTTACATTGTAAGTGTTTAATGGATTTTTGTTTTATATAAATATCTATACTTATAATTAATTAATTAACCTCGTTTTTTGGTTATTCACAATTTAACACATATAGACATTTTATAATTTAATTTATTATAATGGTGGATTGAGTGTGGAAGGCCTAAATTCACTATCTATTTATTTATTATATATTCACCGTTGAGATATAAATAATAATGCGCACACGATACGCAAGTCATATTTATTACTCCAAGTGGAAATAATTGCATAAATAGCAAATATAACATTAATTACTAACATAAATGACTTCTATTCGGAGTGTATGTAACAATTCACCAATTGGTCTGCAATTATATAGATGATTCATTAATTCTATATAATTTGTATACTATTAGCCCATAATAATGGTGCGTGTGCAAACATTTTTAAAAATATCCTTTTTTATTGCATAAACGAGAAAATGGCAGCACAGCTGAAAAATTTTCCATTATATTGAAATAAGTATCGAACATTTTCTCTCTGAATGTTGGAAATTGATTTCGGCATTCTACTGGGTAATCACCGCGCAATAAGTAAAAACGCTTTGGCACCATCCTTCCCATAATTTTTTTGGAAGGCGATAGTTGTGACGCAATTGACTATAAAAACTATTATTATTAAATAAGAATATTAATTTTTGATATGCTTTTACTTTTAAAGAAAATATCTTTCTCATAAGAGCATTGAATTCAAAAATTAAGATTTATAAAAGCACAACTTAATATTCTCATTTGTAAAATTTCATTTATGATTATAGTGTCCATCAGAAATTTCTCATCTGAAATAATTAAGGTATTTCTGTAATGGATCACATTAAAATATTATAATCATAATATTTAATACATATATTGTGTTATTTAACTATATGGTGCAATGATATGATGTGCATAAACTGCATATTAAATTTTTTCGTTAAAACAATAACACCATAACACCACATAAATAAATTATAAATTGTAAATTAATTTATTATATTTATTTCAGTAATATAAAAGATATGTCATCTGTATTAGAAGTAACCGTTTTCGATGAGGATAGAGATCATAAAGTTGAATTTTTAGGACGCGTTGTGATACCATTGTTACGAATACATAATGGTGAAAAAAGATGGTATGCATTAAAGGATAAAAAAATGTATTCAAGAGCTAAGGGAAATTCACCTCAAGTAAATTTTTTTATATTATACTTTATTATACATTTCATTAATAAAATCATCATTTATAATTTGTATACGATGTCAAATTATTTTCCAGATTCTTTTAGAAATGAATGTTATATGGAGTCCGGTTAGGGCAGCCATACGTGCATTAGAACCGAAAGAAGAAAAACTAGTACAACAAGAGGCCAAATTTAAAAGACAATTGTTTTTACGAAATGTTACAAGACTTAAGGCGGTTGTTGTTTATTTTTTAGAATGGGGTCGTTTCATTCAGTATGTCTAATAATTATGTGTAACATCTAATAATTTAGATATAATTATTGAATAAAAATTTTTATTTTATTGTATACCAATAATATAGGAGTTGCTTTGAATGGGAATCGCCAATAAGATCTTTAATTGCTTGCCTAATATGGATATGTGGTTGTTTTTGGTTTGATTTATCAACAATACCAATTGCATTATTAATAATATTGTTAAAGTAAGCATTTTTTTTTACATTCTATAATTTGTGATTATTTTTAAAATACCATACGAATAATTATAGAAATTGGTTTATTAAATGGATAACTGGTACAGCATCACAATCATCTGAACATGAATATGAAATTGGTAGCGATGACGATGATGAAGATGACAAAGATAAAGAAGAGAAGAAAACAATTAAAGAACGTTTACAAGCAATACAAGAGGTATCACAAACTGTACAAAATTCTATCGGTTATATAGCATCACTATGTGAAAGTGTAAAAAAGTAATTTAGAATATTATTGTATTATTATTTACACAAACCAAACAATTAGATTGAGTATGAATTTTAATTGGAAACTTATCTTTTCATTTTTCTATTACGCGTTTAGCACTTTTAATTTTTCCGTCCCGGAATTAAGTTGGCTAGCTGTAATATTATTATTTTTAGGATTTTTAGTATTATATTTGATACCAATTAGAATTTTATTATTATTATGGGGAATTATTAAATTTTCAAGAAGACTTATTAGACCGCACAGTGTACCAAACAACGAAATACTTGATTTATTATCCAGAGTTCCTGATGATGAACAATTAGTAAGTAGTGTTTTATTTTTTTTTGTCGTTTTAAGGAACTATGTCTTGAATAAAAAAAATTGAAAAATGATGATACCCATACGTTTATACGGGTATGTATTGGGGTTACATTGTGTAGTCGCTGATAACTTATAAGTTACGTTTTTTTAAGTCCTTTTGAATAATTTTCGAACAGAACTTAAAGTTTCGTGACACTATTTGTTATCATGCGTTCTACAAAGTTATTCAGAAACGAAAATTAAGTAAGTTTAACTCCATTCCTCGTTTACCTCCCCTTCTACCTTTCGATTAGGAAGAGGAATAGGGAACTGCATTATCCAGGAAATACTGAAAGCATATAAACTAAAATGGAATGGTTTTTAGATGATTGATGAATACAGATTTTGTATAATCTGCAGCAGAAATCTTTTCTCTGTCGCCTCCTTATAGAAATATACGAAATTGTTCGTGGTGAGTTTGGTTTCTAAAATATATGTAGTATAAGTGGAAAGATGATATGCAATCATCTATATAAATATTTATGCAAAATATGTGTACTGTAACATCAACCTTAATAATACACTACAAATGAACTCATATTTATATGGATTGTTATGTTCATCATAAATATATATAAGCGTCGTAATTTTATCAAAATAATAATAATATGCATATTTTTGCGCGACTATCTTTCTGCAGAAAATTTATATGTAATATTATATTTATTTTGTTATCTATAATAATATACTTAAGCTGTCTGAAAGATTCTTGGCCCGATACATAGAAGGCGTTCGGGGAAAACATAATTTCATTTAACAGTTCCATTCTTAATTTAAACACATCTAAATTTAACACCAACAGAAATTCATCTGTATTCGTTAAAAGTGCATAAGCTGATGCATCATCTTTAGTTACCGCTGTAAAAATGAGGGACAGTTCTTCTTAAATCTGGACGTACAATTCTCGTATATGATCCGTATGCGACAGTTGTCCAAAAACTGTTATTGCAGCCGTATAGATGAATATTTTACAAACTTCCCGGAATCAGTCTAATGTAATGTCATTGAATTATTGGAAAACGTTGAAATAATTAATATATTTAGTTTCAGTAGATTTTTTTTCAATAATAAAATATATACCACTTCAACAAAAAACTATCTTTCATTGTTAGGCCGGTAATTTTTCAGACACTTAATATTTTAAATGTTTTATTTTCTCGTTCGCCAATTTAATTATATTTCCTTTTTTTCTGTGATAGTTCTCCTCGCATATATTACATTTACTGATACAATATTTTTAATTATCGTAATCAAATAAATAAGCATTTCGCATTATTATTATTATTAATATTAAAAAAAACATTTAAATGAAATAAGTGTGTTCTGTGAGCGACAGTTCTTTATTATTATAATTAGTGCATTTAATATAATAAAATATAAATAAAAAAATAAAATGAAAATATATTTAGTTATTTTAAATTTTCACCAATTTCATTTATTAATATCGAACGTATTGCTATTATTTATATTGAATATAAAATGTGAAAAAATTAAATTTCGTTGTGATGAATTGGATGCGGCGCAACATCAGCACCAACAAGAACAAACAACACCAATTGATGATGTATTTGATGATAGTATGTACTGTACAATAACTGATTTTAATATAAATTATTCAACACAAATCGATTGTAATGTGTATTCGATTGGTAAACGTAAAGCAATACGTATTGTAAAATTTTATAGTTCAAAATTATTATATGTACCACATGGATTATTTCGTTATTTTAATGATGTACGTGATTTAGATGTATCATCATCGGAAATTCATGATTTACAACGTAATACATTTGAATATGCTGAAAATTTAGTGTATCTAACAATTGCAAATAATTCAATAAAAACATTGCAAGCATCAACATTTTTGGGTGCCAAATCATTATTTGTTATAGATTTATCATTAAATCAAATCGCTGGGATCGATAAATATGCATTTATTGAATTACATACATTGTCACGTCTACTATTATCATATAATAAAATTAAAACATTAGACGAATTCATATTTAAAGATTTAAAATATTTGGATCAATTATATTTGGATAATAATGAAATTGAAATAATACCCAAAAATTTATTTTCATATAATCTTCAATTACATAAAATTTCATTAGATAATAATCGTTTGTTGACCATCGACACAAATACATTTGTTAAATTAAAGTACTTGGGACAAATTATGTTGGCCCATAATCAATTGGAAACATTTGAAATCAATAATAATTTAATAACAAATAATCAAAATTTAAAAATTTTACGTATTAATAATAATAAATTAAATGAATTAAAATTGGATAAAATTACATTAATTGAAGCACAAAATAATAATATATCAAAAATACTAATCGGAAATATGCAAAATATAAAATTATTAAAACAATTAAATTTGGCCAATAATCGTCTGACAACACTCACAAATATTACGAATTTAGAAAATTTAGAATTATTAGATTTATCATTTAATTTTATCGATCAAAAAATAAATGTAACAACATTTTCGAAATTAAAAAATTTAAAAGAACTTCGTTTACAAAATACAAATATAAGGAATTTAAATTTTGGCACATTTACCAAACAAATCGATGAACTATCAACACTTGATTTATCCTATAATAATTTAACAGAAATAAATTTGGATATTTTTTCACCCACAATGAAAAATTTAGAAAAATTATATTTAGATGGTAATAATTTAACATACATTAATTCATTTGAACATATTGCACAAATTTTTCCCATTTTAAAAATAATTGGTATCACAAATAATTTATTTAATTGTACATATTTATCAACAATTATACGAAAATTAAATTTATTGCATGTTAAACTTTATGTTGATGATGTCGACGACGACGACGATGTTATTATTGCAGCCGATAATGAAAATTATAATCATATTAGTGGAATTTCATGTATTATTAAGAATACGAATGATAATAATAATGCTACAATCATTACAAATGTAGATAAGAATAAATATGCTCATCATCACAATTATAATAATCATAACGATAATAATAATACATATGAATATGTAAAAACAATTAATAATGATAATGAAAATGATAATAACATATTTTATACATATTTTTATAAACATCATGATGATAAGTCGACTAACGACGATAATCATAATAATAATAATAATGCAGAAATATTAAAATTAAAAAATCGTATACATGAAAAAGATTTACAAAAAGAATTATTACAATCAAATTTAATAACAATGAAAGTTCTTATTTGTATTTTATGTTTATTAGCAATTACATTTATTGGTTACAAATTTACAATAATTTATTTACAATATTTAAATAATAAAAATCGACATAATATTTATCGATCAACAACAACAATGAACACAATCCAATGTCATTTAAATCAAGAGACCGAATAAATTGTATGTATGATGCGCCGGGTATGTTGGAAAACGTTTTAATATAATTAAAAAAATACCATAAACTTAAATAAAAATCAATCGCTGCTAATCACTTAAAAAAAAATCACTATGAAATTGAACAAAATTTATTAATCCATTGGATGGATTATAAGCGTGGAAAAAATTAGTTTGTTTTTTTTTTTATTTGTTAAATGGAATTGGAATATATTTAAAAAATATCTAATTTCTCACATTATTCAAAGTGATTTCATATATCGATTATATAGCAACTATTTCACATACTTTTTAAAGTCTTTTTCTTTGAATCATATTCAGGATATTTTGTATTTATTGGTCGCCAAAATATCTATTTTATTTAGTAGCGTAATCAAAATAGTAAAAAGTTTCATTAAAATTTGTATCTATAAATTTAAAGAAAGTCAGAACTTATCATTAAACAGTTTAGTTTAAAAATATGCTTGAATATGTTTCTGTCCTATTTATCGGTTATATTTATATATATATCTAACATTTATTTTATTAACCAAATTCGTTTGTATACAATCAAAGTATATTTATCCTGCGAAGGTTACTCACTTTTTCTTTTCAATTTTCTGTTTTCTATTCCACGACAAAAAAATGGTCTCTGTCTATTATCATGTCCATTTTTATTCGATTTTAAAAAGTACGTGTGTAAATGAAGAATAACAGTTGAGTGCAACATCAAAATGTTGGGAGGGGTATGGAAATATTTGTAATATAGATATTTGAAAATTCGTAATTGTTCTCTAGAATATCCGCTGGATTTGATGCTCTTCAAATTTTAAAATAAAGTAATTTATGACTAATTGTAATAATCTGAATGGGTGTGGATGATATGCTTATTGAATACACAAAGATATATGATCTGCTGATGCCTGAATTTAACACATAAAAGTATTGCAATTTATTATAAATATAAACACATATTATTAAAGTGTTTTATCAATAATATGTTAACTAATTTGCATTTGCATTATCGTTTTCTCGGTTCGAGTTTATAATGATTAATAATAGCTGTGCCGAAGTACTTTCAGTGTAACCGTTGGTCCATTGAATTGTATATAAGAAAATGGATTGGTTTATAAGTATAAACTTATAAATTTTGCTCTATTAAACTTGTCTGACGACTGAATGTAATTAGAATAAATTTTTATATTTACAACGCGATTATGTGATTTCATTTTCAAATTAAAAATTAAATTAAGTTATATTTTGTCAAATTATATTTTATTTTTAAATAAGTAATTATTGTTTTTTCTTTCCTAAAATTATAGATCATTTATCGAGAACTTCCACCGCATTCAACTCCAGAGATGTCAAGACGTGATCCACGAAAAAAATATAAAGCCTCATAAAAATTAATTGAAAATATTGTAAATAATAATAGTTATTCTTATCAAACAACATTAATATTTAATTTGCTTATTCAAATATGGCTAATTTTTCACAATAACAAAAAAAAAAGAAATATCACTTTTCAATCTCACAATCAGCAGAACCTAGCAAAATTTTTCAATATATGTAAAAATTGTATTCCTAATAATAAAAATGTAATTGATACTGTGAAATTTTGTAATAGAATTCCAAATGATATGTTATCATAAAAAAAGAGTGATATTAATTTTTTTTTATTGTAAAAGACCTCCCAGTAAATTTATTGTTATTGTAAATTTTGAAAAAAACCCCAATTTTTATATATTTAATTAATTTTTTTATAAAAATAATGAAAGTTTCCTTTTTATTTTTAATAAAATGCTTATAAGACTCCATTAAAAATGGTAAAATCCCGCAATCACTTTATATAAATTATAAAGAAAACGTTATTTGTTAAAATTTGAAATGTTAATAAATTAAATAAAAAATGTCTTAATATTAATTTTTCATACAAAAAAAATTAAATTTTATTGTGATTTTTATCTAACCCTCCAAATTATAATAAAAAGATTAAGTAAAAAATATATAATTAAAAAAAAGATTTTCTTCCTTATAAAAGTTTAAAAAATAAAGTAAATGTAAATATAAATACATTACAATTTAAAAAATATATATTTTTCAATTATTATTAATATAAATATTATAAATTATATATAAATTAACTTTTTTTTTTATTTATTAAATAATGTTTTCTTTTTGATTTAAAATATTAAATTATTCACTTTTTTTTATTATTATTTTAAATAATTAATTAAAAACAAAGAAAAGGTGATTGATTTTTTTATGCTACTATTATTAAAAACAAAGGAAAAAAAATTTATAAATTGCATTCCTATTTTTTATTATCAAAAATGTTGTTTATGTTATTAAATCAATTTATAATTACAATTGAAAATATGACTATTTGTGTGGATGTATATGTTTGTTTATGTGTCAGTTTGTGTGTAAAGAATAATAAACTTTTATTATATTTCTTAAAAATAATAATAATAATAATAATAAGAAAAAAAAAAAAAACCAAATTACGAGTATTTTCATCACAAATTTTTATTATAATATAATATAATTAAATTTAAAAAATATATAGCATTAAGTTTTTTATTTTAATTATTATTTTAACTGATTAACTATTATTTTAAAAAAATTAATTAAATATAATAGTATTTTTTTTTGTGACAATCTATAATTATTTTTATATAATTAAAAAGGAATAATAATGTTTTGATTTGTTTATATTTTTATTTTTTCTGCATTATTAAATTAATTTTATTAAAACTTTGAATGATTATATAATAATTAAATATTTATGATATATCCAATGTAATGCGTTTATTATTTTGTAAAATTTCTCTTAATCAAAAATCATAAATTATGGTCAAAATATTAAAATGCTTTGTGCACCTAATGTACAGCATCTGATTAACCGAAATGGATTGGTAATATTACTAACAAAACATTAAATACGGTATAAATTCCAAGCCCGCATTTTTTACTATTAGAGGACCCACATATTTTCACGGGTTCTCCAAGAATTTTCATTTGAAGTTTTCAAAGACGTGGCGAAAACATAAATGTATTTATGTTACCCAAAGTTAGGTTATGTATTTACCTATCGTTTGACACCAATCCCACCCGCCTACCACTTCAAACGGCTGAGTTATAGCGTTTTTAAGAAATCCATAAAAATTTCCACTAAAATACCAGGCGTTTTTCAGACGAAGTAACAGTCGCGCTTCTGCGCGACTTTAATTTTTTTCTTTTTCACTTTTGACCCACTTAGAGGCGGAATTTTCGAAAAATCTCAACGGATTCTTGTTCGCACGACCAGACCCGATCGTTTGAGCCTATTTTCAGCCATAATTTTTCACGAAATTTTCCGGAATTTTCATTTTTTGTTTTTCATTTTTAACCCACTTAGAGGCGGAATTTTCGAAAAATCTTTACGGATTCTGGTTCGCACGAATACCCCCGATCGTTTGAGCCTTTTTTAGGCCATTTTTGTTGAAAATTTTGTGGAAAAAATTCCACGTTTTTATGTTACCATAAGATAGGTTATGTAATTACCTATCGTTTGACACCAATCCCACCCGCCTACCACTTCAAACGGCTGAGTTATAGCGTTTTTAAGAAATCCATAAAAATTTCCACTAAAATACCAGGCGTTTTTCAGACGAAGTAACAGTCGCGCAGAATTACCAGGAGGCAAATTTTTTTTTAAATTTTTTTCTTTTTCACTTTTGACCCACTTAGAGGCGGAATTTTCGAAAAATCTCAACGGATTCTTGTTCGCACGATCACCCCCGATCGTTTGAGCCTATTTTCAGCCACAGTTTTTCACGAAATTTTCCGGAATTTTCATTTTTTGTTTTTCATTTTTGACCCACTTAGAGGCGGAATTTTCGAAAAATCTTTACGGATTCTTGTTCGCACGATCAGCTCCGATCGATTGAGCCTATTTTTAGCCATTTTTTGGAATTTTTTTTGGAAAATTTTTGGAAAATTTTTCCATGTTTTTATGTTACCAAAAGTTAGGTTATGTAATTACCTATCGTTTGATACCTATCCCTCCCTCCTACCACTTCAAACGGCTGAGTTATAGCGTTTTTAAGAAATCCATAAAAATTTCCACTAAAATACCAGGCAATTTTTAGACGAAGTAACAGTCGCGCAGAATTACCAGGAGGCAAATTTTTTTTAAATTTTTTTCTTTTTCACTTTTGACCCACTTAGAGGCGGAATTTTCGAAAAATCTCAACGGATTCTTGTTCGCACGACCAGCCCCGATCGTTTGAGCCTATTCCCAGCCATAAATTTTCACGGAATTTTCCGGAATTTTCATTTTTTGTTTTGCCAATTTGACCCACTTAGAGGCGGAATTTTCGAAATATCTCAACGGATTCTTGTTCGCACGATCACCCCCGATCGTTTGAGCCTATTTTCAGCCACAGTTTTTCACGAAATTTTCCGGAATTTTCATTTTTTGTTTTTCATTTTTGACCCACTTAGAGGCGGAATTTTCGAAAAATCTTTACGGATTCTTGTTCGCACGATCAGCTCCGATCGATTGAGCCTATTTTTAGCCATTTTTTGGAATTTTTTTTGGAAAATTTTTGGAAAATTTTTCCATGTTTTTATGTTACCAAAAGTTAGGTTATGTAATTACCTATCGTTTGATACCTATCCCTCCCTCCTACCACTTCAAACGGCTGAGTTATAGCGTTTTTAAGAAATCCATAAAAATTTCCACTAAAATACCAGGCAATTTTTAGACGAAGTAACAGTCGCGCAGAATTACCAGGAGGCAAATTTTTTTTAAATTTTTTTCTTTTTCACTTTTGACCCACTTAGAGGCGGAATTTTCGAAAAATCTCAACGGATTCTTGTTCGCACGACCAGCCCCGATCGTTTGAGCCTATTCCCAGCCATAAATTTTCACGGAATTTTCCGGAATTTTCATTTTTTGTTTTGCCAATTTGACCCACTTAGAGGCGGAATTTTCGAAATATCTCAACGGATTCTTGTTCGCACGATCACCCCCGATCGTTTGAGCCTATTTTCAGCCACAGTTTTTCACGAAATTTTCCGGAATTTTCATTTTTTGTTTTTCATTTTTGACCCACTTAGAGGCGGAATTTTCGAAAAATCTTTACGGATTCTTGTTCGCACGATCAGCCCCGATCGATTGAGCATATTTTTAGCCATTTTTTGGAATTTTTTTTGGAAAATTTTTGGAAAATTTTTCCATGTTTTTATGTTACCAAAAGTTAGGTTATGTAATTACCTATCGTTTGATACCTATCCCTCCCTCCTACCACTTCAAACGGCTGAGTTATAGCGTTTTTAAGAAATCCATAAAAATTTCCACTAAAATACCAGGCAATTTTTAGACGAAGTAACAGTCGCGCAGAATTACCAGGAGGCAAATTTTTTTTTAAATTTTTTTCTTTTTCACTTTTGACCCACTTAGAGGCGGAATTTTCGAAAAATCTCAACGGATTCTTGTTCGCACGACCAGCCCCGATCGTTTGAGCCTATTCCCAGCCATAAATTTTCACGGAATTTTCCGGAATTTTCATTTTTTGTTTTGCCAATTTGACCCACTTAGAGGCGGAATTTTCGAAATATCTCAACGGATACGTGTTCGCACGATGCCCCTTCATCGTTTAAGCCTATTTCCAGCCCTATTTTTTTGGACTTTTTTGACCTTCAAAAGTGTGGGTTATAACCCACTGCCGAAAAAATTTTTTTGCCCGTAGGACCTTCAGATTTTCAGGGATTGTAGAGCTCGGAAAAAAAACAATATTTGTCGACTACTTTGCCGGATTTCTCTAAGGGGGCGGAGTTATGGGGCTTCGAAAGTACCAAATGGGTCACTTTTGCACCCCTATAACTCCGGAAATACCAAATATTTTGCCAGGATCTTCTTACCAGCGATAGTCCTCCACAAGGGCTACAAATTATATTATGGGGGTGACTTCCTATCTAGAAGGGTTCTCCAACTAGGGGTGCCCAAAGTTCGGAAAATCGTTTGCAGACCAATATTCCGAGTACTGGAAAATCGGGAAATATTGGACTTTCCAAAAATCTAATGATGCAGAAATGTAGAGGAAAGTCCAAAGTTTATCCTCAGATTTTTTTTGGAATTTTCCAATGGAAAATGTGGATTTTCCAGGAACAACGAAAAACATCGATTTTTTCATGTTTTCAAATGGGAATTTTCCGACTTTCCCAATGGAATTTCCCGATGCCCTATTTATCACAGATAGTAGACTATATGCCACGTACTTTAAGCCCCACCACAACTCTCTAAGGCTAATGGTTTTTTCACAATGAGCGCCCAAAGTTAGGCTTACACAAAAATTTCCAAATCTTAAATCGGTCATAAGTCGAGTAATAGATTTTTCACGGAAAAAGTCCAGAAGCTTTGTTGTGCGCATTAAGAACCTCTATAATATGGCTGAAACAAAAATTGGCTACCTAATAAATTTTTTTCGAAAACATCAAAAAGTCCGTTTTCAGAAATTCCGGGAAATTTCTCCAGCCTAAAGTAGAAGACTTACAGATGTCTTATAGCCATAAATGGATATAGATGGTAAATGTACTGAGGGAGTGGTACTGAAAATTTTTCCTAACTATTACAGTTTTCCCGGAATTTTCCGATTAAAATTAAAATTTTCCGGATTTTCTTGAAATTTTCCAGATGTCTTAGTTAGAATATTGGAAGTGTTTTTTACCACTAGAGAACCCGAATCTATTTACGGGTTTTCCCGGAATTTTCAAATAACGGTTTCATATTCATGGTGAAAAATCCAAGTTTTTTTTTTACAAAAAGTTAGGTAGTTTAATTACCTATCATTTAAAACGAATCCCATCCTCCTACCACTTCAAACGGCTGACCTAGAATTTTTACCGTGTGCCAAATATATACCATCATTTTTCCACTAATTTACCTTCATAATTTATCGATTCCCCTGAAATTTCCCATTTAATTTATTTATAATATTAGAAACATTTTTTACCACCAAAGGACACCGAAATTTTCATGAGTTTTCTCAGAATTTTCATTTGAAATTTTCTTATGTATTAGGAAAATTAATGTTTCTATATGAAATTTCGATGAATGGAAATACTCTTCGAAGGAAAAGCAATTATAAAAATAATTGTGTGTGTGTGTGTGTGTGTTTGTTTACATAGGATAATTCTTAATAATAAAATAATATTTATATACTACGTTTTAAAATTGATGCCTTTTTACATGCATAATCATTAAAATTAATTTAGGATTACAATAAATAGTAAAATTTTTATATTAATTTAATAAAATTAGCATGCATTTTCATTTAAAAGAAATTAAATCATTGATTTTTCTTCATACAATGCCATTTCTCTGATAAGTAATTCTTATTAAAAATTTATATTTTCCTTAATACACAAAAACAACAAATACAAGTCATTTCTTTTTATTTTCATAAGAAATGAGAAAAAGAAAAGTAAAAATAACAATGTATTTCTCCTCTTTCCAAACATTCTGTTATGATTTATTACCTTTATTAAATTCACCATTACCCAACTCACCTCAATAAAAAATACTCATACTGTTTTTCATACACAATTAAATAATTTTTTATTGTAGTGTACTAAAAAAATGCATACAAAAAATTCTTCTGATTTCTCCTGATTTAAGGTATCTGTCATACTTCAAATTTGGTTATTTTTAAAAAATTTTTGTTTTTGTAATTCTTCATTGACTTTTGTTTTCTTGCTCGTTGGAAAAAAAAAGCTAGTAAATAATTTTAATAAAAAAACATATAATTAAATAAATAATAATAATAATAATAATAAAATAGAAATAGAATTAATATTAATATTTATTTAATTGTTATTAAATTATAGTTTTTAATTCACAAGCGAAAGATATTCATCAGAAAGTGTTGGCGCCGGCCGGTGCGTGTATCATCAGCACATGGAATATATTTTTATGCATCGCAGGTAATCTATTATTATAAAATAAATTATTTAATTGTTTATATAATATATTAATTATAATGTATAATTAATTATAAAGATACAGATTTTGGAACATCATCACGAACAACGTGCCATCAATTTCAATAGTATATCAACATAACCTGTAAATTGGACTTGAATATGAATATATCTTCCGTTTTATATTACTACTACTTCTCTCAAATGTATTTAATAAATCCACAATATGTAACTAATATTAATGCTTCAGTTACAGATCACAGGTAAGTTTTATTATTATTAAATTATTATTAATTAATTATATTTAAAAAGTTTTTGTAAATTAAATTTATTTAATCTAAATTTTATTACAAATTTTTGGTTTCAATTGTATACTCAGGATACAGTATTAAATGGATAAATCACGACCATCACCATCGCCAACATTACATTTCCTAATTGCGGGGTAAACAGTGGTGAAAATAAATGAGGTTATGAATATAGGATGAATGATGATAAATCCCGCTGTAATAGTAGAAAATATAATGATATTGTAATAGAATACATTTTTTTCATACTTCAAATTTGGACATTTCAACAAATTTTTGTTTTTGTAATTCTTCATTGACTTTTGTTTTCTTGCTCGTTGGAAATAGAAATGGCTGTAAGTAATTTTAATAAAAAAACATATAGTTAAATAAATAATAATAATAATAGTAATAATAAAATAGAAATAGAATTAATATTAATATTTATTTAATTGTTCTTAAATTATAGTTTTTAATGCACAAGCGAAAGATATTCATCAGAAAGTGTTGGCGCCGGCCGGTGCGTGTATCATCAGCACATGGAATATATTTTTATGCATCGCAGGTAATCTATTATTATAAAATAAATTATTTAATTGTTTATATAATATATTAATTATAATGTATAATTAATTATAAAGATACAGATTTTGGAACATCATCACGAACAACGTGCCATCAATTTCAATAGTATATCAACATAACCTGTAAATTGGACTTGAATATGAATATATCTTCCGTTTTATATTACTACTACTTCTCTCAAATGTATTTAATAAATCCACAATATGTAACTAATATTAATGCTTCAGTTACAGATCACAGGTAAGTTTTATTATTATTAAATTATTATTAATTAATTATATTTAAAAAGTTTTTGTAAATTAAATTTATTTAATCTAAATTTTATTACAAATTTTTGGTTTCAATTGTATACTCAGGATACAATATTAAATGAATAAACCACAACCATCACCATCACCAACATTACATTTCCTAAGTTCGGGGAACACAGTGGTTAAAATAAATTAGGTTATGAATATAGGATGAATGATAAATCCCCCTGTAATAGTAGAAAATATAATAATATTGTAATAGAATACATTTTTATCATACTTCAAATTTGGACATTTCAAAAAATTTTTGTTTTTGTAATTCTTCATTGACTTTTGTTTTCTTGCTCGTTGGAAAAAGAAATGGCTGTAAGTAGTTTTAATAAAAAAACATATAATTAAATAAATAATAATAATAATAATAATAATAATAAAATAGAAATAGAATTAATATTAATATTTATTTAATTGTTATTAAATTATAGTTTTTAATGCACAAATGCAAGATATTCATCAGAAAGTGTTGGCGCAGGCCGGTGCGTATATCATCAACACATGGAATATATTTTTATGCATCGCAGGTAATCTATTATTATAAAATAAATTATTTAATTGTTTATATAATATATTAATTATAATGTATAATTAATTATAAAGATACAGATTTTGGAACATCATCACGAACAACGTGCCATCAATTTCAATAGTATATCAACATAACCTGCAAATTGGACTTGAATATGAATATATCCCATTTTATATTACTACTACTTATCTCAAATGTATTTAATAAATCCACGATATGTAACTAATATTATTGGTTAAGTTGCAGCTCACAGGTAAGTTTTATTATTATTAATTAATTATATTTATAAAGTTTTTGTAAATTAAATTTATTTAAACTAAATTTTATTACAAATTTTTTGTTTCAATTGTATACTCAGAATACAATATCAAATGGATAAACAACCATCACTACCACCAACATTACATCCAAATTTTCAAATACAATGATTTGAATTGCATGATCGTAATTATTATACATGTTACAACTCCAATAACAAAAACAACAACAATTAATTACGATATGTATAATATTTGTATTATTTGACAAATCATCAGTTGTTGGGTCACCAAACAAAACACAGAAATTAAATATTTCCTTCATTAACACTGATGTATAATAATTCAATACGAATTCTCAACCACAACTCAATTGTATCATTATTGACTTAAAAAAACACAAACATCAATGATGTTTTATCTATTTAAAAAGATTGAATGCACAGACGGACAGTTATCGCACATGTTTATAAAAATATTGATATAAGCTTCAGTGATTATAAACAATTTATGGCGAGATCATCATAGAAATATTAAATTTGAATTGAAGAGTGAGTAGTAATTATACAAATTTATTATATTTCATACATTATTTGTTTGACTGTTTACATTCTCAAAAGATATTTATTATATTATTTTATATTTTACCACCTACACCACAGACACGCCTACACACACATATACATACATGCACAGTTTTATTATGCACTTGTCCAATCTTGTTAGTAAAGGTAGTGGGGTGGTCTGTATCCCTTTTATATTATTATAATGAATCATTAGGTTTACTGCACAAGCTTTGTGAGTTAATCGTGTAATATGGTTTGGTAATTTTTTTAGAAATTGTCTGGCGGTGATATGCAGATAAGTTTTATTTAGAGAAAATGCCGCTTTATTGTTCAAACTTACATTATTAAGTGAGCGGAAAGAATGTCATTTAATTTATTTTGAATTTACTTAGTTGTGAATAAGGAGGATTAGATTCCAGAAGCGGATTCTAATAATTTATGATAAAAACTGGTGTGTGTATGTAAAATTGAATCACTAATATTATTTGATCGATTTTCATTACAATATTCTTAATTGTTTGTTGTGAATCAATTGAAAAATTGTACACTCATTTTATTGATTAACATAATAGCGAAGTCGTAATTGTTCAAGAGATCATCCAGTTGATGTGGTCAATAGATCTGACCTGGATATCAATATTGAAGGAATTTTGTAGCAAAAACGTGTATTATTCTCAATTTTTTATATGCTGATTAATTTCGTTATGTGTGTTGGTGGTCTGTCGACAGATGTGAAATTTTTTTACTATTTATAAAATATCGTAACAAAAATCAATTATTTATGAATGGTAAAAACAGTACGAAAATTAAGGACGGTAGAAACAATGGTGACATTAATGAAGATTCAAATAATAATAATAATAAGTGAGAAGGGTATACACTTATTTATTCTATTGGCATCTATTTACTTTGGAAAAGGACAAATAATTTAAAAGGAGAAAAAACCTGTATTATTGTACTATATTAAAAAAACCATAAAAAATCATGAAACACATATACGAAAAAATTTCATTTGTAGTAGTAGAATAAAATGATGATGTTACGTTATAACGGATTTTTAATATTTTAATAGTTTTTTGTTTTCCTCATTAATTTTCTTTTGTTTTGGACCTCGCATTTAAGAAAATGGAAAATATTGCAATTAATTTTAGTAATAAAGATAAATACACAAATTATTATAAAAATAAAAATACAATTAATATTAATATATATTTAATTATTATTGGATTTATAGTGCACAAAATATTAAGAATGTGATGGTGCCCGGCATTGCAGTGCATGCATTATCAGCTCATGGATTCAAATATGTTTTTATCATCACAGGTAAAAACTATTGTTATAAAATAAATGATATAATTATTGCCATTATATATTCATTAAAATTTATAAAATAATAATAAATAATTTTGCAACATCATCACGTACAGCAGCATCAATATCAATAGTATAAAAAAAAGAAAACTATAACATAACCTGTAATTTAGTTGGACATGCATCATTTTTGGAATATACATCCAATATAAATATTTAAACTATTTTATATTACTACGGTCTATCTCTAATTGATTAAATATACACAAAATATAACTTTATTATTGGTTAAATCACAGAGGCAAGTTTTATTTATAATAATTATATGTAATTACTGTATTAATTCAATTCATTTAAACTAAATTCTTACAGATTTTAAGTTCCAATTGTATATTGTAACACACCACATATACAATATATTGATTGTGGATAGATAACCAACACGTGCTGTCAACAACTACTATGATATTGATGACATTTTATATTAATCCACCGAATGTTTCTATGAATTTACAACCGCAATCAAGTGAATATTCAAATATTGAATTACCAGCACTACAGCATCATCTTCCTTTACAATATTTTGGAAAATAATTATATGATGTCAAATAATATGCCGTCATTAGTAGCATCAGTGACATCAACGTCGTAAATTATAAACGCAGCATATCTAGCAACTAATAATCAATGTATACATTTTACCATTAGCGCCAATAAATTTAAAATACAACGTAGAGTTCTGCACAATAGCAAAACAACAAACCAACTCGTGCTGTCAACAACTACTATGATATTGATGACATTTTATTTTAATCCACCGAATGTGCCAATGAATTTAGAACCACAATTAAAATGAATATTCAAATATTGAATTACCAGCACTACATCATCATCTTCATTTACAATATTTTGGAAAATAAATTATATGATGCCAATTAATATGCCGTCATTAGTTGCATCAGTGCCATCAACATCATGAAATATAAATGCAGCTTACCTAGCAGCTAATCATCAATGTATAAATTCTACCATAAGCGACAATAAATTTAAAATACAACATAGAGTTCTGCACAATAGCAAAACAACAAACCAACACGTGCTGTCAGCAACTACTATGATATTGATTACATTTTATATTAATCCACCGAATGTTTCTATGAATTTACAACCACAATCAAGTGAATATTCAAATATTGAATTACCAGCACTACAGCATCATCTTCATTTACAATATTTTGGAAAATAATTATATGATGTCAAATAATATGCCGTCATTAGTAGCATCAGTGACATCAACATCATGAAATATAAATGCAGCAATTTACAAATTAGTTTGCCGTTATATAAATGTTTTCATTTATTGAATTATGATATTAATCCGGAGGTTTAAAGAGTACGCAAAATGTAAATATTAAACCCAATTAGTATTTCTATTGCTGCTTGAAAGTGAAATGGAACGCATCATGTAATGTAAAAGCAAATAAATAGAAATCACTTAACCTGTTGTGCATTAATCACGAGTCTGACTCGTGTAAACTTATTTTGACTTTGTAAATCAATCACGAGTCTGACTCGTGTAAACTTATTTTTACTTTGTAAATCAATCACGAGTCTGACTCGTGTAAACTTATTTTTACTTTGTGAAAGTATCACGAGTACTACTCGTATAAATATAAATTTACTTTGTGATAACTTTACAATTTATTCAAACAATTAAAACTACAAGGGGTTAATGAAAAACCATCAAAACAACATTAATGACGAGCTATAAATTTATAATTAGAAACATTTTTATAATTAATGTATAACATTTCGCACACTTAAACTATAAAACTACAAACTACAAAAAATGCAAATTTGTACCATATGATATTGTGACTTTGTTAATTTGAAGAATAGTGCTCAACCTCACCATATTTTCATATAAACGAACAACAACCGATGGCAGTTAAGTTGATTTATTTTCAGTATGAAAAGTATATTAATCAGTTAATTGTGTCAGAGGGCAGCCAAATAGCTACAGCAAATTATGTGTTTCGTATAAACATAAAATTAAGCAAAAAAAAAAAAAAATTGAGTATTTAAACTATTTTTGGTGTTTATATGTAAAATAATTATATAAAAGGTGACTAGACAATGCACAGAATAAGATAACCTTACAGAAGCAACACTCGTATATATTATTCACTTATATGTAATGAAATATTTATTTTAGGCTGATTCTCATGAATGACAACGTTCTAAATACACACATAATAACTATGCCGTTTTGTAAATGTAAATATTTAAAATATTTCTCGCCTTACGTGTATTTAAAACTTTGTTATTCATCAGCCTAAAATAAATATTTTAAGACATGTAAGTAAATATATAAATGAAGTGTTGCTCCAGTAAGTTTATATTCTGTGATAATATAAATCGAATGGTATATATTTGCAAATAACCTTAATTTAATACATATTTCATTTTCAGATATCGATATTAGATGCGCAACTTTAATATGCAACACGTCTACATATATCCGTAAAAATACTATGATAGATACCTAATGCCAAGCTCAACGTAGTTGATAGATTACTGAGACCAATAAACAAAAGTGAGTAATGTAATTAATTTTTCTTTTAATGAATATTTTGGTGTAACAAATAAGTGGTTGAATTTTTTTTTTTTATGAAACCTATTTTGTTTACACTATGAAATAACTTTATTCACTTTGCTCGATGACCTTTTGCCATCTTTCTGACAACTCCTTTCTACCTCAAGGAATCGCTCTGACTCTTTTATCAGCAAAAATAACAACTGAACTGAAGTCAAAATGCAATAAACAGTCAGCATCAATATTGAATTTCTTATCGTTCAATTTCAGAACTACCAGGCATTACCAAAATGCAATCTACAAATTTTCATTTTATTTTTTTTGTTGTATTTTCTACAATTTCGAACGTACAATATCGCATTTCGTGCTCCATCGATCTGTAACTGAAGTGCAAACATTTTTTCGGGTACCTCAAGTGGGTCCAATTTGCCTAGAAATGAATCAAAACCGAGAAAATAGTAACAACAAATACTTAAAATGACTAATTTCTCAACGACTACATAATTATTTGGTCCATCCTGCAATCCATAGGACCTACTTCCGTGAAGAGGGTGAATTCATCACACTGTCGTCCTGTTTGCCACCTGACGCACACATTTCATTTGTTATCAGCATTACCTATTTTCGAAGCGCTTAGTTTATCATCTACCTGACAGAGCTTTGAGAAAGATTTGACTTTAAGCCCCCACACCGACAAGGTGACTTTAATGGTGTTATAATATTTTATATAAACTGTAATATTTAAAAATTTGTTTAATTATAATATTTTATATTATTTGTTTTCGTATAGCAAAACGGTTCAAAACAACAAAACATCATCGAAATTTACAAACTTAAACAAAAACAATTTGCTGCTATGAAGAAAATAATGTTTGTGTAATTTAAGATTTTAATTTATAAGTTATTTATTTATATTTAAGTTATATGCTAAGTTTAATAATTTTAAGTAAATTGGATGAATTAAGCTAATAATAATAATTAAGTTCCATTTAATTATTAATTAGTTTAATTCATTAATTTAAAAGACACAATTTAGATTTTAAGAAACTAAAATATCTGAGATAGATAGGTATTCTACATAACGTTTTTTTAAAGTATAAATTAAAGTAACAATTACGCGCGGGCTTTGTGTTATGTAATCACGTTTATATTTTCCATCGCTGACAGCTTTTTGTGTTGTGGCCTGGGGTCGCGTCGTGTGTTCATGTCTCCATTTAGAATTTAATGGCTGTAATACTCACCGATCAGAGTATTATGGTTGCAGGATAATAAATTTAGACATTGCATGCGATGTTCCCATCATGGGACCCCCATGGTTCTAGTTGGCTGGGCTTGTTGGCTACGCCTGGTTGTGTCTACCAATATTACAGATTTAATGTTAATATATTCCAATCTAATTGAAAGTTTTATACTAATTTGTTCACTTGAATGGAAAACAAGTGAAGAAATTAGAAGATTGTCGACATTATCCACTGTGCCACTTGTGTTGTGCGCAGTCATGGGATCTATTCGTCCCCTTTTTACGTTTTTTCCCAAAGTCATGCTGAACGATATTAGATATAGATATAACGAAGGCATTATTTTAAATGATTATGAACATGCTCCGAATACGAATACAATTCCAAATAAAAACACATTTATATTTGCAAATTTTTTTAATTGTCCTTTGACACAGTATAAATTGAATTAAATTAATATGTACAAAATTGCCTTCATTGGCATTCTATTTACATGTTGTATTATTCGGAGTTCTATACTCATTCGTATACGGATCATGTTTAACCCCCATATTAGTAGTGATTTCTCTGAAAGAATTTTGCGCGAAAACGCAAGTTAAGGTCAAATGTAACATTTTTTTACAATTTTAAATGAGAGTGTTTTATTTGAATATGCAAGAAACATGTAATCTTATTCAGATAAACCACTCTCATTCATTTAATAATTTTTCGGAGTTATCAATACTTAATATGCAGTAGTTGGGTTTTTTTAAAAATCGTCAGCATAGTTTATATTAAACTAGTTATCACTAACGCATTCTGTGTGTTAAGTGCGCGTTTGATCCATTGATCGTTCGTATACAAAAATAAAGTAAATAACTGTTTTGTTTGTCCATTATTTTAATAACATCTAAGTAAAATTAGTTTTATATTGTTTTTTTCTCAATGCTATATCCTATCGCTATACAAAGAATTCCTATTGGGGTGTTATCGTCTCCGAGAAGTATTGCTAACTAAAATTTTATGCATTCGTAGTTGATTAGGTTATTTTGTCACACGTCATAACTTTGTTAATGCAAAATTACGGAGTTCAATTGGTGAATTGTTACAAACTCACATACGAGAGTAATTTACTAATTTGACTGTAATATTTATTGGATGTGCGCAACAAGGAGTGGCACTATTATGAAATGGTGGCTTAGCGTATGTCTTCGCACACGTCTCATATGGTACACTCCTAGGTTGAAAAATATTATAATGTTTTCTTTAAATCAATAAACACACACGCATCGTAACAATAACTCAAAATCAGTCGAATATTGTTTGATACACGGGTTGATTATTTGGTTGTTTATTCAATTACAAATTTTTTGACTCTTCGAACACTAGTATTTGCTATGTACAACGAGTGGATGTGCGTGGATGTGTTTTTTTTAGAGAACATGTTATTTTATTGTTTCAACTTCAAAATGTTGGTGTAAGGGGAGTAGAAAGTCATCTAATTAAATTTGTATTAACACTTGTTGTGAATAGGGGATGCGTTCCTGAGGCTGATCTTAATAATTTATGATATGAACGAGCCGTAGGGTGTGTGTGTAAAATTGAACGAGTAATATCATTTGAACGAATTTCATTCTGGTAGTCTTAATAGTGGGTAGGGTTTATTGGAAAAAGACGTACTAATTTTATTTATTTGTAATTGATATAATGGTTATAAATCGGTCGGTTTTTAATTGTTTAGTTACTTAATATTGGTGTAATCTCTCAGGCATGTGCAATGATCTGGTCACTCACATCCTGGAAATTGTTTTGCGTGGAAAATTAATAACTTGCATAAATTGGTGCGTTGTGGAAGAATATCTATTATCTCTAACCATTTAGGCTTCTATTGTATATTTTGTGTTTTGTTATTTATAAAAATTTTGTAATAGTAACTTACATATATATAAGTTTTAAGTTATAATTAAGATTAAAAATTGTATTGGTTAATAGTTTAAGATTCAATCAAACCAGACACTTGTGTTTTATTGTCAACATTTATTAATAATATTTAATATTTGTTTTTAATAAACTATATCGAAAAAATTTGAAAATCAATTTTCAAATAATAATAAAACACAAGCACTCTGGATATTATTGATATTTTATCAATAATTTTGTTGGTCTCTCTCTCTACACGAGGCATAATAGCCAATAATTGTGTAGTAAGAGAAACCAATAAAATATTGAGATTATAATATATTCGTGATCGCGTATTTATAATTTATTCGTTAATTTGAATTCAATTTAGTTTTAATTTTTAATTTGTATATGAGTTTTTTTTCAAATGACATTTTGTCAAAATGTTATTTTTTTCTCATACTTTTTGATTTTGTAAATTTAAATTTCGGGAATCACTTTGGCATATTCTTTTAATATGTTACGTACAGGGATTGTCTCCTCCCAACAAAGTGATTACGCGGTCGGGCTCACATGCAAAGGAATATTCGAGGTTTCCGATAAAACCGTTCTAAGCTGTAGTAACGAGTTTCTACAAAAAAAAAAAAAAATTTTTTTATTTTATCGCCTGTGCATATTAATTTTAAAATTTGGAATTCCCAGTAGCATAATAATGATTGAACTTTAATTTTTATAAATAAGGGTTTGGGCTCACATTCAAAGGAATCTGAGTTTTTCGATAAAACCGTTTTGAGCTGTGAATGATCACATTTTTATTTTGTTAGATTCATGCCCGTGTATGGCTTTTAATACCGTTCAAACACCTTCGCGGAATTTTCAGGCTGAAATTATTGAATTTCAACAGTTGTGTAATTATTGGGAGCTACATTATCTAAATATTTTTTTCCATCGTGAATAGGTTTTCCATGTTATGGCCGGGGTCGTGGCACTTATCAATTAGCGTTAATTGAGGCCTGGCACGCGCACGACCCTTGTTCTGGTTGCCAAACGATTATTCATGTGATTGTAGACATTCATATTCATAGGAAGGCAAATTTGCCCTATATAAATAGGTAAAAAACACAAATTTTAACCTTTGTGAATATTGGTCTACTCTCGCATGTGCAATAATTTTGTACTCATAACCGGCGAATTATATTACATGGAAAATTATATGTTACGTTGTAGTCCCATGTGAGGACCACGTCTGAATGAAGTTCGTACGGAATGCCTATTTTAATATATATTGTATATTTATATTAGTTTTTTGGTCGTCATAACCATGAATACAGTCGAATCTAATTCTTTTTATTGCAATAATTAGTTCAATTTTTATTGTATAAAATTTCCACAAAATCTCTATTTAATTTCATATTGTACAATTGTCTGAAAATTATAAAATTAATTATGAAAAACAGTATGGAAAAATTAGGAAGAGGTAATGGTGAAATTAGTAGTGACTTATCAAAGATAATTTAGGAGTTTAAAGCCGTATAATTTATTTATTACCTATGGTGACATCTGCTGGCTAGTAGATTATCTCCGAAACGGTTGGCTGGGGAAAAGTGGTGAATATGTACATGGTTTATATATGAGATAATCAGTAGTACTAGAATAATAATTCCTTATTGACATTTGTAGTGTTTACAAATGAAAATAAAAAACATTTCCACTAGCATGTGATTATGCTGGCCTAATACTTCATCTCAAAAAATCGTATATTTTGTGTATTTTTTCGAATTTTTTTTCCGTATTTATTTAGTTGCCGTGTTTGTATGAATGGGTAGTAATGCTATGCAGTTCTGTTATTGGGAATATCTGCATCATTTCTTCACCAATTTCGATCAAATTTGGTATGTAGGTTTAGCATAAGATTTTACAGGTATTTATTAACTAGTTATTTGAAAATTGATGATTATGGCGCATCTATTTAATTTTATTGATTGAATATTATTTTATTATATTATAATCTCAATGACATTATTAAAATTCAATATAAAATTAATTTAACTCTTAAAAAATAACACAATTCTATTTAAAACAATTTGTAATGTGTTGTTTATTTTTATATAAATATATAGTACAAATATAAACAATTTAATTAATAAAAACTAAAAGTATCGTTTAATTAAAATAACATTCGTCTTTTTAATTATTATATCCTGAAGGAAATCCAATTGGAATCTGAAAAAAGAAAATTAAATTAAATTTCTCATTATTTTTCTCATGATTTCTGGTACTCACCTGTGTTTTAGCCGAATTTTGTTTTGCCAATTTGACCCACTTAGAGACGGAATTTTCCAGATTTTCCACCGGATTCTTGTTGGGACGATGACCCCCGATCGTTTAAGCCTATTTCCAGCCATTTTTTTTTTTTAGTGGTTTTTGACACGTTTTTTGTTTTGCCAATTTGACCCACTTAGAGGCGGAATTTTCGAAATATCTCAACGGATTCGTGTTCGCACGATGCCCCTTCATCGTTTAAGCCTATTTCCAGCCCTATTTTTTTGGACTTTTTTGACCTTCAAAAGTGTGGGTTATAACCCACTGCCGAAAAAATTTTTTTGCCCGCAGGACCTTCAGATTTTCAGGGATTGTAGAGCTCGGAAAAAAAACAATATTTGTCGACCTCTTTGCCGGATTTCCATAAGGGGGCGGAGTTATGGGGCTTCGAAAGTACCAAATGGGTCTCTTTTGCACCCCTATAACTCCGGAAATACCAAATATTTTGCCAGGATCTTCTTACCAGCGATAGTCCTCCACAAGGGCTACAAATTATATTATGGGGGTGACTTCCTATCTAGAAGGGTTCTCCAACTAGGGGTGCCCAAAGTTCGGAAAATCGTTTGCAAACCAATATTCCGAGTACTGGAAAATCGGGAAATATTGGATTTTCCAAAAATCTAATGATGCAGAAATGTAGAGGAAAGTCCAAAGTTTATCCTCAGATTTTTTTTGGAATTTTCCAATGGAAAATGTGGATTTTCCAGGAACAACGAAAAACATCGATTTTTTCATGTTTTCAAATGGGAATTTTCCGACTTTCCCAATGGAATTTCCCGATGCCCTATTTATCACAGATAGTAGACTATATGCCACGTACTTTAAGCCCCACCACAACTCTCTAAGGCTAATGGTTTTTTCACAATGAGCGCCCAAAGTTAGGCTTACACGAAAATTTCCAAATCTTAAATCGGTCATAAGTCGAGTAATAGATTTTTCACGGAAAAAGTCCAGAAGCTTTGTTGTGCGCATTAAGAACCTCTATAATATGGCTGGAACAAAAATTGGCTACCTAATAAATTTTTTTCGAAAACATCAAAAAGTCCGTTTTCAGAAATTCCGGGAAATTTCTCCAGCCTAAAGTAGAAGACTTACAGATGTCTTATAGCCATAAATGGATATAGATGGTAAATGTACTGAGGGAGTGGTACTGAAAATTTTTCCTAACTATTACAGTTTTCCCGGAATTTTCCGATTAAAATTAAAATTTTTCGGATTTTCCTGAAATTTTCCAGATGTCTTAGTTAGAATATTGGAAGTGTTTTTTACCACTAGATGACCCGAATCTATTTACGGGTTTTCCCGGAATTTTCAAATAACGGTTTCATATTCATGGTGAAAAATCCAAGTTTTTTTTTTACAAAATGTTAGGTAGTTTAATTGCCTATCATTTAAAACGAATCCCATCCTCCTACCACTTCAAACGGCTGAGCTAGAATTTTTACCGTGTGCCAAATATATACCATCATTTTTCCACTAATTTACCTTCAAAATTTATCAATTCCCCTGAAATTTCCCATTTAATTTATTTATAATATTAGAAATATTTTTTACCACCAAAGGACACCGAAATTTTCATGAGTTTTCTCAGAATTTTCATTTAAAATTTTCATATGTATTAGGAAAATTAATGTTTCTATATGAAATTTCGATGAATGGAAATACTCTTCGAAGGAAGATCAATTAAAAAAATAATTGTGTGTGGGTGTGTGTGTGTGTGTGTGTGTGTGTGTGTTTGTTTACATAGGATAATTATTAATAATAAAATTATATTTATATACTACGTTTTAAAATTAATGCTTTTTTGAATGCATAATCATTAATATTAATTTAGGATTACAATAAATAGAAAACTTTTTATATTAATTTAATAAAATTAGCATGCATTTTCATTTAAAAGAAATTATATCATTGATTTTTCATCATACAATGCAATTTCTCTGATAAGTAATTCTTATTAAAAATTTATATTTTGCTTCACCCACAAAAACAACAAATACAAGTGATTTCTTTTTATTTCAATCATAAATGAGAAAACGAAAAGTAAAAATAACAATGTATTTCTCCTCTTTCCAAACATTCTATTACGATTTATTACCTTAATTAAATTCACCATTCCTCAACTCACCTCAATTTATACTCATACTGTTTTTCATACACAAAATAAATAATTTTTTATTGTTGTGTACTAAAAAACTGCATACAAAAAATTCCACATATTTCTCCTGATTTGAGGTATCTTTCATACTTCAAATTTGGACATTTCAAATAATTTTTGTTTTTGTAATTCTTCATTGACTTTTGTTTTCTTGCTCGTTGGAAAAGAAAAGCCTGTAAGTAATTTTAATAAAAAAACATATAATTAAATAAATAATAATAATAATAATAATAAAATGGAAATAGAATTAATATTAATATTTATTTAATTGTTATTAAATTATAGTTTTTAATGCACAAGCGCAAGATATTCATCAGAAAGTGTTAGCGCCGGCCGGTGCGTGTATCATCAGCACATGGAATATATTTTTATGCATCGCAGGTAATCTATTATTATAAAATAAATTATTTAATTGTTTATATAATATATTAATTATAATTTATAATAAATAATAAAGATATAGATTTTGGAACATCATGACGAACAACGTGCCATGCATTTCAATAGTATATCAACATAACCTGTAAATTGGACTTGAATATGAATATATCCCATTTTATATTACTACAACTTCTCTCAAATGTATTTAATAAATCCACAATATGTAACTAATATTAATGCTTCAGTTACAGATCACAGGTAAGTTTTATTATTATTAAATTATTATTAATTAATTATATTTAAAAAGTTTTTGTAAATTAAATTTATTTAATCTAAATTTTATTACAAATTTTTGGTTTCAATTGTATACTCAGGATACAATATTAAATGAATAAACCACAACCATCACCATCACCAACATTACATTTCCTAAGTGCGGGGAACACAGTGGTTAAAATAAATTAGGTTATGAATATAGGATGAATGATAAATTCCGCTGTAATAGTAGAAAATATAATGATATTGTAATAGAATGCATTTTTTTCATACTTCAAATTTGGACATTTCAAATAATTTTTGTTTTTGTAATTCTTCATTGACTTTTGTTTTCTTGCTCGTTGGAAAAAGAAATGGCTGTAAGTAGTTTTAATAAAAAAACATATAATTAAATAAATAATAATAATAATAATAAAATAGAAATAGGATTTATATTAATATTTATTTATTTAATTGTTATTAAATTATAGTTTTAAATGCACAAATGCAAGATATTCATCAGAAAGTGTTAGCGCCGGCCGGTGCGTGTATCATCAGCACATGAAATATATTTTTATGCATCGCAGGTAATCTATTATTATAAAATAAATTATTTAATTGTTTATATAATATATTAATTATAATGTATAATCGATTATAAAGATACAGATTTTGGAACATCATCACGAACAACTTTCCATCAATTTCAATAGTATATCAACATAACCTGTAAATTGGACTTGAATATGAATATTTCTTCCGTTTTATATTACTACTACTTCTCTCAAATGTATTTAATAAATCCACAATATGTAACTAATATTAATGCTTCAATTACAGATCACATGTAAGTTTTATTATTATTAATTAATTATATTTAAAAAGTTTTTGTAAATTAAATTTATTTAATCTAAATTTTATTACAAATTTTTGGTTTCAATTGTATATTCAGGATACAATATTAAATGAATAAACCACAACCATCACCATCACCAACATTACATTTCCTAAGTGCGGGGAACACAGTGGTTAAAATAAATTAGGTTATGAATATAGGATGAATGATAAATCCCGCTGTAATAGTAGAAAATATAATGATATTGTAATAGAATGCATTTTTTTCATACTTCAAATTTGGACATTTCAAATAATTTTTGTTTTTGTAATTCTTCATTGACTTTTGTTTTCTTGCTCGTTGGAAAAAGAAATGGCTGTAAGTAGTTTTAATAAAAAAACATATAATTAAATAAATAATAATAATAATAATAAAATAGAAATAGGATTTATATTAATATTTATTTATTTAATTGTTATTAAATTATAGTTTTAAATGCACAAATGCAAGATATTCATCAGAAAGTGTTAGCGCCGGCCGGTGCGTGTATCATCAGCACATGGAATATATTTTTATGCATCGCAGGTAATCTATTATTATAAAATAAATTATTTAATTGTTTATATAATATATTAATTATAATGTATAATCGATTATAAAGATACAGATTTTGGAACATCATCACGAACAACTTTCCATCAATTTCAATAGTATATCAACATAACCTGTAAATTGGACTTGAATATGAATATTTCTTCCGTTTTATATTACTACTACTTCTCTCAAATGTATTTAATAAATCCACAATATGTAACTAATATTAATGCTTCAGTTACAGATCACAGGTAAGTTTTATTATTAATAAATTATTATTAATTAATTATATTTAAAAAGTTTTTGTAAATTAAATTTATTTAATCTAAATTTTATTACAAATTTTTGGTTTCAATTGTATACTCAGGATACAATATTAAATGAATAAACCACAACCATCACCATCACCAACATTACATTTCCTAACTGCGGGGAACACAGTGGTTAAAATAAATTAGGTTATGAATATAGGATGAATGATAAATCCCGCTGTAATAGTAGAAAATATAATGATATTGTAATAGAATGCATTTTTTTCATACTTCAAATTTGGACATTTCAAATAATTTTTGTTTTTGTAATGCTTCATTGACTTTTGTTTTCTTGCTCGTTGGAAAAAGAAATGGCTGTAAGTAGTTTTAATAAAAAAACATATAATTAAATAAATAATAATAATAATAATAAAATAGAAATAGGATTTATATTAATATTTATTTATTTAATTGTTATTAAATTATAGTTTTAAATGCACAAATGCAAGATATTCATCAGAAAGTGTTAGCGCCGGCCGGTGCGTGTATCATCAGCACATGGAATATATTTTTATGCATCGCAGGTAATCTATTATTATAAAATAAATTATTTAATTGTTTATATAATATATTAATTATAATGTATAATCGATTATAAAGATACAGATTTTGGAACATCATCACGAACAACTTTCCATCAATTTCAATAGTATATCAACATAACCTGTAAATTGGACTTGAATATGAATATTTCTTCCGTTTTATATTACTACTACTTCTCTCAAATGTATTTAATAAATCCACAATATGTAACTAATATTATTGGTTAAGTTACAGCTCATAGGTAAGTTTTATTATTATTAATTAATTATATTTATAAAGTTTTTGTAAATTAAATTTATTTAAACTAAATTTTATTACAAATTTTTGGTTTCAATTGTATACTCAGGATACAATTTTAAATGGATAAACCACGACCATCACCATCACCAACATTACATCCAAATTTTCAAATACAATGATTTGAATTGCATGATCGTAATTATTATACATGTTACAACTCCAATAACAAAAACAACAACAATTAATTACGATATGTGTAATATTTGTATTATTTGGCAAATCATGAGTTGTTGGGTCACCAAACAAAACACAGAAATTAAATATTTCCTTCATTAACACTGATGTATAATAATTCAATACGAATTCTCAACCACAACGCAATTGTATCATTATTGACTTACCAAACACAAACATCAATGATGTTTTATCTATTTAAAAAGATTGAATGCACAGACAGACGGTTATCGCACATGTTTATAAAAATATTGATATAAGCTTCAGTGATTATAAACAATTTATGGCGACATCATCATAGAAATATTAAATTTGAATTGAAGAGTGAGTAGTATTTATACAAATTTATTATGTTTCATACATTATTTGTTTGACTGTTTATATTGTCAAAAGGTTTTTATTATATTATATTATTTTATATTTTACCACCTACACCACAGACACATCTATACACATACATACATGCACAGTTTTATTATGCAATTGTCCAATCTTGTGAATTGTGAGTTCATCGTGTAATCTGGTTTGGTATCTTTTTTAGAAATTGTCTGGAGGTGATATGCAGATAAGTTTTATTTAGAGAAAATGCCGCTTTATTGTTTCAACTTACATTATTAAGTGAGCGGAAAGAATGTCATTTAATTTATTTTGAATTTACTTAGTTGTGAATAAGGAGGATTAGATTCCAGAAGCGGATTCTAATAATTTATGATAAAAACTATTGTGTGTATGTAAAATTGAATCACTAATATTATTTGATCGATATTCATTTCAATATTCTTAATGGTTTGTTGTGAATCAATTGAAAAATTTTACACTCATTTTATTGATTAACATAATAGCGAAGTCGTAATTGTTCAAGAGATCATCCAGTAGATGTGGTCAATAGATCTGACCTGGATATCAATATTGAAGGAATTTTGTAGCAAAAACGTGTATTATTCTCAATTTTTTATATGCTGATTAATTCCATTATGTGTGTTGGTGGTCTGTCGACAGATGTGAAATTTTTTTTACTATTTATAAAATATCGTAACAAAAATCAATTATTTATGAATGGTAAAAACAGTACGAAAATTTAGGACGGTAGAAACAATGGTGACATTAATGAAGATTCAAATAATAATAATAATAAGTAAGAAGGGTATACACTTATTTATTCTATTGGCATCTATTTACTTTGGAAAAGGACAAATAATTTAAAAGGAGAAAAAACCTGTATTATTGTACTATATTAAAAAAACCATAAAAAATCATGAAACACATATACGAAAAAATTTCATTTGTAGTAGTAGAATAAAATGATGATGTTACGTTATAACGGATTTTTGATATTTTAATAGTTTTTTGTTTTCCTCATTAATTTTCTTTTGTTTTGGACCTCGCATTTAAGAAAATGGAAAATATTGCAATTAATTTTAGTAATAAAGATAAATACACAAATTATTATAAAAATAAAAATACAATTAATATTAATATATATTTAATTATTATTGGATTTATAGTGCACAAAATATTAAGAATGTGATGGTGCCCGGCATTGCAGTGCATGCATTATCAGCTCATGGATTCAAATATGTTTTTATCATCGCAGGTAAAATCTATTGTTATAAAATAAATTATATAATTATTGCCATTATATATTCATTAAAATGTATAAAATAATAATAAATAATTTTGCAACATAATCACGTACAGCAGCATCAATATCAATAGTATAAAAAAAAGAAAACTATAACATAACCTGTAATTTAGTTGGACATGCATCATTTTTGGAATATACATCCAATATAAATATTTAAACTATTTTATATTACTACGGTCTATCTCTAATTGATTAAATATACACAAAATATAACTTTATTATTGGTTAAATCACAGAGGCAAGTTTTATTTATAATAATTATATGTAATTACTGTATTAATTCAATTCATTTAAACTAAATTCTTACAGATTTTAAGTTCCAATTGTATATTGTAACACACTACATATACAATATATTGATTGTGGATATATAACCAACACGTGCTGTCAACAACTACTATGATATTGATTACATTTTATATTTTTCCACCGAATGTGTCAATGAATTTACAACCACAATCAAATGAATATTCAAATATTGAATTACCAGCACTACAGCATCATCTTCATTTACAATATTTTGGAAAATAAATTATATGATGTCAATTAATATGCCGTCATTAGTAGCATCAGTGCCATCAACATCATGAAATATAAATGCAGCTTACCTAGCAGCTAATCATCAATGTATAAATTCTACCATAAGCGACAATAAATTTAATATACAACATAGAGTTCTGCACAATAGCAAAACAACAAACCAACACGTGCTGTCAGCAACTACTATGATATTGATTACATTTTATATTAGTCCACCGAATGTGTCAATGAATTTACAACCACAATCAAATGAATATTCAAATATTGAATTACCAGCACTACAGCATCATCTTCATTTACAATATTTTGGAAAATAAATTATATGATGTCAATTAATATGCCGTCATTAGTAGCATCAGTGACATCAACATCATGAAATATAAATGCAGCAATTTACAAATTAGTTTGCCGTTATATAAATGTTTTCATTTATTGAATTATAATATTAATCCGGAGGTTTAAAGAGTACGCAAAATGTAAATATTAAACCCAATTAGTATTTCTATTGCTGCTTGAAAGTGAAATGGAACGCATCATGTAATGTAAAAGCAAATAAATAGAAATCACTTAATGAAAAACCATCAAAACAACATTAATGACGAGCTATAAATTTATAATTAGAAACATTTTTATAATTAATGTATAACATTTCGCACACTTAAACTATAAAACTACAAACTACAAAAAATGCAAATTTGTACCATATGATATTGTGACTTTGTTAATTTGAAGAATAGTGCTCAACCTCACCATATTTTCATATAAACGAACAACAACCGATGGCAGTTAAGTTGATTTATTTTCAGTATGAAAAGTATATTAATCAGTTAATTGTGTCAGAGGGCAGCCAAATAGCTACAGCAAATTATGTGTTTCGTATAAACATAAAATTAAGCAAAAAAAAAAAAATTGAGTATTTAAACTATTTTTGGTGTTTATATGTAAAATAATTATATAAAAGGTGACTAGACAATGCACAGAATAAGATAACTTTACAGAAGCAACACTCGTATATATTATTCACTTATATGTAATGAAATATTTATTTTAGGCTGATTCTCATGAATGACAACGTTCTAAATACACACATAATAACTATGCCGTTTTGTAAATGTAAATATTTAAAATATTTCTCGCCTTACGTGTATTTAAAACTTTGTTATTCATCAGCCTAAAATAAATATTTTAAGACATGTAAGTAAATATATAAATGAAGTGTTGCTCCAGTAAGTTTATATTCTGTGATAATATAAATCGAATGGTATATATTTGCAAATAACCTTAATTTAATACATATTTCATTTTCAGATATCGATATTAGATGCGCAACTTTAATATGCAACACGTCTACATATATCCGTAAAAATACTATGATAGATACCTAATGCCAAGCTCAACGTAGTTGATAGATTACTGAGACCAATAAACAAAAGTGAGTAATGTAATTAATTTTTCTTTAAATGAATATTTTGGTGTAACAAATAAGTGGTTGAATTTTTTTTTTTTTTATGAAACCTATTTTGTTTACACTATGAAATAACTTTATTCACTTTGCTCGATGACCTTTTGCCATCTTTCTGACAACTCCTTTCTACCTCAAGGAATCGCTCTGACTCTTTTATCAGCAAAAATAACAACTGAACTGAAGTCAAAATGCAATAAATAGTCAGCATCAATATTGAATTTCTTATCGTTCAATTTCAGAACTACCAGGCATTACCAAAATGCAATCTACAAATTTTCATTTTATTTTTTTTGTTGTATTTTCTACAATTTCGAACGTACAATATCGCATTTCGTGCTCCATCGATCTGTAACTGAAGTGCAAACATTTTTTCGGATACCTCAAGTGGGTCCAATTTGCCTAGAAATGAATCAAAACCGAGAAAATAGTAACAACAAATACTTAAAATGACTAATTTCTCAACGACTACATAATTATTTGGTCCATCCTGCAATCCATAGGACCTACTTCCGTGAAGAGGGTGAATTCATCACACTGTCGTCCTGTTTGCCACCTGACGCACAAATTTCATTTGTTATCAGCATTACCTATTTTCGAAGTGCTTAGTTTATCATCTACCTGACAGAGCTTTGAGAAAGATTTGACTTTAAGCCCCCACACCGACAAGGTGACTTTAATGGTGTTATAATATTTTATATAAACTGTAATATTTAAAAATTTGTTTAATTATAATATTTTATATTATTTGTTTTCGTATAGCAAAACGGTTCAAAACAACAAAACATCATCGAAATTTACAAACTTAAACAAAAACAATTTGCTGCTATGAAGAAAATAATGTTTGTGTAATTTAAGATTTTAATTTATAAGTTATTTATTTATATTTAAGTTATATGCTAAGTTTAATAATTTTAAGTAAATTGGATGAATTAAGCTAATAATAATAATTAAGTTCCATTTAATTATTAATTAGTTTAATTCATTAATTTAAAAGACACAATTTAGATTTTAAGAAACTAAAATATCTGAGATAGATAGGTATTCTACATAACGTTTTTTTAAAGTATAAATTAAAGTAACAATTACGCGCGGGCTTTGTGTTATGTAATCACGTTTATATTTTCCATCGCTGACAGCTTTTTGTGTTGTGGCCTGGGGTCGCGTCGTGTGTTCATGTCTCCATTTAGAATTTAATGGCTGTAATACTCACCGATCAGAGTATTATGGTTGCAGGATAATAAATTTAGACATTGCATGCGATGTTCCCATCATGGGACCCCCATGGTTCTAGTTGGCTGGGCTTGTTGGCTACGCCTGGTTGTGTCTACCAATATTACAGATTTAATGTTAATATATTCCAATCTAATTGAAAGTTTTATACTAATTTGTTCACTTGAATGGAAAACAAGTGAAGAAATTAGAAGATTGTCGACATTATCCACTGTGCCACTTGTGTTGTGCGCAGTCATGGGATCTATTCGTCCCCTTTTTACGTTTTTCCCAAAGTCATGCTGAACGATATTAGATATAGAAATAACGAAGGCATTATTTTAAATGATTATAAACATGCTCCGAATACGAATACAATTCCAAATAAAAACACATTTATATTTTCAAATTTTTTTAATTGTCTTTTGACACAGTATAAATTGAATTAAATTAATATGTACAAAATTGCCTTCATTGGCATTCTATTTACATGTTGTATTATTCGGAGTTCTATACTCATTCGTATACGGATCATGTTTAACCCCCATATTAGTAGTGATTTCTCTGAAAGAATTTTGCGCGAAAACGCAAGTTAAGGTCAAATGTAACATTTTTTTACAATTTTAAATGAGAGTGTTTTATTTGAATATGTAAGAAACATGTAATCTTATTCAGATAAACCACTCTCATTCATTTAATAATTTTTCGGAGTTATCAATACTTAATATGCAGTAGTTGGGTTTTTTTTAAAAATCGTCAGCATAATTTATATTAAACTAGTTATCACTAACGCATTCTGTGTGTTAAGTACGCGTTTGATCCATTGATCGTTCGTATACAAAAATAGAGTAAATTAATTGTGTTGTTTGTCCATTATTTTAATAACATCTAAGTAAAATTAGTTTTATATTGTTTTTTTCTCAATGTTATATCCTATCGCTATACAAAGAATTCCTATTGGGGTGTTATCGTCTCCGAGAAGTATTGCTAACTAAAATTTTATGCATTCGTAGTTGATTAGGTTATTTTGTCACACGTCATAACTTTGTTAATGCAAAATTACGGAGTTCAATTGGTGAATTGTTACAAACTCACATACGAGAGTAATTTACTAATTTGACTGTAATATTTATTGGATGTGCACAACAAGGAGTGGCACTATTATGAAATGGTGGCTTAGCGTATGTCTTCGCACACGTCTCATATGGTACACTCCTAGGTTGAAAAATATTATAATGTTTTCTTTAAATCAATAAACACACACGTATCGTAACAATAACTCAAAATCAGTCGAATATTGTTTGATACACGGGTTGATTATTTGGTTGTTTATTCAATTACAAATTTTTTGACTCTTCGAACGCTAGTATTTGCTATGTACAACGAGTGGATGTGCGTGGATGTGTTTTTTTTTAGAGAACATGTTATTTTATTGTTTCAACTTCAAAATGTTGGTGTAAGGGGAGTAGAAAGTCATCTAATTAAATTTGTATTAACACTTGTTGTGAATAGGGGATGCGTTCCTGAGGCTGATCTTAATAATTTATGATATGAACGAGCCGTAGGGTGTGTGTGTAAAATTGAACGAGTGATATCATTTGAACGAATTTCATTCTAGTAGTCTTAATAGTGGGTAGGGTTTATTGGAAAAAGACGTACTAATTTTATTTATTTGTAATTGATATAATGGTTATAAATCGGTCGGTTTTTAATTGTTTAGTTACTTAATATTGGTGTAATCTCTCAGGCATGTGCAATGATCTGGTCACTCACATCCTGGAAATTGTTTTGCGTGGAAAATTAATAACTTACATAAATTGGTGCGTTGTGGAAGATTATCTATTATCTCTAACCATTTAGGCTTCTATTGTATATTTTGTGTCTAATTATTTGTAAATATTTTGTAAGTTACTATAGTCTATAAGTTTTAAATTATAATTTAGATTAAAAATTGTATTGGTTAATAATTTAAGATTCAATCAAACCAGACGCTTGTGTTTTATTGTCAACATCTATTAATAATATTTAATATTTGTTTTTAATAAACTATATCGAAAAAATTTGAAAATCAATTTTCAAATAATAATAAAACACAAGCACTCTGGATATTATTGATATTTTATCAATAATTTTGTTGGTCTCTCTCTCTACACGAGGCATAATAGCCAATAATTGTGTAGTAAGAGAAACCAATAAAATATTGAGATTATAATATATTCGTGATCGCGTATTTATAATTTATTCGTTAATTTGAATTCAATTTAGTTTTAATTTTTAATTTGTATATGAGTTTTTTTTCAAATGACATTTTGTCAAAATGTTATTTTTTTCTCATACTTTTTGATTTTGTAAATTTAAATTTCGGGAATCACTTTGGCATATTCTTTTAATATGTTACGTACAGGGATTGTCTCCTCCCAACAAAGTGATTACGCGGTCGGGCTCACATGCAAAGGAATATTCGAGGTTTCCGATAAAACCGTTCTAAGCTGTAGTAACGAGTTTCTACAAAAAAAAAAAAAAATTTTTTTATTTTATCGCCTGTGCATATTAATTTTAAAATTTGGAATTCCCAGTAGCATAATAATGATTGAACTTTAATTTTTATAAATAAGGGTTTGGGCTCACATTCAAAGGAATCTGAGTTTTTCGATAAAACCGTTTTGAGCTGTGAATGATCACATTTTTATTTTGTTAGATTCATGCCCGTGTATGGCTTTTAATACCGTTCAAACACCTTCGCGGAATTTTCAGGCTGAAATTATTGAATTTCAACAGTTGTGTAATTATTGGGAGCTACATTATCTAAATATTTTTTTCCATCGTGAATAGGTTTTCCATGTTATGGCCGGGGTCGTGGCACTTATCAATTAGCGTTAATTGAGGCCTGGCACGCGCACGACCCTTGTTCTGGTTGCCAAACGATTATTCATGTGATTGTAGACATTCATATTCATAGGAAGGCAAATTTGCCCTATATAAATAGGTAAAAAACACAAATTTTAACCTTTGTGAATATTGGTCTACTCTCGCATGTGCAATAATTTTGTACTCATAACCGGCGAATTATATTACATGGAAAATTATATGTTACGTTGTAGTCCCATGTGAGGACCACGTCTGAATGAAGTTCGTACGGAATGCCTATTTTAATATATATTGTATATTTATATTAGTTTTTTGGTCGTCATAACCATGAATACAGTCGAATCTAATTCTTTTTATTGCAATAATTAGTTCAATTTTTATTGTATAAAATTTCCACAAAATCTCTATTTAATTTCATATTGTACAATTGTCTGAAAATTATAAAATTAATTATGAAAAACAGTATGGAAAAATTAGGAAGAGGTAATGGTGAAATTAGTAGTGACTTATCAAAGATAATTTAGGAGTTTAAAGCCGTATAATTTATTTATTACCTATGGTGACATCTGCTGGCTAGTAGATTATCTCCGAAACGGTTGGCTGGGGAAAAGTGGTGAATATGTACATGGTTTATATATGAGATAATCAGTAGTACTAGAATAATAATTCCTTATTGACATTTGTAGTGTTTACAAATGAAAATAAAAAACATTTCCACTAGCATGTGATTATGCTGGCCTAATACTTCATCTCAAAAAATCGTATATTTTGTGTATTTTTTCGAATTTTTTTTCCGTATTTATTTAGTTGCCGTGTTTGTATGAATGGGTAGTAATGCTATGCAGTTCTGTTATTGGGAATATCTGCATCATTTCTTCACCAATTTCGATCAAATTTGGTATGTAGGTTTAGCATAAGATTTTACAGGTATTTATTAACTAGTTATTTGAAAATTGATGATTATGGCGCATCTATTTAATTTTATTGATTGAATATTATTTTATTATATTATAATCTCAATGACATTATTAAAATTCAATATAAAATTAATTTAACTCTTAAAAAATAACACAATTCTATTTAAAACAATTTGTAATGTGTTGTTTATTTTTATATAAATATATAGTACAAATATAAACAATTTAATTAATAAAAACTAAAAGTATCGTTTAATTAAAATAACATTCGTCTTTTTAATTATTATATCCTGAAGGAAATCCAATTGGAATCTGAAAAAAGAAAATTAAATTAAATTTCTCATTATTTTTCTCATGATTTCTGGTACTCACCTGTGTTTTAGCCGAATTTTGTTTTGCCAATTTGACCCACTTAGAGACGGAATTTTCCAGATTTTCCACCGGATTCTTGTTGGGACGATGACCCCCGATCGTTTAAGCCTATTTCCAGCCATTTTTTTTTTTTAGTGGTTTTTGACACGTTTTTTGTTTTGCCAATTTGACCCACTTAGAGGCGGAATTTTCGAAATATCTCAACGGATTCGTGTTCGCACGATGCCCCTTCATCGTTTAAGCCTATTTCCAGCCCTATTTTTTTGGACTTTTTTGACCTTCAAAAGTGTGGGTTATAACCCACTGCCGAAAAAATTTTTTTGCCCGCAGGACCTTCAGATTTTCAGGGATTGTAGAGCTCGGAAAAAAAACAATATTTGTCGACCTCTTTGCCGGATTTCCATAAGGGGGCGGAGTTATGGGGCTTCGAAAGTACCAAATGGGTCTCTTTTGCACCCCTATAACTCCGGAAATACCAAATATTTTGCCAGGATCTTCTTACCAGCGATAGTCCTCCACAAGGGCTACAAATTATATTATGGGGGTGACTTCCTATCTAGAAGGGTTCTCCAACTAGGGGTGCCCAAAGTTCGGAAAATCGTTTGCAAACCAATATTCCGAGTACTGGAAAATCGGGAAATATTGGATTTTCCAAAAATCTAATGATGCAGAAATGTAGAGGAAAGTCCAAAGTTTATCCTCAGATTTTTTTTGGAATTTTCCAATGGAAAATGTGGATTTTCCAGGAACAACGAAAAACATCGATTTTTTCATGTTTTCAAATGGGAATTTTCCGACTTTCCCAATGGAATTTCCCGATGCCCTATTTATCACAGATAGTAGACTATATGCCACGTACTTTAAGCCCCACCACAACTCTCTAAGGCTAATGGTTTTTTCACAATGAGCGCCCAAAGTTAGGCTTACACGAAAATTTCCAAATCTTAAATCGGTCATAAGTCGAGTAATAGATTTTTCACGGAAAAAGTCCAGAAGCTTTGTTGTGCGCATTAAGAACCTCTATAATATGGCTGGAACAAAAATTGGCTACCTAATAAATTTTTTTCGAAAACATCAAAAAGTTCGTTTTCAGAAATTCCGGGAAATTTCTCCAGCCTAAAGTAGAAGACTTACAGATGTCTTATAGCCATAAATGGATATAGATGGTAAATGTACTGAGGGAGTGGTACTGAAAATTTTTCCTAACTATTACAGTTTTCCCGGAATTTTCCGATTAAAATTAAAATTTTTCGGATTTTCCTGAAATTTTCCAGATGTCTTAGTTAGAATATTGGAAGTGTTTTTTACCACTAGAGGACCCGAATCTATTTACGGGTTTTCCCGGAATTTTCAAATAACGGTTTCATATTCATGGTGAAAAATCCAAGTTTTTTTTTTACAAAATGTTAGGTAGTTTAATTGCCTATCATTTAAAACGAATCCCATCCTCCTACCACTTCAAACGGCTGAGCTAGAATTTTTACCGTGTGCCAAATATATACCATCATTTTTCCACTAATTTACCTTCAAAATTTATCAATTCCCCTGAAATTTCCCATTTAATTTATTTATAATATTAGAAATATTTTTTACCACCAAAGGACACCGAAATTTTAATGAGTTTTCTCAGAATTTTCATTTAAAATTTTCATATGTATTAGGAAAATTAATGTTTCTATATGAAATTTCGATGAATGGAAATACTCTTCGAAGGAAGATCAATTAAAAAAATAATTGTGTGTGGGTGTGTGTGTGTGTGTGTGTTTGTTTACATAGGATAATTCTTAATAATAAAATAATATTTATATACTACGTTTTAAAAGTAATGTTTTTTTGCATGCATAATCATTAAAATTAATTTAGGATTACAATAAATAGTAAAATTTTTATATTAATTTAATAAAATTAGCATGCATTTTCATTTAAAAGAAATTATATCATTGATTTTTCTTCATACAATGCAATTTCACTGATAAGTAATTCTTATTAAAAATTTATATTTTGCTTCACCCACAAAAACAACAAATACAAGTCATTTCTTTTTATTTTCATAAGAAATAAGAAAACGAAAAGTAAAAATAACAATGTATTTCTCCTCTTTCCAAACATTCTATTACGATTTATTACCTTTATTAAATTCACCATTACTCAACTCACCTCAATTAATACTCATACTGTTTTTCATACACAATTAAATAATTTTTTATTGTAGTGTACTAAAAAAAATGCATACAAAAAATTCCACTGATTTCTCCTGATATGAGGTATCTTTCTTACTTCAAATTTGGACATTTTTAAAAAATTTTTGTTTTTGTAATTCTTCATTGACTTTTGTTTTCTTGCTCGTTGGAAAAGAAAAGCCTGAAAGTAATTTTAATAAAAAAACATAATTAAATAAATAATAATAATAAAATAACAATAATAATAATAATAATAACAATAATAATAATAATAATAATAATAATAATAATAATAATAATAAAAATAATAATAATAATAATAATAACAATAACAATAATAATAATAATAATAACAATAACAATAATAATAATAATAATAATAATAATAATAATAATAATAATAATAATAATAATAATAATAATAATTACAATAGCTACTGTAATATTTTTCGCCAATAAATTATACACACATATTCTCGTGTATATTGTACTTATAATATAGTTATTGAAATAATTTTTATTGATTTTATTTAAAGAAAGAAATTTGTTATTGATATAAAATACTATAAACAAAAACTTTTAATGCCAAAGTATTAAATTAATTAAAAATAACATTTTTAAATGAACAAACAAGCAATTTATATATACATATTTTATTAATTAAATCAATAAATTAATAGATTAATAACTAAAACAAAAAAAATAGTTCTCATGACATTAATTTTGATTTGTTGCTTTATAAAATTGTAGATGAATTATATTAATACAAAAAAATATAAAATTCAACCATTAATTTCCAATTTAACATTTATATTAATACAAAAAAAAAAAAGAATTTGTATCAATATGTTTTTTTTTAGTTTGCTTTCACAATATATAATAGCAGGCAGATTATAAAATGGAAACACGTGACTATGTATATTATTCTTATAGCAAATATTGCGTGTGCACTAATGTCCTGAATGTGTCTTTATAATAACATTATAACCGCATATGTTTGCATAGATTCATAGAATAGGTACACAAATTCAGGTGTCAGGTGCACATCATCAGCACAGCTGACCATATTACATTATTTAGTATATAAAATGGGATATATGAACACATATATCTGAACGTTTTCCATACGACATTGCATTGCTTTTTTCCCTTTTCTGTATACTTTCACTGATACCTTTTTGCCTGCGGTACACATTTATGCGGAATTATCTATATTAAACTTAATGTATGAGAAAGAAAATTACAATTAATTTAAAATTTTCCATTAAAAGCTATATAATAATAATTATAACAATAAATATAATATAATAATAAAAAGAAAAGGTAGATTAGGTTAAACATGCATTTATGTTTAATGCAAAAGTTATCGTATATAGTTATTTATTGTAGAGCTGCTCAAAAATTGCGTGCAATTAAAATGAAAAACACATATATACATTGATAGAAATAATTTTTTTAATAATAATGCATTTCCATTCGGATGTGGTATAATGGTGAATCCATCTTTCATTCATATAGTTATAAATAAGGACGGGACGAAATCTGTAGTTTTTTGATCACTTGATAACAATTACAGCACCCATCGTGAACACACTGCTTATTCATACAGATATATTCAGTTGCAATTCGATAAACCGATCGAGCTGCATTGCGCACTTTTAATCGTCAGTCATCCAATACATATCATATAATATATTTTTTTTATTGTTTATTGTGTTAAGGCACTTTATGGGGGCGTCCACTATGTAAATCATCATTAATGCTTTCACGACCGCTTAAAAACTAAGTGTTTTGCAGGACCAAACTCATCGAAAAAGTTTACCATCTCTGCATGAATATACATTGCATTTAAACCAATTTTTTACCAAGTATTTAATCACCATTCCGTGAACTAATTGAACATCCATCATTATTATATATTTATTATAACAATGCATATATGAATTCAATTAAATGATTACATTTTTTCTATTGTTCTATAATATCATTTATAAAATATGTATTGTACATAATATAAATACATAAATAAATATGCAACATATTGCATCAAAAATTATATGCTGATATTAGTATAATTACTGTATTATGAATAGTAAATGAATATATATACAATATTATATTATGAATATTGTTATTAAAATTTTCACTATTTTCATTAATTTTCTCATCACTTTTTTTTTTATTATTAACTATCTATTTCTATTCTATATATACATACACATAACCTATCTATCTATAACAATTATTCATATTGCATTTGTAGTAGATATATTAAATTATAGGCATATATACATTATAATAATTGAATTAAATGTGCTAATCATAAATATACATAATTATAATACTATAATGAACATGAAGGTCATTGCCAAGGTATATATACAATAATCTATCATCACAAATGATGAATGAATACTCAACAACACATAGATATTTATTATAAATGGTATTTTAAGATTATCAATAACAACTATATTGTATTATAGTATTGATGTATGGATGGAGATTTTAGTATATTGATATATACTACAAGTATATATTCTTGAAAAATTAAAAAAAAAACCTGTTTTTCGGTGAAAGTTATACATTATTATTTCATTTTTCATTAAAAAAAACTGTGTACTTAAACTTGTACGTCTGTTTGTATCTAAATAATATATCTACAATATATATCATAGTGAATAGAAATATATAGCTATATGCAGTGCTACATTTAATATTGATATTAAAAAGATAATTTAAAATGGTGAAAAAATTAATATTTCGCAGTCAGAGGTACAGAATGTAATAAACTATATACACGTACACAACCACCACATTTCAATTTCGTTAATATATATATATATAGCCAATGTATATATAGCTAGTATATATAGCTATGTTTATACATAATATGAATATGTATATATAATATTTTAGTATATATTATATTCATATTTAAACAAACCTAACTAATTAATTTTACTTTCTTTTTGATCTCGTTTTTATTATATATAATATTATTTTATTTGTACTCATAAACATGAGTTCATATTGGCAGAGTCGTATCTATATTTGAAAAACTATTATATATATTAAATTATACTCGTATAAATTATTAGTCATATTTCATATCATTAAGAAATTCCAAAATCATTATCTTCATTTTAATTTAATTTTATAACATCTCCATTTATACTATTCACCATACATTACAAAATAGATGCGTACTATAGAATACCACGTACATTTCAATTGTTACGATGTTACAAACAAAAATTGATTACATCATCTAAAATGAAAAAAATATCAGTGACTGAAGACAACAATATCAATATATATTACCCATATCAAACATCATTCCTATTTATGCTATATAAATTAGTGGTCCTATAGGTTTACTAATTCTATAATATATGCCGCCTAGCTGCGCTGTGTGTGCCGTCAAAACCCTAGAATTAATAAATAATGTAGTTAATAAAATAATTTTAAATGATTCATTCATTAAAGGAGATCGCAAAAAATTATCCAAAGGATATCGTGAAACAATATCTGCATATCTCAGGAGTATTATTCTGTATATAATATCCTACAGATATGTTGGGGAGTAGTTTTTATGTTACGTGTAACATGTTCGATCGACATCCCGGTGACCTCACAAGATATCACAGATGATATGCCGGAGACGTATAAAAGGCGATCATAAGGGGATGCTTGCGATTAACGCAGAGATATTACATATCCTGTAAGTGGTATTCTGCTTGTGTCATTTTTTTTAATGTATTAATTAATACCCAAATAGCAAATATAGCGAAAACATATAAAATATTTATGATTTCGTGATATATCTTCCTAGTATTATTGAGAATTAACAGTAGGATAAAGTTAATAAGTATACATTAACTAAATTTGGTGTTGCAACAATATTCATAGAAGTTAAATTTTTTGGAAATACGGTTTTTGTGTCGTCTAATTAAAAGTGGTAACCGTTTTCCACATACAACTCTGATCAGATTATAATTTTTTTTTCTCTCTAATAACAAATATGTTCATTTTAATAACAATTAGTAAAAAAATGCATAAATATTAATATACCTTAAGTCATCATATAAGTACATAACATATAATAATTATGAGACAATTTGTTTATAATGTAAATTTCATTTCATTTCATTGCATTTTTTCTTCACATAATATTTTATACATTAAGTTTTAATTTACATATTATTTATTTTTTATATTTATTTTTGAGTTATAAAAACATAAAAATTTAATTTAATATTAATTGAAAGTATTTCTAATTTTTGTTTGTTTGTTTGTTTTTTTTTTTTTTTAAATAATCTTTTCTCGGTAAAAGTGCTACTTATTTAAAATTATTTATAAAATATTTAATTTTTATAAATTATTTCCAGTAGAGAAATTATAAAACATAAATAAAACACCATCCGAAAATAAAATTATATAAAAAATAAACATAACATAAAATTCATAAATTATGTTGTTAACATTCTGACTCGATATATGAAATATTTATCGATTGTTATGTAATATGAGATAGTATGACGTGATGTGTGTTCCATAATATATACAAAATAATATAATAAAAATATTTATTACTTGTTAATTATAATGAAAATGAGTAACAAAACACTATACAAAATAATGTTGTAATAAATATGACAATTTTGTGTAATTTATTTACTTTTACTGAACAAAATAAATACTTTTATATTTACTCATCCAATGCATAAGAGTAAGCGAGTTTTCATACCAAATATTTATATTTCCGAAACTTAACAGTATTAATAGTGTAATACTTAACAGAAATGTTTAAGTAAGAAGAAAATAACAATCAAATCAAAACAATTATAACAGGGGCAGTTTTTTTTACTATTAATCAACACATAACACGAATGAATCGCCTGACCAATTTGGATAAAATTCGATGTTGGATTATAGAATGGGCTAATGCATACAGTCAACTCTTCAAATATGTATTGTACAATTTATTTTAATGAAATTGAAGCTAACACGAATGAATCGCCTGACCAATTTGGATAAAATTCGATGTTGGATTATAGAATGGGCTAATGCATACAGTCAACTCTTCAAATATGTATTGTACAATTTATTTTAATGAAATTGAAGCTACTATAAAAAATAAATACAGTAGTGCTACACCCAATTCTCTGTTTAATTCTCTTTCGCATGATGATTTACACAACCAACAAATCCAAAATGTATCCTCACAACGGAACGGGATATGTACATTGAAACTTTTATTTCTAATTAAATTGATTAATTGAATCACAGCGGCATTGGTAATGTTAACTTAGTATGCTACATTGAAACCATATTACTAATTTCAAAATATATTGAAATTCATAGAGGTGTATGAAAATATCCGTGCAAAATCTATATGGGTTATGGGTGTGTGTATATAACCTAGAATAATTTAAAAGGATAACAGTTATTATTATATAAATGATGAATGTACAGAAATTACAATATATAGGACATACATACTAGGATCAAATTTTTGTGTATATATAATTAATTTATTTAACATGAAAATTATTTATTATTAGTTGGTTTCGATCTGTTATTACAATTCGCATGAATATTGTAGGATTCATATGATGAATGGCACAACTAAATTCACAACAATTATCCTTATATTGATTTATTCTTGTTCCTTTATTTATTTAGATCCTTTTTACTTTTAACATTAAAAGTTTTGTATAATTTAATAATGCATGTAATATTCTTTGTATACAAAATTCATCAAAATTGGATCAGGCATGACCAAGTGTTATCAGAGATCAGAGTAAATGTTTTTTGGAAGTGTGGCTAATGTGATGGATCAAAATTTTGATGTATTTCCTAGTAAATGATCAATAATCCTTACGACATTTTAACAACATATTTTGTTTATATTAGGTTTCCGGAATATTGCGAATTTTTTCGTTTGAATTATTACGTGTAAACATTTGTCTATATTATTGATTAATTTAAATATTTTTGGAAGCGTTGCGTGTTATATAATTGTAAAGAAAGTTATACTTTATGTAAATTATGTTATTATAAATATATATATATTACTTCAGATAGAATGTATATAGTAAAATGTAAGACTTTGTTAATTTATATGTACTGTAACAGTCGCTGTTGTCCCATCCATATCCACATATAATTTACATATTATTTAAAATTAAAAGTGATATATTTTTTACTACTTGAAAATAACAATATTATAACATATATATGGTATATATGATATATTTATATTTATTTTAGTATATAAATAAAGTGGTATTATATAAATTAATAATAACTGTGGGGGTCTTTTGCCATAATTTTTTTGGATCACTTTCGAACAAGTTTTTAAATATTTATTTTTTATACATATACATGCCAAACATATATTTATGTATATGGAAAAGGATTTATTTAATACATTGTGTATACTATAGAAAAAGTGAAATGATTAAAAATCATTTAATTTTATAATATTTATTATTGTTTTATTATATTATTAATTCATAAAATATTGAGTATTTTCAATTGAAAAAAAAATTCTACATTATAATAAAATAATAATAATAATAATAATAATGTATTAAAAATTCAAAGTCAATGACAAATAATAATTTATATTTATTGTAAATATATTGTATTAATTTAATCAGATTAACCGGATTTACAAGATTTTTGGAAAGAAAAAAAAAGCGAAATTTTATTTGTCATTTCATAAAAGTATATTAATGTAGTTAATAATATTAAAAGTAAATAAAAAATATTTATTTTTTCTCAAGTTATTGAATATATTTATATATAGTCGTACACAAAGTTTTTCATCTGTTCAAATTTATACGACAACATTAAGAATTGCGCGAAAGTGAAAGTGAAATTAGTAAAACATATATACCTATATTATTTAAGTATAATAATAAATATTTAATGTAATAATCATCAATTTATAAATAAATATATATATATATATGAACGCATAAATATTGATTTGAGATGTGTCAACAATTTGTTTTTGAAATTTATTTCATACATTGATTGTATATATGTGCGTATCGTTTGATATGTATAACAATTATTATTATTATTGAATATTTAATATTATAATTTATTTAGTCATAACTCCTAACAACAATAATAATAGTAATAATTATAATAATAATGTAACTATGAACAAACAAATTATAATAGACACAGACACACCTTGCTATAGGTACATATAGCACAAATATTATATGTTTGAATATAAATATAATTTACGAATTTATTGATTGATCACGCGGTACATGCGTCGCGGTATAATACTGCGTTTATTTTATAAATATTATACACTTTAATTACAATTACAATTATTAATATAAGTTTTTCAGTTTACTATTATTTTGTTAATAACAAATACAAAATTATATCAAGGTTATACCACATTATAAGAAGTAATCATATTTCTATAGGATTTTAATAAATAAATATAAAAATGCGTAATATGTAATTTGTATTTTATGTTAATATCAAAATAAATTCTGTTAAGTCACGCAGAATTTTATAAAATAATGCAAACTAAATTTGAAACCGAAAACCATATAATATATAACACAACGTATTGCAGCTGTATTTCATTTCTAATTTGCAAAGAAAATAATGTTCGTTTGTCAAACATATAATATTTCCGACATCAGCCCCCCAGTGTGTTTACTTTAAAATTTAACTCATTTTAACTGAGATTCCGTAATTTTCAGATGACGATATATAAAAAATTGTAAAAATCATTGGTTTTGCATCTATTTATGTGTATTGTTTTGACATATATGTATGAATAAAATAGTTCTTTCGAATTTAGAAGCAGCAGCTTATTATTGTTTGAAGAATGTTATGCTGATGATAGAGTTCCTTCCGCCCATACAACATGTAAAGAATGGTTTAGAAGATTTAATAGTAGTGATTTTGATGTCAATGACAAACTATAGCTAGGCAAAAAATTTCTCTTGTCATGTCAGAGTCCTCCCGAAGGTTATCATAATTTATACCATATAAATATTTCACATTTTGTAAAATTGATAAAACGCAAATGCATTTATTTCGGATTTGTGAAGAAGCCAAAGTTATTAAATTTTTTTTTGGATAGTCAAACAAACTCTATGCCCGGTTTTTGTTTTTTTTACATTGTTGTTAACGATCACCAGTAACCGTTTGACGAAGTTGTAGTAGTTCATAATACACAGACTGATTTCTGGTCTCACCAATTTTGGTATTTTGTCATTCGATATCTCTTTCAATTCACACTTCACTCATTTTCATTCTTTCGACCTGAACGGACGGAAAGGAAAAAGTATCCGAATTATAGTATGAATCGATAAAGCTCGAAATATATAAATAAATTTACCGAATAGTTCTTAATATACTTAAAAAACACTTTCAATTGCACACCGAAACTCTGAATTTATTAAAATAAATAATTTCTTTAATATTATTTGGATATACTTAAATGCACAAAATCAATGGGTCAAATGGATGCTGCTGTGAATTAAATAATGTAATTTTTACTATATCCATGAATGCGAACAATAAATCACTTATGTTTTTACTGCTTTGTTTTTTATATTTAAAGAGAGAATATTATTTTAGTGGTTATTATATTGAAATTATTCATTTATATAAGTGCGGATATATAAGAAAGTATATATACATATTATTAATAATATATCACCAAAATAATAACCTTATGAATATTATGTAAAATATTATATGTGAACAAAATGTAAGTACATGTGCCTTAAAAATAATAATATTTTAACATATTTTTTCACTTTTTCTATAATAACTTAAATATATTTATTTATAATTTGATTCTTATTTTCATATATTATTGTATATACAAACAACGGTCAAGTCAAACACACTGATCAGCAATGTACATACACATAATTACGTATATAATAATGTAAACTCATATAAATGAGGATCGAGTATACAATAATAAGCATTATTGTAGGCATATATTTTTAAGATGAAACAGAAAAAAAAAACTTTCTCTGAATATGTTATCACAAAAAAGGTGAAAAAACCGCATTATATCAACAATGTAACATAAAAAAAAATTGTCTGATTAAAGTGCATATTTTTATATGTAATTAAAGTTTCTTGTGCGGACTTCCTTTTAAATAATTCATTTAACAGACAGAAAAAATCTGTACTAATTATAAGGCATTATCCGGTGTATTATAATATATTATAGATTTTATTATTACTTATACGAGTATTTAAATTGTTTTCCAATAGGAACGCTCGATCTTTGACATTCTATGCTGTGTTAACACTAAAAATTGATGATCAAAATTTTTTATCAGTAATTATACATTTAATCAGGTGTGTCTAATATAATTTGTTTCCAAAAATTGATGATATCCATGCAGATGGATTCAATAAGACGGTGCCACATCAAGCCCATATTATACAGTGAATGAAACAATTTAATTTGCTGAATTAGAAGTTTGGTGAATTTATTTCAATTTCGAGTAATGGACTTATCAATTGGCACCAAAAAAATCATTCAAATTGTATTTATGTAACTGCGTTGTTTTATTTTTGAATTTAAAGTTCGAGCGTTCTTAATGAAAACCCCTTTATATACATATAATGAGATGAATTCTATATACATCCACATGAATTATTTATATGTACTCAAATTATCAATATAATTAGATTTGTTACATGCACACACACACATTATTACGAATCTATAATATAAGTATTTATACAATATATTCGATTTAAAATGTAATCATTTAAAATCAATTTAAATTAGAAAAATTTCTGTTTGTTATTATAATTTTATATTGAAAGCATATAGAAAAAATTAAAATCTCATGAATAATAATTAAGAAATATGATAAATTATATATTAATGTATATAATTTTGAATAATATACCATTAATCTTTTATAAGTAAAATATAAATACAACGTAAATTCTTACTAAATACACAAATATAAGAGTGTTTATAAACATAGCATAGTGCGTTTAGAAATTAATGCTTATGGTTACTTATAGGTCGAAAAATATACCAATTATATTATGTTATTGTTGTGGTTTATTATTCATTTAAAAAATATAAATTGTTGATGAATACTTTACGATATAAATGCATACAACTCCTCAAATAATCAATTATTATATTAAAATTTTTGTTGTCATTGTTATTATTTTATTGTTGTACGCAAATAAGTATAAATAAATAATAACACAACAATATTGAATTCAAAAGATTTTTAAGATTTCATCTTCAATTGATACGTTTATAAAAAGGTGTGTGTGTGTGTTTTAATGTATAATAAATTTAACTAACACTAACTATACAATATATCTATATATGATAACACACTCAAATAGGATATTAAAATGTTCAAGGCAACCACAATAGGACAATAGATATACAAACACTTATATGTAAGTAGAAATACTGTAATCTACATAGTAAAAGTCTTCTTCTCTTATATCATATCACATCCACAAGTTATAAAATGCTAGTATATGAGTTATGGGTATACAAAAGAGTATACATTGTAATTGAGGTTGGGCATACAGTTTTACTGGCAATGAGTTATATATAATATAGGTTTAGGTTCATTTCGGTATTAAAAGTTAACTATAAATTATTTATAGTGTAACTTACTGCGATTCCAGAGTCTAATCATAATGATTGATATATATATATATATTTTTTATGTCGTTAACTTTGATTTATCCGAAATTGTTTGATAGTCCAGTGTCGATAATAATATAGGCAAACCCAAATCTGAAACTAAAAAATAAAAACATAAAACATATATTTGTAACTAAAATACATAAAATATAAAACGATATTACTGTATCATCATAGCCACCCAGCACATCGTTCATTCAAATAATAATACACATTTTGATGTAATACTATAGATTCCTAAAAATTACAAAATAACAAAATTGTATATAAATTAAGTGAAATATGAAGAAAACATAATACAAATATATGAAAACGAAAATATATACTGAAATCATTTTCACAAATATGCAATGAATTTAGTATAAATGAGTTGGGTTTTAAAGGAATATATATATAATTTCTATATATAAGAAAATTGAATTCAACTATATATGCGGGACAGACGCAACTATAAATTTCAGTATAAGCATTTAATTGTTCACTTGAAATCGTGCCTATTATATCAGAAAGTTATGTCGCACGTACTATATATGTCAGCAGAAATACTCATCAACATATGGTAAAGCAACAACAGATCATTTATATAAAATTGCAAAGACATCTGTCATATACTTTCCGTATATAGTGAATTAAGTAAATATTAATTACGCAAACCTACATACATTTGTGTAACATCTCCGATTTTATTGAAACTCAACGTATACTTTTGTATAGTATAAAAACTATTGGACACATTTTTTTTTATCGGCAATTATTATATCTTTAAAAAGTACGAGAGGTAAGAAAAAATGTTGCATTTATAGGTAAAAGTTTAATGACGCACTAAAATCATATATTTTAAATAAATATAAATTAAAAGAAGATTATGTAGCAAAATAAATAAAAAGATTTTGACCGAAACAATTGTTATTTTCATACAGTTATGCAAAAATGTATAGTATAACAATTGCGATCGTTAAAATATATGTATGAAAAAAGAGTAAACAAGGAATTGATTTGGTAAGATAGTTTTACATGTAATTTCAATTATTTTAATTGTCCACATTATATCACATCACTTATATGAAATTAAATAAAATTTCAAAATAATTTTAATCATTATAATTAAAAGAGTTACTCGCTTATATATTTATATGCGCAATAATATTATGAATAACTAAACGCTATTATAAAAAAAAAACAGAAAAAGAAAATTAAATTACTTTTTTACAATAAAAAAATAAATAATTCTTTATAATATGTTTTAAAAAGAAACAAATAAATATTTTAATAAATAAATAAATAAACTAAAACTAGCCACTTGTCATCATATCTTTTGCAGAGTGGTAACACAATACCTTTATACGATATATTTTATATGTACACAGTGTCCAATATATTCTCGTACAAATATATAGTTATACTCCACATGCCATTTAAAAACCTTTTTCAGTTTTCCGGAATGTATTTTATCGAAGTCACCATTGATGTGCATGATCGTAGCTATCGCAATGCCGTCAGTATTCAATTTGTCCTTGGCGACCTCCACTACTATGATAGCGGAATATTCAACCTATATAGGAGGATTTGCAGTTGCAACTCACTCCGTCTAAATTGCATTCCTACAGCTGTTTAAAGTTTACTTTCGAAATTCTGACCGCTAATTTAGTATTTTATTCAATAAAGCAAGATTTGAAAATAATTTCCATGCATCAAATAGTCACTTTCTAGTTTATTTAAGATGAATTAGAATAATGTTTGTATACATGTGAATTTCCCGTACAAAATATTTATGCAACCAAACCATTCCATGAAAATGTTACTAGTCACCTATATGCTTTTTTTTGTTCGTCATCCAGTGAACGAGAAATTTGTTCAAATCGTGACCTTTCCATAAACGGGTGGTGAACTATGTTATTGTAAAACTGTTTAAAAAATGATCGTGTAAAAACAGTATTTAGTGTATTCACTATTACCACACCGTGTATAGCTAGTTAGCATGGTTCGTTCGAGGGAGTATCTTTTTGTATCTTAAAAGCTTTACTTTCAAAAGATCTATACCAATACAATTAATAAATTGTTTCGAGCAAATTCTTTTGAAATACTTCAATCAAAGATTTTGTTTTTATACTAATGGTAATAGCAACCGCGGATCAGTTACCATAATTTATTGATAACGTATATCGTTATACTACTTCTGATGGGTCAATAAACAAAATCTTGACTGTAAGACATTATACAAGGCTTTAAAATTATGTTACAAAATTGTATGTACGATATTAAAATAGATTATAAGTAACAATTTGTAATAATACATAGATTAAATAAACAGTAAATTTTGTACAAACATAAGTTTATGATATAAGACACGTTCGTGCAACAAGATTATATCCGTATGGTGTAAATTATGTATGAGAATATATTGGACACAGTGCATATGTTATATATTTTATTATAAATATGTACAAGTAAACGCATAACTACATACAATATATAAATAATAAATATACTTCTCCTCGATATTCAACTTACCATCAACAAAATAAATACTATTAAGAAAAAAGAAAAAAAAATGGTATGCAGACCTTTCTTTTTTCGATTTAAGAAAATCGTTAGTCAATGGTGAACCGCGTAACGTGAAGATTGTTATATGGATATCGTGCGTATAGATATTAAAAAACGAAACCAAGAATAATTGTATAGCAATTTTTAATTATTTAATATTAAATAATTTTCATATAATTTTATAAATGTGAGAAAGTGGTTTTGGCGTTTTTAGTGTTAAATATAATTTGTTTTTATTTTAAGGATAATAATATTAAATATTATAATTCACACATTATATATAAATAGTTTTCATTGAATATGAGAAATATTACCAATCAATAGATATTGGATTATTTAGTTTCTGTTTAAAAGATAGTGTGTTTAACACAAAAAAGAAAAGGTATATATTTTCTAATATTAATATATTTAATTTTTAATTTATATAGATCAAAAATTTGACATGGTCAAGTGAATATTTATCTTAATTCTTATTTTCTTAAAATGAATCACGTTTTGAATCACTATTTTAGTTAAACCTGATCAATTTTTAAATTACTATTTATTAATATATGGGAAAAAAAATTAGAAAGAAAAATCTATATAATAATAATAATAATAAATTGAAATATTAATTAATGGCATGTAAAAAAGTGTTGTTATTCGTTCGTTTTTTTCTATCATGCTCCAGATTTTCTGCATGCACATATTTGTAATTATATATATATTTTCATATATAAAAATGGTGTATTACAAATAACGAAACAACTTTTAAAATATATTATTTAGTTAAATATTAAAATGTTTTTAAAAGAGAATTTAATTTTATATAAATATAATATTACAATTTGTCAGTGGCGCAGTGACTATACATTTATAGCCTTCATATGCTAATCAATCGTAAAATACTGATCGCGAACTCATATAAAAATAATAGAATTTAAGAAACATATTTATCTTTCGATAATTGTAGACCAATTGGTAAATTATTATGTACTTTATTTTGTAACATTTGTGTAGTTCGGAGTAATTTACCAAGTTGGCCGGATAATAATGAGAATGTTTGGGTACATATATTTATTTACTCCACTTGGCGTAACATATATGACTTAAGTCTGTATATAACAATTTGTTATTACATATATTTTTATTTTGTTTTCTTCATTATTATAAACAACTATAAAATATTCATAATGTGCGTACGAAGAATAACTCTCGATATAAAAAAATGTAGAACAATTTTACTTTTCTATAAAATAACAATAATTTAATTTTAATTTTACCTTCGCATTATTTACTAATAGTCTATAATTTAATTATATTACTATTTATATAGATATGAATTTGAGTGTTTATGAGTTATATATTAACAACAAACAATTATTAAAATGAATGTAAATGATGTTCAATGATGATGATTCACACACACGAATAACGTGAATTTACTTTCTATATTTTAATTGACTTGCATTTTTTTCTATACTAATTATTAATAATAAATCATATAAATTGCTCTATAAAATTTAATTATTTAATTTATTTATTTATTTATAACTATTTTTTAACTATTTTAGTATATAAATAGTATAAAGTGAGATTGATGAGATAGTGGGTGATCATAATACTTATTATAATAATATATTAAAATTCAAAGATTCTTATGACGCGGATGTGTTGAATTTTCTCAATATTGTTATTTTAATAAATAAATTAATTCGTATAGAAAATAGTGAAAAACTGTTTTTTTTTCTGCGTCCTTTTATATCCTTTTATAATATAATTAATTCTTATTTGTATTTTCTCAAAATGAAATAATATATCAGTTAATAAACAATTATATAGACATTCTAGAAAAATGTCTGTTGTTATATTATATTGTTACCGCGGCATAACAGCTTTAACTGATCACCTTGCCGATCATGGGTGATTTTCTGCTGAGATGAAATTTAATATAATTTTATTGTATCGATTTTTCGTATCCTCTTAAGGAAATTGAATAAGAAATAACAGAATTATTTTCAAATTTCCTGAGATTCTCATTTGTGGTATAGTAAAAAATTACGAATTATGATAAAAATACTTATACACACAACCACAATCAATACAAATTAGTTGACTGAATGTTAATTGCGAAGTATATACCTAACTAATATCCAACAACAATATGAGTGTAACATTCCGAATACGTATAAACATATATAGGTAAAAATTAAATTAAGTTCAATAAAATAAATAACGTATAGCTATACCTAATAGTATTATAGGTATGTGCATTTAGTGGATTTACGAAAAGTATAACCATAGCGCAATTCAACCTAAAACAATACCATCACTGCTTTTTTTACAGCAACACTCAGACATTAATGACAAACTGGTAAATTACGCCGCATATGTGAATAGTTGACAATTCGCACTAATTGATATGTAATTATGATTTTTATAGATGCGGTATATTTATGCACTTATAGTCTTGAATATTAGGTGAATAGTATCACATATTGTTGTGTGTCCATCCATATATAGACTTTGTTAGTCTTTATAATTTCATAAACGAATAATAAATTCAATTGAGTAATGTATATAGTTGGTATAAAGTTGAGTTTAAGTTCAATTAAAGTGCTGATTTCGACAAAATCGAATAATTTCTCATGGATTTTAGTGGTAATTTGTAATTTTGTTTTGGCTCTAGCCAATTTTGCCAATTATATATATTTGTAATCCAGAGAATCAAATAATGTACGAATTTTCTTCAAAAATGTCGAAAGTCTTGCTGATAAAGTAAATATATGTTCCTTTTTTTTTGTTGACTAAATATAACGCTATTACGTTCAAGTGTTGTTTTTTTTTTGAACTGCAAACAAACAAAATAATTGATTAAAACATTAAATAAAAATATACAACAACTGATCTTTATTAATTTAATTTGTAATTACTAATGAAATGTAATAAAATGTCAATGCTTCCTTCGACGAAGACGATCGTATACCATCTGGAAAAGTTGCATTTGACCTATAAATAAAAAAAATATAATTATAATATATATTTGGCACAATAATTATGAATAAAATATAGCTAAAAATATCTGATTTCCTAAGTATATTATTAAAATAGATATAATTTCCTATAACATATGATTTTCTAACGTGATATTATGATTTTATCTACAAATTTTTTATACAGAAATTTTTTCGCAATTGATTTTCTGTTATGGTTATATTTTGTTGAATGCGAGGAACTAATTTTAACAGTTGTCTGCTATGAAAGATACGAAATTGATTCAATGTGTTTAATTTATATGTTATTGAAAAAATAAAAAAGGGTTTAAAATCCATTTAAAAAATATTGCACGCAATTAAACAAAATTATAATATCATTCTTACAAAAAAAACTGAATTATTCATTTATATAGAAAATTTAGCAACGTCATTTTTGCACGGTCGGTACACCTCTCTCTGCGGTAAAGGTCAAGTGGTGAAATTTGAATGTGCATAATCATGAATTTATAATGACTATAAAAAAAGACAATATGCAATACAGTATACATATAATAAAAATCAATATGTGTATAATAAGTATGCGATAAAATCTTCAATGATAAATTTGTCATAACTTTTACCACAATTTACGTTAAATGTGATTCATTTTATATATAATTATATACATAATTATTAATAATAATAAGACAAATAAAATAAAAACAATTCAATTGTCAACTTAAACATGATTTCATAATGTTATAATCACAGTAAACTATTTATTCGAAAAAGGCTATATGTCTATAAATTATATACACAAAAATGCATCAAATAATTTAAAATTAATGTGTGTATAATTATATAAATTATATATAGTAACAATATAGTAACAATATAGTACATATAATCCATCATTCTTACGTTCAACCACATTAAATTTTATCTTATTACATAACATATTTATAACAAAATATAATTCATATACGACAAAAATTTACATAATAAGATTTTATGCGAGTATATAATAAAACCTAACATTTATTTATTTTATTGTAGTTACAATGTTACTATGAATATTACAAAATGTTTATAATAAATTATAATGTGACTGCATGGGCAGAGATCACACTTCACAAACTATATGTATATATCGCACCATATAAATTTACCTAACTTAATTACACGTATATTTGTATATTTGGGTGTATACCTATAATTTCTTATACCCAACCGATATTCTTTCAGTGTACGTAATTCAATTGAATTAATTGTTATTTGAGTTGTTGCGCATACAACTCCATACGGACCATACGGACTAAAATAGGTTTGTATTCTTTCACTGCGTACTATATTATTCATCATCGTTGTCGATTGTATAACATGAGATTAATACAACTTCTTATATGGTATTAATTGGCGACAATTGAATTGATTGATAAGGACCACAAATTTTTGAAGTGGGATCTAAATGGTAGAAAAAAGCGTAACTGTAAATGTTAAAACTGTGACCCAGGACTATACCTGATGATAGGTTAAAAATAGAACAATATGACGTTATTTTACTGATGTTCTATACTATAGTTCACGGAGTAACAGAAATTTATTGTTAACTATATATGAAAGCTAGATTAAAAATATTTAATACACATTCATATGTTTGCATTAATTGAATAAAAAAACAGTAGTCCTCTAACAAAATATAAAATTAAAAAAAAGGAACGAAGTCATAGGTATACCTAATCTAAAAACATGGAATAAATATTTTAATATTTTATTTACGCACCTACTAAGAAATAGTAGGTGGTTATTTAATATATAATGGATTCAGCTATATAGAAAAAAATTAAAGTATATACTCGTGTATCCATCCATACGCTCAATCTTATATATATATATAAGATTAAGAAAAATGTATAAATAAACGTATTGAAAAAAAATTTCACTGACCATGACTAATACACAATAATAATGTAATAATTTTTCTTCACCACAAATGCACCAGCAAAGTTTAACTTTTTTCTTAATGCTCTTCTTCAATTTATTTATAATAATATCCATCTATCCACTCTATTATTATATTGTATAAATCTATCTATATAACTAATATTATATTAAATTAAAATCCATTCATACGAATATTCTAATGCTATTATAATAATATAATTTATTTTATTTTGTTGAAATTATAATAGAAATTATAATGCATATAATAATAATGTACGATGCTTCTTCTATATGTAATAATGATGATCGTAAATAAAATGCTAGTACAATATGATTGAGATGATGATGATGCATTTTAAAATGAAATTGAAAATTAATCAACAATTATAAATTAAGTGTTTACGGATATCAAACGCATTGGAAAAGAAATTTTATATTTGTTTGTTATAAAATAACATATATAGACTGACTATATATATATAATTTTACACTTAAATATACTATAATAATACTCAAAGTCATGTGTGTTGTAGAGTATAGTATAAATTATAAGTTTAATGGTGCATATAAATTGGATCAAAATATTATAAATTTGTTAGTTTTATTTCTTTTGTTTTATATTATGGAAATTTCTAAAATAATTATAATTATTATTTATTATTTTCTGAATTATAATAGTATTACCTATATAAAATAAATAATTAATAATTAATTATGTTTTCTTAAAGCATCAGTAATTTGAGTAATTTAATCAAAACATAAACATAATGGTAAAAATGAAATTAAATAATATAAAATTGATCGCCAAATTTCGGTGTGAAAATGAAAACTTATTTATTTGTTCATACGGAACACTTTCAATTACATTTAGTTATAATAAAATAAAAATATTAACACATTAACATTCAAAAATAAATCAATTTCAAATTTGAAGAATTTGTTAATATTATTAATAGTATAAAATTAAGAAATGCTATATAACCAACCACCACCTTACCTCTACCTACAATCTAACACAAGTCATAAATTTGGTGCGTATTTAAATATTACAATTAAAAAATATAGTATTAATGTTAACCTTGATTTAATAATTTTTTTTTGTTTTGTTTTAAAACCAACAAAAATTAGCAAGGTTGTATTCAAAAATAAACCGGACAAATAAATATTAAATTGTTATAGATACATTTAATAATTTTGATTCTATAAATAAATATATTCTCGTATGTAAAAATAACAATAAGTCAATAATTAATATATTTCCATATGCATTTTGTATATAATATAAAATTTAATATCTCTAAACTGATAGTCATCGTTTTGTTTTCCAGTAGAGACCAGCAATTAATTAACAATTAAATGGAATTGTTATATTACAAACCATATTGAGATTTTATTCATATACAAATTATGTATTTTTCAAATCTTATTAAAATAATTACTTTTGTTGTAACACGGCTTCTGTACACATTTTTGAATAAGTCAATGCTAAATAAGTTTTTTTTAAACAGACTTTGAATAAATATAAAAGGTAAAATATTAGCTCGCAAGATAATGGAAAATTTTTAAGAAGAACCGCGTGTTCACAAAATGGAATATTTCTTTGTAAAAATTCGGTTATATTTATCGTTCAACCCGTATATTAATGAGGAATAATATGCACAGGATATTGTTTTATATTTTTCTAAATAGATGTTGATGCATATATTACACCACAATTGTATCCAAAATATCAGTTACCATGTAACCTTACCAAGTGATGCAATTGTTTTTGATTCCTTTGGTTCGTATCCAAGCACTGCTTTGCTTTGACTGTTTTATTATTTCTGGTATCTATATAGTGTGACATCATATCGTAAGCGTAATGAATCGATGAAAAAATTTTTTAGGATTATGTATGAATATCGTTAATGTAAATAATTTTTTAGTATTTCAATTTATGTAACCATATAGAGAGATTGGAGCCGAGAAATGGGATGGTGAGATTCAACATCTTCGAAATTATCCGGATCGTGGACAACAGAAGCTAACATTTCTGGGTAGCGAGCAATCTCTCAAGAAATAGTAATTTTTTTATACAAAAAAAAAAACAGTTTATTTGAATAACATAAAAAGGGATGATTGATAATGAATTCATAAATTTCTAAAATATAACATTTATTATATATTCGGTAACAAAAACTATATCAAAATTCAAATAGAGTATATTTTTTCATGATTCGACTATGGTATACAATGTTAGGATAATTTTCAGTGCAGCCCTAAACAAGGATTTGATATAACAGATTATATTATATTTTTTTTGGGAATCTCTACAGGGTTGATTTAATATGCGGGAAAGAAATTTTACAGATTTCGATTGCGCACGAGGAAAAATTACAATATTTTAAGTGCGAAAAATTTATTTTTAATGAAGATGGATTTCCAAACAATTGATATTTAAATGTTGGTCCTGTGATACACAGTTGAGATGCGATCATTCTATACGAGTAAACAAAAAAAAATATAATATTATAATACTCTCTATATGGCGCCTAAACTAAACATCGCTTAAAAATCTATCTATCTAACTAAACATCGCATAGAAATCTATTACACAAAAATTAAATTTTATATATGCACTTTAAAAGCAACTCTATACATTTAATTATTAGTTTCTCTGCTAAATTACATGTGTATATACAGTTTCTTTAACATACAAAAATGGATAATTAATGTAAAACTAGTTAAATTTGCATTTTAAATTGGTAAAAATTATAAATTGGTTATATTGAAATGAAAATTATTGATAGAAATAATTGGTGGCATAAATAATATAATAAAAAAAAATTAAAAAATATTAAAATACGAATTAAATAATAAATTGCAGAGAAAATGTAGATAACTATTTTAAGTTTATACTAAAATATATTTGCAGTAAAATTACGATAAAGAAATTTCAAATAAAATTCATAAGATCCGTATACGATTGCGATACGGAAATTTCAATCAATCGTCTACAGAACTACGTATAATATAAAATAACAATTACTACAATATATATTAATTATAATTAACATAAATTAGCATAATTTTTCTAATAATTGTAACACATATAAAAAGAAAAATTTAATTCATTCATAGAAATTATAGATTTTTACTTTCGTATTCCCTTCACCCAAAAATCACTTCAATTAAAAATATATTATTAAATCTCTACACACACGAAAAATATAAATATAAATATTATTTTCAGCTTCAGGTGATTATAAATATGGTTTTTATTTTTTATTTTTTTTTTTTCTTTATAAAATTTGATCTAATAAATAAATCATATACAAAAATTTGTATATAATCTTAACCTTGAATTTCTGTGAACTTTTTTTTTTTACCATATTATTTTATTATAAAGAATACAAAGAGAAAAAAAAAACTAAATTTATTTTAATAAACGTGACTAAATTATAAGTGTTAGTTCAATGGACCATAGAATAATATTATCATATTATATTTAAAATAAATGGTATATACAACTAATTATATTATAATATAATGAAAACCTTTTATGATTTGTATATAAAAAAGTGTATACAATGTGTCAATTGTTGTGTGTAATCAGAGTTATTAATAGTGTTAATAGTGTTAAATACGAGATTGAGATGTATATAGTCGCACAACACCACACCACACCACACAATATATAATACTATATTTTATTAATTATATATTAAAATATATAGTCTGGAATATAAAAACACTTTCTCTTATTCTCTTCAAATGTTTAAAAACTAAAAGAAAAAGACATTTTAACTTGTTTCATTTACATAAAACAAAAATATAATTGAAAACATTTTAATAACATTAAATCTGGTTTTTTGAATGGCTTGTTAAATATTTTACAGGTGATTTTTATTTATATTATGATGAACAAACAATCGCAGCGCAGCTGTTTAACAGAAAAATGTAAAGAAATTTTCATTCATATGTAAAAATACAAATGAAATCCTCAACTTTGTAATATTGTTATTAATTACATTACCGAATTTAATATAAATGAACCAATAAAAAAACTGAGAAAAGGTTGAAACAACTGGATCAGTAAATCAGTATCAAAAGGAATTGATTGCTGCATTAAATATTATTGGTAACAAAATGTTTCGCAACGTTGCTATAGAATTGTTCGATAGACAACCGAAAAACCATTTGATTATTTCAGATTTCTAAACAAAAAATGAAAGATATTGATTTCTTCGAATTGTAATAAATGGTTATAATAAATTGATTTACTATGCCAAAATGAAATATTAATGGCAGTAACGTTATGTTATGTATCGGATGGGATCAACAAGGTGTCATAATGTACTATGAGCTGCTGAGATAAAAATCAAGTGTGAAGAGCATAAAAACAAGATCGAAAAACACCACAAGATTATTCTGCAGTAGAATACAATATTGAAAAAAAAAACCAATTTAGGAAACTTAAAAGCATTTGACTGGTGTCCTACCACACCGTATTAGTAACGTTATGTTATGTATCGGATGTGATCAGCAAGGTGTCATAATGTACTATGAGCTGCTGAGATAAAAATCAAGTGTGAAGAGCATAAAAACAAGATCGAAAAAAACCACAACATTACATTATTCTGCAGCAGAATACAATATTGAAAAAATAGACAGTTACTTTGTAGTCCCACAAAAATGATATAACATTGATTCTGATCTTGTTTAGCTTGACGATCTTTTTCGATTCACATTTTAATAGTATATAAATCATTTTTCATCGGCAGTTATATCAAACGTATCAAAAATGGGATCATTTTTATTATACGTTTTCTGAATAAGTAAAACGCGGATGGTAAGTTTTAAAATCGTCTTTCAATACATGAATGTGATACATCGAACGACCTTCTATACAATTTCGCACACATTGCACTATGACTATAATTGGTTTGATTTGATCTTCATCAACTGGACGGATCCGAACGATGTTCAACTTTGAGTGAACAATCAACAGAATGAAATTTGTACTATCTGTACAAATTGTACTGAATGACAATTGAATGAACAAACAAAAATTATATATAGGTTTTGACAATTCGAATACGTAAGCATTGGTAAATATTTGACTAAAGCTATATATTGTATATATATATATATATCGCAATGAAATGTGCAATATCACTTAATAGTTGTCAACCCGCAATACAAGTTTATTTATATTAATTTATATATGCAAAAATACAGGTAATATAACTATATAATTGCACGATAATATATACTACATTCTCAAACTGCTACTACTACTACATAGGCTTTTGTATACAATGAATATATGTATGTTTTTATAAAGATATAACTAGATTTAATTGACCTAAAATCGAATAACAATTTTCATCATTATAATATATGCCTATGTAATTTTATAATATTATATTATTTATATTTTCACTTTTCATTATTGTACGCTTATAATAAATTGAAATTGCATTCATATATATTGTATAGTTGTATTCAACGCACAAATGATTGCAATTGCAATACTTTTACCTGTGTGACAAACGATTTTAATTTTAATTATTTTAAATAATTTAAAAAGAAATTTTATTATATCTATAATCGGCTTCATCATATACACATTAGTATTATTTAATGATTATTTAACATTTTTTGTTATTGTTATACTATTGTTATATATTTAAAGTATAATATATTTACTCTTCGCGAAACAATAAGTAATTTACGCATAATCTATAGAAATATACTGTCGTGCAAATTAAATGGTTTTATGTAATATTATTATAAGTACGTACAGCATATATCGTTTATATTTCTTAAGCTAATCTCATTAAAGTGTTTTTAAGTATATGTAATAATAATATTTTATAATCTATACGATAAAATTACATAATATAATTAAGTGTAAAATAGTTAGGCGATATTGTATAATAAATAGTTATAAATATAGAAATGGTAAAAAAAAACTTACCATTAAATTCTTTTAATTTATGAAAAAACATATTATCATCAATGTTTTTTTTTTTTTTTGTACTTTTTAAAACTTCATTTTTCATATAAATATAATTTCATATATTATTGCAATAATATTTGAACTGGTTTACTGGTGTGCGAACACGCGATCCATCTATAATAATATAAAAAAAAATTAAAATTTACTATGAAAAATTCAATAGATTAACAGATGTTCATTTGTAATATTGCATCTAAATTGTACGTACTTAATAAATATTATAGAAATATAATCAATTACCATTTATTATCATTGCAACATATAAGTAATTATTTATATAAACATTGCTGGAAATATAAACGATTGCAACACATATTTTATATTTATTAATCAATTTTAAAATCTCCATCCTTTGCTGAATTACATATTTCAAAATACCAAACATTTCATTTTATTAACTTTTTAATTTCCGATTGATATAGAATTTGTTGAGGTGGTGGTATACGGCATCTGCGTGATGTTCTTTCCCTTCAAACTATTGTTTCTGTAAAGATCAGAATAGATGATAGTCTCTGAAGAAGCAAAATCAGAATAGTATGATGAAAATATTCCCGTTTCAGTGTCTTTTGTGGCATGTGTAATCTGACATTGTCATGATGGAAACTCACAACATTTCGGTTAGCTAAAGTTGAACCTATTTATCTTCACGGATTTATCCAGTATTTTAAGTTGATTACATTATTTGTTCGCTGTTATATTGTCACACAATTATGAAAGTGTGTCGTGTATATATACTGATATAGTAAATTATTAAACTGCAATCCCAAACAAACAGTAATACGCCTTCATTGGATGCTAACCAAATTTTAGCAATTCACCTTTTTCCATGTTCTTTTTTGTTAAATGTTATTCTATATAATCCATTTTTCATTTGCTGTTACCATGCGATGCAAAAATAAGGTTCATTTTTATGCCGTCTAAGATGAGATGCAGCAGCTAAATTCGATAGAATTATAAATGCTTATAACATCTGACCAATCTCTTCAGTTGATGTATGCATGGATTATTTTCCACCACAGCCACATTCACAATAAAATCATCAAAATACGTGAATGGTCTGCCAGAGGCTGGTTGATCATTTGCATTAAAATAACCATTCCGAAATTTATAACAAACAGCTTGAATGATTTTCTGTACAGTTCTAACACTTATTACTCCTTCCTTTGTGACACTCGTTTAACCTGAGATGATAAAAATGTCCATCGAAAATCTGTAAATAATATTTTATTAATTTTAAAAATTATTTATTAATTGGTGGTGGTGGTGGTGGTGACATGGTTAAAGAATTTTATTATAACGACACATTTTAATGGTAAATAGCATTTGTTGAAATTTTCGTTATTAAAGTTTCATCACGTACTATTTCATTCCGATTAATGACGGCGTTCATTTACATATTTCCAGCACTGTATTATAATTAATATATGTTTCTTTATAATTTTATATACTATTTTGTTGCTTTGTATTTTGTTAAATTTAAAACAATATATCTCGTAAATATTATACTATCGTGCAGAGCGCATACATAAAATGGGAAAAAAATTTGCGCAATTTCCACTGATCTACTTTTTTCTTTTAGCTTAAATATGGAAATTAAAATATAAAAAAAAAATAGAAAAAATGAACGTACACGAGTACATGAAAATATAATGTTAAATAACCAAAACTCTTATAATTGTAAAGTAATCTAATATATAGTTACAGTCGAATAAATTCTTGTTATGCTTCATGACAGACTATTTTTAAATCTTATAGACAATATATGTATTTCAATGTATATATGTATAAAAGCCTCTTACATCTTTTATAAATATATAGTTAAGTGTTAAAATCAGTATATTATTAAGTTATTTATATATAAAATAAAAAGAAAGCATAATTGAAAATTAAATGTCTGCGGTTTTCAGGTTTGCATTTACCATTAGATGAAAAAAATTCAATGAATTGTTTATTTTAATCTTATTTATTTCATTTATTTATTTATTTATTTATTTATTTATTTAAGATCATAATGTACAAGTCTATACATTTGATTATTTAAAACAAGATAATTTAATAATGGATCACTATGCAAGAAAGACTTCTCTCTGAGCAAATCTAAGAAATCTTCTTTGAACTATTGTGAAACTAAAGGTATATTAATTTTATTAAAAGTCAACCAAACCGGACATGTGTCTTCAAGTATGATAAAATGAAGCTACCAATACAATATGGAAAAAGTACATGAGACTCACAAATTAATATCAATTACTACTTGTTTGCACTTCGTTCAAAGCTACTCACTATCAAATGTTTCAGTTTCGCGTATAATAAGATACTTTTAACGTTTAAATAAAAAATTGGTTTTAAGTTAAGAATTACCGTGAAAACAACTCACATGATTTATACAAAGTTCACCGCAATAAATATGTATAGAATGGTGAAAAATTGATTTAATTATAAATTATGCGTTCCCTTATTAAAATATTTAATTTTTAATTGTGTAAGTTTATTATTAATAATTTAAATACTAATAAAATGATTTGTATTTATTTTAAAATAGAAATAATATGGTGAATAAAAAAATCATTTTTACAACATATTTCATCCACATAATATTATTATTTGGATGTGTAATTGCAGAACGATGGTCTCGACAATTATCCAATACTGATTTTATTAATGGTCCAACAAATGATTGGATACCATTATCACAACGGCAATCACAACAGCACAATGAACGAATAAATGCGGCAAGAGTATTAAATTTTCCATCAATATCAAATCAACAACCACAATACTTTCCTAATGTAATACAAAATTCACAAACACCAGCACAATTTAGTTTTGCCAATGAACAATATTCTTTTGATCAACCCAGATTTATTTTGCCACCACCACCACCATCATCACCAGTACTACCGCATCAAATTATTAAACCACAACAATTGCATCAACAACAACAACAACAACAACAACAACAACAACTACATTCATCTCAGCAACAATCACCTCATCAATTAACATTTCAACATCAAATTCCAGTGAGAAGTCATCAAATATTTACATCATTACCAAATGATATTAATCATAATTTTCAACATGTATCAACTGCTTTACCAATTAAACATCATCAACAAAAACCACAACCACAACAACAACAACAACAACAACAACAACAACAACAACAACAACAACAACAACAACAACAACAGCAGCAGCAGCAACAACAGCAACAACAACCACAACATTTTATACTACAACAAAAACCACCAACATTTTTAGAGGGTGAAATATTACAAAATGTTCAAAAACCATTAACTGCACCATTAATAAAACATGGATTAACAAATTTTGAACAAGAACAACATTTAGATAAACCAACAAATCAAGATTATATACAACAACAACAACAAGATGAAATTCAATTATTGTATGTTCCATTAGATACGTTGCAACAACAACAACTACAACAACAAGAATTTCAAAATAATAATCGTTATAGTTTATTACCGCCACCAGTAAATCCAATACATATAAATAATTTTTATACACCAATTCCATCAGATGAATTACCACCCGTAGTAACATCATCCGATACACCAAATTATAGGATATCATCTGCACAACCGTTATCCACGACAACAACAAGAGCATCAACAACTAGTACTAGTACAACAACGCCAAGAATTGTATATACACAACAACAACGACAATCAACAACAGAAAAACCAAAACCAAAATCACATCAACCACCGTTGGCTATGTTTATGTTAAATGAAATTGCTGATGATTCTAAAAATAATGTCGAAAAAGTATTGTCTATACTTAAAAATGCTAAAAACATTGATGTCCTCGATTCAGCTAGTAAAAAATCGCCAAATATATTTGTTGGTCCATATGGATTACCGGCACCAAATGGTTATTCAAAATTTGAACTACCATATTTATCAAATGTTGAACAAAATCGTTCCGAACGTCAATTAAAAAGTTTACCATTTTTTGTAGCTCCCCTAAGCTATAAAACACCAAATGGTTTTGCTAAAATTCCTTTACCAGAACCACATGTTGGTTCCGTTGTCATAAATACACCATATCAATCAAATTTAAATGAAAATAATCAATTAGATGCAGAATTTCAATCGAATACACAACCTAATTATTTTGAAAATACACATTCACAACAACACCAACAACAACAACAAAATCAGCAACAACAGCAACAACAACAAATACAGCAACAACAGCAACAACAACAACAAAAACAGCAACAGCAGCAACAGCAACAATTCTATTCAAATATACCAGAACGAGAATTACAATATACATCACCACCATCATCAAATTATCCATCGACAACATTACCAACATACATAGAAACATCTCAACGTGCACCATCTAAAATAAATTTAGGTTTTAGATTTGGATCCGATGTATTTACAACTACAACTAGTCAAAGACCATATAGACAAAGACAACAATTTATATCAACTATTATACCCACATCATCGTCGTCAACTCAGGCAACATATTCATTTAATAATAACGATGAATATGATTATAATCGATATCAAAATATTCCTAAGCAAAATAATTATTCACCAGCATCAACCACAATAACAACATCATCATCATCAACAACAACAACATCAAATCCTATTCAATTTTCTAATTATCCAGAATATAATCAATATGATAAAACACAAACTGATGTTTCGATTCCAAATGAAAAATACAAAACTTTTAGTAGACCACAATCAAAAAACAAATATGATTTTAAAGAAAGTTCAACGTTTAAATCAAATGTTTTAAATGAAGAATATTTTAATGTTCAAAATGTTAAAAAATTGCCAAATTTTGGTTTAAATATAGATTTACGCGGAAACGATGATGTAACAACAAATTCACCTTATAACAATCAACGGGAAAAAGAATATTCAAATAATCAATATTCACAATATAATGTGGTCAATGAAGAATCAGAATATAATAATGATAGACTAAAACCAATACAAAATGAAAAACAACCTGAAACGGAAGACATCATTTACAAAGACAATACACAACAACCTATAGAATATTCAACCAAAGCACAAGAAATATTTAAAATGAAATCATATTTTAGAGAACAAGATGCATTTAAAAATCGTCCACAATTACAATTTACAACTTCAACAACAGAACAACCGTCATCAATTTATCAAACAATTTCTTACTCACCGATTTCATCAACCACATATAAAGAAAAGCAGCGATCCCCACCATCTACTTATAATTACATTCCAGAAGGAATTTCGGAAGAAAGTACGACAGAATCATTTAAACATTCAAGGAAACCAATAACTACGAAATCATCATCTAATCGTAACAATATTGTAACATTTTTCACACCAACAATCGATGAAGAAAAAACGACAATTAGTACGTTAATATCATCATCCGCCGAAACGGATAATGATTCAATAAAAGATAGTATAATTTCAACAAATAATCAACATTATGTACACGATGCATATGAATCGCCGTTTAATAATCAACCAACCCGAACGCAGCAGCGGCAACAACCACAAGAACCAGGAAAAGTATCGTATGTTCAAAAAAATTATAATAATCAACAGAATCATTATCCAATAATTAATTCATATCAAGATGAACATGTTAGAACCCAACATTATAATAATAACCATAAGGAAAATGACTATAATAATAAATATTCTGAATATTCTGAAGAAAACACAAATCAATATAATTTACCATCTGAATTACCACCAATAAGTCCAAGTTTACCCGGTTTAGTAAATGAATTAAGTGAAAAAGATAAAAATAACGTAGATGTTGAAGTTTCGTATACAACGGAATCATTAAAGCCTACAACAATACCGCAACCATCACAAACAACAACAAGACGAACAATAACAAGAGGACGTAGACCATCATATCAAACAGAATCAAAATATTCTACAGCAAATTCACCATCCACAACAGAATCATATAGAACAACAAGCGCACGTATTAGAGGTAGAAGACCTTCACAATATACAACAAAACGTACGCCATCATCGGTAACGGCAACTGAGACTCGACAACCAATCGTAAGAAACCCAAATAGAATACGTTATAATCCAACACCAGAAGAAAGACAATTGTATCGGTCACGATCACGAGGCAGTAGTACCAATGGTAAAAAAAATAAAAATGAAGAAAATTTAGAATATCAAAGGGATGTACTTAATCAAAATTATCCAGTAATTAATCGGAATCGGAAAGCAACAACAAGTACTACTACTACTACTTCAACCACAAGTACTACAACTGATTTACCACCTCCTCCATCTCCTCCTCCACCCACTACAACAACAACAACAACAACAACAACACCAGAATACATAATTGATAATTACGATAATAATAATAATAATAACAATGATTATAATCATCCGAATAATAATTATAATAATCTTCCCGATAGTTTTTCACAAATGAAAGACTATTTAGAAATTCCACAAGAATATCAATTTATTACAAATAGTAGAGATAATGAATATGGTAACGCAAATAATCCATCAGTTTATTATTCATCATCAGTTGATGATACATTTTCGCCTACAATTATAACAACACATAATAATGATCATAATACTACAAATGATGTAAATTTAAATTATAATAATGATAGACATTCGTCAACAATTGAAACGATAATAAAAGAAGATGTAACTGAATCGATAACAACACCAACGCCACCGCCGTCATCACCAACACCGACAGTATTTCAAAAAAAAATTAATGAACGGCCAAATTTTATTCGTAGACCAAATCGTCCCATTTATAATTCATCAATCCGATCAAAACAAACAATTACAAATAATTCGGATAATGAAAATATTACAACGGAACGTTATACAATAAGACCAAAATTACGATATGATGCAACAACATCATCATCATCGGTTTCCATTGTACAACCACGTACAAATAAAATACGTAATAATATACGAATACGTAAACCCTCAATACGTATTTCCGGTACTAAACCAACTACAACCAGTACATCGTCAACAACAAGTACGACTACAAGTAGTACCACGACGTCAACTACACCCGCGCCTGACAATGAATTTGATGTTGATTATTATGATAATTATATGCAATTAACTCGTTTCAATTCAGATTTCATACAGCAATTATCGCCTTCAGCACCACCACCACCAACAAATATTCCAGAAAATAATATCCATGTCACAATATCACCGCTACAAGAACAGGTATAATTTAAATTATTAAAAATTAATTACTAAGAATTTTCTCAACTGAAATGAAAAAAAGGTTATTATCTAATTTTTTGACAAATAAACTAACTTTTGCACGGTATGGAATGCAAGTCTAAAATAATCTAATTGTATAAGATCATATATTCACGGTAAATATGTATAGTGTCCAAAATAAAAGATGTACATTCAAAAATTTACTTTGGTTTGAGTCTTGGATAATTCTATTTTTTTCAGTTTTATCGGTAACCTAATTTTTCTAGTTTTACATTTATTCGGTTTTCAACAGCGTGTTGAAATAATCATTTGCAAGCAAATGAATTTTTACACATTGCAAAACATATTTACATGACGCTTGTGTAACCTTGCACCATCAACATATGTTACTACCCCTTCAGTCTTCTTAATATTGTTTAGCCTAACCCTACCATTGACTGCATTTTGCTTATCCCTCACTACTTATTTTAGATCTTTGATTGTCTTCGGCCTCAGTGCGTTCATATCCGTTTGAAATTAAATGTTTAGAGCGTTTCATATCTTTTTCCAACACATACAATTGCATCAAAGTAGGTTTCCCTTCCGTAATTGAGTTTGATTAAAACATACGGACTTACTCAATCATGGGTTACGTAATCCTGAGAACTTGACATCCCCTACCCTATCCTATGGTAGTTATAATACTGTGTGGATATAATATAGTTTTTAAGTTTAATTAATTATATAAATTATATAAAATTTACAGAAACGATATCAATTCGGTTTGGACCGACAAGAAAGTAAGTGGTCACCGACCATAAGTAAAAATTCTTTTCAACCTATTGAATTGAATGGTAAAAAAGGAAAATCATTATCTGAATATGTAGACACGACTGCCGCAGAAATTGAACCTGAAATTATAACGGCTGCATCAGAGTTAACAAAAAGTGAAGTAAGTGTAAGATATAATATTAATAGATCTAATTATATAAAAACATATAATTTAAATTACCAATAATAATTCTTCTTTAAATTAGGAAACATATTTGTTTAATGTTGCACCTAATCAAAATTTTGTATCATTTGGACGTGAGCATAATGCAGAAGAATCAATCAGTGAAGGACCATCGGTAGATAAAGAGCAACCAAATTCGATAAGGTAAAAAATCAAATCAAATCAAATACTATCGCGTTTTATTTAATTAGCCCTTACATACGTAATTAATTTCCTTCTTCTTCTCGGTCTGATACACAAATGTGTACTAAACGCTATGCGTGAGGTAAATAATTTTAAAGTGGAAAAAATACACTATTTGTGTTCTATATATTATAAACCTATTGACTAAAATTTGTAGGATCAACCTTTTAAAGTACGACATATTGATGACTAAGTACAAAATTATGTACTGGAAGTACGAAAGGGTTAATATATAATCTATTTTTCTAAATATAATTTTTATATATAGTTCAACATCTCTGCCATCATTTGGTGATTTTTTTAATGAAGTTATGGTCAATATCGAAAATGATAATAACAACAATTTAGATAAACAAAATGAAATTGAAACGCCACCAATTAATGAAAATCAAAGTGAAACGAAAATCATTAACAATAATAATGGAAATGTAGAAGTAACTAGCGCTGATAAAAAAGGTGGAGGCGGTAAACGTCGTGGTATTTGGAGACGTGTACGTGTTAAATCTGATGGATTTGATACAGCTGAATCACAAAATTATGGTAGCCATTACCGAAATGCAATTTTAAATGAAAATTCTGGTATGGAATTAGATAAAAATAAATTATATAAAACAAAAGATGCGGATGTTATTGAAATGGCAGCAGCAACTACAATAACAAACATTGAAACTACAACAGACAATACTATTAATGATGTAACAACAATCGCACCATTATCATCTGTAATGTCATATAATAATGAAGAAATTACAACTCCAATTATACCAATGTCAATAGCTACAACAACAACAACTTCAAATTCTATTAACAATAATGATTCTAATGAACCAACAACTACAACTGAAATGATACAAAATTATGAAATTTCTGACACAACAATTTTACCATTATTCGATTTTGAGGAACGAAAAGATGATAGTAATGATTTTGATGAAAATATAACAGAATCTTATGAAGAAAGCTATTTAATTAATAACTATAATAATCATAATAACAACAACAACAACAATGATGATGATGATGACGTTGATAATGATGATGATGATGATGTTGTTAACAATTATAATAATAATATTACAACAGAAAATTACGATTCAGTAGAATCGCAATCGTATAGTAATATTATGGAAAGATTATCAGAAATGTTATCATTTAATGATAACAATAATGGTAAATTATCAATGCCATCAGATGAAGATAATCTAGAAAATGAGTCAAAATCAAAAATATATAGCAGTATCGAAAGAATAAAACCGGTAGCAGTTGTAACGGAACCAGAAATAAGTACAAATAATTCAACAAAACAACAAATATCTGGAGATTTTCATAAAAATTTAATGGATTCAGTAATATATGCAACATCAACATCAACAGAAGTATCACATGAAACAGAAATTTGTTATCGTGGCAGATGCATTAAATCAAAAAAGATGCATTAATGTGCTGCATATATTACATCTAAAACACACACACACACAGTATTTATTTATTGTTTTGTTCTTTTAAATGAGAAATTCAACATTAACAATTATACCTTCTATATATTGTAATAATAAAATTCCCATATTCTATATAATCGTGAACCCCCGATACAATCGATACACACTTTAACATTTCAAAATACGGTAAATTTTTGAATAATTTATAATTTAAATATTATTGTAAATGGTTTTTGAAATGCTTACAGTCAATGTTTATAACTTTAAGTATCCCTTCTCCAACAATTCCTAACCACCAGCCCGCCCCTCCAACCAACTCCTCACCCAGGCCACAATCCTATTTTGTAATTGTTTAAATTTTATTATAATTTATTAATTCCAACTTTAGAATTAGATTATTTATTTGGTTTAATGTTTAATCACTAAACTTAAGATAGATGTTATATAAATAAATAGTATATAGCGTACAGTGTCTCAACGAAATATGCATCAATATTATTTGTATATATTATTTATGTGTGAATACTTTTTTGTGATACTGTATAATTATATTTACAATTATATATTTGTAAAAATAAGTGTATACATAATTAAAATATGTAAATTAAAAATAAAAATGAGAAACGAAGAAAAATAATTATTAATAAAATAAAATAAAATAAATAAAAAACCAAAATTTACCTAATTTTATAATTTCAAGAAACATCTTTTCACATCGGATCTGTTGGTTGACACAGGTATAATAATTCATCATCCAGCTGGCTTTTCGTGATTATAACATCCAATAATGTATATAAAAAATCTATATATTTTTAATTTTAAAATAAAATAAAAAAATCTATTAATTTGTATTCATTAATTGTTTATATTACAAAAAAAAACTATAAAAATGTCTTCATGTTAAATTCATGTTCATGGTATAGGGTAAAGGGTAAATTGAATTATCTGACAAAATGGAAATGGTGGATTTATAATGGAATTATAAAAATGACTTTTTTATTGAAATTTTTAAAAAAAAATATCGATACCCAGGACCACCGAAAATATCACTATATTGTGGATAGGTGAAGAAATGAATTATAAAAACGAAATTCTTACAAAATTTGTTAAGTAGATGATGGGATTATAAAAACGGATATTAAGTTATGGAAAATGTGTAACCATAAAATGATATAGGAATCTGTCTATATATATAAATTTGAATATTTTTGAACTAAATATATGATGCAAGCTGATATATGAGTATGAAATGGTATTGTATATTACTCAGAACCATCAATCATATTTGGTTGAAAATATTTTATATATTTATATGAATTATAATAATATGTAATTATATTGAATAATAGTTAATAAAATTTATATATTATTATTATTTCTAATCATAATAATTCTTGTAAACATCTTAATCTTTCAATTAAATTACAGTAGTACACAATAGATAAATATACAACTATTTATTTGCAGATGGATTTTTTTGTAAAATTGGCCACCAATCATGGTTTCTTCTTATTTTTCTGTGGTTGATTTTTTGGTATGAATGAAAAAAAGAAATAAAATTATTAAAAATAATTTCTATATAAAACTATTTATAAATAATAATATTAACAAACTCACTTTATTATTTGAATTTAAACTATTCTCCAACTGTAATTGTTCAATAGAAGAAGAAATAATTTCTGTATCTTTATTCTAAGAAAAAGAAAAAATAAAAAATTTTGTACATAAATAAAATTGTATGTATTTGCTTAGGAACGAAAGCGACTTCAATGAATGAATTCTAACAATTCTTAAGCATTTCTTTGAAAAAAAATCAATTTCATATGAAATTCTTCTAAAATGTACCACATGACTTGATGATGGTTAAAGGGAAAAAATATTTTCCTAAGTACTAAAACACTTTTCCCACTTTAAAAACCATCGCATATTTAAAATAAATATATAAATATATAAATAAAGAAATGAATATTGAGTTAATCCCCGAATCGTTCGTTACCGGGTTAAATTTTCCTTCAATACATTCATTTAATAATCCTTGATAGTTCTTTTGTAGTCGTCTCATTGAGGGACTTTACTACAGCCGTACCAACGGAGCATATAAATGACGTTGGGGTATATAGTTCTAACCCTAAAATGTCCGCAGTATTTAGAAATATGTTTCCTAAAACCATACCCAGTCCATATATACATGCACTGCAATTTCCAGATTGGCACGAGAAATATTCTATCTATACCCGGTGTTTTAACGGAAGAAAATAAATGTATTGTACGTGTTATGCTTCATTTTTTATCAAATTCTCTGCTGTTTCCCAATCATGGGAAAATATCATAGGAAAACATGTGGTACATTATATTAGTATCATCATTATGCATTACTAAATAGTCAATAAAATTACTAATGAATGTGAGTAAATTTAAGCCATACTGACCTTTTTCTGTGATTTCGATGCTAATGTTGCTGCTGGCTGTTTTGATGTTGCTGTTAGTTTTTGTGGTTTAATAGCTTTCGATTTATTATTTACATTATTTTTTGGTAAAATTATATTATGTCCACCTGCCTGAGAGAGAACGGTTAAAGTAATATTATTTTCAAAATTATATAATATATTTAGTTAATCTATTAGAAGATAGCGATTTTTTCTATTAAGTTATTTACACATTAACATAAAAAAGGACAAATATATTATAATGGTTTGCGAAAGATGTGTGGAAATTAAGATCAAATAAAGGTGAGAAATATGTACGACAGTGATGGAAACTTAATAAAAATATTTATAAAATTTTGGAAAAAAAATTGTTTTATTCTATAAGTGTGAAACTTGCACAGATCAAAAAGATGTATCTAAACAAGAATTAATAATCAAATCAAAGAGCAAGTTAAATTTTCGTCGAATGAACTTCACCGAGTATAGAAATAAGTGAGGCCTGTGGTAAAACCATTTCGAGCGTACATAAACTATAAATAATTTATACTAATAATTTTTCGAGAAACCTGAAAGACGCAGCACCTAATTCTAAACAACCAAAAAATCATAAATATCTATAATGAAAGATGAATTTTGATAAATTAATACTATTACGCTAAAACATACTTTTGTCGCTTTTGCTGATTGCTGTGTTTTAACTTGTTTTTTACTTCTTACTAACTTAAATTGTTCTTTTTCGTCATCATGCGTATTATCATTGTCCATCATTTCCGACGGTTCTTGTTTTACCTATAATTTAAAAAAATTAATGAAAAATGATAAAGTATTTTCAAAATTGTAATTTTAAGTAATTATATTACAATACAGGATATTCAAAAATATGGATATATTAAAATGAGTGATTATCAAGAAAATTATGTGAACAATAAAGATGCTATACAAAATTTGTGTTAAAAAATAAGGCAATAACAATAAAAAATTATTTATACACACCTTTGAATATAATAAGAAATTAGAAGGCTATTTAATGGATTTCTAATAATAACAATAATAATTTGACAGGTTTGTAATACGTATTAATAGTATTATCAAGAATGGCTATTACAACATTCTAGGATATCTTACATTAGCAAACGCACGAACCTTTCTGGTATATATCCACAACGCGAGAAATATAGAGAAAATAATTTAATGTTTGTTGATTTGAAATATTAAGGTGTGCCCGAATCAGTTTCCGTTATTATAGCCATTCTTTATCACGATACATGTTCAATTAATTAATTTTCTTGATCATGAGCCTGCCCGATTATTAACGCCTTGCTTATAGCCGCCTGTACCGGATTGCAATCTATACAGTTTATAAATTATTAATATCACATACCATAACATTTGTTGCTTCCGATATTGTTGATTGTAAATCAAGCTGTTCCTTATGGTATACTAACTGCAATTGTTCTTCTTCATCAGCGTTCGAATTATTGACACTCAAGTTTTGGGCTTCTTCTGAAATGTCTTTTACCTATAATTTAAAAAAATTAATGAAGTACAATACAGTATTTTTAAAATTACAATTAATATTACAATCCACATTGATGACATCAATAATTTAATTTAGACACGTCCATGCTCCATCAAAAAGACAACGATTGACATAATAAATTCAAACGTAGTTCTACGAACACAATTGTTGCCCATAAGAAATCCAAATGTGGCAATGTAACAATAAAACAAATGAATGATAAACTCCACTTTTGTACGGTTGAAATGTGTAAAGTGAAAGCATGAGATTGCTGTTATCATAAACAAAACTCAAAAGAACGCTTGTATTTAATTTTACACGAATATTAGTATATGAAAAAATTGTCTGCCACGTTTGGTTAAGAATCAAATTAAAAAACGTAATCATGTGAAAAGTTTTGTTTAAACTTAATCCAAATGAATTTGAATTAATAATAGAAGAATGTTATGAAACGAACACATTTAGCAAAGTAGTAAGTCTGATCAATAAAAGCGATGGCATCATTAAATGAATTGGCTTTCACATTAGACCGTATTCTCACAATTTAGCATCCATCGACAATTTTCTGTTTTCAAAGTATGTAAACTCAAACCAAGAATAGTTGTGTACATATTAACATTAAAATAATTCATTAGTATAATCAAAGAGGAGTCCATTGGATTATTAGCAAAACTAGTAATTTCAGTTATACAAAACAAAATTGGACAATTTTTCTATCTATGTGAAATTACTTTACATTTTTTTCTGTTTCATTAAAGGGTCAACGGAAAAATTTTTAGCGAAACAACAAAATAATTCCTAGTAATAAGATTAATATAACTGTTGTGCCATACTATGTACGGAGTCCGGATAGTATACATATGAACAACTAATTAATTTAAACGTACTTTTGGTTGCGTTAATAATGGTTCTTGGCGTTGCAACTGGTGTAATGGTGTTTGTTTGTCAAATGGTCGTTGTTGCTTTTGTTGAAGAAATTCAGGATATAATGGTCCAACATTATTTCTACATGATGACGATTCTTCGGATGAAAATTTTAATTTATTCCAAATATTTTTCAATGGTATCGTTTCCTTTTGTTTTTCCTTATGACCAGCAACGGTTTGTTGGCACATATAACTATTTTCTGAATTATTTTCTGAATTATTATTGCATTTCTTACCAGTTCCATATGTAATGTTTAAAAAAACATTATGGCGTATAGAAAAGGCACGATTAGCAATGGATAAACCACCAGGAAAAGGTTTATCAAATAAAACGACATATAATAGTTGTATAAAATTAACCGAATCTTTTCGTACGGATGTAGTGTCACTATCTTCAGATATTGAAATAATGGTTCCTGTAGAACCTAAAGGTACCTATAAATTTATATGATAGTAGTGTATGTATATGAGTATAGTGTACAAAATTAAAAAAAAAAACTATAACTATTGTATTATATTTAAAATTACTGTAAAATCTTCCTTAACAATTATAATCCGATCAAATAAATTATGTACTGCTTTTTCATCTGGCGAACATTCGGCACAATTTAAATTAGATTTATATAGTTTATTTGGTTTTACTAGTAGTTCAATTATGTCGCCTTGATCTTGTTTTAACTGATATTTGTACATTAAACAAAATTATATTATTTATTATATTATTTAGACAAAAAATTATAAATATTAATCAACATACCGCGTTCATTTTATCAACAGCTTTTACAATACTTTGTAAGGTTTCTGTTTCTAGTGTTTTAGCATCACATGTGCGACCAACAATTTCAGCACATTTTTGATTTTTTAAGTAGTCCACCATTTGATGTAATAAATTGGTCTATGTATTATAATTATATTTATAAGTATTAATGATTATTAAGTCTACAAAGGGTGCGGTATATTTTGAATGTTAAAAAAAAAAACAAAACTACACACGAAAATACGCGGTATACATTAAATACCGAATAACCTGTAGTACACATGACTCAATTACCTGAACTTCCTCATATACAAGATTTGCATAAATACATGATCTTCCCGGTCAATTAACACACATACACATATTCCAACCCAATTTGGAGAAATTTAGTGAAGATATGATGATGCTCTGGCATCTAATTTCCAGAACTGCATTTGGTAACAGTATAGATATGTAGTTCAGTCAATGTTTAAGCGACTGAACTAAAACTTTCATTGTTATTATCACATTTCTAGAATTTAAATAGTATCCATCTAATTTCAACATAAGCCGTAGAACAAAACTTCATCAAAATTGAGTGAAAAATGACAAAATTTCAAGATTTCCAGAAAAATGCCATTTTCTAGAATTTCCCTAGGAACTATTCATATAACGCTATTATACAGATTGGCATAGCTATGACATCGATCTATGGCAACATATATGGTTCATATTTATATAGCTCTTTTTTTACCGTAAAAAATAGTACTGAAAAAGTAATGGGCAAAATATTTAACGTGTACGGCATTCTTGATTATATGATCTTCTTATTTTACTGACATTCCCGTTTAATATCTTCGTTGTTCAATACATTTTTTTTTAGTGATTATCACTTTCTATTATTTTTATTTTAAAAACTACGTTCATGGAATTATTTTCAACTATATGACCGTTTAAATTAGTACATTCACTATAAACACATTTCCATACAATTTCTGTAGTTCTGGGGCTGAATTACAGAGGTGCACTAATCCAATAAAATAATACATGATCAGTGCAAGCAAGTTTTGTGAAATATAACAAATAAATGTCTCGCCCACTTTTACCTGATTCTCATCTACATCTAAATTTGATTCATAGTATATATCCATAAATGAGTTCTTCGATTGTTTATTTATTAGCTTAAATATTTTCGGATATCGATTATAATAATCGCGGACAATCATACAAACTTTATCAGAATACAGCCATATATTATTTTTACGTTTTGTGTATCCTGGAATTTCTAAATTCTGTAAATAAATTAAAAAAAAAAAAATTAAACTAAAGTAAAATAACCAAAACACAATTCACAAAATTACCTTTTTTGAAAATTTTAATTGAAGTCCAATATCAACTTTTTCATTTGATGTTGCTGGTTTTCGTGGTACAACAAATATTGAACCCGTTATCCTGACAAATAAATTTCTTCCAATTCCACATTTTGCAGCGGCCGTATTTGCATCCATATAATTATTTTGAGAATTTTCATGTAAAAAAAAGGCTTCATTAAAATTTGGTTGTGGTGTACGATGCAAATGTACTAGGTATATAGAGTTCAAAATAAAAATGGTTGGTTAACATTTTTCTACAAATAATAATTTATTTATATACGAGGATTGTTCGATATATTTTCTGTAACTACATCTGGTTACCATTATTTTAATTTTTCACGGTTGCCATTGGAAACAACATTCTTTATTAGTTTATTACTTACAAGCAATTTAATAAGTTCAGAAAATGAATAAATTACAAGTTCGTGGTGCAATTCATTACCTTTTTTTAAAAGGGTTATCAGCGACAGATATCAAAAAGGATATGGATAATACTTTGCGTAGTTTATCACCATCATACAAAACCATTTGTTTTCTGGGAGCTAAATTTAAACGTGGTCGTACGACCGTACATGATGAAGATGTGGAAGGCCAAAAACAGCAACATCCATGGAAATGTGAAGAAAAGTACATGATGCAGTTACAAATGATCGTCGAAAAAAAGTTCGAAAGCTTGCTGAGTTGTTCAAAATATCAAATGATAGTACTAGTAGCATATTACATGAGAAAAAAGTTATGTGCAAGTTGGGTGCCACGTCTGTTAACCTTACCACAAAAGATTCGTTGGACACGTTGTGAGAAACTTTTGGCTATATATGAGCGTAATCCAAAAGAGTTTTCAGCAAATCGGCAGAAAAAGTTATGGCCACTGTTGGGATGCACATGGTACATATAATAAAAACCCGTTTTTTAATGCGAATGCAGTAAATATATCGAACAATTTTCGTATATAAAATAATGTATAGAAATTAACCTTTTATTCGTCGACATTTATCGTATGATGCTGAGTCAATAACTTGAGCTGGACTACCATAATCAGGTTTATTTAATAAAAAAACTGTTGAATTTACACTGAAAACTTCTTCAACACTTTTATATAATGTAAAATTTTGATTATAAGCTGTTATATCTTTTACGATAATGTTGTCGGGATATGTTATTGTAAAGTTATTACTCCATTGTTTTTCTAAAGACATTCGACCATAACTTCCATACACATATGTATGACCAATTAATAAATTTACATGAATTAAAAAATGTATTGAACATTTTTTATCTGGATTCAAGTCAATTCCCAATCGAAACATGTAACTATGTGTGAATATATTAAAAAAAATTAATAAATAATTAAAATCATAAATTCGATAAATTTAACTATAAAGTATAACTGCACGTAGTAATTGTTAATACAATAGACAAGCAAGACTGTCCTAAACACGCCACCATATGATTCTTGGGTTTCAGTAGATAGAATTTGGTATTACTCATCCTTAATGGAAGGACACAAACAAATGTTTTCAATATACTAATTTTTATAATAATTACCATAGAAATCGACGTATTACCGTATCGTTTGTTAAATAGTACAGTAATAATTCAATAAAAAATACAAATAATCGAATTAAATGTAATAATTATTAATACAAATTAAATATTCGGAAGGTGTAGCTTTTTATGATTTGCGGATTCCTGAAGGCCTTGCAACCGGAGTAGGATCTATCTTACCAACTCTCAAAAAATTCGTAATTTGGCTATTTTTTCTGCAATTCAGACTAAATTTGACATATGTTGAATTTAAATGGCAATATTGAATTGATTTTCTGCCCAAGTTGAATGAAATTACATAAGAGAATTTATAATGAAATTATATTATAAATTTGCAGTATAGTGTTATTCAATTCCTTCATATCAGGTACATCACAACTATGTATAAAAATTATCCTTATATATATACAATATATAAGGTCTAACATCCTTGAAAGTATCAGTATAATATTTAATGCATTGCTTAGTTTTCTTTAATATGAGATAAATGTGAAACTAATCATTGGACTTTGAAACGTCAGTTAATGATATAATGTATAATTTGCTTAAATTCATTTGCACTAAGTTATAGTTGTCTTTTGTATATCACACGAAAAACTGTATACTTAAAAGGATATTATAAAATATAATTTCTAACACCAAATATTGCAAAACGAACACACTAAAAGAAATTATAAAAATACGAACCGAATTATGGTTTATGGAAAAAAAAAAACAATGATAGATTCATACTAACTGTTCCCAAGATTCATTTTTTTGTGCTTCAAATTCTATTGGATCCATTTGACATTTAGTTTTATCCCGATTTATTATCCAATTTTCATCTGATACAGCAACAACTATTGCTGGAACCAAATGTGGCCAGTTGACAAATATTTCTTTTCCGATTAAATCATTTGCAGCTTCTTCTAAATTATTATATTTTGATTTTGTTTCAACGGTAATTACCAAAGTTTCATTACGGCTTTTGGATTCAAAAACACGTACCCCGACATTATTTAGTGTACCCTAAAAAGTAATAAAATATTTTATTATACATATGTGTACAGAGTGATCATTGTTGTGTACGCAGTAACCGTAGTAATTTAGTACATAAAATACCAAATTGTGAGTAATTTTTATATCTGTGCAATTAATTTGTTGTAAACTGATTTATTGCGGAAATTGGAAATGTAATTAATTAATATATATATTTAAATTACCGTATATTGTAAGTATTTGAATGTAGGGAATCCTGGAAAATAAATGTCGTGAAGAGTTGTTTCCATTGCGCCTAATACAAATCTATTTTTTGGTATTGAAATCTAAAATAAATTTGAATCAAATGTTATAATTAAAAGTTGAATATCTGTTATTTATTTTTGTGAGATGAAATATATTTTTCTGAATCTGCATTACATTCTATTCTGAGGTGATATTATGTAAAATGAGCAGTAGAATTTCACTGTAAAACCCTGTCAAAATGAATGTATATACAAATTATGGTGACTATTTTCTTTCATCTTATTACATGATTAGATTTCTTAATCGTTATTAATACGTTCTTCATAGACAGTGTGTACATATATTATACACGAATATTCCCAACCACTTTAAATGATATACGAAAACACTGCTATACAGTCACCTAAGTGTTCCTCAACTTATAACTTAGAATCCCTCCATGCTTTAAATAAATCTGTAGAAATTAATTAATTTGAATGGTTTGTAGTTTATCATATTGTGCCATATAGTTTTCAAATGTCCTATTGACCTTTTCATCTAACATAAGCCAGTTCAAATATTACATTCTGATAGAGTGTACACATTTCAATTTTTTTCGATATTTGCATGTCACATACTACGAATCACCTACAAATTGTATGCTACCAAAGCATTGAAATAATTTTTCTGCAGCTTCTTCTAATAAACTATAAAATCAAGCATATCTATCGCTCTGTATCCGTGAAAATAGTTATGGTTTCCGCTACACTAATCTTCATAAAGTCATGTTACTCGAAGAGGAGGTTGTGACATTTACCAAACATTCAGCACACTCATGTCGGTAAATTACTCTTTAAGTGATGACATAACAATTCACAATTAGTTATTAAACAATTATCGTAAGATATTAAAATATAAATAAAATATAATTATTTCTTAAAAGTGATTAGCCCAAATAATATACGAATATTAGAATGAAATAAATTTTCAAATTTAACTTCAATTTTCAATGCAGAAGAAATTTATAATTTATAATGGTATAATAATATAGTTTTAAATTAATAAATTATAATTCTTATTTTACAATATTAATCGCTAATAAAAAATAATGCTTTACTTACTTCTTCACGACTTACTCTTATTTCTGTACAATAAACTTCTTCAAGTTTTTCATAATTTGGTATTTCAAATGATCCCTGATCAAGTTCACAATAATCATATTGTAACATTGGTTTATGTCTGTTGCGTTTTCGTTCCTCATCACTTAAATTTAATGTAACTTTATCCATAGCATCAATTAGTAGTTTCTATAAGTGCAATAGAAAGATTACAATATGAATAATGACGAAAATGTTCGGAAGTGTAGATTTCAAAAAAAATTTAAATTTAAAATAATTACTTCATCAATAAATGGAATTAAAACAAGCGCCTCCCAAGATAATTTTTTACCGTTTAAATCGATTTCATATGTTTCCGGATAAAAATGGTGAATTGGACTTTTTTTAGAAGTCATTAGTTTTCCATATGCAAGTGGAAGTAAATCTTTACTTGCAACTGGTAAAACAGCTAATAACTGTAAACAAAACAAAAGCAATATTTTAATTTAATAAAAAAATAGTTTCACACTTCCAATCAAAATATATTTTTATTACCTGTTGATATGGTAAAAATGGTTGACCTATTTCAAATTTTATATCTAAATATTTGAAATTTTTAATATCACTTATAAATGGTGCATAATGATGTGGATAATACCATTCCCATGATGGACAACCATAATAATAATATTGTAAAGTCCATTGTATTGCGCGTATATAACATTCCGTTTGTGCAGCTAATACTTCTCTAGAATAATATAAGAAAAATGCATATGTGTAAGTTCAATATTTTTGACATGATTTGATATGAAATATATATTTTATTTATCTAATTGGTTGGCACAGATTTGGTGAAGATGGTAACATGTGGATCCACTGCGTGAATGAGTCCGATAACACTAGACTATAACACTTGTACATCGACTAACCTGAACACGCCGTACCATATCAAAATATCACCATATGAATATGTGACATTTCCGGTAGATTCTGTTTGACCTTTTTGATTGAATATCTTAAAATTTATTTCAAGATAATTTGATATGTGATATTTAATCCGAAGGTTTGTAGTTTTCCTTTGTGTGGATTTAATTTTAATCCAGTTTTTTCATAAAGCCTGCATTATGTATAAAATACCTTGAGCCAAAGTCTTTACTACATCTATGAATTATATAATCCCTAAAAGCAGATCGCAAGGCATCATGACCATTACGAATCGATACTTGAAAGAAGTCAGGACGGTTGCTGGAATTAATTCCGAGAAACTTAACATGTCCTGCTATATACGCCTAGAAAAATGCAATTCAGTATATCAAACCGAGATCTTGACTGTTAAAAATGATTTGAATCGTCAATAGGTGTGTCAGGTGCAAGGAAATGAGGTTTGATGACAATGAAATGTGGGACTACCTAGCAAAAATTTAAAAAAATTAGCTTAGGTTTTCTACAGGTAAAAAAACCACGTGCATTCTAAGCATGGACTGAGGAACCCTTAGGAAGTTGGTGGCAATTGTTGAGGGACATGATGGTTTCGGATACCATCTTAAACAAATCCTATTGAAAGATACACGTGGACTATGCATGGAAGACGAGTTGACTGAGTCGTAAGTCTTTGCCCGAAAAACGGTTGATTGTTACCGATATTCACCTACACAAAAATTGGAATATGTTCCGGTTAACCTTCAATCAGATGCTGGAAAGGGATCCACATACTGGTATGATTCGATATACTTCAAAGTTTTATAAATATATAATTAACTTAATCAATTTTTAATTAATATAAATTTTAAATTTTATTTACTCTGTGACTTCTCGGTATTTTAATTTATTAATATAATAAGCACGTTTATGTGCTTCAAATTTGTCTTCAAAAGCAACATCATATTCACCATTACCAGCAACGTCTTCATCATTACATGAAACATCATTAGCATATGTTTTTGATGACGACTGCAAGATAACAATATAAAAATAATATAAGTAAATTATATTTCAGTTTTCTGGTCGATTCCATGAATTATGTGCGTTTTTAAATTGTGAATGTTGATATTTTTTATTTAAAATTAACAAATACAGACTGTATTAGATTAGTATGAGAAATGACAATAATTAAGTTAGTAATTTTTGTATTTGTTGGCAAAATTTACATTTAAATACGAGCGAGTGTGTTTGTATGCTCAAAATAGTCGAAACGACCAGATTATTTTGAATTCTTCTTTTTTTCATACACTGCGCGAATCTATTTTATGTTTACGTATAATTAAATCAATAAATAAAAGTGAAAAGTGAAAAGATTTCAATATTAATATAATTATAAATATACCATTTCATCTGTTTTCTCAGTTGAACCAATTTTTTTGTCATCATTATCATTTGTAACATTAGTTTGTATGTTTGTTTGATATAACATAATATCATTGTTTGCCAATTCTTTCATATATAATTCAAATCTGGACAAATTTAAAATACCCGATTCATTTATATAGCCTAAATAAATTTAATTTAATAAAATTAAATTAAAATTGAATTGTAATAAGCCAACAATATTTTTTATAATATTACAAACCAATTTTTGGTAAAACAAGAATATATGTACTATAAAGTAAAGGTAGAGCATTTGATGTAATATGCATATTTGGTAAATGCGGTATAAAATCATTGCCAATTAAAAAACTCATCAAAACCCAATCGTCCAAAATTTTTTCAATATCAAATGTAAATTCAGTTATTTTTTGTAATGCTTTTTTAGCATCATTAAATTCTAATTCTAAATATTCGCGTAATAATCCTATATGCAATAGAAAAAATCGTGTAGTTTCAATTGATGTAATTTCATTGACATTTTTAGCGCCAAATTTGACCTATTTTTTGAATAATAGAAAGAAAAAAAAAAATGTAACATATTTTTAGAAAAACTATTAACTTATTATTATTTAATTTTTATATTTACTTCTTCACGTAACAATGAAAAATGACTTTCGTGTGTACAAATTCCTAGCATAATCAAATCTGCGTCTAATCCATATAAGCAATGTCTTGTATTTGAATTATAATCAGGTTGTGATTTTAAATAACGTATATAATCCATAATCTTATGTTCACCTTCGCCAGGTGTCTGTATTATAAAATGAAACGAAAAAAATTTATATAAATAATTTAAATTTTATAATTTATTTCAGTATAGTAATAACCTCATGTCCACTTAAAATAACACGGCATTTTTGCCACATTGAACTTGTACTAAGTTTTTGCTTAATAAAATAGCGTAAAGCCTCTTGTAATCGTATCATAAATTCTGTTCCTGGTGTTATACAATTACTATCAAATTGTTCAGTGTCAGGCAATTCTTCACCAGCTTCGTTTGCCTTTTCTCTTCTTTTTTCGGCTTCTCTAGCCGATCGAAATCTAAAATTTAAATTAAAATAATTTATATTAACCAGATCTTCGAACCTTTCATAGGAGAACATTCAGCAGTTTTAAATAATTAAATGGTGGGTAACAATGAAAATGTTATAACTTATAGGATATGAATGATTTAATTTAACCACAAATACAAAGTTCAGTCGCATACCTAGGATAATAAAAGAGTTAGAAAGTGAGAAATTTTCATTTTTATATATAATATATAATAATAATACCATATCGCATTAATATAAGTGCTTGAACATTTATTTCTTGTCCTATAAATAATATAATACATATAAAATTAAATAACAATTAGTGAATAATACAGAATAATTTAAGAGGTTGATTAATTCTACTACATCGATAGTATGGTAAAAACAGATAAGTGGTGCAGAAAGGGATATATATATATAGAATATTCAAATTCCGGATAGCATTTAAAATCATAAATATCATCGTCATGGTCGCCCAAAATAATTCTTAATACCAACTGTTGTTATTCTAATGTTAAAATATACGTATGCAAAACTTACTGGATCACGATTGTAACCACATTGCGTCTACAAGGTTTTGTAAATATAATGGCCATAAACATAAAATACAAATTCGTTGGTTAGTGTAAGAATTATTTCCGCACGAAAGCTACCATCTTTCTGACAGAATTTAAATTCCGTGAAGGAAAAATTACCTATCTTTTAACCCAAACCTTAATTGTAACCCAATTATTTGTTGTATATAAATTATCTGTACATGTATCGACCCAACTCGTGGTAATCTCTTTGCATTTATCGGCAAATCTTTAAAGTTTATAATAATTAGTTTATATGATTGGAAATTTACATAAAAATATATTGAAAATGAACGGCTGCCGTGTGGGTGAACTTCAATTATTTGCTGGTCAATTGATATAAGCATAATTAATTGCTGGGACAATAATAAGCTAGTCAATTGGAATCAGCCACCTTAATAGTTAAAAATAAATAAGAATAATTGTGTACACATGTTAAAATATTTTAAATTATTAAAAAGTATTATTACTATTAACATCTTTTCGGAACTGTTAGTATGTTTATATAAAAAATTCATATAATTACATTAAAACAAAAGCATTATTATTATTATTATAATTATCTTTATAAAAATTATCTGAATATTAATAATAGTCTAATTTTGTTGTTGTAGAGCAATCATGAAATTAAATTGTATACAATAATTAACATGAACCATTGAAATGAGTTTTTTTTTCAATCGGACTTTTGTTAGGCTCTTAAGTCAAAAAAACTACAGTAATAGGTAGTATAGCAGTGTAAATAGCGCAGCTGATTTGCTATATCTTAATCTACTTGATTGTATAATTACGGGTTACTTAACATGAAATTTAAATGGAAAATACAATGACGACATTACAGGCAGACACTGAATAAGTGTAGTGAAAATAAATTAATAGTATAAATATAAATCAAAAATAATTGTTACCGGCGTCCACGTTGTTGATTCATTTTGGCTCTCGGTGCGACGCCATCAACAGCAATAAAAAATAATTTATTCGGGCGGATTAATCGAAATAATGTTTCAACATATTGAAAAATTTCTCTAAACATTTGTTCATCAGTCATCCGAAAATGTACATCTTCGTCAAAGGAATGTGTACATGTATGTATAATACCATTCATATCCAAATATAAATTATCAAATTCGGGTAACTAAATAATAAAAATAAAAAAAATATGCTTTTAATTTTTCTTTTCTTCCCATATAATTTATTTTTAATTAAAACTGGACAAATTTAACGTTACCTGACCTTTCCGAATTAGTTCACTTAAGCATGGGTACCGTTCACTTATATATCGGAAAAATTTTGGTACACCCATTATTAATAAATTAAAAATTATTTATAAACTTTAAAATAAGATTAATATTACAAAACGAACAAAAAAAAAACACTAAAAAAATGAATTTTTAAACTAGAACTGCAATCACATAAACCATTCCCATGCACCCACTAATCTGAAATTCATAACTGAGGTCTTCTGAATTCTATATCAAATTAAATATAAATAAATTATTAAATACTAAAAAAAAAAAAAAAATGGCAGCTTGCTTTGCGTATTGGAATGAACAAGATGACGAATGATGAACTGTCACCATGAAATAATTAATTCTGCTGTTGCAATGCAACGCTATAGTGCGTTAGATTTCTCTGATCCGATTAATCAGATTGCTTAAAATGATTATTTTGCGTTCGTTATCTACATTTCGTATTAAATTAATTGATTAATATGCTAGATACACAGAAGATTTAACTAATTAGTTTGCTCACAAACTAATTCAGTAACTAAACTGGTGACACACTGACTTTAAGTTTTTTAGTAAAATTTTTAAAAATATCAGGTAAATATGAAAATGTAGGAAGAGTATTTAATGGTCTGAAATATATTTTTAATGTAAATTTGAAACCAGTTGTACCAATAATTACTTATTTGTCTCTTAATTTACATATTCGATGAGAAAAAAATCTATTGAGCAAGATAACGAACTCACTACTAATTTGTTTTAAAATTTATCAATCAAAAATTGAACAGCGTTTCTAGCAAACACAATCATAAATTTTACGAATTCCGCTACCCGATCTATGCTATATTACTAAAATTACGTATTAACTATATAAACACAAAGAATTTTTAACGTATATAATAAACTTATAAATTAAAATGAATAAAAATAATATACCGAGTAAAATACAACAGACAAGCAGAATGTTTGAAACACAGTAAAACAAAAACATTAATAACTAAAAATTATTAATTAGATAGATATTAATAAAATAAAATAATAAATACTTGCCTGCTAATCCACTTAAAGCAACTGTACACAAATCGAAAATATTGACATAAATTTGAAAAATATAAATAATACGGTAATTGCGTTTTTTACGTCAATTGATATTTACCTTTAAACAGTGTACATTTTAAAATTCATTTAGCTGCGTAAGTATGGCTCAGACGGGCCAGCAGTAAATGAACTTTAATGAATTTAAAATGACAAAATATGTAAGGTTTCGTTCATTTACGCAGTACCCCACCGGATTTATACCTGAAATGGGAGAGATCGGTATTTACTGCTGGGTAGACGTCACTCTCATACAACCAAGCACATTTTTTTTTATTTATATATATATTTTTTTTTTTACATTTTCCGATAATGACAGTTTGTCAACAAAAAGTCACGTACTCACAAAAATTTCTACTCCTTTTTACTAATTTTTGTGGTTTTATATTTACAAGAAAAAATAATTATTCTTATAAATAAAAACAATTTTATTATCAATTATATTAATTATTTTCCAGTCAATATTGTATTCAAATTGTAATGAATGAAATTAAATAGCTATGCTTTGTAATTTTTATTTAATATTTTTATTGTGCAATTGTATTTGACAATTGACAAAAGTAACGATTAAAGTTAAATGATTTTATAGAAAACCAGTTTATATATTTCCCTTAACTATACAATAATATTAAAACATTTTAATTATTTTATTCAATACTAAAAAGTATTAAAATAAATAAATAAAAAATAAATAATAAAAAAAAAAAACAAAAATGATGTTAAATAACCCTCCTAGAATTATGGTGTTTCGTCCGACGATGAAACAATATGAAGATTTTCCAGCCTATGTTGAGTATATGGAGGCCCAGGGAGCTCACAAAGCTGGTTTAGTAAAAGTAATGTTTAATGAATTGTTTATGTTGTTTTTTTTCTTATTTAGTTTAATGTTTTTATTTTTAAATACAAAAATATATACGTATCTATGTGTACTTTTAGGTAATACCACCAACAGAATGGGTACCACGTAAAATTGGTTATGATATTGATCAAATAAATGTAACCATTCCATCGCCAATAACACAAGTAGTGTCTGGTAAACAAGGTTTATATCAACAAATAAATGTTCAAAAACGGCCAATGTCTGTGAAAAAATTTCGTGATATTGCAAATTCAAAACGTTATAATACACCGGCCCATTTTGATTATGAAGATTTAGAACGAAAATATTGGAAAAATATAACGTATATAGCACCAATTTATGGGGCCGATGTGCAAGGAACATTAACCGATTCGGATGTTAAAATATGGAATATTAATCACTTAGGAACAATATTAGATTATGTGAATAAAGATTATGGCATTAAAATAGCTGGTGTAAATACAGCTTATTTATATTTTGGTATGTGGAAAACATCATTTGCTTGGCATACCGAAGACATGGATTTATATTCTATTAATTATTTACATTATGGTGCACCAAAAACGTGGTACGCTATACCACCAGAACATGGTAGAAAATTAGAAAAACTAGCAAACAGTGTATTTGTTGATAATTATCGTTCGTGTAAAGCTCATCTTCGCCATAAAATGACATTAATTAGTCCACAAATATTAAAACAATATAATATACCATTTAATAAAATTACACAAGAACCAGGTGAAATTATGATAACATTTCCATTTGGTTATCATTCAGGTTTTAATCATGGTTACAATTGTGCTGAATCGACAAATTTTGCAGCACCACGATGGGTTGATTATGGAAAAAAAGCTTCACAATGTACTTGCAGGTACAATAAATTACATACATTTTATGGAAATGTTTTGTTTTTTTGTGTTTTTTTTATTATTTTTTGTTTTTTTTTTTAAATAGTACTGTAATTATAAAAAACATTTCATTTGTCTATAAAAAAAAATTATAGCAAAGATATGGTAAAAATCTCAATGGATACATTTGTTAGACGATTTCAACCGGAAAATTATGAGAAATGGTTAAATGGTTTAGATGATGGACCCCATCCGGAAGATTTACATCGAAGTTTACCATTATCACCTGCATTGCCAACATTTCAAAAATCAGCTATTATTAAAGTGTATGTATACAAAAAAAAAGTTTATTAATATTAATAATTTAATTTAATTAATTAAATCATTTGTTTAGGCCACAAAAACGTAGCAGTCCTTTGGCTATCGAAGAATCAGAAACGTAAGTTTTTGTCTTCTTTTTTTTTTTTTTATCACAAACTATATAAATTGTTTTAAATTGAATTAATTTGTAAATTGAAATGACATCACATTATTTACATTTATTCTAAATTAACAATTGCTCTTTATTCGATTCGTTATGTATATTTGTACCTTTTTGTTCTTTTATATTTTAGTAAAAAAGAGGATGATAATGATAATAACACTACCACCACCCCAACAAATGATATTACAACACCAAATTCTTCGGCTAAAATAAAACGTGTTTGGACAAAAATTAGTGATGGTGGAATAGCTAAAAATTTATTACCAAATGGAATTGTTAAAAATACAAATCGCATACGATTTCAAACCAAAACAATATCATTATTTAATGATGATGAAATAGAAAAGAATTGATTTAATATATCGATTTTATATATACATCAAAATAATATCAAATATTATAAATATAATTAGAATTGAAAGAAAAAAAAAATAAATCGAAGAAATTAATTGTGTGTGTGTGTGCGTGAATGTGTGTATTTGTGTGTGTCCGTCTCTCTGTGTGTAGGTTGCAATTTTTTCATCTTAATTATAATTATTAATACCATAGAAATATTAATTAATATTAATATAAAAATAATAATAATAATAAAAAATTTTTATGTTGATGATAAAAGGAGCAGATGTGCGAGTGTTAGACATCGTATCGTTCTTTAATATAATTTTTATTATTTAATTAAATTTGTAGTTAAATAATAATAATAATAATTAATAATTATAAATAATGGAAAAGCATTTATAAAATTAATAAAATGAGAAAAAAAAAATATTGTATAAATTTTTAGAGACTGATAACATATAAAATAAAATTAATTCTTTTTTTTTTTTTTCTTAATTATAATTTTTAATATTAATTAAAAATATAAAAAAAGAAAAAAATAATGCTAAATTATGATCCAGATGAGATAAAAAGAAGTTTATAAATTTTTTGTTTCGTTTTAACATGAAAAATTAAAAATAATTTATTATAATAATAATAATTATAGAAATTAATTAAAATCATTAAAAACAATATGTATTTGTATGTTTTAATTTTACTAAAAGAAAAAGTGTGCGTATTTGTGTGCGTGTGTGTGCGTGTGCGTTATTTTTTTTTTTTTATTTTGCTTTAATTACTTTTAAAAATATGAATTATTAAAAATACTTTTAATTATAAATTTTAATTTAAAATTTTTGTTTCAATTTAATTAGTTACAAAAAAAAAACAAAAATTTATATTCAATTCAAATAACACGTTAAAAACGATAAAAACAAAAAATTTTAGAAAATAAAATAAAATAAGCCGTAAGAAAAAGAAATACACTACTACCAAATTTTTTTTTTTTTTTGTTTTTTTAAAATCTTTCTCGATTCACAGTATTTTTCTTAAGTTACTTTTTACTCACTATACAAATTTTCACACACAAATTTGAAAATATAGTGTTACTGAACGGGAACGCTATTCAGAGATAAACAATATCTCTCCCATACACAACTGTATGCGGGCTATTCAATCATAAGAATAATAGAATTAATTAAGTATATGTCGATCAATTGGTGAAATGTTAAACACTCACATACCCATATGGGAAGTAATTTACCTACTTTTGATTACAATGTTTTGATAGTTATGCTTACGCCACGTAAAGGAACTATTATTACGGGGGCGAATGACTTGGTTGTCTTATTGCAAAAAAATGTAAAACTGAAAAAATAAAATCCTTTAACCATTTTTCACTCTAAATTATGTTTAATGGATTAAAACCTTAAAATATTCTAATTATATTTCTGCGATTTCTTTGAATTTGAAATATAAATATATTTTAATATAATATAAAAGGAGAACAATGTAATTGTTACAATATATTTCAAATATATTTACAGGAACTTTGTTTTTTCAGTTATTTATGCACTTTATTTTGTCTACACGGTAATGTGTATTGTATTTTTAATGAAACCAGGCTAATCTAATTTAATATAACTTTTTCACAATTGTTTGGGAAACTTTTTTCAACAAACATATGCTAATTCCTCCATTGTATGCTTTTTTGTCATACGAGGTTCATATATTGGACGACGGAAATGAAACGTTTCACAACAAAAAAGGCAAACAAATATTTTCAAGATTCTGTTTCTTTGTGTGGTTTGATCTACCGCGTTATTACAAAACTATCTGCATTATTGTCTATATTATTTGATTCAGTTCTATAGTAACAACATGTTCATAATCAGAATCTGTATCAATTACTATTTCACAATAATTATATAATTTGTATCATCATTATTATAATTTGTATCAAAATTGTCATCATTGTCTGGATGTTGTTCATCGGTAAAACCCTCATCAAGTTCTTGACGTACAAATTTGATTGACATAACCCCGCTTTATTTTCGAAATACATTTAATATAATAACTGTGCTTCGGTTTTAATTCTCAATGAAGTTGATAAGTTCATACGATAATATGACCCGATGTCCCATGTAAATAAATATTAATTACAGAATAAAAACACACTTGGAATGAGACATTTGAACGACACAAAATATTGAAATTTAAACAGAAAACCTCAGCATTGCCGTAACAAATATATTAAATTATAAAAATGTAGGTATTTTGGATATAATCAGGTGGGTATATTTGCGCGTTCTGCGGAGTATTAAGTACATAGCGGAGTTATGTGGTTTCGAAATTAATCTGAAATAAACTCGTTGAGGAAGCATTGTCATATATAGTGCCATGCGCGGAGTAATTGAACAATTTGACTGTAACGACTGTTATATGCCATAAGATCTACATGGGGAGTAACAGGACTTGATATGATATGACGATGATTTTGAATTATGCACCACACGGTTAGCTGTAACATGTAGTGCATTCGCATAGTCAATTTTTATAACTTATTTTAATAATTCGAGTGTTACTTCACTAATGTAGCCGGTTATGTTGACGTAGAATTACGTTTCAAGTATTAATGGTTTATAAGAATATAGATCAATGATTTGACGTAGCCACAAACAGAATAATCTAGAGGCATCAAATCGTAAGATCTTTGAGGTTAATACACATGTTCATTTGATGAAATGACTTTCAAAATAACTCGATTTTTGTAGCAGAAGTATGGCACTCGACATAATCTTGGTGAAACCACATGTCGTCTACATTGATGTCACTCAAACTTATCCGTTTAACTAGAAATTAGTCACGTCAACTGAATAATATTGTGCTCTCTATAGGTTTGGCAAAATGAATACGAATTTAAAAAAAAAAACTATCCACAATTGCAAATATTGTTGCAGTGTAAACGTTCCACATTACTGTACAATTGCTGGTTTACACCGGACGGTTAATAAAGACGTACCGCAAGCATTAAAGTAAATAAATCAACATGTATTATACACCTATATTTAAAAAAAAATCAACAAATTCCAATGCCCAATATTTGTATGTGGAGCGAAAACGATTAATTCATTTGAAGATGATCACTGTAATACAGGGCAAACAATCAATTGAATAGTAAATTGAATCATCGTGATCATCATAAATAATACGTTTTATTTTTTTTTAAATAATAATGAAATTAAAACAAACTTTAATTAATATTTCTCATAAAAAATTAACATATATTAATTATTGAATATTTTTGTAAATAAGTAATATTATTATAATTATGATTAACTCATTTACTTTTTATTATTTACCTGTTTTATTTTCTTTTTGTGTTTCTCTTCATTAATTGTAATTAATTAAATCTGCAAGAAGTAACAATATTAGAAAATAGTAGTATTAATTTTAAATTACACATTGATTACACAAATTCAATAGCAAAAAGAAATATATAATTTCAAAACACAACAAAACTATAATTTAATATTTTTAAGACAATATAAAAACGGAAGAATTTCATTGTTTTAATTTTTTTTCCTTATTTAAATTACTTGTTTCATTTATTTTTTTTTTTATAATATATTTAATATCACACACACATTCAATTTAATTCGACCTTATTTGTCATGCACGAACGAAACGAACGAACTAAATGTTTATTTATAAAACTTGTTGTAATTGTTGTTGGTGCTGGGAACTACTTAAATTTTCTGATTGTAGTTGTTGTTGTTGTTGTTCAAATAATGTATGATCATCATTATCACTATCTTCTTCCATGGCTAATGGTAGAGGTGTTAATTCTTGACTAGAATGTTGTCCACGAGTTCCATAACGACGTGCCGCACGGCTTGTTCGTAATCTTTAAATATAGAAATAGAATAATTTATTATAATCTCTTATTGAAATGTTTATTTTGATTACATATATTTATTTAACTTTTCGATTTTATTTTATTTTTGTTTGTTTTGAATGAAAAAATTAATTTTATCTATAATGTATAAATGAATGAATCACCATCGAACCTATTTTCATTTATTATTATCTAATTCGTGATAAATGATAAATAAATAAATAATCTCTAGTTACTGTTACGTTTTATTAATTATTAAGCTTACCTAAAAGATCTATATGTAATATAAAGTATAGCAAGAAAACCAATTCCAACAAGTATATAAAATCCCCTAGCAATTGAATCGGGAAATTCTACATGTTTTGGTTTAGGTCCTTGACTTTGATTATTGCTGGCTTTTGTTGGATTTGGATTATCATCCATTTGTTTTTTACTATTTTCATTATCTTTTTTATTACTTTCATTGCTATTATCTTGAGTTTGAGGTTGAATTTGATTATTTAACTCTTTTTTCACATTTTTTTGCTGTGTATCTGTTTCTGTATTTTCATTTTCTGAAATTAATTGTTGTTGTTGTTTTTCAATTTCTAATTGTTTTTCAACTTGTGGTTGTTGTTGTTCTTGCGGTGGAAGTAATAACTGTGTATCACCATCACTTTGTTTATCATCTTGTTTGAAACAATTACAATTTTCAACAACGATAATAAAAGCAAATAATATAACTAAATGATATTTTTGTAACATTTTATATTTCACTTTCACAAATTGTTGAGTATTGTTTGTCTATTTTAATTTATTTGTAATTTAACATGTTAATTTTATTACATTTTTTATTAAATTTATTTTCAATATTGTTAAACTTTAATAAATAAACGATAAATAAAAGTTAAAAGAAAATATGTAAGATAAAACACAAGATAAAATGCAACAGTTCGATTTAAAACTAAAACCAAAATCAATCTTAACAAATTTGCATCTGCGTAAAAAAAAAGCCGTAAAAAAAACAAATATTTTCAAAAATTTTCCTCAGTGAATTTTGATTACATGAAAAGTGATCGTTTTTTTTTATGGAATCGTTCCATCGTGAATTCTATTCCAGAGTGGTACAACCGCAACGGCTCATAATAATAATCGCTAAATTTATGAAAATCTGAAATATATGCATGTTTTTCCCAATTATACATTTTTATATTTTTGTATTTCTACCTACGTTGGATTTTTTCCTTTGTAATTGTTGCATTAAAAATGGATTATTTAATGATTTTGAATATATTTATTAATTTTCCCGAATAATATTCCTTTTTTTTGTTTTGATAGCGTAATAATAGAAATATTTTTCGTTTTGAAGAAAAAATATTGTGTCACAGTCACAGTTAATTTTTACAAACTACTTTTTGCAAGATCTTATATGTCAATTCTTTTTAATAACTGTCTTTATTTGTCTCATTGGATATATTGACAATTTTATAGGGAGAAATAGCTAAATTTCGCACAAAAACGATGGTAATATTATGAAAATTCTCGCAAGAAATTACTTGTGTGACATCTACGTTAATTTGGGACATGCGAATTTTATTAACAACAGCGAAATTAACATTTTTTAATGTTTACTTATGACTGGCTTGCGCTGAACACAACGATTCATATTACTTTGACTGAACAGACAAATTGATTTTACTGAATTAAATTAAAAACTCTACATAGCCAATATTTGCTAGGAGTATAAAATAATAATAATTAAATTAAATTTGTGTGAAATAAGTCTAAAGCTTAAAGACGGATTGAATTAGAATAGAATCCAATCAATATATTGTGGTTTTACCATTAAGGTATAATAATTAATAATAATTTAAAAATTTGTTGATAGATAAAAAGGTATATATAATTATAATGAAAAACTTTCATAAAAAATTTGATAAAAATTCTGGAAAATCATAAAATGACAACTGAACGTAATCCAAAATTAAGAGTTGTCAAAATTCCTTTAAAATGTACACACTTGTAAAATTTCCAATAACTCCATGTTTACATTTTTCTTTTCACAACTAAGTTATTTTATTATTGTGTACGAAAATTTTATTTTTAAAATAAATTATATATATTTTTAAGTTTTTAGTTATTAAATAAATAAATATAGTGCCAAAATGTATAAATATAATAGTAAAATTCAGTATTATCAAATTATTTATATGTTAGTTTTATTTTATAATATTGAAAAGATATCAATTTATGATGCAGCTGCTACAACTACAATAACAACAAATAATAATAATAATAATAATAATAATAATAATAATAATAATAATAATAATAATAATAATAATAATAATAATAATAATAGTAATAGTAATAATTATGTTCCTATACATTTTAATTTTAATGTTACTATATTACAACAAAACCAAACACCATGGCCACCATCAATAATAAATAATAATAATAATGATATGCAACAGCTACACCTGCAGCATCAAAAGTTAAAACAACAACAAAAACATCAAAGTGTTTATGCCGCAACTGTGCCTTCTCCATTATCATTACCTTCGTCAGTATTACAACAACAAAGCGATAGTGGTGGTGTAGATACAACTTCACCATATATAATTACAGAATTAGCTAAAAAATTAGAAGCTACATTAAAAAACATACGAAATTTAGAATTAGGTTTTCCTATTGTACAAGAACTATTTGATTCTATGGAATTTAAAACAATTATACGAAATGATACAAAAACGATAACAGCTATGATAGACAAGTTAAAAACAAAATTAAATAATTCCATAAATATTATAAATCAAATGATTGACACATTTATGGGTAATAATATGATAAAAATTAGAATACATTCACCATCACAGCATCTATCTCTAATGCAATTACATACAATAATTTTTCCATGTCAATTTGATGATGGGGAAGAAACATCACAAAATTTCGAGGAAAATAATTATGATAAAAACCATATTGAAATATTACATCATTTAAACAATTCAGAAGAATATATTTTTAAAAATTTTAATTTAAATTTTGTAAGAAAATCATATTTATTCGATATAATGAAATCAATTGATTATAGCCAATCAAATATTAAGCAAATATATTTTTTATCAAAAGATGATAACATAAATTGTGATTATTGTCAAAATGTTAACCATCAACATTTGCGGTGAGTTGTAATAATGTAATGTTATATTAAGATAGTATTTCAGTAGTAAAAAAAATAAATACCTAATTAACTAATTACATTACTATGTGACGGTTTTGTGATCACATAAATCACATTAAAAGTTATAATTTCTTTTGAAATCTACATTATTTAATTATGAATTTGTCCAATAATTAATAAATGTTGGTATACAGTTTTAGCAACCCGCCTTCCAAACCTAATTACAAATGTATTACTAAGATATGTTAATTTTGTATTTACATTTAATTTTTAGATATATTTATTCAGCAACAATGAAAAATAAAAAAATCGTATTGTTAATTGATCATGGCAGCTCATTAAATTCAGATCAATTAGAACTTACAAAAAAATTTGGTGAGTATTATTTATTTTATTTTATCTTTTGACTTCACTTTTTAAACCCAATTCAGTTTTGCGTAAGACAAATGTGTATTCTCGAAAGGATGCTAATACGATACTTTTATGTTCGGTGAAAATGGATCTTATCACTTAATATAATCTGGTGGTCCAGTAACAAGAAAACAGACCATGATAATGTGTTGTTCAATTTCGATCATCATAAGGACATACTTTTTTAGTTTTTGTTTTAATTTCAATTATTTTATTATTAGTTTCTTCGATAGTTCTAATAGAATTATTTTAGTTAAAATTGGGATTAAAATTTGTTTGCCATCCATCTGTTTTTTTGTACAAAAAACTAATAATTTTTTTAAATTTTATATTAATTAAATCATTATTTGTTTTTAGCAATTGATATAGTTCGTATGCTTAATGAAAATGATCAAGTTATTCTTATTGGTGTATCGGACAAAATAATAAAATATTCAGATAATTCAATGATTGGAAAAAAAAAACAAATGTATAATGTTACAATGGATACAAAAATGAAACTAATTAAATTTATTCGTAATCTAAATAAAACAAAAGAAATAACAAATCACACATTAGGATTTCGTCATTCATTTCAATCATTATATAATTATAATAATAATAATAATATTAATAATTTAACAGAAACTAATAATAGTAATAAAGTACCTGTTTTAATGCTTTATATTAGCCGTGGTTTATTGTCACCATTAACTGAAGCAAAAAGTGTACTTGAGGCCATTGCCCAAGGACAACAATCTCTTAAATATCCTGTGATTATAAATACTTGTGCCATAATTTTAGGTATGTAACGATGAAATTGACTCATTTCATAACACATTTAGCACAATTTTAATTTTTTTTTTCCACGAATGTTTAGATGAGAAACGTGTGATGTATGAAAAACAATTTTTAAAAGATGTTGCAATACAAAATTATACAAAATATAATATTAATGTAACCGAATGGTTAGATAAAATACCATATAATTTGAGTGGAAAAATGTTCACAGTTCATAGAAATTATTCGGATAGATCAATAAAAACCAGTATATCAATATTTAATTATTGGTTTCAAGAAAATTTATTTGAAGAAAATACAATTATACATTTACCGGTTGTTGATGATTTAACAAAGGGTAAGTAGTTCCTCTTTTTTTCGTTCTATTTTATTTTATAATAGATATTTCAATTTTTTACTATCTGTTTAATATACAAAAATGTATATTGACTAAGAATCGGTTGTATCGGAAGCATCAGTATTATGCATATGCTAAATCAGGAATAATATGGTATTAGTTGACCATTTCGGCAAACCTTTGTGATGATTATTTTTTGGTCAATTAATTGAATCATGAATTCTATTCAAGCTACGCCATATAAACATTTTGAATATTAGTTTATTTTTAGATCGGATGAAGTTGTTGAGTTGAGTTGAGATGGTGGTGTGTTAACGTGAGCTTCTTCTGTAGTTCGGATCTCCTTTGTGTGATTCATATTAAAATTATAAATTGTAACTATACGATATTTTTATTTCTTTCTTGTTCATATAAACGTAGATATGATTGTATCGATAACAAAACCATTTAAATCTTATGGTATATTTGGTGTGGACATGTATTTAAGTGACATTACCGAAGATATAATTTATTATAATAAACAATCAGATTCATATAGTTTTTTAATTGATTTAAATGGTAATACAATTATGCATCCATCGTATCCACGACCAATAGCAATGCAACAAGAACCATTTCCAACTGATATTCAATATTTTGAAATTTATAATGATTTTGTAAATGTACGACATCGTATGCTTAATGAATTAATGGGTAATGCAACAATAGCAGCTGATAATGTTCGACCAAATAATACGGTATAATATTATGTGTATTTATAATATATTAATATTAACTATTATTTAAAAAAATTAGTTGAATTAATAATTAATTATGTTAATTTTTATCAGATAACATTTACTTGGCAACGTGCATTAAATTTTTATATAATATGTGTTGCAACATTTCATAATAATAATACAAAAATGCCATTACATTTACGTAGTGTTAATGTAAATGTTCATAATTATCATTATGATGAAATTGAAGAAATTAAAATTAATGCAATACCGGATCTTTTATATCATCGCATTGATTTGGTGCCGCCAAAAACACATTTATGCCGCCATTTTAAGCAAATTGCAACTTTAGGTATGTTATTCTGCAATAATGTTTATGTAATAATAATAAATATAAAATAATAACACTGACTGACTGACTATTTTATAGAAAGTGGTACATTATATTTAAGTTCATCTTCATTTAAATCACCATTTATGTATTTAAAAAATAATCGCGATGGCACAGAAGAATTACGTATACATTATGCAAAAAGTATAATGGCATATTTAAAAGATACAACAAATTTATTAGCCAATCCTGGTTTAATGGCACAAATAAGAAATGATGTTGCAGCATTATTTCATGTTATGAGATATTTAAAAGGTCGTCATAATGAAGGTGGTATTTTAAATAAATATATAATACGACGATATGTTGCAACGGTTAATGGTGTCATACAAGTATATCCAGGTTGTATGTTAAGTTCAGACATTGAACCAACCAGACGGCCATGGTTTAAAAAAGCTATGGAACATCCTGGTAAAATTGTATTAACAGAACCATATTTAGATGCTGGTAAGTATATTTATTGATTGGTTTTTATAAAACTTGTTTAAGATAGTAGCTAGTACTCATATTATATTTGCAAATGTTGAATATTGACATAAGAAATGTTCGACAAGGTCGATTTCGTCTTTTTCCTTACAAATGCCAACAAACATCGTACGAAGATATGTGCTGCCAACAACACATTAGTGTACGAATCGATTCTCTGTTCACAAATTAAAATTCTTCTTGCAAGAGCCCACTCCACTTAACCGTCGTCGCAATGATCGAGAACCCATCAAAGTATGACCTTATATGGACGCAGTCAATTGTCATTAATCAATTTCGTACACAATTCCACACTTTATTAAATTTTAGTTCAATGCTGTCAGAATAGATATGTATCTCGACTGTATTGCGTTTCCAATTGAGTAAATCTTTGGATCTTGTAATTTATGTAATTATAATGAGCTTATGAAATCTGATAAAATTGTTACGCTGAACGCTATCGATAACACATTTTTGAAGTTATGTGTTGCATCAAAAGATAACAACACATACCAGATCACAAAATTAGTAAAAACAAACATTGAAACAACTGCAAAGTAGAAGGTGTTACCCCACCTGCTCCAAAAAGTTTGCTACTCTTCTACCACTAGAATATAACATTTTTATTAAATAATAAATTTTTAACTCTCTATTTTGAAAACAGGTGGTGCCGGTTATATTGTAACAATATCACAAACAATATTTGAAGGACGTGCAAATGCATTGCATAGTGCCGAACGTGATGTACCAGTTGCAATTGTTTCGATTGACTTAACACATGGATTTTTCTATAAACTACTATTACAATCAGCTGATTTTTGTTCCGATGATAATATTAAATGTTTTTTAATCGAAGATAAAGGTTATTTAGTGTCACATCCAAGTATATTAGAACCGTTGACAAATACAATAAAAAATTATCGACGTCCAATTGAACATATAACACATAAAGAATCATATGTTGCAAACGACATATTGTATCATAAATTATTTGTACAGAAAAAATTTTGTCGCAATTATTTAAACCGTACAAATCAACGTTATTATCAATTTAACACAACATTTATGGATGTACTAACAAATACGGTACACAGTGAACGTACAAAATATCAGATAACTATAATACCGGGAACAAATGTATTTGTTGGCTTATTAAATACAACATGTGATGGTGGTGCCTTTTGTCCGTGTAGTACAGTTGATCGAATATGTTTAAATTGTAATTTAATGGAACAAACAAATTGTGAATGTCCGTGTGAATGCCCATTAGATATATTAAAAGAATCATCGATAACAGTTGGTGGTGGTGAGACAAATACACAGTGTAATAATGTAACAACTCAAAATAATAATGGTAATATTGATATGAATAACAATAATAATAATAATAATGACAATGAATGTATTGTACAATTGTCACATTTAACGGATGAAATATGTTTACCACCATCTGAACAATTAACCATTATAAATTCTTTATCATATGATTTAGAAATGGATTTAAAATCATGTGTAAATATTAATTGTGAATTGTATACAACGCAAACAGATTGTTTAGGTATATATGACTATAATTAGAAATAATATAACTAGCGATAAATTCTTAATCCCAATTTTAAAGCATTTAACTTAATTGTTATTTATATTTTAGGAATTATGGGTTGTGAATGGTGTCAAGTAGATTTAGATGGTGAAACTATTTTTACAGTTCCATTTTGTACACAACAAATTTCATGTTTTAATGGTGTATTAGGTTCAATTACACCGTACGGTGATGGAGATTTAAGTTAGTTTATTTTTTGTTTTTGTAATAAAAAATATAAACATTTTTAAATATCCGTTGGCAATAATTAAATAATATAATATATATATTTCTAGGTGCTTCTATGGTAGAATCAATTGTACCACCAGCATATTCAGCAATTGGACCAGTTGCTGGTGCTGTAATTGCATTATGTTTAGTCGTTGGGTTTGCCATGTATTGCTATCGACAAAATTTAGATTCAGGTAAATTATTAATATAATAATTTTAAATTTACATGTGGGACGATTTAGTACTTGTAGAGTAGTATTATATATATATATTTCAAAACTAATGTCCAGAGATGCAGTGTGTACCGTTAGTGAAGTGCCTGACTTAATTTCCGAAATTTTAATGAGATAAAATAATTGAATTAAGTTAAACATCTTAAAATTGTTAATTGCACCACTTATTATTAGTATGTTACATCACCACTCACAAATTGTTGAGAAAGAGCTATATGGTTGCATTGCGATTTTTCACATTAAATTTCAGATCATCTATTAAATATATTCTATATTGTCTCCAGAGCTTTGTCCTGACTGTGTATATAATAGAAATAACATTACATTAAAATCCTGTTTTTCTTTTCCGTATGTATTTAGGTAATGAACATTTATATGCTGAATCAATACCAGAAAATAATTATGGTATGCCATTGTCACGTTTAGATTATGATGATATTGGACCACATAATGATCATGATTTCGGTGGGAATAATATGAATCATAATTTATTGGGTACAATGAATAATCCAATAGTCGTACAAGAGATATCACCATATCGTATGAATGCGGGTGGTTATCGTCGTCCAAATGGTGAATCAGATCATGGTTATTCTACAATGACACCACATGAAGATTCTGATTTATGTTTTGCATTAGCTGAACCATTAATTAATAATAATCACATTAACAATAATAATCATAACAATGAAAATAATAATACCAATAACTATAATCATAATAAACGTTTGTCAATGTCCGATTCACTACCAATTAGTACATCTGTATCGAGTCCAACAAATCATAATCATTTAATATCATTTGATAAAACGCCACCGCCACCAATAAAACACCATAGTATTATAATAAATGATATGTTACAACATGAACAAACCACAATATTACCATCACCCCATCATATACAAGCACCTGTTACTGTGCATCGTACAATGGAAGCATCATAGCATCGAAACGTTAGATAAATAAGGTAATACGCATATGTTAAATAGTACTTAAGAAATAATTATTATTATTACATATAGCATTTATTACTATATGATTCTAATATTGTGTAGATATTATTTAAATTGTAACGTTTTTAAATACGAAAGTGAAAAATGTGAATGTTTTTAGTTACACATTAATGAAACAATGGTATACTACCTCAATTACTAAAGTTATTTTACAACAACAAAAAATGAAATTCGTTTAAAAAATTAGTGTGCGAAATAATAATGAATTAACTAACTGCTTGTGTAACTAAGTAATTCCAAACGCCATCACAAATGATATCAAATCAATTGAATTTTTTAAATAACGAAATGATAAGATTCCTTTAGGTTGTGATGAAAATATCATAAAATATCAACATTTGTTAAAGATAGTTATAGTTTTGAGATTAATTAGATAATTATTTGTATATCAATCCTCAAATATGGCTGTAAGAATACTAATAGTATGGACACGTCAGCTGGGACATTGTGATTATAATAGATCAGATCAATAAGGGATTGCCGAAGGCTCTCTGATAACCACATGAGCCCTCAGACTGCAATTTCCTTATTTTCCAACACCCCATATAGATTATTTATCATCGCCAAAATCGAACATATAGTGTCTGTAGATCAATCTGCTTTATACGTATCAATCAAAATTCGCCCACTTAAATATAAAACAAATTTTTCCGAAAATAATCCAAGAATTATCTAATTTGTTTTTCTTCTAATTAAAGAGACGACGTTGAAAATGTAAGAAGGCATTCAAAAGTACGTTAGCATCGGACGTTAAGTGAAAAAACAAAAATAAAAGAATTTTACTCATCCCCTTGCTCATTTCATTTGTTTCGTACATTTAAAAATAATATGACTTTCTTGTTTTACATTTTATTTTTATGTTGTTTATGAAGGAATATCTTTATAATATTAATTATTGTTAATATAGATATAATTGAATATATTAATTAATATAATTTATTTAATATACCTATGAAAAATCTAATTATAAATAGTTATATAATCTTTTTTTTTAATTTTTTTTAATTATTTACGTAAGGAAAATTTTTATTAAGTTTATGTTAATAATGAAAAAAAAATACACACACACAAATCTCTATTCTCTATTAATGATAAGTATTTATCAATAAATAAAACCAACCCACCAGCTGCTACCTTAAACATTATTTTTTTATATGATGCATATATGCATAATTGTTCCGTCATAAAAAATGCAACATAAATTCAGGAATTCACTGTATATTATTTAAAAATAACATTTATTTATAATTATTAAACTAAAATAGCTCAGTCTTATTTAATTGTTGTAAATAAAATTGTATTAAGTAAAATTTTATTATACGAAATATATTTTTTTCAAAAATATAACGATCAAATACATTGTTTTCTGCAATAATTTCTGTTTTTGTGTGAATACATTCACGTAGACGCGTCTAGGACATAGAAACCAATTTATGATGTTGCATAATTTAAAGGTAATATGTGATTTACCAATACTCATCAACGACCGAAATTCATCGGTTAGTATATATAATTACTACCACTCAAACCTAAAAACAATTAGAATTGTAAATAAAAAAATGCAATATTTATAAAAAGTTATAAAATCTATTATATATTTAATTATAATTATTACGTTACGTAACATTGATTTATGATTATTATTATTATTAAATTAATTAAATTAATTAAGTTTACACTCCTGCAATTTAAATACAAAAATTATATGTAATTTTTCAATTTTAGCCTAATATTTATATGCAATAATATGGCATTCAAATGGCATTTCCATATTTCCAAATTTCTTGTAATTTTTTGTTTATGTCGTTTTGTTTAAGTAAAAAAAAATTAATATAATTATAAAACATTTGTGGCGTGATGTGAGCATTATTCTTGACATAAGTCCGTCCTCCAATGACAAAAATAAAGAAATTGCGGTTTTCTGATTCATTCATAAGTTAATTGTATCCGGTGTCACCCATTTCCCTTCTTTTTGAATCTTTCCCATTGAATGTAAACGTCTGCTAATAGCCGATTGTGCAACATTTAATGCTAATGCAAGTTGGTTTTCAGTTTGAGTGTTATCTTCATCCAATAATGCTTGCAAATCTTCGTTTTCAAACCTTTTTGGTTGACCCGGACGTTCTTTGTCTTTGACATCAAAATCCCCACTTTTAAATCGTTTGAACCATTCCCTACACGTAAAATCCGATGGAGCACGATCACCATAGATTTCCACAAGAGTTCTATGTGCTTCAGCGGCTGTTTTTTTCCAATTAAACATCATTAATAAACAATGACGATAATGCTCTTTGCTACAACACTCCATGTTTTAACGTGGTTTAAATATTCTTACAACTAAATACGTGATATGATGAATCGGTGTTGATCTATTTTGGCTTTCTTGCCTCGCAGTAATTTAATTAAAACCACCAATTTTATTAATGTTAATCTATAAACTCCTAGTTATTCTGTTCAGTTTCAACTAAAATTTTAATATTAAATCTTCATCTAGACTACAATAACAAATGGTAATTTTTTATTATTTATTTATGTAACGACCTGGGCCTATTGGACAATATAGTCAAGCAATGGAATTATAGAAATGCAAAATAAAATGATTTGTTTTGTTAATTGTTATTTTGTTTGATAATTTTTCCTTTTGGTTTTTTTTGGAATTGATTTGATTGACATAAATGCCGGCCGATCGAATATGAAATGTAAATCATCAGACGAAAGTCGAATTTTTCTATTTGGTCTAAAATTTGACAGATAAAGTTGCTATTATTTCATTTAATTTGTGACAAAAGTTTCATATAATTGTCATATATTTCTGAAAAATTTAAAATACCTTTTATCCTTTCTAAAATTAATGTATAAATCTGAATATATCTGCAAAATCTATAAATAAAACACGCTATTATTTATTATATTTCAATTGAATAATATCTAGTGAGATTATCTTGCCTAATCGATTTAGCAATCCAATTTAGGATGTAAATCAATCTGTGTTGAAAACGATTGCGTAATATTTTTACTCAATGTCAACTGATAACGTTTTCGAAACCAAAATATCAAGAAGCAGCTTCATTAACAGCTTCTTTTTTTGACAGTAAATACTAGTGAATAATGTCAAATGAATTATTTAGTTGTTGCACAATTAAAAGGTAACTAAAGAATCAGCTTTGAAATTTTCATTCCGAATACGGAATAAATACTATCCTATATTACATATAATTGCTATTTCTATTGGTACATCGATGAAATATTTTTGTTTTTGTCAACATTTCTTATCAATTTCTTGTATATATATCTTAAATTTTCTCGTATTTAAGAGATTACAATAATTAATTGAACAATTTTCTTCTATTAAATAAATTGATCGTGTGAAAAGGTATACGAGAAAATTTATTTAATTCTAAATGTAGATCTACTCGGAGAAAGCGAACTAACATAGTAACATATTATTATTATTATTATTTATTATTTTATACTCCTGGTTTCTTTTGACCCTATAGAGTTATAGTAACATAATTAAATTAAAATTAATAATAATTTTTAATCTTTAAAAATAAATTTTTTAATTGGTGGTTTTTTATGATTTGAGAATCACTGAACTTTATTTGTGACAAAATGACAAACATTTGTGATGACAATGACAGTTGACAAAAAAAAATGAAATTTCATATGGACGGAGAAATTTCGATTATATTTTTTCAAGTTTTTTTCATCATACAATATTTTTATTTTTGAATACTGCAATAGCACAAGTATTTTTCTTGACAATTTTTTCATAAAAATAGTTTTTTCCTTTCTTTTTTTTTTAATAAATGCGTAGCCCATCCGGGGGGCAAATAAATATTAGTGAAAAGACGCCGTTTATTAAATTGTGCAGGACACATATAAATATGTTCAAAGAAATCTAATTCAATTAAAATTTATAATATTCAAAATAAAATAACAAATTGTTTGTGGAAGGCAGACAGGGTGTGCAAATTTTCCTGAATAACTTTTTCATCAAACAAAAATTTTGCGGTAAGTTTTTATTTATATTTTGTTTACTATTTAATTATGTAATTTAAGGAAGGTTATTTTTTTTTCGAAAGATAAATAGCTTGCGGTATTTGTTATCTATCAATTATTATATCATAGATGTACTTACAACTAAAATAAAAATAAAACAAACACAATACCCGGGAAAATAACTACAACAGGAAAATTTTCCAAATTTTATTTCAATTGTAAATGTTATGTGTAAAGATAAAACACAAAAGTGCTAATTTTATTTGCATGCATGCTAATTAGTTAATTAGCACAATTATTTTTTTATGTAATTGATTGCATTAACAAAAAAAAAACAAATTCATTTGTCATATTGGCAAATAAAAAAGTCGAGTGGTGAAAAGATTCTTTCTTAATAGAAAACATTTGTTTGTTAGGCTTTTTTTTCCTAATAGTTAATTGGATTAAAGCCAAAAAATCTATTTTCAATGTCATAATAATGATACTTTAACCGAAATTTAGTGATAATATAAAAATATTGTAATTATTTATTCTATATGATCAACGTAACAGTATTCCAGCCAGTGAAGTAAACAAAAATGGTTACATGGAATACAACACGTCGTCATGTACGAATACTTTTAGTGGGTGATCCCGGTGTTGGGAAAACATCATTAATACTATCATTAGTTAGTGAAGAATTTCCAGAAGATGTACCACCAAAAGCTGAAGAAATTACAATTCCAGCTGATGTAACACCAGAACAAGTACCAACTAATATTGTTGATTATTCAGGTTGAATGTTTATTTTATTATTATGCAAACATTTTCCTATTAATTCATATAAATTTATTGTGTGTGTGTGTTTATTTTTAAATCTATAACATTTAAATAATAACTTTTTTACAATATTCACACTACAGCCATTGATCAATCCGATGAAAAACTACAAGAAGAAATTAATAAAGCACATGTTGTTTGTATTGTATATTCGGTTGAAGATGATTGTTCATTGGATAGAATAACAACTCATTGGTTACCATATATACGTGAAGCAATACCAACAGATCAAAGAAAACCAGTTGTATTGGTTGGAAATAAAGTTGATTTAGTTGAATTTTCTACAATTGATGTAAGTATTTCTAAAATTGAAAATACAATTTGTTGTTATAAAATTGACGGAAAAAACAATACAATTATAAATTATACTTTATCTATTCGATTTTGTTTATTTGAGTCGATAATCATTTTTTAGATCGTAATAAAACTTATCTTCGATTTACTTATCGCGACTGAGTTTTATTATAACATATTTTAAATAATTTTTTTATTTTATTTTAATTTTTTTGTATCGAATGAATTAATTATTGATTGAGAGTATACACGAATACTTTTACATTTATTATTATGCGTCAGTTGAGTTTTTAAGATTTATGATAATTTAGGATTCGCGTATTGTATTGTCTCGCCTTTTATTGAAAAACATGTTCTCTTCCCTAAGAAATTGGATAACAATCTTTATCGAATCAGAAGATTAGTCTAAAGTTGGACAATTGCATTTATTCGGGTTACGTAGCAGTTTACCATGTCACAGTCCTATGGGCTCAATATGATATGTGTTATTGGTAGACCATTACATTTTATGTAATTATAAAAATTTGAAAATACTTTTCTTTTAGCATGTATTAACAATAATGGAAGATTTTCCAGAAGTTGAAAGTTGTGTTGAATGTTCTGCAAAAACACTTCATAATATATCGGAAATGTTTTATTATGCACAAAAAGCTGTATTACATCCAACTGCACCACTTTATGTTATGGAAGAACAAGATGTAATTATCGATTTAATTAAATTAATAATAAATAATAATTTTTTTTTTCCATTTATTGTTTCCAGTTAACAGATGCATGTAAAAAAGCATTAATTCGAATATTTAAAGTCTGTGATATTGATGGTGATGGTTTATTAAATGATTTTGAATTAAATCATTTTCAGCGTCGTTGTTTTAATGCACCGTTACAGCCACAAGTATTGGACGAAGTGAAAGCAGTACTATTAAAAAATATAGCCGATGGCATAATGAATGATTCGGTAACATTAAAAGGTTTTTTATTTTTACATTGTTTGTTTATACAACGTGGACGTAATGAAACAACGTGGGCCGTATTAAGACGTTTTGGTTATAATGAATCGTTAGAAATGTGTAAAGAATTTTTACAACCAAATTTAAAAATACCACCGGGTAGCAGTACAGAATTATCACATCGTGGTCAACAATTTTTAACATCAATATTTGAACGTAGTGATCGTGATGGCGATGGTGCATTATCAACAGACGAATATCGTTCAATATTTAATGCATGCCCGGCATTACCATGGCCATCATTTTCCGATATACGTCGTACGGTGCCGACAAACGATAAAGGTTATATGACACTACATGGTTGGATGTGTCGTTGGACTCTAATGACCCTCATTGAACTTCCAAGAACATTAGAATATTTAGCATATTTAGGTTTTAATGTACATGAAAATGAATCACAATTAGCTGCAATACATGTGACACGTGAACGCCGTTTAGATTTAGCTAAAAAACAAAGTAGTCGTTCGGTTTATATGTGCCATGTGATTGGTCCAAAAGGATCCGGTAAAACATCATTGTGTCGTGGTTTAATAGCCGATGATATGAGACGATTATGTGACAAAGAATTTCGTAGCGGTGGACATTATTGTATAAATACAGTACAAATTTATGGACAAGAAAAACATTTAGTATTACGTGATATTGAAGTACGACAAATTTTGGATCCGCTACAACCACAAGAAGTACATTGTGATGTTGCTTGCTTAGTTTATGATTCAAATAATCCCACATCATTTGAATATATTGCAAGAATTTTTATAAAATATTTTGCTGAAAGTAAGATTCCAGTTTTAATAGCCGGTACAAAAGGTGATTTAGATGAAGTACGACAAGATTATCTATTACAACCACAAGAATTTTGTAATAAATATAAATTATTACCACCACAAATATTTAGTTTAAAGCATAATAAAAAAGATTTATACATTAAATTGGCAACAATGGCATCTTTTCCGTAAGTTTTATTATTATTCTATAATTTTTCATTTATTTTTTGTTGTTAATTCGATTTTTTTTTATTATTATAATTATTATGAAATCAAATTAATGGTAAGAAACGTATTTGATTTTTGAAAAAGAGAATCAAATAATACACGTACTAATTTAAAATAACAAAGTTACGAAAGATTTTTTTGCAGAAAATAACCGATTTTATTTGAGCGTTTTATAATTATTTTAAACAGTGTGTTTATTTTAGTTTTTCTTATTAATAATTGCTGAAATGGAAATTATCGCTATACATCGTCCATTCGATAAAAAATTATAATAAATTCATATAAAATGTTGAACATTCATTTAAAAACAAACAACACTATGTCATTTTTTATATTTTATCATGTGTGTTTTGTCAAAGAGTATAAACTAAAACTAAATATGATTTGAGAAGTTACTGTTAATGCACTATTAAAAAGTGTATCAATCTTAAAAAAACACGCTTTAGAATCAAACAGCAAATCCTTGAATTTTTGTTTGTTTCACCCCTGTTAACAAGATCCTTGTATTTTAATAAAATGAAATAAATAAAGTATAAAGTTGCTGGGAGCATTAAATAAGAAATTAATGTTGTTTACACATCCTCCTTCTAAAATTCTAATATTTATAAGTTAATTTATCTTCACAAATCGTATAATTACAAAAATAAAATAACAAATAGAAATACAATTATAATATAACAACAATTATTTATATGAATCTCTAGTCGTTTCCAAGCCGCTTGGATATTATTTTACAAACACAGGTTGGTACAGCTGTGGGAGAACGCGTAAGTTTCTATAAACTACTAACAATAATTAAACACAATTCTTTTAAACAATTTATTCTAGCTTATGTAATTAAAAATGAAGTATGTGTAAAAATCTGTTGTTAAATTTAATTATTTTTTTTTGTATGTCGAAATTATAATGTTATGGATAGAGCACATTTAGCAAAACAATATTCTTTCTGTAATATTTTTTATTTTAATGAGAATGAAAATAGATAAGTGTAGATCATATTTATAGTATAGTCTAGTCTTAGATGGCCTTAGTGTATATGCACACACATCCACATAGAGATATATCAACTATGTGTTTTCCTAACTCTATCTAATTTATAAGTATAATTTATTCTTATTATTTAATATTACCAAATGTCAGAGCTGTCAGCCCAACAGACTAATCTATTAATTATAATTTATTTAATTTATATTTATTGTATATTATCTTTTATATACTTTCAGACCATTACGACGAATTGCACATTTTTTATTTATGAATTCAAATTTAAATAATTCATGGCACAATATGTGTCAGAGGTCATTACTTTATTTTATTTTATTTTATTTGCACCTAATTGTTGCCACCACTATCTAAAAACCAACCCCTACCCTCTTATAATATGTGGGCATCGGAAATTACAATTTCCTCCATAATTATTAAACTAATATTTTTAATAATTTAAGTCTTTTTGTGCTGATACTAATAAATTTATTAATTTGAAAATATCGTTACTAACATTAGAATTTAAGACGCTTTTATATATACGGCCGCATTTGTATAACAATGAATGTATTTTTAAATATTTATATGCACGCCAAAAATGAACAAATAATTATTATAGTTATTTTTTCTTATATGCATGTGTTTTAAGAATGTTGTTTATTTATTAAATTTAATTTTTCTATAGTCTTTCTTTTTTTTTCCCCAATGTTAATTGGTCACTGTTATGCACACAATTGATCGAAACCTTTTAGTATTTTAGTTTTATATTGTTATAGTTTATTGGAAATTTTTCTTAAATAAACTGTGTGTTGTAGATATCAGTAACAGTTGCCAATTAATATTGAATATTATTATTAAAAATTAGATTTAATATTTCCAAATATATAAAGTGAAACACTCTTCTTTCTCGATGTCATTGACAAACAGAATTTGACGTGTAAAGCAATAAACATATTAAAATCAACGGCCCAGCACTTTTATAACACTATTATCAATAGCATATCAACAACTTTAAAATGACATCAAAACGAGACAGTTCGCATTTGTTGGATACTTACACGAATGTTGACCGAACTGACCAAACTAAAAATTTTTCCAGGCTTATGCAAAAGCATAAAGAAAGTCAACACGTCTCTCAATACACCGTATCACTCTTCTAATTGTTTGTTACGTTAAAATTATCATATTACCACTTACAACCACACAATCAACAGTGTCATACAATTCAAGTTTTTACATTCCGACATTAATCAGCATTATGTATTTAATTTATAGTTTGTTTTCACTTTATATATCTTTGCATGTAAACTAATTAGAAATTGCTCAACAAAACAACGTACATTATAATATTGCGAAGTGGTGTGCCTGCGCCTGCATCACATCACGCATATATAATACTGTGTTTTGTTAAACATAGTTAAGTTCATTCAATTTTATTAGATATTTAAAATTAAACTTCATTATTTTATTCTATTATTGATAATTCATTTCATTACAAAGAAACAAATTTTGTAATCACACTGATTTAATCTGATTATTGGTATACTACTAGCATCGTATCAAGGACGATCTTTACATTTTCATATAATCAAGTAGTTATAATAAAATTCAAAATATTTAATTGGTCGAAACCAGTTTAAGATACCAATATATAAATAGAGGTTGTTTCGTATTGTGTGTCCATGGGTACGGAGTTTACTGTCTCCGTGCAAATAATATCGATAAGAACGAATTTAAATTGTCAAGAAAAATAAACTATTTATGTGTGTGTGATGGATGAGCTTCAATTTCAATAAAAATACTATAAGATCATTATTATATCTTATATTATCTTAAGCTTTATCATTTGCTTCTATTTCTATTTTCTTAATGATCTTAAATTGAAAATTCTAAAGTCATATTTTAATTCTTCTTCTAATTTAAATTAATCCATGGCTACTTTAATTGCCATCCTATTTTCTATAGTAAATTAAAAATACAATACTATAAAAAACCATATCTTAATTAAAGCAATTTTTAATTAGAACTTTTTTTCATTTTACTTTTTCTATTATTATGTAAAAAAAAAAGAATTAAAATTTATTATAAACTTAAAATAAATTAATTAATTATATTATTATTTTTTTTCTTTTATTTAAAAACATATATTTAGTCACTTAAAACATTTTGGTTTAATGCCAAATGATCCGTTGATTTGGTGGAAAGCTGGTTTAGGTATTGCAGCCGCTACACTTTTGGGATTTTTTGTTATAAAAGCAATACATAATTCAACATCATCAAATTCATCACGGTGAAATTAAATTAAGAATTTCACAATAACATAATGTTAATAAAATAATGATAATAAATAATAATAATAATAATAAACTGTACATTGTAAAATAATTTTAATAATTATTTAAATTATAAAATTTATAATATTTTTTAAAAATAATAATCAATTTTATAATCATGTAGAGACATGCCTGAGCTATGTGTGTGTGATTATATTTTATTAATAATAATCATAATAATAATAATAATAATAATAATAAAAAATAATAATATAAATAATAAAACAGCAATAAAAATGAAATGTTTTTAAAATATATTGTATTTATATTATAATTGAAAAGTTTAATAATACCAAAATATATATATATATGTCGTCGTCTTGTCTTAATTATAATAAATATTTAAGAAATTATATGGAAAAAGATTTTTTTTTTAATGTTGACGATTTTAGTATTTAAATATTAACATATTTTTTTTATTTTATATTAAATTTCATAATATCATAATTAAAAAAAGAAAAGAACACTGTACGGTTAGTTTCATATCATGTTCCAGTTCACTTCTTTTTTTTTTTTATACAAATAATATATAGATTAATTTTTAAATATTGGTTAGCCATTAAAAAACAATAGATTTAAAATAGACTTAACTTTTTATTTGTTTATGAAAAAAAAATGTAATTATACTAAAAAACCGGTTGTTATATGATATTTGTATGGGCTAATCACCCATTTAAAAATAATAGAATTATGAAAACATCTATCTTTCGTTAATTGCAGTGCAATTGGTGAATTATATTCCGATGCGAAGTAATTTACCAACTTGGCTGTAATTAATGTTTAGTGGATGCCATAAGCTCCACTTGGAGTAATTGGACTTGATAATATGATATTTGTATGGGCTAACAGAATATTATTCAATGCGATCAGAATATAATTTCATTAATTAAATAGATAGCTAGTATATTAAAATTACTTATTAAATTACAAATTATAAAAACAAAATATAATGTAAAAAATATAATAATTGAAATAATTTTAAATTTTTAAGTATTTTATGTTCCAAAAGTGTGCAATAAAATTACTAGAATAATTTTGGAGAAGAAATCGTAAGACTAGATTTAGGTGTTCAATTGTTGTATGTTGTGTAAAGTACTAGATTATTCTATTTTTCATTAGTACAAAATTATCATTAGTACGATATTATCCCCTAAACATTTCATATCGATCGATCACACGATCTGTCATTGTGTGAAAAAAATTTTATTTTTGTCATCTCTGTTTGTTTTTATTTATTTATAATAATACAAATACAATATTGTTTATTTTGTTTTTATTTGCATTAGCTGCAGGACAACAATTTTTTCAATTAATTAATATGTCTCCTACAAATTCTAAATCTACAAAATTAACCGAACAAAAGTTTTGCATTAAATTTTGTGTAAAAAATAAATTTACCGACATTGAAACATTAAAAATGCTTCAAAAAGCATATGGTGATGGATGTTTATCGAAAGAAATGGTTTTTAAGTGGCATCGTGGTTTTAATGAAGTTCAGAAAGCCATGGATAATGATAGTCTTTCTGCTGGAAGCCGCCGCGCATCAATAACAGATACCGAAGAAAATGTAAAAAAGAAAAAAACCAAAGAAAACAAATAAATAATAATTAATGTTTTTCTATTTAATAAAAAAAAAAAAAAATTGTCATTCCTCTCTAATAATTTATAAATGTATTTTATTTAATAGATTATAATTATCATTAGCACACAGATATTATTTAGATTTAATTGTGTTATTACTTAACTGTGTAATTTAATAATCTCCGCAGAATTATTGCATATCAATAAATACCAACAGGCTCTGGTGATGGCTACATTAATATAAGTATCAAATGATGACTTAATATAATCCATTGTTTGGTTAAAATATCTATTTTTAAATTGTTTATATTATTATTTTAATTTATGCATATAAAAATAAGTGCACGCTGTTTGACAAACCATTTTCTCAGAATGAATTTGGTTTACCCATAAATTTTAAATTCTTTTAAACAAGAAAAGATTTTACGGTGTGTGGTTTTACACAGCAATAAGATGTTAGATGAAATATTATATTAAAAAAACGAAATTGTATTCAAATGTATAAAGTGGTAAAAAATTGTTCCTACATATCAAGTTTTCAATCGAAACTAATTATATTCCTTTTCTTTTTGACAATTTTTATTACAGTAAATTATAAAATAACACTAAATTTACTATGTAAAAAAAAATGGATATTACATATAAATTCATATAAATTACATAAGAGATTTTGTTTGTATATAATTTCGATTACCAACAAAATAATTTATGTAATTTTTTTATGTTTTGTCTACAAAAAAACTTACTAAATATCCTATATAAGTTTTATTTATTTTTTCAATGAAGCACTTAAATATTAAAACATTAATTTATATTTATTTACATATTGCTTCGTTCACGTTGTAATCTTTGTGTATATGTTCGTGATACTAAATTCCATGAATCCATAAATCTATCCATACACATTGCAATACATTTCTAAAGAATTGTGTTTGATGTTAGAAGAAATATAATTACTAGATATTTGTAAAAAAAATTGTATAAAATATTAATTACTTGATCTGAATTATCTAGATTACTGCCTGGTTTTTTAATACATTTTTGAAAACATTTTTCAGTCATCACCTGCAAATAAAATATTTCTAAATTGAATTATATAGAAATTAAAAAAAAAATTGAGGTTATATTTATGGATTTCTTTTACTGTTAATAACTCTTGAAATGTTGCTACAACAATTTGTTGTTTAACTTGATCCATTAGTTCATCTTTTTGCGAAGATGTTAAATTATTTAAAGCTCCTTCCATAATTGATATTTTTTAATTTTATATATTGTAACAACAAATTTTAATTCAAGTGCAAAAATAGTGCCTACATAAAAAAAACACACGATATATGAAATCGAAATGAATTGAATATGAAGAAATGAATGAATGTTGAATGAATCTCTTCTCTTTCATTTATCTACCACGCTCATTCTGATGACATTTTTTCTTTTTATTTTGCAATAAAAAGAAAATGTAAAGTATTGTAAATACAGTGGTTCATAAACTTTATCCAAAATAATTAATGCCTATTGGTTTATAAGCAGCCAACACAGTGGTTTTTGTTTCACAATTTGTCATAATGTATCATTTCCGGTTTATTTTTGCACGACGTCATCACGCGTATCCTATCGTAGTGTAAATTTTCCTTGTATAATATAGAGAAAAAAAAAAAAAATATATTACATTTTTAAAAATTAATAAAAATTATTAAATTAAACATTTTTTATGATTAATTATTGAATTTATGTTTATTGGATATTATTGTTTAATATAAATGTATAGTTTTTAATTTTTGTGTATTTTATTATAATGTAAAATCAAAAAGTAAAACTGTGTGTTTTTGATTGTGCGTAAAAAAAAATAATAGGTAATAGAAGAGAAAAGAAATTATATCCACTACAAAACAAGAACAACACGAAATTTCAATTTAATTTTTTTTTTCTATTTTACTAATTAGTGATAGTGATTGTGATATTTTGGTTATTATTTCTATAATTATTATATTGTTTTATTCAGTTTTATTTATATTTTTCTGTCTCATTACATTTACCGGCACCACATTTAACCAAAAAAAAAATGTGTATGTTTTTTTTTTATTTTATTATTTTCTTTTTATGATAAGAATTTTTTTTTCTAATGCTAATTTTCAAATTTCAATTTAATTTTCTTTTTTTCGGTTTTACTAATTAGTGATAGTGATTGTGATATTTCGATTATAATTTCTATAATTATTATGTTGTTTTATTTTGTTTTATTGATATTTTTCTGTTTCATTACATTTACCGGCACCACATTTAACCATAAAAAAATGTGCGTTTTTTTTATTTTCTTTTTATGATAAGAATTTTTTTTCTAGTGTTAATTTTCAAATTTCAATTTAATTTTCTTTTTTTCAGTTTTACTAATTAGTGATAGTGATTGTGATATTTCGATTATAATTTCTATAATTATTATGTTGTTTTACTTTGTTTTATTGATATATTTCTGTATCATTACATTTACCGGCACCACATTTAACCATAAAAAAATGTGCGTTTTTTTTATTTTCTTTTTATGATAAGATTTTTTTTTCTAGTGTTAATTTTCAAATTTCATTTTAATTTTTTTTTTTTCGGTTTTACTAATTATTGATAGTGATTGTGATATTTCGATTATAATTTCTATAATTATTATGTTGTTTTACTTTGTTTTATTGATATTTTTCTGTTTCATTACATTTACCGGCACCACATTTAACCATAAAAAAAATGTGTGTGTTTTTTTTTATTTTATTGTTTTCTTTTTATGATAAGAATTTTTTTGCTTGTGTACATTTTAAAAACATAATTTTCAGAATAAAATTTTTAAATTGTTTTTAACTTTATATGATGATGTGTCGTCGGGTTTGTGCTTTGTGTTAAGTAAAAATTTTCCTGTTAAATTTTAAAAGTTTTCTGTACTATCAAATATAATGAATATGTTGTACCCAAAAAATATTCATCATCCATCATCGTCACCACCATCATCATCATCACCATCGTCACCACCACCACCACCATCATCATCATCATCATCATCATCACCACCATCATCATCATGTAAATCATGAATCAGCTGTTACCAGAAAGTTGATTTTGTTTTTGAATTGGTAAGTGCATTTTTTATTTTCTTTTTTAATTTATTGTTTTCTATTTTTTTTTTGACTAGTTTATTATTTAGAGAAAGTAATTTTAAAAAGTTTAGTGGATTTCTCATATGAAAGATAACATAATTAATTTATTATTAAACAATATTCTTATTTCGTTTAATCATTTTTATCTCAATTGAAATCATCGTCTATCGAAACAACGATGTTATTTTTTTTTATATTTATTGTGTGATGTTAATTTAAATGTGGCCAAGTTTTATACACCTGTTGTAATTCCAAATTCAGTAACTGTACAAATATAGCACATAATCGGGGCATATATGGAAATAAATAACAATATAAAAGTTAATACAGGTATACCTCGTATAGTCACTTTAATTGGTTCCACCATTTAGAGAGACTGTACGAAACACGACTAATTGAGGAACTAAGTACATACAAAAATCGATAATTGGTTCTTTACTATTTTTTCCCATTTTTCAATAAAAAAAAATGCAAAATTTTATATTATTTATCATATATGTATTCGTATAAAAGTATCAATAATCAACAAAAAAAATTCATTTATAAATCTTCTAGTCCAAACAAATGTTTATTTCAACGGTATAATTCATTTTTTATTGAAAAATTGTAACAACGAAGTCTGGATCTTTTTTGGTCGTTTCTCCTCATACAATTCTTTGTAGCAACGAATTGCATTGTTTATTGTTCGGCGAACAGTCATGCTACGTTCCATATTAGGATCAAACTCTAAAACGCAATCTGACATCTTCTCGCCTATTTCAATAATTTTTAAAAGATGTTCAACTGTTATATCTTTTGGCGAGATATCAACGCTTGCATCGTTGTCATCGTTGTCTTCATAAGCTCGTTGATCGTCTATGTTAATAAGTGTTTCATTATCGAGTTCGTTCGTGTTAGATTGAATGCACTCAATTACGTTGTCCAAATTCAATTCTTTGAAACCAAGTTGTTGTCCAAGCTCCACTATGTCATTGGTAACTTCCGAAAAATTCATTTGAAAACCAGTAAAATCATTAGCACAATGTGGAATGATGTGTTTCCAAACGGCTCTCATATTGCTTGGTGTCACTTCATGCCATGCATCTCCTATGTTCTCGATAGCATTTCTGATGTTGTAGTTTTTCCAAAATTCTGTTAAGGTAGGTGCGTTGTCTCCTGTTGTTGCTTTAATGGCTTGTGAAAAAGTTCGGCGCAAATAATAACTTTTAAATGTAGCTATAACTCCTTGATCCATTGGCTGAATCAATGATGTCGTATTTGGTGGAAGAAATGTTATTTTTACATTTTCGTTTAAGTTGCCAAGACCGGTCGGATGGCCTGGAGCATTATCTAATACCAAATGTGTGAATGGTCACTTATACATAATATTTATTTGTTATAAACATTTTTGCTCTGAATTTTTTTTTTCAAAAGAGAGTCTTATAGTGAAACACGACTGATCGAGGCGTGACTATACGAGGTATTACTGTATATTATGCGAACCAAAAGGTTTTATTTATATATATAGAAATGAATATATTTACAATAATATATATAAAAGTATATAAATCTTTTACCTAAGGTTAACGTCATTAATGTTATAGTCAGTCGTCGTATATTATAAAATATATACCATATAGTCGTTTTCAACAAATAATATACACTTACATACTCATATTATAACGTTTTAAGAGCACCTTGACTTAATCTATGTAAATACTGCTGTGACAATAATAATTAATCAATATATATATTCGACATACACCCTTTGTCCGAAAAATATTCGAAGTTACTTTCTAATCTGTGGATCTTGTAACACCATCTAATGACTGCTTATTCATTAATGTATTATGAACCAACCTTAAAATATTGTCTAAGTTTCATTACATTTCCTTCAGTGTAAGCAAAAAAATACAACGCATTAAATGACCCTAGTTTTTTTTGTGCTTCAATAGAAAAATGTTTTAAACCTGGTAAAAATGCTACCGAAATGCTTGAAATAATTAATTCGAAAACATTCATATAGTGCGTGATTTCGTGAAATTTAGCAAGAAATCTTTAGAATTGTTTGGTGTTTCTTAATGCATTACAGCACCAGCTATTTTTCGGACAGACCATGTATTATAGAATTAGAATTTAATCGAAATATATAAATTTAAAAAATCCTATAATTTTTATATATTATTTATAATGACAGAATGTTGTCAATTAAAATTAATCTCAATTTTACATAAATGTGTTGACATCTTTCAATCAAATATTTAACAAACGCACATATGGTACGTGCTATTATTGTTAGTCTATAATTGGAACATAACATTTTATAATTACTACATTTTTAAATATTTGTTTATAACAAATATTTTCGTATGTATAACATTTAGTAAATATTATTAGATATTACTAAAAATGGATATTCAAGTTTCCCAGGTTTTTTAAATGATCGCAGATCCGTAATTGCCGTCATCCTTTATAAACTTATATATATCATGCTCTAAAATGTATATGTTCGGCATTAATTTCTAATATACCGATATTGTTGTCAGTCAGATGAATCATCATGAATTTCTGTGGGTTAGTTATGATTTAATACCTTATTTTGTATAACACAATTAATTGAAACTGAATGTAGTATTGGTGCATATACGAAAAGGTAGGTTAGTACTGTGGATTTTCCATCTATATTCAAGATGGTATTCCATATTCGGCATATACATAATCATAACTACAACAGCCTTGGAATGTGTACAATAAAATTTTAATTTAAATTGAGCATATATTTCACTGATCAGTCACTGTGTGATGCATTGATTAATCTTGATCAGATGTTTGCTTGTGCAATATTTTTCGTATCGTATTGTATTGTTTTGGCATACTCTTTGAATTAATAACAACCTAATGTTTGTTCGGTTTTGAATTTCTACTTACAAATCTTTATGCTTTCTTTTCAAGTATTTTAGATCTAAACAGCTATCGTCACTGTTTGGCTTAATTCGTTAAATGGGAGCTCGTATAACTTCCAAACTTAGTTTCCGTGCATTATCCATGCTCCTATTTATTAGTTTGTGTAATAATTTATAAAATTGATAATGTACATAATTTTTGAAAAGCTAATCGTTTCACAAGAACATTATTTTTAGTTTGAAATAAATAAATATATATCCAATGTCTAAGTAATAGCTGTTTTTGTGCGCTTAATTAATTTACACAAACATAACAAGAACTAGTATTAATACAAAAACGCAATTTGTTGAGACGTTATGGACTTCCGGTTAAATAATAATGAGTATTTTCAATTAAAATACAGCAATGCAATAGATATTCTCTGACCACAAGCATAAAAATGGGGTGATCCTATTTCCCATCATTCCTTTTTAGCATTTCTGTTTTATACACCGTTTCCGTTATGGTTTATTAAAAGATATATGACCTAGATATTTGGTAACATCTCACAAAATGTATTTATTAAATTTCTATTTAAAGTTTGCACAAAAAACATTCCAATATTATTTATATATAAAAAAAAAAAAATATTCAATTCAATTTATTGATAGCAATCAATCGACTTCGACAGTGTATATATATATTTATATATAGAATCATAGACATGTAAATGTACATATAAATTCAAAAAATACAGCCTGTCACAATGAAATCGGGAGAGGTGGTGTTCCATTTATATTTTCATTCTGTTATTCCATTCAATTATAGTTCATAGTTTCCAGCCAAATACATATACTTGCTCAGTTTTGCAACATGCGGTCTATATAGCGTTGTCATGCTACATAATAATCTTGTCATGTCTATTAAAATATTCTCAATGTTCTTCCTTTAATGATCGGTTCAAATTGTTTAATTGTTGTTTGTAACAATCACAGGATGATTTGGTTTCAGTAGCTCGTAGTATATTATTATATTATATCGGACGTAGTATAGTAAAATGCTAATAATTTTTGTGGTTATATTTAATACGGCGAATTTCACCGTAAACACCTTATAAGAAAGAAAATAATTTGCAAATTTTTATTGTTACAAACTGTGTATAAATAAATTGAAACAATATTCCTTATTTCTTTTTTATTATACATTTTAGTTACTAAAAAAGGATATTGATATATTTTTTGTTATTTAATATTAAGCTGTAATTTTCTTCTCTGAACATGTACAAATATTATTGATAAAATATCGCTATATATATATTTATTCAAGCCACTACTACTACTACTACTACGATAGGGGATAAACTAACAAGGGTTTGTTTTTATTTTTCAAATAACAAAATATGTAATCGCGTTGTATATATTATTATCGATCTATATTAGATGTGAATGTGGCTGCAAAGAAATATTTTATACGTACCATGTATTGTAAAAAGAATCGTAAAAGTTGCAGCAATATAAATAATTGATTTTTTGTTTTTAAATTCATGCATTGCCTGTAACACGAGTACGGAGTACATATGGGAAGAAAATTTAATAAGTCAATTTTTATTTTATTATTTTTGACCGCAATCCGTCGTTAAAATGTCATATAAGAAATAATAAACATTCAATTCACATTATAATGAGAATAATAAATAAATTCAACATGTTATTCTATAAAAAATGTGGTATATATATATTTTTGTTGTTGTTTTTAAGGTTTGAATGTGCCGGTGTAATATTAAATATAAATAGCACCACATTCGTATGAAAATAGATTTAGTTAATGTGAAAATATGAAAATATAATTAAATTTTAAAGGCTTTAACTTTTTAATGATAGTGACCGGAAATTAATTTTATTGAAATAAAACATTTGTTAGTGGTAGCTATATTTTTTATATTATTATTATTTTGAGAAGAAAGTTTGAAGAGAAAAAATTCTTCTTAATGTTTTCGAACTATAGAACTATAGGCATTGAATAATGCACTGCTATGATTTCGGGTCAGACACCTTACCAAATGATCTAACCATATATAAGAAGCGTTATATTACTATTATAATATTGGTGCCACAATTTGAAATCTAAATTTTTTTGTAGCTGCTACGATCACGATGTCAATGATCAATGACTGGCTAAATAATATCAATTTAATTATATATAACTAATATAAAATGAACAATTTACATATATTTCCATAATATTAACACATATATCTAAATTTAACAAATAAAATCTCCCCTAATCCAATTGCTTAATCCATAACATTTATTTATGAATGAATGTATAAGTTTAGCTTTAAAAAGTGCTATATAAATTCATGTGTGTCTATCTAAAATATATTAAATATATGAAAAGGAGCTTTAATATAAATCGTTTTATTTATAATAATATGTCATAATGTCGTCGTCAACTTTATTATATAAATTCAAATCAATGCCTGTGTAAAAGTAAATAAATCCCTTATCGCATAATAAACAGAAATGAATTTCTCTCTATATACCTATATTGACACTTGTCTCGTACGTGTGTTGTTTATATATGTACTATGATTTCTATGTTATATGTTATTATTATCTAATAATATCCTTTATTTAACCATAATATCAATTCAAAAGCTATATTGTATACGAAACGTATAAACGATGCCCGACTACATACATTTGTTTGTTTATAAAGTATATGAAAATAGTATATAACAAACGTAAAGTTTGCAATCAAATTATTAGAGAATATGTGAATTATTTATTTAATGTCTTCCGTTGTTCCAGACATATTATGCGAAGGTGTCTGTCTAACCTATACGCAAATCAATGTCTTCCAATCTCGAATTTTAAGGACCTTCATATCACAGTTCACTGCATCAAGCCATCTAGTCTTAAGTCTTCCGGCTCTCCTTCTACCTTCTGGATTTCCATTCAACACACGTTCCACCTGCATGCATAATACGTGTCCAAGCCATCTTAATCTATATTAATTTTAATTGTTTTGACAATATTTGGTTGACCGTACAACTTGTATAATTCTAGTTCTTTCGTATATAACTTGCATTTTTTCTAATGGTTTGATTTATTAGACGGGTCATTGAATGTGAGATGCGAAACCGAAATAAGAAAAAAACACAAAATATTTATAAAACTATAAATCAAAAATTAAAAATAATAAAAATAAAAACCAACCTAAAATACAAATTGTGTTTTCATGTCTCCTGCTGATGATATTTTCGATATGTTTAAGATAAAAACTCACTTTGTTGTCGTCTATAGTATCAGTATGTTTATAATAATAATAAATACGACAAGAAATTACTCTTAATATTATATTTCAAAATTATAAAAGTAAAGTTAAAATACGATGATACACATATTATTCTAATAATTGGTGAAGCTACTGTGTCCGTCTATATAAAATATATATATATAGATTTGTTTTATGTAAACATATTGCCATAGACGACCAATAGATAGTTCATTCACTCAGAACATTTATTAGTTGTGCAAATAAAAATACATAACATCAAACATATTGTCTATGTTTTATTTATGCAACTAAATTCTCGATGATCTATCTATTTATTCTATGCTATTACATATTAGGAATATATAGATACCATGTTATATAACTTTAATTCCAGATTAATTAAATTTTCTCTCTCTTTATACATATTATTATAGAACTTATACGTATTTTAATTGGATTGAATGTAAATATAAACATTTATTACCAATGCATAAAAAGCGGTTTATTTTAAATTTACTAAATAATATTATTATAGAATTTATATGTAGACACTGTTTAAATACAATATATTATAGCGATCGTAAGAAACTGCATCTATATTGGAATAAAAAGGACAAATTCAAGGGGATGGTTAACATTTTTTTAACTTCCCATATACATATTCTGATTTATTTTCTTTGTGTTATTTAAATAATCGTTTAATTCGCTACTTATATAATAATATGATATATCATTGTTTATTAAGTCAATATAGATATATTAAATTATAGCACTGCTATAATGTTACTATAAATTTATGTAAAAGATATGTTTTATAGACAATAAAATGATAATTTAATTAAATCTTTTATTATATATAGTACAAATAGTATCAGTTGTGGAAAGAATATGACTTAAAATCTCTATTGTATTGTAACCCAACCACTCTGACTCCTTGTAATGTTGAAAATTTTTATGTTAGACAATCTTCATTTCCCATTACATCAGCGTAATCAATTGTGACCTAGTGTAATGTTACAGTATAATGAATGCAACGCAGCATAACATTCTGTTCTTAGTTGCCGTATATATTTTATCAAGAATATAAAACATCAGCAGTGTGTTGAAAGACGAATGCATACCATTCGTCTCTGGTCTATAAGACCGTACGTATTTTTTAACAAGAAGATATTCCAATCAATCAGTGAGGTAACAATTGTGTGAGACTCCGTTCTGCGGTTGCGACGATTTTATCTGTGCCGAATATAACAATCAAATGTTTTACATTCTTTATTGCTCAATATTTAACAAATATACAATTATTATAATACATAATTTTGACTATATATACGATGTTTAGTCATAACAACTGTGTTTTTGATTCAGGTTGTAATCCAGTGACAAATACATACACATTTATGCCTTTGTAGCTAAATTTAATATAATACTGAAGTCTACAAATGACTGCAACCATTTTTAATGATCAACTACATCTTGAATATATAAGAAATTTAGTTTAGTTAATCAGAGAAAATAAATAAATATTTTACGTACCTAAATATTATCTACATATTTTGGAAAAATTTATTTATAAAATTAATGCCATAAAAAATCACATCTATTTTGTTATTTTATCATTGTATTACTTAAGTAAAACACCTATAACTACAAAAAAAACTAGTTGAAACACTGAGAAAAGTGTAGTCTGAACACTGAATATAATTGTATTCTATAATAACATATTCCATAACATATAGTAATTATACAATAGCAATTAAAATCGGTTCATATATATACAATAGTTTGAATGTAGTATGATATTAAATTTATTGGTAGGTCCTGTATTTACTTTCAAATCTTCGACAACTATAATACATTATTATTGAATCATATAATACTATATTAAATAATACTAAATTAATCTGTTCATTAATTTTAAATAAAACATTTAACTGTTTTTGTGACTGTTCAAAAAAAAAAATGCAGAATTCGTCATATGTTATCCACGTACGTGTGTATATAAAATATTAAGAAAATTTAATATCAAATTCAAATTTAATATATAAATATATGTATTTTGTATCTATTGTACGTATAAATTTACATTTATTACTTATATATTATGCTTAAATAAAATACAAAATATGCTAATGTAGTTTTCTTTGTAAACGTATATGGTATATATATCATATATAGTAAAAGAAAGTCAATACACACCACATATAGAGACTTACCTATATATATATATATATAAGAAAATTGTTTGTATATATGTCAACCGTACGTATTTTATATTGTATATGCGGTGGCATACAATAAATCCTTAAGATAAATATTTTTATTTTACCAACACAAATAAAATACAAAATATGTGTATAAATAAAATGAAATGAAATGAAGAAAAAAAAAAACAAAATACATACGTAATAGGAAAATAGAAAAACAAAAAAATTAACGGAAAACACACAATATCCATATAGTACAATATACATACCAATATATATATATATATCTATTATATATATCGAATACACAACAAGGATAATGTATAATATATACAAAATATATCCCTGCACAGATTTTATAAGCACATGCGTTACTATATACAATAATAAATACATATATTATTGTACATAATAATAGTAAATATATTGTTGTGTATATACAATTTTACTCCAATGTACATAAGAAAAGTGTTGCCGCCGCTGCCGCCGCCGCCGTTATATATTATACATAACAAATATATATATATAAATACATTATATTTAATGTAACAATTTCCCTTCATATATATACAAATATATAACCATCCTCTTTCGATAAGTGTGTGCTACAATATACAGTAAAATTTTCACAAGTTTTTCCTCTATTATATACAACATGCCATTTATATATTTTATATTTTTATGAGAATACACACTACGTGTGTAAAAACCATTTGCTTTATATTTACAATATAATACATAACATTTATATATATATATATATATTGTATATAACTAATAGACATATACATATACATATATGCATATATAGTTGTTTATGTATATATAGTATTATGTACATACAATAATTTTCATATGCGATAGAATAAGATACAGTTTTCACTCATCGTGAAACGCTTTAAGTTTTCCTATCAAATATTTTTATACAATATATTTTTTGAAAATAAAATTGTTAGTTTTCAATTGAATGTTTATCAGGAAACGACGTGGGTACGTGTGTGTGTGTGTGTGTGTGTCTTGGATGAAGAGACTAAATAAAATGATGAAATGATATTTGTTAAATAAAATTATTTCGGGATAATATTATTAATAAAATATATATAATAACATAAATACCTGCATTGAATAAAAATATATTTCTGATATAAGTCGCGTGCATATTTTTATGTGGTATTTTTTTTTTATTAATTTTTAAATAAGTCATATTATAAATAAATTCGGTTATATTATTTATTTTAATATTGTATATTTTTTTTTATAAATTTAATTTAATTTATAAACATTGTGTATGAGTGTGTGTGCATATAATTACATTTTCTCATTGAAATCATACAAATATATTCTATAGTAGATTTAAATTTTGTAACTATATAAATATAATTAACCTTTGAAATTAGTTAATTAATATAATTTAAAAAATTTTTTTGACTGATTACATTACAATTAATTTCTATTTTTTTTTTTTGATTAATATATTATTTTAATATTGTTTTTAATTTATCATTTTTATTGAATCAATTTATTCAATTCAATTTATATATCAATATTTTTCTTTTCAAATTATATTTATCATTAACACCTATATGTGTTGACCACCGCATTAGCGATCGTTTGTAATGTGAGGACCATCATCGTCAGCAACCAGACACACATGTATAATTTACGTATGTATAGATCTGTGTGTTTGTAAATGTAAATTTCATTCCAATTTTTATGAAATTTCTAGAAAATAATTCTCAGTTCAGTTTTCGGTAACCTCATAAATTTATGGTCATTTCTAATCTTTATTTTGATGTATAATTGGATTATATATGTACAATTTTAATGCAATTTCAAGAAAATAATAGTCAGGCATAGAGTCTTTCGATCAATTATCAGTAAACCTGATAAATTTATCATCATTTCTTATCTTTATTTTCATTAAATTTGGTACATAAGTTTTTTTTTTAATTTAACATAATTTATAATGTAGATAACAAAAAGGTAATCAATATTATGAGAAAGAAAATTTTGACCATACCTAAGTGTATCATTTTCTAGGAACTTCAAAAAAAATTGTTTATATAATCCCATCATAAATTTATATAACAAATCAAATCGCGACAAAAAAATGAAAAAAAATGTGTCAACTTACTGATAATTTCTCTGGTGATCTTATACATGTACATCTCGTAAAACCTACACATATTTTAATATTTGGTGACCAATATCCACTTCCTGCCTTTGCTAAAATTATTCATAAATGTACAGTACAATGATATCATTTAATAATAACAAGTTGCTGTTGGGATAAATAACAGACGGCAGCGGTGGTGTCCACATGAGTGTTAAAATAATTATATAAAATTATTCTTATCTTTCGCAATATACCGCCGCTCCATATAACAATATACCTTATTTTTATAATAATTCTCTAGAAATATATAAGAGACAAATACAATTTGAAATTAAATACAAGAAAATGAAAAAAAAACCCAACAACAACAAAACTAGTGATTATTCCTTTACTGATTATATTTTTTGATGTAATCACTTCTGTTGTCATATACAAATAAATTGTTGCAAATTATGCGATAACATAAAAACTGTGTGTATATATATTTTAATCGCAGTTGATATAATTTATAAAATGATATGAAATCATATTTTGAACATATGTTTTACAAGTATTTAAAAAAAAACAAAGGTTGTGCCTGTATCTTTCAAACAATTAATGCATCAAAGTATTATTCATAATTTTTTATCATTGTTTACCTCTTTTTTTGTATATCTACAATATGAATTAATTTTATATGTTTATTTATACCCGTACGCAATATAGATGCCTAAATTAATTTGAATGAAATTGATGTGTTAGTGTTTTGTGATGTGTGATATGTGTTGCAACAACAATTATTATTAATTTTTAATGAATACTTTTAAAATCGAACTTCTCGAATATGATTTAAAAAATTATTTCATACTGTAATCAAATCAAGACCATCAAAAACGCGTTTTAATTCCACCGTTGGTAAACCAATTTTTTCAATTAAAATCTCATGAATTATTGTTTTGTCCTATACTAAGTTTCATTTTCATGCGTCTCACTGAAGATTTTTTACTATAACATTCACGAAATCATTCACTTTTTTGAATGTTTTCTTCGGTGATCGTTGTTGACGTTACAGACCTGTGTACGTTAATCATCGATGTCACTCAAAAACTTATTTCAACCAATTTTTAAACGAAATTTTATTGTTTATTTCCATCAGTATTCACGTGGTTATGTTATTACCTAAAATTTTTTTTTAGATGCGTTACCATTTGTTTATTTATATGGAATAAAAAAAACAAGATATCTTTAAAAAATATGATGTTGAACGTGAAACTGAATGAATAAAAGGAATTAAGGAAACATCTATTGTATACTTTTTGATAATTGTAAACCAATTGATAAACTACTATTATATACAATATTACTCTATGTTTTTGGGTAGTAGGCTAGCTACATTATGAAAACAATTAGGAATATCTTCTTACTAAATTTTCCGGAAAATCGGTTTTTAAGTAAACTATCATCTTTTTGAGTTACGGGCCATATAGTTTTAATGGATTTCCCAGTTTTGTGGGCAAAATATCAAATTATAATCAATTTCCAATTTATGTCAGTGAAATTTTGTTTGAAATAATGATAATACATTTTTTGTACTATTTGGGAATTTTCATTTTATATAGTACAACACATTTCTTTAAATATTCTCTGCCATCGAAAATCGGTCATTGTTTTTGATCACGTGAATCGAAAATTTAAAAATATCTTCTATGAAAGATTATGGATTTGTAATTAAAAAAGATGATAATTCGTAAAGATTGATTTTCCGGGAAAATGTAGTTCGGTGAACCCCCAAATTTGTTTACATAATTTTTAGTTTAATTTTACGCAAGCTATAAAAAAATATATAGTGCTATTGAATAATGAAGTCTATTTCTATGGCTTCGCCACTGTTGAGGTAGATGCCATATAATTTTATATAATTTTGATTTACTATAGGGGACGGACATTATATTATTTATGAAACCTATTTTCGAATTATTTTGTTTGTACACTTGTTGCTTTTATATTACAATATATATATTTATAAATTGTGCAGATGCATATATTTTTCGTATTTTACAATTTATCACACACACACAATTCATTTAACTTTTATTATTGTTGATACAATTATTAATAATACAATTCATTTAAAATATTATAATACTACATATGATTTACTGTGCCAAAATGTGTGAATACGGATACGCTATTAAACTAATTGTATGGATTAAATTAATAGTATATTTATATTTATTTATAACATTATGTACTATTATTGTATTAGTATTATGAGAATCATTTAAGATTATACTGTATTTACAATTTTTTTTTATTTAATGATAACACAATAATGTGAACCACGAAAAAAATTAAAAAACGATACATTTTACTTATATTTTTATTGACTTTTTTTTTTTTTTTTCTAAAACACTAACACATCAATACATTATATAATAAACATATACAATTACACATTTATTTAATTTATTATATAAAGTTTATTATAAAATACATAATAATACATTATAATACACCACCCAAAACATATAATAAACAGAAGTTTTATAATAGAATTTTATTTATTTTTTTATTTTTGACGGTATACATTGTCGCAGTAATCCAAAGCGCCCATTCAGTTAATCGTATATCGTATTATAATAATATAATATATATAAATATAGATCTGCTTTATAAACGTATGGCAAAAATTTTTCGATATAAAAACTATATATAAACTACGAGTATAAATAAATAAAATAAAATAGTTGTTAAAATATTTATAAAATAAATTAATTATATACGAAATATATATATTTTGTATATAGCGTGAAATATAATTAAATAGACAGTTTTTGGTTTTATTGTATTGTATATATATAAATATATATAAACAATAAATTATAATTAAACATTGGTATTAAAGATATAATAAAAGTTTGGTGTTCCCATAATTGGAAAAATTCTTATGTATATAAATAAAAATTTATTTATTACCCCAGCACTCTCTTCCTATACGCATTTAATTGAAAACTAAGTATTCTATAAAGTATATACACGAACACGACATTGAACATACATATTCCAGCAGTTAAAAGTTAACGTATATCTTAGGCGAACGGATTATACATTAAATTTTGTATTAATATTTAGTATATATACTTGTAATATACAATATATTAATCGTATTAAAAGGCAGTCAACAAACAACAATTAATTTAAATATTAGTAAGTTATTAATATTAATATTATTAATATTATTATTATACATTTATTTGCTTATGAATTTGCTTATATAATTTAAGAGACTTAAAAAATTTTCCAAACGCCTTTTTGTATTATAGCTGATTTACCTTTATTTTTTATTGTAAAGCTTTATTTGTTGAATTATTTCGAGAAGAAAAAATGTAATTGTTATGTATTGTTTTTTTGCATGTATTTTATTAAAAATTATAATTAAAATAATTTATATAACCGATATCTTATCTTCTTATATATTTGCTCGTATACATATGCAAAATGCAAAATAAAACGAATCTATAAAAAAAAAATAAATTTTAGTGATAACAGAAACACTTTGAATGTTGAAAATCATCTTGATAATAAATATTTATAATATTTGTATTTGATATTATACACGTTACTGCATATACGATACACCTATACTATATTAATAAATAATAATTCATTTTAAGGTATGTAACTTCTATTATTGTATTTATTAAGTATCTGTATCTGTAATATAAATATGTTCATACATTTGATTGATTGCATACTGCGCGTATGAACAATAACAAGTGGTGTATACATATATTTTATAGTTTATATTACATCATACAAAAACAATTTCACTTATCTCTCACCTATTTTGTGTGTTTTTTTATGTTTCTTTAAAGACAATACAATATTAATATTTTTACTTCTAACACAAAAAATCAATAAGTATTATTTAATAATAAAGAAATTTCTATAATGTCATTCAACATTCAATTATATTGATAAACTACAAATTTCTTAATTATTATGTGAATTAGATTACTTACTGCATCGCATTAAAACCCAGGTGCCGTTTTAGCCTTCTCCATAACACACCGCTCCTATCTGCAGATAACATCTTCCAATCCTGAATTTTACGGATCTTAGAATATACATTCATATTATTATCCTTTTACTTTTTTGGATTTTGGAAACACCAGTCGCAAAATATATAAAATGAAAAATTATATTACACAATTCAAAAAAATATCAAATCACCGATCATTTAAATTTTACTAAATTATTAATTTAAATGTTATCGTCATTAAACTAATCCCAGCACATCTGATGCAATGCACAATTGTATATGACCATCGTTTAATTGTGACGAATCACAGGAAGTTGTAATATATCAGGTGAATTCGGTGAATATTGTATATATGTTTAAATTATTTTTACCCAGAAATATAATATGAATGAATAATCAATGAATTATGAGATAGTTATGATGTGCATACGCAGATTAATCTTTTATTTATCGGAAAAAAAATTCCATAGGTCTTGCAAATATTTTACTGTGTACTTTTGTAACATCTTTGTACATTAATTTCTTTGTGTAACACAAATCCCACTGATTGACCTAAAAAAAAGCCATCGGCTGGAAAAGGATTTTACAACAAATGACTAAACTACTTGCATGGATATTTTTGTTGAACTTATTTAATCATACATAAATTATGGTAGTTCGTAATAATGTTTCGCATGGTTCATCTAAATGAACAGCATTCGAGTTAAATTGGTAATAACCACGTACCACAAATATTTGAGTATGTATAACAACTTACCCATTGGTCTGCAATATAGATTATTAAATCAATTATTTTTATTTATTATATTATTTCTATATTTACATTTTTGTGGATTAGACATTGTTGCGAATAAAATCAAAGATATTTGCTTATTGATTTCATAAACGAACAATATAAGTACTTATGTCAGTACAGGAATGAAACGCATTGCATTGAATAACATACGTTCTATATAGCCACTGCACCATTCAATTACTTTTTATAACGAATATATATTAGAAATAACTCTGCGTATTATTACAATATAATGACGAAAAACTATTTTTTTATATAGATGATCGCCCTATATTACTTTCCCAACAAATTTGATAGTATATGGGTCTGGAACTGCGATAACCTTTTATATATATTGTATTTGATAATGTACCAAATTTTTTGTATTATCAGAAACGGAATTAAAGTTTTTTTTTAATACAAAACTAATATACAATTATCGTCTGTAATTCACTACATAATAATTCAATTAACGTATATCAACGATTTTACACGTGATATTGGTGAATAAATTTGAAATGTTTTGCCGCACTCATATGGCTTAGTATTATTGATAAGAGAAGATTACATTGAATAGGAAATCGCAATTAAATCCTATATAAGAAAATTGTGGCAGATCTATATACGATTATACATTTTATTGAGTCTGTGCCATACATGGTATTACTTTATTACTTTGTTGCAGCCATATTATTACATTCGCTAATATTAGTCTATGCTAATATATATATTTTATTTAATAACGAATTGTGCGACTACTGATACATTATAAAATAAATGTAATATGGGCTTTTCAAAATATTGTACTATAAAATTATTTGCTTTTTAGTGTAATGAATTATAATATTATATACCTCCGTACAGCTCACATTTTATATAGTTTAATAAAATGTTTACACGGCAGCAGTACCCCGTCTGTCTAAAAAATAACTCGGAATAGATTAAGAATAAATAAATACAATTAATTTCCCTCGCCTGAAATACATTGAATTGTCGATGTCACTTAATTTAATTTGTGTTTTGGGATAAACAAGCATTTTTACCAGTTTTTTTGGTTCACATTACATAATTCAATCAGTACATTATTTTTTGAAAGTGATACCGGTTATATTTCGGACACACAACAAGTATATAATATATTAAATAGATATTATTCAGATTACGGATAAAAACACTTATATTTAATATACAATAATTAATATAATAATATCAATTGACTTGATCAAATGGGTAGAATAAATGTCATGTAAAATATTCATTTGAATAACAAACAATTTATTTACAATTTGATACTTAATACCACAATATCATATATTATTATTATGCATTATATTTATTATATATACTTACCATTTAGTACTAATAGAATAGTATAATAAACCACAAATCAACCATCAACATTTATTTAGTAGGCCTTAATTCTACAATTCTACAAATTAAATTCTAGATATTCATATTAAAGAATTTTTTCAATAAATAAATTTTATGCATCCGACTCTATATTTTTTTCTGTTTAACAATCCATATTAATAATTCAAACCTTAATTAAATCAAATTTTAAAGCTTTCTGCTTTAATTTTTTTTTTCGTTTTTTACCTTCGAATCGATTTCTAAATTAGTAATACTAAAAATTTTTCTAAATATTATTTCTATGTATGTATTTGTGTTCAATAAACACGCGATATAACGATAAAATAAGAAAAAACACAAAGTCCTTTTTGCAAAGGAATATGTAACGCGAAAGAGCAAATGTACCGATTACGATACAAATTCACTGAAAGGGTTCAAATAACTTGTATTAAAAAATATACGCAACACTCATGAATTAAGCCCATTATATTTATACATATTTATTATGCAGTGCTTATTACTATTTATTTATTTAAATTAAATGTGTATTAAATTTAGCATTTAAATAAATAATAAATTGCGTTTTTTTTATATTAACTAACACATAAAATATATTACTATGATGTATTATAATCATTTGTATAATTACGTGCGTATATTCGATATAAAGAAGAGTATACATTTCAGTACAGGTGTACTGTTTTTGTTTTAGGCTATCATAAATTTTAACCACACAACCACAGATGATCATTTGAATTTTACGTTGTATAATTAAAATCGATTTCATTGAAGTCAAGAAAAATAAGATTCATTTTAATGTTTTTATTTAGTTGTTACACAATTTTATACTTACAAATTATATACATCTTAAAAGTTCTGCAGAATCATAATACAAATATCAAAAATCATCATATCAAATGCAAATATCTATCTATCTATTGTGTAAAAATATTTGGATGTTCATCGAACTAAATTTTCCGGAAAATAGGACTTTACGAAATATCATCTTTTTTAATTACGGACCATATTTTTAACACATTTCCATTTTTCTATATACAAAATTACAAATTATAATCAATTTCCAATCTTTCATAGAAGAAATTTTTAAAATTGATTAATGCGATCAAAAACTATAACCGACTTTCGATGGCAGAGAATATTTAAAGAAATGTGTTGTACTGTATAAAATGAAAATTCCCAAATAGTACAAAAAATGTATTATCATTATTTTCATACAAAATTTCACTGATATAAATTGGAAAATCGGTCATATCTTTTGATCGCGTGAATCGATTTTTTTAAATCTTTTCTGTATGAATGATTGGAAATTGAATAGAATTTGCAATTCTGCAAACAAAACTGGGAAATCCATTAAAACTATATGGCCTGTAATTCAAAAAGATGATAATTTACTTAAAAATCGATTTTCTGGAACATTATAACCAGAAATTTTCGATTTAATACAATATTTTATATGCCATAAAATTTCTTATGTAAATTTTGGATATTGAAAGTGAATCGTACGCATATGCTGAGAGTCAGCAATTAGATATTTGCGTTATACACACATATATATTTCTTCGTTCGATTGACCTAACCAATAAAATATTGTCTGTGCTTTTAATATTTCTAAATAAATATAATTTTAATCTATTTATTATTTATTTAGAATATCAATAAGAAAATAGAATAAAAATAAAATATAATATATATCATCGCATAAGTAATTTAAATGTTCAAATTAAATTTGATAATTTGCCAGAAATTTTTAAAAATAAAAATATAAAAACTATATAACAAAATATTTTCAAAATGATATTTATAGAAATATATATACGTCCAATGTTCGAAAAATAAACGGAATGGAATTGATTTTTCTATTGCTGGCTCGCTGATTTTAATAAACTTTCAAAATTTCTTCATTTCGTTTGACGACGCGAAAGGAAGCCGATTTCCATCAACAACATTCCAATTAGCAACATAAAAAATGCATTTAAACTTATTGATTGAGTGTAAATCGCGATGTATTTTCGTCGTTGAGGATAAATATTAAATTATTTTATAAAACTTTTTTTTTTTTTCTTAATCCATTCGGACAAAGGATCTATATAAAAATTAAAAAATATAAATTGATCATAAAATAAATATGGCGCTGTTGTTGACACTTAAAACATTATTTTTTTTGTAAGATGCGTGCACAGACAGAACTTATATATAGTTTTGCATTAATTAACACATAAAATTATAAAGATTAACAATTCCATATATTTGAATAATGTTAAGGCATTTTTCCATTTTTATTTATTTTAATTTCATCAAAGACATCTCACAAATAATGTTTTAAGGTTGTGTGGTATAATAGTCTGGACGTGTGTATGAATAAGTATTCGACTACTATATGAACTTTTTCATTATAATTACACAATGTTTTTGAAGTAATGAAAAATATACTTTTATGTATGCGTATATTTATTAATTCGAAGCAGGGAAAGGAAACTATAAATATTATATAATAAGCATTTCTTTTCCACAAAAAAATGTCCAATTTATTATACATTTTATATTTAATTATAATTTGCTTTGATATTATTTCAAAATACTAAATAAATGTCACTGTTAAGAAATATGTCCGAATTTAATATATATTGTAGAAATGGTATTTATGTATAAAAAATATAATCACATATCAATTTGTGTGTGGTGTCAGTGATGTTATGACGAGAGTGAGTGACGTCGGTTTTTGTAAATTAAAATCTATTTATATAAAAATATTTATACAAACCAAAATCAATTATTATTATATGGAAAGTTATTTAATTTATAGAAAATTGATTTATTAAAACAGATTTCTTAACATTAATTTTATGAGAAAATGATAATAATATAATCATATATAATATTTACTTTAATGCTTCTATCTCATCTTCATCTATCGCATTAATTTCGTCCAAAAAACCTTCTCTTATTATATCTTCAAAATTGTTATTAAAATATTTTAACATTTTTGATTCTGCTTCTGCAATGGCCCGGTCAATATCAAATTTATTATGGTTATATTTAAATCCATCAAAATTATTATTATCTATCTTAAAATCATTTAACATTTTTGATTCTGCTTCTGTAATCGCCAGGTCAATATCAAATTTATTATTGTTATATTTAGATCCATCAAAATTATTATTATCTATCTTAAAATCTTTTAACATTTTTGATTCTGCTTCTGCAACCGCCAGATCAATATCAAATTTATTATGGTTATATTTAGATCCATCAAAATTATTATTATCTATCTCATCTTCATCTATCGCATTAATTTCTTCAGAAAACCTTTCTCTTCTTATATCTTCAAAACCGTTATAAATATCTTTTAATAGTTGATATTCTTCGTTTTTAAAATTTTTATCGTTATTTTTAGATCCACCAAAATTATTATAATCAATTTCCAAAATGGAAAATGGAAATTTACGCCACATTTTTTTATCATCATCTTTATAATTTTTTTTTTCAAATAAATTTATAATTTTTCTTACATATTCTATGTCGTCGTCGTCGTCGTCTTGCACATTATTATTTATGCTTTGTTTATTTATGTTGAAAATTAGCGATTCTTTTTGTTTCATGTTATCCAAATGTTTTCTATAATTTGAAATTCTTATTGGATTATAGAATGGATTAATTTTTTGAATATTTTTTGTTGTAGATATCGCTTCATCGATACCATCACCATAATTATTTCTTAGGTGGACAAATATTTGGCCACTAATAATTTGTATATTTTGAAAATATAAAACTGCTACAATTAATAATATTAACAAGGTTTTCATTGTCGCACAATAAAATTATAACTGATTGATTTTTATAAAATTTAATATTATACCTATAATAATTTTTTAAGATTTATTATTGTAAATGAATTCGTAAAATTATATATTTATAAAAATGTATATATAAAATTAAATACTTACACAATGGATAACCTTTTCACTTGCGTTCATTTCACAAATTCATTCAGTTCATAATGCGTCGGTCTTATACTGAATAAATAAACATATCTCGTATTGCAGAGCGATAAGAAATGCAAAAAATTATAAGACAAGATTCTGATTTTAATTTTATTATATTGTACATATACTTAACTTAAACTTCTTATAAATGATACATTCATTGTCCAAGCATATACATAGCTTAGTCTACAAAAACGCCATATCCGCGTTTCGTATTTGGGCATGCACATAACAGGTGCCATGCTGATTCTTCCGGCTTCAATCATTTAGTATACAAATGAAAATTATAACAAAAAGCATCGAGAAGATAGTTTAGCGTACAGTGATACGTGATCACATCCACAAACAATCTTAATTTGTTTCTGGACAACCCCCACCACTCAGAAGTAACCTCTTTATTTGGGTAACAACCCAACCCATTTTACAATTCTGTAACTGACACTGATACTGATAATTTTAAAATATCTATAATGTATTTTTGTTTATATAATAATATTTATTGTAAAATTTATAATTGAAACGAGAAAATTATTTATTTTAAAAATGTAAGTGATTATAAATATGTTTAAAAAATGATAACCTTACACTCTGTTTGTTTTCGCCAAAATTCAGTTAATATAATTATTTGAATATGCGTCGCTTATGCGGTAACCCAATGGGTATTTTAAAATTATACACCATTTTGAAGTGCGGTTTGAAATGAAAGCGTATAGTTGTGACTTACACTTATAAAAATGTACATAATTAAAATAATGGACCTTATTGTACACTATTTTCTATATAGAATCTTTCTAAATACCATTCAAATGCGTGAATGCAACTGTTGTATGAACAATATCAACTGAAAATATTGCAGAATTGACAATGCAAAAAAGTGATTATTACTATACTAAATTACTTACCTTTATTTCGTGAAATCTATATAAATGTTATTGCAATTTTTGTAATTTCTTGTTTATTCCTATCCAAGTTGCATTGCTCTCAAAATCTCCGAAGTTCTCATCTGTACAACGATTGGTACAATTGCATCCCATTTCAATTTATTTGTATAGATAATATTTGCATTTAATAATGAATGTTTTGAATTTTTTCCATCATTTAACATCATGCATGCATTGACATGTATAAATTTGTAATGTATTTGGTAAATTTGAATGTGTACCACTTTCTACTTTGGTCGCACTGTTAACATAATTATTTCTTAGTTCGCTTAATCTATGTTCACTAATAATTTGTATATTTTGTAACTCTACAGTTGTTACAAATAATAATATTAATAAAGTTTTCATTTTCACAATAATTATTTAACTGATTGCCGGCTTTTTATATTTGTCATTTATAAATTTTCGTATTATCTAATTGCTTTAAAAAAATATTTGCAAAATGATAACCTTTTATTCTGTTTTTTCTGTCGGTAAAATTCTGTTGATAAAATATATATAAATTGTACGGTCGCGCCAAAAACATTCAACAATATAAGATGTGTAAACAAATTATCGGACAAAAATTCAGATTATATTTTTATTATACATAAATTCAAAACAAATTCTAGTCCAAAAATTCAACAAGCTGTAATATAGAGATGCGATTCGTCTCTGAACAGCACTTCTATCCAATTATGAATACGTTGTGAAGGGAATCGTTTCGATCGTTTTATGTATAAGATTAATTTGATAATGGATACAATGTTAAATATAGGAAATTGCTAAATACAGAATTAATATATTACCATCATAAATTAATGAAAAAAGAACATTTATTTTTAATTCCATTTGCATAAATTCTTATTAATTACATAAATTAATATAATATTATAATGTAATTGATGAATGTAAATAACATATTTATATAATAAATGTGTATGTAATTACATTATTTATTGTAAATATAAATAAATTGTATAAAATATCTGATCTATATATATATATTGAATTGAACGATCCAACTCAACGCAGACATGTTTTACATATTAAATAGAGTATGTATTCACATATGTGTATTATTTTATAGTTAGTTAGTCGATCAGCAGGTGTTGAATGAATATGATATAATCGCATTCATTAATATAAATATCTATATATAAATTGTATGCCACTGTATCCCACACATACCATAGATATAATTTGAAAGAAAAAATTAATTTTAAATATTTAATATTACGTACTCGTTCGTTCGTGTATATATACACACACACTCGTACACACAACACATACATATGTCATAATAATCTATATCTATTATATGCAAATATTCATATTTTATCTATTTGCATATTTACAATTTATTCCTATATCAATCATAATTTGATTTAATGTGACGATTTACATATACTTATTTATAATTTACATATCAAAATCGTGTTAATTTATTTTTTTTTATGGTAATTTATTATAATATAATATAATACATAATCGATGTTAACACTTCTGTCACTTCGAGCACATTTTCGTTAGGCTTTAGTCGGATGAGGTAAAAATTCGATAGCTTTAAAACTACTCTGTGATACCCGTTAAATCAGACGAAAATTCGATAAATTGTCCATAGTTTAATAAATATTTTAATGTACAAAAAAATGTTGTTGTAAGGATTATTTATTTACTAGCAAACAACGGCATAGGGAATTTTTCACAAAAACGGATTTTTCTATATATAATCAATAACCATTAAACATTTCTCATCTAAATTTTAAGGACATTTTGTAAGGACATATTGTATACACATGCGATTTTTTAGTGTATATGCAAAATTTTAATGTCATAAGTAAAGGATCCAAATGAAATCAAATTGAAATCAAATTGAAATCAATTATATTTTCAGGACCTTCTAAGGATTATTTTTTTATTTATTGTTATAGTTATACGACTCTTCATTCTATAATTAAACAGATAATTATTAGATTTTTTATGGAACAAGGACATTTCAAGGATCTTATTCGAATACTTTTCACATTTAGTGGAATTGATTTGAATTATTGTTTCCAAGAATTACCAGTCGATTTTAAAAAATAATTTGATTGTGTAACTCCTCATATATGCAAAAGTAAATTAAACAGACTATGGTATTTATTTCTTAAATAGTAAATGTATGTCAAATGATCTTTAAGTAAATAATTATACAAAAACATATATGTACATCCTTTTTAAACTTCAACACCGAATTTCATACAAATTAATAATAAGATTCATTATTGTTAAAATGATAAGTTAATCTGTCCTCTATACGAATATTTCAATTTTGGAGGAAGTTATTGACAAATACCTAAACATACAATCCCATTCTAAAATCGTATACAAAATTTCATACAAATTAATCAGAGAATTATTCAATTCTGTAATATCGTCTAAAAAAAAATATAATTTTACGAAGGATATGGTCAGAAACTATTCTTGCAATCTTCTTGTATATCAAATTTGGTTTAAATTGGTTAGGAAAACATCCAGGACGTGTTTACATATAGTTTATAGTTTATAGTTTATATTCGATGAGCTTGAATCTAGTTCTAAATTTTTTTTTTTCTTATAGCAGAACCGCCCTGAATAAAAAATAAGAAAGAACTTAAAATTTGACTTTATTATACGGAAAACTCTAAACGTATTTCTTGATTTTTAGAAAAAAAATAAATCCATATAAATGTGTGTTCGTATTAACAGTAGCTTAAATTTATATTTAAATATATCCATATAAATATAATTTCAATTGACTGTGGTAGAACAATGCGTGTGACTAAGTTTCATATCCTTTTCACATATTTTATAGAACATTCTTCTCATATATTATAATATATGATACTTTGAAAACCTCATAATAATCTACAATATTCTATATACGGGGATGAATGCTGAATGATAACATTTCTCAAATAAATACTGTAATGAATTTTTGAAAATTGCTTCATTATATAATTAGTTATATATATATGTATTTTATCCAAACACTTAATTGACATTCACACGGAAGTGTATTTCAAAATTTATATCTTTTTTGTGACTAATATAATTATTATGTATTTTTGGTTTATTAATTAACTAACCAATCATCCAATATCGTACATTTATTATGCGGTAATTTATCATCTCATATATATGTAATATAATTAATGAATATGTATATTTCTATAGAAACAGCTATGCATATATTAGCATATTCTATACTATACACGACAAGGATTCCTTTTAAACAGCTGTGGTTTATATATATAATATTGACTGGTTACTGTATGGTATATATGCATTATTTATTAAATATATGCATTTGATGTGATTGATTAGACACCCATACATATATAATTATATAATATTGTAATACACATTATAAGTATATATAGTTAAAACTAGACTATAACAATTAGATTATATTGTAAATTTTACATTAAATCATAGTAAAAATTAACATTTATTTACATACTTGAATATTTAGTTATTCTACTTATAACCTTATCTGTATACGACAGAACCTTTGTTGATAGACATAGGTTGTTTGAATAGTTCTCGGCCTTACAACCTAAAAAAAGTATAATTTATAATATGAACACATGCATGTGATGTGTGTATAATTGAACTGTCCGTTCGATGAATTGAATTGAATGACCATCGAAAGTACACCATAGAAGGCAATAGAAATTCCGCCAGTAAACAATTAACTTTAAATATTATATTGTAACCTTTTGGATGCAATAATTCGTGAGAAAAGGAATGTGTTAAAGAAGAAAATAGATTAATGTGCGCACGTGTTAATTATTTCGACCGGTTAAAAATACAAATTACTTGACCATCCATCGTATTGCCTCAGATTTGAGTCTCTGTCTATACTGACTATTGTTTCCTATACTGAAAATAATTCCTGACTATCATCAATAATATTTTGAATAATTTTATTTATTTTATCAGATTTATGCATATGGCTGTATATATCAATATGTAATGTATTCACGTAACGTAACGTTGTTTCCATATATAAATAAATCATTAATTTACACCGCCACCACCACCATCACCGCCGCCCATTTAATCTTATTATAAAATTTATTGATTTATTCAATATTATAATTAAAAATTATGTTTTATTTTATCGCTTATTTATCAAACAATACATCATGATTTTATTAGCTTAGAAATAAATACGTACATATAAATTATTTAATATCTATCTCTCTAAAAAGTTATAATATTATTATGTATAATATAAATAAAAGTTAGTTTATTTGTATTTATAATAATATAAATTTATGTATTTTTAATAAATGTTAAAAAAAAAAAGGTTTATTATAGAAAAAATAATGGAAAAAAATAATGTATAAATAATAATTATATATTATTTTAATAAAATCGTGTAATTTTAATTAAATATAATATACAGAGTGGTATAATAAATTAAAAAGATTTAAATATTAAAATTATCGTCCGCCTGATTCACACAACAGCAACATATAGTCTCCTATACACACTCAACAGTTCCTGATAAAATTTTATTACAACAAACCTCTATTATTTAACTTAACTTATCCGATAGATTTTTATAATTAAATACTAAAATATTTAATTAGTAAATTGGCTGGCCAATATGTTTAAAAGTTAGTTCACTGAGTCGTGTCCAGTTAAAAATTATAATTATAAATGTTGGTAACTCCCATCGGAATCGGGGTGTATCTATAGTCGCGTACACATATTACATTTTGTATGTGTCATGTGTATTGTAATGTTTATACATAATATTACAATGCGGGAATGATATAATGGATCATGGATAAAAATTTACATATAACAAAAACTTTTGCATATATTTATAAATAGATTATTATTATTATTATTGACTATATGCGAATTATATTATTATTATTATTATTATAATAATACTATTACGAGAGTTAAAATAGTATTTTATAGAAAAATGTAAATACCTGTAACAATTAAAAAACGTTCATGTTCAGATTTATTCAAGTGGAACTAATGGTCAAATATAATTAATTAATCATATCAGGAAATTTCGAATTATTATAATATGGGTATTAAGAAAAAAAGAAAAAAAAAATTTAGGTCATTTGCAATAAGAATTGTTTAGAAAAATAAATAAAAACAATTAAGAATTTATACATGAATTATAATACTATAAATAAATTAATTTTTAACACATATATACGATTTACAACTTGTCTGTCTGAAAAATCATTGCCGAATGATTATAAAACAAAGACACAACCGTAAATTTTGATTTCAAATTGGTATAAGAATGACAACGAAATGCTCGAAATGTTACTTTAAATTTGCTATATGGTGAGAATTATTTATCCAAAATACATGTTTTTAAGTGATATCAATTATTCAAAGGCAACAGAGAAAATTCGCCTTATTCATCGAATTTATTTAGCTCCATGTGGCTATTATCAATATATTCACTAAATTCCATTTGACGATAAAAACAAAGCAAACAGTTTTACATCAATTGCAGTTATCCGCCACCACCGCACCAACATTCCAATCAGCAACAGAAAAAACCTTTTTGGTGCATTTGTTTAATGAACAATTCGATGTACCTTAGTTGAGCGAGAATATTTCCAATAAATAAAAAATTATCCATTCTGGTTATTTCTCGGACAGACAGTGCATATATTGTAACAACACACCTTTATCCCTTTTCAATTTGTTTATTTATTATTTATTTTGTAACTAATAGGTGTATGGTATATTTATTTTATTATAACATTTATTTGTTATACCATTCATTATTTTGTAATTTATTATATTGAATTGAATTTCACACATCTTATACTTAATATATGTACAAAAATTTCTGCATGAATATTGTCACCACCATCGATCGTTTTCTTTTCAATATCAATCGAATATCTATATAAAAATTCTATTCAGAGATTAACTATGTCTTCAAACACACATCGACATGCTCACATACGGCGTATAATTAACCAACCAATTTGTGAATAGTCATTTTAGAAAATTGGATCCATTCCCTGTGTTACGCACACACACCAGTGATCAAATATATGTACAAATGAAGTATGAAAAATGTAAGATGGTCCATGATCAAATGCAAGCCGCTAAAGTAACATTTCATATAAAATAAAACATTTATAAAACACCAAGAGATAATATTTACCGCCGGTAATACTTTGATAACTTAGAAGGAATATTTTGTGTCATCTATTAGAAAATCGGCTATATATTTTTTTTGATCGCTTAAATCGATTTTTAGTTTAAACCCAATCTTTGAAGATTCTATTATAATAATTATTTGATTGAATTTTCAAAATTGGAAACGAAATCAATTAAATTCGAAAAATGTAAATATTAAATAAATTTATTTAACCTGGAAAAATTAGTGTGTGTTCAAACATATCAGTTAATTTTTGTACATACAATATATCGTTAGGAGATCATATTATACTTTTGATCAAATTTAAATTATTTGTCACGTAACCGCCACTGTGTTACACGACCATTATATTATAAATTAAAATTAAAACTAATCGCATGGTATATATAATATAAGAATTATGTGTGATACGTATGAATAAATATTTTTAAGTGCTGTAATATACAAGTAATAAATTTATAAATCTTGTACCTATACATTCTATTTTTTTTAATAATATATTAATTAATAAATAATAAATAATAAATAATAATGATTTTTATATATAGAATCCTTGAATATCAAATTCAAAGTTAAACAAATTTATTTAGTTCAAAATGAGTTGATCTAATATTTATTGGTATCATATATATATTCAATTATGCCTTTGTATAGTATAGAATATGAAATGACAATAATTAAAATATTATATAGGGTAGACTAGCTACACTCTGCGACACACCTGCTGCTTGCACCGAGTTACTGTGCTGCATATAAAAAAATTGTGAGTGTCTAGCTACAAGATTTTCCGGGAAAATCATCTTTTATTACTTGAAATTTTCCCATCGAATGGATCAATCGTACAATTTTTTAAACGCGTAAAAATCAATTTTAAAAGTCTCTATGAATCTATATATGAAAGATTAATTGTATTGATTATAAGTTCGATAATAAATTGTAAACAAGTATCGAATTCATTTAAAACTACAGTGACCCGTGTAATTATAATGGATGAATATTCTTAAATATCAATTAGAAAAATTTTCGGTTTAAAAAATTTAGCCCAAGAATAAATATTCCATTATTTACAAATTTCTCACCCAAGCCACTCTATCGAAATATTTTCATACTAATATTATTTAAATATTTGTGTAATTGAACACTAAAAATTCGAAGATGAACAAGCACTGAACTTTTTCAATCGGTTTTTGGAAAAATTCCGCTTTAAGCGAATAAATAATGGCACATGAATCTTCATATTCTACACCGTCCGCCGTGTGGTGTATATATAATTTAAGAACACATATTAATATATTGGGATAACCATAAATGATATTAATTATTATGAAAATTCTGGATGCCACTGGTTGTATGTTACACTTTTCACTATTGTTTACATTGTGTTAAATTTATTTGTTTCTATGAGTCAATAAAAAATGATCTAAATCAATTTTAAAATTGTTGATCTGATCAGATGATATATATAATGCATCATTTAAAAATTCATTTAAAAATATATATGGGAAAGATCTCAAACAAATTTATAAATATAATAAAAAGAAAATCTATATTTTGTTTGCTATTCAAATTATTAATGGCTTTAATAATTTATGTTTTATTTTGTAATAATAATAATAAATATATATACGCAGCAGCATATAATATTTAAATTTATAAATTTAAGTCATTGATAAATTTATATCTGTAAGACGTATGCGTCTGTCCGGAGAAGTACATTAAGTTCTTTAAGAGAAAAAACAGATTTTGTCTAAATTTAATTTATTATTATAATTTATGTTATGATATGTTTTTATATAAAAAAAAACAGCTGCACTTGACTATACACAATACAATATATAATTGGGTGGAGTGCATAATTTCGTACTCGATATTCATAGATTACGCAGAAACATCACCGCACTTTGTACTATAAATAGGTGCCATAATTTTGTTGTTTTCTGCGATAACTCAATTTGTGTTTAAATAAATTTATTTCAAAATGATTGAGAATGAATTAAGAAGTTTCTTCAATTTGAAGAAATCAAAAAGTTAGAAAAATGTTGTAAACATTTAAAACAGAAAAAGTGATGGATGGATCGTATATAATTTGAATGATTAATAAAACAATATATTTATAAAAATATAATCTATATTTGATTTCATATCGGCTATGAAGTTATGCAACACTCATCCAATTATGTATGTATAAAATTTTGCCATCTGTTTCTTAATGTTCAGACAAAGGGAAGCATGAAAAATTAAATGATTCCCATTCAAATTACACACAATATATTATAATTTATAATCAACACATGTCCACCATATATGACACTTATTATATATTGTATTTATTTATATAGTGGCAAACTGACAATAACATATAATTAATATATGTTACAATAAAAAAGTGTTAACAAATATATGTTTTAATTATAATTTAATTTAATTTAATTAATTAAAATACCATATAATACATATAAATTGTATATATACTTATTTTTGTAATATCCAAATACTATTGTAAATATAATATGTACAGTCTCAGCAGCATTAATCAGCAGCGTATAGATACATATAAGTAGTTTTTAAGATAAGTGGTTATATTAATATATGGTTAATGTTATTATAACATTATTTATAATGCGAAAATCTGATATACTTATAATCTATACAGATATAGATTTAAAACCCTGACCTTATACAATTTTTCATTACAAATCATATATTATATAATTTGTTTATGTTGTACTCTACTAAACAAACCTTGGCAAAAAATATTATGGTCGCATACGGATTTCACATTATATAAATATTTAAAGTATTCTTTATTACAAAAATTGTAACACATTTTCCGAATAATTTCAAATAATTAAGATTAATATATATAGAGAAAATTCAATTCATTTATTAAAACATTTATTAATTAATATAATATATATGTTCGATCGGCGTCTGTATACAAACTTCATATATATATATATATATATATATTAGGATTAGGAGGCACATTATATTTAATAAATTAATACTTTTTATCACTACTATAAATTTTGCGTATATGTAATGTGATATCCGCAACCATAATATTATTCAAGGTTTGTTTATAGTCTTTTTTTTTTTATACTAGTACATTACTATGAACATGATATTAATGAAAAAAATTGTCTATATACGTATGTGTATATAAGGTCAGGGTTTTAAATACATATATCAGATTATCTCCATATATTACTGGTATAGTATATAAATACTATAAATATTGTAAATATACAATACAACATATTCATTTATCTTAAAAAATACCTCTATCAATATATATGATATGTATATGTGGTGACTAGTTGAGTGCTAACACTATGTGGTATAAATATATTATAAATAATTATAGTATATTATAGGATATATTATGGTATAATTTAATTAATTAAATTATAAATTTCTATAAATAATTCATTAAAATTATATAAGACATATAAAATAAAATAAGAGACACATGTGTGTTTAATTTTTTTTCCCAAAAATTATATTATCTATTTGAATTTTTATGAATCATTTAATTTTATACTATATCATTAATATTGCGGGCAACAGATGGAAACATTTAACCACATATATATATTTATATACATATAGTTAAGCTCAACTGTATTATTAATAGTACATAGTATACCTATCCGTACACATATACAGAATAAATTAAATTAATATAAAATCTGAACTAATGGTACCGCAAGTTCTTATGTGACAATATATGAGTTAATTGTATTGAGTTCTTATAATTTTAAAATCACTTATATACTAATATACATAATGGAAAAACCTATGGAATTAACAATTGTCATCCGTCATACCTATATACAATTATGATATGAAACATTAATAAAACAATTTTTATTTACATATAATAAATATAATAATAATATAGTAAATCCTATAAATATATAATATATTTAATAATATACCATAGAATTTTAATGATCATGAAATATAAAACTCTTCAGATATATTATAATAAATTAAAATTCTAATATAGACAGACACATATATGTTCTAGATTTAGAACAATCTATTCTGTATAGAATTATTACGTTATTATTTCTTGTAAAAAAATATCAATACAATACAATATAGAGAAAAACAGGTGGCTTTGTTGTAAAGTACATTTTCATTTCACGTACATATGCAATTCGTTGCCTTTACAATGCTTTTTTTTTTGTTAACAAAAGCTTATATAAATATATATCTTAAAGTTTAAGTTTATATTGTAGATATAAATAAAAGATATAGTACTCGTACACATAATAAATGTTGTATCAGTAGTAGTAGTAGTAGTACATATTATGTATATACAATAAGTAAACAGTTAAATACTTGTGTATTAAAAAAAACTAGGGCAACTTTACTTCATTTTTTTATTGGTACACGTACTTCCTTGTACACTTCTCTGTACACGGCTGACAACAAACAATTGAATAGAAAAATGTGATAATAATCTTTTCAAATATTTATACATTTTTTTTTCGCATGCATTACAAAAGAAATCCTTTTAAAATTTTTTCAACAAACATACAAAAGTAAAGTATATATAAATATATAAATATATATGGTATACTTGGTATAAATAATTATGATATCGTAAACATTGGATTAACAAAGGATTTTCTGACTATATATGATTATATATATATATATTATTGCATATTTTCCATGTTGTGTAGAGGTAAAGGTTTTTATACAATAAAATTTATAAAGAGATATTTTGAATGTTAAATTTTTTATCTTATAAATATTTATATCATTTGTAGAAACATGTTTTATACTCCATATAAATATATATATTATACAATAATTTTAATTATGCAATTAGTTGATGTGATTCATTACAATTCCAATTAATTATTTTAAATAATATTATAATGAAATAGAGACATATTAAAATGTAAAAGGATACAATAAAATAAAAATTGTATTAATTTGATAGTAAATTTTTATATATGGTATAAAGAATATTACTTATTAAGGTAAAAGTGCTAATTCGAAATGGAAATGTCCTAGTTTGAAAACAATTTTTCATTTAATTTATTTTTAAATTGATCTTGTTAAATTTATTTTTATAATACAAATACGCGACAGATTTAATATATAACATTTATAACTGCTGATGTAAATATATATTGTTCAATTTTAATGGTCTTGTATGTACGATTATAGTAAACAGTTGATGGAAATTCTGTCAGAAGGTGCATGTAAACATGTATGTCAATGTTCGGTTTTTGACAAGTAAATCATTAAGTGTTATTCGAATGGACTTACTCACGGAGTGAGGGATATTTTCCGGTTAATCTCCAAATAGATGCTGAACATGACGAAAGATACTGTTGTGGAAGGATGAATTGATTATCATCACGGCAACACTCAGTGATGCATTTTGGATTTAAGCCATTGTGAAATATTTTCCTAAAATTTATATATGAAATTCTTATCATATTTATATTTTAATAAATCTTTCAGCTAAGTTTTGTTCGTCTATGGAATAATAGAATGGATATTATTCCAAAAAGGTATTTTTAATTTTTATTTTCGTAATTTTGGGTATCACAATCGTCAAACTTACATCGTCTTCGGATATCTTGTACAAAAAAAATTCCTATTTGCATAGGATGCCACTGTATATGTTTACCTCATTTTGGACATGGCAATTACCAAATTTTTAATTCTACATCCTAAATACAATCTCATCTATAGCCAATGAAAATTATGCTGTTATAGCTCGATGATGATGCGGTTAAAAAAAAGTTATAGTATTTTCTTTTAAAAAATTAATATGTGAACGATTTCCTATAATAATGTGTGAATCAATAGGAAAGAATAAGTCTCCATATAGGTTTTGACTAGATTTTTGTATTTTTTAAATAAATTCTAACATTATGCGAAAACAAATTGTAAAACGAAAAAATTTTAGTCGCTCAACTCTTTTATTTATTTTTTTGTATACTCATGTATAGTCAAATGACGGATTACGGAATGGTTACGTATATCCGGTATTTATTGATATATATATATATATATAATTCGAGGATTAACAAACATTTTCACTTTACTTTACTATGCGTATAAAGTAATTTTATACACAACATATAATTAATTAATTATTTAAATTAAAATATATTAGTAATTGTATTGTATGAATACGCGCATATCAATTACTGTATACCAAGGACCTTATCCCAATAAATTAAACATGTGCCAGTTAAAACGATTTTGATAATTTCTTCAATATAACATATATAAAAATCAATATAGTAATACATTGTTATAGGTCAAGAATATGACAACTCACGATTTACACTTTCATATATAGAAAACATAACAAAACTGCGTATTCGTATTATTTATATATTCAACAATATATTATATTGTTATAGAAAAAAGGCGGTTCATATGCAAATTTGCGTTAATTTAATAATCTTTTGAATATATTTGATTTGTACAATATATATATATATACGGGAATTATATGTGCAATATGAATATTACTATTACTATAATTAATCATTCTATACAAGTTCATTTAATTCCGTAATGCGCTCGCACGTGTAAATGTAATTTTACTTTTAGTTTCACTATGGTAAACTGTATAATATTAAGATTCTTGATTTGAACAACCTTACCATATAAATAAATACACGTATATGTAATGATGCATTAGAATTAGAATTTAACATATGGCCATTCATATGTCAGCCATATATATATATTGTAATATATACCATAGTATTGTATATATTTGAAAATTCAAGTTTGCAAAAATTACAAATTATATGCATTATATTTTTGCATATACTATATTTATTCGTGATCAAAAATTGAAATATATGTGAAAATTATTGGTTACTTTCTATAATGAATTGCGTTCTTATTAGAATTAAATTTTAAAAAATACTTGGTAGCGCAGTGGTATAGCGCTAAAATGCTTTACAAATAATATTCCTTTTTTAACGATAATAATTGTTTTAAAACATTTGATTTTTGTCTAGTCTGTGCGATTTAATTAAATTTCAAAGTAATTAATTATGATTGACGTGTGTGTGTGTGTGTAGTAAACAATTTATAAAGCCAAACCAACTAAATATTTATATAATTAGAATAAAAAAATTACATCCTCTGTCCGAAAAATTATCGAGTAATAATAGATTAAGTAAGAAGCAAATAATTAATTTATTCGATATTCATGATGTACTCAACAAATTCGTATATGTTAGTAAATGCTTTAATGCATACCAATAAGGTAATACTATAAGTATTAACCGTTTGTACCACTTGGAATAAGTTCTTTGTGGATAATACTTAATATATAATTTATTTTGATTTTTGCACTTCATCAAACGATATTTTTTTGTATTTTCTTCATCTGCGGTGACCACACCATTCACACGCACAAAGCTTTCTCTCTGCAGGTTTTGTATTAAAAACACCTACAACGATTTTAAAGATCAATTCGGTAATATCTCATTGATCATCAGTTAATTGATGTTAAACAAACTTAGAGTTCACCTTTCGAAGATCATTTTTTTCAGTTAAAATCTCATTGATTGTAGTTTTTGGTATATTAACAGTATTATTTCAAAAAATTTTACGGCAAATATCTTCATAAATTTCACGGAATCATGCTCACTTTCAGAATCATTTCTTTGGTAATCCTTGTTTATGGTCGGTCTAGACGTTCATCCTCATCCACACATCATCTCTGCCGTCTTTTTTCTTCGTTAAATGGCCGTTGTTACCGCAGATCCATATATTTTAGGTAGTCATTATGCGTATTTTTCGGACAAAGGCTGTAGACAGTAAACAAGTTAAACTACAATACCAAATGTTATTTGTGTGTCCATTTTTTTTTTTTTTGCAAATACATTTAGAGAAAAAATAAAAACCAAGTTGTATAAAAATAAATTGAATTTAATTATATGTTGGGGTTACTCTAAAAGTTTTGCTACATGAATCTTATATATATTTATGTTTTATTAAAGTATAGAATTCTATAAACTATAATATTTAGAGCGTTGTCATTAAATATAATGTTTTATGTATATTAATGTTGTTCCAACAGAGAGCTTTTAAAGTTCTGAAACATAAAATATTATCTTGTTCTGTTGTTATTCAAATATACCCACCCTATTTTATATAGAAACATTATTGAGGATCGTTCATAGCTTCAGAATTATTTCTGATCAAACACTTTTACCAACATCAATATTCCGCACATATTTTTTAACTCCATATCTAAGTGTACACTAATTTCCCACTAAAATTATGTAAATATTCTCAACATACACGAAAAAAAGTTACACTCAACCAAACAAATTTAATTATTAATTGAACAAAACGTTTCTTTTTTAATCATTTAACATTTCTTTGTATAAATAATTTTTGTATCATGCCATTCTATAAACATAATTATTTGAAAGCTTGTTTTTTAACATATACAAAAAACAACCCTTAATTTTATTATGTTTAATTGTCAAATTGTAGGTGACATTTTATTTATTAAAAGTTAATAGTATTGTCATTATGCATATCTTTTATAGTTAATGGGTGGGTGGTCTGTCTTAAATGCTAAATAAATTTAAAGCTTTTCTTATCCACAAGCATCCTTTTTTACAGTATTATATTTTCCATCCATTATATAAACATTAATAATGTATTATTTGTTATACAATAGTTCAAAATTTTTAGATTAACCTTCATTTCTATAGAAATTGAATACAAAAAAAAAATACATTTAATGAATTTATAAAAATGTTATCACCAAAAATATTTGTTATTGGGTGTTTACATTGAAAATTTGCAATTGTGTTAATGCATAACATTTTCTGGTAATTCATTGAAAGTTTTGTCCAACGTTTGCTACAAAATTTATCCATCTTTTCCGCCAATGAACAGATTGTCTGAACGAACAACGATGAGAATAGACAGCAGTTACCATCGATCAGAACAAGTGCCGGTAATCTAATTAAACAATATCTGGTTTCTTCTGTGATTTATTTAATGGCTTTTGTAACATGCATTCGAGTATTGTTGTATTGAAAATTTTATCGTTCTTGTGGCAAACGCAAATGAGATATTTGGAGAATGGAAATTAATTTTTAATGAAGGATCGATACCGCCGAATTTTAATGTAAATTACCAATAATATTTATAACATTTTATATGACGGAAATGTATTATTTGATGCTGACATAAGATTTTGAGACTTATATATAATTACATTAAGTGCCAATGCATTAAATACAAATGTTGTGTGGTGAATATTTATTGTATAAATTTTTAAGATTGTTTTGTATTTTATTTTATTTTACTTTATGCGAAAAAAAATAAAGTATTGTATTGACTATACAATTCGTTAAATTGTGGATGCGCGTATTAAATTTTCTTTATCTTTATAAAAAGTTTTCCCCCGACAAATCTATATAGGTTTTCTTTCTAAAAAATTAAATTATTCCAATAGGAAATTACAATAAATTTGATATATACGTTATTTTATTGACACCTGACACCCAACTCCAAATCATATGTGTATATAATTTCATTATATGCTAAAGGTCAAATAAAGTTCCGTGGCATCATGTTACCATTGTTTTTTTTTTCGTTGTATATATATTTACAAAATTCATTATCATTTAAATATATTATATATCGGTTATTGGTGTATAAGCTAGCAAGTTTTTTTAGCCATTGTATTTAATATAACAAAACAAAAAAACATGCGTTTAATTGAAATGTGATATAAAATAGTTTTATGAATATAAAAATTGAGATGAAATATGAACTTCTATTTCTTTTTATATAAACAAATAAATATATTTACATATTAACATAATTTTAATTACATGTACCAACAGTATATTGGTAAAAAATTTGCTACATATATATTTGCAATTAAATAGGTGGACCGATACCGGTTATAAATTATTATAATTCAAGGTGTTTCAATATATTTATTATTTGCATATTTGAATATATATTCTGTATAATATAATAGTATAATAGTATAATCTATTAAAAAGCTAATCATACTATATGTATGTGTGTAACAAACTCAAAATATTTTATATTTATTTATCAAACATCGTTTGGATTTAATATTGTTATTGTTATTTTATTTTTATTGGTTCTGTGGTTAATAAAAGCCATATAAAAAATGATATAATAAATCAAAAATAGGTGTTGGCGCGCAAACAAATGTATTATATAATGTCACAACACAACGGAAAATTTAACGTAATCTTAATCCATATCATTAGAATACATTATATTCTGCAAAAAAAAATATATATATACCATGACAATGGTAATTTTTCTACCGTCACGTATTCACATAATATAACATCCTGTCAAGTGATCTGATGAAAAAAAAAGTAAATAGTGTTTTATGAGACATTTTTCATTCGTTTTTAATTAATGTTTTAAATTTTTTTGTTACTAATAAATTTAAGGGTTTGGCAGATTTTAATATTTCAGTGGAAATATTGTATTTTCGAGAGATCAAAGACATTTCAAAGAACTTATATAAGGATAATTTTCAGAATTTGTCGTGCCATACCACTGACACTGAATTTATATATTATAAATAAATATACTTAACAATATTACAATATATAATGATAATCTTACATACCCGATTTTAACCATCGAAGATAATCCTCGTGCAGAACTAATAACTATTTAGTAAACCTACTCTGAGCAAAAGAATTTATTATATAGGAAATGCATCTATAATCCCAATCCAGTCTGTAGCACATTTTTGTTTTTATTGAATGTATCATGGGATGACTACGTATACGTCTATATTTATTTAACAATTTTAACTAATGGTGTAAACATTTATTGTACATTTAAAATTATGAGGAGAAAATTATTTATTTAACATAATTTTTATTATTATTATTGTATTATTATTAAATTAAAAAAAAAACCATATAATTAATTATTATAACAATAAAATGGCAATTAAAATTGTATATATTCAATCTGACCGTGAAATTTTTATTAAATCATATGAGACAATTTAAATTTGTTTATTTTTGTTTACATTGTCCACTTTGTATAATCGCTTAATATATAGATTATATAAAAGAGTTATGTTTTAATGTTTTAATTTAAACTCTGCGTACACACAATCTGGACGTTAATATAATATTTATTATTATTTTTGTATAAAACAAGAATTTGAATTAAAACATATGTCTATGGACACAGTAGAAGTTCATAGTGTCGAAATATTAATAAATTTCGAAATCACATATAGATAATGTAAAGTCAGGTATACATTAATTGTTGCTGCAGCTGCAAACGAAAATTCCTTTTTGCTTTGTACATAAACATAAATCTATAATACAAAACACTCCTCAAACAAGGAAATATTATTTCTGTATATATTGTACCTTATGTTTTCCGCGTTTAACGATTTTCACTGTACATAATATTACACACGACAATAATCCATATTATATTATATTATAGTTATTAAAAAATAATATAAATATTTGTGTTAACAAGATATTTATTACATGTTTCATTGTTTTCTGTCTTTGTTTTAAATCACAAAATTTATTTATATTATTATATGTAGAATATTAATATATATATATAAGAAGTGAAGGCAAATTAGTCAGACAATTGTTATATTTATTAAATTGTATGTTATTATTATGTACAATTTATGTGTATATATTAAACTATTATATATATAATAATAATCATAATAATATAAATATAACATATAATATATAACAATAAGTAAAGAATCCGCCTTCTATAAATTATTTTATAATTTACAAATATATATTATAATGTGATTATAAAAAAAAACTATTTATTAATAAGATTTTATTACACACACACACACTGCATTTTATAAATTTTGTTGAAATATATTATTATATCGGCACTCTATCTATCTATCTATCTATCTATCTATAACATATAGCAAGTATATGTAAACGTAAGTTATATTATAGTTATATACATACCAAACATACGTTCAAGAGTACATATTTAAAATCGTGACATTCAATAAAATATTGTTTAAAAATCTTATAAATTGAATTATTTATTTAAAAATAATTTAATTAATGAATTTAATATATGCATTTATTTGTTATGTTTTTATATACACTTAGGTTCAAATGTCTCTATCATATATATATGAGTTAAGAATGTTAAAATGTTTGAATGTTATAAAATAAATATATATGAAAAAATTAATAGTAAATATTACTGACAAGGTGTTAAACAAAAGCATCTGGTAAAAGTTTTTCAAAATTGTCTACACTGCAACCATCGGTTAACGGTTAACTTGTGGCAAAAAATCATCTAAACTATATTATATTTGTTCACAAAATATTTCGATTCATTGATTTATACGCAGGGATTTCAAATGATGTTGCATTATTACAATATATATATTATATTCTAACATCACCTACGCCTACAATGGCAACGGCTGAGAAATAGCATTCAGTTTTCAATATCACTATATTTTTCTGGTAGACAAGTTGAAATTAAACTAAATTATGAAAAAAAATCTGGATGTTCACCGAACATAATTTTCCGGAAAATCGACTTTTATGAATTATCATCCGTTTTAATTTGTGGGCCATAGTTTTCCATTTTTTGCTTACAGCATTACAAATTATAATCAATTTCCATAATCTTTAATAGACAAGATTTTTAAAATCAATTCAAACCTTCAAAAGATATAACCGAAGTTTCAATCGATGGCTGAGAAAAATTTAAAGAAATGTGTGCTGCTCTTGTATTAAAGTGAAAATGGTACAAAAAAATGTATTATCATTATTTCATACAAAATTTCAAATGGAAAATCGGTGGTCATATATATTTTGAATGTGTGAATCGATTTTAAAAATCTCTTCTATGAAAGATTGACGATAGATTATAATTTGAAATTTTGTACACGAAACTGGGAAATCCGTTAAAAACATATAGTTTTAAAAAATAAGTTTCTGCATTTGCACGTAATTAAAAAATATGATAATTCACTTAAAAGTTGATTTTCCGGAAAACTTAGTAAGTGGACATTCCAATTTTTTTTTTTTTCATAATGTAGTCTACTTTCAACTCGTCTACCAGAAAAATACAGTGATATTGCAATCTGTAAACATTTTTTTAAGCGTCACCACTTATGATATATAGTCTATCAATTCCAGCTTATACATTCTGTATGGTAGGGAATTCCAAAGTTCTAAATCCAAAATTTCAAGAATAACTAATGGAAATTAGATTGAATTAAATCAATTAGTCATTGTATACATGTGTAAACATAACCGCATACGCAATACGAGTGAATATCATCAGAAAAAAAGTAGTGTAATTTTTGAAAAAAAGATATCGGCAAATATTTGATCATTTCAATTTGAATTTAATTCGATGAAAACCATTTATGAGGCTTTAAATTTATATGTCTGTTTTCATTTTATTGCAGTTGGAAAAATGGGGATGATTGAATTTGATTTATATTCGATGTAAAATGTTTCGGGAGAAAAATTGTACAAACTGTGATAGCTTTTAATTATAACATATACAATTTATGATATTAATTTAATATAAAAGTTAACCGCATACAGATTCTTAAACACACATTTCTTATACTTTTCCCTAATACTATGCAAATACTATACAAATTCGGGTAGCCTATACAGAAGTTTAAGTTTCCATAATAATAACGAAAAAACATAATAAATTATCCCCTTTCAACGAATTTAATCTATCTACAATATTTATGTTGAAAATGTAACAAGGATTTTTGCATTTAATGTTATATATACATAAATATTCTATATTTCATCCCCTATTAATTTAATTGGACGTTTTTTATATATATACCATTTATATATTATATTGGATAAAGTCAAACTTTTGTTAACTTAATCAATTTCGTTTCATTTAGTTTTCCTTTATTCATTTATTTTCTCGTCTAACGATATATTTTATATATAAAAAAAATGTACATATAATACAGATTTATGTGTAGCTTTACGTTGGCTGTTCGATAATTCAGTGAAATTAGGAAATAAGGACTTTTTTTTTTGTGCCTTAAAATCGATCAATATATGCATTTGCCTGCAAAATATCTTCATCAATTCAAATTTCCAAAATATTCGTGTATAATATATTACTATTTTTTAAATGCTTACCATTAATGTTATCCATATCCCAATGTATATACGTAAACATATATGAACGAGTGTCCTTAAAATATTTAAATTAAATACATATAGCACATGCATGGAATGTTTTTTTGCCATATATATCGTAGCAATATATTTTTGTAAATTTTTTACTAAATTATCGAACAACTTCTATAAAATACAAAATTGAATAATATTTTTAAAGGGAAAATGTGTAGCACAAAACGTAGGTTATATTTAAGATAAAATTGATTTTATTTTTATTCTTTCGGAATTATAATATAGAATACACAACAAAATATAAGATATTTTCCTGTTTCAAGAATATTTACATATAAATATAGTAAATATTATATTAATATAAATATTTATAAGAGTTGAATCTATATCATATATTGATCTCAATCTCATATTAATATTATGTAACACTTCATTATACCCATAATTGGATATAGATATAATATATTATTATATAATCTGATATATAAAAAGGTTTGTATATATCATATATTGAAAATTTACAATTTTGTTATAATACTTATTTTCGATAAAATATTCTACATGATTTATTTTCAAATTATTCACAACAATTTAGTTTTTCTATACGTATATGTATTCAAATACTATACACAATATTATGGTGCACATGTATTTAGGTATTATATAATGCCAATTTACTAGTATATATATATATATATATGTTATATATGTATATAGGATATTATGCAAATTGGCTAAATTGATATTTGATGCGGAAAAATGTTCATATACCATATATTGTATATATCGTACGTATATCGGAATATTTAAATTGTTACTCGTACAATATAAAGGATATATATATATAACGTATAAAATTTGCATGTAAGTCCGTATATATAAATTTAAAGCTGATGTTAGCGAAAATAGTATACAATTGGGTTATATATATATATATATAATTATGTATACAAATGTATATGTATTATATGGATGGAACACAGCCGTGGCTATAGTTTGATTAAAAAGTTTTATATTAAAACGAAAAAAAAAGGATTTAATATATAATCGGGAGAGGGGGTGTGGTTGTTGTGTAATTTTGTATATATATTTATTTGATTTTTAGTATATGATGCTATTTGAAAGAAACACATTTTTGCCGTTTATTTCTATATAAAAAATTGAATTTATATGATAGAAATATTCCAATAAATTATTTATCGAACAATATATGGTATATATAGATTGCGCTACATATACAGATAATATATTCATGTATTCATGCTAACCCCTGTAAATTCATAGCACTCACCAATACAAAATTGAGTGAGTCCTATTAATTATTTTATATGGTCAATAACATCCTTGAAATTTTTTATCAACAAATAAACTAACATCCAAACATTCGTCTGTTTAATAAAAATAAAATGATACGAATCCACAAAAAAAATTGAATTGATTTTTATACTAGAATTAATTATTTTTTTATACATTCCTTAATATTTAAAAAAAATATTTTATTCTCATCAGAAAATAAATATTAAAATTACATTCTATCAGAAAAATTAATTAATGTTAAGTGAGGGAAGTTCATTATTTAGGTCTGGTATGGTTATCACATTTTTATCATGCCATATATGGTAATAATCTATTACATGTCCATATTGATTTATTTTTAAAAAGAATTTTACTATAGCGATGAAGAGATCATTGAATTATTAATAAGCCAGGCGCTAGGTTCTGAAATATCAATGAATATGACAGGACATATTATTTGAAAATTACATTCAATGGAATTGACCGTAATTAATATTTTTATTGTATCGTATCGTATCGTATCTTATATATATACAACAATTACAATTACACCTATATAATAATAAAGAATCTATACTTTAAGAACAAAATATTATGTCATAGTTCTCTATAGTAAAATATGTATGGTATGCGTGTCAACTATGGGCCCTTGTAAACAATTATTTTCACTATATAAATATGAACACGCACAACAGGATCAATTATTATTGATTATTCATTTTTAAATCATATATACAATATATAGATAGCATTGAACATTCAATTCATTCACATACGAGTATATATAAATTGAAATTTATGTTTTGAGTATTATGGTATTTTTTTTTAATATCCATAATCACAGAAAAACGTAACGTAGCAAACCTTATACAATTAAATAATTTAATTATGTTAATTAAATATACTATAATATATGTAAACGTAAAACACTGGTGTATAATTTAAAATAGATCATTATTATTATTATGTTAAACACAACAAATCACAGATATATTACTACGAACAAACACACCATACATTTCATATTATTATATTGTGATTATTATTTATGTACCACATTTATACCTTATTGATATACTTTATTTATAATTATTAATATACATATTATATTTATCTTATATATTGTATGTTATATATGTGACTATCGAATTGATTGAATTCTATATATTTATTTAGTGTATATATAAATAAAGCTGTTACTACTATTCTTAATAAATAAACTATAAATAACAATGAATATATATTTAATTAATTAATAAGATTATTCGTGTTTTGTATATATATAATTTAAAGAAAAATAAAAACAACAAAACGACTGGAGAGACTTGTTGTTATTATACAAAATAAAGTATATATTGTATATAAATATAAATAGGTATAGGCAGGCAGGTACATATATATAAATGTAATATTATATAAATATATACAAACATTGCTACAAAACAATAATAACATTCTATTAAGTTTTGTAAACCGAAATGACGAAGACGTAAAATGGTAGGGAGTTCATTTTCATACATTCGAAAAAAGTATATATAAAGTTAATGTCATATTTAAGTTTCTGCATTGCACATTAATTTATACTGTATTATCTGCAAAAAAATTCAGATTTAGAGTGTGCTTTTTTTGTATTTTTATTTTGTCTATATGATTGGTATAAGAATATTATAAAAATAGTGTTTTTCGTGAGTATCTTTATTATTTTATTGTATTTTATATAATATCAAATTAATATAAAAAAAATTTGTGAAGTATTTTTTCTGTGACAATATACAATATATTTTGTGATTTTATACTGTGATTTTATACTGTGATTTTATACTGCACGACATAATATATATTCGGGATAATTAATCTCTTCTGTCAATATTTATTTATATATATATATGTGATTTTTCTGTAATAATTATGTAATATTTTAAAAAAAATCTATAAATTTATCTTTTAAAATTAAATAATAGTTACCAAAAAAAAAATTAATAGATAGAATTTAGTTTTGGGTGGTCGGTTCAATTTCAATATATTCTATATATAATATAGTTTATATAGTTTTGTTCTGATAATTTGTTAAGTGCCATGTTTATTCAAAATTATTTACTATTACCAACCGAATAGATTAATACAATTTTCTGGCATTATTGTTTATTATTAATTTCATTATCGAAACATGTTTAAATATAGCTCTCCCCTATATATTCAAAATATTTGGTATAGTAATGTGTTAAAAGAATTTGTTTCTATAGTATTTTATTTAAATCAAAAAAAACTCCATGCATTAATTGTATTATTTTTTAAACACGCAGCTGTAAATCATAATCGATATTTACAAAACCACAAAGTAATTTAAAATTCCAAAAGTTATAAATGCTTGAAAATATTAAAGATGCATAAATTATATTAACAGCAATAATTTTCATTATCATATTGAAATAATTATTTCCGGTTTTAAAATGATGCATTTAGTAATGTTTTCCAATAGTCTAATAATTTAGTTCGTCCTAATTTATGATATATATATATAAAAATAATTAAATATTATTTGTATTTTATTATTTTTAAAAGAATGTAACACATATACAAACATTAGATTTTATTTTTAAATATCCTGATTTATACAATAAAAATATGTCAAATTCTCTCCGTTAAATATAGTCGGAAATGTATATTGTAGGACAGGTGAAATATGTCAAAACATTTTGCTTTATTATTATTTTTGAAAATTAATTGAACCGGTGCTTCGTATGTGTATACAGGTTGAATTTCTAAAAATCATGTATTGATTAAATAAATACCTTGTTCATAATTATATTGAAAAATCTTGGTAAATTACAATTGTACTAAACTGGAATTTTCTTTGGAACATCTTAACGAAGTGTACAGGTTTACGATAAATTTATTGAGCATTATTAAATAATTTTATATACGCATTGGGATTGTATATAGTTGTTTGTATATTGCATCGATAAACCATTTCGTATGTGTATACTGGCGGAAAAAACAAAGTTCTATCCTTTCACCACTATTACTTATCATCGTTGTCGATTGTATAACGAGTTGCACGTTAAACCTCAATATATGGTAGTAGTTGTTTTGCTGCAGCTCTTTGTACATTTCCACAAGTCCGTATAAAATTTAAGATAAGACAATTAAATATTTTAAGACAGTTACTAAAATAATTACTAATTCTAATCAACTGGTTTTCATTTACAATACACTGTCGCGGATCAATCAATCGACTTAAGGAACTATTTTTTTTCGATGATATTTTCTTGTCGACTACTTGAGCATAGATATATTATCTATAATAGTTTCAAATAATTAAAAATAATTACTCGGCGCATTCGTATTATACACATTCCTAAAATTCAAATTGATATTATTAATACACATATATTTAGAATATAATACATTAAAATCATATATTATATAACAATTACCATCAAATGGGTTAATAAATATTACATTTGTGTGTTTCTGTATACATTACATTCGGTCATAATAAAAGATAAACAATTTTATAATTATATTAATAAAAATTTATTTAATAATGTACAAGAATATATTTACATAAAATTTACTTAATTATATTTCGTTTTTTATTTTTAAATTTTTTTTTTCTGTTTGTTTATTTATTCAGTCAAATTAAACAATTCATAGAACAAATATATCAAAGTTGTTAATAATAATTATAATAATAATAATATAAGATATATTTAGTTGATGTCTGCGTTTAAATTTACAAATTATATTAACAAAAAAATTCTTCTATCAAAATAAGATCTGATTGTTTGCTAAAATCTGATATTAAATAGTTTAATTTTCTCAATTGAACATATTGTCATAAATAAATATATATATATGTGTTACGAGTAGTTTATGCTGCTGCTATTGTATAACAAATATAGAAAGCCATAAAAGTCATAAAAAAATTAGAAATCGTGTTAACTAAAATATACCGCGACTGTTATCATGCAAGTTCATATACAACAAAATATTGATATTAATTCAAGAAATTCATTTGATCATAATGGACCAATTTTGGATGCTAGATATGCGGTAAGTAGTGGTTTTTATTATATTAAAAAAATTGTTATCGTGATCATAAAATGCGACCGTAAACCGATATCAAAAAAAAAGAAAATATATAAATAATTTATTTCAAAAGATTAAAAACTAATCAAAAAAATTAGCATGTGATTATTTTTTTTTGATTGTTCTTTGTATAAAATTAATTATCAATTAAATGTTTTTTTAATTATTTTAATATTTGTATGTATAATTTTAAGTAATATTTGTATGTCTTATTTTTGTTTGCATATATTTTGTATTTTGCATAATTGAATATGAATTTGTTAATAATTATTTTGTACAAATAAAAAAGCAACGCTTTTTCCATAGTATATTTTTAAATTAGTGGCGCGATATAAGATAAAATTGATTGTATATAAAGATTAAATTTTATGTTTTTTTAGTATATATACTAATTATAATTTAAAATTATATATATATATATTAGCTTTCGGAGTTTATACCGATTGCGAGATATACAAATAGAAAAATGGCGGCCACAGCAACAGCAACACCACAACAACAAATTAGAAAAATTGATGTACCACCATCAACAGCAGCCACAATTTTAACAGATCAAAAAATTGTATACGATGTGGTTAAAGAAGAAGATACCGAAGAAATTTTAACACTATTAAAAACATTTTTCTTTAAGGTATAATATATAATTATTAATATATAATTGTTTGACTCGTCTGAAAATATTCAATATAAATTTAAATGCGATTTTTTTTATCTATACACAATAATTTGAAAATAATGAAATTACCAATATCAATGTCAATGTTATTAGCATAAAATTTGTTTCGTTATTTTTTTTTTTTTGTTAAATATATGGACACTTTTAAATTTAAATAAAAAATTAATTACGCCCGTCTATATACGATGCCATTGACATTGTCAACTCTTTTTTATTATATTATAATATGTACCGCATTTGTACGACTTATGAATTAGTGCTTTTGTATAAGTATTTTTATATGTAGAATTTTCCATTTATAAAGCAAAACAAAAAACTATTATTAATATTGGTGTATGTATTATATATATACGAGGACTGTTCGATAAGTCAGATAAACAAAATAACTAAGAAAATTGCGCACTGATATTGATATGATTCAAAAAAGTTAATTTAGAATCCAGATAATCCAGGCGAGATCCTTAATTCAAATACAAATTCGGAAGAATTAAATCAATCAGTAGCAAGTGTTGGAAAATATTGCAAGTCAAGATATCTATTTATTATATAGTGTTAGTGAAAGATTAAAGTCACCCAAAATTAATATGTCATCATCGTCAACACACAATGCAGAAGACATACTTATAATCAATAACACTCAAAAAATGCATTAATTAAATACTGTTTTCGTTTGCTAAACTTTTCATTCATTAAATTCGGTATAACAACAAAAATTAATGTTTACACTTCAAACAAATATCTGCAACTAAATTCAAGTTCTTAGTCTAACCTAATGACGACATAAACAATAATTAAGGCCGGATTAAAGGGTATACATAAGATTAGGCGATCGTAAGGATTCCTCCGCGGTATTTAAAAGGCAGTTATCCTCGGTTTCCAGTGGAATTAAGTTTAAGCCATTGTTATTATATCGTTCACTGAGAACCTACCTGACATTGGTAACCCATCCAGCATTATGTGCCAGACTCTGCAGTGGCCATCCAACATAACAACGTGACTTTCGCGTTGTTTGGAATACAGAGAATAAAATTAAACAAAAAATCTAACTTTATTCGTCGTACAATATCTAAAATATAAAACTAATATTGTGGTATTTAAATTTTAAAATAATATAAATCACATTATATTGAATATATTATTTAAGGGTTAAATATCATAGGTGTACAAATAAGACTTGGCGATTTTTTTTGTTTACAGAAAAATACGAATATATTTATTGTAAATAATTACCGGTTGTTTGAAATTTATGAATACCATAAAAAAAGCTCCCGTCTTTTGATGCTACAACACATTCCAACCAAATATATTTAACGTTTGTTTGTATTTATATGCGGTGATTATAGTCATCTATTGTGGATCGAACAAGTCATATTTGTACACCTATTAAATAATACGTATATATTTGTAAAAATAATTAGGTTTATATATGGTTTGTCACTTTATTATATTTATTATTATATTTAGGATGAACCATTGAATACATTTTTAAAATTGGGCGAATGTGAAGAATTGGAAATTTATTCAACAAAATCTATACGAGAGGGTTGTTCATTTAAGGCTGTGAATGAAAATGGTGAAATTATTGGTGTATTTTTAAATGGTATTATAAAAAAACCAGTAAGTTAACTGTCACATATATATTTTAAATATATGATATTTATTTATTACAATATTTATATAAATTATAATTTTAATATATTTAACATCATTTATTGCAGTCTGCAGATGGTCCCGATGGTCACGGTTTAGCTGCTAATTGTAAACATGAAAAATTTAGTAAAATTTTATCACTAATGGATTTTATTGATTCAAAATTTAGTATATTTAATTTTTATCCAAATATAAATCAATATTTAGATGGTAAAATATTATCGGTAAATGAAAATTATCGTGGTATGGGTATTGCTGGTCAATTAACAAGTAAAACTATTGAATATATGAAAGAAAATAATATACCAGTATTTCATGTATTATGTACAAGTCATTATTCGGCACGTGTATGTGAAAAATTAGAATTTGAAGAAGTCTATCGATTACCATACACCGATTATGTTGTAAATGGTGAAAATCCATTATTACCAGCCGAACCCCATGACATCGTTAAAATATTAACAAAAATTATAAAATAGTTTTTATATAGTTAACGTATATATATATATACCAGCATCTTTGGTACATATATATATACAATATCATCCACTTCTTATCATTTATCACTTTTTATAGCTATATACACCGCCGCACAGAAATGCGTAATCGTTGCATTCGGTAATAATAATAATAATAATAATAATTATAATAATAATAATATTCTATAGTCAGACCAAATTGATGAAATTATTAATTGCAGATATAGTTCCTAACAATTTTTTTTCAAAATTTAAATTCATTTGCAGTTGTACAAATTAGATTGAATACTATAGAATATTGATTTGATAAATAGTTACCAAAACTGACATGAATATAGATTTTTCGTAATATCCATATAGGAATTATATTCTTATATATACAATAATCCCATTTAATATAAAATTTCATCAAAATTGGATATGAGAATTGATTAAATTACCATTGTTGCTATAGAAAAATTTAAGGAAATCATAACCATATTTTATCGGTGCGGTATCTGGTAGTTGTTACACCAAAAATCACATAAAATTCAATACATTTGGTCACTTACAATTACTAAACTTTTTGTATTGTTAACAACTTCATTTTTTTCTTATACAATTAAATTTATACATCATTTTTTCCGGTTTGATATTAATTTTTGTGAAATTATTAGTGTGCGACAAATAGACAAATAATTACAATAGAATGTTATTTCCATAAGCACCAGATATAAGAAGACACATAAATTAGATAGATCAAATGATCAAGTCTATACATATTATAATGCTGGACCACCTATGTTCAAAGTTATTTCGCCATCAATTAAATTCATTAATTTAATTTAATAAAACGTTTATAGAAATATTACAAAAATGCATATAAAATAATTGTAAAAGAATTTATTTCATTTCAATTATATACTTTTGAATACATCCTTGGCCGGATCATTATGTGTCACTATATATATATTTATATGTAATTAAAAATTCGTATGTATATAATTGAAAAAAAAAAACGCGCATGTATATACCTATAATTAAGTAATTATAAATTATAATTATAATTATAATTTTAATTTAATTTAATTTAATTTTTTTTTAATAGATCTATTGACTATATAATATTTGAATAATAATATAGATAATTTTTAAATTAGTTTTATTATAAATAATATTTCGTTTGTTTCGTTGTTTTGATTTTTGCTTGAGTACCACCGTCGTACAACAATTTCCCATACACGTAGCGGAATTTCTATATGCTCAAAGCATCGCATATGCGCGCGGTTATGGCCTATTACAGCGAAAATAATGATATCCATTTTAGAAAAACTTAATATTATGGAAGCTTTGGAATTTGAAATTGTAATTTTTAATAAAACTAAAGCAATTTGTAAACAATGTTGTATTACTTAAAGCTAAAACTTGATGATATTTAGCAGATATGTTTTTAGTGACCACAGATTATATAGAAAATAAATTATACACAAGTATTTTAAATCAGCTGGTCTGGAAAATTTAACCAGATTGTTTTGATTCTTAATTTTCAGGAACACTTCATATAATCTTATTTTATATGTCCACATTTATTAATTCAAATGAAGTCTTATCAAATAATCAATTATCTGAGAATATCAGTCAGGAAAATAGCGTTTATCGATTTTTCAGGACATTCTTTTATTAACTGTTCATAACATAATTCCACCATATAAAACTTATTCATATCAATTTATAATATATATATATTTAATTTCAATGGTCATAAGAATAGTTCGCATATAAAATACGATTTTAAACCATTCTTTTAACACGTTCACTATAGTAAAATTAATATAATAAATCTTATGGCTGAGACTCCCAATGTGCACATGACATATGTTGCTGCGGCGCTTCCTAGATGTTATTATAAATTTTTATACCAAATTGTTATAAGTTTTTATGGAACACATTTCAGTTGTATTTAAATTAGCTAAAACACTGATAAGAACATGATATTTTGTCAATCTTAAATGCAAAAGTGATCCGCCGGAGAACCATCAACAATAATTTACATTTTATTTAATATGTTTTAAAAAATTTCACTCTACACACTTCTTTGTTTAATTCCTGACCTTTTATATAATATTAAGTTTTTCTAAAAACTACAAATTAAATTGATCGCACGCATAAAATAGGTATATGGAATTTTTTTTGGCACAAATTATACGCATAATATTGAAGATGATAACTTAGTGTTACAGTCAATTATACACACACACACACTTTAAAAATTTATAATAATATATTAATATAGTAAAAGGGTTTAGCTTTAGATATTAGAAATTCAGTATCAATATATATAAACGTTAATATCAGTTAATATAACAACGTTATGTTTTAGGATAGAGAAGATATTTGTTTAGAATGAGTTTTTTTTTTTAGTATAGTTAGCGTTATTAAAATGTTAGAAAATTTACTACGTTTACGTGTTATATTATTTCATAGATTATAATTTTAAGTGAAGTTATATACCAAAGGTAATTAATATTTACAAGAAGGAATGTAGAAAATTATTACTACAAATGGATAAATATGCATTGATAGAAATATCTTTGTATAAATTAATTTTCTTTGGTTTTATCCATAATTATTAAGGACATATGTAAAAATGTTCATAGATATGGTAAATTTTGCATAAGATTACATTAACATTTTCAAATCATTTATAGAAACTACATACAGTAGATTGTCACATGGATTTAATCTCCATAATGCGAGTTCATTTAATTTTCTTCCATGACTTTACGCGATGATGCTATTAATATATATAGTCAGGAACCAGATGAGATATGAAACCAATATTTTGAATGAGACCGAATGAACTCATGGGTGTTATAATATCTATACTGTGTGTTAATTTAAAATACATGCACATTTATGAACTATATTTATTACATCATATATCATTTTATCGGGGTTTTAATATTTAAATTAAATTTATACATACCATAAATATGTTTTTTATATAATAAGATTAAAATAAGATAAAAAAAGTTATGTTAAAATTATAATTTTATTTAAAATAAAAACATATTTTCTTTAATTCAAATTAAATGTTTATAATTATATAAAAATAAATATAAATTAATAAATTGTTTATGTATTGTTATATCAGATTTTAATAAATCCATACCTAATATAAACACCTATATTCATAAATTTTAATAATATAAAATAATAGATAATTATATAATAAAATAAAAAATTATATATCTTATCATTAATAATTGATAATTATTATCATGATTTGAATTTTAATTTACTCAATTGATTTATGCGAAAGTTATATTTCATTTAATAATCGTATAACAACGCAGGAGTTATAAAAATACTCATGACAATGCTCCCACTTCTTCCGGACATTCTCATACTACCCATAAAATACTCAAAATAGATTTGTTTCAGCAACTTTTATCCCATTGTATTGTTAGACTTGATTTTCTGACTTGAATTTCTAGAAATAATGTTTTAAAATCTTCCTATGTACATCCTTTAATTTAATCACCGCAAACATATATTCTTAAATTAATGTTCACAATTTATTAATATCTATTATAAAGTAATCGTTTGGTTGACTTACTTAAACTATTCAACTTTTTATGATAAGCTAATAATGATGTGAAGAAAGTGGCAGACCCAACCCTTCTACTAACAAATATCCCACCCCCATAGACATGTTGCATTCCAAAGTATAGTCAACAATTTTCTATACTCTGTTAACAAATTAACATTTGAAATGTTAATATGTTAGAGATTTGAGTGAGTGTTTGTTTGAGAAGTACATAGAAATTATTGAGAAAATATAATAAAAAATAAATTACCTGTAACTAATATCGATTTAATCAAATTTTCTGCATTAATTTTCACATCTTTTATATATGAAATTGAAATTAAATATATATTCTTATATAGTTCTGTTTGAACGATGTCTTATAAACAAATAATGTATGATTATATATATATTCAGTAGATAAATAATACAAAGTGTGTGATCGTAATGCGGTCAGAGGAGGGATGTATACTACGTATACTTTATATATATGATATTTTCATTAACCATAAAGCCACGTATTGTTCTTGAATTACCCTTGATCCTTGATCTTGTCTAATCCTTGTTTAATCCTCTTTCATATGAGGTATCGCATGCATTTCAACTTCAATAAACATCCTTATAAGGTCCTTATGAAATACTAATTCTACACGAATTCTTGTCTGAAATAAAATTATGTCTCAGTACAAATGTGTACACACCAAAAACTGATCCCAAAATCTGAATATTTATGCCAAGATCTCTGATATAGATCCGATAACATGTCGGTTTTTTTTCCAGAATTGATTCTGCTAGAGGTGACACTTATCGAATCATTACTGTATTAGAAAATCGCATTATATACAAATCCGGTCAACGTTATATATAAGCAGGTTGTTCGATGTATATCAAAATGTTTCACTGTTTGTATTGAATTCATCCTCAAGATCATCAACAATTTTTTTTGTTGCAAATCGCAAGGCTTTTCCGCAATTAAATTTTTAAATAAATAGAATATTAAAATATTTTATTTGTGTTATGAACGCCGGCTGCGATGATATTTTATAACACAATGAAAATGATATCACATATGCATATACCATAAACGAAATGTATATCTATGTCTGGACGAATATTATGTAAATATTAACATGCCGCATATTTCTTATCGCTTGTATTGTACAATATAATGTCTTTTGTATTTTAAAAATATATTTGTTTTCTCATTTTGTCTATCAAAGAAATATTCTTCTATATAATATAAATTTTGTTTATGATAAATTTTGGTGTAGTAAAACCTTGACTTAACTGTGAAAAACAATTAATTTTATTGTTCAACATCACATTTTAAATAATTTCCTGATGACACAAAAACATACTTTATCATATTACATATATGAAAATAGAATATGTTATAGATAATAACTATATGTATATTATCGTTATATGAGTAAGATATCATATAAATCAATATGATCATGTGAATGTTGCCAAAAAATAAATAACCACCACTTGCCATTTACTTAATAAATAAATAAACTGATTAGTTATTAGTAAAATGAATAAATTTTTATAATTTGATTTCATTAATTTGTATATTTTTTTTTAGTTATAAATATTAATACGCTAATAATTTAAATTATTTTTGGCGCATCGCACAAGTAATTAATAAAAATAAATAAATAAAAAAATATATATTTATTATAAGAAAATAACTTTTTTTGTCCATGTCTAATTTATAATCATTTCTAAAATATTTATACAATAATTAAATTCTGTAATATTTCCATTTTATTATAATCTGTATAATTATCCATATTTTTCAGAATCAATTAATCGTTTCAAATGATCTTCTTTACTTTGTAATTTAGCATTGGCTCTTATTTTTTCAAATGTTTCATTATTTACATCGGCAGCAGTTAATAATCGATCTGTTTTTAATGCCATTAATTTCCTTTAATTATAATAAATATTATTAATAATAAAATATTAGAAATTTTAAAATTTAATTTATTCAATAAAATTATAACTATATGTATATTATTCATACCGAATCAGATATAATTGGATTGCAACACCTAATCCAATAATACAAAATATTCCAATAACAATAATTTTATTTGATATTTTTTTAATTCCACGAACGCCATAATAATGCGATGATGAATTTGATGATGGTGTGTAATGTTTAAATGGTCTATATAAATATAAAATTATTATAAAATTAAAATTCTTGTTTTTATTTGGATTAATTGTGAATTTAGGTCTATTGTAATATAAACACAGAAATACATGTCTTTAAACACTTTATGTAAATATGTGTCTGACTGAGCAATGCACCGTCAGTATTTTTTGTCGCTGCTAAATAACCTTAATAATTTTTCTGCCCTGATGCACGTCATATGGTAGAATAAATATTTTGAATATTATTTCATACCCAATGGTTACAATAAATTCTGTGCTCATTTTCCTATAAATTCTATTATATACTCAGTGTGTAGGTGGTAATGTTTGCTGTATCTTGTGGGCATTATTGAATTTATGTTTGTTCAGTATAGTGTCTGCGTGGTGATTTTAAAGTCCTATAGTAATTAGCACTGTTTACTTATATTAATATTGTTTGCGCGGTGATCCTGTCGATATATATTTATATCAAAATGCGAAGAATAGACATCCTATTAGCTGCATTATTTCATAACGGTCAGACTTTTAACATGAGTACAAAAATTTATAAAGCACAACAATATAATTTTTGTATATGCATTTCAAAACAATTCCATTCAAAAATCATGTCATTATATTTAATTAATATTGATATAATTAATTACAAATATATTATAATAGCCGCATTTAATACATGTAGTAAAAATGTATGGTAATATAGTAACGCAACAAAGATTAATAAAAATATACATAATAATAATAATAATATATTTCAATTATAAATGATATGATAATTCAGTCAGATAATTTGCAAATATTAACTTTTAACTATACAATATATAATAATGCTTGCAGCTACCACTTACATATAAAACATGTATTATTGTCAAGTTGTCACATATTATAATTATAATACTTAAAAAATATAATATTAAGCCTATGCATTCCTATATAAATATATAAATGTAGACGAAGTGGATTTCACATACGATTTCATGTCATTAGCCATAAATAGCTCATATATAAATATAGAGAAAATATATAATTAATTACGTTTTATTGCTGTAACTATATTATCTTTGAGTTTTTGGTATAAATTCTTGAACAATTATTATTGTATATCTGTAATTTTAATTTAGAGTAGATGTAAAACCCATAATAAGTTGAAATTTATTTGAAGTATTCATGGGGTTAATACATATATTGAAAAATAAAACATTGTATAATATAAACGTATACAATTTAAAATATAAACATAATAATATAGTGAAATGAAACACATTTTAAACAATGTATATATAAAATAAAGATTTGTATCTTAAAAACTAAACATATAATTAAAGAAACCGCAACACCCTCAACATTTATTATGTAAAATGCATAATATAGTGACAATATTATACTGTGTATATTCTTATAAAAGCGATATGTGACTTATTTGTAGTGACTCTCACAGAAGCTAATACAATGTGTATCTATAATATAACATAATGTTGAATCACGTCAAAAGTAGTTGGGAGACATCTGACTAGTAACTACATACGACTTCGTGTCGGTGTTTTCATCAAGTGTTGGTATATATACAGAATGTACCAAGCGTTTTCCAATAATTCTGAAGTCTGATGTATATCTGTATGTCATGTATTTATCCGGATTAATCGATTTTAAAAATCTCTTCTATTAAACGTATATAGGAAATTGATTATATGTTATATGAAAATCCGTTTAAAACATTAGTGTTTAAAACATTAACCTTTGGTTTTGGAAACTGTTCAGAGATAATCTAATTTAATTAATATCAAACATCTATCCAAACTTAATTGTACAAACTTGATTGTAATGTTGGGCAGTCGTGCCGTAAAACGAGATGCAGTATTGTGGGTGAATGACTTGTCGTATATATGCCTGAGTTAGCTTGGTAGATAGACGAAAAGCGATCCAAATAGTAGTCTGATTCAATATCCTACGAAATATTTAAATAAATAAATACATAATATAAATAGAATATACATTGACTTAATTTTTAATCTTTATGTAATTCATATATAATTGTAATGTAATAAAATAATTAAATTTCACTTTCACTACAATGTTTTTATTAAATTTATTAAATTGTTCATGTAATAATAATAATAATATTATTATTATTATTATATTTATACACGTAATTAATATTTATCCGTTTATTGTAATTGTTAAATGTTTCAGTCAAGGTTTACGATTATGATTATATTTTATAAATATATATAGAATAAATTACCTTGAACTTGCATAAATTATCATACATTAAAATTAAAAAATAATGATTATTATAATTACAAAAAAAGAAAAAAAAACTTTGACTTGATATGGAACTATTTTTCAGATTATTTAATAAATGCGAATGTCAAAATTAATAAAATATCAATTACATTTAATTAGATTTAAATAAGTCTACCTCCTATACATCTAATTATTATTCTAAATTAAAAAAATATGACTTTGCAACTTTCTCCATTTTTATACTTTAATATATTTAAATTTAAATGTATGTTACTGAATTATTTCAGTTTTCCTTTATGAAACATGTTGCTATATTTTATACGTTGTATTGTTATGATTATATCTAATGCTATTCTAATGCAATATTTATTATAGAACTATTTTGTTGTTAGTTCAAATTTGTCGAATTTAATAGAGACGCTGATTGAGCTATAGAAGTTATTAAAGTATTAATTTGTCATACGTACAGAAGAGATTTTATAAAGACAACGTGCATCTACCGTATTATAAGTTCATATATAGAAATAAAATTCATCTTCCTATAATATATTGAAGTCTTAACCCTTAAGTATCTATTGTATAAGTATTGTGTAATTAATTAAAATCAATTTATGGATACTTACGCATAATAATTTCTATTATCTGTATACATAACCGTGCTATAAAATTGATTGGGCGTTTTAAAATTTAAATCATATGCTAATCTAGATTGTGGTTTACTTAAAACTCGATAAGCTTCTAAAATTTGTTGAAATTTAATCGTATTTTCTTTATTCACATGTTTACTTGTATCTGGATGACACTATATAAATAAATATATATTAAATATATTAAATTAATATAAAACTAAATATTTTACAATAAATTATATTAAATTAAAATACAAACACCAACAGAAAAACAAATTTTACACATTTAAATGGTTTCCCAAACCATATTAAGCTAAGACACAAACCGTCGTCATTGCATTGAAAATGATATTCCAACAAATAAAAATAATACAATTGTTAGGATTTTTTTATAATAAAAAAATATATGAAAAGGAATGTTATAGAATATTTCTTATTATTAAATTTTGTTAATTTATTTAATATTATATTATAAATTGATATAATAACTAACCTCTTTTGATAGTTTAACAAATGAATCACGAATTTCTCTGTCAGTACAATTATTTTTTAAATTTAATATTTTATAATAGTTTTGTTGATAACCAACAGTACTATGATGAAAACTGAAGATTTAAATAAATTATTAATGACAAGATTGAAATTTATTAAATAATTACCTTTGACAACATAAATTACATGCATTTTTGTGCAACATTTTTGAATAAATTTTAAACATTATAATTTAAAATAACAATAAATTTAGTAAATATTAATAAAATATAGAAAAACAGAACAAAATAAAAAATGACATACTATTTTTTTTTTACTAATGTATTTATATATCAACTTAATCAACATATTCCAGTCGGTGTTCAATTGTCAAAAGTGGTATATGTCGTGACATTTGTATTTGGGACAATCAATTTTTTTTTTTTCCAGTAAATTGTAGTAGAATATTTTTTAATATATTTTGAAAATTAAATTTTACCGGTAAAATTTCAAAATCAATTTTTGAATAATATATTATATTAGATTCCAAAAATAAATGAACCATAAATTCGTCCAATATTCTGTAGGGATGTCATATTAATCTATACAGAACTCACAGAATATCTTATTCTGTTTTTTGTGTACGTTGAAAATATCCCTATTGTCTTATACACACATAGACGAAATGATTCCTAAATTGTAGTAATCTTATTTTTAATCAATATTTTTAAAAAAGATAAATATCCTTTTGTAGCCACTTTGCTCATATGTCTGCTGTCTGTCCATATGTTCAGCAATATACAATATCTTCTGAATAACTTAATCGATTGCTATAGACTAACTCTAGTCCATGTTGTTGATGAAGTTGCAGTATAAGAAGATGCGGTAGGTATGTAAGGATTAATTTTAGGGGTCGTTGGTGAGGATGTTATAACGAAAATTTGGCGGTAGTATAGTAAAGGGTGTTCTGAGGGAATTTGTAAAGAAGAATTGACAGGTGTTTGGAGAAGAAAAGTATGAGGATAGAGGGTAAAGTAAAGCGGAATGAGATCTCTGTATAAGTTAAACAATTCAAAAGATTTTTCAATGAATTTATTGTTAAAATGTTTCGCAAGTTATTAAGTTAAGGTGGTAAGTGGACGTGGGCATAATTTAATTGAATGAAAGATAACTTACCAGACAATTACTGAATACATATCCGAATTCTAATATTTTTTCTTTGAATACAGTTGATGTTTCAATAAATAATAACGAACGAATCTGTATTGGCATAATAATATTAAGTGCATGTATACCAAATATGATTTCGTATATTGATATTCTGGATGGTTTTTGTTTAAGATGCATCTCTCTTCTCGACTCAATTGGATTAATTGCTGTTGATTTCTTTTGGTTTCATCAGCTACATTTCACCTCCCTCATATAGTACACCATAACTTGCTGATACTCTGTATAAAAAATTTATGAAACGTTAAAATTCCTTTCTACCCTAATCAATATGGACCATATACGTTTATCGTCATTTCTATATATTAATTAAGAATGGAAATAAAAAGCTTATTTATCTTTTTTTTTTTATATTACTTTATTTTTATATTATTTTAAATTTTAATTTTAATACTATAAATATATATACTTAATTACAAATTAGATTTTATTTAATTATATATTATACACAATTTATTTCTATATATATTTAATTAAATTATTATTATAATATTTACAAAAGTAATAGTATATATATTAGCAAAAAGTATTTATATATATTTTTATTATTTATTTTTCAGATAATATAATATAAATTAAAATTCATTAATTATACGATAATTCGATGTGTGGAATATAATGCGGTAAGTAAAATATATGATTTTAATTCTGTTATATTAGAAAAATACAAGTATAAAAAAATATATTTATAAGTAAAATTAATAATAGTAACAATAATAATAATAAAATAATAAGTGATAATAATTCTTCTAAAAAAACAGACATTATTTCTTATTTTTAATATTTATAATACTATATAAAGCACAATATTATTATATTAATTGTAATATGGTGGTTACAATTAATAAATAACTATAATATTAAATAATTAATTTATGTACATGATTAGAGTTTATGTGATGACAATCAATTGCATTTGCTGCACTTTTTGTTTTACGTGCTACCTGTCGTTTATTTATACCTGTTTTATTCATTTGTCTAGCTTGATCGATAAGTCGTTGTGGTACCATCCACAATTGATCACTATTTGAAACTAATACATCTGTTAATTTATAGCATTGAGCCGCCATCCGAACTTGAGCACCAATATCATTTTTATCAATCGGATGAACAAATCTATATTCGATTGAAATTAAATTAATATATATTTTATTACATAAAATAACTTTTATTTATTACCTTGGTGGAAATAAAGATGGTGCAATTATTGTAGCAACATTATGTTTTGACATTTTATTTAATCGTTCTAAACTAACAACATCATTTAAAAATTCTAAGAAAGCACGTAATGTATTGCGATTTTCATGAGGTAATAATAGACATAGCACCGAAATTGCTTTAGTTTGATCGGGTGGTGGAATTTCTGTAATGAATAGAAAATTTATATTTTAAAATAAAAATAATATTACTTTTAATTCATATTTAAAAAATTGTTGTTTAAAAAATGTACTACTATATATACCATTTGTTTGATAAAAAAGATGAATTAGATCGTTGGCTAATAGTGGCATAGGAAGTTCACGTAACCAACGTTTTAATAGTGCACTTAAATTATGAATACCGGCTCGTGCCAATACCGATTTTGCTTTTTCATGTTTTGCATAAAAATGTTGTTCTAATTCGGTGTATAATAATTCAGTTTTTTGTTTATTACCCGCTATTCGAAGTATACCCTCTTCTTTTGCACCACGATTCGTTAACTCTTTTAACATTACTTGTAACAGCAATGGCACCAACGATGAATCTTCACCAGTTACTTGTTGATCGCGACGTATCAATGCATTTAATGATACGCCAAAGACGTTACCCTCTTCTTTACGTTTCCTCTTAAATGGTTTCCTTTTGTCCAGCACCACATGATGTCTATCGAACAGTGACGCCAATTCTAACCATAATAATGGTTGTAATTTTTTTAGTTCAGCTTCTGTTAAATTGGCTACATCATAACCGGGTTCTTTTAAATGTTCATCCCATTCTTGCATAGAATCGGATGCTTCACGACACAAATTTTCAAAACTAACCGGTTCCGGACTTGATCGTTGTCCCGGTGAATTGTCTGGACTCAATAAACTTTGACGTAACGGCGAATTTATTGGACTTTGGTCAGGCGTCGATGGATTACTAGATGAATCACCACTTTGGTTATTATATAAATTATTATGACTATGAGCACCAGTTATATGATTACCAGCTCTTCTTCTGCTCAATTAAAAAAATAATAATGATGATAATTTAATAGATAAAATATCTTTGTTATGTACCATAATTAATAATATTTACCCAATTGAACAAGATGGATCGGATCCGGAACGAACACGTGGTATATGAATTGTACCTAAACGTTGAAAACCTAATAGTTCTATGCCATCGGCTGTGTAAAATGGAATGTCACATCTAATGTGAGAGCCACGAAATAATTCAGCACTACCACGTAACGGTGCACTTGGTGTTCGTCGTAGATTTTGTTTTGACCGTCCATTTGTTGTTATCGGTATTATTGTTGTCGAACTATCGAATACCGATACAAAACTAGGTATTTGTAGGCTACTACTGTTCCAATGTTCATTCGCTGTTATCGAATCCAGGGAATCGGGTGTTGCACTTCTTGATCGTGTCCCATTACTGGACGTATCAACATCACGAAAAACATCACGTATATCTGGTTTACGTGAATGTCGTGATCTTGTTCGACCACGTACTGTGCGATTTAAAGCTTTTACACGTTGTTTAACTACTTCTGCATGAAATTTTGGTAGACCAGCAACACTTGCTTTTAATTCATTTGCCGATAATTCACGACCCTATCAATATAAATAATAATAAATAAAAATTTATAAAATGCATTTATTTAAAATAATACCAAATAAGGTTAAAAAATATGTTATTATTTGGAAAAACTGGATTAAAATACCATCATGCGGACAGAGGTTCATGCACGGCAAACACATTGAACCAATAATACTGTAATCTCCGGCGAATAAACGAAATATTTGGTTCAGTAAAGTGCATATGAATCGAAAAATTGATGTCTCATTATGTGGTGGTGATAATTTGTGCGTGTGAATTGAATGAGGTGCTTTAACAGACTATACCCCGAATGTATCTTATTTGTGATGAATCTGCTGTACAATAATAGGCATGTCTTACTATATATTTATAGATAGCCACATACAAGGTATTATCATAATTATATATAGATTCGTGTATATGACAATTAATATATGCTGATCGTAAAATAATATATATAGAAAAAACCATCAATTTCACGATTTTATTATTAATAATTATTAATAATTTAAATAATGAAGAAAACATTATGTAAGAATAAAAAGTCTAATTCTTATAATAGCACGTTTTTTCATCATCAAAATATGTGGTATAAATTACAATACATAAATAATAATAATAATATAAGCAACAGCAGCCGCCAGTCACTAGTAATAATAATAATAATAATAATAAAATAATAATAAACAAAACAACATATAAAAAGATGAATGAATTAAAAAATTTGAAGGTCAATTTTAAATAAAATGTTATTTTTATTAATTTAAAAAATGTTACAATAAAAAGATGAAAAAATATGGAAGCAAAATTTATCTTATATCATTTCTTACGATAACTTAATGGTTTTTTTGGTTTTTTCTTTCTTAAACTATTGTTTTTATATTATTAAAAATCATTGAAGATCGCGATCGTATTTAATCATTTGTTTTTCATTATAGATATAAAAAGCTTTCTAACAAAAAAATTGTATAATTATTTTTTTGTAATTGTAATTTTACCATCCGTTTTATGATGTTGATGATGCGTATTAAAAAGAATAGTGGTGGAAATTAAGTTGAGTGAAGAAGATGTATTATTAAATTATTACAACCGGGATTATAAAGGCATTCGTAGAGAGCGAATCTATACGTCTGATGTGACCCAAAACGGCTTATTAAAATAGATGTTATTTCCAGATGAATTAACTTCATGCGAACGCTGCTTCGGCGACACTTAATTGTGGCTTTCAAATGGACAACTGGAATATCGAGTTTATTAAAAACAAAGCCTTGCGTTAACTAGGATGATACCTATGCTGTTTCAATATAAAAGAATATGTATGTGTATGTGAGGTTTTATAGAAAAGAAGAAGGATAATGTAAAACACTTTTAATTTTTCTACAAACTAAAAGAGATAGTTTAAAAGGAAATAATTTGACACTAAAATTATATAAGAATGTTTTGCAGAATTTATTTGAGAAATATTTTGTATTTAGCTTTCGATATAATGCAATAGATATGTTCACAAAATTCTAATTTTTCTATTCGTTCACTTATTCATTTCCAGCACTGTACTCGTATTCACATCGTCTTCTAATATCAAATATGTTTATAGAAAAACAAGAGGTTCTTATATTTATTATAGTTTAGTTATAGTTACAGTTTATAATATATGGGTGGGTATATGAGAAAAAGAATAATCAATCTTCTTATTTGTGAACGTACACAGTGACGCACCATATAATAAGTTCATGCACATGAACCTTTAACTATATATATAAACAAATCTTCTAAAATTAAAATCAGACTATGGCAGATCAATTAAATCTGATCATGATCTATAAATATAATATATATATAAATTGGAATTTCTTTGGTGTCAGAAATTTTAATTTTATACATAAATGGAAAGATTATACATCTGTAGAATAACAATTACACCTCATACCCAGTGGTATTTTGTTATATAAGAGTTAAATATATTTAATTTTTCAGAAATTTCAATGCATACCACATACAAATTGTTTAAACAGTGAAAGTTTTTAGCTTCGGCTTACCATTTGTTTTTTTTTTATAATGTAATGCTACTCAAAGATTAACAATGTCTGGACACATTATAATTTGTGAGGCTAATTGAACTCATATATAAAATAATAGAAAATAAGGGAACATTTATATACTTTTCCATAATTGCATACCAATTGTTATATACTCTCAAGCTGAACCAATTTGAGTGTAATGAATGTTTGATATAGTGGCCATAAGCTCCAAACTTGAAGCACACCGCATGACTTGCGTATAAAATAAATAAAGAATAATTCTTCTTTAAATTGTTAACTATATTTTTGAATATAAATAATGTATATGTTATACAGACGGGCCAGACAGACACGACAAAATTAAAATTGTAATATAGATTCCGAAAAGTATATAATTTAGCAACAAATATTCAAAAGAAATACAATTTAAATTTTTTCATTTAATTTCTATATACAAAAAAATGAAGAAAACAATTTTTGATGAATCATTTTCATTAAATATAATAATATGTTATTCAGAACATAAATATATTTTAAGTGTGCTCTGTATAATAATAATAATAATAATAATAATAATAATAATAATAATAAATTATAATAATGTTTTATGCCTTATTTTGTGTTTTTTGTGTGTGTGTTAATATTAGTCATGATGCGTCAACAGATTTTTCTAAGACAAAATAATATTACTAATATAAATATATATAACTAAAAATTAAATATCTAATAATATAATTATTTATTTTATTCTATATATATATTTATATTTTTAAGTAACTACAGTTTAGTTTTAAGGAGACAATATATTAATTATATATATATAAATGTGCGTCTTAAATTGGCAAAAATATATAGCCACTGTGGTGGCGTGTACAGACAATTCTTTTTTAAAATATTGTTATGTAATTTCTTTTAATAATTCATTTCATATATTATAAATATATATATTTACCTCTTCAAATGCTTTTGTTAACTGAGGAAATCCAGCGGAAATTAACCATTGTGCTTCCAATTCACCATCTATTTATTAATTAAAAATATTTAAAGAATTAATTGAAAATTAAAATACATTCTTATTTATATATAATTAATAATTAAATTCTTCTAAACAGAACTTTTATGTGGCTGTGTTTTCTAAATATTACCATGTAATTTTCAACGATGTTATAATATGAAATTATTTATAAAAAATATAATAACAAATAATAATTTGAATCTAATTCTTTTCTAAAGTATAATTATATACCAGAAATAAATTTATAAGAATCAGACTATAATTCTTTCACTGGATGGTCTACTACAATTGAGATAGAGAATGATGAGCATATATAATATAAATCTTATGACAGAAACGCCTAAAGTCGAAATTTGTAAGTTGATCTATACAAAAATAGTATTCAACAGGGCAAATTGAATTACTGAATTCTTACAGAAAATAAGTATAGCTAGAAGAATCACGAGTAATCAGTCAAGCTACGCAAAGGCCTATCCACAGATCATCTGTGACACCTGCGGGATATCTTTACAGACAAACCCATAAATTTGTTTTATAAGCAAATTTTCTTATATACTATAAAAAAATACATTAAATATAAATTTAAAATCTAAAAATTCGTTAAATTATAAAAATAAAATTGAATTTTTAATATAACAAGAAATAAATTCAATTGTTTTTTTTTGTATCATATATGTTTCATGAATTTTTTTGACACATTTTTCATTCTCATTTTTTATTCATTCCAAGTTTTTGTTTTGCTTGTGTCACATCGTATAGTAATAGAAAAAAATAGGAAAAAAAAACCTTAGATATTAAATATTAAATAATTAATATAAATTAGATAATCTATTATTTTAATTTATAAACATAATATTACTATTTAATATTATTTATAGTTTTATTTTCTATATATTATTAAAGTGTTTAGTAGTGCGTGTATGTGTGTGTGTTGTGTTTAAGAAATGTCTATTGAATAAATTTTAACTTTCTTTTTACCTTCTTTGGTTAACGTGTGAGTATTCCTCATTTATTTATATTTTATATACATTAAGAATATTTAAATATAGTAATTGTTTTATAATTAGTTTTATTAGATATATTTAACAACAATTATTCATTTATTTAATAATTAAATTTTATTGAAAATTATCAATTTTGACTTTTTCCAATTTATATAAGAAGAAAAAAAAATGTGCTTGTGTCTGAGTGACGCGATAACAGAAGTTTTTATACTGCATTTATTGTTGTTGTTGTTGCTGTTTGTAGTCATTATTATTGTACCAAATTATGAAAGAAAAAACTTTACTAGATTTTATCTGATACATTACCTATTTAAATTAAATCATCATTTTCTTATTAATAATATTAACATTAATTTATTTCTCTTTTTGTCTTTTTAGCTATATAGATAGAATATGTGTCGGTTCGATTTCGTTATTTGACAAATGAAATTGCATATAAACATATATAAAATAATTAAAACGGAATGTATGTGCAGAATATTAATGCATCTGTTACCGGCGGTTCTTAGCTAATGCTGCTGATATGGGGAAAAAATGAATAGGTAAGTTCACTTTTTTTTATTACATTTTAACTAACGTTTATAAATTACTTTTATTCTATTACATATGACTCTAGATGTTTATGGAAAATATATTTGCTATATTTTACCTATATTTTATTTTATAAGTTATTTTTATAATACACAATATTGATACAAAATATTTTTATGGTAAATTCTGTACACAACGCCACTGTTGGTAATAATTTGAGGCAATTGTTTTATGGTCATTTCTCGTAGTGTTGTTATTTAAATTGAATTGTGACATAACCGAAAATCTATGAGAATGTTATATTTTTTCACTATATAGTGACCCTCTGACGGTTTTTTTTAATGATCATTAAGTGGATACAGAGGATCTATATACATATACTTCTTTATACCATAATTATAATATTAAATATATACATTTTATAAAATTATAATTAATTAATATTTGTATACAAATTAAATTAATAACAATCAAATCAATCAATCGCGGAATTGTTATGAAATAATAATTATTCACAAATCTATTTGCAATTTATATTGGAGTAAAAGTTTTTAAATGATGTTGAAAATATTTTTAAAACATTAACAAACTAATAAAGTTCACATACATATTATAATTTCGTAATATTGACAGAAAATATACACCTCTAATATATCCAATCAATGAATATATATATATTTTTTATTATACATTAAATAATATATGTATATTTATTATTTTTCTTATTTTTCGACTTTCATATTACTTAATTTGTAATATTAGCAATAAATATATATTGAATACTATATATAGACAACAACAACAACAACAAAACCAATAAGAAATTATAACTATTATATGATATTTTGATTGTGTATATACCGCACATAGCCAACATCACCTACACACAATTTTTTTTTTTTTTACCAAGATTACAATCACAAAATTAAATTATTATTCAATATTTCTAATATATTATATATTACCCATATATTACTTATTTTTATTATTATTACTTCATTACAATTTCGTTTTATGTTTAAATTTAAAAATTTATCTGTACACGTAATAATAAATAATACTTTACCTATGCAAATTTGTAATACATAAAAAATCTTTATATGAATTTGATCAGTACTTTTATTTTACAATTTATAATACATATTTTTTTACTAAACATATTACGTGATGTGTCTAATTGTTAATGTTATATGTATATGTGTGTGTGTGCGTGTGTCTGTCTATCATATATATTTATATTTGTTTCGTGGTAAATTTAAAAATTTACAATATTTAGTTAATTTTCTTATTAAATTATATAATTTGTATATATAAAATACGATAAAAACAAAAAAACTCTAAAATAAATAATAATTTTCTATAAAAATTAGTAAAATAAATAATGAGATTTCAATTAATAGTATGTTTTTAAACGATAAGTAATTAAATTTCTATTATTGTATAATTATACACATAATATATCTATTATATCATATAATAATAGTGGAGTCGCTTGAATTTATCGATTAGGTAAACAAATCCTATTTTCATCTCATTACCTAAAAATAGCTTATCGTTAGAATTTAATACAATTACAATTTTAGAAAAAAATCATAAATTTATGTAACAGCTACAGAGCTATATGCCGTATAACCGACAAAATAGAATGTAATGAAACATTTTTACTGCGAAAAATTATTATTATTATTTAATTTTTTAAGTTTGTTTGCTCTGCTAACAAGAGCATCTATGTCAATGATTATGTAGCATATAATTGATTTTTCTCTATAATGACATCGTACATTAGTTTCACAGTCTTGCCTGGTACATACCATTCCGAGAAGATCAGTTCAATTATATCAAGTTAAAACTCAAGATTATCTAATGCCAAAAATTTAAATAATATTAAATAATATATATCAAAATCAATAAATTTCATTAGGCGTAAGTGATAACATCTATTGGAATAAATTTCAAAAAAGAGCAAATTTTTAAATTTGAAAATTCGTTAAATTATAAATAAAATTACAATAATAAAAAATAAATTCGAATTTCTTATATAGGCGAAATAAATTCAATTGTTTTTTCTTTTCTCATGTGTCATCAATTTATTATGTCACATTTATAATTTCGATTTTTATTCTTGCTAGTTTTTGTTTTTCTTGTGTCAGTCACGTCGTGGTAAATGAAAAATATAGGGGAAAAAAAAGAATTGCATATTTAATTATATTTTATATTTAATAATTAATGTAAATTATCTAAATTTATTATTTTAAATTTATAAACCGAATATTAATATTTAATATTATTTAAGTTTTATTTTCTATATATTATTACAGTGTTTAATTAGTGTGTGTTTAAAAAATGCCTACAATAAATTGTAACTTTCTTTTTCCCTTGCATGTGTGTGTTAATGATGCGTGGTAAGTGGTGCTCCTCATTTATTTATATTTTATACATTAAATATTGTAATTGTTTTAATTATTTTTATTTTATTTGTTGCACAACAATTATCAATTTATTAAATAATTAATTTTATTGGAAAAGATGGTATAGATTTTTAGTTTTTTAATAATTAAATTTTGACTTTTTCCTATATGCATACGCAAAAAAAAAAATGTGATTGTGTATGTGTTACGCCGCGGTGACAGAAATTCTTATATAGCATTTATTGTTGTTGCTGGTGTAGTTGTTCTTGTTGCTGCTCTTTTTTTTTATGTTTATTATTGTACCAAATTATGTTGAAAAAAAGTAATAAAATAAATATATTTAATTTGATTTGGTACAACATTTATTAAATTTACCTATTATTATTAAAATTAATTTATTTCTTTTTTTGTCTTTTTAGCGATATACCAAATGTGTCTCGTGGTTCGATTTTGTTATTTGTGAAATTAAATAGCAAATTGAACTGGATGTGCAGAATATTCATGCTTGTGTTACCCGCTCATCCGTTGCGGCTAATTTGGCGGAAAGTTAATTGGTGAGTACCCTTTTATTTGTTACCTTTTAATTATTGTTTATATCATTTTATTATATGGTATAATATATATATATAGGACTTTAATTGTTTATGGTAATTATATATTTACGATATTTTACTTATATTAAAGTAATTGTAATAACAACTTAATTATTACATTATATTTATACCCAATCCGATATTGATTTTAACTCACTATTATTAATTAATGCAATACATGCGAGAAAACATTACGACACAAATGACAATGACAATTATATTCAACATCGTGGACAAACATGATGTGCGTATCCGATAGAAAACAACAAGCGCAAAATGACAACTCCTTAATAAAATGAAGTACCTTGAAGGACATCACACTAAATTATGCCGATTTCATTGCATATACGTAGTACAGTATACCTATATATGTAAATATTATAAATTGGACAATATTCAATGGAAATAAGATTACGCAGTTTCTATATTGTATAACGCATATTATATCCACAACATGTTTCCGAGAAATAAAAGCAAATATTTATTAATATATAATTAGTTTTTCTATACGCATAAAATGAAATCACAAAATAAATCTATTACGCAATTAACTTTAAATTTTAACAAATAAATATTAAAACGATAGATAAAGCAACAATTTGAAATGATGCGATGTATAAAAAAAAAATTAATGTATTTAAAATCGATTTTTATTTCATAATAAAAGATAATCGCACATATCATTTAATCAATATAGGTATATTTGAAAGACAGATTATCACGAATAATAAATATAATTGATTGACCAATAATATAATAATAATAATGTAATATAAAAATAAGTATATTTAGTATTTTATAAATTAGATTAGGTATACAAATATGAATCCGTTCGTTTTTTTTTTATTATTAATAGAGATACAATGCGTTAATACTGCTATGTTACTTTCAATGAACTGGGGAATTTTATGGTCCACCGACTATATTCACGAAACATCATTGCTTCCTCAGGTTACCGCATTTGTTCCGATCGATTTGTAGTCGGCCATTTCTGAAACATTGTTCACTTTTTACAGAAGTATATCAACATTTCAATGAATAATTAAATCGCTACCAACGAAACAAACGCATTAAGAGGGAATTCGTATGGAGTATAACACTTTGAATAAATTTATATTTCATTGTAATTGAAACAAACAAACATCTTTTAATTATCCAAAAAAAAAAAGAATAGATTCATATTTGTATACCCATAATCCAATAATAAAATAAGAGATAAAATTATTGTGTACATTTTTACGTAATAATTATTATATTATTATTAATAACAATATATAACCTTGACATTACATTACAACAGGTAAATTAATTATGTATGTTATTATTACAATATGGAAATATTTTATGATGCGACAATTATATAAAATTAAAATAATAGTAATTATTTAATATATTATAAACTGTATGCTACTCACCTTCATAATGACTAATTGGTTCTGCAGATGTTTGTAAACGATATTCACTTAAATATTCATCCAAATCTGGATCCAGCATTTTATTTCAATTTATTATTTTATATTTTGTGTGCGTGTGTGTATATTCAAATTCAAATTTTTTCTTTTTACTATTTACAATTTCGTTGTGATTATTTTTTGTTTAATTTAATTAAAATTTTAATCAATCATTTTGTTTATATTTTATATTTATAATTATTTGTCTCTATATTTAATTGTGTATTTGACGGCGTTTAACTACACAATATAAAATGTTGAAACATTGATGCTCTATTGTTTGTATTTGTAACAATAAGTTTTTCATATAAATATATGTTAATCACAATAAACCATTAACAATTTTAATACAATTAATGTCTTCGTGAGAATCTATAAATTAAAAAATAAATAAAATGCACATATTAATTCAATATATTGTATATAATGGAACAACAAAAAAAAAAGAAATTAATTGTAAAGTACTTTTAAATGTTAATCAGAAATTAAGAAAAATAAAAAACAAATAAAAAAAAACTTTCACCTTGATAACATTTTTTAATAATAAAAGTATTTGCAAAAAAAAAAATATAACACCAACAACAAATAATTAAATTGATTCAAGTTTTTGATTTATATTTTCTCAAGTTCAATTGAAATAATTGCGCTAATTTTTTTCATTTATTATAAAATAAATAAATGTCTATATAAAATAATAAAAATAATTTTTCTACCTTAAATGGTGGTTATAGGAAAAACGATCGTCTCGTAATTTATAATTGCGTGCACTATTTATTAGAAAAATGATTAGGAAGTAATACTTATTTCACAAAAAAATAAATACAATATTATTTATTAATATTTTATATTTATACGCAGCAAATTTATAACGATATTGAAGTTTTTTTTTTATAAATCTTACAAATAAAGAAATTTATGTTTTTTTTTTTATGTATTTTTATTTCCTTAATTAAATATTGAATATTAATATGAAAGTTAAATGAAAAACTAACAAAAACATAATAATTTAATTATGGCTAAATTATATTTATTTAATTCCATATATTTTCTTTCCCATTCATTTCATTGCTAATATTATTTAATTTATTTTGAATATATATTTGGCATTATAATTTAATAATTTGCAGTTTATGTAACACCTCTTTTTTTTTTCTTTTTCTAATAAAGTAATTTATTTAACATTAAACAACATTAATTATATAAACTTAACATTATATTCATAACTTTAGTTATTAAATATTAAATAAAATATAGTTAATTAATAATAATCAAAAATATCACAAAGAATATAATAATCAAATTGATTACTATCGCGGACATACGCGTATATCAAAGTACAACTGTATCGAATGGTACCATAGCTGGGTAGGAAACAGGGTAAAAACGGCATTCCACAACTGAATAGGGATCGTTAGCAAAAAATAGGGGGTAGTCTGTTAAGGGCAACAGATAAAGTTCTGTAACATTTCACGATATTGGGCAAAATTGCTGTAAGGTATAGGATGTGGGTTTGCTGAACTAATTAAAAAAAAATGTGATATTTGATATTGCAACACTACTATTTATAAACAATATAAGTCATATTAGTTCAAGTGGAGCTTATGGCATCTCATCACCTAAACAAAGAATACTTTTACTATTTATTAATATACGTATAAATATATTTGGTTTGATATTATACGCTGGGGGGGATGATCAGCATTAAATGAAATTTTCCACTGCTGATATACTTCCACTTATATATATTATAATTTATCTATTACATGCGTACTTCAAATATTTTATTGTTATTGTTTTGTATATTACTTTTTATCTTATCTCTTATTGTTTGTACCCGACATTCGTTTTATTGTTCACGTTAGTCTGCGATTACGTGCTTAAATATCTGTATACACAGATGTCAACATAGTCCCAGTCAGTCATCATTTTCAGTATGGAAACGTTCATTACTGGACACATAAAATATGGGACACCAACTAAGGCACATTTTGTGACGCCTTAGTATGGTTGAAACAATTTATAGTTCTTCGTGACCCAATTGTGGGAATTTGATAAAGAATCGTTATTACACAAAAAAAAATATTATTCCAGTAAAATATATATGTTGGTACAGCAGTAGAAGTTTTCGGTGGTGCATATATTACGGTGTGTGTTTAAATTGGCTCAGTAGTTTCCTACTGTTCATGTAATGGCATATTCATCATTTTGTTTTACTGCCAATAAGGATATCATTTACTGAATAGAGATTGGTTTTCCAATACACAAGCAATGAAACATTAATTAAAATTTAACAACACAAAGAATCGCTTTAAGTAGATCCATGACAGTCTGTATGGATTTATGTACTCAACCATTGCCATAATAATTTCTAATTTCTTATAGCAGTGAACGTAATCCGCTGTGGGCAACCGTATAGTGACCCAGAAATGTATATAACTTCGTTTTGTACAAAACTTACATTTCAATTCGTTGATTGTGAGGCCATCTCACGATGTACACGTTTAAAAATCAACCGAAAATGGGCAAAATATAATGCGTTATGAAAAGTGTTACACAAAATAAATTGTTAACTTATTTCGTAAAAATAATTATATTATACAAATTTTTAGAATCATTTCCTCCACACCTTTATCCGAAAACATAAATTGATTAATTATATTGTATAATTAATACAAAATATAGGCATATATAAACCTTAAACAATAGATTTAATTTTTTTATCGTTCCAACCAAATCTCACATCAATAGAAAAACACTAAAAATTTGTAATTTACTATATTTTTTAATATTTTTATTTACACACTTTTAAAAAAAATAGTGATAAATCGTATATAAAATCCCTAATCATTCTTTATTTATATTGTGGTAAACAAAAAATCGACGTTAAACATAAATAAATAGTTTTCAATAAATAAATTAATAATTTTATTATCGTACGTATATTAAAAAGATTATTGATTAGATTAAAAAATTATGTAATTATTATGTGGTGGTGGTACAGTAGTTTATTGGTTTTTGAATCAACAAAATATATAAAATTATTGTAACTTTTGGATTTGGAAATCATAATTTTTTAACAACAATATTTAAACTTTATTTAATTTCATTGTTTTTAATTTTTTTATTATTGTATATTTATTTGTGATAAAATAATATTAATATTAAACGTGTTGTCGTGTGTAACCACTCCTAGATAGATACAGAAACGTATGTACACATATCTCAAAACGCATACACCAAAATTTATTATCATAAAAATATAATTTATTAATTTTTATGACAATATTTCAGATATTAACGTTAACGTACACATATTTCAAAATAATTTTTTTTTTAATAAATTAATATTTTTCTTGTATTGTAAAATAACAACAGAACACATATGGAGAACAAAATTTATAAAAATGTGTCATATTTTGTTATAATATTTTTAAAAAAAATTTCTTAATTGCATAGATTTATTTCAATTTATTTTTAATTATAAAAGTGTTAGGCAATGCTCTTTATCTATGTCTAATGGAAATGTTTATTTCAAAATTGTATATATTGGACATTATGAAATATTAAAATAATATTAATAACAAAATAGCACATGTTAAATGTATATATGAATTGAATGAAATGAAATAATATTTGTTTTTCTTAGATTAAATGAAATCACACATTATTACATTGTTTGTTTTGCTATTATAAAATTGTTTGTTCAATTCAATTTTTGAATAAATTACGACAGGATTATAATAAATCTTAAAAGAAATATGTATTCTATTGCGTGTATACATTTATCGTCTGTTGATTCATAATTTTTATCTATATACGTATTTTATCTTTCAAATAACATTTTTACCATTGCACTCACTAACTGTGCAGAAGAAATTTCAATTATGAACATTATCGACATTGTGTAATATATAGAAAAATAAAAAAAACAGCTGAGTTCAAATTTTGGATGCCAGAAGAGAAGTGAACAGATTAACTGTTGTAATGGAACTATTCCATTTCTTTTCTGAATTAAAATATAGGTTTAATGTAATTTTGTAAATGCATTCTATGTTAAAAAATACTCCTGTGTAAGCTAAATTCTAGAAACCTGTACAATTTGGTCATTTCTCATTCAATTTAGATCAAATGTTGTACATATAATAGGCTGATAATGGAATTATTTAAATGAGTTTTACACAAGAACACCTTACCACCTAAAATCAAGTGGTAATTTTCACACGTTTTTTAATTATTTGTTTAGCTCGACATTGAAGTTAACATAGATGAAGAAATTTATTGTGTCTATTTAGAGATTTATCTTTGTAACTCAATAGCAGTCCATTTTTTATCTATATATTTAGCGAGTATATTAGTCAAATGTGAAAGTAACTCTGTGTGACAAATTTTTAGTAGATTTACAGTATAGGATATATAGATTTATAAATATAACATAATATGTGACAATTCTTAATATTACATTGACTTATTTAAATATAATTAATTGTATATATATAGATTTATCGTAAATATCGTTAGTCCTAATGCATTTTGAAGTACACAAACACACACAACACATAATTACCTTGACAACATATAATAATAATAAATTATAGTTACACTTGAAAATTGGATTATAATCTTATTTTAAATACTCGTATAGTCGTACACAGCAACCAATAGTTTGATTAGAATATAAAATATTTATATTAATTGTAAAAGAAACCCTATAATATTAAATAATATAAAAAATAGTATATTTGCATATGTACGAGTTGCTGATACATTGTTGAAATCAAAATAAACCTATATAATTTTATATTGTTTTACCATAATATTTATATTATACAGATACAAAATACGTATAAGGTCACAAAACTCTTACGCGTGCGAGACATATATATATTTATTTATATTCGACAAATATTCAAGGTTTTGATTTTTGGATTTAAAGCAAATCTGCACAAATCAGTCATGCAAATATCCACAATATATTAATTAATTGTTAAATTTAAAACGCACCGCAGTGACGGTTGCCGATTTTTTATTTTGCTATATAGAAAAAACTGCAGAGTTGCAAGAAAACTATTGAAAATTTAATATAAAATTATAGTTTTTAGAAAAACTGATTAATACAAAAAATTAATACAATTTAATTAAATCAAACTATTTTCTATTCATTCGAGATGCAAACAACAAGAGAATGTTTATTAATTATTATATATATTATTGTTGATATTTTTCAATTAAAATCCTTTGTTCCATTGATTCAATATAGTTTTTGGTTTGAATATAGAAATTTTCATTGTTTTGGTTTGGGTTTTTATAGAAATTCGTTTCGTTGTATGCACCACTAAACTTGCTGATCTCACCAAATGCAGATCGTTATTGCTTTGCGTGGATGTTCTGTTTTTGTTAATTTTTATGGCGGAAGGGAAATGGCACCCGATATTTATTTATTATAATTTATTTTTATTATAATTATTTCCGGTTATTATAATCAATGAATGCGTGATATAAACATTTATCCGTCGCTTGAAAATTAATCCAACCTTCTTTTAATGGTATAAAAAAGAAATTTATTCAGTTGTTATAAGTGGATTATTTTTCATCGCAGAGCATTCATTATCATCAGTATAAAAGAATGTTTGCCAGAGAGCCTGTGGTTGATCATATATACTAGAACATTTTTTTTATGCTATTCTGAGTGCGATTGAGAAGATGTCTTGTATTTTTCAAGGGAATCATCCTCAATACAATCAATATGTATGTAGAACCGCCTCTGTTGCTATAAATAAGTACTATGTAAGAAAATATATATGTGATTACAATATTAAGTTATATTACATTACATATATATTATTTTATTTAAATCAACCGTGGACCGACGACACACACAAAATATATATATATGAGAAAAAAATTATTTATACTGCATTATTGCGTATCACGTTATCTTAAAGTTTAAACAGAAAAATGACCGATGAAGAAAATTAATTATATATTCGATTAATTGTTGTCATATTATTATTACATTATAAAAAATTATTTAACCAAATATAATTTTGGTCAAGGTAAATTTGATATGGTCCGTGTATGAATGTTATGATGAATGAATTTAACATTTAATTTTATTTAATATAAATAATATGGTTTGATATGGTTTTTTTATTTGGTTTTTCTTCACATATCTATGCAAGAAATATATGGTCAACAAACAACGAAATACATGAATTTATAATGTAAATTCAAATATCAAAGTGTATTCACATTTTATTATTTATTTTTTTCCATTACATAATTTATAAATATAATAAAAGAAATTAAATAATAAATCAATTTTTCTTATATAATATTAAAAATATATTATATCATCAAATTAACTTTCTTTGTTTTGTGAAATTATATATTTATTTAATAAAATATTATATAAATGTTAATAATGTGTGTAATATAAAATATAAATATATATATAATTGATTTCCCACAGTGCACGACGAGACTAGCTCTGAGATTTTTATCTTTTGTTTATAATAATTATAATAAAATATAAAATATCTTATTTTTTACTCTGTTTGAATGCGAAAAAAAAAAAGTATATTACGTTACGTATATTCGATTCGGCGGCGATTCGTATATATTTATATTTACTTTAAAAATTATATTTATAAATTATTCATAGTTAATTGGAAATTCATAAAAAATTAAAATACACAAAGGTGATATAAAATAAATATATATAATGTTGAATGTCCCATAACTGGTTAGCCGGCGAATGCAATGTATATTGTTATATTAAGTATTGCAGATGGATCACTTTTTAAGGATGTTTAAAAAGTGGTGCTACTATAGTAAAGAAATCATGTGGGTAACATTTATTTTGTATGAAAAATGATCGTAAAACTTAAATGCATGTTTGTAGAAGATAGTTTTAAGAAGAATAAAATAGATTTTTTAAGAATCCATCAAAACAATGGTTGGACACCAAAGAAAGTAAGAAATGATTACAGGATACAGGAATTTCATTCATAGATTTTTTTTCTGGAGAAAACCTTTTTGCATCAATTATGAGAAAAGATCGGGGGGTTTTAACAGAAATAAATAAACAATTTTCATAGTATAACCAAATGTCACCAATTGATGTTGCGCACCTGTTATACATATACATATTTTTTTAAACCAAGACGATTATTTCGCAATCCTTGAAACATGGTATCGAATTGGAATTATGGAAAGAATTTATAGTGTTAGCGTACGTTCCCTGTCATCTCAAATTGATTAAATTAAATTGTTGAATTCAATTACATATAAATATTGTTATAATAATAAACATTTAAATTTATTTTCTTCAAACGTGTTTTGATAATCAAAATAATAATAAATCTAGGAAATATACTTTTTTTTAACAGAATTTAATTCATATTTCTGTGTAATCTCGTTTTTAGTTAGATCCACTCGTTACGATGGTGGTTTGGATAAGTGCGGTGAATACACGGCATTACCGATCGACTATGAATTTATGTGCAAATGTTCGTGTAAGATGGTTTACCATATATTTAGAATATATATTTTTGATTGATTTTTATCGATCATTTTTTCGATAAAGGACGAACCTTTTTATAGTATACTGCCACAATGAAAATCAATTACCTATATACTTATAATTCATTTTAATTTACGACCGGAGCAGAGTTCTGATAGCACACATTTGTCAAGCTCTACTTTCTACGTTCCGTAATGTTTTTTTTTTTACATACACAAAAAAATGTTAAAAATCAACACTCGTAATACAATTTTTTTTACCATTTTGATATATAACACAAACATTGTTTCCTTTCAAATGGCAAATAATACGACATACGTGTTTGAAATTTGTATCTAAAATATAGTAAAATTTTTTTAAATATATAAATTCTTTAAGAAACAATTTAAATGATGATTTTAAATATAATAGATTTGCACAATAGTTTTCAAAAATGGTATACGACATACGTGTATGTATTCTAACGATTACGAACAATGACCATAAAATTAATCAATACATAAATGTCTATACCATATATTTATACAATAAAATATATAACACATAATGTATATGAAATCATCTTAATCACATATAAATATTGATTTAGCAAATTCTCACTTATTTGTGAGAAGAAAAAAAAATAAACACGTATAAAGAAAATACGAAATAATAGATTTGTGTAGTATTTGTATAGATTTATTTATTATTCTAGCAGCGTAATATTTATTTATATTGAATATACTCGCGTATACTGTAATATACATGTCTATAATGGAATATATCTACTAAATAATGGCATATATTGTATATATATATTGTATATTATTAACATTAAATTAAAGTAATATTCATTCATCCATGTTGATTTTTTAAATAGAAAAAAACTAAATGAAAATAATTTGTGCAAATAATAATATGTATATGAATACAGTGTCGGGTTCTTTTATATATAGTCGCGGTATCGGGTACTTTATACGGTGATGTATATAAATAATAATAGAATATAGAATTTTTAATTTCGTTTTTATTTCTAAACTTAAATTATTGCCATATATATAATATAAAAAAAAAAGTGTATTTGAAGTTCTTCGTAACATTTGTCTATTTCTCTAACATCTACCATCTATATATAATTATAATTTTAGTATATTAATGAATTATCTTCACCGAAAATATTCCACTGTTTTTTAACATTATTATAAACTGTGAATAGAATATAAAATCTATATATGAAAATCAAACCCAAAACAAATTGAATATACTCGCACAACAATAAAAAAATATATGATATGAGAACAGAAAAATGAGATCAGAATTAATATTGCGTACAGGCAACAAGGTTTTTAATTATATTATATAATGTATAGTAGACAAAAACTAATTAAAATTCTTATAGTACTCGTCGTTACATATATATACAATTGAGGTTATATACTTTATAATCAATCGCAGTTTCGGGATAATGCGTATAAATTTTAAATTTTATAATATTATATAATATTCAATAGATTTATTTTGATTTGTACGTGGGCGAACAGGATAAGGAATGAATTATACTTTTTGACCATATATATTTTTCAACATACACTATACTTTTTTCTATAATTGGTTCAATGATATTCTAGTTTATTTTTATATTTGTCATTTTGTGTCATGTATATAATTTTTTGAAATATGATGCACATCTCAATTTTAAGGCGCAGCAAGACATCATTTCGCATGTTTTTTCGTAATAGGAAAAAAACTTGTAAAATTTACAGAACGCGTCGATCGCGAGCAATCACTTCATTTAACAATTTTCAATCAATTTTTGTGTTTAAAATAGCTTAGAAATTTAGCTAACGTTAATTTGTTCGTTATAAAATAAAAGCTTAATTTTCAGTATTAATAAATTGTTTTGTTCCTTTTCGACAATCTCCTTTTTTTGTCATATGTATATTATCCGAATGCCATATTAGATTACTATATAATAACATATAAATATCTATTTATAGATAGAATGATTGGGTTTGATTGATATCGCCGTAATGTTATTACAAAAAATTATTGTGTCAATATTTATTTACTACTCATTTATTGATAATTTAGCTATGTCTTTGACATCAGAAGATTTAACTATAGATTTAGTTTTGCCCAATTTGTGATGATAATTAAATCATCGATGATGATCGTGCGGATGAGTCGAATGATTTAAACTATAGCATTCGATTAGAATTGGAGTTTTAAGAATTAAGGACACATCAAGGATCTTACAAGAATATATTTTTAAATAATGTATATACAGCATAGAAAATAGAATTAATTTAGAAACGGAGTTAAATTAGTGTTTTACGGATTAAGGACATTTTAAGGATCTACAAGAATAATTCATATACTTATCAAATCATACACATAATTTTGTTACACAACGGCGGTTATCGTTTTGTGACACTTATCTGATCTTTACTATACTATATATATATATATACAGTATATAATCTATGACGAATCTATTCTCATCATATTGTATATCTTGGTCTCAAGCATTGTTCCAATTATCTAAATATAGAAAATATAATAAATATATATTTATAATAATACAAAAAATAAAAAAAACCATGATGTTATGTTCATGTTTCAATCGCACATAATTTATAAATTAATTTGTTTTTGCAAATAAAGTAGTAAATTTAAAATTCGTGCGATGAATGAATGTCGGAAAATATAAACGATGTCTATGTATTTTAAGACCATTTTCAGAATATAAATATATTAATTTCTTATAATGGTTGTAATAGCTATGTTATAATATTTATTATTCCTATATCAAATCTATAAAATACTATATTTATATTTCAATATAGTCACATTGTATCGCTATTCGTTTTTATTTTATAAATGTATTATACTCTCTTGTATTTTTATTTATACTAATCAACAATAATATATATTGATTGATAATAATAATTTTCCAAATTTGGTAATAATAATAATAATAGTAAAAATAATCAAATGATAATAACAAAAAAATATTATATTATTTATTGAATGATGAATGAATGAAAACTTGTTTGTATGATTTTTATATATATGATGTGTATGGAGATAGTATCGACGTACAGGTACACGCAGGTACTCACAAACAATAATATAATAATTCAATGAAAATGCTTTCTCATGTATATATATGGTATATTTTTTTATAATAATTGTTCTTTTCAAGATATTGTGACGTATAGTTAAAGTAAAATATATAATTGAATGTAATTTATTAATATTTATTTTCTATGTGACCGTCTATATACAGTTTATGAATAAGTTTATATGTATGCGTTATGTATCTCTGTTTCTCTGTATTATTTATATACAATAAATTTTTATTTTTATATCACCATCACACCACTATATACAACACACATTGTATTCGAAATATATACGAGACTATATGTACCTGCCTATATATTGTATACTACAATAATATTATATTATAATATGAGCACGATTGTTAACGAAAATTTAATCATCATAATTAATTTTTAACTGTTTCATTTGTAATCTGTATATAAACATCATGATGGAACATTAACATTAACAACAAACTAACAACAACAAAATTATATGTAAAACTAAAAATTAATAATATAGCAATAGAGCAGCAACTAATCTAATGGCAATATATGCGATTTCTACTAGATATATATTGATAGCTATTATGGAATGTTATGAAGTATTGTAAAATTGTAGATATTGAGTTGTATATAAATAAATAAATAAATAAATAAATAATAAATAAATAAATAAAGAAGTGTTGGTGTGTGTATATACAATAATATAATAATTATATTAAGAGATTGAGATTGACTAATCTTTTTAGTATAAATACCCAAGATGTGTCTTTGTCTCTGTTTTTTTATCTTAACATTTTTTTTATATTATATACAATTTATATATTTGATACGCCGATGAAGATGAAAATAAATATTATTAATTTTTTTTTTTTACTTTACACATTAGTATTTTGAACCTGCTTTTTTTTTATTTATTAAATTCCAGTTTTTTTTCTTAAGAAGATTAAAAAAAAAAAATTAACGAAGACATTTTTGATATAGTAGAAAGTCGCTCGTTGCACATGTAGTTTAAAATATGCGTTTTTTTTTTGTTTTTGCTCTTGTAAGATTTGTATGTAGATATTATTTATTTATGTCGTCGTATATATTTGAAATGATTATGGATCTGTCTGTATGTATCAATAACAATCCATAACTATATGGATATGCGATGTATTATTTATGTAAATTATATACATATAGTTCTTCTTGCTTGCGCAACAAATCTGGTTCCTAGAGATGCTAAGCAAAAATATATAACAATTTATGTATCTTATATATATCAATAATTACTATGCATACGATCACGATTACCGTGCACACGCACACAAACATATATAAATTTGTAACCTTTATCGACCTTGAATTAAAGACATTATAATATATTTATTGTATGGTTTTATTTCAATTGTAGGATATATATTTACATTTTATTTTTTTTTTTGATATGTAAATGAACATGAAAAATGTTATAAAAATGATAAAATATATGTTTGATTTACGTATGCGTCGTATAAATAAATAATAATGTTATATTATATCTTCTATAATAATAATAATAATAATAATAATAATAATAATAATAACAATAGTAATTTGTTTATTTTTTTGTTATTCTAACTATAAAATTGTTTGTTGCGATATTATATACCACCAACCACCACCTACACAAGAAATGAAAAACATTATATTTATATATTTATTCCATATGGAACGACATCATTTTTAAATCATATATATATATACTTTTGCACACACGTAATATAAAGAAAATTATACCATTTATTTCTTATATTCTATTTGATGTCCTGAACTACATGACTTGATTTCTATATAATATATATAATTTTGAAAAATTCAATCGCATATGAATTGTATTTTTACCGATGGCCAGAGTAGTCATTCAGAAACTATTTATACATTAACGATTTAACATCTGTGTTTAAAGATTTATAGAATGGTATATAATTATATACTATGGATGATGTAAAAATTGATAGAATTGCAGTTTTATAGTCGAATGCTTTTCACGTGAAATTTTTTGCGACAATTCGTAGCTAAATAAAACACATAATTTTTTCGGTTAAACAATAGATCCTATACAAACAAAGGCCTATGTCTACGCAGGCACACAATGGCTATACACACTATACACAACTGTTGCTCGTATACCGCTTTTAAGCAATCGTAGTTCTCCTGCGCGTACAAAAAGCGTATTAATCTCGTTATTATATAGCCACATCTCGTATATTATATAGCTATATTTCTAATTGTATATTATTTAATCCATATCAAACTAATATAATTATTAATTATCGTATATATTCTATTATATGGATATAATATATTATATACTTAACTTATACTGTGTATATACGCAGGTTGATTTAAAAAGGATATATGTAAACCACAACGATATATAATACAACTGAATTTTATATGGCTACATTTGTAATTGTGTTTTTTTATTGATTTTAACCCTCCTCATTTCCATATAATTTTGAATTTTGTTAAGAAAAGAGCTGAATGTCATATTTTCCATACAAAGAGAATAAAATTAATATATATATATATATATGGAAATGATTTTGCGGACTTATCGAAAATAATGTTAATAACAATTTACTTCTTAATTATATATAAGAATAATATTTTCCACACAAAGAGATCAATGATGCCATTATCTTGTAAACAATTTTATATGTTCACTTGAAATTCTTGCAGACCCCTTTCTGATTACATAATATATAATAGTTTCCATTAATATGACGGAATGCTGATTATATAATTAATTTAAAATTTAACTATATAACATTAAATTGCTTATATTCTCATATGTGCGATATAAAAGCGGTTGGTGTATATATATATATATATATAGAATCAACACCTGGTATATCATCATGTTGATATATACGCTTTTCAAATCACTCTGTGTCTAACATAAAATATATATAAAAATTCAATTCAAATAATGCATAAATTCTATATTGTAAACAAACATATAATACATATTTTATCAATAAGTAAATATTTTGAGGCACCACACATTTACCGCATATATTATACCATATACCATATATATTGTAATATACAAATTGTTATCTTTATATAATTAGATAAACACATTTATATAAGCTTTTTCATTTAATAATATTTATATATTTTTAATATCTAATCTAAATAGAACACATATGTTGCATATATAACATATTATATATACAATATTATTAAAATATATAATTATAATTTGGATATATTGTCGCATATATTTGAATTCAATATATATATAATGAAATTTCAAAATTCATTCATATACAAATGTTATCTACCATATATTGTATATACAATATATATAATTTATTATGTACTTCAATAAATACATATAATATATAATTAATAAAATTATATAAATAAACAAATCAAATATGTAATGTATATAATCATAGATAGATATGGTATAACATATATATCTAATATATATAATCATAGATAGAGAATGACATACGAGTGTGTATAGAATGTTTTATGAATAAATATTAAATGTATACATGTGAATGGTGAAACATTTACAAAAAAATGAATGATTCCAATTAAATATATATCCATTCTATGTACTCGGCGTATTCCTATATGTTATATAATTAAACATAATGAACTTATATTTCTATATATATATTCTTTGATATACACACGCACCTATTCTATACAAGTATTTATAATATATGATTTCAAAGTATAAAAATGCCGATGGTACATTTTAAATTGATGATCTCTAAATGATGGATATATAAGATAAAATTAACTTTATATTTTTCTTCTCTTCTTCTATATATATATCTCGTTGTGGATCATCACCATTTATATATAATATATATTTTTTGTATATAGTTGATATGATATTCCCATTCATATGTTATATCGATGTAATATTTATTATAGCGCATATATATTGTTTTTATACACAATGGAGGAGATACTCTATATATTGTATATGAAGTTAAAAAAACATAAACAGCATATAATACAGCCTCTGTCCGATAATAAATCCGAATGGTTTTGTAAACCAAATAGAATACGTATAGTGCTACCTCTTAGCTTTTTTGTGATTATGTTCTGTGAACGTTCCTCAACAAACAGTCAACTGTTTAATGTGCGTACATTCAGTAGAAACGAAAATATAATACATAAAGTTACAGCTGGTTTTGTGTGTTGTTCGGAAAATGTTAACACAAAGACAAAGAACCAACATTAAATCTTGTTTTAAAATTTGGTAAAAATGTATGACCTATTTATAAAATTGTGAACGGTGATAATTGTGTATTAAAAACATAAGTTCTTAAATGGTGTAAATGATTTACAGAAGTCAGAGAAATTATATAAGTGATGATGAACGTCCAGGTCGACCATCTGACGCAATTTACTTAGTTAATATTAAAAAATTGCGTGATTTCGTGAAAATTTCAAAGACCATTCATCGAAATGGAGCTTGAAATACTAAAAACAATAATTCATTGAATTTTATTTGGACTACGATAGATGAATTTAAAGTTTGTTCAATTATTTGATCAAAAATACAAAATACAATCCCAATTATTATGGGACAGAGGTTGTTATATGCAATGGAAATTTTACACTTATAAAAAAGAAATAGAAAAAATTACACAAAACATTTATTATACCTTAAATGGTTTTGTTGATGTTACCACTATCATCTGGTCTGGTTACCATTAAACATAAACGATGCAATATATACATATCTGATCTGATGTATGTACTCGTACAATATATAAAAAATACACTATATATTGTATATAATAAATAACTCGTATATAAATATAGAAAATTTAATATTCATTAAACGATGTTCATCTCTTCGTTGAACAAGTTTATCACTTAAATATTATTTATTATTAAATTGTTTTCACAACAACTAAATTTGAAGAGTAAATTGCTGGTAAATTACAAAAGTTTTGATTGTTCTTTGTACGTTCGTATATAACTAAAATTTTCACAATTATATTCTAATTTAAATTTCATGTCAATATGATATTACTAATTGGAATAAGCGATATATATATATAATTTTTCTTTCATAATCCATATATTGTTTATACGAGCTATAGAAAATATTCAAAATTAAAGAAATTGGGTTTCATCATGTATACCATATATATATATATATATGAATAGAGTGAACATGGCAGATAGAAACCATTTGGTAAATGTTAATGTTAATTGAAAAGCAGCAAAGGAATTTGTTTTTTCGTATCGTATTATAAATGCGACATATGGATTTATGTTATTAATCTAAAATGATCTAAGACTGCAAAATACGAAATACAATTGGAAACAATGTGTTGGTGCGTATATTTGTTGGGATCAAAATCAAATAGGTTATTTTATATTGTTGTTATAATACGGCAGTACAAGAACCATTGATATAGCACTTGTTTAGCGATGCTTGGCACATATGAACACCACTCTCTGGACATCGCTTTCACAATTATGAGAACGAAGACGACGCTGTAATATTATATTCATTGAAAAAATTATTTCTGTTTACAAAAAAGGAACCGCAAATCCATATAATATTTGCATGCCTATTATATTTCTATTCAATGGAATTCAAATTATAATTAAATCTAATATGCTTAAATCGCTATATATATATTGTACTTGAATGGATTTATTAAGACTTATACATTATTAATTGATTTCTAAATTTTTAAATTTATATACTTAATATTATTGAATACGAATAAACACCTATATATAAAAATATAAAAGTTAAACTTATAGACAAGTTATTTATCGTCAATATTTAGGTATAGGTATAATTAATCAATATTTTATACTTGCGTATTATACTACTACCTGTATTTATATTAAAATAAAGTTAATAGTCGTATAAAATAATTAATAATATACATGTGGTGTGGGTGACCCCATTTTAATATAAAAAAAATAAAACAATGAAACCGATTAATTTATTAATTAATTATAAATTATAATTTATAATTTAGCATTTTAATTGCGTTATATTCTATACACACGTATGAAAAAAAAATATGCTTATATTTTAAATTTTTGCAGTCGAATTCAATGAAATGTATAACGCGAAATAGAAATATAAAATTTAATCGAATCGAAATGTATAATTTATTATACAATTTTTTTAATTTAAATAATAATAAATTAAAATTATATAAATTATATTGTTTAAAAAAAAAAAAATTAACAAATATAATAAATAATATTTTATTAATAATGAAAATATGAAAATAAAAAAATTTAATGAATGTTAATCAAACATAATTTCTTTTTAAATAAAATTAATTAATATAATAGTTTTACAAAATAAATCATTTATTTATTTAATATTATGTGCCGCGCGCGATGATGAAAAGATTTTCAATCATATATTTTACTCTCACGTCTCGCGTATAACATTATCGACTTTCACTTCTTATTTATAATATAATTTTTATATACAACAAATTATAATAATATTAATAATAATAATAATAATAATAATAATAATAATAATAATAATAATAATAATAATAATATGCTCAGAAAATTTTATTATTCGAAATACTTTTCATTTTGTTATTAATTTAATAATATCATAAATTCCAATTTTCGATATGGAATATGGCTGCTGCTGACGTACATAATAATTATATACAAATTAAATTTATTTAATTTTTAATTGAATTAAATTCTCACTTTTAATTTTATTTATTTATTTATTTATATACTGTTTTTTTTTCTTCTTGTAATTCTACTCTTCATTTTCCAATTTCGACATAATTATTGTTAAAATTATTATTTAAAATATATAGGATTTAATAATCATCGCAATTAGATTTGAAATAATCGTGAATTATTATAATCCTCTGATGGCAGAAAAATAACCGCGTAATGACTTTCTAAAATATGCATCTGCAAACGCATTCTATTCGTTGCTATATATATAAGTGTTAAAGTTCCATGGCATTTCCTTCAGTGGTACAGCCAAACTCACTACAATAATAATTTTTTTTTTTTTAAATAACCCTTTCAAATGTTCAACCAAAACACAAATGTTTGACATCGATTCATACAATGTATTTCAGTTGATGTATAGAATAAATCTGTTTAAAAAAATAACCGCCGGATTGATCGTGAAAATATTGTCTGCTTTTTGGTATATCCTTTTCGGACAGAAGGTGTATGCAATAAAATTCAAATATGTACGTGTGTATTGTATACAATGTGTGGGATAATTAAAATAAATATTTACCTTTGACCTACTAAATTAACAACATTTGATATGTGTCCTTTTTTTGTTTCATATTGAACTTGAGAATAATTATTTGGTATTTTAGGTAGGTGAAAATTTATGTAATATTTGAAATTCGAAAACGGCAATAAACCAATAATTTATTTATTTACCTGAAAATATATATAGAAAACAAATAAAATACTATTAATAAATTAATTAAATTTTGGTAAATTTAAATATATAAATATATTCTAAATCTAATAATATAAATTTATGGTGGCACTATAAAAATAGGTAATAAAATTTTTGTTGAGATTTATATGCATTTGCTAATTACATATATTGTAAAAGTAGCTTTTTTATGATTATCAATTTCTGGATATTATGTCATATATAGTTTTAAAGGTGTGTGTACGCACGACACTTCATTAGATATTAATTTTAAAGCTAAAAAAAAATAATGACACGGAATAAAATAAGGTCATTTTTCTTTGAGAAGAAATTGAAAATGCAAAACCATGAAATTTAATATTGATTGGTTTACAACAGGGTTATCGCAGATGTCCTCTGTTGGTCTTTATTTCCTCTATATGCATAAATGTAGAAAATGTCATTGTCCTATCCAATTCTATAATGTACGTAATTATATATAATTTTAACATCTGTTGACCAAAATGATTTTTATAATAATTTATTTTAAGTCAATACTATCTGTCCTCAATCATTTTGATTATTATAATTATCCAAAATGTTTAATTAAAAATATATACAGTTCATTTACATAATATTCAAATACAGTATAGGTAAACCGGTGAAAATGCAGATAGATCTGTAATATATTAAGGAGTGCGTGGTGGATTTTACAAAGAGAATCCTTGGAGTGAAAATCACAGGGTAGGAAGACAGTGGATCGACCTAACTATACATGTAGCATACATTTAAATTGCCAGAATAAAACCTAGTGATATGTGATGACTTTGACCCCAAATAGAAAAAAATGTCGCTTTTTTATTGATCCTTTATGTAACAAAAATTAATTATTATGATGATTGCATCCTTATGTGAAGGACATTAAAGATCCATTAGTATCGTATTATATTGTGTCTGCAACTGAAAGAATGTTCCAATTAATGGATGCACATATAGATTTATACAGAGGATTAGAAAAAAGTACGGAAACGATTAAGTTTTTCAATAAAATAAATAAATAAGTAAATGTTTGATTTAAGAAATAAAAAAATATTATTTCCAATACCATATTAATTTGTATGGATCTATAAAAGAACCAAGATTATGGTTTTAACCGAATCTTCAATGTGTTGAAGCTGAAAAATAAATATATATTCTACATATTATTGTGCGATACGTTATGACGTTGGTATGGTGAAAAACGCAACACATATTTTTTTGTGTGATCATTAATGAAAGCAACAGTTTCACACGCATTATATTATTAACGAGGTCATTCATTCATCATCGTCACTATTCAGTCATCTACAATATTATAATACATAATTTACGTATATATAGATAGAAAAATTCACTTTTTATTAAAAGAAAACCTGTGCCATAATAGATAAATAAATTAATATTAAAATTGAAATAAAGGTGTTTTCGTGTTTCTATAAACAATTTAAAAAAAAAAACTTATGGGTTAACCATTTATATTGGGAATAACATACAACATAATATTGTGGTACACACACACACACATATATATTTAATATATATTATGTTAATTATTAAAATGTGTTAATTTGTTTATAATAATATGGAATTTATAATTTATATACAACACTATACAATAAATTATAATAACTCTCTTTTAATTAGACTAATTTATTGTAATACATTGGATAGATACCCAAACCATCTGTTCGCATGTGAAAGTTTATTGATGGAAATAAAAAATCATAAAAATATGCGTGACTGTCTTATGATTAATGAATTTTATTAATCGATATATGGTATAAAAAAAAAACATGTCAATATATGCGAGTACAGAATAGACACTAATAATTTTAATTAATTAAATTGTCCAGAAAATCAAACTTAAATATATACAAAACTGGATCTTTTATAATTTCAAGGTGAATTTAAAAATTGATCTTTATCATTATTTATCTTTAGCATCAAATGGCACTGATATATATATAATTAATTATGATCTTCTATAAATATATGTATATAAGAGTTTTGCATATATAACGTTTTGTAAAACAACTAAAAACTATGTGATCGCGTCGAGGTTATTAAAAATATACATATATAACATGTATTATTACTATGTTAGTGTACATATTGTTTTTGTTTATTATTTAAAAATCATATAATTATAATAATAATAATAATAATAATAATAATAATAATAAAACTAGTTGCATGTGACTTTTAAAAATTTACACATTAAAATAATTGAATGCGATTATATTATTAATTTGGTTTTTAAATTTATATATATAATTAACAAAATAATAAAGAATTTATTTACTAATTGTATGTAATTGTATATAAATAATTATGCATGTGTCTACGTACGTATTTTTGTTACTAAAACAATTAAATATTTATTTATTTATTTTTATTTTTTGTCATCAAATTATCATGTGTAAAGTAAAATATAATTTTCTGGTAAATTTTTTTTTTTACAATACGTTTGCACAAATGTGTGTGCACGCGGTCGTTTAATATGGCATTAAAGGTCATTCAATATTTATTTATTTATATATTTTTTAAGTATATATAAATATATAAAACAATGCTATATTATTATTATTATTATTATTATTTAAAAATTTATTAATTATTTCTTTTAATTTAGAATAATAAATTATATGGTAATTAGATAGTATTTTTTTTTTTTGGTGTGTGTCTATTTAATGGTCTCTTTAATCTCTTAAATATCGCATGTACTGTATAAATAGTTATATATAAGCAGGCGGCATTGCATATGAAATTGTATAAATGACACTGAATTATTATATATGTAATCGTAATCGATCATTTCCCAAATATTTAATTCTATATACAATTATTTTATTTGCATTATCTGTCCGAAAAATAACCGAAATTATTTTCTATAATATATGGATGATTTAGTATAGATGTAACGTTTTAAATTTGTAGGATCGGATTAATTTTAAACAATTAAAAACGTGTTATTATGTTTAAAGAAATTGTCCGGTACATACATACATTCCGCGAAGAGCATTTCAATTATACCAAGTTAAAACTCAAGATTATCTAATGCCAAAAATTTAAATAATATTAAATAATATATATTAAAATCGATAAATTTCATTAAGCGTAAGTGATAACATCTATTGGAATAAATTTGTAAAATGAGCAAATTTTTAAATTTGAAAATTCGTTAAATTATAAATAAAATTACGATAATTATAAAAAATAAATTCGAATTTCTTATATAGGCGAAATAAATTCAATTGTTTTCTCAAGTGTCAGTTTTTTATGTCACATTTATAATTTCGATTTTTATTATTGGTAGTTTTTGTTTTTCTTGTGTCAGTCACGTCGTGGTAAATGAAAAATATAGGAAAAAAAAAAAGAATTGCATATTTAATTATATTTTATATTTAATATTTAATGTAAATTAGCTAAATTTATTATTTTAAATTTATAAACCGAATATTAATATTTAATATTATTTAAGTTTTATTTTCTATATATTATTAAAGTGTTTAATTAGTATGTGTTTAAAAAATGCCTACAATAAATTGTAACATTCTTTTTCCCTTGCATGTGAGTGTTAATGATGCGTGGTAAGTGGTGCTCCTCATTTATTTATATTTTATACATTAAATATTGTAATTGTTTTAATTATTCTTATTTTATTTGTTGCACAACAATTATCAATTTATTAAATAATTAATTTTATTGGAAAAGATGGTATAGATTTTTAGTTTTTTAATAATTAAATTTTGACTTTTTCCTATATGCATACGCAAAAAAAAAAATGTGATTGTGTATGTGTTACGCCGCGGTGACAGAAATCTTATATAGCATTTATTATTGTTGTTGGTGTAGTTGTTCTTGTTGCTGCGTTTTTATTTATGTATAAAATTGTACCAAATTATGTTGAAAAAAAGTAATAAAATAAATATATTTAATTTGATTTGGTACAACATTTATTAAATTTACCTATTAATAATAATAATATTAAAATTAATTTATTTCTTTTTTTGTCTTTTTAGCGATATACCAAATGTGTCTCGTGGTTCAATTTTGTTATTTGTGTAATTAAATAGTAAATTGAACTGGATGTGCAGCATATTCATTCTTCTGTTGCGGCTAATTTGGCGGAAAGTTAATTGGTGAGTACCCTTTTATTTGTTACCTTTTAATTATCGTTTATATCATTTTATTATATAATATATTTAATTGTTTATGAAAATTATATATTTGCGATATTTTACTTATATTTTAATTTATAACATAAGAAAAAACTATAATAAACTTTAACCAATTGTATATAAAATACAGCCAGTTTTAAAAATATTGATACAATATATTCGTTAAAAAAGAATATTATTTTATATGGTAAAAACTGTTTACCTTGTTTATATGCACGCAACTGAATCTGTGTAGACATCATTAAAATTTATAAACTGTGTAACTGCTGGATGAGACATAGTGTTTCCGATTCAAATCAGATACTAAACTGAATATGGCGATCACCAAATCAAAAATTCTCGTTTATTGAATTAAAAAGTGAACACCAATGCTCATTTGTTTTTATACGATTCCAAAATTCAAATATTTATTAATATATAAGTGAGTACAAGATGCGGTTAATGTTTTGTATATTACCTTGGGCCATTGAAACGTTCGGTATTCGTTGTGTTCGTCCTAAATTATCGAGAACCATACACATTTAATGATTATTGAGCACGATAATGAACCTGCTTTCATCGAACGATAATTTTACTAGTTGAATATATAAAATAATTAATTATTTGATCTTTTCTTAATCCATTTCGGTTATTTTTCAGACAAATGGTGTAGTACCTATACATTATAATGTGTGTAATCGTATAAACTTGTTGTAAATATAAATTATATGTAGTTCAATTTGAAATTTAAAGTACGCACGAACAAATAATATACCTGTTTATATTTAAAAATTTATGATTATTAACGATAATACTAATGTTTTTTTTTATATTAATATCAAAATCTTATTATATAAATATTAAAACTATAAATTATTATAGGGTTTGTATTTATATACTTAGACTTAATATTTTTCTTTGTTTCTTTGACATTGACAAATTATATAATCTTTTTTTTTTATTCTATATATATATATGAAATGAAATAATATTATACTTTTGATAATAAGTCGAGTATATTGTAGTATATTATTAGTATAAAATAAAATTAAAATAATAATACCTTTTAATATCGCTTAAAAAACAAAGGTATTTATTTAATTATTTCTTTAATTATATATATACGAGTACATTGTAATGTCTCAATTTATTTATTTATTTATATTAAGTACTAATATATTGTAATGTAATAATAAAAACGGTTCAATATACTCATCAAGTATGAACACGGTTTTCATAATTTATAAAGAAAAATGTTAATGTTACTTATTGTGCGGTATCTCAAAGTTTACAATTTATTTGTTTGAAATTTATAAAATTAAAATTGATAACATTTTTATTTGTATGGAATTTATGAAGGTTTTTTTGTTTTATATTTAATGTCTATATTATCATTTAATTTTCCTTATATTTATTTGTCTGCAATCGGTGCAGTGATTAGACTACTGTCTTTACTACATTACATTTTATACGTTTATATATTGGTATTCTGAGAATTTACATTTATTTCACATCACACTTGCTTAACACACGCACCAATCAATTGTATCAATTGTAAATAGTATATAAAGAAACAAATTGTTAATGAAAATAAGTCATTTGAAATTTTATACATTTGAGAAATTTCACCAAAGAAACCTACAATTTCATTTAATCTCTGCGTATATTTGAACCATCAACAAATGTTGCAAAGCCGAATGATAAAATATATGTTCAGAAAGTGTTCCTATATGTATACTGCGTATGGATTGATTGCAGAAAAGCATTCACATATACTATGAGCTTCTCAAAATTACAAAATAACAAAACAACAATAACAAATATCTATATACACTCACCAAAAATTTGGCTAATATTATATTAAATACATTCGATTAATTTTTATACTGGAAAAAAATATTAAATTTGATCATTCGTATGTATGGAAGTCTTGAAAACACCCGTATAGTTGATCTATTTATTCAGAGGGTATAGAGATATAGAAGAACTTATCAATTAATAATTTATGTTTATGATATATATGTAACAAAAAATGCCATTTTTATAATAATAAACATATCATTTATGATATTTTTTTTTTTAAATCACAATTTTGTCACATGTTGTCTATATGACCAACCACGCAGCGACTTCACATACAAAGTATTTTTATATTATGCAATAAATTTTCTAAAATCCATTAATATGACAACAAAATGTTTATTTATGAATACCACAAATATTTCTATAGTATATAATCTATTATTAAATATACATTATAGAGAGTCTGTCTTGAAAATTTCCGACCTTCCAGAAAATCTCATAAATCAGAAGTAACATTGGTTGTGATAGTCAAAGACACATGTTTGACTGATGTAATATCAACATTCCATTGCATTGTTTACAAGGGAAGTTATCAAAAACGTCGTTTTAACACTCCACAATTCACCTGATTTGGCTGGTTTCTATTTCCAAAACGTTATTTGGCTATGAAAGGAAAGCATTTTACTGATATAAATTCAATGGTTTGAGCACAATTACTTTACTTGCAAAACAATATGATAGAATGTCATGAAAATTTTACACAACATCAGTCAAAGATGTGTCCTTCTGTAACAGCTGATAGATGTTGTCTATGATTTCAGAGATTTGCTTAAAGTTTGGGAATTTTTGAGACAGAGGATGTATAAAAGCATAAATTAACTATTAATTTCCATAAATTATTCTATACTTTATCAAAATTACACATACACAAAACAGTTATTTAAATTGAATTACTTTATTTATATCTTTAAAATGTGTATTCATTCGTTAATAAATATATTTGGATAACGTTTTACTATTCTGCATGATTAAGAATTGTATATTATATTGATTAAATATTGTTTCTACAATATATATATATATATTTCTACTAAGACTATAAAATACTGACCACCGAATGAGTGAGTATATATATAAAAATCCAGAGGTTAATTTAAATAATTTATTAAAAAAACATGTATTCATATATAGGAAGACAAAAATAAAATTTATTAATTTAACTATACTAACTATATTCAACTAATTATCTTCCGTGGTTATGTGTATATGTGATTTCATCATATAAATAATAGGATGTTTAAAAATTTATGTACGTATGAGTGTTATTGAAAGAAAACTAAAATCACTGACCAAAATTATTTATTACCAACAGCAATTTTGCAACAAAAAAAAAAAAAACTCGTTTATGACACCTTATTTCTTCTGAAAATTATTGTATTTTACGCTTACACTTGCAGAGAAAGATTAAAATTAACTATAATATGACGTATTTTAATTTAATAATAATATACATATTGCATATACGCTACACACAGCTCATATTTATGTACACAGGTGTGAAGGGATCGCACACAGATTAATCGCTGTAAGAAATTCAACCAAAATTTACCAAATTCACTATAAAATGCTTTTCAACAATGCAATGTTTTAAAATCGGTCAAAGAAACGTACGGTAAATAGTTGGATGGAATAAGTTATCACAAAAAACCCGTCTTATTCACCAGATGTTTTGCTGCATCGGATTACCAATAACGATCTTTTCATACCAGTACATCTATTATTTGTAACATAATGCTTCTATATAATTTTTGAGTATAAATTTCTACTTCTATACCATACAATATTAATATGTAAATTTATAAATAATAGTAAATTAGTAATTCGCCTACAGTAAATTAAAAATAGGAAAAAAAAAATAAATAATAAACTTTAATATCAATTTTAAATTAAAATATAAACAAGATATTTACTATATAATTTTATTGAAAAATTTATTCACTATATGTTTTTTACAGTTGGTCAAAAAAATAATTAAAATCTTTTGTTATTCGATGTTAAAGTGCACATATAGAGAGTAAACTATTTAATTAATTTTTTCAATAAAATCTGTAGGTATATCGATAGTCTTTTCCAATAGAAGGATTGAGTTTATATAATTATCATGAACGCAAATAGTAATTTGTTATGAATTAAATTTAATTGGTTCAACTAAATAGTCTATATATCGTTTACCACCATCATATGCATGGCATTTCAAATTGATGTTAACCGATGATGGATTCACAAAAATCTGAAAGCTTTTACTTTATCCATTCTCGTCACTATTTATAGACTATATAAATAAATACCAACTATATTGTGATTAAGTGTATACCCTTTTGATACGTGTGTAATATAATATTTGTAATTTGACTACGTAACGTACCTCAATTACAATAATGTTTTCTTATTGTGGATATAAATTGTAAATAATTAAGTTTTCCATAATAAATGTACAGTTTACCGTGAATTCCTATGTATTTTTATCAGCAATAAATATTTTAATATTTACACATGAGATTTTAAAATATATTTTTAACGTCTTGGTTATTATTAATTTGTATAGGACTTGAAATTTATTTGCCATCGTCACCTACAAACGAAATTGTGTGTTTTCCTCCAGTTTTCAGAGTTTCTTATTCTATAAGCAGGATTCGGGTATAATTTTGTTAGCCATTATATTACATTTTATCTATAAATTTAATTAAAAATTAACAAATGGCTAACATTAGCACAAATCCGCTTTCCATAAAATTTGTGTATCAAATTTGATATAATTATTTTTTGTGAAACAGACAATATGTCCTTATTTTTATAATCTGTTCAATGTGTATCAACTGTTGAAGGAACTTCATAAAATTAGTTCATATACATACAATAAAAAATGTCTATTTAGAGGAACAGTTTAAATTTAATTTGTTATCTTAAAATAAAAATAAATAATATATTGTAATATAAAATTAAATGTGAATTAAATTATTTATATATTTCGTATGATTATTATTTCGAATAGTCTACTTTTCAAAAATATATATAGCATAAATGCTCCCACAATATTTTGACAAGAATATCCTCTTTTGATAATTTTTACAATAATATATTTTACATTATTATAATTATTACAATATAAATAAAATGTTCTCAATCATAAATATATACAATATTTATTTTATATTTGATGATAAATAAATTTTATTTCCTTTATGTAATTTTTTCTTACAATTAATAATAATCTTTATCCGGTAAAATTTATAAAATGCTTTTCATCTCATATACAATATATCATTAAATAAGTGCATATAATATAATTTAATATAGACCGGAAAAAAATACATATTGTAATTTATTATCAGTATATTTTATGGACAGATTGATGAACTATTATTTGATATAAAAAGTTTTACTATCTTATTGTAACATATCGCTATAAATATAAACAAATCTATTATGGACAGCATCTAAGTCCTAAAAATAATCGAAATAACTTTTTTAATATATGGATCTGAGTATTATATCTTGTAGTGTAAAATACAACTCATTTATTGGCTGTATATAGTTTTTGTGCATCAGTCGAAAAATGTATAAAGATACTACCGAAACTGAAATACTTTTTTTCTTAATCCATTCCGGTTATTTTTCGAACAAACGCTGTATTTAAATAATATAGATATTGTTTCTTTTGTATATACGAGAGCAGTATAGAATAAATGCACAATATTTACAAGCGGCAATTTAAAGCATACATGACATGAAATTAGTAATAAAATATTATATTAAATTAAAAAAGTTTGAAGTTTGTGTAATTATAAACAAGAATACATATTCATAACATATGTTTTGAGGATAATTTAAAACTTTCGAAGATATTGTTCAATTGATAAAAAAAATGTATATTTCCCGTACAAAATATATGTAAAGATTGTTATTTCAAGGAAACAAACCTTAACGGATAATTAATATAACAACAAATAGTAATGATAACAAGAATTTTTATATTATTCAATATTTTTATTATCAATTGGAAGAGGTTTGTAAATTCTCATCAATAGGGATTTTTTTTTATATAGAATTTATCAATGAATAAATTCTTTGTTTTCTTAATCGTAATAAGTATTAATATAGTATAGGTGTAGTGCTATTGTCATATATATTTGTATGCTTAAGACGGGGTGTTTAACAATATTGGTACGGTACTGTATGTACTCGTATATATAAATAGAAAAAAAAAAATGATCATGACTCAAAATTGGTCCAATTTTATACTACATACCTATTTTATATCTTACGAAATTTATCTATAAATTATATAATACTCGTAATATTTATATTTATGCAACACAAAAAATACTATCTCTTTGCAATTTGTAATAAATAACTAACTTTTAAATTACAATTTATTAAATACGTTTTAAAAAAAATTATTAAAATTTGTATTGTGCATACGCAAGAAATTCATTTTATGGTTTACAATTTTTTTTTTTTTTTGTTGTTCTCTTATAAACTTATATAGAAATTCGCATACACATGCGAAAATGAATTTATTCAAGGTAAAAAATAAGTTTATTAAATTATTTTTTAAGAATTTTCTTTATTTTATATCCATTAAATTGTGAATGTAAAAAATAACGCTATATGCAAAATTTTTAAATTAAATTAAATAATATATGCTTTTGTATTATATATATATAGTAAATGCAATTGTACACATATACAGGGTGTATTAAAAGAATAAGTGTGCGTATCCAATGACCTCTAATTACAATTATACGGTATACATTTTAAGTTTAAATTATACCATATTGATGTATTGAGGAACGATCTGTTAACAAATCCTTTTGATTTTGGACCGCTGATTTATAAACCAATTGTTGTAATTTGTAGCCTTTTTTTTTAAGATACAATCTGTGACCAAAGTCAATTAATTTTATAAAATGATTGTTATGCGATCATAAAACACACAATTTCATTATAACTTTTATTTTAAACTTCAAAATTTATTGTACTACTTCGCGGGGGTTGTTGATATTCATAAAATATTATGTTTTGCGTAGGTTGAGACTTGTTACCGCCATTCAAATATAAATTGTGAAAAGAAAAAATTACGTGATAAGTTCGACTACTACCTGGCAAAGGCAATGGAATTTCAATGGAATCGTGTTGGTACATCATGGGTGGTTTTAATTTTTGAGGTCGTTGAACCGCTGTGATATTTTTTTTAACAACATGATATTTTATAAAGTTATTACAATTTTTCCCAGATAAAATACTGCACGCATCGAATCAATTTCGCAGAGAGATAATAATGCGTTGTTAAAATATAAAGAGGAAAATATATCATAAAATAACATATGTTAATAATATCAATATTATTAATTTATATATATGTAGAATTAGCAGTGGGTTGTTTTGTGGTTGCCTTATTTTAATACACACCGTATATTTATGCAAATATATAATTTTGTGAATACTATATATATACAATCTGTCATCAAATAAAAATTTTTGCAGGCTTGTTCTCACCTTTATTTGTTTTTTTTTTTTTTTTTTTTAATTGTACATTTATATATTATTTTATGTATATATTTATTATTTATATAAATACAATTACATTCGAAAGTGATCGAACACTTTGTCTCTACCTATATATATATGTATACGGCTTTTGTTTCCATCGGAAGTTACCACCGCGCGCTATAAAGAGAAACGCAGGCTAATAAATAGACCGCGGTACACTAGTTTGTTTAGGATATGGTAACATTATCCAGCCGCAGTAACGAAAAATTAAAAGGATATACGTTTTTGATTTTCATTCCAGGTTTACTCGGTTGCGATCTACTCACTTATTCTATGTACATATATAAAATCATTAAATTTTTTCTCGTAAACCATCATATCTTTATTTATGATCTATATTATTAACATTTGCTTTTTTTGGTCTCAGATCAAATCGTAACTATATAGTAATCAGCTGCTAATTGATTAAGTTACAAGTTAGTCTAACTCTACAATCTTCATTTATATGGTATTGCATTTGGTACGGTCTCAAACAACTTGTGGAGTTTTGGCTGACGAATGTAATAAATCTTATTTTCTTATTTTCTAAATATTAAATTTAAATATTAATTTAAATTTCAATCAAAGTGAAAAAACTTAACAAACTAAAAACAATAAGAATAAATATTATAAATAAAATGACTCATTTCAATAAAAACATTAATTGTATATAAAGTTTTTTTGTTTTGTGAATATATTAATCAAATAATACAATGGGCGAGATCTCGTTCTCACAAATATATACCTATAAAACTTTATGTCCTATTCGAAAAACATATATATAAAATTTAAATTATAATAATAATAATAATAATATTTTAAAAACCAAATACAAAATAAAAGATGACTTTTTTTTTGTTTTTTATGCATTAAATAATAAACACAAAATAATATTGAATAAAAAAAGTCTTTAAAATTATGCTAAATGAATAAAATATACGTGCATTCATGCAAAACAGTAGGTTGATCATTGATCGATAGATCAATGTCTATCGATATATGAATGAATATTATATTATTTAAATATATGTTAGTACGAGTATATTTCTAACTAAATTATAAATTTATAGGTTTTTATTTAAAATTATTATTATTATTATTATTACTCGTTTATTATTTTATTGCATTTTTACGTTTTATTATTAGACACATATAAAAAATATTGTAAATTAAATGAATGAAAGTTACAAAAAAAAAATAAAAATAAAATATAGTATAAAAAATAATAATATTAATTGAAGTTTTGAAATAATGCGAAAGCTATTTTCAATGTTCGTATTTTAAATTATTGTATATGAATGTTTGGATTTATGAAGCAACTTCCAAATGCATTTTGTAATTTTGAAAACTATTTATTTATTTTTTTTTTTTTATAAGAATATATAAAGTTTATCAAGGTTCGATTGTGTAAATTGTAAATAAAATAAAAAACTATTATTATACAATTAAATTTATTAAAACATAAACATATAATACCCATTAAAATTGATTAAATATCGTAGATAAGAAAATGAATGATTTATATATAAATCAGTGGCGTGTTGTATTTGAAAAAAATCTTTATTTAAATATTTTTGACACTTATTTTATTTTAAATATACACAATTTTTGCAAACTTAAAATATTTCGGGTAAAAAATAATAGAAGATTAATTGAATGTTATGTGGCTTTCCTATATCATTGCATTGTAATAATTTTTAAGTGAGCATATATAAAGAAACACATTATATGTCACATCATATTTGTGTTGTAATATCAATTCGGGTAAATTATGGCAACGAGTATATACTGCAATCAATTGTGTATTGTTTTTCTGTATTTTATTCATTTAAAATTGCAAATTCTAGAAAAAAATCTGCATAATCGTCGCAGTAAATGTTCCGGACAATCGCCTTTTATGAATTTTCTCTTGATTTTGTTAAATTCTAAACGTTTTTAATTACCACGTACTTATCAAAATTTTCCCTATCGAATTGTTTCTGAAAACACGCAGAATATATAACATATGATCGTATATATGCTTTGGTGATCGTATCACGTGCGTCACCATTTGGATTTGTTTAAATTAAAACTTATAACGAATGTCTTATGTAATTGAATGAATCCACTTATATACTCGTACTTGTTGTAAATATATATATATATATGATGATAGGCGTATATATTGATTTGCATTTATATATATTAAGAAGTGTCACTGAGTATATATATAAAAGATTATTGAGAACATTTTAACATATATTGTAGAAGGTATAGATAGTTAACATCCTGAATAAATTGGCATACATTCAACTATAATATATAACCATCTAAAATTCAACTTTATAAATTCATTTAATCACCACTAATCATATATACAGATATTTTTAATTTGAATCTCTATTATAAATATATTATTACATTACCACACACACAAAAATATATTATAACCATTGAAAATTGATATGTACTCGATATAGAAAATAAATAGCAGGTTTTCCTTCGCATATAAATTTAGTACAAACATCATCTTATGCCATTTTTTTTTCTAAATTAATAAAACCTTATTTTATTATTTATAATCATTTAAATGTCAACTAATCGCTTTTCAATTTAAAAACCGCACATAAAATATTTCTTATAACTTTTATATAGAGAGTTTAAATTGATGGAAAACCGCACACATTTGTTGTAAGTACATGTAATATAATGAGATATGGTTAAATAATATAGTTTATATAAATTATTTAATTAATAGAGATTAATTTTACAAAATATTATACATTATAATACTAATGTACTTGCACATATATATTTAAATATATATTAAACTATTTATTATAACATTATGAACATATAATATATAGTTTAGTATATAGGAAATTAAATACAATGCGTTTAAAAAAATGTGACTTTTAAATAGATTAGGGTCAAATAAAAATATATCATATTTATTTACATACATTAGAATTGAATATTATAAATGCTAAATATATTGTATATATAGGGTACTGTCTATAGTCTTTGACCATTTATTATACAAATTTCATATATATTTATGTATACATTTGCATTACGTAGGCATATTTAAATTACAATCAAAGGATAAAAACATTGAATTTCTTTCTGTGAAACCATAATTGTATTGGAAAGTTTCATCCTTAATATAAACATATATAAAATTGTATATGTCGATCTGTGGATTAATTTTAGTACTAGCAACTATCGCTTAATATTGACGGTATCATTGAATTTTTTTAAAATAATAAAACATCGTGCAAATTTTTTGATTTGAATGGTTTAACACCAACATAAAATCATAAAAAATTAGTAAAAATGTGTAAGTATAAGCATTACCTTTGTTTTTCATTGTGAAACAAATCTGATCGTACAAACTTTGCAGATTATCATACACTAGGATCGTCCACCGTGTACCACAAATCATTCAAGATGGTATTAGATATACATAGAGATTTGTTGATAAATATAATCTATTTCACTTCAACGGTATACTTGAACTTTCAACATTTTGTGATGGCTAGCTACGTTGATTGAATTTTAACGTTTTATACTGATCAATTTTAATATAAAGCCCAATTTTTTTTTGCACCCAACAGACATTTAACAATCGAAAACACAGACTGACGGAAGACAGGCGCCACTACTCTATATATATATATAAAAGAGTATCCTATTAATTTAAATATAAATGTTTATGAAATGTATATATCTTTTTTATTAAGTTAATTTAAACTAATCAATTTGTTTAATATACAATATTTTCTAATACAAAAACTATTTTCATATATAAAAATAAATATAAATTTTAATTAAAAATAATATTTGTAAATAAATAGCACACCCTTCGATCGAAAAATAACCGAAATGAATGTCTATTAGGCCGTCTGTCGAAAAATGATGTAAAGAACAAAAATGTTGTTTTAAAATTGGTAAAATTACTATTGCGAAACATTTGCAATGGTTAAAATCGGTTATGATTATAATTGTGTTAGCTGCAAAGACGGAAGAAAAGACAATAATAATGGTTGATGATGAACATTCAGGTCGACCAGCAACAACGATAACCCATGAAAATATATCGAATAAATAACTAAATAACGAAATTAAGTTTGCTTTTTTCTTAATCCATTGCGGGATCTTTTTTTTTGCCGGACATTGGGCAAATTATTTTATTATTTTTAATTAAAGAATAAATTGTTTCAACGATATATTTAGTTTAGTTTTTTTTTTGAATTATATAAATGTGCATATCATCATTTATGTGCATACGTTACATACTATACATCTAATTTATGTAGTATATATATAAAAGAGGTACATCAACAATTAACTGAAACATAACATAATTTTTGTATAACTAATTACAAAAAATTAATGAAATACAAATTTTAAAATGCATATGTTAATCGAAAATATTATCGAAAGAAAACATATGATGCGAGATGCGATGTGTGTTAAAAATTTTTTTGAGACAATAATTATATTCATTTAATATTTTTTCATACATAAATTTAATAATTTAGAAAATTTATTGTTTATTAGTTAATATATTTTGTAACACACACACACGTATTTATTATGAAAATTACAAAATATATATATGTCAATTAAAATTAAATAAAACATGAAAAGATGCGGTTACATTTAAAAAATTAATACATACAATAATAAAATATAACATCTATCTTATACTAAAAAAATTTGTATATTTCATATTATACGAGTTAATAATATATAGAAAAATTAAATTGTTACGCTTTCATGAAATTCGTTTTTCCATAATTATAATTAGGAAAATAAAATAAAACCAAACAAAAATTATAATGCTTACGTACCTTACGTACACGTACAACAAAAGGTAAATTAACAATAATTATAACTAAATAATATATAATAATAATACTAATTTATTAATATTGTTCTAGTTTTACCATATATATGGTATACTCGTCATGTATAAAATATATACAAATTTACAATAATACAATTATAAAGATGCAATTGTTATTGTTATTGTGCAATAACAAATAATATTGTATATAAATTTAGATATATAATGCATGTGCTGTATAGTTTATACTCTCATATATGGCTTAATTAATTTAATTAGTAATTTTGTATTTATTATACTAATTTCTATATAAATTTCTAATTTGTTCTAATTTTCATATGTTCACTTAAAAAAAAATTTCGGTACTTGTACTATTATTTACAATAAAGAATTTTGATTTTTATATACCTGACAAATATACCATGTAATGTATGGCCCTTTGAAATCGTTTACAAATAGACTATTTACAACATAACTATAACATACTTTATTGCCTATGAAATAATTGATTGAATTTTTAAATTATATGCACTCTGTAATTTCTATCAAAAATCGAGTATATGTCCATTATCTGTATATTTCGCCTATATACAAATTAATTGTATATAAATATAAGTGCCTTCGAATAAAATACATTCAATGATCTGAAACAATTGTTAATGATGTATTAATACAATAAACTTAAAATCAAACAATGAAATTGGGGATGAATGTGTTGGATATTACAATAAAATACTTGGAATGAAATTCACAGGCTGGAAGCAAGGTAACAATTGGGTACATTTCAAATGGCAAATTATGATAATATTCTTTCTGCACACATATGAGTGTCGCCCCCGAATAATATCTTGCGCAAAATTATTGTACAATATTACGCAAAATATCGATCTGATTGATATAATGTAGTTATAATTTTATAAGTTTATAAGGCGTTACGATATATAAAATAAAATTATAGTTTGAAGAGATTTCTCTGTCTGTCTGCGTATATATGCTGTAATATAAAAGTATACTAAAAATAATATAAAAAAACGCAATGATATGCAATTTTTATTAAAATAAATATAGTAAAAATTTATTTGCATTAAAAGCGGCAATATGCACGCGATATCTAAAAAATAATATAATAAATAACTATATTAATTAATTATAAATATTAAAAAATTTACTTGTCATAAATAATTAATTTTTTAATTGGAAATATTGTTTCTCTTCGATAAACTAGAAAATAAAATCTATCTCAAAATAGAATAAAAAAATAAAAAAAATAACAAAAAAAAATGAAAATATGAAAGTAGAACAAAATTATTATGCGAATGAATTGTATTTCTTCGTTTTTCATTCATTCATAAAGTTTTTATTATTATTTTATTGTTATAATACTGTGTATATCTATTATTACTTTATAATTTATATTTATATCACTGATGTGAGTGAGTATATCGTATAATAATGATTATAAAGCTTCAGCTAGCAGAAAAATTTCGTTAATCCATAATATAATAAATATTGTTGAACTATTTGGAGAAATGGTTCAGGACACAAATGTTTTGCAGTCAATTAATTTTCATATCATGTGAATATTTTTCTATATAATCAATTGTTGTGTTTTTTAATTTACAACACCCGCATATAATACCATTAATTGTATACTAAAAACTAAACTATATAAATTTGTAATAATAATAAAATCGAAACAAACTTTTCGTATTTCTCAACATTCTCGTCTGTACATATAAAATTTTTAAATAAAATAGAAAAATATGCGAATATATAAATAATTAATTAATTATTTTGATTTATTTAATATATTTCCCGGGTAATTAATTTACTAATTAGATTGCATACAATATATTGTTGTTTTCATTTTTTATTTATTGTCATATAAAAATATATATTTTTTTGTTATGACTTAAAAATTATAATAACTTCTACTAGTAATAATAAATTCAAATATATATATAGGATATTTAATAGTGTTTTAATTTTTTCACATACACACACACAAAGAAATAAGCATAATTATAATAATAATAATAATAATAATAATAATATAAAAAAATTAATATCAGAATTATAATAATTAATATAATTTAAATATTGTATTTTATTATAATGATAAAAGTCATTATGTTTGTATTTTTATAATAATGTCTTTGGTAAAATTTTAAAAAAATATAAATTATTTTCTTTCTAAATTATATAATTTTTATTTTATTTTATATATATTTATATATATATATTATTAATATAATATACACAATCACATCATGTGATAATTGTGCGATAATTATTGTATTATATAGTTGAATAGTAAAAATTTATGAAAAATATAGGAAATTATAATAACAACATAAGCAAAAATTAAATAATTATAATTAACATATTTTATAAATATAATATATGTAATGTGAAATGGAATACAATTATTATGTATAGCGACGCGGATGAACTATCTATCTTACATTTTCCATTTAATTTTAAATTACATTTTAGTCAAAGATCAACGTTTTTTTTTTATTTATACAATTTTTTCTCACATATGCGGTACAAATTTTCGTAGATCGCTGCGGTGTTATCAAATTATTCTTTTGCCATGGACATGTGTGTCAATATATAAATAAGATGGATTTTTGTGATCGTATATTTGTAATATGGGTCTAATAAAAATTGTTTATACACAAATTCAGACAATGCAGACAAATTTCACAACAAAAAATATATAGATAATATAAATAAATAAATAATTTTTACATTTTTGTATGGCACCCATTAAAAAAAAATGGTCCCAATGTTAAATATGTATTATAATAAAACTTAGGTAATATAATATATATAGTATCGCATATAATAGTTATCTATATAGATTTGTACATTCCGAAGTAACATTTTGCTATTACATTTAACCCACATGTGGGTTACGACAGTCTCAAGAATTTTAGCCAACAATCAAAACTGCATAGTTTACATAATTCATAATACTAAAATTAAATTGATGATGACACTATATGAATAAAATATAAGAATTAAAATCAATATACTAAAAAAAATACTAATGATCCTATATATCTATGAAATTATGCTACAGCAAAGGAATTATAATGCGAAAATTCTAACAATCAATGCAGCAATAACATTAGAATTTACAGTGTAAAATAACTGAAATTAATTATGATTCTATAAATTGAAGCTGTATTATAATAAAAAGAAATTTAATACCAAATCACTTATTTCGATTTCGTCACTATATGGAATAAGTTATTATATCTATCGAATAACAAATATATAGTTGAGGATTCGATTGCGAAGGAAAAGTATTCGAAACAAAAAATTACAAAATCATCAAAATCCATTGATACCACAATTGTTGGTATAAATAAATAAAATAGTAAACATGATAAAAACGAAATAATTCAAAGTGATCTATAGTGCGCAGTCAAAAATAAAAAGTGATTGGAAAATAAAATTAAAATTAATACAATTAAATAGAATAGCATGAATTAAATATATAAAAATATTTTTTGTATGAGGATCATCAATAAATGGGATGAGTATTCAATACAAAGTGTTATTTTAGAATCAGGTTAATCTTAATAGATAGTCGCGTAATATAAGATTTAATTTTAATAATAACCACTAATACGGTACGTCTGGAAACCTTATACGCTAACTTTATTCTTTGTCTTACACATATTATTTAATATAGGTGAATTTATGGACATTTAATGGAGATAGTATAATATATAGTACGCACAAGGTCAGCCAAATATACTGCAATATAATAAAACAGATGTAATATAGTAATTAAAATCTTTTGTGCATTTGCATAAATATATGGTATGTGTTAACAAAAAGAGTATTTTGTTATATTAGCATAAAATACAATTGACATGTTGTGTCGGTTGTGATGTGGCCGCGGGGCTCTGCTGATTTGTTTGTAATTTTTTTAAAATTTCATTGTATTGTATTATATATTTTATAATATATATATATATGTGTCATGCAAATATAAAAAGAATCTCATTTATATAATTATTTTTTTTTTTTTAAGTCTTATGACCTTTGCGTATTTTTATTTTATTTTTTTTTTTTTTTCATGCTAAATTACTATGTAATTTTTTTATTTTTAACATATATTCGGTTATTATATGTTTATGTAGGCGGATGCGTGCTAAAAAATAAAAAAAAAATGAGAATAAAAGAAATTTTTAAACGTATTATATTTATATCCACAAAATTTAAGTACTGTATTAAGAAGAAATATTTTTAATTTATATATTTTTTAATAATTATTATAAAGAATTATTTTATTTAAAAATCTTATGTTTACTATATACAATTACAAGTGTATACAATGAAATCAATTACATATACTCTTTTTATATTTACAAGTTCTTATATTTTATCTATATATGATATGTAGTTCCTCATTGTTTTTTCAACATATATGAATCATTGTTATATAATATCATATATTAGTAAAATCAATTAAAATACAACAAAAACATAATATAAAAACATCATTTGTTTGTTGATTGTTTTTTTCTCTATATTATAATTTAGTCACAATTTAATTATTGTTTGTAAAATACTATTCCATCTTAAACATACTGTAATTGTGGTATATATATTTATAAAACTAAATATAAATATGTGCCGCGATAACAACTTTAACATATTGTAAACATATATATATAATACTAAAAAAAATATAACTAAACTAAATAATAGAAAATAAAATTAAAATAATCTATTGTTTATAATAAATACATATTTAATAACTAAAAAAAAATATAAAATAAATATAGCACATAAAAAATGTATACACTTGAACAAATTGTTTAAGCAAAATCAATAAAATACAACGCGTATATTGTTAAAAAAAATTAATATAAGGAAGTATATTTATTTATACAATAATAATAACATTAAGAAAACGATCAAAATAATCTTTCTTTATATAATATAAATAAAATACGTTTATCTAAAAAATATTATTTTTATCAAAATTTTTTTAAAATCGTTTTTAAATTATTGTATATATAATTTAACAAAAATGATAAATTTAATATATTCTATATTATTAAAAAATATAAAAGAATGTATTAATATTATTTAATATATTTCAAGGCTTATTTTATTAAGTCGTACATTTTTTTGGTTATTAATTACATGTATTTCCATATTATTATTATTATTATATAATCTGTATAATAAAATGTTTGAAATATTACTAATATATATATAATTTACGAAAACGATATGTAGAAATGTTTAAGGAATGATAAAATTTTCAAAATATTTCTAATAACCATTGAGGTTTTTGAAGAAAGTATTTGTGCGTATATTTTTCCATTATAGAATTGATAATAAATAATTAAATGTTATCAGAAAAATTCTAATAACCTAATTTTACAATATGTGGGGCATCTACTAAACCATTCACTATATATACAATAATAAATTTGGTAAATTACTCAGCGCATATATGGAATAGGAATACTCCACAGTATATATATATATATCAATTTCTCCCAACACCATATTTTCCAAAGATATCCGTTTTTTATTTTTAAATTGCATAAAACAAACAATTGGTAAAAAATTGCAGTATTAAAATAAATACCGAAAAATTAACACTACTATAAATTTTGGAAAATGAACAATTAATTAGAAATATTATTATTAATTTAAATAAATTATTACATTTTTTTAACACCTATTTACAAATATAAAAAAACGTTAGAAACTAAAACTAACTACAATATATACGACTTACTCGCAATTTTTATATCTCGTTTTAAAAAAAAGTATAATTTTATATCGTGATATATGTTTTTATATTTATAAATTGTCAACAATTGATTTGGAATTATCTATATTAAATTTGTGATTTAAATGTATGTATAGATGCCCAGCAATTTCAACAGAACAAAGGTAGTATACAAAGAATTGCTGATCGATTGTTCTCCGCAATGGCAGCAAACTCATCACAATCAAATTATGCGTTTTAAGCACCATTATTAAAATCCATAATGTAATATTATTTAAAAACATCTACTATTTTATTATTTTTTTATCCTATAAAAATTATAAGATCGAATGTTGTAAACGATCGACACTTTGCTTAATAAAATCGAAAATAATAAGAGATCTAAAAAATAACATCGACAGCATCGACAGTCAATATAATTTTGATAAGATAATACTTGGACTCATAATATAGCTTCTATAGATATTTTAAGATATAATAACTTATAATAATCTTTACATTTATAATTACATATAATTATGATTGCCCGTAATAATAGATAAGTTTAATGATGAAGGACATGAAAGCATAGATTGCACGTAAATAGGTTTAAATTTGAAAAAGAGAAAATTTCAGTCGGTGTTTGAGATGAAAGTTTTACCATAATTTTTATAGCAATCAAAAAAAAAAAGATTAAGATTGCTAGATTCATCTTAATCGTAGCGTTGAAATGTGAAACAAAATATTAATTTAATTGATATCGTTCAGAATCTATACCACCATAAATTTTTTAATGTTACTCCCGCAGAATATATTAAAAACAACAATCGAATTAGCTTAAGCTATCATAGCACACCCACCCACAATTGTTTAGCAAATTAAAATTAATAACCATTTAAAGTTTACAAAAATTTCGATCGAATTCATATTGCGCTGTATATAGCGAGAAAAAATTTAACATATAATCATCAATGATTAATAATCGATATCATCCCTGTGCGTATATGTATAGGACTGTTTATATATGACTTCTTCAACTCATTTGATTTATTTAATCATATGATATATAATCAGATCAAATCAGTATTATATATAATATGAATATAAAATATTCAAATTTACGAGTATAATAAGATATAATAAATTATAAATCATATATTTTCCCGTCATAAATATAATTATTTTTAAAAAATTAATCTTTTAACAACATGTGAATGTTATAAAATATAAATTTATATAGATTAATAATTATCGTATGTTTTATTTATTTATTTATTTATTTATTTGTTCATAGTATACGGATTGCAAAAAATCCGATTAATTATTATCGATAATATTGAATATATAACATCGGATTGCGTTTTGTTTTTGTTGTACCTAAAAAATTAGTCACTTTATAATTTTAATTATAATTTCATAATATGTATTAGGTATTTGCAATATATAATTGCTTAATAACTTAATGCTTTTTATTGTATAATTTTAATTTATATATTACTAAATAATAATTTTTATAAAATCTGAAATTTTCATATAATAATGAAGTGATTATTCATTCATAAATTATTTATTTATTTACAATATATAGAGTAGTTATAGGATTTACGTATTTATAAATAAACTGATTTATATTGTAATTGTAATTGTTTATTTGCTGATGCATAAGTCAAATACTTCGTCCGACAAATTTTAATAAAATTATTGTCAAACAATAAAATTCTAATTTTAAATGTATAATTGATTAATTGATTGGATGTGGATGTTGTATTACTATATTATATTATATTTGAATATGTTATAGATCTATATTCTAAATACAAATAGAATCTCTAAATATTATATTGTTCAAATTTTGAAGCATAAATTCAATGAAAACTAATTTATAATCGTCGATTGTGATTTTGCCCTTCCTATATCTAAGAACTTAAAATATGCGGTATTATAAATGAGTAATCAAACATTTTTATTTGTAAACAATAACATTGAATGTATGCAACAATTAAAAAACTTTGCGATTAAATTTAAAAATAAACTAAATTGTCATTATAAAAAATAAAATAAATATCATATCTTTTATTAAATAATATAAGAATCACATTACAAAGTCTTATTATTTGTTTGTATTTGATGTTTATCAATAAATATGCTATTTATATAAAACTGGGCTTATCGTTAATTGATTATATTTAAATAAATAATGTTTAATTGTTTGTTAAACAAATATAAATATATAATATATATGTAACAAAATGAAATTGAATAATATTTCTATAAATATATATACGTAAAAGTGATAAAGGTTTTGAAAATCAACAAGGTATTTTCTATTTATAATATTAATTAATTATTAATTATAACGTTTTGTAACTTTTATAAGTTTATGCGTCATTACAAATAAGAGTACAAGGTTTTTATTATATTATTATTACTAAAACACACAGATTTGGGAATGTCCAGAAACAAATTAAGATTGGTTTTGGGGTGTACGTACGGATCATTGTACGCTAAACTATTATCTTCACAAATTTTTTCCTGTCGGATTAATGGGTATGGTTTTATAAGTGAATGCTCGACTTATACGTGGTGCATACATAGGGTATTTATAGTGAAAACAACATTATAAATCCTTCCACATGTAAATAAAACGTTTATAAGGAATATTTCTGCGGTTTCATATCTGATTGTGAGATCAAAAGCTTCGACAATTAATTCATGGGGTGTGCATAATGGACCACCAACGGTTGGTTGGTATAATGACAGGAAAATAATTTAATTTCTCTTCTAAATTATCATGTAAATATTTTATAAACGCGCGTTAACACCAAAGTGAAACATCCTTATTTGGTGGCATCTATGCTAAGTGACGATCCCATTTATTATGACCTGTGAACTTTATCGACTGTAATCCACTTATTTCAATAATAATTTTATGCAAAAATGAACATCAAATTGTATATGGATGCGTCAAATGGAAATTGCCGAATTTTACATAAAAGTTATTATCACTTAATCGATACAATGCACTTGTGAAGAAATCCTTTTTTTGCAAATATACACACAGACGCGACAGTCTATAACTGAGCTGCCGAATTGTTTGACACAAATATAAATATAGGATTTTCTAATGTGAATGAAAAATGTTATCAATTTTGTTACAAAGAATTAATTTTTTATAATTTAATAGAACACTTTCGCCTCGGTTTTATTTTTAAGGACGATATAATTTTGTCAAAAGCTTTAATAATTATTGTTTCAATGGATAATGAAATTGAAAATCATTTTCATCAAGCGAAAAATAGTGTGCCAAAATATACTTTGATTTATAATAACATTATTTTTTTTTATATTTCGTGCATTTATGATTCCAAAATAAATTTAATTACGTGTGTGCGTGTGAATTGGTTTCTATTTTTAGTTTGAATATATCAAAGACAAACTAACGTACAGGACAATGAAATTCTTTAAATGATTTAAATGGAAAAGACATTATAATAATATACAAAAACGTTTGCAATTTATTATATTTTAATACATTTTGTCACATATTTACATACAATAAATTTTATTAACTTTATTACAATTTCAATATACGCGTATATAGACATAAGGTGTACCTTATTTTTTTATAATACGTCTGAAAACGTAAGATTTAAATGCATGTAACTTCAAAAAAAAAAATGCTAATAAATTACCTTATAAATAAATGTTTACACAAACAATTATCTGTGATGCTAACAAAAAATACATATATTTGTGTTAGTGAATTTCTATTGATGACGCCGTATAAATTTATATCAATTATTATAAATTTCTTATATATGTAGAAGAAGATGCTGACGTTTATTGTATAATTGTTTTGTTTTTAACTTTGTTTTTAATTGCCAAATAACTTTTATTTTAATTTTTGCTATCAGCTTGTGACATAAAATATGCTACAAGGATATGCAATTTGCATATAATAATATAAAACACTATTATATTATTAAATTAATAAATAATTGTTTATGAAATTATTCACACATACGTACACACAGGCTCGCAAACACACACACACACACACACACTTGGCAAATAAATTTTATAAATTCTCCAAATATGATTTTTTAAAGTTAAAGATCCGTGGATGGGCTGAGTGAATATGACTCATTTATAAATATATTTATTATTTATTAAGTATTGGCAGCAATCTCTATATTAATAAATATATGTCTTCTCCTTAGCACATATTGAATACCTTTATTATTTATTTTTTACGCGTACGTGTTTAATATTAATAAATAATATATGTTTCTATCTATACTCCTATACATTTAAGCAAAAAAAAAAAAACACTTTCTTTAATAAAAAAAAAAAATGCCTCTGGCGATCAACAAAATAAAAATTGGTATCTTTTATTTATACTTATACACCAAACACAACAACAGGTATAAGAAAATTTATTAACACAAATTTATATTCAGTGAAACTTTCAAATCAGCATTTTATATATATATTGTTAAAATTATATTTTCATTATAATTTTTATTAATTATATTATTATTTATTTTACATAAATATTAATTTATTTTTTCCTTTTAATATTAAACACATATAAAATTTAATTTATTGCATTAACTATATATTATATTTTATTTATATAATTATATATATTTTTTAATTTTTAAAATGCACTTCAATTATTAATTAAAGTAAAATAAAAAAAAAAAAAACAGAACTAATTATTATTTATTACAATAAAAATTAATTCTTATTGTTTATAATAAAATAATAATATTTTTATGTTTGCGAAACTAATTTTCAATATTTTAATTTTACAAATAAAACAAAACTAATATTATTTTTTATTTAATTTTATTATATTGAACAATATACGTCCAACCTGTGTTAAAGCATTTTCTCGACTAACTAAACTAAGACCAAAGTAGTCTTTTTTTTTTTCTTCATGTGTATAAACAACAATTTTATAATTTTATTATATTTTATTTATTTAACTATATATATTTGTTGTCACACAAATATTGTATTAGTAGTGGAACAGAGATATATATTAAATACATATAATAAAAGTGGAATGTAAATTGTTCAAGGCATTCCACTTTAAATCTTATATATATTTTATAAATATGTATGTGGAGAATAAATGTATATTTAAAAATAATAAATAAATAAACTCACTATCACATTAAAAACATCATAACATTATCGCATAATAATAATAATAATAATAATACATATTATAATAAATAAAATAAATAAATAAAAATTTTCTCTTCAATACATTAACATTTATTTATTTATTTGTTGGTATATACATATTTATTTATGATAAAAAAATAAATAAATTGTATATAGTGGCCGTTGTTGTATATAAAACATTAATTTTAATTTTCATTAATAATTATCCATATACAAGTTGTTTCATATGTAATATCGTATATTTTATATGGATACAATGAATTTTAAATGTTTTTACCCTATATTCGAACCGTGTTCAAATTCCTTCACAGCTACAAATCCATCTACAACTTTCTCTCCCACTGTCGCACAAAGACCTTCCTATACCAGTTTTTAAATCTATATAGTTTTAACATAGTTTATTAAGCGTTATCGATTATATATTTATTATATAGACATTTCTTTTGGATGACCTCGTCCATGGACACTTTTAACCTATAAAATTAACGATAAATATGGATTAATTTGCTTCCAAAACAATTTGATAAATTTGAATTAAATATTTTGTAAATACAACGAAATTGTATTGTTAAATTAAATTGATAATTTTTCCATTAATATTAGAAAATTTTTGTTAGGGAAATTATCAAAATCAGTTGCTGTGCGAGAAATACGAGTTTAAAAGATTTCAAAAGAAGTATCATTAATTATTTATATAACCACAATTTTAATTTACAAATCTATTCTCATATTTACGAACACGTTCCGGGGTGATATGGTGTGAGTAAGACAATTAGGTTATATTGGTTTTTCAGAACTGCGTATACATTATTAAATGCTCTGCTGTATAATAAAATTCCACTTAATCTGCATGCAAATTTTTATTAAAAAAATGATCAAAATATAAAGTTACAAATCTATCTGCATTAGAAATCGCGGTGATAATATATTGTAGTAATTGAAATGCTAAAATTTCATAAAAATAGGTTTAGAAATAAATGTTTCGATAACTCTTGGGTTTACACAACATAAATGGGATTACAAATTTTATGAAATCATATTTGTATTGGCAAATATCATCATTTATTTACTGAATATAAATAAATTTATTTCGATCATTTAATAAATAAAAGCTATAATGGCGAGCTAAAATAACAGTCAAAACAATGAATGGCAGCCGTTGAAAGTGTGCAACAACTAAAAACAAATACGGTTCCATTGTAGCAGGAAGGAATATTGTTTGAAGAAAACACAGTGTTCTTACAAGTGTTTTTAACGACGGATACATAATTCAACGAATTAATATTTGACAGAGCGTTGTTGTTTACAACTATATTTTTTATTATTTTTCCAATTTGGCAATACACATATGTTATTTATTAAACAAAGTGTTTGAGAAATTTTTATGGTGAAATAATACTTCAACTAAAAAAAATCAACTACGTCAAATTGTATAAATGTTTTAAAAGTACGGTCAAATTAAAGATTAATATATTGAAAAAATCAAATCAATGTGGTAATGGAAAATGTTGTCATTTTAACAATTGATTACATTATCAAAATAATTTAGGCGGAAAAATCAGCTCATCATAATAAATGTACCATCATCTCATCACCTCGCAATGAAATTACTTTTAACGAGGAGACTATATAAGAATAATTATTAATGAATAAAATGATTTATTAATTCAATCATTCGGTTTTTATATTTGATCAGCAGAATAGTGTATAAATCAACTTTCGCTAAATTTTCTCAATGGTTATATATATAAAAATATATATTTAATATACAATTTATGCATTCACACATTATATAGTTAAAATAAAGACCAAATAAGCGAACAATTATGGTCTAAAACGTGTTATAAGTTCTTTAGAACTTCAATGCTGGATTTTTTTTTAAATATATCTTGTATATGTAACAACCTGGAATATTTTTAATACAATAACAATTGAATTTATTTCGAATTTAATATACTCTTAATTTTCCATTTTTATATTGATGAAAATCTCTGTGATCCATTACTAAAATTATAAAAGCATTACGTTATGAATAACCTAAAATATAAATAATATATGGATACGCATTTTCCAAAGAAACAGTTAACTGGTTAAAAATGATTACCGGGAAAAGAATCCGTGAGGACGAAATTCGGGAACTTGATCACTTTGGCTATTTCTCATCCAATTTTAATGAAATATGTTATGCACGTTGACAATGGAATTAATTATATGGTGAATTCCTAAAGAAATTCTTTAAAAATCGATACTCACAGTATTCTACGGCAATCTCCACAATAATCTGTGTACAAATTAGCTATTTCTAATTCAATTTTTAAGAAGTTCAGTACGTATATAGTTTTAAAATGGGATTATATAAATATACAGTTCCTTGGGTGGTGTCGGAAAATCGATTCTCAGGTCAGTTTTCTTTATCATAGTTAAATATCCTGGTTAATATGATTACAATTGATGTAGCTATACGATCTAAGAAACATTTTCCCGCTTAATTGCATATATATTATTTATAGTTATTTATATTATATAATTTTATTCGGACATTTATATATGCACATCGAAATCCATGAATACACATAATATAATATATAATATAAAACCAACACATAATATGTTTCTTACATAATTTATTTGTTATGTACCATATATATAGATAGAAGTGACTGACTACCTATCTGGTGTACATATAGGTATGTATATTAGAGGTATCTTTCTTACTCCCACTATATGCATATAATAAGTTTAGTTGTTATTATTATCTCAATCGCAGCTTATATAAATATTTTTAATATTATATTTAGTAATAATAATATTTATTTATAACATACTCTATTAATATGTAGATATATACGCGAGTATAACTTCCCACTTTTATTAAATTCATTAATATTCTTAAACAATAATTGACATATTCTTATATTTACAATAAAATAATATATACAATTTATACCATCGCGGCGTACACATTAACTATATTTATATATTAAACAAAACAAAAAAAGACACCAAAAAATGTTAAGTAGGTGTCAATTGTGTTTTTCATTTATCATTTGTATATTATAATTTTTACTTTATTATAATATTATTAATAATATAATAATTGTTATTATTATTAATTTAACTATCGCTAAACACATAATCTAAGTTTTTTTTTATTAGTTTGTCAAACAATATTATGATGATTAAATTAAATTATGACCATCTATAAATTTTAAATGTTTGTCCAAATCACAATATGATTTAATTTTTTTATAGTTTTCTATTGTGTGTGCTTGTTGATGGTGATGGTGGTGGTGGTGGTGGTGGTGGTCTTCTAAGCATACAAATTATACCATTATATGTATTTCATATGTTTCTGGTATATATACTCGTCCATAATATACAAATTACATTACAAATAAAAAAATAAATATATAACAAAAATGTTATTCAACAATTTAACTTAAATGTATATACCACAAGTTCGCAGTTAATGTTCTACATTTAAATCACTAATAAAAACTCCTTCAATTGTTTAAATACAAAAATTATACATATTATACATTTTACAGCCGACAGTAAAATCTCTCTATATATAGCTATCTATATCTCAATCATATGTTGATTACGAAAATTTAAACTATATTCTATTGCTGTTTAAGCAATCATCCATTTAGATATTTAATTAATGCTATATATGCATTTAACATTATATGATAAGTGAAAGTGTGATATATATATTTATGAAAATAAATCCTTATAAAAGAAATGGTATTTTATGGTGAAAATAATATATGATCATTCAATATGCGATCATTCGCATCTCTGCAGACTTTACTGTATATATTTCAAATCAAATATATAAAATCTATATACAATAGCTTAACTATACTATATATAGTAACATATAATATATATTGTATATAGTACTCGGTAAGTATATAACATATATAATTAAATATTTATATGTAATCTTATGCTTAGAATATTAATTGAAAATTTCTTTAGTGATTACCGTTCTATGACATGTTAAAAAATCATTTTATATTACAATGAATACAATTATTTAAATAAATATAATATTTCCTATATATATATGATGTATGTTTTTATATATATACGTACATATTTGTATCACTTAAAAAATACATATTTGGTGATGCAGACAGAATAATATAGAATTACATTTTGTAAATTATAAATTACTAAACATATCGTTTTGACAATTTTTTATATAATTTAAATATTTAAATATTTTTTCATTTTGAATACCTATACAATATTCAAATTGAATTTATATTATGTTGTTAAATAATACAAACATATGTATAAATAATTGGTAATACTCAAATGAGTATATACTGTCAAAAGTTTCTATGGATTAGATTGTGACATCAATTCAAATTGGTGGTTTTTAAAAATACTATGTTAACATCTATTTACCCTTTACCGTTTGAATTCCTTATAATATAATGCAAAATTTTCATTCATTAACTCAGGATATATAATATTACAATACCTATTTCAATATAGGCTGCTGCTTTAAGATGTTCTCCCAATCCGCAGTGATTCGTAGGTATATCTATTTCAGATTCATAGTTCGATATCAGACGGTTTATTATGTTAAATTTTCCGTAAGATCTCTTTCAATATAATTAATGTTTTAAGTGGAACGCAATATATCAAAGATCATTCATTAACTAAATAATTAAATTTAATATTGATCATTCTGGTTCATTATTATATATATTGTATAATAATAATGAACCAAAATTTTCCAATAATATATTGATAAAACATTTGTTTTTTTCTTAGTTTCTATTAACCATATTAAAGGTATTATCATAACCGCAGATATTCAATGTATCAAAAACCTAAGTGTATACATTATAATTGTATTGGAAAGCTCACAGACACAGATCAATAAACTTATAGACTCTGTAATTAATATTCGATTTGTTCATAACATTTTCACATGTGAGTCAATAAATAATCATAACGCATGTCAGTCCATATAAAAAAAAACTAAATATTTTAAATAAAATCAATTAATTTATGTGTGTGTGTGGGCCACTTAAAAAAAAAATATAATTTTTATACCTGCATAAATCACAAAAAAAAAAATAAAAAAATATATACAATTTTGAATTTCTAAACGAAATAAAATAAAAATATTAAATATACCTTCATTAAATTTTTTTTACTGTGTTTGCGATTTACATAAAAGCTCAATTAAATATGGTATTCATATTTATTTATGTATTACATTATATATTATAACAATCTATCTATATACCTATTGCAACCCAAAATTTAATTTAATGTCACTATATTTATTTGTAATGCATTAGCATTTTAACTTCACCCATATACCATTAGTAGTCTTTGTGTCTTATTGGTTGAAATTTTAAAAAGTATCAATATTTATGTTTGTTTTTTACATGAGATTAATATGACATTTTATTAGATGATGGTATTTCTTTTTTGTAGTAGTATTAATTTAATATATCATAGTAACGAAGATAAGTAAATCGCATTGATTGGAGTCCGAGATAATTTGATCTATATCTTTATAAATATACAACAAGTTAACAAATAATTGTTTGCAACCAACGCACCTAATTATCTACGTAGGGTGTGTAAATTTTCCACAATTTTTATCGAAAATTTTAATTATTAGGGCATTGAAAGTGTTTCGTTGTGTTTCGTTTCGTTTTTATATATGATAATTTTATGTATTATTAGAGTACAATATTAAAATATGTATTAAATACCAATAACTTTCATTCCTTTTATAAATCAGGTATATTATCATATGATTTTTCATTGAAATTAAATTCGATATTGTGTATAATAATAATAAAAATAAAATAATAATTTAAAATTGAAAGGTTATTATAATTTTTTTTTGAGATATATTAAAAAAATGTATATTTAAATATTCTACTAATTTCTATAGTTCATTTACATAATGAATTCATTTTTTTTTATGTTTATATCCCATAATATATATACTAATTTTAATATATGTATCACTTTCATATAGAAATTTGATTATACACACAAATATTATATGAATAAGAATTTGAAGAAGTCAAATGAAATATGATATTGATTTGCGAAATATTTATCATTCCTACAATATTAATATTCAGAATATTCAATATATATTTTGTTGCCATCCTAGAAACATTTTTATTGTGTGTATTCATTGCTTGATTTGATTTTGAAATGATTTCTATTTTAAGCAGGTCTTTTTTTTGCATCTAACTGATCTATAGCCAAAAGATTTCAAAATAATATTTAAAGTTTTCTGACCTGTCTGAAGATAAAATCGATCAACAAAACAATAACCGGGGAAGTTTTTCCATAATGTATTTTGTTTTTAATATTTATCATCGTAAACATTTACTTCATAATTTGATTGAGTTTATTAACAATTTTCATTTTTTACAATTCACAGATAACATCAATTTGCAATGTGCATTGAATTAGCTGAATGAGTGCAAGTTGGAAAACGATAATGATAACATACAACACATCATGAATAGTTCACAATTATAAGTCAACAATGAAAATGTCATGGGTGAGCTTAACATTTGATATATATTATTATTTTTTAAACAAATCATTTCAATTAATTTTCTTATAATAAGTATATGTTAGATTAGATAGGTTTAGATTAGATTAGATTTGATTAAAATTCGTACGTCACTTTCTTTAATTTTTTCTTGTATGGGGTTGCGGTGGGCGTTCCTCATACATTTATTGTAGTTCAGATCTACAAAATTTTTTTCATTTATTGCATTCACCAAATATTTTAAAATGTGTTACTTTAATTCTTAAACCATACCAGAGCCCCTAATCAGAAGAGGCCAGCGTTAACGGTCCCTCTCCACTTCAAACTAATTCAGCTATACATTTAAGGTTACAATTAGTTAGTACGTCGCTGAATTATAATTATATAGCAAGATAGATTTTGGATAATTTTTCTATAAAATTTACGAAATATTAATTGCATTACATTACATTATATTTTATACGGAAATTTTTCCATCGTCATGGGAAACAATTTTCTGGTTTGATAGCAGAATTTGTGCTTGCTTAAGAGTAGAAAATCGTTTGTCAACATTTGATGCACAGAAATAAATCTGCATGCATTGAACTATTGCATAATTTTTGTTAGAAATAGAACCCCCGCTACACTATAGCTTATACTTGGGTTTACCTATATAGAAAAACCCAAGATTTTTTGGGACAATCTGTAATCTTCGTTATGAATTTTGTAAATACCTATATGTTCGATGTATATACAGATTCATCACTTAAATATAATCCGCATCAAGTGCGTGCACGCATCCTATATATATATATACGCAAAGTTTTAAATGAAATTACGTATAGAATCGTATATTGTATAGTTTATTTGTTATTGGAAACACTTTGTATTTTACATATAAAAATTTATAAATGCAATTTAATATGCGTTTCATGTACAATTATTATTATTATTATTATTATTATTATTATTATTATTATTATACCATATATATTTAGTAATACAATGCCACGCCAGTGTATAGACACAGTGTATACTACACCTATATTTATTAATGCATATATAGGAATTTTGTTAAAAAAAAGATATGATTATATAAATAATTATCCGTATTAAAATAAATATATATACGCTTTATTTTTTATTATTTATATTTCTAAGTAACCATATAATTTTAAACACAACACATAAATATATTCTTTTCATATAATTTGTACGATAAAGAAACTTATACACTTTTGTCCACCTATTTGTTATGCAAAATGTTAAAAAGAGTTTATATCTATATAGATATGTTCATATATGCAAGCAAGTGGACACATATAAGAGTCGATTTAATATATTCATAAATAAAATTAAAAATGATTAAATGAATGAACAACTTTATGTATATGTGGATAAATCTAATATAAATAAAAATGTTTATATATATGAATATATAGAAATGAATAGATATAGATATTAAGTGAATATACTAGTATAATATTACACTCATAACGTATTCAATATACGCACATATCATCAATAGTTTTACATTAGAACAAAATCCATAAACTAACTATATATTTTTATATGCAAATATCGTTCATTTCATTATTGCCTGCCTATATGTTATATATTTTTACCTTCTTTTGTAACACACACATAGTGTCTATATGAAATTTATTTATTTATAAAAGTATCTATATTTTATGTATCTATGTACAATATTGAAAATGCGTATATAAAAAATATAATAGAAGATTAATTTACACCTTTATATTGTATTTATATATATATATATACAAAAATTTACATATATATTGTTTACAATTCAATGTACACATTTTACATATAGATAATTTGTATGTAAATTATATTAATATATCGTATATGTATAAATAAATATGTGAAGATATGCAAAAGTTATAGGTTATATATATAAAATAAATAATACAAAACTCTATCTTATCCGCATATTCTATCTATAATAATATATTCTTTATTATTTTTATATGATATATTTAACCACATTTAACATAATTTTATATATTCTTTTATCATATATATATAAGACATGTGCGCTGCTGCGTTGTTCTATTGAATGAGAATGTTAAATAGATAGATAGGTAGATGCAAACGTAACGCGCATATAAAATAAGTTAATATATAGATATGATAATTTATATATTTATATATATGCGAATAAAATTATAATTATAATAAGAACGCGATGTGATCTTATATAAACAACGTCTAAATACACATCTTTATATAAAGAAATATATAATAATATAATATATATAAGAAAACAACAAAAATATATAACAAATTACACTTTACATAAATTTTACTTAATATTTATACAGTTAATACTCTTTTATTACTTATACAGACAACATTTTTACATTTTGTTAAGCTTGCTATCTGCTATTTTTGAGTAAAAAAAACGTGATATACCAAGTCATCTTATATTCAAATCTAATGTCTAATGTCCTTTTTACTTTGCTTCAGTCATTGTCGTTTATCCTGTCCGATTCGATCGAGGCTGTGGTGTGTAGTTTTCATTTTAATTGTTTTGCTTTATACGATACTACGTATACATTCTGTAAATTCGTTGGCTATTTAAAATGGTAGTTTACCATAACGCTGTGTATATAATTATTTACTGATTAACTAAATTATAAGTGCGAATACTAACTTCAAACAGTATATCCATTTTGTTGATTTTTCTACACAGTCGCCAAATTGTCTGTTACAACTAATTTGTTATTCTCTAGCTAACCCATTCGAGCCATAAATAAGATATCAACATTAGAGTTACATAATAAATAATATTGATATAATAACATTTGTTAATCATTATCATTTTTGGCATTGTATATTAATTAAGGCAATCGCATATGGTGCTATATGTTATTTCATTTATCATTATTCATTACATATTATTATAGTGCATGGCATCATTTATTAAGGTTTATTATCTTCTTATACCATATGTTTCGTTATTGTAATAAATATTAATTTAACATTTAGTTTGCAAAGGGTGTTTAATTGCGAAATATTTAAATAATAAAACGCAAAAACTATTACATGATGGTCTATGTCATCATCAAAATTTGCAAACAAATGTTCATTGATTATCGATTTCTGTAACGATTGACCACATTGACAGTAACAACTTCATTTAAAAAAATAAAAAAAAATAATTACCGATTATGCGTAAACCACTACAACATCTTACAGTGAATTTTTGCTGAAATGATCTGCTGCATCACCAAATACACACAAATACTACCGAAGATCTAATTTTGCAAACAACGATATAGTAAATTTTACCATTTAACATAAAATCATTAAAAATAATAATATATTGTCTTAAATGTAGTCCCTACAAAGTTGACATATGTTTAAAGGACGAAACAGGCAGTTGCAAAGGATCCATTTAATAAGGAAGAAATATATTTAATAAATTATTTTGATTAAAATTTTTTAATGCGCGAAGGAATTAATTATAAAATCTTTGATATATGCATTTCCCGACTTATATTGTTTAATTTTATTAATTAATTATTGTAATTTATTGTAATTAATATAATATGATATGCTCACAGTTTCTCAAGCGGCAATTTATAGGATATATTATATTTAATACAAATCGCTTACGCAACCTTTCCACATATTATTATGTTCTGTTTATAATATGCAACGATAGAAAGAGAATTGACTGTATATTACACCGCAAAATTTAGATAAATATTATAATTATAAAGAGAAAAACAAAACAATACCTGATTTAATTGTGCAGACGTTCTACTTTCGATATAAAATAACCAACAATTTTTCTAATCTTACAACATAAACGATACAAAATACGAACTATTATACGTGCGCGTGTACCATCGCATCAGCTATATATTGATATAGGGTGTTTTTTCTTTAATAGCGATATAACTTTGAAGTAAAATAAAATACAGAAAATGTTAATCAATTTTTCCTTTGATGACAGTACCTTGAAGAACAATTGACAGAGGGTCATTTCTCGAATTGCGAAATTTGGTTTTTACCAAATAATTATATTTGGTGTAGTTAAAGTATGAAATGTGACACTACCTTGTTGGAATCACAAATAAAAATTTACTGATCATTGTTCTGTAACGATCGTTATACGATTTATCATGGTAGCTCATTGTTTATTAACGTATCTGTTTAAACAGGAATGATCAGCCTCTCGGTAGTAAATAATATTGAGGTATAGATACATTTGGCGAACTATGTATGGTATACTGACTGATGATTTGTTAAAATATACTAAAAAATTAAGTTATGATTTGAAGGGTTACACTATTGCATAAGTGTTACACTTTTAAAATAGCAAACCTGCGTGTATAATGTTATTTTTAGGTGCACACTGTAGCTGATATTATAATCTATATATCAAAATGTAGTACGTTTTTTACGCTTATTAATATTGTTAATTGACCAATGAAATATGTTCGTAGTGCACACGTAATTACATGTAATAATAAAATGTATATATATATATATTTGCGGGTACACAGCCACGACATTACAAAAATTATATTACATATTATTATTATTACTATTACTATTATTATTGTTTATTTATATTGAACTAATTTAGTTAAGAAAATGAATAATAAAATATAAATTACTCTGCGTGACAAAAATATACAAAATTTATATGTTACAATATTTGAAAATTTTTTAAGAATATTAATATAAAATAATAATATTAAAATATTAATAATATTGGTATAAACAAGACACTTATTAAATACCTATTGTGTAATATATGTATTATTAAAATTATAGGTGGTTATGATATTAACCTGGCCAGACAAATATATGTACATTTCTCAGCATGTAGTTGCTTTCAATCGATCCAATAATGATATGAATAATATGTACCGGTTATTTTTTGTACATTTTTCTGAACAATTGATAATCCAAAAGAAAAACACCTACCTTATCAGCTGATAGAGATTGTTTGCTTTTTTTTTAGTAACAATATTGGCCGGTCACAATATTGAGTACATAATTTTTATTACAATACATTATTCCTCTTTATGCGCGAATTATATTTTATAAATATATCAAGATATGTTTTTATATTATATTGGATGTTTACCATTGAACTGTTGTATCCATATGATAAACCATCATTATTTCTTTATTTATTTATTAAACAATTTGAAGTGAGGATTTAAGAAGAAGAACGTTATGAGTATGATTCACACAAGATTCTTGCAAGTCAATGATATGTTAAAAGCATTTGACTGGAAAGTTTTACCATGCCGTATTCACCAGACAGTGCCACCTCAAAATATTTGTTCCGACCAATGCAGCGCTCTCTAAGCATTGACAAAGATTTTAGCAAACAATGTGAAAATACTATCATTAAATTACCGGACCATGTTTATTTTAAAAGAAATTGATTTAAAAATAAGAATAAAAAGTGGATGTTAAGGTAAACACTAAATAATATGTGTGAAAGTAAATCTATATCTCTGTACGTTTCAGTTCCACACTACTAAAAATTAAGTTTGTTACCTTTTATAATTTATATTAATTATTTAACAATTGCATGAAAAAAACATATACCATATTTGATATTATTAATTTAACTTAAATTGTTATATTTATTATTTGAAATTCTGTGAGAAAATTATTAAAAATGTCATTATTTAAATGGAAAAAAGCGGTACAATTCAAAGTATTTATAGTCTAGGAATAATTTCAAATTCTTTACAATTCTTCTATTTATAATAACACATTTTTTTTTACTTTATAAATATATCTTCGTTTGCATTAAAAATTATATATTTAACGTCTTCTTTTTTTATTTCTAAATAAATGAACCCTCTTCTATAATATTCAAGAATTTGTTTTTTGCTTCCTCTATTTGGGTGCATGTAATCCAACATTAAAAAAAAACTATAATTTATCTTTGTATTCATCTAACAATAATAATAAATAATAAATAATAATAACATTAACCCTAAATACAAGAATAACATATTTAAAAAAATCGTATTACGTATTTAAATATACTTAAATTTTAATAAGACGAATTAAATATTTTATTATAGTGCCTCATAATTTTTAAAAAAAGGAAAAAAAACGATCTTCTTCTACAATATATTTGAAATTAAATATTTATTATAAAAGTTTGATAATAATTAAGGTGTATAGACATACAATAAATAATACTTACACACACAAAAGAAGAAGTTTATTTCGGAATTTCCTTATTCAATATATATTATAATTAAAAGAAATTTGTATAAAAAGTATGTACCATAAGTAGCTGAACTGATAGTTTAATGTTATTTGTTAATTTCCTTTAATTTTGTCGAAATCCCACTGGAATTATGTATAATTCAAAGTAGTTTTCTAAACCAAGAAGTCGTTGAAGAAAAACATATTTTAAATGGGCAGTATTTACGATAGTGTACACTCAGTGGTCTTATTGAGTCCATATTTTCAAAGATATATAAATAAATAAATAAATAAAAGTATTAATTAAAATGTCCTCAAAATGTCCAAGCCATCAACAGTATATTTATAACAGAATATGTAGCGTTAAGCACAATATAGGCGTAAGTTATGCGGTATTATAATTGAATTCTGAGGTTTTCGTTTTATACCATCACAAACATTGGATCATACCTTTTAGAATTCATAAATTATACTGATATTTTTATTATAATTTTTGTTATATTATATGATCCATAACGAATCCCCTTCATCATATGCAGAATATATCTCGACCTATACTTGCACTATCATATTTTATGTTATTGTTGGATTTATAATGGCACTAGATCAGCGGATATTTTTGATCTATGTATAGCAATGGCATAGCGGTTGATAGGATGTTGTCTGGTTATTTAAGATACATACTATCGCTTATACGTATAATACGTATTTTTCCCTATATATGAATAAATTGTATTACAAAATATTATTATTTGTTATTTTGGTAAATTATATATCTATTTGTATTTGTGGTTGTAATTTTATTGGTGTTCACATCGTGTCCAATTTATTTTGATACAAATTTACAAAAAATAATCAAGATAAATGATAGTTATTCAAATGTGGCTAGTTCTGAAGCGATTTACTTAATTTTCATTGCTTGTCCAAACTATTTTTGCCCGGAATATGGGCCGCAAGTGCACATGCTGTTGAAAAATGTTTTTATATTATAATATGTTATCATAAAATTATTATTGTTAAGTAGATGTAAGGGTAAATTTTTCACAAAACACAAAATTTGTGATATTTAGGAATTGCGTATGGTGGAGAAGAGAATATATTGGACACGATGTATATAAGCAAGCGGTTATTAACGGTTTGGTGGTTTCACTAAAAATAAATACAAAAAAAAAACTTTATACCATGACCTAATAATAAATATTCTTTCTCATATTTATAACATTCTTCTAATAAATATAAATGCAACGCATATAAAGAGGATAATTTAGATTGGTATTATTATTATTCTATGCATTTTTGAAAACAGGTATTTATAGATTATATTATAGAGATAGATCATATTATATATGAAGATGGGGAACGGTTGCTTTTTTTTTTAAAATGGAAAATAAAATAAAAGAACCAATATCGAATTGCGTTATATTATAGATAAAAAATAAAGAATTTATATATTATGTAAAATGATAAAATCAGAAAATTATTATGAGTATACATAAATCTATTTTATATAATAATATAAGCTACCATTAATTGTCGCCATAGATATATATATATAGACGAAATGGAATGTCTCTATTTAGGTGCTACTTTAGATGCGTTAATTAAATATATATAAGTCGTTTAAAAGATAAATCTACTTTGTGTTATATCGTTATTATATCCGGTTTATAAAGCAAAATTATCGCATTATACTTTGGGAACAATATGAAGATTCAGATAATCTCTATATCAACCCTCTGTACGAAGCAGTTACGAGAATTATATAGCTTTTCTCCAAAGAGTAGATCCATGTTACACATTTATAATGGAATATTCTGTCGATATTTATTACGAAATACATATTCTAATGAAGATACATTTTTTTTAAATATTCTATTACGTGTTTGGTGACGATCAGACAATATTATAAAGTCCTTACGTATATTAAACAGAAAATTTGTTGTATATGAAAAACTGTTGAACGAAATTCATTCATATAATTTTATGAACACGAGCGCAGATTATAACTTAATAAAAATAATATGAATATCTTAAAAACCAATTTAAACCAAAGATATTTCCTGTTTAAAAAATGATAAATTAATTATATATAAATAAATTCAAAATTACTCATTCACTACTTTTTACTACACACTCGCACACACACATGGCGTTTTGCGAATCTCCTTTTTTAAATAATAAAAAATATGTTTATATATAAATAATACAAATGCAAATAAAGAGTTAAAGGCGCATATATAAGCAAATCGCCCACGCACACATAACTTTTTTCATAATATTATTGCTAAAGATAGTCATTGTACGACCTTTTTGTTTTTTTAACAACATCGTATATAAGTTCTTTAACAAGTTCTTTTATAAATTATGCACACAAAACACCACACACACATTATTGATATAGTAAAAAAACAAGTTATATGTCTTATTTATTTTTATATTGATATATTGTTGAATTTTTGTGGTGTGAAATTCCTCAAATTTATATGAATTTTGCATAATTTCTGTATAAATGAATAATATATATATAATACGAAAAAGATTTATACAACCTGTGTCCGGGGAATAACCAGAATGTTTTATAATATAAACGGGTGATGTATTTGTGGCTGATTGATTTATGTGTGGCGATGACATTAGTTGCGTCGAAAAATGTATACAGATACAAAATATGACCCGTTTTCGAATTCATATGGTAAAAATGCTGCTTAAAATCTCTTATGCTGATAATTGTTTATCCAAAAACAAATTTTTCAGTAGTAAGACATCAACGATTTAATGTATTCCAGTTAATGTATAGAATATTTCGATTCATTAACAAATTGTTAATTTTGTAAAAATAAATTAATTGTTTGTTTAATCCATTCAGGTTAATTTTCGGACACAGGTTTTATAAAAGTATTATTTTCGGTATATATTTATTTAAAATTATTTACAAAAATCACTCCATAAATAATACATTATATATTACTCAGATATAGTCAAGTCTATTATGTGTCATTCCATTGATTTTTTTCTCATGTATTGTATATTATGATGCTGTTTTACATCAATATAAATCAATGAAACGCTTCTTTATACTGCTGTGATTTTATCAATGAGATAAAATTTAAAATTACATAATAGAAAAGATAACACTAAAATACAATCATGTTCTTAAAATTTTAACTATATAATAAATGGTTCTTTTGATTGTTGAGAAATTTTATTCAGCAAACAAATTCTTACTATAAATTGATTAATACCGGGCGATATGGATTAAGTGATAGTAATAATACAAACGATTTTTCTGTCACATTTATATTCGAAGCACATTAATTGCATTCGTGTATTATACCACCCGCGATATATGAACTTGACGGATTTTCATTTTATAATTTTTTTAGTATCCTCGCCATGTATAATAAAGGTATATACGATATTAAGCTACACTGAATGTATTCTAAGGCAAATAAATAAACCTATTTGAGATAAGGTTTAAGTAATCTGTTGATGAGGTATATCGAAAATATATCGTTATTATAGGAGCCACTCCAATATTTGAATATTTCGTAAAATGCTATTTGGGATCACACTTTGCTATACTTTTTTTTTTATTCTTCTGTTTTTCTTGTTTTTAATCTCATTTTTTTATATTTTATAATATTTTATAAAATCAAGTTTTGTTTGTAATATATTTTTTATTAGTTACAAAAATCTGTTGTTGTTTGTTGGTTTAGTTTTTTTGTTTTGTATCTTTACAACGCATACCCACCGCTCGCTCTGTGGCTATAACTATATTACCTGCATATGTGAATATATAATAACCATTTATTTTTCATTATATTATGCGTGTGTATTCATGTAACTTGAACCTGCGCCCACCTACCTGTACCGCGCTTACCTGCTGTCAAGTGCTAAGTCCATAAGTAAATATAAAATAAAACAAAAATATATATAAACATAATACAAAAAACCTTATTATAAATAATTATATTGTGTGTTGTTTATAAAAATATATTATATGTACAAATAAATAAACTTAAATAAACCCAAGTATAACTAAAGAAATGCATTTTGTTGCGTCTTTTACGCAACGGGCGCAATGATTTAACGCACATATACAACGAAAAAAAAACCCAATATAATATAAAATTTGTTATTTGAGGAGCGACTAATAAAATATAGTATATATTTTTAAATTAATATTATGATAATTCTTTCATTTAATAATACTCTATCTTTATATATAGAAAAAAATTGGTGTATTCATATGAAACGGTTTCGAAAATTTATCGATTGTTAGTATAAAAACTTTGGTTTTGTCATTTCAGATGTGGTGATTCCGATGTCAGTAACAACAAAAAATATGGAAGATGCAAAAATACAAGCTTATACCATATGGGAATTGAAAGAAACATGTTGACCATGTAACTATTTTCGCACCAGACGTTTCCATGTCTTTGGAAAAATCCATCGGAAAGAAGTTGACTGATAAGAACATAGAAATTTGCAAAACAATTTGTTACCTTGTTTGTATTTGGTTGAGATCGGACACTATGATTATTAATTGACTTTTTTCATTCAAATAAATACCTTGTTCAGGTGACAATATCAACATTTCACATGCATACACCTATTATATTATATTATATGTATAAATTCGATATCAATAATTTACGTATTTATTTATATTGTACGAATGTTAATTATGTAAATAAAATTACAATAAATATAAAAATATTATTATATTCTTATAATCAGTGGTGGCAATGCGCTGCTACGTCTGTGATTAGAAAATTTGGGAATATAACGAAGAAAAATAAATGAATAAACTACTAGAGAAGTTGTACACAACAAAGGAAAATGGATATGAAAATATTCTATACACTACCTGTAATGTCACCTACTTCCACAAAATCTTGTTTGAATTTATCACTAAATGATGCATAGTTGAAAATTTCAAGTAAAAATCGTATATTATATTGGAAATATTTAGTTTCTATATATATGGGAGAATCTATGGATAGGAATAGTACCACATATACTACATTCATTATATCTTTAGATTCTATCGTTTAATGTTTAAAATTTCTAGAAAACCAATTGAATGGTACTAGCTTAATTTCGAATTTTGTCCTTAAATAAAACATAGGTTAATCAGCGGTTAATATTTTGCCATATTAGGAAGTAATTCCAATTGTTTTTCAGACAAAGGGTGTATACACGTAAAATGGTATACGATGTTCCTTTAATCGCATTTGAGACATTGCATTCATGGCAAAGCCTCGCACCGTCACTGATTAAAATATATATAATATTATAATTTGCGCTCTGTATAATGTTGAGATAAATAAATAATATTGTAATAAAGAAATTGTATCACGTAATATTTTTTTTAAATAAAATGTTGGTTTCATTTAGAATACATAATTAATTACATCTTTAGAATATTCATTAAAAACATTTAAATATTTTATAAATATTTTCGTATAAGTAAAAAAATTATAATATATGCGTTGTTTTTCGTTTATAGATAAATATTTAATATTTATGTTTATTTATTTATTTTTTATTATAATACATATAATAATTATATTCTTATTGTAATAAGTAATTATATCGTTTGTAAGTCGTGTTTATGAATTGAAGGCGTAATTATAATTAAAACAAAAATGGTCAATAGAATTTATCAGATTTATTAATAATATAATTTTTAGTGTACTATATTAAAATAATATAGATTATATAACCAAACTGAATTTAGTAATAATTTAAAAGAAATAATATGGAGAAATCTATTTTCTGCGACTGTAATATTGTGGACGAAACTACCAGTAAAGAGATAGCGTATATTAATAATAATATTTCCCCACACTAATGAAAGACTTTTGTACCACGTTATGTTAAGCGAATTTTTGAAGCTAGCTCCTCATATGTGCGATTATACCATCATATATCAAATAGATTAAGATCGTTTATAGAAATCGTATCACCCTATACTATTTTTACATCGCCTTCTTCATCAAACTGACTCCATTGATGACAATTTTTTATTATTTTAACACTCCATATTTGCATATATAGATTTCGTTAATTGTTCATCGATTCTATAATTTAGTACAATTTAATTTTCTCTTATTTTTATTATTACCGAATCGAATTACATGAGTCTTTCTTGAACCATAATTCACGTTTTATTTATAATAAGTTACTTACTCATTTTTTTAAATTGTAGTTTATCTATGAATTATTTTGAATAAATTATTAATTGATTTTATTTTTTTTTATTTACAGCCCATCACATTTTAGTTCATCATCGAGACACACACCATCACAATATATTTTAATTTTCTTTTAAAACAATTGGGGAAACAATTATTAGCCTATAATAATGAAAGAAAAGAGCGGAAATGTGGAAATAAATATAATTGGAAAGTAATACAATGGATCAGGTTACAGGCAATAATATAATAACGTTTCCCGGTCGTCTAATGGTAAAAGTTACTGTGTACTATTTATAAGATACCTATCCCAATCATTTATTCATTAATAATATAATATATACAAGTAAAAGGATACAGATTTAACATATAAACAGAATTTTTAACACATGTACCTTTTTGATCAGATGATTGATTACTATTAATCATTTAAAATCAAATCAGTTGTGTTTTTAAAGTCACGGATATTTGTTAACATCTGTCCATTATAGTTGATATAAGTAAATTATTGCTCCAATATTAATTTTATTATTATTTGTTAAATTATTATTTAAATTACTTTCTTTTTTTTTCAATATAGCCAGGATTACGCTAAAATTAAACACGCATTAATATTGTTTTGGTGATATAAAGGACACACACAAAAAATTTCTCTGTTTATGATCCAATGCATAAACCTACACTTTTTTCACCATTATCGGTGCTGCAGTACCTTCTACATTAATTTATACTGTTTTTCGTACAAAACAGGTTAAGTTTTTGCGGAGAAATCGTGGTGAATATTCTTACATTGATTTATGCTCAATTCAAAATGGTTGAATTTTTTAATTTTGACATTTTATTCATAATTAAAATTATATTCATTTTTCTCATAGTCATCATTCAATATTTTTTTGTGGGTAGCGTTGGATTGGAGTACGTTTCAGAAAATCGAGAATATTGTAAGTAATTAGTAATAAATAAATAAAAAAAATATAAAAATACAACTAATATTATATAATAAATATTTTAAAAAATAATAACTTATTATTAAACCTGCAGAGAAACATAAAAATGATGTCGAAAATAAAAGTTATAGATGTTGAGAAAATAAATTTACAAAATGCTCAAATTGGCTGCGGCTAGATAAAACCAAATATAATTTTGTTTAAGCATAACAAAATGTAAATGAACAAATTATTAAAAGTATAGGTAATTGATAATGATTATTATTATTATTATTTATTATATTTAATTGATTTTTGTATTACATTTACAATTTCTAGTGCCAAAAATATGTTCTTTCGTAACAGATTAAGATTAATGATGATATTTAAATTTGTTGTTTGGTTACGCCGGCGCGTATGATTACCAATTGAATATAAACATATTGTTTTACCAACGGATATTCTATTATTGAAATTTCAATTATCGTTCGTAAAGAATTAAGATGTGTAATAAATAATAGATACACAGCTTTTGCAACATCATCACATACCGAGATACAACATCACCAATTCAATCAATTGTATAACATATTGCTTTTTTACAATATATCATTTTTTGTAAATTATTTAAATGTTGAGACGAGTGTTATATTAATCGTGCCTAATATTGAATCACATAACACCATATTACTTTTAATGTTGTGTTCAAATATGTACCAACATTTATGGAGACATTAATTTTAATATAGCCGCTAAACATCAAGCTGTAAATTGAAAATTACAAATAAAAAAACAACAAAATGTACGTCATACAACAAACGTCAAAAAAGATATGGTATTGAAAAATAAGAGAAAAGAATGAAGATGAACAATATACAAATAATATATTGATGCAAATAATTTAGAAGTAAGAAGTAAGTGATTTTTTTTTTTTTATACAATAAATCATTAATATTCCATATAACCTCTGATATTAATTTATTGATGGCATATTACATTTACCAGAAAACATATTTTTGTTCAATCATTGTTCAGTTTGAGAAAAAATATTTTGTTACTTCAACTAATACGCAGTATATTTAATTGTTTGATATCTAACCTTAAAATAATGCCATTGTTGTTAGAGGAGAATTCAGATAGCAGATTTTTAAAACAGAATAATTTGAGACCATGTAGACTTGTTAAATATTTAAAATTTATTATAAAAATAATAAAATAATTATCATCACTTTTTGTTAAACATCTTGTGAAAACAAAAATTTAATAATTAAATGTATTTTTCTTTCATTTAGAGAATAAAATATATCTTCTAATTTTACTTTATTTTTTATGTTAAAGGTGTGTTGCTGTATATGGAAAACAAATATTAACATATTTTTATCGTTTTGTAATGCTGGAAGAATAAATTGATAATACAAATGATTAAACGGCATCGATGAAAATATTACATCCAATAATTTTACTCCAAGTAAACGAATGTTGTGGCATCAGTCAAACTTCAAACATTCATTACAGCCAAACAAACCTAGATGTTTTCTATTTTTGTAAAATTATGAGATTAGCTGTTCAATTATAAATAATAATTTTAAAATAATATAATTAGATATAAAAAAAAAAGTGAAAAGTGAAAAGTTAAATCTAAAAATCTTTATTTCAATTTTATACAAATTACTTAATTAATGTTTTAAATTACAATAAGACCAAATAATGTATAATAATATCGGTTACATAATTGTTGTTAAATTTTAATAATTAAATGTAAATAAGGTAATCATTTTTTATCCATTATCTTCAACACAATTGATATTTATATTTGTTGATAAAATTGATAAAATATAATTGCTATATTGGCATGCGTAAAAAAACGCATTGATATCATTAATTGTAAAATAATAAATATTTTAACATAACGTGAATTATTGAACAATTAAAGTTGATATTATATATTGTTGGTAATAGCTAGATAACACCATAAATAATCCAATTGTCAACGTATTGATAATTATGCAATACTAATATAATTATGTATAAATAATAACAAATTGAAAGTAAATTATTTAGTTTTTATTATTTAATTGTATGTCTTACATTTTATTTTCATAATTCTAAAATATTGAAAAATTATGTGTTTTTTTTTTTTTTTTAAATAAATATTTATGTACAATTAATTAAATAATAAATTATAAGTTATAATCATTTTAAAATTAACTGTTTCTGTTACCGCTCGAAATTGTAATCCACAGCCCCCCCCCCCGCCCCCCTCCCACCTGATAGGTTCCAATTTAATTCAGACGTTTTAGAAGAGTTTCTTATACCAGAGAGTTGCAGGCAGTGATACGTTTCCAATTTCTGTAAAACAATTTATAGGAACTTAAAACCAAAACGATAAAAAATACCATAGGTAAGTAAAATATAAGACTACATTTAATTAATAATAATAAAGAAAAAAAAAATATTTATTTATAAATAATTATAATCTGTAATAATAACAATAATAATATAAATAAAATTATGTCCTCATGAAATTATAAAATAAATAATAAAAAAAAAAAAATAAAAAATCGAGCATCTTTAATGTTATACACTTTTATATATAATAAATTTAAATAAATTCATAATTTTGTCCTTTATATATCGCAACCGACATATAAACCTTAATAAGCTTGGTGGTGTATGAGGTAGAGGTGTAGTGAATATTCATATGGGATATGAATATCGCGGGTTCGATTTCTCGCCGAAATCGAAAAAAAAATTTTCTTTAAAAAAAAAAAAAATAAGTTTTCACACAGGCGGCGCGACCGGGTGTGTTGACAATTTCGGAGTGGAAAAGAAATATGAAAAAAAGTAAATAAGAAAAAAAAAAAGTAAACAGAAAAAAAAAAGGGAAAAAGAAAAGGGAATTTCTTTTTTGCATTTTTCAGATCTGAAAAAAAGTCAATTAAACATTTGGCACTAAAAAGCTCATAGCGTCCGATCCAATTAATTTTTTCCCGGAACGTAGAGCACGTCCATGCGCAGTTTATAGGCAAGTCCTGGACCCATGACCCCTCCGGGAGCGGAGCTATGGCCATTCTACGGTACCGATTTTTGCGACTTTTGGAACCCCCTAACTCCCAGAATACCCCATGGATCCTAGTAAGACTAATATCAGTTGTAGTCCTCACCTGGGCCTACAATTTATGGAGGAACATTTTTTCCCATCTACAACAGTTTCCCGGCCATGGCTACCCAAAGAGTGGAAATGCAAATGTAGACCTTTCTTCCGATGGATGGAACTCTAGGAAAAACTCAAATATCCTAAAATCTAATGATGCAGAATGATAAAGGAAGGTTTAATCTTTACGATAAAATTTATTTTGGAATTTTCCGATGAGAAATGGGGATTTTCCTAGAACAACGAAAAACATCGATTTTCGCATGTTTTCCAATGGGATTTTTCCAGGTTTCCCAATGGAATTTTCCAAAATCCTAATTATCCCATATAGTAGACTATATGACCTATAGTTTAAGCTATAACACAGGTCTCTAAGTATTATGATGGTCCCACAATAATTGCTCAAAGTAAGGCTTACCGAAAAAAACCGAAATTTCACCCCTTAATAACTCCGACAATTAAATTTTCCCAGAAGCGGTCCCAGGGGAAAGTTGTGGTCCTTGTCCTCCTCTATTGGATTCCCAAAGGAAAAGACGCTAGCTCTAAAACTCAAAATCTCAGAAAAATTCATGATTTGGATCCGTTTTTGCGTCACCACAAAAGTTATGAGACGATTTTTTCAAATTGTGTTTGAAATTCATTGAAATGTCCCAAAACTTACATAAAAAGTGTTTTTTTAACGTTTTGAACAATTATAGGTACCATTAATTGGTCAAATTCGGACATAACTTTTGCGGTGCCTTTTTTTTAAAATTCAAATAATGGTCCGATTTATCTGAAAATTTCCAATTATCTTAATTAAAATATTAGAAACACATTTTACCACTATGGAACATCAAGATTTTCACGGGTTTTCCTGGAATTTTCATTTAAAGTTTTTCATTTGTATGAAAAAAAATTATGTTTTTATATGAAATTTGATGCTCGTCGAGGGAAAAACAATTTAAAAAAAATTTGTGTGTGTGTGTGTGTGTTGTTTATTTGTAAAAAAAAAAAATTTTTAATTAAATTTACATACGAAAAACAACAAATACAAGTCATTTCTTTTTATTACGATTTTTTTTTTCCATTCAAGATAATGTAAACAATAAAAAACAACAACATTGGTGCGTCGTGTATTGTAGAATACAATGGAAGAATGCTCGTCGAAGGAAAAACAATTAAAAAAAATATTTGTGTGTGTGTGTGTGTGTGTGTGTGTGTGTGTGTTTATTTGTGTGAAGAAAATTTTCTATGCTTTTAAATTTTAATTTAAAACACGAACACAACTTATTTACAAGCATATGTAAATTTCAAATTATTATTCTGGGAAAACCTGTGAAATTATCGGAGTCCCGTTGTGGTAAAAAATGTTTCTAATAAAATATTTTAAATGAATAAACCGAAAAAAAAAAAAAAGAAAATCTATTAATTTTGTTTGTGCTTTGCTCGGCCGCGAACCACCGACCTGCAAATCACATAACAAAACCATAATTATTATTAAATTAAAGCCATATCGAGCGAGACCTATATTAATAATATGATTATCATAATCATTGGTTCGTATAGATCGGGTTTTAAATCGTAAGTATCTATACATAATTTCATTAATTTTTACTTATTACTATGTTTATCTTATTTCTATTTTAATATTTAAATTTAAAATGTTATGTTATACCAACTTATATAATATAAAAATGTATGATATTAATTTAATATAATTATACTTCACAACAACTCCAATTTAATTAATTTTTTCACAGATTGTAGAGCTCGTCGATACAAATTTTTTAAATATATTCGGGTCCCATGACCTCTCCGGGAGTGGAGCAATGGAGCTTCCAACGTACCGATTGTCCGACTTTGGGGACCCCATAACACCCTGAATACTCATTATTTTCTTGTAAGTATTTTACCAGTTATAACCCCCACCTGGGACTACAATTTATGGAAGAAAATGTTTTCGTATCTATAACAGTTTTGCAGTTATGGCTGTCCAAAGTTTGGAAATGAACGTGTAGACGTTTCTTCCGATGGATGGAACTTTAGCAAAAACTAAATTTTTTAAAATCCAATGATTCAAAAATGTGAAGGAATGTTTAATCTTTTAAGAATTTTTGATACTAAATTAGAAATCCTAGAAACGATCGAAGAGAGATGTTTTAAAACACCTGCAACAACACAAAATCTTTCGCAGCAATACTAATTGTGGCGACAGCAGCGAGTACCACAAAGAATTGTCGTGAGATAGGTATAAACGAAAATGGAACATATCTAAGTCATCTACGATATATAAACGTCGTAATACTAGTGACACTGGAAATACGAGAAAAAATATTAAAACCATTGCGGTTTAAAAATAAAACAGTTTTAACCTATATAGAGAAAACACTCGTTTACGTTAATCAAGGCATCCGAAACCGTAGCCCAAAGAACAATGGATAAAATTATTGTAGGCATCAGCCTCAGAAATGAAAATGGAATGAATGGATCCGAAAAGAAGCAAAAGTTGTCGATATAATTGAATGAGTCGCGTCACTTTAATGGAATTGCATAGAACATGTGTTAATAAGATTACCGTCAGAAACATGGACAAACAGTTTGCAGGACAAACGTGGCAACGAATGGCAATGGATCGCGTGAAGAATTTTGAAGAATTAGGGGGACTGAATTTATTACTCGTTGCATAGCATTTGAAAATGTTAAAGATTTTCTGTATACTTTTGTATACAGCAAATGTGAATGAAATAGCGTTTTTATTAATATGCAACCACTTTTATGGTTTGTGATTGTAATTTAATTTAACTGCTTCTATTATGTACATAATAAATCAATGTCTAAATATATTTCATTGAAATTCTCAGATATTGTATGGTTTTTAGTGTGAAGATTTTTTGTGAAATAGTTTTCGATTTTCACTATTCTTTAACAATCATTACATGTAATTTTAACGTACTTTTGGCTTATAATAGAAATATATATAGGAAATCCCTGTGGAAGTTCTTAAACACGATGTTATTCTTAATAGTTTCGCTTGGTCACTATTTATCGGTAACAGAAATAGTTACATTACATCATACATTTATCGGTAACAGAATCTATTACATTTAAACTTTAACATTTACAACACCATCAGACGGAATATATACAAAATAGTAAAAAAATATCTTATAAATTATCTTACGTACACATATCTATATATCTAACAAAGATATGTGAATAACTTGTGTAATAATAAGTGGAACAATGCCTTAAAATTACAGTTAGAAAAATATTATAATAATTTCTTCACTTAATATTAATGCAAATTTTAAAATAACTTTTGAATATGAAAACTACTGATCAAAAACAGCATTCCTGAATAACTTCAGGAAACTTCCATCCGATTTTAATCAAATTATTATTCCACTTATCATTCCATAACATTTAAGATATTTCTTCTATGCAAAAATTTTAATTATTATCTTATAAACTAGACAAGCTTTAAAATGTCGTTTATTATACGATTCTATGTCGTCTGGTTGTAAAAATATTTATCTTAACAGAGAAACCATATGCAGTTTCACATCAAAAACTATATACCGCATAGTATAATTATTTAAATCTATTGTTTATAATATTATAAACATCAATTCATTCTTAATCTAATTAAATTAAATTTGTATTCTTAATCATATATAATTTAACGAGAATAAACTAATAAAATAATCTTTTCTTATAATATAATAAATTTAAGCATTTCTATAATTCTACATATATTTTTCTATATACAATACAATCAATATAAGAAAAAACAAAACAAGTAAACTCCAAATTGTTTATAACATTTCTTTAAAATTAACATATTGTCTTTTGATATTCATAAATTATTATTTTTGGTATACATAAATTATACGACAAAACTGGTCGGTCGTCATCGAAATAATTCTACACATAATTTCTCTCTTCAAATTGTTTACTTTTTAATTTTTTATTTAAAACTTTATGCGTCCATTATTTTACGAAAATTTCTTAAAACAAAAAACAATAGCAACTTTAAATTCGTTAATTAAATAAAATTAAATAGTAAACATATAATTCTAATGAGCATAAATAAAAATAATTAAGTTTTTTTTATTGTACTATGAGTATATTAACATTCCCCATTCCTCAAGACTCATAAACAAGTCTCTGATAATGGGGAAATATTTCACTGATAGGAACATGTAAACTAAATTCTAATGCAACTAAAATAACAAATTCGGATGCTATCAGTTCTTTTCTATTTAAACGAAAAACATTTTCAGTTTTCTAGAATGAAAAAAATAGAGAAAAAAAAAACATTTTAAAAATTGGTTTTACATATGTATTTTTTTGAATATACTTACTTCAATTAAACTTTTCAACGCTTCACCTTTAACATCATTTAATTTTGCACTTAACAATAAACATGCACCAGCGCATAATTTTCGATTTGTTTTATTTACTAAATTGGCCAATATTAATTTTTCAAAATAAACATATGCTTGCGATATTGTTAATAGATCAATGCGTGCATCTAATTTATTAATACGACGCATTTCGCGTTTTAAACTACGTAATTTACTTAACGTCAACTGTATGTGTGGATATCGTTCACGAAATTTATCATTTAATTCTTTTTTTAAATCCGATGGTTTAACATAATCAATGACTGATGTTATGTATGACGTAAATGTAAGCAATGTTCTATGTTTACCAGCAATTAATTCCGGGTCATCTAATAAATTTGCAGAGTATTGATTCTATATTATGGAATTATAAATTAAAAAAATTAGCTTATTAAAATTATATAAAAAAAAAGAACATAATGAGAACACAACAAATTTTTTACTCACCGATGATACTATTGCATGCGATTTATTATCAATATTTTCATCTAATTCAACGATTGGTGTTTTTAAATCATTACATATTTGTAATGGACTTATTGTTGAATTACGATTCAATGAATATGCATCATATGAAAAATACCTATATTAGAATATACAATTGTTTTTATTATTATAAATTGATTTATATATTTCAATAAACTAAATAACTTATTATACTATACAGCTAATACATATGTATGTACAATCTAACAAGGGAATGAAACAAAGGTGTGCCCCTGCGATTTCAATGAACTTTTTTAGACTATCTAAAGCTGGAAGTGTTCACGAACAATGCATACTATATGCGAGAGATTATAAATCCACATGATTGTTCGATATTTATGTGTAATGTGGGTTTATTTGATGTGACATACTCCACCCGTTCGATCTAGTTTGAGATTCTTTGGTGTAAAATGTGGGCTTATTTTGCCCAAATGCGTGATACCTCCCCAATTTGTGTAAATAAATCTGTCATCCTTTTTGTGAAGCATTTCAAATTAAATCATTTTTCCAATCATTAGAAATTATACTCAACTTCTTAAACATAAATTGGAAAAATAAAGTAAATACATATTTTCATTACTACTACTACTACTGAGTACTATTGTATATGATATATTGAAATCGCATATGGGTACACCTCAGGTTCACATTCTCTAGTAATTTAAGAACGTATATATGAAGATAACTATTTTCATTATTTTTATAAAATTATTGTTGTTTTTCTTTTGTTTAAATAGAAATGAATGAATATTGTAAAGACCGTGAAAAATGAAAATAGATATCTTTAAATATAAAATACTTATAAAAATTCTATATATTATTATTAAATATGCATTTTACTGATATACGAGTATACGTCATACGAGAGTATATATACAAAATTCTATTCTAATATTAAGATATAAAATAACTATAAAATAAAACTATATAGAAACAATAAGTTAATAAAAAATAATAAATAATTTCAAATTGCATAAAATTTGTGTGGAGAAATTTGAGTCAGTAAACAATTTAAAATTATTTTAAAATGTCATTTGGTTGCATGTAGTAAATAAGTAATAAATAAATGGTTCAGATCAGACAAAAGTGGTTACATTTGTAACAGATTTAATTTAATTTATATAGACTTTAGATTCTTAGATTTAACAATTTATAGATGAACCAGTGATTGAATGAATCCGATAATCATATAAAAAATTTCTATATATTCAATCGTTGAAGAAGTATAGTTCCATCAAAGAAATTATAAATGCGATTTATGATGTTTTATCCGGTGCTAATATCACGTTTTGTTCAATATTTTGGAGCATTCATTATCATCCTTTATCTGTTTGGTTTAGGTAAGTTTAAATAATTTCTATATATTTGATGTACTAGCCTCATTTATGCCAATTGGTTTTTAAGGATTATTTTGTTAATCCGTAATTTACTTTATATTGATAGTGTGGAATGCGTGCGTGTTCATTGTTGCATAATCTCTGGTTTAGCTGTTTCCTTTTAGCAACATTGGGTTTTCTTTAAATATTATGAAACAATTCACTATACTTGTGGCCTGTATGGCTAGTGTCGTCAGCGAATGTTGATATTATAATTCTGGGTGTGGTGTTGGCGAATCAGATTTGTGTATAACAAGTGTATACAAAGTACTGAACCAAATACGCTTTGTCTTGTCGCTTTTTTGATTTATGTTTGCTTCATCTTGTAATTTTACTAAAATGTATATCTTTAAGCGTTAGGTATATAATTTGATGATATTGGAGTATTCAGTATATGTATAAATGCAACGCTGTTTTAAGGCCGTAGAAAGATATCTCCCTACGTTTTATATGGTGATGTGTCTGACGAGCAAATAATCTACTACGCTATTGCCGATATTAATTTGTTATTCTGTATAATATAAATTGTAATCGTTTGAGTAGCAGCTTTTTTTTTTAATATTATTATAATAGTATGGTCAGCAGGCTTTTGATGTTATACCATACTTCCATTGGATTGAAAAATATCCAATTAAACAATTAGTTCGTACCCCCATTCCTTATTTTGGATTGCTTTATGGGGTTGTTAATGGTGATTTTTGTTCACTATGGTCATTTTCGGTATTGCTAATGTTTCAATTTGTTCTTTGTATGAAATTTCTTGCGGGTTTGTTTGAAAAACTTTTGTTAGTCGTTTTTTCAGCATCCCTTCAGGCCCAATCAATATTTTCTTTACGCATTAGTGGTATTGGATTCACAAAAGCTGAATATTAAAATATATATATAAATAGTTAAACTTTTATCAGCATATTTACGAATAGATTATTAAAATTACAATAAATTGCTAAATACAATACTATAATTTTACATATACAAATAAAAACATGCAAATGATGAAAAATAAATTACAATAGAAAATTTAAAAGTAAGCTAATTATAGTTATTTTATCATGCATTTATTTTATTTACATAAAATACACCCTCTGTCTTTATATACAAATAACCGGAATAGAAATAAGGAAACCAAAATTGTTACAAAAATAATATTATTTATTTAAAAAATTCTTTCGCAAATGAAATACATCGATTTGAACGTTTAACTTGTAAGTTAATCAAATAACATTTGAATGTCGCTGATTGGAATGTTGTTGAGGATGGTGGTCGACACAAACCGGTTACCTTGTTAAGGTTAGGTTTTCGGACAGACTGAACAAACTTTGAAGACACCTTTCAGACTGAGGGCATATATATATATATATACGGAGGGTGTTACAGTTGGGAAATGTTAATATATACAAAATTAAAGTGAAGATATGGATGGTAGGGTACTCGCGTCGTCTTCACTTCTTTGCATACAAATCTAATACACAAAGTACTTGATATCCTCCACTATATATGGAAACAAATCATTTAAAAAATTGTTATAAAAATGTTTAACGGCCTTGAAATCACTTAATTATAATTTATAAATAAATATGTATTTAATTTTTGAACACCCTGCATATATTGTAATATAATTTAATAATTTGCTGTTATTATCTCGATTATTATTTGTTCAAAATGCTAGATATCTATGCAAATAATCCTTTTGATAAAAGTATAAATTATAAATAAAGCAACATAAAAATACAATAGATTCGCTATATGATTTATACAAAACAATAATAATAACAAATGATAAGTTAAGTTATTCATTTTGGATATCATTTTTAATAATACCAAAAATATGCCATATAAAAACAGTTAAAATTAAGTCTGACAACATTTTTTTTGTGAAGTGATTTTAATTTATCATTGAGTTGCGATTGTAGCATTGTTAAATGTTTGAATTGATATGCAATAGGTCATTTTTTATTTAAATTACACTAGAGTCGTAACGATAACGTTGCGGATATGATTTCGCCCAGAGACTAAACAATATTACATGGCATTGCGTTACGATAGCATTTCAAATATCATTATTATAGAAAATTCCATATAATAGAACAACGACTAAACGAAACGATTTGTGCTTGTGTACAATAAGAAGATTCTTCAACCGGATGCGTGACGTCATAATGATAATGTTATTTTTCTTACGAATATAACATTAAAAATCTTAAAAATCTGAGGCAAATAAGTGCGGAATCAGAAACAAAAAAAATCGTCCTTACAAAGTTTGTTCATCTATATTTCTTCTAAGCAACTGACCACCCCCCACACAACTTGGAAAGCACACAACAAAATGTGAATGGATCCTGTACGTTCACTCTGCGTCTGCACAATCATTGAACCATGGATGAAGTTCTATAGCATTTTCCCATTTACTGTTTGTGGCACACACAGACAGAGTTTATAATGCACAACAAATTGAATTGCAGCTTGCAATTATGTGTCACAATACCTGTGATTTTTGGTTCACGCTGGTCGTTTGATAAGATGGTTGTGTAGGCATCTCGACAACCCAACCCACCTATATATAAATGAAAGATCTTCCAACAAGAATTGCAAAATTTTACACCACTGAAATATAAAATGAAATAATTTTATCTCAGAAGCATTTTGTATTCATCCCATGTCTTATAGTTTCATTGTTGTTAATAATCGCATAATAACGATTGTTTCAATTAAATTGAATAGATAATAGAATAGATAGATAGAACGAAAGAAGAATAGAGTTATTGGTATTGAATCATAAACAACAACAAAACATATCTATTATCTTAAGAGAAACAAATTATTCATTCTAATCTATCTATTCACATCAAGATATTTCATTAAAATGTATAGCTCTACTACAATATATTCAAAAATGTACATAAATTAATATTAATGTTACGGTCATGCGAACAAAATATATCAAATAATATTGCACACAATTTTAGCTATACATAAATATTTCTGAGAATCTCAGGCAAGATTTATTTTATTTATTTATTTTTTATATAGTTTTTTTGTTTTGTAATTATTACCATTTATTAGTACCCTTTTGCCATGTAATGATTTTAGTCCTGAAAATGATATTGTAATGTTTCAAATGATTTATGTTTATCTTTTTTTTTCAATTTTAAATTAAAACATTGCGGGATTAAATTTGTATTATTCACAATTTAGAAAAAAAAAAAAATTACAACGATCAACAAAAATCAAAAATAATGATCGAGATTTTGTTTTCGCATATGATTTTTGAGCAATAAGCAAGAGGTTCTGTTTTTTTTTTTTTTTTTTAATAAACTATATCTTTTTATAAAAGTAAAAAACAAAAATGTATAAATACCTTGCAACACCATGATTTTTCATTGCTAAAGTACTTGTTATTTCAAAATTTGAATCAGACATAACATTAATACCGGCACCATTAACGCCCATTGCACCATATTTTTTTTCCTTATAATATTGACGTGACGGTATCAACAGATGTCCATAAGATACTTCTTGTCCATTTTCAGCTTTTTCAATACCAATTAAATCAAATGCATCAAATGGTACATCGTTTATTGCCGACAATGGTCTTTGAACAGATGTATTACGACGTCGTGCAACATCTTTCCGTAGTTCAGCTCTATTTAATGGATTCATTAATTTATATATTATAACTTTTATCTTAATTTTTTTCAATAACAAAATTTTTTGTAGCAAGCTTACCTGCCATTTTTTCCTTTATAATACGGCAATGATGAGAAAATATAAAATGGAATTTTATTTGATACTAATACAATACGATCATCTTTAAAATTATGGTTTTTATTTTTATTCATCACTACAAATTTAACATCTTTGGGATCTGTTATTTGTACATTTCTTGGCTTTCCTGTGTGTAGTAAAATATTATATTAATAATTGTATTATTATTTTACCATATAATAGGCGCTAGCTTATGACCAGATACAACAATGGTATAGTACTTTCTAAAACTATGCAATTTCTGATAATTTCTCATATAAGAATTATTCATTTGATGTAGTGCATTCTCTACATACAGTCACGTTTAAACGTAAATAAAATATGTTTAGGTGATATGAAATCAGACCACTAATTGTATCTGTTTGCAATGCCTTACCGAATGAACTATACTAGTTGATTATCCTGATAAATGCTAAGTCATGCATCTGTTTAAAGTCTCTTACTCGGCATATCTATAACGGGTTTCTAAACGGTCATTTTCTCCCATAGTATGGTCATACAGATGTAAAAGTAAAGATTGAATTTATTGTTTGATAATTTGTCGCCTTCTAAACCAGGCTGAAAGCATTCCGAATCGAAATTCTGTTAAATTTGGTGACACGTTACCCATCTTTGGCCGGGCCATGCTTCTGTTTCATCGCCTAGTTGTCCAGAACACAGAACAAATTCAACTATAAAAACTCAATCGCACCAAACAAGCTGTACTAAATCATGACACCTAACCAATTTCGAACGAACACAAAGTCTTTATAAACTATTTTAAAGTCTGTTAAGGATTTTTATCCGTCCAGACGGTCAAAGCACCTACATCCTAGTATGAGGAGCCGTCGTTCTTGCAATGCTTGCCATTCAAATAAGAAATGTTCGATAAATTAAATTTCTTCTTCATCTTTACAGTATCTATCTGTGAGTGTACGAATCGGTTTTCTGTTGAATGTCAGTAGACGTTCTGTTTTCTCCCAGTTCACAGATATGATACAACCGTTCGGTTGCCTCCTGTTTTCGTTGATCTGTTGTGGAGATTTTTACTATACAATTCTTGTGCAGTATTATATTGAGTTCATCTGCTTTAACGTTATTCATCGCGATCAGTGCGTTATGACCTTATGTTAAACAGATCTCACGACGTATATTTAAACAAGCATGTACACAAATAGACATTATCAGGTTGGAGTTTTGTACTCCCAGTTCAGATTTCAGTCTGAAATTTGGACAGTCTGCAATGCTGAAACGTAATTCTCCCAAGAATAGTTTTGGCCCCAGTTCTACCATCGATCTTTAAGCAATCAGTGAAGATCGGAATATCCGTAATTCGTAGGGCACCACAAAAGAAGGTCATTTGTCAAGTTTCAATTTGCTTTTTCAGTGAGGAAGAACTCTGATTCTGAGTATATACAGTAGGTGTGTAGGCATATTGAAATATGAGACAAATATGATCACACAAATAATGAAAATTACCTGTAACAATAAGACTTTCTGTGCTGCTATTCGCAGTAATAAATTCATTAACTTTCTTATCATCATTTTGTAAATTTAAAGATCGTTTTACTAAATTAGTACGATTAGAAGATGAACTTAAACGTGGTCGACGTTCACTATCAATCAAATTTATACTGGAAATTCTGAAAAATATGAATTTTATAAATTAAAAATTACAAAATTACGTAAAAAAAATTAATTTATAAATTATCAATGTAATTACCGATCTTTTAATGGCGTAATTTTTGTTTTCAATTGATAAATCAAACTATCACAATCTGAACTTTCTGATAAACGATCAGGACTTTTACCTAACGATCGATTTTGTATTCTGTATTGTTTTTCATTAATTGCTTCGCTACCCTCAAAAACATTTCCATCACTGTCATAATTTCCATTTGCTGCATTTGCAGTAGTTGCTGATGTTGAAGTTTGATTATTATTATTATAATCACGTGAATTATTAGCAAAATAATTTGTATATGTTCGTAAACCAATTGTTGAACCTAATTTTGTATCACGATACGTTCCATCTAATGATATATTTGATAAAAATACTTGCGCTGCTAATCTTTGTCGTTTTTGGTTTTTATTAACATTCTTTTTATTTGATAACTTTGACATTTTTTTGTAAGTTTTCTTTTACCGACTTATATTAAACTTACACTAAATACTACAAAATGTTGTATTCTTACATTAACAACATAATTTTTTTCTTTTCTCTAAACTTTTTCCATTTATTTTTAAAATTTTTATTAAATTAAAGATTATCAATTTAGAAAATCTCTTATCATATAAAAGTTTGTAAATAAATTTTTTGTTTCATCACTTTTGTTATACAATAAATGATGCATTGTTTTTATGGGTATCAAAAAAACAGCAATCTCTACTCTTCAGCTACACAAAAATTGTTAATAAATAATATAATATTAATATCACGAAAGATAAAGCAAAATTTATCTTACTACAAATTAATTTTATTATTTTTATTTGTTTATGTAAAATAACGGTAAACAAAAGAAATATATTATTTTATTTTTTATTAAATTTTAAGTCACAATCAGAAATATTTTATTAATGTAAATACAAATAAAAGATATTAATAATAAAAAGTAATGGGATGTGATAAACTAGAATTAGATAATTAAATAATGACAAAATTTTATTATTAATAATTTTTTATACAACACATTTTAACGAATTATCAGACGAAGATTTTTATTGTTTTGCTATCAAAATCAAATATTTGGTATTTATTTTATTTGATTTTATTGCGTTGTTTCGTTTGTAATGTATTTGTATGCGTTACATTCCGTACGCCGCGTGAAGCCGGCTTCTTTTTTTGACAGTTTAGAAAATCTTACTGGAAGTTTTCAGGTTAGGTTAAATAAATTAAATGTATTTGCTGAATATATTAATTTTTTTTGATTTTATTATTTTTTATCTTCGTTTTTCTATTTTTATTGAAATAAATTTACCTTTTTCTATTTAGGCATAGCAGTAGCATGTGAAAAAAAATCACAAAACACTTGGATTCTTTTTTATCCTAAGAACAAACTTTCACATGAAACTGAGAAGGCAAATGAAAAAAAGGAACTATTAATAAATTTATAATATTAACAATAATAGATAAAATGAAAATAATAAATACATTTATATAAATTATACAATTGATCCAAATAAATGAACAGAAATAAAAAGTGTTAGTAAAGATAATATTTTTTTTAATTATTATGTATTCTTTCTGTAATCAACAAATTGATTAAATGAAATTTAGAAATTTAGAAGCCTATCCTATATAAAATGTTATCGTACCAATTATGGTGGATTTGATACCGCACAACTGTTTTTAATTTACAATAATAATACACCAACATTAGTTTTAATAATATAAATAATCAAAACGTTAAATGAAAGCTGATATACTTTATTGAAAAGTGATATTTTTTGCATTGTGAAAGCCCCTTTGATTTTGAAGCTGTTCTAATTCAGCAAAATATAAATATATACTTCCAGCGTTCCAGCTCGTATCGATGACACTGCCTCTGTGCTCTCTGTGCAACATTTTGACAGTTTTGATTTTTACATTTTATTTCATACCAAAAATAATGCGATTTTTATTTACACTTTTCGGTATTCACAAACGCATATTTTTTTTTGTTTATTTTATTTAAATGTTCAATTAGTAAAAATTAATAAATTTTAATGAATCCGCATTTTAATATTGGAGTATAATAACATATATATTAAAATATAAATATGGATACTTATAATGGTATGTACTAAAAACGAATTTAATTACTAACAAAGAGATTTTATTTGTTTTGCGCATTGCGTATTTTGTTTTATTTTCTGTCTTGTCTGAATTTGCATTTATTATTAATACAAAGAATTAAAAAATATTTATTAAACCATTCTTAAAAATACATAATATATTGTATTTTCTACCTAAAGATATCATTCACATTTTATTTTATTATCTTATTATGTTAATGTCCTTGGTATTTGATTTTGCAATTATTGTTTTTTAATCTGTATCGTAAATAATAACATAATTGATGAATCAGCTTTATTTTGTAGAATAACGTGGCATAGAATTTATTCTGATAATTTTTATACTATTAATTCTTTCTTTTTTATAGAATAAAAAAATAGTCTATAACTCCATAAGGTTTTCGTGCAATCAAATAGGCAAAGTTCAAAATATATAATAGATTTTCTACAATGGGACTATAGAATTTAATTTGGTGAATATTATCATATGAACAATTTAATTTAATAATGAATCATGATTACACATACAATTTTATTATATGGATATGTATATTTAATTACAATTTTCAAGTCATACATTACTACAAGTGGAGCTCATGGCATTTAATAAACATTCATTACAGCCAAGTTGGTAAATTAATTAGCCGCATGGGTGTATATAACAATTTACCAATTGTGCTGCAATTAACGAAAGATAGATGTTTCCATAATTCTATTATTTTTATATGGGTGATTGGCCCATAATATTGTGTGATGTGCAGACTATGTTAATCTTTGAGTAGCATCCAACGCCAAATTTTCAAAGATATCCGTCACCGATAATGGTCACCCAGTAGAAAATTTTCAGTTTTAAAATAAATACCGAAAAATTTCTTATGAAAATAGACCGCCTATCACTATATTTCATGATTAATAAACATCAGCGCTATACCACTGTGCTACTAAGTGTTGCGTTTTGGTTCATATTATCGACAATAATTCTTAAAGTATTTCCTATATATTTTTAATTCACTGATAACAACATATGCATTTTGCAACGTTACTGCTCTTTTTCTAATACATATTAACAAAAAGTAATCATTTTTATACAAAAATAACAAAAATATAAAGATAACAAAACAAATTAATACGACTGTTTAAATACTTATTATAAAAATAAAGTATTATGCTGTTAAATTTAAAATTTGAAAAATTTGTTCTGCACAAATAACATGCAGTCGAAATTGTGTGTAAATACCCACACGATAAATTCGTTTTCAATGGTATGTGGTTCATTTATCTGAAATGACTTGCTGTTTTTATATAGCTGAGATCTTACTTCGAGAAGTAACACGATTTGGGGAAAACACATTTAATACTGTAGAGTTCCTTGACAAGACCGGTATATATTATAAATAATAAGTATATTTAATTATCATCTTTAAGTGATTGTTTCAATTTCTTGTCATATTCCTAGTTCAATAATTTAAAAAAAAAACCAATTTAAGTCCAATGGCATTAATTGCCAACGTATATTTAAAATTTATATTGTTTCTACATTCACATTTCACAAAAAAATAAATAGGTGTTCAAAGTAAAAATATAGATATCGTTATTTAGTTAAAAATTTTGGGAAAAAAAAAACCATCGGTCGTATTTATGTTATCATCGTATTTTTTTTATAAAAACTAATATATAACACACATCTTATGTCCGAAAAACAACCAGAATGGATTAAGGAAATAATGCATTTATTCTCCGTAAACTGAAATTCATTGCATAGTCCATGGCACTCATAAACCTGTGTTTTACATAAACAATTATCATCATGACCTTAACAATTTCAAGTAATATGGTTGCAAATTTATCGATTTTAAAATGGTTCCTTGTTCTTTATACATTTCATTATACTGATGCACAAAAGTTACTGTCACTTAGTGTGTTGTAATATTTGTCTTTACAATAACACGCTGAGGAAAATATATAATGAAACATTGAATACATCGCGTTACCAAATCCATATGTTATAAAATCTTTCGGTTATATTTCGGACAGAGCGTGTATAATTTGTAGATATTATATTTAGTTTATGAATTATAATTTCCTTTTAGAAAAACATTTACTACGTGCTGCCGAGTTAGAGTATATTATAAATTGTATTTTTCATTCAATCGGTTAGTGTACAAAATATCGGCTTTGCGATAGTGTATAAAAAATATAAATATAGTATCAAACGTGAACATTTAAGTTAAGTTCTTATCGCCCCAACACCAACAACAACAGCAACAATTAACACATTGCGTTTTAATTAAACGTTGTTATAATTCTTATTTATGTATTACATCTACAATTAATTTTTTGTTTATCATTAATACTATTAATAATATTGTGTGTAATTAAAATTATCTTTACATTTTCTATTGAATAATTTTGTTAATTTAAATTTTAAAAAAAAGAAAGATAAGAAATTTAATATTTATCAATTTATAAATACTTGAATTCTTAGACACTTTTATGGATACTAACATTCTTTTGAATAAAAATATAAATATATAGCACAATTTTATAATTTAAAAAAAGTATAATATGCCAGCTACGCCTCCTAATCATACGAATTCTCCTAATCATAATGATTTTATTGTTAATTTTGAATATGAAAAATATAATGGTAAGAAAAATATTTCTATTTATATTTATAAACAAATTTAATTAACCATTAAGACTTTTTACTTAAGCAGCGAAAGCCATCAACCTTTTATTTTCTATATTTTTTTAAATAAATGTTGTAAAACCGGTATATAACATAATAATAAGATAATGACGAATCATTATTACGAATTAATTTTGCCGAATGAAAGTGTATTATAAATTGGAATGATTTCTGGAGGAAGCAATTGTTTATTTATCTTTTTGTTTGTTTGTTTTATTTTTTTACCAATTGTCGTGTCACTGGCTGCTGCTGTATTCAATCTATCTAGCGTATATTTAATAATATAGAATTTAATTAAATTAGTGTTTAGAATGGTGTTAATTCTTATTTACAGCCAGCAGCAGCATCTATATTATTGTAATTTATGTTTAGTGAATAAGATTATTGACCTTTTACTACCGCGCATTCATGAATGTATTATATATAAATTGGATAAATTAGCATATTTATATCTGTGTAAGTTTAAGTTTGTGTAGAAAATTTATTAAAACTTTTCTGGATGAATAAAATGGTGTATAGAAAAATGTGGATCTGATATATTATAGCCATAATCGTTTAAATTCAAATTTTTAAGTTCTCTGACTTATTTTTGTTATTAAGTACGCAGTCAAAATACAATTAAAAACTTTAATATAAACATTATATTCAGAATACACGACTTATTAATGATGATGGCACAACATATGGTTTCGTTAGTATAGTAATGTCCCAGGTAAATTCTTTTGTTTTTCCATTGTTTAGTCTCCTGAAATTTGTCCAGAACCTTATAGTATTTTCGTTTAATTGGTAACGTTTTCGATGTGAGTATTCATTGGTAGTTTTTGTTTCCAACGTAATCCATAGATTTTATGTATTCAATACTGAGATCCTATTGTGTTCCAACTATTTTATAGTCTGAAATATTATACATACTCCATCCGAATGATATCACATCACTGTTGGTTCACTATATTTAGCTTAATTGATAGTCTCTATTTTTAGACACTACTCTACAAGGTGATACAAGATGATATGATGATAAGAACAAGGCAAACATTTGATAACATTGAAATTGCATTCATTTACAAATGCGAGTACTCATATAAATTCTTATCTATTACATTGAAAATTTTATCATAAGTATAAGTAGGACGCAGCAATTTTGTTAATTTGGTTTTTTCATTGACTTCACACTTCGTCGGGTCGTGTGATAATTAATTAATTGTAGCTCTTATTATCTAAAATCTTTTAAAATTTATTAACAATATGCCAATGGAAAACATTCTAAAATCGTTGACGATAACATTAAGCTTATCAATTATTACCAATTATTGATAACAAACAAAATAAAAAAAACGATTAAAATATATAATTTTCATATTTTAATAATTTTTTTTCTCTATTTTTTTAGATGAATATTTTACAAACATTTCAATTGATACAAATATTCCATTTCTGATGGATGAAAATTTTGATATACCAATGTTAGATGATCCCACTTTAATCGATTATAGTGCAGACGATTATTTTGAACATATTCCATCACATTATTTTAATTCAACATTTGATTCAATATGTGATTCAGATACATTTCCAAATTCATATAATATTTGTGATGATCTTTTTAAAAATGAAGTAAAACATGAATATGATTCGGGCATCAGTAGTGATTGCAGTAACATAACAAATAGTCCATTGAATCGTGATACACCATCACCGTTATCGTCAACAACAAGTTCGTTAGAATATTGTGATACACAATTGATTGATACGAAAACTACTAATAATTTCATTAATAATGAAATTAATACAACAATTAAAATCGAATTATCGCCATCACCACCATCGCCATCAACATCACCTATAATTAATACACCACCAAGTTCACCATTATCATTAGCATTATCAACGGCCGCCACAACACCACCGCCACCACCAACAGAATCAATGCTATTAAATCAAATACCTATTATAAATAATGTTAATAATCGAATAAATAATGTACCAAATACATCGTATCCAATATCTAGTACAGTTCCTTTAATAACAACAAATACATCGACAGAACAACCAACAATGTCGATATCAACAGTAATGCCGTCGATAACAACATCAATAGTAAATCCATTATTACAAAATAATGTATCAATGCAATCAACACAATTTAAAAAAATTAAAATACAACCAAAATATATAGATACAAAAAATGGTATAAAAAAATTATCAAATACAAAAACTATAATTTTATCACCAAAAGATTATCATGCATTAATGCAAAAATGTAAAAGTAGTAATAATAATGTGCAAACGAAAGAAATTATAATTAAAACACAATTAAAGAAAGAAAATGATGATAGTGGTAACGATAATGTGATCGATGATCCTAGAAAAATAATGATGACTGGATGTAATATTAAACAAAGTAACAATTCACAACCGGTAAAACAACAACATCAACAACAACAACAACAACTAAAACCAGAATTTTCAAATGTTTCAATCGTAAATCCAAAAAAAATACAATTTTCAATACCACAACCACCAGCAACACCACCACAACAACAACAATCACTACCATCTACAATGCAATCACAAATGCAAGTAATACATAAAGCACAAACAATTCCAAAGGTTATGAATTTTACTTTACTTACACCAGCGTCATCACGTAACCCGCTATCAATTCCCAATATTAGCAATATTCATAATAATGATAATAATAAATGTGGTAACAATAATAATGTTAACAATCATATTAATAATAATAATAATAATAATAATAATAATAATAATAATAATAATAATAATAATAATAATAATAATAATAATAATAATAATAATAATAATAATAATAATAATAATAAAAATAATAATAATAGTTTTAATAAAATTAATTCATTATATTTATCGGATAAAAATGATAAAGCATTTAAAAAATTACAACGAATGATAAAAAATCGTGAATCTGCATGTTTGTCTAGGAAAAAGAAGAAAGAATATGTTACATCACTAGAAACAAAAATTTCTAATTTATCGGAGGAAAATGAAAATTTAAAAACAGTAAGTAAATTTACAATTGATGACTCTCGCTGCGTTTGTTGCATGAATTAATTTTATTTATTAATTCGTTCGTACAAAATATATGGAGAATGTCAACTGCATTTTATTAATTTATCTGTTTTATTTTATTTTCTGTATTACTAATTAAAATTTATTTTAAATTTTATAGGAAAACACTTTTTTAAAGGAACGTCTTAATAAAGCTGAAAGTCTTATTTGTAAATGTAAAAATTTAAGCCGTTTCAGTACAATTGTATTAACACCAAAAAAAAGTTCATTTTTATTAGCAATTGTTTTTATGGTCACAATAAATATTGGATCATTTGGGTAAGTTATATATTTGATTAAAAATATGTGACTGTTTGACGCATTTTGTATGTATTTATTGGAACAGTGAGATGGAATTATGTTCGGCGATTAGTGACTATCACGATCAACGTAACTTTTTGTAAGTGACTTAATCGTCTTACATAATTTCATCTATGATTCCTGAAATTTCAAATCACTTTGTACCATAACATTACTACTTTAAATCATCTATTGTTTACCAGTCATAATGACTTTGTCGACAGTTGGGTTAGAGACAATAAATAGCTACCCTGTGACTTAGATTGACTTGCTTGGCAGTGATTGGATCCTATCGATCAACAGCGAAAAACATCTCTATTTATTAACGATCAAAGCATTAAGTTGTTTATGATCAGCAACTTTTGACATGAATGAGTTAAAATTTATAATTTATGTAATTTATTTATAATCAATTAATTTATTTATTTTTAATTTAGAAATTTGTTCACCACCAATAAATTTAATTCAGAATTAAATAATCCATCACAATATCCTATACATCATGGCCGTGGTTTATTATGGTTAAATGAAAATCTAAATACTTCGGAAACCTATACGACGTCGACAATAAATACGTCTTCTTCTTCTTCTTATTTATCATCAATAAATAATAGAAATTCATCTAAATTATATAATAATAATAATAATAACAATTATCCAATGTGTCCAATTTATATAAATCAAACGGAAAGTATACGTTTAGCAAGTGAATTAAGACGTTGGATTGGTAATTTACCGGAATATTTTAACTTAACAACAGTGCAGCAACAACAACAACAACAAGCATCTTCAAATATCAATACAAATTTTGATATAAATATAATTTCAAATTATTTATTAACAGCAAACGCAGAGGAACGTAATTACTATTATAAAAATATAAATAATGTAAAGAAATTAATAAAAAAAACAACATCAAATAATAAAAAACATCGTATTTCATCTACAACAGAAAATGAACGAGAACATTCAAAAACAACAATAACCACAAGTAAATCACCATTATCATCACCACTAACCGAACAACAATTACAATTACAAACCTATAAAAATAATATACAAATTTATGATCCAATTTATAATTCAGCAATAAAATATGCAGAATTATTTCAACAAATTCATCGTCAAGATGATACGTTTTATGTGGTATCATTTAGTGATAATCATTTATTATTACCAGCATTGGCACATAATAAAACATTTCGACCAAAAATGTCATTAATGTTACCGGCATTAAATGGATCATATTCAAAACCCGGTCATGTTACATTAATGCAAATCGATTGTGAAGTTTATAACACATCATTTATACAAATTAAAGAAAATTCAATACCTGATAATATGCGTACCGATAAACAGCAACATCAACAACAACAACCAATTAAAACAACAAATAATAATAATGATGCTGATATAAGATATAAAAGTGATGAACCATCATCGTCGCCAGTATACAATAAACAGTCAACAACAACTCCATCCTCTTCCTCTCATAATAATAATGTTACGACAATAAATGATAAAAGTTTTGATAAAATTGCAGATGAAATTAAACAACATAAACCGTATTTTATTGATAAAATGACATTTATTAATACAAAATCAAATCGTAAACGTGTGGATGAAAATTAGCACCATAGAATAGGATTTTTAATTTACATTTATCTTAAGATAATTTTATTATTTTTTATTTGCGCAAGTGTTTCTTTTATATATTTTTTCGAAGTGTTATTTATTGGGCAACTAAAAAGAAATGCAAATGCTGCATAAATTAATTTTTTAGTATAATAGTTTTCTTGGTAAAAAATTAATTATGAACTCACATTCTTATATTTATGCAGTCTGCACCTCAAGATTATGTTGTGTGTTTTTGTGTTTATATTTTATAGTTGAACGAAATTTATTGTAAGTGTTTAAAAATAAACAGAAATTTTTCTAATAATTTTAAAAATAACTAATTTGTTATATATCATTTATTTTTTGTTTGCTTATTTCTCCAATACAAATAGAATGTGATAATAAGGGATAAACGATGGACGAGTTGTAAATCTTGAAGTTAAACTCATTATTCGAAGAAAATCAAATGTTTGTCAGGTAAGTTTCTAAAAGAAGTCAAATTCACACCAATATAATTTTTCTATCGTAATAAAAACACTGTGCAAATTATGCACGTGAAGACAATATATAATGACAATATTGACATTAACAAGGTTCAAGCCTAATAATTAACCTACAACAAACCCAAAATAAAATGTTATTAAATATGCTGCCCTTATTATAGACATCCATTGGTTGTCGTAGCTGCAAAAATACCGTGTAATTTCAATACAACAAACAATATCTGAAAAGTACGATTTGAGACAACAAGGACATAAGAGGAAAGTATTCAAGAGAATGCACCAAGTGTGTTACATAGCAAAGTCAACATTGTTAATTTTTAACTTCGCATCGTTTGCGTTCTTTTGAACGAGTCATTGCTATTTATTGCTAATTGTTTATATGTGTTATATTCATTTTATAGAAAAATTTAATTTTCCTATTAACCAATTATCTGTGAATGTATTATGGTTATTAGTTTATGTAGTAAAAAGTGTTTTTATTTGTATCGTGGAGTAAATATTTTGAATAATAAGTGTTAAACTTAAAATAATTAAGTATTTTCAATAATTATTAACAAGAGAACATTTGATTTGTTTCCTTAATTTATTATTAAAAAAAATAATAAAAACGTCTATACAAAAATTTATGTAACCTTATTACCTATTCATCTTCATCTTTTTTCAATCCACCAAATACTTTATTTGGTATTAGCTGTTTTTCTATCGGAACTTTTTTCATAATATCTTCTTCAACATTGGCTCCCATCGCATCATCACCATCTTCATGTTCATCATCATCTTCACCATCGTCGTCATCGTCTTCAATATCAATTTCATCAGGATTAGCATTTTTATTAGTTGTACCTTGTGTTTCACCTCTAACAAACATAATATTCGAAGATTTTGCTTTAGCAGCCGATGCTGCTGCTATTGCTGCTGCAGCAGCAGCTTTAACTTCTAATAGACGCATTCCATCGGCGACGCCAACTGTTATATCTGCGCCAACTGTACCTGTTGTTGAATTTATCATTTGTGCAGCCATCATATTTACCTGTGTATTATATGTAGCTTGTACACTACGTTTTATACGTAACATTTCACGCATGGTATCTTCATTACCATGACGTATTTCAAAATCTTTCCATGTCATCCAAAAATCGGCGGTTATGCGTGGATCACACATTTGACTACAATATGCATAAACTGCACGAGCACGATCAATTTCACCTAATTTTGTTTCCATTTCGGCAAACCGTACACACATTTCACGTGAATTTTCTTCGGGTAAAACCTCAATAGCTTTTTCATAAATTTGTCTAGTCCTTGGTAAACCATAAATTTCGGCAGCCTTTTTTATATAAATATTAAACATATCAAACATTTCATCTTGTTTAACGGCCGTTGTTGCACGTTCATAAACAGCCATTGCATGTCTGGCCAATCCATGGTCTTCTTCCAATTTAGCATATAATAAATAAAAACATTTGGCTATATCTGGTGGACATGTTTCCAAACATTGTTCAAATAAATCACGTGCACGTTCTAATTTTGTACCACCATAACGTTTTAAAAATTTTGTTAAATATGTGTTCCATATATCGAATATATTTGGCCATTTAAATAATGATATACCTTTTTCGTATGCACGAAAGGCTTCCTCAAAATAATTATGTTCTTCCAAAAATAATCCATAATTTATTATAATTTGTGGTGTGCATATTTTTAAATCTAAAATACGATCATAAACAGATTTACACGTTTTAAATGTACCAAAACTTTCTTCTAAATCAGCATACATTGACCATAATTTTAATGATTTATATAAACGCATTTGGACCGTTTCGGTATCATCATGATATGCAACGCGACGTTTTGGCATTGCGGTCGCGCGATGCATTAATTTTAATGCATATTCAAAATTTTGCTGTCTTATTTCCATTTCGGCCCATTCACACCATACACTTGCCAACTCATCCACTTTAACATATTCGATTTGTGTAGCTTTTTCAAAAACAACACGTGCATCATCTAATTGATCATTTTTTTCATAAAATTTCGCAAATTCAACCCATATTGTATAGAATTTACCAACTGCTAATTTCGGTTGAACTGTTTGTACGGCTTCGGTAAATGTATTTATAATGTCATGAGGTTTTGTTTCATATAATTGTACACGTTTATGCCATTCATGAACATTATGTGGATTTTGACGTAACAAAACACTATTCAATAATAATAAACGTCGCTCCATTAAATATTCAAATCTAGCTAAACGTAATTCAATATCAATGTCATCGTCGTTGCCCGATTGTTCACCCATTTTGGCTACATCTTCCATACGTTTACTTAAACTTAATTCTTCAAATTGTGCATATGCATCGAAAACTTGTGTAAAATCACGTACTGTTGATACAGTTTGTATAGCCTCTTCATAAATATCACGTGCACGATCAAATAATCCACTACGTACATAATAATCAGCTAACGAATTCCATAAATGTCCCAATTGATCGGTATACCTTCGTAAACCACCACGTATTATAGCATCAACATTTAATGAATGTACTTTATTTGGATTTTTTGATATTAATTCACACAATTCATTCCACAGTTGATGATTTGATTTACCATGCTTTGATACAAAATTTTCATTATCCACAATGTTTGCCATTTGTTGGGCGGCTTCATCAAGTCGGCCAGCATTTATTAAATATTCTATATATTCTTCAGCATCTTCAGGAAACAATTTTAAATAACGCCGATAAACACGTACAGCCGTTTCAGGTGCATCAATTTTTTTTAAAAATTCCAAATATAATGGCCAGATACGATGATGTTGTGTTATCGGCAGTGCCCGCAATGCACGATCAAATAAATGCCGTGATTTTGTTATTTTACATTGAATTGTCATAAATGAACAATAATCCATCCAAATTCTTGGCATTTTATGCATAAATACTAGCGAACGTTCAAATGCATTATTTAATTCTTCAGCCATTTGATCATTGATTATAGATTTTCCACGTATTTGTTTTCGACGTGTACGCAAATAATTGTACCATAATTTATATGATCCCGGTAATTGTTTTAATGCACGTTCATATATTATATTTACACCAAAATGCGGTGAATTCTTTTTATGTTCAATGTAACGTAACCAATGTTTTACTGAATATGCATTGCGAAGTATTTCCTCTTCGAATGGTATATCTTCTTCAGGCTATAGAAGAATAAAATATTGTACAATTAGTGTTTTTCTTTTTTATTCTTTCAAATTGTAAATTGTTTAAAGACCTACACAAAACCCATTCAATTTAATAGTAACTTTATGTATGTTTACCAATATAAAAATAGACACACGGTACTTACGAAATTTAATTCATCAGCTTTTGTATCCATTGATGTGAAAAAATATAAATTATTTAATTTAATATTTATTACAAAACTAAATCAAATATTTTTAAAAATAATAAAATTAAAAAAAATATATAAACGCAAAATACGGCAACAAAAACTGGGAAAACAACAAATGAACAAAAAAATATATATTGGAAAACGTTTTTAAATGTTTTTTTAATCAAATGTCATCGTATAATGAAAAAATATTGTGACATTTTAGTAATGGAATATTCGCATATGTTCTATTTTTGCAGACGTAAATGATGATGTGGTGTATGGTCGAAAAATAATTGTAATGGTAATATCTATTGTGACAAAAATTTCTAATCTAATATTTATTGTTATACTAAATAGAAAAAAAATTGAAATGTTTTATTATATAAATATCTTTCTCTATTCCCGTTACTCCTTTCGAAAGAAAAAAAATAATTGTATTGTTTATATGTACGGGATAATTTTTTTTACTACTTACTTTTTTTTATATGCAAGCAGTCGTCTATATAAAGTGAAGAAGAGTTCACACATATAACAAACAACAATTTTTAATTGTTAATACGAAATGAATAAAATGAATAGATAATGAAGTGTATATGATTATAATTTTTTTAATATCAAAATTGAAATATATATATATAATAGTTCAGTGTGATTTTTGTCCAGATAATACCATAATGTTTCAATTTCTCCAATATTTACTTACTAATACAAATCGGCTGTAGAACGCACCTTTATAAACATTGCGTTGTAATGTTAACACTATGCGTTATTTATCGCATTGTCTAAAATGAAATTTATTAACCTCACTTTTATATTTTAATTGCAATTTCATTAGCGTTTTACTTTACTGATGAAAATCAAAACAAGATCGTTTTGCGTAATAGTAAATAAAATTAATTTTTAATTTTTTATAAAACAAATAAAAGTGGTTTATAATTTATATTATTATTATTATGGCAACATACAATAATGCACATTGGCTTTTATCACATATACGTAATTCATTTATATCAACCGATGATACGGGAATGTGTGAAGCTGTAATGTTATCGGATGATTTACCAAGTCAATATGTAATGCAACATCGTAATCAACAACAATCGCAAAAAGATTCAACAACGAATTCAAGTTCATCGGTTTCACCAAAACCACCCGAAGATTTTCATTATTATCCAGGTTTAGAATTAAATGATGATGAAGATTTGGATATATTATCACAATCATATGATATTCAGATGGTACCCGATATTAGTATATATCCGAGAGCCCGTACAAATACAGCTCAACAATTAGAAAAAATGGATCTAGCAAGAAAACGTGCATCTAAAATAAAAAATATAAAATGCGATGATAGTTCATTGCTAGCAAATAATTGCAATATTGATAAATCTACAATATTTGAGCGTAAAGAAATTGATACGCCACGAAAAAAGCAAACTTCACAATTGACCCTATTAATTGAAATTACACCAAAACCTCCAGTAAATAAATTTATACAATATGCAAAATTTGATGGTACCGGAGTAACGGGTATGCAAACAAAGACTATAAAAATATTCTTAACAATGTTACCCGGCAATTTACGGTATTATCCATTGAATGTCTGTGTTATATCATCAGCAAAAATACAAGAATTTATTGGTTTGATTTGTTATAAATGTGCAATGGAAAATCCTGAGATGCAATTGCTATCGGTACGCAATTATGGACTATATATTACTGAAGAAAATGGTGAAATTGATTTAGATTTTCCACCGTTAGATTTACGTGAACCATGTTTAAAATTTTGTTTCCATCATTTGGCATTAGTAGAACGTAAATTATCTGATGTTCGTATGGATGCACGTACAATGTCATTAACATCAGAAGCTGACTCAATGAAAGAAGCAATATTACAAGAAGCACTGTCCAGCCTTCAACAAAATGAAGATTTGGCACGTATGATAACACATACAACAATGATAGAGGCACCAGTTTATCGTACCTATCGCCTACAAATACTTAATAAAGGTTTATTTAAAATTGATATACAATTAGGAATATCAGGTGAAAAATTAGAAATTGATCCGGTTCAACAAAAAAATACCAAGTTTTGGTCACGTCAAAAACCAATAAGTCACAGTATGGATTCGGTTGCATGGTGTCTTGTACTTGATTCTAAGCAAAGTCGATCAACATTTCGCATTGTGTACTGTCCACCAAGTCAACGATCAAATTTAGATGAACCTAGTTCGAGTCCAATGCGAGCGTCGACCAGTTTTAAACATTATGACTTTGAAACGGATACTTTTACAGCACAGGAAATTGTTGAAAAAATAAATAATATTACCGAGGTTCGATCGAATGCATGCCGACGTGAATATCTTGCAGCAAAAGATAAACGTAAAGGATTATATGGTAAAAAAACATTTTCTTTTAAATAATAATGAATATTTTAATAAAAGAAAATATATGCCTTTAAGTTCAAATAAAAAAATACGCATTTATTTTTTTTTATTATAGAAGAAAAACTATAATATATTAAAAAAAATTAAAATTATTTTAAATTATATTTGTTTCTCTACAAATAACTTTCATAGCTATCTGTTATATCATTTTTCTAAATCAGAGTAAGTCAATAAAAAGAATTCAGCTTTTTCACAAAATTTTTTCGTATTCCTAATTATTTCTTCAAAATTTGGAGCATTTTCTGCATAAACAATTTGTTCTAAAGTTGGACCATTTGGATCGGTAACATTTTCTTGAGATTTTTTTTTAAGCCTAATTAAAATATATATTTTATAATTATATATTATCCTTTTTTTAAAATTATATATAACGTAAAATATTTTTTACCATCTTAATTCCAGAACTTTTTGCTCGATAAGTTTTGTCCAATCTTCGGATTCTTTGTTCAACAGATCGATGTATCTAAAGACAAAAAAAAAAAAAACAATGATTTTTGCTATTTTAATAATAAAATTTAATAAAAAAATTAACTTACTCATTCTTTGGTGGAGCCATACTCTGTTAGATCTTAACGAAATATATTTAATATAATTAAGAATTAAATCAAAAAACTAAATTATTTTACTTATTGATTTTTCATCAAATAAACTAGAACGTCGTCTGTTTGTAATTCTTCTAGCTTCAATATTAAACGAAATCTGTTCCTCAAGCACCTCTAAGAATTATTTTTTCTTTTATATATTCTAATTAAGAGAAACAATTTATAATTTGTTATTTATTATTTATTATTTATTAAATAGATTAAATGGAAATTTGTTTTAAATTGCATATAAAATAAAAATAATGAAAAACAAAACATATATGACATCACGATTTTTGACATATTGGCAATGCGTTACGAAGGGTACGTTTAAAAAACAGATTCATTGGAATTACATTCAGCAATTATATTGATAGTGTGTGGTTTTGTGGAGTGTGCATGTGTGTGTGTTTAATTGAAGTATTGGAAAATTCAAAATAATCCTTTTTTTTTTTATTTTAAAACAAAAAATATTTAATTCAATTGTTTTTTTTTTTATTTTCACAGTAAGATTATGTTAAATTTTTAATTATTTTATTTTTTTTATTTAATTGTTTTTAATAGACACCGGGTTAATTTTAATTAAATTTTTAATATAATTTAATAAAGTTCGAAGATTGTAAGGTATAAATTATTATTATTTATTGATGTTTGGCCATGGGGTGGTGATTGATGGGGTGATGCATTTGGTAATTGCTGCCGGTCCAAGTTTTCCTGTCTGCTTTTCATAGGTAAGGTTTTTTTTCATTTTAACTTTAAAATACATTTTTTATAGTATAATTTAATTTTAATTTTATTATTTTATAAGTTTCTTATCAATAAGACAACAAATCATATAATTTTAATATAATTATGATTTAAAACTCAATCAAGTGATAACAAATTATAATGAAAAACTCATTACCATTTATCGTTTCATCACATTTATAATAAAATTGAAACATAGTGCGAAATATTACTAATAATTAAAAAGAAAAGGATCAACTACAAAATGTAATGTTATATTAACATACTTATTAGTAATTTGATAAAAGAATTGAAGATACAAATACAATTTGATGACTCTAATTATCCAATATAATTAAAGAATTACAATTTGTGAGGTTATGCATATAAAATACCCTCCAGATCAAAGGATAAAAGTTTCTTGAATTTGTCAGAAAATGTCGTGGTATTTCTTAGTAATGCGGCAATTCTTTATTAAATCAAAATAAGATATTAAATTACCAGAAAAACAAACGAAATAGTTTGTTAGTTTGGTAATATATAAATGCTACCTTTTTCTAATAAACAATTTTCAATATTTTGTTGACAATTACAATAATCACGAAATAGTGGTGTCGTTTCATCACTCATAATTTTTATCATTTCATAATTTGCAATTGGTTTTTGATAATGACCTTCAGTTTATAATATCTATAATATTAAAAAAAAGGTTCATTTTCTTAAAATAGCTTGATTTTAATCAATTTTAATAAAAATAAGAAGATATAATACACTTTACCTTACAATACCCGGATTACATGAGTGATTAAACAAAGCCAATGTTGGATAAAGTCCACCGCCAATAAATTCAGTTTTCGACATTTTTTTATTGTTTGATTTCTGTAATTCTGCAATATCGTGGGTATTAAATTGTAAAAATTGTAAATTCCGTAAAATTAGGCCACCAATGAAATCTATTGGGGATTTTCACTATTACAAAAATTAACAAATTTTAAACATTCCATTAAAAAACATGCCAGTATTGAATGTTATATTGTAAAGAAATTTGATGTTCATGACACACTAAATTATGAGCTTCTTTGTAATCATCATTTGAATATCTAAATTAAAAAGAAAATATAGATATTTTTGTTTAACTAATTATGACGCGATTATATACTGAAATTAAAAATTGAATAACTAACTTTTTTATAATTTCCAAACCAATTGGATTTTTTTTTATTAATTCAAGTTTAATACTTACAAAATATTCTACGCATTTTTGTGATATCATTCTAAGTGCCATATGACAATTAATTGATGAACCTGATTCACATCTCGTGGGTTATGAAACTTTTAATTTATATATTGTTTTCTTTTTTTTTGATTATCTATGAATCTAAACATTCAGTTAGCAATATATGCATTAATACCTTCACACATCTCTATGAATTCCAAATTTTTTGTACTTAGAATATAATGTAATATTTGGTATCTATAGCCTATAAGTTAACATATTGAATATTTAACGTTTATAGACTATAGACGTTAAATCCGATTATTAAATTAACATAATTCTATTTTTATCGTCGAATTAAAATAAAATAAAATATGTCTTTAAGTTCAAATTAAAAATACCCATTCATTTTTTTTATTATACAAGAGAAACTATATTTACAAAAAATTAAAATTATTTAAAATTAGTATTTATTTGTTTCTCTACAAATAGCCTTCATAGCCTTTGTATTTATCATTGCTTCTGTTCTGTCTATTATATCATTTTTTCTTTCTATTATATCAGCATAAGACAATAAAAAAAATTCAGCCTTTTCACAAAATTTTTTCGATTCATTAACCAATTCTTCAAAATTTGGAGCATTTTCTATATAAACAATTTGTTCATTATTTAGAACATTTGTATCGATAAAATTTACTTGAGATTTTTTTTTAAGCCTAATTAAAATATATATTTTATAATTATATATTATCTTCTTTCTAGAAATATACACAATATAAAATTTTTTACCACCTTAACTCCAAAACTTTTTGTTCCATAAGTTTTGTCCAATCTTCGGATTCTTTATTCAATAAATCAATGTATCTAAAAAAAAAAAGAAAAGAAAAAGCCGAATTATTTTTGCATAATTTTAATAAAATTTATAGAAAAATTAACTTACTCATTCATTGGTGGAGCAATACTCTCTGTTAGACCTTAAAAAATATATTTAATATAATTAAGAATTAAATCAAAAAACTATATAAACAAATTATTTTACTTATTGATTTTTCATCAAATAAACTAGAACGCCGTCTGGCACTTGTAATTCTTCTAGGTTTAATATTAAAAGAAATCTGTTCCTCAGGCTCCATTGAAATTTGTTTTTTTTTTATTTAGAATATTCTCTTAATAATAATTGAAATTTTTATTAATTATTATTTATGAAACGTTTTAACATGGAAAATTTTTTAAATTGAATTTAAAATATAAATAAAGAAAAACAAAACATTTATGACATGACATTTTTTGACATTGGAAATGCGGTACGTTTAAAAAACAGATTCATTGGAATTACATTCAGCAATTATTTTGATAGTGTGTGGTTTTGTGTGAGTCGAGTGTGTGTGCTTAAATTATTGGAATAATCAAGAATAATCCTTTTTTTTTTTATTTTAAAACAAAAAATATTTAATTCAATTGTTTTTTTTTTATTTTCACAGTAAGATTAAGTTAAATTTTTAATTATTTTATTTTTTATATTTAATTGTTTTTAATAGACATCGGGTTAATTTTAATTAAATTTTTAATATAATTTAATAAAGTCCGAAGATTGTAAGGTATAAATTATTATTATTTATTGGTGTTTGGCGATGGGGTGGTGATTGATGGGGTGATACATTTGGTAATTGCTGCCGGCATAAAGTTTTCCTGTCTCCTTTTCATAGGTAAGGTTTTTTTTTCATTTTAACTTTAAAATACAGTTTTTATATTATAATTCAATTTTTATTTTATTATTTTTTAAGTTTCTTATCAATAAGACAACAAATCATATAATTTTAATATAATTATGATTTAAAACTTAATCAAATGATAACAAATTATAATGAAAAACTCATTACCATTTATCGTTTCATTACATTTATAATAAAATTGAAACATAATGCGAAATATTACAAATAATTAAAAAGAAAAGGATCAATTACAAAATGTAATATCATATTAACATACTTATTAGTAATTTGATAAAAGAATTGAAGATACAAATACAATTTGATGATTATTCAATATAATTAAAGAATTACAATTTGTGAGGTTATGCATATAATACCCTCCAGATCATAAGATAAGAGTTTCTCGTGCATTATTTAATATTTATATTCAAAACTTTACATAAATTAACTAAACAGATGTAGTTCTAAAATTATTATACGTATATAGGAATATTTTAGGAGTTTCTAAACAGTAGAAATAAGAAATAAGGATTGTTGAAAATTTTAAGAAAACTGGTATTAGAGAGAATTAATTTTTTTTATCTTGAATTTGTCAGAAAACGCCGTGGTATTTCTTAGTAATGTTGCAATTCTTTATTAAATCAAAATAAAATATTAAATTACAAGAAAATTCACAATAAATAAAAACGCACAAACAAAATTTTAGTTTGGTAACATATAAATGCTACCTTTTTCTAATAAACAATCTTTAATATTTTGTTGACAATTGCAATAATCACGAAATGGTGGTGCCATTACATCACTCATAATTTTTATCATTTCATAATATTTTTCAATTGCTTTTTGATAATCACCTTCATCCGACAAACGACGAGCAGTTTTTTCAATGAATTCCGTATCCTATTATAGGTTTATCAAATAATCGAAAAAAGAATTATAGCGTGATGAATGGTGCAGAAATATACACAAAATTTTACCTGAACAGCTTTTAAACCTTTTAAAATATTTGTAAAATGTCCACATTGAACACATTTAATCATAAATTCATTACAATCAATAGGAATTGTTATAACATTATCGCATGGTTCATCTCCATCACATCTGAAATTAAATAATGTTTTTTTTTTTTTACAATTTTAACGCTCGCATTAATAATACAATACTTGAATCTTAATTCAGAATTATCCATATCATCATAAAGAGGCCAATTTTCTAGACAGGGTTTACAATTACAATCAAACCAATATAAATCTTTAAGATTTAATTGACGATCATTTTTTGGATTTTGACTATACAATGGGCCATAATTTTCAGCAATTATATTACCACTAGATAAATTTTTTATTGCATGAACAAAAACAGTATTTCCTTTATAATATCTAAAATATGAAAAAAAAAAAATGGTAATTTTCTTAAAATTATTTGATTTTAATCAATTTTAATAAAAATAAGAAGATATAACACGCTTTACCTTACAATACCCGGATCACATGAGTGATTAAACAAGGCCAATGTTGGATAAAGTCCACCGCCAATAAATTCAGTTTTTGACATTTTTTTATTGTTTGATTTCTGTAATTCTGCAATTTCGTGGGTATTAAATTGTAAAAATTGTAAATTCCGTAAAATTAGGCCACCAATAAAATCATATTGGGGGTTTTCACTATTACAAAAATTAACCAAATTTAAACATTCCATTAAAAAATATGCCATTATTGAATATTGTAAATAACTTGATGGTTTACGCGTTTGTTCATGACGCACTAAATTATAAACTTTTTTGTAGTCATCATTTGAATATCTAAATTAAAACGAAAATATAGATAATTTTGTTTAACTATTTACGCAATTATATGCTGAACTTAAAAATTGAATAACTAACTTTTTTATAATTTCCAAACCAATTGGATTTTTTTTTATTAATTCATGTTTAATACTTTCAAAATATTCCATGGATTTTTGTGATATCATTCTAAGTGCCATATGACAATTAATTGATGAACCTGAACGCCATAAAATTGGAAGTATTTTACATTCAAATTTATGATATGTATTTGTTGCCACATCACGGCATTCTTTTGAACAAAATATAACATTTGTGCATGTATAACATGCCAATGGAGCTATTGTTCTAGAATTTTAATTATTAATTAATTACAAAGATGTTTATTTATTTTTTTCTTTTTTATTTATCTTTTTTTTTTTTGTAAAGTATATCTTGAAAAAAATCGGTGGATGTGAATAGTAGAAGTTTTGACGAATATTTTTCCTAGATAACTCATTTTTCTCTTCGTCGCCGTTTCGCAGAGTATATCTATAGGTGTAACATAGGTAGATATGGTTTAATACATTGAATAATATATTACCATTCTTAACCCAAATATGATACATGATGATATAATTAGATGGTCTAATTCTCCTTAATATTCCTGACCAAGGTATCATTTTCTATGGGAATTTGTTAAAAACTATTCATATAATCCCAATATACGAAATTTTATAGACATTTGATAAAAAAAAAGAAGAAAGTCTAAGTCTTTTCTTCAAATAAGCATTACAATAAGTGAAGAAATTAATTAAGATATTTAAAAATATGTTTAAATTTTCCCTTCGAAATATGCGGTCTTGGTTTTATGCGTTACGTATAACTACCGCATCTATATACAGGAATACATGTATATGAAAATAAGGCAACAATTGAGCAAAAAAACCCTTCAATCCCCTTTCATTTTATTAATTTGTTGATGCACTATTGAAATGTTTTTTTGGAACCTAAAATTAATTAATTGACAGTTTTAAATTAAGGCAAAATATATTTTATTCAAATTCTCTGTAACTGCATGACTTTTTTGCTGAACGTTACTATTGTCAAATAAGATAAATAATTCCTAATCTATGTGCATATACATACCTTATGAAACAATGTTGACAATGTGTACGACAATACTTTTGCAATAACATCACACAATGTGGTTTTTCAATTAACAAATTTTCACCAACTTTTATATTATTTTTAGCTTTAGCAAAACGTCCTTCAATTTCATTATAATCAAATGTAACATTGCCATTCAATGTGAATGAGGTGGTATTAGTATCTTCTTTATTTTCCAATAATTTTGATTTTTGTTCCATTTCAACTTGTTTCGGTAACAATTTAATCATTATTTGTGAATCTTTTTCTAATTTACCACGTTTTTCAAATGGAATTTTTGAAATATCTAAATATGTTATAGTTTCTCTATAAATATGTGGAATGAATATATCAAATATATTGTAGTTAATAATTGATACCATAATAATATAATATAAAATGTGTAAGAATAATTGTTTTACTTAAATGATTTGAATGCAGCAGTGTATTCTTTTTTCGCAAGATGACACCTTGCTTTTCTTTCTTTTAATTTATGTAACATATCTTTTGGATAATTTAGTGTAGCCAAATCAATATCTTTTAATGCTAAATCATATAATTCTAAATGATACAGTGCAGCTGATCGATTTGCTAATATTATTGCTATATCAGTTTCTATATATATTATAAAAAATATAAAATTAAATAAACAAATTATTCAATTTATTATTGCAATGAAGATAGATGAGAATATAAAATTGTTCAAAGTAAATTATTAAATACCATTTTCTGGAGGCATTTCTATTTGACTTTTATTATAAAAATCAATTGCATTTTTATAATTTTTCTCTTGAAATGCAACATTTCCTTTTTGTTTAAATTCTAATGCTGTAATTGCATTTTTCAACGAAACATATGGTTGTAATTTTAATGTTTTAACTATTTTTAGATTATTCACAAATTTAAAACGTTCTTCATCACTTTCTAGATTGCCAAAATTATTTAACAATTCATCATTAAATGTATTAAAAACAGTAATATAAAAATTTTTAAAAAACCCTTCATATTCAATATTATTCATATTGAAAATTATCAATTAAAATAAATATTTAATTATTATGAAAATTTATTAAATATAATTTATAACCAAGAGAAGAAAAAAAATAATTCTATCGAAAAATGTGTGTGTATAATTCTTTAACTAACCAAATTGTGCGGACGAAAAGAAAAATTTATGGAAATTATGTTCTAATAAAAGAAAAACCATGCGGTATTATTTTTAGAATCGTATTTTATTTCGTGTGTTTCTTACGAATTTTTTTATTATTATTTTTTTCTTTGCTTTAAATTAAAATGAAGATTTAGACTTTTAGAGAGATCATCAAACAAGTGGTTTCATTTCATTTTATATTATCTATTTTTACTTTTAGTATACTACTCACGTGTTTATTGGAAAATAATTTTTTTAATTTGGTAAATAAAATATTCGCCATCTATTTAAAAAAATATGTTAATTTATTAAATTGTTTTCTAAAAGCTTGATTATATCTTCAGCCTTCGCATACATTATTGTAGTTCACATTAATTTTGAATAATTAAATTAATTCATTTTGAGACAATCTTTCAAAATACGACCACACAATGGTAAACAATTTGTGTTGAGATTTGTTCTGCACTGGATGCATTAAAGTTCAACCTAAAGAACTCAAGATGTGTATAAGATTTCTAGTCATATGCGCCAACCTAAGTTTACAGTCAATTGTGGTTTGTGGTTGGGTGAAATTGAAAAATCTAAAGCGGTTTTCAAAAGAGATTCTATTCGTGCATTCATAAGTGTAGCTTGTAGTTGTTGGTTCATCTGAACTAATCCATATATTTCTTAGTTTATTGGATTGTTGTATACAAGTCGAGTTGATCAATGCTGTTGTTTTAATTTATAATTACATAACAAAAAAATTGTCTATTTATAATATATCGATACTCTATTTTTTGAAAAACATTACAATATTTTAACTGCGAGAATTAATCTAAATTAAAATATTCTTAATGGAAATTTTTTGCTAAATATTAATAGGTACAAAATTGTATGAATATATATTTTGAATCAATATTCACTATTTTAATTATACGCGCAGTTCATTTTTAAATATTTTTTTGTATAATCTTTAATTGAATTGAATTTTTTTATTTTTTTTTAAATAAAACTTAAAGCAATAAAATATATTTTTTTAACAATAAAAAAAATTGTTACAATATTTCCAAAACAAATTTAATTAAACCATGTAAAATGTTTACGAATGTTAATTATTTAGATGTAGATCATTTCTATATAAATTTACTACTCATTTGTCCTGTATTTGCTCTAACCAAACTAAATCGCAATAAAATAAATATAAGAATATATATGTGCAAAAAAAAAAAACCAATGTTTAAGAATAATATAAGCAATTCAAGGTGACTATTTGATATGTATGAAATAGAATTTAGAATGTAGAATATATGCTAAAATTTGCGAATTTGTAGTTTTTCACAAACATCAATCTATTTTAATCTGTAAAGTGTATAAGAAAAAAAAATGTTTTACATTAAAAGTCTATTTCATAAATAATTTAACTAAAATAATCAATATTGATAGGAAAAAAGTTCAAATATCAAAAATTTGTCGTGGTAAATAAAACAATATTCTTAATTGACGCGCATCCAAGGTCAATCTCTATTACTAGTGAAAGAATTAAATTTTATTATATAATTTTTTAAATTATTTTGCACATTTTGTATAAAAATCCATTGTATTTATTTTATATTGTTTATTTTTTTAAGTCTTTAATGATTCATGTTCACTTCGACTATACGAAACTACTAAAATAATATAATATAAATAAATTTAATATGTCTATAGTCTTGTACCAGATATTTAACATTTGTGGCATCATTTGAAAGGAATGGGTGCAGAAAGTTATCCGATTGATGGTAACAGCTTATGGTGAACATATCCCAGCTCAAAAAACCTTGTGAACGCCCGTTTAATCGCTTCAGAACACGTGATTTAGGTCGCAGCACTTAACTTTTTCAGGCGACATTTAATTATGAATTATTTACGTAGTCGTCGTGTGTATTCTCCAGATTTGGCACCCAGCAATTATTTTTTGTTTACTGGAATGAAAATAATATCTAACTGGTTTGAATCAAATTCTGAAATCGTCGGCCAAACAAGCCAAAATCCTATTATTCCGAAGGCATTAAAGTATTGGTAAAAATGTATCGAACTAAATGGGGTTGATCACTAAAATTAATTCTTTTCAAATAAATTTTATTTTGTCCTTTCTTATCAATCCGTTAATTTTTTTTAATATAAAAATTACTCAAAACATATATTATTTTCATATTTATTTTGTATGTGTGATGTATTCTATAAATTTTGAAACACCTTGTATAAATTTGTCAGAGTCTATAGTCATAATTAAATTTTACTTTATATAGAGCAGAGTTTAAATTAAAATTAATTTATTGCAACACATAAATCGTATTAGAAATGCATTTATTTATTAAATTGAAAAATAAAAAGGCAATAATAATAATAAAAATACGATTTTTTTTTTTACACATTTATTATTTTAAATTTTATATTTACAATTAAACATTTTACATTATATAATTAAAAATGTATATATTTGCAAGAAAATTTTCTGTTAATTATACACACCTTTTTATTTTTATTATTATTTTTTAAAGACATTTATGAGTATAGTAAAATATTTTACATATAATAATTATAATAATAATAAATTGGGTATGAATTAAAAAATAATTATAATAAAATATTAATTGTTAGTATTTTTTTTATATCTTATAAAATATCGAATATATGTAAAATAATATAAATAATGTCCGGTTTTTTAGAGTTAAATAACAATTTTTTTATCTTAGTGTTTCTTTTATAGAAAAATATTGAAAATAAACCAAAAATTTATTTATCATATTTTTGACTAAAAATGATGGATATTACTTTTTCAAAATTACTGATATATTATATATTAAATTTTTTAAGTATACGCCAATAAACTCAAATGATACAGAACGATCGATCTCTTCGATCACCCTCTGTATGCATTCAAAAATTGTCCGCTTCTGGGAAAATCCCATGAGTTTGACAGATAAATTGTAGCACATTTGAACCGAAAATGTATTGGTAATTGACTTGCGACACAAGAAAAGAAAATACAAAATGCAGAAAAAAAAATACTGACCATTAATAAACAGACCAAAAGTGAATAATTGTAAACCGGACGGTATTTATAAAAATAATAAAATAATATGAGACATTATTTTAGGGCTAAACAATATTATTACTGCAAGCAAATTTTGTTGTATAAAATATTATTTGTATATATATATAATGAAAGTGTGAAAATTGAAAATATTTACAGAAAGAGTTCGTAACGTATAATTAATTGTTTGATTGTCAATGAAAAATTTATTTTCATTTTATTTTCTAATTTTTTTACTTTTATTCGGTAACCAAAAATAATATTAACTGCTAATTATATGGTTATAATATTAAATGGGTGCGTCCACGCATCTCTTGTGCCTATCTTCAAATGGGTTATTGGTAACTATATTATAAATCGAAAATATTTGATTGATTAGCAATTCTAATTTTATTTTCGACTTAACGTTATATCTCACTTATAATAACTCTTTGAAAGGTACGCAGGATACTTGTGGATGTGATGATGTATGTTAGTTTTACTTTTTTTAAGCTTTGTCAATTCTTACACATATTATATTTTATATAATTATTATGAATAAGCCAATTAAAAAGCTTATTTCGTATATTAAAAAAATTGAATTAAATAGAATAAAAGAGTATATAAATATCAGAATATATTATAAAGTACCTTTATAAATTTATATTAGATAATTTTTTAACATTTGGTGGTTTTTTGATTTTATTTATTTTAATTAAGAATTTTCTATTAATTTTATTTAAAGAATCATTTATTTCTTTATTTTTTTTTCCGTTTTTGTAATGAGAAAATGATTTCTTAAACATTAAATTATATTATATTCAATAATATTGCAATTGTATAGTTATTTGTTTGGGTTTTTGTCATATTGAAAAAAAAAAAAAGGAAGTAAAAATTATTGTGCTTTCCTAACAATACAATTTTTTTCGAATTATTCATATTTATATAATTTTATTATAGAATATATATTAATTAGATTATATATTATATCTTTTTCATAATTGATTTCTAATTGTATTATATTATACAATTTAAAAATCATACGAAGAAGTTTCACCATCTCCTTTTCGTGTTTTAAATAAAAGTCGATAAAATAAACCGGCTAATACACCTCCAATTATTGGTCCAACCCAGTATACCTATAGATATATATTTAAATTATAGTAAAAATACATTAGAATTAGAATTATTTCATTTAAATAAATTATATGTGTTTTGTTTGTATAGAGCAAAAAATAAATTACCCAATGATTTGCCCACATTCCCATAACAACAGTTGGTCCAAAAGATCTTGCAGGATTCATACTAGCACCAGTATAATTAATCTATTATATTATAAAATTATAAATTTTAATTTATGTGAATACATAATTTTATAAAAATGTATATATGAATATGTAGACTGGTTATTTTTTTTCCTCCTGAAGGTTTAACATCGCGTGTCATCGTCAATCTCATCGCTCCCCCCCAACACCCTCACTCACCTCTTTTTTTATTTTATGAAAACATGATCATAGCCAAATTGTAAAATTCTCAAGTTATCTATTCACTATTTCTCTTCACCCCTCATTATTCCTTTACCATAAGTTTTTCATGTATTTTTGTGAAATTTATTACTATTTAGCAAAGAAAGGATAATGGAAAAATAAATTAATAATATCTGCGGAATGAAATACTGAAAAACTATTCCATATTCAAACGTTTTATATTTACCATATGTGACACCATATTATATTTTTAAATTAAATATAGAGCAGATCAAGATTTTTAAAGTTAAACCTTCAAATTATGCTGCTCCTCAAGTTTTTCTGTTTAAATGATTTAAAGCAACGTGTGATTAAAATATAGTCTACACGATACAAAACATAGATTCAAAAATGAATTATTTGTATCGACAGCTTTTTTTAAATGATGTGGTTGATAAATATACTATTAAATTTCGTTTAGAATAGAATAGCCTAAAAAAAAAGAATTTCATGAGAATTGATTACAAACAATTGGTTAAATTTTTGGCTATGATCATAAATTAAAAAAATGTTGAGAGAATTTCGTTGTGCGGAAAAAAAAAAAAAACCAATCTATATTAATATGCAAATTTGAAAAAATAATATTTATATATGTATGTAAAACATACTGCAGCTAAATGACCAGCTGTAATTGAAAGACCAATTGCTAGCGGTGCTGAACCTTTAATATCTGTACGTCTTTCATCACATACACCTTGTACAACAAAAACTAAAATAAATGTAATTAATGCTTCAATAATAATTCCTTGTCCGGCTGTTAATCCGGCCGATAGTCCGGTGACACCTAAATTTGTTTCAACCAATACACTTGGTGTTGCAGCCTATATTTAAAAGAAATATATGTTAAAATGTATGTCTAGATATGACAAATTTTTAAAAATACTTGTTATTTATTTTATTTTATTTTATTTGGTTTTTTTTTACTAATTCAAGAAAACAATTCAATTCACATCATTATTTTTAAAATGTCTTATTATTATATTTATTAATTTTATAAATCTCAAATAATCTTGAACTAAAAATGTATGTATGTGCGCCGTATAAATATTCTACATAATAATGTTTTATAAGAAAATGTCAAGGCTGATAGGTATCATTATAAGAAAATTAAGATATTTTTTCTGATTAATTTTTGATAAATATATTTATGTTATGATTGTTGTTTCAATTATTATTTAATTTCCAATTAAATGTTAACGGAGAATAAATACGTAAAGTAAGTGCACGTAAATATGTGTAAATGTTAAAACAAATAAGAATACACAATAATTAACTATTAAAATTTAAAAAAAGTAATCTAAATATATTTAATGTGACTAAATTAATATAGATTAGAATATTTTTATAAGTACACTGCATAGTAATAATTCGATAATTTCGAATGGTAAAAATTTACTATTTGAATTATCGAAATAACAATAAATTAGATGAAGATGTTTAATTGTCAGTTCAATTTAGGTCAAACTAGTTCTTTTTCAGATTCCTGAAACATTGTCATAAGAATGGTTTTTGTTTTTATCATACCTCAGCAGCTTTCTTTAATTTTGTTGGTTCTTCAAATTTGATACTATGGCCAGATATCAGAACTGGTTGATCTCCTTTTTTTTTTTTATTTCTAATATCAAGGATATTTCAAGAACCTCATATGTATAATTTTACAAAAATGAATTAAGCAGCTGCACTGTATTTATATTTTAAATAGTAGCGATAAATACAATAATCCTACAAATATTTCATATATTATAGGTACAGCACAACTAAATGTTAAAAATATCATTGACATTTATTTGAATTCTTATAACTATATTTCCACTCAAGTATATTTATATTATTTGAGATACGATTAAATGTAAAAATTATTGTCCTTATAAGGTTTTTTGAAATGTGCTTGGTAAATAACACATCAAATCTATTTCTCCATTTATATGCCGGCCGGATAAAATCTAAAAATTATCCATATAAAATTATTTGATTCTTGAAACAACAGTATCAGACAATTCCCTGTCTGTATGTAAAAGTGTGGTGAAAATTCGTAAAATGTCCTTGATCCTTGAAATATTAATTCATGACATTTTAACTTACGAAATGAACAAATTTACAAAATTTTATTATTATCGAAAGATTACGATACAGCAACGTTTTAAAGAAATTTTAGTATTTACTTATAGATTTTATGTAAATTGATTAATTTATTTAATTAATATAAAACATAAACAAATAAACCAAACAAAGTATCACAAACATATCAATACATTAATTTAATTCGATATTATTATTATTATATTACTAATATAAATAAGAGTATTAATTGCATAACTAAATATAAATCTTTTCATTATTACGTATATATTACATAAATTTAGTAGCTTATCATATTATAAAAATATTATTTATAAAATATATACGTTTTTGTGCATATTACAGACAAGTTTTATGTGGAAATGGAATTTTGTTTTTTTTATGTACGTAGTACGTAAATACGTGTGTATGATAAATAAAAGTTATCAAGTTCAAAGTCATCGTATATAAAAAATTGTAATTATATAGTTTTGAATGTTATTATAAAATTATGTTATGGGCAAATGAAAATAATAAATGAAGATATATGCGTTTTCTATTATAAACCAGGAAATGTTTTTTTCTTTTTATAATATATCAAGAAAATATTTATATGACAATTTTTATATACAATTTTATAAACTGTTAATACACTTGTATAAGCAGTCCACAACGTAATTGCATTATTACTATGTACTATGATGTTGTTGCGATTTTATTAATACAATTTACATTATTTACATTAAAAGACATGCAGACAGACAATTGAATCATTGGTAAAGGAATGTTGTTTAAATTTAATATGCATATGCTGTACTAATATCATTTTGTTATTATATATGACAGCATTCATTTACGCAGAAAAATAATTTTTATTATTAAAATTTTAGTAGTGTTATATTTATATTTATAAATTAAAATTTTGTCGGGAAACGTATAGTAAATGTATAGACATATTAAATAAACCATATAAATATTTATATATATAGTTTGCATACGAAGGTCAAAATATTAGGTACACAAAATCTAATATACAGATCCTGTCTATACAAATTAATAATGCGCAACAACTGAACTTAAAATTCTTTCTATGGATACGAAATTTTTTTTTATTAATATTTTAATCACAAATAGATTTCAGATTCGTGCAATGAATGTTTCCAATGTTCTGGTCCGAAAAAAAACAAATCTAACAATGAAATCTAATAAAATTTAAAAAACTCTTTTAATATATGCATGCCACGTTTTTAAAAATGAAAATAAGAAATCCTTTTACTTAATAATAATTATTTTTTTATTTTTATTTTAGATTGGCAATAGTTCTGGGATTAAATAATCAAAAATGTAGTGCAAAAATTGAAGGAACTATGTGTTTAGTTATTTGACTATAATAAGACAACATCGATGGATTCAATGAAATTCACACAAAACTATAAGTGAGTAAACAGAAATAATTTAATTTATTATTAATTAATAGAAACATTTCTGCAAATTTAACTGCATAATTAATGAATATAAAATTAACTTAAATATTATTTTTTTATTTTAATTTTAGATTGGCAATAGTTCTTGGGTTTAATAATCAAAAATGTAGTGCAAAAATTGAAGGAACTATGTTTTTAGTTATTTGACTATAATAAGACAACATCGATGGATTCAGTGAAATTCACACAAAACTATAAGTGAGTAAACAGAAATAATTTAATTTATTATTAATTAATAATAACATTTCTGCAAATTTAACTGCATAATTAATGAATATAAAATTAACTTAAATATTAATATTTTATTGTTATTTTAGATTGGCAATAGTTCTTGGATTAAATAATCAAAAATGTAGTGCAAAAATTGAAGGAACTATTTTTTTAGTTATTTGACTATAATAAGACAACCTCAATGTATTCAGTTAAATTCACAAAAAACTATAAGTGAGTAAACAGAAATTACATTTTTTAGAACATAATTTCATTTATTATTAATTTATAAAAACATTTCTGCAAATTTAACTGCATTATAAAATTAACTAAAAAATATTTTTATATAATTGATTTTTATATAAAATATATATCCATATTTTACACATACCTTAATAACGGCAGCACCAGCTACAGCTCCAATACATTGTATAACAATATAAAATAAACCTTTTAATACACTAACATTAGAGCTAACCATTAGTCCACAGGTTACAGCTGGATTAATATGACAACCGCTTACATGACCAAACGCCTGTAAATAATAAATTAAAAATGTTTTTAATATTAATTTAATTTTACCATATAAAAACATTACACATGCATTCATAATATAATATCATCAGAATGATAATCTAAAGCATATGTAATCGTTCATCAATTGCAACAAATTGTCGACAAGTAATTCTTCACATTTAGAATACAGATTTCAATAACTACAAAGAAATCGGTATAATTAATTAGTTGGCTGAATAGATTCGGTCAATGGTCAGATTTAACTTCTATCAGAAGAATTGTAAAAGATGGTATAGTTTCCGGGTTTATAAATTGGAAGAAAATTACTATGTGGATCGATTTTCTAAAATTTTTAATAGCAACTATTCATTTATATATTTTCTCTCCATGTCCAATTGTTTGCTTTTATTGTAGCTTTCCAGCAATATTTCCAAGGAGTCGTATTACTCGTTACATTCTCATTAGAATATCTCAAATATTCTTCATTCAATTTTGTGTATAACAATTTTGTTGTGTTCTTTAGAAATGCTCCATTAATCTGATGGCCACTATCAAACTAGTACTTGTTCAATTGTCAACATAACATCATAGTTTCTGCCGCTACTAATCGGGTGTCTGTCTCGTATCACCACTCATAAAAATTCTCATAGCATATGAATATTAATAAATTATAAGATATAATTAAATTATTGTTTACGTTCGCATTTATTACAAAATGTATATATTTTGAATTATTTTTATATGGTCTAAAAATTATATTCATTATACACAATATATAATTATGATGTGACGATTTCAAATGTTTGAATAATATATTATTATAAATATTATTTAACTTCAATAGTTAGTTATATTTTTAGCACTTAATTTTTGGATTTTTTTTTAATATTGTATCATGTGTGTTATTAAGAAGTTTCTACATCGTTTTTTAAAAGTTTTTTTATTTTGTTAATAATACGCGAGTACGTATATATAATAAAGCGAAAAAATTAGGGCAACCTACACACTTCATCAAAAACCATATATTATTATTACTACTATTATTAAGAAAAATAAAAAAAAAAAAATTTAATATTTTGCAACAAATTTACAATTGAGAGTGAAATATCAATAAATAAATAAGATATACAAAGGCGAAAGAAAAAAAACGAAATCATTTTGCAAATTCAATTCACATTTATCAATACAATTTATATTGTAATATACAATTTCAATACCTCTCTCTAACACTGTGTACTATAAATTTATGCGTTTGCAAAAGAAAGAACAAAAAAAATAAAAATAAAAATAAACATTATCTTTACAAAAGTACCGAACTGCCACACACAAATCACATATAAACCAATTTACATGGATAATTATTGAAGTTTTTAGGTTACATCATTAATAATTATTATATTTTAACGCCATTCATATTTTCTTTTGGTTTTATTTTATTTTTTTAGTATTCAAATAAAATTAATAATAATAATAATAATAATAATAATATTAATAATAAACTATGCCTTTTGAAAAGACGTAATTTTATAATATAGTTTTGTTCATATTATGTGTATGAATGCTATAAAATAAATATAGTAGCATATGTATAATTCGGTGACCAACTCATTACAATTATAAATATGTATATATACCACCAGCCTGTTTTGTAATTTAATGCAAAAACCAATTCACAAATTCAATTTCAAGGTTTAAAATTTAGAAAAAAAACCAGAAAAATAATAAATAAATAATTATATTATTATTTGAATTAAAATAAATACAATAATAATATTTATATTGGCCTTTATTCTATAATATAAAATTATAAATTTTAGTATTTAGACAATACATCGAATTTCTCTATGTATATATAAAATAGTAATTTATTAAATGTAAATTAACAGTGACATTTCCTTACGCTATTAAGTTCTATATCTCGCTTATTGATTAGATTACTTTTTTATTTTATTTTAGTTGAATGAAGGCTTTTTGCATACCTAAAATTCGCATATATATTTGCACAAAAAAAAAACATAAATTACTCAATGAAATTCCATGGTTGAATTATTTGTTTTTTTTTTTTTATGAATGAAAATATTTACTATAATATAAATTAAAATTATTATTTAATATCATTATTAAAATTATATATATATATTTTTTGACTATTAATATAAATTAAAACAAAATGTATACAAGAAAAAAGTTAAATATCGTAGCAAATTTTTGTATTTTCTGAAATTACATTCAGTGACGGACATAAGAAGTCGAAAATATTTATATGGTGTTAATCCATTAACCTTTTGACTGCGTTCGACGTGTACACACATCAACGTACCATATAAAATGTACACGTAGATTGCAGCTAACTGCGGTTAAATAAAATTGGTATTCAATGCAGATATTATTATTATTTCACATGCGAATTACAAGTACAACTGGAATTATAAATGGTTTTAATCTTCAGCAAGTAAACCTGATGACATAATTATTTATATATATATTTAGTGTGCACCAGATTGCTACAGCGATACGTCAATACTGATTTCTCTAGATCGTTTTGATTTGGAAATGGTATATTTAACATTTTCGCCGGCTGAACTTCATTACGAAATGAAAATTAGAATATAGAGTGTTTTCATTTCATTGAATTGATTTTGCATCTAACTTTCATGCAAACACATAATTACTGATGATAAAACATATATAGAATTATAGCTTTGGTTTGTTCAAAGATTAAGTAACTTCAAAAAATTAAAAGTGAAATGAAATTTAAATTTATTTTATGAAAAACAACTGCCGAATTTGCCATTATAATAACGCACCATCACCTTTTACACTTCAACAAATATACAATTCACCAGATCTTATTCTTTTCTTCAGTCAAGGTTAACGTTTCGCAGTAGTAGCTGGATTTGGGAATGGAAAGAAACAAAAATTTTGTTGAGTAGTGCTTGATTGAACAAAACATTGATGACATCAATGTATTGCATTAAATAGAGGTTGCTCGGTTCCAACAAATTACGAGTTTTTGAAGCAATTTTCTTATCATACTATAATGTTTACAAATTTTTGTATGGAAGCTATATTATATTTGACATTATATTATACAGAGCTTTGTGTTTTTGTGGACAGTTGTACTTTATTATTTTGACCCATGATATTATAAATAATTTACATCGATGTCTTGCAGTCAATCCAACCGTAAGTGTTTTAAAGAAGGTGAGGCATTGGAAGGAGGGTAGTTCTTCTTTGAAAAACTTTACCATTAAGATTTCACTAGAATTGCTGTAAATTTTCGAATGAAATAAGTTTCTATTAATTATTTCATCTCAAATTACTGAGTTTTTCTCTTAAATAAAAAATTGATTATGTTTCTTATTCGGTTTAACGTATATTTTGTCGTTGTATGTTTTATATTAACAAAACAACAAGTAATTTAAAGTTTAATTGGTTTTGTAATATTGTAATACATATATTATTTATATATATACACACCTATGCCTAGTTATAATACTTATAAAAACTTAAGAAGCATGAAAGCATGGTCATATTAGAGATCTCCATTTAATTGATTAATCTTAAATTATATTACTATTATTATTATATTATATTGTTGATTATATATGTACTTTACACTTATACTTTTTATATGCGTGTGGTGTTGTAATGTTATTTAGACGAAATAAAGAAAAAAAAAAATTGATTGCTTATTTCTTTCATACTTTTCTAAAATAATAATATATGAATGATTTTTTTTTTTTGAAAGGTATATTATTCACACGTAAATTTAAATTCTCATCATATATGTATAGATTTTATAGATCAATTTTAATAATTTTGATTATAATAGCGATATGAATTAATTGTGTATATAAAAAAAAAGTTAGTAAGTTGTAAAATAATGAGGTGGTTGATGTGCAAATTTTTTTTTTATAATGGATGAATTAAAAAGTTATGCAATTTTTCAGAAATAATCTGTTTCTTTACATTGATATTTTGCAATAATTATATGCCTATACAATTTAATGTTTATAAAATATCGTATATATTATATATATTCCGTGTGATCATTCAATGAAATGCGCGCACATTTGAATTCTTTTAAGTTAATTTAGGTAAAAATCTACTATTAATACTGCAATTATTCGGTGTAATTTAGGTTTAGTGTTTAGAAATATATAAATTATCTAATTGAAGCAAAAAAATTATAGATATTTTAATATCATAAACATAAATAGTAATTTCGATGACTGAATAAAATACTTATTCGTTATGGAAATACATTTTTTAATGCGCCTTTTGCCATTTAATATTAACAAAATACAAATAAAAAAGATAGTACCAGCACTTGTTTATCGATTCCATGTAATTGGATTTTTGTTAATTATACTTTTAAATATTCAAATCATATCAGAAATAGGTTTAACAACAACTATACGCAATATTATATAAAGAAGTTTAAAAAATTATTGCTGAATTAAGTGTAATTAGAAATGTTAGAAAAATTATAATGATATCATACAATACAATATTTTCCATTTTCCAAATTAGGATACAAATCATCAATCTTTGAATTCTTTGGTATAGACTCTCTCTAACCACTGTACCATGTTTTGCTATACAATTATATAATTATTAAATGATAAATATAAATTATACTATATATATTTTAGTGTAAATTTATCAATATCAATATTAGTATAGAATTTTATGTGTGTGTCATCACATTATATGTATAATTTAACAATGCAAGAATAAATAAATAAATTTAATAGGGATATAAGTACGTAACAACCGTGTTCACACCAATTAATTAATCATTCTAATCGAACATATAATGATGGTGGCTACTGAATATTATAAGTAGTGTGAAAATTTTTTATCATTCAATTGTGTGTGTTATGCGAGCTAAAGAAGTATATATATTTTTTCTCTAGTTTCTGGTTATTTGTACCACAACCGCAGAAGGTTTGATTGTTATTGTTTCATTTGTAGAAAAGTGGTGCTGAAGTTTATATAGTGACCATGCTTTATCCGGAAGGAGGTGTTCATACTCATGTGGCAACGCCGGTCAAAGAAACGTTGGGGAAGTACTCGGATGGTATGTGTTTACTTCATCCACTGTATTTACCAGATATTACACCATAAGATTACCACCACTGACGGAATAGCACCGTCACAACTATGAAGACGTCGAAAACGAATTCCATTATTGGTGTGTTATGCAATGGTATTTATGTATTGTATATATTTATTGAATTGCTGGAAATTGCCTATATGCCGATATTCATCTTATCCTATAATATCTCTATAATACCATATTATATATATGTGTATAGCATTAGTTTCGATGACTGAATTTTAATTCTTGTTGGCTGTGGGTGATGATGACTTTTTAATACAGATTGATTTAATATTAACAAAATACAAAAAAAAAAATATTATAGCATTTGAATATTGATGTTATTGATATTATTGTTATTATTGTACACATACGTTATGTAGAAAATAATTATGAAATAGTCGATTTGTATTTGATATTCATATGTAATATTTATTGAAGTAGCTAACAAATTTTATTCAGTGGTGATGAAGAAACTTGGAAATAACTACAATGAACTGTATACAATACAATAATTTTCATGCCAAATCATCAATCTATAGATTCTGTGGTATAGACACTCTACCCACTGTGCCATTTTGCTATACCATTATATAATTATTAAATTACTATAAATATAAATGTATATTTATCAATATCAATATTAGTATAGAATTTTATGTACATATACTATCACATAATATAATTTAACAATGCAAGAATAAATAAATAAATTGCAGTTAATAAATATATTTAATTAAAATTTTAACAACAATACTCAGTTACGGTCAAAATAACACACGTACGTTAAAGCAATTAGTTCTTTAACTTGACTATATAGAAACTACAATTAATATTTAATTTAGTGAATTATTTCGATATGATATTTTAATATACTGTGCTATAAAAAGGTATAGACAAATATTATATTTAATATAATATGTAGAATAACATGAATAAAATAAAGTCACATATGGTATATATGGCAATATTGTGTATACCCGAGTCAATAGTAAATTTGTAGTAAATGTTAAATTCCCGAATGCTATGTTGTCATGCAAAAAATACACAAAAGACTTTAATGTGGTACACGCAATATTTTATTACTAAATGAACATAACCAATATTATAGTGTATGGTTAAATGAATGATGAAAAATAGATATACAATATTTTATATTATATAATAATAAAAATCTAAGGAGTGTTCTGCGCAACGAGTCTCTGAACACTAAATTTGTAAATTTGATAAAAAATGAAAACTATTTATAATATTCTATATAGTAATATTTATACGACATACCCGAATGTATTCCATTCTATGATTTAAAGACTTTTGTCATTTTTACACACTCTATAGACAAAACTATACTAAATTAAATATACAATTATTAATTATACAAATTTATGTATAACTAATATACAATATATAGTAGTTTAGTGGTGTATATGGCAAAAGGCACACCTTTATATCTCATGGTTTAATTTATTAGCATTTTAGCAATAATATAATAATCAATTTCGAGAAAATTTTTCATTTATTTTTAAATATATTATATTATAACATTCTATTTCCATTTATTATTGCAGGTATGTGAATTTCAATTTAGATAATTATATTGTATATATATGTGTGACTTCCATCGGATTGTATGCGGTTATAGTACGAGACAATTTTATTCGGCACAACAAATTATTTCTATGCGATGGGAGTGATTTCAATTTTTTATACTTTAACTGGTGAGTAGATTTTTTTCTGTTCTAAAATTATTATATTCATTGTTGGTATATAAATTATTTTATTTAAACATTTTTATTCATGTCATAACATTACTTTTCTCAATATAACATTTTAACACATAGTCTAAAACTACTATGCTATATAACTAATATAAAATTATACAATATATGAAATGTACTTACACCACGTACACGTAGGTTAGGTACATATGGTATATTTGCAAAAATACTGCGTTCATAATAAAATGTAATATTATGTAATGCAAAATGTAATAATTTTCGTTCATATGGCATGGGGGTAGGTGTTTGTTACACTTTATCATCCAATTATTCCAATAAATCGTATCTGACGGAATTAACAGAAATCATGGTAAAAGAAAAATCTGTTATTGAACAGTTTTTAATTTAAGTAAAAATGTCTTTACATTTTAATATTTCTTTCTGTTATTACATCAGAAATATTCTTTTCGGCATATACTAATTAAGAGGATCACGGCATTAGCGAAACGTAACCTTGGTATGAAAATCACAATATATTAAAAAAGGATCTACTATAACAAAAGAATATTAAATAGCACATTCGGTTTAGAAGAAAAATGTGTGAATCTGTAGACGAACGATGTTTATAGAGATGGGTAAAATTGTTTATTTCATTGACTCAAGTCATTTGAAACTTCAGTCAAATGTCCTTAGTTAATCCTTGACAGCTTATATATATATACTTTTTAATCGGTAGATATTTCTCAATTGATTTTGATGAAATTTTGCATGTATAAATATTGAATTAGAATATTGTGACATTTGTTGAAATTTTATTTGTAAATTATATGAGCAGTTTCATTACATTGCTTTCGGAAAATTGTCACATCAACATGGCAAATAAATATTTCTGCGCAATTTAAACAAATTATGGTAAACTTTTGACCAACTTAACTGAAACAATATAGTTTCTTGAAATGTTTATCCGCACTAAAGTTAAAGTTAAAAAGTCTTCGCATTTTAATAGTGTGAGTATAATTGAAAAAAAAATTATTCGGCTTCAATGTCTTTTTGTCGCATAAATATCATCTCGCATCATATATTTTCTCATTTTCATATATATTTATTTATGTATACTATGCAAATAATTCATTAAAATAATTAAACTATCATGAAAAGTTATATAATTAAATGTAATTTCATATAATCTTTTTTTATTATTGTTTAAATTAATTCTTTTTTTTTTTTCTTTATTATTTATTATTATTCATTTGTTTACATTTAAATTTTATAATCTTTGTACATAATCTTTATTGTTTAAATTTTAAGAAATCATACCACAATCGTATGCCAAAAAAGTGTATAGATATATAATTCTTTGTATCCAATTATGATTCAAATTCTGTTGTGGTTCACTCGTATTTTAATATATATAATTTAAAGGAAATGAGTATTTACAATAATAACTACAATCACTAGAAGATGAACGTTGATAGCTGATCGTTAAGAGCGGTAACAATTATCGGTGAAGTTATTAGATGGATGTTGTTGTTAGTTTTATTGCACATGTAGAAGTACCACTTCTGTGGTACGTATGACGATTACGAATATGGCTAATATAATCAATAGTCAATGTCTGACATACGATATAATATCATACAGTCATTATATATTAAATTGGCAATTGTCCTCACGCAACTCCACTGTTGACGCACTATATGTGGTATAAGAAGTATAAAACAATGAGTGTTACTTCAAAAAAAATGAATATATCTGAATATTAATTTGTCTGTGATCAATGATCATATATGCACAGACACAGATCAACAGAAAATTATTTACGTATATAATAATAATAATTTGCGATCTAAATGAAGCTGTTTATTATATCTTTTATGCTTTTTTATTCTCGTACATTTAAGTGACATTTTACATTTTCAAACCACACCTGTAAATATATATACAATACAATAAAGCACCATCCATTATTATTATTATTATTATTATTATTATTATTATTATTATTATTATTATTAATAATAATATTATTATTGTTATAATTTTTATTTATTTATTTTATTTTTCTTTTTTCTTTCTGAATTTTATCTTATTTTAATATTTTAATTTTATTTTGGTATTGTATTTTTTAATGCGCATAATGTAGACAATTGTTTTAAATTAGTATATATGTAAATCTATATACAAAAAGGTGATGTCATATATAATATATATTTAGTATATGTCTTTGACTTATTGTTGAACAAAAACGCGTTATTACGAGTATAATAATATTTATTATTTCATAATAAAAGTGATTTGTGAAAGAAAATCAAATCATATATAGTTATGATATAATAAATTATGACATTTATAATAAACATGTTAATGTTATTGTTTTAAATCCTTTGAAAATGATACAATGTCAGATGTATCGAGTCTATGTAGTGTGAGGTGTATGTATAGTGTGAGTCAAATATACAATATATGTGATATGTTTTAGACAGACGGATCCGTTAAAGAACTTATATTTATGTTCAATAAAATATTATTGAATAACCTTTAAATTTATTATAAACAAATAAAAATAAATATATTATCTGTTCAGTAACATAACAAAAAAGCATAAAAGACAAAATCATTTATTATATTGTTAATCGACACAAATCAGTATCATGTTAATTTATTATTTACGTTAAATGTTTGTATGTGAGTCTATCTACCTACAAAAAAATACCATATATTATAAAACTTTTAACTGTGAATTTTTAAATATATATATTCATATTATATTAGACCATAGTTCAATAACATTTAATAAATAATAAATGTATCTGTATTATGTATTTGGTTAAATAAAACATAAAAAATATATACATTCTAAACCCTGTGTCCGAAAAAAAATAAGCGGATTGAATTAAATTAAAAATGCAAACAATTAATTTTTTATTGCAAAAAACAGGAAAAAAAAAATTATTATTGTTATTTTTCGAAAGGATTTATTCTCCAACCACTGCAATGCATCGATTCCGCTCAAATCCTTGTAATTAATTTTTTTGATAAACAAGTTTATTTTAAACGTTTCTGTAGCATTTTTTTACCAATTTTTAAATGGACTTGTTTGTTCTTTATAATTTTTAACCGACGCCAATATACTACTCTCCTTTAAATGCATTGGCTTACAATGCAAATTTCAAATCTCGTAAGACTTTAACAATTTTAATGAGATCGGTTACATAAATCAATCATCATCCAATAAAGGACGTTACCCAGATTCATATATAGAAGACATTTATTATTTTTTCCGACAGATAGTATGTAAAATAGAAAAGTTTAACATATTATTTATATATATATTTACTTTACGCAATTCATATTGACAACAAATTAAATTACATTATAAGGTAGTGTTCAGTTAAAATTAAATGTTATGTGTAAATTATAGATTTATTTATATTTGTAATAATATTGACTCATTAACTATATATGCACCTGGTTATTATACTGTGATTTACTTGAGAATTTTCTGCATGTTTACGCAGATACTGTATACAATCTTTATACCGAATATTAGATGCGAGCGAGTGACTTTAATTTCTTCTATATTATACATTTTTTTGCATATCTTATATCATTTCAACTTTAATAGGTCTATACACATAGATGTGTGTTGACAGCATGTATGACGCACAAATTAGTTTGCCAGTCAAAGTGTTAATATTTACCTATGTATTTATAATAAAAAAAAAAAAATACGTATACTAAGTTTAATAATTCAGAATTCAACATAAATAAATGATTATAATTATAAATAGATGTAAATATAATATAAATATAGAATGTTGAATGTGTAAACCAACTGTTAACAATAATTGCAATTTGATCAATTCGACTTTCTATTATAATTTGTTTTCTCTTTGGTTTTGTCGTATTTTCATCAATATTGATCACTAGATCATTCAAATATGCGATCTTGTATGAGTGTTTCATGGAATTTGTCTGACAACACATGTGGTTTTATGGATTTCAAACAAACATTCCACAATTTGGTTAGCAGATCATTCACACGTCAAAAACTTGGAAATTGTTATATAGAAACTATGTGTATAATCATATTTTGGCGCATTACCTATTCGTCGCTATAGCGACAATTCGCACTCAAACGGTTAAAGCAACGCGTTGGGAACTGTTTGCTGTGGTCATCATGCACACGGTAAACATTTTTTGAGCATATACTTTCGCATGAAATAATTTGTTATATAGCTCAATATAGCAACGCGCACATACATTGTCGCATAAAAAGTTGCATCTATTTTTTTTTTTGAAGGTTTTGCGAATAAAAAATTATAAAGTGGAAATTTTGTGAAAGGCAAAATTTAACCGGTAATTGAATGAATAAAAAAATAAATGTATGTCATGTCATGTAATATACATATTTAATATTGTTGATGTGATGATATTCATAGACGTGTGAAGGCGGAGCGGACTTTGAATCAAATTCCATGAAATATATATAATAGAAAATCACTTATTAAATATGTTGGTTTTTTAATTTTCCATTGCGCTTTTATACAAATAAATCAAATGTAGAATTATCTAAAATTCTACGCAGGCTAGTTATCGCTATACACACATTTATAGGTAATACATTAAATGTATGTGTGGAAATGCATTGTATGCAAAATAATAAAATTAATTAATAAAATATAATATTTCTATTCTATATATATTAAACAAACAAACAAATATAAATACACCAATTAATATAATGATTAATTAAACATAAAATACATTAAATATATATATCATCAAATTAATAGTTAATGTAAAATACAAGAATATATATATAAATATATATAAAACTTCAAGATCAATATATTGTGTATATATAAATAAAATATTATCGTATATAATATAAAATACAATATGAGAAAAAAAACATGTTAATTATATAACCTAAATGGTGTTAAATACATATATCTCTATATATATATATACCATATAAACACTAATATACTATATAATACTATTGGTATATAATATATGCCAGTGCACCACCATTTAATAATTATAATAACCCTGAAAATCACGATTCAATCAACGTTAAACTTATATATATTTATATTATAGTACTAATATAACATGTTTTCTATATATGTTTGTACATATAAATTTATGCTACCTCTAAAAGTCTAAAAGTAAAGTGTAAAATAAAAATACAACAACAATTTTTAAATTTATGTTGTGTTTAAAGATCGTAAAATGGATATACGGTAAAAATAAAAAAAAATATTGTAATTTATGATTGTTGTGATCTTTGGTATATCAACAAATATATACATATATTGTATTATATACTATATATTTTATATATAATATATAATTTGAAAGATCAATTCATTTATTATGTATTATATTATATACAATATATAATAATGTAGTAATATTGAGAAGAAAAACCCATTCACTTTCTTCAGGTCATCAATGATGAACTCAAATTATTTTTAGATTAAATTTAATACAATATATATAAAATTTTTTATTGATGATGATGAATCACATTATTATTATTATTATTATTATTATATAATATATATTTATATATTTATGTGTATTTTATAAATTATTATAATTATTTATTATTATTATCATTATATTATATTGATTATTTATAGACACATTGTCTTATATATATAATTAATATATAAAATATAGGATAATGATTTTGCCCTTATAACTTTATTTTAATTACATAATTAAAAAAAAAATTTAACTCTATTATAATATTAATATATTGTATAAAAATTGTTTAATGTTTGATTGTTATTATAGTCGTCTATAATAGATAACAATAACTTTTTATTATGGCTATATGTATATAAAATAAACACTCTGTCCGGCAAATAATTGTGTTTTCAATAGAATACGGAGTAATGCATATAATAATGTTTGGTGTGTAATATTACTTAATGACGATGTAACAATATTATAGTATATTTTCGGAACAAACACCTCTGTAGAATTTAATTTAATTGCTATGGCATAAAAAATATTTCACTGGAACGTGTTCTATACTTACACAATGCATATTCAAGAAACACCCTATGCGTATATATATATAATTAATTATATAATTGTGTATGGAGTTTTATTATATTACATTATATATATGACTTTAGATAAATGTTGATGGGTACGTTTGTGTATTCCATTCAAACTCATATTTTTTTTATTGGTAATCCAATTAACATTCAGTAAAAAAAATAATATCGATCGGTTGTATATTTTTAAAAAAGGAAAAGCTCATCGAAAGCTCACAAATTGTTATGTGTTTGGTGACAATGTAAAAAAAAAAACAAAAATTGAAGTGTTATTAAATTTCGTTCTAGTGTTGTTTCACTCAAAGATCAACAAAACGTTATGTTCCGGTCGTCTGCAGTTGAAGTAAATGATGGATTTGAAATTTGGAAGAAAAGACATTTCCTTGATAATTCTGAAAACATAAACGCAAAACTATCACGAACCAGTATACGTGCAATTTTTTTGGAATATGTTTTCTGATAAATATAAATATAATATATTTATCAGAAAACATTAAATCGTGAATATTTCGAAAACTAAGTTACTGCAATTGTGTTAAATAAAATTGGATGCTACTCCATCATCCTGAGGCACACTTCCTATACCGATTGATATATGCTTCCACAACATACCGGTGATTTTTCAAAAATTATTTTTATTAGAATTTATCAGCTAAACGATCACTTCCATACGATATAATTAAATGTATGAGCTACCATTATTACTATAGATTGAAATCACTAATAATCTAATAATTATATTATCTTCAACGCATAAGTTAACGAACAGAATTTTTAGTATATTTATATTTATTAATATGTTATCGTGATACAAAAATAAATAATTAAAAAAATGTGTGTGTGTCATAACGAATCAAAGCTATGCCGCATATAATTTAACAATTAAGCGACATATACTATAATATTAATAAAAATCACGAAAATAAAAAACATTACTACAATTTTTATAATAAAAAGATAATTAAAAGTAGATTAGATATCTTAACTATCTATATATGCGAATGTGCTTATATATTTAATATTATTATTATTATTAATTCTCGATTCTATGTGTAAATGTTTTAAGTAATTTTCAAAGTCATATATATAGCTAATATTAAATTGTATATATATTCAAACTCGAATTAAATTATATGTAAATATATAGCTAAGCTAAGTACATATATTTTGTTATTGTATATACTACTCGCATACATGCAATTTATATATAAGAAGCAGAATATTAAAAGAAACTTGTTAAATGTCTTAAGTTGTTATAACAGCAAATGTTACTGTACTGTATTTACAATGAACAAGAAAATAAAAAAAACCACCATTAATTGATATATTCAAGTAATGTAAAATATAACAACATGTTATGCGTATACCACAACATATATTAAAAAAAATACATTAATTTATATATCCATACAAATGCGAATTATTTTAATAAATATATACGCGCGCAAAATTATCATAAAGCAGATTTAATTAAACCTGAATTAAAAAGGTACAAAATTATTGCATAATCAAAATGATTATTATTTTTATTTTATTTTTTTATTTTTTCTTTTAATTCATTTATTTATTTTATATATACACACACCCTTTATCCGGCAAATAGCCGGAATGACTTCTGCTGCGCTAATTTGCTGTTAAAGTTCGAGAAGAAATTTCCTTTCGTGTAAAACCAAAATACAATAGCAATAAGTTACAAGTTAGGTGTCAGTCGAAAAATATTTAAAGAACAAATGAAACGAAATGCTTGAAATGCTTTTGTAAAATCGCTTATGCCCGGCGATAATTTTGGTTTATCCAAAACACTTTGTAGTTTTGTAATAATTTTTTCTGTATCCATTCCGGACAGGATGTGTATATATTATATATACTCATACGCAGCTTTTAATCCGTGGTGCGGTTTATATATTTCATATATATATATATATTTAATATATATATAATATATTATAAAATAAATAAATAATTCTTAAGACACTTGAAAACTAACCGACCGGACGTGCCTCGTGCGAACTAGGGTAAAATATTGCCTGCAGAAAAATTATAATAATATATAACTTGTATTTATATAGGATAGATGTATATTATATAGATAGATAGATAGATAGATATATAGAGAGCAATGCCAATGCCCTGCCTGACTCTTAATATATTATATATATATATATATTTTACTTATTGTAATTTACTAGTTTCATATATAATTGTATTTTATTTGTAAATATTTATAAATTGTGTGTTAAATAATACTTATTATATTTATATTTATTATAAATTGTGTGATATGCGATCAAACAAATAAATATAATATATTTTATGATGTCATGTATAAATAATATCAATTTATCAGATAAATGTTAAAATTGAATTTATATATTAATAAACATAAGTTATGTAGTGTCTATATAGTTAATATAATTTATATTTTCTTGAACAACTTACAATATATAAAAACGATTAATAATTGACATGCATAATTAACTAATATATCTATACCTATCTAAATAAGTAAAATATTTATATTGTATTAATTAATACACAATCTTTATATATGCGCTCAATTAGTCAATTTATAAATTCTTTAAAAATCTTTAAATCTCGCATCACTTTTATTAATTAATATAGTATTAGCCGTACTAATTAGAATTAGTAGTGTTAATTAATAATATCGCATATAATATATTATTTTTCATATGGCAAAAATCATTTCAGTAATGTCACATGTACAATTTGAACCACATATGAATGGATCGAGAAATAATCATATAATAATATCCAAAATATATGGAAAAATTAATTTTTTCATCAATATAACACATACGGTGTACAACAAAATAAAAATCTTCATCAAATAATGTTACTCCAACCGGAGCCTATGTGCATCTACACTACACAATTCATATACCAGATAAATTACTTAGCGACATTATCATCATTTGTCCCCGATTGGGATCGAAAAGCGATTATCTATTCAACTATATATATATAAATATTGGAATAATTATCGATACATATATTTCCATATCAATTGGATTGTGTTAATATAGAATATAAACCTATACTCACATGTATTGTATATACGGAGTAATTTAACAAATTGAATGATTTACAATTAGCGAATATGTAATGGTTAAGCAACCCGTACTGTACACTCGGTAAGGAAATGAAAAACGATTAGTGATCTGTGTTTAGTACTTCTCGTAAATGATATATTTAAAAATTATACTATGTTCCTGAACTGTTGAAATCCTCAAACAAAATGATTTCAAAACTTTAAAATATTATTATGTGTTATGTTGTGTATAATATACATTATCTATAATATATAGTGTTAAGTGTACCAAAAACAATGTGATTCACAATCCAGTATACCAGAAATTTAATATTTACTGTATGGTGTAAAATTAGCATTCTTTTCGTTTTTTTTTCTTCTGCCAATAAAACAAACTATATTTTTATAGTTTAACATAAACAAAAAAAAAAAACAATTTGCGGTTTATATCTGTCACACACATAAAAAAAAGTATTTGCAGAACATAAAGATGTGGTAAAATAATAATAATAATAATAATAAATTAAATATGCAAATTAAATATATTTACTTACAACAATATACTAAATAAAATAACAATAAAAAAAATGTTAATTTAAAATAAAATATCGCACATTTATTTGACATTTATATTCGTATTTAAATACAATATTATTAATTATAAATACAAAAATAAAAAAAATTAAAAAATATGCGTAATTATATTATTTTAAATTATATTTTTATTTTATTGTATTATTTTTTTTTTATTTGTTATACTAAAATAACAATAAACTCTCGCAGATGTATATTAAAAATAAATTTAATATACAATATATCGTTTTTTTTTTCCCAATTTAATAAACATAAAAACAAGACATCATCATCTTAAAAATGACATTTAACGAACATAATAAATTAATTTGGGTCAATTTGTATTGCAATAAATGTTTGAAAAAAAAACATGCCGAAAAAGTTATTCCATTATAATATATGTAATGTTTTAAATTGATTACTAATCAAATCAAATGATATTCAGTTTGGTAGAGAAAAAACCAAACCGAAGGATTATTATATTATGGATTGGTTTCTATTGTATATTAAAGAAAGAATTATTGGTAAATTTGTGTACCCGGCGAGAGAGGTGGTGTCTATTATTAATTTTATTTTTCAAATATATGTATTTGTTTTCAATGGACAATCGTATTATATAATATTTTTAAATAAATTAATTTATTTCCAATTAAATAAATTTATATAGATATAATAAAACTGATGAGATTAATTTCAAAAACTATATATGATATATAAAAATTATGTAATAATATGTGGTGAAAGATATTCGCTATAAAAACAAAAAAGGTATATATAAATCTAACATTGGTGTGTGACTTAATCTATTTGTACAAATCTATCTCATAAATAATATTATGATCAAATTTTACACCCACTGTATAATAATATATAATATAAATAGATATTTTATACACGTATCCTTAGCCTAATTATCATAAGAATTATAGATTTTGCATATGCATGCGTTGGGTGTTTACATTGAAAATTATTTTATTTTTTTGTGTGCTTAAAAATTGTGAATGTCGAAAGTTGAAGAAACATATATGCGATTGGTATATTAGTAAAAAAAAGAAATAATTTTCAATGTAAAGAACATCATTTCCTTATTATATTTTCATTTTTAATATCACTCAATGAATAAATATTTAACCTATACTAGATGAGGTATCTATGAATGTTTACACATTCTTTCCAAACATGTCCAACAATAATGATAACACTATTACACATAATTCTTATACGCAAATATGTGAGCATTTGGAACCCAACATAATATTGTAAACCATAAATCATATAAAGAAATTCAAAATATCGAATGTTAAATATATTTTTCAATTGTTTGTTGTCCTTGAAATATAAAAAAAAAACAAAAATTAATTACATTTTTTTAATTTCCTATAATAGTGATCATATATTTTGAAATAAAGTACATATATAGTTTTAATAATATTGTCAATTTATTGTCATTAAATTCCAATTGTATATGAATGTATATGTCTGTTAATACATAATTTTAATCATTATAATAATTATGTTTTGTGAAATATAATTTTTTAAAACACGCAATTTGATAATTTAAAAAAAAAATGATATTTCAATATGACCGAATAATAATGTACTACTCTGATCAATAATGTTGATTTATTGACAAACGTTTTGGTGCCACAAATTCATCAATTATTAATGTCGCGACATATCTCTACATTTTGCCGAACTATTGCTGCACATTTTATTAACAACATATTTTTTTATTTAAAACATTAAAATGTCACATATTGATTTTTAGTCAAATTTATAAGGATAATTACTGTATGATAAAAATGAATACGGTAATGCAATGTTATCAATTAATAATTAAATAAATAGTTGAACTTTGTGTGATTATATAACACTTAGTGGTAAACATTTGTGATGGCAATGACTCCGATTAAAGAAAATCGAAGAAGGAGTCCATAACTATAAAAGAAATCAATTTTTCACTATAGTTCTATACTTATTGTTCAGAGTAGTATATATAAATTAAAATATGTTTGTAAAATTAAAGGTATATTAAAATAAATATATCATTTTTTTTATCAAGTATTACGTTTGTTTAAACAAAAATATACGAAATAAGTTACAATGTAATAAAACTATAAATATTAATTAAATTTTTGTGTTCAAATAAATTTTTCCGATAAATTCCCATGAGCATCAATAATATAATTTGTGAATTGACAATTAAAGAAAAACGAAATTTTTTCTTTGGACAATTATTTTGAATAAATCCAATTGCAAATTAAATGTTAAGTTAATAAAATATAATAAAGGTTATTTGAATTTACAAATACACGTATATATTTTAACATAATAAAAACAAATATTAAATTATATTTAGAAATTGTACAATTGATTATTTGTAAAAAAGTTTGATCAATATATGTTTTTCTTTTAGTATAATGTCACATTTATTCATATCAAATGAATACCCTTTTATGTTAATGGTTGCCCATATATACAGATGGTGTAAAAAGTTCTGCATACATGTAAATTAATAACAAAATTTAATTAATCCTTATTTTTATTGCATTATTACAAAATATGTATTTATAAAATAGTTGAAGATACTGCTAAAATTTCAACATTAATTTCCCTTTCATATTCGAAACCAAAAAGCTACTGCAAGTTGTATTAATGCGTACTTATACGTAAAAGCTTTTAAAAATGATGAATTTTGACCATCCATCCTTTTAATAAGTTATGTTAAAATATTGTATTATACACCAACATTAAATTATGCAACAATATAGTTTTTCAAATGTTATTTCTTCAATTGAATTTATTTATCGGCGAAGACTTTTTACACATTGTCTGTACATATGTATAACGTAAGTTACATAAGTTACTATTCATTTGAATACGATGTCAAGAATATAAATCAAAATACTTTGTATAAAATTATTATTTTATTTTATAGTATAATGTAATAGAGGATATATTTTTGTGGTTCATAATATATGCCAAAAATTGTATTCATGTCATATTAAACTTATCTAACTAAATTTAAATAAAATTGGAATGTCTATAAAAATTTTCACATTCATTTATTTACCAACAATATATTATTCATAATTATATTATATATATAAATAAATAAATAAATATACATATTTATTAATAAAATTTTCAACTAATTCATTATAAAAAATTATTAAACAGCGCGCGCAAAATACTCTCGTCCACATACATACAATACGAAAACCAACAAAAAAACCCATAATTTTCATTCAATTCATAAAATTTATCTACCATTTATTATTCATTCACATGTATTTTTATTTATTTATTTATTTATTTATTTATTTATTTATTTATTATATTATTTAATAATATTTGTAATGTTGTATGATTTTTAATATTATATGATATTGGTATATTATTATACATAGAAAAAAAATATAACCAAATATGAAATCGAAAGTGATAAGTTGTAATATTTGCCTGTTTATGGCCGCAGACAAAACGGCGTCAAATTTGTTTATGCTTCAGAGAATTTGTAAATTATGTAAATTATGTATTTATAATATACCATATACCAAATATATGTATGTTGAGAGGAGCATATGTATTACATGTTTATAGTTTATGTTTTTAACAATTTATTAATATTATATACATGTTTTTGGTTTTTGGCTTCTTCTTCTTTCGTTTCAACCATAAATTAATAGATAGATTAAATTATTAAAAATATATTTTACAGAATGATTAACCTTTCTATTGTTGTTTTATGTAACATTGAAATTAATTTATAAAATAAATTAATTGCAATTAATCGCGTCGTATACGTTTACGTATCTTTAAACTATAGTATTTATACTATTGTTGTTGACAGTTTGGTTTGATTTCAATGTAGACATAAAATACCTGTCCTTTCTGATCCCACCATAAGCACACATCGCATAAGCCCATCTCAATGCAATAGATTTAGCTGTAGTTTACTGCACTTCATATAGTCCAAAGCAATGTTATATACTAATTTTTTTATGGTTGTCTAACAGATAATAATTTGCAGTGCAGAAAAAGATAATCCTTTAAAAAAAAAAAAGTTAATTTCAATGTAAATTTCATGAACAAATTATATACGTTTATTTTTGTTGCTAATATTTCGATATGTTGTAAAATGATACATGTAATTTTATTTTATAATTATATCTATTAATTTTCACCCACATTTTAATAAATATTTTTATGCTACTATATTTATATATCGTGATCGTACATTGACCGTATAAATTAACTATCTATACACAATATATGATATATAACCGGTTAGTTTTGTTATACAATTATAAGCATGTCATGCATATGGTTAGACATATAGAGACAATTTTTTTAAATTAAGGTCATTTTGTTAAATAAATTAATCGGATGAAAATTCTTATTTTTATATGTTTGTTCAATTTTTAACTATCTATATATCTTATAATCTCAAATGATGACGAATAATGTTGTGTGTGTGTATAGATTAGATACTCAAGAACAGCAACTTCTTTAAAATTTTAAAATAACAAAAATTATATATATAGTTCATATATATGTATGAGCTTATATTATAAGGCGTTCGTATATAATAGAAATTTAATTTTTATATACCTATAAATTCAATAATCCATACAATTAATTTCAAATAAAATTTATACCATATTCTTTCACTTTTTTTTGTGTGTAAAATAAAATAATTACTTAAATTTTTTTTTTCTTTATATTATTTATTGTTTAACCTCACTTTGTGTATACAAAACTATATGTACACTATTGTATTCGGTGTATACCTATGAATGACCCCATCCTATTTTTTTTATGCTGGTTTCATCAAATGCACAACATTAGCCTATTTCTGCAAACAATCCATACCAATACGATATTTTTATTTAGATAAAAAATTTATAGAACTTTTCAATAAAATACACGATTGATTTTAAAGCTTTTTTAAACCTATTCTACATATTTTAGACTTTGCTGACAAAACTTTATTTAAAACATATTTGTATTTCTAAAATCAATTGCCGACGTAGAAGAAGTATAGTATGTGAACAAATTGTATACAAAACAACGGAATCATACGTATACACCCAATATATCGAATACATTTGATTGACCTATATATATATATTTAAATTATAAATAATATTTATATAATTTTAATTGAATTGCGAACTTGAAAAAAATTACGAGAAAAAAAACTTATATGATTTTTTTTTAATGAATTCATTTACGTATAAACAAAAAATCGGTAAAATTTTTAGAATCACTTTACAAAAATAAATAACAAAAAAAAAAAATTAAATTATGACAGGGTGTTTATAAATAATTTGTTAACAGGCAAAAAAAATGGTTGTGTACATTTTTGACCGTCAAAAATATACACATATTGTATTTTCCTTCTCGCCTGTTTTCATATTTGGAATTGGACTTTTTATATTATAATTTAAGACTAAAAGTATAATATATACGTAGTTCACCTGCCTATAATACGTTAATTTTGCGAGTCTCGATGGTAAAATTACGAAATTTAAAGTACAAATCGTTAGAGAATATTCATCGGAGTCCCATTCGAACATTCATTTGTTTTCAAATCTTAAAAAAATGGAATTTTAATGGAAATTGTTTTTCATCAAATGAAGAAACGTAATAGCAGTTGTAAACATATATTTTTTGTAAACCTTCCGGTAAATCATTTCAATAAAAACGAGATTTTCAATTTTAAACAACGCTGTAACAACTGTATTATTATGTGGGAGAATTTATTGAAAAATTAAATGATTTCCATCAATATGTGTTTTTGTTTCCGTCAGGCGAAATTTTTGAACAGCCCACGTAAATGCTATGTGATAATATTAAATTAATTATGATTGATAATTTAATTTCAATTTAAAAAAAAAAAATACTCAATATTACATGTAAATATAATTACATAGCTAATATAATAAATTATCATATCGATATGTAAACATGCTAATGAGCTGTGTATATATACACACAACACATAGGAAAGATTAAAATTTAATAGATATGTAAGCTGTTAACAATAATAAAGTATATATAGTGTTTTGTATCGTATAATAATAAACCGATTGTGATGTGATTATATATTTTGTGTGTATAAGTATACATTAATAAACAAAATATTATAATTTTCCGATGAAAATCTATCATATGTTTTTATACATGTGTGTGTTTATGTATAATAATTGTTTTTATTTGACGTAAATGTTAAAATATATTTCATTTCATTCGCTGCAGTTTGTTAAACTTATATATTAGTCTCAGATCGTTCGAAAAGAATTTTATGTTTGTGTAATCAAAAATCAATATTGTTTATATAAGTACTACAATATATTAATATAAATTTAACATTTAAAACATAAACTATATACTACTGTCCAATTACTTATGAACTTAACCTCATTAATATATAGAGATAATTTTTAATATATTAAAATAGTATGTGATTTATTATGTTATAAAAATAGAATTTAATTTTTACTATTTTAGTACCAAACATATTCATTCCATATGTTTACATTTGAGTTATGGTATAGTTTAATCAAGTTATGTTACCAAAAAAAAAAAGGTCTACACTTACAATGATTGTTGTTTACACTATAAAACAAATGGAAATACTCTATAAAACATGTTGAACATTATCTTTTGATTAATCACACGTACATATAATTATAACTTTAGTTTCATTTGTTTATATCGTATAATGTCGATATTATTTGCTTAATTTAGAAAATTCAAGATTAAAAGATTAACTGAAAATTAATTGTTGAATAAAAACTTTCATAAATAAAATATCAATAAAATATTACACAATCGTATATCCAAAATAAAGAAAGTGTTATGAAGTGATCGTCGTTGCATTTCTTTGTTTTATTATATAATTAATTAAATAAAATAACAATATATAAAAATTGACCCAAAAATTTACATTAAAATAAATCAATTGATTTTTATTGCAATTTTTAAAATATCAACTTTGTATTTTGTGAACTATTTCCAAGTACATATAAAATATATTATGGATATTGTAATAATAATTATATGACTTATTTTTTTTTTTATAAATAAATCATAAATAATTTTGAGGGTATTCACGATCTTCAATATTTATTATATTATTGTTATCCGCAAGATTGTGAAGGACATCAAAAATATCCTGTTTTTATTATTCCATGTGTCGTGTTTTTTTTTACGTTGGTTATTTAACGTATTTAAAATTATTAATAATAATAAAAAAGCAAGCTTAAATTTTGTTAACTATAACGAACATTGTTAAATTTCCTTGTTGTTATTTTATAAACAGATAAAATTACGAATAACCAAATAATCCGGACAATAACATATAACACCAAGATCGTGAATACCTTTATTAATTTAATTTATTAACTTAAATTTCATGTTTCGCAATAAAATACGAAAAAAGTATACTACTTAAATATTTTATAAACCAAATATGGTATTATATATTCTACTAATTGATTATATACTTAAACCAACGTATATATATATATATCGGTATCGGTATCGGTATCGGTATCGGTACGGTAGCGGTATCGGTATAAATGGGACATATATACAAATCATTTACATTTACAACATCTGTTAATATATATTCGATGTAAGTTTCTGCAGATGCATTTTATCATGTGAAACGGAAATATGTATATATTTTTCGATTTCAGTAGTAAAGTTATAATGAATTGCATATATATGTCTGCCATATATGAGGTAGAATTAAACATTGACCTGATCAGGTCGATCATTATCATTCACATCAAAATCAACGTGTTTAGAAAGTTCAAGTTTCTCCGCATAGTTAGATAATGTTTACGAATAACATTTTTTAAAAAATTTTGCTAATAAGATTGATAGAAAAATACAACCACAACTGATTCTAAATATGGTTTTAATTGGTAGGTGCTCCCGCAATTATTTCCTATAAAAGAAAATTCATAATAACCTATTTTTAAAGTCACAAACAAATTGTGATCAAAATTGAATTAGAAATATTTAAATTCTAAGAAAATCTCTCAATCTCTATATAAATCAGAAGTCTTTTCTGATATGTATTAAAAGTACGTAATGATGTTTTAAATTTTAAATTTTAATTTTACGTATTGATGTTAATAAATTATATGGCACATAATATAATTACAATTTGTTTTAAATTATTGATATTCATTGAATATTATAATAAACACAATAGTAAAATATTCACATAAATTTAATAAATAAATTTCGTAAGCGCGTGAATTTATATTTTTGAATTAATGTGCAATTATGTGACACAATCTATCTATCTATTATTATTATTATTATTATTTATTTGAAGGTATATTATATAATTTTGTCATATTTTATTAATATATTATTCTAATATATAATACAATTTATATTACTATATTTACTGCATAAAATAATTTATTTAATTTTATAAATATTATGATAAATAAGTAATAAAAAATGATCTGGTTTTTCATTTGCATAAATATTATAATAAATAAAATATTAAAAATTAATATATTATTGTTCTATTTACATATAATTTAATAATATAATAATTTTTGTAATGCATGAATATTTATAACATATTATAGCATGAATATTATATAATGTATGATTAAAAATTATAAAAAAAAAACCTTTGTATTGGGTATGCATATCGTATACCTTACCCATATACGATTCCGTGTATCTTTGCAAATAAATGAAAGACATTTGAATTTCAAAATGAAATAATAATTTATTGAAAGTGATACAAAATTTGTTTATTTTTCGGATTGCCCAAAGGAAAAGGATTTTGTTTCCATTTGATACAATCCAATTAGTATCTTTATCATATTCTCTAACGATTTTATTTCAGTATACATTGACTGAAGCGAATTAGTTGTTGTTTGTAACCATAGTATACTGGAAACCAATTTATATCTTAGATTGGTTTGGTTTTTGATTTTTCTCACTAAATGTCATACTGAAAAAAAATAAAAATATAGTGCCAGTCTAATGAGTTCAACCACTAGAAAAGCTACAACAAAAATATATTTATAATATAAATAAACATATTTTATTATTTGTTTGACTTTATTTATTAGTTCATGAATTAAATTGTTTTGTCTTAAAATATATGTCAAAGAAAATCTGACACTTTAAATTGTATTGTTCTACAGATTTCTCAATTATCAAAAACACTTTCCATTTTTAAAAACTAATGTTTTACAAAAATTTTAATTCATAACGTGTAGTGTCCTTTCTATAAATTTTTGCTATTATTAGCTCTATCATATCAAGATTTTTTTTATTTATATAAACAATTAAATAATAAATAATGCATTCACATATTATTGTATATTTACATACGAGAGATAGTTTTTGTATACAGAACTTTTATAGTGTAGTAAATTATTGCAATTTGTTTTAAAGTTTATTTATTTATTTATTTATTTATTTATTTATTTATTTATTAACTATTACTAATCCTGCTGAGATTGATTTTAAATTTGATAATTACTATATATTGTATATGGTATTTGTGTGTATATAGTAATTTCATTTATATGCACATAAATATATTTATTTATATATTTTATATATTAACATGTGTGTACGCACCACTACATATTTTTTATAATAATAATTATAAAATAACCTTGTTTTTTCAAATTATTTTTGACAGACTGACCTATAAAGCAGTTTTTTCATTTTGATAATTATCAATTATACATTAATATTAAAATTTATAATGTTACATTGGTTTTTTTTTCTGTATGTGTTCTTGTTGTTGTTGTTGTTTTTGTTTTCACTCAATAAATTTTAAGATTTATTTATATATATTGTATATAGCTAATTATTGTTTAGGATTGAAGGGCAAATACGGTTTATTAATAATTATAAATTTTATATATATTTTTTTTTCCAAAAAAATTCAACTTTATTCTCATATCAATTGTTCTGACAATGTATATACATACACACAGTCATTTCTTATATATTTATGACAATCTTTTAATCTTATTAAACCCTTTTTTTTTATATATATATACCGTGTCTGCGTATAGTATTATTTTAATGCTAGCACGGACCCAAAAAATAATATTTTATTAATAATAAAGTTTTTGTTTTGTTCTTTTCTATTGAGGTCATGTTGTTTATAGGGAAATATTACTGTATATAATTGAATAGCAATAAATATATGCGATACATGATAATTATATATATACAATAAAAAAATTGTTAAAATAATAAAAATTTTCCATTCTTAATCGATTGTCTGAAATAAATTCTTCACATATAGATATATTATAAAATAAAATATACTCTAGTATAAAAGTGGAAATAGTGACTGTGGTTATTTATTTATTATGTTTTCTGGTCAATGTATGTTACAAACAATAATACATTTTCTACTAATAATAAGATATAAATAATATAAGAACCGGTCTGTCTGTTCGCATATGATATAAATTGGTGTATTATGATTTAAACTTAAATTATAAAATAATAATATTTTTTTTGTGTATATTAATAATGTTCGGACGCTATATAAATAATATAATGAAATATTTATAGTTCTGATTCTTTATGATATAATAAATACAATAAATAATAATACCTATATATTGTATATATATAGATCTTATCGTATCATATACGCAACAATATATTGTATATATCGAAAAACAAATAATCATTCTGAAAATCTACCTATTGTATATAGTTTAATTAAATAGAGTATCTATATACAATACAATACATAATAATAAGTACCTTGCTTATTCCATAATTCAAAATCTTTATTGTTTCTAATATAACTAAACTTAAATAAATTGTATATATTTTTTGCTACTGTTTTGCACGAATTATATATATGACAACAATTATATTTATTGTTCTGTATATAAATTTATACATTTATTTATTTATATTTTATAAATCAAAACCAAATACTTTTATGGTGCGCATACACATATACGTTTATGGTTAAATTATATTTTTGATGATAAGATTATTATATTAATAATAAGAATAAATAATAATAATAATAATATTGAATATTCCCTAGTAACAATGTCCGTAGTTTGTCCGCAAAATATCCGTATTATATGTAGTAGTCTGTAGTTTAAATCCGAGAAAATATCCATGGATCTCTTACGGATGTCCGCAGAAATTTTACATGATCAGCGCAACCGTGTCCATGGATTTTTTATAAAAAATGTCCTTGGATTATCCGCGTAATATTTCCGGATATTTACGGATTTTCCTTAGATATATTTCTCGTTGCTATATTATTCCACACAGAATATCCGTAGAATCTATATTCATATTTTTTTGTGAGCAGATCCACGGATTTTGACAAAAATACGTCATGTGACAAATGCACTCGCGTACAAAAATTTTGTTATAACAGGTTGTAACTTGTTGAAACAAAATTTAATGTAATAATTTAACATAAGAAATAAATAAAAAGTATGATTTTTTATATTTTCTTATGCAAAATATAATTTAATTGTAAAATTGTAAAACTACTGTCTTGAATAATTGGTCAAATAAATTATGAATACAAAACCATGGATATGTGTTGGAAATATTACCCTGACCATCCAAAAATTTCAATTGACATAAAAAAAAATATTATTATATTAAGCGGAAAATCTATGGACATTCTTTGGATTTTTTCCACAGAAATTTTCCTCATTTTTCAAAATACGAACAAATTGTTACTTGGGTTGTTTTATTATTAACCGCGCATCGTATATATATTATTATTATTATTATTATTAAATAAAATATAATATAATTAAATAAAATATATTAATAATAATGGAATAAAGAAAATCGTGAATTTAATATTTAATATTAATTGTGTGAAGCTATTTTATGATAAATAATATATTAATTAAATTTTGTTCGTTAAACATTATATGTATTAGCATATGTTGTATATTTATATATTTGGATTATTTAGAGAAATATAATTGTTTTATAATGAAGAGATTTTGACCAATCTTCTGCAAGTTTTTCCACTTCAAACAATCCCTGCAATTTAGCATAATGCATTTTTTGTCTTTGGTTGATCGGGAAATCATTACTTGTAAGGCGTCGAAACTACGTCAATATAATTATAATAATTGTTTATTAATGTAAGCGGCACAGATGTGATAATATAACTCACGGTTATTAGCACCTTTTGTAAATTTTATTATTTGATTTTATATATAAATGATTTTTAATTTTTCATGTATTTATAATATGTAATACATCATTTTTTTTTTCCATTTGTACAATTAATTATTTCGATTTCTCTTATCAAAAACATATGTAAAAACTTCATCGATCGTACTTATTTTTCTTTAACATAAATATATATTTATATATAAATAAAAGATTATAATATTATCAATCTTTATATCTATATAAACATGAACAATTGAAAAATAATGTATAAATGTAGAAAGAAATTACAGTACATAGTAATATAATTATGTAAAAGACCTGATTACTGATTATATATACATCCGGCAGAAAAACCAGAATTATTTGGATGATGATGGATATTGTAGCGCCAACTATTTATTTATTTATTGCAAATTGACATTAACAAACTGTAATGAGATTTTCTTCAGTGTATACAAAATACAACACATAAATTGTAGTTTTTGTGTGCTTCGGTCGAAAAATGTATATATAAAGAACCACCGAAACTTTTGAAATGCTTGTTTATCCAAAAATTCAACTTTTTGAGTGACATCCTCCATGATTCAACGTATTGTTGAGTGAGAATAAATCTGTTTGAAATATAATCGGAATGATTTAACATTAATAACATCACTATACATACTCTATTTTATTGTAAAAGTAAATTAATTATTTGCTATTTTCTAAAGCTGGTTATTTTTCGGACTCAAAGGACAAAAGATTTAATTATGGTTGATATAATTAATAATTTTTCTTATATATAATCATATTTTTAAATTGTCAAGGTATTACCTATATAGGTACCATAAATAAATAAATAAATGTACGATATTAATATTCGCTATAAATAAATATTAAATAATAAGATTTTTGATTACTGATTTATAATTTAATTAAATTTAACCGTGAAAGAGTTTCCATGAAAAATTATATAAGAATATAAAATCTGAATACAAACAATTCAATTGTTTTGTTATATCTTAATAATATCTTATATAATAAGAAAATATTAATAATATTTATGAGAATTTTTTTTTTTATTGATTATATAATATATATATTTTTTTTAAAATATACATTTTATATTGTAAAAAATTCTTTTCACAAATATAATAATTCCATTAATTTCAATTCAATATATTCTCGTATAAATATTATAAATAATTCAGTAGAATTTTAGCCTAGAAAAATAATGTCTTAATTTAGAATTGTTATTTTAGTTTTTTTTTTGTGTTTGTATTTATTTATACTTTAAAAATATATGCGGAAATCAATATAAAAATATATAATTCTAGTTAAAGTATTCACTGATTTATTTGGGTATATATTTTTGGTTAATTTACAATATATATTGTTGGCGGACAAAATTTATAAATACTATTTCTATAACACTATATATGGGCTGTGTTGTTTTATGTTAGAATAATTCTTATGAGTGGTACATATAGTAAATTATATGCAAACACATTGCAAGGTCTTGCTATTAAATCACTTGTCCCGCAAATTGCAACAAACCCCCAATTCATAGGTATATACATATGAAAATGTTCAAATTTAAAATTTAATTTCATTATTCTTCACATTTGTTTGTTGTATACTGTAATGTTTATGAATATACAAAATAAAATGTAATAAAAATTTATTACATTATTAATAAACCAGAAATTATTATTATTTGTATATAATTTTATTTTAAAATTTCGAATATAAAATTATGTAAATTTTTGGTTGTCATAAGTTCATTGTCAGTATTAATTAACTGACCTTGCCCTGTATCTATATATATATCTTTATAATAGTAGTATATTTATTATATCTATAAATATTTATATATAATATTTTACATAACTCTCTTATATATAAAATACGTTACTGTATATGGTATATATCTTTGCCTGCATAATATATTATTTATATACGTTTATATTTAATATTGTTATATAGATTATTATACGATAATATATATGTAATACATTAAAGTGAGAATAATTTCACACGTCGTCATCATAATAAAATTAAAGAAAAAAAAAACCATATAATAAAAATTAATAAAAAGATATACAATTCTTATATTTTTATGGATGGATATATATAAAATAAAGATTTATATATTAAATATAACCAACCTTCTTGTACATATAATTTGTATATTAATTAAATAATAATTTATAGTTGTATGTGTTTATATATATGAAAAGGTAAAATTCATTAAATCATTTTATTTTATATATATGTTATAATATAATATATACAAAAAACATATTATATAATTACTTTCTGCATTGGCACGATTTAATTCTTAACACAAAATTGTACAATAAAGATCGATAATTAAAAAAGGAAAAAAATAAAAAAAATAATACAAAATACGCATAAATAATTATTTATTATTGAACACACATTAACTATATTATATTTTGTATCGTTAATAAATAATTATTAAATGGTGCTGGTAAGACTAAAATTTATATGTGATTAAGTCATAAATTTGTTTGCTTACAAATGATAATGTAGTAATGTCTATAATATTTGTATAAATATTCTTAATTACTTTTTATATGTAAATTAAATAACTAATAATATGCAAAACATATAACGAAAAGGAGAATCTAAAAGTTTTCTAACCCATATATAGTCTGTGTTGTGTATATAAACAAAATCAGCGTTTAGAGGCGGTCGTCCTTTATAGTTATAAATAAAACATTGTATTTTGTGGATCATCATTTAATAAAAGGTATCTTTCATATGACATTTTCATATTTTTTTTTTTGTTAACAGTGTTGAAAGACAACAATCCACAAAAAACTCAAACCCAATAGCCAATGCATTGAACAAAATTGACTGTATTGTATATGCTCTGTGTGGCATTATTAGTTTATTTTTCTTCAGAAAAAGTTATGCGTTTGTAACGATTACTATAACAATGATTAACCAATTTTTTAATCCAAAAATTAATAAATTTTGTGCAGACCGACACATTCGTTGTTCATATGGTTAAAAATGTTGGAGTTAATTTAACTCTATATAATTTATATAAAAGAATTTATCGAATTTTCGTATAAAATTGTATACGATCACAATTTTAAGCGGTGCACATATACCACCAAAGTTATACAATATAATATGAAATAATAAATGTATTGAAGGAAAAGTTAAACTGTTTACATGAAGTCATTGTAATATGTGCCAACAACCCATAAATACAATTCATATGTTAGGACAGACGTTTTGTTTAAATTAAATTTAAATAATATGATATTCCATGCTATATCGATTTTAAATTACAGTACATTGTGTGATGTTATTTTAGTTCAATTTAAATTTGAAGTAATGTCCGTAATGCAACACTCTTTACAGCTTACGATGAATTTAATGTAAATAAATCTAAATTGTATATATAACGATATATTTTCCATAAACTTTTAGACTAATCTTAATATATTAAATAAAGTTATTTTCTCGCATATATCAAAATCATACATATATTATTTAATTAAATGTTAATTATTTTTATATGTAAATTATTGTAAGATGATTTTGATTACATACAAAAAAATAAAAATGTGTGGATTTATTTTTTTTTAGATTTTCAAACGTAATATTATAAATATCAATATATGAAATAAAATGTTTAATTACAATATTATAAATTCTTGTTGTTATCATATACGCAAATATATATTTATATGTGATAGAGTTCGTCATTTCGGTGTATTCATAAATAACGAAGAATTATGTTCCACCAAATGAATTTATAAAGAGGCTGTAGTAGAATAGCGTATAATGGGGTAGTTACGTTGAAAACAAAAGTTTTGTGTAAAGGATTATATAATAAATTTTGTCCTTTAAACCATTCACCAGAAGAGTCAACTGTTCAGCAGTTATTTCTAATAAATATAAAATTAAATTCCAACATCACATTATGATTGTGTATATATGTATTTAAAAATTAAAGAAATTATTCCATCCACATATTTTTTCGGTTGAAATGCAAAATCTGGTAGGGTTGTAATTACTTTGGCTGCTAAATGAATTCATTTTTAACTAATTACAATTATATATAGTATCGAATTTAGGAAATATAATGAACATCACGATTGCTGTTCTCATTGGAGAATATCGATTGGTAGATAGATATAGCATTAATTGGTATGAAACACACGCACCACCCAGAGTATTTAATGTATAAAGAGAAAAACTATATATGGTACATATATATGAATGATAATAAATTCAAACAGGCTTTGTTCGTGCGGTGGCGTAGACTCTATATAAATAACTAAAAATTTTTAAATCAATTAAATTATATATTTCAATTATCTTTCATAAGTTTAATAACCGTCATTAAATTTTATTACCTCGTCTGATATATAAATACACACACTACACATATAAACAATATATATATATATATAATTATAAATAAGACGAATGAAATATCAAATATCAATTTAATATTGTATAATTTTATTATTCAATGTTTTTTCTTTTCTTAAATTTTCTGTATGATTTTTATATTGATATAATGTACCATAATACGAAATAAAGTTAAATATATAGGCGCGCACTATTAATTAAAACAAGTGTAATATCAATAATATGCAAATGTTATATATATAAAATAATGCACGCATATATCATATATGAATTGTGAATATAAAATTATATTGCTCATAAAGTGTACGACTGACTGACTGACTAAGTAATTAAATATGCATGTAATATATACATAATTGTTTATGTTTATATATATTATAAATAAGTAATGAGGTTAATAATTTGATCAATAAATATGTGTATGCGTGCTTGGTTTTCTTTTATTTGTTGTGTTAGATTGAGTGCGGTGTAAAAAAAATGTTTAATTTTATTAAAATTTTATAATAGCGGTGTTCATATATATATATTATAAGTTTTATTTATATGAAACTATGCTAATAAAAAATTCTTATATATGTTAATTTAATGTTAACAATATATATTGTATATATTCCGCTTCCTTTATTGTGATGAAAATTAAATTAAAATATCTATAATATAAAACCGTATATTCGCAAATGTTAAACTTATATTATAAGTGGAGACTAATAGATAGTTCATGCGGGAACATATATACTCGTATAAAGACAATGTCTTTTCACAAATTGACACATAAAGATACATATACCAAAAAATTAATTAATATACGATTTTTGAAAATAAATATAATTTACATAGACTGTAAATATAATTTCGCCAAAGATATAATGCAAAATTGTATCTCAATAAAATACAACTATATTTATTTATTTTATATATGATGACTTTGAATTGAACTATATCTATTGTATAGTTTATATACGAGTACAACAAAATGAATCTATTAAATTTTCTATTTATTTTAATTTATTTACCTTTTGTTTATATATTATACAATATTATATAGGTTGTCGAATAAAAATACCTCTATATCTATATAATATAACATTTACATTTTGTGGTTTTTATTTACCATTTACGCCTATATATAATAAATTTTATTTGTTAATTAACCATGTCAATTTTTCGTTCCACGTGTAATAATTAATTAAAGATGGTAAACGATATACCGCCGATATATATTGTATATAATTATATATTGTGTAATAAATGGGCTATATAATTTCATCCATATAAATAATATTAATTTTGTTATAATAATATTGAATTTATATGATGGTTAAATATATAATATAAATACAATATAAACACAAATTCAAATCATCATTTTTTCTTATAATATAACCTGTATAAATAAGTGATACACATGTACTGGACCCATTGTCCGAGAAATAAGTGGGACGGCTTTCTATAATACATAAAATGATATCTAGTTGGATGCGCTGCTGATTAATTTATAAGCGATTTTAGCTAATTGTTTAATTTTATGGACATTTCCGTACGATAATGTGAGCCGGTCGAATAATGTATAAAGAACAAAGAGTAATTTTGGTAAAATTGGTAAAAATGATATACCGAAACGTATGAAATGTTTGTTTATCCCCAAAACTAAAGATTTTGAATCGTATCGATGGTTCAATTATTTTAATTGAGGTAAAATATATTCATTCAAAAAATTTACCGGAATGAAGTTTCTATTATTGAAATTAATTGTTAATATCTTAATCCATTCCGGTTATTTTTTGGACATATAGTGTGCCGTGTTATGTTATGTTATGCTTTTATATTTATATTAGAATACAATATATATATATTTATTATGCCTAAATAATAATTTTTCTTATAATTTTTTGTAACCCAATATGTTTTATAGATGAATTTCATTCGTGTATATAATGTTATACATATAAAAATTATAAATTAATTAATAGTTTTTATCCACATACATACGAGTACATGTTTTAATTAACGTGAAGCACGTTTTATTTTATAAATTATATATATATATGAAAACACCATAAATAATTTGAAATTAAAGATTGTGATGCGATTGTATATTTTTCATTAGAAGAATTAAATGAAAAATTTATTATTCTTTTTTTTTTTTTTTGCTATATTATTGATTTATGTAAATGTGAAAATGTGAATCGACTGTAAGAAACTGTTCAATTTTATTGCATTTCTTTCATAGTACGTCAAAAAATTGTGCTATATAATCAAAAGTTAATAATCTAGTTGGGAATGGTCGCGAAAATTAAACTATTGAACCACGGTATCTTCGTTGTTACAACATAATGTTATTAATAAAAAAAGTTGTATAATCAAATGGCTATAATAAACGAAAACTGATTCCAGCTACAATGAACCATCTCTGATACATTACATTTCGTTTTAAATATGGTCCGAAATCCATAAATCATCTCTATTCGTAAAAGTCCTGGTATATTATGGGAAACGTAACTAACACAAGACCACACCATATATCTTATAATTTCAATTTTTAAAAGTAAATCAAAAGAATAAATCATAAATTTAATAATAAAAGTTTTTAAAATAAAAAACAAACATACCTGTGCCATTGTTGCAACAACTAAACCAAATGTAAATGCAATTTGTGGTACCGATGCATTTATAGCGTTCCATGGTATTGTACTTGCAATACCAATTGATACTAATATAAATGTACCTAAAAATTCAGCAATTAACATACGCCATATATTTCGATTATCTGTGATATCAGAAACACCGATAACTTTTTTTAAACCTATAAATAATAGAAAAAAATGGAAAATTAATATTAAATCTTTTGTAATAATGTGCAGAATAATGGATTTTATAATTTAAGCATATTATTACTTTTATTATTATTATGTAATGAATCTGTATGAAAATCTACATATATATGATATTTGCAATTCCTTAAGTATACTTAAGTCATAATATATATTGATTGAAACACAATAGCTAAGCCAAAGTAGATTTATATTTTAAATTTACAAATCTTATTATAAAAGTATTAAATTAAAATTTACATTAGCTAAATATATACATAAATACGCAGTAAAAATTAACTAATACAGTAATCATGGTACTAATCCAACATTTTAATATAATAATTGATTCAAATAAAGATAAGGTATAATAATATATAAATTTGATGATAAGAAAATTTTTATTTCAACATAAAAAACTTGTGATTAACTTTAAAAATATATAAATAGATTTAATTTCGCTCACAATGGAGCTATTATTTTATATTCACTGAATTGTGTACCGATAATTATATATTATATTGACCTATAATTTAAACAAAATCAAGTGATTATCGATAATTTTTAATCGCAAAATTACGTATTCTGTATAGGTATATTTATTATTAAATCGTAGTGTTGGGAATATCATGTGTGTATATAATGAAGTTTTCTTAAAATTTGATGCAATGGTTATTTTGCTCTATTCAATTTCAATAGGTCATTGCTTTCTTTATAGTTAGTTTTATTTTGTATAACATACATGTGCACAGCCTCTGTCCGATAACTGAACGGACGAAAAATGAATTCAGGTTATTTTTTCGGAAGCATTTATTTCTACTCAACTGAAATGCATCGAATTGTTGATGCCAATCAAAAACTTGTCTTTTATGGATAAAAATAAGTATTTTAATTACTTGTAAAATTTTCGACCGGCAACACACTAATGTTATGCGTTGTATTTTGGCTTTAACTCAAGAAAATGTTATAAAACTTTTTCATTTTGTTAAGCTTAAGGTTCACAATACATAAATCAATCAGCAACCAATTCATAACGTTTTACCATTATTTAGAAAAACATTCTGTTTATTTTTCGGACAGTCGGTGTATGTACATATAGTTATTTACATATGTATTTATTGTATTATATTATATATTCTATACCTATAATACTTATGTCAAACAATGACTACAGTTGTTTCGTTTTTTTTTTTTTTATTTTTGGCATCAATTCAATTCTGTGTCAAATTTATACTTTAACACTTTGCCAACAAAAATCATACAAATATATTAATATACATTTTATATTCATATCACACACGCGCTCATACGTACGGATCATATCATATCACTTCTTTGGTGTATGCATATAGTCATCAAATCATATATTATAATAATAAAATTTGAATCATCATAACCACCGAGAATCCTCATATAACTAATTACTAAATAAAAATTTAAAATAAAAAAAAAAAATATAAATTGATGATAATCAGCAGCTGTTACACACATTTTAAGTTAAAAGCGAGAAAAAGATTGATTTAACAAAATTATAATGTGTATTTTTGTGGTACATTGTGTGTAGATTGATTGATAACAATTAAATTCTATATATAATATTAAAATATTATTATTATTTTTAAATTAAGCATTCGAAAAATTCTTATTAAAACAAATGTTTGTTGTAATTTTTCAATGATATAGCGTTTGATGATTAAAAAAATAATAATAATTTTTACAATAATTTTAATTCAATTAAAAATTAATCACTTATTTCAGTATTTACTGAATTTTATTAACGAACATAAATCAAATTAGAATTATTTTTTTTTTAAATTCTAGCTATATTCATTTATTTATAATATATTTATGCACACGTTTAAAAGATATATGGATTTAAATTCTAATTATTTTATTTATAAAATACATCAAGAGAGCTACAAAATTTATTAGTTTTATTTTTAAACAGTTGGAAATTTGATTGATTTCAGTGTATATATAGAAATAATGATCAGTACAATTTGTTGTTAAAATTCTATTTGTCTGCAAATTGATAAGGTAACCGCCGAACATTTTTATTTATTGATACAATAATGTCCATGTTTTGCAAGGGTAATTTAAATTTAGAATCTATAAATTTATCTATATATCTTCATTTATACAAAATAAAACTTAAATATTTCATTGTGGATTTTATATGATTCCAGTCTGAAATGTAGCAGAAGGGCAGTCTGCAAGTATTGCTCATGTGTAAATGCATAAATTCTATATGTAACATATTAACTTAATTTCCAGATTTTAAATGTTGTAAAATTTTACTGTATAGAAACGATATTATATCAAACATATAATTCATTATATTGTCTTACCAAGAGGCGTATCTATCTCTATGTTGTTGTATATATTTTTAATGAAAATTTCAAAGAAAAATATTGGCTCTATGTCAAAATAAATTGTGAATGTACAAAGAAAATAAATATTAAATGAAAAAGTTGATATTAAATTATGAAAATGAAATTATATAAATCTTTAATCAAAAGGAAACTACTTAAAGTTTTAACACAAACATTTCCAATATATTATTTATTATGCGAAATTATTTTATATATTATTTTATAATATATATATTAAGCTTTTTAATCGGTTTTATTTAATTAATTAATTATTTATATTATACATCTATATATTATGTATACGTAATTTAATTATGTCATTAAATTTTATGAATTAATTTATCTATTAATGTTTTGTATAACATGTAAAATATATAAATATAAACATATTTGGGTATGGGAAGTAAATCGTTTTCGATACGGATGCTTTTGTATAGATGGTAATGCTAAAGCATTGAAAATCATCAAAACACGATGTAATAGATTTTGTAAATAGTATTACAATCACTTGCGATCGCTATCAACAACAATTAATTAATTTGAAGCGTTGTGCATTGAACGAAAAACGAGAAAATGTCAGTTGTAACATTACTCCTTCGCAGATCGAATTTTGATCGATTTAATTCGTTTGCCTGAAAGTTTGTAACTTTTTTTTTTAAATTAAATAACGATCACTTTTAATTCCCATACTATATTTATATATAGTTAATGTCGAATTGCCATATATACACAGACATTAAGACGCAAAAGAATGATTAAGAATGTTAATATTAATAATGTATAGATTTTTAGGGTACTATTGGATTTATATGGGTCGATGTGGAGGAGTTTTATCTATTCAAGGCATATATATTGAATGATATTTAATTGATATTGGAATTGTAAACTATAAAATAATATGATGATAATGGTACAGGATAACTTGTGTATTGTAATCCTCCTTTATATATTGTATTTATATAAGTATAATTATGATATAATAATTCACTATCTATAGCTATACGTATTATTGACCAATTAATGTAATTTTATTAACGCACACCTATTTTCTTTATATATTTGAGTTCACGACAAGTTTATATATTTTTTATTAATAACTTAAATTGTATTCTATAGAACGTAATATAAAAAAAATAACATTTTACTGCTTTATAATTTATGTGTTGCAAATTCATTCCAACCAGTTTGTTTATTTTTTTTTTTTTTCCTTTTTATATTTAAATTAATCACTATGAATATAATTATATATTACACTCGTATGTGTTACAGAATTTTTAACTCGGATCGATTATATCATCTTGGAAAAAACGCCAAAATGAATAGCAAAACAAAAATAATATATCATAATCATCATTTGTGGCTCTACGTTGAAGCCAAGATCATCAATAAAACAGTGTTATCTTGTTCTATGTTGGGAAATGCTTGATCTTGTGCTGTAAATTCCGTTCCATGTGCTCTCTTCTGCTGTATTCATCACACTTCTCCGCAACGTGTGATCGATCCATTAAAATTTTCGTCATTTGATTTTTTATTGTTAACTTTTTTTTTTGCAAACATTTCGTCCTTTTGCTGGTCCTTATTTTTTATGGATTTGGATTTTATATACCGATGGAAACGTTTTAAAAAGTAATGCTTTAAATTTTATCAACATTTTACATTAAGATTAAGATTAATTAAATGAACAACTATATTTATAAATGTGTTACTGTAATTTAATATAATAATATATTTATTTTATTTATTCTTATTATTTATTTCACAATTTTGAATTCGTGTACTATTAATTATATAACATTCTAATTTTTTTTTTTTAAAAACAATCATAATTCATCATCATCTATACGCATATTTTCTATGATATTATCATAATATAATTAATCAATTATTTATTTTTTAATTTGTTTTTTTTTTTAACAACATCGTACGTATTTTATAAAATATTCTATAAATATAACTACTTTTTATTTATTTATTTAAAATTATTAAATAACAAAGTTTATGATAATAATATAGTATTATTATTAAATTATTCTTTAGCTTTGCTATATATCATATATCGTACGCGGTAATTTTAATTGAAACTCTACTATATTATACTTTTAATATATGGTGTTTTTCTCGGCGTCACAGCAACATTAAATTTGAATAAAACACAAAATGTTATATATGTTTTATTTAAAAGCAGTGATAGATTAATTAATTTAAATTTTTGAAAACAATATCTGATATATAGATAATGTTCACAATGCTGCTAGTTGTTACATAGTGCTTGGGATCGATTCAACTTTCCACCATGTGTTTCAACAATTTTGACATTTTTTCATTAACTCAAATGCCTCAAGTGTTGTTGATTTATCGTAATAGATATAGCCCCAAAGGCACTAAATCGGAAGATAGTGAAAGCCAATTCACAGGTCATAATTTCTTGAAATGATGAATTGACAAAAAAAAACCCTCTTCTATATATTCCGCTTAAATTAACACCAAATAATTTTATTTTTAAGCATATTTAAATATACTTATATTGACATGATATGTGATGAACCTTGACAGTAAATTATAATCGTATACATTTTTTTTTTACTAATTTCCATTTTAAAATCATTATTATAGATTATTTTTTTCTAACGCATTTTCTTTTTTTTTTTAAACGCATATGTTTCAACGTATATTACCGTGATAGACATGCTGAAATTTATATAGATTTTTGATAAATATCATTCTACAATATAATATTATATACAATTATAAACATATATATGAAAAGAATATAGTATAAATATATGTGTAGTTTAGTTAAATATACAAAAAATGGTATAAACAAATAAATAAATTATGTAAATCCGGTTCCGAACTATTGATCAAAAGGTTATTTCTTCATCTATATATTGGTCCATTTCATTCACTGAACATGAATTTATATATGGTATACAGTGGACTCTGTTTATGTATAATAAACTCTGTAGTTAATAAATTCTTCAGCTGTATAATAAATGATTTTTTCGATAACTTGAAATTTCCATATGTAATAAACAACATTAATTAGCCTAGACACAACTAATAGCTGTTTGTATAATAGTGATAAAATCATCACAAAAATATTAGTAATTCTTAATTAATTTCAATAAAAGTTTTTAGGCATTTTAAATTTAATTTTAATTCGTTTATGTATGGATCCAAATTGGGATTATGTGTATATTTTTTTTATGATGTTCTGCGAGAAATCGATATCCACCATTCTTCTACTAATTAAACGGTTCAACTGACTGATTTGAGAATATTACAACCATATGTATTTTGAATGGAACTAGATGCTTAAAACACTATAAAGTTCACTTACCATACCAAATGTTCTTCACATCTTTAAGATATTTATATGTTCAAATTGAATTGATTATTTTAATAAGTTTACACATCACTTAAAACATACTCATTATCTATATGGCTTTTTTTAAAACGTGTTGATTCTGAATGCATAATAAACTTTATATGTATGCTAAAATCAATTTTTTGCGGATCCATGAGAGTTTATATTACATATACACAATTTTTGCTGTATTCCATATATAAAAGATATATACAATGTGTTATGTTTATGGTGTTTTCTTAAATGTCAATGAAAAAAACTATATATAAGATAATAATAATGTTAAAGTTATCATGTGATTCTTATCCGATATTTATATTCTTAATAAATTATACATATATACTTTAGTAAACTATAAATTTGAAAAGTGATTTTAAAAAAAAAGTGAGTTGCTAAACAAAGCGCAATATACATGATATTTTGTTAGCCATTATATATTTATTGTGAAAAAATGTATATTACGAATTTGATAGCCAAAATCAATACATATATATTTATATATAATTTACCTTCTTTAATTTCTCTTATATTTTTAGTAATAACAATCATTTTTTAAAATTTTTTTTTGAGTCACTCACAAAAATTATATATAAAAAATATATAATTTATTGTAAAGTATATGAAAAATAAATATTATCACAAATCAAAATTTTATTATTATTATTATTATTATTATTATTATTATTATACAAGTGCGCGTACACTATAAAATTACATAAGTTATAAATTCACTGAAAATCTCTACAATAAATATAATTTTTTTTTTTATTATTATACTATTTAATTAATACCTTTTACAAAAAAAATAAAAACAATTGTTTATTTTATTTGTAGAATAAAATGATTAAAATTTTATTACTTTTTATTTGTTTGTTAATTAATTGTGTACAATAATAAAATGCAACTGCGATAAGTTAATACAATAAAAATATATAATATATAAGAAATTTAATTATTTCAATTTCAAATTCTTATCATTTATTTATTAAATATAGCGTATAACTAACTAATTTACTTTAGATTTTAATAAATTGTATATATAGGTGGGTATAGGTATATACCTTATCCATATATATCCATATTATAAGTTACTTTCAATTTATAATAAAATAACAATGTATGTATATGAAGAAATAAATAAATATGTATACATTTTTGTTTATATAAATGTAAATAATAATAATAATAATAATAATAATAATCAATTGACATTGAATTATTAATTATAGTATATTTTTTTCTAAATACATTTATTATTTTTATTTCTTTTTACCTTTACGCAAGTAAGTGGTTGTGGTGGTGGTGGTATAACGATGAATTAAATGATAAAAAATATATATGGTATATAAAAATATTTCGATTAAAATTAATACCCCATAGTGCCATACAAATAATATTTGTAATTAAAAAAAAATAGTAATATAAATGTCGTGCGATGTAACATAATAAATGTTGTGTGTGTGTATGTATATTACATATATTGAATAGATATCATTAGCCAATATCCAAATTAATTAACGCCAATATAATATATGCGATAAATATCCTTTCACATTTATACACAATATATATATAACATTTATGTTTACTTGGTGTCTCATTTAATTCAATTGTATTAATAATACAAAATAATAATAATAATAATAATAATAATAATAATTAAATGCAAATATATACTAAATATATTTCGATTACATATATATGTATTGAAATAAAATATTAATAAAATATCTTGTGTATACGACGTACAAGTATATGTGTTTAATATTTATAATATTATGCATATATTAATTTATAAAAAGAAATTATGTTTATTATTGAACCTGACATTGAAATTAAATTTTATCTAATTATCATCTGCATATATATACGACGCACATATATATATATATATAATTTATACATTTGTATACATATATAAATAAATTAACAATAGTTAATTAATTTATAACGACTATTTCTATTTAGTATAACAACAAAAAATTTTACATATAATTATTTTATTCATCGAAATTTTATGTGTTTTGCATATTTATATTTATATATATAAATATTATTTATATATGCATTCCCATGTATGTAAAAATTTAAAAATATAAAGATTTATGCATATATATTTATACGAACAGAAATACAATATATTATATATAAATACAAATAATTTACTTGAACTTGATTTGATGGTTTATTTTATTTTATATTATTTATATATATATATTTATGTGAATATAATATACTGGAGGTTTAATAATAATAATAATAATAATAATGCATTTCCGTAAATAAATAAATAACAAATACTATATACGTGTGGTGTATACATATTATATTCATCTATTGTAATTATTGTATTATATATATTGTACATTTATAAAATGTTCTCAATTATAAAAAATAAACGTGATTCTCAGATTATACTCTGCTTTAATTATTTATATATAATTTTATACATAGGATATGCTGTATATACATAATTAAATTGTGTTGTATAATTATAATTTGTATCTACCATATAATAAATCAATTAAAGATATTATACAAAATTTATTTTAAAAACGATTACCTATTGAGATACCTTAATTTAATATTTGACATAATAATGAATTGTGTATTTATTTACAGTGTGTCTGAAAAAAGCATTCGATTTCAATTTAGAAAAAAAAATAAAAAAAAAACAAACAAATTGTAATACGTTAATTCTATTATATTATTGATGATAATATTATTAATATCGCGTTCCGATTATAAAAAGGAGAAAAAAACACTAAAAAAATTCTCAATATTATAGCGGAGTTGCATGAATTTTTCGATTAGGTAAACAAATCCTATTTTCATCCCATTACCTAAAAAGAACTTATCGTTAAAATTTAATACAATTGCAATTTTAGGAAAAATAACCGAAATGGGATGAATTGAAGCATTTTTACTGCAAATAAAGTTATTATTATTTAATTTTAGAGAAAGTTTGTTTGTTAGCAAAGCCTGTCTTCTATGTCAATGATTATTTCTTTGAATTCATATTTATACGGCATATAATTGTTTTTTCTTCCATAATGACAACGTGCATTAGTTTCACAGTTTTGCCTGGTACATATACCATATTACGAGAAGATCGGTTCAATTATATAGCAAGGTAAAAGTCAAAATTTAGATAATGCCATAAATTTAAATAATATTAAATAATATATATATATTAAAATCGATAAATTTATTTTATAAACAAATTTCATTACTATAATAATTACTTGAAATCATCATTAATCGTATGTGACAACATCTATTGGAATAAATTTCAAAAATGAGCAAATTTTTAAATTTGAAAATTCGTTAAATTATAAATAATATTACGATAATTATAAAAAAATAAATTCGAAATTCTTATATAGGCGAAATAAATTCAATTGTTTTCTCAAGTGTCATCAATTTTTTATGTCACATTTATAATTTCGATTTTTATTATTGCTAGTTTTTGTTTTTCTTGTGTCAGTCACGTCGTAGTAAATGAAAAATATAGGAAAAATTTCATATTATACATTTAATTATATTTTATATTTAATAATTAATGTAAATTATCTAAATTTATTATTTTAAATTTATAAACCGAATATCAATATTTAATATTATTTAAGTTTTATTTTCTATATATTATTACAGTGTTTAATTAGTGTGTGTTTAAAAAAATGCCTTCAGTAAATTTTAACTTTCTTTTTCCCTTGCATGTGTTAATGATGGGTGGTAAGTGGTGCTCCTCATTTATTTATATTTTATACATTAAATATTGTAATTGTTTTAATTATTTTTATTTTATTTGTTTCACAACAATTATCAATTTATTAAATAATTAACTTTACTGGAAAAGATGGTATAGATTTTTAGTTTTTTGGTAATTAAATTTTGACTTTTTCCAATATGCATACGCAAAAAAAAAAAATGTGATTGTGTACGTGTTACGCCGCGGTGACAGAAATCTTTATATACCATTTATTGTTGTTGTTGGTGTGGTTGTTCTGGTTCTTGCTTTTGTATTTATGTTTAAAATTGTACCAAATTATGTTGAAAAAAAGTAATAAAATAAATATATTTAATTTGATTTGATATACAAAATTTATTAAATTTACCTATTAATAATACTAATATTAAAATTAATTTATTTATTTTTTTATCTCTATATAGTTATATACCAAATGTGTCTGGCGTTTGGATTTTGTTATTTGCAATTTTGCAAATTGAACTGGATGTGCAGAATATTCATTCTTCAATTGCGGCTAATTTGGCGGAAAGTTAATTGGTGAGTACCCTTTTATTTTATTACATCTTAATTATCATTTATATTATTTTATTATATAATATTTATATATATGAGTTTAATTGTTTATGGAAAGTATATTTGCGATATTTTACTTATATTTTAATTTATAACATAAGAAAAAACTATCATAACCTTTAACCAATTCTATATAAAATGATATATAACCAAATTATGAAGTTCATACAAAATGAATACTGCTGCGTTGTAAGAATAAGTTATTAATTTTGTTTTATTACGATATAGCTAACATTTTTTTTTGCGGGCTATACTGTATAAATGGAGAAAGATTATATGTATATTCTAATTTCAAAAATTATATATAATTATTGTTTTGTTATATTTGATCGTTTGATTATAAATATATAGTGAAAACAATAATGTAGACAATATATGTATATTTAATAATATAGATATATCAATATGAAACCGCAATTTATGAATATCAACAAAATAAAATTTCTCCACTTTGTAGAAGATCGGAGTCCATTTGCCATCGAAACGACCATGCCATAATCTGCAGCATTGAAACTACTATCTGCTTCTTCATTCAAATAAAATATATTCAGCGCATAAGCTTCGACAACCATTCGATGACTTTCAGCAACAGGTTTCCTTCAAATGAAATCATCAATCATCATTATAGGCAGTAATAGAAATTAATCCGTGTGCAGCGGTTTCATATTGGTATACCTATTAAATATATTTATATTTCTAAGAAATATAGGTGCTTGAATAACTTATTATTATAATGTTAATAATTATGTATATATATATATATATAAAACAAAATTGTATGCATATACTTTCATGAATGATTGCATTTGGTTTATATAAAACAATGTTATGAGCATAATCTAGGAAATAGAAAGATTTACTGTTTATACAGATTTTTAATTTGAATTCATGATTATGTTATATAGCAAACTAATTGCCATTTTATAAAAATAAAATTATAATAAGCATCCAGAATTATTTTTACACAATATAATTTACAATTTTCTTCTATAATCTTTATGTCATTTCGACTATAGTGAACTTTCCCAAAAATACAATATATATGTTTTATGTGATTATTGAAACACTCGTACACTCACAACATATATGTTCCATTTATAAACTATATATCTATAAAAATAAATCTTTCAATGCTTTATGATACCACTATTATAAAATAAACCATTATTTAATATAATACAACAAAAAAAAAAACGTAAAACTCATTTTCCATTTGTGTTAATTGGATGTTTCACAAACAAAAAAAAAATCGTAAAAAATACATTTTATTATTAAATATAAATTGAAAAACTCTTAAACATCATCAGCTCACGCATAATAAGAAGAAATAAATTTAAAAATAGATATTTTACAAAATCATTCATTTCATTCATATATCTGGTATTATTATTTATAGTTCTTATATTATTATTTGGTAAATATGTTGTTTTTTACGCGCATAATTTTTTTTTTTTTTACTTTGTGTAATATAATTACATAACTAAAAATAAAAACTAAAGTGAAATGACACCAAAAACGATTATAATCAACCTTGAACATTTAAGTATAAAAAAAAAATATAAATAAATAACAAGATGTACATGGCAAAAAAAAAATAAACGGAAAAAATGGAAAACAAACTTAAAACTTACGCTTTCTTTTATAACTTAAAATTAATATGCGCCACATGTACTTTCAACAAGAAATATAATTTATAATTTAAAAAACATATACTTATTTAATAATATATTATTAAAATGTTAACAAAATACGTTATGTTCTATTTCAATATATGCTTTTTACAAACATATACTGTAAAGCATATACATATTATATGTAATAATAAACATAAGTTAATTTAATACATAATATAATTTAGCATTAATTTTTACTTTTTTTTAACCGTACAAATGTGGTCTGTATTATAACATAAAATAATAATGAAAAACCCAAAAGAGTGAAATTACAGATTTATTCACTTTTATTATTTATTGTAAATGAATTTTCCGGAATCATTTATAATTCTGCAAAGATGCAGCTAATTTATTATTACTATAGCAAATTTCTTACTTTTTTGAAAGGTGCGACTATTTTTTTTTCCAATTTTTTAAAGTAGTAGTAATATAAATTTGAATAGATTTCCTATTCCAATTATAGAATAATATTATATATATACGTTTTCCAGGATTATTTCATAGAATCACTTCATTTATATATTGATTTGAAAATAATTTTAAATCGAAAATGATAACTCAACTTTAATTTTTCTTTGCGATAGCGTATGAATAAATAATAATTTCCTTGACAGCACTGTAAAAGCGATACTCATGTGTAAGTTCTCTATTTTGGACGTTTCTTAATCTGGCAATTTCTCATCAAATTTCGATGAAATTCTGTAAATATATGAAGGGATTTATATGAGTTCTGGAAAATATTATATTTACCACATGCAGTTTTCTTGCGTCAATTTCTTGAAACCTAACAATTTGATTGATCATTTAGTCATATTTTATATACAATTTTGATGTAATATGCAGAATTTTGCAGCAGAGAAATTGGTCATATCAAATAATTTCTTCAAATTGGTTATTAATGATTGTGAATATGTATTCAATTAATCTGGAGATCATCCATTTATGCAATTTGTTCAACACGTACTATATACTGGTCTAAGGGTGGTTTCATACATATAGATAATTTTAAAATTTATAGAAATGAAAAATGAGCTTTTACCTATGGACCTGACGTTTTCCTTTGTGCATAAAAATAAACAAATTTAAAATTTCGTGTCACAAATTAGAAATTCTTGCATGTTTGTTTATTTATTTGTTTGTTTTTTTTAACAAGGTGACCCTTTGACAAAATAATTTAGAAACAACGCATTTAAGATTTAATAAATATATAAAAAATTCTTTATATAAGAAAATTTCTAAAATAACCTTTAATTATATAAAATTATTTTATATTATTTATTTATTATCTCTATAATCTTGCTTAAATTGGACATTAATGGCAAAAAAAAAACAAGAAGAAAAAAAATTATCGTGTTCTCTCGCTAGAGCATGCAATGATTATTGAAAATGTATTTGTTATTTTTTCTCAATATAATTTATTTATTATTTAAAAACATAACATGCAAACATTAAATAAAAAAAAATTAATTCTTTAGAATTGTTAGAATTATAACAATAATTCTATATAATTACCACAAACTGTTTGAATATGTACATACATGAAACCGTATTATGTGAGACGGTAAATTTTAAAGGTTGACACGCATATGTATATAATTTTATTTTCAATTGAATTTCATGTAATTGTCACTGACATAGTCGTCAATGTTATTTTTTAATAATAACATTATTTCAACGAATTAATAATTTATTGCTATTTAAATTAAAAGATCTAATATCAATAAAAATCAATGTAAATATAAAAAATCAGTAATACCAAATGATGTTGTATAATATAAATATGGTCAATAAAATAGAAAGATAATTTTGTCAGTTGTAGAGCGAGGAACACAATATTTTAAATAACCTTGACACTGCGCTATTTAATAGCATTTTTTATTTTGTAGCTGTACGGACAGACATTTTAATATTTACTATTAATTAATTAATAATTTAATAATAATAAATTTATTAGTAATTTTTTCTATTTTTTGTATTCATGATTTGTATTATTCAATTTGCTAGTTTTTTTAGTCGGTCCGGTGTATAAATAAGCTTTTTATTTTTAGTTCATATTGAATTGTGAAGAACTTGTCCCCAGACGTACCTTGTATTTTTGTCTCCACACATACTGCTTCTTTTAATTCAATCATAATTAGCATTTATCTTTACCTTTACCTCGTTTTTTTTTTATTATGTTCTTTGATCCGGACGAACTCTAAATAAATAACGTAATTTGAAACATACAATATTTTTTTTAATAGTAATTAAATATATTTTTAGAGATTATTTTGTGAAACAGTTTTTTTTTTTTTTTAAATTATGCGGATTGTAAAAATGTAAATTATTTTTATGTTTTTAATATTTTTTCTTTCATAAAATATAGTGTTAAACCTTGAAAAAAAAAATTATTTCTATTAAATATTCAATATAGATGATATAAATTTTTTCTAGATAAAGATACAAAATAATATAGAGAAACGCTAAGACGTGTGTAAAAATTATTTATGTATTACATCTAAATAGGAAGGTTTATTTTCTAAAAAAAAAAATATTGTACGTGAATTTAATATTATATTATAAATAAAATTACTCTAATATCTTCTTATTTTCTATATATACATGCAAAATCAAATCAAATAAATAAATAAATTAATATATAATTACAAATAAAATAAATAAATACGTTTTTAAAATAATAAATTACTTCTTGAAATTAAATCACACAAAAAAGGTATTATATGATCGTTTATATTAGCATTTATTATTATGGAAGTTAAATTAGCAATATGTTATATAGTGAAAATGAATTTTCCGCTTTCCTAAACTCAATTTTATTATTATAAGATTATTTATATGTATTTTTCTAAATTTATTATTGTTAATTTAATAATATTATGTTTTGCTTCAGTTAATAACAATTTCTTCTTATTGTATTATTATTAAAATATTTAATTATAATTACATTAATTAGATTAATTGCATATCTGTTATTGTTTAGCTTTTCTCTTAACCAACAAATCTATGAAAGTTATTTTCAACAATAACTTAAATATAATAATAAAAAATTAAACAATTAGAGACAATACGAACGACGCATCTTTAACTATAGTATATATATTATTTAAATTTATTGTAAAAATGAATTATAATACAATGTTTAATAAAATTTCGTATATGCACCTTCTGTTGGAAAAATAACCAGAATATATTGATCTGGTAACGCCATGTATTGGCTACTAATTTATTTATGTTGTGTTGTGTTATGTGTATCAAAGTTTCATTATATTTCCTTCTGCCAAAATCGAACGCATTTAATGACTGAAGTTTTGATCGAAAATTGTATATAACGAACAAGGAACTGAATTTGAAATTGATATGCTATTCCGATACGCTTGGAATGCTTAAAATCGTACTAATTGTCTATTTAAACATTTTATCATTAATTATTTTTCTAATCTATTTCAATTATTTTTCGGACACACAATGTTCATATATTATAATTATATATGCAATAGGTTTTGACCTTTTGTCTGCAATAATAAATATAAAATTATTCTTTATAATATTTTGTATACAAAAAAGTATATGATTTGATTGACATTTCTTCTTTTTTGTATGTTCTCAATCTTTCAAAACCCATTTTTTTAAATCAAACTTAATAAAAATTCATCTTATTAAAAAAAAAAAAAAAAACAAAAACAAAGACACATCTCACACATATTACACAATTTATTATTATATAATAATTGGTTGACAAATTAAAATTATGATTTAATTTAAATATATAATATCTATAAATATATTAATTTATTTATATAAAATTGTTTATTTAAATATAATAAAAGACCTTGCGTACGTATGTTACACTATATAAATTAAACATCTATTGTATAGATATACTCGTATTTATGTATAAATTTAAAAAAAAAAGTACAAAATGATATGGGTTGTATATTACAAATATATTGTAGATATTTAGTTAAAATATTAGCCTGATTCGATTCCTCGTGCCAACGCCGCCCATACAAATGTATACCAATTTTTTACTGAAAATAACATCGGTTAAGAAATGACCGACTTACCAAATTTCAGCAGAAAGTCGTGCAAAATATGGTCGATTTTCCAAAATTTTCATATGACCTGTTCATACGTAATTATTATATATTAAAATCTATTGAGAAATTATCAAATTTCAGCAAAATTGTTGTGAAAAATTACCCAGCGTATCTATTTTTAATAATATAAGAACTGTTCATGTAATCCAATTTATATTAAAACCGAAATGATCAATTTACTAAATTCCAGAAAGCTCTTGCCACGCAATAATGTGTGGACAATACTAGCATTATTTATATTTTTCCATACAAATAATCTGAACACAATAATCTACAATATTTGCAAAAGTAACGTTTGGCTCTTAACGCCGCACAGTTTGTGTGTTAAATGTTGTTATTAGTAGAAGTATTTAAATTTTTTTTTTTAAATATATATTATAGAAATATCTATAATAAGATTAGTATCTTATATAGACAACTAACTATCTATATGAGATACTGTAGCAGTCTGTTTTTTTGTTAAATACATTGATATATATGTATGGTACGTACATTTGCAGACCGATAAAAATGATTAACTATATATATTTTTAAGGGCCAGTTCAAGTAAAATATAATTTATATTATGTAGTTTTAAAATTTATAATTTTATGTATATAATTTTTATCTTTATCTATTTTATTATCACACAAAAAAAAATATATGTGTTCTAGTTTTCATATTAAATATTATAATTTTAATAATATATTTATATTTACAATAATAATAATAATAATAATAATAATTATATGATACGTATACGCAAACAAATATTGTATTCAACCGGTTACATTTTTTATTTATATTAACTATGAGGCACGGGCTTTTTTTTTTTTTTCTTAGCAGAACTTATAATTGTTTGGTCTAAAAAATATATACCATATGACCGTGTACGTATGAAAAATGTGAAACACTTTTATAATCTGTTAGGCTATGTTTCGCGCTGTGGTGTGATAAACACATTTCTACGCGTTTAAACTACATATTTCAGATGGTAACATCTAACATATAGGCTATAGTTGTTGTCATATGTGTCAAACGTTTTGCGTACATCCAGTGGAAACCTATACGCTTATGCCTCAAAGAGTTAATATGTTTATATGTACATTATATGTATAATATTTGCATATTACTTATATTGTATAAAATTCTATATACATATGAATTATTTTTTAATAATTTATATGTAATGTTTATTTTAGATAAATATATACACATTTTACTATAAGGAAACATAGAGCGCAATGTTTATCACGACTAATCATAAAATTTAGATTTCTTAACTATATGAAAATATTTCGATATAAAGAGCGTTTATATGATATGAGGGATACGAGTATAATATTTACTTGACCACATAAAATATGTATTACTTTACAAACCAATTTAAAATTTAAAATATTTCATTTGATAGTAATTCCGCATAATTATAAGAATATCACCACACAACTTCTCCTATACGTTTTAAAATTTCTGTTTAGTTTTTCTATACATGAATAATTTTTTTCTTATTTTTATTAATATCACTATTATAATATCTTGTATTATTTTTATAATTTAAATACATTTGTTTGTTGACATTTGTTACGTAATGACAAAAATAAGATGTTGTATTTCATTTCTTTTATATATTAATATTACTATACGTAGGTGTAAAATAATTATGTAAATAATTTATTTCTTTACATTTATATATATATATTTTGATAATTTATTATAAGTGTAACAGATAACATTAATTTATTTTGTTTATATATAGACGTGTCTCGTAAAAATTTTTATCGTATAGTCTATTTTTCATATAGTTTTGCATTTGTATAGATAAATTTGTATTCATTTATGTGGTTTATTTGATGAATGTCTCAATGCGAGTAATAATTAATTTTTGACCAAAATAACTTTGATATTGTTGACATTTCAATTATAAATTTAAATATAATTTATATATTTTTAACTAACATTTACGATTGTTTATAATTAAAAATTAAAAATTAAAAAAAATAACATACAACGTACAACGACAATTGAAAATCAAAGAAGATAATTAAAATTTTTAATATAAAAATCATTAAATATTTTTTTTTGCATATATATGATCCAAAGAATATGAACATTAATATTTTATTTTTCATTTAAAAAACGGATGTTTATAATAATTGTATTATATATACAAAAAGAAAAAAAAACTGCATTATAAATATGCAAAATATTTGTGTTAGCAATTTGACCTTGTTTTTTTTATTCTATATAAAATTACTACGACACAACGCACATATAAATTTTCTTATTAAATATGATTTTAATCATCTTCTAAAAACTGGATTATAATATTTTTATTACTATCATGGTTTTTTTTTTGCTATAAGATGTGTAATGCGGTGGTTCAGAAATACTAATCAAAAAGAAAGTTTATATTTATGTATAAATAACTACTAAAACAAAAAATAAACAATTATTATAAGCATTTGTTATTCACATGCTATTTCAATCTAGGTATACATATATCTCAAAGTAAAGTAACCACACGCAAATGTTATATTATATATAAAAAATATTTTAATTTAACCAAAAGTATGTTCTTTTGCATTTATATTTTTATTATCAAAAAATGACATAAATTTATAAACTAAACACGAAATTTAAATTTATAAAGTACAAATCTAGAGAGGTAGAGAATTTTTTTGAACTTTGTGCATACTAATTTAAAAACTTATATTATTCGCATTTGTTGCACATAGTATTCATGTTACTGTACAAGTGAAATTGTATAGATACTAAACAGTTCAATAAATGTCAAATTTATAATTTACTCTGCATGCGGAAGTATATATAAGAATGAATAATGACATCGTGCATTAGTTTCACAGTCTTGGCTGGTACATACCAATTCCGAGAAGAGCAGTTCAATTATACTAAGCTAAAACTCAAAATAATGCCAATAATTTAAATAACATTAAATAATATATAATATAAATTTTATTAAATAAATCAGTTTTGTAAGCAAATTTCGTTACTATAATAATTACTTGAAATCATCATTAATCGTATGTGACAACATCTATTGGAATAAATTTCAAAAATGAGCAAATTTTTAAATTTGCAAATTCGTTAAAATACAAATAGAATTACGATAATTATAAAAAAATAAATTCGAAATTCTTATATAGGCGAAATAAATTCAATTGTTTTCTCAAGTGTCATCAATTTTTTATGTCACATTTATAATTTCGATTTTTATTATTGCTAGTTTTTGTTTTTCTTGTGTCAGTCACGTCGTAGTAAATGAAAAATATAGGAAAAATTTCATATTATACATTTAATTATATTTTATATTTAATAATTAATGTAAATTATCTAAATTTATTATTTTAAATTTATAAACCGAATATCAATATTTAATATTATTTAAGTTTTATTTTCTATATATTATTACAGTGTTTAATTAGTGTGTGTTTAAAAAAATGCCTTCAGTAAATTTTAACTTTCTTTTTCCCTTGCATGTGTTAATGATGGGTGGTAAGTGGTGCTCCTCATTTATTTATATTTTATACATTAAATATTGTAATTGTTTTAATTATTTTTATTTTATTTGTTTCACAACAATTATCAATTTATTAAATAATTAACTTTACTGGAAAAGATGGTATAGATTTTTAGTTTTTTAATAATTAAATTTTGACTTTTTCCAATATGCATACGCAAAAAAAAAAAAATGTGATTGTGTATGTGTTACGCCGCGGTGACAGAAATCTTTATATACCATTTATTGTTGTTGTTGGTGTAGTTGTTCTGGTTCTTGCTTTTGTATTTATGTTTGAAATTGTACCAAATTATGTTGAAAAAAAGTAATAAAATAAATATATTTAATTTGATTTGATATACAAACTTTATTAAATTTACCTATTAATAATACTAATATTAAATTTAATTTATTTATTTTTTTATCTCTATATAGTTATATACCAAATGTGTCTGGCGTTTGGATTTTGTTATTTGCAAATTTGCAAATTGAACTGGATGTGCAGAATATTCATTCTTCTATTGCGGCTAATTTGGCGGAAAGTTAATTGGTGAGTACCCTTTTATTTTATTACATTTTAATTATCATTTTTATTATTTTATTATAAAATATATATATATGACTTTAATCGTTTATGGAAAGTATATTTGCGATATTTTACTTATATTTTAATTTATAACATAAGAAAAAACTATCATAAACTTTAACACAGCCAGTGTCAAAAATATTGTTACAAAGTATTCGTTAAAAAAGGATTTTTTACGGTAAACACTGTTTATCTTGTTTCCATGCACGCAACGCCAGTGTATATAATACTGTAATGTATTTTTTTCTATACGAAAATTATGATAATCTTCTTTTTATGTGGATGCAAATTTTGTATTCATTTGAGAGCATAAAATTATTATAAAATTTAATTCAAAAAAAAAAAAAACAGTTCGCTAGGAGAAATATAATAATAAAAAAAAACTAGGACAATTAATATTAACACATAAAAATATGACCTAATTTTATTTTATAATTGTTTAGTATTAAAAATGATATAATGTATATTCTTATTAAATTGTAATTTTCCATGATCTACTTTTATTATCTGCAGTATAACAATAATATATAAATATTTCCATGGAAATATTTAGGGTATAAGATCGGGTGTTATAACTGCCGCAGTGTGTAGAATTATTTTGTGATAAGGACTGCAGCCAATGGCAACATATTTTTTTTTATTCCATTATGCCAAAATATTATAGAAAATATTTAAAAAATAGTCTTCTGTTTTTTAACTTATTTTTTACGTTTCATGTGTTTAGTAAATAATAATAATATACCCTATTTGAATGGCAATAATGTCCGGCAGGCATTAGAATTTATTGTTTTTAATTATTTAAAATAATTTAAATAAATACCTATAGGTTATATGGAGATTTTCCGTTTTAGATCGTTCATTGTGGAAGTAGATTAGATTAGTTTAGTTAGAAAAAAATTTACTCTGAAATTTCTGGCTATAACTATAGTACATCCATAATATAAATTGACGCTCTCCCCACCACTACCATAACCAATGTTTATACTTAGTCATTTAAATTGTTCTTGAAACATGTATCGGAGAATATTTGCATTTGTAATAAAATATTAATAATTGATTTTTAATTTTTTTGTTGTCCAATTATTATCAAAAATAAAATGTGTTTACACAATAATAATTAATTAATTTATTTATATACATTTTTTTTATCACGTTTCATTTTCAAAAAAGATTACGTGCGTTAAATTAATTTTATATAATTCACGTTTTCATTGTTGAACAATTGAAAAAAAAAATTTCGTTCATAAAAACACGAATATGCGGAATTCTTTTTATTATATACCTCCACATTATAAAATAGCAAATTTTTTATTTGATAACAAAACATAATAAAAATTAACATTTGCAATTAAAATTTTTTAAATATATATTATTAATTTGCGTTATTATGTAATTATAAAAAAAAAAAAAAATACATATAATCATAAATTTTTTTTATACATAATATATTTATATGTGCGTATTTACGTCTTATGCTGGATGGTGCTGCGTGTGTGTGCATATTAATTATAATTATTATTTACAAATTAATTAAGAAATTAAATTATTATCTTTATATGTGCGTCTATACGTCTATAGTCTAGCAGTATTTCATACAATATTTTGATAATAATAGCGATAAAACGTTCCAACGGCTACAATGTTAAAATAACAATATATATTTATATGTTTATGATTTTTTAAGATATATATATAATAAATATATATATATATTATTTAAACTGTAAGAAAATAATTATACTATCTGCATTTTTATCTATACTCATAATAGTATAATAATAATTAAATTATATTATAGTATATTTATTTATATTTTATGTCTATTTAGAGATTTGAGAAACTATTATTGTGCGCGCGGTTCTTTTTAAAATAAAATTATAATACCAAATATTTAATTTATCATATATAACAAAAGTATGTGTACATAAATTATAAATATTATAATATAAAGACAACTATGTACAATGGAAAAAAGAATTATTTTTAGTGCGTCTTAAAATAATAATCTTGAAGAAGAAATATACACATATTGTTTTTCTATAAAAAATAAATTTATAAAATAAAATAAATGACATCATGGAAAATTTAAAAATAATTAAAAAACAAAGATCTTTTAAAAATAACTATTTTTAACCATATACTTATTCATTTACGGACCAATACATAATTCTATATATATTATATATTTTTCAATTATTATTTTAGTGACAATAATCTTTTAAGATTTAATTTTGTTTTCTTTTCTCAACCAATACACCTTAAATTTTGATTACGTCCAACCAAACAAATATACATAATCAGTAAAATTTATTATACCATATCAGAAAAGTTTTATAATGCAATAAATGAATTTTAACATCATATGAATAAAAAAAAAACGAACAACTTTTTTGCATATACACCAAAAATTTTTAATATTAAGCTAAAATAAAAAAATAAATTGTTATAATCTTTTATCCATAAAATTATTGGAACATAAAAAACAACAAACAAACAAACATTATTCATTATATATTGCAGAAATCTTTATATATATTTTATGGGAATTTTGGTTGTTTTTTGTGTGCATGCATGAATAAGTATATAAGCAAAGCTAAACGAATTAAAATGTCCTTTTTCATGTTCAGTGTAATAAATAATATAATTTTATTAAAATTCAATCGGAGACGAATGGGAAAGTCTCCATATACAATTATAGCACTCATTTTTTTTCTGTATGTATAAATAAGTATTAACATTAACAATGTAAAATAAATATAATTGTCATACAATTACACATTCATAATTAAAATAATTAGTAGATAGTGTAATGAATACCTTTGAACCACAAAACATTGTCTTATAAAAAATAAGTCTCTATACTATACATATACCAGGAGGCACACGCTTCGTCAACACACACCACTTAAATTCCATTATTTATTATAAAATGAAATATAATATATACCATTAACATCAATTCATTTTAAATTTTTATTTATTCAATTTATATAATTAATTATTTTAATTCGTTTCAAATTCTTCTCCTTTTATTTTTTTATCATTTTAAAATTTAAATTTAACCTTTCTTCTATCCATAACATCAATGGTTAGGTATATACACATGAAACGATTTGTATAATGTATACCATATGTAGTGACATTTGTTTATATATTTTATATAGTGTGTCTATATATAGAATTTGGAGTAATTAACATTTTATATGAATGCGTCAGTTTTTAAAACTAAGTTTTCAAACTCTTTTTATAAATGAGTGATTATTTTTAAAAAAAATTTGTCAACGTATATGAAAAACTGTTGCCATATAACCATTTTTTTTAAGTAGAATATTTATTAAAATTTTCCGGTGTGTTAGTATGTAAAGTAATGTAATGTAATTGCTTTCAGTTTGTTGTAAAACAATTCCCATATATAACATATAGATGAGCTGATGACTTGCCTTAATTTTCCTATTCATTTTGTACAGGTTTTTTAAATGAAATTTTTGTATTTAAATTCCTCCTCGTATATATGAATAGTTCCATATATGAAAATTCTATATAAAATCGTTTTGGAAACCTAGCAATTTGGCAAATTTTCATATAATGAAAATTGAAATTTTGCATTATATCTCATCTATAATTTTAAAGAAATTTTGAAATAAAACTGCCGTAATAGGATATTGTATGAATAATTGATTGTGGTCCCATTTCTAGAAATTTTTAAAATTTGGTAAATTCGAAACAGATATTCATAAAATTATATTTATGGCATATCTTAAAAAAAGATTTATAGTTAATTTCTTAATACATCCAATTTTTTCCTAAAAACAAACTATTCTTATTCAAAACGCACTTGACCATTTATATCTGTTTAAGTAGTTTGGATGTACTAATATATGTATATTTATATTTAATATTAGAAAATTTTTTAAACAATCCTATTGCATCACAGAGTCATCTGACAAATTGTTCGAAACGCTATTATATGGAATTTTTCTATATATTTATATATGGGACAAACAAATTCAATGAATTTTTTAACAACTACTCCCCGTAGCTTTACTTAACGCGTGTTATAGAACCATTATTAGAGAATCCTATAAGTTTATGCTATAACATCCCATGGGTATCTTACAGAAATTGTTATATATATATTTTAATACATAATTTTCTAAATGAAATTCGCCAAATAACTTCGGTATCCATATAAAATCAGCGATAAAATAACATTATCTAATATATACAAATCAGTTTTTTTTCAAAGCCAATTTAATATCTATTTTATTATAATACTCAATATATTGAAGTGAAATTTCATATTAAAATATTATGTTTTAATATTAAATAAAGTAAAAAAAATACAGTTGAGTTGACATAATAATAATAATAATTGAAAAATTTATTAATATTAAATTTACTCACGCAACGCCACACCGGTGTTATGTAAATTTAATTAATAAATTTGCATATACATTTCTTATAAACATAATTTTTTCAATTTTCATAAATAAATAAAATTAAAATTCTAATTTTTAATAGACAAAAAAAAAACCACAGTTTTATTCATTTATTCATAACATTTACTTTAAATCTAAAGTCAAAAATAATATTTGTCGGCTTCTGCAACGCATCTAAATATTTTAACACAACAATTCTAGCTAGGCGTTTAAACTATTTTGTATTCATTTATTCAACATTCATATAATGTATTTTATTTAAATTAAATAAATACAAATAATTTTTAAAGAAAAAAAAAAAAATGTTACTTCTTCTCTATTTAGAAATAAAAAAACAAAAAAAAAATTTGAAAGTTTCAGACGCGATTATCACTCGTCATTTCTATACACATACTTTTTTTTTTTTTGCTTGTAATTATTTAAAATTCATATTAACATCTATACGATAAATATTGCACACATATAATAATATTTTATATTATATTTTAAAAATTAAATAAATAAAAATTATCTGACCTTTTTTCTTCAAAAAAAAAAACACAAAACACAAAACCTAAAACATATGCGAATTTGGTTAAATATTATAAAGTTTATGTATAAGGTACAAAAAAAAAAAAACTTAAATTAGAGTGAGCAAAATTGATTTTGTAATAATTTAGAAATAAAAAAAAAACAAATAGATAAATAATAATTAAACACGTAAAAAAAATAAATAGTATTTATAAATAAATAAAATAAATAATACCTTCACTTTTTCCTTCGGTGGTCATCTTTATTTAAATAATATATATAAATTTTATATCAATTACAATTAACAATTTATAGTTTATAATATATATGCAAGAACACACACACACACACCCACAAACACACGTTAAGAAATGTATTTTATTAGAAGAAGTTGTTGATGAGAAAAAAAAAAATAAAATAAAAATCAATTTTTTTTTTTCTCCTTTATAATTTTTATATTAATATTTCACTTAATTATTTACAAATAATTTTTAAACTATGCGTTTTTGTGTGTGAACAAAAATCTATATATTACTTTCAAAATTGAATATTAATTATTTCTCTTATTATTTATTTGAAATGAAGATGTGTACAACACAATTCTGTACAAACAAAAACACAACGTATGAATGAATAATTCAATTCGATTGAAGAGTGTTTGTGTTTTATTGAAGATGTTTATTATTATTATTTATCAATTTCTTTACACCGAATAAATAAATATTATAATATGCAATAAATTCGTTTTTTTTATTATTTATTTTTTATTTTTATATTTAATTAAAAGTTTATTTTAATTTAATTAATAAGAAAATAAAATACGTGTGTGTGTTAATAAAAATAAATAAAACGAATTTTGTAATTAAATATTTGAAGAAAAAATATCACTTTTTAAAAAGAATTTAAAAAAAAATCACATAATAATTAATTGAATTAAAGTTAATAATATTTAACACAAAATTTTTTAAATATTTATAAAGATGTTAATCCTTTCGTACAAACAAAGTATAAACGATGATAAATTTAAATAAATAAGTATAAACAAGCAGCACACAAGAGAACAAAAACTATACACTTGTTATCGGCACCAAAATAAATTGTTAAATGTTTTTCATATCAAGAAAGCTTTTTTCAATAACTTGATTTTTTTTCTTTCTTATAAAAAAAAGTTATATCGAGAAAATTTTTTTTTTTTTCTTTGTAGCTTTGCGTGCGTTCACGAAAATCAGCGAATTAATTTCTTTTATTTATTTACTTTATTTTTTTTTGTTTTGTTTTTGCTTTTTTTTTTTTTATTAATTTATTTATTTTTATTATAATATTTAAATCAACTCTTTTTTTTTTTTTTTTCTTTCCATATATCTATTATAAAAATAAACAAGCAAATAAATATAAACAAATAAATAATGAATAAAAAAAATAAGTAGGGAATTTTGTTGTTTGTATTTTTATTTTTTATGTAATAATATTTATAGAAATATGTAGTGAAACGTGCAACAACTGTTGTCTGAATGACAAAATACCGGCACTGTACGTACCAAATATACACCTCAATGTGTGTCTCTATGGTCTCTACAATACGGTGAATTAAAAAAGAAATCTCGTTATATACCTACATATGCAGCAAAGCAAAATATATATATACAGACACTCTAATTCTAACGTATGAAATGAAAATTGTACATAGATATCTTAATATGTACATTACTCTATTATTTTATATATATATATAAATGTGATATTATTATAAAAATATATTGTATGTAGGTAACAACAACGTACATTTTATATATATTTTTGTACAATCATTCATATGTGTATACATATCTTGATATGTTATAAATTGTATATATATATATATACCTTAAAGCAAATGTGCTCTTTTATATATTTATATTAAAAAATGTGTTTTTTTTTTTTTTTCGTATTCATAATAATATATCAAATGATTTTGTTGATATAGAATTGCATATATGTTATAAAAAGATAGATAGATATGTTAGATAGAAAAAAAATATATTTTAAGCCGTCGTGTGGTATAAAATCGCTCAATATATAAGTTAGTAAAATGATATATTTCATTTAATATATATTGTATATTGGGTACGGGAATAAGTTTTCGTTGATGATTTTTTAATACATTTGTCAATGCAAGTTTTACACTTTATAATCCACTAGCATTTGTACATACCTGGGTATATGTATATGAAGTTTTTCATACATTATATTAGAAATTTTTAGTTAGATCACGAGCATTGATTTTTCATTATATAATTGTTCATATAATTCCATTCTATACATACAAAATTTTATCAAAATCGAATAAGGGCAAATGAACAAGGACACCTAACCTTGATCAGGAACATTGCTCTGATTTGAGATCCTCCTTTGTTCTGTTCATTACATCCCATTTAACATATATAGATATGCCTCATCAAAAACGCACGAACGAAACAGAATTGCTTTACTTTTTGTAATTTTCACTAAATAACAATGTTATGTTAAAATGTAATTGAATGGAAAATGTTAAGAAGCATTTTAAACAAATATTTAAATTTTCAAAAAAACACAAACAATTTTTTATTTCTCTTCAAATTTATAAACAGATTTTATTCTGACCTATTCGGATTATATTCGTACGAGTAAAATGTATTTTTAAATTTGCTGAGAAATAAAAGTAATTGTTTGTGCATTTGTGTTTTTTTTTTATTAAATTTAAATACTTGTTTTTAAAGTGCTGCTTAACATTTCCCATTTTCATTACATTTTAACAAAATATTATTGTTTAATGTAAATTACAAAAAGTAAAGTACTTCTGTTCTTTCGTTTGTTATTGATGAGACATATTACATAATAGATTTTAACGAAATCGTATAAAAAATCTAAAAATTTACCCACAGGACATTTTAATACGGATCAGTAAAAGGACTCTGATTTTACAGAACCTTTTTTATTTTATCGGAACTGTTAATCCCATTTTAAATTTGTATATATCATCAAAATTAAATTAGAATTAGCAGAATTACAAGATTTTGTGAAATTCGAAAAGGATATCTTGCTTGTTCATTGTTTCTGATCAAACAGAGTCGCATATGTTTTTGTTGTGATTAAAGTGGAATAACAATAAAATTGTGGAAATCATCAATGTATGATTTCTTAATACAAAGCATATGTTAAACCTAAATTAATGGATAGTCGAAATACTATATATATATAGTTCTAATAATGTTGTAAATTAGTTTCCCATATTTTATTATTTTTAATTGAGCACAATAATGGTCGAAAATAGAAATTAGTTGTTTAATATAAAAAATATTTTTATATTGTTTTTATTAAAATGTTCGGTTTTCTTCTAGTGCGTAATTTCCAATGGCATAAATTAACCAATACTTTATAGCAGCCCAAATTTACAGTACGTAGTTTGGTTTCATTCCAGTGCCTTCTTCATTTATTTAATTTTAAGTGATCTTAGATAATATAAAATTAATTAATTTTTTTTAGTAAATTGAAAACTTATTATCACACACCTTTTCTAATAACATAATATTAATGCGTCCATACATAATATGGTATACAATATAATATGCGAATAACATATGTATTTGAAAATTAATGATGTGGTGTTGACTTGTTTATACAGTTGATTAAATTTGTTAACATTTTTTTTTTTTATCAATAATATTAAAGTTTATTATTTTTTTTTTTGCATTCCATTATTAGATATTTATATAGAGATAGAGAGGTTCAGTTATAAACTATTTGTGTATATTCGTTTTAATGATATATATTTAAATTTTTAAATAGAAAAAAATTTGAATTTTATATATAGAAAAAGATATAAAGAATATATTTATGTATTCTTAAGTATATGGATATAATAAAATATTAAGTATTCTATTCTATAATGTAATATTTTTATATATATATAGCAATTATAAATATAAATTTAACTCATTTCTGTAAATGAAATTCTATTCATGTATATTAGCAAGTCATATTACTCCAAGTGGAGCTTATGGTATCTACTAAATTTTCATTACAGCCAAGTTGGTAAATTACTCCGCATGGTATAGTATATAACAATTCACCAATCGTCGTACTGCCATTAACGAAAGATATATGTTTTCATAATTTTTATATAGGTGATTAGAGATAGTGTGCAGACATTGTTAATCTTTGATTAGCGTCCAACACCATACTTTCATAGTTTAACCCGTTTTTTTTTAATTCCATAAATGATCATATGAACATCTAATCTAAATTATAATTGTTATATCCTGAAAAATAAGAAAAATAAAAATGTATAGTGTTGATTAATTGTTTACTATATCACTTTCCGATTGAGAAGTACCACCAATTTTTTTATGGTAAAGTTTCACATGCTAAAATTATTTATATATACTAAACCAATATTAATTAATTAATTTAATTATAATGTGGTTTAACTATATTAATTAATTAAAATTTTTAAATACATATATTTAACCATTTAGCGTAACTTTTCACATATATATTCGTAGTATTTCCAAAAAAGAAAAAAAAACGATTATAGAGAAATAAATATATAACACTTTAGAAAAATTAATAAATTGTTATATTAAATATCTCACACCCACTAATCTTTTATTAATAATGAAGAAATTTTGCAATGATATTTCGTATATATGTTGTCATATGTATATAAAAAACACACTTAAACTGCTTATAATTATTTAATAGCTGGTATGGTATATATTTATATCATCATATATACATATAATTGCGAGTATATATGTGCAAGTTCATATTAAATTGTATATATATGACAGTCTTCTAGATTTATGTATAAGAGTAACAATAAAAATCTGTTAATAAATGTTTAGTATATTTATAAATAGTATTTTTTATATACTATTAAATTTGAAAATATAATATTGACACCAATTTTATTGCAAAAAATTTATGTGCGCGACATGTTTTTATTTTTGTAATTATAGAAGCATTTAACGTAATTATGTAAATGTGATTTTAAAATTAGATTTTTTTTTTGTATAGATCGTGTGAATAGTTTTTATAACGATGATTTTTCTATGAGGATGATCAAATATTAATATTATATATCGTAACAAAATTTCTTCAGAATTCTGTATATAAGAATTTTAATATTATCATAAAATGCTGAATATATATATCCACATTTACGTTATGGTTTCATCGGTTTTTTTTTTTTATTTTACAAAATATTCCATGATGATATTTCCGAAAATGTAATGTAAATTATCATCATATATACTTCGCTCCCGCTTCGCTACCCACCACATTAATAATTTTATATTCCTCTTTATTATACAAAATTGCCACTTCATCCTTTAAATTGCAAAATTATTTTAAATTAATAATCGATTTGCACACATCATTTATTATTATAATTGATGCATTAAAAAATTTACATTATAATAAAGAAATAAAAAAATATTAAGAGTAAATAAAAGAAAGCGCTGACCATTAATTATGAACTTTACCCCAAATGTCGTTGTCCGTTTAAGTGTCTATACATATACCAAGCAATAATGTTATAACAATTAATAATAAAAATATTAAAAGTAGGACTAAAATGTTACAACTTGTGACGCTTATAAAATAATTGTAAAAACCATCATGTTATAATATATTGTATATATGAAATGTATGTGTGTATACAATAATAAAGTATAAAGTATACAAAACAACAAAAATAAATATTTTCATCCCACTAGTGCTGTTGACCTGTTTGCCCAAAATAACGAAAAAAAAAAAAAAATGTTAAACTATAAAAAACGCATATTATCGAAAATAATAACATAACATAACACAACACACCACATCACACCACATATGCTTTTATTATTATATTGTAAAATCTTTCATTTTTATCTGTCATTTCTTTTATAATATTTTTAATAAATATTTTTTCAAATCATTTATAATCGTATAATTTAACACTTCTGTGAATACGAGGAATTTTACACAACGTCTTCCCGTCAATAGTTATACTATGACATCAATATTTACAAGTATAGTTTTGAAGCTATATCGAATTAAAACATTGAATTTAAGTGAATATTTCCAATGGGTGTTTGCAAAAATTGCCTATAGCCCTACTAATTTCAATCTGTGAATGTGATCGTATTTTTGGGTGACGACCAGTATCATCTGTTCGTAAAAAAATATTTTCCCATACAATATCACTATTTCTTTTCGGTAATCGAGTTGAACGTAGATCTTATTATGAAATAAAAAATTGGGTTTTCACCGAACTATATTTTCCGGAAAATCAAAATCGATTCATTCAATTATCATTCTTTTTAATTACGGATATTCATTTTTATATACAGAATTTCAAATTATAATGAATTTCCAATCTTTCGTATGGAAAAGAATTTTAAAATGCGTGGTATGTTTATATAATTTTCATGAATTTACGAATTCCTATTTATTGTGTAACACCAAAGAGTATATTTATTATTGATTTGTACTAAGAAATCTTCCTTGGCATAATCGAGTTATATAACTTTTAAATAAACTTACACTTGATATGTATAAATATATAGGCATTATCTTATAATTTCAGTGAAGAATTTTTCTTCATCCATCATTTTCCATATACCAATTATGGTTCAATTTTAGTCTTTTATATTCACTGCTAATAAAAACTTAACTCTGATATTTCTCTGAAATTTTACATACATTATTGTTTGCATGTGACTTCTGTAGATACTTTTGAAAATATAAATTGAATCCATCCCACATCATTTGCTGGTGTGTTTGAATTGATGGAAGTATTAATATAATAATTACTAATGTTTAAAATTTAAAGAAAGAAATATTTCTTTTAATAATTACATATCAATATTTTTTGTGTATTCTTTTTTTTTTTTATGTTTTTTCTACAATTATTGTTTTCTTTTACGTACTTACAAACACAAAAGTTGAAGTATGGATAATTTTTGTTTAACTTTTAAGTGCGGTGTATAACACACTTAAAGTTGACATATGAAATGATGCGGCGATTGACAGATTATCGTATATATATAATATTCATATATTCATTCATTCAATCTTGGCAGTATTTTTCTAATTTATTAAATGATTGATTATTATTTATTTATTTATTTATTTATTTATAATATGCAAAGTTAATTGTATACAATTATTTATATATTTATTTGTATGTATGGCCTGGTATTAATATAGAAAATTTATAATTTATTGTCACGGTGTATATGTTCCTCATTTAACAAATTCAATATACAAAAATGATGAATGAAAGAATTAAATATACCGATTTTAATTTAGAAAAATTATATTTTAAAAATATACAATACAAGCTAATTTATGTTATTATTATTATCAATTTACATTAAATATATACTATCAATATTTTGTAAATTAAATATGTATGTTTAAGAATTGTAAATAATATGTTATCTCATATGTAAAAAAAGTGTTGTAATTTATTAAATTATACAATATTATATTTCATTTTCAAGTAAATATATTTATATATAGTCATATTTTTCTAAACAATAATGTTTATAATATCATATATATGTGTACGGCGACGGTCTTGATAATGAAACAGAAGCTTTAATAAATATTTATTTTATATTCTATTATTATATATGCATTTGATATAAAATTATAGAATATATACAATACACCTACCTATATTTGTGTTTTGTGTTTTTCTTTCAAATAAATTTTTATTATACAATATATGTAAAACACAGTTTATTGACGTAGACAAAATACATATTTATTTATTATACAAATATATTTTTATTAACACATTTAAATGTAATTCGGTATGGCATCGTATTGTATTTTCATGAGGAAAACAGGATACAGAAAATCGATGCCATATTTATTAGAATCTTATAAATGAATTTGCATATTTGTTATACCGCTTCACTCCTTCGTTCATATATTATAAATACATTTATTATATAATAGAAAGAAAATTTTAATATTTATAAATAATTTATAAGCTCTTGTTAATATATATATTAACCCTCACCATATAATTAATATTATTTGGCAATTTACATAACTTACCATACCATACTTTCGATTCCAGAGTTGCCGGAGATTTTTGAATGGCAGTAAAATTCTCATAATCTATTATTAAATTTCAACGATGTAATGTAATAATTATTTTTAGTGTTTTTTACGCAATATAAATTTGCACATTAACAATTAAATCAAATTTATTTCTATACATAAAAAAAAATATTTTCCAGTGGCACTGACTAATAATGATTTTATTTGTGATGGTCGAGCTATCACTATGTTAAATATTCAGTCTTCAATTTTATAAAATGTAAACATTACAGCAATTAGTACTAAATGTTACACAATTTTTAAAATTTTTTTAACATCAGCAATATTATTTAACGACGATTAGTAGAACTTTTTGAATTCATAACAATTTTTTTGTAAATATATGTGGAATAATTGTTTAGGAATTAAAAATAAAATACGATAAATGACCAAATTGTTAGGCATTTTATTAAATATAATATTTCGAAAACGTTTTGTTGATAGCATTTTAGTTGACATTACAAAATATTAGGTGTATAACAATTATACAATATATACCATATTTGATTGTTTACTTATACATATCTTATATCATATGGACTATTAACATTTTTTTTCCATATATTTATATTTATTTAAAATGTCACATATATTTAATTGTATTTAAAAAATTACATTTTATTATAACTTTATATTCCATATATATAATCAGTAAATTCTCACGTATATATTTCTGTATGAGTGTTTTTAAAACTGAAACCTTAAGCTTAAGGTGTGAGATGATGTGATATGGTTACATAAGTCAATTTTTTTTTTTTAAATAAATAAATTCTGCATTAATAAATATATATAGGTTAATCGTGATATTTTTTGTGAAAAAGACACATACTCTAAACACATCACAATAATACGAACGAGTACATATCGTACATTTTATTAATTTCATAATAAAATATATAATTTTTCTTAGAAAAATTATAAAATAAATGACTTAAAAATAAAAAAAAAACCTATTCAATCTTTTTGTTTTCTGTGTGTGTTTGTTATACGCGTTTATTGTTATTTATTATTACTATATTATTATTTAAATGGGAATCTTTATTTATTAATTTTTTAACCACATATAGAGTTTTTCTTAAATAAATAGTAATAATAATAATAATAATAATATTCATAGGACAATAAAAATATTATTAATGTTAAATTTTGGTTTCTATTATTCAAAAGTAATATGACAAATATAATTTTTTTTTTTCTCTCTATTTCAATGTCAATAAAATGTGGTAATAATTAATAATAATCTTTGCATAAGTCACATAGAGTTTACACGTGCGTACGTTTAAATAATGTTGTAATCATTCTATATATAATATAACCTATTTTAATATATAAATTTTATCGTATCATAAAATTGCAATCATAAATTTAATGTACCACACTTGCCAAATAGATTAATTCCATAAAATAATTAGTAGACAAAAGTGATAATTGTTTATTAAAATTCCTTTTAAAAATTATACATTGAAATAAACGTCTTTGACTGTATATTACTGCAGCAGATGTATCTTTTATCTATAACGATATACTTATATAAATTATATAAAATCATAACTAACACTTGGTATTAATTAGATTATGGTTTGTGAAATAAATTATTTATTATTCAATGGGTAAAAAAATGGAATATAAACAATTAGGAGTCAATCAAGTACTTTAGAATGTGGAGTTAATCGATGTGGCAAGGGTGGACATTCATATATAATTCCGATTTAAATGATTAAAAAAAAACGCTAATATCAATAAATAATATCCAACTCGATATTATATTATTATTTATTTTCATGTGCGTCGTTTAAAAATATACCTCTATATTGGGCGAATAATTAAATATATAAATCACTAAATTGTTCGATATATTTATTGTATGTACATTACATTATTTATGGATTAATATTATTGAATTTTCAAAAAAAAAAAAATGTATTTATCGAAAAATTTCTGCGAATAGCAATTGTTTGCTATTTTTAAGATATTTCTTTGTTACATATTTCATATATATATGGACGACTTTTAAATAGACACCATAATGTGTTAATTAATATATATGTTAATCAATATTCTTCAAATGACGCACTACAGAATTTGAAACTGTTAAAATTACATATAATATATGCATAAAAAATGTGTTAAAAATCCTATATCGGGAAGTGTTTAGATTTCATGTCATACAAAGTCGGAATTCATAATAAAGCAGAGCTTATTTGTTTGCATGCAAAGGTATTCTGTACTATTCAAATCATAGATATGATCCCTATATATTCAATCGTTTAAAAACGTATAGTTATCAAAACTGACCGAGAATTGAAAATTACAGAGATAATTTTTATGAAGTTACAAAAAAAGGATAACCACAACAAATTCTATATATAGAAATTTTTTCTATCCAACATTATGAATGATATTTTCCATTTATAGGAACTGATACATTTCATATAGAGTTAATATGTTATATAAGAGTAGAAATTCTTTTATGTTATAGCATCTGTGTTTTCAGTGTTTATCTGAAACAAAAATATAGGATGTTCTAATTATAGTTAATGTCAAATATATATACCAGAAAATTTATTTTTATTTCAAAATTTCTAAAAACATTTATACTAAAATTCCCTTATTGATGGTAAAAATCCTTGTTATTTTTAGCATATACGGAAAACATATAATTTAAAAATAATTTAATAAATATATATATATCGTGTACGTATTATTCTATAGATTTGTGAAAATTAGCAAATTTTTTACTTACGTATTTAGTGTTAGAAAAAAAAAAAAATCTCTTATCTATTATTTGACGAACAATTTTTTTTGTTATGCCAAAATGTGGTATGCGGTAATTTTAAATATTTCTTTAGTTCATATATTTTGTACCATATAACAGATGTATATTTATTTAAATTCGCCCATACACATTCATGCCGACCAAATAAAATATATACATTATATAATTTTAACATTTTAAGAAACAAAATAAATTATACAAATAACATAACATTATTGACGTCTATAACATTTATATTAAAATCACTAAAATAAACTCTGAATATATGTGAAAATTGTGTAATATATATTTAATAAAATTAGCTTAATTATTATTTTACCGAAAAAAGATTTTTTTTTTTTCTTTAAACAAAAGAAATCGCATGTCTTATTAAACCACTTAACAATTAACAACACATTATTACTAACGTACATATATTGGATTGTGTACGAAACGAAATATAGTAATATTAATAAATGTATAATTAAATATAAGAAATGTATATCGTTTTTTATTTTTAAAATTAGCCGATGGTTTTTAAAATATATTTATTAAAACAATTATAATCGTACTAATTAATAATGTCTGTGTATATATATATGCAATTTTGTGTCGATACAATTATATTTTACTAATTTGTAAACATTTCATTATAAATTATATTAATATAATAACATTAAATATAATTTCCTATATAATGTTATAATAAATAAAATAAATCGTTTCACAGCAATATCTAATCTTTTGTCTAAATTCTAATATTATATACGAATATAATACAAATTTTAAGATTTAAAAATTATCTATAAATTTTTCAATATAACAATAAGCGGCTGGATAGTAATAATTAATTCAATGATTTCTATAAATAAAAAATTTAATATATACAAATATTTATAAGTCAAAAATTGATAAAATTTTAAAGTTTCTGCAATAATAACATCAAGATATTATAAGAAAAATATGTATTGTTGAGTATAATCAATCATTTTGATTTGTGTTATATATATAATTAACTTTTTCAAAAACTCATATATTGTACATCAAAATAAAGTGTTGTATTTTCCCAGTTTTTTCTTTTATTTTCATTTTAATTGCATTTATTGATGAAAGTGCTAATTTTAATATCCAATTAAGTCATACAGACACTCAGAATTTTGTTAGTTTGTTATATGTGGATAGTGGATGCATATTTTGCCAGGGAATATGGTCAATAAAAAAATTGTTTTGTTTATTAAGCAATAAATATAAAAAAAACCGCTTTATGGAATGCATGAAGTTGAAGTGAAAAAAATTTCATATCCATGTTTAATTTATTTACATGGGATTTGATCGATCGGACTTGCGTACTGTTCACACAACTGATATAAAAAATTTTTGAGAGAACGTGCGGTGTGGTTTTCTATATACCAAACAAAATAATCAGCGAAACTTAAATTACTGGTGTCGCCGCATTAATATATTTTTAAAAATTTAAAACGTAATATTTATTTTGTATTTTTTTTTTTTTTGTTATTAAACCTTCCTCTTCAAGGAATTAAATATATCGTAAAAAAAATTGCATATTTTTTGCCTATTGCGTATATTATTACAAACAACAATATATGGATTTACGTAACATAATAATTTGGGGATTTACCATTATTTATTAATAGATAATTTCTATTCTAATAATATTAATTATTTTTCATATATATAATACTCTATTTTATATAGTAATGGAACATACATATGCTTAATATAACTATATAGAAAATCTCAAAGCTTTATTTTTTGTTGTACACGTTGATTGTCTCGAATACATCCATCGTTGATGCAAACATTTTATTTTGAAATTTAAAACGGAAAAAATGCCCATATACATCACATTATAATTATTATACTTTGAATGGTGAAGCATCGATTACAAAACAATTATATTATTATAAATTGGTTTTTAGACTTTTAGATTTCTAATGTTCTCTATTATCGCAGCGCTATAATATGCAATGCTATTAAAAAATCTGGTTTGTCTTCATAATCGATTGAACAAAATAAAATCGCATGTGGTGCGAAACCTGCTTAATTATGACCGCAAATGAATGTAATAGTTGTTGAATTATTTTTGACTTCAGAAACCCAAATAAAAATGCTGTCATCATAGATTATTAATTAACGATTTTGCAGCACCATTCTTCAATTTTTTCGCTGTCAAGCATATATTAAATGAAATATGGTACACTATGAGAATGTACGAATAATTTCCATACTACATTGTACTGTAAAAAATAATATTTTAACGAAATTTTAGAATATACTATTATTATATGTGTCTCAATTATATTAATTCCAATTTTTTATATCATTTTATAATATTCGTTTTATGTGAACAAATTTTTGCTGAAGTTGTCAAATATTTATACACTTATTTTTAGTAATCTCCATTTGATCATCACCTTCAGTACAATACATTTTATTGAGATCATTTCAATGCATACTTGATTTTGAACAAATATATTTTTAAATTATTAATCAATATATATATATGTTTATTACATCAGAGTTTAATTTAATTAATTATAAGTAAATTAAATTTAAATTAATAACTACTTAACTCTATCGTATACTCATCATAACTATATATACTATTTGCTACTTATATATTTATTATATGTATTATAAGTAATTAAGAATATTACAAATTATAATATATTAAATATCGAGTCTATATTTATTGTAAAAGAAAAAAACTTTAGATTCTTTAGAACACAAATTATATACATTAACATATTAATTTATTATTTATACTTTTTAAATTGAGTAATAACACCTAAATGAATATTATTATATTTTTATTTGATTTAATAATATTATATTATTGCTCGTAAAAAATATTCCTGTATATATAAATATATATAAATAAAATAATTAATCAAACAATTTTATAATAAATATAAATTTATTATAATTTTATGATGTAATTAATTGTTTATTTATAAAAATAAGATTATCGTATAATATTATTCATATAACATAGCAAAAATATTATATAATGTATAAAAGTATACGTCGTAGTTTGTATTATTAATATAAAAAATATATTAATTCTAGAATTTAAATGTAAATTAATATTAATATTGTTATTTTGAAAATATTATAATATTCAATTGATTGAATCATTCAATTTCGTCGTATATAAATATATTGAATTTATTTTCACAAACAATATAAAATGAAATGATAAACAAAATCTGTAAGATATATTTTATTTTTTTCTTATATAGTAAGGGTTAAATTAAAAGAACATATTTATTATTAATTATATATAATTACGACAAACATATTTATATTCTTAAAATATTTATATTCTTTATATTCATTTATACTCGTATAAATTCTAGTGCAAGTCATTTTAATCATTATAAATTCTTAAATTTTTACGGAAGAATAATTTACATATAATTTAATATATGTTTTTAATTTATATATTTTATCATTATGTTAATTATTATTAATTTTCCATAATTTATATTCACAAACATTTAACTAATTTATTTAATTACAATAATTACTATTATTACAAAATTTATAAATATACAATGTAATAAAATTTAAAAAAGAAAAATTTTTATCTTTACCCAACTGCCGAAAAATAACCCATTCTGGTTTCACAAATTTTTAAGTGATATCGACGATTCAATGTAATTCAGTCCAGGCAGAATAAATTCGTCCGTACCGGGTTATTTTTCGGACAGCGGGTGTATACTATTAATAACTGCGTTGAATAAAATTAATATTTAATTTAATTACTATTATTTTCATATAATGCGTTTATTTTCAATATAAATTACTACTGCAAAAATGCACATTTTCCATAATTAAAAATAAAAATAATATTATTAACAAATGCAATTGTCTAATTAAAACTATTATATATATTTTTTTAATCACGTTTAAATTCATATAATATTAATTATAAAATAATTAATGTTTTTTTTATGTAGGTGAGTTTTATATTACATATGAATAAATAACGGTCAAGTAGATACTTAATATATAACTTTTTAATATACATTTTAATTATTATTATATTCAATATACTCTGAAGTTATAATGATTAAAACGTGATGTTTATAGATGAAGAAAATTATCTTAGAAATTCCTTTGTCTGAATATCAAATACAAATAAAATGATTTCTAGTAAAATTTACTCTTAATATTTGGAATTTGATTCAAATAAAATATAGTAATTTATAGAAAGTACTGATGATTTTTTATAAAGAATTAATAAATGCGATTTGTGGTTTTTCACTTTCTTATTTAATTTAATACAAATTAATTTTTATTATTAGCTTAATTAAAAATTTTGTTCTCTGCTGTGCATAAGTATATTAAGTTTAATTTTTGTTTCTCTGTATAATGCCCGGTGAAGTGTTGGAAAAATGTTTTCATATTACAATATTATTATAGATGTTTTTCTCGTATAGCCATAGTTGAAATTTAACTACATTATAAAATTGATTGTATAATGATTGTATGTTCTAAATTTGCCACAGGATCGACCTTTATGAATTCTTAGCTGTTTCTATACTGATTGCTTTTATAGTTTTGACGTTACATCTGTAATTATTAAAGTTACAGAAAAACTTATTTATTATAATCTAATTTGCATTATTCTACAGGGAAATGTATTTCCAATATATCGTAAGTATCGGTTTATCACTTCCTTTGTACGACTCAGCATTGGTTTGATTCTTCTTAAAAGGGATCTAACATTGGTCAGACAATTTATTTAGTATTACTTTTTTACCATTTGTTATAGCACACGGTTTTTGCATATGCCAAAATGTTTAGTTAAAGTTTCATATACACGTAGATCCAGTGGAGATGTTTATATAATATTGATGCAATAGCATCAGCAATGTGAAGTACTTTAAATCTCCGGTCATCCAATATCAAACCAAATATTTTTTTTCTATCATTTTTGGAGTGTTGTATAACACTCCCTTGGCATCACTCTACAAACACTTGTTTTAAATTTTATAATATATATACACTTTTTACATAACAAGTAAAGCAATATATAATGTTTTATTGTTTTAATATAATTTTAATTAGAATTTTAATAATTTAAATATCGTATTATTAATCAGTTTTGCATTTGGTTTTTCTAGGAATATTTATATATAAAATTGAAAGTGTTTTTTATTTTTATTTGGAAAAGGATTTTGTGGTTTTAATCTCTGTGTGTGTATATATTTATATATTTATTTTTATAATTATGCCTTTTTTTTTTTTCTTTTTACACTAAATAAATACCACATATTTTCGATGTAATATTATTGTTATATTAAAATGATCATAGAAATAAATAGTGATGCATATAGAATTAATTGTTATGCTACAATGAATAATTAAATACTTTCTATATATGGTACACGGTAATATTATATTATAAAAATAATATATGCAAATAATACAATACTTTCGTGTATGCTTAAAAATTAAAAATTATTGGTAATTTTATTAGCCACCACAAATACTGTATAAAAAAAAAAAATTATGACCATCAACAAAATAATAAGGAATTAAATTAAATTTGTTATAGAATTATTACTTTTTTGTATTTATTCTATATCCTCTAAAAAAAATATATTTACATTTGTCGTATCTCGTACGTATATGCAATATAAATATGTATTGCTAAAAAACCATTCACGGTCATCACACACATATGCGGAGAATATATGGTAAATAAGATTTAAAATTCTTTGTATCCATATGACCACATAAGTATATGGTAAGAGAAGTAATCGAATATATTAGATATTACGTATAGCAGAAAAAAAATTGGAAATTCCTATAAGTTGTTCAGTTCAACCTACTTCCAGATATATTATTTCATTTATGACAGCTATTATTATTTATTATATGTTTAAGTGAAAACAAAATACGGTTAATTAATTTTATAGAATGTTGTTATAAAAGCATTTTATATATTGTTATTATGATGTTACTTTTTTTTTCTTTTTTATTCTTTATTTTGCTCGCATAACAAACAAATTTAAATTTAACTCTTGACTTATATTAATATGCTAAATTATTAAAAAATAAATAATAAACTATAAGCTAAAGATCATGAACTTGATTCACTAATAATGGATGATGGTTCTAAGAAAACATTACAATCGTGCGCATTAAATCTCTGCGCGTATTTGTATTATATAAAAGTGTTATAATATAATAGACTGACAAAATTTTCTTGCAAAACAAAACTATACATATTACAATAATAAATAATATATACATTATAATTATCTGAAAATCTGGGATATATCCAGACACTTAAATATGGTATTTGTATAATGTCTATTAATATATATGTTTATATACATACTCGTACATGGTTCTGAATAGCATTTTTCGTCAAATCTTGTGGATCTTTCTCCAAGACTAGTAAACGCTTTAAAACAGCCGGTTTGCAGTAACTCCTTATTCAGCTTCAACCTGTTTCAGACTTTGAGCTCTGAGCTTTCGTCCAATAATGCTTCCATTTCTTTGTTATTGGACTTTTTTTTTTGTCTGTCCATAGTGTGGTTTATCATTGCCATCAAAATCACCACTATTGAATCTTCTATTAAATCACTCTCTACATGCAGTGTATGTAGCTCGATCACCATAAAAAAAACGCTTGTCTAAGAAAATCTAAATTAACTTGGAAAAAATGAATTGTTTTAAAATCTCCCGCATACTCTACCCTGTGTATATATGAATATATTAATGTGTAAAACATTAATAAAGCTTCTGATACACTAATTTCTATAATATACACACCTATATGTGCGATCATATTATAATACACAATATATTGTATATATACGAGAATGATCAATCTTCATCAGACAGAGTATATAGGGATTTTGATCTGATGTATATTTAATAATATAAATTCCAATAATTATACAAATGAATAATTTTCAAAAGCATTCATTTAGTGCAATATAATTGCGTTTGAAAATTAATATAAAGTGACATTTTTTAAATGCAAAATTAAATATGTAATATACAAGCCGACGTTAAACATCAAAATTAAATATAAGACGTAAATATATACAAATTTTAAATATTGTTATTGCAATTTTGATATAAATATGTATTATTTAATATAAATTCATGCAGAAATGAATGGCATCGATGGTGATAAGATGATAAATTATGCGGGGCAAGTTTATATTGAGATTTTCTTTTATCATTCCTGATGTGCATTCTAATCAATTTTAAGTTGTCTATTACATTACATATTCATGATTCCGAGCTCATATGGAAATTGAAGTCTTTATCAACAAAAAACTGAACCAAGAGTCATTTGACATCATGATCATTACTGATCATATTTACGCTTTCAAGAAATTTTGCAAAAAAACGAAAAAATGGTAATGTGATGGTGCAAACTCTCGACCTATGTGTTGTATGCGACATCATATCTCAATCAATCTTCAATAATTTTGACGAGTGACTTCAAATGTGTAATTGAGCGGTTTCAAATTGGTATACCTATATAATTTAAAGGGTGTTTTTTTGTTATTACGATCTACTCCCTGAATGGTACCAACCAACAGCCAATTTTTGAATCACCTGGAAATAATTTAGGACTGAATGGGTTAAATATATTCTGTTTTATGCTAATCAATGTAATTGTGTAACCGGTTTTATGACAATCACATAGCACATTTTAGAGTCTGAGGATAAACAACAATTCGGAATTATAATAATTTTATATTTTTTAGTTATCTGATTTTTCAATCTGTATATATAATTTTATTCTTGAAACTCTGCGCAGTGTTTATTATTTTATTTATAATTTAATTTTATATACGTGTTTGATTTTATAGGATTTTTTTCTGATAAACCTTTTATCATATACGCTGTGCGTCTGAACATCTTATTTGGTTTATATTAAATATTTGTTTTTATGCAATATTTTCAGAATAAATTTTTTCAAATTTGCATTTATAATGAATATGCGCGTATATCTTCAGCTAAAATGCAATATAAAAATTAATTTTCGTGGGTGTGTGTATCGTATATTCAATAGCATACATATTTCATATTTAAATTTAATACCATTCATTAATATTTAACTACAGTATATGCATTTACAAGGAACATGTTAATTTTGATGATAAACAAAAAGAATCTGGTGATATGGGTTTAAATATGTCAAATTAGTATAATTAATGTACATGCATGTGTAATACAAGAGTAAATTCATGGAAATATAACTGAAATATTACTTGATATAACAAAAACAATAATACTTGAAATTTAAACTGAAAAAATTGATCTACGATAGTTGACTTCTCACAGTTTTTTCCACATCAATTGACTGCGATGAACAATAATTTAACATTTGCGTTATTCATACGATTTAGCTTCATTTCATGGCACATTTTGCTATTTCCTAAACTTCATTTGGCGACGATTGCAGAAACCGGCTTGTACTAAATGAAGACAATATTACTGGCCACCACATAAATAAATTGTTTCGTTTCTTCCCACTCTATCCCGGTATATTTTTTGGGCAGTTGTGTTTGATATAAATGAGTTATCTAAATATTAAGATTTTTTCAAAGCATTCTAATATACTCCCAAAAGTAGTAACCTTTGTTATTTTGTGAAATATTTTACATTTATATTATAGTCTATGTAATCATAGTTAGTATCTATTGATATATATGAAAACTGTTAACCATTTGTGTCCTATATATGGCGTTAAATTTTATAAGATGATGCAATTTAAAATCTAGGTTAATTCTATCTGTGTGGCTCTTGTATTGATGTATGGATATTGAGTATCAATATTATGTACATCTATAAATATGAACATTACTAACATTTACAATAGTTCACCTTTTAGTTTTTTAATAATCATCATTCGATGAGTTTTTATTATATTTTAATTAATATTACAATTATTTATACAAAAAGTGCATGTAATGTTTTAATTTATATATACAAAAACAATAAACAAAAAATCACATATTGTGTGTACGCAGCATTCATATATATATTTTATGAACAGATTAATATATGTAAAATTAATTGCTACATTAATTTATAAATAAATTAAAAATACATATTATTATTATTATTATTTATAATATTATTACAACATTTTCGCCATATAAATAATTGTTATATATTTAAAAAATAATGAAAATAAAGGTGTTTTTTTTATTTTCATTTCTTATTATTTTATTCAATGATGTCATCATCTCTCATATTATGATGCGATTAATTGTATATTATATATATTTAAAACATTTTAATTCGTACAATGTATTCATAAATTCATATATTATGTATAAATTATATTCACTTTTGTTGAAGATCAAAGACATTTACAGCGTCTTAAATGTGTCAGCGCAGAGTAAAAATTACATCAATATAAGTAAAACGTAAAACCTTATATTTTGTATATTTTATTATTATTATTATTATTATAAAATATGATTCTTAAGAATTATGAAATTTACAATTTTTTTTTTATAAAATAGCTATAATGTTAAATAATGAATATTTTATTAATAAAGTAAAGTGTATCTCTTTCTCATTGTATATATTTTGTATTTATTATTATATTTGTTGAATTTTTAATTTAAATGCCGTGATTAAAATTTTTAAATATTTTTAATATATACTTTCGTGTAATATACCGTCAAAAACGATGCGGTAAATATTATAAAATCATCACAAAATCAAAGAAGATGGTGTTTGATTTAACATTTAACAATAGTACATTAAAATTTAAATTTTACACATTTTATTTTAATTTTATTTATGCATTTCGCGTAAATCCTGTTTGATTAATGATAAATTTGATGACTAAATAATTATATTTATTCTATTACAAAAATTGAAATGCGGAGATGTTTCCTTTGGAATATGCCAATAATTCAATAAACACCTTCAATTTGTGTCAACATCTATTATTATTAATTACAAAATTATAAGACAGAGTAAGGTAAGAGCTTATTGTTTCAATGGCTGCAGTTTAACTATCTTGATTGCATCTTTCAAAAGCATACATACCTCTGCTTGGTATATACTTGGATATATCCCCACTCCATGGAACAGATGATGTCGTTCTGCGTAGCGATATACATTTGTCGTTATATTTATATCTACCAAAGGTGACCACTTGTCCTTGCTCTCTACAACTACGCATTCAGTTCAGCCTCATATTAACTATATATTTAATAGAGATAAAGTAAATAAATATACGCATGTTTGATATTACGCGTACATTTATATTAGCGATTTATTTTGTATTTTTTTTTAGAAAATAATTGAATAATAAATAATATGCAAATACCATTGAAAATTCATGTATTATTGTATAAATATTATAAATATTTATTACTGCACAAAAATTGTATGGCAAATATGATTTCCTTTTGTCACAACAAGTTAATATACAAAATTAAAATGTATGTATAAAAATGATAAAAAAACATTTACAGGGTCGACGTTATGTTACGTGAGTGATGTTTAAGACTTGGCTGCGTAAGCTGGTGTTATACAAAACCCTATTTTATTTGTATATTTACAATAATATTAAGCATATATTAAAAATATAGTAATAAAAATGACACAAAATGTATGTTATATACAAGTATTTATACGATAGTTTAAAAATTAATCTTCACATATTCCTTTAACGAAATTTAATTATTTTTTATTTAGTAGTTTAATGTTAAGTTCTCTTTGTGCGTAAAGTTCTGCGTGGCCCTCATTTTCCAATATAATTTTTGTTGGCTTTCCTCTTTTCCCGTTAACCCTGTACGTTTGTAATCTACTATATATATATATATATTAAGCATAAATTTGAATAACTCTAAGGTTATGCTAAAATATGTATAAATATATATGCACACCACATTTTATTTTATATTATATAATAACGTGTTCGTGCAGGAAAGGTATTACATATTTTCGTATAATATAAAATAGTGTTTAACAAATATATAATTTTGTATAAAATTTGTACTATAATAATATCTTAGATAAAATCTACATCAAAATTCAATCAAGATTGAAAGTTTTCCGTTCCGGAAATTTATATTTTATTATAAAGATGTTATTATAAATTTATTCTTTACTTCTTTATTATAATTATTGCTGTTATCGTAATTTTTTTTTAAATTGTTTGCATATACACTAAAACATAATGCGTTGCCTTAACCACAAATATAATTAAAAATATTGTAGATAAATAATACAATATTGGCCACCGCGTATACGTTGTTATTTAAATAAATATAATTTTAATAACTAAATAAATAAATCTCGATTTTTATAATGTTATATAATAATATAGATACTCCTTGTACGCATACGAAACTAATATAATTTATTTTTAATAGACCAATCTAATAATAATTATTAATTTTTGTGTGTATGATGAGGAAAAAGTGTGGCGTGCCAAAAAATTATTTTCTATTATTTAATTACACTTATATATATATAGGAAATATTTTTAATAATATTAACATTGAAAACACATGAAATGCTAATAATTATATTATTTTTTTTATCAACGCAGGGATAATTGGACAATACATCTTTTACAAAGATGGCGATGTCATCGAAGGATACATTCATCATTTTTTTGACATCACATACATATTACATTGCAGACAGCTGGTGAGTTGTTGTTTACTTTTATTTAATGTTTTTAATTAATTATTTTGTTTGACCATAAACTATAAAATTCGAAATTCTCAATATTAAATTTAAATCAAATGTGTGTAATACGAATTAATCTTTGGATAACTTATTAACTTCAAATAAAATCGTATATTGTTGGGCTTCGAACAACGCTATAATATTTCTGCATATTAAAATATCACCACCATGTGGTGTTACATCCAAACTCGCATAATAAATTTCTGTTGTTGCATGCCACACGCTGTTAGCTTGCTAATTTAAGAAGGTACTTGTCCATGTGAGAAGAAATCCAACTTTAGTATCATTTGTCAGCTAGTAGTGAAATAAAATATGTGTTAGTAATAAACAAATTTGAATAATTATTATTAATAATAATTTTATCAGGAGTAAATTTTATTTAAACAATTATTAATTAGTTTTTCTATTCCTTAAATATATAATAAAAATATTCTTCATTCATTTTCATACGATACCTTATTCACAATGATATTTTCAATTAATTGTTTATCGATAATAAAATAAATGTATGGTTTGTGACTTTACTATTTAAACGGTTTATCGGTTATTTTATTATATACACATAGGATAATATTCAATTTGCGTAGATTTCAATTCGAATGTATAATATAAAATTTAAAAGTTATTGTGTTAAGAAGTTTTTGATAATAAAAAAGGAAAACTGCGAGAAATTTTTGTTTCAGGGATTCTAATAATACCAAGATAGAACTATGCCCGGATAATAATAATTGTACTATTTAATTATGTTATTTTCTATATTTAAAAAAATATTAATACTTCTTTCTATGCTTTTTTTTTATAATAATATTATTGCAATATTGTTTTCAACATATAAATAAATTATTATAGTAATAAAATAACAAATATTTGAATATACTTAATGATAACGATAACGATTATATAAATATATTCAAATTATATTATAAACATCATGCGTATACAGTCATGGTCAAATATTTAGTATGGCGGCGATAAAAAAAACACTGTGTTTTTTAAGATACTCTTTTAAATACTATTAAAATTGAAGTTAAACATAAAATATATCTTAATGAATTTTACATAAAATCTACACCATAATTTTGGATGACAATTTATAACTTTCTGAGATAATTAATGAAAAATGTACCAAATTTAGTTTTTACAAGACAAGGCTTGTTAAACCAATGCGAGCTTATATGGCATTTACCAAACATTTAATTGCAGTCAATTTGGTAAATCACTCCGCACATTGGATAGTATATAATAATATTATATATCTTATGACTAGGTTCACAACGGTTTCTAGAAATACCTACATTTATAAAAATAGATTATATTTATTAAGTAATTGAATTGAAACTATTTAATATCATATGTTTGTATTTATATAGTACATGTATTTTTTATCAAATATTCACAACATTAAAATTATGTATTAATATAATGTATAATCATATGAAATTAATATAGATATGTATTTAAATATAACATATGATTAATATTTATAACAATTAATGATGATCGGCGGTGTAGACAGAGGGGGAAAAACAATTTTTCAACACCGCACAGAGATGCTAATAACTCTATATATTTACAATATTAATACCTATTTATGCGTACATATATTTTAGTATTTAATTTAATATTTTTACTTTATATATTATATATACTACACCCATACAATATCTATATATTATAGAGCAATAGTACATAATATACACCCAGTGGGACTGGTACGTATGATAACATTGATGATTGTCTACTTACTTCTAAATAATAATTAAGCACTATTCCAATCTTCCAATACTTTCTAGATTACTTTTGTACAGAGATGTCATTGGTGGTGGTAAATGCTTCTTCTCTAGCTGAGTTGTTCATGGATTCGGAATGGGTGGATTCGGATTTGGTGAGTCTTTTTGTAGAATTTAATTGGAATTGAATGATCTGAACAAGTGATAATTGTATTGTTTGTGTAAAATCATTTTATCGTGACTGGCAAATCTTGGTTACTTTTCTTGTAATAATCGTTTTAAATTGATTCGTTGTTGAGAGTAGAGTTTAATATTGACAATTTGGGTTCAATTTCAACCATAATAATGTAATAATTCTTACTGGTCTCACCAAATACTGAGACTTACAATAATAATTCACTACTTTTGAAGCATTGAAATTACTCTGTTCTGCACCCTCTTTCAGATAAAGAATATATTCTACGTAAACTTCGACAAGCATTTGATGACTTGCATTTTTCTCCCAATGAAATGGAATAACAATAAACTATCCGCTCAGGAAATCAATTTTTTGTCACTGGTAATCAAAACTCGATATATTCATACAAACGAAAAAATATGTTGTTTACACTTTTAGCTAGTGAGAAACACACACGGAATTATAAAGAGATAGATATTTAGTGAATACGTTCACAAAAAAATTTTCAGCCGAAACCGACATTGTAATAACCGATCGTTTCATAGTTCTACATCGAATTTATATAGCGAAACATATTTTTATTTATTAACAACAAAACACACATAAATTTTCGAATTTTTAAAAATTATGATAAAAACACTGCACCACATCATCAACCACTACGCGCGCGTGGAATAAATTAACGCACTAGCAAACTTAAACACTTTTGTATACTTAAACTATAGTTTTGTACTGAAAATACTATAATTTTTACTTTTTACTATATATATTATTTTGATGTATGATATTTGTGAATTATAAATACAAAATGTTAAAAATTATCTGTTTTTTGTGAATTTAGTAGTGAAATTCACTATTTTTTTAATAATTATTAATACCAATATTATCCCACACAATTTTTACTAAATATACGTATATTTTAAACTGGATAAAATGTGTTTGAAATTATTCAAAGATAAAATATTAGATAAAAATATTGAAAATATGTAGTTTTTCTAAAAAAAAAAGGAACTGGATGTTACCCACACAGTTTTTCCTGAATTTAAGCATAGTTTAAGTTGGATAAAATGCGTTTGAAATAATTAAAAGATAAAATATTAGATAAAAATATTGAAAATATATAGTTTTTCTAAAAAAAAAAAGGAAATGAATGTTACCCACACAGGTTTTACTGAATTTAAGCATAGTTCAAGTTGGATAAAATGCGTTTGAAATAATTCAAAGATAAAATATTAGATAAAACTATTGAAAATATATAGTTTTTCTAAAAAAAAGGAAGTGAATGTTACCCACACAGTTTTTACTGAATTTAAGCATAGTTCAAGTTGGATAAAATGCGTTTGAAATAATTCAAAGATAAAATATTAGATAAAACTATTGAAAATATATAATTTTTCTAAAAAAAAAAATAGAAAGTGAACGTTACTGTAGGGGATTCATGAAATTGGAAGTACTTACAATGTATGTATGCATTCATTGAAGAAATTGGAACTACATACAAAAAATCTGACTGGGCTATTATATATAAATGTAATGAATATACATATACATTAGTATATTTAATATATCCATATATAATCTTATGGCATATAATATAATAGGTGTATGCATATGAAATGTAGCTAAAACAAACATATATAATTTAACTTCAGTCGGCAAGTATAAACAACATAGATTTCCATCGCTTATTGGAAAATCATCAAACAATTTTCAAATTTTCATTTAAATAATTGCAAAAATTTGCTATACACATTAGATACCGACCAGTCAACTAATTCCATTAGATGTATCAACCATTCAACTGAATGCCATGAAATCAAAAATTTAATCACTAAAATAGTTTGCCTCAAAAAGACACGCAAAGATCTATCGACGTGGAATTCATCATTTTATAATTATTAATTTATTATTAAATTTCATTAATTTATGTTATTCATAAATAAATTGAATTTATTAGGCCACATTTCATATGCATACACCTATCGTACAAAAAAATTAAATCCAGTGTGTTTTGGTGTGTATTATATGATATTGTTGTTGTACTTGTTCCGGTAAAACTTAACTATATATTGAAACACACATCAATTTTTGAATCACCATAATTTATTTATTTAATATTATATATTTTGAGTTTATAAGAATTATAAGTTGTTGATCAGTCAAAGAGGCAAGTATAGTTTGATCAAAAGAAAAATTGTTAAGTTAGTTGCGTTGGTTGCTGCGTACGGAGTGTGTGTGTGCATGTGTTTTTGTGCTATATATACTATACTCGTATATCGTATATCTATAAATAATAAAAATTATATTATTATATAATAAAAATAATTGTAAAACGACGTGTTTATAAATTAATTTATTAATAAAAAAAGGAAAAAAAACCAATTGTGTAATTAATTTACAAAAAAAAAAACATAATAATAACAATAGAAAAACGGTGAGTGATTTAATTACTTTTTATTGCGATACTTCCCTATATAAAAATAATCTTAAAAGATAATTTTACTAAATCAATTGTATTATTTATTCATTTGATTATATATAAATTTTTGGTATATTTTGTAATTATTTTTAAATACAATATGATTTGTACATAAACATAATATTATTATTGCAATAAATTCCTGAAATTTTGATTACACATAAAATAACTTTTGGTGTTTTACTATAAATAATTATATCTTTTATATTTACGATTTTAATAATCATCTTCAATATGAATTACTTTACAAATATATTTATGATAAACACTTGAATAAATATATGAATATCAATTTATATTTACATTAAATTAGACATATATATATCAATATTTTGTTGTGACGTTTTACAAACTTTCTGAACTGTTTGAAGATTTTATTTATTCCACTTTTTTTTGTATATTATATATTATTTTAATAATTATATAGAATATTATCGCAGGTGTGTGACTGTATGTATTTTTTTTTTGTTAATTAGATCTATTATAATTAAAAAATACATATATTAAATGCTAATTTCTAAACATATGACGTAAAATGTGTCTATAATATTTTATCTTATTGTGTTTCTAATTTTAAAAAATTTAATTTTTTTATATCTACCTCTAAAATATAGCGCGTCATTATAAATATAATATTAAGATTACATCTGCAAATAAATATTAATTAAAAAATAAATAGTAAATGTTACCTAATCTCGTTTCGTATTTAATTTTTTTTTTTTTTTTTTAAGAAAAATATGCAAATTATTATAGTTACAACAAAAATAAAACAATTAACAAGTTCTTTTGTTTTGTTCCTTTTTAGTAAATAATAAATATTTTTAAATGATATCATTATTTATAATATTTATAGAATTTTATATATATAAATATATTGATAATCTTAATTTATATTCTCTATTCATATATTATGTTAATTTAATTTATATAAATTAATTTTAGTTAAAGTTAAATAAGTGCTGAGAGCCACCGTCCGACACTATTCGTTTTAAATTTAAACTGTTCATAATGTGTATTGAAGTAAATGAACGTTTCAATTGTGGTAATTATATGGATGTAAACTGAATAAGTCGGGTCCATATATATTTTTCTAAAAATAATATCAAATTATATAGTACAAATCCGTTGAGACTATCTATTCGTCGGAAACGAGTTTCCATTCATTATTACTGCATTTATTAATTATAGTATAGTTATTAAATTATTCGTATACGATCTGCATATTTTGGGGGATAATATCACTATTGCACATACAATATTTCATCGAAAACGGTTGAGAATAATTAACTATAAATTACCATAGTTACGCAGAATGAAAGTTGACCAGCGTATCAATTTTTTCCGGAATATAGATAGAAACTATATGTTCAGACAATAATTTCACTTTTAACATAAATGCGATCGATTTCATCGAAATTATAAAATTATCAAGTTCCATTAAGGCGGTACGGAAATCTATCGTCTGAGGATTTTGATTATCAAGAATTGAAATAGTAACTGATAATTTGATCATTTTCGCAATTGATTTCGGTGAAATTTTATATTTATATATGGATGTTAAAAAGTGATATTATATTAACAGGAAACTATATATATATCTCAGAACATCCAAAATATTACGTAAATTCATATTTTCCTTATACCAAGACGTCAACTTGTGTGGTTGGAGGCTTAAGTTATCAAATACATTTTAATTCATGTTAACATTTATCTTTTATAAAATAAGGAAATTAAGATATAATTTTAGCTGGCGTTCGGATTAATGTGTATATTTTGAAAAATTAATTTAATTTTAATATTATAATATAGTAGAAACATATACAATATATAGGTTAGGTTAGGAAATAGCAGGTGGATCTGAAATACGTATAATAAAATGTATCAATAATAATTAAATTATTTATAAAAATACTATATGTTTGGTATTTATTATAGTTAAGATTAATACTTACTCGTTACTATATTATTTTAATTGTTATATAGATTATTTGTTTCGGATATTAAATATTTATTAATAAGTATCGGTACATATATAAAATATAAAATTCACGTAATAATAATATAGTTGCAATATTATAAAACGTATAGATATATTTAATAATATCACATTTCGTTTATGCTTTGTTAGTTTAATTATAATGTATAGTTGAAGAGATAAACCACATTTATAAACTATACCATAAATATATATATATATTGAAAAACCTTGAATTATAAATGTGAATATATATTTTTCAGGTTTTGTTTATAAATATAATTCTATATATTTTATTTTTTTTGTTTTGTTTAAAAACACAAAAAATTCTGAAATGCCCAAACAATTTAATTCACAATAATATATATTATGAACGATTCCTATATGTATTTAATTAATCTATCTATATTCTATATCTAAATATATACGTTACTAAACAATGTATAATTAAATTATATGTATACTTTTACAATAAACTCGTATGGTACGTGAATAATTTTTTAAAATTTTATTTGCGTGTTTAACATCTAACGTCGTACGTTCAGAGATGTTTTGTTTAACATTACTTTTTTTTATAAATTATATATTTTACATTTTTATATACGACTATTATATGATGATAAAGTAGTTAACCATGATTTATATGTTTTTAAATGCATTTTTAATACATTAAATAAATATCGTAGACGACGCATTAAAAACTACTAAATTCTTATATAATTATTTTTTTTTTATTTGGTCTATAAATAAAATTACATTGTTAACCAAAATATAATTAATACTTTCATTTATACTTGATATGTAAAATTTATTGTATTTAAGCATATTTATTTCTGTTAAAAATTACACTGATTGTGAGTTCTTCTTAATGGATTAATGCATCAATTAAGATTAATATAGTGTTTTAAATCTTTACAGAGTTGTACAGAACAACAACTATCGAAAAAGTATGTAAGATCAGTGTTAGTTTTATAGGTATTTACAAAAATATTATATTATTATTATACATCTAACTATATATATGTTAATAAGTATACTTTCCATCCATACAGTCTGTAATATATGGAACAAAAATTATACCTATAATATGTAATTAATTACTTTATGATAACAAATGTAATAATAATTATGGTAAACTCACTATTGACCTTAAATTTATACGTAAATATAATTAAAAGTATAGATAAAAAAAATTAACATAAAATATTTTTGATACAGCAAAAGAATTTATTAACACTAAAATTTTATAAATAATAAAGATAAAAAAAGATTTCTATTTCTATATTTATATACACCATCTGTCCGAAAAATAACCGTATAACCGACTTTCTCATATATGGATATGGATAATGCCATTTATTAGAAGATATAGTTGTTGATGCGAACGGTTAAGGCGACCTCCAACAATGATTGCCCATAAGAAAGCGTCTAAAAATGTTTGATTTCGTGACAACGATTTTGTTTCAATTTCTTCAACGGTCAATGCTTTGTGCGTAATGTCGTGATATTGTGGCATTAGCTAAGTCGTATTTCTCGTGTTCGTCCTGAATATATACATATAGAAAGCCAAGTATCGACTAACAAATTTCTTGTTCATAACATCGCTTGTTTCCGTTGCTGTATGACATGTTGCACCCTCCTGTTGAAACCACATATTCTGCACATTAATACGCTTTAATTCATCCAATAAATTATTATTAATCATCGTTCGATATCGAGCACCATTTAATTACGTACGTTACTACGTGCAATTATTAAATTATTCGAAGCTATAAATATGTAAAAAAAAATAATTTTCTATTTATAATCAACTACTGGATATTTTTATCTGTTTTTTTTGACAATGTATAATATAATGATATTTTAATATTTTTTTTATATCTTCAATTTTGATCTTATTAGATTAATAATTAAAGCTGTGGTGCTCAAATATATCTTTTCTTTGTACGGGGGGCTAAATTGAGGTCGTTTGACATTATATTTACAATCAAATTTACTCTAACCGGTCAGCCATCAGTTTTTCAATGATCAACACAAAATGTATGACCGCATATATTCAGCGAGTAATACAACACTGAACTAATCGTTTACAAAAACCAAAAAAAAAAACGTAACGATATATGCTTGAGGACTCGGACGGTGTGTACAATAATAATTATTATTAATTGAGGTATATTAAGTTAACAGTTTTACTCATATAATTTTAACATATCCCATTTTTATAATAAACTCTTCGAGATGATTTTGCTTACACTTTAGGGTTAACATTATAATATATATGTAATGGATATAGCAAATAATCAGTAGGTATTATATATTATTTCCGATTATGTACATGGTGACATTATCAACAATCATTATTGTCATATGGAAAATTTACTATATATACTCGTAATTGTATATGTGTATAAGTTTTTGTAATAAATTTTGATCAATAATAAATTTAAAGCATTGGCTTCATAAATATTTTAAATGATATATTATTTAATTTAATATATTGTGTCAATTTCTCGAGGATCTATTAAAATAATTTTAAAATTGAATTGAGGTTAACATATATATTTATTTGAAATAGAAATGTTTCTGCTAATGTGGTGTTAGTTAACGTTTTTGAATAGAAGTAAATACCATGCACTTGGTACATTTGTTTTCAATATGGTGTGGAACTCTAATAATTAACAATAATTTATTAATTTTATATTAAAACATTCTCCATATAACTAAATAGTAAAACATCAATTAAAATTTCAAGTAAAATACAACAATTATAATTTAATCTAGCAAAGAACAATAATTATTACATAGTATATTTAATGTTAAATTGACAATTAATTTAATCTATAATTTTTATTATCAAAAAAACATTGATTTTAACATTTTACTTCAAATACTTAAAATACTTTGCCAAAGTAAAGGAAGTACTTAAAGTTTGTTAAATACTTAAAAATTAAAAATTTATCCATCAATAGATTTTACATATCATCAAGTGATTATACACATCTATTTATTAATAAATATATGGCGGCCGAGAGTAATGTATAATAAAAATTACACGTCATAATTTTTGTGGTTATTATAATATGATAAGATACTTTCTTATGATTGATAAATTAAACCATATGTTTTTTATTTTTAACATTATCGATATAATAATAATTATATATAAATAAATACAACACACATACAAAATAGTACTCGTATATTATTATTATACACGTGTTTATTCGTGTATTATAAAAATGTCACCTCAATTTTATTGATAATAAATTTGTTCTTATTTTAAATATTTATTATTTAATTACAAAAAAATAGGCTATATAAAGTAAAATACGTGTCAATGCAAAATCTTTATATATTTTATTTATAATAAAAGTGTATAATTTGAATTAAAATATATTCATCTAAATTTAGTATACTTATACGAGTACATAAACTACAATAAATATTTATTATAATGAAGTGACTAACACTGAACTTTTGAACATGAAAAAAATTACAACGTTAAATTAAAACAATAATTAATTTTACATTAAAACATTCTCTGTATAAGTATAAATTGTAAAATATCAATTATAAGTTTTTCAAGTTAAATACAATAATTATAATTTGATCAAGCAAAGAAAAACAATTACACAAACTATACGTAATGTTAAATTAACAATTATTTAATCTATAATTTTTATTGTCAAGGAAATATCTATCAATCAATTATTTATTCCTACACATGAATTTTCCAATACATTCTATACAAAATAATATAATTAATTATAAATTAAAATATAATAATTATATTGAATGCAATTGCATTGCCATGTGTGGTTAGTTAGATTGCATATTACTTTAATATATAAACGTTTATGCAAATAATAATTTCCATTTCAAAATAGTAATAAAATATTTGATCATGCTTAAGTCATTTTATTATTATTTATATGGTATATATGACGAAAACCAAACTTTGGGACTTGTAACATATTTTATCATTGACCATATATATCTATTCACATTTAATATATCCATAATTGATTATACTTATTTATAGATGTGAATAATTGTATTGTTAAAGGTGATGTAAATATAAGTGATCAATGATCACTATATATTTGCAAAAATAATTGACAGACCCAATCGATATAATTACATGCATGATCTACTGTTTGTATTTTACGTTTATTTTTCAGGTTATTTTACCCATTATAAATACTATACGACATAAACTATCGTATTTTTATAACTGAAAACTAATTAATATCCCTGATAGACCTTGCCGGTAGTATATGATTCCCTGAAACTAAACAAACTACATATGGATAGAAAAATGTATATATAGTTTTTGGTTGTTTCAATATCTATATGCTTGAAATGATATTCTTATTTATATATATATATTATATTTTTGTCAAAAATTAGTGTGCACGATATGATAATATTTAAATAATAATAATAATAATAATAATTAAATATTATTCCATAATTTATTAAAAAAAAAAAAATCCACTTTAAAATTTATGCATAATTAAGAGAAAAAAAAATCTTATTGACATATAAATACATTAATTTAAATATAAACATTTTTTCTAATGTATGTTAATAGTTAATATTTGCTTATTTACTTTATGGTATACGCGAGTAGTGTATGTTATAATAAAGCATCATTCAATTTTTAAGACGCGATCTGTACGATCGCTACTACGTTAGGTAAAGCAATCAGTATATTCTGTAAATATATAATAATAATTAATATGTAGTTAAATGATAAATTAACGTGTATTTTATAACAATTAATGTATGTGTGAAATAACATTATTTTTAAACTACACAGTGCTTATCTGTTAAATTATTTTTTGTGATATTTATAATAAGAATATAATATTCAATAAGAGTTTGTATTATTGTAATATATCTGCGTGGTATTATATTGTAATTTATAATATTATTATAATTTCCTTCCTTAAATTCTTATCTTATTATATATCTAACCATAAGAATTGCTATTGTTATATTTTTAATTACTTTGTTTATTCATACAGAATAAAAACCTTCGATGAATTAATTACTATATCGTATATCGTATATCGTATATTCTATAATATATTTGTATATATATACCGAAAATTGTATGTACTAAATATTAATTGTTTAACAAATAATAAATAAATAATATTAACTTGGTGTATAAAATCACACAAGAATTATTTTATTATTATTGAACAAATACATTTTTTGATAATTATTATATATTGCATATTGCCTGTATAATTAATAATATTAAAGTGTACATATATATGTATTAAAATAAATAATTATAAAATATTATATATAAGTATAAAAAAAATGTGTGTACATAATGATCTCAATGACGTAAAATATAAAAACAACCTATTTTAACATGTTTTGTTGATAATTCCTATATTCAATTGTTGGCCACTTTATTTTAAGCGCGATTTCTATTGCCAACCAATTGTATTGTACACCAATTTTTGTGTCCAGTTCATTATGTTAATCGGAATTTTCGTTTCTATAGTCGATATGCCCGAAAAACCAGCAGCTTGAGTAAGACCTCCCATATGTAGCGCTCCAATTAATCATTTAAAAATAATAAAATTAAGTATTTCTGCATATAATACAACATTATTAGTATTCAAGAGAATTAAGATATACAAAGATTCTTTATATGAATTAAAATGGATTTTTCAAATCAACTTGTATTACTTCCTATTTGCCTATATTGTCAGATGCTTCTCAATAAAGTAGTATACTTATGTTACATATAATACAATAGAATTAATAAACAGTCTTATAAAATGTGTAACGATGTGTAATTAGAATCTGAAGAAGAAGTACCAACAAAATAAACCCATCCACTTCTTTTATGGATGATAACTTGTACATCTGAAATGTGACCAATATATCTTAGCACATTATTTGCTGAAATGTTTCTAAAAATGTTTTTTTATTTAATATTTGTTTAACCAAAAAAAATAGGAATATATTTCTTTTTGTGTTCATTCAACTATAGATTTGGTCACAACTGTTAAAAAATAAATATGTTTTTATTTCTATTTTTATGTTTTGTTTAATTTTTTCATTTTCAAATATGTAAAGTAGTTACGTAGTTGTAAAACAAGTGTTTAATAATAAAATGAATGTCAATTATTATCGTAAAAATATATACGAACAAAATGTAATAAATGGCTATTATCTGTGTAAATAAAACTGTTTGTCAATTAATTTTTAAGACATCAGTATAATAGTGAAATTTTCAAAAATCTCTACCATTAACCGGCGACACGGCTAAGAGACAAAAGTTGTTTCTATTTTTGTTAAACTGTAACAACTCACTTCTATAGTTTGTAGTAGATTTTTGCCGAAAATCAACATCTGCCATCATTCACCGTATTCGGCTGATTTTTCTCAATGTTATTGATCTTTAATTCCGAAAACTTAAAATTAATTAATTAAAAATTTTAAACATACAAATTATATGAGTACATTTCATTTTACACTATCCAAGTAGTAAAAATTCTTTGACACACTATGTCCGCATATATACACAAATATATTTTATTGTGGGTAATTTATTATTTTGTATTATATAGTTTATTATAATGCTTGTAAAAAGGTTTTTATAATTTAATTCATATATTAAATATTCAAAAAATACTACGGGCACATGTTGTATATTTTTGTACCTTTATATATTTAAAATAATATACGCAATACATATTTTAATTGTAAATATGAATTGAGTATAATTATGTATGATTTAATAAATATGTGTATGTAGAAGGTATCTGACCTCATATACAATTTAAAAAATATGAAATCATTTTTATAGCGTCTATAATTTTAGTTAGTCAAACAATAAATAATATCCTCTACATAACTAACATATACCTACTTTAAAATGATACCTACTTTATTAGTAGGTAAGTAGGAGTTTTTCAGTTAAGAATATATAGAAACTAGTTAAATATATTAATATATCGTTTCTTATATATTACTTTAACAAAAAATTCATATATGACATCACAAAATAAAATACTCTAAGATTATGTCATTTTGCAAGTAATAAAAATCAAAACTAATAGCACACGCGTATATATTATTAACTATTTAATATATTAATGAAAGAAAGCAAGTAGAGGCGACAGTATAACACATTAAACAATTTATATTTACAATAGTAATTTAAGTACTGCGTATATATAGTTAATCTATCTTATGTACTATAATTATATAAATAATGTATATATAAATTCGGTTTTTCGCAAGCAATGTTATAGCATAACATTTAGAATAATTTTTTCAATTGAAAAATTACCCAACTATTAACTATTACTACATATTTATTTTTATATTAATCATTTGATTATATTATATAGAAATATATAACATTGTTTGGATCTTATGTGTAGCACGTAACCGTATATAGATCTATCTCCATAACCATAACAATATGATCTAATAATATTGTTGCGGTATGTATATAATTTCTATATATATAAAAATTTGACTCTTCTGATTCTGTAAATGTAATAAAATCTGTATTCAGCAAACTATGTGTATGTATTAAACCGATTTTTCCACAGTTCCTTAAAAAACTCTCATGTAAAATGTACTGTATTTTTGTAATAAACGGTATGTATTACGAATCCAAATTTACAATCAGATTGTAGTTAGATTTGCAATGGAAATAGTATAGCAGCTTTGAATTTTAATGATATCACATAAATATATATTTAGGAACTTCTTGCATTATCAGATTTTAAGCTTGCATATAAAATTTCATACACATTGACTAACAAATCAGTCAAATGTTCAATGTAAGTAACTTTAAATAGGCTCTATTTAATACATTAATCCATTTTAACCGTGCACATAAAATTCCATTTAAACATTAAAATTTAATTTACACAGAAAATACCGATATAATGATTCTGCTGTGCAGGTTATATACTAATCTCGTCGGCATTTAATACATATCCTCACTGTAACGAGGTCCTCCTCACTTGTAACGAGTATATTTTTTAACAATATAATGTTAAACAAAAACAATAATATATTAGAGTTAATAAATATTATGTCTTACCTTTTTGTATTATTATTAATTTTAAAACGCATATATTTATTTAGAATTATTTTTATTTATATTTTAATCTTTTTTTAATAACAAAATTTTTTTTTTTAAATAAACTTACCAAAAAATATATTGCAAATATTTGTTAAAAATAAAAATAAATAAATAAATATGTACTCACCATAAATATTCATTCTCTCTCGCCTACATCATATATATTATTATATAGAATTTATATAAACATTACACATGTTAATTATTAGATAAAAACATGTTAATTAATTTTATACAATATATTAGCAAATATAAATAATAACTACCTAATGTATAATATGCATTTTGCTTACGATTTTGAAATATTATAGTGGCTGTGTGATATACTTAAACGCATATTTGTATTCGTTCGTATTTATATATTAAAAGTGAAATTAATGTTATTTAAGGTTATTATTTCATATTAAAATAAGAATGATTTTAACGTCAGATGTTGTGAAAAGGTTAGTTATATACGAAATTCCTTCATATTTAATATACACATAATATTGATCCGGTTCATGTTATTATTCAAGTTTGATTCTTCGAATTAGTATATATGACAATATATATGTACGCACGTTTGCTTGGTAATATTGAAGATAAAAATAAAACAAGAACTTATTTTTATGAACATAACTCTATTTATGTTTTAGCATAATTTCCTTTTGGCGCATACACAAAAGCCAGTTGCTTTAAAAATATAGTTATATAACTTTGGTGCATAAAATCATGGGTTGATCCAGACCATCCAATAACCAACCGCAAAATCTATTATGATATATGTTAGAAGCACTTGACACTGGTCAATGTTACCCCATCCATCGTATTCAAACACACTTAACTGCATCCGATTATTTTTTGTTTTTAACGTATATACCATTCTCAATGTAACATTTTAAAAATTCTGAAAAAGTCGAAAAATAACTTGATGGAATGTTTTAGATAAGAGCTGTTTTTTTTTTATGGTATCCACAAATTGTCAAAATAATGGGAAAATGTAAAATTTATAGATGGTATCATCTTCATATACTATTTTAAAAATTTAAATTTTATGTTCATTGAAGAACACGTAAATATATATAATTTAAAGGCTATAAACAAACATTAAAAATAATAATTTCCACGTGGAACAATGAAAAAATTATGATTTTATACATTAGTTGATATCATAGAAATATGATATAGTGATACACCCAATGTACAATAATATAATTAATTTAATCTACTCAAAATTATATTATGTATTATAATTTACAATTTAAAATCTTAAAATACATTTTATTTTAACAACCTCCAAAATATTTAATTTAATATGTAAATGGCGGTCGTACGTTTGAATTTATAATAACAATTGTATAATATTTACAAATACTTTCATATATTATTATTCTTATACATATTTTTATTATTACTTTATTATTATTATTATTATTATTATTATTATTATTGTTATTATCATTATGGTATTTGTAATATTTGATTAACAAATTTGAGGTACCCACATCATATAAAATATATTTATTTAAGTAACGTATAACTTAACGTCATATATTTGTTGTATATTCTCATCGCATTGCGATAAAATGATTCATTGATAATCTGTCATTAGATTCATTATAATTATATGCTCAGAAATGATAAATATTTAATTTTTATTTATTTATTTTACAGACTACAAAATTTAATCAATATTAAAAATGGCATCAACATTTAAATATAAACTTGGTATAAATGAATTGAAATCAAAAAAACATCGAATTTTAAATGCATTATTAGCTGAATTTTTGGGTAAGTCTATAAATTATTTTCTATAACTTATTATGATCAAATTTTAGAATATAAAAAATTAATTCACTATATTGATTGTTTTATAAATTTTGAATAGGAACATTATTATTAAATTTCTTTGGATGTGCATCATGTACATTTGGTGATCCTACAACAATTTCATTAGCCTTTGGACTTGCTGTTTTTATGGTTGTAATGGTATGTACACACAAACACAAATCAATATTTATTTTATATTTTATATTTAATGGTCGAAATGATGATGAATTTTAAATGTAAAAAATCAATACGATAAAATTGCACTAAAAAATAATGTGATTTAAAACATAAATTCACTTATTAAATACTCACAATCAGCAAAGACTGTTGAAATTGGACGAGAAACATTGTCAATTTATCCAGTTCTACAGAATCAGTTCCACAAAATCTATAGTCTTCCAAATTGTACGAGAAATATACAAATAATCCAGATATCCAGAATGTGTTCCAGACACTTCTTTCTTATGCGAATATGATTTTTGAATTATATGAACTTTAGATTGTTAGTGTATACATGAGCTCATTCTCAACCGTCGTTATAATTATCATTAAGTTATATTATTTCTCAATTGGAGCTTATGGCATCTATAGTCAACTCACAATTACAGTCTCAAATTGATAAATTACTTTGTATTGGATTATTATATAACAATTCACAAATTGCAATAAATATACCGAAAAATCAGAAATTTATATTAGGCATCAAAATACCATATACTATCAATACAAGTTCTATTTTATTTTATTATATCACTTACCTTATCGAAGATATGGTCACAACAAAATATGGTGAATCGGTATATATTCTCGACAATACTTTTTCCATCAAAACTGAATAAAATTTACATTCTTTCTGCTATATTTGTACATTCATTCATTCAACAATTTCCTATTATTCTATGCCTATATATATTGTTATAGTTTCCGTTCATGCAATGTTTACAGATTGTTTATCGTGTTATAACAATTATTACAATATAATTGATTTAACTTTAATAATACATATATAAAAATATAATTGATTTAATACATTAATTTTACACTAAATTATGAAATGACATGTATGTGTAACTGTATAAAATGTTGATTTTTTACAAAATGCATATTATTATTATTATTATGATGTTCATAAATGCATTTTATGTAAATTATATTTCCATTATTTATATGTGAGGTAATACTATCAGTTCATATGGACTAGTAATTGATGTTTATCTGTTTTTACATTACAAACAACACTAAACTAAACTATATAATGTGAAATTATAGCATTATTGTATTTAAAATGAGTGCAAAAATTACACTACCTATTTTTCTGACCACAAATAAAATTAATATGTAATATGTAATGTAATGCTTACTTCAAATTGCATTTACTATATCTTGATATTTTTCTTTATTCAAACTGTTAGTGTTACCTTTTATTTTAACAAATTAATAAATCACGTTTAATAATCGTTTGATGAAATTTTCCCTTTGTGTGCATATATACTGTTGAATATCTATATGGTGAGGTGTCTGTAATACAAAGTGCAACAAATAATTATAATTATAATTTCTTTGTGAAATACAAGTACAGTATTAAAACAACGATTTATGCAAATTTTTGTTGAAACTTTGTATGACTTAATAAATAAATTATAATTACATATTATTTACATATATGTGTTATGTACCATGTCCATGTATATCATCTACAAATATTACCATAAATACTTTTATACATTATATTATATAATAATTTTTTAATGGCTTTTTAATTTTATTCGATATACATATTTTAATATTTTGTGTATGCAAAAAGCGTGTGCTATGTAATATTTTAATTAAAAATTAATTGAATCGGAATCGAAATTGGAATAGAATATAAACTTAATTACATGTATCTTATATTTACCTATGTGAATATTGAATATTATTAATAGTATTCCAATTCCATATATGAAATATTAATAATATAGTTTTTATAAATTTGTTGTTCTGAAGAGGATATACCACGGCATATTTTAATATTGTCGCATTATTGTCCGGAGGTATACACAAATATTATTTAATTAATAATTAATTATTATATTTACAGTCAGTGCAGAACAAGTAGATATATTACAATCGTGAAATGAATTATAATTTAATATTGAACAGAATAAATGTTTTTTGTTTTTAATTTACATATTATAGCATCAAGGTAAAAGTTGTATTTTATTTCAATTGAAATTATTTATATACGCTTTTATACTATATATTGTAGATTTATAAATAAATTGTAGGGAAATAGTTCTCTATATATATTATATAAATAACTTTAAATTTAATTTCTTTCGGTATTTTTGGTGTACGTGCACAATGCACACAGAAATAAAACAATTTATTAATTATAGATTTTTATGTATAAAAAGATAAAACTTTTTCTGTCATTTATTTTAAGTGTACGATAGAAGTTTAAATTTGTAAATAAAACACAAAAAAATACTTATGATTTGCGACCCAGTACATTGTTGTGTATGTACTCTGTTATACCCGAGGTTTTGGTAGCATCCAATTTGTATCTTGATGCAAAAATTAACCATTTAAAATCATTCTCTTCTTGAAACACAAAAAATCCAAATGCAGATATAAAATTACCATTCGAAAATATTTTTTATCAAATGGATCATTCAGAAATAAAATGTAATTTTATTTGTCCATTTTTTATAAGTCATCCTTTATCATTTGATGTAATGCAAAATTAAATCTTGTTTGTTAGAACTGTAGGAGGTAGAGCCGAAAACTTTTATTTTGAACAAAAATTATAATTTTCGATACTTTAAACATTTACACCAGATACAATTTGAAGTAATACAATAAAAATGGATTCGGTTGCGGGGGAGTATTAAATGTTTTTCGAAAAATACATGCCGCATCATTCCATTCCGTATATAATTATAGATCTGAATAATTATTTTAATAAATCAATTATATTATGTGCATAAATAAATAACAAAATCGAATATTATAAATTTTTTACACACACACAAACCCCATAATTATATCAAAAACGGTTGTGGCATTATGTTTTGCGTATAAACAAAAAATGTATTTACATCCGTTTTTCATACACATTTTATGATAAAAGTTTGTAAATTTCTAATTTTAACCAAAATAATATTCAACATAAACATTTTAATTCATATTTATAAAAAAACACTTGCGTTTCGTTGTATGTTAAATAAAACATAATTTATATAAAATATAAATTTAATAAACATAATTTTATATTTCATAAACATTTTTTTTTATGCCATATCAAACTGTGTGTGACTTGACTTATAATCATTTATTATGTAATTATTATTATATAGAACAACATAAATACATACGCATAGAACTATAATATTCTATGGATAATATAGTGTATTTTATGTATACGCATTACAAGTATATAAAAAATTAAATAAATAAACTTTAATATAAATTATTAACTTTAATTTTTTAGCACATGCAGTAAATTATTCAAAATATTTATTCAATTTTATAAAATTTATAATTTATTACAATAATTCTGTTTTTACTCTTAATAATTTAACACTTTGCGGTCCACAATTGGTATACAGACATTCTGCTGAAAAATGACTCGTTCTTTCTGTGCACAGATTTTATCCCTTTTCGTTAGTGTTTTTTTTTTCGGCTTGAAAAACCGTGTGCAAATAAATTCTGTGTTGAGAAACTGAACACACTATATATTAAGTCAAATTAAAGTTAAACCAATTGTATATCATTATATTTTTAATTAAAACATTTGTACTCATACACACAGTTAACACAGCATCGAGAAACTATAAAATTTTACATATTTTATTTCTATTTTTCTGTATTTTTTTGACATTTATGTTATATAAATATTTATTATATAAAGAATATTTTGAACTGATGATATCATACAATGGTTATTTTTTGAATTCTTTCTTCCGAATAAGAATAAAGAATACATAATAAAATTGCGCGCATATAACTTAAAGTGATTTAATATGTTTCCTTCTTTTTAATGGCGTCACCGTTTTATTTTTGAATCTCTGCATTAAAAATACTTTTTTTTATTTATTGGCTTTATACTCGAAAATATTCTATGTATAGTTGTGTAATTTATTATCATATATATATATATTCTTATTGGTGAAAATTTTAAGGAACGTCTTTTATTTATAAAACATCTGTATAGACCCGTAAAACATTTGCATTGTAGTACTGGTCTAAAAATTCTATTCCAATAGTGTCAATAAATGTAGATAAGACCGCAAAATTTATCATTACAATACACCATGGACATGGAACTCACAATCACCGAATTAAATGACATATGAGCCACTGAACCACTTTACAATAACTACAAGGATACTATCATCATAATTTTATTTTAACATGAATACTGTAATTTATGGTGAATACTGAGCAGATAAAAAAAATTAATCTCTCATAACACGTCTAATTTTAAGTGTAAGTATAATTATTTGCAGATGGTTTAGTTCACTTTGATTCACTTTAAGACCTAGAACAGATTCCTCCTTATTTAACGATTCGAAATCATAATACCACCATATTTCGATATATAATTCCCTATATGAATTTATGTATATAAAAATTCACCAATGAGTCTGCAAATTTAGTTCAATTGATGCTGATGCTTTATTAGCTAAATTGTTATTACGGATGAATCGGTCATATTCATATGTGTAGCGTTGTGTGGGTGGAAACCAATGTTATTCTTTGTATATAGTGTTTTATAAATTTATATTGTTCTCATGTTAAATAGTCTGAAATAAATTAGAAAGTCTTTAACATTCTGCTGTTAATTCTGTATGATTTATAATTTACATTTATTTATATCGTCTAAAATAAATTAATCAAAATCAATCATTAAATTAGACAAATAAAATTTATAAAATTTATATGCATATTTTTTCGTAGTGGTGGTGGTGGTTATATAAAAATTAATTCAATGACATGATGACATTATGTATTTTAGTGTTTATTGTATATAGACATAGACACACTTTTTATTATATTGATACCAATGGCATCTAAATTACATTTTCAATTATTTGTGATAATAATATTATATAGATTATAATCCAAATATGAATAGAAAAATTTATTATAAATGGAAACTTGCGTTAAATTCTATAATATATTGTATTATTAAGCTAATTTTTAATGATTTAATCAATGATTGATTGATTGATTGGTGCGTGTAGGTATAGATTATAGAATATATTATATTTTAGTTAATATATATAATTTGTTAAATGAGGTTAAGAATTTTATAGTTATTTATATTTGTTTTAATGATTATTTATCATTTATGTTTTCAATCAAATATCAAAAGCGCATACATCTTTAATTTTCCTTCTATTTTTCTGTACTTATACTTACTTACTTACTTACTCATTGGCGCACCCGGGTTGGGTGCGGTTTTAGGATTCTCCAACCCGCTTTTCCAACCTGATCTATCCGTAGTCAATGTCTTCCATTCCCGAATTTTAAGGATCTTTATATCACAGTTTACTGCATCTAGCCAACTCGCCTTAGGTCTTCCGGCGCTCCTTCCACCTTCTGGTTTACTATTTAACAGTTTTTTCGGCACACGCTCCTCCTCCATGCGTACCACGTGTCCAAGCCATCTCAATCTATTGATTTTGATTGTTTTGACAATATTTGGTTGACCGTACAACTTGTCTAATTCAAAATTGTATCTTCGCCTCCAACCATTCTGTTTTTGACTGGACCAAATATCTGTACTTATAATATTTTTTTACTATTATATAAAAGTTATTTATTCAACAATTCACAAGTATCTCGTTTTATTCTTACAATATACTTTGTATACATACTTTAGATTATAATTTATATATACTTAAGTATAAATTAAATTTAAAATATACTAAATTTATAATAAATAATAATTTGTTAAACTTTTCTTTTGTCCCATCTTTAAATTATATTTTATAAATATGAAAATGAAAACTTTATTATTATAATATTTTTGTTCACAATATATTGTTGTATTTGTTTGTGTCTTAAAAATTTGGTGTATAAAATTGTGTATATTTATTTTCAGGAGATAATGAAAAAGAATAAGTTTTTATATTCATTGTTTTATCGTGTGCTGTTATATATTTATTAAATATTCTTCTTTAAAACATAAATTGTATATTGTATAAAATGTATATGTACACCGAGAGTTTATATTATAGTTACGGTCAAAATATTAGCAGCGCTTTAAAAAAAAATCTGTAGACCAGATGCCATCAAGTTTTCCAAATTGCAGATCGGTTCATTTATAAAATGTGCGAAATATGTACCACTTATAACCATTCCTTTGTCAATCACATCATTTTTTCTTTGTTTGTTTCCTGAAAACTATGTGTTTACCTTCTTTATTGATATATTCATTTCTCCTCCATCTTGGTATTAAAGTCACCTAAGACGATATTGTGGCCGGGTGCAGGTTTATACTATGTTGATATCAGTTTTTCATAAAAAACACATCCTTTCTCAATTGGTGCATGTACAAATGGGTTCAGCAATTGGACTAAATTTCTTGCCTTACCAAAATCTATAAAACCGGTACCGAAAACTCTCTTCTTTTACTATACAATTGTTGTGGCTATAATAAAATTTGTATCCTTTTCCTATAATTACATTTTTTTCGGACCACCAATATTTATGTATTTAATTTCTTAAATATATATATTTAAAAATTACCGGATTCAGTTTAATTAAATAAAATATATTGTATGGTGAAGAAGTATTAAATGGTTTTTTTTTTTAGGCTATTGGACACGTTAGCGGTGGCCACATAAATCCGGCCGTTACAATTGGAATGTTAGTTACTGGTAATATTAGTTTAATTCGAGCAATTCTATACATCGTTGTACAATGTTGTGGAGCAGTTGCGGGTACGGCAGCATTAAAATCATTATTACCTGAAATATTACAACGTGGACTTGGTCATACAAGTTTAACAACTCCCATTTCACCATTACAAGGTTTAGGTATTGAATTTTTCCTTGGTTTTATATTAATATTTGCTGTATTTGGTGTGTGTGACAATAATAAACCAGGTAAAATAATAATTATTCATTATCAACATTTATTTTTTTTTTTTGTAATGCCATGTACAATTGTTATTATTATAAATATAGATTCAAAATATATTGCACCGTTAACAATTGGTTTAACAGTTGCATTGGGACATTTTGGTGCGGTAAAATTAACAGGAGCTAGTATGAATCCAGCTAGAACATTTGGTACGGCTGTAATACAACATATTTGGATAGATCATTGGGTAAGTTTGGGTACCATATGGCGTGTACAAATAATTTATAATATAATATATTAAAAGTAAAAATAACACACATATAAAATTTATTTTTATGCCTTTAATTCTGATTGTGATTCATTTAAAATTTACGTTTTTGTTGTAACCTTGATCTTAACTTTTTAAGGTTTAAATAATCAAAGAGATTTAATATTTTTTATTTATTTTTTTTTGCGAGTAACTAACAGCAGCACCTTTTTTTTTTTTTTTTTTAAGTTGTTATAAATTTTGCTGTACAGATATTTATATTGTACAATATTTATAAGAAAACAAGTTCTTTTGCGACGCAATATTAATAATAAAAAAGAAAAACAATTATACCTACTCAAAAAATACGAATAAATCCATTTGATACATGAATATTATTTGTATATTATTGTGTTGTAACGTAAAAAAAAGAATAACGATACAAGCGAAATAACAAAATAATATTAATTGTTTTGTAAAGATTCTGAAGAGAAAATTTAATCATAAAAAAAAATTGGAGATCGTTCATTGAACTGCAAAATTTTAGAAAAAAATATCTATCAATTACATTTATGAAATATGTTTAAATTACCTTTTCATATTTTTACATATTGTTATAATTATTATTATTAAGGAAAAACCCAATATATGTTTTTAAGAATATATGTATTATATGTACTGCTCGTGTGTGGTTGTGTGTACAGATTTTGTTCTTCATTCATTTTTGATGGCTGACTACAATTTGGAATATATAGCGCACGCTTAACACACATATAATATATTAACTGCATGTTTACGATTAAAAAAAAAATTATATTAATTACATCTGAAGGCCATTGACCGCGATATTAATATTGTAAATTGTAGTACATATCACATAACTATAACTTATATGCACAACATCATTATTATTAATTTGTGTTACTCCTCGTGGAAAGATACAGCATCAATATAAAAAACCAAGTTGTTCCATTTTGAGAAAAATTATTCACCTTTTGCTCGATTTTACCATGGGCTTCGATTTTGACAATTACAGTTGTGTGTCATCTACACTTATTCGGCCCATCTTTCTTCTGTTTTGTAATTCCTTTCCAAGAACACTTTTGTAATATCCTACATGGTCGTCCTTAACATATATTATCGATCTATATCCGCCGCTTGATTTGAATATGAATATTCTTGTTTGTTAATTATTTTCGAGAGTTTTTCTAAATTCATTGATTTTTCAGTGATATTTCCATTTAGTAAAATACTTCTAACAGTAGGTTTTTAATTGAAAAAAAAGAACGCATTTAGTGTAAGCACCATATTTAATGACCCACTGAATGAACAACATGCGTTATTGCGACAACATACAACACCTCTCTACAATAATAGCGTACCAATATAAATTTAAAAGTAATTAACAAACATTACACTCTATTACAATTAGTAAACTGCTTTCAATGTGAGTATAGTACCATTCACCAATCAATCGCTATACAATTACGTTTCAATATATAGCTGTCTATCCATTAAATTGAATTATTCGTGCTACTTTATATTTTCAATGAAATTTGTTTTTTGATTCTATTATATAACTCCTATAAATCGTAGTACAAAAAAAAAAGCATTTGATGTTATCATCATAAATTTCTCTTAATCCTCGTGTGATTCAACAATTCTATTATTATTCTGCCAATGATGTGACCGATACATCCCCATTTTAGCCGTTCAATTTGATCATTCATTATTTGTTTGTATTTCGTCCAAAGTTTCTCATTATACAAATAATTTCTGGCCAACGAACATTAATTGTTATCATCTGCTATCATCAATTTACTCTCTTTCCAGTTCTGAGGTATAAATTTCTAAATATTTTTTAAAAAATGTTTCGGTCCCAGCTTTCCTATATATATACATATGTTGTATATATGTATGCTACTATAGACTTACTGGAACATTTGGAATGTTATATATAAAATTTACGTAAAAAGAGTGATGGTTAGTTTGGATTTGTCAATATCATATAGACTACTATCCGAACATAAATTCATTTAAACCAAATTACGCTTAATTCTATAAGCGCAACACCTCTCATTTTAGTATTAGCTGATATTTTTAATTGTATTTTATATATTGTATTATGTCTATATAATTGTAAATATTTTTAGGTATATTGGGCTGGTCCAATTCTTGGTGGAATTGCTGCATCCTTGCTATATACTCAAGCATTTAAAGCACCTGAATTAGAAATCAATGTTTTGGAAAAATACAGAACAAATGGGGATGATAAAGAGGTAAAAAAAATTATTATATTTACTTATAATTTGCGAAAATGATGTTCAATATTCAATATTTGTATGCGTGTGTGTATTTGCTTTCATTTTTATGCAAATAATAATTCAAAAAATGTATCACTGCTTAAATTTATAGGAAAGAAGATTAGATTTCAAATATATTGATGATGTTTAAATTATTTTGTTATCTAATATAATAATTGTTGTTTTGTATATTGCGTTGCGGTAGGTATAACATATATTTTGTGTATTCGCATATTGCTTACGCTATATGAAATGGATTATTATGGCAAAATTCCTATTTAATATAATTTTTTTAAATAATATTAATCATCTCATATATCTATCTAATCTTCTTCTACATATATATATACCGTCCACTCTCGTCAAAATTTCTTTACATCAAATAATAACTAAAAAAAAAATCTTTCGCATATCTAAAATTTTGAGCCTAACTTTAAATAATTTTATGTATTTAGAATAAATTATATGGCGAAATATATATAATTTTGAGAAGAATATTCATTAATTATTAATAATAATAATAATAATAATACGCTATTAATTATTTATTTAATATGTATTGATAGACTATGTACTGCGCGGAGCTTTAACTAAATTTATAATATAATAAGTTTTGTAATTATATAGACTTTTTTAATTTTGTATTACAGATGAGGCGTTTAGATGGAAATAAAGTATAAGTTTTTCAGAGTTGATGATGCATAGGAAAAATACAACCGAATAATTATTAAGTGTTCTATATATAATATTTTTAATATTATTTCTATTTAAGCTCATAACTCTTTATTTAATTATCATAAATTTCTACACAGTTATTATGTATTTTATAAGCATAAAAATAGCATTTCTTTTGAATACTAAAACCCTAAATGTATAATAAATTTATAATTTAATATAAATTTTAAATTAAACAAATAAGACGATTTTGTAAGATCTGCATTAAAATTTAATAAATTTAAAATTATATATTCTATAATCTAGACTTTATTTTCTCTTCTTTTCTTTTACTTTATTTAAATTTTTTATGGTATTTAATTGTATGTATTTATTGAGAATCGTAGCGGTTTTGTACCAGACAAGCGAGTAGGTGATTTTTTTTTACAATTTTCCTAATATTTTTATGAATTTCAGACTAAAAACATACAAAATGTGCAACATATCTGTCTGGAGGTTTTTCATCCAGCGCACACAAAAGAACTAAATAATTGAAAATATATCTCTATAAGTTAAATAAGTAATACGGAAAGAAATTTGGAAAATACTATTATTGGTATATCAACTTACATAAATTGGTCGTTTTTAACAAACGAAAAATTTTGAAAATAAATTTTCAAATAAAATAAAACACAAGCGCTCTGGATAGTGCAGGAAACAAATTATTTATTTATGGAAAAGCGGGAATTCAGCTGAAAATAAACCAAAATTCGTCGACACTAGCAGAATCAAAACAATAAAAACCATAAACATATTTGCTGCTATGAAGAAAATAATATTTGAAGTGTAATTTAAGATTTTAATTTATAAGTTATAGTTTAAGTTTAATAATTTTAATAGAATTGGATTAATTAAGCTAATTATGGTTTTAGTTGGCTGTGCTTGGTGGCTACGTGTGATTTTTTAGTTATAGTTTAAGTGTAATAATTTTAAGTGAATTGGATTAATTAAGCTAATTATTATGGTTCTAGTTGGCTGTACTTGTTGGTTACGCCTGATTGTGCCTACCAAAATTACAGATTTAATTTTCATATATTCCAATCTAACTGTGAAGAATTTTGAACTAATTCTTTCACTTTATTGAAAACAGTTTAAGTAATTAGAAAATTGTCAATGTTATCCACTGTGCCACTTGTGTTGTGCACAGTCATTAAAATAGAGCGTTTTGTTTGAATATGTAAGAAACATGTAACCTTATTCAGGCGAACCATTCTCATGTTATTCATTTAATAATTTTTCGAAGTAATCAATACTTAATATGCAGCAAAGTATATTAACTGCCGTTTGCTTGTCCATTATATTAATAGCATGTAAGTAAAATTAGTTTTATATGTTCGCTTTTCATGTCAATGTCCTATTGCTATACAAAGAATTTCTATTGGCGTGATATCGTCGCCGAGAAGTATTACTAACTAAAATTTTATGCATTCGTATTTGATTAGGTTATTTTGTCACACGTCATAACTTTGTTAATACAAAATTACGGAATGCAATTAGTGGATTGTTACAAACTCACATACAAGAGTAATTTACTAATTCGACTGTAATATTTATTGGATGTGCACAACAAGGAATGGCACTATTATGAAATGGTGGCTTAGCGTATGTCTTCGCACACGTCTCATATGGTACACTCCTAGGTTGAAAAATATTATAATGTTTTCTTTAAATCAATAAACACATACGCATCGTAACAATAACTCAAAATCAGTCGAATATTGTTTGATACACGGGTTGATTATTTGGTTGTTTATTCAATTACAAATTTTTTGACTTTTCGAACGCTGGTATTTGCTATGTACAGCGAGTGCATGTGCGTTTATTTTTTAGAGAACATGTTATTCTATTGTTTCGAGTTCAAAATGTTGGCGTAAGGGGAGTAGAAAGTCATCTAATTAAATTTGTATTAACACTTGTTGTGAATAGGGGATGCGTTTCTGAGGCTGATATTATTAATTTATGATATGAACGAGCCATGTGTGTGTAAAATTGAACGAGTAATATCATTTGAACGATTTTCATTCTGGTAGTCTATATGGTGAGTAGGATTTATTGGGAAAAGACGTACTAATTTTATTTATTTGTAATTGATATAATGGTTATAAATCGGTCGGTTTTTAATTATTTACTTACTTAATATTGGTGTAATCTCTCAGGCATGTGCAATGATCTGGTCACTCACATCCTGGAAATTGTTTTGCGTGGAAAATTAATAACTTACATAAATTGGTACGTTGTGGAAGAATATCTATTATTTCTAACCATTTAGGCTTCTATTGTATATTTTGTGTTTTGTTATTTATAAAAATTTTGTAATAGTAACTTACATATATATAAGTTTTAAGTTATAATTAAGATTAAAAATTGTATTGGTTAATAGTTTAAGATTCAATCAAACCAGACGGCTTGTGTTTTATTGTAAACATCTATTAATATTATTTAATATTTGTTTTTAATAAACTATCGAAAAAATTTGAAAATCAATTTTCAAATAAAAATAAAACACAAGCACTCTGGATATTATTTATATTTTATCAATAATTTTGTTGGTCTCTCTCTCTGCACGAGGCATAATAGCCAATATTTGTGTAGTTAGACAAACCAATGAAATATTGAGATTATAATATATTCGTGATCACGTATTTATAATTTATTCGTGAATTTGAATTCAATTTAGTTTTATATTTTAATTTGTATATGAGTTTTTTTTCAAATGACATTGTCAAAATGTAATTTTTTTCTCATATTTTTTGATTTTGTAAATTCAAACTTCGGGAATCACTTTGGCATATTCTTTTAATATGTTATGTACAGGGATTGGCTCCTCCCAACAAAGTGATTACGCGGTCGGGCTCACATGCAAAGGAATATCCGAGGTTTCCGATAAAACCGTTCTAAGCTGTAGTAACGAGTTTCTACAAAAAAAAATTTTTTTTTTTATTTTATCGCCTGTGCATATTAATTTTAAAATGGGGAATTCCCAGTAGCAAAATAATAATTGAACTATAATTTTTATAAATATAACTGTTCATGCTCACATTCAAAGGAATCTGAGCATTTCGATAACACCGTTCTGAGCTGTGAATGATCACATTTTTATTTTGTTAGATTCAAGCTCGTTTATGGTTTTTAATACCCTGCGAACACCTTCGCGGAATTTTATAAATACTAATTTTCAGGCTGAAATTATTGAATTTCAACAGTAGTGTAATCATTGGGAGCTACATTATCTAACTATTTTTTTCCATCGTGAATAGGTTTTCCATGTTATGGCCGGGGTCGTGGCACTTATCAATTAGCGTTAATTGAGGCCTGGCATGCGCACGACCCTTGTTCTGGTTGCCAAACGATTATTCATGTGATTGTAGACATTCATATTCATAGGAAGGCAAATTTGCCCTATATAAATAGGTAAAAAACACAAATTTTAACCTTTCTGAATATTGGTCTACTCTCGCATGTGCAGTAATTTTGTACTCATAAACGGCGAATTATATTACATGGAAAATTATATGTTACGTTGTAGTCCCATGTGAGGACCACGTCTGAATGAAGTTCGTACGGAATGTCTTTTAATATAGTATATTTATATCAGTTTTTTGGTCGCCATAACCATGAATACAGTCGATTCTAATAGTCTACTTTTGGTTTTGTGGAGAATATCTATAATCTGTAAAATTTCTATAATCTATTATAGAAGAAGATATCTATAATATCTATAATCTGTAAAATTCAAAAATTACTTTAGTTCGATTTTTAATGTATAAAATTTCCACAAAATCTTCATATTTATCAATTCTATGAAAATTCCAAGAATAAATTATTCTTCAAAAATTAAGGAGGGGTAATGGGGAAATTAGTACAGACTTCAATGATAATTTGGTGTAGCCGTATATATCGTATATTTATTACTTATGGTGACATATGCTGGCTAAAAGATTATCTCCGAAACGTTTAGCTGGGGAAAGTGGTCGGCCGGAGCGTGCATTATATATGAAATAAGTTTTTCTTATCACAGGTGGTAATCTATTGTTATAAAATAAATGATTTAATTGTTTATATAATATACTAATTATAATGTATAATAAACAATAAAGATACAGATTTTGGAACATCATCACGAACACCAGCATCAATATTTCAAAAAAAAAAAACTAATTTATACCTAACCTGTAATTTGAACATTTAATATTTTTGGAATATAAATGATATATAGAAATCTGATCGTAGGTAAATTCCTACTTATTCCATATTATATTTAATATTTAATAAATTAATTAAGTATTATTTATTTCAGATTACATTGATTACGAACAATTATGAATATCATTTTGATACAAAAACCATATGAAAACGTTTGCGGAGAAACAGTGATGAAAATATATGAGGCCTTGTATATGGGATTAATGAAAAATTCCGTTTGTGTAGTAGAAAATAAGATTACATCGTATTCTATATACGATTTTTCTACTTCAATTTTTAAAATTTCAAAAAAATTTTGTTTTTGTTATTCTTTTCTTCATTGACTTTTGTTTGCTAGCTCGTTGGAAATATAAAATGCTGTAAGTAATTTTAATAAAAAAACATATAATTAAACAAATAATAATAAGAATAATTAGAAAAATAATATTGATAATAAAATAGAAACACAAGTAATATTAATATATATTTAATTGTTATTAAATTATAATATTTAGGGCACAATCACAAGATATTCATCAGAAAGTGTTGGTGCCGGCCGTATTTTAACATCAAAACATACATTTAATAACGAGCTATAAATTAATGATTAAGAACATTTTTGTTAGTAATTAACTATAACAGGTAATTAAATAATATATAGAGCACGATTTAATTTAACTAAACATTATTCGAATGCTAAGTTTAATTTCCACTTTAAATAAATAAAATAAAAAATAAAACGTAGTATTATTTTATTTAAAGTGGAAATTAAACTTAGCATTCGAATAATATTTAGTTAAAGTGGAAAAATAAACTTACTATGCGGAAAAATATATTTACAATTTTATAAATTTATATGAACATTTTATATATAATTTAATTTAAAACAACAAAAGGCATATATATTAAAAAAAGAAAGGATCAGCAACTGTTGAAGCAATAGCTACATTATTTTAACAGCAATTTTTCAAATTACTTCGACTTCTAAAATAAGGGACCAATTGAATTATGAAATCGTAATTAATCTACAATATCAACATTACCCACAATGACAACAATTTAATCAACACGAAAAACAACAATCATTATTTATCATATGCAATATATCAATAGAGTATTATCACCACAACAACAAACTATTATGAAATTGAATGCATTTGGATGTTAGTTCACCAGTTGTGTCATTAATAGAATGGTAATTACATTTTTTTCTCTCAGTTTACAACTACTAAATTTGTGTTTTTTATTTATAATAATTATACTTAATATTATATAATAAATTCTATTTATAGTCAAATGCAGTTCAACCAGATTCAGTTTCATTGTATTGTCACATTTTACAGCTGCTGCAATATCAATGTGTCCACCACCATAACAAGAACCACCAACACCATCATTTTCACAACAGCAACCAATTGAATTATGAAATCGTAATTAATCTACAATATCAACATTACACACAATGACAACAATTAAATCAACAAGAAAAACAACAATCAGTATTTATCATATGCAATATAACAACAGAGTATTATCACCACATCAACAAACTATTATGAAATTGATGTCATTTGAATATTAGTCCATCGGCTGTGTCGTCAATAAAGTGATAATTACATGATCATTGATTTTACATTCACCTACCACAATTGAATAATTTAAATATTATTGCATTATATACACAACTATCAATTCAATTACAATCAATTGAAAATATTTCTATAATTTCATCGACAAGAACTCAAACACGTGTACCAATAATTCCCAATTAGTTGGTAAATAGTCAATAACCAACTTCAACAAATGTACCATAATAAATATTGTGCAGAATAATGTTGCAATATTTGTTCCACCACATAATCAACGATGTAATTACAATAGAAGACACGTATTTTGAAGAATGAGGTAAATTTTAGAATTTTATTTTTGTTTAATCCGCATAGTATATATATTTAATATTAAAATTAAGTATTATTATTTCTATTTCAGATAGATCATATCAAATATTATGATATATAACCAATTTACAATTAATTCAGGATATGCGAAACGTTTTAATAAACTTAAGAAAAATTGATTACACGAAACTTTTAATGCCAACACCATCAACTTGGATTTACATCATCAAGTGGAGTACATGTGGTGGCATCCATACCATAATGCATACAGTCAATTGACTTTTCTGTATTTTTATGAAAAACAAACATCATATTTTTATAAATCGATTGAAGAAGAAAGAAATTATACAAATAACAATAAAATAATATAAATATATGCTAATATCAGTAATTACGTGGTCTTTATTTTAATTTAAAATAACAAATTTAACATATTTATCACACACATGTTAAACTTATTAAAATTATTAATATTATTAAATGTATAATTAATTGAATTTAAAAAAATGTATACATGTCTAATTATTTGGTTAATTTAATCAATCCCCTACCTTTACCTTCCATTGGAATCTGAAAAGAAAAGAAAACAAATCGTTTAAGCCTATTTCCAGCCATTTTCCTTGTAATTACCTATCGTTTGATACCTATCCCACCCGCCTACCACTTCAAACGGCTGAGTTATAGCGTTTTAAAGAAATCCATAAAAATTTCCACTAAAATACCAGGCAATTTTTAGACGAAGTAACAGTCGCGCAGAATTACCAGGAGGCAAATTTTTTTTTAAATTTTTTTCTTTTTCACTTTTGACCCACTTAGAGGCGGAATTTTCGAAAAATCTCAACGGATTCTTGTTCGCACGACCAGCCCCGATCGTTTGAGCCTATTCCCAGCCATAAATTTTCACGGAATTTTCCGGAATTTTCTTTTTTTGTTTTTTGTTTTTGACCCACTTAGAGGCGGAATTTTCGAAAAATCTCAACGGATTCTTGTTCGCACGATCATCCCCGATCGTTTGAGCCTATTTTCAGCCACAATTTTTCACGAAATTTTCCGGAATTTTCATTTTTTGTTTTTCATTTTTGACCCACTTAGAGGCGGAATTTTCGAAAAATCTTAACGGATTCTTGTTCGCACGATCAGCCCCGATCGATTGAGCCTATTTTTAGCCATTTTTTGGAATTTTTTTTGGAAAATTTTTGGAAAATTTTTCCATGTTTTTATGTTACCAAAAGTTAGGTTATGTAATTACCTATCGTTTGACACCAATCCCACCCGCCTACCACTTCAAACGGCTGAGTTATAGCGTTTTTAAGAAATCCATAAAAATTTCCACTAAAATACCAGGCATTTTTCAGACGAAGTAACAGTCGCGCAGAATTACCAGGAGGCAAATTTTTTTTTAAATTTTTTTCTTTTTCACTTTTGACCCACTTAGAGGCGGAATTTTCGAAAAATCTCAACGGATTCTTGTTCGCACGACCAGCCCCGATCGTTTGAGCCTATTCCCAGCCATAAATTTTCACGGAATTTTCCGGAATTTTCTTTTTTTGTTTTTTGCTTTGACCAACTTAGAGGCGTAATTTTCGAAAAATCTCAACGGATTCTTGTTCGCACGATCATCCCCGATCGTTTGAGCCTATTTTCAGCCACAATTTTTCACGAAATTTTCCGGAATTTTCATTTTTTGTTTTTCATTTTTGACCCACTTAGAGGCGGAATTTTCGAAAAATCTCAACAGATTCTTGTTCGCAAGATCACCCCCGATCGTTTGAGCCTATTTTTAGCCATTTTTTGGAAATTTTTTTGGAAAATTTTTGGAAAATTTTTCCATGTTTTTATGTTACCAAAAGTTAGGTTATGTAATTACCTATCGTTTGACACCAATCCCACCCGCCTACCACTTCAAACGGCTGAGTTATAGCGTTTTTAAGAAATCCATAAAAATTTCCACTAAAATACCAGGCATTTTTCAGACGAAGTAACAGTCGCGCAGAATTACCAGGAGGCAAATTTTTTTTAAAATTTTTTTCTTTTTCACTTTTGACCCACTTAGAGGCGGAATTTTCGAAAAATCTCAACGGATTCTTGTTCGCACGACCAGCCCCGATCGTTTGAACCGATTTTCAGCCACGATTTTTCACGAAATTTTCCGGAATTTTCATTTTTTGTTTTTCATTTTTGACCCACTTAGAGGCGGAATTTTCGAAAAATCTCAACAGATTCTTGTTCGCAAGATCACCCCCGATCGTTTGAGCCTATTTTTAGCCATTTTTTGGAAATTTTTTTGGAAAATTTTTGGAAAATTTTTCCATGTTTTTATGTTACCAAAAGTTAGGTTATGTAATTACCTATCGTTTGACACCAATCCCACCCGCCTACCACTTCAAACGGCTGAGTTATAGCGTTTTTAAGAAATCCATAAAAATTTCCACTAAAATACCAGGCATTTTTCAGACGAAGTAACAGTCGCGCAGAATTACCAGGAGGCAAATTTTTTTTAAAATTTTTTTTTTTTTCACTTTTGACCCACTTAGAGGCGGAATTTTCGAAAAATCTCAACGGATTCTTGTTCGCACGATCACCCCCGATCGTTTAAGCCTATTTCCAGCCATAATTTTTGACGGAATTTTCCGGAATTTTCATTTTTTGTTTTTCATTTTTGACCCACTTAGAGGCGGAATTTTCGAAAAATCTCAACGGATTCTTGTTCGCACGACCAGCCCCGATCGTTTGAGCCTATTTTCAGTCACAATTTTTAACGAAATTTTCCGGAATTTTTATTTTTTGTTTTTCATTTTTGACCCACTTAGAGGCAGAATTTTCGAAAAATCTCAACGGATTCTTGTTCGCACGATCACTCCCGATCGTTTGAGCCTATTTTTCAGCTATTTTTTGGAAATTTTCTTGGAAAATTTTTGGAAAATTTTTCCATGTTTTTATGTTACCAAAAGTTAGGTTATGTAATTACCTTTCGTTTGATACCTATCTTTCCCTCCTACCACTTCAAACGGCTGAGTTATAGCGTTTTTAAGAAATCCATAAAAATTTCCACTAAAATACCAGGCGTTTTTCAGACGAAGTAACAGTCGCGCAGAATTACCAGGAGGCAAATTTTTTTTTAAATTTTTTTCTTTTTCACTTTTGACCCACTTAGAGGCGGAATTTTCGAAAAATCTCAACGGATTCTTGTTCGCACGACCAGCCCCGATCGTTTGAGCCTATTTTCAGCCATAATTTTTGTACGGAATTTTCCGGAATTTTCATTTTTTGTTTTTCATTTTTGACCCACTTAGAGGCGGAATTTTCGAAATATCTCAACAGATTCTTGTTCGCACGACCAGCCCCGATCGTATAAGCCTATTTCCGGCCCTTTTTTTTTTTGACTTTTTTGACCTGCAAAAGTGTGGGTTATAACCCACTGCCGAAAAAATTTTTTTGCCCGTAGGACCTTCAGATTTTCAGAGATTGTAGAACTTGGAAAAAAAACAATATTTATCGACCACTTTTCCGGATTTCCTTAAGGGGGCGGAGTTATGGGGCTTCGAAAGTACTAAATGGGTCACATTTGCACCCCTTTAACTCCGGAAATACCAAATATTTCGCCAGGAGCTTCTCACCAGCGATAGTCCTCCTCAAGGGCTACAAATTATATTATGGGGCTGACTTTCTATCTATAAGGGTTTTCCAGCTAGGGGTGCCTAAAGTTTGGAAAATCGTTTGCAGACCAATCTTCCTATGACTGGAAAGTAGGTAAATATTGAATTTTCCAAAAATCCAATGATGCAGAAATGTAAAGAAAAGTTCAATCTTTATTCTAAGATTTTTTTTGGAATTTTCCAGTGGAAAATACGGATTTTCCAGGAACAACGAAAAACATCGGTTTTTTCAAGTTTTCAAATCGGAATTTTCCGACTTTTCCAATGGAATTTTCCAATGCCCTATTTATCACAAATAGTAGACTATATGTCACGTACTTTAAGCCCCACCACAACTCTCTAAGGCTAATGGTTTTCTCACAATGAGCGCCCAAAGTTAGGCTTACACGAAAATTTCCAAATCTTATATCGGTCATAAGTCGAGTAATAGATTTTTCACGAAAAAAGTCCAGAAGCTTTGTTGTGCGCATTAAGAGCTTCTATAATATGGCTGGAACAAAAATTGGCTATCTAATAAATTTTTTTCGAAAACATCAAAAAGTCCGTTTTCAGAAATTCCGGGAAATTTCTCCAGCCTAAAGTAGACGACTTACAGATGTCTTATAGCCATAAATGGATATAGATGGTAAATGTACTGAGGGAGTGGTACTGAAAATTTTTCCTAACTATTACAGTTTTCCCGGAATTTTCCGATTAAAATTTAAATTTTCCGGATTTTCGTGAAATTTTCCAGATGTCTTAGTTAGAATATTGGAAGTGATTTTACCACTAGAGGACCCGAATATATTTACGGGTTTTCCCGGAATTTTCAAATAACGGTTTCATATTCATGGTGAAAAATCCAAGTTTTTTTTTTACAAAAAGTTAGGTAGTTTAATTACCTATCATTTAAAACGAATCCCATCCTCCTACCACTTCAAACGGCTGACCTAGAATTTTTACCGTGTGCCAAATATATACCATCATTTTTCCACTAATTTACCTTCAAAATTTATCGATTCCCCTGAAATTAATTAATTTAATTTATTTATAATATTAGAAACATTTTTTACCACCAAAGGACACCGAAATTTTCATGAGTTTTCTCAGAATTTTCATTTGAAATTTTCATATGTATTAGGAAAATTAATGTTTCTATATGAAATTTCAACGAATAGAAATACTCGTCGAAGGAAAAGCAATTATAAAAATAATTGTGTGTGTGTGTGTTTGTATTTGTTTACATAGGATAATTCTTAATAATAAAATAATATTTATATACTACGTTTTAAAATTGATGCTTTTTTACTTGCATAATCATTAAAATTAATTTAGGATTACAATAAATAGTAAAATTTTTATATTAATTTAATAAAATTAGAATGCATTTTCATTTAAAAGAAATTAAATCATTGATTTTTCTTCATACAATGCCATTTCTCTGATAAGTAATTCTTATTAAAAATTTATATTTTCCTTAATACACAAAAACAACAAATACAAGTCATTTCTTTTTATTTTCATAAGAAATGAGAAAAAGAAAAGTAAAAATAACAAAGTATTTCTCCTCTTTCCAAACATTATGATTTATTACCTTTATTAAATTCACCATTACCCAACTCACCTCAATAAAAAATACTCATACTGTTTTTCATACACAATTAAATAATTTCTTATTGTAGTGTACTAAAAAAAAGCATACAAAAAATTCTACTGATTTCTCCTGATTAAAGGTATCTTTCATACTTCAAATTTGGACATTTTTAAAAAATTTTTGTTTTTATAATTCTTCATTGACTTTTGTTTTCTTGCTCGTTGGAAAAGAAAAGCCTGTAAGTAGTTTTAATAAAAAAACATATAATTAAATAATAATAATAATAATAAAATAGAAATAGAATTAATATTAATATTTATTTAATTGTTATTAAATTATAGTTTTTAATGCACAAGCGCAAGATATTCATCAGAAAGTGTTGGCGCCGGCCGGTGCGTATATCATCAGCACATGGAATATATTTTTATGCATCGCAGGTAATCTATTATTATAAAATAAATTATTTAATTGTTTATATAATATATTAATATATTAATATATATAATGTATAATAAATATTAAAGATACAGATTTTGGAACATTATCATGTACAACGTGCCATCAATTTCAATAGTATATCAACATAACCTGCAAATTGGACTTGAATATGAATATATCCCATTTTATATTACTACTACTTATCTCAAATGTATTTAATAAATCCACGATATGTAACTAATATTATTGGTTAAGTTGCAGCTCACAGGTAAGTTTTATTATTATTAATTAATTATATTTATAAAGTTTTTGTAAATTAAATTTATTTAAACTAAATTTTATTACAAATTTTTGGTTTCAATTGTATACTCAGAATACAATATCAAATGGATAAACCACAACCATCACTACCACCAACATTACATCCAAGTTTTCAAATACAATGATTTGAATTGCATGATCGTAATTATTATACATATTACAACTCCAATAACAAAAACAACAACAATTAATTACGATATGTATAATATTTGTATTATTTGGCAAATCATCAGTTGTTGGGTCACCAAACAAAACACAGAAATTAAATATTTCCTTCATTAACACTGATGTATAATAATTCAATCCGAATTCTCAACCACAACTCAATTGTATCATTATTGACTTAAAAAAACACAAACATCAATGATGTTTTATCTATTTAAAAAGATTGAATGCACAGACGGACAGTTATCGCACATGTTTATAAAAATATTGATATAAGCTTCAGTGATTATAAACAATTTATGGCGACATCATCATAGAAATATTAAATTTGAATTGAAGAGTGAGTAGTAATTATACAAATTTATTATATTTCATACATTATTTGTTTGACTGTTTACATTCTCAAAAGATATTTATTATATTATTTTATATTTTACCACCTACACCACAGACACACCTACACACACATATACATACATGCACATTTTTATTATGCACTTGTCCAATCTTGTTAGTAAAGGTAGTGGGGTCGTCTGTATCCCTTTTATATTATTATAATGAATCATTAGGTTTACTGCACAAGTTTTGTGAGTTAATCGTGTAATATGGTTTGGTAATTTTTTTAGAAATTGTCTGGCGGTGATATGCAGATAAGTTTTATTTAGAGAAAATGCCGCTTTATTGTTCAAACTTACATTATTAAGTGAGCGGAAAGAATGTCATTTAATTTATTTTGAATTTACTTAGTTGTGAATAAGGAGGATTAGATTCCAGAAGCGGATTCTAATAATTTATGATAAAAACTGATGTGTGTATGTAAAATTGAATCACTAATATTATTTGATCGATTTAGTAGTAGAATAAAATGATGTTAACGGATTTTTGATATTTTAATAGTTTTTTGTTTTCCTCATTAATTTTCTTTTGTTTCGGACCTCGCATTTAAGAAAATGGAAAATATTGTAATTAATTTTAGTAATAAAGATAAATACACAAATTATTATAAAAATAAAAATACAATTAATATTAATATATATTTAATTATTATTGGATTTATAGTGCACAAAATATTAAGAATGTGATGGTGCCCGGCATTGCAGTGCATGCATTATCAGCTCATGGATTCAAATATGTTTTTATCATCACAGGTAAAATCTATTGTTATAAAATAAATGATATAATTATTTCCATTATATATTCATTAAAATTTATAAAATAATAATAAATAATTTTGCAACATCATCACGTACAGCAGCATCAATATCAATAGTATAAAAAAAAGAAAACTATAACATAACCTGTAATTTAGTTGGACATGCATCATTTTTGGAATATACATCCAATATAAATATTTAAACTATTTTATATTACTACGGTCTATCTCTAATTGATTAAATATACACAAAATATAACTTTATTATTGGTTAAATCACAGAGGCAAGTTTTATTTATAATAATTATATGTAATTACTGTATTAATTCAATTCATTTAAACTAAATTCTTACAGATTTTAAGTTCCAATTGTATATTGTAACACACCACATATACAATATATTGATTGTGGATAGATAACCAACACGTGCTGTCAACAACTACTATGATATTGATGACATTTTATATTAATCCACCGAATGTGTCTATGAATTTACTACCACAATCAAGTGAATATTCAAATATTGAATTACCAGCACTACAGCATCATCTTCCTTTGCAATATTTTGGAAAATAATTATATGATGTCAAATAATATGCCGTCATTAGTAGCATCCGTGACATCAACATCGTAAATTATAAACGCAGCATATCTAGCAGCTAATAATCAATCTATAAATTTTACCATTAGCACCAATAAATTTAAAATACAACGTAGAGTTCTGCACAATAGCAAAACAACAAACCAACACGTGCTGTCAACAACTACTATGATATTGATGACATTTTATGTTAATCCACCGAATGTGCCAATGAATTTACAACCACAATCAAATGAATATTCAAATATTGAATTACCAGCACTACAGCATCATCTTCATTTACAATATTTTGGAAAATAATTGTATGATGTCAAATAATATGCCGTCATTAGTAGCATCAGTGACATCAACGTCGTAAATTATAATCGCAGCATATCTAGCAGCTAATAATCAATGTATACATTTTACCATTAGCGCCAATAAATTTAAAATACAACGTAGAGTTCTGCACAATAGCAAAACAACAAACCAACACGTGCTGTCAACAACTACTATGATATTGATGACATTTTATATTAATCCACCGAATGTTTCTATGAATTTACAACCACAATCAAGTGAATATTCAAATATTGAATTACCAGCACTACAGCATCATCTTCCTTTACAATATTTTGGAAAATAATTATATGATGTCAAATAATATGCCGTCATTAGTAGCATCAGTGACATCAACGTCGTAAATTATAAACGCAGCATATCTAGCAACTAATAATCAATGTATACATTTTACCATTAGCGCCAATAAATTTAAAATACAACGTAGAGTTCTGCACAATAGCAAAACAACAAACCAACACGTGCTGTCAACAACTACTATGATATTGATGACATTTTATGTTAATCCACCGAATGTGCCAATGAATTTACAATCACAATCAAATGAATATTCAAATATTGAATTACCAGCACTACAGCATCATCTTCATTTACAATATTTTGGAAAATAATTATATGATGTCAAATAATATGCCGTCATTAGTAGCATCAGTGACATCAACGTCGTAAATTATAAACGCAGCATATCTAGCAACTAATAATCAATGTATACATTTTACCATTAGCGCCAATAAATTTAAAATACAACGTAGAGCTCTGCACAATAGCAAAACAAATAACCAACACGTGCTGTCAACAACTACTATGATATTGATGGCATTTTATATTAATCCACCGAATGTGTCTATGAATGTACAACCAAAATCAAGTGAATATTCAAATATTGAATTACCAGCACTACAGCATCATCTTCCTTTACAATATTTTGGAAAATAATTATATGATGTCAAATAATATGCCGTCATTAGTAGCATCAGTGACATCAACATCATGAAATATAAATGCAGAATTTAAAAATTAGTTTGCCGTTATATAAATGTTTTCATTTATTGAATTATAATATTAATCCGGAGGTTTAAAGAGTACGTAAAATGTAAATATTAAACCCAATTAGTATTTCTATTGCTGCTTGAAAGTGAAATGCAACGCATCACGTAATGTAAAAGCAAATAAATAGAAATCACTTAATGAAAAACCATCAAAACAACATTAATGACGAGATAGCAGCATCAATATCAATAGTATAAAAAAAAGAAAACTATAACATAACCTGTAATTTAGTTGGACATGCATCATTTTTGGAATATACATCCAATATAAATATTTAAACTATTTTATATTACTACGGTCTATCTCTAATTGATTAAATATACACAAAATATAACTTTATTATTGGTTAAATCACAGAGGCAAGTTTTATTTATAATAATTATATGTAATTACTGTATTAATTCAATTCATTTAAAATAAATTCTTACAGATTTTAAATTCCAATTGTATATTGTAACACACCACATATACAATATATTGATTGTGGATAGATAACCAACACGTGCTGTCAACAACTACTATGATATTGATGACATTTTATATTAATCCACCGAATGTTTCTATGAATTTACAACCACAATCAAATGAATATTCAAATATTGAATTACCAGCACTACAGCATCATCTTCCTTTACAATATTTTGGAAAATAATTATATGATGTCAAATAATATGCCGTCATTAGTAGCATCCGTGACATCAACATCGTAAATTATAAACGCAGTATATCTAGCAGCTAATAATCAATGTATACATTTTACCATTAGCGCCAATAAATTTAAAATACAACGTAGAGTTCTGCACAATAGCAAAACAACAAACCAACACGTGCTGTCAACAACTACTATGATATTGATGACATTTTATGTTAATCCACCGAATGTGCCAATGAATTTACAACCACAATCAAATGAATATTCAAATATTGAATTACCAGCACTACAGCATCATCTTCATTTACAATATTTTGGAAAATAATTGTATGATGTCAAATAATATGCCGTCATTAGTAGCATCAGTGACATCAACGTCGTAAATTATAAACGCAGTATATCTAGCAGCTAATAATCAATGTATACATTTTACCATTAGCGCCAATAAATTTAAAATACAACGTAGAGTTCTGCACAATAGCAAAACTACAAACCAACACGTGCTGTCAACAACTACTATGATATTGATGACATTTTATGTTAATCCACCGAATGTGCCAATGAATTTACAACCACAATCAAATGAATATTCAAATATTGAATTACCAGCACTACAGCATCATCTTCATTTACAATATTTTGGAAAATAATTATATGATGTCAAATAATATGCCGTCATTAGTAGCATCAGTGACATCAACGTCGTAAATTATAAACGCAGCATATCTAGCAACTAATAATCAATGTATACATTTTACCATTAGCGCCAATCAATTTAAAATACAACGTAGAGTTCTGCACAATAGCAAAACAAATAACCAACACGTGCTGTCAACAACTACTATGATATTGATGACATTTTATATTAATCCACCGAATGTGTCTATGAATTTACAACCACAATCAAGTGAATATTCAAATATTGAATTACCAGCACTACAGCATCATCTTCCTTTACAATATTTTGGAAAATAATTATATGATGTCAAATAATATGCCGTCATTAGTAGCATCAGTGACATCAACATCATGAAATATAAATGCAGAATTTAAAAATTAGTTTGCCGTTATATAAATGTTTTCATTTATTGAATTATAATATTAATCCGGAGGTTTAAAGAGTACGTAAAATGTAAATATTAAACCCAATTAGTATTTCTATTGCTGCTTGAAAGTGAAATGCAACGCATCACGTAATGTAAAAGCAAATAAATAGAAATCACTTAATGAAAAACCATCAAAACAACATTAATGACGAGCTATAAATTTGTAATTAGAAACATTTTTATAATTAATGTATAACATTTCGCACACTTAAACTATAAAACTACAAACTACAAAAAATGCAAATTTGTGCCATATGATATTGTGACTTTGTTAATTTGAAGAATTGTGCTCAACCTCACCATATTTTCATATAAACGACCAAACAACCGACGGCAGTTAAGTTGCTTTATTTTCAGTATGAAAAGTATATTAATCAGTTAATTGTGTCAGAGGGCAGCCAAATAGCTACAGCAAATTATGTGTTTCGTATAAACATAAAATTAAGCAAAAAAAAAATTGAGTATTTAAACTATTTTTGGTGTTTATATATAAAATAATTATATAAAAGGTGACTAGACAATGCACAGAATAAGATAAACTTACAGAAGCAAAACTAGTATATACTATTTACTTATATGTAATGAAATATTTATTTTAGGCTGATTCTCATGAATGACAACGTTCTAAATACACACATAATAACTATGCAGTTTTGTAAATGTAAATATTTAAAATATTTCTCGCCTTACGTGTATTTAAAACTTTGTTATTCATCAGCCTAAAATAAATATTTTAAGACATGTAAGTAAATAAATATATGATGTGTTGCTCCAGTAAGGTTATTATATTCTGTGATAATATAAATCGAATGGTATATATTTGCAAAGAACCTTAATTTAATACGTATTTCATTTTCAGATATCGATATTAGATGCGCAACTTTAATATGCAACACGTCTACATATATCCGTAAAAATACTATGATAGATACCTAGTGCCAAGCTCAACGCAGTTGATAGATTACTGAGACCAATAAACAAAAGTGAGTAATGTAATTAATTTTTCTTTTGATGAATATTTTGGTGTAAGAAATAAGTGGTTGAGTTTTTTTTTTTTTTATGATACCTATTTTGTTTACACTATAAAATAACTTTATTCACTTTGTTCGATGACCTTTTGCCATCTTTTTGACAATTCCTTTCTTCTTCAAAGAACCACGCTGACTCTTATCAGCATAAAAAACAACTGAACTGATGTCAAAACGCAATGAATGGTCAGCATCAATATTGAATTTCTTATGGTTCAATTTCAGAACTACCAGACATTACCAATGCAATTTTCATTTTATTTTTTTTTTGTTGTATTTTCTACAATTACGAACGTACAATATCGCATTCCGTGCTCCATCGATCTGTAACTGAAGTGCAAACATTTTTTCGTATACCTCATGTGGGTCCAATTTGCCTAGAAATGAATCAAAACCGAGAAAATAGTAACAACAAATACTTAAAATGACTAATTTCTCAACGACTACATAATTATTTGGTCCATCCTGCAATCCATAGGACCTACTTCCGTGAAGAGGGTGAATTCATCACACTGTCGCCCTGCTTGCCACCTGACGCACAAATTTCATTTGTTATCAGCATTACCTATTTTCGAAGTGCTTAGTTTATCATCTACCTGACAGAGCTTTGAGAAAGATTTGACTTTAAGCCCCCACACCGACAAGGTGACTTTAATGTTGTTATAATATTTTATATAAACTGTAATCTTTAAAAATTTGTTTAATTATAATATTTTATATTATTTGTTTTCGTATAGCAAAACGCTTCAAAACAACAAAACATCATCGAAATTTACAAACTTAAACAAAAACAATTTGCTGCTATGAAGAAAATAATGTGTGTAATTTAAGATGTGTAATTTAAGATTTTAATTTATAAGTTATTTATTTATATTTAAGTTATAGGTTAAGTTTAATAATTTTAAGTAAATTGGATGAATTAAGCTAATAATAATAATTAATTTCCATTTAATTATTAATTAGTTTAATTCATTAATTTAAAAGACACAATTTAGATTTTAAGAAACTAAAATATCTGAGATAGATAGATATTCTACATAACGTTTTTTTAAAGTATAAATTAAAGTATCAATTACGCGCGGTGTTTGTATTATGTAATCACGTTTATATTTTCCATCGCCGACAGCTTTTTGTGTTGTGGCCTGGGGTCGCGTCGTGTGTTCATGTCTCCATTTAGAATTTAATGGCTGTAATACTCACCGATCAGAGTATTATGGTTGCAGGATAATAAATTTAGACATTGCATGCGATGTTCCCATCATGGGACCCCCATGGTTCTAGTTGGCTGGGCTTGTTGGCTACGCCTGATTGTGCCTACCAATATTAGAGATTTAATGTTAATATATTCCAATCTAATTGAGAGTTTTATATTGTACTAATTTTTTCACTTGAATGGAAAACAAGTGAAGAAATTAGAAAATTGTCGACATTATCCACTGTGCCACTTGTGTTGTGCGCAGTCATGGGATTTATTCGTCCCCTTTTTACGTTTTTCCCAAAGTCATGCTGAACGATATTAGATATAGAAATAACGAAGGCATTATTTTAAATGCTTATAAACATCCTCCGAATACGAATACAATTCCAAATAAAACACATTTATATTTTCAAATTTTTTTAATCGTCTTTTGACACAGTATAAATTGTATTTAAATTAATATGTACAAAATTGCCTTCATTGGCATTCTATTTACATGTTGTATTATTCGGAGTTCTATACTCATCGTATACGGATCATGTTTAACCCCCATATTAGTAGTGATTTCTCTGAAAGAATTTTGGGCGAAAACGCAAGTAAAGGTCAAATGTAAAATTTATTTACAATTTTAAATGAGAGCGTTTTGTTTGAATATGTAAGAAACATGTAATCTTATTCAGATAAACCACTCTCATTCATTTAATAATTTTTCGGAGTTATCAATACTTAATATGCAGTTGTTGGGTTTTTTAAAAAATCGTCAGCATATTTTATATTAAAGTAGTTATCACTAACGCATTCTGTGCGTTAAGTGCGCGTTTGATCCATTGATTGTTCGTATAAAAAATAAAGTAAATTAACTGTCTTTTGCTTGTCCATTATTTTAATAGCATCTAAGTAATATTAGTTTTATATTGTTTTTTTCTCAATGCTATATCCTATCGCTATACAAAGAATTCCTATTGGGGTGTTATCGTCTCCGAGAAGTATTGCTAACTAAAATTTTATGCATTCGTATTTGATTAGGTTATTCTGTCACACGTCATAACTTTGTTAATACAAAATTACGGAGTACAATTAGTGAATTGTTACAAACTCACATACGAGAGTAATTTACTAATTTGACTGTAATATTTATTGGATGTGCACAACAAGGAATGGCACTATTATGAAATGGTGGCTTAGCGTATGTCTTCGCACACGTCTCATATGGTACACTCCTAGGTTGAAAAATATTATAATGTTTTCTTTAAATCAATAGACACACACGCATCGTAACAATAACTCAAAATCAGTCGAATATTGTTTGATACACGGGTTGATTATTTGGTTGTTTATTCAATTACAAATTTTTTGACTCTTCGAACGCTGGTGTTTGCTATGTACAACGAGTGGATGTGCGTGGATGTGTTTTTTTTAGAGAACATGTTATTTCATTGTTTCAACTTCAAAATGTGGGTGTAAGGGGAGTAGAAAGTCATCTAATTAAATTTGTATTAACACTTGTTGTGAATAGGGGATGCGTTCCTGAGGCTGATCTTAATAATTTATGATATGAACGAGCCATCGGGTGTGTGTGTAAAATTGAACGAGTAATATCATTTGAACGAATTTCATTCTGGTAGTCTTAATAGTGGGTAGGATTTATTGGAAAAAGACGTACTAATTTTATTTATTTGTAATTGATATAATGGTTATAAATCGGTCGGTTTTTAATTATTTACTTACTTAATATTGGTGTAATCTCTCAGGCATGTGCAATGATCTGGTCACTCACATCCTGGAAATTGTTTTGCGTGGAAAATTAATAACTTACATAAATTGGTACGTTGTGGAAGAATATCTATTATTTCTAACCATTTAGGCTTCTATTGTATATTTTGTGTTTTGTTATTTATAAAAATTTTGTAATAGTAACTTACATATATATAAGTTTTAAGTTATAATTAAGATTAAAAATTGTATTGGTTAATAGTTTAAGATTCAATCAAACCAGACGGCTTGTGTTTTATTGTAAACATCTATTAATATTATTTAATATTTGTTTTTAATAAACTATCGAAAAAATTTGAAAATCAATTTTCAAATAAAAATAAAACACAAGCACTCTGGATATTATTTATATTTTATCAATAATTTTGTTGGTCTCTCTCTCTGCACGAGGCATAATAGCCAATATTTGTGTAGTTAGACAAACCAATAAAATATTGAGATTATAATATATTCGTGATCACGTATTTATAATTTATTCGTGAATTTGAATTCAATTTAGTTTTATATTTTAATTTGTATATGAGTTTTTTTTCAAATGACATTGTCAAAATGTAATTTTTTTCTCATATTTTTTGATTTTGTAAATTCAAACTTCGGGAATCACTTTGGCATATTCTTTTAATATGTTATGTACAGGGATTGGCTCCTCCCAACAAAGTGATTACGCGGTCGGGCTCACATGCAAAGGAATATCCGAGGTTTCCGATAAAACCGTTCTAAGCTGTAGTAACGAGTTTCTACAAAAAAAAATTTTTTTTTTTATTTCATCGCCTGTGCATATTAATTTTAAAATGGGGAATTCCCAGTAGCAAAATAATAATTGAACTATAATTTTTATAAATATAACTGTTCATGCTCACATTCAAAGGAATCTGAGCATTTCGATAACACCGTTCTGAGCTGTGAATGATCACATTTTTATTTTGTTAGATTCAAGCTCGTTTATGGTTTTTAATACCCTTCGAACACCTTCGCGGAATTTTATAAATACTAATTTTCAGGCTGAAATTATTGAATTTCAACAGTAGTGTAATCATTGGGAGCTACATTATCTAACTATTTTTTTCCATCGTGAATAGGTTTTCCATGTTATGGCCGGGGTCGTGGCACTTATCAATTAGCGTTAATTGAGGCCTGGCACGCGCACGACCCTTGTTCTGGTTGCGAAACGATTATTCATGTGATTGTAGACATTCATATTCACAGCAAGGCAAATTTGCCCTATATAAATAGGTAAAAAACACAAATTTTAACCTTTCTGAATATTGGTCTACTCTCGCATGTGCAGTAATTTTGTACTCATAACCGGCGAATTATATTACATGGAAAATTATATGTTACGTTGTAGTCCCATGTGAGGACCACGTCTGAATGAAGTTCGTACGGAATGTCTTTTAATATAGTATATTTATATCAGTTTTTTGGTCGCCATAACCATGAATACAGTCGATTCTAATAGTCTACTTTTGGTTTTGTGGAGAATATCTATAATCTGTAAAATTTGGAATTCAAAAATTACTTTAGTTCGATTTTTAATTTTAAAATTTCCACAAAATCTTCATATTTATCAATTCTATGAAAATTCCAAGAATAAATTATTCTTCAAAAATTAAGGAGGGGTAATGGGGAAATTAGTACTGACTTCAATGATAATTTGTTGTAGGCGTATGTATCGTATATTTATTACTTATGGTGACATCTGCTGGCTAATAGATTATCTCCGAAACGTTTAGCTGGGGAAAGTGGTGAATATGTATATGGTTTATATATGAGATTAAAGGGGCTTTCACAATGTAAAATAACTTTCATCAAAAATATGACATTGTAAGAGATTACATTTTTTCCATACGTCAAATTTTGATGTTTCAATCAATTTTTGTTTTTGTAATTCTTTTCATTGACTTTTATTTTCTAGATCGTTGGCAAAAGAAAAGGCTGTAAGTAATTTTAATAAAAATACATATAATTAAATATATAATAATAATAATTATAAAATAGAAATACAAATAATTCATTAATATATATTTAATTGTTAATAAATTATAATTTTTAGGGCACAATCACAAGATATTCATCAGAAAGTTTTGGTGCCGGCCGGAGCGTGCATTATCAGCACATGAAATATGTTTTTCTTATCACCGGTGGTAATCTATTGTTATAAAATAAATGATTTAATTGTTTATATAATATACTAATTATAATGTATAATAAACAATAAAGATACAGATTTTGGAACATCATCACGAACACCAGCATCAATATTTAAAAAAAAAAAAACTAATTTATACTTAACCTGTAATTTGAACATTTAATATTTTTGGAATATAAATGATATATAGAAATCTGATCGTAGGTAAATTCCTACTTATTCCATATTATATTTAATATTTAATAAATTAATTATAATTTATTTCAGATTACATTGATTACGAACAATTATGAATTTTGATACAAAAACCATATGAAAACGTTTGCGGAGAAACAGTGATGAAAATATATGAGGCCTTGTATATGGGATTAATGAAAAATTCCGTTTGTGTAGTAGAAAACAAGATTACATTGTAATAGAATACGATTTTTCTACTTCAATTTTTAAAATTTCAAAAAAATTTTGTTTTTGTTATTCTTTTCTTCATTGACTTTTGTTTGCTAACTCGTTGGAAATATAAAATGCTGTAAGTAATTTTAATAAAAAAACATATAATTAAACAAATAATAATAAGAATAATTAAAAAAATAATATTGATAATAAAATAGAAACACAAGTAATATTAATATATATTTAATTGTTATTAAATTATAATATTTAGGGCACAATCACAATATATTCATCAGAAAGTGTTGGTGCCGGCCGTATTTTAACATCAAAACATACATTTAATAACGAGCTATGAATTAATGATTAGGAACATTTTTGTTAGTAATTAACTATAACAGGTAATTAAATAATATATAGAGCACGATTTAATTTAACTAAACATTATTCGAATGCTAAGTTTAATTTCCACTTTAAATAAATAAAATAATAAATAAAACGTAGTATTATTTTATTTAAAGTGGAAATTAAACTTAGCATTCGAATAATATTTAGTTAAAGTGGAAAAATAAACTTACTATGCGGAAAAATATATTTACAATTTTATAAATTTATATGAACATTTTATATATGATTTAATTTAAAACAACAAAAGGCATATATATTAAAAAAAGAAAGGATCAGCAACTGTTGAAGCAATAGCTACATTATTTTAACAGCAATTTTTCAAACTACTTCGACTTCTAAAATAAGGAACCAATTGAATTATGAAATCGTAATTAATCTACAATATCAACATTACAAACAATGACAACAATTAAATCAACAAGAAAAACAACATAATCAGTATTTATCCTATGCGATATAACAACAGAGTATTATCACCACAATAACACACTATTATGAAATTGAATGCATTTGGATTTTAGTTCACCAGTTGTGTCGTCAATAGAATGGTAATTACATTTTTTTCTCTCAGTTTACAACTACTAAATTTGTGTTTTTTATTTATAATAATTATACTTAATATTATATAATAAATTTTATTTATAGTCAAATGCAGTTCAACCAGATTCAGTTTCATTGTATTGCCACATTTTACAGCTGCTGCAATGCCAATAGGTCCACCACCATAACAAGAACCACCAGCGTCAATCATTATCACAACAGCAACCAATCGAATTATGAAATCGTAATTAATCTACAATATCAACATTACCCACAATGACAACAATTTAATCAACACGAAAAACAACAATCATTATTTATCATATGCAATATATCAATAGAGTATTATCACCACAACAACAAACTATTATGAAATTGAATGCATTTGGATGTTAGTTCACCAGTTGTGTCGTTAATAGAATGGTAATTACATTTTTTTCTCTCAGTTTACAACTACTAAATTTGTGCTTTTTATTTATAATAATTATACTTAATATTATATAATAAATTCTATTTATATTCAAATGCAGTTCAACCAGATTCAATTCTAATTGTATTGCCACATTTTAAAGCTGCTACAATACCAATAGGTACGCCACTATAAAAAGAACCACCAACACCTATCATTTTCACAACAGCAACCAATTGAATTATGAAATCGTAATTAATCTACAATATCAACATTACACACAATGACAACAATTAAATCAACAAGAAAAACAACAATCAGTATTTATCATATGCAATATAACAACAGAGTATTATCACCACAACAACAAACTATTATGAAATTGATGTCATTTGAATATTAGTCCATCGGCTGTGTCGTCAATAAAGTGATAATTACATGATCATTGATTTTACATTCACCTACCACAGTCAATTGAATAATTTAAATATTATTGCATTATATACACAACTATCAATTCAATTACAATCAATTGAAAATATTTCTATAATTTCATCGACAAGAACTCAAACACGTGAACGTGTACCAATAATTCCCAATTAGTTGGTAAATAGTCAATAACCAACTTCAACAAATGTACCATAATAAATATTGTGCAGAATAATGTTGCAATATTTGTTCCACCACATAATCAATGATGTAATTACAATAGAAGACACGTATTTTGAAGAATGAGGTAAATTTCAGAATTTTATTTTTGTTTAATCCGCATAGTATATATATTTAATATTAAATTAAGTATTATTATTTCTATTTCAGATAGATCATATCAAATATTATGATATATAACCAATTGACAATTAATTCAGGATATGCGAAACGTTTTAATAAACTTAAGAAAAATTGATTACACGAAACTTTTAATGCCAACACCATCAACTTGGATTTACATCATCAAGTGGAGTGCATGTGGTGGCATCCATACCATAATGCATACAGTCAATTGACTTTTCTGTATTTTTATGAAAAACAAACATCATATTTTTATAAATCGATTGAAGAAGAAAGAAATTATACAAATAACAATAAAATAATATAAATATATGCTAATATCAGTAATTACGTGGTCTTTATTTTAATTTAAAATAACAAATTTAACATATTTATCACACACATGTTAAACTTATTAAAATTATTAATATTATTAAATGTATAATTAATTGAATTTAAAAAAATGTATACATGTCTAATTATTTGGTTAATTTAATCAATCCCCTACCTTTACCTTCCATTGGAATCTGAAAAGAAAAGAAAACAAATCGTTTAAGCCTATTTCCAGCCATTTTCCTTGTAATTACCTATCGTTTGATACCTATCCCACCCGCCTACCACTTCAAACGGCTGAGTTATAGCGTTTTAAAGAAATCCATAAAAATTTCCACTAAAATACCAGGCATTTTTCAGACGAAGTAACAGTCGAGCAGAATTAACAGGAGGCAAATTTTTTTTTAAATTTTTTTATTTTTCACTTTTGACCCACTTAGAGGCGGAATTTTCGAAAAATCTCAACGGATTCTTGATCGCAAGATCACCCCCGATCGTTTGAGCCTATTTCCAGCCATAATTTTTGACGGAATTTTCCGGAATTTTCATTTTTTGTTTTTCATTTTTGACCCACTTAGAGGCGGAATTTTCGAAAAATCTCAACAGATTCTTGTTCGCAAGATCACCCCCGATCGTTTGAGCCTATTTTTAGCCATTTTTTGGAAATTTTTTTGGAAAATTTTTGGAAAATTTTTCCATGTTTTTATGTTACCAAAAGTTAGGTTATGTAATTACCTATCGTTTGACACCAATCCCACCCGCCTACCACTTCAAACGGCTGAGTTATAGCGTTTTTAAGAAATCCATAAAAATTTCCACTAAAATACCAGGCGTTTTTCAGACGAAGTAACAGTCGCGCAGAATTAACAGGAGGCAAATTTTTTTTTAAATTTTTTTATTTTTCACTTTTGACCCACTTAGAGGCGGAATTTTCGAAAAATCTCAACGGATTCTTGTTCGCACGACCAGCCCCGATCGTTTGAGCCTATTTCCAGCCATAAATTTTCACGGAATTTTCCGGAATTTTCTTTTTTTTGTTTTTCATTTTTGACCCACTTAGAGGCGGAATTTTCGAAAAATCTCAACGGATTCTTGTTCGCACGACCAGCCCCGATCGTTTGAGCCTATTTTCAGTCACAATTTTTAACGAAATTTTCCGGAATTTTTATTTTTTGTTTTTCATTTTTGACCCACTTAGAGGCAGAATTTTCGAAAAATCTCAACGGATTCTTGTTCGCAAGATCACTCCCGATCGTTTGAGCCTATTTTTCAGCTATTTTTTGGAAATTTTCTTGGAAAATTTTTGGAAAATTTTTCCATGTTTTTATGTTACCAAAAGTTAGGTTATGTAATTACCTTTCGTTTGATACCTATCTTTCCCTCCTACCACTTCAAACGGCTGAGTTATAGCGTTTTTAAGAAATCCATAAAAATTTCCACTAAAATACCAGGCGTTTTTCAGACGAAGTAACAGTCGCGCAGAATTACCAGGAGGCAAATTTTTTTTTAAATTTTTTTCTTTTTCACTTTTGACCCACTTAGAGGCGGAATTTTCGAAAAATCTCAACGGATTCTTGTTCGCACGACCAGCCCCGATCGTTTGAGCCTATTTTCAGCCATAATTTTTGTACGGAATTTTCCGGAATTTTCATTTTTTGTTTTTCATTTTTGACCCACTTAGAGGCGGAATTTTCGAAATATCTCAACAGATTCTTGTTCGCACGACCAGCCCCGATCGTATAAGCCTATTTCCGGCCCTTTTTTTTTTTTGACTTTTTTGACCTGCAAAAGTGTGGGTTATAACCCACTGCCGAAAAAATTTTTTTGCCCGTAGGACCTTCAGATTTTCAGAGATTGTAGAACTTGGAAAAAAAACAATATTTATCGACCACTTTTCCGGATTTCCTTAAGGGGGCGGAGTTATGGGGCTTCGAAAGTACTAAATGGGTCACATTTGCACCCCTTTAACTCCGGAAATACCAAATATTTCGCCAGGAGCTTCTCACCAGCGATAGTCCTCCTCAAGGGCTACAAATTATATTATGGGGCTGACTTTCTATCTATAAGGGTTTTCCAGCTAGGGGTGCCTAAAGTTTGGAAAATCGTTTGCAGACCAATCTTCCTATGACTGGAAAGTAGGTAAATATTGAATTTTCCAAAAATCCAATGATGCAGAAATGTAAAGGAAAATTCAATCTTTATTCTAAGATTTTTTTTGGAATTTTCCAGTGGAAAATACGGATTTTCCAGGAACAACGAAAAACATCGATTTTTTCAAGTTTTCAAATCGGAATTTTCCGACTTTTCCAATGGAATTTTCCAATGCCCTATTTATCACAAATAGTAGACTATATGTCACGTACTTTAAGCCCCACCACAACTCTCTAAGGCTAATGGTTTTCTCACAATGAGCGCCCAAAGTTAGGCTTACACGAAAATTTCCAAATCTTATATCGGTCATAAGTCGAGTAATAGATTTTTCACGGAAAAAGTCCAGAAGCTTTGTTGTGCGCATTAAGAGCCTCTATAATATGGCTGGAACAAAAATTGGCTACCTAATAAATTTTTTTCGAAAACATCAAAAAGTCCGTTTTCAGAAATTCCGGGAAATTTCTCCAGCCTAAAGTAGAAGACTTACAGATGTCTTATAGCCATAAATGGATATAGATGGTAAATGTACTGAGGGAGTGGTACTGAAAATTTTTCCCAACTATTACAGTTTTTCCGGAATTTTCCGATTAATATTTAAATTTTCCGGATTTTCCTGAAATTTTCCAGATGTCTTAGTTAGAATATTGGAAGTGTTTTTTACCACTAGAGGACCCGAATCTATTTACGGGTTTTCCCGGAATTTTCAAATAACGGTTTCATATTCATGGTGAAAAATCCAAGTTTTTTTTTTACAAAAAGTTAGGTAGTTTAATTACCTATCATTTAAAACGAATCCCATCCTCCTACCACTTCAAACGGCTGACCTAGAATTTTTACCGTGTGCCAAATATATACCATCATTTTTCCACTAATTTACCTTCAAAATTTATCGATTCCCCTGAAATTTCCCATTTAATTTATTTATAATATTAGAAACATTTTTTACCACCAAAGGACACCGAAATTTTCATGAGTTTTCTCAGAATTTTCATTTGAAATTTTCATATGTATTAGGAAAATTAATGTTTCTATATGAAATTTCAACGAATAGAAATACTCGTCGAAGGAAAAGCAATTATAAAAATAATTGTGTGTGTGTGTGTGTGTGTGTTTGTTTACATAGGATAATTCTTAATAATAAAATAATATTTATATACTACGTTTTAAAATTGATGCTTTTTTACATGCATAATCATTAAAATTAATTTAGGATTACAATAAATAGTAAAATTTTTATATTAATTTAATAAAATTAGCATGCATTTTCATTTAAAAGAAATTAAATCATTGATTTTTCTTCATACAATGCCATTTCTCTGATAAGTAATTCTTATTAAAAATTTATATTTTCCTTAATACACAAAAACAACAAATACAAGTCATTTCTTTTTATTTTCATAAAAAATGAGAAAAAGAAAAGTAAAAATAACAATGTATTTCTCCTCTTTCCAAACATTCTATTATGATTTATTACCTTTATTAAATTCACCATTACCCAACTCACCTCAATAAAAAATACTCATACTGTTTTTCATACACAATTAAATAATTTTTTATTGTAGTGTACTAAAAAAAAGCATACAAAAAATTCTACTGATTTCTCCTGATTTAAGGAATCTTTCATACTTCAAATTTGGACATTTTTAAAAAATTTTTGTTTTTATAATTCTTCATTGACTTTTGTTTTCTTGCTCGTTGGAAAAGAAAAGCCTGTAAGTAGTTTTAATAAAAAAACATATAATTAAATAAATAATAATAATAATAATAATAATAAAATAGAAATAGAATTAATATTAATATTTATTTAATTGTTATTAAATTATAGTTTTTAATGCACAAGCGCAAGATATTCATCAGAAAGTGTTGGCGCCGGCCGGTGTGTGTATCATCAGCTCATGGAATATGTTTTTATGCATCGCAGGTAATTTATTATTATAAAATAAATTATTTAATTGTTTATATAATATATTAATATATTAATATATATAATGTATAATAAATATTAAAGATACAGATTTTGGAACATTATCACGTACAACGTGCCATCAATTTCAATAGTATATCAACATAATCTGCAAATTGGACTTGAATATGAATATATCCCATTTTATATTACTACTACTTATCTCAAATGTATTTAATAAATCCACGATATGTAACTAATATTATTGGTTAAGTTGCAGATCACAGGTAAGTTTTATTATTATTAAATTATTATTAATTAATTATATTTAAAAAGTTTTTGTAAATTAAATTTATTTAAACTAAATTTTATTACAAATTTTTGGTTTCAGTTGTAGACTCAGGATACTATATTAAATGGATAAACCACGACCATCACCATCACCAACATTACATTTCCTAATTGCGGGGAAAACAGTGGTGAAAATGTATGAGGTTATGAATATAGGATGAATGAAAAATTCCGTTGGAATAGTAAAAAATATAATATTGTAATAGAATTTTTTTCATACTTCAAATTTGGACATTTCAACAAATTTTTGTTTTCGCAATTCTTCATTGACTTTTGTTTTTTTGCTCGTTGGAAATAGAAATGGCTGTAAGTAATTTTAATAAAAAAACATATAATTAAACAAATAATAATAAGAATAATAATAAAATAGAAATAGAATTAATATTAATATTTATTTAATTGTTATTAAATTATAGTTTTTAATGCACAAGCGCAAGATATTCATCAGAAAGTGTTGGCGCCGGCCGGTGTGTGTATCATCAGCACATGGAATATATTTTTATGCATCGCAGGTAATCTATTATTATAAAATAAATTATTTAATTGTTTATATAATATATTAATATATTAATATATACAATGTATAATAAATATTAAAGATACAGATTTTGGAACATTATCACGTACAACGTGCCATCAATTTCAATAGTATATCAACATAACCTGCAAATTGGACTTGAATATGAATATATCCCATTTTATATTACTACTACTTATCTCAAATGTATTTAATAAATCCACGATATGTAACTAATATTATTGGTTAAGTTGCAGCTCACAGGTAAGTTTTATTATTATTAATTAATTATATTTATAAAGTTTTTGTAAATTAAATTTAATTAATCTAAATTTTATTACAAATTTTTGCTTTCAATTGTATACTCAGGATACAATATTAAATGGATAAACCACAACCATCACTACCACCAACATTACATCCAAATTTTCAAATACAATGATTTGAATTGCATGATCGTAATTATTATACATATTACAACTCCAATAACAAAAACAACAACAATTAATTACGATATGTATAATATTTGTATTATTTGGCAAATCATCAGTTGTTGGGTCACCAAACAAAACACAGAAATTAAACATTTCCTTCATTAACACTGATGTATAATAATTCAATACGAATTCTCAACCACAACTCAATTGTATCATTATTGACTTAAAAAAACACAAACATCAATGATGTTTTATCTATTTAAAAAGATTGAATGCACAGACGGACAGTTATCGCACATGTTTATAAAAATATTGATATAAGCTTCAGTGATTATAAACAATTTATGGCGAGATCATCATAGAAATATTAAATTTGAATTGAAGAGTGAGTAGTAATTATACAAATTTATTATATTTCATACATTATTTGTTTGACTGTTTACATTCTCAAAAGATATTTATTATATTATTTTATATTTTACCACCTACACCACAGACACACCTACACACACATATACATACATGCACAGTTTTATTATGCACTTGTCCAATCTTGTTAGTAAAGGTAGTGGGGTCGTCTGTATCCCTTTTATATTATTATAATGAATCATTAGGTTTACTGCACAAGCTTTGTGAGTTAATCGTGTAATATGGTTTGGTAATTTTTTTAGAAATTGTCTGGCGGTGATATGCAGATAAGTTTTATTTAGAGAAAATAAAAACTGGTGTGTGTATGTAAAATTGAATCACTAATATTATTTGATCGATTTAGTAGTAGAATAAAATGATGTTAACGGATTTTTGATATTTTAATAGTTTTTTGTTTTCCTCATTAATTTTCTTTTGTTTCGGACCTCGCATTTAAGAAAATGGAAAATATTGTAATTAATTTTAGTAATAAAGATAAATACACAAATTATTATAAAAATAAAAATACAATTAATATTAATATATATTTAATTATTATTGGATTTATAGTGCACAAAATATTAAGAATGTGATGGTGCCCGGCATTGCAGTGCATGCATTATCAGCTCATGGATTCAAACATGTTTTTATCATCACAGGTAAAATCTATTGTTATAAAATAAATGATATAATTATTTCCATTATATATTCATTAAAATTTATAAAATAATAATAAATAATTTTGCAACATCATCACGTACAGCAGCATCAATATCAATAGTATAAAAAAAAGAAAACTATAACATAACCTGTAATTTAGTTGGACATGCATCATTTTTGGAATATACATCCAATATAAATATTTAAACTATTTTATATTACTACGGTCTATCTCTAATTGATTAAATATACACAAAATATAACTTTATTATTGGTTAAATCACAGAGGCAAGTTTTATTTATAATAATTATATGTAATTACTGTATTAATTCAATTCATTTAAAATAAATTCTTACAGATTTTAAGTTCCAATTGTATATTGTAACACACCACATATACAATATATTGATTGTGGATAGATAACCAACACGTGCTGTCAACAACTACTATGATATTGATGACATTTTATATTAATCCACCGAATGTTTCTATGAATTTACAACCACAATCAAATGAATATTCAAATATTGAATTACCAGCACTACAGCATCATCTTCCTTTACAATATTTTGGAAAATAATTATATGATGTCAAATAATATGCCGTCATTAGTAGCATCCGTGACATCAACGTCGTAAATTATAAACGCAGTATATCTAGCAGCTAATAATCAATGTATACATTTTACCATTAGCGCCAATAAATTTAAAATACAACGTAGAGTTCTGCACAATAGCAAAACAACAAACCAACACGTGCTGTCAACAACTACTATGATATTGATGACATTTTATATTAATCCACCGAATGTTTCTATGAATTTACAACCACAATCAAGTGAATATTCAAATATTGAATTACCAGCACTACAGCATCATCTTCCTTTACAATATTTTGGAAAATAATTATATGATGTCAAATAATATGCCATCATTAGTAGCATCAATGACATCAACGTCGTAAATATAAACGCAGCATATCTAGCAACTAATAATCAATGTATAAATTTTACCATTAGCACCAATAAATTTAAAATACAACGTAGAGTTCTGCACAATAGCAAAACAACAAACCAACACGTACTGTCAACAACTACTATGATATTGATGACATTTTATGTTAATCCACCGAATGTGCCAATGAATTTACAACCACAATCAAATGAATATTCAAATATTGAATTACCAGCACTACAGCATCATCTTCATTTACAATATTTTGGAAAATAATTATATGATGTCAAATAATATGCCGTCATTAGTAGCATCAGTAACATCAACGTCGTAAATTATAAACGCAGCATATCTAGCAACTAATAATCAATGTATACATTTTACCATTAGCGCCAATAAATTTAAAATACAACGTAGAGTTCTGCACAATAGCAAAACAAATAACCAACACGTGCTGTCAACAACTACTATGATATTGATGGCATTTTATATTAATCCACCGAATGTGTCTATGAATGTACAACCAAAATCAAGTGAATATTCAAATATTGAATTACCAGCACTACAGCATCATCTTCCTTTACAATATTTTGGAAAATAATTATATGATGTCAAATAATATGCCGTCATTAGTAGCATCAGTGACATCAACATCATGAAATATAAATGCAGAATTTAAAAATTAGTTTGCCGTTATATAAATGTTTTCATTTATTGAATTATAATATTAATCCGGAGGTTTAAAGAGTACGTAAAATGTAAATATTAAACCCAATTAGTATTTCTATTGCTGCTTGAAAGTGAAATGCAACGCATCACGTAATGTAAAAGCAAATAAATAGAAATCACTTAATGAAAAACCATCAAAACAACATTAATGACGAGCTATAAATTTATAATTAGAAACATTTTTATAATTAATGTATAACATTTCGCACACTTAAACTATAAAACTACAAACTACAAAAAATGCAAATTTGTGCCATATGATATTGTGACTTTGTTAATTTGAAGAATTGTGCTCAACCTCACCATATTTTCATATAAATGACCAAACAACCGACGGCAGTTAAGTTGCTTTATTTTCAGTATGAAAAGTATATTAATCAGTTAATTGTGTCAGAGGGCAGCCAAATAGCTACAGCAAATTATGTGTTTCGTATAAACATAAAATTAAGCAAAAAAAAAAATTGAGTATTTAAACTATTTTTGGTGTTTATATATAAAATAATTATATAAAAGGTGACTAGACAATGCACAGAATAAGATAAACTTACAGAAGCAAAACTCGTATATACTATTTACTTATATGTAATGAAATATTTATTTTAGGCTGATTCTCATGAATGACAACGTTCTAAATACACACATAATAACTATGCAGTTTTGTAAATGTAAATATTTAAAATATTTCTCGCCTTACGTGTATTTAAAACTTTGTTATTCATCAGCCTAAAATAAATATTTTAAGACATGTAAGTAAATAAATATATGAAGTGTTGCTCCAGTAAGGTTATTATATTCTGTGATAATATAAATCGAATGGTATATATTTGCAAAGAACCTTAATTTAATACGTATTTCATTTTCAGATATCGATATTAGATGCGCAACTTTAATATGCAACACGTCTACATATATCCGTAAAAATACTATGATAGATACCTAGTGCCAAGCTCAACGCAGTTGATAGATTACTGAGACCAATAAACAAAAGTGAGTAATGTAATTAATTTTTCTTTTGATGAATATTTTGGTGTAAGAAATAAGTGGTTGAGTTTTTTTTTTTTTTATGATACCTATTTTGTTTACACTATAAAATAACTTTATTCACTTTGTTCGATGACCTTTTGCCATCTTTTTGACAATTCCTTTCTTCTTCAAAAAACCACGCTGACTCTTATCAGCATAAAAAACAACTGAACTGATGTCAAAACGCAATGAATGGTCAGCATCAATATTGAATTTCTTATCGTTCAATTTCAGAACTACCAGACATTACCAATGCAATTTTCATTTTATTTTTTTTTTGTTGTATTTTCTACAATTACGAACGTACAATATCGCATTCCGTGCTCCATCGATCTGTAACTGAAGTGCAAACATTTTTTCGTATACCTCATGTGGGTCCAATTTGCCTAGAAATGAATCAAAACCGAGAAAATAGTAACAACAAATATTTAAAATGACTAATTTCTCAACGACTACATAATTATTTGGTCCATCCTGCAATCCATAGGACCTACTTCCGTGAAGAGGGTGAATTCATCACACTGTCGCCCTGCTTGCCACCTGACGCACAAATTTCATTTGTTATCAGCATTACCTATTTTCGAAGTGCTTAGTTTATCATCTACCTGACAGAGCTTTGAGAAAGATTTGACTTTAAGCCCCCACACCGACAAGGTGACTTTAATGTTGTTATAATATTTTATATAAACTGTAATCTTTAAAAATTTGTTTAATTATAATATTTTATATTATTTGTTTTCGTATAGCAAAACGCTTCAAAACAACAAAACATCATCGAAATTTACAAACTTAAACAAAAACAATTTGCTGCTATGAAGAAAATAATGTGTGTAATTTAAGATGTGTAATTTAAGATTTTAATTTATAAGTTATTTATTTATATTTAAGTTATAGGTTAAGTTTAATAATTTTAAGTAAATTGGATGAATTAAGCTAATAATAATAATTAATTTCCATTTAATTATTAATTAGTTTAATTCATTAATTTAAAAGACACAATTTAGATTTTAAGAAACTAAAATATCTGAGATAGATAGATATTCTACATAACGTTTTTTTAAAGTATAAATTAAAGTATCAATTACGCGCGGTGTTTGTATTATGTAATCACGTTTATATTTTCCATCGCCGACAGCTTTTTGTGTTGTGGCCTGGGGTCGCGTCGTGTGTTCATGTCTCCATTTAGAATTTAATGGCTGTAATACTCACCGATCAGAGTATTATGGTTGCAGGATAATAAATTTAGACATTGCATGCGATGTTCCCATCATGGGACCCCCATGGTTCTAGTTGGCTGGGCTTGTTGGCTACGCCTGATTTTGCCTACCAATATTACAGATTTAATTTTAATATATTCCAATCTCATTGTGAAGAGTTTTGTACTAATTTTTTCACTTGAATGGAAAACAAGTGAAAAAATTAGAAGCTTGTCGACATTATCCACTGTGCCACTTGTGTTGTGCGCAGTCATGGGATCTATTCGCCCCTTATTACGTTTATCCCAAAGTCATGCTGAACGATATTAGATATAGAAATAACGAAGACATCATTTTAAATGCTTATAAACATGCTCCGAATACGAATACAATTCAGAATAAAAACACATTAATATTTTGAAGTTTTATTAATCGTCTTTTGACATATTATGAATTGCATTTAAATTAATACTTACAAAATTGCCTTCATTGGCATTCTATTTACATGTTGTATTATTCGGAGTTCTATACTAATTCGTATACGGATCGTGTTTAACCCCCATATTAGTAGTGATTTCTCTGAAAGAATTTTGCGAGAAAACGCAAGTAAAGGTCAAATGTAAAATATATTTACAATTTTATATGAGAGCGTTTTGTTTGAATATGTAAGAAACATGTAACCTTATTCAGACAAACTACTCTTATGTAATTCATTTAATAATTTTTTGGAGTTATCAATACTTAATATGCAGTAGTTGGGTTTTTTAAAATTCGTCAGCATCGTTTATATTGATTAAAGTAATTATCACTAACGCATTCTGTGCGTCAAGTGCGAGTTTGATCATTTGATCGCTCGTATAAAAAAATAAAGTATATTAACTGTCTTTTGCTTGTCCATTATTTTAATAGCATCTAACTAATATTAGTTTTATATTGTTTTTTTCTCAATGCTATATCCTATCGCTATACAAAGAATTCCTATTGGGGTGTTATCGTCTCCGAGAAGTATTGCTAACTAAAATTTTATGCATTCGTATTTGATTAGGTTATTCTGTCACACGTCATAACTTTGTTAATACAAAATTACGGAGTACAATTAGTGAATTGTTACAAACTCACATACGAGAGTAATTTACTAATTTGACTGTAATATTTATTGGATGTGCACAACAAGGAATGGCACTATTATGAAATGGTGGCTTAGCGTATGTCTTCGCACACGTCTCATATGGTACACTCCTAGGTTGAAAAATATTATAATGTTTTCTTTAAATCAATAAACACACACGCATCGTAACAATAACTCAAAATCAGTCGAATATTGTTTGATACACGGGTTGATTATTTGGTTGTTTATTCAATTACAAATTTTTTGACTCTTCGAACGCTAGTATTTGCTATGTACAACGAGTGGATGTGCGTGGATGTGTTTTTTTTAAAGAACATGTTATTTTCTTGTTTCAACTTCAAAATGTTGGTGTAAGGGGAGTAGAATGTCATCTAATTAAATTTGTATTAACACTTGTTGTGAATAGGGGATGCGTTCCTGAGGCTGATCTTAATAATTTATGATATGAACGAGCCATCGGGTGTGTGTGTAAAATGGAACGAGTAATATCATTTGAACGAATTTCATTCTGGTAGTCTTAATAGTGGGTAGGATTTATTGGAAAAAGACGCACTAATTTTATTTATTTGTAATTGATATAATGGTTTTAAATCGGTCGGTTTTTAATTGTTTACTTACTTAATATTGGTGTAATCTCTCGGGCATGTGCAATGAACTGGTCACTCACATCCTGGAAATTGTTTTGCGTGGAAAATTAATAACTTACATAAATTGGTACGTTGTGGAAGAATATATATTATCTCTAACCATTTGGCTTCTATTGTATATTTTGTGTCTAATTATTTGTAAATATTTTGTAAGTTACTATATTCTATAAGTTTTAAATTATAATTTAGATTAAAAATTGTATTGGTTAATAATTTAAGATTCAATCAAACCAGACGCTTGTGTTTTATTGTCAACATCTATTAATAATATTTAATATTTGTTTTTAATGAACCAATGAAAAAATTTGAAAACCAATTTTCAAATATAATAAAACACAAGCACTCTGGTTATTATTTATATTTTACTAATTATTTTGTTGGTCTCTCTCTCTACACGAGGTATAATAGCTAATATTTGTGTAGTTAGACAAACCAATAAAATATTGAGATTATAAAATATTCGTGATCGCGTATTTATAATTTATTCGTGAATTTGAATTCAATTTAGTTTTATTTTTTAATTTGTATATGAGTTTTTTTTTCAAATGACATTGTCAAAATGTTATTTTTTTCTCATATTTTTTGATTTTGTAAATTTAAACTTCGGGAATCACTTTGGCATATTCTTTTAATATGTTACGTACAGAGATTGTCTCCTCCCAACAAAGTGATTACGCGTTCGGGCTCACATGCAAAGGAATATCCGAGGTTTCCGATAAAACCGTTCTAAGCTGTAGTAACGAGTTTCTACAAAAAAACAAAAATTTTTTTTTTTATTTTATCATCTGTGCATATTAATTTTAGTTTGTAATTCCCAGTAGCATAATAATGATTGAACCATAATTTTTAATTTTTATAAATTTAAGTGTTCGGGCTCACATTCAAAGGAATCTGAGCTTTTCGATAAAACCGTTCTGAGCTGTGAATGATCACGTTTTTATTTTGTTAGATTCAAGTCCGTGTATGGTTTTAAATACCCTTCAAGCACCTTCGCGGAATGTTTCAAATAGGAATTTTCTGACTGAAATTATTGAATTTCAACAGTAGTGTAATCATTGGGAGCTACATTATCTAACTATTTTTTTCCATTGTCAATAGGTTTTCCATGTTATGGCCGGGGTCGTGGCACTTATCAATTAGCGTTAATTGAGGCCTGGCACGCGCACGACCCTTGTTCTGGTTGCGAAACGATTATTCATGTGATTGTAGACATTCATATTCACAGCAAGGCAAATTTGCCCTATATAAATAGGTAAAAAACAGAAATTTTAACCTTTGTATTGAATATTGGTCTACTCTCGCATGTGCAGTAATTTTGTACTCATAACCGGCGAATTATATTACATGGATAATTATATGTTATGTTGTAGTCCCATGTGAGGACCATGTCTGATTGAAGTTCGTACGGAATCCCTATTTTAATATATATATCAGTTTTTTTAGGTTCGTCTATAGCTTTTAATACCCTTCAAACACCTTCGCGGAATGTTACAAATAGTAATTTTCAGGCTGAAATTATTGAATTTCAACAGTAGTGTAATCATTGGGAGCTACATTATCTAACTATTTTTTTTCCATCGTCAATAGTTTTTCCATGTTATGGCCGGGGTCGTGGCACTTATCAATTAGCGTTAATTGAGGCCTGGCACGCGCACGACCCTTGTTCTGGTTGCGAAACGATTATTCATGTGATTGTAGACATTCATATTCACAGGAAGGCAAATTTGCCCTATGTAAATAGGTAAAAAAACACAAATTTTAACCTTTGTATTGAATGTTGGTCTACTCTCGCATGTGCAGTAATTTTGTACTCATAACCGGCGAATTATATTACATGGATAATTATATGTTACGTTGTAGTCCCATGTGAGGACCATGTCTGATTGAAGTTCGTACGGAATCCCTATTTTAATATATCTATCAGTTTTTTTAGGTTCGTCTATAGCTTTTAATACCCTTCGAACACCTTCGCAGAATTTTATAAATACTAATTTTCAGGCTGAAATTATTGAATTTCAACAGTAGTGTAATCATTGGGAGCTACATTATCTAACTATTTTTTTCCATTGTCAATAGGTTTTCCATGTTATGGCCGGGGTCGTGGCACTTATCAATTAGCGTTAATTGAGGCCTGGCACGCGCACGACCCTTGTTCTGGTTGCGAAACGATTATTCATGTGATTGTAGACATTCATATTCACAGGAAGGCAAATTTGCCCTGTGTAAATAGGTAAAAAACACAAATTTTAACCTTTGTATTGAATGTTGGTCTACTCTCGCATGTGCAGTAATTTTGTACTCATAACCGGCGAATTATATTACATGGATAATTATATGTTACGTTGTAGTCCCATGTGAGAACCACGTCTGAACGAAGTTCGTACGGAATGCCTATTTTAATATATAATATATATATAGCTGTTTAGTCGTCATGACTATGCATTCAGTAGAATCTAATTCTCTACTTTAGGTTTTGTGGAGTAAAAATATGGAATTCAAAATTGCCCTGAGTTTAACTTTCATTATCTAAAATTTGTACAAAATCTCTATTTAATCTCATCATATTGGTCAATTGTGTGAAAATTACAAAAATTAATTACTCTTGAAAAACAGTATAGAAAAATTAAGGAGAGGTAATGGTGAAATTATACGTTATCCCTGAGGTGAGACGTTTTGCTGGAGAAAAATGGTGATTTAAAGTAGTGCTAGAAGAATAATTTTTGTTATTGACATTTGTAGGGTTTACAAAATAAAAATTATCAATAGCTTTTGATCCTACTGTTCTAATACATCTAAAATTAATGATTAAATACATTCATATGGTTTCTCATAGGTAATTGATTATTCCTCTACCGTGTAATAATATCTTGAAAGAGGGAGATACTGTCATAATGTTATTGCTGTTAAATATGTCTAATTCGTGCACGTCACATGTTGAATGTCAAAGTTGAAATAAAATTCAAAATGGTTGCTGGTAAAGTTTAACGTTTGATATAACTTTATTTATTAATATTTTTTCGGAATATTTGTTTGGGTTTTTTTTTGGTTGTGCTAATTAAAATTATTGTAAATAAATAATATATATTAATATTATATTTAATGTAGATAAATAAGAAAATGTGTGATATAATATAAATAGGTTTAGATTGGGTGCAATGGAATCTGTATATGTGTTTTAACCGCAGCAAAAAATAATGATAAAAGGCAGCGTGGCAGATATTCGTCTATAGCTCATTCATTGCAATGAATTTACAAATTACAAAGATTTAAACACATAAGAAAGACTACAAGCAATAGAATTCCATCTGAAGGTTTTGTTGATGTTTATAAAATTGTAAGTATAACGTTAATAAATTTACAAAAAACAAAATGAAAACTAAATTGTAAATAAATAATAAATATTAATATTCTATAAAATGTAGATAAATAAGTAAATGTGTGATATAATACAAATAGGTTTAGATTGGGTGCAATGGAATCTGTATATATGTTTTAACCGCTGCAAAAATTAAAGATAATAGACAGCCTTGCAGATATTCGTCTATACCTCATTCATTGGCATTGAAATTACAAATTACAAAGACGTAAACACAAAAGACAGACTACAAGCAATAGAATTCCATCTAAAGGTTTTGTTGATGTTTATAAAATTGTAAGTATAACATTAATAAATGTACAAAAAACCAAACAAAAACTATCCTATAGTTTCGTCATCTAATCGTAACGTATAAACATTTTTATTTTCAGCATTTGGTGCCTTCCATATTGTTCAATTATTGGTGTCACCATTTCAATATAATATAAGGAATGATTAGTTGATGTGATATTCAAATCAAACCGAGCATAAATATTAAATAATTTGGAAAAATAACCGAAATTAATTAATAACAAGCAAACAATTAATGTATGTTTACTAAAATAATTTTATTTATTCGAAATATTCTCCCTCAGCTGAAATATGCAACGCGTTTACATGTTAAATTAGTGCATAAAAATACTTTTATTTCGCAATTGATATGCGAACCGGTTTTCCTTTGTTCGTGCAAATAAAGTTTAGGCAATAGAAAATAGTCAAACGGAACTAATACAGTGAATGTTGCAGTTGTACGTGCAAAATAATTGCCAACTGCCTCTGATTCTCGTTATTATTTTTTCAATTTACCAATATATGGTAATATTGGCTTAAGTCGTTTGTTAATTGTATGTATGTTATTTTTTTAGTGTATAATCATAGTTAAATATTTCAATCGCATCTGTTATTTATGCTGTGTATGGACAATAACTTCATTTCTTTTCGGTAATTAATTTATTATATGCAATTATTATTACTTTATAGTTTAAAATAGTAGAATTTTTATTTTATATTATTGTTATGTTTTGTTAAAAACTCTTGTTTTAATAATTCATACAAAATAATACCAATTTTATGAAACTTCAATACTTCGACGCGTTTTTTTCTTTATTTTATAATTATGTTTATTAATTTTTGTTGATAGTAAATTATTTTGTTAACATCCAGTGTATTTTCTTAATTTAATGTGTTTGCCTTCTGTTTTTCAATTTTTATTGAGTTGAGATAGCTATATTGCATTTATGATATGAAAATTCGCTGAATGCATCATTTATTCGTACATTAAAGCGTATTATTTTTTCTAAAATCTAATTAGAAAGTGTACACTTAAATGTAGTGTATTTATACTGTATATAAATTATAATTACTAAATAATTATTATAATGTAAATTAATGATTTATTTATACGCAAAGTAGCTGTTGTCAAGATCAACATCAACATCATCCTTCAATAAATCAACAAAATTATGAAAGAGATATGCAAGTTTATCAACTACTACAAAATGAAATGATTTAAATTATATTCAATAAGATAAGAAAATTAAATTGTGAATATTTAAGATTGTGTGGTTTAAAATGTACACTATTGTTTTATCAAATACATTTCTTTGTAAACGATTCACAAATAACGTAAGCATATTTTAAAAAGACTGGAACGACGTGAAAAGAATTATACTGCTGAAAAAGAACATATTTTATATTTTATGTTTTCTTATATGATCATTTTACTGACCTGATCCGCTCCAAATAAGATAGAAAAGGTGTGATTTTGTTCTCTTTTATTATTAATTTTCAATATAATTTTAAAAAATTAAATAATATTTTACAATAAACCAAATGAAATAATTGTATGCTTCTATAAAAAAGAACAAAAATGTTTTGCTTACTATTTTGAAAAAAATGAAATAATAAAAGTTTACCTTATGTTTCTAGATAATTAACGAGATATTAGATTCATAATATAGTTTTAATTATTAATTAAAATAAATTAATAATATAATTGAGAGATATAGAATTATAAAGATTTCGTTTGGTTTTTTTTGGAAAAGATATATGGTCATTAAATATCTTATGTTTCTAGATAATCAACTGGGTTTGTTTTTTATAAAATGCGGAAAAATATGGTTACAAAATGGAGCTGGAAACCGGTCCAAATGATCGTGAGATATTGTGTCATGCAGAATCAATAGGAAAATTAAGATAACATTTTTTAATAATAATAAATATATAGATAAAACAAAAATCATTCTTCATTCACAGGTATTTATTTTAATACATTAAAAAAAGTAAACAATATGGATAATTACTATTGCAAATGATTTTATTTTTTATTTATAAATTATATAATATTTTCAAAAAAAAAGTATGTATCTGAAATAACATAAAAATAAATTGTATGTGATTAAATGTGTGATGATAATTTAAAGAAAGAAATATATATGCAAAAACCACAAATGAAAAAATACAAACAGAAATAAAATACATAAAATAAATGTCATAGTCTCTTTTTATTGTTATCAAAATTTTATCATACACATAGATAACACAAAAATCATAAAAAGAAGAAAACAATTATGTTAATTACTAAAGTAATTGAAAAAATTATAATATGCAAAACTAAATATTGAAAAATCACAAACGAAAATGTTAATAAATTTATTTAAAAATTCTAAAAAGTCATTATTATTATCAAAATTTACATATATAGTACAACAAAACAACAACACAACATTCCGTTTCTTTATTATTGTTTACCATTTTGTTGTTGCTTTTATCCGTCACAAATAGAAAAAAAAACTTTGTTATTGTAATATCTTTCTCCTACAATAAATATATAAAAAAAAAATTCGAAAAAATAATAAATTTAATAATTTCTGCTGGACTGGTACAAATTGGAAAAAAAACGTATATTTTTATTTATTTCTATTTCTCAAAAATTTATTTAATTTTTATATTTACATTGCATATATTTTGGCGTAAAAATAAATATAGATAACAAAAATTTTCATATAGCAAAGACAACAATATAGTATGAAATGGACATTTGTTAGCCTTTGATTTTTAACATTGATATTTGTATATACATGATTTTAAATGGAAAAGAAAACAATAAATAAAAAGAAATGACTTGTATTTGTTGTTTTCAAATATAAATTTATTTTTAATATAAGTTATATATAAAATTTCAATTACATTATATTATTATTATTATTATTACTATTATTATTATTAATATATTTAAAATAAAATGATGGTATATTTTTTAAACGGCAAAAATCCTAACTCAGCTGTTTGAAGTGGTAGGAGGTTGTGATAGGTATCAAATGATAGGTAATTAAATTACCTAACTTTTTGTAAAAAAAAACATGGATTTATCACCATGCATATGAAACCGTTTTATGAAAATTCCGGGAAAACCCGTAAATAGATTCAGGTCTTCTAGTGGTAAAAAATGTTTCTAATATTCTAATTAAGATATCTGGAAATTTTCGGGGGAATCCGGAAAATTTTAATTTGTATCGGGAAATTCAGGGAAAACTGTAATAGTTAGGAAACATTTTCAGTACCACTCGCTCAGTACATTTACCATCTAAATCCATTTATGGCTATAAGACATCTGTAAGTCATCAACTTTGGGCTGGAGAAATTTCCCGGAATTTCTGAAAACGGACTTTTTGATGTTTTCGAAAAAAATAAATTAGGTAGCCAGTTTTCGTTACAGCCATATTATAGAGAATCTTAATGCGCACATTAAAGCTTCTGGACTTTTTCCGTGAAAAATCTATTGGCCGACTTATGACCGATTTAAGATTTGGAAATTTTCGTGTAAGCCTAATTTTGGGCGGTCATTGTGTGAAAACCATTAGACTTAGAGAGTTGTGGTGGGGATTAAAAGACGTGGCATATAGTCTACTATCTGCGATAAATAGGGCATTGGAAAATTCGGTTGAATAAGCCGGAAAATTCCCATTTCAAAACATGCAAAAATCGACGTTTTTCGTTGTTCCTGGAAAATCCGTATTTCCCATTGGAAAATTCCAAAAGAGTTTCAAAACCTAGATTGAATTTTTCTTTACATTTCTGCATCATTACATTTTGGAAAATTGAGTTTTTGCCAATTCCCCAGGTATCTTAAGATTGGTCTGCAAACGATTTTCCGAACTTTAGGCACCCCTAGTTGGAAAACCCTTATAGATAGAAAGTCACCCCCATAATATAATTTGTAGCCCTTGACGAGGACTATCACTGGTAAGAAGCTCGTCGTGAAATAGTGAGTATTTCCGAAGTTATAGGGGTCCAAAGGTGACCAATTTGGTACTTTTGAAGAGCCATAGCTCCGCCCCCTTAGGGAAATTGGGAAAAGAGGTCGACAGAAAGCGTTTTTTTTTCGAGCTCTACAATCCATGAAAATATGAATGTCCTACGGGCAAAAAAATTTTTTCGGCAGTGGGTTATAACCCACACTTTTGCAGGTCAAAAAAGGTAAAAAAAAATAGGGCTGAAAATAGGCTCAAACGATCGGGGGTGATCGTGCGAACAAGAATCCGTTGAGATTTTTCGAAAATTCCGCCTCTAAGTGGGTCAAAAACGAAAAACAAAAAAAGAAAATTCCGGAAAATTCCGTGAAAATTTATGGCTGGAAATAGGCTCAATCGATCGGGGCTGATCGTGCGAACAAGAATCCGTTGAGATTTTCCGAAAATTCCGCCTCTAAGTGGGTCAAAAGTGAAAAAGAAAAAATAAAAAAAAAATTTGCCTCCTGGTAATTCTGCGCGACTGTTACTTCGTCTGAAAAACGCCTGGTATTTTATTGGAAATTTTTATGGATTTCTTAAAAACGCTATAACTCAGCCGTTTGAAGTGGTAGAAGGGAAAGATAGGTATCAAACGAAAGGTAATTACATAACCTAACTTTTGGTAACATAAAAACATGGAAAAATTTTCCAAAAATTTTCCAAAAAAAATTCCAAAAAATGGTTAAAAATAGGCTCAATCGATCGGGGCTGATCGTGCGAACAAGAATCCGTTGAGATTTTTCGAAAATTCCGCTTCTAAGTGGGTCAAAAATGAAAAACAAAAATAGAAAATTCTGGAAAATTCCGTGAAAATTTATGGCTGGAAATAGGCTCAATCGATCGGGGCTGATCGTGCGAACAAGAATCCGTTGAGATTTTTCGAAAATTCCGCCTCTAAGTGGGTCAAAAGTGAAAAAGAAAAAATAAAAAAAAAATTTGCCTCCTGGTAATTCTGCGCGACTGTTACTTCGTCTGAAAAACGCCTGGTATTTTATTGGAAATTTTTATGGATTTCTTAAAAACGCTATAACTCAGCCGTTTGAAGTGGTAGGAGGGAAAGATAGGTATCAAACGAAAGGTAATTACATAACCTAACTTTTGGTAACATAAAAACATGGAAAAATTTTCCAAAAATTTTCCAAAAAAAATTCCAAAAAATGGCTAAAAATAGGCTCAAACGATCGGAGCTGATCGTGCGAACAAGAATCCGTTAAGATTTTTCGAAAATTCCGCCTCTGAGTGGGTCAAAAATGAAAAACAAAAAATGAAAATTCCGGAAAATTTCGTGAAAAATTGTGGCTGAAAATAGGCTCAAACGATCGGGGGTGATCGTGCGAACAAGAATCCGTTGAGATTTTTCGAAAATTCCGCCTCTAAGTGGGTCAAAAACGAAAAACAAAAAAAGAAAATTCCGGAAAATTCCGTGAAAATTTATGGATGGGAATAGGCTCAAACGATCGGGGCTGGTCGTGCGAACAAGAATCCGTTGAGATTTTTCGAAAATTCCGCCTCTAAGTGGGTCAAAAGTGAAAAAGAAAAAAATTTAAGAAAAAATTTGCCTCCTGCTGATTCTGCGCGACTGTTACTTCGTCTAAAAATTGCCTGGTATTTTAGTGGAAATTTTTATGGATTTCTTAAAAACGCTATAACTCAGCCGTTTGAAGTGGTAGGAGGGAGGGATAGGTATCAAACGATAGGTAATTACATAACCTAACTTTTGGTAACATAAAAACATGGAAAAATTTTCCAAAAATTTTCCAAAAAAATTTCCAAAAAATGGCTAAAAATAGGCTCAATCGATCGGGGCTGATCGTGCGAACAAGAATCCGTTAAGATTTTTCGAAAATTCCGCCTCTGAGTGGGTCAAAAATGAAAAACAAAAAATGAAAATTCCGGAAAATTTCGTGAAAAATTGTGGCTGAAAATAGGCTTAAACGATCGGGGGTGATCGTGCGAACAAGAATCCGTTGAGATTTTTCGAAAATTCCGCCTCTAAGTGGGTCAAAAACGAAAAACAAAAAAAGAAAATTCCGGAAAATTCCGTGAAAATTTATGGCTGGGAATAGGCTCAAACGATCGGGGCTGGTCGTGCGAACAAGAATCCGTTGAGATTTTTCGAAAATTCCGCCTCTAAGTGGGTCAAAAGTGAAAAAGAAAAAAATTTAAAAAAAAATTTGCCTCCTGGTAATTCTGCGCGACTGTTACTTCGTCTGAAAAATGCCTGGTATTTTAGTGGAAATTTTTATGGATTTCTTAAAAACGCTATAACTCAGCCGTTTGAAGTGGTAGGAGGGAGGGATAGGTATCAAACGATAGGTAATTACATAACCTAACTTTTGGTAACATAAAAACATGGAAAAATTTTCCAAAAATTTTCCAAAAAAATTTCCAAAAAATGGCTAAAAATAGGCTCAATCGATCGGGGCTGATCGTGCGAACAAGAATCCGTTAAGATTTTTCGAAAATTCCGCCTCTGAGTTGGTCAAAAATGAAAAACAAAAAATGAAAATTCCGGAAAATTTCGTGAAAAATTGTGGCTGAAAATAGGCTTAAACGATCGGGGGTGATCGTGCGAACAAGAATCCGTTGAGATTTTTCGAAAATTCCGCCTCTAAGTGGGTCAAAAACGAAAAACAAAAAAAGAAAATTCCGGAAAATTCCGTGAAAATTTATGGCTGGGAATAGGCTCAAACGATCGGGGCTGGTCGTGCGAACAAGAATCCGTTGAGATTTTTCGAAAATTCCGCCTCTAAGTGGGTCAAAAGTGAAAAAGAAAAAAATTTTAAAAAAAATTTGCCTCCTGGTAATTCTGCGCGACTGTTACTTCGTCTGAAAAATGCCTGGTATTTTAGTGGAAATTTTTATGGATTTCTTAAAAACGCTATAACTCAGCCGTTTGAAGTGGTAGGAGGGAGGGATAGGTATCAAACGATAGGTAATTACATAACCTAACTTTTGGTAACATAAAAACATGGAAAAATTTTCCAAAAATTTTCCAAAAAAATTTCCAAAAAATGGCTAAAAATAGGCTCAATCGATCGGGGCTGATCGTGCGAACAAGAATCCGTTAAGATTTTTCGAAAATTCCGCCTCTGAGTGGGTCAAAAATGAAAAACAAAAAATGAAAATTCCGGAAAATTTCGTGAAAAATTGTGGCTGAAAATAGGCTTAAACGATCGGGGGTGATCGTGCGAACAAGAATCCGTTGAGATTTTTCGAAAATTCCGCCTCTAAGTGGGTCAAAAGTGAAAAAGAAAAAAATTTTAAAAAAAATTTGCCTCCTGGTAATTCTGCGCGACTGTTACTTCGTCTGAAAAATGCCTGGTATTTTAGTGGAAATTTTTATGGATTTCTTAAAAACGCTATAACTCAGCCGTTTGAAGTGGTAGGCGGGTGGGATAGGTATCAAACGATAGGTAATTACATGGAAAATGGCTGGAAATAGGCTTAAACGATTTGTTTTCTTTTCTTTTCAGATTCCAATGGAAGGTAAAGGTAGGGGATTGATTAAATTAACCAAATAATTAGACATGTATACATTTTTTTAAATTCAATTAATTATACATTTAATAATATTAATAATTTTAATAAGTTTAACATGTGTGTGATAAATATGTTAAATTTGTTATTTTAAATTAAAATAAAGACCACGTAATTACTGATATTAGCATATATTTATATTATTTTATTGTTATTTATATAATTTCTTTCTTCTTCAATCGATTTATAAAAATATGATGTTTGTTTTTCATAAAAATACAGAAAAGTCAATTGACTGTATGCATTATGGTATGGATGCCACCACATGTACTCCACTTGATGATGTAAATCCAAGTTGATGGTGTTGGCATTAAAAGTTTCGTGTAATCAATTTTTCTTAAGTTTATTAAAACGTTTCGCATATCCTGAATTAATTGTCAATTGGTTATATATCATAATATTTGATATGATCTATCTGAAATAGAAATAATAATACTTAATTTAATATTAAATATATATACTATGCGGATTAAACAAAAATAAAATTCTGAAATTTACCTCATTCTTCAAAATACGTGTCTTCTATTGTAATTACATCATTGATTATGTGGTGGAACAAATATTGCAACATTATTCTGCACAATATTTATTATGGTACATTTGTTGAAGTTGGTTATTGACTATTTACCAACTAATTGGGAATTATTGGTACACGTTCACGTGTTTGAGTTCTTGTCGATGAAATTATAGAAATATTTTCAATTAATTGTAATTGAATTGATAGTTGTGTATATAATGCAATAATATTTAAATTATTCAATTGACTGTGGTAGGTGAATGTAAAATCAATGATCATGTAATTATCACTTTATTGACGACACAGCCGATGGACTAATATTCAAATGACATCAATTTCATAATAGTTTGTTGTTGTGGTGATAATACTCTGTTGTTATATTGCATATGATAAATACTGATTGTTGTTTTTCTTGTTGATTTAATTGTTGTCATTGTGTGTAATGTTGATATTGTAGATTAATTACGATTTCATAATTCAATTGGTTGCTGTTGTGAAAATGATAGGTGTTGGTGGTTCTTTTTATTGTGGCGTACCTATTGGTATTGTAGCAGCTTTAAAATGTGGCAATACAATTAGAATTGAATCTGGTTGAACTGCATTTGAATATAAATAAAATTTATTATATAATATTAAGTATAATTATTATAAATAAAAAGCACAAATTTAGTAGTTGTAAACTGAGAGAAAAAAATGTAATTACCATTCTATTAACGACACAACTGGTGAACTAACATCCAAATGCATTCAATTTCATAATAGTTTGTTGTTGTGGTGATAATACTCTATTGATATATTGCATATGATAAATAATGATTGTTGTTTTTCGTGTTGATTAAATTGTTGTCATTGTGGGTAATGTTGATATTGTAGATTAATTACGATTTCATAATTCGATTGGTTGCTGTTGTGATAATGATTGACGCTGGTGGTTCTTGTTATGGTGGTGGACACATTGGCATTGCAACAGCTGTAAAATGTGGCAATACAATGAAACTGAATCTGGTTGAACTGCATTTGACTATAAATAAAATTTATTATATAATATTAAGTATAATTATTATAAATAAAAAACACAAATTTAGTAGTTGTAAACTGAGAGAAAAAAATGTAATTACCATTCTATTGACGACACAACTGGTGAACTAAAATCCAAATGCATTCAATTTCATAATAGTGTGTTGTTGTGGTGATAATACTCTGTTGTTATATCGCATAGGATAAATACTGATTATGTTGTTTTTCTTGTTGATTTAATTGTTGTCATTGTTTGTAATGTTGATATTGTAGATTAATTACGATTTCATAATTCAATTGGTCCCTTATTTTAGAAGTCGAAGTAGTTTGAAAAATTGCTGTTAAAATAATGTAGCTATTGCTTCAACAGTTGCTGATCCTTTCTTTTTTTAATATATATGCCTTTTGTTGTTTTAAATTAAATCATATATAAAATGTTCATATAAATTTATAAAATTGTAAATATATTTTTCCGCATAGTAAGTTTATTTTTCCACTTTAACTAAATATTATTCGAATGCTAAGTTTAATTTCCACTTTAAATAAAATAATACTACGTTTTATTTATTATTTTATTTATTTAAAGTGGAAATTAAACTTAGCATTCGAATAATGTTTAGTTAAATTAAATCGTGCTCTATATATTATTTAATTACCTGTTGTAGTTAATTACTAACAAAAATGTTCCTAATCATTAATTCATAGCTCGTTATTAAATGTATGTTTTGATGTTAAAATACGGCCGGCACCAACACTTTCTGATGAATATCTTGTGATTGTGCCCTAAATATTATAATTTAATAACAATTAAATATATATTAATATTACTTGTGTTTCTATTTTATTATCAATATTATTTTTTTAATTATTCTTATTATTATTTGTTTAATTATATGTTTTTTTATTTAAATTACTTACAGCATTTTATATTTCCAACGAGCTAGCAAACAAAAGTCAATGAAGAAAAGAATAACAAAAACAAAATTTTTTTGAAATTTTAAAAATTGAAGTAGAAAAATCGTATTCTATTACAATGTAATCTTGTTTTCTACTACACAAACGGAATTTTTCATTAATCCCATATACAAGGCCTCATATATTTTCATCACTGTTTCTCCGCAAACGTTTTCATATGGTTTTTGTATCAAAATTCATAATTGTTCGTAATCAATGTAATCTGAAATAAATAATAATTAATTTATTAAATATTAAATATAATATGGAATAAGTAGGAATTTACCTACGATCAGATTTCTATATATCATTTATATTCCAAAAATATTAAATGTTCAAATTACAGGTTAAGTATAAATTAGTTTTTTTTTTTTTAAATATTGATGCTGGTGTTCGTGATGATGTTCCAAAATCTGTATCTTTATTGTTTATTATACATTATAATTAGTATATTATATAAACAATTAAATCATTTATTTTATAACAATAGATTACCACCGGTGATAAGAAAAACATATTTCATGTGCTGATAATGCACGCTCCGGCCGGCACCAAAACTTTCTGATGAATATCTTGTGATTGTGCCCTAAAAATTATAATTATCTGTATTTCTATTTTATAATTATTATTATTATATATTTAATTATATGTATTTTTATTAAAATTACTTACAGCCTTTTCTTTTTCCAACGATCTAGAAAATAAAAGTCAATGAAAAGAATTACAAAAACAAAAATTGATTGAAACATCAAAATTTGACGTATGGAAAAAATGTAATCTCTTACAATATCATATTTTTGATGAAAAAGTTATTTTACATTGTGAAAGCCCCTTTAATCTCATATATAAACCATATACATATTCACCACTTTCCCCAGCTAAACGTTTCGGAGATAATCTATTAGCCAGCAGATGTCACCATAAGTAATAAATATACGATACATACGCCTACAACAAATTATCATTGAAGTCAGTACTAATTTCCCCATTACCCCTCCTTAATTTTTGAAGAATAATTTATTCTTGGAATTTTCATAGAATTGATAAATATGAAGATTTTGTGGAAATTTTATACATTAAAAATCGAACTAAAGTAATTTTTGAATTCCAAATTTTACAGATTATAGATATTCTCCACAAAACCAAAAGTAGACTATTAGAATCGACTGTATTCATGGTTATGGCGACCAAAAAACTGATATAAATATACTATATTAAAAGACATTCCGTACGAACTTCATTCAGACGTGGTCCTCACATGGGACTACAACGTAACATATAATTTTCCATGTAATATAATTCGCCGGTTATGAGTACAAAATTACTGCACATGCGAGAGTAGACCAATATTCAGAAAGGTTAAAATTTGTGTTTTTTACCTATTTATATAGGGCAAATTTGCCTTCCTATGAATATGAATGTCTACAATCACATGAATAATCGTTTGGCAACCAGAACAAGGGTCGTGCGCGTGCCAGGCCTCAATTAACGCTAATTGATAAGTGCCACGACCCCGGCCATAACATGGAAAACCTATTCACGATGGAAAAAAAATAGTTAGATAATGTAGCTCCCAATGATTACACTACTGTTGAAATTCAATAATTTCAGTCAGAAAATTACTATTTGAAACATTCCGCGAAGGTGCTTGAAGGGTATTTAAAACCATACACGGACTTGAATCTAACAAAATAAAAACGTGATCATTCACAGCTCAGAACGGTTTTATCGAAAAGCTCAGATTCCTTTGAATGTGAGCCCGAACACTTATATTTATAAAAATTAAAAATTATGATTCAATCATTATTATGCTACTGGGAATTACAAACTTTAAAATTAATATGCACAGATGATAAAATAAAAAAAATTTTTTTTTTTTTGTAGAAACTCGTTACTACAGAACGGTTTTATCGGAAACCTCGGATATTCCTTTGCATGTGAGCCCGAACGCGTAATCACTTTGTTGGGAGGAGACAATCTCTATACGTAACATATTAAAAGAATATGCCAAAGTGATTCCCGAAGTTTAAATTTACAAAATCAAAAAATATGAGAAAAAAATAACATTTTGACAATGTCATTTGAAAAAAAAACTCATATACAAATTAAAAAATAAAACTAAATTGAATTCAAATTCACGAATAAATTATAAATACGCGATCACGAATATTTTATAATCTCAATATTTTATTGGTTTGTCTAACTACACAAATATTAGCTATTATACCTCATGTAGAGAGAGAGACCAACAAAATAATTAGTAAAATATAAATAATAACCAGAGTGCTTGTGTTTTATTATATTTGAAAATTGGTTTTCAAATTTTTTCATTGGTTCATTAAAAACAAATATTAAATATTATTAATAGATGTTGACAATAAAACACAAGCCGTCTGGTTTGATTGAATCTTAAACTATTAACCAATACAATTTTTAATCTTAATTATAACTTAAAACTTATATATATGTAAGTTACTATTACAAAATTTTTATAAATAACAAAACACAAAATATACAATAGAAGCCTAAATGGTTAGAAATAATAGATATTCTTCCACAACGTACCAATTTATGTAAGTTATTAATTTTCCACGCAAAACAATTTCCAGGATGTGAGTGACCAGTTCATTGCACATGCCCGAGAGATTACACCAATATTAAGTAAGTAAACAATTAAAAACCGACCGATTTAAAACCATTATATCAATTACAAATAAATAAAATTAGTACGTCTTTTTCCAATAAATCCTACCCACTATTAAGACTACCAGAATGAAATTCGTTCAAATGATATTACTCGTTCAATTTTACACACACACCCGATGGCTCGTTCATATCATAAATTATTAAGATCAGCCTCAGGAACGCATCCCCTATTCACAACAAGTGTTAATACAAATTTAATTATATGACTTTCTACTCCCCTTACACCCACATTTTGAAGTTGAAACAATAAAATAACATGTTCTCTAAAAAAAACACATCCACGCACATCCACTCGTTGTACATAGCAAATACTAGCGTTCGAAGAGTCAAAAAATTTGTAATTGAATAAACAACCAAATAATCAACCCGTGTATCAAACAATATTCGACTGATTTTGAGTTATTGTTACGATGCGTGTGTGTTTATTGATTTAAAGAAAACATTATAATATTTTTCAACCTAGGAGTGTACCATATGAGACGTGTGCGAAGACATACGCTAAGCCACCATTTCATAATAGTGCCACTCCTTGTTGTGCACATCCAATAAATATTACAGTCAAATTAGTAAATTACTCTCGTATGTGAGTTTGTAACAATTCACCAATTGAACTCCGTAATTTTGCAATAACAAAGTTATGACGTGTGACAAAATAACCTAATCAACTTCGAATGCATAAAATTTTAGTTAGCAATACTTCTCGGAGACGATAACACCCCAATAGGAATTCTTTGTATAGCGATAGGATATAGCATTGAGAAAAAAACAATATAAAACTAATTTTACTAAGATGTTATTAAAATAATGGACAAACAAAACAGTTAATTTACTTTATTTTTGTATACGAACGATCAATGGATCAAACGCGCATTTAACACACAGAATGTGTTAGTGATAACTAGTTTAATATAAACTATGCTGACGATTTTTAAAAAAACCCAACTACTGCATATTAAGTATTGATAACTCCGAAAAATTATTAAATGAATGAGAGTGGTTTATCTGAATAAGATTACATGTTTCTTACATATTCAAACAAAACGCTCTTATTTAAATTTGTAAATAAATTTTACATTTGACCTTTACTTGCGTTTTCGCGCAAAATTCTTTCAGAGAAATCACTACTAATATGGGGGTTAAACATGATCCGTATACGATGAGTATAGAACTCCGAATAATACAACATGTAAATAGAATGCCAATGAAGGCAATTTTGTACATATTAATTTAAATACAATTTATACTGTGTCAAAAGACGATTAAAAAAATTTGAAAATATAAATGTGTTTTATTTGGAATTGTATTCGTATTCGTAGCATGTTTATAAGCATTTAAAATAATGCCTTCGTTATTTCTATATCTAATATCGTTCAGCATGACTTTGGGAAAAACGTAAAAAGGAGCGACTAGATCCCATGACTGCGCACAACACAAGTGGCACAGTGGATAATGTCGACAATTTTCTAATTTCTTCACTTGTTTTCCATTCAAGTGAAAAAATTAGTACAATATAAAACTCTCAATTAGATTGGAATATATTAACATTAAATCTCTAATATTGGTAGGCACAATCAGGCGTAGCCAACAAGCCCAGCCAACTAGAACCATGGGGGTCCCATGATGGGAACATCGCATGCAATGTCTAAATTTATTATCCTGCAACCATAATACTCTGATCGGTGAGTATTACAGCCATTAAATTCTAAATGGAGACATGAACACACGACGCGACCCCAGGCCACAACACAAAAAGCTGTCGGCGATGGAAAATATAAACGTGATTACATAATACAAACACCGCGCGTAATTGATACTTTAATTTATACTTTAAAAAAACGTTATGTAGAATATCTATCTATCTCAGATATTTTAGTTTCTTAAAATCTAAATTGTGTCTTTTAAATTAATGAATTAAACTAATTAATAATTAAATGGAAATTAATTATTATTATTAGCTTAATTCATCCAATTTACTTAAAATTATTAAACTTAACCTATAACTTAAATATAAATAAATAACTTATAAATTAAAATCTTAAATTACACATCTTAAATTACACACATTATTTTCTTCATAGCAGCAAATTGTTTTTGTTTAAGTTTGTAAATTTCGATGATGTTTTGTTGTTTTGAAGCGTTTTGCTATACGAAAACAAATAATATAAAATATTATAATTAAACAAATTTTTAAAGATTACAGTTTATATAAAATATTATAACAACATTAAAGTCACCTTGTCGGTGTGGGGGCTTAAAGTCAAATCTTTCTCAAAGCTCTGTCAGGTAGATGATAAACTAAGCACTTCGAAAATAGGTAATGCTGATAACAAATGAAATTTGTGCGTCAGGTGGCAAACAGGGCGACAGTGTGATGAATTCACCCTCTTCACGGAAGTAGGTCCTATGGATTGCAGGATGGACCAAATAATTATGTAGTCGTTGAGAAATTAGTCATTTTAAGTATTTGTTGTTACTTTTTTCTCGGTTTTGATTCATTTCTAGGCAAATTGGACCCACATGAGGTATACGAAAAAATATTTGCACTTCAGTTACAGATCGATGGAGCACGGAATGCGATATTGTACGTTCGTAATTGTAGAAAATACAACAAAAAAAAATAAAATGAAAATTGCATTGGTAATGTCTGGTAGTTCTGAAATTGAACGATAAGAAATTCAATATTGATGCTGACCATTCATTGCGTTTTGACATCAGTTCAGTTGTTTTTTATGCTGATAAGAGTCAGCGTGGTTCTTTGAGGAAGAAAGGAATTGTCAAAAAGATGGCAAAAGGTCATCGAACAAAGTGAATAAAGTTATTTCATAGTGTAAACAAAATAGGTTTCATAAAAAAAAAAAAAACTCAACCACTTATTTCTTACACCAAAATATTCATCAAAAGAAAAATTAATTACATTACTCACTTTTGTTTATTGGTCTCAGTAATCTATCAACTGCGTTGAGCTTGGCACTAGGTATCTATCATAGTATTTTTACGGATATATGTAGACGTGTTCCATATTAAAGTTGCGCATCTAATATCGATATCTGAAAATGAAATATGTATTAAAATAAGGTTATTTGCAAATATATGCCATTCGATTTATATTATCACAGAATATAACCTTACTGGAGCAACACTTCATTTATATATTTACTTACATGTCTTAAAATATTTATTTTAGGCTGATGAATAACAAAGTTTTAAATACACGTAAAGCGAGAAATATTTTAAATATTTACATTTACAAAACTGCAAAGTTATTATGTGTGTATTTAGAACGTTGTCATTCATGAGAATCAGCCTAAAATAAATATTTCATTACATATAAGTAAATAGTATATACGAGTTTTGCTTCTGTAAGTTTATCTTATTCTGTGCATTGTCTAGTCACCTTTTATATAATTATTTTATATATAAACACCAAAAATAGTTTAAATACTCAATTTTTTTTTTTGCTTAATTTTATGTTTATACGAAACACATAATTTGCTGTAGCTATGGCTGCCCTCTGACACAATTAACTGATTAATATACTTTTCATACTGAAAATAAAGCAACTTAACTGCCGTCGGTTGTTTGGTCGTTTATATGAAAATATGATGAGGTTGAGCACAATTCTTCAAATTAACAAAGTCACAATATCATATGGCACAAATTTGCATTTTTTGTAGTTTGTAGTTTTATAGTTTAAGTGTGCGAAATGTTATACATTAATTATAAAAATGTTTCTAATTATAAATTTATAGCTCGTCATTAATGTTGTTTTGATGGTTTTTCATTAAGTGATTTCTATTTATTTGCTTTTACATTACGTGATGCGTTGCATTTCACTTTCAAGCAGCAATAGAAATACTAATTGGGTTTAATATTTACATTTTACGTACTCTTTAAACCTCAGGATTAATATTATAATTCAATAAATGAAAACATTTATATAACGGCAAACTAATTTTTAAATTCTGCATTTATATTTCATGATGTTGATGGCACTGATGCTACTACTGACGGCATATTATTTGACATCATATAATTATTTTCCAAAATATTGTAAATGAAGATGATGCTGTAGTGCTGGTAATTCAATATTTGAATATTCATTTGATTGTGGTTGTAAATTCATAGAAACATTCGGTGGATTAATATAAAATGTCATCAATATCATAGTAGTTGTTGACAGCACGTGTTGGTTTGTTGTTTTGCTATTGTGCAGAACTCTACGTTGTATTTTAAATTTATTGGTGCTAATGGTAAAATTTATACATTGATTATTAGTTGCATGATATACTGCGTTTATAATTTACGACGTTGATGTCACTGATGCTACTAATGACGGCATATTATTTGACATCATATAATTATTTTCCAAAATATTGTAAAGGAAGATGATGCTGTAGTGCTGGTAATTCAATATTTGAATATTCACTTGATTGTGGTTGTAAATTCATAGACACATTCGGTGCATTAATATAAAATGCCATCAATATCATAGTAGTTGTTGACAGCACGTGTTGGTTATTTGTTTTGCTATTGTGCAGAACTCTACGTTGTATTTTAAATTTATTGGCGCTAATGGTAAAATGTATACATTGATTATTAGTTGCTAGATATGCTGCGTTTATAATTTACGACGTTGATGTCACTGATGCTACTAATGACGGCATATTATTTGACATCAAATAATTATTTTCCAAAATATTGTAAAGGAAGATGATGCTGTAGTGCTGGTAATTCAATATTTGAATATTCACTTGATTGTGGTTGTAAATTCATAGAAACATTCGGTGGATTAATATAAAATGTCATCAATATCATAGTAGTTGTTGACAGCACGTGTTGGTTTGTTGTTTTGCTATTGTGCAGAACTCTACGTTGTATTTTAAATTTATTGGTGCTAATGGTAAAATTTATACATTGATTATTAGTTGCATGATATACTGCGTTTATAATTTACGACGTTGATGTCACTGATGCTACTAATGACGGCATATTATTTGACATCATATAATTATTTTCCAAAATATTGTAAAGGAAGATGATGCTGTAGTGCTGGTAATTTAATATTTGAATATTCACTTGATTGTGGTTGTAAATTCATAGACACATTCGGTGCATTAATATAAAATGCCATCAATATCATAGTAGTTGTTGACAGCACGTGTTGGTTATTTGTTTTGCTATTGTGCAGAACTCTACGTTGTATTTTAAATTTATTGGCGCAAATGGTAAAATGTATACATTGATTATTAGTTGCTAGATATGCTGCGTTTATAATTTACGACGTTGATGTCACTGATGCTACTAATGACGGCATATTATTTGACATCATACAATTATTTTCCAAAATATTGTAAATGAAGATGATGCTGTAGTGCTGGTAATTCAATATTTGAATATTCACTTGATTGTGGTTGTAAATTCATAGAAACATTCGGTGGATTAATATAAAATGTCATCAATATCATAGTAGTTGTTGACAGCACGTGTTGGTTTGTTGTTTTGCTATTGTGCAGAACTCTACGTTGTATTTTAAATTTATTGGTGCTAATGGTAAAATTTATACATTGATTATTAGTTGCATGATATACTGCGTTTATAATTTACGACGTTGATGTCACTGATGCTACTAATGACGGCATATTATTTGACATCATATAATTATTTTCCAAAATATTGTAAAGGAAGATGATGCTGTAGTGCTGGTAATTCAATATTTGAATATTCATTTGATTGTGGTTGTAAATTCATTGGCACATTCGGTGGATTAACATAAAATGTCATCAATATCATAGTAGTTGTTGACAGCACGTGTTGGTTTGTTGATTTGCTATTGTGCAGAACTATACGTTGTATTTTAAATTTATTGGCGCTAATCGTAAAATTTATAGATTGATTATTAGCTGCTAGATATGCTGCGTTTATAATTTACGACGTTGATGTCACTGATGCTACTAATGACGGCATATTATTTGACATCATACAATTATTTTCCAAAATATTGTAAATGAAGATGATGCTGTAGTGCTGGTAATTCAATATTTGAATATTCACTTGATTGTGGTTGTAAATTCATAGAAACATTCGGTGGATTAATATAAAATGTCATCAATATCATAGTAGTTGTTGACAGCACGTGTTGGTTTGTTGTTTTGATATTGTGCAGAACTCTATGTTGTATTTTAAATTTATTGGCGCTAATGGTAAAATGTATACATTGATTATTTGCTGCTAGATATGCTGCGTTTATAATTTACGACGTTGATGTCACTGATGCTACTAATGACGGCATATTATTTGACATCATACAATTATTTTCCAAAATATTGTAAATGAAGATGATGCTGTAGTGCTGGTAATTCAATATTTGAATATTCACTTGATTGTGGTTGTAAATTCATAGAAACATTCGGTGGATTAATATAAAATGTCATCAATATCATAGTAGTTGTTGACAGCACGTGTTGGTTTGTTGTTTTGCTATTGTGCAGAACTCTACGTTGTATTTTAAATTTATTGGTGCTAATGGTAAAATTTATACATTGATTATTAGTTGCATGATATACTGCGTTTATAATTTACGACGTTGAAGTCACTGATGCTACTAATGACGGCATATTATTTGACATCATATAATTATTTTCCAAAATATTGTAAAGGAAGATGATGCTGTAGTGCTGGTAATTCAATATTTGAATATTCACTTGATTGTGGTTGTAAATTCATAGACACATTCGGTGCATTAATATAAAATGCCATCAATATCATAGTAGTTGTTGACAGCACGTGTTGGTTATCTATCCACAATCAATATATTGTATATGTGGTGTGTTACAATATACAATTGGAACTTAAAATCTGTAAGAATTTAGTTTAAATGAATTGAATTAATACAGTAATTACATATAATTATTATAAATAAAACTTGCCTCTGTGATTTAACCAATAATAAAGTTATATTTTGTGTATATTTAATCAATTAGAGATAGACCGTAGTAATATAAAATAGTTTAAATATTTATATTGGATGTATATTCCAAAAATGATGCATGTCCAACTAAATTACAGGTTATGTTATAGTTTTCTTTTTTTTATACTATTGATATTGATGCTGCTGTACGTGATGATGTTGCAAAATTATTTATTATTATTTTATAAATTTTAATGAATATATAATGGAAATAAATATATCATTTATTTTATAACAATAGATTTTACCTGTGATGATAAAAACATGTTTGAATCCATGAGCTGATAATGCATGCACTGCAATGCCGGGCACCATCACATTCTTAATATTTTGTGCACTATAAATCCAATAATAATTAAATATATATTAATATTAATTGTATTTTTATTTTTATAATAATTTGTGTATTTATCTTTATTACTAAAATTAATTACAATATTTTCCATTTTCTTAAATGCGAGGTCCGAAACAAAAGAAAATTAATGAGGAAAACAAAAAACTATTAAAATATCAAAAATCCGTTATAACGTAACATCATCATTTTATTCTACTACTACAAATGAAATTTTTTCGTATATGTGTTTCATGATTTTTTATGGTTTTTTTAATATAGTACAATAATACAGGTTTTTTCTCCTTTTAAATTATTTGTCCTTTTCCAAAGTAAATAGATGCCAATAGAATAAATAAGTGTATACCCTTCTCACTTATTATTATTATTATTTGAATCTTCATTAATGTCACCATTGTTTCTACCGTCCTTAATTTTCGTACTGTTTTTACCATTCATAAATAATTGATTTTTGTTACGATATTTTATAAATAGTAAAAAAATTTCACATATGTCGACAGACCACCAACACACATAACGAAATTAATCAGCATATAAAAAATTGAGAATAATACACGTTTTTGCTACAAAATTCCTTCAATATTGATATCCAGGTCAGATCTATTGACCACATCAACTGGATGATCTCTTGAACAATTACGACTTCGCTATTATGTTAATCAATAAAATGAGTGTAAAATTTTTCAATTGATTCACAACAAACAATTAAGAATATTGAAATGAAAATCGATCAAATAATATTAGTGATTCAATTTTACATACACACACCAGTTTTTATCATAAATTATTAGAATCCGCTTCTGGAATCTAATCCTCCTTATTCACAACTAAGTAAATTCAAAATAAATTAAATGACATTCTTTCCGCTCACTTAATAATGTAAGTTTGAACAATAAAGCTGCATTTTCTCTAAATAAAACTTATCTGCATATCACCGCCAGACAATTTCTAAAAAAATTACCAAACCATATTACACGATTAACTCACAAAGCTTGTGCAGTAAACCTAATGATTCATTATAATAATATAAAAGGGATACAGACGACCCCACTACCTTTACTAACAAGATTGGACAAGTGCATAATAAAACTGTGCATGTATGTATATGTGTGTGTAGGCGTGTCTGTGGTGTAGGTGGTAAAATATAAAATAAAATAATAAATATCTTTTGAGAATGTAAACAGTCAAACAAATAATGTATGAAATATAATAAATTTGTATAATTACTACTCACTCTTCAATTCAAATTTAATTTTTCTATGATGATGTCGCCATAAATTGTTTATAATCACTGAAGCTTATATCAATATTTTTATAAACATGTGCGATAACTGTCCGTCTGTGCATTCAATCTTTTTAAATAGATAAAACATCATTGATGTTTGTGTTTTTTTAAGTCAATTATGATACAATTGAGTTGTGGTTGAGAATTCGTATTGAATTATTATACATCTGTGTTAATGAAGGAAATATTTAATTTCTGTGTTTTGTTTGGTGACCCAACAACTGATGATTTGCCAAATAATACAAATATTATACATATCGTAATTACTTGTTGTTGTTTTTGTTATTGGAGTTGTAATATGTATAATAATTACGATCATGCAATTCAAATCATTGTATTTGAAAATTTGGATGTAATGTTGGTGGTAGTGATGGTTGTGGTTTATCCATTTGATATTGTATTCTGAGTATACAATTGAAACCAAAAATTTGTAATAAAATTTAGTTTAAATAAATTTAATTTACAAAAACTTTATAAATATAATTAATTAATAATAAAACTTACCTGTGAGCTGCAACTTAACCAATAATATTAGTTACATATCGTGGATTTATTAAATACATTTGAGATAAGTAGTAGTAATATAAAATGGGATATATTCATATTCAAATCCAATTTGCAGGTTATGTTGATATACTATTGAAATTGATGGCACGTTGTACGTGATAATGTTCCAAAATCTGTATCTTTAATATTTATTATACATTATATATATTAATATATTAATATATTATATTATATAAACAATTAAATAATTTATTTTATAATAATAGATTACCTGCGATGCATAAAAATATATTCCATGTGCTGATGATATACGCACCGGCCGGCGCCAACACTTTCTGATGAATATCTTGCGCTTGTGCATTAAAAACTATAATTTAATAACAATTAAATAAATATTAATATTAATTCTATTTCTATTTTATTATTATTATTATTATTATTTATTTAATTATATGTTTTTTTATTAAAACTACTTACAGCCATTTCTATTTCCAACGAGCAAAAAAACAAAAGTCAATGAAGAATTACAAAAACAAAAATTTTTTGAAATGTCCAAATTTGAAGTATGAAAAAAATTCTATTACAATATCATTATATTTTTTACTATTCCAACGGAATTTTTCATTCATCCTATATTCATAACCTCATACATTTTCACCACTGTTTTCACCGCAATTAGGAAATGTAATGTTGGTGATGGTGATGGTCGTGGTTTATCCATTTAATATTGTATCCTGAGTATACAATTGAAACCAAAAATTTGTAATAAAATTTAGTTTAAATAAATTTAATTTACAAAAACTTTATAAATATAATTAATTAATAATAATTTAATAATAATAAAACTTACCTGTGATCTGTAAATTAAGCATTAATATTAGTCACATATCGTGGATTTATTAAATAAATTTGAGAGAAGTAGTAATAATATAAAATGGAAGAGATATTCATATTCAAGTCCAATTTACAGGTTATGTTGATATACTATTGAAATTGATGGCACGTTGTTCGTGATGATGTTCCAAAATCTGTATCTTTATAATTAATTATACATTATAATTAATATATTATATAAACAATTAAATAATTTATTTTATAATAATAGATTACCTGCGATGCATAAAAATATATTCCATGTGTTGATGATACACGCACCGGCCGGCGCCAACACTTTCTGATGAATATCTTGCATTTGTGCATTAAAACCTATAATTTAATAACAATTAAATAAATTAATATTAATTCTATTTCTATTTTATTATTATTATTATTATTTAATTATATGTTTTTTTATTAAAACTACTTACAGGCTTTTCTTTTCCAACGAGCAAGAAAACAAAAGTCAATGAAGAATTATAAAAACAAAAATTTTTTAAAAATGTCCAAATTTGAAGTATGAAAGATACCTTTAATCAGGAGAAATCAGTAGAATTTTTTGTATGCTTTTTTTTAGTACACTACAATAAGAAATTATTTAATTGTGTATGAAAAACAGTATGAGTATTTTTTATTGAGGTGAGTTGGGTAATGGTGAATTTAATAAAGGTAATAAATCATAATGTTTGGAAAGAGGAGAAATACTTTGTTATTTTTACTTATCTTTTTCTCATTTCTTATGAAAATAAAAAGAAATGACTTGTATTTGTTGTTTTTGTGTATTAAGGAAAATATAAATTTTTAATAAGAATTACTTATCAGAGAAATGGCATTGTATGAAGAAAAATCAATGATTTAATTTCTTTTAAATGAAAATGCATTCTAATTTTATTAAATTAATATAAAAATTTTACTATTTATTGTAATCCTAAATTAATTTTAATGATTATGCAAGTAAAAAAGCATCAATTTTAAAACGTAGTATATAAATATTATTTTATTATTAAGAATTATCCTATGTAAACAAATACAAACACACACACACACAATTATTTTTATAATTGCTTTTCCTTCGACGAGTATTTCTATTCGTTGAAATTTCATATAGAAACATTAATTTTCCTAATACATATGAAAATTTCAAATGAAAATTCTGAGAAAACTCATGAAAATTTCGGTGTCCTTTGGTGGTAAAAAATGTTTCTAATATTATAAATAAATTAAATTAATTAATTTCAGGGGAATCGATAAATTTTGAAGGTAAATTAGTGGAAAAATGATGGTATATATTTGGCACACGGTAAAAATTCTAGGTCAGCCGTTTGAAGTGGTAGGAGGATGGGATTCGTTTTAAATGATAGGTAATTAAACTACCTAACTTTTTGTAAAAAAAAAACTTGGATTTTTCACCATGAATATGAAACCGTTATTTGAAAATTCCGGGAAAACCCGTAAATATATTCGGGTCCTCTAGTGGTAAAATCACTTCCAATATTCTAACTAAGACATCTGGAAAATTTCACGAAAATCCGGAAAATTTAAATTTTAATCGGAAAATTCCGGGAAAACTGTAATAGTTAGGAAAAATTTTCAGTACCACTCCCTCAGTACATTTACCATCTATATCCATTTATGGCTATAAGACATCTGTAAGTCGTCTACTTTAGGCTGGAGAAATTTCCCGGAATTTCTGAAAACGGACTTTTTGATGTTTTCGAAAAAAATTTATTAGATAGCCAATTTTTGTTCCAGCCATATTATAGAAGCTCTTAATGCGCACAACAAAGCTTCTGGACTTTTTTCGTGAAAAATCTATTACTCGACTTATGACCGATATAAGATTTGGAAATTTTCGTGTAAGCCTAACTTTGGGCGCTCATTGTGAGAAAACCATTAGCCTTAGAGAGTTGTGGTGGGGCTTAAAGTACGTGACATATAGTCTACTATTTGTGATAAATAGGGCATTGGAAAATTCCATTGGAAAAGTCGGAAAATTCCGATTTGAAAACTTGAAAAAACCGATGTTTTTCGTTGTTCCTGGAAAATCCGTATTTTCCACTGGAAAATTCCAAAAAAAATCTTAGAATAAAGATTGAACTTTTCTTTACATTTCTGCATCATTGGATTTTTGGAAAATTCAATATTTACCTACTTTCCAGTCATAGGAAGATTGGTCTGCAAACGATTTTCCAAACTTTAGGCACCCCTAGCTGGAAAACCCTTATAGATAGAAAGTCAGCCCCATAATATAATTTGTAGCCCTTGAGGAGGACTATCGCTGGTGAGAAGCTCCTGGCGAAATATTTGGTATTTCCGGAGTTAAAGGGGTGCAAATGTGACCCATTTAGTACTTTCGAAGCCCCATAACTCCGCCCCCTTAAGGAAATCCGGAAAAGTGGTCGATAAATATTGTTTTTTTTCCAAGTTCTACAATCTCTGAAAATCTGAAGGTCCTACGGGCAAAAAAATTTTTTCGGCAGTGGGTTATAACCCACACTTTTGCAGGTCAAAAAAGTCAAAAAAAAAAAGGGCCGGAAATAGGCTTATACGATCGGGGCTGGTCGTGCGAACAAGAATCTGTTGAGATATTTCGAAAATTCCGCCTCTAAGTGGGTCAAAAATGAAAAACAAAAAATGAAAATTCCGGAAAATTCCGTACAAAAATTATGGCTGAAAATAGGCTCAAACGATCGGGGCTGGTCGTGCGAACAAGAATCCGTTGAGATTTTTCGAAAATTCCGCCTCTAAGTGGGTCAAAAGTGAAAAAGAAAAAAATTTAAAAAAAAATTTGCCTCCTGGTAATTCTGCGCGACTGTTACTTCGTCTGAAAAACGCCTGGTATTTTAGTGGAAATTTTTATGGATTTCTTAAAAACGCTATAACTCAGCCGTTTGAAGTGGTAGGAGGGAAAGATAGGTATCAAACGAAAGGTAATTACATAACCTAACTTTTGGTAACATAAAATCATGGAAAAATTTTCCAAAAATTTTCCAAGAAAATTTCCAAAAAATAGCTGAAAAATAGGCTCAAACGATCGGGAGTGATCGTGCGAACAAGAATCCGTTGAGATTTTTCGAAAATTCTGCCTCTAAGTGGGTCAAAAATGAAAAACAAAAAATAAAAATTCCGGAAAATTTCGTTAAAAATTGTGACTGAAAATAGGCTCAAACGATCGGGGCTGGTCGTGCGAACAAGAATCCGTTGAGATTTTTCGAAAATTCCGCCTCTAAGTGGGTCAAAAATGAAAAACAAAAAATGAAAATTCCGGAAAATTCCGTGAAAAATTATGGCTGAAAATAGGCTTAAACGATCGGGGGTGATCGTGCGAACAAGAATCTGTTGAGATTTTTCCAAAATTCCGCCTCTAAGTGGGTCAAAAATGAAAAACAAAAAATGAAAATTCCGGAAAATTCCGTCAAAAATTATGGCTGGAAATAGGCTTAAACGATCGGGGGTGATCGTGCGAACAAGAATCCGTTGAGATTTTTCGAAAATTCCGCCTCTAAGTGGGTCAAAAGTGAAAAAGAAAAAAATTTAAAAAAAAATTTGCCTCCTGGTAATTCTGCGCGACTGTTACTTCGTCTTAAAATTGCCTGGTATTTTAGTGGAAATTTTTATGGATTTCTTAAAAACGCTATAACTCAGCCGTTTGAAGTGGTAGGAGGGAAAGATAGGTATCAAACGAAAGGTAATTACATAACCTAACTTTTGGTAACATAAAATCATTGAAAAATTTTCCAAAAATTTTCCAAAAAAATTTCCAAAAAATGGCTAAAAATAGGCTCAAACGATCGGGGGTGATCTTGCGATCAAGAATCCGTTGAGATTTTTCGAAAATTCCGCCTCTAAGTGGGTCAAAAATGAAAAACAAAAAAAGAAAATTCCGGAAAATTCCGTGAAAATTTATGGCTGGGAATAAGCTCTAACGATCGGGGCTGGTCGTGCGAACAAGAATCTGTTGAGATTTTTCGAAAATTCCGCCTCTAAGTGGGTCAAAAATGAAAAACAAAAAAAGAAAATTCCGGAAAATTCCGTGAAAATTTATGGCTGGGAATAAGCTCTAACGATCGGGGCTGGTCGTGCGAACAAGAATCTGTTGAGATTTTTCGAAAATTCCGCCTCTAAGTGGGTCAAAAATGAAAAACAAAAAAAGAAAATTCCGGAAAATTCCGTGAAAATTTATGGCTGGGAATAGGCTCAAACGATCGGGGCTGGTCGTGCGAACAAGAATCCGTTGAGATTTTTCGAAAATTCCGCCTCTAAGTGGGTCAAAAGTGAAAAAGAAAAAAATTTAAAAAAAAATTTGCCTCCTGGTAATTCTGCGCGACTGTTACTTCGTCTTAAAATTGCCTGGTATTTTAGTGGAAATTTTTATGGATTTCTTAAAAACGCTATAACTCAGCCGTTTGAAGTGGTAGGAGGGAAAGATAGGTATCAAACGAAAGGTAATTACATAACCTAACTTTTGGTAACATAAAATCATTGAAAAATTTTCCAAAAATTTTCCAAAAAAATTTCCAAAAAATGGCTAAAAATAGGCTCAAACGATCGGGGGTGATCGTGCGAACAAGAATCCGTTGAGATTTTTCAAAAATTCCGCCTCTAAGTGGGTCAAAAATGAAAAACAAAAAAAGAGAATTCCGGAAAATTCCGTGAAAATTTATGGCTGGGAATAGGCTCAAACGATCGGGGCTGGTCGTGCGAACAAGAATCTGTTGAGATTTTTCGAAAATTCCGCCTCTAAGTGGGTCAAAAATGAAAAACAAAAAAAGAAAATTCCGGAAAATTCCGTGAAAATTTATGGCTGGGAATAGGCTCAAACGATCGGGGCTGGTCGTGCGAACAAGAATCCGTTGAGATTTTTCGAAAATTCCGCCTCTAAGTGGGTCAAAAGTGAAAAAGAAAAAAATTTAAAAAAAAATTTGCCTCCTGGTAATTCTGCGCGACTGTTACTTCGTCTTAAAATTGCCTGGTATTTTAGTGGAAATTTTTATGGATTTCTTAAAAACGCTATAACTCAGCCGTTTGAAGTGGTAGGAGGGAAAGATAGGTATCAAACGAAAGGTAATTACATAACCTAACTTTTGGTAACATAAAATCATTGAAAAATTTTCCAAAAATTTTCAAAAAAAATTTCCAAAAAATGGCTAAAAATAGGCTCAAACGATCGGGGGTGATCGTGCGAACAAGAATCCGTTGAGATTTTTCGAAAATTCCGCCTCTAAGTGGGTCAAAAATGAAAAACAAAAAAAGAAAATTCCGGAAAATTCCGTGAAAATTTATGGCTGGGAATAGGCTCAAACGATCGGGGCTGGTCGTGCGAACAAGAATCCGTTGAGATTTTTCGAAAATTCCGCCTCTAAGTGGGTCAAAAATGAAAAACAAAAAAAGAAAATTCCGGAAAATTCCGTGAAAATTTATGGCTGGGAATAGGCTCAAACGATCGGGGCTGGTCGTGCGAACAAGAATCCGTTGAGATTTTTCGAAAATTCCGCCTCTAAGTGGGTCAAAAGTGAAAAAGAAAAAAATTTAAAAAAAAATTTGCCTCCTGGTAATTCTGCGCGACTGTTACTTCGTCTTAAAATTGCCTGGTATTTTAGTGGAAATTTTTATGGATTTCTTAAAAACGCTATAACTCAGCCGTTTGAAGTGGTAGGCGGGTGGGATAGGTATCAAACGATAGGTAATTACATAACCTAACTTTTGGTAATATAAAAACATGGAAAAATTTTCCAAAAATTTTCCAAAAAAATTTCCAAAAAATGGCTAAAAATAGGCTCAAACGATCGGGGGTGATCTTGCGATCAAGAATCCGTTGAGATTTTTCGAAAATTCCGCCTCTAAGTGGGTCAAAAATGAAAAACAAAAAATTAAAATTCCGGAAAATTCCGTCAAAAATTAAGGCTGGAAATAGGCTTAAACGATCGGGGGTGATCGTGCGAACAAGAATCCGTTGAGATTTTTCGAAAATTCCGCCTCTAAGTGGGTCAAAAGTGAAAAAGAAAAAAATTAAAAAAAAAATTTGCCTCCTGGTAATTCTGCGCGACTGTTACTTCGTCTGAAAAATGCCTGGTATTTTAGTGGAAATTTTTATGGATTTCTTAAAAACGCTATAACTCAGCCGTTTGAAGTGGTAGGCGGGTGGGATTGGTGTCAAACGATAGGTAATTACATAACCTATCTTTTGGTAACATAAAAACGTGGATTTTTTTCCCGGAAAATTTTCAACCAAAATGGCCGGAAATAGGCTTATACGATCGGGGGTGATCGTGCGAACAAGAATCCGTTGAGATTTTTCGAAAATTCCGCCTATGGATTTCTTAAAAACGCTATAACTCAGCCTGTTCAAAATCAAAAAAAATCAGAAGAAAACCGCGTTTTTTTCGAATTGTATTAGGAGAGCGTAATACCTAAGTGGCAAATTTCTTCTTTTTTTTTGTGAAAAAAAAAATGGTATTGAAAATACGAAAAATTTTATGCATTCCTGGTACAAAAAATGAAAAAATTAAAAAAATTGGTTTTAAAATTTTATTTCATTATGCATTTTGATATTACAATTTTTATTTACATTTACATACATAAACATCTGTATTTTTTTGAACCGATAAAAGTTAAATATACAGATTTGATAATTTTTTTATATAGGTTTTTCTAAATTTTTACGATATCAGTGTGTTTTGCCAATATAGAGAAAATTTTAAATCTATACAATAGTAATTATATAATAAAATGAATGCAATTAATAAATTAATTACAGTTTTTTTAGTTAGACTTCTAATTACTTAAATATATAATAATTTTTATACAATTCAATGTTTCTTTTAAATTAAATTAAATAATTTTTTATAATTTTATGTATGAAATAACATTATATAAAAGTGAACTTGTAACATTTTTGTTCTATTAATAATAATAATAATAATAATAATAATAATAATAATAATAATAATAATAATAATAATAATAATAATAATAATAATAATAATAATAATAATAATAATAATAACAATAACAATAACAATAACAATAATAATAATAATAATTATAATTATAATAATAATAATAATAATAATAATAATAATAATAATAATAAAAATATTAGCAATGAAATTTTGAAAAATAATGTATTAAATAATACACAAGTTAACAGAATTTTAGTAAATTCAAGTGACCTAATTAATAATTATAATTATAGTAATAGTAAAAATAATAATAATAATAATAATAATAATAATAATAATAATAATAATAATAATAATAATAATAATAAAAATTTTGTTTAGTTTTTATTATATGAACTTTAACAATTCTTAATTCCATTATTTATTGTATTTTCTACATTTATTTGTTATTAATTAAATATTAATTTCAATGTTTTATATATTTATAATTTATCCATTAAATTATTATTAAAAATTATATTTTTCCTTATCATGAACAGTTAATTATATATTAAATTATCGAGAGTTGATGAAACTAATTAATTTCCAACAAACATACAGCGCGCCAATATATTTCCATTTCCTTTTGTTATTATGATTATATTTTCCAAATTGGATAATTTAAATCTTTTATTATTAACAAAATATTCTAATATATAGTACTTTTATATTATTACAGGAGTATTAATGCGTAGGTATATCCATTAATTATTTATATAAATTATAGTTTTCAATTTTTGTATTATTAATAAATATAGTTGTTGGTAAATAAATCAAAATAAATATATAATCCAATAAAATGTAATGGATTTTTGGCGAAAGCATGTGATAAACTTATTCGTCATACAAAATATCGATTCTAAAAAATTGTTAAAAAAATATTAAGAGATATATAAAAATATCTATATAAAATAATTTGAATTAATTTAAGCATATACAAACCTATTCAATATTGATTGAATGAAACAACACAAAATATTTGATAAACAATATAATATACATTTGTGAATGATGAATAATTATTATTATTTAAAATTTAATTTTCTCTTATCATTAATATTGTAATTATGTGAGCAAAAACTGCGTTGTCATCATTTATGCATTGGTGGTGATTGTAAAAATCCAGAGATGATGTTTTCGTGGTTACAACATGTTTGTTTTTCATACAATATCTATAACAGAAAAATAAAGAAAAATAACTTATATGAAATTAAATTTTTAAATAGTCTGTACCGCCTAACACAAATTCTTCAAAAATTATGGTTTTAAATTGTGTTTTGTATATACATATTGGCTGAATTATGATACTACGGTTTTTTTTTTATATATACTAGAACAGTATAATAGTTTAAAATCTAGTAGTTTTTTACAGTATGTTTTTAATACTCTCATAAATTCATAACCAAAAACACACTATTATACATATTTATTTTCAATTAATTATATTAACATATTTCTTTTTAATTTATACTAATTAATTAATTTTCATTTATTCACATATTTATGTACAAGATTTTATTTTAATCGCTTTTTTTTTTTTCTTTTTAGAAACATTTTCTTTGGTCTAAAAAATAGACATTATATATAATTTTTTATAAATATAGTCAATTGTTAAGGTTATTAATAATGTTTACATTGTTAACTATTATTTTATTTGTGAATTTTTATGATTATTTTTAATTCTATTTGTTAAAGTTATTGAAACTGAATGAATTTCTTTTAATTATATATATATAATTTAATAGTTTTTTATTCATTTTATCATTTTCTTCTAGTAGAGTGTGTTAAAAGAAAAGAGTTATTTTTATTTACTTTTTATAATGTTTTGTTTTTTTTTGTTTTTAATATGTACACAATTGTTTTTTTTTAATTTCATTTAACAAATTTACTGGAAGGAACACAATCATCAATTATTTAATTAAAGATATACCTTCGATTGTTTATCTTTAAATAATTCATTTAATTCAATTTATTTAATAAAATTACCTATATAAATTTCTTATATCTTATTATAAATTTTAAGTTATTTTTAATTTAATATTATATTTATATATGAACAATTTGTAAGAGGCTAATGTTGTTCCATAAGATTTTGTGATGTGTATCACTATTTTATTATTATTATATAATTTTTTTTTTACTTTTTCCTAATTATTATTAATAAAAATTTAATATTTTTATAATTTAATGTCTAATAATAATAATTAATTAATAAATATATATATATATATATTTTAATGTATTGTAATTATTTTTAGATAATAATTTAAAAATTAATTTGAGGGAAGAAACAAAATTAAATATTATATATTTCTATGCGATGTAATATATATTTATTCAGCAGAACAAAAAAGTAATACGAAGGCTGTATTATTTGTAATAACTACTAAAAAAATAAATGGTATTAAAATTGTGTACGTGGAACTATTCCAAATGTGAGATATCACCGTTGATTCAACTATACGGCTATCAACCCATTAGGCATTTTGTTAAAATAATAATACTAAAAAAAAACAGAATATTGTATGTATTATAATAGAAAAAATTAAAACGTAAATAAATTATATAATCTTTAAAAAAGAAAGCTAAAACAAAACCGCTAATATTAAATAAATACAATTTATAACAAGAATTCAATAATATTATATGTATGCAAAATCAAAAATTAGCAGTAATATAAAATTGAGCAAAATAAATATAAAATCAAAAAAATATATTTACAAATAAAAAGACAAAAACAAATAAAGAAAAGAACAGAATAATATTTTAAAATAGAGAAAAAATAAATAAATAAAAATAAGAGTAATATTATATTAAATAAAAATAAATCTGATTGCCTGTTACAAAACAATAACAAAAGTTTACTATAGAATAAAATTATTATTATTACAATAAAAATTTAAAAAAACGAAATAGTGTATGTGTATTGTTGGTATGTAAAATAGAAATACAGAAAAAAAAAACATATTCAATTAAATATAATAAAATAAAATCATGAATTTCTGTTTGCCTGGTACAATACAATCACAAATGATTGCTGTGTTCACGGTATATATAGTACGACACAATACAACCCACATTAAAAAAACGTAATAGAGTGGTAAATAACAAAATATTATATATCAATATATATACGGAATACTATTAGATTTTCAAAACCTTACAATTGTAATTATTTTGATAACAATGTTCTTAGACTAATTAATAAAATTATGAATAATAAATAATGTTTTTCTAATAATTATAAAACAAAATATAGCAAAACAGTCTTTCCTATGAAATATTTATAAACACGGTTTTAGCGAAACGTAACAAAAAAAAACCGATTAGTTTCTAATAATAATAATAATAATAAAAGAACAAAAATGTTTGCAATAAATATTTAATAACAAATGAAAGTTACGGGATTAATATTAAACTACGTTGACACTACATTACACAATTTCGAAATAATTTGTATTTATATCTAATGTATGATATAAATATTATATAGGAAAATCATGAATACGACGATGGATATAATGCGATATGTATTTCTATGCGATGTACTTCAGTCAATCATCTATTATTGGTAATAACTACAAATAGTTTTGATTATCTTACTGTACCACACATAATGGCAAACCAATTGGTGTATTGCTATATTCATGGTACTTTATTTCGATTCAGGTTACCATTGTGAGTGAGTGACGTCGTGTTTGAAGAACCCACCCGCTCCACATCTAGTGTATACCGCAACACACGTCAACGGAATAGTTGGTAAGCTGAATAATTAAAATTAATTAGCCTAACCAACTTGGTATTCAGTATTTAATTTAAAAATGCTTATTTGTTTTGAACGGATAATCAACAAATTTTACTTACGTCTTTCATTACTTCGCCCTGTGTATTTATTATTTTCTTTGAATGTTTTATTTCATTGAAATCAATTAATGAAAATTACTTACGATTCATATGTTTATTACTTAAGTTTTATTATAAAATCCTTTATATATCATTTTTTGTAATTGTACAAAATCGTTGATGTATTTTACCTTTGCAAACATTTTTATTATCTTCATCGGTTGCAATGCATAATTGTATGTACCGATATAATTTCATATAACCAAAATCTCGTCCATTTCATCATGAATGATATATATTGTTGTTTCTTTAGTTATGTTGGTTTTGTTGTCCACATAAAGCACAAATTTCGACATTACGTTTGCACTGAATTTCTTCTATTACTTTGAATTTTAATATAATTCACAAGTTATTTATAATAAAGTGCTGACTGACTATACACAAAAATATTTTAAAATAAAAATATTAAATTGAAGTTATACCTAAAAATGCAATTCACACAAAATCATTATTAATAATAAATATTATATACGTTATTCTAGAATATGGAATAGTTATATACCTGTTGTATTATAATTACTGTAGGTATTTTGATGAATATATCATGATGATTAAATTTATTGATTCGGGAAGCATTTCATTTTCTTTTCGTTGTCGAATTCGAACATTTAATTGATATGTAAAGCTACTGTTGTTTTTAATGTAGATAAAATACTTATAGTTGATATCTTTGTCATAATGGATGATGTACAATAAAATTTGATATAAAATATGAATTTAAAGTGTAGTTTTTGTAATAAATTGAATTGTATTCACTCCATATATGGCAATTCCGTTATTTCACCAACATTCATCACTGAATAAAATTTGTCGATAAAATAGTGAATCCACTCGTAATTGTTCTTATGACCCACGAAATTACAGCGCAAACAAGGATCATCTGCTTTCGGCTCTTCTTAAACCAACTATATCTTGCATTATGAATGTACAGCAACATGTTTAAGCATAATTTTACACATAGTGGACGCACCCGATCCAAGTTGTTGTGAATGACGACCACGATGAATTGACATTTCTATTAGATCTTCACTTATATTTTTATTAATAGCTGCAATGTTCATGAAGCCAATCCGCAAAGTTACGATGTAAACGATGAATTTTTACAGTTCTTGAAACATTTTGATCTTGTATTACTAATGTAAAACCATATTTTTACGTAAAATCTTCCACGTAGTGGAACGCTGTTGTGATGACGATGACAATAAATTTACATTACTGCTAGATGGAACTTCAGTTACACTGGCAGTAACAGTAGCGATGTTCATGAAACTTTGCCGCAAAATTACGATACAAACGATTGATTTTATTATTATTATAATCATGTAATAAATAAGTGATGCAAAATTTATTAATAATCCTTCGAATAGAAAATTCTGTTGTTTGAATAGGTACACCATGTGAAGTATGTAAAAGTTCGACAGGATGATTTATCAAAAGTTATACTGAAACGAAAAGTAAAATTAAATTTATTTTGAAATTTCATAGCTTAATTAATGTGGGTTGGTTAGAAGGAGTTATACTGGAGTATTTCCATTTGAAGGTATTTATTGTGGCATAATGGTTGTCCTAAACCTCCCCGGACGAGTGAACTATGTAATATGTGGATATACGTCAATGCAACCTCCAACAACAATGCCACTTGTTGGTAATGCATTAACTAAACATTGCAGTCAAATTGATAAATTACTCCATATGTGAGTATTTAAAAATTGATCTGTATAGATGATCATCTTTATAGATGATTTATTTTTACAATTATTATTATAAATTGCGTAGGTGAACACTTCAAACAGTGTTGAGTGTAGATATTTTTTTTAATAATTTGAATATAACAATTTAAATACTATTTTATTAATAACAAGCGACCGATTTTGTTATTCATCATTTCATTTTTAGAAGCAATTTCATATTAAGGACTTACATTTCATAACGCCAAATTTTATACCCCGCACAGCCAGGTGCTGTAGCGAAATACAATTATGTACGTAGCAACGATCTTACCTATAGCGGTTATAAAAAATAATATATATTTAATTATGCTTCATTCCCTTAAATAAATCTTAAATTTAATTCTATAATTATTATAAACAAAAAAAAAAAAAATCTGATATATTTTTTTCTTTAGTTTTTCATTTGTTGTGTGTGCGTCTTTTTTTTAAATTATATTTTTTAATTTTATGTTTATTAAATATTTTTTATGTTATTTTGTTATTTATTTTTTATTAATTATTTTTATATATATTTATTATATATATTTAATAAAAGATTTAAAATCTTGTATTTGGCAGTACGAAATGTTTTTCTTTTTTAAATTTTGTATAAATTGTTCAAATATAAATAATTTAACAATTTTTAAATTAAAAGGCAATACACTTTTTTTATTCGAATTATATATACTTTCATTATTTTTCTTTATAGTTTATTTAACCGCAACTACAATTTAATATTAATTTCATAAAAATTTTGCGGTACAATTTTATTCTAAAATATATATTTTAATTATTTGAAAAAATAAATAATTATTATATTTTAATATTTTTTTATTATTTTAATTAAATTGTGCGATATTTATTTAATTTAATTGTATTATTTTTAAAATCCGTCAATTTAAATTTAACAGCTAGTAGTATATGTTTGACGCGTACGTGCATGTGTGTGAGAAAAATTAATGATAATTTAAAAATGGAAAAAATTAAATGAATTATAAAAAATTTACTTAAACAAATTAGTTTATAAATATATATGTTTAAATTTTTTCTTTAAATAAATATAGTCGTATATTTATAAAATAAATTATAATTAAGTAAAGCTTCATTTCATAAATTATAGATTTAGTAGTTGTTAATGATTAATGTATTTATAATTTAATTAAGAAAATAGAATTTAAATATATATTTTTATTATAAATATAATATATTTTTTGTGATGATTTATTAGAAATTCAATTAATTTAATCTAATTTTAAAATATATCAGTAAATATTATTGTGTGATGAAAGCATTTGCGATAGTTAAATAAATATTTTGTTTCATTTTTCAATTTTAAGTTAATTTTTTTTGTTGAGGCAACTTATCCCTTTGATAATATTGAGTGGTATTGATTTCGTGTACAAAAATAATAAAGGGAACAAATTTAGAGCATTTTCCTTGATGAGCTAACAAAATAGCATGCTCTTCACATAGATGTGAACAGAGTGAAAATAAATAAAACTACGATGATAATTTAAATGATGAGTCTACAAGAGACGGCATAAAGATCACATTTAAATGTAGAAGGTAATATCACAGATACTACAAATTACTACAATGAGAGACAAATTTATTCACTTTCGAACGACCTTGGTGTTTATCTCACTGCGACGAAAATTCAATTTATATACGCTATATGGATGTGATTGATAGATGTCACAAAGAAACCATTGACTATGGATTTGTTTTTAAATATAGTCTCAATGAAGTGACCAGACAAGAGATTATATTTATTTAGGTTAACTGAAAAATTATATTATTTTAGTTGTTAAATAGTATTGAAATATTGCAAATTGTAGTGCGTTGTATTAGCCCCAAAAAAATACCATTTAATACATTATCAATTAAAAAGGTAAGTTACCTCGTATCTAGATATACACCTATATAATTTTATTTGTGTATCCTCAATTATAATTTTAAAATATTACTCTAAATATATAATATTATATAATATTATATATTATTAAATTTTATATATTCTATATTATTATATTTGTTATTTGTAATTTATATAAGAATAATTGTGTGTGTAAAACTATAAAAGTCTATCTCACATTTTAATTTTTAATATTACATTATTTTTAATTTTAGTTATTTTTTATATGAATAAATACTTTAATTTAAAATAATATTCAATAAATTTAATTAATTTTTAAATTTTAAAATTTTTTATAATATATTCTATAATTTGTGTGTGTGTGTGTGTTTATGTGTTAATAATAAACAATTAATAGATAATAATTATTATTATTATTATGTTGTTTTTTTTGTCTAATTGTTTTGAACTTCATTCATCAACATTATTTTTATATATTTCAAATTTATTATACAAATTTTAATATAATATAATATATAATTTATATTAATATAAATATTTAATTTAAACAATTTTCAATTCCTATTAAATTTTATATATATTTATATTTTAGATTAGAATTAATTAAAAATTGTAAATTATATAATTATCTTTTTATAGAAATTTATTAATTTTTGTTTTATTTTTATATCTAAAATTAGTAAATACAAATTGACTACATAATTTAAATATTTAAATTTCTATATAATTTAGTATTGATAAAGAGATGGGTTCGTGCAGAGGATGTGTGATGTGATACGGTGACAATATGCCACATGCTTGAGTAAAATCATATTACATTACATTGAAAGTCAAATATTGTAGTTTTTCTTTTTACATTAACTTTCAGTTCGGTACAATTAAAAAATATAGCAGCAACAGCATCTTTGGTTATTTTGTGCCATGAAGATAAAAATGCAATCAACCACAATCAGAGGGATTTTCATCTTTATTATGAATATTCTTTAAATAATTAATGTGAAGCGGTGTCTTCGAATGAATTTATTACATAGATTACACCATCCTTCAGTATTATAATATAATATTTTAATATCAATAATTGTTGTTATAATGAATTTTGAATTTAATCTAGGGTGCGGTCCCATTAGTATGGTATTAGATACCTTTCTTTTAACGTACGTAATTATTTCACCATAAATATTAAATTTTTAACATATAACATCAACTTATTTAAATTCCACAGCATCGCATGCATTAACCCTTCTCGTTATATCAATACACATAAGGCTGAAAATTATTTATACTAATAAAAAATTGTTATCTATATATATTCAAATATAAATTATTTATATGTATATAGTTTAATTGGGTTTTACTAAATTCCTAAAAATGGTCGTTGCATTATTATAAATTTTTTATTTTATTTCTTTTCATTTTTTTGTATATTAATTTTACTAATTTTTTAAAACGAGAATTAAAATGATTTTTCATATATTAAAATTAATTTAATGTATGTGATGGGGGAGTGTGGATGGGGAGAGAGGGTTGTGTTTTTACTTTAAAACATTAGTTTTTTATTGTGTACTTAAGCAAAAGATTCAATTTTTATTAATTGGAAAGTTTTTATATAGATACCCGTTCACATGCACAGCATATTTCTAATGTATTCATAAAAAAAAAAATAATATTAAATATCGAATTGACTTTTCGTTTAATAAATAAAATCATTTATATTAAATGTAATATTACAAAGTAAAAATGGAATTATGAGAGATTGAAAAAGTAAGAAAATACGTTTTACGCATATAAGAAAGCATACGGTAAGAAATGTGGATTGAAAGTTACAATACTGGTACTACACACTAGTTACAAAACTATACAATTGGTCCAGTGTTTTATATTGTCTGAGATTTATTCCGCATGAACAGAATCGCATGGTTGGGTTCACATAATTGATTTATCCTCTATGGGACTGCTGATGAGTTGCAATGCGAAGACTGTGAACACCAACCTAACAAAGTCAAGATGTTTACAAATTTTTAAGGATACTATGAAATAACACATCCTTCAACATACGGTTATTGTAACTGGACACAAAATGGCAGATGAATTAGACACAGTTAACGTTGAAATCTTCTGCTGTTTATTCAACAAAAAAAATCATAATACGTTTGTACCCTAAATGAAATGTTTACCATATAGTCAAAATGGGGATGAGATCCCGATGCGGTACAACCGCCAATTTCAATGCCTCATTTGAGCATTGAGTTTATATATAAGAAAAAAAGCAGTGGCCTTTTAAATTGGCACACCACAACAACGTAATTATAAGCGAAATTTAAAACTTCGTTCGATTTATATCAAAGGGTACTTTTGGAAACCATACCGATAATTATGAAATTATTCAAATATACTCCGTTAAAAATCTTTTACTTAAGTACAACCGGAAGGATTGATAAAAAGTTATCCTTGTTTGTTTACAAATATTTAAATTAAAAACATATGAAATATTAAATTCTAATTATTACATTCTTAAAATTTTTTGATAAAACAATTTTTAAAAAAAATATCTTCTTTTTTCCTCTGTTTTTCATATTAATTTTTTTAAAAAAAATATTTTCAAAGCTATACCAAAAATATTTGTGTAAATTATCATCAACTGCTTATAATAATACATTTCATTTTTCAATTGACAAATTCAATTTCAATTTTCAAAAATTTCAAATACTAAATAAAAAGAAATGTTCCAACTCAACTATCAAATGTGTTACGCGGCGCACAACCTTTCTGATATTTCCAAATCAAAATGTGTGCTGCGGCGTACTTTACCAAAAAAAACTTCTTTTCTATGTTCGAAAAAACAATAACAAAAAAATTCACAAAAACAATAAAAAAAAAAAACCATTTCTTCCATTTTCATTTTGTTTAGGGTAGATCTTTTCAAGGTGGTTCCGCCGGTTGTTTTTCATTCATAGAATTTTTTAAATATTCATGTATTTCCGATTGTGAACTATAACTTAATCGTAGTAAATCTTCACGACTTAAACGTTCTAAACTTATTGGTTTTTTTTGGGATCGATTGGGACTAGTATTGGATAAATTTTTTGCCAAATTTATATCTAATAAATCTGTTTTTGATTTTGGTCGTAGAACTGACACCGTAGTCGCCGCCGGTGACAATTGTACATGTTCTAATTTATTTGCATCCGAACAATCTAATGCGTCTAAACTGCGCTGACGATTATGATGATGTTTTGGTATACGATGATGATCGGGATTGTGTTTTTTGGGTAATGGTAGTGGTGGACGAATTTCTGGCCGCTGTTGAGTAATACGTTTTTTATGATTACCACCATTATGTCCATATTTTGCTTTAAGCTCTCTATGTAATTTATCACGTAATATTGCTTTACTACGATCTTCTTGAAATATTGGTGGTTCCAAACCTTCTTTAACTGGTGTTAATTCATATTTTTCAATGTTAATATTTTTATTACTATTATTATTATTATTATTATTATTAATAATATTATTATTATTTACAAATGATGAATTTTTCGTTGATAAATCTTTAATATTAGATTCACGATGATATGAATCAAAATTTAACGCTGGACGTTTACTATTACTACGTTTATTTTTAATTGGTAATTCAGGTTTTTCATTGGATTTTCCCGAATACGTATCAAATTTATTATTACCAATATTTTCATTTGATAAACTACCCGAAAATGTATCAAATTTATTTGTATCACTGGAGCCATTGTTATTGTTGTTGATGTTACCTTTACCAAATGTTTCAAAACGATGCCCCAAATCGGGTGGTGAATTTGTAATATCTCTACTTAGACGTCGTCCAATTGTATCCATTCGTTCACCTAAAATACTGTCTGTACTAAAACGGCGTATACTTAATACCGATGAATTTGATCGTGATCGTCCATCTTTTCGTAAACCAGCAAATAAACGTGGCTTTGGGCTTGATTTTGGTTTTGTACCTGCTTGCGGTGGACTTTGTGCATTTTCATGTCCCGAATCAACTTCGGATACAACAGCTAACGTTGGTGTTTCTCTTTCAACTTGTTGAGCACTATTAAAGAAAATATAATATGGTTATATATTTTAAGAAAATCACCACCTATATTTTGAGTTACAAATATTTTCATACATACCGTCGTATTTCTTGTATCATTTCAAAAAATTGTGCTTTACTTTTTCTACGACGACGCTGTTCATCTTCCTTCTGGAACAAAGTTTGATTACGAAGAATTCGAATACTAAATTTTATAACTAATACACTACACTACTATTTATAAAAAAGAAAAAAAAGGAAAATTTTAATACGAACCCGTTTTATACTTTTTTGAAATAGGCTTGCAATTTGTCCCTGTCGCAATGAATGCACTAATTCACGTGCCGCATGATGTGGTGACACCAATTCAACACAATTTATAAAACGATATAATTTTTGACTAAAAAACATAATGTTACGACTTTTCCAAACGGTTCCTTTTGGTTTTAAACGTAATATTGGTAATGCATATTTATAAAACCAATGTTCAAATATTAATATTACAACACCCAAAACCATTCCCAAACCTAACAATATAAAAACACCAGCAACAGCGGCTACACCTACACAAATTAGATAATATATTTTTTATTAAAATTTCTACAATTTATGGGAACTGTTTATAATAAGACCAAAAGAGACGTAACAATCAACGATGGACAATACCACATGCGGATGAATGTGCGAAATACTGTGGAAACCAGTAACGTTAATTTATAAATGGGAACAAACATGATTAGGATAAAAACACTAGGCTGGTGTCCGATGATTTTGTCATCTTTGTGAGAGGAACAATTGACGTACCACATTTTGTGATATGATAAAAAAGTAGTATTCAAACTAACAAATTTAATAATTTTATAGTGTAGCATACGGGGAATTGATAATAACTTACCTAATGGTCTCGGTTGTACAATATCAGCTTCAAATTTAAAACATGGTAATCCACCATACCATTTTTCTGTTAATATATCTAAGTAACCATTACTGGAATATTTTGCAATTAGCGCTGATATTGAATCACGTAATGGAAAACCTTTTGTTAAACCAATAGCATATGTATCTTCAACAAATGTTTCACCAATACGTTGTAATGAACAGCCATGATCGGTAGCCCGATAATAATCTAAAACTGGTGAATCAGCCATTAATAAATCTAATGTACCATTTCTGTAATTACATATACGATGGATATCAGAAAATAAATTTAAAAATATATTATACATGTAACAATATTGGATAATTAATTCTATACTTCAAACCACGAATTCCTTCTTCAATATGATTTAATGAATATTTTTTCATGTGTTCCCATAAATGACGATCATTATTTTGTACATATGATTCAGCTGCAGATGCAATTGGTGCTCCAACACGTTGTGTAAATAACTATTTTATAGTAACAGAAAAAGAAAAACAGTATAAATTAAAAGTTCAGCTATCAGTAATTAAAAAATATAGTTTAAAGTAAGTTTATACATAAATGATCACATGTTATAAGAGTATCGCAAAGCAGTAAGTGATACACAGAAAAACAATTAGAATGTTTATTTGAATCGTACTCCTGCTATCAGAACATTAAAGTTCGTTTGATAGATATCGATTATTATAATTTTAATGTCAGCGATCAACCAATTTGGCAAACCATTGATAATGATATTTTGAATGCTTTGGTGGAAAACAATGCACGCAATAGAACTGAAGTGATTGCTAAAAGATTAAACATTTATAAGTCAAGCATTTTTCGACATTTAAAAAAGATTGGATTACCAAGCTCCATACAATACATTAAATGAAAAAAATAAGCAGAACATCGGATACTGTTTTTCTTCTTGCACGGCATTGGAAAATAGATTCTATACAAGAACGTTCAATTAAAAAGAACTTGGAAAAACGTAGACGAAGGTGTAGAATGAATTGCTAAAGCTGGTTCGCATCCAATGCAGGTGTCACTGTGTGTTTGGTGGGATAACATCGGAGTAATTCACTGTGACTGACTTCGACGTGGTGAAACAATAACAGCCAACGTTATATTAGAACATGTTGAATTGAACACATAGTAGACAGTGGTGTAGGAATACACACTTGTAGCAAAAAAAGTCGCCAAATACATCGTATGTGTGTATGCTGCAGTATAAAGAAAATAGATTTTGTTTAATTAAATCCATCATCATAACATATACCAAACCTAATAATTTTATTTATTATAAAGAGGCGATTCAAAAAGATGAATATTATATATATAAACTTATAAATGTATAATGAAAATGAAAATTAAAACCTTTATTCATATTTTAATTTAACCTTTTTCATCTTATATATATTTCATATATGTCCATCCTATGTCAGAAAAATAATTGGAATGGAATAAGAATAATGACTTTTTAATGTAACTGATTGGAATGGTATTGAGTGTTAAATATTTTAATATAAAATTTAGAGAATAGAAAATTGTCACATGTGGAGCTAAATCAGATGAATTAAGGCCCATGTTTTAACAAATAAATAAATAAATAAATGGAATTTTTAGTAAAAAAAAATAAGTGATTAATATCGCACGATGATAAGATGCATTATAATGAAATAATCGTCAAATACCTGGCTCTCGATATTCAGTGAAAGAGCACAAAGAAACCTCATCAACAAATTTTATAAGAAATTATTAGAAGTTAACACATCCATATTATATATTAGAATGGTTTCCGCGACTATTTTTCGGACAAAGGGTGATGTAGAATATTTTATATATTCATTTTTAATTATTTAATTTTTATTTCTGTTTAAATTTGTATTTTCATTATTTATCTCTTAATTCATAAGTGGACTGACTACTATAGGCTGAAAATTATTGTATGATAATATTTATAAAATTACTTTAATTATATTTTATGAATAAGTAGTCATTAATATTTAGATATTTGGAAGCTAACCTTATAATTATATAATTGTATATTGTATACAAGAGATCATTCAATATATTAAAGTGTTTATTTATAATAACAGTATACTCGCATATACTATACATTTGATATAATAATAAATTATGTTTATAAATTATACATATTAGGTATTTTAAATCAAGTTGTACAACAGATTTTCAATAATTTTCAATAACATATTTGTGTATTGTTTATGTTACAGAACTTAATTAATAGATTCTAAAATATGTAATCAAGTAGAATTCTAAAATTCACATTTATATAGACTATAAAATTTGATTCAAATAGAATTCATTAATAATATGGACAAATATTTACGACGCCGAAACTATAGATTCGGCAAAATGTAGTCATTCCATCGCAGTTATCATCAGTTAATCGAGAATGTACTGTAATCCACAAATATATGTACGTTATTCATTTCAAATTGACTATATCACACATGACATACATAAAAAGTAATTACATTTTATCATTAGACTAGATTCTATGTATGTATATATTTTATAATTGAATTGTGAATTGTTAAATGTTTGTCTTTTGTTTAGGTATGTATAGAAATTAATTCCAGGTTCATGGTTTTAGTATAATATGATATAAAAACAATTAAAGCAGTATTTGTATTTGTTTTGTACAAGATTTTCCATCGTATAATTATATGAGATTAGGATTTGTATGTAACCCGATTTATTATATGCTAATGACTATTACATATCTATCATATGTATATTTCAAAATGATTGATATTTGAGTAAATGTATTTACGATTTTTTTTGGTTAAAATTTCTTTAAATAAGGTGTAATAAAACTTGGCAGAAACCTGGGCTTATGGTAAATAATTTTGTAAAATATAAATTAAACTTCAATAATATTACTGTCGGCGACATGGGTGTTACTAAATATAACTTTCATATTTAATATGGTAGTTAAGCAACACCACATCAGTTAACCACCTAGATGGGTGACCGATGTAATATGCCACCGGTGGTAGGAACTCTCTATATGGCCATAAGTTGCTAGGAGAGTATAATAAACAAATAAAAAAAAAAAAAAAGAAAATAATATTACTAATATGCGTAGCATAACTTTAAGTTGGTTATCTTCTAAGTGCACAATTTGAATTAAATTTGGTATATGAGTTATGAGAAGTAGAATGAATATACAAGTAATAGTTCCTAAGATATTTATTCAAAAACTCTCCGATACATTCAATTGATTGTGATTGTAATATAACAATATAAAAAGAAAATCAGTACACTTTATTTCATATGAGTAATTTTAATTGATGGAACAGAGTACAAATAGCAAATAAATCTAAAAGTGGATGGCATTACATTTTTTCGTATACATTTAATACAAACTAGCATTTCCATTAATATCATTAATTCAATTCTATACTGCCATCATTATATATTATCGAGATAATAATAAATTTATATTGCGTAATTAAACCACAAATAATATATGTACTATTTCATATTTTGGATAATATATTTCAATTTAATGATTCAATTTTGTTTTTATGTATATTATGTATCTTATCGATTTTTAATCCAAATTGACCCAAATACTATACAAAATATTACGCAACACATGTACATTCAATTGTGTACTACTCATCGTCAAAATAGTTTTAATAAATCATAGAAAAAAATTAACGTTATTATTTATTATTACTTTTAACTGTCTTTAGAACTTTAGTTATATATAGTTTCTATATCAAAGATCTGAATTCATCAGACGTTGTAAAATGTCAGATGTTCTGTAAAATTTGCATTCGTTAATTCACTGCACTTCCTCCTCTGTGCGTTTGTTTATTGACTAACTCATTATTAAAAGTATTACATATTAGACTGTTGTCTTGGTTTTAGATATGCTCACAGATTTTATGTCGATGTCGAATGATTTACTGATTGATGATTACACACTTTAAACGGCTAGGCCGTACCAATTTGTCAATGAGTAGTATATAGTTAAATATTTATTTATATTATAATTCAATAATACATTTATATATTACTATATCTACTCGTATATTATAATATAACCACCGCTTCATCAAATGCTTATTTTCAATATAATATAAAGACATAAAAACTCACAAATTTCATATATTAAAAATTATGTATAACATAAATATAATTCAAGTGTGTGTCTCATATGTCAAAATATGTTTTATGTAATCAACGAGTAGCAAATGGAACAAAAAAAAAAAAAAGATGAGTGATTATTCAAAAAATAATGTTTTATAATATATGTACAAACATGTACGAACGTGTGTGATAACAATGGTGTTACATTCTTTGTTGTTGTTATAAATATACGAATAATGCACATAATAAATGTTTTCAAAAGTATGATTTTCAAGAATACGTGATCGTTTATGTGACAGACAAATATGTAAGAAAATAGAAATTGACAGGAAATATGATGGAACAATTTAAGTACCTACATAATATATTAAATATTAATATTATTGGTGTACTGAAATTTTATATTATATAAATTATTAAAATTTTGCTAAATAATATATTACTTTAATACATACCGATGCATCATAACTATTTGCTGCATTATGAAAAAATAGTCCAGCTATTAACGCTGCAATATTAGCTGTATAAGATGCAACAAATATTACACTGAATCCACCCCATACATTTATTAGAAATTTATTAGGCCATGATTTTGGTGCTTTAAATGCAACTAAATGTCCGCATAGTAAACCCCACATTACCCATAACGCTGAGAATATATATTAAAAAAATTATTATGAATTGGACGATTTTGGGATTAAAAGCTAAATAACGTTTTATTTTACATGTAACAAAGTTTAAAATGCATTACCTGATGACATACTAAAGTTTTTACTACGTTGTCGTCCCCATGGATTTAATCCAAATGGTGATAACCATTCATACACAGCTACGGCTACAGCTGTTATATTAAGTGATGTAAAAATTGCTATCCATAATTCGGGTGAAAATGGCAGTAGAAATGCTAAAAGTGGAATTTCCGATTTGGTTTGGGGTGCAGCTAATAATGAAACACCACTATGGAAATATGGTACACTAAAATCAATTACTTCAGCACGTGCTCTGTAACAGGAAATATATTATTAATTGAATTGTTTATATATATTTCAAAAAAATTACAAATTACAAATAATAATATATACAAATTCAGTTAAAATGATACTAAAAACAGATGACGGATTGATTTCCTCAGATTGTTGAACATTTACCAGACATATGTCTCTGATATAATTCGACATGACTCTTTAATGACAGACTATTAGTTTTTCTAAACGGTCATAGTCTTATACTTCGAATCGCTCTATATATATATCAATAATTATTGGAATTGTTCTTCATATTCAAAAATTAATAATGAAACTGCATGAGTGCAATAGACTTCTATAAAACACAGATGAATATATTTGAGTTATTTGTTATAACCAAATTTCCGAATATTATTTCAGAATTGAGTTCTTAAAAAAAAAAAAAACACTAAACACTTAACTATATTAAAAATTTCCATTTATTGACGAAAACTTACTTTGAAACACTTAATGGTGCAAAAGACATATCAGCTGACCCTGTAACTAAATCACCAATGATACCATTCCATTGATCTGAAAAAAGAAATTACATGTAACTAATTATGAAGCTAATAATATCAAAGTTTAATTTTATAATTATATAGTAATTTTAACATAAATTTGCACAATTAACATTTCATTTAAAATATTTTATAATGAAATTTTTCATCACATCAGACTACCGCATGATAATAATGCACAATTTCTACCTACAATATTATTGATTATTATTAAGCATATAACATTTATAATTATATGTCTGTGAATTTATAATATATAATATAAAATAAAACGCACAAAGTGAGAAATTTTTGGAAATATATAATCATTTAGATAAATTTTCCATTATATTAAATGAAAATTATAAAACAAAACAGGGTGTTTTCTAGCATTTAATTTATATGGGCTCAATTTAGGTAAAGGTGCTGCGTAAACAGAAATTATTATATTTCGTTACGTATGTATGTACAATAGTTATTTAAAAACTAAAAAATTTACTGTCACTTAAATGTACAGGTGCAAAATTTAATCAACGAGTTTCCTAACCCTTTCACTCTTCTAATATTTCTAATAAAGTTAGACAAATTTCTGCATATAAATGGGATTCGTAGCATTTCACTTAATCAAAAATTAAATAGCTGGTAGCTGAAAGTAATCGTTTACTTGTGGAAAATTTCATATATACGATGGTGAATATGCTTATACACATAAACGTATGTGTAAAAACAGGTGTAGTGTTGACTTTAAAGTAAAAAGACAATTAAGAAGGTTCAGCTCACCTTAATCATTTTGATGATATTGATGATATACTAGCATTATTGGATAAAAATGCATACATGCGGTCAATGACAATTAGCAGAGCAATTAAATGTGACACTAACGGTTTGAAAAAATTACCAGAAAGAGCCATAAAGCAACGGAATGAAATTAATTATTCTGCACGATTTTGTATCATCATTTCATTACTAAATACAGTAAAATCAATTAAATTTGTACAACGAAAACACTAGACAGAGTGTGTTAAATCACTCGCACATATTTAGCTGACTTGGCTCTGTACCAGGCTACCAGGTTATCAGGTTAGTTATATCGATGGTAAACACATTTGCAATACAAGACTTCAAAAACTATGCAAAACTCGGAAAATTGCTAGATGTTTCAAAAAAAAAACATTGATACAGGTTAAATTCTACACCTGGTTTAGTTAAGTATGTTATAGAAAACGTATTATATACATAAGCAAATCAATCATGGATGGTATACCCTGTACAAAAATAAATAATTTTGTAGTATAACATATAAAATGTTCACCTCGATAATATATATGTTGCTCATGTTGTTTACCTTTTCCATGTTTATTATCTTTATTATTTGGATTTAAATTATATTTCCGCTCAAAGCTGTCTAAATCAAAATATATAAATATTAATAAACAATTATGAAATTAATATATCTAATTGTATATAATAGAGAAAGAGTTAATATATTATTATTATATAAATATTATGTTAATCCCTACCATCCTTATTAAAACCACCACCAACACCACCTACAGATACACTGCCACCATGATTTGATGACGATTTCAGTAATGATTTAGATTTTTGTTGTTCATTTGATTTCACAATACTATCCGATTTTGTATTTGTATGTATCCAATCTTTAAAATTACGATATTTTGCACCAAACAGCTCATCACGTACAATATATAAATGAAATTCAAAACCCAATTCGGTAGCAATGTTATCCAATAAATCCATTGATAAACCATAACAACATTTTGTTCTGTGTGTATGTGTATAATAAAGAGAATAATAGGAATAATGATTAATATTTAAAAATTATAATTTTATTCACACTTACATATGTGTTGGATTATCAGATGATTCTGGTGGTAATTTATTACCATGTTCTTCAGCATCTTCTTCAAGCCGATCTCTAGTTTCAATTGCATTAAATACTAATGTTAAATTATGTTTACCTTAAATTATATAGATTAAAGGAAAATATAAAATATAAAAATGAAATAATTTTGTTTTACAATTAATTATATTAAAAAATAATTACCCGATGTTAATAATCTATGGCATGGTAAACCCCTCAGACATAGACCATCTTCATCTAAATCCGATTCCATAACAAATGGTGGTGCTAATGCTGTTACAACACGAAATACTGAACGTGCTCTTGCTGATAAACCTATAATATATAAAAATAAATGGTATTTATCACACGAAAGCATTTTTATTAATATAAATAAATAAATTACCTGATACAACAATATCTCCACCTGGCCATACAATTGTATCTAAATGTACATTTTTACCGGCCACAATACCCACACGTCGCCACTTTGTTGGATCTAATATTTTTTTAAATTTTGTTCGTCCCCGTTGATTTGGTCTTCTTATATTAAAATATTGTCTTAACGGTTTTCGTGTATTATCAGGTACAAGATTCAATAATTCAAAGTGTGTTGTCAATGAACGTTCTGTTGAATCATCATATAGCTTTTGTCCGGATAAAGCTAATTGTGATGCTTGCCTTAAATGACTGAATATATGGGAAAATAAAATAAAAATAAATAATAATTAGTACTTATATTTACAAAAATAATTATTTATTGTAGATTAAAAAATTTGCTTTTAATTCTTTTAACATAATATTTAAATTTTATATTAGATTTTATTTCAATATTTATCACTGTGCGAATATTTTACATAATCACAATAAAGAAATAAATGTGTAAACCATTGGATACACACACCACATAGCAGTAAAGGCAAGGCTCAATTTTACGAATACACTATATTGCAAATTATATGACGAGTGTATGATCTCCCCTTAAATGCTACAAAGACAAGCGGAAAAAAAGAGGAAATTCACTAAAGAAATTTTACCACCTCAAATGTGGTACCTTCGTGAGTTTCATTCTTTTATACATTCTCAAAAGATATAATGGCACGCTGATATGAGGCTTCGCAATAAGATTAATATAATTGATCTACACTATGATAATAAGGAATATATACTTAATAAATATAATAACATAAGCTCAAAATACATGGCGTCCCAAAAGATGGTTGAGGGTTACCGGGGATAAGTCCAATAAGAAAATATGTTATCACAGTCTATTCACGTTCAACGTCCACCAATAGTTTAATTGAAGCCAACCTCTATATAACCATATGCAATAAATATATAATTACTTATACATATCTTTTAAATCTAATGTAAATTAAAATTGATTACATGCGGAAAAACATAAATATTCGAATTTATTTTCCATGTAAAATAGTAATAAATTTTTATTCAGTTTTTCTTCCATTTTATATGTGCGAAAATAATAAAATCGTCCCTGACACAATATGTCAAAAAAATATAATAAAAAGTAAATTCATTAAATTTAATACTAATACTATATATACATATATTGTATTTTATGCAAAGCTACAGAACATCATCATTTATATGTCCAAATTTATATATACTATGGTACATTCAAACAACATATATAACTATTTACTATCCCACCTCTGTGTGAATCCTCCCCAGTACATATATCATAAAAACGTAAATAACATTTATGTAATTTCTTTATATTTTATATACATAATGAAAAACTATGTAGCATATAGTTTCCTTCCATTGGGTATATCTGTCTGAATGAATATTATAAATATTGGTATATGAATCAGTGACGAATTCTGCAAAATTATAATGTTTTCATGACAATAATGTCACACTAATTTTCTTAAATATAAATAAATACGATTTTTTGGATTCCATGTCATTTTTTTTTCAGCTAGTTAATTTCAAAATATAATTAATTTCCAATATTTCGCACAAATAAATTATTATTATTATTACAATCGCTTCACATGTTAATAAGATGATCGATTCTCTGATTGATTTAAGTGAATTTTTTTATGAAAATTCTTTGAATTTTTAATGTTATCAAATGGAAAATCTACCCTATCTTCTGAGCACTATAATTATTCGTCACTGTTACAAATATAATACGATAATAAATTAACTTATATATAATATATAATATATAAAATAGGTTTCTGATATGGCGCCACAGTATGCCCGACGGCTGACCATGACCATATATATGGTATATATAAATGACAAAAATTCTTTCGTTTCGGTTTTGTAGTATAAATGATAGATATCGCAGAATATCTATACAATATAGAATATATAGATAGATAAGCAAGCACTGGTTTTCGCATATTAAAAAAAAAAGAGAGAAAAATAAAATAATAATAAAATTTTTATAGAGATTTTATTTTATACTATATGGGAATGGTAAATTGTTATGTCGTGATGATGATGATGATATGTGTATGTGTTTTTTTTTTTGTTGAATTAGCAATATTTTTTTGAAAACACCATTCGATACATAACATATATATATATATATACCGAGTAGTGTCTGTTATATGTAATCTGTATAATATATACATTTAGTTACATGATATCTATGCATAATAAATATAGTTATAGTGGAACACACATTCAAAATATATGTACAAAAAAATCACCTTTTTATTATATAGTTGATGGTTTCCATATAGAAAATATATTGTACCAACAGTTTTTCCATTTTTAGCCTACTGATACTTTTTTTTTTAAGTTTTTCAGATAAGATACTGAGATACTTTAAGACAGAATGTATTTTGCGATGAAAGGAAGAAATTATATTATTAGATACTTGTTTCTTAAATAAGCCTTCTCATAAGATATACTTAATTAGTGTACTTTTAATTTAACTTAAATTTCATAGAAAAATCTATAAATGCACTAATAAAAAATAAAGGATGAGATGTACCTAATTTTACAACACCCCATATGAATACATTTTATTAAATTTTATTCTGTGTCAGCATTTTTTGTTTGCATTTTGAATACCCGCAGTATCTATAGAACTTTGCGAGAATATTTGAAATGTCACTGTTTACCATTTTCTAATAAATCTATCTAAGTTATTTATTACATTATAATGGAATACGCACACATGTTGAGTGGTATAGATGTTGCAGGCGACGGTATGGAAATTAAATTCTGCATAAAACTTGGTATAGGCTGCTGACAAAATATTTCTTGTTCGATAAAAACTTTAAAAATTAATGCTCAAATAAAATGGTAAAGACATTTTTCTTTTTTGATTACCAAATTTTCGGTATGCTGTTCGTAAAAAAAAATTAGTCAGACAATTCCAACAAAATAACATACTGACTATTTTGATTTTTCGTCAAGAAATAAATTTTAATATATTCGTAATTAGTATTTAGTTGTTGAAGTAATTTTAGTTAGTATAGTTACGGTTCAGTTCACAGCATTGGCGCAAACATCGGTCCAGAGATTAATGATGAATATATGGATTTTGAAGATCGTAGTATAGTAGAAATACTCAATACACACCATTACAAGAAGTAAGGTGGTCACAATAAAAATCTTATGTATGTAATCACATTTCAAAACAACACATCGAATATATAAAATTTGGATTTACCAATAGATTATCCGATTGTTCTATCTGGTATCTGTATAGTATTTGTCTTTAATATCAATTTCAAAGGAACTTGTTGTCATATGTAATAATATCATTCTAAACTCCCTTCACCATAGAATTTCATCCAAATTTGTAATAATACACTCATTGGCAACCATCGAAGTTAGCATACAATACCGTTTATACAAAATATATAATAATTAAAATTTTAACATTCAACTATTTTATCGGGTAACACTACAATATATATATAATGTATGGCGTATACGTTGTTGTGTATATATTATAAAGAAATTGGTATAGCAAATAATTAGTAATTGTATTATATAATCATTCATTTAAAAATAATATAGAATTAAGGAAACATCTATATCTTTTGATAATTGCGGTTAACCATTTGGTGAATTGTTATATACTTCAGAGAGAAATTTTACCAATTTGACTGTATAATGAAATAAATATTTTTTAGTATATAACTATGCTATATATATGTTTAACTTATATATATATATACAGAGTAACATGACTTGATGATTATGTGATACATTGTGAAAATAATAGTTAGAAATCCTTTTTCCAGCATGAAATAAATCAAAATTACTGCAATAAATTATGTACCAATAATAATTGCCTATCTATCTATAGATACCATTTGTTTTAACAAGAAATATTTTTGTCCTACTTTTATTTTACCATATCCGCACGCGGCATATATTATATTTTATTGTATACAACAATATGATGATGACCTTATTCTATAAAATATATATTGTTCTTCTTATCTTTAACTATATCGTATCTCGTATCGAAATATTGTACAATGTGAACGTATTTGTATTACTCTAAATAAAAGAAAAATGAACTACGTGTTTTTCATTTTTTATTTTTATTTTTTTTTGCCTTTATTTTTCTCATCTTTTCAATATTTTATATTATATATTCGATATATGTTGTAATACATAACATTATAGGTTAGGCTATATATATACATATATCATTTATACATACTTACATTACATATTACATAATGTATTGTATTGCATATACAATAGATAGATATAGATATATAGATGAACATAAAGTCATAGAGTAATATAGACTTATAGAGCATAAAGTTATATACATTATTATATAATATTTACGTACGCATAAGACAATATGTAAGACTGGTTCATATATAGATAGAAATATGGTATTTAAACAAACATATCTCTTATATAGTTTAATATAATATTTAATATATAATGTATACCACGAGTATATATTATCTTTATTGAAATCATCTTTACATAACGTATATATAGACGACATCACCAAACACAAAACAAACAAATTCCACACATTCTTTCAAAACGTTTATTTTGCCATTATTATATAAAACCTTTACAGACACACACGCGCGTATATTATTGATATCAAATATAAAAACAAATTAACCTAATATCCTTATTTTTGGGATGGTGTTTTTATGTCTTATTCAATATATTAATATTAAATAAAGTAAAATTTTGTTTTTTTAAATTTGATAAGAAGACTATAATATTGAATAAACGCACCTCTATAATGTAATAATAATAATAATAATATAATGTATAATAAATAAATGTTAAATCTTCAAGTTCATAGTTATTTTCTCACATATAATACAAGGCGGGTGGGGGTTGTTAATATAAATAAGATATCGTGTTTCAAATGATTACATTAACACATTCTTTAGTCTTTATATACACGGTAAGGTGTAATGTATATTAAAATATATATTTATATACTCATCTCACAGCCAAGAACCAAATATAAAAAATATATATAAATCAACATATATTCATCATTTATTTATATTCGTATCAATATATAAAAAAATTAATAGAGTGTATTTGATATATGGTAATTTATATCTATATTATATATATATATATAACGTGTAATATGTGAAGCGAATATCACAACGAATAACATTCCAATTCATAAACACATCCCCATCATTTACACAATATAATAAAAATAATATTTAGCTGTAACTTAAAATAAATAATCTTTTTATATGAATATATATATATATATAAAAATGTCACGTATAATTCAAATTTTGATCTAGAGGTTTTTTTTCTATATAATGTTGATCCATTATTTATGGGTTTTAATATTTTGTTGTTTATTCAAATAATGGATTCACATGTGATTCTAAATGTTTTCATTTGTGTAAAAATAAAATAGATATCAATCTGTGATCATAAACATATGATTGTTTTTTGATCATATGATAATTTTAAAAAGCACAACGATATAAAATTTAATTTTATCGACAAGAATTTATGTGTTAAAAAATTAATTTAAAACCATTTTCGTACATAACTAATTTTAATTATATGTATTACTATGTCCACATGACAAACGATACCTAATTGTAAGGTGGTACAATAGCTGGATTAAAATAAGAGACTATATATATGTCAGACTGTGGGTTTTTACACTTTTACTTTGAATTTACTACTTCTATATAGGAATGGGATAGTAAAACTAATATAAATATTCTAAATTATTAAGAATTTTTTTAATGACCAGTCCACTAGTTTTGGTAGGAATAACTTTATATTTTATATAGTAGTGTTAATACACATCGAAGTATATTCAATATACGTTTCAGAGCCTCATCTTGGTAAATAGGTACGAACCGAAATTGCTTCGGTTTATTATTATAAAAGATACATAAGTTGGTAATTTAATATTGAAATATAATTATAAATTATACAAATGTGTATACAAATATTAAATTAAAAATCTCTTTCCGCATTGAATTCAAAACTTGTATAATTAAAAAAATGTATAATATTACTTTTTGCATTTCACTAATACAATTAATTCAAATGAATTTAATTAAGAAATACTCAAATATTTATGTACATAAAAATTATACATAATTAAATGGAAATTTAATAAAGTGTATATTTATTTTAAATAATGTATATTTATATAAAGAATATAAACTACATTTTATCAGATGGACATCATTCAACAAAATTTATCATATTTTATATTATTAAGAATACAAGTTTATATTTTATATTCATATTATAATTATTCATCATAACAAAATATAATATATACAGTGCTGAAAATATATATAAGTGTAAGCGACGAATGAAAAATGATTGGCAAATTATTTCCTTTCGACTGACTACTAAACGTAACCAATTTTATTCCGTGGAGAAAATTGTTTTCTCAATACATCATATATACCAGCAGGATACCAAAACAACTGTATAACGTTCTTAATATAACACTGTTAAGATTAGAACAATATATTTTCTCAATATTTTGTAAATATAGTTACAAATTAAACAGAATATTTTCGTATTTGAAAAGTGTCTATACACGAAGAAAATATTGTTCTGTTCTATAATATTTATATTTCCAGCACTGTATGTCTTCGTATGTGGTGTCACAGCATAAAGGAAGAAAAATTTACATTTATATAATTTTAATTATACAACAAAAAAATATATAACACTTGAATTTTGAATCAACTAGACAAACTATAAAGAGTTTATGTGCTCGTATTTATAATTCAATTCAAGTTGATCACGTATAAAATATGTATATAGTTATTATTAAATAAGACAAGGAATGTACAATTTAAGCAGGTTTATTTATGGTTTTGCCAAAGGTGTGCAGAGTTACTGCATAGATGTTGTTTCTTGAGCAGCCGCATATTCGATATTCATAACATTCTTGGCTTTAGTCTAATGTGATCAAATGTGAATTCTTCAGCCTATACCAATAAATTGTTGTGTTTTGTATAATGTTTACACGCACCAAGAATTGAAGTATAATCATTCACACATTTTTGATTATTAAAATTATAATAAATTATGGTCTAAAAAATGTTAAATCTATAAAGATTAATGTTTTGACAAAAGGAAAATAACTTTTGGTTCTATCTATAATTTCAAATTTTCTATATTTTTCTTATATCGCAATGTTATATGTATACCATAAAACCCCAAAATTTTCAAAGTCATTAAATCATTGTCACATATTATTTATTTTTGTACACATATCTTAAAAAAAAAAAAAAAAAATTCGGCAGTGGTATCACAGAAAAAACTATATATTTATTTTTATATAAAAAGTATATTGGAAATATTATAATTTGTGGCGTGACTATAATTTAAATCCTGCCTAACAATATAGAAACAGCTGTAGTATTGTAATTTAAAAAAAAAAAGGAAAATAAAAACAAAATATTCTAAAAGAAAAAGTTCTGATTGAAAAGGCTCATGTGTGGTGTCCTGAATTTCATTTTTTCTTTCTTTCCTTATTCATCTTTCGTTTTGTATGCGTTACATAAATAAATATCCTTATAGTAATACGGAAATATGCGTAAAATTCCCATAGCTATCAAATATTGTATATGCATGGAAAAAAAATACAATCCATTACCTATGGTATATCCTATATATATATATATCTAGATAACTGAATGACTCCCCAGTGAGAAACAATACGAAAACCATAGTATCCGCAGAATAAACACATATATTTTTCTTCGTTTTTCTTCGGTATTATAATATATATTAGATATTTTGTTATCTTATGTAATATAATATATATGATTTACTTAAAGGGTTATCGATCTAGAGTATGATAATTAACTAAATCCATATGGACCACATTCTCGATCATAACACAAGCTAACAAGTTGCGCCAGCAAAAATATAGTTGACTTGCATTTTGCATATTTGCTATATTGCCTGCAAAATAAGTTCTTCGATTCCAATCGCAAATCCATCAATATTAATTAATATAACAAATATCGAACTAAACATTTGTTTGAGTAGGTAACCTACAACATTTTTATAGTAAGTTATCTTTAAAAAATACCACGAGCAATTTTGATTTAAAATATTCATTCTTCCATTTGAAATTGCACATTATAAATACTCTTTCCCACAAATTTACTCAAATTTCTTTTATAACACTATGGAAGAATTGATGGTCGATTGTAGTTGATTCATCGCATACGTTAATTTACTTATAAATCCATTTCTGGAAATTATTAAATCGTTCAATGTTTTTAAAATATATATGTATCGTTGCTGCAGATGCAGATTAAGAAACACTTACAATTAGTGGCATCATGGTGAAACTTTACATTGGCTTTTGGACTCGGTAATTTTACTTGTTAAAAGTTCTGTCTTCCGGCTTTGTTTGGATAGCCCTTTATACATACGTCGATTCGATGAGTATATGATGTGAATATAGATAGTTATATAATGGCAGAAAAAAAATGCTTATATAAATGAATAAACCATTTTTAGAATGATGAATGAAACTTCACAGATTCATGTGAGAAAAATAAAAAACAAACTTATATACGATTTCCTTACATTTTGTGTACGTATTTTATTACAGCTTTTTTGTTGTTGTTTCTCAACAATAAATAGAAAATGAGTACAGTTTTTCTATGTCGGCTGCCCTCTGTTCGAAAAATAACCGGAATTTGATTAAGAAAAAATTAAAGTAAAAGATCATTTGGCTTATTTTACAATCGGATTCTCCTTCAACGGAAATATATTTAATCGTCGATGTTACTCAAAAACTTGTGTTTTTGGATAAATACAATTACATTAATCAATCTGAAGCCGATACATGGCGTAACCAATCTATCATATATGAAAAAGTAATGTCGATTACTTATCGAACAGAGAGTGTATATTTATGTTAAAATATCTATGGTTTTTCTTCTATTTTTATACATGGAATATATTGCATATAAACACAATTATTTTTTTTTGGTCCATTCAAACCGATTCACATTCAAATAAGGTTGACACTTGACAGTTTCGATAATATATATATGGCAAAAACATAGCTATATATGTTTGGTTTGGAAAAATAAATAACATTTTTGTAAATATTGCTAAATAAATAAATGATAAATTATTATATGAGCATAAAATATAATAAATAGTCTTTCTTAATCTCTGTCGTCAGTTTTTCGATAATACATTATTCTATATAGTTTAGTCTTTAATATACATATTAGTTTAAATTTGACCGCATTCATAATATTTTTAATTTTAACATTTATAAAACTATAAATAAAAAAATTAACAAAACTTTTAATAAATTTTCTTTGATGAAATTTTGACTGACAAAATATATTATTACCCATTTCAAAATATTATTTTATGTGCTTTGCCAATTGTTGGTCAACAAATTAGGTTATGCATTTGTTACATTTTAGTCGAATTATGGGAAAAGTCATATTTTATATAAATTATGTAACAATACAAACAAAATTCTAATATTGATATGTATATCAGAAAAATTATTACATGTAATGATGTAATAAAAATAAAAAGCCAGAGTGGTTACCAACCACAATAACAAATAAACGTATATCTATCTAGTTATGCATTAATATTCGAGAAATACCAGCAATTGGTTTTTATATAGCACTTTACAAAACATCTTATGTTGTCATTTTTGAGAGCATCATTTACCACACAACATAATAATATGAATAAAAATTTACTATACGAGAAAGTGTGTTATTTTTGATATTATAAATATATGCTTTTTTTTTTGGAAACATAAATATATATAGGGTGAATCATCAATATTAAATTATTTGTTTTATTTAGTATTATCATTTTACCATTCATTGAAATTGCTTTCCGTTGGCAAATAAACTTGACTTTCAATTACAATACGCCAAATGTTCTAAATTCTTGGAGTTTAAAACTGGGCCAACTGTAGACCATTTAAAATTAAAATTTGCTGAAAAATTCAATTCACAGCACAAATATCATGAGCAAAAGGTCAATAATGTTGCAATTGCTATCTGTGATCCATATTCCTCACTGAAAATAATTTCGATTTCGTTTTGTCTGAATCATTAATAAAATTTATCTAATGTGTCCCGGTTGTTGTTCAGTTTTTTTAGTTATAGTATGCGTGTTTGTGAAATATTATTATGTCATGTTATAAAGACGTTCTACAACATAAATTCAATCACCCTATATTTATGATTTTCAATGAACTTGTTACTGTATAATATACATACACAAATTTGCCATTAAACACATATAATATTTTTGGCACATTTCAACATTTCGAATTCACTGAATTGAATATCATTATTATATTATTATATGTCTATTCTAATTTATATAAATATAGGATTTAACAGACGCTTGTATATAATATATAGCTATATAGACGCAGACACATAAATATATGCATATATACAATAACAATCCCTACAAACAAATATGTTTGAATGTTCGCAAAAAAGTGTTTCAAAATTCAAAAATCGAGAATAATTCGTAGCCCGAATAAACAGTAGATTTTAGTCTGCCCGATGAACTAAAAGTGATTTTCTGACCATAATTCAAATCAAAATTTCTGCACACAGAAGTAAATCAAAAGTGGATCATCATTTTCAAAAACCATAATGTTTGATGGGAAATAACATTATATAATGATGTACCACTTCAAATAAATAAGTAGACCATGAATATAAACGATTTTCATTATAATAATACAAAACAACTTTTTTGATTCTCTCATATATGTGTATGTATGTGTACATATATACTTTGTATATATACACATTTATTTATATCCTTGTTTATATAATATATTAAAGAATTCAAAATAAGGAAATATAAATAAATAAACATGATTTTTTTAAAGTATGATATTTGTATAGAAAATATATATACACAATGCACAATATAAGGTATTAAAGTTTAAACGCAATTGTATATATTGTTATAAAAATCTTCTAACAATTTAAATTAAAGTTAAAGGAAAATATAAAATATTGTGTAAATAAAATGTTGTACTTTAATTTAAAGTAAATTCTTCTCTTTTGCATATATTATAAAAATAAAATATAAATACAAACTATATTAACTTTTTTCATATAAATTACTATAAGTTATATTTTTCTTTAAAAACCCGGACGTTTTTACAATTGCATGATCTATATACTTTAAATTAACCCTTTCCTAATTGATAACATAATGTATATTGTGTATGCATTATATGATTCTATACAAACGTCAATTCTATACTAAATTTCGTAATTAATTATCCTGTGTAATGTGCTTGATTCGTAAAACTTTCACATCACGTGTCTCATTTATACTTTAAAAAAAAATATCCTTTTAAATTGCATTAATCCTGGAAACACTTATTCTACTCTATTTCTAGTTAAATTTACACAATAAAAAAAAATATTCTTTCAAGGTCCTTGAAATGTCCTTAAACCTATAATCAGCGATTCTATCTGAATTTCCTTCGAAAATTCTGCATTTTTATAACATGATCCGATAAATGTCACAAAATTACTATTTTTTTTACAAAATTGAATCTGAGGTGGTTGATACTTCTTCGGATCATTTATCTTTGTTTATATTTTAGTGTATCATTGTTATTCAAACGTAACAAATGCTGAAATAAGATCCTAGAATGGTTATGAATCCCATATATATATAATGTTTGTTTGATAAAATTTTCTATTTTAATAATATATTCATTTTCATTATAGATAATATTTATTTGTTGATGGCCGTTCAGTGTATTTATATTACCCTCTTTTTAAATGGCTTTAAGATATAGATTTAATTTTTTATCTCTATATATAATCATCAAGTTGCTCACATTTTTTTATTTATACTTTTTTTTCTTTGGCTCATTATATACAAATATTTCTAATCTAATTATTTGTAGTAATTCAATTTTGAGAAAAATTCCAAAAGAATTTATCTGATGCGATTAATTTAATTATTCAACCGTTCGATTAATTTTATTATAATATCGTGCGGCTATATAAATTAAATTGTGTATCACCGCAACAAATTGACATATACGAATGTAATCAATTTGGTAAACACAATTTATATATAATAAAATATTTATAAATAAATAATAAATTATTATACAAATATTTGTTATTACTTATTAATAATTGTATATAAAATGTGAACGAATAACATTTTCATTTCAATAAATGTACAACCAACAACATAATTATATTGGTTCTTTTTTTTTTGTTTGGCTTGTCGATGGTGTATAAAGAAAATTACAAATATTAACTGTTTTTATAAATATCGTTTAAAAACCATATTATTTTTCCCATTTTCATTACATCTATTTGTAATATAAAGTCATTACAAAAAAATAGAAAATACATATTTCATATATATAAAATAGCAGCTATATTTTCTATATTCCATACTTTTGATATTTACAACATGTTTTATTAATATTACTATAAATACACAATATTTGTTCTGATTTTTGCTGTATTAGCTTTTATTTCCTTTTACGTTACGTTATACATTATATGCAGTGTATATATACGAGGATATATATGTTATAAGTATACAGTTGAAATTATATAATATTCGTTCGTACATAGAATCATTATTTTCATTTTATCATTTTTTTTCTACATATACGATTCGATGAGATGTATTTTTTTTTATAAATAACGAATGTTAACATATACAATATATTTATATAAGATTATAAAAGTACTGAATGAATATAGAAATAGAATAGAATAGTCTATTTCTATAGAATATTTATGGTAATATTCTATGTATAAATAATTTCGATTATTACAATTTATTGCCATATAAAAAATATACTCATCATTTCACGTATATATAGCTCAAAGCAATGAAATGAATTTTATAGTGATTTTTTATAGAATGAATTTAAAAAGAATTAGTATTTGCATTTTCTATATATAAAGATATTTTTTTGTTTAAATTTTAAAGTAAATAATCAATACACATACATTAAACGATACGTTTATAAATCGTTGAGTACGGAGGATGACATAAATAACGAATATTTAAATATGTAAGTAAAATTTTAACTATAAAAATTTGAATTTTCTTCACAAATAGCATTTTTATAACTGCTACACATATATATACGGTTACAAACATTCAACTATTGTCAACCCAAAGAAAATAAATATGGAATAAAAGAGTACAAAGCGTCAAAATGTCCATAATACAGTATTATAGGTAAATATTGTGGAAGATGTGCAATTTCAAACTACTTCCCCATTTAAAGATGAACCATCAATATACACACGAAGTAAATTATTGTATGTTATTGTAAAGCTAAAGAACAATAAATCACTTGGATCAGTGGTGACTATACATGAGATATACGTGGAGATATACTCCGTCCATTGATTGACAACGTGAGAAAGTTAAATGTAAATTATGATGATGACCTAAACCTTAATAAACTTATGGATATTCGTTATCGTACTATAATTTATATCGTTTAATTTTATTTTAGTGATAAATATTGAGTTCTTCGATTTTTCAGAATATAATATAAAAATACGTGTTCCAAAATTATATTATATTATTTTGCACAAAGAAAAAAAAAATATGAATGATTTACTACTTTTTTATCTATTTGAATAAAGTGGTTTGATTAAAAAATTCACGGAATTGACTTCAAATAAACAAACGATTTATACCTGGTATAAAAAAAACTTATTAAAGAAAAAATTGATACAAAACTTCATATATCTCATACGTAAAATAAGTAACATTTGATTTAGTAATTTTCACGAATATTTTTTGGTAATAGTAACATTCGTTGAAAAATTCAGAATTTCATTTGTGATCATAAATGAGTTTAATTAAAAACTAACATATCATATAATTTAAAGAAAAATACGTGCGGGGAATTATTGTGCTGCTATTATATCCAATGCAAATAACCTCTTGAAAGAGAGATCGTTATTTATTATACAATTTAAAATTTCGTCATGAATTTTTTGATCTAATCTCTTCATACATATTTGTATAAATTATTTAAAATGCTATATAAAAATATGAACATAAAACGATAAAAGTATAAAACCATCAAATTTATTAGGTCGTATTTTTATGACCGACAACCCGTATAACAATTTACATGTGTGTTGTGTACCTTTTTATTATTATATATAGGTTTTTAAAATGGAATGTCATATAATATACGCACATTACAAACTATTATATATATATATAATTTTTTCAGGGACAAATTATGTGAATTTAGAATATAGTGAAAATAAAATATTTATAATAATAATATTTTAACTTACCCAGCAAAATATTCTGAATTCCATACATCTGTTTTACTAGGATTGCCATAACAACCGCCTATATAATGTGGTGCACCACGTACATAACTGCTATCATCTTCATCTCGACGACGCCATTCATCTTCCTTTAATGACCACCATGTAAAATGTCTTTTATTACCAATTAACTTGAATTCATTTTGATTTTGTTTTACTGTATTAATAGTATTATAATTATTATTATTGCTAATTTTTCTATTTTTAAATTTTTTAGAATTACTATTGTTATTATTATTAATACTATTACTTTGTTTAGTTAAGCCACTTAAATTTTGATTAAAACTATCATACATTTTTATTCTATTAGAATTATTATTAATATTGTTATTGTTATTATTATTATTATTATTATTTTTACTATTACTATAATTATAATTATTAATTAGGTCACTTGAATTTACTAAAATTCTGTTAACTTGTTTATTATTTAATGCATTATTTTTCAAAATTTCATTGCTAATATTTTTATTATTATTATTATTATTATTATTATTATTATTATTATTATTATTATTGTTATTATTATTATTATTATTATTATTATTATTATTATTATTATTATTATTATTATTATTGTTATTATTATTATTATTATTATTATTATGATTATTATTACTATTATTATTAGTATCACTTTTAACATTACGTTTACGTCTACGTTTATGATTCCTTTCAAAATAACCACCACCACCATTATTTCTAAAACCATATCGTTTTTCACCATCGTAATCATTCCATTTATTAAAACGATTACGTGAACGATTAATTGGTCGAAAAATATCATCTTTTGGTTCGCTTTCAATTTTTGCCCATGTTGAAGCAAATAAACGAACCGCCGAACGTATAAAATGTCTATCAACATTCATCCGTATTGGACGCAGTGCCAATAAACCAACAGGAAAATCATTAAAATGATGAAATAAAACATGGGACGTTAAATTTTTTGAATATGATGACGTACGTTTAAGTTTTGTTTTACCATTATCATCATTATTGTTATTATTATTATTAGCATTATTATTATTATTGTCAAATAAATCATCCAAATTATCATCATCATCGTCGCCGGTGCCGTCACCACCGCTATTATTTATATTTGATATAAAAAAATGATTTTCATCTTCATCCGGATCTATATGCCAATTTGGAATATCTTCAGCACGTTTATATTTACTACCGCCGGCGTCTGCACCAATTTCATCACTTTCATCACTATTATCAATATTTTTTAATCCTAAAATATAACGATCACCTAAATGTTTATTTTGATAATTATCGGATGATGACGGTTTATTTTGATATGGATTAAAATTTTTAAAATCCATTTTTTTATTTAATACATCATCTTTACGATTATTATTATTTATATTATAATTATTACTAATATCATCATCATCATCAGCAGCATCATTACCATTTTCATTATTTTTATTATGACGATTTTTTTCTAATAATAATTCATCTGATTTTGTATCAGTACGTTTTTTATTTAATTGTGCTTGTGTGTCTTTATTTATATCATCACCGCCAGTACCACCACCATTACCACCATCACCACCACCACGACCACCACCTACACCATCATCTGATGCCGATGTTTGATATGCATCAAAAAATTCTGTTGTTGAACTTGTATCGGCCCATAACCATATAAAATGTCCACCAACCATATTCAAACGTTGTGCTTCAGACATAATTTTTCTAGCCGATTTTAAATCACATAATAATAATACAATACCACGTGTTGATCTTGATATTTGTGCTAATTGTCTAAAACGATTGAAATAATTTTATTATTATATATATAAATATTTAGTTTATATTATTATAAAATATTATACTAAACTAAATAATTTATCTTACCTAAAAACATCATCGTTATATGTTGGTAATGGTAAAATTGTTGGCATAAGAGGTGGTTCTTTTAATGGACTACCTTCATTTCCTGTTAACACCATTGTTGCTCCAACATCAGATAATATAAAAAATGAATGCCAATGAGTCTATTTGGGAAAATAAAAATGTTAAAATTTTAAATGATTACGATTAATATTATGTTATAGAATATACATATATTAAATGTAGTAGTACAACCCATCACACACAATTTGAAGAAATTTGTTCAATATATGGTCGAGTACTATGGTATCTAGTTTTCAAAAGTCAATGAATTTGTAATCCAATTCTAAACCTTCCTACCTACACAATTACATTCAAATGTGACATCACAATTCTATTAAATAATATATTTAAAAAAAAAAGAGGTAAACACAAATTCAGCAAATGCAGCATATTGTATATGTTAGTGTAGCTACACTACACACATAGGATATATAGAAAATCAATGACACAACGAACTCTAATATTATTATTATAATTTATTATAATTTATAAATATTAAAAAAAAACTGTGAGATGATAAAACTTCTAACATAAGTGCGAGAAATTTTAAAATATACTTGCGGTTATATTTTTTTTCAAGTGTTTTAGAATTAAAAACTGGGTATATGTTAAGAAAATGTTCACTAATTTCTAGCATATAACACTTATGTCTTATAACTCGTCTCGTACATATATACAATCTCAATATACTTACATTATACAAACGAGTAACTAATAAATATTGTACATGAATATTTATGTAATAAGGAAAATAAGTGTTAATTATAACAGGGAGCTGGGATTATAATTTAGAAAAAAATGCATTAATACTAATGCTTATATTTTCTTAATTAATATAATTGCCACTTATTACTTTTTATAGATATTCAAAGTACATTAAATTTAGACACATAAAAATATATGGCTAGTATATTGATTGATCTATACAAAATTAATATTCAGCAAAGATTTTCTATATAAGAATATGACATTATAGAATATTTTTTTAATGAGTACATATTCTATGTTCAAGATGTTCTCGAAATGTGTGTGAATATCAAAATTGACGCGAATATTTTAATTTGAAACCTTTGAGATAATTCTTCATTTAAATTACAATCGAAAAATTTTAATGAATAACTTATATTAAAATCTAAATTGGTCTAATATATAAAATGGTTGTATTATTTCTTCTGTTTCTGGGCCATCAGTAAAATATTTATAATTATAATTTTTATGTGCCGCATAATATATATATATATTCATTTTCATACCAAAAAAAATATACTACTACGTGATTTATTTTACATTATATAAATACGAGAATAAAATTAAATTGAAGTATATTTAAATCTATTTATCATTTTTTCATCTATTAGAAAAAGAACATTATTCTATGAATGAATCCCGGCAAAGTAATCCTTTGCGAATTCTTTATATACACACATATAGCTAAATTAAAATTGCATTCCTTACAACAGTTGCTTTTTCATTCTCTTATTCTCATACATATATATTATTTATATGTAATGTAGAAAAACTAATTGCTTTTCATTACATTGCATGTGAAAAACAATAAAATGAGGTCAGTATTTCATTTTCATTATTATAGTTATATAAATTCTTTCGATTATATATGGGACACACATAGTATTATAAATACATTGAAAAATGTAAAAATTTGTATTATTTATTTATAAATCTAGGTATTTTTAAAAAAAAAATTGTTTTTCAAACCTTTTATCTAAAAACGAAAAGTAGAATACTATATTTCTTTCTATATATACTACTCTGTTCTGTTAAAATAATCCATGCTTTTTAAAATTATTAAATTACCAGACGGTAATTTTTGTGACATAAAGAATTATTTATATACGAATGAAAGAAAAATAGAGAAATTAAAAAAATCAGTTGTTTATACATCGATGTCAAACTCATGTATGGTGAAATTTGATGGGATTCAGATTATTTTCGATCAAATTAGTATACAGTGGGGTTTCATTCAATGAATGTTTTTATACTTGTTGTCATCATTCATATTATTATATAGCTATGCCATTATATATAAAATATTTCAGATAATAAAAAAGTTTCTACACTAACACATAGCTGGCGGCTGTAATCCCATTTTATTTTTTATTATAATATATAAAGATGCAAAAAAAAAAAATTGAAATTCTAAACTCTTTCAGTAAATTATTTTCTTACAATTCTGTTTTTTTTTTTTATATTTTTCATTGTTTTCAACTGGGTGGCTTAAATGAAACTTTATATATATATAGAACAGACAAAGAAGACATTTAAAAACAGTTTAACAACATCAGAAACAATCAAAAAAATACATGATGTTGATTAAAAGATGTTTCACAGATAAACTTAACCAACGCAAAACATATTATATGCATCGGTTTTTGTATTATGTGTATTTCAAACGAATTAGTACATATGAAAATAGAATTTGATAACAAATTGATAATAAATTGCATCTTTAAATGAAGGTTTTTTGTAACAATATTTGGCTATCAGAAAAAGCATCATAGAATGAAAGCGGCAGTAGTCAAACAATAGACAGTATTTCATAATATATGAAAATTTTAAATATACATAGTTTTACTTTATATACATGGATAAAATACAAGACCACAGGGTTCAACGAAAAATGACAGAGACTGGACGGTTCTATAATATATCGTAGATTGTGACCTAAGTTGAAGTGGGTGAAAAAGAAAAGTATACCTATTTTCAATAGAACATTAAATCGTACACTCAAGCGTGTAACTACACCGCAATGAACAATAAGCAGTATGGCTATAAGATAAGACATCACTACGTACGATCTCTGTGGAAGATGTATGGACAAATACAAAACCGTGTCTGTCAGATATTTCGTATGTCCAGCATTGCACGAAATAAAAATCTGTACAGCTTACACCAGTATAATAATAAGTATTATATAATATTATATATAGATACATTTTTATTGTACTCGCATATACTAATCATTAAATAAGCATTAATTTTCCAAAACATTAAAAATGAATACAAAAGTTACTGTGAATCTTAAATATAAATAATAAATTTTCATACTTATTGTATAATTTATCATCACCATAATTTTACATTATTATAATTTACACCGTGTGTCGCAGAAATTCTCGAAATTTTTTTTTAATTTCTAACTAAATAAATACTAATTAATAATCTATTGGTGTGCTAATATATAGTAAAGCATAGAAATCAATATTTACTTGAGATTGAATCTAAATTTCTAGATATTTCGTTGTGCCAAATATCTGTTTGGCATCATATAGAAATAAATCAACCAAAGTTTTGATAATTAACGCACAGACATTTAACAAAGTTCGAGCATTTCTTTGACAAAGAGTCCATACTATATGCGTATACTATAATATACATATGGTGCCTATACTAAATGTATTTATTATATAACACAAGCTGCGTATTATTCTATATATATAATGTCTTATTATAGTGAAACTGATGGCAGAGCTTGGTTGGCATAAACAATATTAAATATACATTATAATTTGTGTGTTTACAATTAAAATAAGCCCTTTTTTGCTGGCAAAAAACAAATTAATTTTAAATCAACATTTTGTTCGAGAATTGTCTGGTTGAAAAACCACTATCATTTTTTATTTTCTATGGTCACATTTGTTGAAATGTTCGTTGCAAATTGATTAGTTGTTGACACCAATCAGTAGAGTTAAATATTGATTATCAACAAAATACATATACGTTAATTGTAAACAAAATAAAAAAAGCTAATATTCAATGTAAAGACCCGATACACTGTCATGTTTGCTGATGGTATTCTATATATTCAGAATATCTGTACATATATTATTTGTATATTTAAGTCGTATATGAAATGTTTGCAAACCGACAAGCAGACATTTATTCTAATTTGTGTTGTTATTATTTGAATAGTAATTATAGGAGGGGATCATAAATACTATACTCTGCACAATGTATCATGCTATAAAATAATAACAATGGGGTAAACACTACAAAATTTTAAATTCAAAAAGTTAATGATTATTATAAGTATAAATAACTATTTAAGATAAGTTATCAACTATACTCGTACATTAAAATACCTCATTGAAAGAAGAAACATTACTTATCTATTATCCTAGAGAATATATGTAATATACGTATAGAGAACATACAAAACATGACAAAATATGTGTTGTTTCCTAATTGTTTCTATATGTAGGAACCGAGGTTATCGTGCAATTTATATAATAGTTATATTATCATGGATGCCATTCAAAAGATGAATTCGGTATTGGTAAAGACTTCTACATTACAGAAGTGCATTTAACATTATTTTGTATATAGGCTATTGTTAAATAACTATAATATTTCTAGAAATACGTCAAATTATATTGAAATAGTTGTCACAGCAACGAATTTATAACATTTAAAATTGAATGTTATGTTAATGTTGTTGATTTTATGTAAATGATAAATAAATAACTATATATTTTATAGAGATGGGTTAGTTTATTTGTAAAGGATTGATGATAGGAAATTTTACCCTATACATACTTATAATATTATAAACATTTGAAAAGATGACATATATTATAATAGAATATAATAAATTCTAAACTCTATTCAAGTGGTATGTAATAATATATTCTTATTCGGGCGAGCGCAGGGGAGAGGCTGGATTATAAAACAAATTCTATAAAAAATAAAATATAAACAAACTTTCTTTTCTTTAACGCATTTTTAAAGATATGAACAATTTTTATATAAATAATATTCATACTGATTCCTTTAATTTAATATAAAATATAAACTTTTCATTATAAAATATTGTAGAATTGAATTGAATAAAATGTATTAAAGAAATTCTTATATTGTTAAAATTAAGGGTTCTGTGATGGGTTGTTTACGAATGAATGTATAAATGAACGAGTGTGTGTATATATGGTAAAATGATTGGTAAGTTATTCAAAGAATTCGGATAAACTGAAAATTTCAACTATTACCATATTAAGGTATTATATTTAAAGTTATTAGACGACACAGTGAGGATAAAATAATAAATATATATAGAAAAATTTATAGTTATAAAATATTTTATTACCTGTAAAAAAAGAGCACGCACAGCTTCTAGTATTTCCTTTGCTGATGGTTGAAGCATAGCCTGTAACGGTGACTGGACCTGAAAAATTGTAATTAATTTTATAATTTAATTATATTATTATATATTTTTAAATTTTATTCGTTTATATTAGGTATATTTTCCAAATAATATTTGTAAAAAAGCATCAGTATACAGAGATGAATGATGAATGCAGAATTTATAAATCTGCAGCAGAAACCGCTAAATATATTTACTGCTGGTAGCTGCTAAGATAGCTAATTTTTTTAAAATAGCCTCATTTTTTTCAGAGCATATGCATAAATAGGAATATGAATTTAATTAAAAATATATTTGTATATGGAAAATTTTTTGAAAATTGTTGAATTAAAGATTAAGGACATTTTAAGGATCTCACAACGATATTTTTTGTAATTGTGCATGCGATACAGCGTATGAAAGAGAATTATACATAGATTCGAGTATAATTGATGATTTATGGATTAAGGACATTTTAAGGAATTGAATTAACTTTGTTATACAAAATTAATTTGAACCTATTATTATTGTAATTACAAATAGTCACTGCCATTTCATTTTAAATGTATTTATATAATATTTTTAATAAGAAAAAAATATATATGACTTTTGAATATCACATATACGTATATCTGTATACAATAATACGTACATGCAATCATTTCTAAACATATATTCTACAATAATTTAGAATTTATATTCTGCTGATTTCTCAATTTTATATCATCGTCAAAATAAGATATGTGGGATGGCGGAGTGGTGAGTTTCCTTTCATTTCTTCAAGTGTTATTTATTATATATTGTACAACTTATATGTAACTTATATCTATATCTCTATATTATTATTTATATGTAATATATATTGTCGAATATGTTTATGATATGTCTGCATCAATAATAACTGACTATACAGATATATTATTATATACATTATACAATATATAGTACAATATAGAGATATACATATTTAGTATTACTTAATAATATAGTATTAAAATAAAATAAAATATATATTTTAGTATATTATTTATATACCAATCTATACGACATATACTACATGCATGCGAAAAAGACAAAGTTATTGTTTATTTTATTACCCAACAAAGTATACACGAGACATGAATTGATAATAAACCATTAATTTTCACTTTAAGTTTTGTTATTTAATTAAATTATAAATGTATGCACAATGTACACTATACAAACTCGTATATATTTCATGTATAATAGAATGTATTGTACAAAATGTGTCAATTAATTTATAAGACTGGCACCAGTTGCAGTTCACAGTGCTAAACTTTTTCCATATACAAATTACACAATGAACAATGTGATATTTCACCTAAAACTGAACCAAAAAGTATGTTAATTTGATAATATTTCCAATTCAACGTGAACTGGAACAGTAATTTCTTACAATTATTACAATTAGTACAATTGTATTGAAACCGGAGAGACTAATTTTGAATTAAAAAAACCAAAACAAATAATAATAACTTGTTTCGCAATTTTACCTAGTTTACAGTTCCATAGTCTTAAACATTTTTTGACATAATGTATATCACTGCAGATATAATATTTGTATGGAAAGAAACGAAAGCAATATCTATATAATAAGTTATAGTATATATAAAAAAAGATTTTAAACTTCAAAGTGATATCAAGAAATTATAAGATTTAAATGTGAATGGGTTATATCTATATGTATAATACTATATAATATATATACAGAAATGTAATAAATCTGTACTATACACAATCGGTAATCAAATTGGAATGATGAACTCAGACACATACATAAATCTGCTAGATGGTTACAGATGATTTTATACTCATACATTAGAAATCGTTTACACACAAGGTGACAGCGGTTTTACGTATACTAGAATTAAATTTACCTAAGACAAAAGAACATTTATTTCCGAAAGGATCGCTGTTTTAGTCCAATGTAAAAAGTTATTTCTTGCTTGCAAAATCGTCGTATGATGAAAATGGTTTTATCAATATAAGCTTGTGTGAACATTGGTGCGACGCTTTAAATATAGTGCGATGATTTTGATGTTAATGACAAATATGATATAGTAAATTCTGTAAAATATAATGCGGATAATGGAAAAATAATACAAAAGTTGATCAATCATAAACATTTATGTGTTCCCAAAACTAAAACCGCATTTCACTTCTATAATATTGCTACATTAATTGTATACATTTGTGAATCACTCTCTCAAAATCTAATTTATATGCCGCATTTAAACTCATATATGTTTTTGTTTGTGTGCATATATTATTCCATATGAAACCAAATAACTAATTTTCGCTTAAACGATAATAAATCATATTATTTTATTTTAGAAAATTAATGAATAAATTATTTTCTGTATATTTACGAAGAAATTGAAAACAGTATATAGTTTTATATATTTACACATACCACATACATTTGTATATATTTATCAGTTTATCCATCTACGTATACCAACTATAGATAGACATCGGAAATATGCATACATTGAATCCACATATACAGGGATAATTCGATAATCAGAACAAAGAGATAATCCTAACCACTTTAAAACATTTTTTTTTTATTAAATGTTTATTTGCATATACAACAATATTTGGATCAAATCATATAAACATGAGATGCATGATATAAGAGATAATAAAAATAGACAAATAAGTATAGAGCTGATGCTTCAAGGATCCAGAATAATTTCCGAACAAAACACGAAAAATTTAGAAGGTTAGACATACGTGAGACTTCATATTTGAAAGATATTTAAACATAATTCAATTTTAAATTCACCAGTTACATTCAGTTTAATTAGAAAGTCAAATATTTGCAATTTAATCAGTATATAAAAATTATCATGTGAGTATGAATTTTATAGGGATATATAGATAAGAATTTCTCATAAAATACTGAACTTATCATCATTTCAATATTTAAAATTATAAACAATCATTACGTCAAAACTTGTTTTTATTCGATAATCTGAACAGTAACGTATTATCGTATAATCACTATATGTATTTTTGCATGTATATTATATAATGATTTTATCATAGTTCGACATCGACATATTAATATAATCATCCATCAGAGAAAATCCATTCAAATCGAAATTATTTGTTAAATAATATATTATTATGTATTGGCCTACATATAAAGATTTTTATATAACTATAAAGTTCTCCATATCCACACATTTATAAAACAAGACTTTTATTTTTTATTTTTATACATAATAACATTAGTTCAAATATGATGTAAAAATATTAAATTTCCTATAACAAATATTGCAAACAAGGAAGAAAAAAGGAAAACAAAAAAAAAAAAAAAACCAAACAAATTACTTACATCAATCTTCACACAGAAAAAGGACGCCTAAAAATCATATAAATTGGTGGAAAAATATATACTATTGTATAATATACATATATCAACAACTATGTGTCTGAAAAATAACCAGAATATTAGCTATGGATCTGGATAACGTCCTCTTGATTTATCTATTATTAACCGATATTAAAAAAAACTTCCACAGTTCACATCACATTTCAGTCAGTGTAGGTCAATAAATAGAACGTATAAAGTGACAGTAGCTTAAATTAAATATACCGAAATGCATATTTATCCAAAACATAAGTTTTTGAATGGCATTGACAATTCAATGTATTCCAGATAAAAAAGAATAAAAATCGTTCCACAACACATAATCTATTCCCAGTTATTTTTCGGACACAACATAATACGATACACTTTACATCCTTGAAAATGGAAATAATATATATAATATGTATTAATATTGTGTGCGATAATAACTAGTGGTGGTGTTCTTTGCATGATATATATATGGAAACATAAACGCATCATAAAATATATAACAAAAACAACAAAAAAATAAATATATTTTATGACAACTCTTATGACAAATATTAATGTGATAAATAAAATACAGATCCTGGTCAAATTATTTACGTCATTCAATTATATTAGTTCAATTAGATTATGTTCACGAAATGAATAAATCGTAAATATGGATAATTTAATTGAGTATATAATAATATAACTCTAATATTAATATTTATACAAAATTGATGTTCTTTTATTTCTTGACTGATCTTAATTATACAGATTATAATAAATTGACAAAGATCTGTCGCAAGAAACACTTATTTGGCCAATTTTTTTGTTTTCTTTGAGAATGTGAATAATAAAAATTTTACTGGACTACTAATCCTTACATAAATAGTAATTTAATATGGGTTTTTAGTTTAATATACACACTTGGATTGGATGGATATAAATTTTATAAATACATTTATAGGTATATATTAATAAAATCCATTAACAATTTCATATTTTGTTTGAGTATATAATATTAAATATTATATATTGAAATGTTGAAGGATTGAAGGAGTACAAGGAATCATGATCAAAATTTAACGGTTTTTCGATATTGTATATCCAGTTTAGAAGGAGTTGTTCACGGTATACTACACATGTCCGCTTTTACAGTTTCACCACGTGGAAGAACCTCATATAGTGAACTATAATAGTCGATTTAGATTATATTGGAACTATATACCCACAATTTTTTTTTGCACATTAATATATTGACTTTATTCAAGGGTAAGCAATAAACCTGGTGAGTATTAATTTTTAATGAAATTGCATATGAACAAATTTGGTCTGTTTCTAGCAACTGGTAATCTGGAAATTTGACCTGAATGTATCTCTAATTTTCTAGAATCTAGAAACTTAATAAAAAATTGTTTAAATAATTCCACTATACATTTACAACTATTTACCAAATTTCTTCAATAAAATCGCCTGGTTACTGCTGGTTAATTGTCATTAAATTCCAATCTTATAAAATTAAGTATAATTCATATTTAATATCGTTTTAAAATGTTGAACGAAGTTTGAATAATTGAAGCATATCTCACCATAATATATTATCACGTAATATTTTGTATAATTTTTAAATGCATTCTATTTTGAAATTTAATATTATACTATGTAACTTATATACTAAACTTTATTATTTGCCATATTCAACATTATAAATAAATTCAATAGAAAAAAATAAAATAAATTTGCATAATTTACACACCGACAAAGAGAAAATGAAAATCATATTGTTAAAGTTTAACAAAATGACAGAAAAAAATTGCTCGTCTATGTCCTATATATGCAAAGGATGGATTTATATGTATTTTTTTTCCCACATTTTAAATCTAATACAATATTTTGTATACATATAAACAACAAAAATTTAACTAATATCTATGATTTCACTGAAGAGAAAGTAGTACAGAGAAAAGTTATCAAAATTTATAAACATAAACACACACACACACACTTACAAAATAGAGCTTTTCTTCTGTATGTACATAGTACATCATGGAAAAATGATCAAGCTCAACATAAAATATGCTGGTACATTTTGTTCGTGAATATAACCAAAAAAAAAAAGACAAAAAAAAACCATTATATAGAAGTTTTTATCTTGGGAAAAAATCAAGGCGCCAACTCCATCTCTTTTCTTCGATGAAGCGGCTTTTGATGTTACATAACTTTTTGGTTATATATTTTATACAGATATATTGTATATTGACTATATGCCGATCTAAATTATTTATGTATAGGCATATATATAGACATAGAGATAAATAGTGTATCACTATATACATATTAGAATAACTTACACATTATGTGATATGATAAGAATATATACAATATTATGGTTGATATGGCAACGAAAAATATAATACACATATATACAGATTAGAATTAGGGTATACCGAAAATCTTATATACCATATATTATTATATATTTGTCTATATAAATAAAGTCTACAGGATATTTATTGTACATGTATATGTATATGTGTGTATATAACATGATAATAATAACTAATTTGTAATTCAATTATTGATAATTTTATTATATATTTTATTATAGTCTATCAAAATATACCATGGGATTTGTAAAAGATTATTTTTAATAATAAATACAAAATTATTTAAATTTAGAAATTTTTCGATTTAATTAGTCCTTCCTTATTGATTGAATTGATTTTAAATTTAGGATAATATGGATAAATTATATATGATTTGATGATATGTATTGTAATGAATAAATTTTTCAAATAAATATGTGATGTGTGGGAAATTTTATATTGTATATAAAGAGTTTAAAAATATTTAGTGAAAACCTTTAAAACACAAACTCATCCGACACAAACACATATAATAAAAAAATATTATTATGTGAATACTAAAAAGTGTTTCGCTGTTATATTTTATTATAATATACAAATCAATTTTCATTTTCAATCACAATTCAATGACAACAAAAATAATATAGAGAACAATAAAATTTTCATAAAACGCAAACGGAATATAAATTGTTATCGATGCACACCAACGACAGACATATGATAGATATTAGAATATATCCTGGTGTATTATATACATTTAAATATATACAAAAATTGTGTGTGAGGAAAAACCAAAAATTTGTATTATTTACCCCAAAATGTTTTTAAGTTATTCCAATTAAATTTGTTGTATAGTTACACTCGCTATATAATCGAACCGTGCCAAAAATAAGTTGGCATATTATATATTTGGATAATTTAGTCGTATAGGGATTGTTCATTTACACGTGTAAATTTTTTATCACATTTTTATAGTCATCATATCAAAAAACAAAAGATATAGGAAAAAAATACGAAAAGGACATAATTAAATTCATGGAAAATTTCAAGATCCTATTATTATTCACATAATAAGTGGTACTCCACCCAAAAACCGGGGGCGAGTATTTCATGAGCTCGAAATGGGCGAGTTTTTCATGGAGTCGGAATGAGTTATATTTCATGGGTTCGGAATAAAAGAATTTTTTATTGTTTGTTTTCCATGGATGGGGAATGGATGAGCTATTTATGCAGTCGAAATAAGTGAATTTTTCATATGGTTGCGGAGTTTTCCATGGTCGGAATGAGAAATGACTGAGTCTTTCATGCAGATTTTATGCTAAATGTTTTTCTTTATTACATATATTTATAGTGTGAATATAAGAAATTATATACCATCAGAATTTGTTGTGAAAATTGACCTAATTTTATCGGTGCTATATATAAATTCTAACAAAATAAAAATCATTTTGTTTATGTCTAAAAAAAAATATATATAAATTATTAGACCAAATCGATCACAATAAGTATGGTATATGACCTAAACGAAATCCATTAAATGTGTCAAATATATACTATATACATTACATATATACAATATATATATAGGTTTATGTAGTATTTAAAATTAATACAGAGTGCATGCACTTCCTGTATATATAAATATTCATAATCAAATAAATTAATCAAAAGGAATAACAATGAAAAAAAAAAAATAAAATAAATCTATGTCTTTGACATAATAATAAATTATATATATTTAAACATACCTCACGATGCAAACCATCTAATCTTGCTGTACCACCTTTTGCCCACAATACAGGTAATTTCATTGCAGTACCAGACAGAGCAATTGCTCTTGCCGATTGTCCATCACCAATAACAATAACGCCTGCTAATGGTAAACCATCGCTTTGTTGACACAATGATAAAAGAACTTTAACTGAAAATCTAAAGAACGTAAAAAAATATATAAGAAATAAGAAATACTCTACAATATTATTGAAATAATTTATTTTCAGATTTTTTTTGTTAGTAGTTATCTTTTCGTTCGTTTAGATTCTGTGCTGATGGAATGATTTGTGAGACTGAAAACATTTTATTGTATTTTTATTCTATTTATGCTTTCGTATTTTTATATATAACATTTAAATATAGTACCATATTTATTATTTTGTGAGGGTGATTTTTGATGGTGGTTTTTATCTGTTTTTATTTCTTTCTTATTCATGGGCAGCATAAAAATAATGTGTGTTAATGTATAAAAGATGAGTTATATTTTATTATTTTTTTTTGTTTGGAATATAAAACTTAAGTTTTTGTAATGAAAATATTTATTTGACAAAATACTTGTGTGGTAAATACATAAGAAAATATATAGATAAGTTAAGTATATAGCAAAATAGAAAACTAAATAAATAGTATATAATATAAAAATGAACGTGCGGGCCGGGCCACCTCAAAAGAAACAAATTTTATATACAAATAAATTTGAGATTTAAAAATAGATTAATAAATGTTAAAATAAATTTGCATTGCAAATGGTACGCAATATATCTGAGTCTTTGAATTCCGATAGAACTTTCATTAAAAACTCACTGAAACGCATAGAATATTAAACAATAAATAAAATTTTAATGTAATATGAAATAGCGTAAAACTATATAAAAAAAAAAATTACCATATGTAAATTGGCTATAAAAGCTATACACAAACATAAATATACATTAATTAAATTTCTGAATGTGATCCTCCATATTAAAATAACATAAAGAAATATACGTTTCGACGCGGGAAATGAAAAACTGTCGTAATTTCCAAAATATTTCAGTTTTTTTTGTATGTTTGCTGTGCCATATAGAAAACATTTCATAATAGTAAATCTAAATTAAATTACAAAATTGGTTATCCATACTTAGTAATATAGAAAATATTGAATTTTTATAAAATCAACAAAACTATAACATTCATTATTAACTACACGCAATTTAATTTGTATATTTCATAGTGTAGACTTTGCAGTATATACACACAACTAATAATATAGAAATAGAAACGATGTTACTGGGACTAGTTAATAGTAGTAGTTTTTCATTTACGGTGTATTTAAAAAAAAATGTAAAACACACTATACTTTTATTTATTAGTGTGTAAGGGATTTTAATTAATGTTTTATCAAATTACATGCATATATTCAAAATACAATATATAAAATACCTATATCAGTAAAATATTATAATGTAAAATAAAGGATCTTGTTATGGAAAAAATTGAACAACCCCCATTACTACAATACTTTGCTATTGTAATTATATACATTTATGAAACAGGCATAAAATAAAACAATTTACACAAACATAAATATTTTATTAGATAATTTATTATTGTCACGTAAATGTGTAAATACACGCATGTACTTCTCGTACATATAGATAATATTGCATGTAATATAACCAAAAAATATATAGGGAATTCATTCATAAATTTTCATTCAATTCATAATTTACATTTAATTGGTTATATATTTTTCGTTTAATATTTATGTTTGCGGTTATATATTAAATGGTTAAATGTAGTGTAAAAAATTGTATTATAATGAAATTTTAATTAGAATATTATTGTAAATATAAGTATTACTCGAAGTAGAGAAGTAATGACACTAAACATTTATTACGGTTAAGATTGTGGAATTATTTTCCTTTATTTATTAAAAAGAGCCTAAAATGGTATATGTGAATAGAAATTTTTAATCTTCGTTTTTCGATTCCATATAAAGAAGTAAATGATAATTCAACAGAAAAAATTATTTGCCCATAATATTTCTTTGTAAACGTAAGTTAAGTATAGGTAATGGACATTAATTATTTTTATTAATAATAATTTGATTAAATAAAAAAATATTAAATGTACATACCTTCCATTTTGCGGTAGATCAACATATAATGGACGTAACGGTGGCCCATGTGGACTATCAAATGGTGGACCCATATCCAATAGGGTTCTGGCTAATGTACGACCCCATGCTTTTGCACCGCCAACAACGGCAACTATAAAATAGACAGCATCGGGTCGTTGGGGAAATTCAGGTAAACGTCCGGCATCAATTGATGGTGAATCATTTAATAATATTTCATTTATATGTTTTACATTCATATCAGCAGTAGCCAACGCATCGACATTATCATTATTATCATTCATTGAATTTAAATTTAAATTAAACATTTCTTTATTTTGAATTTTTTCCAATATTTCCATTGGATTTTTAATCGTCGCCGGCGGTGGCGCCGATGTTGTAGTCGTTGATGATGACACACTAACATTGTTTTCAAAATATATTTCGTTATCACTTGCAACAATAATTTTCGTAAATATTATATAATGTAGAAAAATCAATAAAATAAAATCATTTGCATATGTTAACATTTTTTTTGGGAAATTATTTTTCCAAAGAAATATATTATTATTTTAATATTTTCTTAATTTTTCGTTTTTTATAAATATATTTCAACATTTATTTATATGGAAAAACAGAAGAAATTCGATATGGCAAAAAAAGAAGAATGAAATTTGATTTGATACTCTTATTTATTTTATACTATTATATTCCGCATCTTATATATATCATCAGTATAATTCTCTATTTATATATATATAATTGTATAAATTTTGATCCTGATGTTGTTGATGTTGTTGTTTTGATGTGGTAAATAAAAATAATAAAATAGGAATAGTTTTATTTTTCAGTATAGTTTTCTGCATTTTTCATATTTTTTTTTTCTTCTTTTACGCAACACTACTCCTTTTGATATCATGAATAATTTTGATAAATTTTAATAAAATTATTTAACAATAATTTCTTTTGAAATTTTTCCTTAATTTTCATCATTTTCTGTTTTTTTTCCTTTGGTATATGCACTTACGTAATTTCTATTTATTTTTATTAACTCATATTATTTTTTCCATTGCTTGCATTTTTATGTGTTCAATATATAATTTTCATTTCAATTTTTCCCATGTAACCATGTTAAAAATTTATTATCTAAATTTAATATCTAAATTCTTGTTACACGGGGGTTTTTCTTTTTTTTCGTTGTAGGCTATATTGTGCTGTTGTTAGAGTTAATGATTATCTGCAAGTCATACAATGATGATACGAAAATTAAATTGTTATGTATGAATTGAGTTTGAGGGGTTGTTGCGTTGGGTTGCGTTGCTCGCTTATTTTATTCCAAACAAGAAATAAAAAAAGAATTAATGTAAAATAAAAACAATTCTACAAAAACGGATTCTTTTTTTTTTTTCTATACATTATTTATAAAAAGAAAAATATTAATTTCATCCCATTTGGTTGTAGGATATAGTCGTCGTCATCAACGATGTATTCTATTTTTTATTTATTTTTTTCTTTTTTTATTTGTTACAGGCTATGAACATGAAAATTTTTTACTTTTTTATTTCGTTTTTTTTTTTTTCCAGCGTTGTAATTAATTATTCTGAAAATAGAAATTAAATTTTTTTTTTTTATAATAATAATAATACACTTTTTTTTTTTTTTTCATATAAGAAAGAATATGTTTTTTTTTTGCCGAAAAATTATGAAAACAAAAAAATAAAACGCACAACTGCTTGAATAATGAAAATAAAACTTAAAAGAAAGTGAAAGATTAATGAAAATGTTTTTATGTTTGTTGGAAAAATTTATGTTATATATTTTTTTGTGTAATTTTATATATATAAAATTAATGCTTATTCAGAAAATTTTTTTTTTACTGAAATTACATACATTTTACAAAATAAAAATAAAAATAATAAAAAGGAAAATAAAGTGTAACTCATTTAAAAATTATTATTTGTATGGTCATTTAGTTTGGTTTTTAAAAATTTACAATTTTTCATTCTATATATAAATATATAAAAATCTTTTGAATATATATGAGTATTATAAAAAGCACTTATAAAAGGAAACATTTTTAACAATTATACTATATTTTGTATATTTATTTCATTTTGTATATAGGTTTGTGTGTTTGGGTCACCTGCCCAACGTACACAACACCTACCTAGTAATAATGATATTGTTTATTGTATAATAAAAACATATTTAAATAACTATAAAAACTATTTTCTTTATAAAATTAATATAAAATGTTTTAATTTAAATATGGAAAGACAGTGTGTAGAGATGAATATTCACGAGGGTCTTACTACCTAATTAATTGTTGTAAACAATTGTTGGTGGCAATGCAGAAATGTAATTTAATTTTCAAATCAACAGCAGAACAACCAACATACTGTCCCACAGTCAGATTTTATTTGATAGATTTGTATGGAATGCTGTAAACACGTTGCTAATCCTATAACAAAATCAACTGATCAACATACAATACAGAGACTGTCCCAGTAATAAAATTAAAGACAAGCTCTCGATATTTTAGGCATCACCACACACATATTGACATAGTATAGAAACAATCTTTTTGTATCCCATATTTTATTAAGTGTGTCATTATCGCATACGCATATGTATAGGTGTATAATAAAATAATAGAATACAATGCCATATTCATTTAAAACTTTTAAAATAATTCTATTATTATTAATGGATATTATACAATAACAAATTTTCACAAAATTACAAATTTCTATTAAAAAGTTTAAATTTTGTATATTAATATTAATAATATAAGAAAAGAAATAATAATTTAACTAAATTGATAGCGCAATATTAAATAAGCAATATAATAAAAATAAAATATACAACAACAAAAAATTGCATTGTCAATTTATTCTTTAAAAAAAAAAAAAAAAAAATGTATTTCTATGAAATGGATTATAAAATGTAATATAAAAGTTTTATTAATAACAATAACTTTTATAAATGTACACCACTACCTTCTGTTCGATAGATAACCGGCATTGATTATGAAAAAAAGCCGGGCAAATTAATTTATTTTTACAAAACTAATCTTATTTATTCCAAACAAATAGTTGGGTTTTGGACCAAACAATTATAACGATAAGCGTTTCGATAGCATTTTTACCAATATTGAAACAAAATACAAACTTGGTTCCTTATTCTTTATACATTTTTTTAATCGACGCCAGAAAAAACTAATGCCACTTATATTTTGGCTAATGTACACTGAAAGAAATATGATGAAACTTATATAAATCGCAATCAGCATCCAATAGATTCATATACATATCCAGTTATTATTCGGACAGACGGTGCTGCATAGGAAATATTATAGATATAGAATATAAAATGTCATTGTACATTTTTGTTCACGCTCTTATTTTTTATTTTTTATATTTTGTATAATTCAATTTTCAACTATAAACTGATGCATATAAATTTATGCAAAAAAAAAAATGGAATAGAAATTTGCTCTTATCTTTTAAATCTAATTGTATTTATATGTATCTTATATAACTACTAAAGTATAATATTTAAAATATTTATATAGGTATAAATAAAACACTTAATATATATGCGCTAATGCTGTTAAACAAAAGTTATATATATTGACAAATCTTTTCAGAGTTGTTTATTTTAAACAACATGTAAACAACTTTACGACGACCCAGTTTAACTAATTACGTGGATACTTCTAAAACGACAATTAATTGAATAATTAATTTTTCGCATATTTTTAGTGTTTGCTGATAAATAGAATTTCTTATAATATATTTACTGTGAGAAATAAAAAATCGGGTCGTAAAAGGATATTGATTAATCACATGTAATGCGAATATTATAGATTAAAACTATATTATTATATATTTATAAGGATGTTTTTAATGTTTATAAAAAAATTATTTGAAATGGAAATTTTGCACTCATATTACAATACTAAAAAATTATGTAAATATATTAATTAGATTTGAAGCGGTAGAATTAATTCACATATTATATATGGTTTTAAAAATTCGTTTAAATTAGAAAAGATTTATGTAAATTATTTATACCATCAGCTGTTATATTTATTTCCACAAAAAAAAACGAAAACGAAAGAAGAATAAATTAAATAAACCCATTCACAAATAATTTGGTAATTTTATCATAACATAATTTATGCATACCCCCAAACGCAGTTACAACGTTTATGTATACACCTATTTATTTTAATATCCGCCATCCACTTCAATAATATTCTATATGGATACGGAGGAATAAAGGTGTAATTGACATTAAACATTTATTTAATATAAATATATATATTATATGTAATATAGAAGTGAAAATATAAACACAAAATTATGTAAATTGTAGAATTAGACTGAATGAAATGTTTTGTTTTGTTATATGAAACAATTTTAATAACATAATGTAGAAATGAAAAGTATATGTCCTTATAATTAATTTTGTATATATATACAATTGGAATACTAACACTTTGTATATACTAACAATTTGTATATAGTTATATATACGAGTATTTATATAATACATATAGCATTCGTCTTTCATCACGCATTATAATTTAAACATGAAAAAATATGTGATATTTATAACAAAGATTTAATTTTTATTTCAATAGTATATAGAGTAATAGGTACAGGCAAGACCGATTCTTCCACCGATGCAAATGATGCACTTATTTAAGGTGCGGAGCATATATATATATATGAATAACAAACTTTCATTTCAATTATACATTTTCATGAAAATTCATAGTGATTGTAATTTTCTTATTATTTTCTTGTAGTTAAATATTTTAATTACTATTTTTATTTTTTAATTTGTCTTTGCCATTCAAAATGTGTTGGCTCACTACAATCTGTCACAAAAATAATTGAATTGAATTGAAATGAAACACATATCATCATCATGAATAAATGCTCCCATGACCACGTTTAAATTCAAAGTACCCATTTATACACAACATTATTTTTGAAGGATCACTTATTTTAGTTATTTTAGGAAAAACCATTTATATTTTAGCGCAATCGTTACTGTGTTATTTTTTACTATATTTATAACGTATTATAATAAATTAAATTTAAGTAATCAATATATAAATATATTAAAAATATATATTATATTATAAATAGAGTGTATTAAATATTCTACATGTATATATTTAAAAGTTTATAAATCAATTTAACCATCATATTTTATATATACATATAAAGTTTTGTGAAACTTTTCGAAATCTAACATGTATTTAAATTGAAATGAAATACTTAACCCCCATTTAATACGTCAATAATTTCAGGCAAAAAAAAAAACATTATTTATTTTCATCTTCTAGGGCTGATAAAAACAAATGTGTACTAAACTCCTCAGTGCGGCGCGAGATAAATAATTTCAAAGTGAAAAAAAATACACTATTAGTGCAATTCTATATTCTAAAAATTCATTGGCTACAATTTTTTACGGATAAGCGTGGCATTTTTCAAAAAATACGACATTTTAATAACCATGTACAAAATTATGTACTGGAAGGACAAAAGGATTAAAATAAAATTATGTATATATTTATTTTAAATCAATAAATGTAAATGCGCCGTTTCTATATAATTCTTTTAATTATTTATAATATAGTTTTATTAAAAAAACAATCTTAAATAATCAATTTATTAATGTACATCTGTATACGAGTAAATAAATAATAATTAAAATATATGTTATCAGTCAGTTAACAAACAAACAGAAAAAAAAAGATACAATTTCACAAGAAAATTGATAGAAATGTTTCTTTATTTTCTTGTATCTAAAACAATAGCCAAAGAATATTCATTTATTTATCGTTATTTAATTTTGTATATATATATTTATATTGATTGATTAAAAAGTTAATTTTGTATACGGATAATGTGTAAGGTTGCAAAGGAATTTCGAAGATGTATTAATAATAAAGAATTAAATCAGAAAACAAAAAATCATACATTTACACATTGACACATTCATTGAGATTATTTAACATAAGAATACATAAATTATGTAAAACACACGCATCGCACATAAACCACTAAATATTATATTACATATATATTATATATGGGTTACGACGTTATGTTACACATATATATATATAGAATATAGATACACTTATGTATACAAATAAATTCATATGTTATAATGTACATCTCTATATATATATGGTATCGTTTGTATACATGTACCAGATTAATAATGTCACATTATTTTCGGTATATACAACAAGCAGCTTAAATAAAGTTTTCTTATATATCGGTATATTAATTAAGCCACTTGAAATACTCTACTCACCCCATATCATATAAAAATGAACAAATAAAATGTATATATGTTTGTCTATGAAAAGGGATTTTATATGTATACACTCGCATTAATGTTTCTTCTACTGTGGTATATATATATATATATATTATAATATAATCTAAATAGTATACTATAATAAAATTAATATATTAATCTAATTATTATTACATTGTGTATAGTTATATAGAAAATTATGTATAATAATAACAATTTGAATTATAAAAATTTCCATTTAACAAATAAAACTTTTATGCTTCTTGAAACACAACTATTATTGGCCGCAATCAAATACATATATATTTTTTTACTTCTTTACAATAAACATTATTATTCCAACCACCAAAAAAAAACCACAAACCATCATCAGTACAACCGCATCATCATCATCATCACAATCATATCTCCACCCGGATCATAAAAAATGAAAATGTATATATATAGAGAAAAATGAAGCAGAAGAAAAAATAAAAGTTTAATTTCATGATTTCTCATCTATTTGATTTGCTGCAAAAAGAGTCATTTTTATACCATATATATACAATATATACAATAGATAGATAAAAGGATTAAGAATGTAGCACAATAATATAGGGGTGAAACATTTAATGTTATATAACAATATATACATAGATTATTTATATATCCAATATATAAGGACATGTTACGCATATGTACATAATTTATATATTATAATAATATACGTTTGATATTATTATATAAAATTGTGTAACATAACAGAATTTTCAAAATTATCATATCATATCAATGTGGATATATACGAGTATATATGAAGAATTTTTTAATATATATATATATTTTATATATGTGGGAACATAAGATATATTTAGTAACGCATGCATATAATAAAATATGTATCTGTCTGAAATATAACCGAAATAACTTTTTAATATATGGATCGGGTGGTATAGTCGTATTTTGGCAGCCTATAGATTTATGCGTATTACGAATCGATCATTAACAATCTGTCAAAATTTCATGAATATTTGCTTTAGTGTAAACCAAAATACATAATGCTTCAAGTAACACAATTAGTCGGTGTCGGTCGAAACATGTATCAAAACAAATTTTTTTTAGTTGACATCCTTCGATACAATATGTATTTATTTAAGTTTGACGGAGAATAAAGCCTTTTCTTTAATTCACACTCTATTATTTTAAAAAAAATATTGGTTTTTTTCTTAAACAATTCTGATTATATTTTATTTATATTTTATTTATATATATTATAATATTACTGTCAACGTTTCTAAAACATTAAACATACCATATATAAATATATAAAAGCTATTTGCATTCCAACATTTAAGATTATAGTAAGACGCTATCTTTTTTGCAACTATATATAAAAAAAAAAAAAATAAATGTATTTCTGCTATTGAACACATGATTTGATTATATATATAATATATTTTATAAATCGATACATTTATTCCAATGATTTTCTAACATTTGGATCGTTCTATTTTTTTATAGTGTAATTGATGTTTTAATGTAAGTTTCACATTCGAATTATCATTTAACGTAAAACTTTTCCATTTGAATTATTTCTTCAAAAATTGAAAATAAATGCTAAATCCAGATAGAAATACAGTGAATATTTTTATTCCAATTTACCATTGCTTTAAAATGTGATGACGCATCAGATGTCGAATAATATAATAGTGACGATAAATCAGTTTATATTTTGCTAATTGGAAACGATTAAAATGAAATAATATGTATATAATTAAAATTCTACAAAAAACACCAACCAAGCATTACATGCTATATAAAATGGAATAGGTGTGAATCAATCAATTTTTTTCAGAGAATATTCTTGACATCATTTGAATTGTGTGAACATATTTTATGTATACACTTTTAGATAAAACTCTAGGTACATTTTTTGTTTTAAATTATTATAAATAGAACATATAGTTTTTATTGAGGAAAAAAAAAATAAAAATTACGTACATGAACATCATATTTATTTAACATTTATTGTATGTGCATTTTAATGTTTATCGAAAAAACAGCCTTCGGCAAAAGAATGAAAAATCTTTGTAATATATATACATCAACCCCGAGATTACATACTATATTATTTATATACTAATGTTATGTACTATTATATATTATTATATCTATAGATGCTGTGTAAAATAAAAAAAAATGCGTTAGATTAAGATAGAAATATGGGAAAAATAAAATAACAAAAAAATGAAAATGATGACAAAAAGAATGAAAATTTGCTGTAAATAATACAAGAAAAGAATCATGAATATCTGGAAAAATAAAAATAAAATATGTATATAAATACGAGTATATTTTGTAATGGAAATTTTATATTTAGCCAATCATTTAGAATTTATACAGGATTATATATACACAGACACATTTACGTAATACATACAATAAGTTGATTGATGGTTATATTTATTATTTACCTTTTTAAATATATGAATTTATTTTTTTTTTCTTATGCGTACGACATTTTATTTTCTATTTTTTTTCATTATTAATATATAATATTGTATTTCAATGCGATATTATAATATTATCAATTCGTTTATCGTCATTCAATTTATAAATAATATATTAATTGTAATTATCATATTTTAATATTACATTAAAGACAAGATATAAGACAAGGACTGCGGTTTAAATATCACCTTTTAAGATCATTTCCCTTTATATTTATTATTTCATGCAAATAAATTAATTTCTATATAGTAATTTTCCCATTCAAAAGATGGTATACACTTAAAATTTCATTGTTTTACACTTACTGAAATGCATACAGAAGAAGTATAATATAATTATGTCTAAAAATTAGGACTATATAAAAACGATGATATATTAAATGTCCACTGACCCCGCAGTATATTCGCTATATTTTGTTTGTTTTTTTTTTGTCGGCAAAGACAAAAAAGCTACCGAGAGACCAACGTTCAACTCAACGATGATAATTAATATATTATAAATTACATATTATTAAATAAATATAATAATATTTTGAAACAAAATTATATAAAAATATTAAATATACATAATTAATTTCTTTTGTGTTAACAAAATTTTTTGCCATAAACAAAAATTCAACGGAAAACCAAAAATCAAAATTAATTTTCATTATACTTTTATAGTATTATACATATATTTATTGTATATACATTTTAAGATGAATTACATAGACACAGTTGATATACGTATAACATATTTGTATATACTCTGTGTTCGCAAAATAACCGGAAGGCATTAAAAAAAAAACCAAAAATTTATTTTTACAATAATAAAAGGATCATGGAATCGTCGACTTATCAATTTTAAAACGATTCGTTGCATTTATATACATTTTTTGAATGACCAATAACTAATAACTAATACATATTGTACTTTGGCTTACACGGAAGGAAATGTTATGAAACCATTGACAATACCTTTACAATACATAAATCAAGAAGCAGACAATAGACGGTGATCGATATATATTGTGGTTAATAATCGGACAGAGGTTTCGTATAGGTATAATAAAATTCTGTTTTCTCTCTAATTTTACATATATATGTAAATTGTAATGTAAAATATACACAGCTAAATATAGAATGCACATCAAGATGATGATGGCAAAACAAAAAAAAATCAGTTCTTTATATTATAGAATAAACACAAAAAGCTTATTTTTATGTATACTCTGTAAATATTTTCCTTCCACTTTCTAAATTGACATTATGCGAACGAGTTGATGTTCAGCATTTTTGTTGACTCCCTCTTTGTTGACTTGGCACAATACATATATTGTTAGATATACATTTATTATAATATATATTCGACAATGGAAAGAATCAGTAATTGTCACATTTACAGTATTATATTATATAGTTACAGTTGTATATAACTACAATAATATAAAATTAACATAGATCTTATTGTTATACTTTGACTTGTATATACGTACGTACGTACGTACGTAAGCAAACTATACCCCTATATCCATATACATATAATTTTATAAATATAGTGTATAGATAGATGTATACTAAGGAGGATAAACAAAGCTATATAATATACGCCGAATAAAGATTGTAATTAGCTATAAATATATATACCTATATATTTAAATGAGAAGAAATATTTAAATATAGGGACTTATTGTTATTCTAGGCAATGTAATATATATAGCAAGAGCAAATATGCAAACACAAGTGTATAATGAAAATTAAGTGGTTTCTTAATTTAAAAGAAAGTACCTTTTCCATTAAATTTTTATTTTTTACGACTAATTCTTTTTAAATACACATGAGATTTCCGTAAAAAAAAAAAAAACGTGTACCTGTAATGTACATCAAAATGCAAAAGAAAAGTCAAATGGCTTGAAATTTTGAAATTAAAATAGAAAATCGATTGAGGTAGGCAAGTTTTCCTGGAAACTTTCTAAAAAAAAAAAAATAAGGCTTATAATATGGGATTATATGAATAGTTATAATAACTACTTTTATGGATGCAATTAAATTTTAAGTTTAAGTTAATTAAGTTAAATAATAAGTTTTCGATACATCATTCAAGCATCTGAAAATTTGAAGGAACTTCTATAATTCAATTCTAAACTGTTCAGGTTCAAGTGTGTGTGTGTGTGTGTGTATGTGTCCATTTACAGCTTTGTAAGCTATGATAATCTATTTTAAAAAGTTATTATTTGGTATGTGCACAATTAAATTAATTATATAGGACATATAATCCTTAATTATAAAATATTTGCGTTGTTGGAAATTAAATGTTTTCTCATGGGAAAAACATAAATATTATAATAAAGCCATAATAAAAAACATAAAATTTTATTTTTACGAGTAGATAAATTTAATATTAACCGTTGGCGGGAGTTGGTGAAAAAGGTGAATTAACAGAGGGACATATAATAATTATATAAAATTTCTTATTACATTTAATATGAATTATGAATTTTGATCATATAGTTCGATATGAGGAATGATGATATTAAAATTGTATATATGGAAAATGTACATGATGAATTTAATTAATTAATTAATTAATTAATTAATTATACTTATTTATTTAGTTTAATTTCTGCGGTTGATTGTTAGTAATTAAATATATATAAAATAGAAAAAGCTTAATATATTTTATAAAATAACAATTTGTAAACTGGATTATATTTTTTATATATAAATAACTTGATGAACCATAAAATTGTGTATACATGGTTAAGTTTAACCTTTTGCAAGAAGATTATTTCTAAATCTATGCATGGATATATGATAATCCTTGACAGAGAGTGTATCATATATAAATTTATTAAGTTAAAATTTACTATTTAAATGGTATGATAAATATATATATTCTGTTTAATCATATTGCTATTGCCGTAAATGAATATTAGCATATTTATTTGTATGTTATAAATTCATAATATAAAAATGAACAATGTTTAATGTTTTCCACCTTGGCACCATATAATAATAATAATAATAATAATAATAATAATAATAATAATTCAATATATATTATTTTTTATATAAAAATGATGAAATGAAATCCTCAGAGAATTACATTTTATATAAATATTAGTAAAAAATTATTTAAATTCCTCTGCATATTCTCGTATATAAGTATTTAATTTATATATTACATTATTACTATACTATCAACACATTAATTAAAAAAAAAAATTCAGATATACGAAAATAATTAATTAAGACATATAATTAGTATACATTTGTACATATTATATATGTTTTAAGAATATATGACTAGAACTAAAACATTGTTTATAATTACAACAGTTTTATCACTATCATATATCCCACATATAATATATTGTATATATATATACACATTTTACCAACAAATAAATATAACCTTTGTTATTATTATTATTATTATTATTATTATTATTATTATGATTGTTCACCACTTGTGTATAAAATGATAACATGCTGATGAATTTATAAATATAATAATATAAATGTATTTACAAAATGTATATAGCGTAAATATTTATATTTTATGTTAACTTTATATTTATATAAATTTATATATAATTACATATACGTATTTGGTAACATCAGTAGTATATATAGGAGGTATTAAATTTATGTAAATATTAAGGAATAAGTTACATGCTTATCATTAATCTTGATTTAGCTTTTTTGTTTATATATATATATATATATATAGTAATAATTGAATGAAAAATATATAAATACGTCTTATAACATACACAACATGATATGATGAATTTTCTATTAAGAATAAGGAAATGAGTTATTACTCGAATGAATCCGATATGAAACCAGACATACCCATTATAAATAATCTATTCACCATAAGGCAGAACATATATATATCTTGTATTTTCCATATAATCAATATATAATATATCTATAAACTTTCCAAAGTGTCAAGTTGATTCGTTCCAAAACGAATACCTATACTTCATTTTTAAACTATATAATTATGACGAAAAGCAATTTTTAAATTCAATAGAATTAATTCGATTATGACGGAATGGATGGTAGGCGTCACTGACACCCTCCTACAGCATCATATAAATAAATAAACATATATAACAATTTTAATTAAATAAAAAATACATGTTTTGCAGTTGAAGTTACACCATATAGTTATGGAAATTGTATGTGCATATCTATACAAATGTAAATAATAGCGTTAAACAATAATGTATCATATATACAAATTATGTTCATATATAAACATAAATGTATAATTTATACAAAAGTTTCAATTGATTTATATGAACAATGGATACAATTTTATTGCTAGAGGCGGGAAAAAATAAATCATATGACTTTTTATTATCAGCATCAATATAATTTCGTATATAATTCATTAATGTCATCAAAGAGAAATATTATATACGCGGGTCTGATTTGAATGCAAATAATGTTATACACATGATAAAAAATATATATATTTAAATTTGTATAGTAATTTATTTCGATTATGATTTATATATATAATATATTTAACATCAATCAATTCCAATATTCAAAACATTTTTATTTGAATCAATTGATAAACATTTATTTTATATCAAGAAAATATTATTTAAAATTATAATACCATAATTGTCGAAGCATTTCGCATTAATGATTATTATATACATAATTAGTTTTCTCATGTAAATGTAAATGTGGTAAAACCATTACGTTAATATTCAATAAATCTTAACCATATATATGAAACTATGTTATATGAAATATGTATAATGTAAATACATATATTTCATCATAATTTATATATGTACATATTTATGTAAGATGTATATATTACAATCTCTTGATAAACCGATTAATTTATACTTTTCCATATACTCGTATATGTATGTAACTTATGTATTGTACATATAATATATCATCTATACATCATATATATACATCTACCTATACAATATTATATTAATATATATAGTTAGCCTTACCAGCATATTATAAATAATAATTAATTCCATCTTTTCAGATGTGCTTAATCTAATCTATATATTATTTCATGAATGTGAACCTTTTCTACAAACACGTCACGTCTATGTGTGCGTCTATCTATATATAAATATTTCAAAAACTCTAAAAGTCTAAACAATGCCTTTGTCGTATAAATTTTCACATAATTTTAATATTTAATCTCAATGATTTATCCGTCCTTTATTTTATTTTAAATTTTTTTTTTGTTTATTTAACTCAATATCTGATATAATATTTTTAAAATTGGCACATTCTACGAAATGCGGTGCGGGCGATGGTGAAGAATGAAAAAATATTTCGTAAAATCATTACAATATGGATAAGGAAAATAAATAATAAATAAAATAATATGGAGAAAGAAAATATGCTACACAATGACATATTCTTATCTTATCTATATATAATAAAAAAATAAAAATGTAGTGAGTATAACCATTTGACTTAGTCGAGCAATGATTAAACATTGATATTGGGAAAATACGATATGGAATCATCGTACTACACTGCACTATCTCTGTGGTAATGTTCTTTATCTTTAGTTCTATTTAATTCACTGTTTGAAATACCCTTATAAAATATGGTTACCGCCTATACGGTTATTATCCTTGCCAGATCCGGGAAATGTCCTTAATAGTTCTATTGATAATTCTAATTAATTTTCTGCTCAATTCAGTTTAATAAAAAATTATCCATAAAAAATTCTAGAAACGTCCTTCTTGAAAGCTGATTGATATTCTTATCATTACATATAGAGGACGATAATTTCCGCATCGAGTAAAAAAAAGTAAAAAAAATTCTGATGCGTATATTTTATTGTAGTCGACAGGCGGAAACGGCAATCCTCGCGCAATTATTTAATACGGCAACATCATATAAATATAAATATGTAATAAAATGTAATTAAATTTTAATATTATTCTTTTTTAATAAAAAATACAATATTTCCGCATCGCTAATATAATAATAAAATTTAATATGATAAAAAAAAATTATATTTAACTAATCATTGAAACAATTATATATATATAGGTATTTGTATATGTAAAGTATAGGAATATAGGCACTAAATGTACAAGTAAAGTACCTATAAATATAATATAATATATTATTAATAAAAAAAAAATAAGGGAGATGTAATGTATATTTTTTACCGTCAAAAGTAAAATAAAACTTTTATCATTTTCTTTCCTCTTAAACCTACATATTTATACACGCTATTTTTATATATATATACCGAAGGACTACATATAATATAATGCACAGCCAATGGCACTGTAAAAATAATGTATATTTTTGAATTTTATATGAATATTAATTTCGTATTATAAAATATTTTGTTTTAACTTCATGTACACAAAGTTATTATTATGTATAGGAAACAGTGATATGAAATTTATAAATAGGTATAAATGAATATTAACAAAAAATCCGTACCAATAATATATAGTTTTAATAAATATATATAGGGAGGAATTTCTTAATACTATAAGATCTATACATCTAATATAAACTCTATATTATATTATACAATGATTCTCAAGTGAAGTGAAAAATAATTATATTTGTATTTTAATAAAAGCAGTAATATTAAATTAATTTTGAATTAATTATAAACGCATTAATAAAATAATATAGTGAAATTTTCTTCTTAGGCTAATGTTAAATGAAAAAGAATATTTTCTTTCAAGCATAACTTTTAATGTCATATATAAAATTTATGTACAATATAAAAAGTCGTTTTTTGGTTATTTCCCAAATACATCAGTCAAGCTATATAATTTAATAAAAATATATTAAATTTTCAAGTAAAAATATAATATAATATTGAACAGTATATAAATATATTTTGTATATTTAACATAGCGATTATCAAAAGTTATTAATTCATGATATATTTTTCTGTTACAAATTCAGGTTCAAGATGATCTTTAAATTTTACAATTCAGAGAGACGTTAGAAATAGCAATACATATACATTAATACAAATTTGTAATTTGCAATTTGGGTATACACTTACAATCCAGTGGCTCAGTGGGCAGCATTCATATAATAATAAATTGTTCAATTCTCGAAATTTACATGAGTTATTTTTCGGTACATATTTATTTTTATAATGAATTAATGAAATTTTTCTGCTGATGGGATACCATTTGTTCGTTTATGGAATAAAAATAAACAGATATATAAATAACCCTGTATAGAAAATATGGTCTCAATGAAATCGAAAATATAACAATGTATTTTATTTTCATAAATGGCTTTATATATAATAATAATTAAAGATTAATTAATAAATATTAATATATAATGATCCTTAATGTAATTATCCTTAATATCATATATATATATAACGAATTGGGTATAATGAAATAATTACAATACACAAAAGTGTCGTCGACATACAACGTACAATTAATATATGAGTGTGTAAATTTCAATTATATGTACAAATATAAACTTTATTTTTAAATAACTCAAATAATTAGGCGAGACATTTTATGTGGTAATCAAAATTATTTTTTAAAACATCCAAACAGCGAATTTGTTATAGTTATGCAAATAAAATATCATAATTTAGAAAAACTATGGTATAATACAATATAATCGCATGCAGCTATATTATTTGTATAAATAAAAAATCATTGACATAATTATTTAAACTTTTTTAAACTTACTATTATTTTATATATAAGTTTTCCGTAAATAAATCATATGCAAAAAAAAATTCAATAAAATAACGCATCCGTTGCTCCATTTTTTTTAAGTAAATACAATAAATTAAATTATTTGCTTTAATATGCAATGTTATGTTATCTTATACTCATACTATATTTCCATCATACACAATTTTAATTCTGCATATATATTAAAAAAAGCTTAACGTCACAGTTATATATATATATAGCGCGACAGAATATTCTATAGTAAAATAATACATAGGGGTTGCAATTGAAAGTTAAATTTGTATATATCTCTGAATACTATTAATTTTATGAGACGAGACTATATGCATTTATTTTTATATATTTAAAAAAAAGCAATTGCAAGTTAATGTACTATTTTCACAGATAATATTTCTCTAATTTTCAACTTAATAAATCATATATATATGAAACAGAATTATACAGCGAAATTATAATTAAGCGATTACAAAAGTTTCATCACATAACATAAATTATTGTTACGATATACGTATATCAATGAAGCACTAGATTTGTGTAACCAATCTTATTAATTGTAATTGATAATAATTCATATATATATATATATCATACAAGGCATACCGCATACAAGAGATATACAAATTTATTTGTTTTTTTGCAACCCAGTGTAGGTGATGCTTAAAAAAAAACACACACACATTTCCTTACAGGAAAAACAAATACCAAACATTTTTACAATACACAAAATATTTTTAAAGTGCCATTTAAAAAATTATTTTAATATACTTTTTTAATGACTGAAACTGCTGAAACTTTATGTAATATAATGTTTATGATATTTATAATTTATAACCGCACAGAATATGTAATGCATATATTACAACAAAATAATATACCATATATATTTGTATATAATATTAAACATACTTTTTAAAGTGGTTGGTGAAAAAATTTAAATGTAAATCGTTTTTTTAATATATTATATAATTTATAACATTATTTTAGGTATGTATACCATGTGAATGAAATATTTATAAGTTCGTATTTATATTTATTACATTTTATAGTTTATAACCATTTAAATATAAATAAATACAAACAGAATGTTAATCAGATATTTTATCCACTATTTGATTTAGTTTCGTTTTTGTGTTCCTATACCGGAGTGGAAGTTTGGGTTGATTACTCAAATTTACAACAAGTCAATAGTGCGCAAAAGTATTACGGCATAACTATCTAACAGTTTATTTCTGTCCAACAACATATTTTCAAGGGTATAGACGTAAATTAATTAATGTTAATTCCTATAGGCAATTTTAATGGAATGGATGGAATAGATGGCAATATGTGTGAATTAAATCTTCTTTTAATCGACTCATACACCTAAAGTTTTACGATTTGATTAGTGAGGTGACCAAGCTGGACCCGCATATTCAAGTACAAACCGAATCAATGCAAAAAAAAAAATAATGAACGCAATATTAGTCTGATTAATAACGTCATGAAATTGAATGAACCATTAAATGTAAATGTCTTAATTCTGAACCATCGAATGATATAAATCTATAAATTTTTACATCATTTTATATTTCGAATATACCATTTGGCTCAAATCATCATCACAATTTTATATATATAATATAATTTATTTAATTAACACATGCTCAGTCGCACTGTATATTTATGGTTATATATATAGTATAAAGTATATTCAATTTATATATGCACAAATTCAATTTTATATATTCTGAACTGTGTTCAAAATAATAGTAATTGATTTTTCAGAATAACTTTTAAACTAGTAAATTACATTAAAACTTAACATAACTTTACAGATAGTTATTGTATCGGTGACATGTCCATACACAAGGAAATTACAACGGTTTATTTTCTGCTATAAAAGTTGTGAAGATCGTATTATTAAATATAGAACATATCCTTTAACGGACGAGCTTTGACATAAAATAATATAATAATGGAATTATTCAATATCTCCGAAAGTTTATATAAAATCAGTAAATATTTCTAATGCATCCTTTGATTTTAATATAATTACTATTAAAAAAAAAAAACCAATACACTATCTATTATCTGGAACACAGTTGCGTATAGTATATAACTATATATATGGTATATAATAAAGTGTGCAATCAAATGAAAGTTATAAAATAATTAAAACATTTAATTTAACAGTTTAATTTATTTAAATAAATTTTATTTAACATTATATAATTAAGTGTTGTTAAACATGGGGACAAATTTCTGAAAATATAAATATACGAACGAGTACATCGTATATATTTTAATACATTATATAACACTGGTGAGAATTTTCGTTAATGTATAATATCAATTTGATAAAAATATTTGCATATATATATATAACACTCTATTTATTTGTGTGGGCTTGTGTGTGTTTTAAAAGAATGTAAAAGAAAAAAAAAATTATTTAATTAAATAAATTCTTACATTTCATTTAATTTTTTTTCTTTTTTGTGTCAAAACTTTCAAACTTTTGCCATTAAGTGAAACTAAAAAAAAAAAAAAAACAACAAAAACAAATAACAAACAAACAGCAAATTAAATTTTCCCACTGTGCTCGAATATATAATCCAATTAATTATCCATAAATAGGATATTCTCTTTTATATACGCACGGCGGCAAATATACACATTTTTTTTTTGTTATTTCGGTATAATTGTGAGTATATAAATTTATTATGTCATTTATATTTATTAACTATATTTTGTATTTTTGTGAACAAAAAAAAAAAAAAACACTTTATTAAATAGCAGCAGCAACGATAAACAACAAATTATAATTAAATTTATTTGAAGTAATAAATTCGCACACCCTTTTTTTACATTTTTTTTTTATATAATAACGATAATTTTTTCACATTTATATATAATATAGTAAAATAAAATAGGACCAAAACACCAAATTATTGTTAACAATTAAAATTAATAAAAGTGATATATTCAATTATAATATTTATTATATAAATTTATATAATTCATATTTTCTCCTATATATATTTCATCGATGCGATGTCGTCTTTTCGTATATAAAGCAGCTTTATCCAAAAAAAAAAAAAAGCTTTACACACAATTTTCTTTTATTTTTAACACAAATAAAAAAAAAAAAAAAAGGAAAGAAAAAAATAACTTTTTCCTTATACGCTATATTTTTTTTTTTCTTTAATGTAAACTCACACACATTCACACAATACGGCGGCACCACATTTAATAATAGCACAAAACAGCAGCGCACATATACACATGAACAAAAAGAAGAAAAAAAAAAAAAACAAAAAAGAAATAAAAGGGATAAAATAGGACGTCGCGCGCGCGACACCTTATATTATGTCGGAAAAACAACTTTTCTCAAAGGCGACCGTCAGAAGACTACCGCAAGATGACCGATATTTGAAAAATTTCATAGAATACTATATATTTATATGTTTGTTATAGGTTTGTTTGTTTTTTCTATTCTATTCCCAGATGAGAAACTATTAAATGTATAGAAAATAAAACGGGAAAACTATATAGATTTTACATGTGTATATGTGTTATGTGTATTAAATTTCTAAATATACACAATGTATTGTGTATGTAAAATATATATTATATGTTACATATTGAGAAAAAAAAGGATAAACAATATCTTTCTTTTTTGGAGTCTGTGACACTTACATAACACAAATTTTTACACACGTACATGTACACACGTATATATATATACATTTAGAAAGAATTAAATATATGTGACAGAGAAAAAAAAGGATACTTATTTATATATGTATTGTATATATACTTTGCCTACTAGCATATATATGCATGAAACCTATCATGCGCATTTTAATGTATTATATATCAAATACATTCATCGAAAAATCGGAATATATATATACATACACAATGTATATATAAAATACATATATACTGTAATTCAGAAAAAAAATTCACATTTTCCATTTTCCAAATGAGAAAACGTAACTTTATCTTTTCACTTATATACTAACATATATATATATATATATATGTGTAATGTACCCATATATAAGAATAAAATATAAATATATACACCAACCGTGCGTAAATCGGAACACACCATACATACCCTATTATTATATCAATATATCCTTATTTTAAAAGATCATGAATCATGAAATAAAATTTATATGATAGCTCTCTTAATATTTTAGAAGTTCTGCGAGATCATAGATATATAGGACCAAAGCATATCCTTTTTTAATAATAAAAAAAGTCTATCATTTTATTTCATGTCTTTTTATTTTTTCTATTAAATGAAACAGTGAATAGTATAAATTTTAAAAAATATAATAAATATAGCAAAAAATTAAAACGTTTAAAATATCTGCGGGTATTACTAAACGTACCCAAATAACTGGACGGTAAAATTTATGTCAACAAATAATCTATTTGTCTCCTCAATCTATTATAAGATACATTTTCATTCATGATTCATGATCTTTTTAAATAAGTGAAATTATCGGAATTCTATAGTGTGATTATATTATTTCTTTGCGTGCGCGATTATCCGTACACAAAAATCAACAACATTTAAAAAATAAAGCGTTCAGATTAACGCACGGTTGGTGTATATATAGACAAAATAATTACACATGTATATGTTACGTATAAAAAAAAAAGAAAAACAAAAAACGGAAAATATATGAAAAGGATCATCTTATAATATAAGTTAAAATTGAAAATATATTTCATGCCAACATTAGTTTAAGATCGCATTTATTTGTGAAAAGTTATTGAAAAGGAATAAATTTATATTTGTATGTAAATACCTTTTTCTGCCTCAATATTTATTACGAATATTGTACCTATGTACTTATACCATACATACCATATATAAATAATATACTACAATATTATAATCATCGTTTTTCTCAATTCATTTATGCCCAGTATTATGTAATGTAAATATTATATAAGGTAAAATATTATACCCGATTATATTATTATATTAGTACTAATGTTTTATTTATACATTTTCAGATTATAAATTATTTATAACTATTTATATATTTAATATATATGTTTTTATTATTAGTGTATAATTGTGTATATACAAATGTATATACTATCAATGCAGACTCTATATATATATAACTCTATGACTTTTTCAAGGAAGCGAAAAAAAAAGTCAACGTATAGAGTTTTTTGTACAAAGATTTTTATACGATGATGAAAGACACATATAGGAATATTTAAATTACAGAGTTTGTTTAAGGACTGACAGCAATACCGATATACTGAGTTCATGATTATATACCGCGATAGCTATATATCGATAATCCAAATTTAAAAACTATTTGTCCTTTTTCCAATTTATAGAGTTGTCAACAATTTGTTGGTAATTAGTAATACATTACGAATTTTTATATAATATAAATACTACGTTGTTTTGTTATATATTCAATTGTGTATAGCATATAGAGGGACTTAAAAACAACACTATACTCTATATACTCAAGTTGAAATGGTGATTGTCCGTATCTTATTATGAAATATTCTGCATTGTATATAGTAATAGGGAAGCAATTTGATTTTTACTTTAACCGCAAAAAATCTGTAGAATTTTGTTAAATAAAGTACAAGCAGAAGTGTGTTTATTACTGTTTTTTTATAATTTTTCCATGATAACAGACTAAATTTGCTATCGATTCAATAGTTAGTAGTATAATAATTTATTGCTATATATGAATATAATTTTAGAGAAAAAAAACTGTATCATGTGACAAAATCAAACAATCAACCAATCAAACATGAATTATATATATATAAGCAAGTGTAAAAATAAAATAAGGAATATTCTTTAAATACTAAATTTTTAATTAAATTAAAAACAAATAATTTTTTCCCTCCACGGTAATTTCTCTATTAAATTTTATGCACAACAGCGAGCAGCTTAATCAAATATCCAGCAAAAATTTACTAACAATTATAATAATAATGAATTTTAACAATTAAGAGTATATATATTATATTTTTATAATAATAATCTCATTATGTATACGTTATAAAAATGAAACAATTAAAACGATAAACTCTTTCTATAAATTATAAATAGACAAACTGTATATAACCGAGCATATAAACCTATATACAAATATGTATATACCTATACACAAGTAACATGTAGTATTTAAAGTGATGCTGTATATTATATAATTTGATAATTCATATTAAAAGATTTTATAAGCAGAAAATTTAAAAAGTCTATATATACCTAAAAAATAAAACAGGAAAAAAGCAAACAAAAATTCTTCACATAAAACTTTTTTATGTTCGTAAAAATTTCATATACTGAAGTGTAGTATTATATCTAATGTTATATGTACACAAAATATATATAAATGATTTTCGTTGTATGGAGTAGATAGCGAAAAGCTTAATTATTAATCATGCTTATAAGCTCATGGTTTGGCATATCGTATATATGGTATAAGGTATATATACGAGTATATTTCACTTTTGAAAGACTGAAATCAAAAATTCATGTAAAAATTTGAAATTATGTTTAAAAGTAAAAGTATGTTACTTGCCTCTCTATATACAGTGTAAATTTATAAATATTTAAATTATTAACAATACACGCCATATAAATACTGCTATATGGTATAAATATATAAAGTATATTAAATATACATAATAAGAATTTTAAATATTTCACACCAAATTAAAACAGCACAAGTGTGAAAATGTAATACATATGTAGGATTATATGATTTTATTTAAGAGTGTTTAAGAAAATTAAATAAATTATTTCTACATATACCTACGAGTATATTTATATGGGAATTAAATATGTAAAATAATAAAATAATATATATTAAACATTAACAATTCAACTAACATAGTAATATTATTGCAAAATTTTTCAATTATATTCACAATATATTTTTTACATACAATAGTTCATCCGAACCTGTTTTATATGAACAAATGGAAACTCATGCTATAGATACCTAAAATATATCAGAGGACGATCAACGATTTTGATAGTATTATAACTGAATTGTCTTACGCATGCTTTTGGTATTAGCCATTTATTGGAGAATTTCCTTTAGCCATCTTATGGCATTATATTTTTTTCCCAAAAAATACCCCCGGTATATGGTTAATAATATAGTAAGTCAAGTAAAATAATAGCATAATAAAGGCTCCAGAGAAATATTTTGGGCTAATGTTTCACGAATATTCAAAATATATTGTAACAGATATAATTTTCAATTGCCATTGTTAAAAAGATATAAATATAATAATATTTTAATTCAAAATACACATGGATACCACTAAATGAAGACTTAAAGTCAAAGTAAAAACTATATTAGTCTTAAAATAAAGATCACGCTGAGCGCCCTGAATATATATATGGTATACAAACATTGCGGAATTTATTAAGATGTTCCTTTCTTTCTTTTATGTTATTTTATAAAATGGTAATTTATTCTATATGTCCCATTTCATATAATACTCTGAACAATCACGGTAATTTTAAGAACAATGTTCATATTTTTTAAATGTAATATAGTAGTAAAATTTTGTGTTGCGATAAAAGCATTTATTAACTTCTATACAGTTAAAAAGAGCAGGTGATTACATAAATTATTAAATTTCATCATTGAATCTGCATAAAAAATTACCAAATAATAAATCAAATTATATCTTAAAAATACGTGCTAAAATTTATCGAAGTAAATGTTTCTTCTTTTCTATTTTGTTTGTATATGCCAATTGACATAAAATTACCACGATCATCATAAATATATAAGATTAAAAATTTATGATAATGATGATGATGATGATGATGATGATTATATACAAGATAATGTAAATTTATCATAAAAATATCTAAATAATTATGCAAAAAAATAAAAAGGAAATAAGGAAAATATGTCCTTCCTTGCATAATCTTATATATGTATCGCATATATACTACGATAATGTATGTGCATAACAAATTTATTTTTCATATTTTATAACCATACAATAAATTTACAAAATATACTTTTCTATAAACGATATACTATTAATTATTGAAGCGAGAATAAAATATAGAAATAGAAAGGTTTTTTAATAACTGAGTCTTCATGTACTCAGATTATACACTTATTTTTTTTGATATTCATTCTGTTTTCAATATATTGAGACCCGCGTATGTTTAGAATACATTTGTAGCAGTTTTATTTTATTTTGTATGCCACCGTCATCGTATGTGTCAGCAAGCCTAGATATAACACGAACTCTTCAAGGACCAATATCAAGGGAACGTGTATCAACTTAAATTATACAATCGACAACCGTAATAAATAATATGTGGATCAGTAACTTCTTCATGACATTCAAAATTATAGATATTACTCTCCATAGTTTTGCTAAACAAACTATAGTCATCTTTTTTGTTCAATAATATTAAAAATTCTTCAAACACTTTATCCACATCTCGAAATAATTTGCATTGTAATATGTTACAGTTAACAAATTACTAAAGTATTACCAAAGCTATTGTAAATTGTATACTGTCAAGATAATAGTATATATTTTATATAAATTTAATCATGAATAGTATGTTTAAATAAAAAATGCTCTACATTCTACAACTATTCTATATAATATATAACAAATTCTCATGTGAGTTAAATGTGCATGTGATATATATAATAGTTATATAGTAATACAACTGATAAATAAGTATATGAAAATATATGTGAAATTAAAATAATTTAATAAAATAGTGTGCTGATAGGGTGCGATGAATAACAATAATAAATATCAAATATAAATGATAAATTTCGATAGATTCCATAATTATTGTGGTGGAATTTCATTTTCCATTTTAGTTAATTGAATATTTCTATCGGTTTGTGATTTTGATTTGGCTTCAACATTGCTTTTTAATCTCATTCTTAAATCAAGTCCACGTATATCGGTCATCAATGAATGTTGTTTATTATTTAAATCAATATCAATACGATTCGAATGTTCTTCTAATGCACTGTATGCTGTTTTTGTACAATTAATTTTTGTACTTAACATTCGTCGTGTTTCTTTTAATTGTGTAACCTCATCACATAGTCCGTTATACACTTCATCACAACATAATTCTATGCCAGAACGTTGGGCACGATTTTCAAGACGTGTTTCAGCCAATTTTAATGCATCCGTTTTATCACGTAATGCTTGTTCTAAAATTTTTATCTCATTTATACATTTTTCCATTTCTTCTTTTAACTAAATATATATAATATTACATAAAAAATAAAAATGACATAATTTATTTATTCATTCATCATTAATGTATAGAACACGGAAGAGACAATAATTTGCATATAACATTATTATGGTGTTGCATAAAGTAATGTACACATACATATAATTGTTTCATTTCATATAATATGTGTATATATTACCTTTAATAATTGCCATTCTAATTCATTACGTGCCCGTTGTGTTTCAAATATACGTTTACGAATTGTATGTTCGGTACGTTCTTGTTGTGCCATTAATATATTTCTTGCCTTTTCACGTGACACAAATAATGATTCTCTCATTGCATACGTATCTTCTAATTCATTATCAGCTAATAATTTCATATGACGCGTATGTTCTAACCAACCCTCGTATGTGCATGAGCTAAATATAAATATGAAACATACGTTATTTTTTTGGGAAACTTATTATTGTTAGTTTTTATGCATATACATAAATAGTTACTTTTTCGGAATACGTAATGCATTTGGTTTATAAGTTATATTTGCACAAAATTTATCGATACCAAGTTGTTTTTCATCCATTTCTTGGGCTTCTTTTTTATTTGTTATTTCTAAATCAATTTTAAATTTTACTTCAGCTAAACGATTTAATTTTTCCCATGCTGCCTGACATTGATCACGTAACATTTTTAAATTATTTTCAATAATATGTAATTCTTTTTTTAATTCTGTGTCACCATCATCATAGGTTAACTCTGAACCGAGCCGACAATCACGCATTGTTAAACACTCGGTAACAACGGTCAATGGAGTTGTCATCGATTCTAATTCTTGTTCGGTAGAATTTTTTTCTTCAGTTAATAATGCAATTTCTTTATCAATACGATTCATACATGCTTCCATTATGGCTACCCATCGATCTAATTCAGCAACACTATATTATAATTTTAAATACACATTTATTTTCATTTGCATATATTATAATAATAAATATAGATATATTCGAATGTATATTTCTTATATTTCGATACAATAAAATATAAATAAACATTTACCGATCAGCTAATCTTGCATTATTATGATATGTATCCCAATTTGTTTGTATATTTGTTTCATTTCTTAAATTACGTGCCGAATAACGTAAGGAAAATGCATCATTTCTTCTGGCATCGGCCACATTTCTTAATTGATGTAAACGTGAATGCCAATCATCTAATTGAATGTGTTGTAATGGTTTTTCAACTATAACAACTGATTGATTTGCCATTTTTATTTTGAATGAAAATAACTTTTAAAATAACTAATTCTTTTTAAATTCACTAAACGCAACACAATATATATAACTATTTTTATAATTTATAAGAATTTCTGTTATCGCCAAACAAATTAAAATTTTGAAAGAAATTATTGATTAAACAAATTTAATTTTTTCAAAGAATACTTTTATTTTAGGTTTTTTTTTATTTAATCAATATGTTTTTATGTTTGTTTATTTTTTTTCCTTTCAGTATCGTGTGCGACGCAGTTTTAGTTAGACGATAGTTTTAGTTACACAAATAGTTATGTCTTATTGCTATACAGAATGAGTACCTGATCGGTGGAGGATTACAAAAATAGTAAATATTGATGTTAGTCTGTGTAAAGTACAAACAACTATCACTACAATATGCGACAGAATGTGGATATAGCCAATTAATAGTTATTACACAATTTATTATGTTTTACTACATCCCTACAAAATGTAAATTATTGTCATTGGACGATATAAAGCAATTTAACCAAAATTCTATTAGATATTGCACAACGATAAGAAAAAATTATATGTCTTCAACATCTTTTATAAATACGAGTATATAATATATATTGGCAATTATATATTCAAGTGCAAGCTAAATTTTGTCTTGTATTTGGTGCGTATCTATACACAACATATATACGATATGAAAAAGATTTATGACATTTTAGGAAAATATCAATTTATTTTTATGTATAGGTAAAATAGCAAAAATCTTACAGAGAAAATCCTTTTTTTTTTTTTGTGATGTGTATGAAATCAACTTTAGAAAAATAAAAAACCAAAAGGGTAAATATATATATATAGAATACTTGCTAATATACTAACAAATTTGTTAAATAACTATATACATAATAATATAATATTGATAGTATATATACTTAAGTGTCCTTTTTTCTTTCCATATCCTGGCAAAAATTGATTCACTTTATTTTTACAATCCACATAATATTGATATTATTTATGTAAAAGTGTTAAATTAGTTAACACATCATCGTCGCATATATTGTATATATATGCCGACCGCACAATTTGATCAAAATTACAAATATTTTTTATTTTCAATAAAAAAAAACATACGAAATAATAAATAAATAATATAATAGAATTTACATTAACCTAAATACCGATCAAATCGCTATATATAAATATATATGTATTAGTTTTACACGTCTTTGTACCAAATACCATTTTATATATGGAAGAATATTTTTGGAAAAAATGAAGAAAGATTTATATTGATATTGTCAATAAACTTTTTACCATATATATTGTATTTATTTAGTATATAACTAAAAATATAATACATATACATATTTGAAATAATTTACCAAATGAAAATTCTACATATACTCGTGTAAATGTATCATAGACTAAAAACCATCCACGACACATTGTCATCATCTATAACTATAACTATATGCACTTCTGTATATATAGAGCTATATATATAGCTATAGTGCTATAGTAAATGTGTGATATTTGGTACATGCCTTGCCTTTATATATAAAATATGAGAGAAATCATTTCCTAAATCAATATTTTTCTTTTCTCGTTGTTGTTGCCTTGTTGTTGATGTTGGTTTTGTAGTAGTTATTGTTATTGTTTGTTATTGGTTTATATATACTATATTTTGAACATATACGAGTATAAATGTATTGTATATTGGTTTGGTATATAAAATAGCGATGATAAGAATAAAAATAGAAAATGTTTTTTTCTTAATATAATAATAATAATAATAATAATAATAATAACATAAGAAAAAAAAAAGAAAAAAGTGTTTATACCATAACAATGAAAAATTGACAAGAACAATATTATATAACAAAAGGAATTTTTAATAAAAATATGTTTTTTGTTCATTTTATTTTATTTTTTTTATTTTACAATATAATTTTTCCAGTGGATTTTATATAAAAAAAGAAAGAAACGTAAATATGGGCAAGTTATGTATTATACAATATATAATAGTAAGATATATAAAAGTATATAAGTGATCGAGGAAATATACAATAGAAAGAAGAAACGTGATTAACCCAAATGTTGTCAGGTTATTTTGCTACCACATGCACTATGGATTTCACGTCAATTTATTATAAGGAAAAAGTTTCGCACTCTCAACTAAATAATTTTCAATTTTTCTTTTAAATATTATATTTATATATTTATAATAAAATACATAATTTAGCGTTTTTTATAATCCATACAAATTTAAAACCCCTAACTAAAAGACACCGCCTAGACAAGAATATAAATATATAATAGGGTTAAACTTATTTTGAATTAAATTATTATTATATTATATGAAAATACTAGAACGAATTGGATTATTGTCGGAAATTTTCTCACACTTTTCCGTACATAATATAGACATGCAAATATAAATATGCGTATTTGGAACTGACTTTAAAATATAAATATATTATATGATAATTCTTTTGTCTAATATTCTGTCATCGCATTTCTGCAAAAAAAAAAATGATAAATTGATATCGATTTAATTAAATGTTGTTATATAAATTATATTATTATAAATATAAATAAATATAGGATATTTAATCCACATCTTTCACATTCTATACAACACTCAGAGGCGGCATCATAGACAATATAATATAAAAAAATTATGAAATATAAAATATATAGTTGTTTTGTTTTATTACATGTAGTATTTGGTGACTTCAATCCATAATTTTAATGGTCAGGGTAAGTGTAAGTAATTTTTTTATAATTTTTATTCTTTTACTATATACATTTGAATAAATAACCTTCTTATATTAATAGGGACCCCTCAGAAACTCGATATAATTCAAATGTTTCTTCATCAATTCTTAATGAAATTTTGGTATGTTAAATTTAGATTACATCGAACATTGTATATTTAACAATGAGTCTCTCAAATCTTTTATAGTTAGTTAGTGAGATTAACGTATAAGGTTGAGAAAATGATAAATATAATACTCGTACGGATATTTCCATCCGTAATAATAATATTTCCTATTTTTCCAACATGAAACGATAACGCTTTTTTACCAATAATTTTAGTTTGACCCACATAAAAAAAACTAAATAAATAAATAATAAAACTGTATAGAAAAATGACCGGTTATATGACACCTTCTTTCATCATATATGCGTTTATATAAATGATTGTATATTTCGATAATGTTGCATAATGATATTATAATATAGAAGCAATACCCTTTTCTCAATTTATGTTCAATGTACAATACGCATTTATATTGATATATATTTTACTATTACATACTATTTATTATATATGTTTGTTATGTAGTTATTATAGAAAAACATAGACTCTATATAAAATACATAGCTATCAATATGTTTACTTTTACATTATATTTATATAAGTAATATAAAAGAAATATTGTATTTCATATATATAAATATAATATAACATAAAATACATGATAACTACATGTTTACAGAATGATATAAATATATGTGTGATAGAACATCTGTCCGAAAATTAACTGGAATGTGAATAATTGTATTTATTCAATACAATTTTCCCTCAACTATAAAATACATTGATTTGCACGCATTCAACATTTACATAAAATTGTTTATTATTTCGTTGATTGAAATTTTGTTGAGTAGTATAGTGGTCGTTGACTACCTTCAATTGGCTCAAACCTATTTCCTATATAATCGCCAAATGATATACATAGACTAAACATAAAGAATAGAAAATAGTCACATGGACATATAAAATCGGTTGAATACGACAAAGAAATATTCTTTGTAAATAAAACACCCTATATATGAAATACGAAAATCCAAATGAGTAATGAGAAATTATCAATTGTTGGATGTTTTCTACGTTGTTGATGATCGTCCTTAAAATTCGTCATCATTCACATCTTCTCTGCCATGTCTAAATTTTATTTTGACTCACACTGAAGGAAATACCATGAAATACTTGACAATTTGTTAAGGTTGGTTCACAAACAAATAAATAAAATCAACGTTACCATAGATCCATATATTATAGTTAGATATGAATCCCAATTATTTTTCGAATAGAGTGTTTATATTATATTTATAAATATATATTTATTTATATGTAGATAAATGATAAACATGACCTAAATTAATTTTATCATGATGTCTATTGTTAAAAAATTAGAATTTATTGTTATTAGTTATCACCGCAGTAATTATTACATAATAAATCAAATGAATGTGTATAGAACGATATACACAAATATAGAATACCATTTCTATACATGAATACAATATGTGTTCCAAATATTTTCTATAATAAAAAATAAAAAAAATACTCGTATACAGTTTGTCACTTGCTGCCCTCCCAATTTTAGGATTTTGTTCAACATAACCATATATTTTTAGTTAATGAACTTAAAATTTTAATATCTTTAAATAAATTGTATCATATATTGGTAAATAAATCAACTATGTGTTATTTTATATTTAAAATATTGAAATAAAAATAATAAACAAAATATTCGTATATAAAATATTAAATTAAATTCATATCCTCTGTCATTTTGATATATAGTCTTCCACTATACTAAAAGTAAATATTGGCCTTTTACATATATAGAAGAATATTTTTTCTTCCTTATATACATATATATTTTATATATTATGCACAGGCAACGCAATAAATATTCTTTGATAAATTTCACAATAAAAAATTTATAAACATCTTCGATGACAAATTGCTTACTTTTGTATGTACCATATATATAGATACAATCGCCTTTCATATAATATATAATGTAACACACAAATTGTCATATGAAATGTCTTTCATTTCTATATTTATTTTTTTAATATATGCAAAACAGTGTAAATAAAATATTGTTTGTATAGGAAATACATGACAATAAAATTTTTCATAAAATATAATCATGCACATAATTTATTCAATTGTTAATAAAAATAAAAAACCAAAAATCAAATATTCAAACTAACAATCTATAAAATATGTAAATTAAAATATTAATTCAAAAGTGGAGTTTAGTCAAATAATCACTGTCAGTGTAAAAGTGTGGCGAAATAATAATAACCAAATTTTGATTTTATAACTCTGTTTATTATATACGATTATGTGATGGTCAATATTTAGATATAGCTTAAAATTATATATGATAGTTAAAACCCAAAATAATTATTTGTTAAACAAAATATATATTATATTTAAAAATACAAATTAAATTACTTGCTATAAGAATTTATTTATATCAACATATCCTAATTTTACTAGACCTCACATTACTTGGAATATAAATATTTTTCTACACGAAATGCTTCTGGCTGCCAATAGAAAAAGTAAGTAAGCCCCGGATTTCTATATATATATATATATATATATATATTATTTGTTGCCATGTGTGAAAAAAAAAATTAAAGATTTCCATTGTATATTCAAAAATTGTCGAAGCAAAAAATAAATTTAAAATGTACTCAAAATATATAGAAAATAAAAAAAATAAAATAAAATTTCATGCGGTCAAAAATGAATCGTATCGAAAGGTTAATAAAATTTGTCATACCATAAATTTTATCTTTATATTATACACATAAATAATGTATTATAAAAAGTAATGAGAAATACATTATTTTATGAGAATATTTAAGCAAAATTATAAATATCAGAATAGCTATTTATACGTTTTAAATGTTGCTACTAAATATATACAATACAATTTTATGTCACACTATTGATAAAAATAAATAAAGAAAGGGTTGGAAAATTTTCCAAATAATAAAAAAATATATACAACACACAATAAGGAGTAAATTTCCATCAGATGTGTCACATTTAGTGTAAAAAAAAAAACAGATAAACAAAGGTTAAACGATAAAAATTGTTGGTGTTTTTTTTTTTTTTCGGAAAGCGCATACAGAATTAAGCAAACAATATAATATATACAGGACATAGGTGTAGTGTAAAGGATATAAAGCTGGTGTATAGTATATATTTTTTTTAAAAAAGTGGGTTTTTCGACGATGAACTTCGATGAACTTGATTTATTATTTTAAATTGTAACCTCTATAGGTCAAAAGGGGTTTATACTTTTGGGAAATATATTTTTATTTTTATTTCTTTTTTTTCTTCTTGCAAAAGATATAAAAAAAAAATATATATATATAAACGTTTTCGTATAACCGTACAAGTAACAATATACATATTATACATACGTTTATAGATAGATGCATGTATAAAAATATATCGATGAATACAGATTACCAATAAACATTATTACATTTTACACATACAATACCATATAATATGCGGTATATATATATATATTGTGTAAATGTAAACTTAACATAAAAATGTAATATCTTGTTTGCATAATAGGTTTTGATAAAAAAAAAAAAAAAAAATAAAAATAAAAACGATTTTTGGTTATATAAATTTAAATGTACATATACTGTGCTTGAGAATGTTATACGATCAATAAAAAATCCTTTGTTGGGTATCAATTCAAATTTTTTTTTTTTTTTTGTTATCCATTTGAGAATTTATTTGTGGTGATTTTTTTTTTTCTATAAGCATCGTTTTATTTTTGGGTAAAATATTTCTATATACATCAAAATATTTCACACAAAAGTAGCATATATTATTATTTATCTATCCATATTGTAATTGAAGATCACATAGCCAGAATAGAGGCGCGTTATACAACAATAAATAAATCATATAGAAAAAATACTATATGAATGTGCATATAATTTTATTCCTTTTTTTTTTCCAGTAAGTCTAATGAATGTAAAGAATCTATAGAATTTGTTGGCAATAATCATCATAAATGGAATTTTTCAAAGAGTAAACACAAATTGAAATATGTTTATATAATAATAATTTTACGTGCAATTAAATTAGTTTTAACGTAACGTAGTACACGGAGGAAATGGGTTGCAAAAAAAAACTAATAAACATTAAGATAAAAACATTATATACTAATGCACACAAAAAATTCTTTATACTATCTGCAATTTAATTATATCAATATAATTGTACACCAAATTATTATAGCCAAAATCTAAAAACACATATCTAAACAAAATTATTGAACAAATTGTAGCTTATTCATATAGAGAAATTATATATAAAAAATGAAATAAAATTAGAAAACTATATTTAAAATTTTATATAATACAGAGTATATTTCATATTGCATGGGTTGTCCAATAAGTTCGAACGACGTTGTTGACAACAAGATTACATTGAATTGAATACGTAGACAAACAATTTAATTTATTTAAACATTATGAGAAAAAGTTTTATATATAATATATATCCAAATATATAATTGATCAAATCGTAACATATAGGTATATGACACTTGAACAGAGAATATTTGTTACATATATGGAAAGGAAAGATTCTTATATAGAAAGATTCTTATATAGTCTGAGAATTTATTGAGCAATCCACTTCATACTTTTAAATAAATAATTATAGTTTACGTGCATGTAATTCAAATTGGATTCAATTGAAAGAGTGAAAATATAGTATTAAGCTCATCCATATATATAATTTTAATTTAATTATAAATAAATATATAACAAACATGTATATTTTTGGTATATATTGTAATATATTATTCATTTATGCCATGAATTTACAAGGTTCTTTTTTATATACGTTATTCACATGTATATATTCGAAGGAGTGAATCATACATACTATAAATACCATTTTACAAAAATTTTACTATAGTCGTATTATGAATAAATTTTAAATTTAAAAAATGTCCATACCAAAAATAATCATATATAAATGAGATGGTGAAAAGCAACCTTCACCTGTAACAACATTCTGTACGACAATGTAAAATTAGAAATATGGAATACCTATATAACTTTGTCGTCGTACAGTTGACAATGTTTTCAATTTTTTATATTACCAGATAAATTAAATTTACTATATGTCAACGTTTACCAATATAAAGGTTTATTGTTGGAAATTTTGTGACGCTATGTAATTTTTGTATTACATCTTCTTTAGCTTTAAATTTTCTTTCACAATTTTCCTACATTTTTTGGTAATATTGATTACATATATGAAAGCTTTGTGTGTCTATTTTTTCAATATTAAATAAATATATTTAATAAATATATAGAAAATTTTATAGATTTAATAAATTCTGTCATTGTAATTAATTAAATTTTTGTTCATTTCATTTTAATACATACAAATTTCGATAAAAATAATAATATGCTTGAATTTATTTTTATACAATATAATGCTATTTAATATAGTGTTTAAATATATATATGATATTGAATAAGGATTAAACCCTTGAGGTTATATAAACTTTTACCAAATACTATCAAATTTATGAATAAATTAAGATATTAGTTTGATTATATACTTATATATTTGAAATTATTGAAGGAAATATAATTAAATAATTCATTACAAGTGAATATCTATATATATAATAGATGTATTTGTATCAAAATATCAATAGTATAGTATAATAAAATGATTTTATACTCTAATACACATATTAATAATATAATGAAAATATCGAATAATGAATTAAATATATTATAAACTTATTTGCTTTGCCAAATCTTTTTATTATATAGATATTAGTTTTAATGTTAAGACTTTTAAAGTATTTTATTATATACGTAGATAAGACTGTGAGACTTTTCAACTTCCACATAAATAATAATATATTCACTTTCTATACAAAAAAAAAAAAAAAAGAAGAATTATCGTTGAACTTTCATCAATCATGATATTATACTATATTATAAGCCATATAAAAACATAGTGCATATATATATTAGTATAGATTAGTATAGGTGTATATTAGAAATTCTATTTTAAGTAATATATTTATATATATATAAAATTTGGGTTCATAATACAATATATTATATTACCAACTAAAATAAATAATAAATTAATTTATTTATAATCTGTCACCCCTTGCATGAATAATCTGTTTTTAATTTATCGAAATGAAAAGTATAACTATTGTACATTTTATGACTTATTATCTATATTTTAAATATTGTATATTTTATATAGCGTGTAAAGTGTTATCATATTTATATTTTCGCCCTAATGATCCTTTATACATTGGAAATTTTTAGAAAATACTTGGATGTCATGCACAATAGAGCCGTATCATCTCATGCCAATGTAAAAGGAATAGTATTCAGGATATGGATTATGAGGGAACATCTAAAACGAAACAGTGGAAATTTTACACATTATAGAATAGTAAATATAAATAACGTTCTTCATCTTTGGTCATATTTAATCCATACATAAAATATTAAATTTATATTCAATCAATCTTAAACGAAAGTTTTGCAATGTATATATTAGCAGAGATCAGAAGTGATCGGTGTGTGAAACTGTGAAACTATGGTGATTGTCACCAACAATAAATTAATTCAATACCGTTTCTGACTACTTATAATCAATGCAACACAAACTTGCCGACCAACACTTCAATCATCAATGAATCAATGAATATGATACATCTCCTCACATGGTCTAGAATTCTATCGACGTGGAATTCATCATTGGACAATTATTTTCTTCCAAATAAATACATACACCTATTATTATAATAAAATAACATTTGATTCAATTTTGATGTGATATGACAACTTAATAATAATATATACAATATGTATTCTATGTAACGTATAGCATTATCAATATTATATCTTTAAGATTTTGTATACATACATCCGTTACAGCAATTCAAATCAAAAATATGTTTTAATGCAGTTTATGTATATTTCCCATATGTGTGCATGCATATAATATTCATATTTAGAAAATTGAAAAAAAAAAAACCTAATCTATATAATATATATTCCCATTTGTGTAAATTTTAATATAGATATAATGCAATATGTGTATATTTTTAAGACGTTAAGATGTAAGTATTGTATATATATATACCCTATACACATTACTCGTATATATATATATATATATTATTATAAAGGATTCACTATATAGAATTTAAATTTTGCAATTTATCAATTTTTCAATTTTCCAACTTTTCAATTGAATATACTTTATTTTATAGATAAGTAAATAATATATTTCTCACATGTATATAATGCAATATTATATATTGTTATGTATCTCATCACATTTATTCTATATACTATAATTCCTAAAATATATAGTGAATAGTATACATGCAATTTTCTTTCTTCGTTTAAAATGTGAATTTGTGAAGTATACATTAGATAGAATTTAGTTCAGTTACTTTTAATACAGATGTATACGTATAATAAACTATTATATATAAATAGAATAAAAAAATATAAAACGGAAATTCTATTGATCTAACAGATTTAAGAACATATAATAGAAAAATGTTCATACAATATATTATTATATACACTGATTTACTCGTATAACACATATTGTATATATGCAAGTTACTTATTATTACTGCTTTTATGTATATATTCAATTTTATGGCCAACAAATGGTGTTTTATATATAATATATACTCTTTTTACTAGTACAATATACACCATATATAAGAATAATATACATATAGACAAATACAAAGTATGATATTATATATATATGTAACAAAATATAATTTGGTATATATCCTCTGCTATATATATATATTGTATATATTGTAGTATTATATATAAAAGGATAAAGGATTTTATGTATAACGCAGAATTTCCATTTAAGAAGATTGATCGCATCCGCAACGCAATCACAGCGAATGAATAATGAATGAACGAAAGAATGATTTTTTATGGTGTAACATATTTTTTGTTTTCGAAAAAAATAAAAAAAAAAATAGGAACGCATATACAGAAACATTTGGAATATTATATTGTCTAAAACGACTGTATATTGTAAAACATAAAAAAAAAAACAAAGGACAAAATTTCAACGACAAGAAAATCAAATGAGATACAGAAATGTTTTTCGATCGATAATGTAGGCTATAGAAAAATTACACACAATATGATGAAATAAAGGTATTTGTACTTATTCGTTTTTGTTCCATAATAGTTACATATTAATAGTATTTATTTATTTATATATGAATTTACATCGTAAAATATATTATTAATCACATATCACATATATAGTCGCTATAGAAATGCACAGCAAAATCAGTAGGAAAAATGTATAACCCTTTCAAAATTGTCTTAAACGTATATATATATATTGGATTATAGGATTTATAGGAAAATGTATATACGTAATATTGTAGATATTTTTTTAGTATACACAGGTAAACTTTACTTCAAAATAAATTGAATAAATATTTTGTACTATATTTTTATATCAGAATTCAGAATTCATCATCATCCTCAATTATATAATATATTTTGATTGGATCAGTGCCTAATTTGTTTCCAAATTGTAAAGCAATTTAGTGGTACATATACGTTGTACTAGTTACACTTTATTTTGTATATTTCTGCAAACAAATATCATTGGTAAAATTGAGGTTGATGGAATGATCACCAGCTAATATAGCACGAGCTGTTGTATTAGATGTGGTGAAAGTATACAACCTTCTTTTATTCTAGCAGAGCCATATCGTGAAGATAATTCGTATTGATTTACTTATTACTATATTTTTCTTTAGCTCAAATTCTGTACTGTATGTACAGCATTGATGTAATAAATAAGCTTTCAATTTTTACATATATGAAATAATGTTATACCATATGGTGTATACCAAATTGTATATATCAATTCAGGCATATATATATTTATATACATTTTGACAAAATCTATGATTATTTTACACATTTATAAAATATATATTTTTATTTTGATTGTTTTATGTATTTGTGACAATTTAATTCAAATTTTATGAAAATATTAAAAAATGTATGTATTATATTGTGCGCGCATACATAGTATAGATAGGATCAGCTTTCCACAAATCAATTGTATATAATAAAAGGATATGTATGGTGAAAGTTAAAAGATTAACATAATGTTGTAAAATGGCAATAAAATTGTGGTACGTGATTTGCGATACAAATGTATATATAAAATAAAACATATATGAAAAAACATTTTTTTTTTGTATGCTACTTATTATAGTAAAACCCATTGCAAATAATAAATTGATTTAAATATAGATCCTGTCAAATATGAATAAATTCTATATGTATTAGGGATATTTCGATCAAAGTTATATTAGTTTATATGTCTCTAGTTTGTTTATGGTAAAAAAAATAGAGAATATAAAATTAAAAGTTCTCTATACAAATTTTCATATTTCGTTTTTAAATACAAATACATTGATGTATTAAAATATATTTAATGTTGGTGGTATCAGTGGAGACCGGTGAACATTCGTATAACAGAGCAAGATTAAATTGCAGAAATGTGTTAAATGTATTTCATGAAATGCAGTCGTCTCAATGAAGACACTTCACGGGCAGTATACCAAATTCTCTTTCTTGTTTAATTTTGCATTAATAATTTATCTTTCATTATGTCCTTAAATATTCTTTCAGTCACCATGTAAATATTCCTATCAAAATCGCAAATTCATTTCTATTTATTATTATACTTTCATTTTTTGATAATTAATATTCCCAAAAAACTTAATTTGTTTGTCTTACCCCATTTGTTTGCTTGATAGCAGAATATGTGTTTGTTTTATATAATATATATAATTTACATAATTGTTAAATTTGTTATATATAATTTAGAAAATTGTTTGGCCAGCAGACCGCACTGGTTTGTTATAGTTCTTTGATTTCGTTAAACTTTATTACATTTTATTTTGAATATAAAATACAAACTTTTTTTATTTATGTATTTGAAAATTTAGGTTATTTGATATTTGGTTAATGGTATTCGGTATATACAGTAATAAAACAAAACATAAAAGTCTAAATACAATATATTTATTGTAATAATATTACGTGTATATTATTGTATTGTAAGATGTCGTGAATAATTTCCTTTACTTTGTATAATACATAAAATGCTTGCAAAAGATTAAAAATGATATAGTTTTTTTTTGTTGTTATCGCTACTGTGTCTACGAATGTTTACTATTTATTATAAGCAAATGTGTTATATACAATACATCCATTAATATGTTAAGGAGTTGTTTTTCTCAAGTATCTACATAATAATAATAATAATAATAATAACTATAATTTAATAAAGTTGAAAAACAAATTATTATATATTGAATTTCCATATAGGAATATAAAATAAAAGTTATAATTTATATATTATATTTAGAAATATAATTCAATGTCGCAATGATTAGAGAGAGGTTGGGTGTCCTCGGTTTTTCTTTGAAAACGTTTATTTGTCTTATGTTTTTAATGTTTAATGAAACTGCCAACAGTTCGCATATTAGACATATAATATACGGTACAGGGTACCTTTTCTGTGAAGCCAAACTGTCGACAAAATATTTAGAACATTAACCAATAAATAAAATTGTTGCATTGCCCATAATATGAAATTTCACTAGAAATTCAAGAAATTCATTCTATATAAAGTTGTAAGTTCAAAATATAAGACTATAAGAGCACTGTTAAATATATCGTTAAATTTTAACGTCGTTGAAAAAGAGTAATTAATAGAATTTCCCATTATAAAAATATTATTTTAAAAAAAGATAAATAAAAAAAACAAATAAAAATATATTTATATTTTCAATTGCACGGATTATTTCCGCAGGTTCACTGAACGAATAAAATGTTCTTATATAAATTTTTCAATTTTTATGTAAATTTGTACATGTACTACGAGTATAATACTATTCTCTATGTGCATATTCTTTAATATACATACACCCACAATTATTACGTTACAATTTTTTATTATAGCGTGTACGTAGTATAATAGAATATATATACAATTTAAAATCAATAACAAACTGGAGCGAAATTAAATATATAGAGAAAAAAGGAAAACCATTGTCAGCATTATAGTTTATGTTTTCATCAAAACTTTCAAAAAATTTCAGCTATACCAAGAATATATTACATTTATAGAACAATTTATATAACTTATGTATTTCCATTGTATTATATATAGAGATCGTCTCTTCATTTATAGGTGGTATATATATATACCAATATATTATATATAAATGTCTGCGCTGCGCGTCTATATACATTCTATATTCCATATATATGCATGCAATCATATATGCATATATTGCATTTAATACATAATCTTCAAAACATTGATTTTCTCTTGAAAATCTTTTATATACAAAGAAAATTTTATTTCATTTTTTATTTTATGCATAGTTATTTTATCACAATATTAAGTATTTATATAAATACAATACAATATATATGGTATATACAGCGTTAACAATAATAACAATATAGAGACATAGACATGTTGAAAATTACATTTAATAATAAAATAGATATAGATAGATAGAGTAGAATAATATAATATATGCGAGTAAATTAACGTATGCACCACTTTTATATTCTGCATGTATGTACCATATAATAAAATTTAACAGATAACATCGCATATATGCGATATTAAATGAGTATGTGCTAAAAAAAATATATATATATATTTATATACAAATTTACGCTATTTGAATAAAAGATTTATATACTATATTAAATGCAATATATAATTATAAAATTAAATTTGCATATTCTATTATGTATATATTTAAATGTATAGTTTGCATTACACACATAGTTTGTATACGATTGCATCAAGTATTTGGGATTTTATGCAAATTTATGAAGCTTTTATAAATAATTTCAATAAAAATACTATATTAAATAATGTGCTTTATTGATATATTTATAATTGAAGCATTAAATGGTATTTTAAAATTTGATTAAGAATTTAATGGATTTAAATGTATTTATATTTATTTATAATATTGTAATAAGTATTCTCATTTATAGTATATATCCTTGATATCGTCAGAACGGGTCCTTCCAAATAGATGCAAAAGTTGCAATTGTTTGTGGTGCAAAGGTGAAAGAAAGAGCGCATAGAAAATTAACAAATTGAACTGTATACAAAACAAACACATAAACAGTCTTATATTTTACAATAGACACTATTTACAATATACTTGAAATTGAAAGCTTTCGTTCATTTGCCTACAATTACAATTATATATTAATTTTAAACATATAGTTAATACATTATATTATATAATTTTTGTATCTATAAAAATTTTACACCTAACTCGAATACGTAACGTATATTTTTGCAGACGATTCAATGAGCGGAATGACACAAACCAAATTTATATATATAAAGAGGATATGAAATTGCAAATTCCGCTATTGATTGATACGTGTATATAATATGTAGTCAATGTAAATATACGTATACCATATATATTATATTTAAAGACAACATCATTCTAACATTAATCTCTATATATCTATATTTTATTTTGTATTTTTTATATTACATCATATAATACAATAAGCAAATTAAAACTTTATTGTTTGTCATCTTTAAATAAATACAATAAGCCAAATCAAAAATGTTTTTTCTCTTTTTCGATTGGTAAAAGAAGAATTTTATAATAAATAAAATACAAAGAAAAAAATGTGATCGTATAATGTTAAAATACATATATTTTTTTCTATATAACATACAAAATAATATAGAAAACTCATCAACATTTCGTATTTTAAATTTGTGTAACAAAATATTTAGATAAGATTGTGTGTGTATATATAGAAGACTCGTTTATAAATTGGATAAGATAAGAATGAGGAAAAAAAATAAACAAATAAAAAGTATTGTGTATCTTATTTAAAGGGTTATTTTTTCTCATCTTCTATATTTTATAGGCTATACATTTATTAATTATATTTGTTCAATATTCATGAACTTTTACACTCTAATGTGTGTATTCAATCGAAATTTTTCAAAGTAATTTAAAAGATTGATATTTGAAAATGATTCCATATACTTTTTTGATGAATTTTCTATTTATGTTATATAAATGTATCGTTTCAACATGTAAAATTGATTTCTCAGAATTTTTTTTCAAGTATTTCAAGGTATTGCAAATTTTCTGCGGTGATCATAAATAGTAGACACATTTTGTGGGTGATATATTTTACTGACAAATATATTTTAAACCAAATTATTCTCAAAATTCTTGACCTTTCTTGACAATACGTGTGAAACAGTGAAAAAAACATTTTTGTTGCTTATGTTGCATTTTAAGATATTCTTCTGAATATCGAATGCAGTTACTCAAGTCGATGGTGGAAAAGGTTTATTCGATCGAGCATTAGTTTCAAAACGCTTTCAAATGTGGTGATTTTGATTTGATTGACAATCAATACAGATATTAATTTAAAAAAATGTACCACAACCAAGCATTTTTGATATATAAAAACTACCAAAATATACAAATTCAATTAATTTTGCTTCATGACAACGCAATTTTACATATGTTGGTAAATCAGTAAAATAAAAAAACAAATGGGGTTGAAACAGTTGACTCAACTATGGGATGAGAGGCCATATCTAATTACACCATAGATCCATTTATTATAAATACATATCGGTTAATTTTCGGCTATACATATTCATAAAAATTTGACTTATATTTAAATAATAGCTGCTATTCCAAACCTCTGTGACTGGCGAATTGACGGTCTATATTATATATGTTCATATAAATTATATATATAAATAAAATAAATATATTGTATATGCATATAAGATAGAAGATTTATATATTGCTATATAACAAGAAAGTTCTTATCACCTCTATAACAAATTGAAATATATAACTGCGATTGAACATCTCTTTAAATTGGAAAAAAAAAAAAAAATAAATAAATTTCCATATCTTTTTTGTACGCGCGAGTATACGATATACGTATTACAGTATTGTAGGAAATAAAAGTGAACAAGTGTATCTGTAAATGAAAATATATTACCATTTCATGGCATAAGTTTGTTAATAATATAGGTAGATAAACTTACAGCTTCTTCTAAAATACATTTTGAAATTGTGTATATGTATACCAGTTTAACAGATTGAGTAGGACATTTTTAAACGACCCATTTTAATGAATTAAAACTCACATTTTGAGTGTTTGTGTATCAAAAGGAGTCAGTGATTAAAATTTCATATATTTTTTGTGAGAAATAAAAATTGGTTGGTAAGCGGATATAGCTTGATATAGGTAAAAACTGCAAAATCAAAATAATTACTGTGAAAATTTACCCATATAATATTAATGAAGTTATGACTAAAATACTAATAAAAAAACACACTTGTTCCGACACAATTTTTTATTAAAAATATATAGGAAAGATATTTCGTAAAGAAGTATTTTGGGACTAAAACTTGTGCACTGTTTTTTTTTTGTCGTATAGTGTATACATATATCCAATTTTCTATATTATTATAATATATTTGTTTATAGTTACAAAGGGGATATTCATTATACAGTAATGATTCACTTGAAGCACACTCGATTTAAGCATAAATCTCATCTCTTTATACACTTAATATAACCATATTTTGTTTATCGTTATTTCCTATCGCAGAAATAATGTCCAAGCACATGTTTTAGGAACGCATATTATATAGACAACTGAAAAATTCAGTCATTTTACAATTTTTTATGATATTTCGGTCTGGCTACGATTATATGAAAATGAATTAAAAACGAGACTAGACGTTTTCTCAAGCCAATTACAATACTATGATGGCTTCCGTATAAACCCAAGAAGATGAAAATTCGCTTCATGCATCATTCGCTATTATAGCTTAATGTGATTTTTTCCAACATCGATTCAGAAAGTGTGCTTCAACCGAAGTTTTTAGTGTTAATACATATACATATATTATGTTATGTTTTAAAACACATATAATAAACATATACATACCATGCATACCAAAAAAAAAGTATATATATATACAAATAGGGGGTGGTATGTTTTTTGGAAAAAAAAAAAAGAAAATAAGATAAATATTCGATCGTTTTTGTAAATCGTAAATTTAATTTTTTCCATTTTTTTTTTGTTGTGCTTTTTTTTTTTTTTTATTCATTTTCCTCAATATATTTATTTCAAATTTTCTATAATATTGTGAGAATTTGTTTATAGTAAATTAGGTGGAGGAGATATCAATACATATATATTGTATTGTCGTTTAATTGAATTAGGACATATTTTGTGGATGGATAGAAATAGATAGATACACAAACATATAAATGTATACCAATGTAAAATTTACTTTAATTTTAAATATATTTTTTATGTAAATAAATAAATTTATTTCTTAAATTGTGACCGCATTGTACACCAATTAGATGTTCATTTAATTATCATATACAAATATATATAGTAGGATATATTTTAATTATGGTATAAGAAATCGTAAAAATAAACGTTAAAGTTATTAATCATTGGAAAATTAGCAGCAAGTGATTGGGGGGGAAAAATAAAATATAATTATCATATGATATAGGTCACTGTTTAAGTATCAACATATATGTATTTGGGAGATCCGAACTGATTTGTTAGATTGATGATTGATAGTTTAGATCTTTGGAAAACCATCAACTTGTGAGAAAATTTTAATTATATTTGATATGTTAATAAACATGTTTGACACCAAATAATTACCCTAAATATCAGCAACTTGTCATAAAATGCGACATAATTAAAGTTCAAAATTACAAGATTATCTATTTATAAAGGATATTGGAAACAAACTAATTGGAAATTTTCAATACATTGGGATAAGATTTCATTGCGAAATATGTGCACAAAACCCCAGATCTAATAATTATACACCATTGGGTATAATGGAGTGGTGCCATTCATTCATTCATTGTACCCAAAATCTGAATTTTAAACGCAACCAACTCAATACTACAATAATTTATATGTAATAATAATTCAATAAAAAAATTTTCCAAGCGTAATAATTCACCTAATTCCCACACGATATATATTATTCTATAGTTTTATTCTATTTTTTTACAACACTTGTCGAACAATATAAGAATTCCTAAATATTATGTTTATGTATATGCAATATACATATTATAAGCCCATATATGAATATATACATACCCTTACAATAAAGTTTCTAGTAACCACAGTCATTATATCACTAGAGAATTCTGTGATTTATGAGGGTTTTATACATAATATTTTATTTGTTTTTAAAGATATACATATACTTATAATAAATACATTATACCATATATATTTAGATATAGCCTACTCTCGAATTTTTTTATTATATATATACAATATATATATGGTAATATATTTATATATAATTTTATTGAACCATAACACAATTCTTTAATGCTACAATATATACCTGCTGACATAAATAATGACAAAAGATTTTTATTGCTTTAGAAAGTAAATAATATAAAAGTCATATAAAATATAATAGATGTATCTAAATATATAGGTGATGTATATATTGTATTAAAAGTATCACTATATACCCTATACATATAGGATAAATGGATGCATATTATTATAATATTTATTATTTCATTAATGCCTCTGCAATTCACACTATATAGTATTTATTCTAATTATAATTCAATTTGATTGCATAGCACACAAATCATTGTATTACGAATTAATTTGTTCCCAAAATACATCGGGTTTCTGGGGGGTGGGATCACTTGCGATCACTGAGTTCCATACCATCCTTTATCGGTTTTAGAAAATATAATCATTTTGTATCGATTATTTCTAAATAATTAAATTATATATGTATAAAATATTTTTCCACAAAATTTTACAATTTATAATTGAAATTTAATAAAAAATTATTATATGTATTATATAAGTACAAGGAGTTTATATAATCATATCATATATTAGCGTGAATGAATCTTATATACAATAGTTTAATTTAATTAAATTTATATATAGAACACACAACATTTACATAAATAATCAATTTTTACAATTTTGGTAGCTATATTTTCATTAAAATTAAATAATTTAACATAGGTAAAGGTAAAGTATATATAAATGGAATTAATTTATTTATATATACCATATATGTAAATGTGAATAATTACTGTATATACTGAAATTTTCGTTAAGCATAGATACTTTTAAATGCATGTACGTAACATTATATATATATATACAGTGGTGGTTAAAACTGTTATAGAATAACATATTTAAAATACTCTCGAGTAATTAATATAAGATTGGACATAATAATTTACATCTTTCAGATATATTGGTTAATTGATAAAAAATTGTGCCAAATTTTTACAATTGAGAAATTGCTGCCTTTGTAGTATAGTACAGACACTACATCGATATTTTGTTCAGCTAATTTGACAGAATGGTTTTTTATCGGTGACATACATCCAGAGAAAAATATTATTTTAACCACCACTGCGTGCGGTGTATGTGAGATGAAACTATAATATATATATATATATGTACTAAATCTCTGCGGGTTACTATATATAGCTGTTCTGTGTAATATAATATAATTTTATATATTTATGATAAAAAATAAAAAATTCAACCTCCATATAACACAACATTGTAATTGTAATAATAATAGCAATTATTATAATTTTATTATTATATTATTAAGTATATATTGTATTTATAAATGTAACGTAAATTTTAATATTTATTAGTTAAATATTTACGTATTATATATGCCGCAGGATAAGAAAATTGTATACAGATTATAGAGTGTGTTATAATTCTTAAGTATGAACAACTTTATATTTAAAATATGTTTTCATCCGACAACGATTTATAATATATATAGAAAAATGTAAAAATCTATAAACAGATTTGTTGTTTTCGTAATCATTCTCTCCCACATAGGATATATAAATAGAAGAAGGAGTAGGACTCTCATGTAATCGTGAGTGAAACTTGGTATTTAACTACATATTTATGTAAAAGAAGTTATAATATTTGGAATACATGTCTAAAAGTATATATATATATACTTCAGAAAGCTTGAAAATCAATGGCAAATATTTTATATATTGTACACGAATGCTAATTATAAAATTCTTCTAAGCTTTTTCATTGTATATATAACATTATATATAATCTATTTATTTATACAATTGTGTACTTTAATATTGGTAGATATATATATATATATATATATAGTATTGTGTATTATAATATAATAAAATGGAAAATTCTCGTATAGTATATAGTAAACTCCTGTGGTTTTTCCTTATTTTGTATATAAAAGAATACAATAGAATTTTCACATCACGTCATAAATTGACCCTTCTGTAAATTTATTCTATACAAAAGAAATTGTATATATATAAAATATATGAAAAATGAAAAATGAATTAAAAATAAAATAGCACATCAACAAAGCTAATTATATCTATACACCTTTTTTATTGTATGAAAATTTGTTTGTTATATATTTGGTACATACAATTGAGTATATTATATGAATTATTTTTTATTTAAAATATTAAATTGTTTATAAATTATTACAATATCAACTACATTATACGTAAAACACACCATAGCTATATAATAAATTGAATGCCATTAAATAAAATGTGTGTGTATATATTACAATTAGAAAATTAGAATATAAAATTTAGTAAAAATGAGAACTAATTACAATTAAAACCGAAAGTTAAATGGAATTGTTTTGTCGCACCTTAAACTTGCCCATATAGGAAATATACACGCTATATATATGCATATAATGGAATCTGTGTCCAATAGTTTTTAGCCAGTAAATATTAATTAAGATTTTGTATAAAATATCTAATTCTTTTTATACACACACCAGGCCGACAAAACATTAATTACCAAACCGATTATATCCTTTCAAATGCGAACAATAAATATTTAGAAAATTTAGTTCATAAATTGTTATATAGGAATTGTTTATATTTTTCGTATTTATAATAATATTTCCAAAAATCATAAAAGTTGATTTGCCGATAGAAAATTTAGTTCAGTTCAGTTAACGTAACAATTTTTAATGTAAATTTGTTACAAATAACAAAACAGTAATGTATTATATTTTAGTAGACAAAAATTGAGAAATTATTTATTACTATATTTGCTGTCATAAGAAATAGTTTCGCGATATACTGTTTCCAAAAAAAAATTCTAATCAGAAACAGAGACAAATAATATTATAGAAACAATATGTTTATCTGTTTCGGAAAATCCCGCTTGCGACAATTAATATTATTAAATTATTATAGATAAACATAAACTAAAATAATATTTAAAATTAGCGTCATCTTGTGTATAGTAAAATTCATCTTAATTAAAACTTATACCTATATACACGGTACGTGTTTTTATATATACGTATAAATTCAAAATGATTAATAATATGAACCATGTCACTATATACACTGTGTCCAATATATAGTCAGTATTAATGTTCCAGAGAATCAATATGATGTACCAATATATCAAAGTTCGTTGGAAAATTATTTGTATACGAGGCAAGATATAGATTATAAAAAAAAAAATGCGACGACATATGGCGATGATTGTTATATTTTAACAGGATAAATTACACAGCGAGCAGGAACAATTTTGTAGATTTTTTGGAATTGGTATCTCAGGTCATAAAAAAAAATTCGTTGTTATATTTCAAGGTAAAAGATATACAATAAAAATAAATTTAAATAAAATTTGATTGTGTGTATGATAATATATTGGACACGGTGTGGTTGGTACGTATATATATATATATATTTATGTTTATATGAAAACAAAACATAAAAATTTTAAATTGTTATTTTTCAATTATAAACATATACACATAACCTATAATACGACATATACTTCACTGTTCACATGATACCTTTATTTTATATATGCTGCATATATTTCATACCTAAATATGTACCTATACTATATGTACCTATAAGGTGTAACTGGTGTAACCCATATAGTGTATATATATATAACAGCCATGTAACTATAACAATTTTCATACATAAAATTTCCATTAAACCGCATGTTATGGAACACATATATGTTACACTCGTATTATATATATATATAATATATATATGATATGTATATTAAATATATTGTAGATAGAATATATATATATATAGTTTCACACATACTTATATAAATAAACGAATATTTGTATATTATTAATAATATATGTATAGTATTCATGATATGTAAATTTTATAAATAGCTTTTGTTTGCATATCATTTACAATAATGTAAATTTTCACCTTTAAATCTAAATAGTTTTGATATATATATATTTTTACAAAACTCAAACCAACAATTTAATGTCTATATTTATTGTATATATATAGTGTAAAATATATAAAATGAATATTTATACCTTGTTTATATATATATAATATTGGTCTTTATTCACAGTGAAATTTTGAAATTATATAATATAATGCGAAATAAATATAAGGATATTATACTGGCTGTGAATATGAACCATTATATATATAATAAATATATAAACATAAATTAAATTAAAAATAGGTGCTGTATATATATATATAATTTAAAGCACATATGTACAGTGAATTGCTCATATGATCTAGAGATAATGTTCAATTATATACAAATATTGTACATACTAAAAAAATTTTACTTATATATAATTCTAAATAAAATTAACATTTTTTTGCATTATTGAATTAAGAAAAAAAAAAAAAAACATAGAAAATTTCTCACGCATATAATTAGGAACATTTATTTATATATACATTTATGTTGTTTATAAATATGTGTATAGATAATTAGATTATCCATTTATTGGAATTAATTATAAAAAAATGTTAATTTACAGATATATGAAATTCTATATAGTAGAAAATATTTGATGTTGTTCCATTATTCGAATTTTCACAATTAATTGACGTATCTCCAATAAACAATACATACCGAATGCTATATGAGTTAATAAAGTTATTTAATTGTATACCTAATTCAGTGTTTTGAATAGATCCTGAGATCCTTCTTTTGTTAACATACATACATGTATTGTACAATGATATATAAATCAATGAAAATATGGTATACAAGTTGTAGTTATTTTTTTTTTTTTGGGTCTTAAACGTATTTGGTATATATATTTCTGAAAAATATTACAAGAATCTGTGAGATATTTGTTGTCAAATATTTAAATAAAAAATAAATATCTTTATGGTTAAATTTTATACTGTAATATATTTCCAGTATTATATACACATTATCGTATATATATATTTTTCAAATATTATATGTAGGTGCGTATATATATTATATATACAAACAAACGTATTATATAATAAAAAGATTATTCATATTAAAATATTATTTTATATATATAAAATCTGAAAATTTAATACCATTTTGACACTTTATCCGTTTTTAGTCCTTTATCCATCGCCTTACTTTACATATACAATATATATGGTATATGCACATATCGGTTTATATGTGTAGAATTATGTTATATATATAAACGCATATAATTTTATATAGGTACCGTATTATAATATATGATTATAAAGATATGTAATATAAATATATATATTCTAATAATATTATATAGAAATAAAGGTGAGGGTTATACATATATATATATAGGATTATTTGATGGAAACCTCACTTATGTGATATAAATGACAAAAACAAATACGACATATATATATATATATAATAAATGTGTATATAAAGTATAATAAGGCTATTTCACATATATAATATTATTTACATATAACTGAACAGATATAATTTGTATATATATTTATGCATATAACGTTGTACACGTAAAGGACTAAAGATTAGGGATTAAATTTTATAAATATAAAATAAAAATCATATGAATTCCTTAAATTTACATAAAATTAACGTCAGTTTAAAATTTTTCAAATTTAATTTGTATCAACTAAAAATGGTTGAGTGGTGGTAGTAATCAGTGGTTATCGCCAGAGCATTAACCTCATATATAGAATAAAATCAGATGAATGTAACTGCTTTGCAACAAAAAAAAAACAAAGCATAATTATTATAATTTATTGGAGAGATTATTTTGTCATATACGTGGAAAAATTATTTTTTGTATATTATACCAAATAAAAGAGTGTACTTGTTTTGTAATCAAAACTATAACATTGTAATCCAAATCAAATAAAATAGTAGAACCACATTCAATTCATATGTGTGCTAGTATGGGAAACAATTAAGAGAGTAATAATTATTTGAAACTGTGATGTAAAAACTGTGTCACACATACAATTTCACCCAAACATTGAACAGCACTTCAGTTGATCCTGCGACATGATTAATGGAAATGCCATAAGAACAGTATTTTCACAGCACATCTTATATTTGATTTTGTTTTGAGAGAATGTCGCTGAATCAAATATTCTAAAAATTTTACGATTTTACGCGAGCTTTTTAATTTAATTTATTAATATACTATAACTTCACACAAAATTGATGCTGCGTTTGCTGTATGCACTTTAAAATTATAATATTTTAAAAACTACCATAAGTTCTTAGTTAGAATATCGTTTCTTTTTCATTCTATACAATAGTTTATACATATTTATATCACAAAAGTATTATAAAACATGTAAATTTAATTCTAGCATTTTTATATATAATATAATTTTATCTCTATATATTTATGGAAAAGATTTATTACAATGAAAATATTTTTATCACAATTTAACCATTTATAAATGTACAGGGTGTGCACATGATAGCAGTGAAAATCTTCAAATGGGTGATGGTAATTCTAAGTCGAAAATACTAGTTCACACTTCTTTTGTCGAAACAGTATTTATTTCTGTATAGTGTTAAAAAAAACCAAATTTGCATAGAGAATGAAATTCTCATATAATTTAACTATGTAATATAAGTGTTTTTCTTTTATAATTTCCCTTAATTTTGAGTAGAAAAACAATAAAACATACTTTCCTAGAATTTTCCTACAAATCTAATGGCACAACCTATATATATATATATATATATATGTTTTATTTTCTGTACAAATTTCTGTGTGGGTGTGTGTGAGTGAATTTATCAAATGCGAGACATATAAATGCATATATAAAGTTTTTAACATTGCCCAATAAGCTACATGGAAATATAGAAATTTTGTGTGATAAATTAGTATGATAAACAAGATCCATTAATCTTAGAGATGTACGTATTACTAATACTATACGCGTACTCTCATGTTCTAAACATGCAGTAAAATGTACATATAAAATTTGAAAATAAAAATACTAATTTTCTTCTTTTACATGTTAACTAGAAAATATAAATATAAAATTCTTAAATTGGTTATAATAAAAATAAAAATAAAAAATTAATTAAATTATGATAATTTTTCATTTTTGGCATAGTTTACGTATATGTATCATATATCTTCATCTTTTTCGATACTTATCCATAGATTTTCATAAATTTCAATTTTCTTTTTAATAAAATTACTGGAGGAGATACCGGATTTATTTTATTTTTAATTTGACTTTTTCCTTTTTTTTCATATGTATAAATGTGTGTGTTGGTGTTATCGCATATCTGATTGTATCAAACGCGTCTTGAAAAATTTGGCAGGAGAAGGATTTATGAAGATTAGTAAAATTTTGAAAATGCACCACTTTCTTTGTTTTAAATTGTCAGTAACATGTAAAGTTAAGTGTTAGTAGTTATAGCAGCAGCTCCCACTATTAATTATATGAAATTTTAATTTATTCTATTTATATAAAAAAAAACGAATGTTGTAAATGAATTGTACAAGTATTATGAAAAAGATATGCGCCATAGCCAATAACGATAAATCATTAAAACAAAAACAGATTTCTATATACGGATTGATTAGTTAAGAATTTAATTCTTTGCAGATATATATTTGTATTTGTATTTTATTTATTCATGTTTTTATATTTTCTTTTTCAAAATAATGGAAATTTTTCAGTTTTAATCATTATATACTTGCCGCAAATACAATATAAATATATAGTGAATACACATGAATAAAATTAAATTTAAATTAGTTTAATTTAATTAAATTATTATAATCCTGTCCGTAAAAATTTACATAATTATTTGTATAATAAATTTAAATGGATATTTTAATTTCTTGCAAAATATATATTTGTGGGATAAGACGATGATCAATTTTTTGTACCACTTTTATAATCGTATGTATATAATAAATTTACATCAATGTGTTTTAAAAAGTAAAAATAATCTCATCCCCATCACTTTTCGTTCCTAACTAAGTATTATAATATAAAATATTACATATTATATAAGATTTATTCATAAGATAAAATCTTTCATGTCAGTATTTATTGTATCATCAATCAGTCTCTCTATCTCTGCGTGTGCAATCCGCAATACACGTATAGATATCATGTACATATAGTTTTTTGTTTTATATTTTAAATAAAATGATTTTTTTTTTGAAATAAATTATAAACTTTTTGCGATATTAAATCTATACTGCAGATATAGATTTAACTAAACAATATGTGTATATACTTATATTCTATATTTTATATTAGCTATGACAACTAAATGACTGCATATTCCACTGATATATAGTTTTATTATTTGAATTTCTATCTGTGTCTACGTATTCAGAATGTCAGAATGATAGTTGCGATATAGTTCAATTGTAAAATAGGATCAGTGTCAAAAATGCTATTCACTAACAATATGCAATTCAAGAAAAACGACCGGGAATTGGCAAACAAGTATTTTATTTCACCATGATAATGCACATCCATGAACATCACTAGTCAAAAATTATTAGAGCATCATCATATTACCATTTATATCATTGTTTGCAATACTCCTTGTGACTGGTATACGAATATGAATAAACATTATATTGTGTCAAAATATAATTGGTCCGCTAACTAATTATAGTCTTTAAATGAAAAACAAGCTGAACACCTTGCATTTATACATTATTTTTATTTGCTTATTATAATTAAATTATTTTAAAAAATTATCACTGTTGAAGTGATGATTTAGGAATAATATGTGCATTTTTTAATAGGCCACTGCAAAATCAACGGTTTTAAAAAACACATTATATAAGAAATATAGAATTTTTCATAAGTAAAAACATGTATTTTTGAATAAATTACTATCAATCGGGTGTATTAAAAGTATAGGTAAAATAAGACTACTTGAGAAAATATAGTATTTATGAAATATATAGGTGAGTGGTATAAATATTAGAAAAAATAGAAAATCTAGGATATGTGGGAGCCTTGGAAGTGATATTATATGGTACATTAAATTGGTATGTAAAGATGTTTTTCACATGAAACCAATTTATCCACACACACATATACAAACAATATTTGAATGAAGGAAATGATTAAGAATTTCATATAATTTATGTAATATTATTTTAATGATTTTTTTCAATAATTTTTGCATTTCATGTTTTCCGAATGAATATTATAAGAAAAAAAAAATTTACATAAACTCATACTACACATAAATAACTGCTTTCAAAAATTTTGTAAATTCTTCCTTTTTATATATCGTCCTTAATATAAATAATATTGTAAGTATATAATGTAATTATTAAATATATATGTATTTTAACATAGTATAATATATAAACTCAATTTTGTTTATCGTAGCCATAAATCTTTATGAAGTGGTTTTTTATTATAAAAAATTTCTCAAAATTTTTTATTTATTGTCCTTACAACATAAATATAATGTAATAGAGGACGATCTTCATCATACATGTACATGTGATGGTACATTTTTACATATTTATGTATATGTAATATACAGTAAATATCGCCAATATATAAACCATATTTATATAAAACAATTACACCTAAATAATATTTAGTAGTGCATCGAATATTCAAACACAAAGCTAGCACCTGCAAGTGTTCAATGAAATTCGGAATGTTGCAATCGTACAAGTGAAATAAACGAAAAAGATCTATGTAAATGATCACTTATAAAATCCGTCATATACAGATTTATTTAAAAAAAATAATGTTTGACTGTTAGTGTTGCTTATAATATATTCATATTCGTACATTATAATATAAATATAAATTTTTTGGTCACAATATATTATTAACGATTTGGTAAATAAAGTTTTATTATATTTTTCATTTGTCAAAATATATTTCGCAACTTTCCGTTCTATAATAAATGTATAGGTTACATATAAATTTGTAAATTAAGTGCAATAAATTAGTTAAGTGATTTGTATAGAATTGTAGAAATTATCTATATACAATATATGGTATAATGGAATGAATATAAAGAGTGATCCATTTTAAGTTGAAACCCTTAATCATTTTATTTTACCGTAAATTAATTTATTGATGCATTCGCTGTCTATATTATTTTTTCCATTCTAACTTAAGTGACATATTGGATATATGCAAAAGTAAGTTCCGTTTATTTTTGTTAAAATTACATATTTATTTAGATGGTACATTATTTCAAAATATGCTCCATCAGAAAGCCACAACATTCTTTTATCTTTCAGACAATTTACGTTTTCCCTGCCAGAAGAACTCATCGTCTTTTGAACCGATCCAATCGTCAAGTGAAGATGTGAATGGTGAGTCTTGAGTAATTTCTATCGAAGAAATCAATGCGGTACACCATTCTAAATTTGTGTTTCAATATATAAATTTTTTATAGAAATCGTAAAACATATGTTCTGTTATAAATATATGATAAATTGATTCTGCTGTAAAAGCACCTAGTTATATGTTGGACGTATATCATCAGAGGTTCTGCATTGACGATAATTCTAACTTAGGAGGCTTACATACGTATTAGTTGTTGTGTGAGTATATACTATTTATAATGGGTTATACCCTTTACGTACCATATGTATATAATTATAAATAAATTATAGTCCTACACAAGACAAAAAAAACAATAAACATTCTTTGGATTACATATCAATATCAAATGAGAATAATTTGCAAACAAAAAATTATATAAATATAAAATTTTATCAGGATGTGCTATACATATTTTATGTAATATTTTGTATACATTTACTTTATATACGTGTAGATAAAAACCAAATATCCTGCAAGTTCTTCTACATAAATTACAATACATACCATATATATCTATATAAATATTATATATATTTATAAATGCCTATATATATATATATACTTAAAACTTATGTATATAAGGTACATGTTATTAAGAAAGTTTCAAGATATACACATTGTTTAACTTTTATAAGCATGTGTTACAACAAGCGTTTATTCCTTTTTTATTATTGATTTTTGTTGCTTTTACTCGTATTGAATATTCCGTGTTCAGTTTTCATTTTTTTGTTGAAAAAATTAGTTAGTTGTTGATATATAATAAAATACATAATTATATCTAAAAATAATTTCAGTATATTAATAATTTGTAACTTTAATTACATATCGCATTGGTTTTTTAGAATTTAGATTAATAGCTTTTTGAGTGTATTAGATTATAAAGATTTTTTGTAAAAGCACGAACCCGATTGGTGTTATATGGAAAGTTTTACCACACACACACACACACACCCGTTGTAATCACCAGATATTCCTCCATCCAGATTATAACACCATGATGTATTTTTGTAATTTATAAACAAACGAATAATACTGGTAAAGAAAAAACAATTTTCCGTTGTGCAAATCAATAACAAAATAAAGAAAATAAATGTTTAAAAAGAATTTGTGGAGTTTTTGATTTAAAGTTTATATACATTCTTATATTAAATGTATAGAATGTATAGGGAAAAAATAATACCCATAAATATGTGTTATCATAAAGTAAATAGAAATGGAATGCATTCATTCCATTCACCGTAAATATTTTTACAATTTTATTTCAAATAATATTGTTATGTTCTTTGAATTTATTATATGTTTATTATTATATCAATACTTTTTTTTTTCATATTATTATATAATTTTTCTGTTGTTGAGGACGACAACGAATGGTATATATATTGTATATATTGAAAATTTAAAAAGAAATTGTATATAAAAATATTAGAAGATATATAAAGTATATTTCAAATATATATTATTTTTTTTCTCGTCGTCGTCGAAATTTAAAATACTTTTATACTTATTTGTATATAATCTTATAATATATAATATAATAAACTATATTTAAAAGTAACAAAAAAGTTAGAAAAATATTTCAATAGTACTAATATAGTCAAAAGATGAAAATAAAAATTGATATATGTATTTTAATATCATTACAGTTTTCTTTTCAGCCACTACCTTTTCAGTATATTTATGTATTTTTTCCCTTTTTTTTTCTGGTGATACGTATAAGTAGTATAAGTAGTTGAGAGCCAAAAAAAAAATGAAATGTTTATCCCACATTATTTATTTTTTTAACAGATTTACGTGCCTTCGATTGATTTGTAAAACCGACAATTATATATATAATATTTAAATATAATATCAACTAAAATTTGGATCAGAAACCATTTACATTTATGTATAAAGAACATTATTGTTTTTACCAAAAAAATTGTTGTATTGGAATTAATAATTCAAACTCAATTCCAATGTTCAGTAAATAATTCATTTTATACATTGCAACATGTAATATTGATAAGACAATGCTATGTTTGAATTTACTATATAATATATACTTAAGATTATATATACTTTGTTTCAATTTTAATCTATACAGTATAAAGTTGTTGTAAATCAGAAACAAAAAAAACAAAAAAAAACATTATAATACATTAATATTTATAAGTCAATTTTCCTATATAGATTATCGATAATGCTACAGAAAAATATAGCTTTAAGCAGATAATGCCACCTGAAATCTAAGTGAAAATGAATATATAGATATTTTTTTAAGTTACTTATTGTTAGATTTACAATTGAAAATCTCGAGAAATTTATTGTAATATATTGGGTTACAAATTTAAACCATGAACTGATATATTCTGTATTTTGTATATAGCAAACATAATTATATATACAATTCTACAGGGAAAACTGTAATACTAATATACATAGAATTATCCATAATATTATTATTTTAGTATAAACCATGTTAACATGTTACCAAACCAACATTCTAACAAGTGAATAGACTCAAATTCAACTTTACATTGTAATATGTGTATTGCCCATTTGCAAGGATATTATATATGTTAGAATTTTTCTAGAAAAAAATTTATTAATTCTGATGCCAGGGGTTCAAATTGTGGTAGGAAAAAATTTGTAAATTTCCAGATTTATTGGATAAATGTAATATTGATTAATTTATAAGACGTTGCAAAAGTTTTTTGTGACAAAATAAAAACATTACAGTCTAATCTGACGCATATATAATTTTTTTTTCCGTCATTTATTATTCATTACCCATGAAATTTAGTAAACAATCATTAAGAATAAAAATAATGCTGTAATAAATGTTGTCCGTAAAATGTAAGAAGCGATTGGTGGTAACATATATATTTTAATATACCTATATATACTAAAAAATTGATAAAAGAAACATCCTATAAATTAAAAACCCCATTCAGAGATCAGGTAAATTCTAATTTATAATAACTTATGGGTGCGCGTTTATGATTAAAATTTGTGTTTACTCTTTTCTTCACACTCACTTGTAGTTAACACATAGAATATATGTAATATATCTATAATAACTGCGATAGAAAATATACACAAAATAATTTCAAAATATTTCCAAAAAAGCACAATATTCGATTTTCTTTATTCATTTTATTGTCCTTGATTCAGTTCATATGTTGTCTATTCAAAGAAATGTTCAATAATGTAAGAGAGAAATAATTTTATTTTTTATTAAATAAATAAGTAATGAATTTAAAATGATTGGCTTGATTTCGGAAGTGCTATACCTAATATAAAATAAAATATGAAAAGCTTCTTTTTTTTTTCGGACTAAAGCTGTACGCCATGGGTTTATAGTTGAATTTGTTATATAATATATAGTTAATACATTGTTATTATAATTTTATGAATAACACATGAACAAAATCAATTTTAATGAAATTTGGATATGTTAAAGCATCAGGATACATTTTTTAGTTGATAAATTTATTATTTTTAAGATAATAACGCGTGCAGACGGAGCAAAAATGGTTTACACAAACATTACATTATATATGAAAATTTATAATAAACCTTAAGCTAAACAATACTTTATTTTTTTTACATTCAAAGTAGAAAAAAAGAATGAAAAAAAAAACAATTCATAAAATTTACAATAATATAAAAAAAATCCCCTCTCATTTATTATTATTATTGCAATGAAAAACGTAAATATTTCATTTATGTTAAGTGGCTGAAAACGTCATAAAATAAAATACAATATTTATGTATATGACATAATAATATACAATACATTGTCTAATATGTGTATAGCAATAGCTAGATCTATTATTATTATTATATGTAATATCCTTTAACGTTATCTATATAGTTAAAATTGTATGTTACAGATACATACTGTGTAAAATATGTTTTGTTGTAAACGAGTGTGGTAAGAGCTTCAATCCTAATATTTGTTTAACTATATATACCAATACCATATATATTTATATATAGCATTGTTATTTTATTGTATTTATAAACTTCTAGTATATGTTTATATGTCATATATAGTACTATCCAACAAAAATTATATATATATGTTTATTTGAAATTTTTGTATATGGTATATGTGCAAACACGTAAATTGAATGCATATATTTAGTTTTTATGGTATGTACGACCGACGTTACGACGTACACACAACACAGCAGTAGCACAAGTACATATTATTTATTTATTTTATATATTTATTACATAAACAATGGTTGGTTTTATATTTATATTTGTGGGTTAACTTTCATCAAGTTGAAATAATAAATAACAATACATTAGAATTTCATCTAAATAAATCATTCTATAGTCATTTGGCATTGATAAATTGATTCTGTCATTAAATTTTTCTTCATATATTTTTTTTTTCTCATATATATGTATACAACACCTTACACACCACCACATAGGCAGGCAGGCGCAGGCATATATATATTTTATTATTTTTTATCAATATTATGCATATCTAAATCTATATTTATGTATTATAATATTGTATGATATAGTTAATCTATAACATTTCAATATATATTTTCTTCTGTATAGAATTTCAAATATAATAATGCATATATGCGTGTAATTTTGTCATTTATTATGATATGTAATGGTTTCACAATTAATTATAACAGAAAACTTTTTTCTCAATATATTCTTTTATTTTCGCATATGATATATAGAAAATAAGCTATAGTAAATAAATTTATTAAATTAAAATTATAGTACAAGGAGAAATTAGGAAGACACTTTGTTCTTTTAAGCAATTTTGAGAAGATTGCTGCATACCATTAATGGTAATTACTTCAAAGGTAAGCACGCGTAGAGTACATTGTGTGCAGCAGAACGTACAATTCCATCAGTTAAACCTAAAGGAACCCCCCAGTTTTGTTGTGTGGAAAAGAATTACTTTTCTATAATGTTAATAATATAGTATCTGTAATTTTCATTAGTTTTGAGAATGAATTTTTAAAATAGAAACAAAACTGTTATACATAATCTGCCCAATTCCATTTTTAAAAACCGTGCAGCTCATGGAAATTTGTTTCAATACAAGAATGGGGGTTAAAATCGCATGTAAAATTATAATTTTTAATTAAATGCTATAGAGATATACTCATTTAAATGATTTTGTAACAGCCAAATATCACTATTTCACAAAATTATTCCGTAATTATATATATATATGTCTAAAATACATGCACAACAACATTATTTTTTACGCAATCATATCCATATTATCATTTATGTACATCTAATAAAGCAATGTAATGTAAAATATATTTATATGCAATAACAATAATAATAATAATATGTATTGTATATATAATAGAACATTTGTTATCGAACAAAAAACATGACATCATAATTTAAAAAGAAAATTATTTTCATAAGAAAAGTAAAGGGACAAAAAAAAAACAAAAATAAAATAAAATATAATAAGAGTTTCTATTGTACAAAATAATAACATTTTTTATATGGCAAGCAAAAGAGTATATCAGTATCAGATGAAAAAAAAGAAACGAACAGTTTGTAACCTAATTCAAATTAATTACTCCCTATGAATTCAATGTCAAATAATTGATCCCACTTGTATTAACTATAATTTTCTTCTTTGTCTCTCTGTTACACATACAATACATGTATTTATTTCTTTGTATAAAATCTTCTGTATATTTATGCTTCTATATACGAATCTAGACGTTCTATAATATAACATATATACAATAATATAAATAAAAGGAAAATTAAATTTCACTGGAAAGTAGGGAGTTTTCCTTTTTTTTTTTCTTTTTTTTTGATGTTCTGTGTCATTTAATACATGCTCTTATTGTTATTATAATGTTGTTTTGTAAAATTATTCTACATTTTTTTATATTATAATTTCACGTGTATATATAAGTAAATTTATTACACCGAAAGATAAAAATGTACAATTTTATAAAATGTGTCCGACTATATAATATTGGATGTTTAAATTGAATAGTGGCGATGTTAAAAAAAAACAAAAATACATTGATAACTTAATGAAAATGTATTGTCCATTGTTGGCTACAAACTTTGTCTACTTTCCATGTAATAAACATATGTCTCAAAAGAAGAAGTTGAAGAAATCCAGGTGTATTAAGACATTTTCTGATATGTTGTTCAGAAAACTTCACGTCCCACTATTAAATGCGAAGCATTCTTTGCTAAAATCTCTAAAATCAACGTACATGGATATGTTAACATTTTAAACAAATGTCATAAGACTAAATTATTTTATGTTATCGTTATAATTTAAAAAAAAAAGAAAGTCAATTTTCAATTTAAACACCCAACAATTTAAAAAGAATTGCTTATATATAAAACTAGTATAAGAAGAAATGTGTATTATATAAATAGAAAACATAAATATGTACATATATTCTATGATTATGTATATATAAATAGACTATACATAGAATAAATTCATATTATGTCGTTAAACGATAAGATAAAATGGACGAAGAAGATAATAATAGTCATGTATAATGTTTAAGAAAAATTTATTTCCTTTGATAATTTGATATTATATTATATAGTTGAATATAATGCGTTGTATCGTTGTTATACTGTTCACTTATATATATATATATATATATACTTAAGTAAGGATATTTATTACAATCCTGGAATCTTGCTTCGGCATATATGTATAAAAACAACGCAAATATATAACAACATATCGCATTAAATTAAATTAATTATATAAACACATATACAATTAAGGACACACAACACACTGTTAAAAGCGATTTTTATATTTTAATGATTTCATACAGTTGATTAAATATATATTGATTGTAATTAAATTTTAATTGTAGTAGATTTATGTTGTTTCCATTATTAATTTAATATATAAGTATAAAAAGTAATATTATTATTATTCCATATTCATTAAAAAGGGACAAGATGATTAGCAAAAAAAAAAAAAAAAAAGAGTTGCACCAGATAGTGTTATATACAATTTTATATAATAATAAATATAGTATATAAAGAATAAATTGATATAATTTATATGACAACTGTAGTTAAAACAAAAACAATGTGTGATGTATATTTATTGATGCGCATACCTCTACTTTTAGTAAAAAAGAATTACCCATTATTTTTTTTGTTTTTTAAAACCGTATTATAAGAAGAAGATTAAAATCCTTTCTAAATAAAGAATTAAATCACCTACTGTAATCGCAATGTCTTTAACAAACATTAAATAAAATATTTTCAACATGAAGAATATAATTTTAAAAAATATAAAATAAAATGTATAATAATAATAAAATGTATAATAATGAAAAATGGGCACTCACCATTTTAACAAATACTTTTCACATCAAACAGGTACATGTACGTGGGTGGCAAGCAGGAGAATATAGATGAATAGATGCATAGATGAATAGATGAATAGATGAATAGATGAATAGTTGAATAGATGAATAGTTGAATAGATGAATAGATGAATAAAATCTGCTTTGTTTGTAAGTTTGTTTGTATCTGTTGTTGATCCAAAACACAATATATAATTAAAATAATGTATTAAATATAAATTATTAGGAAATATATGTTTAAAATTGTTATTGTTCAATATAATTTCTATAATTTATGAAACACGCAACACCGAAACATTTTTTTTTCTTTTACAACAAAGAAAAACTAAAAATTTTTGGGGTTAAGAGAAAAAAAAAAAAAAAACACTTAAAATTTATAAACTTATCTAAAAAAAAAATAGATATTTCTTATTTTATAATTAAAACTTTTAAACCTTGTAAAACTGAAGAATAAAGAATTAATTAAAGAAAAATGCAATTAAATAAATCAAAATAGAAAATGTTACACACGTTGCACTTTTTTCAGTCGCAAAAAAAAAATTATTTTCATTTTATGATTATTTAATTATTTATACAAAAACACCCACAAACAAACCCACTAATAAAATCTACCAAAAAACAATCTATTATATTTAATTATATTATAACAATTTAAACTAATTAGTTTTTAATTATATTTTATATTAATAAATAATTAAATGCGGCACAAACAAAAAATAAAAAACCTTGAACAAGTAAAATATATTAGTAAAAATTCGATGCGCAATTAAAAAAAAATTAATAGAAAACAAAAGAAAGTAGAAGGCGAATATTTTTTTTGTTTCTGTCACTCAGACTTTTTGATTTTTCAAAAAATATTAAGGAGATCGTTCAATACTGCTGCATGCATACCACAGTGTTGTGTTCAATAAATTTAATTGTGTATTGTATTAGTATTCACATTTATTTATTATGAATAGATTGTACATAAAAATAATTCATCTTGAGTTCTCAGACATTAATATTTCAGTCGAAGTATGATCCATTGAAAGCTCACCTTTAAGGTAATTTTTTTGGATCCCTTGTCTCATTATTTTCTCGTCTTTTGTGGCGATCCATGTATCGAACCAATTTCTGATGTTTTCATAAAATTGTGAATCGTACGGCTTGATCCATATCTGATGACTACTGTGGGTGAGATAAAACTTCTCAGTTCTGTCCTTGTAAATAGTTTTGAACGATATTTTCAGTCTAAGGTTTGTCATATTGAAAAATTAAGTTGTTGTATCTATCCACTGACTTTCTGGTAGCTTTTTCATTACTGCTTGTTTCAAGTGCATTATAGTTGCCGTCAGTAGAAATCAACAACGATATTTTCAAAAGGTTTCAGAAATTCATAGTACACAACGCCCTATTGATCGCACCCATTACAGAGTAGCATGAATAATTCGCTTAGGCTGTGATGGACCAGCTTCACCAGGCTGTATCCAAGCTATTAAATAAGGGTATTGGGGGTATTATACTTCATTATATTATAATGAAATCAAGTTTAAAGATCTTCCGATAAATGAAAATTGTTAAAATTCGTTGCATATCAAATTCTAGTATATACATGATTCAACCTATCACACAAGGTATGCAGTATTTGATACGATGTATATAACTATGTCTTTTGTTTGTCAATGGACAACAGACACCCGTTCAATGCAATATTCCAAAGTTATTGTTACTAAACTTGCATGGGTAACAAATTCATTCTAATTATAATATCATTATGTTTTGTTGTTGACCCAATTTTAATACGTGCCGCATGGTATACAGCCGAAATTGTTTGTGGTCCATCAACTGTTATATATAATATTTCTGTATACAACAATAGAATCAAATCTTGCTTCATGATCAAATATTAAAATGTGAAAATATGTAATATTGTATTATATAATACATAAATGTGAATTTGTTTTGCACCAAATGATACATTTTTGTATATAGGCGGTCCATTATCAATTGAGCTTGAATTCGTTTTTGCATCATCATTGGCTTCTTTCTTTTTACCAGCTACCACAGATTTAGGTGCCTTATCGTTATACAAAAAGTTGAAACATATCCAGTCTATGCTGTTGATGTAGCCATCCCATTTTATATGGATACATTAAATATTTTCATTCGAATTGTATCAATATTAGATGGTAATCAAAGAAAATAAATTTTCTGTTAATAAAAGCAATTATATAGCACCTTTTGTTAATTATTAATATCCCTTTTTTCTTTGTTTTTTTTATATTATTATATTGATAATGTTTTGTAGTTGTATGTCATATCTGTGGATGATTACATTTTAGGTATATCCATTGAAATTTGTGTTGTATAAATATTCATATCAATATTCAATATTATGCTAATAAAATTCTGCCAATATTATATTATATATAAATCTAACTCAAATATTAATAAATAAACTTTAATGTTCCAATAATAATCAGTCTTTCCATCATCATTCATGCGTTATTACATACTTAATATAAATTCACATTTGTACGTATAATGCATTATATTATATAATACAATATTACATATTTTCACATTTTAACATTTGATCATCAAGCAGGATTAATTTGATTCTATTGTTGTATATAGAAACATTACATATAACATATATATATAGTACACATATACTTTGGGTATGTATAAATCCCTTCGGGCATCACAACAAAGGTTTCATTTATATTATGTGTATAGATATATAGATACACATGTAAGTTATAAATATTTGTACGTATATATTTATAGTATTTAAGAACACACATAATACAAAACAAAAAAGAATAAAACTTCTCAAATATAGAACCGTATTTTATTTATAAACCTCTTCCTTCGTATGTTTTGAGTGTGTAACACTCTAACTATATAACTCACATATGTAATATGTATAATAGAACGTAACTTATGGATATTTATTTACTTTTCATTAGTCATATGTCTTTATAAGTTTACAATATAGTTAGCTACAAACATATATGCATTATAGAAGATACAATGTAGAGAAGAATCCTATATTATATATATATATATATTTGTAAGGCCACATACTACTTAATACAACATAACAGACGCACCAATCAATGATCGGTCTTATTTCAGCTTCCACTCAAAATTGGTATAACGATAAAATTCGTCTGTTTACCAATAACCTACCGCTGAGGCAAAGTAAATACTAGTATATGCTGAAATACATAGATTCCTTTCCTTTAAATCTTTTAAAATGTTTGATTCAACCAAAGGTAGATTGCAATAGACTTTAAATGGGTTCGTTAAAAAATCAAGCTTTGAGTATCTGGCTTTAATTAAGTTATATTATATGCGTGATATAGCACATAACATATATTTTATACTTATATTTGATTTGTACATATGTATATTGCATGAAAATGGCGAGTATATTTAGTAATGCCTAATATATATTCTACTATTATTGATTATATTCATGAAATTAGTAGCTTATAAATCCAATATATAGTATATATTTTTTCCTGTATTCGTGCAACCATCCTTTGACCTTATATTCATGAATAAATAAAATATAAAATAGTCTTATTTATTATATATTGCATATATGGTGGTATAGGTATGTGTATTACCATCTATGATTAATTAATGTTTCGGAAATTACTTAAGAATTAGATAAACTTTATCAATATAATTATACATATACCATCAAGCATATAGGGATTACAAATTTTTCTATGGCAATTTTCTTAATTTGAATATATGTTGTGAGAACAATTGAAAATCTATTGCTGTGTGTTGTCAAGCGTATCGTTGTGCTGACACAAAGATTCAACTGTCACAAAAAAACTAAACGTGATCAATTGCATCACCATGAATTTTTCAAGTTCTATATATGTTGGAAAAACCTACAAGAAGCTTTTCTTTGCTGCTTCGCTGTATAACAATGAAGAGAATTCTCGTGTGATTCATAGAAAGTCAATATCACATTAATTGATGTAAATATCATCCTTTATATTATTTACTTGTTTTATATAATACGAGTACTATATTATAATATGCAATGGTATTGCTATTAAGTTATCTTAAATAATCATCTTTATAGCTTCTTTATATTTATCTGTTTTACAATTTATTATACTCGTAATATAATACGACAATTCAATATCGAATAACATTATAAAATTCGCATTTAAATATTTATCTGTAAAATATTAATACAGTGTGTGTCATAAATATATTTATCTATCGCTGGTATTTTTATATTCACCAAGTATATACAAAATTAATTAAATGAACAAATTATAATAGATATAGTCTGTTGCAATAGAAATTATTCATTAAATTTTGCCAACAAAAAAAATGGGGTAGATTTAATTAGTGAATGGATAATTATGAAACGAAAATCCAATGGTGTAAATCAAACATTTTCATTGTCAACTTTTTATTCAATGTATAGTAAGCGTAATTTTAATAAAGTCAAGAGAAAGGTGGAAACAAAAAGCCATCCGTGGGTGTCACAATTTTCATAAGCTTATACATTTTCAATATACTCCCACATTTATATTACGGCTCTATCACAAATTATAGAATTTTCTATAACAACACTGAGATACAAAAAATTTGTCTAGTTTGTTTTTCTGTACTAATTAAATAATATAATAATAATTTAAAAAAAAACTCACCCCTCTTCAACAACAACATTATTCATTACAATACGATTTGAAATTCGTACTTTTGGATTTATATATGTGGATCCTTTTAATGATGTTTTTCCGATAATATAGTATTTTCGCCAACAGCATACATTGTTAATTGTGTTGATTGTATTGTACTATTTGGTGATTAATTAATGGTAGTTCGTTTATTGCACTATCAAATAATATATGCCATAATTGAAAAATCTATAAATTAACAAATAAAAGAAAAAATAGATAAATATAATAACTTATTAAAATTGTCCATTTCTTTAATTACCTTTTGATTGGCGGCACAATAGCTAAGTGTTGTATTTACACGTAATGCAAATGAACCTGTTATGGATTCAAGTGCATAACAACGAATTATATCCGAATCATTTGAATTTTAGTTACACGTATCATGAAATATCGAAGAATCAATAATTTGTTTTTCTAATTTTGTTCTCGCTACAAACTAATAATATATTTTATATAAATTTTGATATATTAATCAATTAAATATATTAAAATAATGAACCATAAAATATATTTACATTAAAGATATCATCAATTTTAACATTAACATTTACAACTGAAAAATGTTTATCATTTTCATTTAAATTTATTGGTCTAGTCATTTGTTTTTTAACAATATATGGTAAAGGTTCACCATTAATTGTTGAAAATTCATTGTTCTACAGAAGAGAGTAAAGAAAAAAAATAATTTACAAAATTACAATTTAATTATAAGTTATTAATTAATCAATCGATAAGAAACACACTTACTTTACTAAAAAAAATCAATAGTCCATTTTTTAACAATATAAATATGTAAATCAACTAAACGGCTATACATATTAATTTGTCCATTTTTACGTAATAAATGACCGGGTAAACTTAAATGTTCTTCATAAGCACTCGTTGATGCCAAAAATAATAAACGATTTGTATCCGGGATGAGTACCAATTTAATCACGTTCTATATGTAGAAAATATACATAATAATTAATAAAATAAAATTCAAACAATATATAATTGCATAAATAAAACTTGGGGTCAGTGGTCGGTTTACTGAAAACGAATATCTTGTGTGACCATCAAACAAAAATATCATCAGCAAGGATATAGATATTATTATGACACACACTGTATTATTTTAAAACGAATTATTTAAAATTGAATCCTTAATTGAATTCTATTTATATACAATCATGTCATGATAGCTACATACTTGTATTATTATATATATTAAAATCAATCACAATATATACAAGGTATACATGAATGCAGTGCCATCATTCAAGGGATTGTGCGACAGAAGCCGCATAATTCTTATTGACTGTTATTGATTGCTCATCACCTCCATTGATCGCACTGCATACGTGAACACCCGGTACACATATATTATTATTGCTTTTATTAAGATATATTTAATTCATGATAATGTATAACATTATTATAATGAATTATGTATTTGTTTACCATTTACAATAATCGTCGTATGTATATTAAATTGATTTTCTGTAATATATTTACAATAATACAAATATAAATGAAAAACAATACATTGTAATTATAATTATCATAAATTAATATATACAATAGATAAATAGATATTATATTATATAAAATATGCTTTATCAGTTCGTATATTAATTTTAAAAATATGATTGATGATGATATCGAATTGTTCTATTATACGTCATTACAATAATTATATTTAAGATTTAACATTAACAAAAGAAATACATTTTGTAATTAAGTAAAATAAATTGCAATCATATAAGAGTCATAATGTCTTAAACCCACAGGGTGAAACTTATTTGGATGACGGAACATTTGGCTCATGCAAGAACTGATACAAGAAAGAACCACAAACCCCATTTGTAATGTACGGCTTCAATAAAGAAAATATATAGAACGAAATGCACTAATTCTTAAAACCCACAAACAGATCACAGTATATCTAAGAATCTTGGAGCGTTAACAATTCACTTTGTTTGCAATTATCATCAGTACAAATATGTGGAAATAGACACGTTTTGTATGATTACAACATGCAGAAGAAGCACATAAAATTGTTATGATCGCCAACAAGATTTAACAATTGCATTTACAAGATATAAATACAATTTTTCAATAAATCAGAGTCGCTTCGACATAAAAACATACAATTATGTTCGTTCCGTTCTTGTAAACACAATTCCATACAATATAATATTTATAAAGAAAAAAAACTTTATTGAAAATATATTATTTCTCTGTTCAATTAATCGAAAGCAATTAGTAGCGATAAATATTGGAACACATTTATACAAGTATACTATACGACCATTATAGCGTCAATAGCGGTAATAGTATAAAAACACTTAAAAGTTTAAAAGGAGAATAAAATAAATGAAAATTCTATAATATACAGTAGTACAATAATAGTAGTAATAAATACATTTAAACATCATTTCCTATATATTGTACAAACGTATATTTACCATTCCTTTTGACCTAAAATGTTAAGAACTATATATACATTTCGTTTTTATACTATAACACGTAAACGATTTCAAAGGTAAACTATTATATAATACATAATATTGGGTATTTAAATGGAAAATCGACTTCTTTTGTGTTTAGTAACAAAATTTATTTCTTTTAAAGCGATCCGGTTGTTAAGTAATTTTTTTTAAATCTTCGTATGAAGCGCTTCCGAGATGAATGTATCCGATTGGAGTAGTATTCTGATGGAGCAATGCCCATGTTAAATACATCGGATAGGATAAGATATCCAATCAAAACGCTTCTATAACAATGTTTATTTAAATATGCTATGAAATGAAAATGTGGGTTATGCGGTTATTCACTTACCAGACAAATATTATAATCAGTAATTAAATGCATTTTCGTTATCCATTCCGGTTATTTTTCGGACAGAGGATTTTGAAAACTGATTCATAATTCATTCAATATAAGTATCTAAACTTTGGCGACTAAAAATTATAGGTACATACAATAGTTGAAAACCCATATAAATTTAAATTATGTAATTGTATTGTAAATACAATGAATCTATTTTATTGAAACACATTCGTAGGTATTTGAAAACCCATATAAATGTTAAATGTGTAATTATAAAGTAAATTTATTCAACTCAAATTCATATACGTGAAATTCATTGATCATGAACCAAACAAAAAGTGAATGATGTAATAATGATAAATTAAAAACATTGTCGCACCATATGAATGAGAAATAATAAAATACAATAATAAATTCAAATATATTATAACATTATCGTATTATCGTACCCAATCATGTCCTTGAAAAACCTTTTAAATGTAAATAAATTATACAAACACATATTTTTTGATGAGTTGATTCTAATATAGAATGTCTACGAATAAGAGTAATCTTATATTCATTCATGCTTGAGAAAACCCTTAAAATGTATATGTATTTGTAAATTGTATCAAAAAAAAAATAAAAAATAAACTTAAAAATGCAAAAATTAAGCCTGGACTTCCATAGAACAAATTTTCATTTTTTCATGTATCATTTATCATTTGTTATAGTTTCCCTATAAAAAACTTATATTATTATTTAGGAAACTTTTAACTTTATAAATGATAAATGATAATATATAGAAAAAGAAAAATGAAAATGTTTTTCAATGGAAATGCAAGGAAATGAAAGGAAATGAAATGTAAAATAACTTTAAAATGAATTTTAACCATAAAAAAAACAATCAACTGTAAACAAACAGTTAAAAAAAAAAAAAAAAACCATTAAATTAATTTTTAAATTTTAATAATTAATTATTATAAAATATATTATTCAATTTCCATAAAACCATCTGCATTTGTTAAATGTACTTTTTCTTTTATAGTATTTTCAGTAACAACAAATAGCGATCCTATGAGACAATTTTTCAATATACTTCCACATTTAATTACGGCTCTATCACAAATTATAGAATTTTCTATAACAACACTGAGATACAAAAAATTATATATTATTTTGTCTAGTTTCTTTTTCTGTACCAATTAAATAATAAAATAATTTAAAAAAAAACTTACCCCTCTTCAACAACAACATTATTCATTAAAATACTATTTGAAATTCGTACTTTTGGATTTATATAACAATTTGTACCAAAAATGGATTCTTTTAATGATGTTTTTTCTGATAATATAGTATTTTCGCCAACAGCACACATTGTTAATTGTGTTGATTGTATTGTACTATTTGGTGATATTAATGGTAATTCATTTATTGAACTATCAAATAATTTATGCCATAATTGAAAAATCTATAAATTAACAAATAAAAGAAAAAATAGATAAATATAATAACTTATTAAAATTTTCCATTTCTTCAATTACCTTTTGATTGGCGGCACAATAACTAAGTGTTGTATTTACACGTAACGCAAATGAATCTGTTATGGATTCAAGTGCATAACAACGAATTATATCCGAATCATTTGAATTCTTATTACACGTATCATGAAATATCGATGAATCAATAATTTGTTTTTCTAATTTTGTTCTCGCTACAAACTAATAATATATTTTATATAAATTTTGATATATTAATCAATTAAATATATTAAAATAATGAACCATAAAATATATTTACATTAAAGATATCATCAATTTTAACATTAACATTTACAACTGAAAAATGTTTATCATTTTCATTTAAATTTATTGGTCTAGTCATTTGTTTTTTAACAATATATGGTAAAAGTTCACCTTTAATTGTTGAAAATTCATTGTTCTACAGAAGAGAGTAAAGAAAAAAATAATTTACAAAATTACAATTTAATTATAAGTTATTAATTAATCAGTCAATTAAAAAAACACTTACTTTACTCAAAAAATCAATTGTCCATTTTTTAACAATATAAATATGTGAATCAACTAAACGGCTATGCATATTAATTTGACCATTTTTACGTAATAAATGACCGGGTAAACTTAAATGTTCTTCATAATCACTTGTTGATGCCAAAAATAATAAACGATTTGTATCCGGATGAATACCAATTAAATCACGTTCTATATGTAGAAAATATAAATAATAATTAATAAAATAATTGACTATTTTATGCTTATGTTAAAATCTAAAAAACATCTATGTGTATAAAAGAAAATCTGATAATAGTAAATTCAATTATTTTCTTTAATATCGTAAATACGTAAAGCACCACACCACAAGCTATTAACTTCAGTACTCAATTAAACCACAATTGAGAACAATTTGACAAAGTTTAGTTTTTAAAAGAATTTACCTGGTTTATGTTTTGTTTTTGGTCCCGGAACTATTGCATCATTTTCCAATCCACCTTTTACTAACAGAACCGCTACAGAAGCATCATGTTGTCGAAATATATTAAATAATGGATATAAACTAACATTTGTTATAGTATCACATGATACAATTAATACATCAGTTTTAATTCTAAAAAAAAAAAATTTAAAACGAAAAATCAATTCAATTAATTTAGTTAAAATAATAAAACATTTTAGTAATTATTTTTACTTGTCTTGTATATGTCGTAATGCATCAGCTGTACCAAAATCAGAATCTGTTGGTATCGTTGCATAGTCAATACGTAATTTTAATGGTGTTTTTTCAATTGCTTGTTGAATTTCTGATCTTTGTGATTCGATAACAATTACTATAACATCTAAATTAGAAAAAAAAAAAAAAAAACGGTAAATTAATTATATTTATACAAATAAAATGGAGTTTTCATATGTAAAACAAAAGAAAGTAGTAAATTGATTGTGATACAACATATGGAAAGTAATTTATCTATTGTACTACCGTTGAATAGAAAATAGGTATAATTAGGGTAAATGTGTGATTATTCCGTTTCACGTATATAAAAATCAAGTAATCTCGTACATACGTAATAAAAAAAAATAAAATATTGATGAATTCGAAAAATGATTTTGATGAATTTGATTACGGTAAATTTTATAACCTGAAATACAAATTGATAAAAAAATGTGTAAAATTACCGTGAAATCCATGTTTTTGTATCATTTGTAAAGGATACCAAATCAATGGAAAAGGACCAATGCGCAATAAACATTTTGGTCTATCAGCAGTTAATTCAGGCAATCGAGTACCTCGTCCACCAGCCAATACTACAGCTTGGAATTCTTTCATAACCATATTCTTTTTTTTTTTTATAAATTTTTACGATATTCTGCTTTTTTTAATTGCAAGTAGATATTTTATTTTATTTTATGTGTACCTTTTATTCTAGTTTGCGTTAAATATTAATTAAATAATTAAATAAAATTACATCAGAAATTTTCACACGGTGATATAAATTTACTTTGATTGAAGTGAAGCTGAAGAAAAAAGACACGAACATTTGTAATTTTGTTTCATATAAATTTTTGTTTTTGTTTTTGAATGTCAAAACATTTGATTTGACGCAGCCGCAGCCATAAACGAAAACATCGCGCGATTTGAACTTGTAAAAAAATCTATGTTCTACTACTTTTTCAAATTTAAATTTTATAAATTTTATATTTTCAAAATTCTGCCACTAAAATTACCAAAAAAAGAAAAGCAATTTTATCACATTTTAAATTTTATAGTATCCATCCACGACATTTTTCCTAATGTTATGTTACTGTTTGTGTTAATTGTTAATTTATCTTCATTCAAATCTACTAAATCATTGCAATAACGAAATTGCTTACAATCTTCATTTAAATGTTCGTATAAATGTGATAAATTATCATTTAATTTAATTGCCATTGCATCAACATCAATGCGTACATTATCTTCAACAAATTCCGATATATTTATAATCATTTCTTCTGGATTATTAGCTCGTATAATACTTTCACCATATAATTCAGTAAATTGAAATGATAAACGACCATTATTTGTTATTGCTTGCAGTCTACCATGAAATCCAGTCATATTTAATTCACCTGTTTCTAATAAATAAATTTCCGCAAATTTGTGAACATTTCTTAAATGTAATTTACCATTTAATGTCACAAATTTTGATGCTTCAACATAACATGAATTGGTTGTAATTTTACCCGAATCACATATTGCATACATTAAATCACCTTGTATTTTATCCATATGTAAATTCTATAAAAATTTTAATTTATCAAAATTGGTTATATACAATAAAACATTTATATAATAAATAATACATACGCCATTATCTCTTACACGAACTTCAATTTTTCTAGCCAATGTTAATCCAAAACATGAAATATTTCCTGAATTTGAACAAATATCAAATGTAGTTCCTTGTATATTCTTTGTCGAAATATTACCACCATCGGATAATAATTGTAAATAATCACTATACATATTTTCAATTTCTATATTTTTGCTTGAATTTATTTCTAAATTAGATTTTATTGGAATTTCTAAGAGAAAAGTAATTTCATCATCAGCAGTTTTCTTAAAATCAGCATTATCATCATTATTAATACTTGTTATCACAACATCTTTATCACAATGATTTATATTTAAATATGTTATTATATTAGTCGTCGGTGGTCGTAATGGTGGTAAATCTTTATTTTTATCATCATTATTATTATTAATATTATTATTATTACCATTAATTAACAAAGTTGCCCGAAATAAATTTGCATCCGGACACTCAATTAAATCATATGGTTTAATTTTTAAATTATATTTAAAATTATTTATTTTTATATTAGAATATTGATTAACGATTTTTGTAATCACATTATTTTGTGGTAACGATTGATCACTACAATATAAATATTTAATAATATTATAATTTTTATTTAATAATTTATTATTAAATAAATTTAATTTTCGAAACATTTTCCACTTTTTATTTGCAAAATTTTTCCAATTTTAGGTTATAATAAATTAAACTCAATTTTATTTGACAGTAAATTTGAATGAATTATTAAAATGTCAAAATAGTACGTTTTTTTTTGTGTTCATTATCATAGTTTTCAACCTCTCTCATTTGTATTTTTAATGGATGAGGTGAAAAATAATTTTTGAAAGTGATCAAAATTTTAATTTGATAATTAATTAATAACTTTTTTTAAAAAAATAATGTGGATTTGAAAAAAATGTTTAAATAATTAATTCATAATTATTTTTAAGATTATATAATTGATTTTATTTTACATAAATTTATAATGATATATGTATATATTTTTATTCTTTTAGTTTATTTGTATAATAATGATAATAATAATCATAATCATAATCATAATCATAATAATAACAATATAATTATTATTATTTATTATTTAATTAATTTTAAATGAACACTTTTATTTATATATTTCCTATATATATTTTCTTAATATAATACTTTGCTCCATGCACTATATAAAATAAATAATTCCGAAGGAAATTATCTTAAAATTTAAATGAATATATAATTTTATATGATTTTTAAAAATATATATAAATGAATATTAAAAATTATGCAAATAAAAAAATAAAAAATATAAATGAAAAATTAAATTATTATAATAATTAATAAAAGTAGGTAATTGTTTTTTTCTTTTTTTGTTAAATTTTAATAGTTAAAATTAGAAATGAAATATAAAAAAATATAAATAAAATTTAAAATATTCAAAATAATTTATAAATACAATATAAATTGTTTTAAATTTAGAAGTAATTTAATATATTTTTTAATATTTATTATTAATTTTTTAAAAAATGTCATATAGAGCATAATAATACAATTATTTGTATTGAATTCGCAGGGTGGGAGAGATAAAGTTGAAAAAAATGAATGTAAAAACTAATTTAAAACATATAAATATATGAATAATTAATAGAAAATAATTGTTATTTTATTTTATTTTTGTTTTTTAATTAAAAATAATTTTTTTTTTTTCATTTTAATATTAAGAGATAAGAAAAAAATTACTTTAAGGAAAAATCCTTTAAATTAAAAATATAAATTTCAATACAACTTGCATTTTTGTATGTGATGCTGACGATAAATTTATTAAAATAATAATTATTGGATAACAGAGACACAACCATAAAATAATTACGGTTGAAATCTGTTGTTAAATTTTAGTTAATTTTAATTAATTGAAAATGTAACCCCCATCCCTTCCTCTTCATAAAAATATAAGTTAATAAGCATACAGATTATCGACATACATTTGTAATTAGAAACTATTTATAAATATTTTGTCGTTGTATAATTATTTGTTTCTAAATTAAAAAACATATTTAAGTTACTTTATTAATCATTCAAACATTATTTTAACATTAAAAATTGATGTCTTTATTTAAAACCCGCCACACATCCTATAACCTTCAAATTCCCCATTCACTTCTACCAATAAATATATGTGCTTCTGTGATATCATACATTCATTACCCACATATTCTTTTGACCTATCGTCTTTTTATTTTTCTTTTAAATAAAGTTGAAATTAACTGTTATTTGTAAATTATTTATTTTCTTAATTACCGAATAGAATATTATGGATATTAAAAAAATTTAGTCCTTTATGTCGTCATACTCTAAGATATGTCTATAGTGTCTTTTAAAGAATAACGTATGGTGTATGGTTATGGTGGCGTCAATAAACTGCTTATTGATTCATATAAAATGTTGTGCTAGTGTCTTTCAAAATATCGGACATAATATGGTAACATTAGAATAAACTATATTCCACGTCTTTTACAATAGCAATGACACAAGTTCAGATGTGTCTTTCAATATAACATAGGTACAAGTGTCTGTGTATGGTATCTTGAAATAGGCATATCCATATCATGAAATGGAAGAAATCTGCCCACAGACTTTAAAACCATCCTATGAAATGTTTAATTGAAAAATTTAGGATATATTGAATCAGGGATTTTTGAATTACTATCTAATGAGAATATTTCTATTGTAAATTTAAGATTACCGATAGAAATTGCAAAAAAGCACTTCTAGCAGTTCACGTAATACATTAACAGACACACAATTATAATACAATTTTATAAATTATTTCCAAAAAAAAAATACACACTGTTTTGCTATCGATAAACATAAAATAAAGTACTAATTACAAATTACGAATCGGAATAGGTATTCCACATATTAACATAATTAAAAACAAATATTCATTTAAATCATATTTTACAAAATAGATTAATCAAATTATAACAAAGTGGCGTTTCAAAAAAAAAAAAAAAGCAAAATGAATCAAAGCAATGTGTTTAAAAATAAATGATTTCGTTCGAATTATATAAATTTCTTTCGTTAATAAGGTAACAAAATTGAAAAAAAAAAATTTTGAAGCGAAAGAATGCGGAAGATTCTTTACAATCAATTCTCACTTAATTTTTTTAATAGCATTTTGTTAGTGCTATAATAAATATTAAATAATAATCAAAATAAGGTAAAATCTTATTCAATGTAATTCTTTTTGTATCATTTTTAGAGAAAAATAAAAAAAAATATTCACAAACATTTTTACATACCACAAATCTATCAATTTCGTTGTTATTCTAATAAATGCATTTTATTACTGTCCACACACACAATTATTACATAATTTTAAAATATATCTAACTAATATTTAATTACTTTAATTTAAATTTAATAACTTTTTATTTTGTTAATACATTTTCTTTTTTTTTTTATTTTTACAATATTTTCTTGCATGCTTTCGTGTCAAAAACCATATGAAAATAAAAAATTATTTTTGTTTTTAATATTCACATATGGAATTTTTAGAAACAAAAGAAATAAATGCGAAAATATGCAAGTAAAAGAATTAATGCGTATGCGTGTGACTACATTTATTAGAATTATATGTATTTTAGTATTGTTTTTGTACTTCTCCCTCTAAAAAATAAAAAAAAAAAAAAAAAACAATTGAAAAGTTATTATAAATTGAGCGTGAGGAATGCACATATGAAAAAAAAAAATAAATAAATACATTTAATATTAATCAATTAATAACGACTTTATTATTCAAACAAAAAAAGTTAAACGAATATTTCTTGTTTTATTTTGATTTAAAGCTGTGTGCATGTGCCCATTCATTTTAATTTATTTACTTATTCATATATGCAAAATAATAAATGCAAAATAAATTAATAATTAATAAAGTTTTATTTAATTTCTTTCTAAATTAACACACATTTTTAATTGTGTAATTATAAAAATGTGTGCCATGCAAAAAAAATAAACTAAAAAAAAATTAATTTTAATAAAATCATAAAAAAAATTAAACTAGAAATTCAATTAAAAATTAAAGCATCGTTATTTTTTTTTTTTTCTTTTTTTATGGAATGATAATTATAAAAAAATATAATATTGAATTAATTAAAAGGTAATTTTTATATTTAATGAAATATTGTCATTTAAAAAGAAATTTTTTCAAAAGAGAGGGAGGTCGGGTTTCTTTTTTTTCTTTTTTTCTATTTTTTCTATTATGTAGAAGAATTAAATTTATCTAAAAAATATTTAATTACAATTATTATAAAAAAAAAAAAAAATTAATCATTTTTTTACTTATAATGAACATTTTCTTTTTTTTACATTTAATTTTTGTATTATATTTATTTATTTATAAATATTTTGTGTGGAATAATTAAAAAAAAAAAAAAAGCACGTATTATTTTTATTTCAATTAAATTAAATAATATTAAAAACATAAATTTTACTATATTTTTTTTAACGCTTAGTTTAATAATTAAATACAAAAAAAAAAAAAAAAAACTCACACAAGAAGCAACAATTATTAAAAATAAATATTTAATTATTTCTTTTTCTTTTAGGCCACTTTTAAATTCAATATTATTGGGTGCTTTTACGTTGAAATTCGACTTGTTTTGTGTTAAAAAAATTATTTATTTATTCTAAATAAACAATAGCTAATATTTTAAATGGCAGTGCATCGTTCACTACAACCCAGCGTCAAGTCTTTTTTTGTTATCGGTCTGATGAAATGCCCGACTACATTGACCGCAACAAATGCCAGTGTATGTATCCCATTTCTTTGCCCTTGAATTAAATTTCCATTTGTGTAAATTTATGCCAACAGTTTACATTGTTGATTGAAACCACTCTCATTCTACATATTATATATCAATGATGACACCTTTCTTTGCAATAACATAATGAAGTAAATAACATGCGAATTTCAAGGTAAACACCCAATATTATAGTTTAATTATTAATTCTTTAATTATATTTAATAATGATGAAGTGTACGTATGTCAGTAAGAGGGGTTATTTTATTTAGCTTTATTTTACCAAATATTTATTTTAATAAATTTTGTTTCTGTGCTTAAATTAATAATAATTATATAAAAAATAAAATAAAATAAAAATAGATAGATCTTAATAAAAAAAAAAAAAAATTAATTTAATTAAATGTATTTTTGTTCTTATTATCATTTTTTTTTTTTTTTCTTTCTTTCGTTTAATGTGCTGTGAATAATAATATTTATATTTAATAATAATAATAATAATAATAATAATAATAATAATAATAATAATAATAATAATAATAATAATAATAAAAATTATAATAATTATAATATAACAATTGATGTTTAAATACCATAAAAAAAAAAACAATTTATTCTTAATTTTAATTTCTTGTTACTTAATTTTTTTTGTTTGTTGTTCTTTTTTTTTATTTTTTACTTTGTTTTTAATTAAAATTAGTTGATGAAAGTTTTTTTTAAATTTAATCTCATTCATTATTTATCAGTAAGCCTGGGCTTCTTTATAATCGCTTTGTTCCATTGTAAAGAAATCTTCTAATTTCCATTGTAATGTTTCAAATGTTGGTCGTCGCATTGGATCCTTATGCCAACATTCAATCATTATATCATAAAGATTTTGTGTACAATTTTGTGGCGATGGCATACGATAGCCATGTTCAACTTGACTTAATACTTCGGCATTTGTCATTCCTATTGGGTAAAAAAAAAAAAGAAAACAAGCATTTATGAATAATACTAATTAAATGTTTGATTTGAACCACCGGATTTTATTTCAAACTATATATTGATTCTTGTGAAACAACCAATAATAAATAAACAAAAATTTAATGATAGGTTCATTTTGAGTGTTATGGGACGCATAATGGTTTGATTGAATTTTTTATGCGAAAACCCATAGAGGCGATAGCCTTTACAATAGTATGCCATGTTCATGTATCTTTTGACCAGTCAATTTTCTTCATTGCATTTGTATGATCACAACACTGCTCTTCAAAGTATTTTTGATTCGTCTCCATGGTGTTGGTGTTTGGTTCGATTATCAATATTTTTACAAGTTTCAAGACATTTCTATGGTCATCGATTATTCCAGTTTGATGGCATGTACATAAAAGTACCTTCATGAGCGTTTTTGTAATAAAAACATCAGTAATTGCCATAAATGCCAGTCTTGCCAGGCGTCTGCCACCTGGTTTCCGTGGGGTATATATATCACTACACAACAAGCGAAAATCATCATAGTGAAATCCAGTGTATTGACCTCTATGTGAGTATTGACACCAAAGTCTATCCATTTTATTCGGCACTAATATATTGCAGTGTTTGTCTTTCGCAATTTTCGCCCAATGTGTAGCCACATTCCAGGTTAATCTCACTTGACAAACTATAATGTTTTATCGCAATTCACTATTCCTAATCCATAAAAATCGTTGTCATAATTATTTTATGATGTCCTTCATTCAATATTACGTATTTCGAACGTTGGTGTTTCGGTTCGACTATTATTAATGCAATGATTTTAACATATTTATATGAAATTTTATCCATACAAGTATCAAGCACACGCAGAACGGTAAGATATAGTATTAGAAACATAGAGATGCAGAGAAATCATTTTTAAATAAAAATATATATACAGAAAGTCTAGAAGTTGTGAAAAAGATAGTCATCTAATAATATTTTGATCGATAAAATACTATTCAAATAAATGAAAAACGAACGAAGAGAGCACAGTTCAATAAAACGTTAAAAAATTATACAATACCTGGATATGGTATACGTCCATATGTAACTAATTCTGTGAGTAAAATACCAAAACTCCAAACATCTGATTTTATTGAAAATTTACTATAATTTGCAGCTTCCGGTGCTGTCCATTTTATTGGGAATCTTGCACCAACTCTTGCTTCATATTCATCTTCTTTGATTAATCTATAAAATAAAATAATAATAATGAGTATTAAAATAAAATATTAACGTAATAATTAAGTTATATCATATGGAATTAAACATTTATATCCTCGTATACAGGCGTAACAGGTATTAAATTCATTATTTTTATATCAGTGTTAGCCCATACATGTATTTACTATTGCAAAAGTAGTACTTTTACTTGTTGTTCGAGTTTCTGGTTGTGACCATTATTTACTTATGATATGTGTTTTTTTTTATTTAGTCAGCTTGCAGTATAAATAATTGTTGGAATAGTTGTTATCAGAGAGTAACAATTAAAGAGGAATGAAGATTCCAATTTATTTCCTAAATATTATTTATGATTTTAAAGATATATTCATCATATTAATATAGATAACCAACTTTAAACCGTATTCAGCACATAATTAAAGTAACGCACATATCTCTAGCCGAGTGTCTGTATTTTTCATAATTATAGGATATACACATACCTAGCTAAACCAAAATCAGCTATCTTCACTATATTATTTTCAGCAACTAAAACATTTCTAGCGGCCAAATCTCTGTGAATATAATTTTGTGATTCTAAATATGCCATACCGGCTGCTATTTGTGCTGCCATATCAATTAATTGTGGTAATTTTAGATTTCTTCCTTTTCCTACAAGAAAACAAAATATTCGTATAAAATTATAATAATAAATATGAATGCATTTGATGATTTACCTTGTAAATATTCAAGAAGTGAACCGTGTTTCATTAATTCAGTTATTATATAAATAGGTTCTTCAACAGTACAAACAGCATATAATTGTATTAATTTAATGTGTCGTAATTTTTTCATTATCTGTGCTTCAGCTAAAAAGTCTTTTGGATCCATTGTGCCTATACAAAAAATCGTAGAAAATTATTTATTTAAAATATTATTTAATTTAAAATTAAAATTGATGGTTTTTTAAGCAACTAAGCAAACATCTATCAATCAGGTAAGTTGCGATTACCTCCTTCACTATACAGATAAGTGCTTCACAATACTTGAGTATATCTACTGCAGTTTCTTCTACAGATTTGTCATGTCTATAGAAAAGTTACGAAAAATGTTTTCGTTTAATCTGCAGTGACCTGTGAGTATTCCTATCAGATAACTAAGCACATTTATTCAAATTTATATTCTTTTTGAGTTGAAGTCACGTATAAAAGTTGTTTTTTCAGATTATCTCCTATTACACTACTTTGATTTTAGAAAAAGTGTAGCACATGCTCATCGATTGTTTGAAGAATTATATGGTGATCAAGTTCTATCGAATAGTACATGTAAAAATAATAGGTAATTTTTATGTCAATGCCCAAACCACACTTTGGACAGTCGAAAAAATGTCAACGACATCGTATTGCCAAATTAATTGAACGAAAACTCAACTTAAACGCTGAATGAGCTTGGAGATAATCTAGTTGTTACTGAAGCAACTGTTACTGTTATAATGTCTACCAACGTGAATAAAATCAATTGAACGAAGAATAGTTGCGAGTAACAAGCATAATGGCATGTTCTTGCCTTTGACAAAGCTATGTAAATATTGCAAGAGCTGGCAGCGATATACTGTTTCAACTCGAATGGGAAGTTCTTTCGCAACCTGCTTCTTTACCAGACGCTTCTGTTGACGTAGGATGCGAAAATGGATAGTCTGGAAGTCGACATCGTTTTATCGATACGATGTACCAATTTCCGGAAACAGATAGGAGAAAGTAACAGAAAATTAAGGAAAATAATTTGTTTTGTAATAGTTATAATTGTATCAATTTTTCACAATAACACAACCCATATACCCACGACTAGAAACGCTTATTAAAAAGATGCTTTTGCAGCTATATACCATTCAGTGTATTATTAGAATTAACTATTGTATATTAAATATTTATATACTAAAAATCTAATTTGTATTTATACCTGATTTTAATGTTTTTATTGCTACCGGTGTTGTATTATTCCATAATCCTTCCCATACATCACCAAATTGTCCGGATCCTAATTTTTTAACAAATTTTAATGAGCTTCTATCGATTTCCCATTGATCACGGGTACGATGTGATAATCCTTCAGTTACTGGTTTTTCAATCTAATTGTAATTTTAAATTAAAATTAATTAATTAAGTATTATTTTCAAAAATTATTATTAATTCTTCGTCTAATAGATAATATTAATGATAGACAACAATTAAATATTTGTTAGCTTATTGATTGATTTTGATATGGATAATTAATTTATGATATGTTTATGTTTTACAAAAATACATAATAAATATACATAAAATGCGATTATTTCTTGTATGTGTTGGTGGTGTATGTGTATGAAACGATATAAATTTGGTTTTTGTTTGTAAATTATAATAATGAAAACATTGAAATTATAATAAAAAAAAAATAAATAGTAAAAAAACTATACAAATATAAAATTAATGTCTAAATAACAAACAATTATTTGTAAGTAAATCAAGGTCGCATTTCTGATCGATGAAAAGAATTTCACTTTATAAATTTTTCCTTATCTAGCCATAATATTTAATTGCAACTTACTTTTTAATAATATCTATAGCTATAAAATATAGTGGTTTTACTTTTCTTATGCTCTTTTTTTTTATGTAGCATATCGTTTTTATTAAGTTTTATTAATATTGTAATAATACAAAAAAATTATAAGAAAAGAAAAATGAAATTGATATTGGTTTTTATTTTTTTTAATTGTGCGGTTTGATATGAAAAAAAAAATTAAGTTGAATGAATTAAGTTCAGTTTAAAATTGAGAAAACATATAATAAATATAATGAAAAATATATGATGTTGTGTGGTGTGGACTGCCCGCTTCAGGATATAAACATTATACAATTTTATTCACTTTTGACATCGTATATTTAGAAAATTTTATGATATCACGTTGTTTTTTATATCATTTATAGAATCATTAGTTAATAAATTTGCAAAGAAAAGATATTTGAGAAAATTTGTGCTCGGCTTAGTGTAGGCACACAGCCCCTATGCTTATATTTATATGTAAACGATAATTAATAGGCAGTAATTTCTATAAGAGCAAATCTCCGTATGATTGACATTCACATGTGATTACATGATATAGTACAAAATGCAATTCAGCAATTTTTAAAGATTTGCGATTGAGGCAATTGATTGGAATTACTGAACTAAAAATTCTCAGCATCAGGGAGCTGTTATAGTTTGGTTTAACAATTTAGATTAACGTTCACACAGTGTGTCTATATAATAGTTGGTTGGTTTTAAAAACTGCATATATGGTTTGATATCATTATTGGCCAAAAATCACAATAGGAAATACTGTTTTGAGCGGGTTTTTCCTTTATACACGAATATTTCTTATATCCTTTTGAGTTCAACCAAATGTGGTCACACCCTATACATCGTTTAAAAATCCGATATTATTAATATTATTTCATACATTTATGGGTACAGTTACAATTATTTATAATATTTCTATGCGACGAGGATTACCATTAATTTTTTAATTTACAATAGTATAGACTTATAACTTGTTTAAGCTCGATTCAAATTTCAAATTCTACTTAAAACAAATTAAAACCAGTTGATTAATATTTATTATAATTTTATCGATGGCGCCAACAATATTTTATTTCTTGTATTTTTGGAAAGAAATTTAATAAATTAATATATAGTTTTAATATTGTAATATAAAAAGAAGTCATAAGAAATTTTTTAAATAAATTAACATAAAATAATACGTTTTTTTTTACCCATACAAATAATTTGTTAATAAAATGCGATCAATGAGATATGAGAAATATAATTAAATTTTCCCAACAAACACATTGAAATATATTTCATTTTTCTTTTCGTAATTATTAAATGTATTTTATAAATTTAAATATATAAATTTTTGATTTAATTTAAAATAAAAAAAAAACGAATAAATATAACATGCAAAAAATTTATATAAAAATTAAAAACTAAATAATATTTTGGTGATTACAAATAAAAATACAAAATTAAATCATTGCAAATCTAATTATAGGAAAAATACAACACAAAAAAAAATTAATGAAAATTTGCAAATAAGTGTGAGAGGAGGGTATTTGATTCATACCTCAAATAGCCCCAAAAAATGGTTTGACTAAATATAAATAAATAAAAAAAAAAAAACAAAAAAAAAATACAAATTTTTATTTTTTAAATTTACAATTTTTATATTCTTTTTGCAAATTTTTAATACTTTTATTAATTAATTAATATGGATATTTTAGAATTCGATAAACTCGTTTCCAGACCATTTGCTTATTATATTCTTCATAAATATAAATAAAATTAATTTTATATCATAACGAAAACATATAAAAAAAAAACAATATAAAAACATAAAAAAAAAACACAAATTAAATTAAATTAAAAAATAAATTATTAAATAATAAAACAAAAAAAAAAAACCATAGATAGATATAAAAAGAGATAGAGGAGCATTTTCAAATAAAATCTTGCGCACAATTTTTATCTTTTTATTTGTTAAATATTATTTATTATAAATTAATTAAAAAGAAAAAAATTAAAAAATTAATTCTACAATTAAAAAAAAAACAAAAAAACAAAAAAAACAAAATTAATAGCTTGTTGTTGCACGCACATAGACACATTATTTAAATAAATATTATATTTAATAGTTAAGATTTGCTTTCAATTATAATTAATATTAATATCGTTTACATAAAAAAAAATATGATTAGGACTAAAATTTATGTAAATTATTACCTGAATACAAGGTGTACATAAATTAACACAAAGTCCATCCGAATCTTTGGAATAATGTTCAACCAATTCTTGAAGTGTTCTTTATACAGCAAATCACATATGAATTAGATTAGAAAAAAATTATTATTATTAATATTTTCGTTTGCATTTTTCAACTAATTATTATTATTTTTTATTAATTATTTTATTTTTTTTTTACCTGAATGTAGTTCTACGTGCAATGAAAAATCCACCTTCGTCTAATTGACGTATTCGATAGTGTTTAACTGTGTCACCATCTCGAACTGTTTAATTTTGTTGTTAATATATGAAAATAATGATGGATGCAAAATAAACAAAATAATTTAATTAATGAATTAGGAAAAAAAATAAAAAACCAACACCAACAACATAAATAATGGGTAAAATATTGTGTACACAAATGGACAAAGGATAAACCGTCTTTCGCACGTGAAATTTATCCGCAATTCCGATTTCAATGAAATTTTACCACCAAATTATTGCTGTGCCATAATAATTTTTGAATATTTTTTATTAAATATGAGCTACAGAATGTGTATAAGAATAAAAATTAATTGGCTTTGATCACAGGCTGTATCTAAAGTGATGACATTTATTTAAAATTAATTATATTAACCAACGTCTTTAAAATTTTAAAAGGTTAAATTTGCATTGCAATCATTCAATAAATCTTATGGGTTTTTTTGGTTGGACACATGAAATCTGAAAATGATATCAATTCCACGTTTAAATTGTCCAAGGTTTTATTGGTTTCATTAACGATTTAAATAATAGATTAAAGATGTAATGGTGAACACTGTTCAGATCAGCGATCATATAAATTTAAAATAAATCAACTATTTCTATATATATAAATTTATATTTCACATAGGGAAAGATCCATCAGTAAAGTGTAAATCGGAAAAGTTTTAATCAATTTCCATTTCTTTAAATGTATTTATATGTAGTGAAATTTTGAACAATTATTTCGGTTACGCAAAAAATATCAGATCGTAGTTGCTCGGTTTCAAATGCTCATCGCAATGTAAGGAAGGATCGCCGCGGTATGTTAAATTAAAAAAAATATACTAAAATGTTTATCAAAAGAAAATTAATGAAGAAATTAATAGAAATAATATTTCAAAGATCATGCAAATTTATATGAGAATAATTTTCATATATATAACACAGAGAATTACACAGGAAATTTGTAATGTTGTTTTCAAGGATTAAAAGGATATTTAAAGAAATCTCCGCTATATAAGAATAATTTTAACATTTACTTTGTCGTCGTACCCTCATATATATGAAAGAAAATTTATCAAGGATTTGAGTATGTCATTAATTTTTAAACGATAACTCTTTTAAGAATAAATTTAACATTTATAAGAGTTGTACTGCATTGCATACGAACAATTTATGAGAATTGATTAAATATTTACATTTTAAATGCACCGACGATTCAAATACGACAGAAAAATTGCGTGCGTATTATGATGAACGTCCATCAACAACGATTACCGAAGGAAACGTTGTGTGGGGTTTCATGAAAGTTGGCAAGAAATAAATTCATATTCGGAAATGGAACTAATGGTGTATATATATACAGAATCAATGAGATGGTTAACCATTCGCCTTATAATATAAATAATAATAAAAATAATATGTAATTCTAAAAATATATATATTAAAAAGTGTATAAATATTACCTGATAATGAGTAGTCATTGTGTCGACTTTCTGAGTCTCGAATTAAGAAAGCTCCATGTTCATTTTCTGGAAGTAATAATTTTTTTTCAGCCTCAATTCGCTTAATTTTACGGAAGTACCATCTGTAAAATAAATAATAAAATAATATTAATTATTAATACATATGACAATTGTTATCATAATTAATTATATTTTATATGTATACTCTAAATACCTATATTTAATTATATATTTGTTAATGCATACGCAGTATTGATAATAATAAACACAATTTTATCTGAATATAACATATTTTTAATTGCATCTTATAACATAGGCAATAGATTTTTAAACGATGTATTTTATAGTATAGAGCTATTTATAAACATAGTTATAAGCGTATACAATAAATTTAAAACTGGTAGAGGTAGGTAGGTAGGACTAAAAGATTATGAATATTTTAAGATATATTTATATTTAAAACTTATATAATTTAATATGTGATTTATAGAATAATTAATAATGTTATACTTTTTATAATTAACTATATTGAATAAATTATATTTATTGATAAATTGTTTTTATATTTTTTGCATAAATATAATAGAGATGTCGTCGTCTTATAGTAGTCGCCGTCGCAGACACCACCACCACCACTACCTATACCTCCTCATCAACGTAATTACTAATCCATTTACGCATTTTTATATTACAAACATGTATAGTGTAACATGATGATGATGGTGACGATGATAGGCGTCGCGATGATTGAGCAATTTTAATATAATTTTCAAGATTATAATCGAACATATATTATTATAAAGAAAATATATATTTATACTCGGCAAATATGAAAAAATTCTTATATGCGTTTATAAATGATACACAATATTTATATTTGTAAGTACCATCTCCATCACATGTAATTAATATTTATATTTGCATATAATTAATGAAAAAATTTATTGATTGACAAGAAGAAGTGATTATTATAAATATAAAATGTATTAGATGAAAAAATATTTCTAAACTTTAATAATTAAATATGCGCATACCGCGACGACGGCATTGATACCATATATATATATTATATGCTTAAGTATTTGGGTTACTATATCTATCTATTATAAAACCCATATATACAAATTAAGCCGGAAACATTTAATTTATTTTATGCAATTTTTATTAAATTGATTTTGTGATTGGTATAATTTGTGTTTTATTGGGACTATGAATAAATTTTATAATTATAGTGTTGTGATGATTTCAAATATTTCACTGTGTGAGATAAATTAAAGTTGAATTATTATCTATATGTGTGTTTACGTATACGTAGAGTTGATATTGATGACGAATAAATTATACCAATAATTGATGTTACAGCGTACAACATTTACGCATGCATGAAAAACGATGGCCACGTAAAAAAACTAGTTCCTCATGAGCATAAAAAAATTCTAGAAATTACCATCTGTGATTTACATATATATGAGATACATATCTAAAATTATCTAAAATGAACAATGCAAAGAAAGAAAATCTATTGCAGAGTTGACAAATCGAAAAGGTATATTGTGCTCGCACCAGCCACACAAAATTTTTGGCGGTGCGTTTGTATATGTGATGCCTTGCTATTTACTTTAACCTTCAGACGATTACCATTTATTTCGTTGAATGGTCAGAATTTCAATATTAATGTTGATGCTAAAACACATTTGGTTCAGTTCACTTTTACTATATTTGCTGGTGATGAACAGAATTTCTGCGTGAGTTCGGCAGGAATAGAAGGTATATTAAAACATATGCGAAAATGTTATCGAACAAAATGAACAATACATTACTATAAGAGTTATTTCTTTCTATGAAAAACAAACGTATAATTATAGTTGACACTGAAATGACCTATATTAACTCAAGTTCAAGTATAAATAAATAAATAATTCGTCACACAAAAATTACATTATAAAAATTAAAATCATAAAATAAATACGGGGATTCATTTTTGTAAAAAATAAAACACTCATACTTTTTACAATATAATTTTTTAACCTCTGATTATAGTATTGTTATTAATTTAATTAAAATATATTCACTAATTGGTGTAACAAAAAATTAAAAATTGGCACCTTTCTTTTTAACACTTTAATAATAATAAAAAATATTTAATTTTATTATTATTATTATTATTATTATATGATATTAAAATGTGTAATTTGATTACTTTTATTTATTATAATTCAAAATCAATTAAATAAATATAAACTTTTACAAACAAAATAATATGAGTGTTAACAAAAAAATAAAATAATAAATAATATATAAAAAAAAATGCAAGAATGATGATGGCGGCGCCATCCATTAAATATTAAAATATCGTATATGTTTGTAAATAAATAGTTAATTGAATATTTATTTTAATAAACACAAGAAATAACAACTCCATTGAGACATTTTTCTTATTAAATCTTATCGTAATTGATGATTTTCATACTATATACAAATACACAATATATTTATAGTTATATATTATAGTTATACCATATTATAAAGTATACCTCCTATAAATAAATATACAGTCATTATTTTTTAATTTTAATTAATTATTTATTTACATACGCACCGCATTCACATTAGACGAATAACCAATTATTGGAATATTTTATATATTCAATAATCTAATTTGATTTATATGGTGCTGGGTGTTTGTGAGCAAAGGTAAATATTTTTGCAAATTATTTGTGTGATTATAAATTAAAAATAAATAATCATTTTATTTATTTCAATTTATTTATATTCCTATACAAGTAAACTAGTGGTGCCTATAATCAATCGAGAAATAAATAGGATTTCCTGTATTAATTTTAATACTTATAAATATTGCAGCTTTGAAAGTTATACCATTTATTTGTTTATCGAATACATAACAATATTGATATCTTTAAAAATATGGTGTGCTGTACACTACTCAAAGATGGACAATGTAAACTCAAACATCATTATTCGGGAATAATCACTATAGTATCAAAATAATATGAAATCATTGAAACATTTATTATTCGATAATTGCAAATCAATTGATGATGCTTGCGCATATTGTTGTAAATTAAAATAAATAGGGTTTTCTATATATATATATATTATTGCGGAAACCTTAGAACATCATTTTTAGTTTAGGTATATAATCAACTAGACGAATTTCGAAGTATTAATAATTAACATCAAGAAAATGCTTTATTATTCACCAATCAAATTTTACTAATACATATTTTTCCATTTCCAAAACATTAAATTCAAATTAGTAATAATAATGTTATAGAAAAATATCTTATTTAATTGAAAAATTAATATTCTGTGTACGATTTTGACTGCGATGATATTTATTTATTTTTTTTTTGGGCGAAACTTGCATAAATTATTGTTATATATATATTTAGTCTTGAACAATATACCCACTATATATATGAGATGTGCTTAAATAAAAACTATTATATTGATTCTAAATTATTATTATTATTATTATTATTATTATTATTATTATTATTATTATTATTATTATTACAATTTACAACCCGCATTTATTTCTGTGTTTTATATATATATATACCCATTATTATTATATCATGTTGTTATACCGTGTTAATTTATTGATCATCGCATATCAAAGTGCATATGCGTATAGTAAATGCTATATATAAATTAAACATTACATTGTATATATATATATTTACTACAATAATATCGTGTTCATTTAATAAAATATATAAAATTATAAAAATATTTCAATCTATTATGTGAATTTTATATATGTATGGCGCCAATCATATAATATTGCATATTTGTATGTATAAAAAGAGAAAAAAAAATAAAAAAAACCTCATGTTATTTAACACAACATATTCCAACATTTTTACCATTTACATTTTTTCAAATATCTTCGCATAGTTATATATAAATTAGTTACATATTGATATATATACAATATATCTTTAACATATATACCATATATTATAAATAAAGTGAAAACAATTTATTTATAATACCGTGTGTGTTTGTAGTGTACGACGTGTACCTGTGTACCTGTGTACCTGTGTACCTGTGCACTACAAATATAAGTTATATATAGAAAATAAATTGATTAAAAACAGGGTGAATAAAATTAATAGAATTTTCTAACAACAATGTATACGACACGCATTGTTGTTGGATGTAAAATAATTGTATACAACAACACGTACATCCATCCATTTATTATATCCAATATATATTGTGATTAATATAACTAAAACCAAACATATACACCATAGAAGAAAAATTTATTCCGAAAGGTAATAATTACAAAATTTTATAATTAATACCTTATAAAAAATATTTTAACATAATATATTGCATATTATTTTTATAAATATATATTTATTTATAGATAGATATATATCTAAATAAAAACTAGAAAAATATAAAATAAAAACCAATGAATATTTTATTTATATCTATACAAGAGATAAAAGATAAAAAAAAACAAATATTTATCTGTGTGCTTATATAGACGAGAATAAGCACAGCAGCAGCATCAGCTGCAGCAGCAGCATCATCATCAGCTGCAGCATCAGCAGCAGCAATATCAAACATCGATGCCTTATAATGTACTGAGTACGTGTGAGGAGTGCGTATTTATTATAAAAGATAACGTAAAAATAAACATAACAAATATGAAATAAATTATATATTGGAAATATTGTGGAATTTTTTCTATTTTTTTTTCTCTCTATTATAATGTAATTATAAAAATAAATACAAAAAAATATAAAAATAGAAAAATAATCTATTAAAATGTTTAAAAATAGAAATACCAAACGGTTTTTAAATTATATATATATTTTATTTATGGATACCCATAAATAGTGGTATAATATAAAAATAAATAAATATCTATATACGTAAGGTGTCTGAATAGTTCTCGACCCGAACCCAATAAATTAGAAACTGTTCCATATCCTTTTTACCATATATACATTTATACATAAACACCTAATGTAAAATGTAATTTCCTTATCTGTTTATTCATCAAGATAATAGTACCATTTTAAAATGGAAACAAAAAATTGAATATCATGTTATATCACCACAAATTATTTAACACTTCAAATGCATGGAATAGCTAAGATCATAGGTATTTCAAAAAAATATATGCTATCATTTGAAACTAATTTTTGAATTTGTTTTAATCCTTTCGATCTTCAAATAATGAAGTTACGACAAAGTTATGAATTGAATTTCGCCCCCATTAAATCATAATACAAAAATTTTCCACTGAGCCGATACAATTTTATGTTCATACCAAAACGGAATGTCAATATACCAAAATGTTTAAGGAAAATAAAATGGAAAAATTATTTCATATCTTGATGCTACCAGAACGAAAAGATCAATGATTGGCAGTAGACAAACAACGATTCCATCACTATAGAAAATGTGTTTTGTTGATCGAATATCTTCAGTGTATTATTGGATAAATCTAGAATCATCAATGTGAATGTAAAAATTCGTAATTAAAGAAGTAAATCCAAAATCATTATTTTCAACATAACAAAATTGTTTTGAAAAATTCAATGGTATTGGAAGTTTACCATATATAGTTTAGTTATAGGTCGATAATTTTTCAGACACTTCTCTTATATATTGTATATATGTTGTTTTGATCAATCGTTTATGATGGAATTTGTATAGATTGATGATATATATACACAACAACAACACACACACACACACTTTTTATATTTATCTTATAAATAATATATTTTGTATATATATAGAAAATTGATATGAAGATAGAAATTTATTTAATTATTGTTAAATTTATACATATAAAAAAAATGTCAAGTGAAAATTTCATCATATCGTTTTTATTTTATCAGGACATATATATAAAGATAATATTATTGTATCGTATATTATATTGTATATAGAAATAGACGTATATAATAAATATTTAATGATTTACAAGAAAAATAAGAGCATCTCACATAAAAATATAAAATTATAATGGGAATGTGTATATGGTCGTCGTATATATGTACTTTGTATCTATGGTATATATATATATATATATGCATCTAACTATATCATTATAGACTCGATTGTCTATACCATACCATTCATATGAAGTATATGATAATAAAAAAAAATTGTGACAACAGAATTTATACATACTCCGCGTATATGAATGAATGCAAACATCAGTATAATATGGTATTAAGTATATTATAATAAAATGTCAACGGATGCAATAATAAAAAATATGTAATAAGAAAAGAAAAAAAAATGAAATTAATTAATTTTTTAATATTATTTATTTAAGATTTTATATATTTACCATTTCGCATACACATAAATCTTTTACAATTTACTTATTGGTCAGCGTAATAGTTAAACAAAGATAATAAAAAGAAACCCATCAAATAGTACAATATATAATGAGAATATATATGGAGTATATAATATATAGATTGTGTGTGTATGTGCCTATAATTGTGTCCTTTTTTGAATAAATAAAGGACGATATTTAGTTTACAAAACTTGTAAAGAAAATTAACTTCTTTTGGGCATAAGTTTATTGCTCAAATTATAGGCGCATTTTCATAATCGCCCATGATGCAATCAATAGTTTTCTTCCCATATATATACCGTTTAGACGACTATACTCGTAAAAACTATTAGAACCACTACGAGCATATGTGTGTTATGATATGGGAGTAAACCTATACAAAATGATCAAAGATAAGCCGTACGCTAACCACTTTTCTTTCAATAAATGAGATGTTGAATTATATATATATATATATTAAGTATCGATAAGATCAATCAATCATCTAATTCATCTAATTCTATCCATTAAAAATCGATAATAAACATTGCGTATAACCGTTCTGTCTGGCTATACACAGTAACAGATATTGTCACCATACCAAATGTATTCAAAATAAATAAATAAAATACCTATTCAACATATACCTCCTTCTCCTCCACACCAAATGTGACACTTTTGCGGACATTAACGAACGTTCGTTGAATCAAAAATAAGCTTTATCGTTGTGACCATGATTTTTTCATAATAAATAAAATATATATATGAATCATTTCAAGTTGTTTTGCGTAAAACCACAATCGCAATCCAAGTTGTACAAGTGTGAAATTATTTGCCAATAATGATTTACCAATTATTATATACTGAACAAATTTGATATGGAAATCAGAAGAGGCGAGGTTTTTCCCTCTAATTTCCATATCAAATTTGTTCAGTATAATTGACATTTCATTATGGTTGCGCTTTTTTATATTATATCTAATTTTGTTTACAGTAAAATTTGCATAAAATCGTTCTTACTGATACCTTTATGCGGGAACACCACATTTAATTGCGTAATGCACTACACACAACTGGTGCAACTATGGTAATGTGGTTTTAGCATTTTGGACCTTGTTTTCCTTAATACGACTATAAAATATGGTGTTGTCATTTCATTAATAAAATTAATATTATTTGAAATAAATATTATTATGAAATGTACATGATATAAGATTATGGTGAGGATATCATGAAATGTTCAGGATGTTGCTAGTATACAATATAAAATGATGTTCAAAATTTAAATTGGTCTGGCCATGACACATAATGCTTAACTTATATATAAAATAATAATAAAAACCCGTGTAATTTTAAATGGTATAAAAATCATATCAGATGATAACACATCGATCCCTGAAAAAGTCACACAAATAACAAGTATAAATGCATGTATACTGCGTCGACGTTCTGTCTTGTCTGTCTATTGTATGGTGGTATATGTTTATGATGAACTGGATGTGTCTCATTTGTTTGGGAAATTTAAGAAAAATTTATAGCATCTATATCTATAAAACCAAAACAAAACTTGACAACAACGTATCTTTCTTTAAAAAATTAATATATATAAAACCATAAATAGCAATAATATAGAGTAATAGTATAGTATAGTAATACATAGTATCATATTAGTCAACTATACCATACAATATAGATATAGTATATTGTAACTAATTAACTAATAATATATACTAAGTGTCTACAAAACTAACTATAATTTTATTCCATGAATATTATTTTATTTATTTAATATTAAAAATGTGATGAAAATATTATATAAAATTATAATAGTTAATTTATTTATTGTTATTATTATTATTACAATTATTACAATTATTAATATTACTTATTTTATTTGTTGCTTTTAATATTAATATATTTATTATTTTTTTTCTATTTCTTTAATTGTGATATTGAAATTAAATATGGGTTTGTTTTTGTAATATATGTTGTGTTTTTTTTTTTGTGATATATGGGCGATTGTATTACATAATAAATTAATTACATAATATTATTTATTTATTTATAGGTCTCTGCGTGATGTGTCTGTGAATGTTAAAAAATATAATAATAATTCAATATTTTCTTTGTCAAAACACACACAATTAAATAAATAATATTTCTCATTTACATAGTTATTAATTCACATCATATGACGTGCAAAAATGATATGATTGAGGAATATAATATATAGAAAAACTCACATGTCACATGTTTTCGTAAATATATACAATAATAAATATATTGCGGTGCCACCGCATGATGGATAAAATTCAATTTAATAATCGATTTTTAATGTTTTGTTAATGAATTTGGAAAAAAAAATTTCGTTAAAAAAAATGCTTCCTTCTCTCAACCCGCTTTGAATTAATCATAACTATTTGATGAGTTTCATAAAATATTAAACAAAAAAAAAAACAGATGTAGGTGCTAAAAATAGACACAATATTTACCAATTGTAATTCATATATTAGTAATTTGTTTAGTGATAATTTAAGTTTTAGTCAGCATATGCATATGTTTTTAGTAAGAATAAAATGGCTTAAATAAATGAAGAAATATGGAAATGAAATATTTTCTATTCGTATTCGACGATCAATTAATTAACAATAAAGTTCTTCTAATTTTAGGTGGGCACACACATAACAACGCACACAAAAAATAGCATACAATTAATTTACCACAAATTACAACCCAATCAATGTTATATATACCATTTAAAACAGTTTATAAATTTTGTGCTTTACGGTTCACTAAGATCATTATAATCGTAAAAAAATTATGATGGAAGTTATTAGTGACATTTGTGCAAATATACAATTTTAATTAATTTGTATAAATAATGCTTCAATTATATTAATAATGGATTTATTACAACGACTAAGACAAACAATTTTCTTTATTAATAATTTTAATAATAAAATCAAAAGAGTAAATTTATTGATATTCTATTGAAAATAATTTTGGAGATGACACCATTTAAAATTGATATATGAATTAAAGTTGTTATATATATTATCCAATGAATGTCTATAAATTTTAACAAGTTCTCAAGTCAAAAGAAATATTTCAAATACAATCTATAAACATATAACTAATTTTATTTAAAAAATGATATATTATAGTACATATTGAACATAATGCAAGCTTTGGTTATACTTATAATCCAGCAGATCTTTCCAAATATCCAGATTATAGAAACATTATCTTATATCAGAATATGAACTAATATATATATAGAGTATTCAACCGTATTCATAGTCATTGTTAGATTCATTTTTCTGTATCTCTTCTGCGCTGTAATGTATGAACAAGTTCAGACAGGTCAAAACTTGTATTGACTATATATGATGAAGTGTAAAATTGGCTTGCGAACCGAAAAGTGTTCATATAACCATTTTTGTTATAAAACATAATAATTTTTTAATTTATGTGTAATTTTTTCGTGCTTTAGATGAAGTTTACCATTCAAAGATTGTTATCTAATAATGAAAAAAAAAAAAAACATAAATATCCCGCCAAGATCGAATAATAAAAACTTAATCATAATTTATTTTTTTTTATTCGTTAAATTATCAATTTCGTCAATTTCGTGTTATGTGCATGACATCATTTTTATTTTTATTGAAAAACATGTTTTATAACGCGAAACTAAATAAACCAAATTTTAATTAATAATTGTGAAAAATATACAGATAAAACATTGGTAAATGTCAAAGAACTTTATCGAAACATTTTTTTTTCGCATATTACCTATATATTACATTATATTAATAAAATCGGAATTAACTTATCTTATGTGTTATGGATTTTTAAATATATCTCATGATGGAAATTATCTGTATAGCATCTATCGCATATAGACATTAAATATACACAAAGTCAATTTATTAGCATCAGAATATCTATAACAATTCATCAATTGGACAATGCATAGAATTATCGAAAAATAAAATATATATAGATGTTTTCTTAATTCCACAAAATTTTGTTATATGATTGATTAGTTCACAGACATTGCATAAATATTTTGTATTATTACCATCCAACAGTATATCCTTTTTATTTTATTATACCAAAAGCGAACAAAAGACAATACTGATCAGCCAAAAAATTTCAGTATTAAAATAAATACCGAAAAATTTCTTATATAAATTTCGGGCCATTTCATATTTCACGATTGATTGGTATATAATAGAACATCTATCCTCTGAGACATCTGTGTGTTTACACACGTATATACATAGAATTCTTTTTAGTTTAATAAAATAGTTATTAAACTATGTCATATCCAATGTATAACTTCGCAAATCATCTTCTCATCCTATATGTAAACGTATACGTATATCCATAGGTATTGTATATAGGTGTAGAATTTAAAAACCCAAATAAAGTCCATTGACACTATACTTGCCATCATTATATAAAATTTATAAACATATATAAGAAACATAATTTTATATATTATATATTGTAGATGGTTATAAAAATATAAAATTATATAAAACCTCTATACTAAAAACTACTACTACGGGTACATATAAGAATTTTTATTTACATATTATTTTATTATTATAAATATATTTCTTTCTTTCTTTTCTGTTATCTGCAAAAAAAAAATACAAATACGGGTTTATTAAAATTAAATATTCATTTGAAAGCGAATTGAAAATAATACTGATTATTTATTTTGTTGGAATAATCACTTGGAAGAATATTTATAATAAAACACATTTATAAAATATTAATAATAATATGGTAATATGTATCTACAAATGAATTTGAATGAATTTCGTGGATATATTGTAGTAAGTGAGTGAGTAAATTAACTAAGTATATTATGTACTTGTGTATATATAATTCGAATTACATAGAAATATAGTATATATGATTTGTTATCGTCTCCTCGCACATTATGTGACATGTTTAAAATATTGTTATATATATTGACAATACGATGAGTACAGTCAATATACCACATTCTATGTATAAAATATATATATAGTTTTATGAATGAAATAGCGACGTGTGATGATGATTATATACACACCATATTTTCTATATAAGCGTCGTGTGTGTATTGAATAATATAATTAATTTTTTTAAATAAAATTTCAATAAATTGTTAAGTTGTTTGTGAAAAAAAAAAAAAAATTTATAATTCGAATAAATTATATTTTATAAAAAATGATTATCTGTAGGAAAAAAAAAATGCTGTTTCGGTTCACGACTCGCACATTTTTTTTTTTTTTTTAAACAAAATTATAAATTTCACTTATTAATTTTTACATTTATATCGTGTGAGTGCAGAGGTGAATAGTATTCCACACAGCGACCAACAATACGGATTGCGTCTACATTTCTGATACACATATATTCTTATAGACTTATAGACTCTGGAAAAATTGATTTTATTTTTTATTAACGACTCTCTGCTCTTGATACGTACTATTTCGTATCCAAGCTCATAATGTCAGGTATGGAAACAGTCAGTTACAACTGAAACACGTTGCAGATATTGGAATGGCCTGTAAAAAAGAACGTGTTTGCTGCTACGAATAATAAATAAGTAGCTGGGGATAATCTGACCGTAGTGTATAGCAGAATTACTAAGGAGTACACTGTATCCACTTAAAATTTAGTTATTCATTCAATGATTACACAATGTTATTCACCATTGTACTCTGTAGTTTCAGAAATGACATTCCGTTAAAAAAATAGTCCATTCACTTAATCTAATATTTTTTTATTTTTACAGACAATACTCAAGGAACCTGCTAAAATTTCGTTGTATCATCTTTAATTAAATTTGATTTATACGTAACAAATTTATATATATAGAAAATGTTCCAAGAAAATAATAATACTCAGGTCAGTTTTTCAAAAGAAGATATAAAAAATTTTTGTACATTTAAATTATTTGGATCGCTTAAGATGTCATACAGAGGAGAGTGTGTTGATATTGGAAAAAGGTACAGGGGAACAGAAGAATTATCTGAAAAATTAAATATGTATATGTAGGCTTGAAACAGGACGTGTGAAGAATGTGAGTGGTGATGTGAGTGAATATTCTCAAATATTTTCGTGGATTTGTTGACATAAAAATGTTGAATAAATAACATAGACGGCTAAAAAAGTACTTACGATTTTTCATTTAAAAATTCACCTCTAGTAAATTCTGATAAGCGTCTTGATTTCGTTTTTTTTAATAAAACCTTTTTCGTTGTTATTGTTGGTGCTGTAGCAGTAGTAGGCGTAGTACCTGTAGGTGTTATTATCGTTGCAATAGATGCATTTGTCGTCGATGGTGTTATTGTTGTTGCCGATAATGTTGTTGGCATTCGTTTCTTATCAACCTCATTATCAACACTATCACATTTATTATTTTTAATATCATTTTGTATTAAATGATTTGTTAAAATTTTAAAATTACCATTTAAAATGTCAAGTGAATTTGATTTATAAATTTGTCCCGATTTTTTAATTTTATTAATACGTGAATATAATTCATCTTGTTGTTGTTTTGTGTCTGACGACGATGTCCCGCTTAATGGTATAACAGATGGTGGTGCTATTGCAGTTGGTGATGGCAATGGTACGGATTGAATTGAAAAACAAGTTGTATTATCATTTAATTTTAAATTTCGATTACAATTATTATTATCAGCAGTAGGAGGTGTTGCATGGATATTTTCGGTTAATAATTTTGAATTATTATTTGCTGGTACTGATGTTGCGGTTGACAATGTTGCCGTCGTCGATGGTGTTGGCATTGCTGCTGATGACGGTGTTGTTGGTGTTGTGTATGATAAAATATTTGAAAAACGTCTCATACGTGTTGGTTTTTTACATGTATTTCCCAATACTTTTGGTTCACTATATGTATTTATTTTAATGGATAAATCTGTAACATCATTATTATTTTTTGTATTTAAATCATCTTCGGTAATTTTTTTAACAGAGAAACGATTTTTCTTTGATTTTACTGATGATGCACTTTCATTTTGTATAATATCATAAATTTTACCATATTTACGTATTTCTTTATCATTTAAATCTGAAGTTGATGGTGATGGAGTTGATTGTTGTTGTTGCTGTTGCTGTTGTTTTATTTGATCTTGTTGTTGACGTTTTTGTATAATATCATAAATTGTACCAAAATTCAATGAACTATATTTTATATTTGTATATAATTTATTATTGACACGCTTTATAAATTGTTCAGACAATGTACGTTTTCTATGAAATATATTATTATTATTATTATTATTATTATTATTGTTGTTATTGTTATTATTATTATTGCTATTATTATCTGAACCATCACCGGTTAATGATTTACGTTGCATTATCTCATAAATTGTACCGTATGTCATATATTTATCATAATTACGATATGTTTTATTATATAAATCATTTTTCTTTTGTATTATATCATAAATTGTACCATATGAAATTAAATGATCATAAATTTTATAATTTTTTTTATAAATATCATCTTTTGATTTTGTAATTGATGATGGGTTATCATTGATCTTATCATGATCATCAATATTACCAATATTATTATTGTTATTATTATTATTATTATTATTATTATTATTATTAGTATTATTATTATTATTATCAACAATATCAGTGTTAATATTATCATTATTATTTAATGATGTGACAGATGATGAAGATATTAATTTTGGATTAGTGTCATCAACATTTGATGATGTAATATTATTTTGTTGCACAACTTCTGTTGTTGTTGTAGCTGTTGTCGCTGTTGTTGTTGTTGTTGTTGTTGTTAAATTATCACATAATTTTGATGGCAATGAATAACGTTTTCCGGCAGAATTTCTATTTATAAAACGATTAAAACGTTTTGAATTATTTCGTTTCATTAGTGGTGAAACAACTGTAGGCGCAGGAGATATTTGGTTAATTCTTTTATTATTAATATTATTACTATTATTATTACTATTATTATTATTATTATTATTATTATTATCAAACAATAATGAATCACATTCTTTCATCAATAATTTAAATTCTTCATATGATTTCCGACGTAATGAAATTTTTTCATGTTCGTTTATTTGTTGATAATTATCCAGGACATCTTTATCATCATTTTTAGAAGCAACATTATTATTATTATTATCCTTATTATTATTATTATTATTATTATTATTATTATAACTAGATTTATTTGGTACATTTAAATTAAATAAAGCTTTAAATTCTTCATATGACTTTCGACGATTTTTTGATTGCTGCACTAAACATTCTTTAATTTTTAATTCTGAACAACTATTTTCATCAAATGTATCGTTATCAATTTGTTCATCATTTTTTATAAATAACTTATTATTATTATTATTATTATTATTATTATTATTATTATTGTTATTATTATTATTATTGTTATTATTATTATTATTAATTTCAATAAATCCTGAATCCATTGATGTAATTGTACATGTTGAATCAAAACTTGTTTTACGACTTGGTGTAGCTGATGTGTTTGTCATTACCTCAACATTATTAATATTATTATTATTATTATTATTATTATTATTGTTTTCATCATTTAACGATAATAAATTATTATCTATATTTTTATTAAAATAATTTAAATTATTAATATCATTATCATTATCACTATAAATAAATTCACTTATCGTTGATAAATTATAAATGGAATTAATTTTTAATGTTGATTCGGGTAAATCACGTGACTGCGGCTGATAAAGGAGTTGTGGATCCTTCTGTTGTTGTTGTTGTTTTTCATAAATTGATTTAAATTTTCGATGTGATTTATTATTTTGTTGCTGTTGTTGTTGAAGGGATGTAATCGATATGAAACGTCGTTGATAACGTTTCAATTTATTATTATTTATAATAATCGATGGATTATTAACATTATGAATGTTATTTGTTAACAATGAACGTTCAATTTTTGATTTTATTATTTGATTATTGATTATATTTTTGGATTTTTTCTTTTGTTGAAAATATTTTGATAATTTTCCGCTACATGCTTTTGTGGATAGATCGGAGGCTGCAGTTGAATGGGATAAAAAAGAATATGATTTTGTGCAGGATGCTGTGGTAGAATTTAATGGCGATGGTATAAATTTTTTACGTAAATTTATAGATTTATTATTTTTTTTAATTTTATTATAATTTTTAAAGTATTTTTCTAAATTAATTTTTTTACTTTCATTTTTCATACAACAATGATAATTATTATTATTATTATTATTATTATTATTATTATTATTATTATTAGTATTATTATTATTATTATTGTGATTATTAGTATTATTATTATTATTATGATTATTATTATTTGTACTATTATTATTGATGTTATCATTTGTATTCATACATTTAGCACAACATAAAAATTCATATAATAATTCATAATGATTTGACGGCATTGACGTAAATGTTGAATATTTTGGTTCTAATGAATCATTATTATTGGGAATAATAGATTTTTGTTGTTTAATGTCATTTAATGGCAGACCGGATTCTTTTTGATTATCCATAACATTATGTACAATTGCTTTTGTTTCAATTACATTTTTACAATTATTATTATTATTATTATTATTATTATTATTATCAATGTTATCATTATTGTTAATATTAGCATTACATTGAGTATCAAATGATGTGGACAAAGAAGATGGATGTGGTGATGTTTGTGATGGCAATGATGATAATGTTGATGTTAGAATTTCTTTTAATTCTTCATTTGGATTTTGTTCTTCTGATTTATCTGTAATAATTGTACTGCCTATACCAATGCCACAATCTAATAATACAATAGCACCATCGGACGGTAATAATAAACGGCCTTCAGAGGCGGCTGTTATTAGTTCTTGTAAAGCATTTACATGTTTCACCGTAATATTTCCTTGTAGTTTAATACCTTGTAATGCAAATGCAGTTGGTTGTTTTGTCGTTGAATTTGGATCTGTACACCAAACAACGGGCATTGTTGACATTATTAATTTTTGTTTTTTTTTGTTATCACAAAACAAATTATCAAAATTTTATATATATTCACTTAAATTTTGTAAACACTTAATTTTATAATCGCATAAATTAATTACGCAATAGCGCAAATAAAAAATGGCAAGTACATAATCACATTATTCATTATTTTTTTTCAATTTAAATATATTATAAATTAATAATTTTTTGCTTAATATAGACGACTCAAACACAATTGAGTTCAGTCTTAATATATTCACTATATGGTTAATTTGACACACAAAATCACTGTATAAAAAGCAAAACGTTATTATAATTAATACCTACATATAAACAATGAATTAAACGTATATTAATTTTATTAGGAATGTTTTAGTATCCTCCATATATAAATGCAAGTATATAATATAAATGACACATTTTTCATATTGTTAATTTAAATTGAAAAATAATTAGCATTTTTAGTTGTTATTTATTGTATGAGAATAAAATTATTGAAAAAATTAATGATTTGCATATAATCAAATACAATTACAAACAACAACAACGCATATATAATCAAATATACAATGTATTCGATGAATTTGCAAAAGTCAATATTTGTCAATGTTTTATAGAAGAGATAAATAGACATTAAAATGTATTAATTTTTTAATCAATTAATGTTTTATTAACAACATACAGTAAAGCTCAAAAATATGTATATACAATAGAAAGAAACATTTGTTATATAATTGTGTTTATGAATACATATATTTTCCAGCCGGTGATGGCTATTGGTAACATTTTTGATTACAGTATTTTATCAAGCTTAATATTTGGTTCAGCTCTTATGTATATTAATTATATACGTATTATTGGGTGCAAATACTGTATACCTATAGAATTCTCTGGACTCATTTATTTTCCTTTAGTCGACTTATTTAATTGTTGTTTGGATAATTGGGTTACCTGTAATTTAATTTCAGTATACAGCTCATATAAATATAGTATGGCGATTTTCTATGAAAATTTATTAGCATTTTATACTTGAATTTATTCATAAAATTAGAAGTCATTGTTGTGATGTCAATGTGATTATTAAATAAAAAAAAAACTATTAAAAAAAATGTAGTTTTAATCCACAACAACACACACCGGTATTTTACACACGTAATTTATAAAATAGTATATTTCTTCATTAACTAAACAATGATTCATTCACAGATACAAAAACTATTTTTCAACACCCAAGTACAAATAAATTTATAAATCTGTTAATAATAATTATTAATAAATATTAAATAATATTTATATAATACAGACACATGCATTGCATAAATGCAAATATGATATAGACGACAAGTTTGTTGTTGTTACAGTCACATGATCAAATAATTAGCATTGCGCTACAAAAAAAATTTTATGAGTTTAGTAAGTTCAATTGATTTACTTGAAATGAAGAATTTTACGAATTGTTATGATCTGGAGGTAGCACATGTATCGCTGATGTGTCTACAGAATTATTACTGCTATACAGATACAAAATCTGTGTAAAGAAAATTATATTTAATAGAGCAATTGAAATAATAATTAGAAACGGATTATTTGGATAATTTGTCATTATAATAATATAGGCAATATCTGCGAACGTTATAAATTGTCATCAAAATTTATTGCAGCGATTTGATCATAATATTTTAAAAGTTATCTTAAACGATAATGCTAACGATTTGACCGTGACTGTATATATATATATGTATATGTAAATGATGGTAAGTTAAAAGTTAAAATGCACGCGATGAAAAAAGAGGACAACCAAAAATAAGAGTTATATCTATAAAAGTAAGTTTTTAGTAAGTACTTTCAATGCAAGTATATATATGTGTGTGTAGTAAGTATTTGGTACTCATCGTCGTATATGTATATTTATTATATATATAACTAATACCTCATACCTGTATATTTAATGCGGAAGCAAAAATAATTGCACATTACATAATACACGATTCTATATTGAATCTCTATATATGTACATATTTTAAATATAAATAAATATATGAATATAATAAACATTTGGTATTAAATTGTGTAATATTTTGAACTTCAAAAATATTATTGCAATTTATATATAATTTAATATTTTATTATAAAAAAAAAATTCTTTTATATTGTTGTGTTATTCTTTACTTTTTACCATTTTCATTTAAATTTCTCTTCCGCATATATTGTTTGTTTCATAATCGCATAATCATATATATGTACAGCGGGTACCAACAATAAGTAAACTATAAACACAATTTATGTTTTAAAAACAATAAAATAGAGGTTATATTATTCAATAAACACTATGCGTACAAAAAATAACCCCATGGTAGCATCATTGATACATAATTCTTTAAAAATGGTGCAGGGATCACAGTTACGGTTAATGGAATTCGTTACAAAATATAATACTAAATCAATTTTTGTTTCCAAAAATTATTAAATCGATGCAAACGATTGATTGTGATTTCAACATAAAACGTTGGACCAATCAATGTGATAATCCCAAGATCATACGAATTAACTAATCTTAATGGTATCAGTTATACTTTGCAATGATTTACATATGCACGTATTTTTGAAATGTATGAATGAATAATTATGTATAGCATTTTCAATTTATTTTTTGATCTCAACTGTATAAATAATAAGAAAGACTATCTTCTTATCATATGATCTCATGTATCTATGTATATTGTATAGACAATAGTATAGTCGATACCAGACAACTAAATAATGTAATAGAGGTTAGTATACCATATATATTTTATAACGTTCACATTTCATATTGTGTGTAAATATTTGCTATATAATAAAAAATAATCTAGTTTATTATAAATACTTAATTAATTGGTGTTACTATTCAAGACTTAGCAAGATATTCGGATTATCAATGTATTACCACATTATTATTATTTTTTATGGACTCATGTTAGTGTGGCATTCAAATAATGCCACCATCTCTAATTCATAGACATTAAATTTAAATGCAATAATAAGATACAATGAAAGGAATGACATAATGATTGTTTGATATTATTGTGTATGCGCTTCATATCGATATTTAAATATTTAAATTAAACTTTAAAATTGAATATAATTAATATTCCAAATCCTTATACAATAATCAAATATAAAAATATATGTTAAAAAAAGATAAAACATGAGATAATTTTAAATGTAATATTTTTATTAAAAAATACATTTTACTACTCTGATCAAAAATGCACCGAAATAGTGAATTGTAAGATAAAGTATTCTGGTGAAATATTTATATAGATTAAAATGTATTTGTTAATACAAGTTTTTCGCATATGCAATCGTTTTTTTACCATTGCCTTGTTTTACATGTAAAAACGATTTTTTTTAAATGTTCCATCGTAGTGAAATAATGTAGTTATTCATTTTATTGTAATACAGATTAAGAATTCATGAATTTGCCCACACATATTTTTAAATAGCTCATGCTATTCAAACGTCATTGCTTTTGATATGGTATAGACTTATATAGAGAAATGTAGCACCAGAACAATTTTAAATCAATTGCATTTTTAACATTTCACGCAGTAGCATTTTCATTTCGTATATATGTTAACACAAAATTAAATGAAAATTCTTCGGTCATTATATAAATTATAATTTCAATTGAAAAAACGAGAAATCTAACGATTTTATTGAACAATAATTTACGTTATTTTTGATCATAAATTTAGTTGGTGGTGTGTATTTTGATTTAATGCAAATAAAAATATATGTACGCCAATATTACAATTATTTCCAAATATTATATAATTAATTAATTATATTCTGTATAATGTGGTGCGGCAAATTATTACTACACATAAACGAAATATTTATAATATAATATAATAATATTGTGTATTCATTTTGATGTAATGCTAAATTTAAATTTACTTTTCTATAAAATATATCGGTGTTTTTTTATTGTTGTTAGTAATGTGTGTATTTATGTAATTTTATTTTATTTAACACAGATAATCACTACTGGATACGGGCGGTGTGTATGTGTCGCAGTGGCGAAAAAGACTGTTAAATAATAACATTTAGTAATTAATATCACTATATTTTTCAAATAACCTGGGTTAAATTAGAATAAATTATGAAAAAAATGTGTGTGTTCACCAAACAAAATTTACTGGAAAATCAATTTTTATGAATTATCAACTATTTTAAGTACAACGGACCATATATTTTAAATACGTTTTTTTTTTGTATATCTATAGAATTCCTAATTATTATCAATTTCCAATGTTGCGTGGGAAGAGATATAAACGATGTTCCAATCCAATTATACAATACCAAAATTTTCGCTGACATTGAATTTAAAATCGGTCATCCCCATTTTAACGTGTGAAACGATTTTAAAAAGCTCTTCTACGCAAATATTGGAAATTGATTTTATGATAATTTGTAATTCTATATATAAAAATGGAACTGCGTTAAAACCAGTAATTCAAAAAGATGATATTTCTTAAAAGTCGATTTTTCTGGAAAATTTAGTATATGGACATTCAAATATTTTTCCACTTTTAACTCGGCTAATCACACAGAAATATAGTTCTTTTATTTGTTATATACTCATTGCATACTAATTATATAAGTGTCTATGTAATATTAATGAGTGGTTAACTTGAATAACACGAGCTTACGGAATGACAGACAATTTCTATATATACTCGAATATGTATAAAGATAAAGAAATTTGTGTAAAATTCATTAATTCGGGACTGAAATGGTTAATGGCGTTTTTTTTTTATTTATTTATAGAATTGTTAAATTAAAACAATTGTTTTTTTTATTGTAATTGATATAGTAATGGTAAGAAGATTGAAAAAAAAAATGTATATATAAAACCATTAAAAAATTTCATTTAAAATAAAAATATTTTATATTGTATACGTTTTTTGTATTGTGTGGATGATTTCAAAGAAATTACTATTTAATTTTTATAATATTTTAAAAATAAATCTTAAATGTATAGAGTTAGTTAACTGCTTACACACACGTTACGTTACGTTATTTATTATATATTTTTAATTTATATATTATTATTATTATTATTATTATTATTATTATTATTATTATTACAAATTATATACAATACAAAAGTACATAATATATATATTTGTTGAGATATATAAGAAAGTTGCAAATAATGTTGGAGCCACATTATTCGCTAAAGTTGCTACTTTTTTTTCTTTTTTGTATACAATTATATACGACACATATCATTTTAATTATTCGCATCGTAACATAATTAAATAGTTTTACACATTACAAATATTTATTATACCATATATATTGTATATGCGATATATAGACAGAGAGTGGTAACTAACTGGTGTGTTTGCGTTACTGTTGGTTATGTTATACACATAGTTTTAGAAAAAAAAAAAAAAAAAAAATCAAAGTCATGCAGTGACTTGAACATTTTCAGACAATAAATTGCAATGCATATCGCATTATAAATATAATCGGACGCCAATATAATTTTTATAAAACTTATAAAGAAAATTAATCTATGTATATATGTGATTATATCGTTAGACTATAGATAGTGTTACGGTAACAAATTTGTATATTTATGCGAACATCAAATCATGTGTGGCACAGAAATAACCATTGCTCTGGGGCACCCTCTGCATAATTATAATATTATTTATTTATATATTGTATATATATACTATACTCGTAAATAAGACATAGATTCATTATATTTTGATATATATTAGTAGATACTTCAATCATTTTATCTATATATATTTTTATCATTTCTTTTCTGAAGAAATTTTTTAAATTAACTTTATAATATAAGATGAAAGAAAAAAAAAACGTATATATATAATTATATGTATCAATATATGAATTAGAGTGTTATAAGTTATAATTAATTACAATACACGTTGTTTATAATAAAATACTATACTATATAATTGTGCTAAATTTACAAAATCGCACTAAATATTAGCAGCTATACAAATATTTAGTTATACAAATATTACAACATAAACCAAATATGTTACACTCACGACTCATAACTCTTCTAAAAAAAAAACACAAACCGATAAGAATGGATGGGGTATAACGTTATCTATATATAATTAACTGATAACAATTTTATGGCATTCGAATATGTGTCAGTGTGAAGGTCAAAATTCAACGTATTATAAATAGTTTTGTGTGAGCAGCGTCAATTGAAAAATGTATAAAAAAATAAATAAAATCCGCTTTAAATTTGATTAAAAATGTATGGTTGAAATGTTTTAAATCCGCTTAGATTGTGATAATTATTTATGTATACCAAAAATAATTTTTAGATTGCGGCATAAATCTATCCGAAAAATAATCGTAAATGGTTTGTTCTTAATATATATACAAATTATAATCGTCATGATATCTTTACCGCCAACCATTCATTACGATCAAATTAATGGTAAAGTGATTTGTACAATTCACCAATTAATCTGCAATTATGGAATTATATAGGCATTTTCATAATTTTCATATTAATTTTTATTACCATATACATAAATGTAAATAAATATTCTCACATTGCATCCAATCTAACGCCATATGAGTGTGAGTTAAAATTGAATTTCCTTATTACTGATCAAATGATTGTCCGATTTCGATTTAAAAACATAAAATTCAGTTTCTCTGCACATCTCTGTCGTCTGTAGTAAGGAACGCAAAGCACTATCGTGGATACCCGGTGACAAGAATAAAAATATTTTTTTTAAGATGTTTTGTATGTTACTTATTTATAAATAATAGACATTTTGTAAAAATGTTAAATACGACTTGAACGTTATTGTTTAAAAAATTATTTAAATATAAACAATATGGATTAAATAATAACGTATTGTTAATGGGCACACAAGAATTCATCTGATTCAGCAATACGACAAGAAACAAAAAATAAACCTTAGCTTGATGAATTTATTATTAAAAAAAATTTACCTTTAGTATTTATAAACACATACAGAAAATCAACAATCTCATACACAATTAATAAAATAATGTTATGGGAAATTTAACAATCAAATTATAAACATTATTCTTTTGATTTATGTTATTTTACAATAAGTTAATATGTAAAATATTAATAACACCACAGCGCTCCATTGTTGGTGCTAGCAAAGTCTATAATAATAATAATAATAATAATACTATAAATGTTATTGAACCCGTAATTATATAAATTAATTATGCGTGTAGGTAAAAAAAATGCATAATTATTAAAATTAATTTTAACAATAACATTTATTGATTAAAAATATAAATAATTTTACTATAATGAATAAAGTTCATGTGAGGACAAATAATTTAAAATTCAAGTTTAATATCCATATGTATACTAATGTATAATGCAAGTACTTATACAATACAATATAATTACGAGTATACACGCAAAACGTAATGTAGTATAATATTCATATAGCAAAAATTCATTACATACTTTTGTTCCTTAAATAAATTTCCAATTTGTCATATATTTTTTTTTTTATATATTATTCAATAACAAAACAGATTTTTAACGCATAATTTAATGTTGTATAATATAAATGTTAAAAATCCAAACAAAAAAACAAATAATTGATTGTATTGTGTGTGTACATTTATTTGTAAACAAAGAAAATTTAGCTAATAATATATTTAAAAATTAAAAATAAAAAATGTAATTAGGAAGCAAATTTTTACAAATTTACTGATAAAAAAATATATAAATAAAAAATATTTTCTCTTTATTTGCAAATGAATTAAAAACGCATAATATATTTTATGGAATAATTTCATTTTATCGCATTAATGCATTGTTGGATTGTGTGTGTGTAGAGAATAAAAAATAAAAATATAAATAAATTAATTTATGATATTTTAATTATAATAAATTATTTTCCACAATTTTTGACCATGGAAAAAAAATAATAACATACGAACAACATAAACATCAATACAGATAATTTAAATATATTTTTAGAGATTTATCAATAAATTCCAACAATAACTTATAAACACGCGGAATGTTATGTATCGATAGTTAATATAGTTTTTAATATGAAAATAATATTTTATTTCTGTTCGAAAAATAACCAGAATTACACTTTCAAATATATATATGGATCTGATAACTTTTGGTAGCTGATTAATTTATGTAAGAGTGAACCGATATTTTATCAAAGTGTTATAGTTTCATGACATTTCCGTCAGTGTAAGCCGAAAATTCACAATGCACAATTGAGTGACGCTAGTTTTTGAACGGTGGTTGAAAAATGCAAAAACCAACATTACATTTGTTTTAAAATTGGTAAAAAAAAATGTTATAGAAACGCTTTTGAAATGCTTAAAGTCATCAACACCGATTTTACCAAAGAAAACATGCCTTTGTGCGATTTTGAGAAAATAATAAATAAGCAATCAACACCCAAACACATGCAATCGATGTATCACAGTTTTCCTTTTTTTCTTAATCCGTTTCGGTTATTTTTAAGACAGAGTGTACGTATATTTATATAACAAGAATTTAATAAATTAGAATAATATTTTTTTTTGTATTATAATATGAACATTAATTTAATTAACATTTTATTGTTAACATTATTATGAAACATATAGTAATGTGTGCACAACAACTGTCCATCTCAACATAGATAGCTGAGCTGTTGTATTAAAAAAAAATGTATAAACGACTATTTCGTGTATACGTTGGGCATGGCAAAAATATGCAGACAGTTGTGAAAACTACTGTATTATTGATCGTTAAACAATTATAGATTCATGTGACACACACACAATTAGTTATAAATTTCATATGTTTAAAAAAAGAGTCTATCCAATTGGTGACACAATCAATGAATATTACAAGAATAAATGAGACAATATTTAAAATACACCGCACACAAAACACAATCAATTGTATGCTAATTTGAGTGTAAATTGTCACACATGTAATAATAGGCTATAATTAAATTTTCGTGATCTCAAATGGGCCAGGTTTAAAATTATATAGTACACAGATGTGTACACAATGTTTGATTCTATTTATTCAATTGCAACAAAAAACAATACACAAATCTCCGAATAATTGGTGTAGTCTCAAGTGTGACATATGCATGCAACATGTGGTAATTCTATTCACCAAAGATGTGGTAAAAATTTCTGTAATTTCTTTAATTCACTTTGTCGGTTCATTTTCATCGTAACTTGTACAATCACTCCAAAGATGCCCTTCTAATATCCACCACACACTACTCCTCAAAATATTTTTAAAGCTGTAGTAAATAAACTCTAATTGCAAATCACATCAAAAAACATTATCTCGACCACAGAAAAAAAATTAAATTTTATTCAATGCAGAAAAATGTCTATATATTAAAAATTCTGCACATGCAGTTTTTTTTGTTGAAATCAAAAAATTTCAATTTATATTTATTAAAAATCAGCTGTTTTTTGGTAGAAAAAAATGAAAACGAAATGAGGAAGTAAATAAAGGAGAATTTTTATGGTAAAAGTTAGATGGAGGTAGAGGAATTTAATAGGTATATTTAGGATGCGATAAATTAGAAGGTAGGAAGTAATATATTTTTGTAGAATTAAGGTGATGTTCGGATTGAGGTAATGGAGACCTGTGTGGGATAAAACTTAATGGCAACATAAAAGCTTTGCAAACAAATCTTACTGTATATATTACCAGTTTTATTTGTCGTAGCATTTTTAAATTTATAATTAGTTTATGTGCACTGGTATATGTTTTTATAAAATTAAATCTATAGGTATTTATAATTGAAATAATAATGTATCTCTATAAATGCATAATTATTATATTATATTAAATATCATTATATTGGAAAATCCAATAATAAACAATAAATGAATTTTAAATAATATAAATAATAAATTAGCTTTTATTTATTTCTTATATATAATTTATAAATAATGTAAATGCATTTTTTTTTAATTTCGTAATTATTGTCACTGTGTGTGTTGTTGCGTTGTTGATTCTTAAGAAAGTTATAATTATTTATAATATTATATTATAAATTATATATTTTCCATATACAATAAATAATATTATTTATTATTTGCTTTGATAAAACATTTATTTATTTAATTATTTAGCATTTATGATGCGATTGCTTATATATTGTATATATATGGTATATGTAACAAACAGTAGCAGAGGTGTATATATATAATAAAATTGGTACATTAGTTGGGTAGTACATAATATGGTTAAATATTATAAATTTTCCTTGTATACATATGTGCATATGTGAAATGTGAATATAATTATAATTATATTGTATAATAATAATAATCAAATTCTTAATCACACCGCAGAAAAAAATCTTGGAAAAAAAATGGTATTGACAAAGTGAAATTCGTGTATCAATTTAAAATATATTAATTATTAAAATTATTAATATATTTTTGATGGATGGACATCGTATAAATATCAATAATATTATTAATTTATATTATATACTTTCCATTAATGTCATATAATAATAATTTATACAGACTGCTGGCGTCGCGTCGCCCTCAAAAGAATATACCATATAACCAATTGCACAAAATAAAAAAAATTAAAAGTGTAAATTATTTATAATAAAATATTATTCTGAGAATCGAAATGAATTTTATATATTATTATTATTATTATTATTATTATTGAAAATAAAATATTAAAATATACAATAAAAAAAATTAGCCAGCATTAAAAAGTCAAAACGTTATTATTTTCCGAATGTGTTGTAGTAAATATCCTGTTTACATAGTGCTATTATTATAATATACAATATATATGGTAAAAAATACAATCCCGGATTAAATATCCGGGTTTAAATATAACTATATATGTTTTTGTAAAATAGTATATAGCAAGTAGCATACAAAGAAATGATGAAGATGTAAGTTATAAAGATAAAACATATACAAATAATTTATATATGATTCTGTTTAAACAATACAATTTTATGTAGAAAAAAAAGCAAATGCACAATGAATGGAAGGAAAATATATATAGTCTCCATTTGTTTGTGTACAAATCTTAGAATTATAAATGTTCTTTGCGTTTGTTTTTGTTTTTTTTTTTGTTACCTGTAACTGTACAATTGCATTTCTTCATAATTCTTGTCTCTATGCTCAATGTTATGTACACAGGTAAAAAAACACAACACAAAATTCTTTCAATTTATTATAAATCTTCTTATGCGTATCCATATATTATTTACAAACATTATAAAATAATAAGAATGTAATGGTCAATGGCTTCTTTTTTCTTCGTCTTATTCTTCTTCTTTTTCTTTATATCTTATATTTATAATTCCAGTTTTTTTTTTCTCAATTGATACGTGTGCTACGAACAGACCCTGTGACCAGCAAAATTATTGTAATGTAATATTATTTTTAAATTTACAATTATTTAACAAAAGGAAAGATTAATAGCATATAGGAAAAAAATATAGTAGTACGAGTATTCCAGAAGATTATTTAAATTGGAAATAGAGTTTAAGTAATTGTATATTGTCATTGTGTACTCAGGGGGTTGGTTCATTATCATAAATCATAATCACCAAACGACTATATTGGCAACATTTTTACCACGAAATTCAAATTGAAAATGAAAATAAATATGATAAGATTGATAATAAACGAAAATAATAATACAGTGGCAATGTAATGGCATTTTTTATTTTCTTTCTAAAATTCTGCTTCCTGTGCGGTAACTATATTTTGATGTGTATCGTCTTAGCACATATAGAATTCTTCACAAACTAATCTATATACATTTAAAATCGAAATGTACCTATATAGCAAGTCATATTACTGCAAGTGAAGCTTGGTAACTACGAAACATTCATTACAGCCAAGTTTGGTAAATTACTCTGCAACGGAGTATATAACAATGTCACCAAAATTGTATTGCAATTAACAAAAGATAAATATTTTCATAATTTTATTATTATATTTATATAGTCCATATATATTAGATATTAGAATGAAAACACTCAGTAGTGCAGTTGCATAGCACCGAAATATATATTATTAAACATGAAATATAGTTAGGTTCAATTTCCACTATTTTTCATAGGAAATTTTTCTGTTGCAAGACCATTTGTTTGTGATTATGGAATAAAAAGAAAAACGGATATCTTTGAAAATATATGGTGTTGGACGCTATTCAAAGATTAACAATGTTTGCAAACACACACACACATCACTATGTGTTAATCATCGCTATAAAAATAATACTATTTTGAAAACATCTATCTTTCGTTAATTACAGTACAATTGGTAAATTGTTATATACTTCCATGCGGAGTAATTTACCAATTTGGATGTAATGTAAGATTTATTAGATGACATAAAGGTCCATTTGAAGTAATATATGGCTTAAAAAAAAAACAGATTAATCCATATATATATTTTAGAAATGTAATTATTATTTCGTTAAAATCTGTAAAATTAAATAATTTTGAAACAATTGCAAGAAATAAATAAATGATGAACTTTTTTGTTAGATTCATAATTTAAAGACACAATTCTTCATTTACTCATTTCTTTATCTGTATTTATTGTGAATATTTTACTTATAATTTTATATTTGATAATAATTGCTGTTTCGTTGTTTCTAATAATTTTTAAAAATTGGTTGGTGGTTAAAAACATTATACGAAATTCCATATAATTTATATTTAAACATCTTTTTTCTTCATATATTACAATTAAATTAAAATTATTTCCTCATAAAATATACAGGTTATTTTTATTTTATTTTTCAAAAACAGATATAAGGAATGTTATTATCATATCATTATTTATAAACACACGTCTACGAAAATTAATCGAAATATAATTTACTCTTTTTTATCAAAAAAAAAATTGTATACAAAACGTAGCAGCATTATTTTTTATATATTATATTATTCAAATTTTATAATATTTATTCCATTTTTAAAAAATAATGTGGCAACATTTTTGTATATATTCTTCAATAAGAAATAAATATAGCGTTCAAGTGATTATGAAATAATAAATTAAAAGTCACACTTCTTTTGGCTCAATTTTAATGTCGCTGGTGATGGTGGTGGTGGTGGTGGTGGTGGTAATGTTAATCTCGCCGTTGATCTATTCTTATATATATATATTATTTATATTAAAATATAAGACAAGGCATCTTTTCTTAAACTTGAACACATATTTTTTTATTTTTATCAATTTCTGTTTATAAAATTGTGTCGTTTAATATTATTATAACAACAATAAAATACGTAATACGTAATTTAATTCGATGATAAAATAAAATAACAAGTTTTAATATAAGAAGCAAAAAAATTTAACAAAAAAAAAATATACCCGATCTTCTCTCTATTGGCATTTTATTCAAATTTTCTTATTTTATTTTTTTTTTTCATTTATTTCCAATAAAAACGTGTTATTTAATTTCATAATTAATTATCAAATTAATATTTGAGAAGAAAAAAAAAAAAAAAATGGCAAAAATTAGCATTTATTAAAATTTTAAATACTTGTATTAGTTTTATTATCATGTATACAATACACCTATATAATAATACACATGATGATAAGTATGATGCCAAGGGAATTCTTACGAATGGGAACAGTGTTTAGGTGTGTTAAACTTTCATTCCGATTAAAAAAGAAAATAACAGATATTTTTGAATGGTAAATTAAAAAAATAAACCATTACATTTTTGTTCGCACACATAAAGTCATGATGAGGAGGTTGATTTTAAAATTACTGCTGTGGCATTGATTGTAACAAAATAATACACGCAAATATCTATTATTTAAACTTGACGAAATTACGTTTAAAAATTTCTCTTCTTTGGGGCGTTAATTTATTTTTGTTTCCTTAAAGCAACGCAATACTTTAATGTTTTATTTGGCATAAAATAAATAAAGAATTTTATAAGAATAAATAAAAAAAAAAACATGTTATACGTGGACACGTTTAAAGAATTTCAAATAAATAATGAAATGGTTTTAGTTAAATGGATAACAAAAAATTTATGATTATATAAAATCTAGTTTTTATTTTCTTTGCATTTTTTAAATATCATCTTTGATTTCAGCAAAAAGATAACAGAAACTTAACATTTTTGTATAGCATTAAATTCCAAAAATATATAAAATATTTTATAATATAAAATTATTGTATTTCTCTTTGTATAAACAATAACTATATTGTTTAAATATTTAGTGGGGGAATATCATCAGTATTTGGGTCGATTGTATTCCTCCTACTGAGTGAACTAGTACACCAAGTCATCCTACAGAATTTTGGTTTTTATGGCACATCTAACGCATTACAGTCATCTTCGTATATGTGACTATTATATAAAACAATTTAACTATTGATCTGCTAATTATATTTCAATTGATTGACATAATTAAATTATAATTATTTTTACGAGTGAATCGTCCATATACAGCATTGTGTGTGTGCGCAGACATTGTAAGTCTCTGAATAATAACGTAAAAAAATCTTATTTTCAATGATTGAATAATTTTCCGTAAATTGTCTCTTATATATATTCAGCACACCAGCGAATCGAATTAGCAACCTTCGCAATGAATGTCATGTTCCAATATTGTTTTTGTTCTATAATTAATAAGTTATAATTATAATATTTTCTTATGCAAAAATATTCTTAAAAAGTGCTATAAAATTCTATAGTTTTTCAGTTCTCTTTAAATTAATTCATTTTTTTTGTATTTCTAAAAAAAAACTTCTCCATGGGATATCTAACAAAAAAAAAAAAAGTATTCACAAAGCAAATAACGAAATTAAATGTTTTTAAAATAAATATAAAATTCATTTCGCAACAAAGTACAAAGTCATTTAATCCTATACCTCTATATATAAATAGGGAAGACCCGTTGGCGGCAAATGTATCACATTTTTGATATTTTGGGTCAACGATGTAACGATGTTAAATATTTCAAACTCACTTAGAAAATAACATTCGATTTAAAAACTATAAAAGAAATCCGTTTAAGATTATTGATATTTACTAGAGCCGAATTTTTTTATATGGGATTTTGAATTACTTAATTTATTAATTTTCAAGGATAAAAATAAAAAAGGTTTCATATGAGCTGCCCGCCCCAGGATAACCACTACTTCTGCAGTTCTACGCTATACAATTTAATAATTTTTATATATTGTATTTTATTTATTTATATGGATATGCACAATATCATATCAACCACCACATAATTTTTATATACTACAAAAGATCATCGTTTACAATATATATTTATTGATGATGCTGTCGATATTTTAAGATATTTATATATTTGTGTTAAGTGTTAATCCTTTATCATTAATATAAAATGTTAATAAAATTCATATCTTAAACAAAGCATACCAATGGGCAATATTTTCTTTTGCATATTAACTTGTGATTTTATAAAATATTTTTAAGACAACATTTCTTCGTTTTGTTTTTTTGGATTATGTTTGAATAAATTAAAAGAAATGTTGTGTATTATAAAAGAAAAAAAATATTTACATTTTAATGTCAAAAACATTAATTTTTTATAATATAGACAAATATAATAATATAATAAAAACACAAACACATAATTTTGGCGCCTAATTTCGCAATTCATATAAAGTTACATACCATTGATTGAGGTAAAGCATTTGTAAATCTGATATAAATGCTTTCATAATTTTTTACATAATAATTTTGATAATATAATAAACATTTAAAAAATATACGAAAATATAATATATAATAACACGGAAATTATCTTCCGATTCGATTTTATTATTATATGGTATTATACCAATACTATAATAACAATTTGAATAAATATATTATTTAATTATTTCATCATTCGAATTAAAATTATATAAAATATATATATATAGTACGATTATTTGCAAGGTTGAAAATAATTTGTATTTTCGAATTTGTTTGGTATTTTGTGTTTGCGTTTACATCACATCAACATCGAAAAACAAGAAAAGTGTATAGGTCGAACTATTCGAAAAACATACACATAACTATTATATATAAGAGAAAACATACCAGCCATATACTTAAGATCGCTACCATAACAAAAAAGAGTCAGAAAATAAAGGTTAATATGATGTATAAAATTCATAACATTAAAGATTAAACGATTTTTCAGAACTACCACAGAGGCACTGTTGCTAAATAATTTTATTATATATTCATATACTTTTTGGTGTTGTACATTATACTCACAGTAACAATTTCAATGTTAATAATTATTTCGACTGCAGGGAAACGGTTAAAGTATAAATGTCTGATCTAATCACTCATGCGTATAATAATTCAAATTCTATTCTTTTGATACCAATTATAGTGAATTGCTATATCCTCATTGGTAGTAATAAAATTAATTAATTATATATAATCGAGAATCCGTCATATATACAATACAATTTATTAATTAAATTTTCCGGAAAATCGTCTATTATCATTTTTAAAAATTATTAGAATTATAAAAGATTTCCAAATATTGTGGAAAATCTCTTTTAAACGAAATGTGCGCGCAATTGATTATCATTTTTTATGTCTGCAAATAAATTTAAAAAATTCATTAGGAATTCAAATATATATATATTTAAAAACTCATAAAAGATGATTTTCCGGAAAATTTAGTTCACTAGATTTTCATTAGATTCAACTGTATGCCGTCGAAAATATCTATGCGCATTTATATTTTTCTAAAATATATTTTAAAATGCATATTATCGCTTGAAAAATTAATCTATTTATATAAAAAATTCGTGTTAAGTGACACTTTCACAAACATCTCAATATACGATGTATTTCAATATTTTATGAACTGAACTGATATTAGAATATGGTACTGTCATTTATTGGGTGTCTCTATCGCATAAATTAACGTTTAATACATCAAACTATCGATTTCTTACTTGTAAATGATCAAATCATTTTTTTTTTTGAACATAAATTTCAAATTGATGAAAAATTAATACCTATTAAGTCGACGATGCGCTCGCTACCCCTGATTATTTATATTTAATTAAATATATATTTAATAATGTTTGAACATCAAATTTAAATTATAATATTTAAAAATGTTTTAATTTAATATAATAAAATTAAACAAAAATTAAAAATATAGTTTCGTTTAAATAAATAATACGATAAATTTCCAAAAAATACTTTTAACGTATATTTTTATTTTATCTTTAATATATAAATAAATGTTAAACGATACAAAAGTATCTAAAATACTTTCTTTTTGTGGATTTGCACGCGGGGCGCGATATCTTGTATTTGATTACAACATCGTTTGCGATAATACTATGCAATTCTAATATACTATGGTAGCTTTATTGAATTATTTTATTAAGAGTGTGAAAACATATCGATTGATAAACGTCGCAGTTAAATTCTTATACATTTGAATAATATACAAAATCCTATATTTGCGCATATGTTTCTTAGATTACTAAGCACACAACTCTTGTAATTGCATAGATAAGTGATTAAATTTAGTAATCCCAATTTTCTCAGAACAATATACCATATACAATATATTGTTTTTAAATAAAAGTGTGTGGAAAGTTGTTTCACTAACTATAAATTTTACGTATAATAAATAAAATACTAATAAATATGGTATAAATAATTAACATATAACAAAAATATTTTTTATAGATTGTCATACTGGCAGAGAACAAGCAACAACAGCTTTTATTTCAATAAAATTAAAATAAATAAACTAATTAAAATTAATATTATTATAATATAAATATTTTATTAATAAACACATTATAAAAAAACAGCGCGTATAGCTTTTTTTATATTTTTTATTCAAATAAAAAATTTACATATGCGACAATAGCATTAAAACAGACCATTCTGTTTTTTTATTGTATTATATTATACGAAAAAAACATATTTGCATTTATGTGTGACGCTCGCTGCTGCCTGAGCAAATATATATCATAAATTAAAAAAAAAATAAGTAAACGAATTGCGTTTCTCTTCACGCGAGCAACATTGACAAGAAAAAATGATTGGAAAAACATATTAACATAAAACTATTGCAATCAATTAATTGGAATTTATTAATTATGTATTGCAAATTTATAAGGGATAAAAATACAAAATAAAATGATATCTTATCGGTGTGCGAGATTAATCGTCGTCAATCACAACATTTTGTGCCAATAATAAAAATTTGTATATATTTATTTATATACAAAACACATTATTATAATATAAATCATCTCTTTCTATATCTATGGCACACATATGCTAATATAAATATATTGCATTGAAATCGCATTGAAATTGAATGTATTGTAAATAATTCATATTATAAATAAAGGTATAAAAGTTAAAATAAAATATAATATGAAAGTTTAAAACAGTTAAAAAAAAAAAACATTGAGTATACAATTAAAAACTAATCGATTCGACATTAAAATTAAATATTATTAATTATTTTATTTTTATGTTGAGCTATACTTGCATTTATAATAAAAGATTATTGATTTATTTTCAAATTTATTATATTCGACACTATTTAAAAATTAAATTTCATTATTTTGTGTTGCACACCTATTATTATTATTATTATTAAAAAATATTATAATTTTTTAATTTTATTTAAAATCAAACAATTTTTTTGTTTAACAAAACCGTCTCAACATATCATCACTTTCGCGAGTCGTGTCACTTTATGATCAAAAAAAATTTTAGCTTATATATTTTTTATAGATGAGAAATATTTACCATAAAAAGAAATTTTATTTATTCGTTTAATTTTTTTCTTCTTTTTTAATTGTTAATTGAAAATATATTAGAATAATTAATAAATAATTAAATTAATTTTATATCACTATTTTATTTTATTTTTTTTGCGGGAGCGAAAACCAAACGTAAAAACATCTTATAAGCACGCGACATAGAAGACAACTGGACACAACACATTAAGCACAAATCATAAAGAAAACCAACAAGTTTTTATTTATTTTTTTCTACAGTTGTTGGTTGTTGTTGTGTGTAATTTTTTTCGTTTTAATTTTATTAAGTTTTCTTTCAAATACATTTATAAATTAATATTTATTTCTTTTTATGCGGTGACTGAGACTAAAATATAATAATAAGACACACAGGTAATTTAATATATAATGTATAAATATGTGTATGTGTGTGTGTTTGTGTTAGTGTATTGTTTATGTATATATTTTAATTTTATATAAATAAATAATAAACATATGCAATCTATTCTCTGTTATTAAAATTGTTACACTATATTTATATGCGATGGTCTAAAAAGTTGTAGGCAACAATTTTGTCGATAGTTTTAACAGAGTGCATGTATATGGATTTAACATATATGTGAGTGATTGCATTATAAGCATATGTTACACGGAAAAATATTAAAGCTTTTTGTGTACCACAGTTGTGGAAGCAACTATATTTTGAAAGATCATTATATGAAAAATTTACCAAAAGAAAATCATATATTATGCGAATAAAGTATATATTATTTTTCAGGGAAATTTTCTATATGTGGATTGTTATTCAACAAATTTTACAAATATATAAAATTAGACGAACACTTTTTAGACCATCCAATATATTGTGTATATTGTGTAAAGGTTGTAAAGAGTAAAATACGTAATTGTATATATTTTAATATAAAATATATTTATAGGTATTGAAAATATCACCAACATACACATGTATTGTATATCGATCGGTACGCAGGTGAGAAGAAATGAATGTGGTGTTGACGTCATTAATTTGATCATCATATTAAATTTAAATATAATTATAAATAATATTAATACTATACTTGGAATAATAGAATGTTATTTGTGATGTCAAAGTTATTGGCTGGTTTTGGTATATAGGTACTATCTATATATTTATAATATAATATTGTGAATTTTTATATATTAATTTGGTAGCTGTGTTATGTATACAAATTTTATGTGAACATAAACGTACTATATATCTTTACACTTCAATCACATAACCACATATGCAGATAGAATGGGATAGAGAAAAAAATGTATCATATATAAAATATATAAAGGTGGGCACATGATACACAAATCGAATAGTAATTTTACATTACACGACAGAATATTTATAAATTGTGAATTATTTGATGGATACCTATGATTTCGTTCCGTTTTTTTTTTTCCGAGTATACAAATATATTTGTTGTTCATCATCGTTTCCTTTATTCATTTTTCAGGCATTAAAATGGATTGTCTGTAGAAAGAAATTTATTTTCCTTAACACTGTCCAGTTAACAAACCAAATTTTTTGAATATAAGAACTGTGCAATGCTGCCAGAACAATTAATGGTAATCGGATGAAGCAATATGTGGTAAACATAATTTACAGCAAGTAGGCAATTGACAAGAAGCAATGAACAGAAAGCATAAAATATTTGCAGATCGTTAAACTAATGTTTATCCAGAATAACATTAAATAATAAATAAATATTTGCTGAGTGCGTGAACGTGTACGTAAGCTATTCGAGTGAAAATTAATTAATTCACTAAGTGTCTCATATAATATAAAAAATATTGAAATAATATGGCAGCCAAACTTTTAGTTCCATAATAATGTGTGGGACGAAAGAAGCATATACGAATGATATCTATACATGTAAACGACGGACAAACTCATAGGTATACACCCGATACATAAATAAATATATTTATTTGTTATCTATTACAACAAGGCTGTTCTTTGTATTTTATGTGCTTTTTTTTTATTATTTTTTTCATTTTTAATAAAATAAAAATATTAATTATAATAATAAAAAAAAAAAGAAAAAAATAAATCCATTGCAAAATATTAATTAGTTTAATTTATTACAATTGAAATATGTATTGCAATATATTAGTAATTTAAAGAAAAAAAAAATGTATAATTAAATAATACTAATTGTTGCAGTTACATGGCATTTATAGAGTCGATGCACCAGTTTCCGGCCACCATAAAGTTATACCACGATTCTTCTTAAAAGAACAAATAACACAAACGTTAGTATATACTAAGATTTTGAAAGGGGTTAATGTGATCTTTCACCCTTCTGATGAAACTTTATATTTCTTTATAACATATCACTCAAAATTTATGGTAACTTTTCTCAACGCCTTTATTATTAAAACCGTATACGTTAATAATGTAATTTCAAAAAAATGATCTTAATGCAGTTTCATTAATTAATAAAAAAAAAACATATTTTCCTGATCGCTGAGCCAGCTGTCACCAACCTGTTGATATTTCTGAATCAATTTATTTGGAATTTTATATATAAAATGAAATTTTATAAAAATGATTTCCCAATGAAATTCTGCTTGTAACTATTATAATAATAAATAAGAACGTTTTTACAGATGATATTCAATAAAGAACCAGAAAATGTTGTTGTGATGATATACAATGGATAGCAGCTATATGCAATGATCAGGAAATATTATGGTTATCAATTTTCCAGTACTTAATTGTATGATTATTAAATAAAATTCGGTATTGTTTTTAAATAGACAATTTAAAATGGTTAAATACAATATATATTTTTTTTTATCCAATCTTATAATTATCACGTATTTTTATTTTGTATTTTATATTTTTAATTTAACAAACCATATAGAAAAACCTCCAACTATACTATTGCAATTTATTAATTAAAAATCACTTTTAAGTCACTTAATAAATGCAATTCTGCGCATATACTATACTATTTGTTATATTATATTACAATATATTGTATATATGCGTATACATACTGAATTTATGATCTTAATAAGATTTTATTAACAATTATCTCTCCGCAAATATCTTCCTTCCTTCATTCATTTATTTATTTATTTATTTATTTATTTTTTTGTTCATCTGGGTATAACATACAATGTACGCATATCGACTCAACACAAAGGTACATTTGAAACGTATATTAAATAAATTATTGGTTCTGACTTATCTCACCACAAAAATACCAATATATATAAGAAGAATTACAAAATAAAAAAACAAACCAATTGCATTTTACTTGCGTACATAACTTAAAACATAAGTACATTTCTTTATATAGCGCTGGTAAATAGCTACAATAATATAATGTATAAAGTGTACACAGTCTGTCTCACGTTGTTATTGTCTACCGCGTACATATATATAGAAACCCTTTATACAAAACAAATATTCTCTTTGAAATAATATAAATGTTCTTCGTTTTTAATATATTCCATATATATATAAATACAGACAGATGAACTCCTTCGCATATAGTGAAGGCATTCAATTGTATAAAATAGTTTAGAATGGGTTTGTAAAATTAATAATAGTTTCTGATAAATTCTAATGAAAATTGATCGTGATGGTGGAACTATAATTTAGTTTATTAATTGAAACAGCATATATGTATAGAGTTTTTAGCATGCAATTAAAATATAAGAAGTTTTGCGTTACTTTAAAATAATGCCATATGAAAATTTCTTCGGCATCGCTAATAAAATCCCATTATAAATCTGCACGATTTTCATTGAATTAGTTTAGTTTAAATTTTTTGCATGCTGTTATTAAGAAGACAGAAACAAAATTTCAGCAAAATTAGAATAATTTCCCATGATTCTGCAATATCTGTTTCATATTGTTATTATATATTCTTTGATTCTTTATAAAAAAAAAAACAAAAATGTACCAACAAAATTTCAATGATAAATATAGCCAGAATTACCAAAGTTTCTGTATGAGGATCTGGAAAACGTTTTTTGGGCATAATATAATAAAATAAAATACTACTAAACCCATATAAATTTAAATAATAATATGCGAAAATTGTCGAAAAAAAAAACCTTTTGACATTGCTGCATATGCTGCAGTGTAATTAATGCTGGATCTGGTGGTGATCGATTTGTAATTGAAAAACATCAATACAGTAGTGATGGTACAGACATACTCAGTAGCTCATATGAATAAAATATTACATAGATAGAATTGCGTGATGTAATTAAAACACAATAAAAAGTGGAATATTCGTTGATGAGGATGGTATATATCATTCGAACTTTTCGCAACAAATATATTTTGCTGTCAATAATAGAAGAGCTGTAATACCGAATTATTTAAAAAATATGGTTTAATTAATAAGCCACATTTTACACCAAAACAATTTCTGCATGGATTGAACCGCTGCTTTGTATGGAGCAAACTAAATTTCGACCAATAAAATCATGCGTATATACACTGAACATAAAAAAAACCACCTTGTGTATAATTATATCGAACAATTTTTCAATTTTATTATTAAAGAGCTGCTATATTATTAAGGATTGCAATTGTAATAACTAAGATCAATAACATGTTGAAAACTAAATTGGTATATATACAATTGGAAATCAAATTATAGGCGCTATAATCTATACAAAATCAATGAAAGCTTATAATTAACAGAAGATGATCGATAAATTCTGCTGCATCGTTAGTACAATATATATCTATGATAAGAACTATTTAACATAGCCTATATAAATAACATTTGCAGGTCGCGTCCAAACTAACTATTGTAAAAAGAGTGCGTCTTATTATACAAATATATGCAAAAAAAAACTGTAGCACACACGTCTGTGATCATCTCATAAGTTTTTCTAAATAAATATTTTCGAATAAAGTAATCCTTTGTGTTCACAGAGCTGAAACAGCTTGGTGATGTGATAGTTTGGCGACAAAGTGCAAACAATCTAGATGTAGAATTGATATTCAATTGAAACGGTGAAAATGTAAATGAAACGATTCGATACGTATTATGAACACGAGTGTGATGAATATTACAAGGAAATCTTTAAGTGAATTCCACCACATGATAGGAGAAAGGTATAGGTGCGGTTAAAAACGCGGAGTAACAGAAATTAATGACGATGTATAATGAATGTCGCCATCGTTAAAACTTCTCTATATATATATGAAATTGCTGTCCCTTGAAATTTCACTATGCAGCATAGAAGTTCTTCTGTATCAATATATATCGATTCCAATATTATATACGCGTATACTCGTCGTACATAAAGATCTTAAATTACAATATCTAACTATATTTATATATATTTATACAATAACTCTTGCTCTGATGGTTTTTTCGTTGTTGTTGTTGCTGTTGTTTGTTTGTTTGTTTGTTTGTTTATTTGTTTGTTTTTTTGTTTTAATTAAATATTGTTGCAAACCAGTTCTTGTACCATTTTTTTTTTATCTCATAGATTGTAAATATACTGTGCAAAAGAACAAGTATAAACGCTATTATGTGTGTGTGTACATTACGTGGATACGTGTAAAATGTGAAAAGAACATGCTAAAAAAAACTATATTATTATAATGTTATTTAAAAAAGATTTGATTATTATAAGTTGATGCATATATTAAAAATTGTAATTATAAATGTCAAGAATATTCTTTACATTTCCAAACTTATATTAAAGGAGGTCTATATAGAATTGCGGCTGGTTATTGATATATATATATATATATACGTTTATTAAACTTTCTAAAAATCTAAATCATATGTAAATATCGTTATATCATACATTTGTTGTATGTATCCAAACAATAAAATAAGTTATATATTATATTCGTAAATACATAATAATAATTTTGACATTTATATTATATTATTATTATTATTATTATTATAAATTACATATACTACAAATTGTAATTTGCAATGTTATTATACAATATATGAATTAAAGATTGTATAGGTATGCTGGGCAATTTAACTATATTATGGTGTGTGTATGTGAATGGTTTTTTATTTGTTTTTGGTTCGGTAATGTCAAAATTAATTTTGTAAAAACTAAAGCAGAGAGAATTAATGTATTTCTTTCTATAGAATACATAGATGTTTATAATAATTGAATAATTTATTGAATAGTCCCAATAATAATAATTTATTTATTTCATATTCAATTTCGGTATTTTATATAATGTGCATAAATCATGTTTCTTATTTATTTTGCATTCATAGTGTAGACGTACATACAAAAAAAAAATTGGATGTGGATTATTATGCAATTTTTTTTTTATATTAAATTATAAATTATTTTTAGTGTTTTTTTTTATTGTACATTTAATAAAATCAAAAACTTGGTTTTTTCCATTTGATTTCACCTTCGCAAAAATTTATAATATCTTTAAATTGTACAACGTACTTGTGTGTGTATAAATATATATATATATATATATACGTACAAGAGATCAACAACAATCATTATTGTATTTAAATAAAATTAAATAATTATTAATATTATTATATGATTAATATTCTGGAAATTGATTATAAAAATTTATCGGAATGTTCAATATTAATATTTTCTGTACTTTAAAATCTAAATTATAAAGTAAAACGATATTTAAACATATACAATTTAATAATTATATACAATACTTGGTTGATTTATGACCAAGCATTCGAATGTGTCTATGATATACTAATAATTATATTTATACAATCAGCGAATTTTCAAAAGCCTCAGTTAAAAAATTGTGTACCAGAACTCCTACATACAAATCCTAAATCAAAATAGAATCGCTGGATTATGCGGTTTACTGATGATGATATTATTAGAATCCAGATTATTCTGTCACCTCGATATGGGTAAAGTGATATAACTATAAAAAAATTGCAATATGTGTAAAAATAAAAGATTAATTGCGATTGTTATCAAGTATAGGATAATGTTTTTATGCGGTAAGATCACGGTGAGATTCTTTCATATATAACGAAACAAAGATCCAGATACAAGACCTACAGAAAGATATATAAAAAAATATCTGCCTGAAAATTTTGGATGTTCACAGAAATAAATTTTCCTTTTACGAATTACCGTCCATTTGAATAACAGGTCATAAAATTTTAAAGCCTTTTTTTTTAAACAAAATTCCAAATTATATATAATCAATTTCCAATATATATTCATATAGAAGAAATTTTTAAAATCGATTCACGCGATCAAAAACTATGACCGATATTCCGATAATCGATGGCAGAGAAAATTTGAACAACCACAAAGTGACAGTGACATCAAACAGAAAATCGATTATATCTTTTGAATGTGTGAATCGATTTTAAAAATATCTACAGAAGATATTTGGTGCGTAAGTGAAAGATTGGAAAAATATCGCGATGCTTCGATTGTTTGTATCTCAAATTCTATATATAATTTATTATTCTTATACAGTAAAGATAAAACTATATGTAAAATTGAGTGTTGTTAAACTGCGACTTTTTATAATTCGCTGACTATTAAAACCAATATAAATATAAATAAAGTGGTGACATTAAATCAAAAACTTATATATATACAATAAATTCTTATTATTATAAATTAATCTCAATATAATACACGTATAAATAAAACTTGTTCTTTCATATTATAATTGATTTTATTATAATTATAATGAGTTGAGGTATATAAGTAAAGTTGTTACAAGAAAATTACACGCTATTTATATGAATAATGGAATAAAAAGATTGAATATCATTGAAAATTGGACGCTACTAAAAGGTACAATCACAATTTCAGGCTAATTAAGGAAACATTTATACCTTTCGATAATTTCAGACAAATTGATAATTATTACATACTCCCAGAAATTAACACATTGTGTTACTAAATTTCAGTTACACAAAATCCAGTATTACATTAATTTTTACATATAAGTCTATAGTGATTTTCTGTGATACCTTTCAGGTATAATCAATTACTTTGGATACGTATAGTTTTATTTATTTATTATCTATTTATATAAAATATTAGTATTATAAAATCCATTAAATTATAACAATTATTATAAGATTTTGACAATAGATTTTAATTTACCACGTAACAAATATGTTTACAACCAAAATTCACACATATATTCTTTATATCATAACAAAACAAATTATTAATAAATTAAAAAAAAAAACAAACGGTCACGGGTAACCTTAACAAAAATCCTCAACATAGATTCATGCAAAAAATCTTAGTTGATTAATTTATCAAATTATTAATAGATTATTTATAAACCAAAATAAAAATGCTACAAAATATTGTATTATTCAAAAACCGATATCTTGATCATAATTGATGTCGCATTCATATAGTTTCTCGATGTTTAAAAATTATTAATAATTAAATTTCATATAATAATTTTGCTAAATTTTCTGTTTCCTTGCACCAAGTCCAAGAATTTAAAAAGATAATTACTATAAATTTCTTTGAACGTCCATTTATAACAACAACGACTATAAACAACAAATGATGATGAATTAAATGCGATATGGAATTCCCATATACATTAAATTTAATACAGATTTAATCTCAATATAATACATATATTAGTAGTATAGCTATTAAATGTAAATAAATACGAACATATTAATGATAATATATTAATCATTTAATGGTAAGGTTAAAATATATGATAAAATATAACCTTTATCATTTTTATTTTTTAAAATAGTGAAATAATAATAAACAATTTCTGAAAAAAAAAAACCAATTCAAAAATATGAAAATCTAAGAATTATTTGCAAATATTTAAAATTTTATTAAGGCAAAAAAAAAGACAGATTTTCTTAAGAAATTTAATATCAACATAAATACCGGGTGATTCCATGGCACCCATAGAAATTGAAAAGTTATATGAGCAACAGAAATTAAAAAATCAATTGTTGTTATACAAAATTTTAAATGTCACCATTTGCACACAATTTTATAGACACGGCACAGCCAAAGGGAATCACCCTGTTCCAAAATTACAAATAAATGCAACTTGCATGTGAGTTCATTGATTTGTGAAGGTCGTTGAATTTTATAATTTATATACACCTATGTGGACAATACGTAAAGTAAATGAATATTTATATATTTACAATTATTACATCAAATTACTATTATCAACACAACTTAATTTATTTTTGTAATAATAAGTTCCCATTAATATGTCGGCACATAAATTAACATACAATATATAAAATAAGAATTCAAAGAGTTATATTATTTCCGTAAAATTATGCAAATTGTCATATAATTAGAAATAACATAAAAAAATAAACAACCTATAATAAATATCATTTTCAAACTACTACGCGTATAATACCCATAAAAACCACACAACAATAATACGGATACGAACCATCAACCCTTACGTTAATTTATTTCCACATCAGCCTAAATATAGAGTATACAGATAGACCTACAAAATACCATTTATAATCTAAGATATTAATTTTAAATAAAAAATGTACGTATCAATCAATGTCAGTTTTTCAAAAATCTAACTCAAAAATGTGCTATTTTTAAATTTATTAAATAAATTAACTAATTATTTCAATTTGGCTATATTGATTTTTGTGTATACCTTCTTTTACAACTATCAATTGTTTCATATAAATAAATTAATGAATATTCTTATAACCTTAATTATTATTGAAATCCTTAATAATCCCTATTTATAAATGGTATGTGTATGTGTGTGTGTGTGTGTGTGTGTGCACATAAAGTGTTATCCTCTCTATAACAGATAATGGTGCGATTGTATCTACGTGAAAATCTAAACAACATAAATTATCATTGCTTTGAAAATGTCTATATATAGTTTTGTACCAGCGATATTGATGAGTATTTGCTGCTGCACACTTTGTTAGTGTTCTTTTTAGTTGAACATTTCATTGCTGGCTTGAAACGTTTCGAGAGAAGTATTGTATTGGTTTTTGAAAAAAATAATTAAGTAATCCCAATGTTAAATGGCAGAATTAAGAGTTAAGTCTGTCCGCTCTGTTATATAACATTATTAATAATATGTAAATATTCTTTTGTATCTATTGAATTATTATAAATAATAAAAATAAATGATTCAAATCGTCTGATGGTGAAACGGAATCGTTAAATCCTTTTTTTAATTTATACATTACTTAATTATAATTCTGTGTTAAATATAAGATAACTTTTAATAATTGAAGATGAATGCGGATTTGGAAATAATTATGGCTATTATATGGAAGTTTAAATAAAGTCATTTGCAGGCGGCGGCGGCGGCTGCGGCACAGTTTTAATATTATAATAATATATTAAATTGAATTGAAATAAAAATTAATTATAATTTATTTATTTCTTGTTTTTTCATTTTTTTTCTATAATAGCAGATTTATAAAATAAAAAAAATTATAATTATAGAATTATTAAGTTATTTGTCTGGCTAATTTTTCGTATATTTGTATACGTAATTGTTTACAATTCTCAGTTATTTATACACGATGATTATAGAGACGTACAAAAAGACAAATAACCGCTAAATAAATTTCATTGACTCGCGGCATATACAAACAAAATTAAAAAATGTATATGGAATTTAAGAATTTAATCATTTTAAATAAAAAAAAATAATAAGAATTACAGGATTTAATCATCATCATAATTGTTCAGCACCGATGTAACCATGATCCTTTGCCAAGTAACATATATTAATGATCAAAATTGATGAAGTACTTGAATTACAAGGTGAATCTTATATAAATCTTATTGTCCCTATATGAGAAGCGGGTGTACAGAGTAAAATTGAGTGCTCTAGAAACTTATTGACAATTATTAGGTACACATTATTATTTATTTTCATATGAACAATGAAGGTAGTTTCTATACCCTTTTATTTATTTATTATTAAACGAACTGTGGACGAGGCTATATGGTGCAAAGGGTTAAAAATATATTTATTATTATTTTGTATATAACAACAACAATTATATCAAAAAATATATGTAATGCATTTTTTGCACGTAAAGTCATTCAATAAAATAATTGTTTTAAAAACAAATGTCTTCCTGATTTAGTTTTTGAATCTACTATATTTACTGCAGAAATGATATGTTATTAGTAATTTTATTATTTTTTTCATTATTTTATACAAATCACGCATTGAAAATATTTTACAACATCAATATAATCATAATATAATTATGTTTATGTAATTGAAATATGTATATGAACATATAAAAATAACATAAATTTGTAAACGAATGAAATACGAAATTTGTATGTTAAATATTTTTATTATTTATATTTTGGTATGATGACATTTTATATTATATTAATAATATCACACAGAATACAAAAGATACAAAATTGAAAATTGAAATTATTTATTAAAAAATATTATTATTATATAAAATTATATATATGTGACTTGTGTACAATAGTCTCGCATTTAGAATTCTTATTATATTGAGAAGGATAAATTATTTAAAATAAATATGCACGCACACGATATGCGGATATCCTTTTTTCTGTTTTCACTTTGTGATATTGTTGTTACAAACATTTTCTTGTCACAAAAAGGTATAGCATTACTGCTGCATAGAAACAGTGGCAACGCAACAATAGTAATGGAAGTTTTTTAACTCAGCTACCTTACATTAGATTAGATTAGAAAATATATAGAGTGGTGTGAAAATGTTTTGTGTTTGTAATTCACTTTCCAAAAACAATTGTATAATGGTTATACCCATACATTCCATTTCAACTTCCCTGATGGATTTTATGATTTGCATGACAAATCAACATCATATTTAAGCATAGTATCCTTCTTTTGTGGAACAATGCTCAGTATTTTTGAGTAAGTTTCTGCCGTCATTAATATATATAGGCAGATTTTAATTCTACATGAATTGAATCATTCCAAATCAATTTTCAACCTTCTTGCCGTACCCGCAGTATATGTAGTGTTATTTTATTAATTATGCCAAGTTCATTCAGACACGTTAACACATTAATTAAATGGAATATATGTTTATTTTACAAAAAATTGAACAAATTAAAGGACAATGAGGGTATTTCTGTCAAAAAAGAATATATCTAATCAATTTCCATTATGATTTGTAAATGCGTATGTGGAATGGATTAAAGTACTGATACTATATAGAATCTGTTATAGAGTTTGCCCTTCCCTATACTAACCAAAACTTGCGAAAATGACAAACAAATCGTTCTGGTCAGCACACAGTAATTGTTCGATGAGAATTTACGCCGGCAAACACATAGAAAAATTTGCAAAACCATTTATGATTATTTATAATTATTGTTAAAGAATACCTTATTTGCGGCATAAGCTTTTAATACATAATGTGTGTAATGACAACAAATATTATAAATTTTAAATACAAAATCTGATCGACACGTGTACGTTATTTTTACGTGATACACAAAATTAATAGTAGTATTGTATAATAATCGAACATAATAATTAATTACAATATATATATAAAAAATATTAACAAATTATATAATTAATATTTAGTTTATATTTTATATGAGCTAAACTAAAACCATATTGATTGACATTATTTAACAAAATGTTTTAAATACAATATATTAAATATTATATAAAAATTTACATAAATAATAAATATTGCAATATAATAATATATTTTTATGTCATTGTTTGTAATAAATATATAATTTTGTGCAACATAACGCGAATATTTATATGCAATGTACGAGGTGGTGGTGGTGGTGGTTATTATAAAATACAGAGACTTATGGTATAAATCGTTTTATTAATAAATTTGTATACACAAATCGTCTTCAATGTACACATCTCTATCCCAATACAAAAAAGCTGCATGTGAATTTTTCATTGTTCAAAACAATACTGGAAATCTTCTTCTATGTGTGAGCTAACTCGTGTCACATTTTCTTTCACAACCAACAACGTCTATAACACTGCAGTGGGATGTTATAGCTAGAAACGATTGTTAGAAATTTAGACATAATTTCTTACGCACACATTTTGAATGATAAAATTTGCCTTACACATTTTTTAGCATCTTCAATGTCGTCTGTTCTTCAACCGAACAAAAGAAGAGAATACTTTGCACACGCTACACAAATGAAACATTAATCTCTTTATTTTTCTATAGCCACACTTTGTACGTTGTATGTACATGCAATGGACAATTAAAAAAATCTGCATACCTTTAGTAGACTAAATACTGATTAAAATTGTTAAAAAAAAAATGGTCTAATTCTTTTTTAATTCCAATTTATATTATTATTATATTTTAAAGATTTTCTCATTACACAAAAAATCAATTTATGCAAATAAACAGAAAAAAAAAAAAAGAAAAGTAGATTACACCTGGAACGTTGGAACGTAAATACCGGCGCCAGATGACTATAAATGATACACTTGCCAATTATAGTTTGTATTTTGTTTGAAAGTTACGTGAGAAAAATGTAATATAACAAATAATTTATTTTTAACTATTTATTTATATTTTTTTTTGAATTTATATTGAATTCATTGTATTATAAACCACAAATTTTACTTGCCAAGAATATGTGATTATCCCTTTTTATTTGTGTTTTTTTATTTTTAAAACAGTGGTGTTGTAATACACAATTATTTATTTATATTATTTATATACGCGTGCAGTGTGCGGAGTAAATAATGTGTGTAAAACATATTAATTGTTGAACTACATGGGTGTGTACACATAATATACCATAAAATATATATTAATTTGTTAATATTATAAAATATTTATGCTATTAATTAATATAGTTAAAATAAAATAAAATAATAAATGATAATTTTTATTACTATTATTATTATTGTTGGACTAATCTGAAGGTGAAATAATAATTAAATTCTATTATATATATTTTGTGTTTGTAATCATCATCAAACATTTGCCGATCAATAAATAATATATATGAAATGATACATTTTTTTTTAGTTTTAGCATAAAATTAACAATGACAATCTAAAAAAAAACAAATAATAATAAGGTAAGGGTTAATATATTTATTTATTAATTATCCATATATTAATTATTATTATTATTATTATATGATCGTTGCTTTTTCAATTAATATATTAATAGGGAATTGTTTCTCTTATATTTATTCATGTCCATTCATGTATTGCGGATATTCGAAAAAAGTAAAAAATGTGTGCAAGATACAAATAATCCTTTTAAAGAAAAATCCTATATATATATTGTATAAGCATAATAAGATGTTTGATAATACACGTTTTTTCCTCTTTCTTTTCGATACCATATATTGGTACAATATATGCCTTACGTTTTTTAGGTAAAATTAATATATGTATACACTTATTTAATCTTCATATAGCAGCGCATATATTTATTTATTTCATCATCTTCATCAACACAATATATAGCTATACCAAACTATATTATATTAATAATATAAAGATTAATGTCAATGACATCGATTTATTCAACTGCATCGTGAGATATATACAGAACAAACATTGAATAGTAATTTATTTTTTTTCCATATCGATAGGTATAATAACGTAAATAGACGATGAGTATTAAAGATAGTTATGATGATAATTTTTTTTTTTTTTAGTTAAGATTCTCTATAAATGAGAAAATGTTGGTTGTTTTTTTTTTTTACTTTTCATTTAATTTAATTTTTGTCAGCTCTATTTATTGTTGTTAAACCTGATTTTTATTATTTTATTATTATATTACATACTTTTTATTTGTATTTATAATTATTGTTAAATATTACATTACAATTTATAGATAAATAAACAATAACAATAATAACAATAAATAAATAAGATGAAGAAGAAGAAGAAGATGTATGTAATTTATAATAGTTGTGTCGTATAAATGAAAATATATCTATAATTATAATAAATAAATAACAAAATTAAAACCAAACCATATATTAATTATTGTGTAAAATAGGATAAAAAGTATTTTCAATAACAATAAATTTCTTATAATATGTATTGATTTGTTCATAAATGCCTAAACTTATAATGTGTCAATAATGTCACCACCGATAATAATATATATGTTCAGTTTGTCTTCTTCAATATACAATGCCAAATGCAGTCTCGAATTTGTCACGTCCATATATAAAGTATATATATCTACAAATCAAGCCTAGGTAAACAACACAGTATACTATTAATGCAAATTCTACTTTTGTATCATCGTACAATAGCCACACAACTAATACTATAGCCCATAGGTAAGTAGACATTTTACCAAACAATTTCGCAAAAGTCAATAAAGATTTTATAACATTTTTAAATTTTACAATTTAAGCAAAACAACAAGTTTGTGATTATATTAAATTGGAATTGGAACCACTTTATTTTATGTGACCTTATTCTCTGCGCACACTGTTACCAGTTTTACCATATGTGTTGGTTATTTTTTTTAATAACCCATTGATTAAAATAACATCATTTTGAGCTGTCAATGCTACAATCATAAAAATTTTACCTTTTATAATATTATGGGTAGAAGAACTCAACACATACTTTAACAGATAATTAATTAACCCATATATTAAAAAAGTGTTAAGCTCAAATTAAATAAGATGTAAAAATGTATTCGATGGGCTTTATTAAGTGTAAATTCGTTTTAAAAGAAAACCGCATATTAATTATATAATTATCATCGTTAGCTACAACCTTTTTAAAATATTTTTTTTTTACAATTTCTATGAATATCATCACAAAAATAATTATCTTCTTCTTCTACAAAATTATGAGAAAAGCTGATCAAAGTGAACATGTGCTCCATCGTTCTGTATACAAGTGGTAAACTGAAGGAGCAACATCCTATCATAAATTCGTCTAATGTTTGTTTGTTTGGCTATTATAAAATTTCGTCGATAATTGTACAAAACCATATTATCGTGATCGTTTTTCTTGAAACTATAAATGATTTAAATTTATTATTTGTATTGTTTTTGTGAACAATTCTGTTATAGATTTCCACAGCCATAATACAATTACTTCTTTTGCACTGACATATAACCAAAATACCAATATCAATTTTTTTTCCTATATATTATAACACTAAACACATGTTCGAATCCGGCTTGATTCAATTTAAATTTTTTTATAATTAATTTTCTTTCTAAAATCGCATATAAAATATTATATGAAAATAAAATTGGAATTTGCAACGACGCGAGTCAATAGATATCAAATGTATATATCTACTACTATATTAAGTACATAGATTGTATATAATAGAATGATCATACATTGCATCATTCGCAGATATAACTACCGATACCATTCATATATATAAATATACATAATATACGATCACCAACAACATATAATACGTTCATATTTATTGTATATAATCCCTAATGTATGCAACAACGTGTATATATATATATTGTATATACCATTCGCAGTATCATTCATCACGATCACTAAAATATTATATAATTATTATTTAATAAATTATAGATCAACTGGCGTTATGGAAAATTAAGTTTTTCGAATTTATTTCTATTAAAATAAATTGGGATTGTAATTACTTATAAAATAATTAGTGTATTTATTGTTTTGGTTTTTAACTATTCGAAAAATAAAATGTTTTTTGTACGCGTACACAAAAGTATGCATAAAAAAAACATAAATTATATTTAATTTTTTGAAGCTATTGATGATGAAACTAAAATTCAGTTCCGGATAATTATAATAAAAGCAAATATTATTATTTTCTATTTCGAATATATTTCAATTAATATATTTTTTTCTTTTCATGCCGATAAATACCATGTTAAAATGTTCTATTAATGGTTTCGCACAGGTGGTGTCAGTTCCATACAAAAATAGATAATCAATCATTTTACAAATATTTATAGCTTAAAGCTTCAAGCAAAAGTGGTAGGGTGTGTATATGTAACATAAATATAAACAATAATATAACTATATGTAAAAATGTAAACAAACATGCAGAAATATGTTGATGTTGGCCTTTTATGTATTATATGTTAATATATATGTTGTAATTTATGTAATATTATTTAATAAATTATTGTGCAAGAGATTAAATGTTTTTATAATGATCATTGTTATGGTCCTTAGTACAGTAGTCTGCTTAATGATTGTTTAGAAAATCGAGGATTCATAGACATAGAATATGAGAATGACAGATCCATCGTAAGATGATGCATAGTGCCCTTGACATCGCCAAAAAAAATGTGGTATCGATTAATTATTCCATAAATAACACAACAGTAACTGAATAAAAAATACTAAAAATGAAATACTTAATGGACCATCTAGTCCATCGTAATGTAAACGTCGCATAAGACAGATTTTACTTTTACACGACGAACTTATCTTTATCGGAAGGAAATTCTTACACGTAGCACGTGAATTTTCAGTAATTATATTCAATTATATTTCGTTCATAAATACAGGATAAATAGATATATTTATATGGTTAACAGATCCATGACCAAAAGTGGTATACTGACGGCTCAAAAATAACGTCTACATGTTGAAATCGATGGAAATATTAAAGTCGCACTATATTTTCAGATAGTCAAACGACTCTGAAGCTCCTGATATATAACAATTTTAATTCCAAAGTGTATCACGACAGTGCAATATAGACGTAAATTCACTGCTATTACCGCTATATTGTTAAATCATTTGAGTGACACTACATACAGCGGTATACAGAGAAAGCTGTTTAACTGCATAAAAAAATTCTACAAGAGGATACTTTTTATGGGCGAAATTGACATCAACGATATACGAGACGGCGATAAACGTGTGGTTCAACAAATTTACAAAGAAAACAATCAAAGCATCAATGCACAACATTTTGCCCAATCAATTAATAGGGTTTGGTTAATTTCAACTATATCACCAAAGTAACATTGGATTGATTCTGATTTAGATTCTGTGATAAGAAATATAGTATCTAATATATAACGAAAACACATCCTTACAACAACTTGTTGCCATCGTACTATGGCAAATCAGACGCGTTTGGCTGCGACATAATATCATTTAATATAAGGTTCAGTGTATTGTTGATTGTAGTACAATAGAAGTATTAATTTTTTGTAACAAATCCTTATGTTTAAATGTAATAATTATTATTGTTTTCCAATGATATATATAAAGTAAATCAGTAGGAATTAAGGATACAATACATAATTCACTGTACAAGTATAGTTATATCTAAAAACAAAATATTATACATTAACAATTCAATATTATTAATTGAAATGAAAGCTTATTTTTTTTTTGATACGAACATATATAAAATTTATAATTCAATAAGAAAAATTATTTAGATATTTTCACTTAAAATGAATGCATGTTCAAGTTGTCAGTTCATTGAATTCAATTTCTATTATTATTATTATTATTATTATTATTATTATTATTATTTTATTACTGGCATTATGTATTTAAAATAATAATAATAAATAATAATAATGTTGTTTTATTAAATTACGTGCCACATAAAAATTATATATTTTGTTTTTTGTATAGTTGTTGAAATTTCAAATAATAATTAGTAACTTATAACTAACTAACTAACTAACTATATGTACTACAAATATAGGAGTACATACAAATGTATTGTATATATGTTTTTCTTATAATATAAAGAAAATGAATTTTTTATAATTTTTAAATTTCAAGGTAATAATTTTTGATCGAATATACACATAAATATAATTAAATAAATAAATAAATAAATAAATATTGTAGATGCAATAATTATAAATATAAAATTAAAAATAATTAAAAATAAACTTACGGTTCAGCTTCAATTGATTTTAATTTAGCTACATAATTTGATGGAATATAACCTTCTTGACGTGTTTTTTTACTACGAGCTAGCCACCAATCTCCCTATAATGTTTGTGTAATGGAAATAGAAATATATTATTATAAATTCATTTTTAATATAAATTGTTTTTCGGAAAATATTTTATGGAATTTATTGGTTCGATATATATTTTAATATATATTTATATAGGAAAAAAATATATCAATAGTAAATAATACGTGAAATAATGAACAACGCGAAAAATTTATTTGTATATAATTAAAATTTGTTGCACAAAATATATCAGGAAATATATATATACAATTTATTTCGTATATATTTATGATCGATCAACGATGATGACCTTACTTAATTAAATTTATAATATACAATATACAAATTAATAGATACTCTATTCGCTATCAATCTCATAATATAATTATTTATTTATTTTTTTGTAAATACATGATCGGATTATTATTATTATTATTATTATTATTTGTATTGTCTGTTTTTAAAATACACCTATTATTTATTATTTGTATTTATATATTTTATTATATCATTATTGTAAATTGTATAGTTGTATCATAACATCATGTATTAAAAAAAATCATAAGGTTTCCGATAACGTACACTTCCGATTGTAAAATAATAATATGTACATGATAACAATAATAATAATAATAATAATAATAACAATAATATTCATTTATTATTATTTTTTTCCAAATTGTTTGCGTTATGCATAAAAATAACAAATATACTTAATCAATGTATTACCGTTTAAAAAAACATTTATTATCTTTCAAACTATTATTATTAATTGATTGGCATCGACGTTCAAGGAATATATATATTTTCACCATTTCAATAATTTATGCAGTATCGTACTCGTATATACTTCATATGTATTGTAAATATTTAGATAATCTGCACATAATTGCGCATATTGAATAGTTACATTAAAATATTTAAGAACTATTAACAGAAAAAAATTTAATTTATATTCGCATGATGGTATCTATATAGGTATATGTAATGAGAAATTACGTTAGAAATCTTTAATTATTACGATTAAGTTAAAATAATACCGTCAATATAATCCCTCACTAGATCCTTTCTCCTAACCTTATATACTTCTACAACGCTTCCACACATACTCCACCACTAATTCGCTCCACAATCCTCTTCAACTTCACACATAGCATACAAAATTAAATTATCAACTTTAAAACTGTGCTGTTCAAATTACTCAAATAATCCTGTTTTTTCAACAATATTATCTTTGCAGGAGGAGGTGCAGATCGACAAATTAGACGCGTCAAGTTCATAATCGAAATCAGACGTTCTGGTATATAACCGCCAAAATACTTATATCCAATATAATTCATTTAAATTCGATATTAAAAATATTAAATTCTAAAACAAAAATTGTTTTTCGATTAATCGATGACAAGCCTCATTGTATGCTATGGCCTGGATATATTAGTTGTAATGTGACGGATTCTATGGTCTATGAAAAAACAGGGTGCTTTTTGCAATCACTACATTTCAATGGAAAAATGTAGGCGGCATGAAAATTACCCAACCGAATCATAATACAAATATAAGTAGCAGCTATATATTATAATAAAGCCATGGTATAGTATATTTAAAACGGATGCAGGGTATTGTGCAGGTATAAAGTGTAGTGGTAAACAAAAAATGTGTTTGAATACAGTAGAGACAATCGAAAAATCGAACAAAGAGGGCAAAACAGCATGTCGATGGAAAAGAAATGACGATGAAACTTTCATGTTGATGGCAGAAGGAACCTAACATGGTATAGGATTTATTGAGCCAATTTGAGTATAAAAAATACCATCGTTATCTTAGAGGAAACTTAACTGCCAACTAAAACTTTTGCGAAATCGTTTGTCAAAAGTAGTCTCGAAAACCGCTTATTCGATTATGATAACATTTTTCCAATTAAATAAGACTGTAAACACCACAATGGCACAGTGGGTGGTGTTCATGCTAATCTATCTGGGTTAAATTCCAGAAATTTACATATTTTAAATCATATTTAAATAAGAACGATTTTATTGTGTGTGTGTGTGTGCATTAAGGGAATATTCTGAGGATGGGAAACACATCCATACAAGGAGTGAGGACTTGTCTAATCTTATAATATAGAATTATTCAAATATATGCATAATAGAAATATATAAATATTAGAAAATTGCAATTTTTTGTGAATACCACATTGTGGGCAATCTTTATCATAATAAAACAATTAATAATTATATAAATTCACAAAAAAATGGAATTAAAAGTATAACAACACAAATGTTACAATAATTTTCCACTATAAACAAAACCATATTAAATCATATTTTATAATATACCATAGATAAAATAATAAAGTGATAAGAAATATATACAACAATACAATATTATCAAACAATTACTTCAACTGAGAAATATAAATATGTATTTGTTTAAGCTAATGCATGGTATATAAAATCACACATATATCTCCGATCACAACAAAACTGTTTGCAAAAACATATATTTATTTTTAATGTTATTATTATAAGACGAATTGTTTATGCCAAACATGTAACATGCAAATGTTGCAAAAAAAACACACGCCAGACATATCGGAATTGAAAATTAAATTAGTATTCTTTTTATATAAATACATTGTACAATTTAAAAATATTATTAATAAAACAAAAACCTCTCACACATAATCAAAAATAAATCAAATAAATAAAATTAATTCATTTCCTTTTGCCATTGCCTATACAATTCATTATCTTATCAACTTTTAATATTAGATTCTTTGCCATTTTCTGTAAACGTTTTACTGATTGAACAATTGTTTTTTTTTTTGAATACATACCGTGCACACGCACATCATACAATAGCAAAAAAAAAATGTTGAGCTATTAAATCACAGAGTCGTACAGAATTATATATTACTAGCAACAGATACATTTATTGTCTTTCATATGTTATTTGAAATAAAACCAATTCCATATAATTGAGTATAACAACAATAAAAGTGTGTAATTCAATATGATTAAATAATTGTATTTACTCATTTTTTTTATTATTGATGTACACCTATAGTATAAAAAATGTAATAATAAAATAAGATATAATATCCATCAATAGGTGTGGTGTGATATAGTTTTATTTATAATGAAAAAATCAAAAACCACAAACGCTAAAACAATATAAAAAAAATAATGTAAAAATTTACGACAAAAAAATTAATTAACCTTCAACAGTAATTTTTTCAAAAGAAATTAATAAATAGAAATATGCAGCTACTACCGCCGAGACATATGTTCTGAAATTACGTAAAAAATTGAAACCAATGATGACCGGATTACAGCAATGATATATATGCACGAAAATATATATTAACGGTGTCCCTTCATCGTGAAATGAAGTTTAAATGATTTTTAGTAAAATAAAATCTGTGATAATTGTTGTACGATGAGAAGGTAAATTATCGTTAATTAATCTCCAACTGGCTCCTGGCTCTTGATATTCAGGACGAATACGACGAATACACATTAACAAACGGAAAAGATAATACAAAGTATTAACCACTTATACCATTTGAAACCAATTCTTTGTGGATCGGATCGTAAAAACAAATGAGCAAACAATATTTTGATTTTTGACTTCATCAAACGAGATTCCATCTGGTCATTCAGCGCTTCGACGCTTAGTTAGTATTGAAAATACCATTAATTATCAGCTGTTGCAATAGATTTTAAGAAATTATCTCATAACTTCCAGTGTGTTTTATAAAGTCATTGGAATGATTAAATCAATTTTATCAGTTTTAATCTCAAAAATAGTTGGTATTGTCATACATCAAATTCCATTTCCATAAATCTTACTGAACATTTCTTGCTAAATATCGGCACATAATCAAGCATTACTTGGATGTTTTTTTCGGTAAACATTGCTGATGGTCGACCTGGAGATTCATCACATTTTTTCTGTTGTCTTTGAATCGTTCATGTTACTCAAAAAATTGGATAAACAATTATCATCAAACCCTATTTTCAAAATTTGAAGCGTTTTAGTAAGTTTAAAAATATAATATTAAACAGAAAAAATTATAACAAAAACTCAGCTTCTGCACCCAAAATAAGACCACATCGTCCACATCCAAAACAGTTTGTATTGAACATTTTGCAGAAATGGAGAGACCTCTATCATACATTAATTACAGTAAATTTGTTAAAATACTCCGCAGGCGAGTATTGTAACAGTACACGAATTGATCACCAATTATCGAAAGGCAGATGTTTCCTTGCACATGATGTTATCATCTTTATCGACTATTTACTCAAAGGTAAAACAATAACAGGTGCATTTTATTTCGACAGCATTTAGCAAAGAAATAAGTGCTTTTTCAACACTATAATGCATCACCAGCAATTGGCATGGTCAAATTACACGTATTTACGTTATAAATTGCTTCCACATTCAAAGTATTTTTAAGATTTGGCAACCAAAGACTATATATTTCTTTTGTACCCCAAAAAACAAATGTGCAATATTATAATTTGCCACAATTAATTTAAAGATAATGGTATCATTGAATTCAATTTTGATAGATCGGTGATTGAAAATATCACAGACACGTTGTATCCTTTTCTTCATTATAAATGTGTGGTTGGCCCACTCCTTCCTCATTTTTTAGTCAATTATGTGTCGGATAATACTAAACTTGTAAACATACAATACATAAAAATACATAAAAGATTTTCAATTTTTCCCATTAATCAATATAGAAATTACGGCGTATTTCATTTAAGCTATAATCTGTGCAACACACGTTAACACTCATGCTGGACTGAAGAAATTTCGCTTGATTAAGACAAGAGATTGTTCTCTAACAAATTCATAATCTGAAATTATTGTTGTTATTGTTCTGTGAAGATATAATAATATAATTTTTCGCAAACTATAATAATTCAAGTGTATCAATAATAACTTTAATTCAAATTAAAATAAAATTCATTGTTTGCAACAATAGACATCTTTTTTTTTTGTATATTATTAAATTCATTAAATTTCATTTTATTCTAAAAGTACATACAAAAAAAAAGTAATAACTAGATAAATAAGTAAAATTGCAACATAAATCGATTTTAATGGATGGTTGTATATAGAATTATGAATAACTCAAACAACAAAATATTAATTATACTTATAATTTAGAGGAGAGTTAGCAAATGGAGAGCTTTTGTTTACTATAATCTATGTTTTTCATTACCTCTACATATTTAACCAAATTCCCATCAGACGGTTTCATGTTTGTAATGCATTGCTTATAAAGTTAATGAATTAAAAAAAAGAATTGTAAGTGGAGGTTTCTTATCAATGCTTTATATAAACTAGCAACTAAAAATCCAAGGCGTTGTTTAATACGACATCAAAAAAGCCTTCCAATAATAGAGTTATTAAATTTTATATTTACCTGTGTATCATTTAATATTTCAAGATGTTCGCCTTTTCGAAAGCTGAGATCTTCATCGGTTCTAGCATCATAATCATATAAAGCCACAAAAATTTTTGCATTAGAATTTGTTGTTTCTGTTTCCGGAACTGTAGGAATTGGTCGAATTTGATCAGCTGGTGGCGTGGGTTGTGGTATAGGTGGATTATGATCATCGGGCAAAACAATAGGCCTTTCAACTTTATCCTTATCAGGATCTTGTTTTTGGGTACTAAAACAATTACCCATTTTTTTACTTGTTCTTTTTTATGTGTGTGTATGTACTGTTGTTGCTGGTGCTGGTGTTTGGTGTAAATTTTTATCTTTCCTTTCCTTTTCTTTTTTTATTATGTTTTATTTTTTAATTATTAACTCCCTTGTTCATAATATTATTTATTCACAATATTGAATATAATACAGTTTTTTCCGAGACATAAAAATTAAAACAGAAAAAAAGAAAAGCATAAAATTTTATAATAGAAAGAAAAAAAAACACAATAAAAAACAAAAATGTCAATGCATTCAAATCAAATATGAATAATATACAGCACACATATACAGCTAAACATCACACACCAGCAAACAAGAAGAACAACAAAAAAAAACACTAATATTTTTGTTATAATTAATAGAAAAATAAACTATATCTGGTAATTTCTAATATTTTATAATTATTAATTATAATTATTATTATAGAATTTATTAGTTATTATTATTAAAATTTTATTAAATATAATAAAAAAAAAAAAAAAAAAAACATGAAAATTTTACAAACACATTTCACTTCGTTAATTATAGACTATTTTTTTTTATTACTGCTTAGGGCGCGATCACACACACAACGACACAACTTTACATAATATATAGACAATATGGCTGCCAATCGTTTGTCGTCGTTTTGTCCTCGGTAACATTTACTTTCACTTAACTTCAAATTAATTTGTTGTACTAAAAATAAAAATGACATTAAATTTGACATTATATTATGTATATAGTGCTGAATATGTTGAAAAACCAAAATTATTTTATATAATATAAATTAATATAGTGTATCATTAAAAGTAAAATATTCATAGCATTATATTTAATTTATATAAGTTATCATATAATATACCATTCCAATTCAGGTCCTAAAGATAACAGGTGAATAATTTCCATTTTATATTTATTTATATAATATACTTGCTATTAATTTTCTCTTCGTACATAATTTTATAAATATTTTCGTATGATGAAGCTGATCTACTATAAATTTATAATTAAAAATGTTTATGTTAAAAACAGACCGACGAAGGAATTTGGTAAAAGGGGAGGCTGAAAATGAGTTGAAAATTTGAGTTTGAGTACACCTCCAACTCCACCAAAATATTAGTCTATAGTTAGTTTTGATTTGACAATCGCATTGACAACAAATAGTTTGTAATTTTTTTTGTTAAAATGGAAAAAAATGAATTGCGTGTGTTAATTAAATACTATTTTTTGCGTGGAAAAACCATATCTGCAACTAAAACAAAACTTGACAAATATTTTCCGGACTCTGCACCGTCGTTGGGAACTATTCACAAATGGTTTGCAGAATTTCGAAGCGGTCGTACAAGTACAGAAACAATACCATCAACAGGTCGTCCAAAAGAGGTAACTACTGATGAAATGATTAATAAAATTTATGATATTGTATTGAATGACCGTAGAGTGAAATTACAAGAAATTGTTAACATTGTAAATATTTCAAAAGAACGTGCATCTAATATTTTGCATAAACATTTGCATATGAAAAAAGTATCATCAAGATGGGTACCTAATTTACTTACACTAGAACAAAAACGTATACGTGAAACCGTTTCGGACCAATGTTTGAAGCTGTACAAATGTAATTCAAGCGAATTTTTGCGTCGATACATAACCGTTGATGAAACTTGGATTTATCATTACAATACATCAGAATCCCAAGAAGACACTGTTTCAAGTACACAAAAGAAAGCAAAAGTCGTTGCATCACCTGGAAAAACTATGGTAACGATTTTTTGGGATACACAAGGCATAATATTCATCGATTACTATCCGGAAAATGGAAAAACCATAACAGGTGAATATTATGCAGCATTACTGGATCAGTTGAATGAGAAAATCATAGAAAAACGGCCGCATTTAGTACTTAGCAAAGTCCTATTTCATCATGACAGCAATGCAGCCGCTGCTCATTCATCAGTAATTACAACAGCAAAAGTAAATGAGTTAAATTTTGAATTGCTGCCTCATCCATCGTATTCTCCAGATTTGTCGCCAAGTGATTTTTTCCTGTACACAAACATGAAAAAATGGCTTGCTGGCAAAAAATTTGCATCACATTTGGAAGTTATAGAATCAACTAATGCATATTTTTTAGATATAGACAAATCATACTATTTAGAAGGTATCAAAAACTTGGAATATCGTTGGAATAAATGTATCGAGCTAAAAGGAGCCTATATTGAAAAATAAATAGTGATATTTTGCCAAATAAATGAAATTGTTTATTATTTTTCATGTAATTTTCAGTTCAGGAAACTGATATATGGAAATTATATATTATATTTGTCACTTTGTTATGTAAAGATTTATCTTTTTAACATTAATCAGCAATCAAATTTTATATATCTACAATTTAAAATCATCCGATTGCCTTGCAGAAGTACATGTATATGTTTTATATTTCCAATAATTGCTTACTTACGACTAGACTATAATAACACATCGGCTGAAAAGTTTCCGAAAATTCTAAGAGGTGGTGCCACTAGAATTTTTTTCATATGATTTTTAGTTACTCCCAACCTTCAAATGATTCGTATAAAAATTTTGGCAGCATCGAACCATTGTTTTTTTTGTTATTGCTTTAAACGTCACGCAACTTTTGTTATTGAAAAAAAAATGGAAAAACACGAATTTCGCGCGTTGATTAAACATTATTTTTTGATTGGAAAAAATATTTCTGAAGCCAAAAAACTGCTTGACGAGCATTATCCCGACACTGCGCCAGCTCTTTCAACAGTACATTTGTGGTTTGCAAAATTTAAAACCGGCAATATGAGCACCAAGGACGATGAACGCAGTGGACGTCCAAAGGAGGCTGTTAATCCAGAAAATATCAAAATAGCCCACAAAATAATTTTAGATGACCGTAAAGTGACGTTGATCGAGATAGCTGAGGCTCTGAAGATATCAAAGGAGCGTGTGGGACATATCGTGCATGAATATTTGGGCATGCAAAAGGTCTGTGCAAAGTGGGTGCCGCGCGAACTCACAATCGATCAAAAACAACAACGTATCGATGATTCAGAGCAGTGTTTAGGCTTGTTCAACAGCAATAAAACAGAATTTTTGTGTCGATATGTGGCAATGGATGAAACATGGATCCATCATTACACTCCGGAGTCAAATCGGCAGTCAGTATCATGGACAGCAAGCGACGAACCTCGTCCACAACAACCAAAAACGCAACAGTCGGCTGGCAAGGTTATGGCATCTATATTTTGGGATGCACATGGAATAATTTTCATCGACTATCTCGAAAATGGAAATACCATCAATAGTGACTTTTATATAGCCTTGTTGGAGCGTTTGGTGCATGAAATAGCTAACAAACGACCGCATTTGATGAAGAAAAAAGTGCTGTTTCATCAAGACAACGCACTGTCTCATAAATCAATGAAAACGATGGCAAAATTGCATGAATTGGGCTTCGAATTGCTGCCTCATCCATCGTATTCTCCAGATTTGTCGCCAAGTGATTTTTTCCTGTACACAGACTTGAAAAAATGGCTTACTGGCAAAAAATTTGCATCAAATTTGGAAGTTATAGAATCAACTAATGCATATTTTTTAGATATAGACAAATCATACTATTTAGGAGGTATCAAAAACTTGGAATATCGTTGGAATAAATGTATCGAGCTAAAAGGAGCCTATATTGAAAAATAAATAGTGATATTTTGCCAAATAAATGCAATTGTTTATTATTTTTCATGTAATTTTCAGTTCAGGAAACTGATATATGGAAATTATATATATTTGTAACTTTGTTATGTAAAGATTTATCTTTTTAACATTAATCAGCAATCAAATTTTATATATCTACAATTTAAAATCATCAGATTGCCTTGCACAAGTACATGTATATGTTTTATATTTCCAATAATTGCTTACATACGACTAGACTATAATAAATAGTATATAAATTAACAAAACCACAACAAAAAATGTAAATTGTCCTAAATTTGTCATATAAATTAGCTATGTCTTTTTGTTTGGATATATAGTACTACGTACACTATGTTCATTGTAAAAACAAACATTATGATATGTAGTGGTTGTCATACAGAAATAGTATAAAATTAACCTTGTGATCGTTGATTTGCTGCTTCTTTTTCTTTCTGTTCCTGTTGTCGCACTAAATTGAAATAAATTCCTTTGGCTTTCATCAACTGTGAATGTGAACCCATCTATAAAGATTTTTTTTGTCAATTAATAATTTAATTTTGATTAAATTAAATATAAATATTCTATACACACATACCTCACTTATTCGACCATTATCTAAAACTACAATTACATCAGCATTACGAATTGTTGAAAGTCGATGTGCAATTACTAATGTTGTTCGATTTAAAACGGCTGTGTCTAATGCATTTTGTACAATTGCTTCACTTGTTGCATCCAATGCGCTAAAAATATATAAATATTAATTGGTATAAATATGTGATTTTTTGATTTTATAAATAATAACTCTAAATATATACCTTGTAGCTTCATCTAAAATTAATACAATTGGTTGTTTTAATAAGGCCCGTGCTATTGCAATCCGCTGTCGTTGACCACCGCTAAGTTGTGTACCACGTTCACCTACATTTGTATCGTAACCATTTGTTAATGCTATAATAAAGTCATGACATTGTGATAGTTTAGCAGCTTCATAAACCATATCTACAGACGAATCACTACTGTTGTGACCATAACGAATATTTTCAAATATTGAAGTTGCAAATAATATTGGTTGTTGTTCAATGAAACCAATAACTTTACTGCGTAACCATAACGGCGAAATAGTATTTAAATTATAACCATCTATTGTAATTGTTCCACTAGTTGGTTCATAAAAACGTTCCAACAGACCGGCAACTGTTGATTTACCAGAACCACTTGCACCAACCAATGCAACCGTTTGTCCAGGTTTAAGTGTTAAATTAAAATCTTTTAAAACAATCTAAAATTATAAATTTAATATATTATTTAACCATTGCGATAATATTATTATTATAATAAAACAGCAAAACAAACAAATACTTGATCCGGTCTTGATGGATAAGCAAATGTAACATTTTCAAATTTTATTAATCCGCTTAATTTTTCATCCGGAATTTCAATACCATTAATTAAATCAACTTTTGGCTTAATTGTTAAATACTAAAAAATAAAAAAAAATTATTATTAAATAGTTCTAATTTTATTTATTATATATTGTGCATTCTATTTACTTCAAAAACTCTTGACCCAGCGGTCATCCCTCTTATTAATGTACCCAATAATACAGAACCTTGTGCTAGCGAACGCTGAACGCCTTGCGATGCTACTAAAAATGCCATTAATTGTCCAGGATTTAATGTATCATTTGACATCATATGACCACCAACGAATAATGTACAAAGAACCATACTTCAATAGAAGAAAAAAATTAAAAATACTACGATAAAATATATTCCTGAAATTAGAACCGTTAACATTATTACCCATTTAAAAACAAATTAGTTAAAGCTTGAAAAACAGCTATTCCGATACCTAATTGTTGAGCTAATTCAGCTGCATCGTTTGTTTCACGTTCAAATAAATTAATTTCTAAATACTCACAGGCATTTGAACGTACCGTTCTTATATTAGACAAAGCCTCTTCACACACTGATGTTGCCTTTTCACTTTGAGCCTGTGATCGTTTACTTAAAGAACGTAACGATCCACCTAGTAATGACATTACACAAACAGCCACCGGTACGGATATTAATGCTATCGTTGCCATTTGTGGTGATATTAAATACAATGATATACTTCCACCTGTAAATGTAAATTGTAAAACAACATTCAGAATACATATTTAAAATTATAAATTTAAAATTACCAATTAATTGTGCAACACTTCGTAATCCTTGCGAAACACATAATTTAAATGATGACTTAAAATCTTGTACATCCGATGTTAATCGATTTATTAATTCACCTGTACGATTTTTATCAAAAAATGATAAATCTTGTACAATAATTTTTTCAAATAAATCTTGACGAATTTTTGCAGCCATTTGTTCACCAATTTTACTTAATAATAATATATAGAAAAATGTAAAACATGATTGTAATATATACATTCCAAATAAATTGATGACAGGTCGTCGCATATCATGCACAAACGATTTTGTATCAATTATATTTTTATAACCAACACCATCACCAGTTTTTGTATATTTTGCTAATGTATTCACAAATATTCCCAAAAGTTCAGGTATTTTTATATTAAAATATGCTACGGCTAATGCAGCCTATATTTTATAAAATAAATACAAAATATTATTTAAATAACATAAATATAAAATTATGTCCGAATTCCAGGAATAATTATACTAACAATTAATGAATGTAAATCTTCCTTACCAAAATGGCACCAATAAATTTTATTAAATGTGGTTTTAAATATTCCCAAAATTTTTTCCAATCAAATTTTACATCATTTTCTTGAAATTTACTATAACCTAAATAAAAAATGTAAAAATTATCATGAACGTATAAATTTAAATATATTTTATTGATACATGAAGAAAGTCTCTATAAATAGTAAATAGATAGAGTAATAGATAATTTAAAGGGATTTATCTTACATATAAAACCTTTTAGTCATGGAAATTAAATGTTATTCGCAATTATTTGTCGTAAAACAAAAATTTCTACAATTCGACGTTATAATTTCTTTTTTCCAAAACAAAAACATGTATATTTACCATTTTATAATTTACCTGTAAGTCGATCTGTTTGACAAAATGTTATACATTTATGTTTGTTAATTGTAAATCCTAATAATATTCCAGAACTTCCACCAAACAACAAATTAAATAGATTAATTTTTCTTGCCTTTTCTTTTGGTATATGATTTTCAATTTTTATAAAATTCCTTTTTACATTTTTTAATTCTTTTACTAAATTTGCTACATTTTTTCTTAAATGAAATAGATTATTATGGTTTGATCTACAAGAACAAGTAAACGTAAAGAAATTTATATTTAGATAGTATCTTTTTATTGAATACAATATTTTATTACCTGTATAATATCTTATTTTGGCAATTTACATTAAATAATAATTTAAACATCCTACAGATACTTTTTAAGATTATATTTATTTAAATTAAAATGAACTTTTGTTTTATGGTTTTTACCAAAATAAAAACAAAATATGCACCACCTGTCTGATCTGTCACTGTCATCTGTTATTTAATCAAAGTGCTCTATCCCTTCAAACAAATATCGACTTGGCTGCATACTAAAAAACAATATATTTCCCCACTTTCCAGATATTCTATGACGATATATTATGACCTTTATTAAGTTCACAATTGCTCAACTCTCATTAATTTATTCATACTGTTTTTCAAACATATTCCATTGTTTAGTTCTAAAAATTGCATTAAAAAAAATCTCATGATTTGGTTCTTTTTTTATTTAATCATTCAAAAATCCGAATTAATGTTATGTGGTTCTATATGCACCATGTTTTTGTTCCATACATTAATATTGAACGTATTAATGTATTTATACCGATTATATTTCTGATTTCGTTGTAATGTTATTGAGTAAGGGTTTTTTTTCGTCTTGTTATAGGAATTTTCAAATTTTGATAAATTAAAAATCATCCGATTGCCTTGCAGAAGTACATGTATATGTTTTATATTTCCAATAATTGCTTACATACGACTAGACTATAATAACACATCGGCTGAAAAGTTTCCGAACATTCTAAGAGGTGGTGCCACTAGAATTTTTTCATATGATTTTTAGTTACTCCCAACCTTCAAATGATTCGTATAAAAATTTTGGCAGCATCGAACCACGCAACTTTTGTTATTGAAAAAAAAATGGAAAAACACGAATTTCGCGCGTTGATTAAGCATTATTTTTTGATTGGAAAAAATATTTCTGAAGCCAAAAAACTGCTTGACGAGCATTATCCCGACACTGCTCCAGCTCTTTCAACAGTACATTTGTGGTTTGCAAAATTTAAAACCGGCAATATGAGCACCAAGGACGATGAACGCAGTGGACGTCCAAAGGAGGCTGTTAATCCAGAAAATATCATAGTAGCCCACAAACGTGACGTGACGTTGATCGAGATAGCTGAGGCTCTGAAGATGCCAAAGGAGTTTGTTGAAGATACCGTGCATGAATTTTTGCGCATGCAAAAGGTTTGTGGAAAGTGGGTGCCGCTCAAACTCACAATCGATCAAAAACGAGAACGTATCGATGATTCAAAGAAGTGTTTAGGCTTGTTCAACAGCAATAGAACAGAATTTTTGTGTCGATATGTGGCAATGGATGAAACATGGATCCATCATTACACTCCGGAGTCAAATCGGCAGTCAGTATCATGGACAGCAAGCGACGAACTTCGTCCACAACAACCAAAAACGCAACAGTCGGCTGGCAAGGTTATGGCATCTATATTTTGGGATGCACATGGAATAATTTTCATCGACTATCTCGAAAATGGAAATACCAAAAATAGTGACTATTATATAGCCTTGTTGGAGCGTTTGGTGCATGAAATAGCTAACAAACGACCGCATTTGATGAAGAAAAAAGTGCTGTTTCATCAAGACGACGCACTGTCTCATAAATCAATGAAAACGATGGCAAAATTGCATGAATTGGGCTTCGAATTGCTGCCTCATCCATCGTATTCTCCAGATTTGTCGCCAAGTGATTTTTTCCTGTACACAGACATGAAAAAATGGTTTGCTGGCAAAAAATTTGCATCAAATTTGGAAGTTATAGAATCAACTAATGCATATTTTTTAGATATAGACAAATCATACTATTTAGGAGGTATCAAAAACTTGGAATATCGTTGGAATAAATGTATCGAGCTAAAAGGAGCCTATATTGAAAAATAAATAGTGATATTTTGCCAAATAAATGAAATTGTTTATTATTTTTCATGTAATTTTCAGTTCAGGAAACTGATATATGGAAATTATATATTATATTTGTAACTTTGTTATGTAAAGATTTATCTTTTTAACATTAATCAGCAATCAAATTTTATATATCTACAATTTAAAATCATCCGATTGCCTTGCACAAGTACATGTATATGTTTTATATTTCCAATAATTGCTTACATACGACTAGACTATAATAAATAGTATATAAATTAACAAAACCACAACAAAAAATGTAAATTGTCCTAAATTTGTCAAATAAATTAGCTATGTCTTTTTGTTTGGATATATAGTACTACGTACACTATGTTCATTGTAAAAACAAACATTATGATATGTAGTGGTTGTCTTATACAGAAATAGTATAAAATTAACCTGGTGATCGTTGATTTGCTGCTTCTTTTTCTTTCTGTTCCTGTTGTCGCACTAAATTGAAATAAATTCCTTTGGCTTTCATCAACTGTGAATGTGAACCCATCTATAAAGATTTTTTTTGTCAATTAATAATTTAATTTTGATTAAATTAAATATAAATATTCTATACACACATACCTCACTTATTCGACCATTATCTAAAACTACAATTACATCAGCATTACGAATTGTTGAAAGTCGATGTGCAATTACTAATGTTGTTCGATTTAAAACGGCTGTGTCTAATGCATTTTGTACAATTGCTTCACTTGTTGCATCCAATGCGCTAAAAATATATAAATATTAATTGGTATAAATATGTGATTTTTTGATTTTATAAATAATAACTCTAAATATATACCTTGTAGCTTCATCTAAAATTAATACAATTGGTTGTTTTAATAAGGCCCGTGCTATTACAATCCGCTGTCGTTGACCACCGCTAAGTTGTGTACCACGTTCACCTACATTTGTATCGTAACCATTTGTTAATGCTATAATAAAGTCATAACATTGTGATAGTTTAGCAGCTTCATAAACCATATCTACAGACGAATCACTACTGTTGTGACCATAACGAATATTTTCAAATATTGAAGTTGCAAATAATATTGGTTGTTGTTCAATGAAACCAATAACTTTACTGCGTAACCATAACGGCGAAATAGTATTTAAATTATAACCATCTATTGTAATTGTTCCACTAGTTGGTTCATAAAAACGTTCCAACAGACCGGCAACTGTTGATTTACCAGAACCACTTGCACCAACCAATGCAACCGTTTGTCCAGGTTTAAGTGTTAAATTAAAATCTTTTAAAACAATCTAAAATTATAAATTTAATATATTATTTAACCATTGCGATAATATTATTATTATAATAAAACAGCAAAACAAACAAATACTTGATCCGGTCTTGATGGATAAGCAAATGTAACATTTTCAAATTTTATTAATCCGCTTAATTTTTCATCCGGAATTTCAATACCATTAATTAAATCAACTTTTGGCTTAATTGTTAAATACTAAAAAATAAAAAAAAATTATTATTAAATAGTTCTAATTTTATTTATTATATATTGTGCATTCTATTTACTTCAAAAACTCTTGACCCAGCGGTCATCCCTCTTATTAATGTACCCAATAATACAGAACCTTGTGCTAGCGAACGCTGAACGCCTTGCGATGCTACTAAAAATGCCATTAATTGTCCAGGATTTAATGTATCATTTGACATCATATGACCACCAACGGATAATGTACAAAGAACCATACTTCAATAGAAAAAAAAAATAAAAAATACTACGATAAAATATATTCCTGAAATTAGAACCGTTAACATTATTACCCATTTAAAAACAAATTAGTTAAAGCTTGAAAAACAGCTATTCCGATACCTAATTGTTGAGCTAATTCAGCTGCATCGTTTGTTTCACGTTCAAATAAATTAATTTCTAAATACTCACAGGCATTTGAACGTACCGTTCTTATATTAGACAAAGCCTCTTCACACACTGATGTTGCCTTTTCACTTTGAGCCTGTGATCGTTTACTTAAAGAACGTAACGATCCACCTAGTAATGACATTACACAAACAGCCACCGGTACGGATATTAATGCTATCGTTGCCATTTGTGGTGATATTAAATACAATGATATACTTCCACCTGTAAATGTAAATTGTAAAACAACATTCAGAATACATATTTAAAATTATAAATTTAAAATTACCAATTAATTGTGCAACACTTCGTAATCCTTGCGAAACACATAATTTAAATGATGACTTAAAATCTTGTACATCCGATGTTAATCGATTTATTAATTCACCTGTACGATTTTTATCAAAAAATGATAAATCTTGTACAATAATTTTTTCAAATAAATCTTGACGAATTTTTGCAGCCATTTGTTCACCAATTTTACTTAATAATAATATATAGAAAAATGTAAAACATGATTGTAATATATACATTCCAAATAAATTGATGGCAGGTCGTCGCATATCATGCACAAACGATTTTGTATCAATTATATTTTTATAACCAACACCATCACCAGTTTTTGTATATTTTGCTAATGTATTCACAAATATTCCCAAAAGTTCAGGTATTTTTATATTAAAATATGCTACGGCTAATGCAGCCTATATTTTATAAAATAAATACAAAATATTATTTAAATAACATAAATATAAAATTATGTCCGAATTCCAGGAATAATTATACTAACAATTAATGAATGTAAATCTTCCTTACCAAAATGGCACCAATAAATTTTATTAAATGTGGTTTTAAATATTCCCAAAATTTTTTCCAATCAAATTTTACATCATTTTCTTGAAATTTACTATAACCTAAATAAAAAATGTAAAAATTATCATGAACGTATAAATTTAAATATATTTTATTGATACATGAAGAAAGTCTCTATAAATAGTAAATAGATAGAGTAATAGATAATTTAAAGGGATTTATCTTACATATAAAACCTTTTAGTCATGGAAATTAAATGTTATTCGCAATTATTTGTCGTAAAACAAAAATTTCTACAATTCGACGTTATAATTTCTTTTTTCCAAAACAAAAACATGTATATTTACCATTTTATAATTTACCTGTAAGTCGATCTGTTTGACAAAATGTTATACATTTATGTTTGTTAATTGTAAATCCTAATAATATTCCAGAACTTCCACCAAACAACAAATTAAATAGATTAATTTTTCTTGCCTTTTCTTTTGGTATATGATTTTCAATTTTTATAAAATTCCTTTTTACATTTTTTAATTCTTTTACTAAATTTGCTACATTTTTTCTTAAATGAAATAGATTATTATGGTTTGATCTACAAGAACAAGTAAACGTAAAGAAATTTATATTTAGATAGTATCTTTTTATTGAATACAATATTTTATTACCTGTATAATATCTTATTTTGGCAATTTACATTAAATAATAATTTAAACATCCTACAGATACTTTTTAAGATTATATTTATTTAAATTAAAATGAACTTTTGTTTTATGGTTTTTACCAAAATAAAAACAAAATATGCACCACCTGTCTGATCTGTCACTGTCATCTGTTATTTAATCAAAGTGCTCTATCCCTTCAAACAAATATCGACTTGGCTGCATACTAAAAAACAATATATTTCCCCACTTTCCAGATATTCTATGACGATATATTATGACCTTTATTAAGTTCACAATTGCTCAACTCTCATTAATTTATTCATACTGTTTTTCAAACATATTCCATTGTTTAGTTCTAAAAATTGCATTAAAAAAAATCTCATGATTTGGTTCTTTTTTTATTTAATCATTCAAAAATCCGAATTAATGTTATGTGGTTCTATATGCACCATGTTTTTGTTCCATACATTAATATTGAACGTATTAATGTATTTATACCGATTATATTTCTGATTTCGTTGTAATGTTATTGAGTAAGGGTTTTTTTTCGTCTTGTTATAGGAATTTTCAAATTTTGATAAATTAAAAATCATCCGATTGCCTTGCAGAAGTACATGTATATGTTTTATATTTCCAATAATTGCTTACATACGACTAGACTATAATAACACATCGGCTGAAAAGTTTCCGAACATTCTAAGAGGTGGTGCCACTAGAATTTTTTCATATGATTTTTAGTTACTCCCAACCTTCAAATGATTCGTATAAAAATTTTGGCAGCATCGAACCACGCAACTTTTGTTATTGAAAAAAAAATGGAAAAACACGAATTTCGCGCGTTGATTAAGCATTATTTTTTGATTGGAAAAAATATTTCTGAAGCCAAAAAACTGCTTGACGAGCATTATCCCGACACTGCTCCAGCTCTTTCAACAGTACATTTGTGGTTTGCAAAATTTAAAACCGGCAATATGAGCACCAAGGACGATGAACGCAGTGGACGTCCAAAGGAGGCTGTTAATCCAGAAAATATCATAGTAGCCCACAAACGTGACGTGACGTTGATCGAGATAGCTGAGGCTCTGAAGATGCCAAAGGAGTTTGTTGAAGATACCGTGCATGAATTTTTGCGCATGCAAAAGGTTTGTGGAAAGTGGGTGCCGCTCAAACTCACAATCGATCAAAAACGAGAACGTATCGATGATTCAAAGAAGTGTTTAGGCTTGTTCAACAGCAATAGAACAGAATTTTTGTGTCGATATGTGGCAATGGATGAAACATGGATCCATCATTACACTCCGGAGTCAAATCGGCAGTCAGTATCATGGACAGCAAGCGACGAACTTCGTCCACAACAACCAAAAACGCAACAGTCGGCTGGCAAGGTTATGGCATCTATATTTTGGGATGCACATGGAATAATTTTCATCGACTATCTCGAAAATGGAAATACCAAAAATAGTGACTATTATATAGCCTTGTTGGAGCGTTTGGTGCATGAAATAGCTAACAAACGACCGCATTTGATGAAGAAAAAAGTGCTGTTTCATCAAGACGACGCACTGTCTCATAAATCAATGAAAACGATGGCAAAATTGCATGAATTGGGCTTCGAATTGCTGCCTCATCCATCGTATTCTCCAGATTTGTCGCCAAGTGATTTTTTCCTGTACACAGACATGAAAAAATGGTTTGCTGGCAAAAAATTTGCATCAAATTTGGAAGTTATAGAATCAACTAATGCATATTTTTTAGATATAGACAAATCATACTATTTAGGAGGTATCAAAAACTTGGAATATCGTTGGAATAAATGTATCGAGCTAAAAGGAGCCTATATTGAAAAATAAATAGTGATATTTTGCCAAATAAATGAAATTGTTTATTATTTTTCATGTAATTTTCAGTTCAGGAAACTGATATATGGAAATTATATATTATATTTGTAACTTTGTTATGTAAAGATTTATCTTTTTAACATTAATCAGCAATCAAATTTTATATATCTACAATTTAAAATCATCCGATTGCCTTGCACAAGTACATGTATATGTTTTATATTTCCAATAATTGCTTACATACGACTAGACTATAATAAATAGTATATAAATTAACAAAACCACAACAAAAAATGTAAATTGTCCTAAATTTGTCATATAAATTAGCTATGTCTTTTTGTTTGGATATATAGTACTACGTACACTATGTTCATTGTAAAAACAAACATTATGATATGTAGTGGTTGTCATACAGAAATAGTATAAAATTAACCTTGTGATCGTTGATTTGCTGCTTCTTTTTCTTTCTGTTCCTGTTGTCGCACTAAATTGAAATAAATTCCTTTGGCTTTCATCAACTGTGAATGTGAACCCATCTATAAAGATTTTTTTTGTCAATTAATAATTTAATTTTGATTAAATTAAATATAAATATTCTATACACACATACCTCACTTATTCGACCATTATCTAAAACTACAATTACATCAGCATTACGAATTGTTGAAAGTCGATGTGCAATTACTAATGTTGTTCGATTTAAAACGGCTGTGTCTAATGCATTTTGTACAATTGCTTCACTTGTTGCATCCAATGCGCTAAAAATATATAAATATTAATTGGTATAAATATGTGATTTTTTGATTTTATAAATAATAACTCTAAATATATACCTTGTAGCTTCATCTAAAATTAATACAATTGGTTGTTTTAATAAGGCCCGTGCTATTACAATCCGCTGTCGTTGACCACCGCTAAGTTGTGTACCACGTTCACCTACATTTGTATCGTAACCATTTGTTAATGCTATAATAAAGTCATGACATTGTGATAGTTTAGCAGCTTCATAAACCATATCTACAGACGAATCACTACTGTTGTGACCATAACGAATATTTTCAAATATTGAAGTTGCAAATAATATTGGTTGTTGTTCAATGAAACCAATAACTTTACTGCGTAACCATAACGGCGAAATAGTATTTAAATTATAACCATCTATTGTAATTGTTCCACTAGTTGGTTCATAAAAACGTTCCAACAGACCGGCAACTGTTGAAAAAATAAAAGAAAAAATTATTATTAAATAGTTCTAATTTTATTTATTATATATTGTGCATTCTATTTACTTCAAAAACTCTTGACCCAGCGGTCATCCCTCTTATTAATGTACCCAATAATACAGAACCTTGTGCTAGCAAACGCTGAACGCCTTGCGATGCTACTAAAAATGCCATTAATTGTCCAGGATTTAATGTATCATTTGACATCATATGACCACCAACGAATAATGTACAAAGAACCATACTTCAATAGAAAAAAAAATAAAAAATACTACGATAAAATATATTCCTGAAATTAGAACCGTTAACATTATTACCCATTTAAAAACAAATTAGTTAAAGCTTGAAAAACAGCTATTCCGATACCTAATTGTTGAGCTAATTCAGCTGCATCGTTTGTTTCACGTTCAAATAAATTAATTTCTAAATACTCACAGGCATTTGAACGTACCGTTCTTATATTAGACAAAGCCTCTTCACACACCGATGTTGCCTTTTCACTTTGAGCCTGTGATCGTTTACTTAAAGAACGTAACGATCCACCTAGTAATGACATTACACAAACAGCCACCGGTACGGATATTAATGCTATCGTTGCCATTTGTGGTGATATTAAATACAATGATATACTTCCACCTGTAAATGTAAATTGTAAAACAACATTCAGAATACATATTTAAAATTATAAATTTAAAATTACCAATTAATTGTGCAACACTTCGTAATCCTTGCGAAAACATAATTTAAATGATGACTTAAAATCTTGTACATCCGATGTTAATCGATTTATTAATTCAACTGTACGAGTTTTATCAAAAAATGATAAATCTTGTACAATAATTTTTTCAAATAAATCTTGACGAATTTTTGCAGCCATTTGTTCACCAATTTTACTTAATAATAATATATAGAAAAATGTAAAACATGATTGTAATATATACATTCCAAATAAATTGATGGCAGGTCGTCGCATATCATGCACAAACGATTTTGTATCAATTACATTTTTATAACCAACACCATCACCAGTTTTTGTATATTTTGCTAATGTATTCACAAATATTCCCAAAAGTTCAGGTATTTTTATATTAAAATATGCTACGGCTAATGCAGCCTATATTTTATAAAATAAATACAAAATATTATTTAAATAACATAAATATAAAATTATGTCCGAATTCCAGGAATAATTATACTAACAATTAATGAATGTAAATCTTTCTTACCAAAATGGCACCAATAAATTTTATTAAATGTGGTTTTAAATATTCCCAAAATTTTTTCCAATCAAATTTTACATCATTTTCTTGAAATTTACTATAACCTAAATAAAAAATGTAAAAATTATCATGAACGTATAAATTTAAATATATTTTATTGATACATGAAGAAAGTAAATAGTAAATAGATAGATTAATAGATAATTTAAAGGGATTTATCTTACATATAAAACCTTTTAGTCATGGAAATTAAATGTTATTCGCAATTATTTGTCGTAAAACAAAAATTTCCACAATTCGACGTTATAAATTCTTTTTTCCAAAACAAAAACATGTATATTTACCATTTTATAATTTACCTGTAAGTCGATCTGTTTGACAAAATGTAATACATTTATGTTTGTTAATTGTAAATCCTAATAATATTCCAGAACTTCCACCAAACAACAAATTAAATAGATTAATTTTTCTTGCCTTTTCTTTTGGTATATGATTTTCAATTTTTATAAAATTCCTTTTTACATTTTTTAATTCTTTTACTAAATTTGCTACATTTTTTCTTAAATGAAATAGATTATTATGGTTTGATCTACAAGAACAAGTAAACGTAAAGAAATTTATATTTAGATAGTATCTTTTTATTGAATACAATATTTTATTACCTGTATAATATCTTATTTTGGCAATTTACATTTAATAATAATTTAAACATCCTACAGATACTTTTTAAGATTATATTTATTTAAATTAAAATGAACTTTTGTTTTATGGTTTTTACCAAAATAAAAACAAAATATGCACCACCTGTCTGATCTGTCACTGTCATCTGTTATTTAATCAAAGTGCTCTATCCCTTCAAACAAATATCGACTTGGCTGCATACTAAAAAACAATATATTCCCCCACTTTCCAGATATTCTATGACGATATATTATGACCTTTATTAAGTTCACAATTGCTCAACTCTCATTAATTTATTCATACTGTTTATCAAATATATTCCATTGTTTAGTTCTAAAAATTGCATAAAAAAAATTCTCATGATTTGGTTCTTTTTTAATTTAATCATTCAAAAATCCGAATTAATGTTATGTGGTTCTATATGCACCATGTTTTTGTTCCATACATTAATATTGAACGTATTAATGTATTTATACCGATTATATTTCTGATTTCGTTGTAATGTTATTGAGTAGGGGTTTTTTTTCGTCTTGTTATAGGAATTTTCAAATTTTGATAAATTAGTTTAATTTTTTTATTTAAAAAAAAGAAACATCAAAAATACATAATTTATACATGAAAAACAGTATGGCAAAATTAAGCAGAAGCGACAATGGTGAAAAATTAATACAACTTTTGACATTTCATTTAATTTTTGTTTTCTTTCGTTCTTTTATTAATTTTTAATTTTTTCTCGAGTGCTGTTTAAGAAAACAGAAAATTGGTAATCGTAATTAATTTTGGAAAAAATATTAATAATTAAATAATAATAATTATAATAATAAAAATGAAAATTCAATTAATATTATTGAATTATAATTTGTAGTTCACAACAAGATATTCATCAGAATGTGTTGGTGCCGCCTGGTGCTTACGTTTTCAGCACATTAATTTAAATATACTTTTATCATTGCAGGTAATCTATTATAAATTATAAAATGAATGCTTTATATTTTTCCATATTATATTCATTAAAATGTTTAATAAATAAAAAAGATATAGATTTTAAAATATCATCAAGTACAACGTGTCATCAATTTCAATAGTGTGTCAACATAACCTGTAAATTGGATATCAGACGTGTTTGGCATAAAAATAAAATATTAATATCTAATCGTTTTTATATTATCACGACCTTCGTTAATTGATTTAATAAACCCATAAATTGTAACTAATATTGGTTAAGTTACAGCTCACAGGTAGGTTTTATTATTATTAAATTATTATTAATTAATTATATTTGAATAGTTAGTGTACGTTAATATTGGACTTATTAAAGTTTTGTATAGCTAATAGTTTTGATCTCATTGCAATGTTAAAGAAAAGAGATACAAAATGTAAGAAAAGAAATGATGGTAAAATTAATGTATTATAATAATGTTGTAATAGAATCCATTTTTTTGTTTCAACTTTTGTCATTTTCAATAATTTTTGTTTTTTTCATTCCTTTATTAATTTTCTGTGTTTTCTCGGTTCGCGTTTCAGAAAACAGAAAATATTCTAATTAATTCTGGAAAAAACATTAATAAATTTATAATAATAACAATAATAATAATAACAATAAAAATCCAAATAATATTAATATATATTTAATTGTTATTAAATTATAATTTTTAGTGCTCAACCACAAGGTGTTCATCAAAATGTGTTGATGCCGAGCGGTTCGTGCTTTATCAGCACATGAAATATGTTTTTATTATCACAGGTAATCTATTGTTATAAAATAAATGATCTAATTGTTTCTATAACATATTCATTAAAATGTATAATAAATAATAATGATATAGATTTTACAACAACATCACGTACAACGTGCCATCAATTTCAATAGTGTGTCAACATAACCTGTAAATTGGATATCAGACGTGTTTGGCATTAAAATAAAATATTAATATCTAATCCATTTTATATTATCACGACCTTCTCAAATTGATTTAATAAATCCATAAATTGTAACTAATATCATTGGTTAAGTTACAGCTCACAGGTAGGTTTTATTATTATTAAATTATTATTAATTAATTATATTTGAATAGTTGGTGTACGTTAATATTGGACTTGTTAAAGTTTTGTATAGCTAATAGTTTTGATCTCATTGTAATGTTAAAGAAAAGAGATACAAAATGTAAGAAAAGAAATGATGGTAAAATTAATGTATTATAATAATGTTGTAATAGAATCCATTTTTTTGTTTCAACTTTTGTCATTTTCAATAATTTTTGTTTTTTTCATTCCTTTATTAATTTTCTGTGTTTTCTCGGTTCGCGTTTCAGAAAACAGAAAATATTCTAATTAATTCTGGAAAAAACATTAATAAATTTATAATAATAATAATAATAACAATAAAAATCCAAATAATATTAATATATATTTAATTGTTATTAAATTATAATTTTTAGTGCTCAACCACAAGATGTTCATCAAAATGTGTTGATGCCGAGCGGTTCGTGCTTTATCAGCACATGAAATATGTTTTTATTATCAAAGGTAATCTATTGTTATAAAATAAATGATCTAATTGTTTCTATAACATATTCATTAAAATGTATAATAAATAATAATGATATAGATTTTACAACAACATCACGTACAACGTGCCATCAATTTCAATAGTGTGTCAACATAACCTGTAAATTGGATATCAGACGTGTTTGGCATAAAAATAAAATATTAATATCTAATCCATTTTATATTATCACGACCTTCTCAAATTGATTTAATAAATCCATAAATTGTAACTAATATCATTGGTTAAGTTACAGCTCACAGGTAGGTTTTATTATTATTAAATTATTATTAATTAATTATATTTAAATAGTTGGTGTACGTTAATATTGGGCTTATTAAAGTTTTGTACAGCTAATAGTTTTGATCTCATTGTAATGTTAAAGAAAAGAGATACAAAATGTAAGAAAAGAAATGATGGTAAAATTAATGTATTATAATAATGTTGTAATAGAATCCATTTTTTTGTTTCAACTTTTGTCATTTTCAATAATTTTTGTTTTTTTCATTCCTTTATTAATTTTCTGTGTTTTCTCGGTCGCGTTTCAGAAAACAGAAAATATTCTAATTAATTCTGGAAAAAACATTAATAAATTTATAATAATAATAATAATAACAATAAAAATCCAAATAATATTAATATATATTTAATTGTTATTAAATTATAATTTTTAGTGCTCAACAACAAGATGTTCATCAAAATGTGTTGATGCCGAGCGGTACGTGCTTTATCAGCACATGAAATATGTTTTTATCATCACAGGTAATCTATTGTTATAAAATAAATGATCTAATTGTTTCTATAACATATTCATTAAAATGTATAATAAATAATAATGATATAGATTTTACAACATCACGTACAACGTGCCATCAATTTCAATAGTGTGTCAACATAACCTGTAAATTGGATATCAGACGTGTTTGGCATAAAAATGAAATATTAATATCTAATTCATTTTATATTACCACGGCCTCTCTCTGATATTGATTAAATATCACATGATGTAACTTTATTATTGGTTAATTCACAGGCAAGTTTTATTTATAATAATTATTTGTAATTGCAGTATTAATCCAATTTATTTAATCTTACTTAATTCTTACAGATTTTTAGTTCCAATTGTATATTGTAACACACCACATATACAATATATTGATAATGGAAACATTACCATTACCAACAAAATTACATATGAATTATCACAACAACCATTTTAATCGCAAAATAAATAATCATTCTGCAATAACAGAAATTTTCGCATCAATATATTTAATACAACAATTAATAGATCAACAGCAAAACAACAAACCAACACGTGCTTTCAACAACTATTACGATATTGATGACATTTTATATTAATTCACCGAATGTGTTTATTAATTTACAACCACAATCAAATGAATATTCAAATATTGAATTACCAGCACTACAGTATCATATTCATTTACAATATTTTGGAAAATTATTATATGATGTCAAATAATATTCCGTCATTAGAAGCATGTGTGACATCAACATCGTGAATTATAAATGTAGCTTACCTAGCAGCTAATAATCAATGTATCAATTTTATCATAAGCGCCAATAAATTAAAAATTCAACGTATAGTTTTGCACAAATGTTTATTCAACGAACGGAAGTGAAAACATATGAGATAAAATTATTCATTTTATTCAACTCTCCAGTAAAACTTATATTATTATATTAGGAAATCATTGTTAAATTTGTGGAGCACACAATTAAATTAATTTTACAGTCAAGTTAGTAGATTACCTCCATCGCCCTTGGGTTTATTAATAACAAATTAGTTTGCCATTACATAAATGTTTTGATTTATTGGTATATATTTTAATCCGGAGGTTTAAAGTACGCAAAATGTAAATATTAAACCCAATTAGTATTTCTATTGCTTGAAATTAAAATGTAACGCATCATGTAAAGTTAGATCAAATAAATGGAAATCACTTAATGAAAATTAGAAAACCATCAAAACAACATAAATGACGACCTATGAATTAATAAATAGGAACATTTTAGTAATTAATGAATAACATTCCGCAAACTTTTATGTAATCAAACTATAAAACTACAAAAATGCAAATTTGTGCCGTATGATATTGTAACTTTGTTAATTTGAAGAATAGTGCTCAACTTCAACATATTTTCATATATAAATGAACAACTGACAGCAATTCAGTTGATTTATTTTCAGCATGAAAAGTATATTAATCAGTTAATTGTGTTAGGAGACAACAAATTAGCTACAGCAAATTAAGTGTTTCGTATAAACATAAAATTTGGCAAAAAAACAATTGCCTATTTGAACTAACAAAAATGCATACATCAATATTTTTGCTTATATTTTTGGTGTTTAAATATAAAATAATTATATAAAAGGTAAGTGGATAATTCACAGAATATGTAACCTTACAGAAGTAACACTCGTATATATGTATATGTAATAAAATATTTATTTTAGGCTAATTCTCATGAATGACAACGGTATAAATACACACATAATAACTATGCCGTTTTGTAAATGCAAATATTTAAAATATTTCCCGCCTTACGTGTATTTACAACATTGTTATTCATTAGCCTAAAATAAATATTTTATACATGTAAGTAAATATATATGGAGTGTTGCTCCAGTAAGGTTATTATATTCTGTGATATTATAAATAGACTAGTATATATTTGCAAAGAACCTTAACTTAATACATATTTCATTTTCAGATATCGATATAAGATGCGCAACTGTAATATGCAACACTTCTATATATATCCGCAAAAATACTGTGATAGATACCTAGTGCCAAGCGCAACGTAGTTAGTAGATTACTGAGACCAATAAGGGACAAAAGTGAGTAATTTAATTAATTTTTCTTTTAATGAATTTGGTGTAACAAATAAGTAGTTGGGTTTTTTTTTATGAAACATATATCTTTTACACTATGAAATAACTATTCACTTTGTTCGATGACCTTTTGCCATTTTTTTGACAACTCCTTTTCACAAAGAACTACTCTAACTCTTTTATCAGCAAAAAACAATTGAACTGAAGTCAAAATGCAATGTTTGGTAAGCATCATTATTGATTTTCTTACCGTTCAATATCAGAACTACACGATGGATGTGGAAACACTAACCGAATATTTTAGCGAGTGACCAAAGATGTTGTGAAATATATACTATTTCAATTTGCCTATTATGATCGCTTTTCTTGTATTGCATTATTTACTTTTGTTAATTGTTGCACGCCTAAATTAATCGTTTGCTTGTATGATAAAACTTCAAAACAAAAAGTTTCCTTTGTATACCAGCACCAAAATGATAACATAACCGTATTTTGATGAATATCAGGCTCTTTTACGATGTAAATTATTGTATACACAATACATATTTCATCGCCAGTATCAATCGTTTGAAACCTTGCATAAGAAAATCGCAGTGTGTTACCGTTAAGTGAATTTATTTAAGTTAATTAGATGTTTTGCGTTGCAAATTTGTTTTAAATGTTATTCAGTATATATATATATAGTTGATGCATCGACCTATTCTATGTTTGTACTATATAATGATCCGCATCGATTATTGCTTTGATTTGTTTGTCAACAGAGTATAACGCATGTGTGTTGTTCATCTTTGAGTAACAAAAACCAACAGAACGAATTATAATGAACCAATTTTACAGTGACGCTTTGTTTTGTCTTTCATTATGCAAAAATCGATACATTTTTCATGCACATTTCGTGAATTGTACACGGTATTTTATGATCGATTCTCGTGAATGCAACTCATTGTACCGCCGTTGAATGTTAATAAATACAGATAGAAATTAAATAAATTATCCATTTCATCGACTTCATCGATTAACATGTATTACCCAAACCAGATTGAGCTCATTCCGAGTCTCAATCTTGTTTAATCTTTGGACACATTCCAAAGCCAAATATGTACCCATCTTTTTTCGTTCTATGGTTCTAATCACCGCCTGATTATCCAGTCCAATAAGAATTTTACAACCCTTCAACCCGACCCTCAAGATGATGTAAAGCATATATTAAAGCCAACATCTTGTTTTAATATACTGAGGTGTAGTTTCGTATATTTTAGCAGTCGCCTTGTCCTCCACTAAGGATCCATCCTCTCCGATTTCATTCATTCAATAAGAGTTTTATAGTATCTTTACACCCATTCAATTGATCTCATCCGTAATCTATTTTACTGAGCCTCCACCCACTACAGAAGCATATCTTATTAAAGGCTTTACAATCGTACAGTGTCGATCCAATGCATTGACCTCGGTGAAAGTTCTCAACTACGTCCGCATACCCATCGTGACACTGATTAATTGCAATCTTTGCCTTCCGACTATTTCCTCAACGTGCCAATCTCGTATCTAGGTATACGCCGCTAGATACTTGATACTCCTGGAAATGCCCAAATCGTATCTAAAATTCCCCAAAGTCTTAAACTCCATATGTTAATCTTTTTCAAGAAGATAATAGTGTTTGTCTTTGCAGCATTTATGGAGTGGTCGTGTTCTTCACACCATCGCTTACCACACGAAGTGCACTACGCATAACATAGGCAACAGTACACATGAACCTTCCCATTACCATAATCGCTATGTCATTTGCGCATATTCAATCGAGTGCAAATTTATTTCTTCAAGGTACGTGACTAAAGAGTCTGCAGTAATGTTTCACAGAAGAGGAGATAATACTCTAATTTGGGAACACCACCTGAAGACTTTACCCCTTAAACATGTACCACCCGTCCGAATGTTTATTGCTGTTTTTCAGCATGTTGACAATCCACTACATTTTAATTTTTTGGTTGTATTTTCTACAATTTCGAACGTACAATATCCTATTTCGTGCTCCATCGATCTGTAACTGAAGAGCAAACATTTTTTCGCATACCTCATATGGATCCAATTTGCCTAGAAAAGAATCAAAACCGAAAATAGTAACAACAAATACTTAAAATGACTAATTTCTCAACGACTTCTGTATAGATGTGCGCCCATTGTCCAGTCACTAATAACATTTTACTTTTCGTGTATTTTTCGCAAATTATTGATCATATCTTTTACAATTTTATATATACAATATCGGGATGAGACTATGTGCTTGCTACGTAATTTGTCCATCGCCCCCACACCAAAACATCTTGGCATCATTGCTGCGATACCGTCTTGCTATGGTGAAGCTTTAGTCGACATATCTTAGCTTTTGCTGTTTATTAAAGCTTAAGTGGCTAAACACATGTATTTTCATCTAAATTTGAAATCACAACAGTTGAGCTATTAGTGTTTACGTTCCACCGCATTATGCACCATTAGTTCGATTGTGTATATATATATAATATTTCCGTGGTACACAATTATTTGGTCCATCCAATAATTCATAGGACCTACTGCCGTGAAGAGACTGAATTCATCACACTGTGGTCCGGTTTACCACCTGACATACAAATTTCGTTTGTTATAAGCATTACCTATTTTCGAAGTGCTTGGTTTATCATCTACCTGCCAGAGCTTTGAGAGAGATTTGACTTTAATGTTATAATATTTTATATAAAGTGTAATATTTAAAAATTTGTTTAATTACATTATTTTATATTATTTGTTTTCGTATAGCAAAGCGGTGCAAAACAACAAAACATCATCGAAATTTGCAAACTTAAACAAAAACAATTTGCTGCTAGAGAAGAAAATAATATTTGTGTAATTTAAGATTTTAATTTATAAGTTATTTATTTATATTTAAGTTATAGGTTAAGTTTAATAATTTTAAGTAAATTGGATGAATTAAGCTAATAATATTAATTAATTTCCATTTAATTATTAATTAGTTTAATTCATTAATTTAAAAGACACAATTTAGATTTTAAGAAACTAAAATATCTGAGATAGATAGGTATTCTAAATAACGTTTTTTTAAAGTAGAAATTAAAGTATCAATTACGCGCGGGGATTGCATTATGTAATCACTTTTATATTTTCCTTCGCTGACAGCTTTTTGTGTTGTGGCCTGGGGCCGCGTCGTATGTGCATGTCTCCATTTAGAATTTAATGGCTGTAATACTCACCGATCAGAGTATTATGGTTGCAGGATAATAAATTTAGACATTGCATGCGATGTTCCCATCATGGGACCCCCATGGTTCTAGTTGGCTGGGCTTATTGGCTACGCCTGGTTGTGCCTACCAATATTACAGATTTAATTTTAATATATTCCAATCTAATTGAGAGTTTGATAGTAATTTTTTCACTTGAATGGAAAACAAGTGAAAAAATTAGAAGATTGTCGACATTATCCACTGTGCCACTTGTGTTGTGCGCAGTCATTGGGATCTAATCGCTCCCTTTTACGTTTATCCCAAAGTCATGCTGAACGATATTAGATATTGAAATAACGAAGGCATCATTTTAAATGCTTATAAACATGCTCCGAATACGAATAGAATTCCAAATAAAAATACATTTATATTTTCAAATTATTTTAATCGTCTTTTAACACAGTATAAATTGCATTGGTATTCTATTTACATGTTGTATTATTCGGAGTTCAATATTCGTTCGTATACGGATCATGTTTAACCCCCATATTAGTAGTGATTTCTCTGAAAGAATTTTGCGAGAAAACGCAAGTAAAGGTCAAATGTAAAATTTATTTACAATTTTAAATGAGAGCGTTTTGTTTGAATATGTAAGAAACATGTAACATTATTCAGGCAAACCACTTTCATTCATTTAATAATTTTTCGGAGTTATCAATACTTAATATGCAGTAGTTGGGTTTTTTAAAAATCGTCAGTATAGTTTATATTAAAGTAGTTATCACTAACGCATTCTGTGCGGCAAGTGCGCGTTTGATCCATTGATCGTTCGTATAAAAAAATATAGTATATTAACTCTCTTTTGCTTGTCCATTATTTTAATAGCATCTTAATAAAATTAGTTTTATATTGTTTTTTCTTCATGTTAATATCCTATCGCTATACTAAGAATTCCTATTGGGGTGTTATCGTCTCCGAGAAGTATTACTAACTAAAATTTTATGCATTCGTATTTGATTAGGTTATTTTGTCACACGTCATAACTTTGTTAATACAAAATTACGGAGTGCAATTAGTAAATTGTTACAAACTCACATACGAGAGTAATTTACTAATTTGACTGTAATATTTATTGGATGTGCACAACAAGGAATGGCACTATTATGAAATGGTGGCTTAGCGTATGTCTTCGCACACGTCTCATATGGTACACTCCTAGCTTGAAAAATATTATAATGTTTTCTTTAAATCAATAAACACACACGCATCGTAACAATAACTCAAAATCAGTCGAATATTGTTTGATACACGGGTTGATTATTTGGTTGTTTATTCAATTACAAATTTTTTGACTCTTCGAACGCTAGTATTTGCTATGTACAACGAGTGGATGTGCGTGGCTGTGTTTTTTTTAGAGAACATGTTATTCTATTGTTTCAACTTCAAAATGTTGGTGTAAGAGGAGTAGAAAGTCATCTAATTAAATTTGTATTAACACTTGTTGTGAATAGGGGATGCGTTCCTGAGGCTGATCTTAATAATTTATGATATGAACGAGCCATCGGGTGTGTGTATAAAATTGAACGAGTAATATCATTTGAACGAATTTCATTCTGGTAGTCTATATGGTGGGTAGGATTTATTGGGAAAAGACGCACTAATTTTATTTATTTGAATTGATATAATGGCTTTAAAACGGTCGGTTTTAAATTGTTTAATTACTTAATATTGGTGTAATCTCTCAGGCATGTGCAATGATCTGGTCACTCACATCCTGGAAATTGTTTTGCGTGGAAAATTAATAACTTACATAAATTGGTACGTTGTGGAAGAATATCTATTATCTCTAACCCTCTAGGCTTCTATTGTATATTTTGTGTCTAATTACTTGTAAATATTTTGTAAGTTACTATATTATATAAGTTTTAAATTATAATTAAGATAAAAATTGTATTGGATAATAATTTTATTTCAATCAAACCAGACGCTTGTGTTTTATTGTTAACATCTATTAATAATATTTAATATGTGTTTTTAATGAACTAACGAAAAAATTTGAAAACCAATTTTCAAATAATAAAACACAAGCAAGCAATCTGGATATTATTTATATTTTATCAATAATTTTGTTGGTCTCTCTCTCTACACGAGGCATAATAGCCAATATTTGTGTAGTCGGACAAACCAATGAAAATATTGATATTATAATGTATTCGTGATCGCGTATTTATAATTTATTCGTATATATTGAATTCGATTTAATTTAATTTTTTAATTTGTATATGAGTTTTTTTTCAAATGGCATTGTCAAAATGTTATTTTTTTCTCATATTTTTTGATTTTTTAAATTTTTAACTTCGGGAATCACTTTGGTATATTATTTTAATATGTCACGTACAGGGATTTCGCCTCCCACAGAAGTGATTACGTGTTCGGGCTCACATGCAAAGGAATATTCGAGGTTTCCGATAAAAACCGTTCTAAGCTGTAGTAACGAGTTTCTACAAAAAAAAAAAATTTTTTTTATTTTATCGCCTGTGCATATTAATTTTAAAATTTGGAATTCCCAGTAGCATAATAATGATTGAACCATAATTTTTAATTTTTATAAATTTAAGTGTTCGGGCACATACAAAAGAATCTGAGTTTTTAGATAAAACCGTACTGAGCTGTGAATGATCACATTTTTATTTTGTTAGATTTAATACCCTTCAAGCAGTCATTTTCAGTCTGAAATTATTGAATTTTAACAGTAGTGTAATCATTGGGAGCTACATTATCTAACTATTTTTTTTCCATCGTCAATAGGTTTTCCATGTTATGGCCGGGGTCGTGGCACTTATCAATTAGCGTTAATTGAGGCCTGGCACGCGCACGACCCTTGTTCTGGTTGCGAAACGATTATTCATGTGATTGTAGACATTCATATTCAGAGGAAGGCAAATTTGCCCTATGTAAATAGGTAAAAAACACAAATTTTAACCTTTGTATTGAATGTTGGTCTACTCTCGCATGTGCAGTAATTTTGTACTCATAACCGGCGAATTATATTACATGGATAATTATATGTTACGTTGTAGTCCCATGTGAGGATCACATCTGAATGAAGTTCGTACGGAATGCCTATTTTAATATATATTATATATATATCAATTTTTTGGTCATGACAATGAATACAGTCGAATCTAATTTACTACTGTGGGTTTTGTGGAAAATATTTATAATCAGGAAAGATTTCGAATTCGTAATTAACTTTAGTTCAATTTTTATTGTATAAAATTTCTATAAAATCTGTTTTTTTTTTACAAAAAGTTAGGTAATGTAATTACCTATCATTTGGCACCTATCCCATCCTCCTACCACTTCAAATGGCTGTGCTAGGATTTTTACCGTGTACCAACCATACCATATAATTTTTCTACTAAGTTGTTTAACTAATCTTATTAAAAATTTATATTTTGCTTAATGTACAAAACAACAAATACAAGTCATTTCTTTTTATTTCTATCATTTCATAACATTTCCAATAGTTAATTTTCACTCCGGGGGCTTTCACAATGAAAAAGAATTTCACAAAAATATCGAAGTTAAATATTGGCATTGTATGTAAACTTTCGAAATATGGGAATATCACTTTTGTGTAAATCTGACTTAACTAACTTTTATGTTACATATTCTTCACCGCATGAAGTGGGTTATGAATACAATAAAATATTAAAGGTCATTCTATGCTCTCGGACGCGTTCATATTTCTTAAATTTTACATATCGTAATTCGATACGAAAGTAATCGTTACTCATTTGTAAGTATTATTAATTATAAAAAATATTCGTTACTTTTCTCGCCCAATATCTCAATATAACAATCTGATGGAACGGATAGTAAAACCTTACAACATAATTTGAACGCAACAATTACCAAATTATACCAAAACGAGGCTGGGCCGATACAGTAACTACAGTTACACTGTGAAACGACACCTCGTGATCGTGACATGTTACGCTTGTACAGTGCCAGTGCATTCATTTCTTAATAGATATATCCACATAAAACATAATTTTGGTTCGGTTTTCTATTAGTTATTTACATTTTTGTTTGTGTTGTACGTATAATTATTGTTCAATTATTTGGTAATTATCTAAAGAAAATGCCACAAAATTAAAAAATATAACTAAAGTGCCAGATAATATAAAAAATAAAAATAAATCAAAAGCGGAAGCATTACCGTCGTTCATTTGAGTAATTTTTTGTACTTTTGCTTGTGATGCTACTAGATCTAAATTACTTTACTGACTCGACTGTTAAGTTAATTCTATAAATATTTTAACTTTATTTTCTTTAATTATATTAAAGATGCACCTATTCAAGCAAAAAAATGTAAATTTCTTGAACAACAAAAGTTAAAACAAATTGTACAAAACACAAAAAAAAAACGACCAATTTAAGTAAAGCTCAAGAAACCGTGGCGAAACATCATAAAGCAAATTTATGGATACAGTAAATATTATAATACGTAAATGTTTTCCAGAAAAAGAATATTTACATGAAAAAACGTCCACACTGAATATATTAATGTGTAAGGAACCATGTATTTATACGTTTGATGATAAATTAATATTACATCAAGTTAAATACTTAGGTTTAATGGAAAATTTACGTGTACGATTGGTTTTGCATATCGTCGTACATATGAAATGTTTTTATAACGTTATAAATGTTTAAGTAAAGAAACGTGACCACATCATAAAAATGGTTCAGCTCGTGATGGTGTACAAGTTGTAGGTAACGAAATAAATTATGTTAAAGATGAGTATCGTATGGGTAAACCAAAAATATTTATACGTTTACCGAAAATATTGTTCGACACCGAAGATGCATTTCAAATGAAAAACATTATTTAGCATCGACAATTCCAGCCGCATGGAAAGGTCGTAAACAACATAGAATATATTTGCAAATGCATAGTGCTGCCTGCAATATTTGCACAAAAATATATACGACCTAATTTAGCGATAAAAAAAGCGGAACAACGTCGTGATGCTGCCATTCGAATACGTGTTCTTATTTGAAACACAAATTAACAATTTTGTAACAACATCATTTGGCATAGAAACTTTAAAATATTCAACACTAGTTATAAAATTTGATCGACGCTGTTATAAACCGCGTGAATTTTTCTTTCTATTAAACGCCTTGTATTTATTGGATGAGAAAACATTCAAACAAAAACATCGTTTACCATTAGAAAAAATTGATTTTTGTATAACAAGTGAACGTGATAATTTAATGTTGGGGCGTATACCATCTGAATTGGAAAAAGATAAAGGTGGTTTAATATTACAAATTCCAGAAATTATTGAATGTTGTAAATGGATTATTGAAATTACCGGTAAACGACAAAATGTGAATATTGTGGAAACTACATCGTAAGTATATTCTATTACTATATATATTATATTATATAGATTATAGATAATTAATTATTTGATTTGCGGCTATATATTTATTATTATTTTGTTTTTATTTAGTTGGCGGTATGATTTGTTATTCAATATCCAATTTAATCGACTATCCTGTCACACGGTACTGAAAATTATTTCGAAAATGTTAATGCATCATAGTAACACTATATAAGGGTCTAACTCTGGTGGATTGCCAGAATTCATAGTTATATAGTACCTATGTAAGTTTATATTTTAACAATTGAAAATAGTTGTTATTTATTTCAGAATTATTATAATCTGCTAATTGTGTATATAAATATTTATTTATTTTACAACTATATTATATTACTTCTAATATTTATTGAAAAATGAATAATTGTTATTTACTATTTATTTATTGTACGATCATATTTTTCAATAAATATTAGAATATTATAGTTTTGTGAAAAGTAATATATTTTATATATTTTAAAACAAATTCTCATTGATATGATATGATATTTTGTGTTAAATTTAGTTTTGTGATATAAACAATTTATTGGGTATTTAAACTAAACCAAACAGTAACAATTAAATAATATTAAAAATATGCATACACGCTTGCACACACATAGAATAATTAAATATTATTTTATTAAAATAAGCAATATTGATGCGATATGAAATATTATACATTTAAATAATTAGGGCGATGCTATTATATTACAGCTGCCTTTTTGTGTTTCAACACAATTAAGTACCTACAAAATATTTGTATATTTTCAATGAGAAATCAAATGAATTTTTTTTTTTTTTTTTTAAGTCATATTTTACTCCTAGTGGAGCTTTTATGTTAAATTATCATTTAATAATAATCCAGATAATGCAGCCGTTTTATTTGAAGGTAGAATGCATGCGCGTGAATGGATATTACCTGCAGCAGTAACCTTTTTATTAAATCAATTAATCGAACAATTAAATTCACCTTCGACTGAAAATCATATTACATCGTTATTTCGAGCAAATTCGGCAAATATAAATTGGTACTTCTTTCCGATAATAAATCCAGTTGGTTATACGTATACATTTCAACGTGATCGATTATGGCGTAAAACACGTACACCATCGTCAAATTTTATTTGTTATGGCGTGGACCCAAATCGTAATTGGGATTTTTATTGGAATGAAATTGGTTCAAGTAAATATCCATGTGCTGAAACATATGCTTGTCGACGAGCATTTTCTGAACCTGAAATGTATTCATATTCTCAATATTTAACAACAATAAGAAAACAATTAAAATTATATTTCGCATTTCACTCATATTCACAAATTCTATTATTTCCATATGGACATACGGCTGTACATACAGAAAATCATGATGACTTATTGGCAATTGGTAAAAAATGAATTGAAGCTTTAGTAAAACGTTATGGTACTCGATATAGTATTGGTAATACATATGCTGCAATTTATCCAGCAACTGGTTCTAGTATGGATTGGGTTTATGGTAATTTATCGATACCGTTATCATATACATTTGAATTATGGCCGGGCAGCAATAGATATTCGAGCGGTTTCGAATTACCAGCGGAGCAAATAATTCCAACAGCTGAAGAAATATATGATGCTGTTATGACAATAGCACATGAAGCAAATAATTTAGGATATATTTAGTTGATTTTTTTTTTATTTTAATTCTTATGCGTGCAGGATTTTTACAATTAATTAGTTTAGTAAATAATTTATCAATGCATGAATAAATATTAACATAAAAATGTAGTTGTGCTTAATACATACGTACTTTGTTATTCTAAATTACGTTAACATTCTAATTTAATTATATTTTATTGCAATTTTCATGAGTTGTTGGTTTTAGTTAAATTAAATATTGATTATTCTCTTCTGATGCAAATTCTTAAAAAACCATGGTCCGAAACATTGATTGCTAAGTTCTCAAATATAACATAGAGAAATTCTGAAAGTGAGCATATTCTATTTAAGAACTTAGCAATCAGTATTACAAACCATTTGTAAGAATTCCTATCTGCAGGCAGCGGTATTTTCAGAGTTTCGTTATTCAATCAGTATTGCAGACCGTATACTAGAATTCGTAACCATTCACATGATTACTCTGATATACGGATATATTGTTAATCACTGAATGGCGTTCAACACCTTATTTTCAAAGATTCGCTTTTTGATTTCATAAACGAATTAATGGTAATTCACTGGAGTTATTTTCAGTACGAGTTAAACTTGCACTCTCTGGATTTGATGAAATGAACGTTGACCACTGTACCATTAAATCACTACATAAAGTTGATAAGTAAAATATGGTAATAGGGTATGCTCGTTTTTTAAAATCAATCCGAAAGAAATCATTTATTTTAGCTAAAATCAGTGTGTCCATAATTATACTAACTAAATCAATTAAGTATTATTGAAAATGGAATTGCATTAACGAATTCTCGTGATAAAGTCAGAACATAGAACACATGGAATTTATTTTCAAAGTAAAAAAATATATTTCATTTTGATTTTGCATTGCATATTTTTCGGTTTAAAAACATTTGTTTTTAATATATATAAAACCAAAAATTTTGATATAGCAAAGACAACAACTTAATATGACATTTATATACAATAATTTTTTAATATTTACATTTGTAATGTTTCTTTTACTTATCTATTTGTTTATGTGTGTATTGTATGCTTGGGTGGGTTTATTTATATAACTTTATTTTAAATGGAAAAGAAAAAAATAAAAAGAAATGACTTGTATTTGTTGTTTTCATATAAAAATTTATTTTTGATACAAGTTATATGAAAATTATTATTATATATTACTGTAACATTAAAAATTTTCTTTTGCAGATAGAAAAACACACACACACACATACACAATTAATATAAAAAAATGGAAATTGGGAAATTTAAGGATAACCGAAATACTTAAAACAAAATTTTAAAGGTAAATTAGTGTAAAAAAATATTATATATTTGGGACACGGGAAAAATCATAGCTCAGCTGTTTGAAGTGGTAGGATGTTGTGATACATATTAAATGATAGGTAATTGAAGGACCTATCTTTTTGTAAAAAAAAAACTTGGGTTTTTCACCATGAGTATGAAACCGTTATGTGAAAATTCCGGGAAAACGCGTAAATAGATTCGGGTCCTCTAGTGGTAAAAATGGTTTCTAATATTCTAATTAAGACATCTGGAAATTTTCGGGAAAATCCGGAAAATTTTAATTTGGATCGGGAAATTCCGGGAAAACTGTAATAGTTAGAAAACATTTTCAGTACCACTCCCTCAGTACATTTACCATCTAAATCCATTTATGGCTATAAGAAATCTGTAAGTCATCAACTTTAGGCTGGAGAAATTTCCCGGAATTTCTGAAAACCAGGTTTTGGATGATTTCGAAAAAAATTTATGTGTTAGCCAATTTTCGTTACAGCCATATTATAGAGAATCTTAATGCGCACATTAAAGCTTCTGGACTTTTTCTGTGAAAAATCTATTGGTCGACTTATGACCAATTTAAGATTTGGAAATTTCCGTGTAAGCCTAACTTTGGGCAGCCACTGTGGGAAAACCATTTGACTTGAAGAGTTGTGGTGGGGCTTAAAATACGTGGCATATAGTCTACTATCTGTGATAAATAGGGCATTGGAAAATTCCATTGGGAAAGCTGGGAAATTCCCATTTGAAAACATGAAAAAATCGATGTTTTTCGATGTTCCTGGAAAATCCACATTTTCCACTGGAAAATTCCAAAAAAAATCTGAGGATAAACTTTGGACTTTCCTTTACATTTCTGCGTCATTAGATTTTTGGAAAGTCCAATATTTCCCGACTTTCCAGTACTCGGAATATTGGTCTGCAAACGTTTTTTCAATCTTTGGGCAGCCCTAGTTGGAAAACCCTTCTAGATAGCAAATCACCCCCATATTATAATTTGTAGCCCTTGAGGAGGACTATCACTGGTGAGAAGCTCCTCCCGAAATATTGAGTATTTCCGGAGTTATAGGGGTCCAAAAGTGACCCATTTGGTACTTTCGAAGGTCCATAGCTCCGCCCCCGGAGGGAAATCCGGCAAAGAGGTCGACAGATCCTGTTTTTTTTCCGAGCTCTACAATCCCTGAAAATCTGAAGGTCCTACGGGCAAAAAAATTTTTTCGGCATAAGGTTATAACCCACACTTTTGGGGGTCCAAAAAAATATGGCTGGAAATAGGCTCAAACGACGCGGGGTCATCGTCCGAACACGAATCCGTTGAGATAACTCGAAAATTCCGCCTCTAAGTCGGTCAAAATGGCAAAACAAAAAATGTGGAAAAGTGGTAAAAAAAAAAAAACAACAAGAATTCTCGTTGGAATTTCTCGAATATTGAAATTTATTTTTTTTTTTCTGAAAAATATATTTCGGTCTCGACGAGAAATCGAACCCGCGCCACTCACATTACATTGCTATACACACCCAGTAACTCTCTCGCATACACTATGCTTATTATAAGGATTAGCATGTCGGTTGTGATATATAAGGTACAAAAATTGTGAAAATATTTATTTCGAATAGGGTACCACATTAAAGTTGATCGTTTTTTTATTATTTATTTTTATTTACAGGACACTTCTTAGAGACTCATTTTTTTTTTTTTCTTCTTTTATATTGTGTAAGGTGTAGAATTTCTTATATGAAATATTAATTTTATTTTATTTATATTTTTATTTTGTACTTAACTTTTTTTTTTGTTATAATTTTTGTTGTTTTCTTTTTCCTCTTTTCAGATTTCAATGGACGGAAGTTAAAGGTTGGGGAACTATTGATGAACTTCATAAAATAATTAGAAAAATATTTTTTTTTTACATTAAATTAATTACATTTAATTACTATGTTTATAAATTATTATTACATTAAAATAAAGATCACAATTAGTGATAATTACCATATATTTACATTATTTTATAGTTATTATTTATATTATTTTATATTAATCTTCAATGGCTCTTCAAAACACTTGATGGTCGTTTAACGTTTTTTCGGATGTATATTTTTTTGCAATCCATTGTAAAGGAAGTTGTTTGTTTTTATTAAAGCAACATTTCATCTGCTGATATTAGTAAGTTGTTTGTATTTTTACTTGTTACTTGTTACTTGTTAATAAGGCAACACCTGAATATAATGTCAATCCAAATTGGTACGAAATCAGTCGTACAATTAATAAAGATTCCCTAGGTATTAATTTTAAAGAAAATTGTTGATAAATACCTGTATAATCCTATTTCGAGAACCTTTTTATACAAAATTTTATCGAAATTGTTCAATAAATGATGCAGATATTTCCTTTAACAGAAATGCATAGCATTACGTATACGCATACCGACCCGTAAATACAAAACACACAACTACATAAACAGGCCAAAAATTTCGAAACATAACCAAAAAAAATATACGATTTTTTTTAGAATTGTTATTAGGCAATCATAACCACATGATAGTGAAAATATTGTTTAATTTTTATTTATTGTCGGCGGACGATAATACAATAACAAAGTTGTAATATATAATAAATATATATATAAATAATACAAAATAATAAAGCAATGGATTGTTATTGAGTTGATTTGTGTTGTTGTACACATCATATATTTTGTGTGTTTTAATATTGGTAATAATAAAGACATACTCTTTGTAGTCTTTACGGTACATACGGTATATCATCATTTTTATTACATTTTTTTGTTCCGCCTCTAATGATAGAAGACTTTGTATTGTATTACCAATAATTGTTTAAATAAATAAAAATTAAATAATATTTTCACTATCATATGGTTATGATAACTATATAATTAATAACTATTCTGAAAAAATCGTATATTTTAGTTATTTTTCAAAGTTTTTGGTCTGTTTATGTAGTTATGTGTATTGTATGTATACGTAATGCATTCCTGTTAAAGGAAATATCAACATCATTTCTTGACCAATTTCTCGAAATAGGATTATGCAGGTGTTTAATTTCTTGCAATAATTTTCTTTATGTCCTATCAAATTGTACTGAGCATTATAGTCAATTAATATCGAATTATTTTTACAGTATACACATAAATAATTAATTTTTACTTATAATTATATATAAATATCTTACTTCTATTATTAATATTAACCCTTTTAACATATATTCAGTAAACATAAATGAATTAACTAAATATTTATGATGATATCTTAATAATTACAATACTTTAAATTAATTTTAAATAACTATATGTACTTTTAACAAATTTATTTTAATATTTTAAATTAAATGCAATGGTTTAAAAAAAAAAAAACTATTTCTTGAAAGTTCTATTTAAATAATAAGTTTAAAATGCAAATTGTGAATCAATTTAATGAGGCTTACTGTATAACCAAGGGTTTGTTTGTAATTTATCTTATATAATAAGGGTTACTTGTAATTGTAATTGTTAAACTTTATAATCATGAAATTAAATTGTATTATTATAATAAAATGAAGCTATTTTCTATAATTGAAATCTTGGTAGAAATTTTAATTTACCTAATTTCATATTCATTTTTAATGTATGATATCACTTCTAATACGAGAATAATACTTAATTGTGATGGCTACAATATACAATTACATTAAAAATTTAATTCATGCTTAAAGCTAAAACTTATTTTATTTGTATATTTATTAAAATATCATATTTTATATCATCAATTTGATAGAATGGTTTATTAGCAACACAATAAATCATTTAATAATATTATGATGCCAAAAGTAACATTAGTTTGCCACAATTTAATAATCGAATTATGTATTGTTTCAATATACTTTTTTTGAATAATCTGCAAATATAGAAAAAAATTGAGATTAATATTACAGAAAATTTTTTAAAATTACATTTGATATTACCAGTAAACAAAACTAATATGGGGGCGAGCAATCAATCAAATAAAATATAATTTATAATTTGCGGTAATTTATTAAAGACCAATTGGTGAATTGTTATAGATTCCCATTAGGTCAAATTTATCAACTTCACTGTAATGATATATGGTCTTGATTTTGTATTATCTCCACGTGTGGCATAGATTTTTGTTGTAGTTGTTCATCACAAATAACCGCAAAAAATGCTATACATAAGCTTCCATCGGTTGTGGTCCTGTAGTATATTTAATATTTATCACCAATGGCATGACGAACGTAATAATTCCAATTTATATTTTGGTACACCAGCATCTATATTTATTTTAATGATGTTATTGTATCATATGTGTATCATATGTGCAGCATATGTTAATTTTGTTGTTAATAGCACTGAATTAATGTAAAATAATATAATAAATAAAAATTAAACAATATTTTCACTATCATATGGTTATGATTGACTAAGAACTATTCTGAAAAAACCGTATATTTTAGTTATTTTTCAAAGTTTTTGGCCTGTTTATGTAGTTGTGTGTTTTGTATGTATGGATGAGTATATGTATACGTAATGCTATGCATTTCTGTTTAAGGAAATATTTGCATCATTTCTTGATCAATTTCGATGAAATTTTGTATAAAAAAGTTTTCGAAATAGGATTATACAGTTATTTATGAACAATTTTCTTTAAAATTAATACCTAGCGCATCTTTATTAATTGTGCAACTAAATATTTTAACATAATATTACATGCGTAATGAATATTTCGAAATGTCTAAGCAGTCTAATTGTTTTCTTTTCTAATATGGTACGGATAGATGTATATTTAATTTATGTTCCAACACTAACCTGACAATAATTGACACAATTGGTTGGTAAACCATATAATGACTATGTTAATAACTCTGATCTCTGCTTGAAGTACATTACCATATATATTCTTCAGCTATATTATTATAAATTAAATTATTATTATTAATTAATAAGCTACATATTATTATAAAGAATAAATTACCTCTAATCCGATGCATTAAATCCTTAAAATATTCCATTGATTTTACACGTTAATTTCAATAATTGGTGCTCATATACCGGAACATTTCGTCTTTCTAAATCTGTTTAAAAGCGAAAGAAAAGCCGGAATATTAATTAACAAGGAAATGTAAGTAAAATGATATATTTAATATTATATTTATTTAAAAGATATTGGTAATTTCCCAAATTAAAAGATTTTGAACATATTTTTTCAATTTGATATACCAATTTGTTGTAAAACTGTAAAAGTGCATTTTATAATTTTGAAAATATTGGATTTCGAGCCAATAAAGAAACATTTGTGTTTTCATATTTTAGCTGATTTTAATCAAAAAAAAAAGCAAACAAAAAAAAACCATTTGAAAACTGTTTTAAATAATTTCAATGTGATGTGAAAGATAAAGAATGTTCAAAAAGCAAAAAATAGATAGAAAGACATGCTCTGTATTTGATCAAAGAGATATTGTGTATTATTTACTTAAAATACGGATCGCTACCGACAACTTCTCCTTCAATATAATGCATCATCACGTACAGAAAAAAACAGTTAAACATATATTAAAATCGGTGGGTTTGGTATCGTTAATCCAAGCTCATATATCAACAAATTTGGTTCAATCAGATTACCATTCTTCTATCGATGACAAACGCACTTTTAATGTAGCAGTTAGCACTTCAACAAATTTGAAAATCATACTTTTGTTTTATGATCCATATCTACGAATTGTCTATCTAATAAGTTCTACGTCTGCATCTTGGAATTTTTGTATTCTATTGCTTATTATTCGGATACCATTTAACTATGATAAAAAACTTTGTTGTTGTAAAATGCAAAAAGAAAAATACTCTCAATTTGAAACATTTTTATATTTTTAAATTATAGAATTTTTCTTACCTTATATTGAATTGTGTGATGCTACCCATTACTTTCTGGATCAACTGATTATTTTGCAAGAAAATAAATAGCTGTAGCTACATCTTAACTGTATTTTACCACAGCATAGTATTCATTATTATTATCACTCGAACACCAAATCTATTACTAAAATAATCATTGGCTGCAGCTGAATCCCTTATTTAACTGAAATATAAATTAAATTTTATTTTTAATTCATTTAAAATGTTTTTATAAATTTTTACTTTTTTTTTTTAGAGGTTAAAAACACAATCTTAAGATGAACATTATTCCTATTCAGTTGGAATCCGCAAAATCAGAAATATATGATCATCATTTGCAATGGTAATTTTTATAATTATTTATGATAAATTATAAAATAAAATTAAATAAAAATTTCTTTACATCACTTTCTTTTCTACTGAAAAAATCGCTTTACTTTTAGTTTTTGTTTTTTAATAATCTTATAATTGAATATGATATAGATGGATTTTGTTTTTATTTGACATAACGCGTACTTGGATGGACCGATGTAAAAAATACATTGTGAAAGGGTCAAACATTACTATAGTAAATAACTATTGGAAATGTAATGAACAGTTTCCAAGAAACCGGTGTACAATTTAATTGTCAAATATTTGAAATATATTCAGGCACTGTCGTTAGTGTTGTCTTTGTCTAGTCCATAAAGAAATGACTGCATGCAGTGAAAAAATAAGTTTATTTGTAATTTTTACGATATATTTTTTATCATAATTTAAATAAATATAAAATAAAAATGTAATAATTTTATAATGATAATTAAATTAAAATAAATAAAAGTAGTGATAATGATGAATAGTATTTCTTTCACAAAAATTCATAATTCTTTATATTTTATTATAACACAAATATTGCATACATGTAATAAATAACCTGAAAATTAGTTGGTGATATAATTAAAGAAAATTGAAAATAGTATTAAAAAAAAGGTAAGATTAAATGGGTAGTTATTATATTAATTTAATTTAATATATATCAATTTTAAATATATAATTAATAATTTTTTGTTTTAGTTTATAAAACACTAGTAATCATATAAGAAATTTAACTGATACCGGAAAAACCGGTGGTATCACACAAACATTACCATCGTAGTAATTCATTATTATATTGATAACAAAACACAAACTTACTATACGAGAAGAAAATCAAAGAAAAATGGGAAAAGATATTTATTATTTACTTTTGTTATTATGGTTAAGTTATTTATTGTGTACGGGAATTTATATATTTTCAAAGGGATTTCTACTTAGTCGTCAAGCACAAAATGATGTAAATACTTGTATTAAATTAAAAAATTCGTGTGACTTAAATGGTGCCAACGACAATGTAAGTTATTACCGTGGTACATATTACAACAATACACAGATTATTTTTTCTTTTCTATTTAGAATTGTTTGAATGAAACAAGATCATTGGAATTAATAAAAAATGTAAATACATCAAATCTATATTGTTTGCCACAAAAAACTAAAGTTATTTTAATTGTAATAGATGCACTAAAATATGATTTTGGACTTTATGATCCCGGTAAGTATTTTGTTTATTAATATTTATTTTATATTAGCAATATAATTTAAATTGTTTTGATATAAATATATTTATATATATATATATATATAGGATTAACAGATCCATTGCCATTTCAAAATAAATTACCAATATTATATGACACATTAAAAGCGTATCCAAAAAATGCACATATAACACGTTTTGTTGCCGATCCGCCGACAACAACTTTACAACGTTTGAAAGGTATAACAACAGGAGGTCTACCAACATTTATTGATATTGGTTCAAATTTTGGCACATCTGAAATCGATGAGGATAATATAATTGATCAAATTATAAAAAACGGTTTAAATGTAATATTTATGGGTGATAGTACATGGACAGATTTATTTCCAACACAATTTTTACGTAGTTATGGATATCCAAGTTTTAATATATTTGATTTGGATACCGTTGACACAGCTATTGAAAAACAATTACCAAATGAATTGAAGCAGAATGATTGGGATTTATTAATAGCACATTTTCTTGGTGTTGATCATTGTGGACATAAATATGGTCCAATGCATCGGGAAATGTCTAGGAAATTGGGCGAAATGAATAATGTAATAACCAATGTAATAAATCAAATGGATAATGAAACAACATTGTTTATAATTGGTGATCATGGAATGACAGATAATGGTAAATCGGTAGTGTTTAGAAACGATGCTTTTATAATTTTGATATAATGGTTTTTCTATTTTAGGTGATCATGGTGGCGGAACAGATAATGAAATTAATGCATTATTATTTGCATATACAAAACAGTATGAATTATTTTCGGATAGTAATAGCGATTCAAGTGGTTTTAATAATACAATGAATCAGGTAACTATTATTTAAATAACCAATTGCATTCTGTTGGTACATCCAAATTGAAACCTCTGTCATGTAACAGTCTTAACTGTGTTTTGCGTTGTATTTTCCGGTTGATGCTGTTATAAACCAGCTGAAGGGATTATTTTCTTTAAAATACTTTATGTATGGCATTACATTCAGATTATAAGGTGAGCTATGAATTGGACACAGATTATAGTATATCCATTCGGAGGACTGCCACTACGAAACAACGTTCAACTGTGTTTATGGGGTATTTATCAATTCATCAATTTTGTTCTGCAATTATGTTTCGATATATGTTTTAATTAATTCATTTATACTAATATTGACTGATGAATCCATTGTGTTGTGTGTGTGATGTAGTTTTTTAATTCCCTAACCGACATTTAGATTAATTTATGTATATATGGAAAAATTTGATTTAATTATTTTTTCACTTATTTATTTATGACAGATTGATTTAGTACCAACATTATCGGCAATATTAGGTGTACCAATACCATATTCAAATTTAGGTACTATTAATTTTAATATTATACCAGATATTACAATGGAATATTTTACAAAATTTCAAATAAAAATGTTACATATATGGCAAAATGCATTACAAATGCATAACTATTTTTATCAATATGCAACTGATAATACTGGCGTTTTTATGGATACACAATTAGATGAAATTGATTTAAAATTTATTGTATTATCGTATCGTGTAACATCATTATATACCGAATATGCATATCAACATTTTAGTACCGATTTAAAATTATATTTAAGTCAATTATTAACAACGTGTCAAAATGTATGGGTAAAATTTAATCCAATTCATATGTCAAATGGTTTATTAATTGTTATGATTGTAACGGTATTTACATTTTTATTATTTAATAATTTACAACCACATCAATTGGATCGTGTGATTGAAAAAGATGTTATCTTATTTATTTATATATTTTTTTTTGCCACAACATTTATAATAATATTTATAAATCAAATATTTTACGGCAATGAGTATTATAATTTATTGACGTCAACATGTTACATCGGCATTATTGAGCTATTATTTTTTATAATTTTAAATTGGACAAAAATTTCAGAAAATTGGAACAATATGGGACGTTATTCAAATTTATTATTACGTGCTATTTATGGTTTTTCAATTTGTATATTTTTTTCAAATAGTTTTATAATTGAAGAGCAAAAAATTTTGTGTTATTTATTAATTGGATTGTTTGCTATTTATTGGTATCATATACAAAAAACAAATTTTTGTTATAATATACAAAATCGACGCATTAAATTGTATTCAATAATAACATCAAATTTATTTAAATTTTTTGTAATTGGTATTGTCAGTATAATTATATTACAATTTAGTCAACATTCTTTTAAATGCCGTGAAGAACAAATTAATTGTACTGATATTATAATACCATTAAATAAAATACCATCAAAATTAACCGAAAGTATACAATCAACAATAACCGATACAACAACTGAAACAAAGTCACCAATTAAGAAAACAAAACAATCGGAAATTTTACCAATTTTAGTGCTTGCATTATTTGTTACATTAACACGTAGTTTTTTACGTTCATCTGGAAATTTAATTGGTTATTCAAAAATGGTTATATTTACCCGATATTCTTCAATTATAGCAGCTGTTTGCACAAGTGTACATTTTATTTTAACACATACACGTTTATTTCGTATTAAACAAATTAATATTGATGCATTAGCATGGATTGTATATTCATTATTTATAATACAATTAATTATATTATTTATAAATCCATTAATGATATATGTTGTGCCAAAAATAAGAACGTCCGCATTTCATCCAGTAACCGTATCATCAAATTATAAAAATATTGTACCAGAAATATTTAAAAAAATGAAAAATATTTATGAAACTGGAGGTGGTGGTGGTGGTAATGCCAGCATCGACAATGATTTAGGTAGACCGAATCAAAACAATAATATTCCAATCATTTATGGTTTATCAACAGTTTATTCATCAGTTTTAATAACATTCAGTATTATGTTTTCATTATTGGTAGCTATTTTATTGGGTCCAACACCATCATATGGATTATTTTTAATAATTGGTGTTACCGTTGTATTTTTAATATTTAGTACAATTATACGTTATGAAACTGCACGAAATTTAGGTAAGTAACGAATTAATTAAGCAATTGTATATGGTTTACTTTATAGCGAATCACTGAATTTGTTGACTATATCGATATATGTATTAAAAATATATTGGTAATTAGAAATTGGCTTGAGGGCTTTGTTGCATTTGTTTCAATTTAAGAAAAATGCTTCTGCAAGTCATCAGAATACTTGTTGAAGTTTTTGTGCTGAACATACCTTATTAGCATGACCATCTAGAATTTGGTTTCAACGCTATGATCACAAAATAATAAAGGAAGTGATTCTTCTTTATAAATCTGATGAAGCATTTATTGCTGAAACCAATCTATAACGAATATTAATTTTACGTGCTGCATTGACAAAAACAACCAAAATATACAAAAGTATAAGAGTTGATTAGTTAGATCAGTTATTGTTCTAATTTTTGTGCAAATATATTACCTAACATTTCTTTTACAATTGGCTAAGAAAGAAATAATTAATTTAATATTACATATTTCCATTTATCAATAATTGTTATATATATTTTTATTTCCATTTTAAATGATATTTTAGAATTATGTTTACAACCAAAATTTATAACAATTATAACATGGTATTTATTAGCCCAATATATATTTTATGGTACATCACATCAACCAACAATAATGCAAATTGATTGGCATGCAGCCTTTGTGGGACGTTCGGCAAAATATGATCATTCAAATTTTATATCAGCTATTTTAATATTATTAAATACGTTTGGTGGCCAAATTTTATATTATATATTATATCCATTGATTATATTATTTCCATCATGTTTATATGGTTTATTACCGATGTTAATACCAACACAAGGTATAAAAATTGGTAAAATACCAGGTAGTATTGGTGTTTATAATATTGTTACACTTGATGCAACAAAAAATGAGGCACGACGACGCGATACAACAAATGACGGCGGCGATAATGCCGACGATTATTATGATAATGCGGAACAACAAAAAAATATTCATAAATTAAATTATCATAATTTTGATATACAACGCGGTGAATTAACATTATATGAAAATAAAAATATATTTTTTGCAGCTTTATTTAAATTGGCTTGCCAATTATTACTATTACAGGGTGTTCGAGTAAGTGTCAATCATTTAATATATACAATACACAAATACACATAATAATAAGCTATCTAATAATTATAATTTAAATTAATTAATTTTTAATTTATTCATCCATTTAGATATTTTGTTCGATGTTAGCATGTACCATTCATTGTAGACATTTAATGGTATGGAAAATATTTGCACCAAAATTTATATTTGAAGCCATTTCATTTTTTTTTATTTGTACATCGATTTTAATTGGTTATTTAATAATCGTTCGTGTTCATTATGCATTAGATAAAGTCATAACAAAATTACAAAAATCACAATAAAAGACAAGAGCAAAATTAAATTACATTTTTTAAACAGAAAAAAAAGATAATTTATTGGTATGAAGAACGATTTTGTTGGTGGATGTAGAACGATATATTTTTTTGACTGAAAACACAATGTTGGTCCAATCTTTGTATATAAAATCATACTAAGTGTTCGATCATTTTATAAAAATTATATCAGACTAAGATTTTGTATTGTAAACATTACTTGTAGTCATATTGTAAAATTAATTGTAGTACATATTCTTATTAATAGTCAACAATTATACCTTATATAATAATTAATTAATTAAGTGTATTGTATTTTTTTTTTCTTTTGTAATTTACATAGTTTTAAATTTGTTATTAACTTTAATTTCATAAATAATATAATATAATTAAGAAGAAAAATATCATTAAAATGCAAATCATAAAATATTTTACGTAAGATTATTTTAAGAGTGATTTTTATTTTATAAAAAATGATAGATAATCAAATTAAATTATTAGTTATATGCGGCACATGATCCAGGTTAGACTGGACAAGAATGAAAATAAGAAACTAAACCCCACTAGATATAAGAATTTCAAATGAAATAAACACAATGTTGTGACAAGTAAAGCCAAGAGGTTATTGGTATGCTAACAGGTAGCAGATAAAATTTGAGAATACGAAAATACTACGGTAATTATCAGATATTCGAACATGTTCAAAGTCAGCAATGAAATGTACGAAATTTCCTGAACCAATTTATCAGTAAATAAAAATTGTAAAATAACAATATTACTTATATTTATATTGTCATAAAATATGTTGAGTTCCGATTTAAGTTAATTTCTGAATGAATTAAAGTAGCCGAATGAATATATTTGTTTATTTACATTTCATATAACATACACGTATTTATTATAAAATTAAGATATATATTGTGATGACTAATAATTTATGTACACACAGTTTCTATTATAAATAATATGTTAATATTTTTGAATTATAAACACGTTAATTTAATAAATACATAGCTCACACTCCATATGGCGATTTATCATCATTGTATATTTTATCTTTTAATATCTATCATATACGATTTGTTGATTCGTTCAGTGACGCTGAGATTTTTCATATTGCAAATTGCCTAACTGAATTACAACAATTTATGTATTTGTTTATAAAATCAGTAAGCGAATTTGGTGTGGTGGTGAATGCTATTCAAATATTAACAATGTCCCTACAAGCAACACCATTTTGTGTATATATTCACCGATAGGCAAATAATTGAATAAATTATTTACCAACTTGTTTACAATATTTGGGGAGAGTAAATACTGAAATCTCCAGAATAAGCTCTGCTACCATACCCCCTACATATTCCATATAAACGTATTGTTGAAATTGGTAAACTCACGCAATTACTTTTGCCATCTAGCATTTAGTCGAAATTATTAGACGATAGTACAAAACATTCGGAAATTTATTCTATACTTAACAAATTTAAATAACAACTGAAACTGTTATAGGGATTTTACATTTGTTTGAAGAAAATTATGTTTTTCTACAAATGCTCCTGTACCAACAATTTTTCTTCAACATTCATTTTATGCAACTGGAAAAAGAAATTAAATAGTTTTGTGTAATTTTTCAACCTAAATTGAATATATAATTTAGAGCAAATATTTAAAGAATTGTAAGCCAAAAAGTGTATGCATCATAACAATATATACGCTGAACATGATATCGACTGTATATAGTAGTGGGTGATAGTAGTGTATAGGTACTTTGCAATATAGTAAATTATCGATTTATTACATAATGTAAATAATAATAATAATAATTATGGAATGAAAAAATATAATAATGTTCGTGATAACATTTAAAATAAATATAAATTATTATTAGTATATCTATTTGTCTGTATACAACCACTACATGTTGTAGCAAATGGTATCAGGCAGGTATCAGACATCTACCAAACATATATTAATTATACAATATATTTTATTATCATTTAAATTGTAATTCGTTAAATATTACTTAAATGCCAATATTGTTTCTGTTAGATTTTTTGGTTTACATTTATTTTCGTTTTTTGAAAATAGAATTTTTGCATTTTAAAATTAAAAGGATTATTGCATAACCCATAGGGAATAAATTTAAAAAAATTGGCATATAATTAAAGTGCTGTTGGGGTATAGTTGGATGGTATCTTTTAATACATCGTGTATAATTGAATTAAAGTGAATATAGTATGCGTATAATTTTTAAATACATCGTCATCGCACTGCAGTATATATAAATACCAGAAAGATAAGAAAATAATATCATTTTTTTTTTGCACAGCTTATAATTGTTAGTTAGGCAATCATGATGATGTCAATAAATTTATTTAAAAAAATTGTTGGTATAATAAAATTATAAGATTATTATTTTGTTTATAAATAAATTACAATTACATAAACAATTTTGTATAAAAAATAAACATATATTGTTATCAAAGTAATTTGGGTAAGGTATTGTTGCGCCACATGGTTGTTGTGTGGACTATATAAAATATGTAGTAGTTAATTTTAAGCACAAACAATTAGTGTATATATTTTTATGTGTGATACGACCAAGGGATTTTTTGGTTGGCATAAATGTTATCAAATACTATTCAAATTACATTCATTGATATTATTGATTTCATTAGATGTTCTTAACAAATTATTTTTATAGATACGGGTTAGTTTTTTTTTTTTTAGTCATCTCACATACACACACACACACAGCAAAACGTTTCCAGAAATTCTGTATCATATCATATGTTATCTCTGGTATATCTAATAAATATCTCAAACATCATTAAAAGTTTACTGTATCTCACTCAAGCGATGTCCTTGTGATATTTCATATGGATGTCCTAAGAAAATCACAATTTATTGCTGCTATTAAAAAATACCATGGTTTTATTTAAAATGTATTGATATTTTAACACAAAAAAAAGTGTGAATTTCAAGATTTCAAAAATATTAAGTAATAAATAATAAGTCAGTTCGACTGCTACTACGACTGCACACCTAAAAATCATTGCCCTCATTATGGAAAAATATCTAACTAAATGGTCTGAAAAATCAACTTAATTATAAAAAGGAGCATTTATTTGAAGAGTTTTTTGTTTATATAAATTAATTTCCAATTTGTCATAAAAAACAAATCGATTGATATGCGTTAAAAAGACGATTTTTCAATTGATATCATTGGTAAAAATTGAAACACCAAAATGATCATATTCATATCGATTAGTTCTTACAAAATTTTATTGCCATCGAACGAGTAAACTGATTTTAAAAATTTTGTTTTACGAAAGCAATTGGAAATCGATCAAATTTGTTTATTATAATAGTTTTTCCGGAAAATTTCACTGTAGCTACACATCCAATTTGTTTTTCTTCTTTCCCATAATCTAGTTTACTTTCGCATATACAGAACAGAGTTCTTACTACAATACTAGTATCATTACAATATATGTATTGGAAAATATCGTGATAATGAAATTTAAATAATTTTTTTTCCACAAGATAACCCTGACCTCAACATAATATTATACACATATATAAATATGAGATGAAAACCACGTTCCATACACTCATTTTTTAAATGTTGGCTATTGGACAATTGTCGTATGGTTATCAGCGGTATACGGATATACCCTGTACATAATATACCTTAATTATGACCCAGAGAAGAGTTTTAAATTAAATTAATTTTACCTTTACAATATTGATATTGATATGGTAATTGTAAGTATGAATGAATATATTTTAGTCCATATAGGTAAAATAGATAGAGACTATGTATAAAATTTAGTTAGAGAGTATTTTGCAGAGTATCTATGCGCGTAAAATCGTGTATAGGATAGAGTCATATTAGTTTAATTTAGTATATATATTAAAAACCAACTCAAATAAATAATTTTATATAGAAAATAAATTTATACTCCGATAAATGAACACGCATATAATATAAAAACTCGATATAAATATATGTTATTAGTACATGTGTATATTGTATATGCAAAGACTGCAAAAACTGACTGAAACTAAAGAGATTCAGTTTAGTATTTTAGTTAGTAGTTGATGTTTGACAATTGACTTGTTGTGAGTTACTTACATGTGTATTCAAAATAAAAAGTTTTTACTTGAAATATATTTTATGTTATATATATTTTTTTTTCTAAGTGTGTTTTTTTGTGCCTTGTTTTTTCTACATTTAAAATAAATTTAAAATACATATATTTATCTACTAATAATATTACACGCATATATGTGTTTTGTATTTAGTACATATATTATATAGATAGATAGATGAACAGATAGATCGATAGATAACAAGTATAAATAAATAATATATTCTTTGTTTATAATATTTGTGAAGAAATCTATTTATATATTATTTATTATTATTATTATTATTATTTTTATCTATATATATTTATTTGCATATTAAAAATAACATACCAAAAAATGTATTAATAGAAATTTTAAATTTGCAATTATAATAATATAAAAAAAAGGCAGCGCGTGGTGAAAGAAAGAATAAATACTAATAAAAAAAAAAGTGTATTATAATTATATTTTTTTAACCTTTTTAAAATTATAATTAATATATCTATTATAATTACAAAAATATTTAAATTACAAAAGAAAGAACTTGTTTTCTGTAATTAATATTTTATTTTTGATTTTTTCTGTACTTAAAATTGAGTGGAAATTTCCATTATTTTATAATACTTGTTTTTTTTTCATAAAATCGATATAAATATTCTCACATTTTATATGCACATTCATGTACTTCGTACCTATATACCATGTTTTTTTTTCTTCTTATATATAATTTATAGAGATTATATACTTATTATATGAGTTTTGTATATAATAAGTATAAATCCAGTGCGTTTATTTTCATGCAAATAAATTTTATAGATTATTTTTTCAAAGTACTTATAATATTATTTATAAAATAAACCGCAAACATATTCATTCATTCATTCATTATCGCAATAAAATATAGACTTCATCAGACTAGGACATATATATGTATATGGGAAACTATAAATTGTATATACCGCACGGCGAACTACGTCAAATACATATAGGATATAATGAAAAGTGTGAAAAAATAAAAGCTGATGCAATAATTTAACCGGAGTAGTGATGATGGTGAAACAATGTTTTAACAAATCCCACTGTAATATGAAGAGTTAAAATTTTATGTTCCCTATACTAAAAACTATTAATAATTTGAATAATTTAATCGATATTATATTTATTTACAATATAAGTGGTGATGATGGTGTCCAACCACCAAGTATCCTATAATAAATTTTATATATACTATAAAATCAATATCTATATAATGTATCTCTATTATACATTATCATCGCGTGCGTATCAGCAAATATTTACCTATATCTATGCTAATGTTGCCACGTGTTTGGCTATATATATGTATTAACATTAATATTTATTTTTTGTTTATAATATTAGTATAACGCGAGTGAGTTTAGGTTCACAAAATATCTTTTTTTCGCTTGTGCCACACTATTTCACATCAAATTATTAATAGACATTTTTTAAGCCGGATTGATAGCATTAGGTTAAAGACACATATGTAATATATAATTCGTATGATACCGATTATTAAGAACCGCAATCGATTTTATAGTTATTAATTGGTATATATGACATAGAGATATATGAATGTTCCACTTTGTGCAAATACTCCTGTTTCCATTTAAATAATAACTAACTACTAATAAATTTCAATGAATGTTCATTTTTCAACAATGGAAAATCTCTGGACGTGATTATGTATTTCTTAAATTTCTATAAAAAAAATAATATAAAAGACATTTTTCTAATTTTGGGATGTTTACTAAATGAAATATATATAGTATTTCCAATCGCGGAGACTTTTATATGTTGGTTCAGCAATATTATTAAAATCCATGTGTTTAAGTCCGTCATCGCTTTTTTGATCAGTTTTTTATTATCCCCAATCTTCTGTAGAAGCATTTATAGATATACTACAATTTCCTCTTCATCCATTCCGCCCTTATAGAAAGAAGATCCGCTATATGTTCAATCTATGTTATGGTCATACATTGTCTATTGTTTATGGCATAACCATCCACAGTTGTTTGTTAAAATTTATATTCTCTATAAATTTCTTTGCCAATTTTATATGGCCATCAATTCTATCTACATTCTATATAGACTGACTATGTTCATTTGATTTTTGTGTTCTCGTCATATGTATACTAGAATGACCGCATAGCATGAATGGTATATAAATTAATAATAGCAGATGAAGATTATAATAAGCAATAGCTACAACAACACTATATATATATGCAATTCCAGTCATAACTTCTTATTTCAACAAATACATATACAAACTATATTCATTTCCAATTTTATTGATCTATTTATAAATAAAATACCTTTTTTGTTTAACATTTTTTTGTACAGGTCAATAGCAATACAATATAAAATCAGTTATAAAAATAAATGTACCCAACCTTTTAGTTAATAATCAACTTCCTTGTCTTTATTCTCTGAGACTATAAATTATATACAATATATAACAATATAAAAATTATGCTTCAACACAACAATTACTTCCTGCTCACAAATCCCTGTGTGTGAATATCACTGTAAGGATTTTATATATCATTTATAAAACACACATATTTCATAATTCATATAATTTAATTGTAATTAAAAATTAACATTTTACAGTGGAAAATTTTTACAGAAGTGTTTTATGATATACAATTGTAATAAAAATAGAATATCAATTATTATGGATTATCTTGAAATTTTGGATTTAATTATTTAATATGTGATAATTTCCAAAGATCTGTATATAGAAGTAAGTACGAATATAGTAAGACTCCAGTCTTTTCTGCAGGTGCCCTCAAATTTCCGCCGCAATAGCATTTCACGTGTGTATCATTTTTATTCGATTTTCTTCGCTATTTGCAAGTATTACTGATAAATTCTAATATATTCTCAATGTAAAATATGCCAAAGCTCGATTTAGTGGATTTACTTGGATTAAATAATATTATGAGAAATTCTTATGAGGTGTGGGTGGTACCGGTGCAATTAGATTATAGAAATGTGCGGCATACCATATATGGTACATATATTTAGAATGTTATCGCAAATCAATGATCGAAACATTACCAAATTGGCCACCTCACCGCAACCATTTCTTACCTGCACTCAATTATTTTGTGTTTTTATGTTGATTTTCAAATTTTAAATATATTATTCATGCACTAACTATTTCCATTTTCTGTGACGGTATTTCATATGTTATTTTAATTGAATATTTTAATGCATTTTTGGGCTATCCACTTGAAATTTATCTTAATTTTAAAATATAAATACTATAACAATTTTTATTTTAAGTGCGCATATTTACGCATAATGGAATTTAATAAATATTATAGAATTGCTCGCCTAACATTTACACTTGGATTGTACTATAGATAATTATGATATATGAAAAATGATTATTTAAATTAAATTGTTTTGATTAAAAAGAATTTTTTATGATTAGACAATAGATCAAATTTATGAGTATAAAATAACGAATAGTTTTACAAATTATAATTGTATATGTTTATACAATCAAGTGTTTATTATTTATACAATTAATAATATAATTTAAAACATATAATACGAAATCTACAATTGCAATATATATATATAAAGTTACATCAAGTCTATGTTATCAATTCATGGTAATCCTTTGAGCAATCACAATATATACCATATAATATAAAATTATAATAAAAATATAAATTATACTTTTTATTAACCGTCTCCTCAGTTGGCAGTTGTATAATTGTACAAAACGCGCACAGTTAATTGAAATAATTGCAATTCAAAAATAAATAAATGTGTATCAGATACATTTAAATACTTTTAAATTCCAATACATTACAATACAAGTGTTATTTTTAATTTTTTGTAAATATTTGTTATATAAATATTATAAAAATAAATGATTAATAATATATAAAGAGTATATTTTTCGGAAATAATATAATTAATTAGATAAATTTGTTTTAATCATAGGTGATTTTATAGAAAACCGAATGTGATAGAAAATAACTAAACGTGGCGGATATAATTATAATATAGAGAATTTAATAGTGTTTATGAATTAAATTTCACAAAACGGTGAGTATTTTCCATAATATTTTTAAATTTTAAGTTTTTGTTAAATATTTACTATTGCATTATTGAGTATATAATAATTCCTTTGCATTAGCTGATAATTTTATCGGTTATTTGTACCCAAAAAGACTGTATCTCTAATATATGCGGATGGATATTGATTGATTTATGTATTATTTTGAATCAACATTAAAAAACTGTTAAATTTTCCAGAATATTTCCTTCAATGTAAGTCGACGCAGTATACAATTCATACGATGCGTTGTATTTCAATTGAGGAAGAATTTTTTTTCCAATATATTTTCTGTTCGAAAAATCCCCAGAATGACTTGCTTAATCGGACTCAAGAGTATATAGTTTTTTTAGTTCGCATCCTATTAGTGAGTCCTGGAAAATAATGAATTTGTATAACATTATGAGAAAAATAAAAATAAAAATTAATAATCTCGCCTGCCTGTCTGAATGTTTCAGAAAATTAATGTGAATTTTTAATAAATTACCAGCGCTTGAATTTAACGATAAAATCCAATAAAAACAGGATCTTTAATTTGCATTATATATTTTAAACTTATATTGCTTCTTTACGAATGATTTTAAATCTGACGTGTCATCCAGTAACTTGTTCAAATAAATATACTGTAGTACGTCTATTTCTATAAATAAACCATCATTTATACTCCGAATATATATGTACACGTCACGAGGCCATAAAAAACATATGGCATATGTTTTTATAAATATTTATGTGATAAGTTAAATTATTTTAAAATACAGAAAAAAACCAGATAACTCAGGTTAACAAAAAGTAAAAACTAGTCAAATGGAAAATAAATATAAAATATTTTTTTATTTGCCAATTTACCATATAATTTTATAAACTATTGAATTCAATATAACTTTTTATATTAATTAATCTAAATGAAAAATAATAATAATAGGTGATATATTTATAACATGTGAAAAAATACTGAATATGAACTGATCAACTGGAATTACTCATTTTGTTGTTCGTTTTTATTTATGAAATTAAAAATTGAATTGCATTCTTTGATAATAATTTATATGGGCATAAGAATAATTGAATGCATCTATGAAACATAATTGTGGAAAACAATTAGAAAAAAAACGTATAATATATCGGATGGATATACTATTGCGAGCTTATAACTTGACGTACTTTGATAAACAACTTGAAAAAACCACAATCGGTAGATAGGAGCATATTAGATGTTATAGATAACATTGCGAACGAAACCGATTCGGTTATAAGCTAAACTGCTAAACATAAGAAAGAAAACAATTCGTGCGGACATAATCATTTTGTTGATGATTTTTCAGAGATTCTCATGACTCTTTCTAATGCCTTGAATAAATGATGTCATTTTCTTAAATTATATTCTTCTTTGTATTTATAAGCAACGCATATTTTAGAAACATTCTGACCTTCTGTATGTAATATATAGACCATAAATTGCAATCAAATTATATAGGATAAAATTTTACTGGTGCTGTTATAACGTTGTGTGAGAAAAGGACACAACGCAATACCGACAAAATCTTTATTATATTGAAATTCTCATTAAAATGTTAAACCAATAATATTTCAAGTAAATCTTTCTAATATATTTTGCTTAAATTATATTTAAAGGTCCTTAGTTTATGAATTTAAAAAAACTAAATGCATATTTCATCAATTTAGCACTGATTTTAATCGATTTTAATAGAATGTTAAAACTAACCTTTACAAAAATATAATCATTAAATACGTGCCTTGGAAAATTGTGAATATGCATAGAACCTTTTATATATATTACATATAAATAAATCCCTAAAAAATAATAGATCCTAGTGTGCCTGGCATATAATTTATTAAGGTGTGCGATCGGTAATAGTATTTAATAACATTGTTTTATAAGATAAGATATATATTAGAAGTATCTATAAGTATCTGATACTAAATACCAGTATGGATATTGTATAAGCAGCTTTTAATCCTTAAGTTATTTGTTCAATTTTCTGTTAAGGATCTTTGTACACATATATGCAATATATCCCCATCAGGACATCTTTTCGACATTTTTAGTCTATATTTTAAAAACTGACTATAATTATTTATAATCAAAAATATTTTCAGCAAAATTTTACCCTACACCAATATGATATTGAGTTATACATGCGGTTTTCTATTTATTTCTATTATACTGATATGTACAGCTGTGTATGAATGACGTGATCGCTATCCACATAATATATATACTATATATTGGCATCGAATAATATATCTAATAATATATCTTGTCTTGTATATAATTATTAAAATATTTCGAATTATAAATAGTTATACGGCTGTACGTTCGTATAACGTACGTTTGTATTACATCTAATGAATATATATTGTACAATACATTATTAGTTACTTATAAAAAAAATAATTAAATATATATATTTTCACGAATATTACAGTACATATTTTCTCATTGTATACATTTTATTTATCATTTTCATAATAAAAATTTCATTCGTATGTAACATTAACTTTTTGTGTATAGGTAATTTAATAATAATAATAATAATAATAATAATAATAATAAATATATTTACAAAGAATGTATGAACAAAAACCTTTGCAAATATTGGTATACACACAATTAATCCGAAAAATAACCGGAATCACTTTCTAATATATGGATCTGATAACGTAGTCCTGATTGATCTCCGCGGTTAAAAAACTCTGTCCATGGTTCATGATATTTCCTTTAAAAAATACAACGCATATTAAGTGACAGTATAGTTTTTGTATGCATCAATTAGTAAAACAACAATTAGTAAAAATATTACCGAAACGCTTGAAATGTTTGTTTATCTAAAAGTTTTTTAGTGGCATCGAATATTCAATTCGTTCGAAAATAACGCATTATAATTTTTCTATTATTGTACAAATAAATTAATTGTTTGCCTTTTTCTTCATTCATTCATTGCGGTTATTTTTCGAACAGCAGGTTTAAGGGGAGAGTTTAAGGATATGTACCCAGCACCTAAAAACATTCAATGGTGATATTCATCAAAAGAAGGTGGTTATGTGTGCGCGTTATCATTTTGATTACAAAGAAATTGTCTATATATTTTTTGAACGATTTAATAACTAACCAAACTGAACAATGCACAAAAAGTGATCTGCAGAATTAGCAAATCTATAAAATGCTTGTTCCACTACACATCTTTGGTAACTTGTCAAAAATTATTAAAGCTATATGTTTGTTGGTTGCGATACCTTATAGTATACCATCAGATTACTAAAAATGTTATCGAACAAAATATGGGCAACACATTTTGAATATTTTTCTCTGAATCAAATTTGGTTTTCTTATATACAAAAATTGCAATTATTTTTTACGTTCAGACCAATATTCCGTTTACATCTGTTCGCTTGGAATATTGTATAATATTTGTACGCAGTTATATTTTATTTTTAGGTGTATTACAAATTTGTTGTAATTAATTTAATATATGGTATATGGTAAATTAACTTTTTGTACTCTACATCGTCTGCGCAATTTTTCAAAAACAATAATTATTTATTTCAGTCACAAGAAAATTTGATTCACAATATTATTACAAATTTTTTTCTATATAGAGATCAGTTGAAATTGGACATATAATTGTACAAAATATTAATGCGTGTATTTATGGCATATTTTTGGCTTATTTATAACAGCACGTTTAATTTAATTACAATTGCAATCATACAAAACGATAAGAATATGTTGTTCTATATAAATATTGCATTGCAACACAGTGCGTGTGTGTGATTATAGTGTGAAAAATTTTATATGGCTTTTTCAACTTGAGAAAAATACATTACAAGAATATATGGCAGTGCCATACACGAAACACAAAGACTCCTCCACTCTCCCCTATTTAACATATAAAATAATTAAATATACAAAACATTTTCTTTTGCACGTATACAATGGCCCTCACATTTTTATGTACGCGTCGCGTCACATAAGAATTAAATGAAAATTTGAAAACTAAATAAGAAAATTAAAACGCGTATATGTTTTTGTTGATGTTTTATTTTTTTTTTGGTTTTTTTGTTGGTCGGTGAAAAATTATTTTCAGAAAATATATTTTGTTGCCCATTTATTATTATTTATATTATTATTTATATTATTATTATTATTATAATTTATAGTATATAAATTTAGTTTTTATGAGTGGTGGGTGCACCGTTCTTCTTCACACACCAATTTTGATTACATAAATAAAATTAGTTCGGTTTTTATTTTTTTTTTCAAAATATATTTTGTTATCAGTACATAGATTTGAAAAATAAATAAATAAATTGTTTTAAAAGTTAAAAGTTAAATATTCTTTTGTATATGTTGCAACATCAGCAGCGCCATACATTGCATACATTTATTTAATAAAATAATGACTGTGCATAGGCTACAAATTAATTAATTATTTGTGTAACATATACCGGTTTTTTTTTTTTGTTCTGTCCATATTTTATTGACGTTTTTGTACGCATTTGACGGCGTATTGTATATACGCACCATATATTATTTGTTAATAGTGACCGCAGTGTATATATATATAGATAAAATTAATTAAATATTAATATAAAAAACTATAAAGTTAAGTAATCTTTTATAAGCTGTTTTTCTACATTTAATACTAAACATAAATATGTATATATTAGTTTAATAGACAACAACAACAATAAATTAAAATCATAGTTATAAAGTGTTTTAAATTTAACATTTTAGTTTGTACCTCTATATTCAAAAATTTAATATGTTAATAAGAAATTCTTAAACGATACGAACGTTTTTAATATTAATATAATGTGTGTTTATGGTTATATGTATAGACGCAGACATTTTGCTTATCAACTAGATTTAAGCAGTTAATTCTGCATTGGACAAATTTAAAAAAAATACTAATTTTCTTTTTATATAAATTACGAATATACATTTTCGGTTATACAATTAACTGTGTTTAAGTGGTATAAACATTCCACGTAAAATATATATAATACGCGCGACTATATAGACACAAAAATTGTATTTTTTGGTGAAAAATCAATGAAAAATTTTCATTAAAATTTAATAGAGAAACAAAAACACAAATATGATTATAATGGTTCATATATGTATTTGTAAATAAAATTACTAAAATTTTCTTAAAAGAAAATATATGTATACACACACACATATTTTTATATAGAGGTCAAGATGAGTGCGAACATATACCATTGAAAATGAAAAATACATTTTCCGAAATGATATGCGATGTTAAATATATTTTTATATATCCTGTATTGACGTCATTTTAGTTTTCCACTTTAGTATCATGACGTCAAACATATTAAATTCGTATATGTATTTAGATAATATTATACAATCATCGTTGTATGGATGGAAATATATTGTCCAAGGCATACAACTACAAGGTATTTTCTATACTATTATTTAGTTTTGCTAAATATTCATATGAATAGTAATTATTTATATTTATATTTATATCTAATTTTGCACATATTAATAAATAATATAAATAAATAGTGATCTAATAAAATAGAATATGGTAACGAATTAAAATATTGAATTAATTTTAACCCTGGATTCTATTATTAATAGTGATTGTTTTTTTGTTATATAATAACAATATTTACCACACAAATTTTATATAGGTCATTATTACTGGGTCGTTTATATTATATATTTTCTAATCTAATGCGTTTATATATCATTGGCTAGAACTATACTATTATGTATTAGTTTATTAACTCTTTTAGAAAATTCAGTCAACGCGATAATATTTAATAATAATAAATACTTATAAATACTAATAATATATTAATGGAAATGTTTGATGAACTGATTAATTTTTATTTAAATAATAAATTTCAAAATAAAATATTATACACCATCCTCAGCAGTTCGACCGAAACGTTTAAAATGGATTAAGAAAAAACAAGTATATATGAAATAAAATTTCATATATACTTATTCGAAATATTCTCTCTCAACTGGAATACATTCGTCTTCATTTAGCCATGATATAGGAAAAACAAAACGGTTTGCTCATCAATTGAAGTCTCATAGGTGGAATTAGGGAATAAAAAAAAAATCACGTGGAGCTATATCAATTTTAAAACCTGATGAATTTGTTGTATTTGTCATGTGTATCAAGTTCCATTTCAATAAATCTTCATATATTGGAATTCTTAGCATTCAAGACATTTTACAAATTAGAAAATAAATTGTAATCTGACGGTGGTAAAGTCAACTGACTTTATGGATAATGTGTATGATGTTTTGTGGAACACTGCAATCTTTTTTCAATTTGTTAATTCTGACCGCTTTTCTTGAATAGCATATTGTTCGCAGTTTGTTTATAGTTATGGAAAAATTCAAAATAGACAAAATTTCTTTAATGCATATATAATCCCACCAAACTGATAACATATATAAACTTATATGAATATCAGGTTTGTACCATATGTTATTGGGTACTAGTTATTCTTGCATGCTCCACATTCTTTACATTATTGTAAATAAATCCCATTTTTCATCGTCTGTAATCAACAGTTTAAAAATTAGATAATTTTCGTTAAGCCAAGTTGTTTTAAAAGTTTTTCAATACATTCGTGTATGCGTGATGATATTTGATGAGCTTCTCTGCAATCTCATGTGCTTTATTATGCGAAAACCCTCCAAATGTATGATGATGATCATATAGTAATAATTCTTTTATTGTATTCTCTATTAAAAAGTATCATCGTAATTATTTATTAAATATGAATAAAAGAAATACAATATTTTGAATTTAAATTAGATTTTTATAAAACATATTTATGAATATACGAGTATATGTTTAATACAAAGTCTATCGTAAGTTAAAACGTGATTGATTGATTTTGATTTTAATTTTATTTTTAATTTAAATTTGTTCCCCATTGATTTTTCGACTAATATATAATTTATCTATCTATAATTTGCGTTATAATCTGTATCTGTATAATTTGGTAATTTGTTTTAAGGTCAAATTTTACATATCGGATAGATTTACTAATAAAATATCGAATACATAATCAAATATACAGTTTTTCATGAACATATACGATCATATTATGATCATCAATATGTATATGTGTTACTTCAATTGATATGCATTCTTTAAAATCAATGTTATACATTATTCCACATATAGGATTACATTACATTTTATCAATTAGTCGATTGCATTTTATTAAAACGTTGAATCTATACCATACGCCTCTGGTATTGTGAATAGAAAAAAAGTAAAACTATACTATGTTTTCATATGTATTATGTAAACTACTATGTTTACATTATATATGCAAGTCTGTACATATGTAATACAACACACATTGAAATTGTGGGTAAAGTTTTATTGAACAAGTAAAATTTTATTAATACATATGCTGGCCGCATATAAGATAATTGACATAGACATTGTGTTGCAATTGTTATCATATATATAAATAATTATATTGTGTTTACAAAAATATTAACTCAAATATGCGTATTACTTTGTTACAGATTGACTTTATTGTAATATAATTAATGTATTGCAATAATAATAATAACAATAATAATATACTATTTGTTTTCATTTTGAAATAGCCAACAACATATGGTTCAATTAGGTTCAATTATAATAGGAAGCGAATGCATTATTGTTTTCTATACATATATAATTTAACATTTTTATATTATCTTCTAAATAAAATCAAAAGATATGATGATGTTGACGTCAAAAACATCAGGCATTTAAATTTATAATTAATGTATTTTGTTAATAGCTTTTGTATTGTGAGCCGCAATGCAGACGTCACGTTTGTCAATAAATAAGAGATAATAAATATTTTTTTTTTAATCGATTCATTTTTACAAAACTAATTTATATATAAAAATGTGAGTGATATGTACACTAACAATTAACATTCTTTATACTAGCTAGATATGTAGCTATTTTTACTGAATCATTGTTTGTGTTTTTATTGTGATATAAATACTAATATTATTGTCATAAAATAATCAGTATACGGATATTTCCCTGAAAATATTTACAGAGTATTGTATTCATTCAGAGCGGTGCGGTGAACTTGTTTATGAATTTAAAAATGATAAACGATTTTGATGTAAATATAAAGAAAAAAAACGTTCAGCATTAGAATTAATTATTAAATAATAAATCAGTTCAAACACTCAAAGAATTTATGCAGTATACCAGTTGTTAGTATTCCATATAATTATAATATATAGTGAAATGATTGAAAAAAGGAACAATTTGCTTAAATATATATATTTTTACAAATGTTACTTTCATATTTTTGTGTTGTCAAAATTTACGATGTAGCTATATTTTTCTTATAACTTCAGTGAAATTAAACTAAATTATGAAGAAATTTGGGTGTTCATCGAATTAAATTTTTTGCGGAAAATCATCTTTTATGAATTATCATATCTTTTAATTAATTACAGGCCATAGTATTAACGGATTTTCATGTTTTGCTTACAGCATTGCAAATTATATAATCAATTTCTAATCTTTCATAAAATAGATTTTTAAAATCGATTCATGGGTTCAAAAAATATAACCGATTTTCAAATCGATGGCAGAGAAAATTTAATACCATTGGTGGTTCTGTATAAAGTTAACACCCCCCAAATGGTACAAACAATTTATACAGTACCATTATTTCATACAAAATTTCAATGACATCAAATCGATAATATCTTTTGAACGTGTGTGAATCTATTTTAAAAAAATCTCTTATATGTGAAAGATTGGAAATTGATTATAATTTGCAATTAAAAAAGATGATAGTTTTTAAAAAACCGATTTTCCGGTAAATTTAGTAAGTGGGCAATCCAATTTTTTTTTCATAATGTAGTCTATATTATACATGTGTCATCAGTAAAACAATGATATGGATTAGAGGTAGTACGTTAATAAAACATTGATGAAAATTAAGGCAAATATATATAATAGGTGAAATATATACAACTGATCCTTAAATGGAAAAATAATCTGATCGGATTCCAATAAGAATAACCTTTATATTTGTCTATAAATGTGTGGAAATAAGTTAAATCAATATCAAAAATGAGTAGTGTCAATGAAAAATAGTACTATTTTATATAATGCATTATGAGATATCTAATTAAAAAGCTTAACCAAATCTAATGAAACATAATAACTTATGATTCGCCAAAGATTTCTTAATACTTTTATCAATATTATTCCAAAATATATTTCGTTTAAATTTCTCATGTATAGAAGCCGTACGTGAAATCACTAATTAGTCTATAAGTTTGTGACCTAAAATTTTCTTCATAATTTTAGAAACAATAGAATGTATTGACAATTTTGAAGTCGTAACGTCAGCAATGTGTATTCCATCGGTGTATAATTTATATAAGAATATAATAACTTACTATAAATGGATTCATTACGAGCGGTTGCTTAAAAGAATTGCAGAGACTGGCCAGTGTTTTTTTTATTAATAACAAGACACACAAGTGTATTACCTAAAAGTGACGATATATATATAATATCTCGGCACATCTTTTCAATGAAACTATTCCTTTGTATCATTTTTACATGATACAAATCATTTTTATAAATAGATATTTATATATTGAAACATATATCATAGGAGACAAGACACGTTCTCTATACATGGATATAAGATATAAAAAATTATTATATTATAAATTTTTAATGACATTTCAAATTCTTTCATTTAAAAATGCATTTGCAATTCCACTATAAAAACTTATAAATATAAATTTATAATATTTATTTACTAGTAGTTATTTTTAAATTGAACATGCAAAATCGCATGATATTTAATACAATTATAGACCTTTTTTTTCTATTTTCAAATTATAATTTATAAATTCACGTTTAACTTGTTTTTTGCACAATATACGGACAGTCACTATCCATACTCTATAGATATTATCGTTTTTACATTATTAACATAACATAAAAGTAATAATAAAATTACATTTTTAAATGAAATGTCATTAAAACATTAACGCAGGCAACAATAATATAATAAATTTTAAATAAAAATACTTTGTCTGCCTCCTGTCTGTCTGGCGATGTCTAAAATATAAAATAATCAATAAATTTAATAAATATATAAAAATTATTTATCAAAGAAAGCTATGTCGTTTGATTGCATATATTATATTGACAGATTAATTATAAAATAAATACAAAACAGTTGTGGAAATGTTAAATAGCTTAAAATAAATAAATATTATATGTTTAGTATATTATTTTATAACGAATAAATAGTACATGCAGCCATAAAGCATTACTAATTGTAAGTATAGCCTGTCGTATATGCAGTATTATTTTTCTATTTCATCACAAAAGGATAATTAGCAATTATTTTTTCAATGTTCGATTTTCATGTGTAATAGAAATATGTAAGTTTTCATTGCATTGTCACATATAGAGAAAATATAATAAATATATAACAATTATATTATAAGTAAATATTTACATATTGATTGATAAGAGGTTGCACACACAGGCACTAAATCTATCCATACATACATTTTATATGAGTAATGATTCCATATTTGTGAATAATTTCTTAAATTATTTACTTGTCCGTGAACTAGCATCACAATAAAACACGTATATAATTCATTACATATATTTATAATCGAATCACATATGATTTATGTTCAAATGTCGTTTAGTAAAAGCTATAGATTATATAATAGTTTGTGTATATTTATTAATCTTAATATTATAAAATATATATAAATTAGTAAGAACAAAAAAATAGTTGAATGAATACGTTCAATAAAATTTTATTTGTACAATAATATATATTTCTTTATTTTTTTCCATAAAATAAATATTATAATAACGATTTGTTGTAATTTGACTTATCATCAAGGTTATTGATTGTCTATCACACACACTCACACTATACTATACGATAACATTGTGCAAATAAAATTTTATTAATTATTTTATATAATATATATTTTTTGTTATTTGATTTGCATATAAATACTATTCTGATAATAATAATAAAAAAAAAGGAAAAAACATTCCAAAATAATGCAATAACAACCGGAAAACATATTACCATTGCCGCCGCTGCCGTAGGTATAGTGTGTGTTTTATTTCTCAAGTTTTGGGTTATCAGCTACAACACTTAACTAATTATCATTGTACGTACAATAAAAGATTATTTAAATTTAAACATAATAATAACAAATATCAATTTTTACTTGTATCGGTTACTTGGATTGCATATATGCGGTACCGTGCCGGACGCGTACGTATAATAATAATTATATCAAAATAAAACGCATTTTGATTTATTACGCATATTATTGCGTATAATATTTATACAATAAAAATACATAATTTCATTTGTATATTTTGTTTGTAAACAATTTTTCATAATATTAACACTTAAATGCGGACGACATCGTGTATAATAATACGTTTTCATCATCATTTAACTAAATGACTTTGTTATATATGAGCTTGATTGACTATTATAAATTATATAGTCATTCACGCTATCAATATAGCACAGAAATTACTATATATATATATGAGAATATCGTTACAGTTTAAATGGCAGCGCTGTGATTCATATGACCCATTATATATAGTCTTAAGTTTTAATTTAGGAGAATTGCTAAGCCGAACGATAAAATTCCATATTCCGGCCACCTAAGTCATTGAATGTATCAACATGTACGCAACGCATATCCACCCACCGCCTAACAAACAGAGATTTAAATAGGCAATAATGTGGTATTAATGTTTTTAAAAATCATAAGACATTTCAAATACATTAATTTTCATATTTAGACGTTGTGCTGCACCTTATGTATGATATATATAGGATTAGGCAGGCAACGGTAATTGTAGTACTTTGTTGTCACGGCACTTCATTTTAATTCCAATTTTTATAATTAGTTGTTCCGTATAGCTTATTTAAAAGAGAATGGATTTTTTTTAATGATCAAGGACATTTCAAGGACCTTATGTAACTCTGCACAATTTTTAAATATTATAGTAGAAATTTAAAGATTTTTTTAATAGTATATCTTAGCAATAAGTTATGCTTAGTTTTCTGAGTTCGCATGGCTATTGCAATGTATAGATAGTTCTTATTAATAACCAATTTGAAATGATTATTTTTTACATTAGCGGATAAATAAAAGACAAATTCAATTTTCTGAAATTTAGCGAGAAGGAAAATTGTATAACAATATACGAACTGATTGTAAGAAAATTCTGGAAAATCGATACCCACATATTATTTGAATGTAATTTCAATATATATGCTATAGTTTCAAATGGTATTTCAAAGTCAGAGTACTGGAAACATAGATACTAAAGTCATAATTTGATTAAATTCTTTAAAATTGGGTTTTGAATATGTTAATGTGTTTGTTCGGTCAATAGAGATCTGCTGTCTGAGACGCTTATAGAATCATAAAAAAAAAACATTTTATCAGATCATATCGTATTTTTATATGTCACATGTTTCTCAACAATTTTAACTGCACGACAATTATAATTCAATTCAGTATTCATAAAAGACAAAAAAATTATCATTATGATTATGTAATGTAAAATTATTTATATTATAAATAAGGATAGAAAAAAATGTCATATACACCACCACCGCCTTGTATCTGTGTCCGAAAAATAATCAAAATATGGATTAAGACAAAAAAGCAAACAATTATTCTAAATATACTTCGCCCTCAAATGAAATACATTGATTTATTGCACGCATTCTATTATATAGCCCATATGACTATATTTAGGGAATAGATAATTGTCACATGGAACTTAATCGAATTAATGTATATAAGAAGTATATAAACCAATTATTCTCAAATGCATTTCTTTGGAATCGCGTAATAGAACAATTGATACAATAGTTTTTAAGAAATGACCGTAACTTCCCCTGTTTTTATAATAATAATAATATCTCTTTGGAATGATCGATTCGGTATACAATTTTTGTTCATCAGTATTCACTTTTCGTAGACCAATTTTTTTTCCGGTAAAAACTCATGAATTATTGTTTTTTAATCCATTTCCATGAATCTCACTGATAATTTCTTTTTAACTTTTACAAAATCACTTGCACATTTTGGATATTTTCTTCGGTAATCGTTGTTGACTGTCGTCCTGCCCGTTTATTATGCATCATCATCTACATATTCCGTCTTTGAAACGCCGTTAGATGTCATAAGAATTATCACCAGATAAACGACAATTTTAAACATTTCAATGGGAGCATTTTTACAATTGTTATAACAAAATTAAATTTTCGTTCTTTGTTCTTTCTATATTTTTTAACCGATGACGCCCAAAAACTACTACAGTGACTTAATATTCGTTATATATTTTGGCTTAAACTAAAAGAAATCTTATGAAAAACTTAACAGAGCGAATTTGTTAAGGTAGCGCACATAAATTAATGCATAGTCAATAAATGCAGAGTTACCACCAAATTCATATATTTATATTTAAAAGTCATTCCCCGGTTATCTTTCGGACTAATTGTGTGCTATGTATATGCGTTTTATGGTTAATTATATATTACTTAAATTATTTATATATATATTCTGTTATAAAATGATAATTAAATATCTTATCATTTTTTTTTATACACATGTTAACAAATATATAAATGCTATAAATTTCTGCTTCTTTATTTTTTTTTTATATTGTCTAAAAATTATATTTTTTAAAGAATTTTTTAATGACAAACATACAACACTTTTTTTTTTTTACTCAGTATTTGGTTTTCGTTTCTTCATTTTGCATATTATTATCATTTTAAAAAATTTGATACAACTTTTATAATTATTTTTTATAATATCACATACGTGTGTATTTGTAACGTATACCTAACACAATATCGTAATATTGATGATAAGTAGCGGCTTTGTTATACTAAATGTTATCATTTATCTTTCATAATCCGTGCGTGTTAAAATATATAGAAATAAAATTAATTGTATGTGGTGGTGGTGGTGGTGGTGATGATAAAACGATAGTTTAAATCAAACACATTTGATTGATCTATAGTTAAAATTGTCTTAATTACAATTTTTAATTACTTTATAAGTATTAATGGTAACTAAATTGTTGTATAGAGTATTCACGCTCGCCGACAGTGTTAATTATATTCAACTCAACTCGACATAGTGTTAGTTATATTAAACACTATAACTAAAACTATTGTACTATATTTAATTTGAAATTAAATATAAATTATGAAAATAAATTTTAATAAAGTGTGAAAACAAAAAAATAATGATTTATTAATTATTATATTGTGTACAAATTTCGTAGTAAAAAAAATGTTTAATATTGAAATTTTGATTCTACCAGTTATGGTATGTGGAAACTGAATTGAACCAGATAATATTTATATATAAATATTTATAGTAATGCAAGATATACAAAAATATATACAGAATATAAATTATGTTGTATTTGTACATATTGCAAGAAAATATAAGTTAATTATAATTTGTAATTGTATGTAAAATATATAATTATTATTTGACTAATTAGTAATTAACATACAAAATTGTTAGTACAAATTAATATATTTATTTAGTAAAAAATAATAAATATTATTAACCGCTGAACCAGGCCCCCCAAAAACTAAAAATTCCATGCATATTACGTAGTACAACATAATAGATTAACGCATATATGGAAATTCAGTGAATATATATTTGCACAAGTTATTAAAAGCATATTTATTTAAAAGCCCAGTTTGTTTTAATTGCCTGTAGAATACTCTCTGATAATACGCAAGAATTATAAAACAAAAAATTAACCAATTCACCGAAAGTAATCGAATACGTTTATTCAATTTGGAGTCATTTTAACACTATATAGAATTGGGTATCGGTAGCAATTACTCAAACTTACAGTATCCGACGTATTCCTTCGGCACAATTTTAACACCTTAGAATGTAATACATTTTGGTAAGATCCTTAAAATTCGGGATTGGAAGACGGTGCCGATAGGTCAGGTGTTGAAGAAGGCTAAAATCGCACCTGGATTTTAATGCCATGGATTGAATTTGAATAACAAATTATGTTTTATAAATTACATCCACATATCCTTTAATGCTTCAACTAACATAAAATTTATTTATATTATTTCTTTATAAAATTTATGAATTTCCATTCGTTTCGATTCTGTTACTAATTCCAGCTTATAATATAAAAAATCATGTACTCACAAATTCACCAGAGAATTTAAACTGAAATCCAAATAGAGGTAATTTTACAAATTAACTTTAACGCGCTATATGGGTAAGGTGTATATATTAGACACGAACCTGAAATAAAGTGGTGAAACCAAGATCTCGATGAATTTCACATGCTATTTTCTTTTGCAAGTCGCAACATTTTCAATTTATACTTTTGACTGCCTTAACAAATATAATTTAGCAAATGGTAAAGATTTTGCAATGCTTTCATTTGAATATATATGAAATTATTTAAATAAAATTTATTCAACGGCGGTTTTTCTTCGAAAGAAGAAAGCGATCGCAAGTGATCTTGTTTTGTCTAAAATCTACTATAGTTAAAAATATATATATTAATTAATTTAAATTACACACCACCACATTATATAAATTAACGACATTCTTCTTTTAATTATATATAGGAATTAATTAATTAATATTATTTTTATATACTTTATTTATTTATATTTATTTTTATTAGCGATTAGTTGTTGATTGAAATTTTAATTTATGATAATTGATGTTATAGTCACATATATTTATTTATTGGTTATATTTTACTCATTATATATATATATATATTAATTATACAACAATAACAAAGGTCTAATTAATTTAAAAATTTATATATTTATTCATTTTATTAATAATTTATTTATTTAGTTGAGCATTTAATTAATTATTTCTACTATTTTCTTTTTTCTCATTGTGTACAGATACAAATTTATAATAATTATTACATCAGAACAACAATTAAAATAACAACGATACCAAACAGCAATATAACACGAAGTCTATTATATAAATATAAATAATAATAATAATAATAATATAAGCCGTCTTTAATTTATAGATAAATAAATAATTAAAATACGTAAATATTTTCAATTTATACAAATACTAAAAAGAAAGAAAAATCATCCTAGCACAATTACAACAAAAAACCACCAAACAAAATGTGTTGTGGCGGAGGATTCTGACACGCCATTAAAAAAGGCTTTTAATTAAGTTTTTATCATTTTTTTTTTTTTTTTTTTTTTGTTTTTAATTTTCACAAAAAAAAAGGACAATCAAAAAATTTATAAAATAAAAAAAGAATTATTAAAAATATATAAATAAAAAAAAATCACAACAAAACAAAAAATTACAAAATAAGTACAGCGCTGAGCCGCCGCACCGATAAATTCGAAATTCCATTGAAGCCATCAATAAACGGCCGGTCATTAATGCATAAAATCAGGAATAAATGTAATTATGAATTTGTAAAACTTTCTTTAATATACACAGCTAGAGATCCTAGACTTAGACTTAATTTATGCACTGAAAATATTATTAATAATTGTGGTGAATTAATGGGAGGTAATACAAAAACACCGTATAATACTACTAATATTTTTAATTATTTGGCTATTGATCAACAACAGCAACAACAACAGGAAAATTGTTTTCTATTTTCATTCAACGACAATTTAAATATTAACAACATCATCGTCAACAACAACAACAACAACAACAACAACAACACCACCACCAACAGCAATTATAATAATAACGACGATAATGAAAATTTCTCGTTGAAAAAAAATCAACGTAATATTATTAAAATTAAACAAATTTATAATAGGAAGGAATTTAGTTTTTATTGAACCACACTCAAATTTTATAATCGTTATCTTCTGTATTAAAAAAAAAAAAAAATTAAATAATTATTAAAAATTACAAAAAAAAAAAATATTCTTTTTCATTTCAAAAAAAAATCAAATTCAAAATATATAATAATTTTTTAAAATTATATATAAACAAACAAAAAAAGGATTGAAAAAAAAAATAGAAAGGATATTCTATTTCGTTTTGTTTTTCCAATCGACTCAAATTGAAAAGAAAAAAAACTTACCAATAAATTGGAATTTGAAAGATTCGAAATATTTTTGAAAACAAAAAAAGGAAAAAGGAAAAAAGGAACGTTTGAAGAAACAAAAAAAAATAAAAAAACAACAAAAAGTTTAAACAAATAAAAAACAGTTAGTTGAAATTACATTATTTGTGTGCTGATGAAAATATTCAATAGCAAAAACATTAGAGCACAACACAACAAAAACGAAAGAAAAAAAAGGATGCAAATGAATGATCGCAACTGTGAACATATGAATAAAATTGTTGATAAGCCAAAAAATATTGTTGCTACTATTTTTATAAGTAAAATTAAATTTGTTACTCTACATACTATAAACATTGTTGACATTGAAAATTAAATAAACAACTAAATTTATATAGAAATTTTCAACCACAAAAAAATTGTTCAATAAATTATAAAGAAGGAAACAAATAAAATAGTTTTATAGTTAATTAAATAAATAAAAATAAAAATATATTTAATAATAATATTATAAAGAAAAGCGAACTGCTGTGCCGCATATAGTCCTCGAATAAAACACTCCCCGCATACGGAGCGGAGCGGAGCGAAACGGATGTGAAATTAATAATTATTAATAACAAAATTTTCAAAATAAAATACATTAAAAATGGTTGTAGAAATTTTCAATAATAATAGTAGTAGTAACAATCCTCCCATTAATAATCACCACCAAATAATAAAAAATTCAAGTACATACGGCCGTTTCCAAATCAATACCAATGCGGATGCCGATCCAGATAATAATAATAATAACGATGATAATGATAAAAATATAAATAATAATCATAATAATTTAAATAAAGAACAATTACAATTAATAAAAAGTAATTTTTTAAGTCCAAATGAAGTAACATTTCGTGATGTATCAAGTGATGAAGATGACGATGATGATGATGCGTGTAGTATAGTGTCAAAGGAAACACCAACAAAAACATTACGTAAACGTTTATCATCAACCGATACCGGCGATGCTGATTCCATAATATCAACAGAGAAAAAAAAACCAAATATACCCGATGGTGGTTTTGGTTGGGTAGTTGTATTTGCATCCGTTTTACTATCGCTTATTGCTGATGGTATTTCATTTTCATTTGGTTTATTATATACTGAATTTCTGAATTATTTTCAAGCATCAAAATCAAAAACAGCATGGATTGGTTCATTATTTTTGGCCATACCGTTGTTATCGGGACCGATAATGTCAAATTTAGTCGATAAATATGGTTGTCGTTATATGACAATTATTGGCGGTATTGTATCGGGCATTGGTTTTGCATTGGCATCGATCAGTAATTCTGTTGAAATGTTATATTTAACATTTGGTGTTATAGCCGGTCTTGGTTTAGGCATTGGTTATGTTACAGCTGTTGTATCGATCGCATTTTGGTTTGATAAAAGGCGTACATTTGCAACGGGCATTGGAGCATCCGGTACCGGTATTGGTACATTTTTATATGCACCATTTACACAATGGCTACTGGAAACATATGGATGGCGTGGCACAACATTAATATTAGCCGGTACACTGTTTAATATATGTATATGCGGTGCATTGATGCGTGATCCCGATTGGTTAATTGAACAAAATCGGTTAGAAAGTCGTTCACAAAGTATGACAACATTTTCAAATTCAAGTGTATGTTTAGATGAAATAAAAAAGATGTTAGAAACTGGTGCACCAAAAGAAGCCGTTTTAGATACATTGATGACCAATTATAATACCGAAGCCAATCAGCAAATACCAGGTAAATTTTTTTTGCATATAAATTATATTTTATATATAACGGTAATAATAAATTTAATTAATATATTATAGATCCAGATATTACTAATGTTTCGAAAAAATATCAAAGTTTATTATTGCTACCAACGTACATGGGATCACAGGAGTTTGCAAACACAAATATACGTCATGGTAGTCGACGTTCATTACGTAAAAAACCACAAGATACTGTAGTATCAAAGGATGACATCCTATTGATTGCAAATCCAAAACAAAATCTTACTGTACCATTGCAGCAGGACAAAGTAGAATTAATAAATGAAAATAAAAACAAGGAATGGGGTAGTAATACACATTTAGCAAGTGCAGAAACATTAATATCAGATGAAGTATTTTTTGATAATGATGATGATGATGATGATAACGATAATGAACAATTACAGAAATCACCAATGTCATCCACAAATTCTTTAGGATATGTTGAATTTCGTAAAAAATATGAGACAAAAAATGGTTCAAAATTGAATGGCAGTAGATTATCATTAGATGAATCATCACTTATGTCGAATTCAAATGGTATGAAAGATGCTATGAATGTTAAACGAAGTTATCGTGGTACATCATTAGATGTGCTATTTGAAAGCGATGGTGGATATAAATCAGAATTGTCCAGTGTACTACCGATAACCAGCAGTAATGATAATAATAATAATAACAATAATAATAATAATAATGATAATAATAATTTAAATGAAAATAATGACAATAAAAATTCAAATGATATTGTAATACCGATTCCATCCAATTTTCAATTTAATACTGCAAATAAATCACATCATCATCGCAACAGACATGCGGCAAATCGTCAATCGGCACAAGCAGCACTAAAACGTAATGCAATTCTAAGAAATTCAAATTATTTTCGAAATATGCGTATACATCGTAATTCAATTCATTATCGTGGTGCTATGTTAAATACACATCGTTATCGCTTAAGAGCATCATCATGTCCAAATATTTATCGTAATTCAATGACAACATTGGCCCGTGAAGATGAAGACGTAAGTTTTTTTTTTTCTAATTATTATAAAGAAATATATATATGTGGAGCGTTAATTTTAATTAATTTTTATTTCATTTTTTGGATATTTATTAATTTATAGAAATGGTACGATAGTTTTGCTGATATTTTAAAATCAGTATTTGATTTTTCATTGTTTTTGGATATTAAATTTTGTTGCATTCAATTATCAACATTGTTATTATTCACTTGGTAAGTTATTGAATATTATATATAATAATTGCATGTACTATGAATGGATACGGAAAAGTAATCACAGAAGACTAGACTTTGTTTGAGTGTTTGAAATGTTATAGTATACACTTTTAATTATAATTTCCATTAAATAATATATAGGATGTATTTTCTTTATTTTGCTTACATAGGTTTATAGTTCCATATTTCTATATAACGGAACATATGTTATCGTATGGTTATAAGGAAGATGATGCAGCTGTATTAATATCACTTATAGGAGCATTCAATACGATTGGAATGATATCATTAGGTTGGATTGGTGATCAACCATGGTTAAATGTACCGAAAACGTATGCAGTATGTTTAGTCCGTAAGTAGGCTATGACATGAAACATATTATACTTAAACATTTAATTATTATTATTTGTGATCGAAATCAGTGCATTGGTGCAGGTTATAGTACATCTATATTGACAATCTTGTGTCATGATTGTTTCCTTATTACAGAATGCAGACATATTTGTATATGAAATTATTACTGCGCGCGTGGATTTAAACTTGAATCAATATAGTAACAATTAAATAATAATAATAGGAATCACAGTACAAAAAATGTGGTCTCAAACGATAGCCCACAACCAGCAATATCGTAAACATAATATTATTGGCACTGTATAAGGCTATCAATTTAAAAAGGGATTAATAATAAGTTTCATGAACCACGGCTACTGTGTAAAAAGCTAAAAAATCTTTCCGAAATAAAAGTCACTGCTGGAAATAGCAAACGACAACAGAACCTAATACTCAGAAGTCAAGTATGGACATACATTTGGTTGGCTTTTAACCATTGAGATGTTTGCGAAACGCACCTCTACAAGGAGTTAGAGGGTGCGATATACAATATAACTTTGAGATCGGCAGAGTATTTCTAAAACCATACCAAATGTAATTATAATATTTTAATCTTATAATTAACCCTATTTTCTTTTTTCTTATTAATTTAATGTATTTAAATATTTTTTTTAACTTAAGACACATCTTTACGGTAATCCTTTTTATTTAATTTATAATCTCTATTTGAAAAGTATATGCTAATGATATACCGTACAGACGTGTCGTCCATCATGTGATGTTGGCACGTCGACCAATGGCACCAGTTCTTTTATAATTACAACAATATACTTTTATTGTATACGATTTAATGGTGAATCATGAACGAATTATTAAGATATCCAGAGTTATTTGGATACAATTTTGCAATATAAGATTTACACATTCATTCAATTTTCTGTAAAACAAAATTTCTCAAAAAACAAATCTGCAATCGCCTATTAAACACAATCTAATTATATTTATTATTATTATTATTTTCTTATTTTATCTAATTTTATAAGATACTTTTTATTAATTATTAAATCGTATATATATTCTTAAATATTTTTTACAGTTTGTGGTTTTTCTATTTGTATGATGCCAATTGTGGTTGAAAATTATATTTTACTTATGATTTTTAGTGTTCTATTTGGTATCACATTTGCCAGTTCATTTTCATTTACACCAATAATATTGGTTAATTTAACGGATATAAATGATTTTACATGTGCATATGGTCTTGTTTTATTAGTACAAGGTGTTGGAAATTTAATTGGACCACCAATAGCTGGTTTTATGTTTGAATTAACTTTAAGGTAAAACTATTTTGTTGTTTTTTTTTAATAAATTATAATAATTTAAATTCACAATATATAATATTCATCATTAATTATTATACTTAATTTAAAAAAAAAAAAAACCAATTATAGCTGGGATTCATCATTTTATGCATCCGGATTTTTTATTGCAATTGCCGGTGTTTTAGCATATGTAACTGGTATTCTTGTGGATCGTGAAGAAAATCGAAAGAAAAGTGAAACAGATGAAAGTAGTATTAGTGATGTAGAAAAATAATTACAATATGTAGGATAAAAAAAAATTAATTAACCTATAATGTATAGAGAAGGTACGTCTATCCTATCTATCTATCTATCTACCTATCTATCTATAGGCTATATATTAAAGTTAAATGCGATATTCAATTCAAACATTATGTTATCACATACAATTAAATTAATCATTTTTTCATAAAAAAACTAAATATATATTATATATATCGCAAATTATTTATATAATTAATTATTCACAATCTTCCAATATAAAATTATATTGGTATCATCAATATGTAATAGTGGTATAGAGGTAATAATATTTAAAATAACAAAAAAATTAACATTAGGATTTAAGCATTAAAATAACAAAACGATAAAAGAAAAAAAACGCGCGTATTATTACTTAAATATTTTATAATAAAAAAAAATAATAAATAATTAAAAACAAAAAAGTATTCATTGCAGCATTATCACATTCAGTTAATTTATTTTCGGTTAGAAGTCGATATTTATTTTCCATAACCATTTCATAAATTGCTATAATTAATTTGAATTTTATTATTATCAAAATATCTACTTTTTATTATTGCAATTTTAATATATTATTTATTATTTATTTTTATTTAGAATAAATATATATCGCGAAATATTGTTTTATTAATTAAATTGTTGTCAGTCGCATCGTAAATGATTTGATTTAATTTTTAATTTTTTGTTTTGATCATTTTGATCTTTTCAATTTCATTTAATTTATATTATTGTATAATTTGATCTTTTATTTTAACTATAATTTAATTTGATTGATGTTTTTTTTTTTTTTGTGTTCATATATTGATGTGATTTGATAAATTAGTACTTAATTTAATTATTTGTTTTAATTTTATTTAGAATTTTTAATTTAAAAATTATATAATTGTAGATTGCGTGTCCAATGGCTAAACTCACTCTCACTTATATTACAATGATAACAGGATCATGTCGAGTGCATCGTTAAATTAAATTATTTATTTAATATAATTTCACTTAAAAATGTATCGGATAATAATATGGACTTATTTTTTTTTTGGATAGAATATTGTATCATATAAACGTACTCATACTAAAAATTTCAACATCACAATATTCACGTTATTATAAAAAAAAGTAACATTCAAAATTATATAAAAAAATAAATGTGTCCACACTGCGACCTTCTTTTGGATTAATTTTGATGGTTGATAGTGATGAATTGATTGAATTTATAATGAATATCCGTTAAAAATAAGAAAGTTAATTCGATGAACATCACCCGCAAATATATTCCCAACAAACTATTTGTTAAAACAACAAACAACTATTACCAAGAATATTTAGTTTTTTTGACTGATTTTATTACGACACAGGATTGCGGTAGTATAGATAAAATCTAATTGATTATTGTAATAAGTGAAAATTTTCTTAATAAATTTGGCGGTGAAATATCCATGATCCTTGTAAGGACCAACACGAATCAATTCCACCAATAATTTGCTTTCACATAACATGGATTATTACTCGAAATAGATGAGAAAACCAGCCCAGAAAATTTATTTATAATATATACCTTAAGAATATATATAATTTCACACTTGAACGCGTAGAGGTGGGCGTCTATATATAGCAGCAATTACCTTTGATACAAAACCTGAGCGTGTGAATTTAACCATAACAAAGGAAAATATATTTATTGTTTTAAAAATATTTAAAAAATAAAAAGTAGATATGGTTTATTTTCAAATTTAAATAAAGCTTTGCCTCTCATTTTTTTTTTTTTTCATAAATTCATTAAATTAAATTAAATTAGGACAAAAAAAAAAAACCACCACTAAATACTAACATTAAAAATTAAAAAAAAATTGTTATTCATAACTATGAACTATAAAATTAACTATTATATCAGGCCGTCCTCTCATATATAGCGAAAGTATATATATGCAACAAGGAAACCTTATGGATTCTAGATATACACAACATTTGCAATAAATATTTATATACGCAACAACTGGTGGTGGTATTATCTCGGTTCGTCGTTTCAAATTATTTATAAAAATCGATTTTTAACAAACGTTTTTCAATAACTAGAAAACAAAGCGAAACAACAACCCACAGTTGTCCACTAATTATTAATTGGAAATGAATTATAAAGAATCGACACGGTTTTCTTTTATTGCAAGCATTCGCTGGCATATACACGTCGCCTGTATAATTTTTACTTAATTACGCGCATTACTTAATTTAAAAAAATTATATATTTGTTGAAAACTGTGATCGGTTTGAGACTGAAAATAATTACTAAACAAAAAAAATGTAATAATAGTAATAATAATAATAATAATAATAATTATAGTATTTTTTTTTAAATTATACAATGCGGCGTAAAAACTGCACGACACATATATTAAGAAAATATGTTTTCATCTCTTATATTACATCAAAATATACATACACCATCGCGCACGCATAAATATTTTTATGTTACCAGAACCACCAATAAATTCAAAAAATTATACCACACGTATTTCGTGATCGGATCATAAATCAATTTGATTTAAATCGTTATCGTTATGTAACAATATATCGAATATGTGAATTGAATTGAATACAATAGGATACGATAGAAAGAGTTTTGTAAATACAATTAAAGTTAAGATCGGTGCGTGAATAGCACCGGCTTACAAAATATTACAGCCCATAAATATACAACAAACATGGTTGCTAAAGTGCTTTAGCAATGCCATCATCGACATTCATTACCGTCATTCAGTGCCAAAAAAATGGAGTTTTGTCAGCAACTTTCTCGTGTTCAATATATACAATGACTTATTATCAGTAGACTAAATCGATAACGTTGGGACATATAGTCGCATACGGTCAAGTGAAGTTAAAACAATTGTGAAGCGTTCCGTATATATGTATCACAAATCACGACGAGTTTCTTCAAGTGACTATATAAAATCAAATATATGCGGTTTGTGATACTGAACGCTGCTATATCTTATCACAATATAATTTTACCGAATTACTTAATTATATTATTATTATTAATAATAATTTGTATACGCAATAAATATTAAATCACAGAATTAGAATCGAAATAGAAAATTACAATAAATCAGGAATTTTTTTTTAGAGTATAGTTTTTACTCTCTTTACATTTAAAACCTATTCATCGTTTTTCACAATTATAAATAACAATTTATAATAATATTAAATATTAAAAATTAAAAATAATTATAAATTGTTTAATATTATTAATAATCTAATTTATATACTAAAATCTTGTTACAAAAATATTTATATTGTTATTTTAATTTTAGAGTATGTGCGTGATGTCACTATTGTGCCTTTTTTTTTTATTTTACATATTTTTAATAATAATACTTAAACAATAATAATAATAATGTTTAAAATTATAATTTAAAAATAATTTTATTTTATACACTTTCAGTGGAATTATATAGAATTTAGTAGTGAGTTAGTGAGTATGGTACAAATTGTCTTTGCGTATATAAATAACATATACAATATATTAAAATAAATATATTTAGGTTCATTTCTGTTATCCATATATCTTTATATAGCATATTGATACACATTTTCGAACCTCTTCCCATTATCCTCAAACGCAGTAATCGTCAACGTATAAGGCAGTTGACCCAATCTCTGTCAGTGTCCCATCATAACAGGCATTGTTGAATTCAAACTAATTTCATTGATTAAATAACCAATTTTCTCTCGTTCATCAATGTATAGAAATTAGGGATTAGACCCACTAATTTAGATATGCAGTAACCCTAGACCACATATGTTATGCAAACCCAATAAAAGATACTATATATATATATGTTAGATTGACTGGGAAATTTTATTCCACTCGCGTCTTATTCACCATAAATATCTTCATCAAAGATTATCATTTTTTTCGTCGCGAGTCACTCTCTCTCACTGCAGTTCTTTACAAGGATATAAAGAATTGATGACTGGATTGCTACATACAAAGAAAATAAACTTATCCTGTTGGCGGTGAATCCGTTTATTTCTCAAACGACGGACAATATACTTTCAATAAATTATTATGTATTTCATTTTTGTTTGTTAACCAACTGCATGCCATTTCAAATATTTTCGATATGGATCAGACAAAACATTTGATACACAATATAACACAATAGTGCCACTACTATTCTGGTATCTATCAAACATTGACATTCAATTAATCAGCGTATATATTTTGTGATTATATAATAATTTAACAATTGGTTAAAAATTATGTTTTGCGATAGATGCTTTAAAAATATTAATTCAATTATTCTTATGTGCGGGTGGATTGTCCATATATATAGTGTGTGTGTGTCTGTGGAGACAATTATAACATTTTCTTTTTTCCACTAAAGTGTATTTATTTATGTCAAGAATTATTTTATTTTTTTATATCGCATATGAAATAGTGTAACGTGTAGATCTGCAAAAAATTCTATGTTTTATTAAATTATTTTTTTCTTCTGTTATTGTTTTCAATATAGAGTACAAAATTTAATTGTCTTAAATAGTAAAATGGTTAAAACTTTAAGAGTAATCAAAAAAGTTGAATGTTGGAACGACACACCTTCAGTTATTTTCCAGAATTTTGTAAGATGAAAATATGCGGAGATAATCATTAACAATAATAAAAATATAATTAAATATTTTAATAATTCAGCATCAATGCAGATACTTGATACGATTGGAATTTTAACCTGTGAAATTCCAAGATTTTCGGTTTATTGTTTCACTTATATTTAAATAATTATTGTCTGTTTGTTCGAACGTTAAATCTTTCGATCGGTAATAAATAAATAAAAAATACTTTTGCTTCTTGTAAAAAGGTGCAAAAATTATATTAGTGACATTTTTTTCATTTTACAAAAATTCTAGAAATATTGAGATATTTAAATTGTGTGTAATCTGAATTTATTTCAATATAAGTAATATAATTAAAACTAAATAAAATATAATTTAATAAATTAATATAATATAAAGATTAATATGTTATTATATAGTTAATTAAAAAAAAATAAGATGCATAAATTAGTAAAATTAATAAAACTTAATATGGTTTTTTAGCACTGAAATATTTAATGTGCAATTAAATTAGGAAAAAATTATACCTTTTTTTTTTTGATTGTGTAATCGTAACAAAAATCTTAATTTCTGTACAACAATTTTTAATTTTATAATTTAATTATTTAAGGTTTTTCCTTTAAATTAATTTATATATAATATAGTGAAGAAAGGACTACAGAGTATTGTCAATAATAAATAAATTAAATTTTATAGATGGGTTTTGATTGTTTGATTTTAATTATTATCGCTTTTTTCTTTCGTTTTCCTTTTTTTTTTATTTTTTTTTATAGAATAATTTTTACTAACATTTTTAATTGTTTATGGTATTTTTAAAAAATCATGTTCTTAATTTTTTGTGCTTAATTAGTTTAATAAAATATATTATATATTATTTACATATACATAAAATAAATAAATATTATAAATTAATATTAAATGTTTTGGATTTTATTAACCCCTTTCGTTCAGCAATAAATTCTATTAAAGTTAGCGAAAATATGTACGAGGGTTGTTCGATATAATTCTTGTAACTACATTACCAGTATTTATGCGGTTTCCATTGGAAACAACATTGTTTCAAAAGACATGATACAAATTTTCAAACCAATCGATCAAGTAGTTTATTATTTACAAGCAATTTAATAAGATCATTTATGTATTTTTCAGAAAATGGATAAATTACAAGTTCTTGGTGCAATTCATTACGTTTTTTTTTTTTTTTGAAAAGGTTATCAGCGACGACAGATATCAAAAATGATATGGATAATACTTTGCGTAGTTCAACATCATACGAAACCGCATTTTCGTTTTTGGGTAGCTGAATTTATAGACGTGATCGTACGACCGTAAATAATGAAGAAAAATGTGAAATAACCAAAATGAACAACATCCCAACATACATTGAAATGTACATGCGGCAGTGACAAATGATCATCAAAAATAAATTCTAGAGCTTACTGAGATGTTCGAAATATTAAATGATAATATTATAGGAGGATCTTACATGCGGAATTGACTATGAAAAAGCTATGTGTAAGATGGGTGCCGCGATTGTTAACATTACCATAAAAGATAATTCGTTGGACACGTTGTGAGGAGCTTTTGGCTTTATATCATCGTAATCCAAAAGATTACTGTTGATGAGACATGGAAAGATTACGGTTGATGAAACATGGATCCATTACTGCATACCAGAAAAAAAAAAGAAATCAATCGAAACATAATGGATAGAAGCTGCTGGAAGTGCATAAAAGATGACAAAATAAAAATAAAACGACCACATTTATCAAAGCAAAAAATGCCTTATCATCAAAATAACGCACCGTCACACAAGCATCAGGCTTAACAACAGTAAAAATGAATGAATTACTATACATATACTATATATGATAAAACAAAATGATAATAAATTTCAAAAATCTAATATATATAATTATGTTGATTAAGCTCTAGAAATCTTCTTACAAATTGGTTGATAAAGCGTTAAAAATTAACATTTTAGAATTGCCAATCATTAAGACATATTTGAATTGCACCTACCAAATAAATTTGTATATTGTCCGCATTTTAATTATTATTTAATTGCGTTTAGCATATAGAAAGCCGAACGGAAAAAAAATTCATATAACAATGATGCAGTTTAAGACTCATAGAGACTATAAATTGAAGAGTTTTCTAGTGTCTTTTAGGAACAAATTGTTGATTAGATGTACTGAGACAGCGTCATTCGGCCAATCTTGATACTGCGTAAAACTGGCTCACCACAGCTGGGCAATTGCCATAGTGTAAGTTAATTGTACAACTATGTCATCCAAATAACTAGAAACAGGCAAATTATTTGTCAATGCCAATTACTGAACCAATCGTTTGAAGACATCTTAAGACTGCTAGATAATACAACTGAAGCCTTATACAGTTTCATGTATGGTACTGTGGTTACATAACAGTGGTGAAATCTGTTATAAATAAGACTGTGTCCATTTTGTAGCGGAATCATGATAGACTAAATAAAAGAGTTTGGGTGAGACTTTCTAATATTTATATATAAGATCGATAAAATAATTAAGTATATATTAAGAATTAGTTGAGTATGTTTTTGTTTGTTAATATTGTGAATCGGAAAAGAAAATTATGATTTAGAAACCCTAAGCTGTATCAGAAACTTTGACAAAACACAAAAAATGATAAATAATAAATATATAATTGGATTTGTATTATAAATAATAATAATCATTTTTTTTTATATATTAACCACTAAATATATTGAACTCTAATTTCCTTGTAATAATTAATAATGCTAATTACGTGTATGTTAATTGCAAATGCAGCCTCCATCTGTCTCCTACAGTTTTCTCTTAAACTGTATGTTAATTTAAAATGTATAGTCTACATCTGTCGCCAACGCAGTTTCCTCAGACTGAAGCCTTGGCAAAAATATTTACGTAAATTAATTTTTGTGCGAAATTTCATTATAATTGTACTCGTACATATAATCGATAATCACATATTAAGCAGGATTTGAGTATTAGAGGTATAGCCAAGGATATTTCAAAAAGATGATTCATGCAAGTACCAGATTTATTAACTTCCTTATAAAAGAATTAGGAAATAATAACTGTGGGATATATAAATGCTTGATACATACATCAATTTACATTTTTTTTTATTTAAGTGGCAAAATAATATCTCAACTCAAAAAGAATATATTCTGCGAAATTTAATTTTAATATAGAATCTGAGGTAGAGCCAATAAGTAAATCAATGAATCAATAAATAATAAATCGATAAAATATCTGATGCCAATATATTCGTGCAGGAGCAATTAAAAGATGAAAACTATTAATGAGCTTATTGAAATTAATCATAGAAAACCACTTGAATCACCCAAATGTACAAGTTTGATCCGGATTATATGAAGAAATTGTAGGACTATAAGGTATATGGCTATATAAGTAATTTCTATATATTTAATGAATATGAAAATTTGCAGGTTGATGTTAAATGTAACTTTCCATGCAGTAATATTAAACTCAAAAAGGATCATCCAGACATAATAAAAATATCCCAACAAATACAAAAAATTACGGAAAATTCATTAATGCATATTTTTTTTTTTATTTGATAGCGATGTTAATAAGAACAACCGTTCGGACACGGTCACACAAACCGAGCTTTAACATTCTGTGGTTAAACGTCGACCGAAAGCAATTTGCAAGCAGCCTATTGTGAGTGTGTTTGAATATGTAGCATATTTCAATGTTATTATAGTCTGAAGTGTAACTACTTCTATTCTATGCACCTAAGTTGATTTCAAAATAAAATTACACCCTGCGCCTACATATTAATATGCACTCCTCATGTGATCTATAGTGTAAAACCATAGAAACATAAGGGCATTTGTATACAGAGATTGAATTGAAATACAAAAGCAGTTTCCTTGCAGTCTTTCCTCTTCTCGTGAAGTCTCAGAAAATTGAAGAAATTAGGACCATGTGTAATAAAAACAATAACGTGCGAATTATGTTTTATTAAATATATCAAGGATAATAAAAGTAAATTTCAAACACTAATTCAATACCTATAGAAATTTATTTTATAGAATCCAGAACTAATGCAAACATTTAATATTGTTAATATAGTTAAAACAAAAAATACCTACTCACCATTTAACCAATTTAATTCCAAATGTATGGAGCAAAATAAAAGATGAGTGTTCCATTCTATTGGATTCGGTGCAGTAGTCAGATGCATTTTGCAAATGTATATGCATTCGCACAAATGCATACAATCTGCACTACGACGTTACGTCACATATTTATTTTGATAAAACTAATATAGCTACTGTATTACATTATGAATGAATTAATTTTTACTGTTTTTATAATAAATATTCACAAAATTATAATTTTTTATATATATATTAATTATTAATAATTATAAATATTATTATTATTATATAAAGCACATACTCATCCAAATAGAGGTTTTTCTCTATGATAAAGAAAAATAAAAACTTTTCCTCGACAGAAAAAAAAAAATGTAAAGTAAAAGAAAAATTTTAAATTTACACTTTTCCAATGAATTGCTATTTTTAATTAATAAATAAATAATTATTTTTACTTTATTTATAGTTAAATTTGTTACAACAAATACTATTATTGAAATATAATTAAAATAAAATGGTTAATCAATTGACACCTCCGCAGGCTTACCGGCAATAGTATTCTAAAAAAAAAGGTTTAATATTTTACAATTTGTATTTATTTATTATTCTAAAACACGCACAAACACTTTGTTTATACTCTACTAATGTAAATAAATAAATATTTAATTAATTACTATTAAATATTAATTATTTAAATTAAAATTTATAAAATTTATCTATAAAACTCACACACGTTTTTTTTTTTCATACGGGACAAAAAAATACGCACCACAAAAATAAAACAAAAATAAAAATTCGAAATGTCAATAAAAAAAAAAAAAACAAAAACAAAAACAAAAAAAAAAATAAATAGTGGTAGGAAAATCGAAACCGTCAATTTAAAATTCAAATTCATTTTTTTTATTAAGTTTATATTATATTCTCGAAATTTTACAATTAAAATAACCTTCAAGGGATATCGAATCTATTGTAATTGTTCTTAATTCATGAGTGTATACGTCCTGGTCGGTATTACAAGAAGTCCTAATTAGTAGTCCTCACTCAAAATGATATCAAATGCTTTCGATTTCCAATTAATCTTATATATTATTTACCATAGTTTTTTCGATACATATAACTCTTACCTTTTTCCAATATCCTTTACTTATACAAATTGCATGTTCATTCAGAAATTATTTTCATTCATTATTATATTCAATGTATTGCAATATTTCATTATGAATTTTTATTATTCACCTATTTCTTATGATATGTTTTACAAATATAATAACATTACCATAAATAATTATATATAAAATAATATTCGCTTATTATTTATATGGTATTTATAATATCCAATCGATTTGCATAAAAAAAAATTCTTTTTCGAATTCAATCAGACAGAATATTATTTTAAATGTTCATAATGATGATCTAAAAATAAAATAATTTAAATAATTAATTGTTAACAATATGTATAAATTAATACACATAAAAATTCTGGAAAAATAGAAAAAACTATTTACTTCGTAATAAAGGATATGTTGAAAAATATAAATTACATATCTCACAATGGTATACCTTTTCACCAGTATGACAACGCATATGCATACGCATTTGTTTAAATTCACGATAACCTTTATTACAATATATACATTTAAATGGTCTTTCACCAGTATGCAGTCGCATATGTATATTTATATCACCTCTTTGTACAAATGATTTACCACATTCTTCACATGTAAATGGTTTTAACTTTAGATGCACACTATTTATATGAATACGTAAATGTGCATGACGCTTAAATGCTGTTCCACATGTTGAACATACATATTTTCTATCATCCGAATGCATTTTCTGGTGTGATGTTAACGACGATGGTAATTTAAAATGTCTATTACATATTTCACATGCATATGGCAGTGTTTTCATAATTATTGTATCACCGGTCGGTGTTATTTTTGCTTCATGTCTATTCAAATGAAGACGTAATGTAGAAAAATCTCCAAATGCTTTGCCACATAAATCACATTTATGTTTTCTATAATAAATTAAAATAATGTAGTGAATATATTTGTGGCTACATACAAATTTGTTTTTTTTTTTTTTTTAAATTGGAGCTATGAACTTATACTAACTTTATATTTAAATGTATAGTAAAAAGATGAGCCTTTAATTTTGATTTTGTTTTAACAATTCTACCACAAATATCACATTCATAATGTTTATCAACAGTTGTATGCATTTGTTGGATATGAGTTGACATATTCGATCGTACAACGCCACAAATTGGACAAATCATTTTGTTTTTTTGTCTTTTTCTTTTTGGTTTAATTATTATATCATCCGAATTTTTTGGTTCCGTTGCGGTGCGTAAAATTTTAGTTCGTTTTACTTTTTTAACTTTTACTTTTTTTAATTGATTTTTATTTGTATTATCATATTTCATTTCTTCGCATTTAATTTGATTTTGATCAATTTCTTCAATTTCTATTTTTAATAAATTGCCATCCATATAATCTACTAAATCTTCTAAATGATTTATATTTATTTCTTCGTTGTGAGTTTCTACTGGATCTTGACAATTTATAAAGATTTGTTTTATCCCGTGTTTACTATTCACATCACATTTATTGGTAAGATTTTCAATTGTCAATAAACATTGCTGTCGAAACTCATTTATTAAAATTAATTTATCATAACATATTATACATACAAATTTTGGTAGATTATCAGAAATATTCATCTACACACAACGACAAAACACACACGCACATATAATAATAGAAAAAAAAAACAAGAAAAAACATTTAAATATATATTAAAATATATTAGAATAAAATTACTTACGTTAATTCCTAATAATATTTTAACGATATTTTTTAATTTTATTTGTTCATCAATTTTTGCATTAGGAGAAAATGTTTGTTCATCTTCTGTGAACATTGTTATAGGTTTTAAATATTCATGAAAACTACCACAGAATCTACAAATATTATTACATTGTTGAGCCGATTCGTCTTCCATTTGATTTTATTTAATTAAATTTTTTATTTCAATCCTATATAAAAAAGGACAATTTATCAGATTTATTAATTTATATTAACGCCAAAACACATTCAAACCAACAAAACTTCACAAAAACTGAACAAAACAACACCAAACCAACTTTAAATCAAACGCACGACACAATGTCACACCGTCAACTAACGATCACTACACCAACGACACCACAAGCAACAGTACTGAGCTCAAAATGTCAATATTTCCATAAATTTCTCAATAAATATCAGTTTGACATTTCATTTTCGACACAGCCGCTCATATTTCGCAATGAATAACATAGCATCACAGTTTCAGCTATCCTAAAACGAAATAGCTGGCTTTTTTCTGAGTATAGCCATTTTAGCTTGCGATGATAAATGTCAAGAATCGAAATTCTCTCTAAAAATAATGAATTGACATTTGACATATAAAATCGCGATGAGCAATCTGGCTTTAACGGTTTCAGCTATATTAAGTCGAAATAGCTGACTTATTTCCGAGTATAGCCTATTTAGCTTGCGATGATAAATGTCAACAATCAATATTTCTCTATCTCATTCAAAATATTGAAATTTGACTTTGACATATTATATTACTATCACGAGAATAATTATATATAACCATTGTATCAATATTTATCGTCATTTGCTTAAATTTTTTTGGTCGGTACGGACGTGTTACAAGTTGACAAAATTTTAAAAATATTCTCGTGTTGTGTTTTATATTATTTTAGCTATTTTTAACCGCACAGTTTTAATTTATTAATTAAACATTTGTTTTGTTTTCATGTTTTACTTTAAATTTTATCTTTGCTGAAATTTTAAAAATTAATTAATATGGAAATATATGTATATAATATATTAAAAGTAAATTTTCTAATTTGTATATTCAAAAAGTGTCTGTGGCTGTATTATGTTCCATTATCTCCAGTATATTAATAAATAAATATTATTTTATTTATTTAGAAAATTAAATTAATAACAAAAGAAAATATTCAATTACCATTAATTATTTTTAACCGCACAGTTTTAATTTTTTAATTAAGGAGTTTGTTTTGTTTTCATTTTTTACTCTAAATTTTATTTTTGCTGAAATTTTAAAAATTAATTAATATGGAAATATATGTATATAATATATTAAAGTTAAATTTAGTAATTTTTATAATCAAAAAGTGCCTGTGACTGTTTTATTTTCCATTATCTCCAGTATATTAAATAATTATTATTTTTTTTTTTTTTATTTATCTGTTTTTTATTCTTTCCAGGCAACTTATGGTCATATAGAGAGTCCCTACCACCGAAGACATATTACATCGGTCACCCATTTAGTTGGTTAACCGATGCGGTGTTGCTTAACTTTTATATTAAATATGAAAGCAATATTTAGCAACACCCATGTCGACAAAAAAAATAAAATTTTCTAATTTTTATAATCAAAAACTGCCTGTGGCTGTCTAATTTTCCATTAACTCCTATATATTCATAAATAATTATTTATTAATATGAAAGTATACTCGACTTCTTCGTCATGGTTCTGAAAATTATTTCGAAAAATGTTTATGCATCAGTACCACGACGAAGAAGTCGATTATAATTTCATATTAATAACAAATCATATCGTCAAGTCAAATAAACCAATTAAAAATAAATAATTATTATTTTATTTGTTTAGAAAATTAAATTAATAACTAAGGAAAATATTCAATTACCATATAGAAATGAATTTATACACAATTTAAATGCATTAAGTTATATAGAAAAAGTAAATACAAATTATTTATATTTTTAATCATATTGTTGTGTAGTGTACTATATTTTATGTATAATATTTTAAAAATTTAAATTAAAATGTAATTTAGGATTTTATTAAAAAGGAAGTACTAAAAATGAATTGGAATATTGGAAGTGGACAAATGTTAGTATTATTACAAAATGCAGAAATATTAACAATAACCGATTATATTTTAGCGAAATTAAATAATGCAATTGAAATTGCATTAATTTTAAATGATTTATTAAAATATGAATTTTCATTATTAGGAAATTTAATACAACATTTACAATTATTTAATCCAATATCAATACAAATTGCAACACATTTAGAAACGATTTTTACAGGGACTATTAATAATTTAATTGAAAATCCAGAATTAATAAAATGCAATTATATAAAGGAATTAATACCATATGTTACTGATAGTTGTTTAAAAACATTAGAACTATTACATTTGAAATTATTTCTTGACAATTCACTAACAAATACAAATATTTACGAAGCCATAACAAAACAAATGCAATGGAATAACAAATTTCCCATAAATACAATTTTAGAATCAATTTTACAAAGTATATGTTCACGTAAACAATTGATTTTAGCAAAACTATTTGAATTCGTACAAAAAGTTGAATTTTCTGGATGGCAATATTATTTATATTTTTTACGTATATTAACAAAACATTTAAATGTGGAACAATTAAATGTTATCAAAAGTAAGTTATATATATTTGCTGCAGATACAAAGGATTAATTGAAATTATTTTAATTAAAACTTCTTTTTATCATTATAGATTTTTTAAAAGAATTATTTATAAAATTTTTACAATCAAAATGTGAACAATATTTTTTTATTCTATTAATAACCAGCCGACAATTATATTTTTATAATAGTAATTATGATAAAGATAATAAATTAGGCAGTTATGTTCAATGGTAAGTTTTGTTCTTATCTAAATTAAATTAAAAATTCAAACAACAATATATTATTATTGTTGTGTAAATAATACATTTAATTTCAGGTTTAAAAATACAATTGGTGATATGAAATATCGTTTGAAAACAGATGATTTTAAATATACAATGTCTGTATTAACAAAAATGATTCAATACGAATGTGATGCAGAAATTATTAAAGTTTGTATTAATATTTTATTTTTTTGTTAAATATATTGTTTACAATTTAATCCCACAATAAAAACGGAAAAATTATTGAATCAAGAAATACTATTGCAACAATACTTGCATGTCTGTCACTGTCTATGAATATTATTTTAATTGAAACTCATAACAAACTTATTATTTCTTGTAATTTCTTATGATCAAAGATAATCACTATAATTAATAAATTGAATAATTAATATAGACACAAATTTTTTTTTATAAATTATAGATTCATGGAACTACAACAATCTCAACACCGCAATTTTGCAATGAAATTGTGATTATTTATAAACAAATGTGTTTATCATCGTTTAACAACACCACAAGCACTTCAAGTACAACAAACACTTTAAATACTACGCCTAATAATAATTATTTAAATTCAAATATAAATAATAAAATAATTGATACCAATATTATTGAAATTATAAGTGATGATGATATATGATACTATGGATTTATGCATTAAAATTTAATAAATATACCGGTTTTAAAATCCAATTTTTAAAATACTTTTCTTTTAGTATATGCCATGCACATTGATATTTTTCCGATGCCAATTTAGCCACTTGATAACTACTTGTATACGATTCATCTTCATTGTCAAAAAAATATTTTGAAATCGTAATTATTTCTTTAAATAATTGTATTTTAGATACTTTCAATTGACTTGAATCTTTATGTCTATTACTGTTAGCAACACCTTGTCGTCGACCAAGTACTGAAACTTCAAAAGGTCTAAACAAATAAATAAGAAATTTAAATATTATATAGTAAACGAATAAGAGTGAATGCATTCTTTAAATATTTATTTAAATTACACTTACTTAAAATCAACTAAAGCCCAAAGCATACTAGTATGTGCAGCTTGTATGCCGTCATATCGTTCATATTTAAAATAACAATTAACACTTGTCTTTTGTACAATTGGACGTTGCATTTTAAATCCCATAATATTTTTAGAATTAAGTGATGACCATCGTCCCCATAAAGCTCTTTCCATTGCTTCAATATTACATGAAGATGTTACTGAACCACATATTGTTATTGATTTTAAATAAATTGGTTGTTCCATAAATTTATGCAATAATGCACCTTGTAATCCTAAAATATTCCATTTAGATAATTTATCACTACATGATACAGATAATGAAAATTGCCCACGCCCAGGTTTATTACGTATTTCACCAATTTTTTGTAACGTCAATAAATCGGCTATTGTAGGGTGTTCCAGAGAACTTGCGTTGTTTACGATTTTTATAATTTTTCCACCAGTTATAACATTATTGTATCGTTTCCTCTTAGCACTGGAACAAGGATAACAATTATTAAAATCTCCATCGTGACCTTCAGTATTATCAATTGTAAAAATACTTGCATCACCGCAAGGTTGGTGAGTAGTAAAAAAATGAAAACTTATATTTTCTTTCAATTGAATTCTCCGTTTTAAATTTGTATCAATTTTGATACCATATTCTCTTAGCCGGGCTGTTTCGGCATTTTCTTTGTATTCAATATCTTTTGTATATTGAAATATACTATTTTTTGATTTGTTTTCTAAAAACTTAATTTGTTCAATAATATAACGTAAAAAATTACGACGTGCCAAGACTTCAGCATGTTCATCATTTAATAGATCACCTCGCTGGCTTAATAAATTTTGTGGTATGGATCTAGTTCCAGTACCTAAAGCAACAACAAACAAATCATCATCATCCTTCTTTGTTTGCTGATCAACAGCTGAAGCAGATGCAGAATCATGTGCCGCTTCAGATGTGGTTGCACCACATGAATTATCATTATCAGCAGCAACAGAAGGAACAACAACAGGTTCATTATATTGTAAAATACATGACAATACAGTCCATTGTCGCTTAGTTGGTAGTCCTGTTTTTGGCAAAGAATCCAATTTATTTAAACATATACGTGCTATTTTATCAGGATCTGGTACGGGTACGGTTACACCGTTACTTGTCGAAGCCATTTTTTGTTTTTGCCTTTTTTTTTAATGATATATTTTTATTGTTTTTAATACGCACTTTTGCACTTTATTTATATTATTTTTTTCTTTTAATTATAATTTATAATCAATTAAACAAATATCAATCAAAAAGAATACCATATGCTCACTTTTCTAGTTCTATATAATTTTTAATTTTATTTTACTCCTGCACCATCGCCATCCGTACAAAAAAATGATTCAATAGCTGATAATTGAATGTTTTTCAGAATGCACACACAAATCACAATTCAATATTCTGATTTTTCACAGTGCTTGCGTTATCATTTCATCCTGCATCCAGGCAGTCAAGAAAAGAAAACACTACACTGCTACAACAATGAATCGTATGTTTTTGTGGTAGTTTTTGCATTTATTTTTTACAAATTGATTTGATTTGATATATACAATTTATTTACACAAATTTACAGAACAATGATTTTATTTGCTTTTATTATTTATGCAAATATATATATTACGCACATTACGAACATAAGATATATTTTACTGACAATTGGATGACATTTTGCAAAATGAAAGCAAGTTTACTACACTGTCAAATACTTTCACGTCAGAAGTGGAATCGATCGAATCGAATAAGATTGACTTTTTGGCGCGTTTTATATGTAGAATAAGTAAATGCATACATGATTTGAGATCTACATTGAAATATCCGATTAAATCCTATGAAGAATAATTACAATATTTATTCAATTTTCTGACGATTGATTTGATTGTCCTGATTTTGATCAGGAAAATCATTTTGACTTTAAATATTTGGTTAAAATCAATTGAAAATTGAACAAAAGCTGAAATTGTAAAGGAAAACTGCATTCAATTTTAACTCAAGACTTGAAATTGAAATAAACAGATCTTTTTCCAAATTTCTATTTCATGCAACTGACACACGACATGTGTTGCTGTCTTCTATTCGTCTAAGATGACCAGTGTACCTCATTCCAAGCTTACAAGTTACAACCTCTGGTACATATTGATCCAACTACATACCCCATGGTATGGTGCTGACTTCGTAAGACTTTTTTTTTTTTTTACTTTAATCGATCGCCATATATCCCTTTGCCAAAAACCAGAGTGAGCGCAATCCTGTTGAGTCTGTGGACCCTTTCCAAAGTCAGATATATATACATATATTTACCCGTTACAGCTTCTAATCACTGCCTGGTGTTTTTTCCATAGTGCAATAACAATTACACTTTCCCATACACCACCCATCGCTCTAGGTGATCTAAATGATGTAATAAAGTGATTAAAATCAACTTCTTGGCTTTATAAACTGAGACGACACCTTATCCGCTATCATTAATTGATTCGTAAATATAGTGTGCCGCTTCGAGTCCCTTTCAGGGAGTGTCCTATTCGCAATGGCTAAAGCTCTATGCGACATGATAAATTTGCTATAGTGATATATCTCTTTATATTGTCATGTTGTTCACGCCAACCCGATATCCGTTTGTCCTATATGTACACATAAAATTACGTTCCGCGCAAAGATGTACTGCGTCCACTGTGGTGAACAGTTCTATATACCACCATACATATATGTAACGGGTCTATTTTGCAAATCAGCGTTACTGCTACAACATATCGCGTTGGTGTGAGGTTGGCTTTATCGTTGCTTTGTAATAAATAGAGCTGGCAATTGTTAATCCTATACAAAAAGTAACATTAATTATATAATGTTTACTGTTTGTTCATAATATATATCGATGAATAATTGATTCAAATTAGTTATAATCCAATTTGTCTTAACACAACTACGATGCATAGATACAATCACACACCTCTATATGAATTACAGTACAAGCACTGAATTTATAGAATAAATTGTGTTGTGTGATATGTATCCTAAATCACATATAGCAAAAGTTAACAAATCTAATATTTTTCATCAATATGATGTGTTTCCGATTACTTAACCAATTTAATACACATTACAATTACTTAAAAATTACAATACACATTATTTTTCGGCGTCGCAAAAGGCGTTACGCAATTATTAATTAAAAAAAAAAAAAAAAAAAAAAAAGAAACTATCTTTTGTTTTCAGATTTTATTTCCAACCAAATTTTAACAGAAAAAAAAAAAAACAACCTAAAACATTATTTATAAACCAGAGAAACTTAGTATCTAATTGTTTTGTTTTTTTTTCATCTTTTCACTGTACAATACCATTTTTTTTTTCTTTTTTCTTTTTTTTTAATTTTTTTTCAATTTTTTTTTATTGTTTTTTTTTGTTTTTTTTTGGTATATTAGACACTGAGGATCTTCACAAAAAGAAAACAATATAATAATAATAATAATAATAATAATAATAATTATAATATATAACTTACAAATTAATTAATAATTAAATAATAAAAATAATTAATTTTTTTATTTTACTATTGGATTTTTCTTTTTTTTGTATAATTTCAATTTTTCACAGATAAAATAATATGCACTGTTTTGTTCTTTTGTTTTTATTATGTCATACTCTTTTTTTTTAATTTTTTTATTTTTTTCCCTTTCGGGCAAACTTTTGTTTTCTTATTTTTTTTTTTTAAGAATCAAATGTAATTTATTTTCAAAATTGTAAAATGGCGTTTTATAGTATAGAAAAAAAAAATGAAAAGTATCTAATTGTTTAAAATATGAATTCTGCGATTTATTCGTATTATAATCACATTTATTCCATTTATCCAATACACACATATATGTATTTTAAAAGCGGTTTGTGTCTTTGTTTATGCCACATTTTTTTTGTTTTTACTATATACATTCATAATTGTTTTTTTTAGGCGATATTAATTTTCCGATTCAGTTTTTCAATTGAATTAATTAAATTAATAAAATTGTGCGTCCTCTAATTGATGATATATATATATATATATATATAGAATTTAATAGAATTTATAATCGTATACATGAAATTTAGTGAAAACACAGTGGAACACAGTGAAATAAATTCTAATTTTAATAGTTTTTAAACTCGATGAAAACATAGCGCCACACCAAAATTTTGATCTTTGAAGCGTATAGTCATAGTACAATGATTTTCATTGGCCTGGCGACTGGTGTGTGGTACACAATCGTTAACTACAGCATTACTGGTAATATTGTTTTTTATTAGTTATTGTGAAGTTTTTTGTTGTTGCACGATATATTCATTCATTAAAATTATTTCTATAGTTATTTACAGAAGTATGATTCAATTTCAGCTGTTCAAATTCTTTCGAATTATACCACCACCACCACCATCAGCAAATACATAGAGCATATACTCTTCAAATCATGAATATTGTGTTTCGATTGCGATGATGATGACTGGGCGGCGGTGGTGATGAATGATTAATTTTTTTTTTTTTGCATTTATGGTTAAACATAGTGAATCCACTTTTCCATTACCAGTCGTATCGTTGAGATTTGACATTCTTTGATGCTACAATATCTACGAATAGTACACACACCATTCCATCTGCATCTTATATTAATTCTTTTGAATAAATTTCATTCTTTTTGATAATCTTTTTTCCCATTTTATATATTAAACATAGGGAAATACAAATGTTTGCGTAACATTTTATGCTTCTGTGTACCAAAAAAAAAACGGTTGAAACATTAGCGAACTTTCCGAAAAAAAGATGTTTATTAGAATTAGTACCAAATTTTAAAATTGATTAAAAAATTCATATAATTGGTCTATACCTTTTCTTTTGAGTAAATACTCACATTCTTGTGTCAGTGTTCGCCTATATTGAATTAATTGTTGTTATGGTAACATGATCAGCATTGATTTCATTTTCAGTTTCAGGGATGATATAATTAAATTCAAACTTTGCTGGTCCTGAAACGACAACTGCTTCCGTGTAACACTTATCCACTTAAAAACGATGAACATTTATTTTGTATACATCATAATATTTATCCATTAATCGAACAGGTAACACACACATAGCCTTGTGAAAAACAATATTCATGTATATAGTTGGAAAATTTTAAAATGAGGACCGTCCAAATCTATTTCTTATATATTGTATTTATTTTATGTTATATTTAATTTGATATGAAATATTGGTGTCCCATTGAATTTGCTGAAAATTGATGGTGATATTAAAATTTTTGGAAAATTCTGTGTGGCACAAATGTATTGTTATTACAATGGAATTGCTATCTATAGGGGTAAAAAAAAATATATACTTTTAAAATGTGTGCGGTGCAACGCACAATTCACAATTTTTTTTTTATGTTTTTCAAATACATATTTTAATATTTACGTTAATTTTTTTTCTGCATTTTTTTGATCGCGACGGAAGGAGGTTTAGTTGTTTATATATTTTTAATAGTTTATTTATTTTAAATAATAAATTAAAAATTATGCACACGTAAAAAATAAAAAAAAAAAAATTAAATAAAGAACAAAAAAAGAAAAAAAAATTAAAAATAATATAAAAAAAAAACGAAAAACAAAGAATAATTTGTCATTGCTTTTTTCATTTTTATAATTTCTACCGTCTTTCACCTTTCTTCTTCTTATTCTATATAACTACTGTCGGTTTATTCGTCACACTTTCCAAACTAAACTGGTCTTGTCAAGCGCAACATATTTTTTTTTTCTTGGTAATTAAAATATAAATATATTCATTTCCTTTTCCTCTTTTTTTTTTTTTTTGTTTTAATTTTAATCTTTTTTAATAATAGATTTTATTTATTTTTATATTTTTTTTTTATAGTGATTTGTTTTTTTTTACTGTTTTCTTTTAAATAATATATTTTTAAATAATATTTTTATTACATTCTTTTGTTTTCTTTTTTCTTTCTTAATTCTTTTTCTTTAGATATTAGAATAATAGTAATATTAATAATTATTAATTATATTTAATAATAGTGTAATCATTTATTTAAATATTTTTTGCGTTTTAATATATATTTTATGTAATTTACTTAAAATTAAAATCGTATTTTTTGTTTGTTTTTTTTTTTTACTTTTCTTTTGTTTTTAATAATTTTTTTGAATTTTTTTTTTTTACGTTTTTTAGTTTTTCCTTTTTTTTTACACATTTATTATTTAAATTACATTTCTAGAATTTTTGAAATACATACATTTATATTTATATATATATAATTATACACATACATTTATATATTTATTAATTACGTGTTTTTATATATTATATACATCCAGTAAACATATAAATACACATATAACTTATCAATACGAGTGTGCCTGTGTGTGTATATATTTAATGTTTAATGTTTTGGTTGTTTATTTGTTAGTATGGAAGTGGTTGTGTGTATGTATTTGTGTGCAACAATATTTAAAAATATCCAATTTTCTTCTCTTTCATAATGTTATATTAATATAATAAAAAGAAAGAATATAATGTTGAAGACATAATGTCCACCCACCCACAAGCTTCATAATCTCAATGATAAGTGTCTTTAAAAAAGATAGAGGAGTGGAACGAGAGGAAAGGGGTGAGACGAAAAAAAAACAATTAGCTGTCCCACAGAAGATATTTGAAATATAAATTTAAACGTTATTTCCGGTTTTCAAAACGTTTACGTGTTTTTTATTTTCAATTTAATTCATAATTAGCTACACCGAACAATGAAACATAATTTTTTCATGTGAAAACAAAATAAAATTTATATCGTCTATCAGTTCCAGTGTCCGATAGAAGTGTATCATTAAGCTTAATGATTACCTTGGTTAACCGTATTTTTTTTATTTTCTAATTAGTTTGATTTTTAGTTAGTTTTAGTGTGTGTGATTAGATGTACACCGTGTCCATCAATTTATATATAGAAATAATAATAGTTTCTATCATAGGTAAAATTTTTAAAAATTTAAAATTTCTTATGAAAACCAGCAAGATTTTGCTGACCAAGAATATCAAAACATATATATATATATATAACTAAATTTTATCTATAAATGATCGCTGACCACAATCAACAAGAAAAAAATCGTTTTAATTACACGAAATCGATTAATTCGACAAATACATTATCCCTTATCAATATGAAAATTGGCAGATAATATATTTTATACTGACACACACATACACACGTTGGTGATGAATTTATCTTTACCGATGTTTGATCGCGTTTGAGGCGACATCAACGTTAAGCTTAACTTATATGGAACACATTGTGAAGCGGTTTGCATGCAAACAGAACATGTTATCGCTAAAATTTATACAAAAGAATACTATTGCTATATACCTAACTACTTTTTATTGCAGATTCGTTGAACCATAGGGTTTTTCACAAAATCTATGTGTTTATGTGAACGTTACAATCAGAGTCGACAATAAAAAGTAGGTGTTTGCCTTGAAAATATTATATAAGATCATTATTATTTGGTGCTTTGGTATAGTTGAAATACACAATTACTTATTTTTTCTAATTAAATTTAAATATTTATGACCATACGCGACGACGGCTATATATATATATATATATATTCGAAGAAGAATAAAATATATTGTATACTCAAAAATAAAGTATATTAGAGAAAATATATCAATTGATTCAATAATTTATGTTAATCGAAAAGTAAAATAGCCATAAATAAATAAATAAATAAATTAGACTGTAAAAGTCACATTAAAGTTTTTTGTTTTGTTTTGTATTGTTTTGTGATAATTCAAAGCGTATTTTAATTTAATACAAATGTTATTGTTCACGATTTTGGATAAATTTTCCTTTCATTTTTTAATTAACTTTAATTTAATTTTACAACAACATTACACAAATTAAAAATTTGATTGTATTAAATTATGCTCTAAATTAGAGTCGACAATAAATTATCTAATACAAATTTTTCACATGACATAATATTTTATATTGTAATTAAATATAGTAATAGTAATAATAAATTAATAATAATTGAAATAATTGAATTATATAAATTATATAGTAAATGATAATAATAATAATTTTTAATTGGTATATATAAAAACTTTTAATTAATAATATTATTTATTTGTTTGTTTGTTTGTGTGTGTTTTGTTTTTATTTTATTTATCTTTTTATATTTTTTTTTTTTTTTTTTTTTTTTTTAGAAAGCGAATAAAAATTTACAAAATTATTTTTATGGGGTTTGTATGCGGTAAATTTATATTTTAAAATTGTTATTGGCATCATCATTATTAAAATAATTAATTTTTAATTTTTAATTATTGTGAGTTTCGTTTTATTTTTAATATATAATTTTTTTAAAATATTAATAATTATTATTATTATTATTATTGTTATTATTTATATTTTATTAAATTTTTTAATCATTAATTAAACAAAAATTAATTTGTGTGCGTGTAGTAAAGTGTATATATGTGTGTGTGTGTGTGTGTGTGTCTGTGTATGTATGAGTGTAATATATATAATTATCTTTGTCTATATAAATAATTTAATTTCTTTTGTATTAAATTTAGTTTTTAATTTAATTTTTACGATTCCATTTAGAAGAAAAAAATAGGATACACATTTTAATATGGAATTTTAGAGGTTTGGCTATTATACTGTTTAGCTTTTATTTTATATATTTATATATATATTATTTAATATATCATATTTTTCTAAAATACAAATATTACAACAAATACATTTTTAATTAATATTTTTTTGTAATTTTTATAATTTATATTTTTTTTTTTTTGTTTTATTTTTATATAAATAAAATATTTTATATGTTTTTTTTCTTTATTTTCTTTTTAAATATTGTTACACAACAACGAACGACGACGTATTAACAGAACACCAACATCAACACCACCACCAACAACAACAACAACAACAACAACATCAACAAAGTAAATTTCAAATATACATATTTATTTTTTTTGTGTTTAGTATTTTATATTTTTTTTTAATATGATGATTTCATATTTCATATATATATATTTATATTTATTTATTTATATTATAATAAAAAATTATAATTATATATTGAAAAGATGGAAAAATAAACAAAAAAAAAAAAAAAAAATATATAAACTTCTAAAAATATATTACCCCAAATACACAGCAGTAGCACAACATATATACCCTCTCGCGCATATATAAAAAAAACATATGTATTTCTTATTTACTTTTATATTAAAACATATTTATAGTTAGAATTAAAATAGTTACACCTCACACACACGCACCCACCCACACCCACACACATGCATCCAAAAATTAATTATCCACACATAAAAAATAAAATAAAATAATATACCCTGTAAAGGCTAAATTTTACATGTTTAATGAAAGAAAAAAAAAAAACAAACAAAAAACCCATAAAAAATAATTAATTATTTATCCTTAAAATACATTCCATTATATGGAATTTTTTTCGCGGTAGTTATAAGTTAATAATTTAAATAAATTAAACTAAATTATATTAATTAAAATATATATAAAAAATTTGATTTTAATTAACCCCTATATTTTCGAACCGGTTTATATTTGGAAAACAAATGTATGTACAACACCAATTTAGGTGAATTATTGCATAAACTAAATTGAGCTCATAATTTGCTTGTTCATGACAAAAGTTTATATATGGTGAGAGGGTATACGCATGTGCTTTAACACATTATATAATTTACAAAAGAAATATTTGAATTAGCGAGCGTTCAATACAATCGCCAGCTGTTAAGCTGATTATATGAAGGATATGTATACCGGTGGTATAGTCAAGTGAAGTCGAAACAATGTGTTTGTGTTCGAGCCGATCAATTCCTGTGAAATCTTTTGTTATTTTATACTGAACGGAGTAGTTATTTCGCTGTTCAGCGAGAATAACAATTATATCTATGGTATATACATAATACAAAATATACACGATTAAAGTAACTGTAAATGTATTTGAAATGAATGTGAATAATTAATTAGGTAATTTAATCAAAAATTATGAGTGCAATAATTTTGAATATTTAATAAATGTTAAAGCATAAAATTTAATCAAATCATTTGTTGCGTCGTCACATTTTTACTATTTCTGAATAAATCTTATAATTTCCGAACAATGTGGACGCAATAAACGGAAAAAAAAAATTTAAAAGTAAATTTAAGAAATAATAATTAATTAAAAAAAAGAATAATTATGAAACCGATTTTTAATTATAAAATTTGTTTTTTCTTATTCTCATTAATTTGATTATCATATTTTTTTAACTTAAAAATGTAATTCCATATAAAATGATTGTATTTTTTTTTTATAGTGTGTTTATGTGTAAATTAATGTATGTTTCTGTGATTGTGTGTGTGCGTGTGTGTGTTTAGTAGATAGTATTGAAAAAAAAAATTAAAAAATAAAATAATAATTAATTAATTTTACGTTGTAAAAGTGTGTGTGTGTGTAAAATATATATTGAATTTTCATTTTTATTATTATTCTTCATTTTTGTCTTATGAATAAATTTTTTAGCATTAAAATTACATCTTGATTTTAATTTTTCTGATTATTAATTATTATAATTAAATTAGATATTTTATTTTTATAGATTTTTATATATACTTTCATTTTAAATATATAGAAATAAAAAATATTAATTATTTATATATCTATTTTTTTTATTTTTGTTTTCTTTATAATGCTACGAATTTTTATGTATCACGAGAATTATATAAATTATATATTTAATAAATTTTTAATGATTTAATGTTTCAATGTTTTATATTTTAAATTGAAATTTTTACGATTTTTTATTTTAGTTTTATATGATTTTTATTTTTTTTTTTAATTTTTTATTTTAAATTTTTATTAAATCGACAAAAAATAAAAAATATATAAAAATTATAAAATTAATTATTTGTTTTTTTGTTTAAATTCTTATTATTTTTATTCAAATATATTTTTATAAATAATTTTTCTTCTTAATTCTTAAATATAATTCCATTAATTTTAATTTTTAATATGATTTTAATTTGGTTTTTTTTTTTTTAATGTGTGTCGTCGTGTTTTTGTTTGTGTGAGAGAATAATAATTAAAATAATTAAAAAAAAAAAATTAAAAAATAAACAAAATAAAAATTTTAAAGTTCAATTTGTAAGCAATTTTATTTTATTTATTTAATTTTTCCAAATGGATAAATTTCTTCTTTTCATTCTTTAAAATGTTTATATTAAATCAGTCTTTTTCAGTCATGTGTGTTTTATTTCAAATCAAAAATATGTTAATTATTATTAATAATAATAATAGTTTTTCAAAATAAATATTTTTAATTTTTTTAATATTAAAGAAAAAAAGAAAATAAGAAAAAAAAAATAAAATAATTTTATGGAAATTTTTGAATAGTGTATGAAACGTCTTTTATTAATCTTTTGCAGAGTCAATCATCGCTCACGGGATCGCGATTAGTGTAATTACAAAAAAGAGGAACACATAAAAATTAATTTAATTAATTATATAATTGTGGGGTCGGAAAGACCCAGTCATATTGATGATGATGGCAAATATTGAATCTGATAAACTACATATTTGTTGCTGTGGATAATTAACATCAGAACATTAGGGTGATGTGATTCAGATGAAGCTTGAAGCTAATAACCAAAATTTGGTATTATTGTGAACACGCAAGTGCAATGATGGGTTTGTTGTTTATTAAGCAATGCAACGAAACATGTACTGGTTTGTATGCATTTTTAAAGTTTCATTATTTAATAAAGGTAAAACATTTGTTTTTACAATTGAAATAGTAAATTTTACAAATATACACGCAGGTAACAAACCGCGCATATAGAATCTGCAGTAAGATTCTTACAAACAATATTATTATAGAGTGTTTAATATAAACATACAAAAATCTTCACCCCATTCTATTTTATAATCAAATTATAAATTCGTCAGATTCATCAATATGACATGTGATTACAAAAATTAATTAAATCTAATCTCTAACGCCTATTTATAATTTGTCTAAAATTTAACTAAAAATAAATATAATTATTATGGTATATTCGAAAAATGTCAGCGTTTCAATTTAAGTTTGGTTGTTTTTGTTAATGTTACAGTGTGTGTGTGTATGTGTGTATTTGTTAATTGGAATAAATGATACGCTCTAACTAAAGAATCACATGCGATAAAAAAAAAAAAATTATTCTAAAGTGTTTTATTTGTGTTAATACAAAATAATAATTAGAAAAAGTGGCAAGTATAAAAATGAATATTTCATAATTATCGAATATATTATAATAATTAAAAACTATTATTAAAAAATTAAATTAGTTGCCAAAAGTTTCTTTTCTCTATTTTATTTATTCTTATACCATTCATAAGACCTGAACGAACACAAAATTGCTTTTTTTAATTTTAACATCCTTACTATCGCTCTCTCTCTCTCACTCTGTACTCTACTACGTCTACTTAATTACTTAATTAATATTTAATTATTTAATGTATTCATATAAATTTTATAACAAGCAAAAGAGCGCAGACACACACAAGCAAATTACGTTTATTTTTTATTGTCGATTTTTCGTTTTTTTTTTTTTCATTTCCATTATTAAATTATAATAAAAATTTATGTGACATAGTATAAATTCTCTGCCAGATCGTAAATATTCTTATATCTTGAATATCCTCCTCTACCATCTCATCGACCATTGATATAGTGGCATTATTGTTAATGCAATTTTCTATATTTTTCGTACATAAAAAATATTATATTGTGGTGTAAAAAAAAAGTTTAAATGACATATAGGAACTATATTTAAACATTATCATTTATCTAAATAAAAAAAAAAAAATTTAAATTAAAAATTAAATATTAATTAATTAATTAAATTATAATAATAATAATAATTAATATTATTATTAAAAGAACTTAATAGTTAAAAAGAAAAAAAAAATAGTATACAAATTCAAACAATATTTAATTAGTTAATATTTTATAGTGAAACCGTTTGTTCTATATTTCTTTCAAAATAAATTAATATTTGTGTATTAATTTGTTTTATAAAGAATAAAATATAATAATAAAATTATAATTTTTCATTATTTAACAATTATCCTCTGATCATAATGTTTTGTGTGGATGGCGGCGGTTGTTATACTAATTCTTTTTCAACTATTCTGAAAATTATCATTTGTCAAAAGTCACTGTGGATGATGAATAATTATTTTTCTGAATTTAAACATATTCACATAAAATTAAGGAAACATCAATTGTTATAAAGTTCCATTTTTATAATTGTATTATTACTATTTGAAATTGAAACAAATTATAACGCATAATATGTAACAATTAAGTTTGTTTAACATAAATTTTTTGTATATACCTCGCAGTTTCGCAGTTATAGAGAAATAAATTCATAGGTTTGTGTCGCGAAAAAACCGAAAGTCTTAAACCAAAAAAAGTGTTAATTAGTATTTTCCACTTAAAATTATGTCCACTCTAGCTACCCCCTCGATGGATTACGCTGCATACGTAGACACCCTGTACGTATATATTTTATATATATAAATAAGTAAAAATTACAACTAATTGTAAGCTACTACTGATACATTTTAATCGATATTATTTTCATATAAAACTTTTGTCGTTACATTATGAATAACAAAATTATACTTTTTAAGTGCATTGCCAAAGTGACTTTTCTGAGATAGTATTTCCTAAAATCTTGAACCCCTCCCCATCTACATATACATATATATATAGAAAAAGTGTGTACTTATTATTATAAAAAAAAAAAAAAATAAAAAAAACTTATGATTTTGTAATTAGTTTGAAAAAAATTGCTCACAATTTGAATTTGATTTTTGTTTTTTTTTTTTTCAAATCTTACTACATAAGAAAATTGTAATGCAACTTTTAAAAAAATCAAAAAATAATAGTAATAAAATTAAATGTTTGTGTATATACGTGTGTGTGATTGTGTGTGTCTGTCTGATCGTGTATATGTATTTATTTTTTATGAATTCGAAGAAAATTGAGGCACTTGACTGTATATTATTATTTTCTATTATTCTTTCTACTAATTAATAATTAATTATTAATCATTTAATTTTTTTCATTTCATTTTTCTCTTTTTTATCTCTAAATATTTTTTTTATATTTATAGTTATATTATTTTTATAATTATATTTTGAATATTTTGATGTGTATTATTTGTTTTTTTTTTTTTACATTTTTTAAATAGTTTTTATTTTTTTTTTTTTGTTATTATTTTATATTTTATTTAAATATATATATTAATTATAATTTTTTTAAATTCATTATTTTATTAATATTATTGTTTTTATATATATATATATTTTGTATAGTACGAATTAAAAAAAAAAAAAAAATTAATTAATTCATTATTAAATTAGAAAAAAAAAAAAAAAAAAACAATTATAATAATAATAATAAAAATGATATAATAATTATTAATATTATTTATATTATGCATTTTCTTAATCTCATTTACTATTTTCACTTTATTCTTTTTATATGTTTAGATATATTTTACAAAATATTATTGAGCTCTTATAGTTTTATATTTATTTCATTTTATTTTTAATTTTTAAATCTTAGTTAAAGAAAAAGAAAAAAAAAAAAAAAAATAATAAAAAACAAGAAACAAAAAACAAAATAATAATAATAATAATAACAATTAATATAATTAAGTAATTTTTTTGCTAATATTTTAGAAATTCATTTTGTTTTATTCTTACGATATTTTATACATTTAATAAACTACCCGCACGCACGCACGACGCTGCCATCCATCAAATTCTGTCGGTAAAATTTTCAATAATAAACTTTTACATATATTTTATGTGTTGTGTGGCTACCCGGGCAAAGCAGTATATTTTTTGTGGTGTAATTTTCTAATTTTTATATTTAACCAAATGAACAAGTTTTTTTTATGTGATTCTTGAATTTTTACAATCTTTTACATTTTTATTAAATTATATATTATATAAAAATTATCAAAATGGTGAGGGGTGTTGTAGTTTATTATCTGAAAGTGAGCACATTGTTGTGAATGGGATGTGAATCTTTTCATTTTCATTGTTGTTAATGGACTTTTTAAATTAAATTTTTAAATTTAACAATGTAATATAAATTTGGTGTGAATCTTGGATATAAATATATATATATACGTATAATTTTGTGTACTGTAGATTTTATTCATCCGAGATTCACATCAAATTATAGGTTAACATAATATAATTTCATAAAATATAATATTATCTAAAACAGAGCATTCTTTGTACGAATTTCAATCGTGTTTAATATTAATTTAATCATTATATCATATAAAGAGTTAAGTATAATCGATATACTTTTCACATTGGTGTTCAATTTCGATACCGTTAATTTTTATTAATTTATTATTCATGTTAAAGAATGCTATACATATATATAATGTGTTATGGGTGTTTGTAAAACGCACGCATATGCTTAAATACTACTTTTTATAAATTGCCGACGGTAGTCGACGACCATAGAAGAAAAATCATCTAACAACCGTATCTGTCTGGCGTCGACATGTCTTCTTCGTATTTTATAAAAAGTACCTTCATACAATTGTATGTATATTTTCTATTTAATAGTTGCCGTCGAATGCCATCAGCAGTTCATAAAATGCAGTACTTCAGCACCACGCAAAACCAATAATTTTTAATATAAGAAAATTAATTAATTGTCTCTGTTAGCAATCTAATATTATCATTCATTTAATAATGTTGCATAACACACATAACATTTTTCTCCCATTACCAAATTTCATTACATTAAATTACGAAAGTATTTATGTTAGCGCACGCGACTATTCTACATTATATTAAAAATGGTATATGTTGTTTAAACTCTGTGTTCAAATTGGTTAAATTTGCAATATTTTAAACTTGCCACAACTTATTTTTTGTCTCTTCAAATATATAACACAATATAATTACAATATATATATATATATATAATAAAATATTGTACATAAAATATTTTAAATATATATTTAATTATGTGTTTTGTGTTTTTTTTTTCCGCTACTGTCTATCCATTTGTCATCATAAAAAATATTATGTTAAATATATTACAAAATATAAATAAAAAATTTACTTAATTATAATTAATTGTTATAATGATAATAATAATAATAATTAATTATTAATAATAATAGTAATATAATAATATAAAATTTATAATATACAAAATAATTTCTTTCCATATTTTATTTATTTACATTCCATATTAATAATAATAATAATAATAATAATAATAATAATAATTCTCATCAGATTATGATAATAATTAATAATTCATTTATTATTATTATTATTGTTGTTATTAAATAATATATAATTATAAGTATATATATAAATATATATATATATATAAATATATATATATATATATATTTAGTTTCTTATATAGATACAAAAACAATTTATTATTTCGTTCGCAATCTGTTATTTATATACATATTAATATATATGTTTAACGGGTGCCAAATTTAGAAAATAATAATATAATTAATTGTATATAAATATAAATATTAAATAATACAAATTCGTAATTATATGTAATAATTAAAAATTAATTCATTAATGCGTGTATAATAATAATAATAATAATAATAATAATAATATGGTCATTTTTTTTGAGAGCATTTGGCATATTATTTATAACATATACATTACACAAACGCCAAATGTCGATAAAAAATATATATAATTATAGTTAATGTGTGTGTGTGTGTGTGTGTATTGGTGTATTAGTACATTTAATTTAGGTTATTCTGGTGTGATACTGCTGAACTATTAAAAGAAATTTCGCTTGACTCGACATTAGATACACAAAGGTGTAGTGTGTTTCGGTTTTAACTGTAGCACATAACTATATATAGATGAAAAATTGTTGTTTCGTTTGATACTAAAATCGAAAATTTGTGAATAGTTATTTAAAACACATTCCTACCGTCACTTACATTTACATCAGCGATCTTTGATCGTGTAAGATTATTTCTTTTGCAATCAAATGTTCCAGAATTGTATGTGTATATTCTGTGTAAAGTAATTTTACACAGAATAACCTAAATCAAATGCCCCCATATGTGTGTGTGTGTGTGTTGTTTGTGTATGCGCATTGGTTTGCTACTAATTTAATTTAGAATAATTTAATTATTTTAATTTTTTTTAAAATATAAAAAAAAAAATAATAATAATAATAATTTTATAATTCAATTAGTTTTTTTTTTTGTTTTTGTTTTTTTTCTTTTTTAATTTTTTTAAATATTTGTAATAAAAAATAATTATTTTATTTGTTTTTATTTTTTTTTTTTTAATTTTTTCTTCTCTTTTTTTTTTAATAATAAAATATATAACAATATTATTTTTAGTTGTATTTTTATTAGGAGGTTTTTAATGATATAATAATTTTGCAATTTAATTAATCGCATTAATTTAATTGATTTTTTTTTTTATTAATATAAATTTTAATGAAAACAATAAAAAGAAAAACAAAAAACTAAAAATTATTTTCATTGGATGGTTTTTTTTTTTTTTTCCTTTTTTGTTTAAATTATATTTTAATCTTTTACAGTAGTATCCATTTTATTTTATATTTTGTTTCTATATGAATTTTTAATTCGTTTTCAATTAATTATTGATTATAAATATTAAATGATTATGATTATAATAAAAAAAAAAAAAAATAATAATAAAATAAATCTTTATTTCATTTATTTATTTTTTTTTTTTTTTATTTATATAAATTTTTCTTTTTTTAAATATATAAATTATATTTATTTTTACTTTTAATTTACAAAATATTGATTTTTTAATAATAAATTTATATAAATTATTTTTATTTATATACTTTTAATTAATATTGTGTTTTAAAATAGCTAATTAATATTTTTCTTGCAAAAATTTATTATTATATTAAAAAAAAAAAAAAAAAAAAACAATATTAATTAATTTAATTTTAAATTCACACGCGTATAATTACCATTTTTTTTTTTTTTCAAGAGAAAGATTCATAATATTGTGACCATTTTGTTTTTTGTTTTAAATAATTATTTTGAAAATTGTTTATTACCCGCTCTGGCGCACCGAATCAATACTAAGTTTTGTATTAAAAAACAAAATTTTTTTAATTATTATTTTTTTTTTCTTATACACATCTTTTTTTTGTTATAAAATACAATAATATTAAAAAAAAAAAACAAACAATTGTTTACACATTTTTGTTTTTTGTTTTTATGTAGTATTTTTGTATAAATTAAATCTTTTTAATTTTCTTTTGTTTTTGAATCGAAAAAAATGTAAATTTAAAATAAATATAATTAAATATTTGACTTGTATTTATTATAATTTTTTTTTATAATTTTATTATTAAATAGGGAGCTAGGGAGTGGGGGGTGGGGAAAATGACGCGCGTAAAATTAAATAGTAAAAACCTTTTTAAATTAATTGGATTATATAAAAAAAAAAAAAAAAAAAACAAAAAACAAAACAAAACAAAACGCACCGGATTTATAATTAATTTTTATATTTTTCAGAAATTTTTTTATATGACGCGCGCGCGTTAATTCACATCTTTTTTTTTTTTTTTAATAATTTTTTTTCTATTTATAACAATAATTATAATTAACTAAAAAAAAAAAAAAAAAATTTATATGTATTTCTATTATTTAAATTACAAAAGTAAATAATAATCACTGTTTTTTTAAATTTGTTACAAAAAAAAAAATAAAAAGAAAAATTATTTCTTTTTGTTTTGTTTTTTGGACAAATGTAAAAACAAAAAAAAAAATTATAAATAAAAAAAATTAAAAGAATTAAAAAAAAAAAAAATATATATATTAATTGTTAATTGCAAAATACTTGTTTGCGTGTGTGAGTGTGTATTTTTGTCTGAGTAGTATTATTTATTTTTTTTTTTCAATATTCTATAAAAAAATAAATTAATGTAAGTAGTCTTTAAACTGATGATTTCGACCTGAACGATTTCTTGAATTTATTGGTGCCGATGATGTTGCAGCCGCCACCGATACTGTTGACGATGCTACACCTACTCCTGTGCCACTTGTTATTGAATCACCACCATCATTATTTTTTCGATCCTTATGATGATACGGATGACTATTAATATTATTATTATTATTATGTTGCTGGTTATGATGATGATAATGTTGATGATTATTATTATTTGTATTGCTGTTGTTGTTTCTAGATGCATCTTTATCGCGACGTGAATTATGATTGTTATTATTATTATTATTATTATTAATGTTATTATTGCGTGTTTCACGGTGAGAATCTAAAAAATTAATTACACATTAATAAATATTATATACAGACCGTTTCCCTGTGTGTAACAACCTTTCGGGCGATCGTATAAAAAGGGAGTTACGAACAAGAAAAGAAACCACGAAAAATATGAATAGAAAAAATTTAATAACAATATTCTTATCTTCTCTCATATTTTTTTGAATATGATTAGGTTTACATTTAAAAAAAATAAATTCTAATAATTATAATAGCAGTTTTTAACAGCAATAGTTTTTTATCACTTTATATAACTGCTGTGAATAGAAGGGAGAAAAACAATGAAATTGAAAAAACAGATTTTATCATAATAATTCGAAGAGTTGTGTTAGGAAATAAAATCAACAAATAGAGATTAAAAGTATTATTTTGTATATGCATGAGAATCCGCGAATACAACTTTATGCTTATGGGTATTTTCTAGGTTATTGCATAAAGTATTGTTATATATTAATTCAAATGGGTGATTGAATAGGAAGTGTTATACAAGGAAAGGTTGTTACATAAATTGTTTGTTTTTTATATACAAAATCGAAGGTACAAAAAATGCACATAACATTTGTTTTTGTCATCATTTTGTACGTAATTTATTTTAAAATATCCTGTGAAAACAGACTTGAGTTCCTATCCAAAACGTACTTGGACAATTAAAATAAATCTGTTCAATAGCTTGATAAACAGTATCATATTGAACGTTGTTATGTATGCAATTTCAGAATAATTTTGCAAAATTCTAGTGCATCACTGAGCGTTATCTGACAAAATCAATATGTTATACAAACTGTTCGTTAACACTCAATTGATGTACCACCAACCAATGAAAACAATTAAAAATATGTGTTTTGCTGTTCGGCATTCTATGGAATTCATCTATATATATATAAATATAAAACAGTGATTAAAACGTAATGCACACACCACCACATACGCTAAATAGCGTCGTCGTAAAATAGACTATTACTTTCACCTTGAAGAGATATGAATTTGAGAAAAGAATTAAATCAATAAATTGAAAAACATATTTCTCCTCTTCATGAGAAACTTGCTGGATGTTTTTTTTATAATAAAAAATGAAACATTGGGCAGGAGGCTAACAAAAAAGAGAAATTTGTCTAAAAATAAACAGAAATGGGTTTAGGATTTTGACAAAAATACTTAGAAATCACTGCACTTTAAGGAACCATATAAAAAAAACATCGGTCTAGATATTTATTAAATGTGCGAGTCTGTAGTACAATAGATCTTTTAGATCTATCACAAAGATTTATCTTAATCTCTGTATTTGTCCATTAATAAAGATATCGTTCCCATGATGGGGTACGTGATATCCTCAATCTTGTAAAATCGATAAATGAATTGTTTTCCTTACAAGAAAATATTAAAAAATATAGAGCCAACTCACAAATAAAAAAGATTGGCTTACCATGGCGTTCTCGTAAATCACCACCATGATGTGTTGATGATAAACGTTGATTAGATGGAGAATCCCTTCGTTTATTGTTGTTATTAATATTATTATCCTTTTCATGTTGTTGATGATGCTGATGATGTTGATGATGATGATGGTGATAATTATGGTGATGATGTTGTTGTTGATGTTGGTTATTATGTCGTTGATCAACGACTTTTTGTTCAACAGATTGTGCATTTACATTATCATTGCTTTGTTGTTTTTCTTTAAGTCTATCTTTTAGATGTTGTGCAACTTGAGCATAACTTAATCGTACCGGACCAGAATTTTCGGCATAATTACTAACTAATGGCGATGCAGGTGCTACAAATTGTGCTATTGAAGATGGTGATAGAGAATGTGTAGAAATTGATGAAGATGCTGATGATATTGATGTAGATATTGGTGATGTTGATGTTGATATTGATGAAGATGGTGTTATTGTTGGTAAGACAGTGGCTTGGCCATTATTAGATACATTCAATTTTTGAGTTAATTTCGATGTATTATTTTGTGATTGTAATTGTTGCGCATTTTTTTGTTGCTGTTGCTGTTGAGCTTTTGTTACAGATGTTGTCATCGTTGATGTTGAGGCTACAGCTATAGTTACACCTGGTCTTGATACAGACGCACTATGAATCACATCAGATGTTGTCATTGTAGCTGCATTTGTTGTTGTTGGTAATAATGTTACATTATCATTATTATTATTATTATTTATAGCCAAATTATTAATTGATTCTATTGGGATTTGGGATTTTTGGTGATTATTATTATTAATATTATTATTATTATTATTATTATTATTATTATTATTATTATTATTATTATTATTATTATTATTATTATTATTTATTTTATTAGTAATATTGTCGGTGGTTTTACAATCATCTATTCCATTTATTAGTTCATCAGTCTTTGTTGATTTATCAGCCATTAAGGTAGCCGATGTAGATGTTGTTGTTGTACATTTTATCACAGTAGAAGCTTTTTTATTTGACGGATTCGTTAGCGTTGTTGATGAGTCAACAGTTGCTGCTGTATTGCCAGGAAATGGAGAAATGGTAATTTCATTTGTCGATTGTTGTTGTTGTTCTCCTCGTTGAGCAATTGTTATTTCATCAATTGATTGAACATTTTCTAAAGCATAATTTTGTTGTTGTTGTTCATGCACGGATAGTGACATTGAATTTGAACGTGTATCAATACAAATATTATTATTATTTGCATCCTTATTTTCTTTATCAATTACTTTTGTTTTTGTTTTGGCAGTACCTTTAACAACATCGGCTAAACGATTTTCACCCCATGCAGTGGCTACTGTTGTTATTGTTGATGTTGAAATATTTGTAATTTTTATTGGTATAATTTTATTATTATTATTATTATTGTTAAAACTAATATTTATATTATTTATATTATTATTATTATTATCTAGAGAATTATCTGTAGATGATAATGATGAAGACGATATTGTTGTGGATGATGATGATGTTAAAGTACCTGTGGCTAATTTATTTGTATTCAAATTTACGTTTTGATTATTTGTATTCGTAGATGCTAATAATGTGGTTGATAATAATGGAATTATTGGATCAGTTGGAGCAATTGGAGCAACTACCGGTAATGGAGGAAATGCTGAGGCCACTAAATCAAACGAAGTTTTATTATTATTGTTATTATTATTAGTATTATTATTTTGATTATTATTATTATTATTATGATTATGATTATGATTATTATTATTATTAATATTATTGTTATTATTATTGTGTGATGATCCACTATTTATTGAAGCATCACGTATTTGATTTGGACTAGATGCAGATAATTTATTATGACCTGTATTACTTGCACCACTAGAAGTACTACTTAATCGTGAATTATAACCACCACCACCATCATCATCTTTTCGTCTACCGCGTTTATTATATTTTGGTTGTGTCCATACCACAGTTTCTTTATTTGTTTGAACAATAGCATTGGAACGGTATGCATTATTATTATCATCTACTGTAGATGCTGTTATTGGAATTGTAGCGGCTGTTGATATTGCATCACTGGTTAATTTATTGATCATTGTTATTGAAGGTGTTGCTATGGTATTTGTATTAGTTATTGTTGATAGCGTTATCGTTGATATTACTCCTGTAGTTGTTGAAGTTGTTGTAATTGTTGTTGTTGTTGTTGTCACTGTCATTGTTGTTATTGATAATGATGGTTGATTAATTACCGAATTATTGGATTGTGGTGTTGTGTTAATCACATCATTTTGTGAATAATATTTGTGTTGTACATGCTGTTGTGGTTGCGATGGTTGTTGTTGTTGTAGCTGTTGTTGTTGTTGTTGATGATGATGATGATGATGATGATGAATATCATGTTGTTGCTGTATTTGTGGTTGACTTTGTTGATGATGTAGAAACGGAGCTTGTTGTTGATTATTATTTTGTGCCACATTTGGTACATTTCTATAAGGCAATTCAGAATGATAAGCTGATACATCGGTGGATGATGTTTTCGTATTATTTCCATGACTATTAAATGTTTGTGATGACGATTTATATAACGTAGTAGATACCTGCTGTTGTTGTATTTGTTGTTGATGATGATGTATTTGCTCATGTTGATGTTGCTGTTGTTGTTGATGTTGCTGTTGTATTTGTTGTTGTTGCTGATGCATATGTTGATGTTGATGATGTTGATGATGTTGTTGTGTTTGATTATTTATATGTTGATTGACAATTTGTTGAGTGTGATGTGAAACATTTCCCTGTGTACCGGAGGTATGAATTGATCGATGTGAAATAGTTGGATGTTGTTGATGCTGTTGTTGCATAGATTGTTCTAAATTATTATTTGATCGTTGTTCATGATTTATTCGTTTGTTACGTGGAACATTAGTCCGACTAGTATATCTTGGATGCTTTGTGAATGTTACTTGTGGAGATAAACCATTTGCTGAAAACACATTACTCAATTCATAATAGCTTTGTCCAGATTGTGCTGTGGCAGTATTTGGCCATGCCTGAACTAAACTTGGATAATATTGCTGTTGTTGGAACGGCTAATACGTAAAGAAAAAACAAAATATGAATCACATTTTCTTAGCAATTACAATATAATAAATATAAGAATAAAAACACATTTATTTTGAAAGCAATTAGATGAGTATTGCATTCGTATTAGCAATCAATATAACTCACAAACATTGGAACATGTTGTCCATAAGTTCCTTGTGGAAGTGATGCCGCTGCAGCAGCTGCTGCTGCTGCAGTTGCATTTTGTGTATTTGTTGTTGGTTGATAAAATAAACGTGTAGGTGAAGCAACAAACGTGCTTGGATCATAAACAGTTTGAGATGGTTGTGGTGGTGGTGGTGGTGGTGTTGTTCTATAACCATTTTTACTAGAAATTTGTACAGCTGTCATTGGTAGTCGGCTTGGTTTTGCTTTAATTCTTGCCATAATTTGTCGACCCTGTTATTATTTTAATATTTAAAAATTAAAGTTATTATTATAAAAAAAAAAAAAAATTTATTATTAAATTACCTGAAATTCCTTAACTTCTTCACGTAAATATTGAAAAGCTTGTTGAGCATCTTCATTTGTTTCAAATGTTACATACCAATTATTATTGTGAGCAAATTCACATGCAATATATTTTGGACAATTTTGTCCGCTAAATAAATTCTAAATTTTTTTTTTTAAATAAACTTATTAAAATTTTTGTACATAATCATCAAAATATGATAAAAAAAAAATGTTACGTTACACATACTTTTATATCATCAATTGGGGTATTATTCGATATTTCTCTTAAAATAACAATACAACGCTTATAATTTGGTCGAACTTTAATACCTTCATCATCAACCTGAACATTTGGTGACTCACGTAAAACCTCTGTAATTAAATCTATATTTGTGGTTAATTTTTTAATTTGATTAAAATTTGCTACAGTCCAAATAGGAACATATTGATCATTATCCATTTGTGATATTAAATATGTATCATTAGAAAGATTTTCTCTATAAAAAATAAAAATGAAAATAATTTTATTTTAAAATTCAATAAATATAAACAATGAACAAAGTTGTATATTCAAATTTGGTTATATAATTTTATTTTTTTTGTAGTTAATGAACAGTGTACCAATCTCGTAAATTGGAGCTCGTTTACTTTACCTTGAAAAATAATATTCTAGTTGAGTTAATAATAATTGTTTTAAATGATCTAATGTGAAACTAGCACCCTCCGGTGTGACTACAATTGAATTTTGATTTGATATTGTTGATGATATTGTGTGAATATTATTCAATGTTGATGCCGTTGTTGTAGTTGTGGTTATTGTTGATGATGTCATAGATGAAGTTGATGTTATTATCATAATACAATTATTACTATTATTATTATTATTATTATTATTATTATTATTACCATAATTATTATTAACATTATTATTATTATCATTATTATTATTATCATAATTATTATTAACATTGTTATTATTATTATCATAATTATTATTAACATTATTATTATTATTATCATTGTTATTATTATCATTATTATTATTATTATTTTCATTATTATCATTATTATTATTATGATTATTATTATTATTATTAACGTAATTTATATTGACATTATTATTATTATTATCATTATTATTTATATCATTTGCAACATTATCTAAACCAATGCATACATTAACCGCACCACAATCACCACTATCACCACCAACACTATTTAAATTCTCTGCATACAATTCTGTAGATTGTTGAGATAGTGTTGGTGGTATTGTAACATCCGGTGATGTAACAACAGACATTGCACCATTCATATTTGTGAAATCATTTTCATCAATATTTTGTGAACATATCATTCCATCAACATATGGCAGTGGTAGTGGTAATATTTGCATTTGATACCGTTCCTGTAGTCGTTGCTGTTCTAAGTCTCTTAAATCTTGTAGCGGTTGGTGTTGTAATTGTTGCTGTTGTTGTTGTTGTTGTTGTTGTGACAGTGTGTGTTGTTGTTGCTGTTGAATTAACATAGCACCTGATACCTGTTCATTTGTAATCGGTGCAGTATCATTCGCAGTATTAGTAAACACCGTTCCTGTAGATATTTTGGTAGTATCTCCATTCATGTAGACGTAGCCTAATATATAATTATACATAAACAAAAAAAAAAGGAAATTAGTTGAAAATATATAAATGAAAAATAAAAATAGAACAAACTTAAATTCAAAATTTTTAAACTTATATAAAATTATTATAATATATTGAATGTTAGAAAATTATGTGAAAAATACAAACAAATAACTAATACATATTTCAATAAATAAGGATCAGTGGCGTATTTCGTGGCAAATTGGATCGAAATAATAAAACCGTTTAGATATTGTTGAAAGCATATTTTAGTAAATAGTATATAAGGAAAAAAAAACTGGCTGTGCACCGAATAAAATCGGAAAATCAGCTTTTATGAATAACCAATTTCTTATTTTTTTTACGTAGTTTCAATTATGTGGAACAGTTTTTATAAATTCAGTGTGAAGCAGCAATTTAAAAACATTTCTTAAGGTGTAAGATTGGAAATTAATTGAATTAAGAGAATATGTTCAATTAATAATTCGACGCCCGTAATAAAAAGACGCATCATTTTCCATATAAGTTGTTTTTTCGGAATATATATACTATTGTAGGTGGACATCCAAATGATTTTATCATAATCTATAGTTTACTTTCATGCTATGCCTATTAGAAAAATATCGTATAATATTGTAATCCGAATACATTTTTCGTTTTTTCGTCTTTTTTTTCAAGAGACGCCCACCCCTGTGATAAGTATTATATATAAAATATGAAAATCAATGAAATTATTTTGTTATTTTATTTTATTTAGGTATTATAAAATATAAAATACATATAATTTTTCAGAAAAACACATAGAATCGAATTTTTCTTTACAAATACATTATGACTATGACTATATGAACCTACAAAATAACCTTTCCTACATAATATATTGTGTGACAAATTGATTTTTCAGAAATTTTTCTACGCATTATATAATATAATATTTTAATATTAATGATATTATTAATATATTAAGCACATTGAAATATATATGCAGTAAGTGATATTCTATATATTCGGTGTCATAATCTTTAAATCATATACAAACTAAATAATACAATATATAATCGGTCAAATATATAACATATAAGTAATTGAAACCAATTTATTATAAACTGTGAACATTGCTGTACATATAGAAATATGGCATTTGATACTAATAGTTATAGTCACGAACTAGATAGATAAAGAGATAGGAAATTGCCAAGATGTCATAAAGTTGGTGCATTTGAAGAATCATCTGCATCGAAATAACCGACAGAAGATGAGAAAGAAAGGATTAAATAGTAAAAATTCAACGACCTTATGTATATTTGTTGTTGGGTCTGTTCACAAACAAATTGTGATCGATTGTGGAAGTGCTTACATAGTCACTGCAAATTAAATGTTATTTAAACAAATCGCTTTAGTCAAAGATTACATTCAATGTTTAAAAACTTGTTAACGTGATAGAAATATATGAAATAATAAATATATTGTAAAATAATAATAAATAAAGAAAGAAATTTCTCTGTAGAAAACATGAAGGCGACGCATTGTTATCAAAATCATTACGAACCTATACCTATATGTATAAAATGAAATGTTATCTAATATGTTATAGTCGTATTATAATTATAGTTTGAAAATATTTATACAATTTTTATCATATTGTAATTCTATTGTTTATGTCTAATAACCATTATACAATTTAATATATAATTGTACAAAAATGTTCCAAACAATTAATACCAACCAGTTATTAAGGTTGTAAAATAATAATTTAGCAACATTTTCATCATCATATTATAATTATAGTTAATTATAAACACTGCTTCAAATAATTTAGATTGCAGTTGTATCTATCAAATTTAATTTTTGGTATTACATTGATGACATATCAATAAAAACAAAGGTTCAAAGGTTGTTATATATTAAATTAAAAGTATATTTCTGTCTTTAGATTTATAGAAAAATTTTAATAGTATTATATTTATTGTGTATATGAAAGACATTCTTAGATTTGCAGTGGAAATAGATAATATAATGTATTTATAATGACCAATCTGGTTTTTTGTCATTTATGTAAGCAACTACAATACAGAGTATCCCTATGTACACACACCTAATATTTTTTGGAATAATATTTCGTTTATATTAAATCATTATCAATGCAGAGTATATTATAGATATAAGAAGAGTCTATACTTAAATGTAAAATCCAAAAATCAATGCGGGCAACAAACAGTGAAATCGGCTATTGTGATCGTCATATATAATATATAATAAGATTGTTGTTAAGGGTATTTAAAAACTGATATCAGTCAACAAAAAGTAGGAGGTTATCATCTTATATTTGCATATGTAATTACTAATTACAATATATATATATATATTTATATAGTACTGATAGACATATATAAAAATTATTATTTAATATACAATTATTTCTCCATCTATATATGATATGCCATATATTTGTCAATATGATGGGCGCCTATATAAATGTAATAGAGAGATAATAATAGATGGATCATCACTTCAAAAATATCAATTCATTCATATTCTAAATATTTATGTATTCGTGTTTCGTATATGTAATCTCGTACAAAGCAAAATATTGTACATTTATAACTTTTCTATATATTCGTCGTTTATAGTCAATAAAATATTAATATATATGCACACAACCTTTGTCCGACAAATAGTCGAAATGAAATAATTTTCTAATATATGGATCAGGCTGGTATAAAGACATCCATTAGCTGCTGTTTGATTATTTTTGTATATAGCGAACTGTCCAATTTTTTTCTTACATTGAAATGTAAGTCAAAATACAACGCAACGTAAAAATCTAACGTTTGTTGAAATCAAAAATAAAAACAAAAAGCTAATTTGTTTTTACGATTCAAAAGGGATTTTTCCGCACAAAGAATTGGTTCCAAGTAATGTATTGAAGCATTTGCTAAACTATATTAGTCCTGAATCGTGGCGAACCATACACGCACTGATTATTCACCTTCTTCACGACATCGTGCGACAATTATCACCCCGGTTTAATTTATTTCCAAGTGACTATTTTCTATTCCCAAAACTTCATTTGACGATGAAATGAAACCGTTTTGCATATCGATTGATTGACATTGAACATACAAATAATTTTATTTCTATAAGAATAAATTGCATGTTGGTTTTTTTTCCTAATTCATTGCTGTTATTGTTCGGACAGGGTATAAGTATATTTCTTCATGTCATTTTCTCTAATTAATAATAATTATAATAATAAATACATAATTAAATTAAATAATTATATTTCATACACTCAAATATATACGTGGGCAGTTCACAAAAGCACGATAAATATATGAAGATGAAGCTACTATCACTACGGCGATATTATTTTTGACTTCCGCAGCATTTGTTTTTGGCAGTCATTGATATGTATACCGAACAACTTATTTGTATATTATTTGGAAAAATGGAAAAAGGTAAAATTTTGAGGGTTAAATAAATTTTGAAGAATTAATGTAATTTTAAACCGAAATTTTCAATCAAATAAAATCAAAGCTATATACAAGTGATATTTTTGAGATACATCAAAAATAAATTGTGATATCATTGTATAGACAGACTACTTAATTTAATTTTATTCCTCAAACTCCTGTTATCGCAAATTGGTATAACGTTTATACATAGAATAAACGACGATATATTTATTGAATAATGAAAATTTAGTCGTCTGTCATACGTGTTTTTTCAACGCAATGCAAATCTAATCGTTACTAAAGAGATTAATACAATATATATATATTTTTTTTAATGCATTATCTTCGCCGAGCATATAATTATTAATATATAAATACGTGTATATTCAAGTTTTCTATATACAATTCAATTTTCCATAAAATCAAGTGATAAAAATATACATAATAAATATTAATAACGTACAAAATATTATTAAAATAAATATAATATATAAAAAAAAAAAAAAAAAAAGGAAGATAAAACCAAAAAATCAACGTTATAATTATTATTTGTTAATGTTATATTATATATTAAACCATTAATTTTTATATGAACAAATAATGTATGTTGTATAGAGCGAGCGGTTGCCTATTATAGCGGCCAATATAAAATTAACTTCTATATATAAATACAATTATCAATTATTGAAATATATTACAACATTATATCATTTCAATTGAAAGATTATAAATATTTAAATGAATATATTTTTAATTACGTATATTATAAAATTTCGCGACATGTATTTTTTTGTATATATTGTATATTAATAATTTTATTTTATTTATTTTTACACACACACACACACATTTAGCAAACACAAAATATATATTTTTCTTATCATTATCATATAAAATTTAAAATTATATAAATAGAAAATTACTTTTAATTAATATGACTAGAATACCCTTCCCGTAATAAATTCTACAATAAATAATAGCAAATATTTTAAATATTCATTATAGTAGGATAAAAGGTTAATATCGAAAAACAATTATTGTAGAATCACGAATAATGAATATGCATTGGCATTCCACGCGACGCACGTAAATTGAAGGGAACAATAAATGAAAACGTAAAATATGTTTCGTTTGTCAAAAATAAATCCCATACACGCAATTTAAAAAAAAAATTATGTCATTCAAAAATAATATAGTATAAAATACAAAATATAAAATGATAAGTAAATTAATGAATTTTAACATAATTAAATCATTATTAAATATAATATATTCGCGTGTTCAAGCATTAACACATCGGTGTGTGTGTGTCTGATGTGATGTATTGTTGACTGAACATTTAAAAATGTTCACTAAGAAAACGCTCAATGAACCGTTCAATGAACATTTTGTATGAATGAAAGTTTCAGCTTAATGCCACTGACCTCCTACTATATTACTATCGAGTAACATGTGTTTTTTCTGTAAATGATCAATTTATCAATATTTTGCTTGCTATGACCATATTCATTGTGTTATAAGTATCATTTGTTCAATAGAAATTTTACGGATAAAAAGTTATCCGAAACCGGCAATAAAATTATATGCTTAGAGATGGAGGCAAGCACCGTACTTCGTCATTATGTTGAAGGATCAAATCGAGAAATCGATCATGAAGGAACATCGGAAACATGACAAACGGTAGAAAATCTAAATTAGCTCTTAGTTGGTGGTAATTGTTAGGAAACATGCAGGTTTTGTGATAGCATCTAAGAAGGATGAGAAGCCTATCGGTAGTACATGTAGATTATGCTAGACGAGAAGCATGTCGTATACCATATATCAATGTTCGATTTTAACAAGCAGAAGGTTGATAATTACTGGAATTCACGTATTCAAAGAGAGTGATATGTTCCGGTTAACATTCATACAGATGCTGGCAATAACGAGTAACACTAAAGTGGATTGATTTTCGTAACAACCAGATCGGTATAGGCCGTAGTACGGGGACAAGAAGGAGCCCAAAAGATTGATCTGATACGATATCCCTCAAATTATTTTTATATAAATAATACGTTAACGTTTTGCTTTTCGTTTTCGTCTAATTTTAAATTTTTCATCACAGTTCAATGACTATTTGGATATGGATTTATTTTTTAATTACAAATATAAGCTAGCTACGATGTTGTTGCGAAATTTATTGAAAATAATATTAATATATAAAAGAAATTTGAAAAAACAAAGGTATTAAAATTATTAATCAGTATTTTATATTAATAAATGATTATTTATATTTTATTAATAAAATTTGTGTGTAATAAGTGAAATCTAAATAATAAATAAATAAAACCAAAGACCCATTTATTGTGATTCCACCATGCCAGAGTTCGTTGACATAGTAAGATTATTTATAACATAGAAGCGTCAGCTGCACCATAATTCGCCATTTATCCTTTTGGCATGATATGTGGTTCAGTCTTGTTCAAGCATTTTATTCTATAATACTGATCCCATTTAGGTTAGGGTATTTGTTGAAATTTTGCTGAAAAGATGGGATCAATAGGATACAGCCCCAATAATAAGATACAAGTTATGTATAATATTGGTTTGGAATTTCTAATATTATGTTGGTTATGTATAGTATATTTAAGTAATGAATTTGTATATAAATATGTATATTCATATTAACGGTTGACCGTAACATTAAAAAGTATTTTTATTTGAAATTTAACCAATTTCATTCATATACTCATAGTATGGAAAAACAAAACAGAATAACACACACTACTATTTTAATAACTTACAAAATATATAAATCATATTTTTTTATAGCTTATGTCTAATTTATTAAAAAATAAAAAATAAAAAAATAAATAAATAAATAAAAATATATCATTCTATATATAAAAATGTACGAAAATTAATTAACATATAAATAATTAATATTTGTTGAATTCTCTCTAAATATTGTATATACAGACAGATACACCTATGTAGATTTACACTATGGATAATAATTATATCTGCCATAGTACCATTACCATGACTTATGGATACCACACATAATGAGCAAGTTCAAGTAAATTTTTAACCAAAATTTGACTATCCCAACCAAACAGCATATGGACAACAACAACCAGTTGATTCCCAACAACTACATCTGGTTGTATAGAACCATCAACAATCAATTCCGCAACAGCAAATATAAGTAATGCCACAACAACGTTGCAACAATATCGAGCACATGGCAAAACAATAAAATACTTTGGACCCAACGATATCTATCCCTAGTCTTGTCTGGAACGTTGCAACAAATAAAAGAAAAAACTAAGAAAATAAACGTAAAACTAAACAAATTAGACGGAAACACGGACTGGTTTGAAAATGCTCAAGAAATTACTTTAACCAACAGATTCGATTGTTTGGATCAAGATTTAGGAGACGCCGTTGAAGAAGATACAACAAAATATGTAAAATGTATACCTAGACACCACCGCCTAAATATTGATTGTCGGGGTAAAAAATAATTGAACCTCTTATACAGGAATTATAAAATAATAGTTCAACAAAAGATGAATACGAATTAATGATTCTTAAAAATAATATATTTGTTTGATGTTAACTTTTTAATTCTATATCATTTTGAATTACAAATATTTTCAGTATAATCTAGCCAAAATGTTACAGTTCACATTGGCCATTTATAATTAATTCAACATTCAACAACACGGGACTGCAGATATATAATTATAACCTATACTGTATAATATCAAATTAAGCACATATGAATAAATCGCACATGGTTTAAAAAGAATGTTCAATGAGTGTGACTTGCAAAATCATTTATTATTTTTTATTTCTTATAATTTATATTTAATTTAAAATTCTAAAATTTTGAAAATATTATGCATTTTTTCTTATTAGTTATTATTGTTTTATTTGTTTCTAAATAAAATACTGTAAAAATTAAATGGAATTATGAATTCGTATCTTCAACAATTACATACAAGCACACACATTAATTTACAACAAAACCCAATAATCATTAGCTTAGCGTGTATAAGTTCGGTTTTTGCGCTCTATGTGGTTATAATGTTATATTAATATTTAATTTGTTTGTTGTGTGTGAATAACATCTGTGAGTATTATATTTATGTAATCGCATTATTTATAGATTATTTTATTAAATTTCTGATTTACGATTCAAAGCATTAATAATTAATGTATAGTTTTAAATTAAACCAAATAAAAAAAAAATAACGAAACGGTAATCAGTTTTAATTTATTGAATGTGTATGTGGTGCAGGTGCAATTATAATGATAAAAACGAAACAAAGATACGATTGGAATTGGATCGATGAATGGTGGATAGCATCAAAAAATGAATGACAATACTTTGAAAAATAATAATGCAGACAATTTTTCACGATAAAGCCTTGATCCACCACAATCTTCATCAAATCGCCAGCGTATTGATAACACAATGTATACGTTTGAATAAAAACATTATTTGGTAAACTGCAGCAATTTAGATTTCGACACGTTGATCTTAACAAACTGTTACAAAAGCTGCATTTTATTTTGCATGTCACTCCTCATATGTGCCCACAAGCAAATGCAATCAGTAAACGAGAGGTTCTCTTGTCAATTGAATGGTTTAAAACTATTACCACGAACATGGACAGGTTAAATGACTAATGGTTTCGCAGTTGGTTATGGGATTTGATGGCAAACAATATTATATATGAAAACGAAAACGACTTTATTGTTAATATTTGCTTTATCGATTGTATTTCGAACATCTTTTCACAATTAAAGATAAATTATATCGACACAATGTTTAAATATAATATGTAATGTACTTCCTAAAACATAACAATTTAATTTTTCACATTTTTAGATTGTGTTGTGATTTATGAGCACATCCATTCCATACAACTATAATTTATTTATTTGGATTTTTCTTTGAACATTAGGTTAAATCAGATGAATTGAAACTGTAATTTTATTTTTCGATGGATATCAAAGGCAGATATACAAATGTCATCCTAGATTTTCAGTTGGATATATCAAAGTTTTGGCGAACGAATATAAATAGAAATGTACAAGTATTTTCATCACATGCACATCTCATATACATTTGACACAATAACAAGTATTTCTGGCTCTATCATTTTATATTTAACAGTCAAATCAATATCTTTTACTATACGGTAAATATATTCAGTATTTTTACATTCAAGATTTATTAATACTTATTCAATCAAAATTCTTCGATATCCATTTTAAATAACTACTTTTTTTTTTGTTTTTACAAGAAATTGTTGATGTAATTTAAAATTATAAATGAATATTAAAAGTATTTGTCGTATTATAAATATTTTTAATATGGTGGGGTAAGGAACTTAACAAATTGGAGAAGAATATCTATCTACCTTTATAGTCTATCTATATCTATAATAATAATGTAAATATATTAAAATTTTGCGATCACATAACAAAATATATAGCAAAGAGAAAGGTGACAAGACCAAGTAATGTTTGGTTTTGGTTTGGTAACGGCGATGTCGGCTGCCATCGTGGTAACGACATTAATTCGACTAAATATTATATACGCGCTAGAGTATATTTGGGTGTTGCTACACCAATGGTAAAGCCTGTATTTTATACTCTATACATACAGACAAAAATATAAATTAAATACATATCCAACGATATAACCACACCACACATATACACAATGATTTCAGAAAAAATATGCAAAATTCATATTAAAAAAAAAGAAATAAAAAAAAAAACAACATGCCAAACAATACAAAAAAAATAAATAAAACTACATATTTTTCTTTTTTGCTCACACATTTTACTAATTTATTTGAGCTATTATTTTTTCTTCTTGCGATTGCTAATTATATTGATATTGTTGTTGTTGTTATTGTTGTTGTTGTCGAGTCGACACAGAGACAGACATTTGTTTTTTACTTTTATTTTTTATTTTATTCGATCTATTTTTATTACAACCATAACCATAACTTTTTAAAATGCAAAACATTAAAGAAAAAAAAACTTATATATTTATATTTTATATATGAACATCATTTCTCCATGTTCCAATCAATTAAATCATTAATTATTAATTATTAATTTACGAAAAAAAAAAAAAACATTTAACTTACCAGCAGTATCCATATTTCTTTAAACTTCAAAATTGTTCGCACAAGCAGTGGAATATTCTTTTTCTATTTATTTTAACTTATTATTATTGCTATAATTATTATTTATTATTATTTATTATTATTATTTATTATTAATATTAATAATATTATTATTTATTACTATTATTATAATTATTATTATTATTATACTAAATACTTAATATAATATTACTTTCACATATATTTATTAAAAACTAAATTTTCCACTAGAATATCATCAATTATCATCTCACAATCATCATCATAATTTTTATATTTATAGGTGTATAAAATTAATAAAATTATTATAAAATTAAAAAAAAAAAAAAAAAAAACTCACTTTATTTTATAAAAAAAACGTAAATCATTTTACTTTTTTATTTTTTTTTTCCTTTTTTACCCGGAAAAAAAAATTGTTTAACCAAAACAGAAATAAAAATGCAAAAACTAAAATTTATCCTTCTGTTAAAATAAAAACGGAGATTATAAAAAAAAAATATAAATTAAAAATAATATATAATTTCAATTAAAATTAAAATGATATATTTTGTTCACTGTATGAAAAGCAAAAAAAAATATAAATAAAAAAAAACCTCATGTGTGTGACACTTTCTGGCTATGTGACTATGATTAGGTGTCGTCGTCGTTTTCGCTTATCACATTAATTTTTTTTTTTTGTTTTATAATATTCTTTGCGGTGTTACGTTATTGAAAAAAAAAAATTATAAATTAAATTTTTTTTACCGTACGTAATTATATTTTTATGTATTACGATATATTGTAATTTTATTATATTTTTTATATATTATTACATTATATTACACGTAAAAGAATTACACAAATTATTTCTATTAATTAAAAGGAAAAAAAAAACCCTATCTCTGTCGTATCAAATAGAAAAAAAAATTATTTATTTGTATTTGTAATAGAGTATAGAAGACAGACCGTAAAACTGTATAAAAAACTGAATATGTGATTGTATTGACCAACAGTGGCGTAGTTTTTACGGTAACGGCTCATGCAAAGCGAAAACGACAATCAGAAATATTCACAAAACATCTATAAAAAAAATGCACACACACATGCACATATGCAGCACACATACATAAATTGTTTTTTGTGTGCAACTTTACGAGAAAAAAAAAATGCTTTTTTTTTCTATATGATTTTGTTAAACTTGATACTTTTTATATTTTTTTTTCTATTAAAATTTTTTTTATCAAATTATACACATTATTTTATCAACACCATCAACATTTAATAAACGCAATCACAAAAGAAAGATTTATTTAATAAATTTTATTTGATAACATAAAATTGTCGTGTCAAAAATCCCGATTTTTTTCTATTTTTTCTATAGAAACTTTTTACACTTTTATTTTACATACTTTCTTTCTAGTTTCTATCTTTACACAATTTTATACACATTAACAACAAACGCAAATATTACATCAACGGAAAACAATTATAAAACAAAAAAATTAAATATAATTATATTAATATTGTTTTTTTTTCTATCATTAAGCTTACCGAATATTAAAAGAATTATAAAAAAAAAAATAAATTGAAATGAATACAAAATTACTGTTTCACAAATCACACCACGTACGAATTCGTCCAAAATGGCTGGCATATATAAGTTTTTTGGTTTTTTTTTTATATATATATTTTGAAGTACCACCGCACCAACAACGACACCGCTACACGCACCGTATATGTCAATCGTCTACATTTTTTGTTCGTTAAATTTTAATCCATATGTATATGCATCGTATAGAATTTATTTTTACATACATAACGTAGCGTAAAGCTGTAACGATGAAATTGTCAGCGTATGGTACGACTGCTACAATTGACGCATACGTAATACGCATTGAATAAAAAAATTAAAGAACGCACCCGGAAAAGCCATTTTTGTGGCATTTCAATATATGTCAAAATGTAATATATGTGAAATTGGGATTTGTGAATATATATATATATATATCACACACATATAATATATATTTTAATTTGAATTTTAAAGTAATCAATTTTTGCGGTTAAATTTTTGATTCTGGAAAAAGTTATTTAAAAACGTACTAATAAATCTATCAGCAGTATTCCGTTTCTTTTATAATCCCAACATACTTCTTAAAATATATAAATGAAGATTAAGTTGAAGACATTAGCCCATATTGAATACTGTAACTGTGTAACTGAGAGCGTAATGTTTTTATTTTGAAATTAACTACGCATTACCGTAAATATAGTATAATTTATTAAATGGTGGGTGAGAATAGTTAATCTTTAATCTTTCATTTATTTTATCAAGATATTTTCTATCTTTCCATGTCTCTGCGTAATGAATGATTTCATTTTGGCATACGATCAACCAAAATATTGCTACAAGATGAATACCGTCAATATCGTATCAACAATTTAATATGGGAAAGGTAATTCTCATACAGTAAATGCGTAAATTTAAAAAAACTACTAAAACAATTAAATTAATTAATTATAATAAAAAAAATTTACTCACCCGCTTCGCCATCAATTGAAGCAGATGAAACATAATGATTCATATTTGTATTGTCTAAACAAAATTCTGGTGAATGATATGCATCTAACATTGATGCTGTTAATTCAGTTGATGTTGATGTTGTTGAAATATTGTGTAATGCTTTTTGTAAATCAGTAACACTAATATTATTATTATTATTATTTATATTATTCGTTGAAATTAATGCCACAATTTGTGTTGGATTTGGATTTATCTAAATATTAATTAAAAACAAAACATAAAAAATTAGAGAATTAAAAATTTCATATTTTTACAAGAAAAAAAAAAAAAACAAAGTAATATACAATTCAAAAATTATTCTTATATCAACTTATTACGAACAAAATTAAATCACAACCTTGACCTTATATCACTTTGCTCTTTCGTTACTACAACTATATACATTTGGACGCACCATACACACAACATCTATATTTTTAAACACTTGGTTCTAATAGGATTCTTAAAGAAGTGATAACTTTATTATAATTATTAATTATCGTATTAAATATTATTAATTTACATAACTATACTATATTATATAATTAATTAGTTCTTTTAATGTTATTTTCTTAACATAGCCATCTATTTATTAAGTATTGCACATTTTATATGGAAATTGCCAAGGGTTTTTATTATATTTGATATAAAATGATGAAATTATACATTTTTTTTATCATTCGACAGTCGTTATCATTATTTATACAAATTATTTAATGAAGACATTGTGACTTATTATTCTATGAAAAAAAAAATAAAATTTACTAAAAATTTATAAAATTTCAAAGAAATTCAAATACGCACTTTCTATTATACAATAAAGAAGAAATTTTCATCGTCTCCAAGTATTTTCACTATACATATTTATTTTTATGTTTTATTTATATACAAAAATCGTTTTCTAAGGCGCTTACTCCGTTATCATATGATGGAAACAAATTCATATGTAAAATATGGATAATATAATATATGATGAGAGAAATTGTGTGTCTCATTATCGTATAAAAGTGGTTTGTGGGGGTCGTTCATTGAAATGTATAGGTTCAAAATATTTTCACTATCTCCCCAATACAAATGTGTTATGGGCGATAGTTTCAATTTTGTTCTTTTTTAAGAATGTTTAAATGATATTGTACAAATCATTTATTATTGTTGCAATACCTATCTATTTACTTAGTAATTCCCTCCCGAAACTTATAAATGTAACACGTAAACCAAAAAGAACAATCGGTCATAGACGTATAATATTTGATTTTATATTTTAATGGCCGAACTACGTTTTATTGCTTTCTATTTAATTAAAATGTCAATAAAAATGCAAATGTTTTTTATGAAATATTTAATACTGTTCGCAATATCTTCTATAATAATTCCTCTAATATGAGTTTACACTCAAACACGCATAGTGAAGTGGCTGCGCTTTCAGTAATACTCTGATTTGAATAGAATATACTCTAATTAATTGGTGTATATTACTTGTATAGACTGGACGTCTGGTTGATGGAACCAATTTGTATTTAATGTTTCACACTTCAATTGTTACAATTTTCAGTCAAAACAAAGTAGTCTCTTGTCCAACTGCCTGCTCTGTAAGCATAATGATAGTTTTATGAAGTGGTATATAACAGATTCCTGGATCTTCGACAAACGAATGTTACATATACAGCGCTAACAGACAACATATGGTAAAATTAACTAATATTATAGTTTCTTTAATTATTTTTATAGATCATTTAGTGCATATTTTTGGTTATCCACCTTAGGATAAAGTAAAAAACTAAACTATGAATATATTTTTATTAAAAATAACATCAGCTGTGGTTTGTTTTTAAGAAATAACATATATACCATTGCGTACACATGTAAATGGACTGGAAAAAGGTGAATATTATTTTTTCTAGAGAGAGACTAGTAAAATAAGTAAAATTTTAGGGTAGTTTTTTAATAGTTTTTCAGTAGAAGAAAAGTTAAAAAAATTTGTATTTAAATGTATTTGTAATGCGACGTGCATGGGAATTTCTTCCATGTATATAAACAATAATAATATTCATATAAACAACACAATGGTGATGATGGCACATATAGTGGTGCGTGTGATGCGCGGTGTCACGTTTTTAATATTATTGATTTCTGCATATATCTCACACAAACACAATTGCATTATTTTTTTTTTTTTTTCCGTTTATGCATTAATTAAATATGGCGTTAATATTTTTCTGTATAAAAAATAAATGATAAAAATATACGCTTTTTTAAATAAACTATTCGCTTATAATATACAATTTGTGGTATTTCTGATTTTTTTTAAATGTATCGTTATTACAGCAAATATTATTATAAATCGTTCTTTTATAAAATCATTACATTATTCATTTCATATAGGTGAAAAATGAAAATTATTGTCACCATATGGCAGTAAAAAAAAAACTATACAAAATAAAATCTAAATTTTCACACACACGTACGCAAAAACTAAAATTTTTTTTATAAATTCACAAAATTAAATTATTTATAAAAACGTATCTATACCTTTTGTAATAAAAAACATCTTGAATTATATGCTGAACAAATGTATGTTCCATTAACATCTAAACAAGCTGATAATGGATCAGTATTTATATTATTTGTGGTATTACAATTAGTAGACATATTATTTGTAGATAATGCCGTTCCTTGTGGTAACATATTATTATTTGTAAATGATGTATTATTTATTATTGGTTGTTGGACAACCGTTGGCGATGATAACATAATTGATGGTACATGTGGTTGTGATGATTGCAATATTGTTATTTGTTGTTGAGGAAGATGAGGACATGATGATGATAGCACAGATGAACCAGACTGAATTCCACTATATAAATGCCTTGATGACATTTTTGTAATTAAATTTTTTTCTTCTATTTTTTTTTTAATAATTATAATAAAGTAGAAAACAAAATGGCACAAATTTTACATGTATGCACTTTGGTTTTTCTGCTACAGTCTCTCTATTCTATATAATTGCACTATATACTATATATTTACATTTATTTATATATACTTTTATATATTTATATATAAATTGTTTCACACGCACGTAACCAATTATAATGATTTCATTATGCCGACCTGTTGAACAGTACCCGTACCGTATGCGACTATTTTACTATACAAAAATAAATTTCCAATGTTAATTTATGGAATTTTCTTCATTGCATGCATATACATCTGGCATTGCGTATATTTGGTGGAGTATATATTTATATGTATTTGTGTGTTTGTATATAACAGAGATATACGGATAAACTACAGAAAACTACTTGCTGCTTTTTATATCTTTTTCTATTATTAATGATCTGTTATTTATATTATTATATTGTTGTACATATGTTGTGATGAGTATTTAAAACACTATCGTATGCTCAAAATTAGTTGTAGCCGCAGGAGCAATATTTAATTATATATTATATTGCTTTGCTACCCTCGATTACACCAATACTGCCATACCACTACGATAATCGTATGTATTATATTATTACCACCACGCGATTACGTGCATAGATAGATAACTATGATAAAACGGTATCATCACCTTTATAAGAGAACACAGTTTTTTTTTGATAATTTCTAAGAGAAAATAATTTATAAAAAATTATTATTTACACTATTTATGAGATTAACAATAATTAATAAAATACATACATTTAATTAAAACTATCATCATCTTTTTTTCCAAAATCCACAATTGTTTATTTGGAAATGGAAATATTCACACAAACAAACACACACTTTTCTTGCGTACACGTGTATATACGCAGTACGCATGTTTTTTTTTTCGTTTAATTCTATTATTTTTTGTGTTTTGTTTAATGTTTATTATATTTATTTTTTGTTGTTTAATAGTAAGTGGTATAACAATTAATATGAATAATGAGCAATGATCAGCTAATATATTAAGAACTACGCATGCGCGTCAATAAGCGGATTATTAATTAAATATGTTGCCATCTATTTTAAACTTAATGCAATAACACTGTTTCTGTATAAATCTGTAAAACCTTAAAAAATTGTTGGAGATTTGTTCATTTATTGTGACGAGCTAATCATATTCTTATAAAAATAATGGAATTAATGAAACATCTATCTTTCGATAATTGCATAACAATTTGTTATACATTCCCCATATATGAGGAGTAATAATAATTTACCGACTAGTCTGTAATACTATCCATAATAAATGTTTTGGTAGATGATGTTATGTGCTCCACTAATTGTAGTACAGCATATGCTTTGATGATGATAAATTCCAGAAAAATCTTTAAATAATACTATGTTATATAAAAATGTAATTTCTGTAAAATTCCAAATGCATATATATTTTCAATGAACTTTATTACACCAAATATAATATCGATGATCGATAATTTTCAAAATTTCAACTTCATATAGCGTTAACCAGAATTCTGTAGAGATCCGAAACAAATTGTAGTGTAAAGATGGTGTAACACATGAAATGCATACACTGTGGCTACATTAATAATTATCAGGAAAACTCTCAAAAAGAAGTGTGTGCAGTTCGGCTTTTTCCTTTGATCATGGATCGATAGTTTTCATTTAGTTGCTCGCTTCAATTAGAGCTGGCAGAATCAATCTGTAGCAGACCATAACGTATGATTCATTACTAATCGCACCAAACACACAAGACATCACCTTTCTGCTTGATATCCTTACATAGTTTTTTCATTATTTGTGAATAACTTCATTTAGCTTCGACCACGATCTTGTTCTTCTACATTATGTTGTCGGAATATTGCACAGTTCATTTTTCATCACCAGAATTTTGTATCGATTTAATTAAGTTACAGCGTAATGATTTACAAATTTAAAAATTCGGACCATTAAATTATTCACTGTTGTCATGTTCTGTGGTATTGTGTAACAGACGGGGTTAACAACGAGCTTCTTTTTGTCTCCAGCCTTGCGCAAATAATTTATTAAATCTTATTTATAGTCAATTTAGTTTGTTAGCAATGTCTACGCCATTGATTTGCTGGTCCTTTTTTTCTATAATTGCATTGTATTTCTAGGCAACCAAAAAACAAAATTGAAATTTATTCTTTTATAATAAAAAAAATTCTTTTATTTTGTAAATATAATTATTTGCTTTTTTAAACATTATATTTAAATTGTATTTAGAGCGAAAAAGGATATTTCATTAATAAAAAACAAAAGAAGAAAAACAAAAACAATTATTTTGAAAACTTATTCATTTATTTTTTGTTTTTATTTTGTTTTCAAATAAATATTGATAGTAGCACCATTTTATAAAAATCACATAAATTAAATGTACAAACACAAATAAGCAAATTTTAATTCATTATAGTTAGTTTTTTTGTTTTAACGAAAACGAAATAACAAATTATTGTTAATTAAATTGTAATTTTGCTGTTATAATTTACGTGAATAAAAAAAATGGTTGTCTGGTCTAGACTCTAGCTACAGCTTTAGCTAGAGAATCAAATTTTTTAGTAAATACTTTTATATAAAAAAAAAAAAAAATTAAATTAATTAATTATTTTATTACTGATATTTTACCATAACCAAACATTTTTTTATTTATTTTTATACAAATAAATCTTTTTTTACTATGTAAATTTTTAATATACGGTTAAAAAAAAAACGAAGTATAAAGAAAAACTCTCTAAAAACATCAATTGATCCAAGATACATAATTATTATTTTTTATTTTTTATTTTAATTTAAATAAGTTTTATTACTTTAATCATTATTTTTATTTTTAAAGTGCAAAATATCATTAAATAAAAATCTAACATAAATAATTATAAAAAAAAAAAAAAAGTGCAAAATAAAAACAAAATTACATTAAAATTACGGTTTTTTTGTTTTCTTCTAAGATATTTTATTTAAGCTGTAATTTTAAAAATTTTAAATAATGTTATTTGTATATGAAATTATCTACTTAGTTCCGGTAAAAATCATTATGACAATGACAAAACATTTAGTTATACTATTTTTTTTTTTTTTTATTTTTTAATTTCAATTTTTAATATTAATTATTTTATTTAATTTAATTTTTTTTTTATTTATATTTTAATAAAAAAATAAGAATTTAACAATTAATAAACGACGAAATAAAAATTATTATTATTATTATTTTAAATTACACATATATACTATAATTTTAATCAATTAAATTCTGATATATTATTTTGTTAACGCGGAAAATGTTATTTTGTTAAATTAATCAATTAATTTGTTTTGTTACTTTTTTGTTGTTGGTGTTGTTGTTTTGTCTGTATCGTCACCACCAATTAATTTTTATTTTGTCGATCTTTCTTATTGGTTTTTCTTTTTCTTTTAACTTTTTTTAAACGTAATTTATTTATTTATTATTAATTTTAATTTAAATATTTTTTTCTTAAATTTTTTAAAAACCATGAACTTTTAATTGATCTGGTTTAGCCAAGCCTGATTTTGTTAACCACTGGCAAATATTTTCACGTTGATCACCTTGTAATTGTAATACTTCACCGTATTCAGGGTGTTCTATTACAGTGCCATTGCATGCGAATTCCTAAAATAAATGTGATATAAATTAATAATATGTTATGTTTTGTAGCTCTGTCTAGACCCAGAGTGTCTAGAGAAATAATTATTTAATCTTAAATTAAATGGAATAATATGGATGAGATCAATTATTTAAGGGAAACTCAAGCTATTCTTCAAACTTAATTTATTATAGATTTTTTTTCAACATTCCAATAATTTTTAAAAGATGTTACCATTCTGAAGAATTGAATAACATCCAATTTTCATCGTAGAATCTGTATTTATTTGAATAAGTCAAGTAAAGTATTCTCAGATAGTAGTTGTTATAATTCTATTATGTTTATCTTAAATTTGATTGTATATAGATCTCTGCTTCGAAGATCAATTATGCATCACCCCATAGTAAGTGATGCATGCATAGAATAACTCATCTAGCTATACATCCTGTATTTTTAGAACAGAGTACAACTTTAGTTGTATTTAATCATTTCACTGAAAATGGTTGAGCAATAAATTACTACCTAGAGAGTTCCGGATATCTACGTGCTGTATTGTCGCATTCCTCTCTTCTTCGGCAATTACACATTTTTCCATAAATTGGCTAATTCAACATTTTCAAAGTTTCCATTGTTTCTATATTGAAAATATGGTGTTGAACACTACTCAAAGATTAACAATGTCTACAATTTGCATATACACACATTTCAATGGGCTACTCACTCATATAAAAATAATAGAAATATGAAAACATCTATATTTTGTTAATTGCAGTGCAGTACAATTGGTAAATTGTTATATACCACCATGCGGAGTTATTTTAGTTTAGTTAGTTAGTTAGCAATAAGCTCCTTACCTTTTTACAGGCACGCACAATTTTTTTCAGGTCATACTCCGATGAAAGTCCTTGTACAGTTGTTAATGTTTTACGACCATTTCTTTGCTGTATTCTTATATGCACAAGTCCGTCTTGTACATTATCATCAGCACCCTTGATTGCATCAGCAAAGGGGTCTGAAAATATAATAAAATTTATTAAAATCATGAACACATTTTTATTTTATTTACAATTGTATAAATAAAATAATACTATTGTATTTATAGATTTAGAATTGTGAAGTGTATGCGGAAATATTTATTATTCTAAATAAGAATGATGTGTCATTTATCAAATATGAGCACAGATTTCTAAAATCATCAAGCCATATATAAGTCACTAAAATTATAATTATATACAAATCAAAAGGTCAATTGATGCAGTGAAACAAGTTATAATTTATTAGAATTTGAGGTAATTGTTTTTTATATTTGTATTTTATGGAAAAACTATATATTATGAAAAATTGTCTAAATGTGACGTCATCAAACATTTTAATTTTGTATTTTCTTTTTTAAGAAATTTAATTTCAAAAGTATGATGACCCCTTTATTTGAATATTGAATATTTTGATTGATTGATGATTTCTTAGAATGTTTTAGTGTTTAGTAAAGTTTAAAGATTTATTATAGAAATGTTCTTAAACTTTGTTAAACTTCATAAAAATAAAAAAATCTAACAAAGGATTTAATTGAGTTAACATTTATTAACAAATTAACTTTATTAACATAAATTATAAATTACAATTGCAAATAAACCGTGATTAAAAAAATTGCAATTTGTTTTAAATTGCGAATAAAATCGCTTCCATGTCCACCATCTTGTTTCACTAACTTAAAAAAAAATTATTATATTTACCAAATGTGTTAAGATTCTGGATGGACATACGATAAACAAGTAATTCACGTCTAAAAATAAACTTTCGTAGCTGAAGAAATTTCCACGATAATTTATTTAATTAAATTAAATAATACGAAATTATATATTATTTTATTAATAAAAAAAAAATAATAATTGAAAAATATGCAAGCAAAGCAAATTTCTCTTCTCTGCACGAATAAAATAAAATGAATGAATAAAATTATGAATCATATCCATAATATGTCATAACTCTTAATAGAATGGAAAAATTCAAGCAATGTGCATTATATGACACATGAGAGATTGTGATGACACTTCGGCAGACGGAATCGGCTATAATTCACTCTACACAATGGAGTGCGTTAAGTTTTCAACATTCATTTGATTCTATTGATTGTAGGGCAAATTTGAAATGCAAATTTTCACAAGATTCTTAAAAAACCGCCTTTATTCATTCCACAACGCCTTGTATTTGTTGAAAAGTTACGAAATTATTTTAAATTTATCTTTTTATAATAGCAGCAGTATTATGTACAGTTGTATTGTGTATAAATTTACAACTATCAACAATAACAATATTGAAGTTCATGCAATAAAGATCAGCCTGGCTAATGCGCCATACAGCAAGGACACAGTCAACTATAATTATACAATTATACTCGTTCAAAAGTCAAAATACTATCGTAGTATATATACGAGTGCAGAAAGTCTTTACGATATAAGACAGAAAACAAAAAAATGTCTTATATTTCAAAGCTGTCATTTTTTATGTGTGAAGAAATAGATGATAATATCTAGTATTATTATATAGAAGCATATATTTCTTGTTTAAATACTGGAGGAGAATAAAATTAATATCGCATAGGTAATATTGAATGCTAAATGCAAAGCAAAGCAGAAGCAAAGAATAGTAAGTAAATAATGCATGGAAATAAAATGCATTATTCACAAATATTTTCAATTTTCACTTAAGCGTCACTTTGAAATGTCAAGTTCAAAAAATTAAAAGAGATATGAAATAGGAATCATATCAATATTATTAGAAGCCATTATATTATTTGTTCTATATGAAATATGATTGATTAATTTATATGATTCAATATTTTTTAATTAATTCGTATAATAACAATAAAAGGAAATGTCGCAGCGAAGAAATAGAGAAAAGCATTTTATGTAGGCTTACGCAGATTTTGCTACACCGGACTGGCTCATGAATTTCACTGTCAAAATTTCTTTTATGGCTTTGCGGCTTGATTTGGTGTTTTGTCTGTCGTTGCTAGTGCGTGGTTGATTTTTTTGGAGATTGATGCTTTAGTCTTCGGTGTGCTTTGGTGTAATGTAAATGGTAATGGTATGTGCGACTGCGCGAGTGGAGTTTTATTATTTTTGTCTTTTGATTGAAAATTTAATTTTTTATTTTTTAACATTTAATTTTGCTTTTAGTTTTTATTTAAATAAAGGTAATTTCGAATTAATAATAAATAGTTTTTTTTATAACCAATTGTGTACTTAAATATTACTATTAATAATATTTAATAAAGAAAAATAAATTGAAAAACAAAATCATTCAATTATGATAACATAAAATGAAATATTTTTTGCTTTTTTGTTTTTTTTATTAATATATTTCAATTTAAATGTTGAATTTGGAAATTTTGTTTTTTTTTTAAACATTACTGAAGGTTAGTTTTTATTTATTAATAATTATTAATTAATTAATCAGTAATAATATATTAATTTTAATATTAATAAACAAGTTTGTTACATGTGAAAGAAACAATTATGCTTTTGGTATTGGTTGGTATTGGTTATGGTTATGTTTATGAATAAAAAAAATATTTGTAGTTAAAATAGTTAATAAATTAATAATTAAATCAATTTAAATAAATTTTTGTATTAACATTACATTTACTACAAAACGAATTTTATTTTATTTATTTATTATTGTTTATATATTCACATAATTTCATTTAAAAAGAATATAAAATATAATAAATATTGTTGTTGGTAAATTTTGTATAGAAAATGTCATAAAAAATATATATGCTAAAGAAAAACAAAAATAGGCACACACGACAATAAAAATTATAATATAATCATAAAAAAAAACTATTAAAAATAAATTGATTGGTTATTTGTTGTTATGTACTCTGTTAGGTTTATATATTTTAAATTATATATGAATTATAAACAAGATATATAAAAGAAATACAAGAGTACCCACTACTGCCAGAAAAAAAAAACAATCAATACAAAAACATTCACTTAATTAAAATTAATTAAAAAAAAAACATTCTTGATTTATTGTGTAAATAGTGTATGCTTTGCATATTATATAAAACTTTAAAAGGCAATTTTACTTTTTTTTTTTTAATGTATTATATCTTTTTTTGTCGTCAATAATTTCTAATTTAAATATATATTTGGTATCTTAAATTGGTAAACAGTACATAAATCTTTTTGATAAAATTATAAATTTATTTGAAACCTAAATTTTAATTAATTATTTATCATGATATGATGTTATATTGTCGTTCCAGATAGACAGACAGAACATATAACTATTCACCTAACTCTATTAATTCATCTGTTTTTCCATCAGTAATCAAACAAAATAATAATTTTATTTACTGTTGACAACAGCATTAGATATAATTTTATCCTATTTCCTATATAATAATTAATAAGTGTTCAAAATGCCAATTAAAACAATATTTTGCTCAAATTAAAAATATTATTATTTTACATTTATATATGTTTTTCTACTCTATAAAACAGCTATGCAAATAAAAATATCCTATATTTATTTTTAATTTCATTTAATTAATCTGTATTAAATAATAAATACATAATTGACGTAGATTATAAATAAACTCCGTAATATATATTAGGTACATTAAATAACTTAATATATTTATTTTACTGATTAGATTCATATATCATAATTAATAAATTACCGCATAGATTATGAACTTAATTTTTCATTAATTTGTCTATGATCATTACTCATTATTTTACCGGCCCCAGCCAGTTATTGCCGACTAATTAGAGAAAAAAATAATCAAAATGATAGCATTTAAATTTTAAATGTTTTACAATTGATCAATCAAAATATAATTATCGTTGCTTATGCATAATTGATATATTATTGGATAATATAATTAATTCTTATTGTCAAATATATTAACAAATACATATTTATTTCGTCAACTAATTGCTTCAATCAAATAAATTAAATTTTATTAACATATCATATTCCGTCGTAGTTAATATAACTAATATAAAATCCCATTGATAAAGACATTTTAAAATACAACGAAGCAGAAAATAATATCATGATATGATATGACTTTAATTGAGTTCGAATTGAAATAATAACACGTTTGTGGTGTGATTATTAATATTTAAATATCAACAACAATAAAAAATTTATTATGATTGCTGTTACTACAATAATATATGCGAAAACTATTATTATCTTTAATTAACAAAAATTACTGGAATCAATTTTGATGTCGATTTCTTGCCAGAATCTAACGTGTACTTGGTAGCAGACATCGATCTATTGGTATTGTATATCGGTAACTTTTAAAGAATCATTAAAACAGCTTGTTCTAACCAATCTTCTTTTCAGATTTTACCATGACGTACAACATTCTATCTGTCCTATGGATTCGACTTCATCACACCTCAAATTGTCATCTCCATTTTCTCCGTTAGATTTGAATTTAAATTTTTATTTGTTTACGCATCCAATACAATGCATTCTTTGAAAACATTTACTTACAATAACTTGTATGCTCGTTGTGATCACAGACGTTGACGCTTCAAATTTCACATGACTTTACAACAAAAAAGATCGCAGTTTTGTTATTAAGCGTTACTTTGGACGACCAGCAGAAACACAAATCTAGGATTTTCATACACAGGTAGCTGAGATGAAAAGTAAAAGGCGTGTGGTGAATAATTGTGGAACTACCAAAAAGACATTCGAGATAAACAATATTATGCCAAATGTAAACAAAAAAAAAAAAAAGGTTATAGAACTTTTTTCTCAACCCAATATAATATTGAATAAAAACATATATTTATTTAACAAATCAAGCAGTGAAAATATGAACACAGATTTTAACTATAATATCTGAATTGTAGAATCACTTAAATGTTTCTATTCAATTTGCATATAATAAATGCGAGTAACAATATTTTCAATCAATAGCCTCTTGTTTATCTAAAAATATAAAATTTAATTAACGTAATTAATTTTTTTTTTCTCTTCATTTAATTTACAAATTTCATCGATAATTATAGTAAGAAAAAAAAAAGAAAAAAGTAAATAATATGGATAATCGAAATTGTGCCGAAAGTAAAGATGATAATATACAAACGCCAAATATAAATGGTTTGTCTATAATTTAATTAAATATTAATAATTAGCATTTATTTACAAATATTGTTTTTGCTTGTATAAGTTATTTTTCAATTCATCTTTCCAATGCCTCCCATTGCCGATTTTAATGTAAATATTTTATATGACTATATTTATAATTAATAGGTATACAAATATGATTTTACGTGCTTATTTTCGGAAGATAAATTTATTGTTATTGAATTTATCATCGTTAGCTAACCAAGATCGATACATTTTTCGAAGTCTTTATAATTGATGTTAGGAGAATACATGCGTGTGTCATCGATCTGAACAAGTATGTGGTAATATGATGGAGCTACATCTGGTGAATACGATGCTTCCATATGGTGTATACGGCCATGCAACATAATTACTTTCAACTGGGCCATTCTTTCAATACACAGTTAAATTCAATTGCGATTTTTTTCGATAGCTATATATATCATATAGTGATAGTTTGAGCAAATTTCTAAAATTCATAATATAACAACCACATACCTTCTGATTTTATTGATAATTGTGATTGGATATGAACCGTAAGGTTGAGATCGTTTAGAATAATTATCAAATTAAATTATTACTATAATAAAATGTTGATACAAAAATGAGTTCCTTTGCTTCTTTTCAATCAACATTTCATAATTTATTTTTTTTTGCTATTCTTTGCTTAGCTTCATTAATTCATATATGGAATCCATTTTTGGTTACCATTCACATGCATATCATCTATATCTAATCATTGATACATGTTGGTATGTTAGCATGTTTTCTTTTTTGCTAAAGCGTACCATTTCTTCTCGCATAAATTTGTTGTCCACACGCCAATAAATAAATAACAAAACTTGATGGTAACATCCACTTGTTGAGAGTAACCATAATCACAGTGAATATTGGAAGAACAAAATTTAAAAAATTAAACTGTTCTCTCTTCTTTCACGATAATATAATTGTCAGCTGATCCGAATAAGTCATATTTGGACACCTATTAATACAAACTCATGTTATCATGCATTTTAAAGTTTTTACTTATAACTTAAATTATATTTATTATCAAAATTAATTTATATTTTTGATTCATTCTATTTTAATTTTTTAATTTTTCGTTGTTTTTATTATTGTTATCTGTTATCACAACACCACACCACACACCCAATCAACTCTTCACCATATATAAAAATGATTTATTATTTGCTCTAATATAATTATATTTATTTTATTTATACTTATACTTGTTGTTGTTGTTGTTTCTTATATTATATATTATTTTGTATTATTTTACAATATTTAGAAAAACAATATAAAGATTTGAGACTTTGTTTACCTTCATTTTTATTTTGTTTTAATATAATAATATAAAAATTGTTAACAGAGAAACATGATAAGCTATCGTTTTTTGTTGTTCTTGTTTGTTGTGATGATGAAATAAATAATAGGTATAGGATGAAATTGTTTTTCTTGTTCACATATAAACGCGCTTCTACAATATAATTAAATGTGAAATTGAAGCATGACAATAACATGCACTTTAGTATTTTTGGTTTTTATTTTATTATTGTTAATGTTTTGTGTCATATAAAATTTTTTTTTTAATAAAGTTAAACAAATATTTTTGCATATAGATATTTTAAAATCATATTTATCATTTGTTTTGCATGCATACAGTGTGTGTGTGTGTTGTGGGTGATGTGTAACGAAGCGAGTGAAAAAACAATATAATATAATGATTTTATGAGAATAAAAAATGTGCAATCTAAATATGCAAATTTTTTTTTGCCATCGCTGAAGTTGAACCAATTTTCTTATCATATATTTCACATTATATTACAATAATAAATATTCATGGATATAATTGTTTATTATTATTAGATATTTCACTTTAATTTTTTTTTCTTATAATTTAAAAATATAGTAAATATTTTCTATAATAATATAAGTAATTGTAATTGGCTTATTAAACAGGCAGAATAATATATTAAATGTGTGTGTTTTTGTGTGTATATTTAATAAAACAACAAACAATTAATATATATGCATAGCAGAAGAATACTTTGAGTGTGATTTCAATATTTAGTTTCATAATACATTATATGGATTTAATATTTATGTTATTACAGATATAGACCATATCATAATAACATAATGTATATCGACAACCGTGAGATACGAAACCCTGTTGATTTTATTAATTTTTAAATAATATAGTTAAATGATGATGATAAATTTATTATTATGTTATTCAAATGGAATTATAATAGTGTGAAAATTTCAAGAAAAATACCAATCAATACGCATATTTTCATATACAAAAATGAAAAATTCCATATTATAAATTGATATCAATCGCCACACACACATATTCTGTAATAATCAAATGTGACGGCGTTATAATTTTATCAAAATATGATGCAATAACATTCTTTCATCACTATGGATATGTGGTTAACCTATTAATTGAACGGAATGGTAAATATTTCATTGGACACCGTTTTGTGTTTGAATTCAGTGTTAATTTATATTTTGTGGTATCCGAAACGTGTGAATTTTAAATATAAATTTTTACATATAACTGAATGATCATAATATACTAATTAGTCATTTGCAGATGGTGATATAGTGACAATTGTAGAAGTCATTGATATTGTATTTATTTTTTTTTTGCAGTTTCCTACATATTCAATGTTTTCCATTTTCAAAAAAAATGCTTTAATATTAAGCGTGGCTACATTTGTTTATATAAAATATATATAACTGGCCCCATACAATTATGATTTCACAATTTCTATAACGCCATTATATAACGTGTCTGGCCGAGAACTATTCAGACAGCCTTACTCATATATTTCATTCTCGTTCGAAAGCCAGATATTCAAAATATATAGTGCGTAAATAAATTACTATATAAGATTCTATATTAATTTATTAAAATTTATTTTATCTTTTTATCATATGACAATGACACGCGTGCTCATCACAAGTTCAAATATACAATACAATTTTTTCCTATTCGTATATATATGATATTAATTTGTATATATTCTATCTCTATATTCAATGTTTATATATTGATCTAATCTAATTATATAATTTATATTATTTGATGGAACGCGTGTGTGTAATGAAAGATAATAAATTGATCGATACACATTTTTATGGTGGAAAATATAAAACAAGGATATTTAGAGTAAACGTAAACGCACCCATACGGAATTCAAGCAGATTTTGAATGTTGCACTTATACATTTTATTGTCTTAAGAGAGGTTTCTTAATTAAATAATTAATTACAATAGAATACTAGGAATGTATAGTTAGGAATAAAAATAACGGATTATATCTCGATAACATAGACTGACAAATTTGATAATAAATTTTCTATCCAAAACGTACTCATTGTTATAGCCATTAGAATTGGTTGATTATAGTTTACTATATGAATACAATTTTTGAAAATAACTTTAAGCATTACTGAGTCATCTGCCAAAATTGGAATGCTGTTTTACATACAAAATTGATCTGTTTTTCACATCATAATCTCAATTGATGTATATTTACAACCAACAATGAAAGCAATCAAACGAATACGTATAACGTACTTATATGTGAGTGTTCGAAATTCTATGGAATTCATTACCTAATATTTATTTTCTTAATAGTAGCACTTTTTAGTATATATATATAGATGTATTATTTTAGTTAAATTATATATTACGCACAGTTTATACATTAACAATTTTCACTTAATTATTTATTATTAGGTTAATCACAGCCGCATGAATAAAAAATAAATAGTGTGCACGGGTGTTATTATTTTTGTTAATTTGTTTATACGAAGTTGATGAAAATTTTTCGAATTTTTCCTATATTCTAGACAGGAAATAAACAAAAATATTGTGTATTGGAAGTGAGATACAAAAATATATTCAACATATAGTCTGCGTGATTAATTCGAATATAATCATTTGCACCTATATTTATAACAATTATATTTCGATTTTTCATCATGTCATATATTATTCCAAATGAAATAATAATAATATTTACATATTTATTTTAATTTACTTAATTTTTGGAATTTATTCTACCGTAGATATAAATTTATGATATATATTTATAATTATTTGGAATGATTTCATATGGAAAACTTGATTTTCAAGGAATATTCTTTCTTATATAGGTCAAATTCATCGTTAATCAGATGTCATCGTGGTGATTAAGTGTGCATTAAAACTGATATATAGATCATATACTATTATTTCAATATACAATTGTAACTTGAACTGAAATGATGTGATAAAAAAATTCATGGGAAATTGATTCCAAACATTATCGATGATTATAATCAACTTTCTAATTTGGTAATCTTTCATCCAATTGAACCAAAGAAATAAGATAATAAGAATGGTTCCTTATGAGGATATATGGAAAATCTATATCCAGACAAGCATTTCCAGTAAATTTTGGTCACATCTTAATTGAATATAATGAAAAAACATTTTGTAATACGGGATTATATGAAGAATTTTTTTAAGTTTATAGAAAAATATACTTAAGATCTGTATGGGAAAAATTAAAAATGTATGCATTTTATCGTATTATTATGACAAATTAAACGATGTAATGTATGAAATTGTATGGCGTGTTCAATAATTAATTATATTAATTGGAAAATCGATCATTAAATTAACGAGAGTTGACCTGTATATTATTGTAATACTCGTATTTTCGATAATTTTCTAATTTTATATTGTCGAAAGTGTTTAGATGGGAATTTTACCCATATGCTTATTATATTCAATGTATAATAAATATGTGGATCGTTCTACCGCTCGCCACTCTACACTGTCTCGTATTTTATTATTAAATTATACATTTTTTTTGTAATATATTATTTTATTTTATACCTTTGCTATATTTATTTTATTATTTATTTATAGTTAAGTTAAAAAAAAAAAAAAAAAATACAAAAAATAAACCAAATGTTGGTATGCAAATTTTTAATTATATACCGCAATATATGTGTGTTAATTTTTAAACAAAACAACGATTTTGAGTTTAAGCAAAGAATTTTTTCTTGTTCTTTACATTTTTATTGCTGAAAATATTTTATTTAAATTTGTGTATAAACATAAAGACATATTATAGATAATTTAATTGCGTTTATATAAATACGGTGTTTAGGCGTTGCGTCTGTATAATATATATATATTAAATATATTCGCGTGCGAGCAAAATAAGCAAGAAAAAAATATAAACTAAAAATTGTGCGTTTATATTATATTTATTTTATTTTTTGTTTAATTAATCTTTCTTCTATATTTATATATATATTTATAATTGTGTGATGAAATTAAGTATGCGTTAACCATTTGATCGAAACTTCGGCAAAGCCATTGTAATAAAATAAATAAATAAACACAATAATTTGTCAAAAATAATAATGCAATCAACAAATTCGACGATATTTTTTTGGTTTAATTTAAAATTTACATATTTTTAATAACAATAAAATTTGCATACAAACATAAAATAATATTTTAAAAATAATAATTATATATAAAATCTATTTCATATTATTAATATATTTTTAAATCAATTTACATATAGTTCGTAATAAGGTTGGTTCATGGATGTACGGTATTGTCAATGAAATGAAACGTAAAAGTCCATCTGTACAGAAATGGGTTGATTCGTTACCAATGTCATCATCGTCACTGACATCAGAAACAATTGTCGAAGCATCAGAAGAACCTTTAGAAATATTACCTGAAACATTAATAAGCACACCAACAACCACAATCATCCAAACACAACCAAATCAACTGAATGAACAACATAATAAATCCACATCGCCAATTAATTGTTTATCGAAAGACTTAAATACTATAGATCTGATTGATAATAGTAATAATATTAATAATAATAATAATAATAATAATAATAATAATAATAATAATAATAATAATAACAATTATGAAAATATTGTTCGAGTAAATAACGAAAATAAATCAACAAAAGTAATTGAAGAAAGTAATACGGCGGCGGTGGTATCTTCTGTAACATTTGCGCCACCCACAACAACATCCAATATAGAAAAACCAAAAAATCTATTAAGTGTAGGAAATTTAACAATATTTGGTCGAACAAAAATTAATGAATTTTATGATAAATTAAATTTAAATAAACGAAAATTTCATTCAATTAAAAATCGGCAGAAATTAAACATGGATAGTGAACAGCAGCAACGACAACAACAACAAAATAAAGAAAATATTTTAAATGATAATGATTCATCAGTTGGATACAAATTATCTAATATTGATACGCCTTCACCACCAACGGCACCAACACAACCTCAACCAACAATTGATATAATACATGATAAAAAATTACGATCTAATGATAATTTAAATACTGAAATGGATATATCAACAACAGATGAATTATCACAAAGTATAGATAATTTTTCCGGTGATAGTTTATCAATATCAACACAAAGTATTGATGATTATGGTGGTCCATCATCATCATCTTATACAACTGGTATTAGTGGTGGTGTTGTTGGTGGTGGTGGTGGTGGTGTGGCTGATAATGGTGGCGGTCTTTGTTATTTAAACATAAATCGTAAAATTGGTATTGGTGAAATTGGACGCAGTACAAGTGATAATCCACGTTTGAAAAATAAATTTAATTTAAATGTTATTGGTCGAAGTTTTAGTGAAAGTCAAGATGATGATGGTATTATTATTGGTAATTGTGGTATAATTGGTGGTACATCATCGGGCAATACAAAAAGTTTAAACATACCTATAAAAAATAATAAAAATTTAATTAATATAAATAATAATATTATAAATAATGATGACAATGATTGTGATAATGATAATATAAATACAAATACTACGAATAATAATAATAATAATAATAATATTAATAATATTAATAATAATAATAATAATAATATACGTGATAATTATTTAGAAAGACGTGCATATTCTGTAAGTCCTGTATTACGCAGCAATTCCATATTATTATCACAAGATCAATTATCGTTAGGTGGTGGAGGTGGTGAAAATATAATAAAAAGTAAAAATACATTATTACGTGATAGTTCAATACAATCGGATTCAAGTCATTGTTCCAGTGTTGAAAGTTTATTAGAATCACGTAAACCAGATCCCGAAGCCATATTACGAAATATTGGATTTGGTCCAGTTGTAGACGATGACATTTTAGCAAGAATTCCAAAAAGGTAATTTAATGTTTTTTTATTTTATATAAATTTGATTATAATTTTCATCTAATTATTTGAAATCTTTTACATGTACACGTTTAAATTCCGAAACGACCCGGTCTATATAAAATACATTTCATATGTATGTAGTATATCAAACTATATCTTGTAGCGGCGACTTAAATCGATCGGGTCGAGATGCAAGCAGGAAAGTAAAACATTTGTATGTCAAATTGCAATGTTTTTAATTTGTTGGACTTTGTAAATTTTTGCTTACTGATAACTTTGTCGATCGACGCCACATTATTTTAGATTACGGTTTTACTGACTTTTAGCAAACCTTTTAAACAGATTAACTCATTTGGATATGGTTTATACAGCAGACCTTAAACGTGTCAAATAATTTTTAAAACGTTTCGTAAACGCAGAGCTCTATGGGTGTAAAGAAAAATTAATCAATCAATCAATCAGAAGTTATGAACTAAATTATGATATAACTTTTTTTTTCTATATATTTGTACCATTTTGATTGTATATGAATTTACATTCTTCTACCTTTGATGAAATACTTATTATATAACGTATCATATTGATTTCCGATTCGGTGTTAGCGTTTTCCTATAAACTTTACATGCGTGCCGCTTGTAACATTTTAAATTTGAAGAGAAATAAGTAATTGTTTGTGTTTTTTTAAATGTAAATATATTCCATAAAAATGCTTTCTTAATATTGTCCATTCATAGTGTTTAAACAAAATATTGTTATCTAGTGTCAATTGGAAAGAGTAAAATTATTCTGTTAGTTCGTTCGGTAAACAATTAAAATGTTCATTAGATTATTTTTAATTATATATAAAATATTTAATAAAATAATTGTGAATTTAAAATAATAGTAGAATTTCTCATATTTAGATTTTTAAAACCATCACAAGTGCGTGGTAATGATACAGAACAATTTATAAGACAACAACAAGTTGCTAATAATTTATATGAACAAAGTATACTTGGGTATCGTGGATTAGTGGGTAAGTTTTATAAAATACAAACAAAAAATATATACCAAATACTTCAATATATTAATAAAAAATTAACAAATATGTATTAAACAAAAAACAACAATTGATTAATAACATAACTTAAATTTTATGTATTTGTTCTATTTATTTATATATATTTGTTATATAATAATATTATATATTAAAAATTAACATATATTTTAATTATATTATTATAAACATTTTCATCAACACATTTTTTCTTTCATATGCGATAATTATCAACATATATAAATTAATAATAAAAATTATAAAATAATACAATATTAAAAAAAAAACAAATCAATGTATCGCGCGCATATTTATAGATTACGATAGGCTTCAAATTCTTCAAAGATTTCAACCGCATAATAGTAATAAAAATGAAATTGAAAAAAATTGTAAGAATAAGATGCTAATTCTTTTTTGTTTTTGTATTATAATTTATAATCTTTGTTTTTTTTTTTTTTTTCGTAGTTATTTTTTATAGTTTACTTTTATTTTGAAAAAATTTATAATCAATTTTGCATGTGATATCGTTTTTATTTCTTGTTTTTGTATAATTTTACGTTTTTATTTTTTGTAGAATTAATTTTTTTTTAGTTTAATTTTTAATATTCTTTATATAGAAATAATTGAAAACATAAAAAAAATTGTAACTCTCATAGGAATTTAAAGATAACTATTAACGTACAACAAACTATAATCTAATTGAGCAACATTTGTTGAATACCACGGGTTCGGCGTAAGACAGAACCATAACTAATTCTAACGGTTATTTGGTATAGCTCTGTTGCAACATGGATTCTGGAATTGTATATTCTCGTCGTTTTTCTTCTTTGTTGACAATCAGAGTTAAATCTTCACAGTTTAGTACAATTTCTACAAACATAAATAATACACCAATCCTTTGTGATCACATCACACACAATAAACATCACACACCATAAATTTCTAACGCCATGAATACCACGTTTTGGTGTTGATGTTGTTGATTCACCAAAATTAAAATAATTACCATCGCAAATTAATTACTAGAGATTTATTTAAAAATAAATTATTAATTATGAATAAATTTATTGCAATTATTATTACACATAAAAGTGCAAAAAAAAAAAGAGAAAACCATTTTACAAATAATTCCAATTTTCTTCATAATCATTATTAAATTGTTCAAAATAATCCATTTCAACATCGCCCAAACGTTCAACAATGTGCTGTGCATATTTACATTTTTCAATGGTTAACATATCAATTGAAAATTGTAACATTAATTGTTCGGAATCATTTAAATTTGTAAAATATTTGGATAAATTTTTACATTTCCAATATGGCATTTTGGTGATCAGTTTTAATGATGGTAATCTTAATTTAAAATTTAATAAATCAATGGTATTTATTTGATTATCATTTAAATATAAAATTTCTAATTGTTTTAGTTGTTCCAGTGTATGCAACAATGGAAATGGATAATTTATATCCGAATTAATATTATTGAATTTATTAAATGATAAATCTAAATAGTTTAAATTTTCTTGTTGCATTTCAAATAGATTGGCGGGCAAATATTTTAATTGATTTTTACGTAATGTTAATCCTTGTAAATTTTTTAAATTTATAAATGCATTTTCTTCTATATTTTGAATGTTATTATTGGATAAATCTATCCAACGTAACGCATATAAATCTTGAAATATTTTATCAATATTATTTAATTGATTATTTTGTAAATATAAATATGTTAATTCTTTGAGTTCGGCAAACATTCCGTTATACAATTTTTTTATATTATTATAACTTAAATCAATGAAACGTAATTTTGGCCATTTTGTATTCCAAAATTTAAATGTAAATTCTTCTAACACATCAATTTGATTGCCATGCAAATCCAACCATTCCAATTTCAATGAATCGAACAAAAAACGATTACCGATAATTTTCAATTTATTATTTGATAAATCTAAGTAACGTAAATAAGCTACATATTTTACCGAAAATGTTATACTATCAATAAATTGAATTTCATTTTCTGACAAATCAATGTATTCTAAATTTTTTGTATACCGAAATTGTTCCATTTCCAAGTGACGTATATTATTATTTGATAAATCTAAATAATATAAATATTTGCCATGTAAAAAATCAATTATACGAATTTTTTGTAAACCACTTGATACTATTTGTAAAATATGTAGTTTCGGAAATGTTATAAATATTTTATCCGGCATCACCTCCAATTCGGAATTATATATTTTTATTTTATTAATTAGCATTTCATCTTCTTCCGGTGGCACCCAAATTATTGTATTTTTTTGTGTACGTATATTTTTCATATCACATGTACTGTGATTTACCGATGGTTTACATTTTATTGTAAAATATTGCTGTTGTTGTTGGTGTTGTGATGATGATGCAGCAACCGATGATGTATTTATTAATTGCACTATGACAATTGCTATTAGGAATATTATGAATGATGACATCGACGTTGTTAATCTGAACATAAATAAATAAATGAAAACAAATCAATATTAATAAAATTATAAAAATATAGAATAATTAATTTAAATAATTTTACTCTTTATATTAGAATATGTTTCTCCAGGGTATTTTAGTACGAATCTGCATTGAATATGGTCTAGCATTTTATCGTAACAACAACAATATTAAAATAAAAATACAAATTAACAATGAAAGGGGATTTTCCGGTAGTGAGATTTTCTATTGCAATTTGCAATATTTATCGATGAACTCCTGGATTTTTTACCGGGAAAAGTTTATGCATATGCTGATCAATAAAATTTATTTAACGATACATTGCAAAAATCTCTCTTTCAGGTCTTTCAAGATTAGCTATAAGTAGTGGATTATGTACACAAGACACCTATGTATAGGTACAATAGATTCAAATCCTAATCGTGGTGTGCGCAGTGTTCTTGAGAATATTTCTTTATGATGCAATTTAATTTTCAAACAAACGATAGGATAATGTATTCAAGATATCAGATAATATATAACTAAATAATTTTATTCACTATGTCGTCACAAGTTATATTAAATCGGTGCGCACTATTAATATATTTATTTTTAAATTGGATATCGTGTGTTGCAAATAATAATTAATTTTGAAAAAAAAATTACAATAGATAAAATATAAAATTATTATTACATTTTATTTATAATTGTCGAAGAAAAAGACATGTTTTAATTTTTCTTAAAATATTTAAATGCACTTTTGATAACAATAATTCGTTTCCGCAGTGTCAGTCGTATTAATTTAATAGTAGTCAAATTATAACTAAATTGAAAAAAACAATGTATAAATTATATTTTTTTCATTTTGATAATTTTTTTAAAATAATTAATAGACTAATTTAAATATTTCATTCATTATTTCATATATTACTATTACAATTCCACACCTATTATTATTTAAATTAATTTGGTCAAAAGATCATGCACAAATATAAATTATAAAAATACGATGTGCCACCACTAAGCACATGTATTTTAATATTCTTATATGCGTCTCTATATAATCAATTATTGGGTATTTACATTGAAATTCATCTTTTTATTATATATATATATATATATATATATATATATATATAGTACGTTGATTTAAGTATTTCGGTATATTATATTATTTTATTGCAAACAAACAAACCATCGGAAACGCATAATTTGTGTGTAAAAATTTCCGATGCTCCAACAAATACAACTTGCGAGTGGTTTCAAAGATTTAAAAGTAATCAACGACACAGAACATTCAGGTGCAAAACAAAAATTTGAAGAGCAGATTAATCGATGGAAGCAAGGAAATTCGTTTGCCACACATTAATTGACAGAAATCCAACAAGAAAATCGCAAAAAAAACATGTATGAATTATTGATTGATAGCCAAAAAAAGAAAGAAATTATTCATCGAATTATTGCTGGTGATGAAAAATGGATTTTGTAATATAACCATAACCACTTTAATCATTCGAAAAAACATACATAGGTAAAGTCATAGGTGCACCAGTCTCAACTCAACTCAAAAACAAAACATTCAAAAGAAGAAGGTTACATTATGCATTTCGTGGGACACCAGCAAGATTTGTTTGGCATAACAATTAAAGGAAGCATATTATAAAGGAAAAATTTTGGAATTTTACAAGGAAGTCTTACGCCACTCATCGTATTCACCAGAAATTACTTCAGACGTACAGTCAGTTCGTTCTGACCAGCGATTCAGTTCATACGAATAGAATGTTGCTTAGGCGGTAACAAACTTCTTCCAATCGACGAATTCGTTTATTTTATTTAAATAAATTGATTCTTTAACACACACAAAAAAGGTTGGATTTCAAGACCTTACACCTAATTCTGTATATGTATAATTATAAAATAATTATTTGAATTTATTATATACAATAATATTAATAATATTAAATTAATTAATTAATAACTGTGGTGACCACAATAGTAATATATCAGATAAATAATTTCTTTTAAACATATTTCAATTTCTGAAAAATAGAACAATAATTATATTTAAAGTTAAGGATATTTTATATATATTTTATATGCGTATTTGGAGGTCCCCATAAAATTATCATTATTATCAGTCATCATTACATTAAAATTCACTATATAGATCGATGTATTATCAGTAAAATATATCATACACCATTTGTAAATTACTCATTTCGTTTAGCTAATTACGGTTTCTAATTCCCTGGGTATGGGTGACGATAAACAGAAAATCGCATTTTCATTGTTTATATGATTTTTATATGTTGTATGATTATTATTTGGCAACTATACTAAAATAATATAAATTTAATTCAATTGTAATAATATATATGGTCTTTTATAACGCATATTAACATTAATATGATAATTAGTTTATTATAGTTTATAAAATACAGACGGGGTGATTCACCATGCACTTACATATATTGATAATTATGATGTTGATTCAAATTTTATATGCTTTGGCATATCAATTAATTCAATGTTTTCATTATTTTCGCATCGACAAACAATTTTCTTTTGAAAAGAAAGTTCATCTCTTCATATTTGAGTTCGTTGCTTGCGTGGATCAGAATGTGGCAGCATTTAATTGCGAATTTGATATGGTTAGGTTACAATAAATATTCGTGTAAGTGTGTATATTCCAAATCTGTTTTGTTCCAAAATGAAACCATAATTTCCTGTCAATTTTTGATATAGATATTATTTTTCTGCAGACGTACCCTATGTGCAATACTCTTTTTTTTTTATATGCGTGTTTCATATATTTAACAATATAAATGATAACAATTTGTATAAAGGCAAGTGGTCCTATTTTTAATTCATACATGAACGTTTTCTCTTCTGTCCTAAATATATTTATTTATACAAAATCTGAATTGTATTCAATGCAGTTTCAGTTTTTATGTCCAGGAGACCTCAGTTACTTCACCCATTTTCACAATAGAGTTGTTCATCCATCACCGCATCATGGATTTGTGGTGTTATAACAGTTTTCGGAGAACCTTTTGCGTGGATAATCTGAAATGCTATAGATTAAAAAAATTACGTGTATCGTTGTAACAAATTTTGATGACATATTTTTTTGTGTTAAACCCATCGAAAAGAAAGAATTTATTTCATTCAATTTTCGATATTCAATTTATTCTAAATAATCGTCAATATTGAGCATTGGCTAAATTTTACATGTGTTTATATGAAGAATGTATGCAATTGTGGTTTTACAGTAGCACACACCATTTATGGTCTGAGAACTTTTCAGATTGCGTTTAGTGTTTTAGATATAGATGATAACAAATTGTAAGAAATAATGCATAGAAATCTGGAAAGAACTATATCATCATCATGATCATCCGCTAAATTTGTTGCAGTACACACTTTACACTTCACTGAAACAAAATTCTATAATTTACATTTGGTGATTGCGTGGGAATATTATATGGTTTGGTTACATTCGCATTTGCTATACCATATTGTGGCTTAATATATGTATTTTAATTACAACTAACTATACAAATAATAATATATAATCTTATATTTCACAATTTTATTTCAGTTTTTCCATTTTCCAATATTATATGTATTTTTCCAATAGTATATATTTTAAAATTTATCATTTTGTAGTCATATATTTTTTTGCTTGCTATTTTATTATTTTATAATAGTTTTTAGTGGTATGCATTTTATTTTTTTTATTAACTCATAGTATAGAGTATTGTATTTGAATAAAATTTTGTCCATATATTTTATGAATTTCTGGAACGCACGGCGATGTTTAAAAACAGAATTAGTAGCTGCTGATCTTTTTTTATTCAGATAAAAGACACATATAAATTAAGTTTTATGTTATTTGTGTTTTAAAAATATTTTTACCACGATGAGCTGTGGTAAATCGGAAAAGATCATTACAATTTTTAACGGACAATTGGGTTTAGTGCTGAAACTCCAAGCCAATATACTTTGTGCTATTGACGAAATACATCATCAAGTTATTACTTGAAAAAATTGTTCCAAATTGAACTGATCAAATTCGGTTTATAAAAGCTTGTCGTCATCGGGAAGATGTGCCGATCAAAGTTCTGTCACTTGATTTTCACTCGAAATTTTTTATACGTACTTCGTTCAAACAAAAAAACTATAGCCCATGTTACGTTTCAATGACAAAGATATAACAAAAAATCTGAAAACAATAAAAGATTTGGACAAAATTTGAGCTATTTAATTTATTTTTATTTCTTTTGTAATATTTATTTAAATTTTTATTTTATTCAGTTTTATCAAAATTGCATGTTTTTTTGTTCAATTTTTTATTTTTATTATTATTTTAAATGTTAAATTTCAAAAACAAAAATAATTAATTAATATTTATTTATTTTATTTTTATTTTATTTAAAATATCATCCATCAATGAATGGGGCAATAAATGGAAAATAAATAAATGTAGGAAATCCACATATTCCACCGTCACCAATAGTTGCTAAAATAATGGAAAGATTTCAAATAAATGATGAAAAACGTTATCCATCATTTGATTTAACATATCAATATAGGCATAGACCATCATCGGCACCACCAATACCAGGATTAATGAATTTATCAAGAAATGGTCTATAAAATATTTATAATATATAAATTAATAGAAAGGTTATTTATTTTTTTAGATTATAATATCATAAACGCACGAATTAGGATTTTATTGAAAAAAAAAACAAACAAGTAGCAAAAATTGTATTTTAGGGTGATTTAGAAAATAACAGAATTACTATTATTTTATATATTTGTTGATATTTTAAGATTTTCATAAAAATCGAATTATTTGTAAAGATTTTTCGCTTACATATAATAGATGGATAGGGGGCAGATACTATTCAAATATATTCCCATTGAATATAATTTTTAAACACGGTTTAATTGTTATCCGTAAAAGTAAATAAAAATAAATTGTAGTTCATAATGAGCCTAATTTTCCAATCATATTAGACAGCCATCAGATTAATGTACTTATGGCACGTACAAACTAAAAAACAATTAAACACGCATCTATAGTTTGTGGGTATATGATCCTTAAACTATGATCATATCTGCCGTATTAAATAAAATGTCAGAATATAAAGTACTCATCAAAATAGAAAATATTTAAAGTAAACCTGTAATTCAGTAACTTTCGTTAGACCTATGCAACAACATTAATAAATTCGATTGCCATACCAAATAAATTTAGTTCATTATGTTTTGATATTTTACAGGCTATTTATTTTGGGTTAGCCGGGTTTCAAACCAATTTGGATTAGCCCATAATTTCCAAACTTATATCATTTTAATCAATTTCAATAGGTCACAACTACGTGTTCAAAAGTTATAGATTTTCATAAAATGTCATATTTTTTTTATTCATACTGAAGGGAAAACTCACATTATCCCTTTCGAACTCAAATTATAAGGACTACGATTTGATGAGTACTACAATTTGACATTTATAGAATCAGATACATATAACCGCGCGTGATTTCCTTGTAAGATTAATCAAACGGTGTAAATATAAGGGTTGGCTTTAAAGATATAATTAAAAAGTCCTTGGAGTGAAATGGGCAGGGTATGATACCAGGGTAAAATTCGACAAGAAGTTAAACTTTAACATGCGGAGATAAGTGTAATACCTATACTCAAAAGGAAATCATATGCAGTTTTTATTAAGTATTTGAATTATAAATGGCAAGAAAATTAAAGCAATTGATTGGAAATGTATATAGTTTTATGGGGAACAGGGAGATAGGGTATTGCGGTGTTGTAGAGAGGATCATTTAGAATGTGTTGAAAGATGTATGTATATGATTAAATATCGAATATTCTATTTTTGGCACTAAATTTGTATGTTTTTCAAAATATAGGGAACATCTCTATAAGAAAGCATTGACAATCAGAACAATCATTTTTTGAATTATCGTGTTATTTAACAATTGTTCAAAAATCTACAAAATATTTATGGCAATTGATTAATTCATCAGTCCATTCATCAAATGTAATTTAAAATTGTTGCATGGACAATTTAGCAAATTATTATTATTATATTTTACCAGTGATGAATGGATTTACCAGCTGACCAGAAAAACGTTTACGAGAGGATAAATTTGGCACAGTTTAAGAAGGTTAATTTGCAAATTTGGGAAGAAATACCTATTAATGCAGTGGCAACAGCACCAGATTCCGATTTAATTGTGGGTCATCTGGTTAAAAAAAAAAAAATTCTGACGGAAGAATTGAAGCTCATCACAACGATATGAAATGGATCCATTTCCAGATATTTTGCATCACAATAGAAAGTTGTCAACATCATTGTAATAACAAAGCCTGGGCAATTATCAGAAGAAATGCAATCATACAGACTGATAAATCTGTTTCGACAAAGCTATTTCAAAAGGTTCTACTATTGAAACTGCTTTGACCGATTGATGACAGAAAAATAAATTGTTGTTCAAAGGTAGTCTTGCATCTCAGTCAAGCATTGGAAAAGGTATTGAAACTGAACTACTATACAAATTTGAGTATTTTCCATAATACACATTATACATACTTAAATATCATCAAATCATATGTAGCGCAGATAGAAATTTGTGAAATTGGAAGCAAAACATTGATTCTAATATATTCAGGAATATCGTATAACGCATTGACGGATGATGACACAGCGCCATACTATCTACAAGTAATAATATTCTAAAATATCATCTTTAAGAAAACGTGCTACACAATTTTCTAAAAGAAATGACTTATAGAAACCAATAAGAAAACGCACATTCACATATATTTTATTTTTAAAAATTATTCCCTTTTATCTCGAAAAAAAAACAACTTTTATTTGCAAACGATTTATTTGTATAATTTGAAAATCTACATCAAACTTACATCCGATGACCGATCCATGTTTCGGATCTCTCCGAACAACAGGATTATTTATATAGCTACATTCTAGGATGTATAGGGTCCGATAGCTACCACCGACCGTGTATTTAATACTTGAAGCCTATGAGTCACTATTCCTAAAAAGCTTTGATTCAATTCGCCCTATCCCCTGCAGTCTATAAATTACACGTAGTAATAATTTGGTAGGCAAAGTAATAAAGTCAAAACCTTGAACTGTATGTAGATGGGTACATCATTCTCTGGATAAAAAAAATCTCATAAATTAATTAATTAAAAATTAAACTATTTAAAAAAGATGTTATAATAAATAATAATCTAACAAATAAAAACTATTAATTATAGAAAAAAGAATTTTAATTAAAATGGAATTAGTTTTAACATTCCATTTAAAATAATATATTAACAAATAATATTAATAACATAATTAATTCGAAAGAGTAGTTACATGGCCTATGTAATTTATTATATAATGGGTTTAAAAAAACTTATTCCTTCTCATTATTATTATTTTTTTTTTTTATAAAAATATATATTATATTCTTATTAAAAATAAATTATTAATAATTGAATCAATTGAAATAATTCATGTACTAATTTAGAAAGACTTAATTATTTAATTATATATTTATTTTTATTTTCAAATACGAGTAATTATTATATAATAAATATATATATTTATTTACACAACTCCTATATGATACTTAAATTGTTGCTCAAAGAGGAAGTTATATAATATTTTGTTAATTTTTTTTCTCCTAATATTTAATTAATATATTTGAAAATCGTAATAATTTGGAATAATTTTTTAAAAGAATTCTCAATAAAAACAGAATTAAAAAAAATAATAATAATAATAAAAAAGTATTATATAATTTTTTAAAATTGTTATTATTCAATTTTTAAATTTTAAATACTAAAATCGGAAAAAAAACAAAAAAACAAACAATTATTTTTAATAATAAAAATAAAATATATTATTTAATTTTTAGAACAATTTAAGGAAGAAAATTAAAATCGATAATGAATATTTGCTAAAGAATAATTAAGAATTTATTTATTTATTTTATTAACTCGCATTATTGCGAAGTCAATATGTGGTTGGGAAGGGATCATAATAATGAATGTGACATTATTTGTAGAAATTTTTAATTTTTGTTATAGTCTAATAATGGAATAAATTTATTTAATTAATATTTTAATGGGTTTATAATTGTTAAATTAATTCTAATATTTTATATAAAATAATTTTTAATTATTCTTTGGTGTTTTTTTTTTTTTTTTTTTTTTTTTATTTAAATATTGCGTGAACAATCAAAATAATAATAATAATAATAATAATAATATTAAGGCGGGAATCGGTTAATGCTAAAAAAACCATGTTCACAACCAACTTTACACCCACACATAACACACACACACATCATATACATATTTAAAATTTAACTTATTACAAAACAAATGAAAAATATAAATAATAAAATAATTAGACTTCGTAATACATAATACTTGGAACATATTCAAATGTACATGCAATACTGTTTGTATATTCGCTGTACACTTTCCGGCAGTGACTATAATGAATCTCATATGTGGTACTGCCAAAATTACGTCAAATAGTTCGGTTACAACCATCACCTGTTACGTTGAAGTTGAACACATATAAACATATTTGAATTCTATTTATTCTATTGTCGTGATTTTTACGTGAAGTTGATGTGTATTTATTATCCGATGCGCGAAGCATTTTTCTTTTTTTTGGTTGTTGTTGATTGTCCACGTACGGCCCATATATAGAATTAGTAAAATTTTTATTGTGATAATTAAATACATTTATAAAAATATTATTAAAAATAATAAGAACATATTTTAAAATAACAATTATATGAAAAGCGCAATGCATATAAATATTTAAATTATATACTTAATTTTATAGTTTTTAGATAAAGGAAAATGTATTTAGTAAATAAAAACTAAAAATGTATACGTACAATATAATAAGAAATTTATAGAGAAATGTAATACAAAGAAGAGAACATAATCTTAAAAAAAACCCGTCCAAGTATGTGCTGAAAATTAACTGCAGTCAAATGCAAATGATTGACCCGTTATTATTTGAATAAAATTTAGTAGAATATGACAACGATCGTCGAACGCGAACGCATATGTATATTTTCCAATTTTTATATTTATTATAAATGATTATATAAGTTATACATTAATAACATTATTATAACTATATCTACCCATTAATAGTATATTGCACGAATCACACGAATATTAATTTGTAGTTAGTTAATAGTTTAATTTATACATTATATTTAATAGTGCGATTTAAAAAAAATTTCGATTTATATTCATTTAAATATTTAAAATTTATTGATTTACATATTTGTTGACATTGTTCCAATAAAATGATAACGACTACTCCGGGCAGAGCTAGAATATATGTTTACCTTTGATGTTGATTTACAATAACTCGGTTATTATTAAACATACAAATGTTAATAGGTGAATGTATAGGAAATGTCGATTTTTTCGCCTTAACCACTAATTTAATTGAATATGAATTTAATAGTTAAAGTATTGTTCATCGTAGACATTGACTTTTTTCCCATCTTTATACGCGGAGTGGATACATCATACCATCCTATGCTTAATTCAATTTTATCAATTGAAAGAACTAAAGAAGAGGAAATAAAATACATCATACATTTCAAGTTAAAAATTCGCAAAACCACAACAGATCTGAAAAATTGTTCAATTACGGAGCAAAGCTATAAATGATTGTTATCGTTTAAACCGTAAATTGTAGGAATAATCATCATAGATGAAGCCCGGGTTCTTTTAACTTTAAAAGTTAACGAAGTTCTAACTCGTAACTCATCAAATTTATAGGAGTCATACTTAGATAATAAATTATTCTGGATTGCGGGTATATACAAAGTGGGCATGTAAAAGCTTAGTTGGTAGAAAATGGACGTTAAGCCCTAATATAATTTGATTATTTTCAAAGTTGTTACCAATAAACTCAACGATTGCCAATTGAGGGTGCGTGAACAAAATATGGAAGACGTACAGAAGACGGATGAATGTTTCCTTGGATACGAAAATATTTCTAGTCAAATTAACAGTGCAATAGTTCGATAAATCCGAAAAAAGCATCACAATTACATTTCAAAAAATAAGAAACTGCTTTCTAAATGTTAAAGTATGACTGCGATAAAAGAAAATAGTTTCTGTTAAAATGTTGAGATTTTCAATAAGATTGTCTTTTCCTTATACCCTAATATAATAATACGTATCTTAGAACTTAAATATATAAATAATGGCTGTAATAAAAATCAGTTATCAGCAATTTCTGCTGAAGTTCAACTGGCGTAATAGCCCTCCAGAGGTTAATAACTGGAATCTTCAGTAAAGATTAAAAGACATTCTATTCTACCATACAATCATTTGGTTTGTTACTGAGAATACATTTCGTCAACTTTTAAATTGTATCAATTGCAACCTAACAATTTCTATTGATCCTTAAATTAAGTGTATAAGGAATTGAAAATCACTTAAAAAAACATACTTTCTATTGTAGCAATTCATAAAAAGAAAATTTTAGAAATTAAAAAAATCATTTTTATAATTATGTCATTGCTTTTGAAAGAAATTTACAGAATATAAATTATATTTGACAATCAAAATCTAAAAAATTTATATATAATAACGCAACGACTCTTTAAAATAAAATATTGTTTGATAAATTTAATAAAAAAAAACCTCAAGTGGTTTCTAGTCTGTATGAAAAAGAAAAAGAATCATAAAATATATGTAATTTTTACATAGATTTGATCAAATTGGTTTTTTTTTGTAACTTTTGTGATTTAATATTAAAAATTAATTTGATGAAAAAACAATTGTTTTGTTTTTTATATTTATTTATGAATAATTTTTTTTATTACAAAAAAATTAATTATATTATATTGTGTAAGAAAAATCAACAAAATTTATGAAATTAATATTGATGTTTCGAATTCAGAAAATTTACGAAATTTTTCCCATCAATCAATGTTTGATATACGAGAAATTTCCCAGTTTTGTTCGGTATTAAATGGTCCTTCTATTTTGGCACCATCTTCATTACAAATAACTTGTTTATATTTTGGGTATGCAACGCAATCACGATAATATAATACTTCCATTGATTTTTTTATCTAAAAATGAAAGCAACAAATATTTATTCATACTCAATTGAAATTACACATATAAATAGTATAAGATTCAAATAATTACCACATCTACAGCATCATTAAAAGTTATATTGCCTGGTTTTTCTGAATATTCACGTAATAAGGGTACGGATAAATGTTTCCCAAAACCTGTACCTATAGTTTTGTCTTGATAAGATCGTCCACGTAAATCAACATGCCCTAAAAATGGTTTTCCATCTTGAATGCCACCAACAACTAAATCTACCCATAATGGATTAAAACGGCAACGACAATTATACATAACACGAGTCAACCAATTAAATAATGATTTTGGTTTTAATTCGATATTATCATCATGACAATAATCATCAACAACTTTTTGGTCAATCATTCTTTTTAAAAATTGAAAATCTGCATAGTCACCACCAAATCCAAGTATAGTATTACTATTTATACGAAATACACGATCAATATTTTCGTAACGTGCCAATCTACCATATGACAATAATGTATCCGCTGCAATTATAACGCCATTATCATAAGCAACTCCAATGACTGATGTTCCAGTTGTAATGGGATACCTAATTTTTAGTAATAAAATTTCATTTTAAGGTTATGTTTTTGTAAAATGTATTGTTAAAATGACAAAGCATTTTGTTGTTTTTTTTAAATTGTTATTTATGTTGGAAAATTAATTATATAGTTGTGAAAAAGAATACAAATTAACTTACTGTGAATGTTTTCTAGCCGAATCATTTTCTTCACTTCCGAAAAATCTCAATTCATTATGTATTTGTTGAACGTGATTAGTTTTTAGTGAATTGTGTTTGTAACCCGGAAAATTATAAAATGCTCCAGGTGCTGGCCCATTATGCCAAAATGGTAATGGTATATTTTCCATATCAAATATTTGATTATTCCTTGAACCAAATTAATTAGTTGAATTTATTTAAAATTTTACAATAAATATTAGTAAAATTAATATGTTTCAAAACAGATTAAATAAAAACAGTGCAAATCCAAATAGAAATCGCAATCCAATTCGATACCGATGACAAAACAACAAATGACATAATTGACAGATTGACACATAAAAGAGGTGAAAGCTAAGTTTAGCCAACTCTAAAGAATAAAAAAATTCATGATGAATAAATATTTGGGGATTTTTATTAATATCCAAATATTAAGTACTAAATTAGTTTTCTTATTTTTAATTAGTTTTAATAGTGGTTGCGTTTATTTTATGTTGGATGTGTGTACGTGAGTGAGTATACGACACCGGTGGAGTGTTTCAAGTAGACTAAGGAACGTTTAGTCGTGTACGTGAGATCATCTAATAATTTTATGGATTTATTTCAATCTGTTGCTGTCATTTTTAGTTAATTCAAAGAAATAAACTCAAGAATTGAAGATTCAACAATCAATATTAATAATAATTTTTATTCAATTACAATCAGTTCAGTCAACTAGTAAAGTCAATATAGCAAAGTAATCAGTTAATAAGTTTAATTTAGTCAATGCTTTTAGTAATTAATTAGTTTAGTTTTTTATATTACTTTTTGATTTGAGGTTACTTACCAGTTTTACTTACTGATTACTGCTGATTACGGATTTATAAATTCTTTAAGAAAATTTATCATTAATCAACACAACCATCGTTCATGGACGATGGGTTACCACCCGCACACAGTTCAACACACCATTCTAGCATCGCAAATAAATAACATACAATGCAAATTAATTAATAAATAAAATAATAAATATGAGTTATAAAATGGCGACGAAAGGTTTAATGATAGAATGAGGCGCAGAAACAAATCAAGAATACTTTAAAAATCGCTGAAGGAGCGATATTATCAATTATTTGAAAAAGGTACATATTTTGATATAATTCAGTTTAAAGGTAATGGCGATGGTAAATGTGAAGACAAGGTAAAATTACTATTTGCACACAAATGAAATTTGGTATAAAAAAGAAAATTCCAATGAACAATTTGATTAATAAAAATGCATTCAAAGAGATGTTGCAATACTTGTATACAAATGAAGTTCATTTAACTTTAGACGTTGCTTTGAATGCATGAAATATGTTAGCCGCTTTAGAACAAAAATGTATAGATTATTTTAAAAATAATATAAATTCTAACACCAGCTGCGATGATATCACACACTTATGTATAAATTATATTGAAAATAATACAGAAGGAATCTTTTATAATCTGTAATTCTAAAACAGAATCATTAACAATTATATTAAAACTAAACAATTTGACAATAGATGAACCTAATTCCTTTAAATGTGTAACAATTGTATAGTAAAGCAATGCAAAATATCAGATATTGCTTTTTAAATAAAGAAAATATGCGTTGTTATTGGGAATGACATTTATCTAATAAGATTCCTGGTTATGGCAGAAAATTTTTGAAATGCACAACATTGCACCCATCTATATTAACAAAAAATGATATGGTGGAATTGTTTAATTTTTATAATCAAGAAAATAATGAAAATTTCAAATTTTCGACTGCAAAACGGGGAGCAACAGTATTTATAATTTTATTATCTATTGAAAACCCTAGAACTATATCCTTTCATGATGAATATTTACTTGATTTTATTCCCATATTACAAGTGATTACGACGAAATGTTATTGATTCCTTAGCACGAACTCGAAATGAATATAAAAGATAAATAAGTAATAAATTTAAAATTAGGTGTGCTGAAGATATAGTTTTATTAGGAATACATTTATTTTGTGATAATTTATCTTTCGGGTTTCACATATGTGCTATTACTTTGAATTGATCATATTGATTATATAAGGGGCTACCACTTTTCTTAAGAAATTTAACAATCGGTAGTAAACTTTTAAACTTTTAATTAAAAATAAATATAAATATATACATTTTATTGTTATCTATTTCAAAATTTATAATATAAATGTTTATATAAAATTGTTATTCATGATATTTAGTAACAGTTCTTAAAATATAATCCATTGCTGGTGGATTATCAAATGGAACCATATGTCCGGCACGATTTATCCAATACATTGAAAATGTTTCATGTTTTTTATAGTAACCTTCAAGAATTCCATTGACACCTAAACCCATTCGTGAACTTGCTTTATAAGCGTCTGCACCTGACCAACGTATTTTTTTAACCCATTCAACTGTACCGGGTGTCGCAACAATTAAATCGAGCTGTCCCGTTATAATAATTACTTCAATATTTGTTTCATTTAAGAGATGTTCCACTTAATAACATATATAAGTTATAAATATATAGAAAATAGATATTTTATAATAAAAATTCATATTAAATATATTTTTTTATATCATACCCATTTCAATATCTGGTTTCATAAAATCACCATATAGTGTTGTAAAAACCATATTACTTTGTGATCCAAATACAATATGCTCTGAAATATTTAATGCTTCACTAACGGGTCCACGCATAAGTTCTGTTAAGGGATCAATACGTTGACGTCCATCCATATCGTTAATTTCATAATCACGATTATTATTTCTTTCAACCAATGTGCGATACATTAATTCTTCGGTTGGTACTATAAATACATAATTTCATCAATTCAATTAGTTTAGTTTTATATAAATTTAATAACCAAATGATGGTTTACATTTTTTAAATATTCGATTTTTTGTTGTTGAAGATGGTCCATAATATCGTTGTGACCTTAATACATTATAGAAATCAATACTATCTGTTACATCATAAATAACATCTTCTGTTATACCCCATAAAAGTGTTGAATTTACAAAATCTCCGTTTTCAAATGCAATTTCTGTTTGTCGAGTTGATTCCATTATACGATCATATCCATAATCATCAACAAATCCCATGTACAATAAAAATGGTGCCCATGAATACATTGAATCTAATGGTGATATCCAACCATCAACAGATGTAACCGATTTAAAATCACAGATTATTCTATCGGCTTGAATTGCCTATACATAAATTGTCATAGATAAATTTTAAATTTAAAATATATTATTATGTATTTGTGTGTATTATAAACAAATAATAATCAATTATACATTATGTAAAGCATATGCAAATTCCATTGCCACTTTGCCACCATAACTTTCCGAAAATATATGCAATGGAGTTGCTCGAAATTCAGGATGTTTTTCATAAAATCCAATTAATAGATTTACTAAATCATCAGCAATTTGTGCATTAGTTGTTGTTAATAGTGAATAATTATTATTTTCAACATAACTGAATCCGGTACCAACAGGACTATCAATAAATAATACATTCATGTCCTTCACCCATGTAAAATTTCGTTCATTGCCTTCTAAATCTAATGGACCAAATTCTTCAAAATTTCCATAACCTGATGATGATGAGCCGGGACCACCTTGTAACCATATGGCTAACGGCCGATCTATATACGGTACTGTTTCATTTGTTGTATAATATAACCACCAAAATAGATGTGCACCTTCACGTACCTCAACCCAATCCCAATCTTGAAAACCGGGTCCAAATCCCACTTTACGATTCTCGTCTTCAGTTTGACGTATATCGCCTACATTATCAACATATGTGATAGTTAAATATACTGTAAACATTTTGAAAGTGATAGACAAGAAAAAGAATATATATGTAGATAGAAAATAAGAAAAAGTTTCAAAGAATACATAATAGTTATACTAAAAGTTAGTACAGTTAGTTCATAAATATGTAAAAATTAGATATATGTAAAACGAAAATGTGTGTAAAAAAATGTAATTAGTTTATTTATTTATTTAATTTGTTATTTAGTATATGCTGCTGAGCATATTCCATCGAATTGATAATTATAACAAAGTTTGGTTTTGATGATTCAAAAATTATGCGATGTCGATACAAATGACCAACAAACTATTTTGTACTATAACCATCTGAAGCTGCTCAAACCAAATGAAACCAAATCACAGCTGATCGTTACCAACAATAATAAATCCAAGTTCACCGATCACTGAAAAATAAGACCGTCCGGTATATCATTATTTACTTAACTAAGGACGGAATCATGTAAGTATATACATAATTCATAACATATATGTCGTTCTACATAGAACATAATTTAGGTTTCTCATTAAATTTTAAACTCGCTTCCAGCTCGGTGACTCATTTTTCATTGTATTGTTTTTGGTTTGCCTATTCTTTACGGTACAATATTCCACGCAGAGATTCTCAAATAGATTACAATATAGGAACGCTCTAATTGCTGTAATACTTTAACATTTTTATGTTAAATCGGATGTTCTGTGTTCTTAAACTGCTGCTCTACATTATCATTGTGAAATTGGGTTACGCGTTATGAGTAATAGTGTTGTGAATAAAATCACTTAAAACTATATGCATCAGTTCGATGTAAAATATGCGGTTTGAAGATATAACATTAAATATTAGTAAACAAATTTAAAAAAGGCATTTGTTGACTCAATATAGAAATTTCCTCGACCACTGTATTTACAACAAGTTAAATTAAATTACAAAACGAAAACATATATATGTACACGTTTACTCTACTTATGTATAAATTCGTGATTATTTGTAAATTCTATTCAAACGATTCAAATATAATAGCCAATTTAAACATTGTTAATTGTATACTAATTTTAAATGTACGTGCAAGAAATATTAATTATATTATGATTTGAATTAATTCTTTATTATATAGAATAACGTACTTATATAATTATATTATAAAGTATACCAATATATATACCAAATAACTAAAATTGACGCACCTGTTTTGTGTTACTAGGCTACTAAATAGAATTCTTTATATAACTCGATTGCGATTGGAAATACTTATACCGATAAAATTTGTTTGTAACAACACAAAAAACCAAACATCATATTCACAACAAATTGAAATATGTGCTCTAACTTCTGGAGGGAACGTTAGAGAAAATCTACTTTCAACGGTCAATTAAATACTTTGAAAAATACGCTGTTCTCAAAGATCAGTAACCCCTACTTGTCCTGTTCCTAGAAATATACAATTTGATCAATTCTCATCCAATTTTGATTAAATTTTTGTATGAAATCTTATATAATGGGTTTATAAGAATAGTTATAGAATAGAATATAGGAACTTTTAAAAATAGTCTAGCCGGGTAGTTTTTTTTCTGGAGTTTCCTGAAACTCATAAAATTAATATGTATAAGAACTTGATTAAAATTGGGTCATATTCGATTTACCACTATTTTATTTACATCTAATATCTTTCGATATAATATCAGACCAAATTGATGAATTGTATGAATACTCCCATGCAGAGGAATATACCAACTTGACAGTATTTATAATGAATTTATGGTAGATGTGATTCCATAGCACCACTTGGAGTAACTATAGTTGATGATAAACATGTACTATATGATATACTCGATTTCTTTATTGTTATACTCTTATATAGGTAACATATAGTTATATTTCTGACTATAAAATTCATTTTAATAATGTAACTGAATTGGATTAAATTAATTAATAATAAATATATTATAATAATAGAATTAGTATCACATATACATTTATTATATAAGTGATTGATATGTATAACATAAAAACCATAATCATAATGTAATCGAAACATTTTTACAGACACAAAGGGCACAATTACAATATAATAATTTACTATAACTATAATGTAAATAAATAATATAAGAAGTTTGTATTGTTTGGAGGCAATCCAATTCTACAACAAATTTTGATATTTGCTTATAAGAAGCGAACTGCGTTCCAGAAAAGGCTGACTGCATCGATGGAAACAAATGGTAAACTGAAGCAGCAATATTTTGTGAATATACGGCAGATGGATTAACATATCCTGTATTAGTAGTCGTCCATACACATTGATAAATACCATGAAACCATTCTTTACAAGTATTAATCACTCAACTTAAATTTCTACAAGCAAACGATACGTTTCACTATTCTATACAATATAATAATATAGTTTACTACAATTCAAATAAAGTTCATGTGTTAAAAATGAATAAAGATGTCACGACGACACATGTCAAGTATTTGTGTTTTCAGATTTTACAAATGTAGGATTAACGACATATATTATTAAAAGGATGTATTCATATTTGTATACCCATACACCCAATAACATTTCAGTTTTAATTGATTAACGAATTTCTAAAATATTAATATCACTGGTTTAAAATTAAAGCATTTATCAATTATTAAAAATTTTATATTGTAATAATATACTTTAATGATTATGAGTATATAACTTTTATATCGCAAAACGTATATATAAAAAATTGTTATTATTTAGCACTTATATTCTTTCGTTTGATAATTTGATTATAATGACAGCTATATAAAATACAAATAATAATATCAATCAAATTAATCGTTATCTTATTTTATTGTATAATTAAAACAAAAGGATTATTGTATGTTATAAAAAAAATATTTGTACCGCAAAGCACATTTTATAAATACTATAATTAAATTTATACATATAGATTATATTTGGAGCACTTGAACAGTATAATTGTTCTACAAATTTTTATTACTTTTCTTTAAATTATGAAATAATTTCTTTTATTAAATCCTTGTCTAAGGAAACAAAGTCTTCAATTATCGAAAATTATACAGTTCTGTATGATGTAAAAATCTCCTTCGTTTCCCGTGTCTATCTATCGTTCCATTCTATCTTTTACCTTTTGATTAGAGTACTTTAATCTTTATCGATTTTTCTTTTCTTATAAGAAATCACGGATATTCAAAGAAGATGGTATAAACAATAATGGAATTCAATACAATACAAAAAAAAAAAAAACAGTACCTGCCTGATGGAAGCGCAAAGAAATTATAAAGTAAAACTTTCTATAACAATTTTACACACGAAATAAAATCAAATTTTATCACTTTTTGTATATAAATATTAAATTGAATAACTAAGATTTCTTGTGATCCTCACTGTCCAGCATTGCAAGAATAATGACTCCTCTTGTTTGGTAGCTGACGCAATGAACTTTTTCAACACAAAATCATTGAAATACTGAACGTAAACACGTTTATAAATCCCTGGAAATTGTTTTAGAAACTGATTTGCTACCATGACTGACGGACACAATGGTACAACAGATCACCGAACGAGATAGTTGAATCCAATAAATCATACCATTTCATACGAGATATCTTAACCTTAACCCGATAAGCATTGAGTACTATACATGATAACTAATATCAAATTATATCATTTTATTTATTTCAACAAATATTTACGTATTGAAAATTTTTATACATATTAATTTAATTAATTTAGTTTATTAATTGTTTAAATATTATAAAAAACACAAATCTTTGTCCGTTTTGTTGTACGTTTCAAATTTATTGGTGGGTTATTACATAGACAAGATAAATTCACGTATATTCTAATTATATTCTCGACACAATTAGCAATTGAATCGTTTTATGAATTACTAAAACTGGACTTTGAATTCTATTCAATTTGTATATATGAATAAAGAATTGGAACATTCATAATTTGAATGGCGTTTCTGAAATTCCAAACAAATTCTTGTTTTATGTGTTCGTACAAATAAATTATTATCGCATATATTTTATAAAATTAACACATTTTAGTCAAATTAATTATACAAAACACAATACTATATAAAACACAAAACTATTAATTAACGCATCGTATCTGGTCAAATTATTAGATTCTCTGTATTGGAAAAAAAAATCACATCAACTAATTAAATTATTTTTTTTATGAGTATTTACAAATATATTACAAAAATTTTGAATTCCAATTTGAATCCAATAATTTGATCAAAAACATTTTATTTTAATATTATATTACTTGCTGCAGCTGAAGCAGCTGCAAAAAATAAAGCAAAAGCAATTTTTGCGATCAACGCGGCGTTCATATTTAGATTTGTTGTGTTGCACGTCGCGTATTAGATGCTGATCCGTTGACTAACAAAATAATACTATTATAATAACTAAAAGTAAATATTATAAAAGGTATATTATTAAAATAATATAGTATTAATAATAAATAAAACTTAAGTTAAGTTCGACGACGTTTGACTTATAATACGTCTTCGTTTCATTAAACCACAAAATTTGAACATATATTAATATACATTTCTTTTTGTACACAAAATACCAATAAAAAGAATAAGAAAATTATTTTGAATACACCCCATCTGTCCTAAAAATAGGCGGAAGAGGTTAGGTAAAAGGCATACAATTTAATTTTATAAAGAATAATTTTATTTATTATCGAAATATTTTGTCTCTACTACTGAAACATATCGATCTGCACGATCAAGAATAGCATCAAGTGATTTTTTTGTATGTTAAACTACCGCCACATAATTGTACAATAATTTGGGTTACTCTGAAGTTAAGTGCTAAAACTTTTATAATTTGGTTTATACCATACATTACAATTGACTGCTGACTGGTCAATAGATGATGTTATCCGCATATATTAGAATTTCAGTCCGATTATTTTTTGAACAGACGATTTTTTGGTTTATATTTTTATGAGTATTTTATTATATTTAAGAAGTATTTTTTGTAGTATTTTTATCTCATCGCATATCTTATATATATAATCTTGTATATGAATTCTGATAAATTAACATAATTCGAATATTAAAAATAATCTTATCATAACTGTCGATATATTGGTATTAATTAAAACACATATCACTTATTGAACAATAAAATAAATTGAAGAAACAGTTTCACTATGCTACAAAGTAAACAACTATCAGAGAAACTACACATCTTAATATGGATAGGTAAACTGGAGGCAGAAGAAAATATATATTTGATCGATGTCGTCAAGAACATTATAAATATTTTACTCATAAATAAAATTTGTGGTGTTTGTCAGTTCTAAAATCTTATTCTGGATTAAAATAAGATAACGCAACGTGGAGGGAACCTATCGAGAAACAGGGACATTGAATTATTTATTTATATGTGAAATTACAAAACAAATGTATTATATTAGATTATAGATAAATTTTGCTCTATTTGTTTCTTTCCCTGGTCTTAGTTGAACCATCCGAGTACCATTCGATGAGATTTTCTTCAATATAATATATACTAAGTGTTGTCATTTCCACTCGATCTATAGTATTGTTACTATTTTAAAACCTTGTTTAAACAAAAACAGTAAAGTTTTTCTCAAAGTCATACTTAATGATCATTTGTTATGCTTAGGTACTGCAACAACAATATGGGATTACATGCAAATGTGCGTTACTTAATTTGAGAATTTTGTTACGTACCTATGTACATTTAAAATTTAATTTCTTTATATACTCGAGTATATACATATTTATAATCAGAAAATGATCGTTGAACATCACATGATTAATATATACAGTGAAAACACTTAAATTCACTCGCAGCATATGCTCAGCTATATGATTTCTACTATTTAAAATTGAAGAATATTGTATCACCACAATAGATAGATAGAGGAACTATTAATATAAATGCGCATTCTACAAAATTTCAACTTAATTTGTGCTTACAAATTATCCTAAAAGAGAGATAAAATATTCCTTTCATTTCATATTCCCTACTGGGATTTAGTTCCTTCGATAGCTCTAAATGCAAAACTTCAAGCATATCGTATTTTCTAATTATTTTTGTTTTTATTTTACAGGAAAAATGTGATGTGAGATGTTCCGAAACAATTGGTAATGAAGAACTTTGGAAAATGTTGGACAATTAAAATTTAATGGCAAAGATGTAGATGAATCACAATTTGAATAGTGTAACGAAATCGATGTTAAAACCTCTAGAGAAATGATAAATTTGGCTAAATATAGAATAATTCATCGCTGTTTTACTACTGTAGGAGTAACAGAAATTATTTGGTAGTAATAGAGATGCCAACACATTAACGTGATGATAAAGCTGATTGTTGCTTGTTTTTGGTGGTTTTGGTATCAACTTTCACCATGTTCTAACCAGTTAATCAATGTGCAGACTGCATTTGTGTTGATTCTAATGTGTATACATAAAGTAATGACTACCAATATGTTTCTACAACAGTTAAGAAATGTCGCAGAATGTCATCTGTTAATGTTTAATAAAAACCACGCGATTATATATTTTTATGTATAGGTAATATAATATTTTTATAAAGTGCAACTTAAATAAATCCTAAAATATATTAAATATTATATATTAATCATTAGTTTGGCATAACAAAGCCACACTTCGTTTAATCCAATGTGTTTGCGGTTTTTTTGTGTTCAATAAAATTGGTAAAACATAATTTGTTGAATGTCCTGTTGTCGATAGAGTACCTTTACGTTCTGCCGTTTTATATAATGGACATTTATATCTTGTTCCTTCATTTAATTTAACGGATAGTATGGGCTATAAAAAAAACAAAGAACGGAATTAAAAATCAATATTAATTATATAATAAAAAATTAATTATCGTATATAGATTTGCTTTGCTATAATAAATTATAATAAATGAATTGAACTGACAATTAAATGAATGATTGGTAAAATATCAATTAAAATTTTAGGTAATTGTTCTTCAATATGTGAATTTTTTAAATTCCATTTAGCACCATCTAAATATAATCCATTTATATAAACACCATCAATTGGTGCAGTATCATGTCTGTAAAAATTGTATATTTATATTATGCGGTTTATATATTAACAGAAATTGAATTTAAATTATAATTGTAAATAAATTTTCAACTTTAACTAACACCATAATTTGTAAAACTTGAAAATCAAATGTTAACGTATCAATTGGTATTTGATATTTTCTTGCAAAATTTTGCATAGCACCCGTTAAAAATGCTTGTGTAAAATAAAAACCAGATATCCAAAATGTTGATGGTTTACCATTTTCATACCAATTATTTAACCATTTTAATCTTTCAACAAAATCCATAATATATGATGCAATTGATTTTAAACTTGGATATGATTTTGACATCCATCTATTTGGTATTTTTTTATAACGTATTGATGCACAAATTTCTTCAATTTCCGGTGTCATAACAATAAAACCTAAAAATATGAATATATTATATTAATTAATGGTAAATTAACCATTACAATTGTGGTAGTATATGTAGTTGTAGGTGTATAACAATTCCACACTAATAGGTTTGAAATTATACCATATATGATTTTAGATTTAGATGTAATAATTTAACGACCTATTTGTAATTCATTTCACAGATCCATTCTTATAAATTTCTTTAACACACTGCGTGTACATGTTAATTAATGATCATTATAAAACTATAATTAATTTTACTATTGTGATAACATTTCTAAAATTTAATTTATTTTTACAGGTTTTCGAAAGAAAATACTCACGAAAAGGACTGATTGATGATCATTTTATATCAGAAGACAAATGCGGTGACATTAAAAGGTAATTGAATTGTACATATGTTTAAAAGATCAAAGTAAATATATTTTTATTTTCAGGAAATTTTAAGACGACATATATTATTAAGAACTATAAATAAGCATGCTGATACCTACTTTATATGAATAATGATATTTAACATGTATATGGTATATGGCAAACTGAAGAGTAAATTTTTTTGAGGAACGTGATCAAGTACTATTTTAAACCCAGACTGCTGATTTATACATCACATCATTTATGTTAAAAGAATGGAATGGATACGGATTTAAGGTAAATGTTCAGGTCATTTTAGTGATACTTTAAGATTAATCAACCAAAGTATCATTATTCTCTAAACAAAAGAGTTAGCCCATACAAACTGTGGAACTTGTGGCCAAAAACATGTTGTCGCAATCACGTAGCACTCAACTTTTTCACCCGTGGACAGTTGGCTTTCACTTTCCAAACATTAGTTTATTCAATTAGTAATTTATTGTTTTATCCAATTACTGGTAACCGATAGACAAAGTTTACGATCAAAGATTTTAAAATTTTCTTCCATTCGTTTGCTGAAAATTTAGTGTTCGCATAACATGATTTTTGCAGAAATTGCTTAGTTTTACATATATCCTTTAGAATAAATTAGCCTCTTTATCGAATTAAAAAACAAAATGCAAAACCACCACACTAGCGCCGGTAATGTTGACAATAATGTGATTTCATTATTACACACACAGTTTATTATCGTTATAAGATCCAATTGTAAGAAACCGTTTTGCACGTAATCATTGACACAGTCAAGCGAACAGACATGTTTGCGCTGTAAATATCAATACTACAGATGACGTCCCCTTCAAAGAAATCTCCGTATACCAATAGTTTCCTGAATTCTTAAATGGTTTGATAGAGACTTTTATTGTCTTCACTCATTTATAATAAAGTCTTGCGTATACAGTACAATTTCATAAACATATATTACAAATATCCATACCTTTAATTGAATTTTCTAAATTATGACACGTATCACGTATTTCAATAAGTAATTGATTGAAACGTTGCATTTCTTGTATTAACACCGTATTCATTGATTCATCGTAATCAACCGGATATTTTTGTTCACATATTTCAATGTCAAAATTTTCGGGTAATTTTAATTTTATATCATTCACAATGTTTAATAAATATTTTTCATCATCCTTGTCGGATGTTAATTTTGTGCTACCCATTGTTTGTTGCATTGATGATATCAATAAATTGGATGTATTTAAATCTCTTGTAATACCAGCATTTGAATGTAAACCATATACTTCCGGATTTGGCATATTTGGTATGAATTCTTCAATATATTTACATATTTCACGTTGTTCTAATTTTCTGGGTAATACAAAAATATTTGATTCACCAAATTTATAACCCGGATTATGTACAACTTCTGCATTTACATAATCGGATAAAATTGTACTAATTGTGCGTCGGTCCCACATATCGGTGACACGTCCACCATAATTACATTCTCCTGTTAAATAAACAATTGCCGCATATGGTATTTCATTGTATTGATTTAAAAACATTTGCAATTGTTGAACAGAAATTTGAAAATCGGATTCATTAAATCCATACGGTATATTCCAACCCATTGCACCAAATTTTAAGCGCTCTTGTACAACAGCATGAAAAAAACATATACCATAAAGTAATCGTGTAAATGCTTTATGTTTTCCTGGGCATCCTGGTAAAAAATGTTGAGAGTGAAAGTTAACAATATATTATTTAAATGGAAAATTATTTACCATTATAAAATTGTTCAATATTCATTGGTTCCGATAAATATGATCTTAATAAATTTTGTTGTAGACCAGTTGGTGGTTCGTTTGTAATTTTTATACCATTTTGTAATAACATTGACGGAAATTGTTCGGTTGGATAACTTGTAAGCCACATACGAAACGATGCTATTTTACGGCGGGTAAAATTTGTAAAATTAAATACTGAAATTATTTTTTTTAATATTTATTTTTATATTTACGATTTGTATTATAAATATCCATATGTTCCCAAATTTGTTCTAATGATGGCATCCATGACACAGATAAATGACAATTTTGTAAACAAATCCATGCACCTTGTTCTTGTGCTTCTTCGATAATTTTCGTGGCAATTGGCCCTTGACCCTGGCCCAAGGAAATCGATTGAAAACCTTTGTCGAAACCCATTTTTTCAGCGAATACTGTTAACGAACTCATGGGATCCGCTCCCGGCGATAATATAAATATCAACGGTGTTAAACAATTAGATTCTTCAAATGATTTTGCTATATCAAAATGTGGTGGTGTCACAAAAATGGAACCCATTTCGAAACGTACAAATTCCGTGATGGCAACAAATAATTTATCAGGATGAATTGCACGTAATATAATTAATTTTTGAAATTTTGTTAAATTCGTTTCCCATGGTTCAGGCATTTTATTTAAATGTGGATCATTTGCATCATAATAATTACGCCAATTTTGTAAATTATTTATAAAATCATTTGCGAAATTATTTAATATTGATAATTTATTTAAATTTTTAATATCATCCCACATTTTAATTGTAATCCAATTTGTATCCGGGTTTTTTAAATTATCAATAGATTCACTGGTGCTGCTGGTTCCCTTTTCTTTGCCACCATCACCACCAGCACCCGTTAATAAAAACATTAATTCCGAATGTTCAACACGTCTTGTTGGTAACATAATTTTAATTGTTAATATAAATGAAAATAATAATTTATCTTTTTCAAATATTGAACGACACACTTGATTGTAAAGATTTTGTGTTACAGCATCAATTAAAAATTTTAAACGGCGTAACAATTCTTTCGATTTATTTGCATATTCAATTGAATAAACGTATAAATTAATGTACCAATTTAATGAAAATTGATACATTGGATCAATGTTTGGTAAATCGGTAATACAATAATATAAAATTGCTGCATGGCTGGCTATTAATTTATAATTTTCACGAAAACTTTCAATTTTAATTGATGTTTCACGTGATGCCCGCTCTTTTTCAATTATTTCTAGGGATAAAATCTTGGAATTATCTAAAATTTGAATAGCCGATTCATCTTCTAAAATGTCACCTTTACTTTGTGACAACGTTTTTAAAATATGTACTTCAACATTTTTTAGCATTGCTTTATTTGCGGCACTTTCAATAATTAGTTTTTCACGTAATTCTTGTAAATCGGGACGCTCTTTGGCCACCACAATGCCTAACAATTGATCCTCAAGACCCGATTGTGTTAGTGCAAAATTTATTAATGTTACTTTATTAAATGTTTCCGGTAAATAATGTGGATTACGTAAATTTGTTGTTAAATATAAACGAAATTTTGGTGACAACGGTATAACATTATCACCCACACTTATGTATTCAACACCACCTTGTATAAATGTAGTACGCTGTAAAATTGGATCTAACGGTGCCTCTATATCTTCACCAATATTTTCTATTAATGCTGGATTACCAAATTCCATACATACTTCTAACGTCTTCATATAATCGGTTTGAGAAAATTTTAATATTTGCAAACGATTATGTCTTTCAAATACTTTTATCCATTTATTAGCTTGGCCCTGTGGATCAATGAATAAACTGTAACGACTTGAGCTATCCATTATTATAGCATTTTCCGTAGAAAATGCATCTCTTGGTAAACCTGTGGTTATATAGGGAAATAAAATGTATGAATTAATATATTTGATTTAATAATATAAATGTTAATATATTCACGCCCAAGACAAAACGGATGAAAATGGTACGACGGACGATTTTTCGGAGATAATCTATTATTGTAGTAATTCACAAATGAAATTAAATATAACAAAAAAAAAAATAACACACATACCTGCTAAATTCCAATTTTGAATTTTAATTTCACTGCCCAAAATATCGATTAAATTATATTTATCTGAACATGGTATCATTAATTGTTGACAACATGAATGCCAATCGATAACACATTGCGTTCTATAGGGCATAGTTAACGTTGATAAATATGCAATAATACCGCATGATATTAAAATGTCACCGGCTAAACGATCATATGAATATTGTAGATTTTCTGCTGATTTTGTCCAACGCGATTTTTCACCACCCAAACCACTAATTAATGCTTCAGCACGTTTTAATTTATTTTTACACATTTCCACTTCAATTTCGGTACGTTCTTTTTCCGCATTTGCATTGACTAATTCTTCATTCAGTCGGGCAACCTTTGCGTCCAATTCTTCGGCAAGTGCACGTTTTTCAGCTAAAAATTTGCGTGTTTCTTTAAGTACCTCTTTGGCGGCATACAATCGAGCTTGTTTGGGAGCCACAACTTTTGCCACAGCATCATACCGATCGATGGCAATAATCCATTTACATAAACCTTCGGCAGCACTTGATGCCTTTGCAACGATATGAGGTTGAAAATCTTTATTCGGTATAAAATCTTTACGTATTTTTTTCATAATATCTGGATTTATATTGTCTTTTTCATAATCTTTTAATGTTTGTAAAAATGCCATATCACCTAATATCCGTTTACTTGGTATCCAATAGTCTAAAATTTTTTTACCAGTCGTTGGATCATTTATCCGATCCGGTGGTACAGATTTCATAACACATACAGCAGCCATTACTAATTTCACAACATTCGGTGGATTTTTCATAGATTTAACTAATGTAATATCAGTCGGTTTTAATGTATTTAATGCTTGCAGTGCTTCTTCTAGTACAGGAACAGCTTGTGCTAAATCTTTTGAACATTCATCTTCCATTGCTTCGGCGGCAGCTGCTTGTGCATTTGCAACCACTTCATCACGTTTTACTTGTTCCGTTGCAATACTTGCCTCAACAGTTTTTGTTTCAATTTCGGCGGTCATTTGTTTTGAATTTTCAGCCATTACAATTAATTTCGGTTGTAATTCATTTAATTCTTTTTGCATTATCGCAACCGTTTCGGCCGCTTGTACTAATGTTTCAAGGCCACCAATGTAACGCATTTTATTATCCATAATTTCATTTTGTTTTGATGTTATTAGATTTGTGAACGAACGAATTAATTCAAGAAATGAGGCTGATGTAATGTATGTAATGCGACCCATATCTTGTTGAAATTGATCTGAAGTACCGCGAGCTGTTACATGAAAATGTTTACAAGCAATAACTATACCAATTTTAATGTCATCCGGTACATTAATTGTTGCAATATAACGATTTGCAACCATCTCTAATGCTTGCTGTGGCCATGCATCATACCAATCTATTGTGCAACAATTAACCAATGACGGATATAAACGTATACGTGTACGAAATGCTGTACCAATTGGACTAAAACATAAAATTATATGTAATTTATTTTTACAACGATTTATAAAAAATGAAAAAACTTGTAATGGATTAACGTCAATGTTACGATTACCACCTTGGGCGGCTAATCGTACCATTTCTAATATTTCTTGTTTTTCATCAATTGGCCATATATTAGGTACTTCACCTAAATTCAGTAGACAATCAATGTCGGTTAAAAATGATTCATGTTTTATTTGATTTTCGGCTACCAAAAATATTGTATCTTTTCCCAAACCACCGCTTTCTTTCAGTACTTGTTTTAAATCTTCACGCCAATCGGATATGCTATAGTTTTTTGTTATTTCCGGTTGAAATAATGTCTGTTGACATATTGTGGCCGCCAACCGGGTTAATGATTGTCGCCCCGAACCACTCATACCAACTAATAAACCATTTCCAGCTGGCATCGATATAATACGACATATTTTATTTAAATGTTCCAAGGCATATGAAAACAATACAATATTCATTTTTTTTTTATGTGTTGAATTATATTCATCTAAATTTGTGATCGCAATATCATTAAATTGTTTAAAACTTGGAATTTCTTCATAGCGTCGATCACCTGGTTCCGTATCCAAATCCAAATATGTTCCGAATATTAATTTATTTACGGAATCCAATGTTACCGATTCACTTCTTGTGCCAGTGCCTTCATTATCTTTTTCTTGTTGTTGCTGTTGTTGTTGTTGCTGATTTTCAAATAATACATCAATTTTATCATGGAAAAAATCACGTATCGAATTACTAATACGTACAAAAAACCATGATCGGTCGGCGTCATCAACCAATCGATCATAAAACACACGCATTGTTTCATGAAACCATATTTTAGCAAAAATTTTTTTATTATCAACCGATTCTTTGCGTAACAATGAACATCCTAAACATACTTTTGCAATATCTCTAACATTAAATATATAATGCGATTTGGCTGGTGTTGGACGCAATTCACGACTAACAATTCCGTATATATTTAATGTAGCATTTACAATTTGATTAACATTCATTATAACATCGGATGTATGACCGCCGCGTTTAAAACCATTCAATAAAACATTACTAAATATACGAATCATGGTGTCATCGGAAAATGTATTTATTGAAAAACAATTAAAATGACATAGAAAACGTGGATAAACAGTTTGACGACTGCCACCGGGCACACCACATGCACAAAATATTAATACATCATTTAAATAGATTTTACTTGTATCCTTTAAATCATAAACATATTTATAATCAAAATATTGTCGTAACAGTTCAATTGGTGGTTGTGCCCCATATATTTCTTTGGCCGGCATATTCATATCATCCACAAAAATCACACATGTTTTTCCTCGTGGTGGCCCGTATCGACCACGTTTATGTTTTAACAATTTTGACAATAACAATTCTTGGGTTTGATTAGCCGTTATCATTACAGTGAAGGTCATAAATGCAGCCATATATTCATTTTGATTTAATTTATTCATTAATGTATTTTGTGTATAGAAACTTTTTCCCGTTCCTGTTGGGCCAACAAATAGGATCTTCTTTTTATGCTGTAAAATAGATTTTAAAATTAGTTAATAACAATGTTAATATGTCAGAAAAAAGAAAAAATAATTGTTTACATCTTTGGAATATAGTTTAGCAGTAATTTTAATTTTAAAACATAATATTCGTTTAAACCTATAAAAAATACAAATCCAATTTGTTGCTGTTTTTATATTTTTCATAATAAAATTAAGTTTTTCTTGAAACTTTGAAACTAAGCTTCTATGGCAAAGAAAACGGCTATAAGTTCGAAGATAAGCAAAATGTTTCTATTCATTCGAACAGCAGGTCGACAAATAAGTTCCTCTTTTATTGTTTAAACGAATGTTTTGAATAACTCGAGTAGTTTTAAATCAATGTAGTCATGAACATTTGAATTTAAATTTTTTAACTTAATTGTTGGAAATAATTTTTCTAAATATTTCCCTTCATTTCCCTAATTCCAATACTATATATAACTAGAATTACTATAGAAAGATGAAGCTTTTAGATACTTTTCTTAACATTTTAAACTGAAGTGTTTGATGATAAGATGACATTATCGCCAGTAATTTTATGGGGGTTCCCAATTTAACCTAAATTTTACCAAATATCTGTATAGTTTCTAAAGTAATCATTTAAGAATTTCAACTAAACTGGAAAGAAATATCAAATAAAATATACCAATGCTTATGTGAATAATTACCATATACTATTCTCAATGGTAGAAACACAATCGACTTCTATGTAAGGTGTGCAACAACAAAAAATAAAAAATAAATATCGACCTTTGATAGTTAATATACAACAAATTAAATAATGTATGTTTGTAATTGATTCATATTTATGTATTACTTTTATATGTAAATCCAATAAATGCATATAACGTCCTGTATCAACTGTAGGTACTTGAATACCAAGTGGTCCAATTTCTGGTTCAAGACGTCTAACTAAATCGGGCCAATATTTCCATGCACCTTTTTGCTTAAAAATATAAACATAATCGATAATTTGTCCTTCCAGTGGAATTGATACTTCAACCTTATTTAACATGGACTCTGGTGGTGGATTATTTTCTGTACATTGCCATATCTTTTCATATGTTTTATTTATGCGAAACGATAATGATAATTAATTAAATTATTTTCAGTATTATTCTATAAATAGTATGCAAAAACCTCTCGATAAAATCCATCAAATTTTTCCCGTGATTCTGAGTCCAATAAACCGCCGATACCCCAGGCAACACTATAAATTATATTTGCTTGTATCCATGCAAATAGATAACGTTGATAATCTTCTGGATTTTCATCAACCGCATCATTCATTATAATTTCAAATAAATTCAATGTTGTCATTAATAAATTAAATTCACCTGAATTCAGTAATTGATGACAATTTCTTTTCACAAAATTTATTGTCTATAAATATAAAAAAAAAGCAACAAATTATCGCAATTAATGATTTTACTAATTTTGGAATGTGATTCAGGCGTGGCATTGTGTAAGGTGGTTTTAGTGGCAATCACCTACACTTATCACCTCTACTATAATACATTTTTTACCTGTGGCAATATCCACATAAATAAATCAAATATTAAATTTTTCCATTCATTTATCCAATTTGGATTACATTTATTTATCCATGATTTAATAAATGTTTCATAACCTAATGTTTTTGGTTCCATATAAATCATACCGCAACGTGATACCGTTGCCGGTGATGCTTGTAATAGGTCCATTACTTCAAATATTACTGACATTTGGTTATTCATTGTTATAACTTCACCAGATGTTAAACATAATTTTTTATTATCATCTAAAACCGTATTCATATTTTCTATCCAAACAGCATCAACAGGACCATCAAATATTAACTATGCACATAATAAGAACAAAAAATATATAAATTATATAACACATTTCAAATTTATAAATATATATAGATGAACCCATTTTCTATCTGATGATGTATCAATTGCAAAATTACGAAACAATGTTGATGCAATACCATCCGTCCATTCATATGATATTGGATCAAATGCACCATACAATTGACCCATTGTAATTGATTTTGGATTTACAATACCAATTTGACAATTTTGATAATATGGGTTTGTACTGTTACCGGTACCGTCTACTGCAGTTAAACTATTTAATTTACATAGCATTGATGCAAGTGTTTTTAAAGTTGTTGATTTGCCAGCATATGGTTCGCCGACCTAATATGTAAATTAAAACAGTATAATGAATATCATGTGTCAACTTCAATTTTTAAATTACAACTAGTGCTTAGTGGTCGTTAATTACACATATTTATATATGGTGCATACGAATCGAGTTCAGTATAATGTACTTTTTGAGATTTTCTCCATAGAATTATTTGTTTCATCGAGGTCCGAATTCCACCTCCGGCTGCTTGTACAACCTCGTCTGCCTTTTGTGTACAGTCACGTCGCAATGATCGAGCACCCAACATAGTAAGAAACCTTGTCCGATGTAATGACAGTGAAGGGTTTGTTAAAGTTAAATTTCGGTTTCCGCTAATGCGTTGTTGCAACAAGTCAACGTTTATTGTAGGATTCAGAAAAATCTTAGAATATCTACACTTTTGTTTAAGCTTATTTAATACTTTTAGCTCGAAATTTTGAGAATAGAATAACTTACCATCATAAAACCATGACGTACAATTATCATTTCATATGTTTGTACAATTTTTGTAAAAAATGATTTAACTGGTTGTAAATTTTGTTCATTGCATATTTCCAAAAATACTTTATACATCATTGAATAATCAGCATCTTGTAATTTAATACCCGGAAATAAATCCGATATAATACCTTCAAACAATGGTATATCAAATGATAAAAATTTTGGTAAATTAACATCTAATAATGCACGTAAAAGTAAAAGATCTTCATTTTCATTTGGATATGTTAATTTTATGTTACCACATGCTGAAAGAACTGTTTTAACAGCTCTCATACCTATATGTAATATAATAATTAAAATATACTGTATCTAATATAATCGTATAGATAAATAATTACCATAATCATAATGATTTTGTGATGATAATTGTTCGGAACATAAACGATAGGTTGTAACAATTTTTACGGCCAATGTACGTGCATTTAAAAACCCATATGAATATAATGAAATTTCACCAATCATTGCATAATCAGGTACCATCATAGCAACGGTACGAAATAATACTTTTAAATTATCGGGTAATTCAGATCGTCCAGCATAGCCAGGATTCATTGTTATACAAACATAACAAGCTGGATTTAATATAAGTTCAGTACCTTCAAATGTAAATTTTTCAACACCACTACGTACCGCTACAATAATACATAAAATTTGTTGTGCAACAACCGATAAAACTTCCAATTCAATACGATTAAATTCATCAAAACATGCCCATGCACCGCTTGATGCTAAACCTTTAAAAAACTTTCCCATTGCCTTAAAATCTAAACCATCCGAACAATTAAATACCTACAAGAATTTTAAAAAAATATTATGAATATATGTAATGAAGCTCTAAGCATTATAACATATACGAGATGTATGCGGGGTGTGTGAACACTATTTACTCACCTTACATTGTACAGCTAATGCTTTAGCTAAATCTTTTGTTGTTTCCGTTTTTCCGGTGCCAGCCGGTCCTTCAGGTGCCCCATTTAAATGTAGTTGATAGGCACCGATTAGGGTGCGATAACATCGATCGGTTAACGGTGTTATAACCAAACGATCCGAATTTCCTAAATATTCATTTGCATAGTTAACAGTTGCATTTATAATTTTCACTTGAACACTACCATTTATCCAATAATAACGTAATTGAGCCAACCACTGAAAATCATCTTCAGATTGTATTTTATTTTCAATTAATTCATTTATAACATCTTTTGCATGTACATCAATTACAATTAATGATTTTATGGTGATACGATTTAAATTGCTTATATTTGTGGAACGCACAACATTAACAATGTCTGACATATTGTTTTCAAGTTGTTTGTAAAATGTATGTATTGAATTTTTATGCTGTAAACAACTGTGAACTTCTTGGGCCCAAAATATTTGTGATATACATAAAATAATCATTTGTGACCATTTTAATATCCAATCAATACGTTTTTCATTTAAATAATTAAAATAACTTAAACTTAATTCATTTTGTACGGTTAATAGCATTTCCCGTTCGACCGATAGCAACCATATTTCTACGCTACCACGTGCCTCAACAGTTGATATTGTGTTGACCAAATTGATTTCTTCCATGTCATTACTTTGCATTGCCAGTATATCCAATTTTTGATTAAATTTTAAACGATAAATACCTTCAAAACATTTATTTAAATGTGGTTGAACACGTAACGGATCCTTTGTCTCCGATAAAATTTCTAACATTTCATCATTTGATAAAAAGAAAAATCTTGGAAAATATAAACGTTTTTTTTCCAAATATTCATTAACACCATTTATTATATTTTCTAACATTTCGTTGGCCATTTGCATTGCCTCCAATAAACCGGGTGCCGGCGCTGTTTGCATAACATTTGGTTCACGTAGTACCATCTATAAATATATTTTGAAAAAATTATTTATTTATTTTTACATTTTATTGTCATATTATTTTCAAATGGAAAAACTATTATTTTAGACATATTCTCGCACGTACACAGATCCTTACAGAACGTGCCTTATAGTTAATGTATTTGCACCAGATTGCAAGAAAGAGTTATATATTATAGCTAACACCTTTATTAGTCTGCCTTACGGTCACCTTCGGAAGACTGAAGCATGCATCGTCGCTTCCTATAATTATTATAATTATTATTAAATAAATATATTTACAGTAATATAACGACGATATGTTTGATCAACTTGTGCAAATAAACGACCTTCTTCTGGCATTTGTGCTACAATATCTTTTGATGAAAATATTGGTAATAAATATAACCAATTTGCTTGAACTTTTCCCCATTCCTCAAATGTATTATTTACACGTAACAATTTATCATACCATGTTCGAACTTCTGTTTCACATGGTTTAACAAATGCAGAACCTCTCATTGTTAATGTTTTTAAAATGTGATCGTCTAAAAGTGCCTAAAATAATATATAAAATATTAAATTATGTATAAATTAGGTTTTATCTTTATGTTGTATTGTATTTATTAACCTGAACATCATCTAAATTTGATAAAATATATATATTTGTATCTTTATATGGACCAGTTGGAAAAACAATATTATCCCATTCTTTTATCATTGACTTTAAATTCGTTTGTAATTGTAATTCTTTGTTAGCACCAATACTAATTATTTCAAAACTATCTAGTTTCGTTTCAAGTTTATAATTTATAATTTTACGTAATGTTGTTCCAGCATCCGGTGTTATATCAAAATCTTTATTAAATAATTACCCAATTAGTTATATATAGTTATATAGATATCATCCCACACAACACATACAGAATATGTCACTGCGATATGCAAATAATATCGCACTAGTCTCCAGTAAACAGTTCAATCTAACATCAACTATGAGTTCATAATCAACCCAGAATATATATTTGGAATATGCTCTTTATGTTACACGGATATTATAGAGATTTTAACGGAATTTCATACAGAAATTCATTTGAGCATTATGGAAATGTATGTATAATCTGAGATATCCGTGTATTATCATATTAATATTGCCATTACAGACAGGAAAGAGATATTGTCGATTTTTGGTTGTAATTTCGGAGATATCTGTAGTATATCGTACGGATATTGCAATTTAGCCGACACTAATGGGACCTTATCTGTGCTATGTGAGATGTTGCTGTTATTATATTTTATTATTATTAAATTATTACGTGAGACTTCAGACATTTCTTCCCAATGACGAAAACGTAATGCTGAGTTACACATTATATTTACAATATAAACGCCTAAACGAAATTCTTTAATCCAATCAATCATTTTACCACATAATTTTAATGGTACTGGATGTTTTTCTGGATCGGGATCTTCTGTTTGACCCTGAAATTTAATTAAAGTCTTATTATATATTTATTGTCGCCCAACATATAAAACGCCACAAAAAGACTTTAATGTATACTTACACGAAATTTACATACTGTATTTCCTAACATATCTTGTTTGATCCGATTACGATAATATTTTTGTGTTTTTAAAAATTCTTTATAATATTCATCGACCGTGGTTTCGACAAATTTCGGATTTAAATATTCAAATGGGCCGTCCATCCAAACGTAATAGTGACGTAGCCAACGGATACACAATTTCATGAGTTGTGCAAATGGTATGACAAAACTTTTTGTTACCTCTAATATTTCATAATGAGTTATTGGAAATTTAAATAATTTTTCTTCTTTATTAATCCATTTTACATAATCATCAAAACATTTTAATTGATCAATGTAATCGCTAAGTATACGATTATAATCACGAAATTTTTCTGTTTCTGACATATCGTCAATAATCGATAGGTTTGGTATAAGCTCAGCTATGTCTTCGTTTAATTTTTTCGTTACATATTGTAAATGTTCTTCAAATTGAAATTTATAATTTTCAAATAATGATGCATTTTGTTCAAATATTTCATTAATATTTTTAAACCAATTAATTGTTGCAATTTGTAAATTTAAATGATCCTTAGACAACTCTGTCAATTCAACTAATAGTCCGCCAATCTATTAATTTTTAATGAAATTAATGTTAAATATAAATAATAGTTTTCTTTTAATTCTTCAGTTCGAAACAATCGAAAATTAGAATTTGTGTTGTAAGTAGAAGTAATAGATAACACTTGCGCTCTACGCTGATGCCTTTGGGTAATCCTCGGATCCTATAGTATCTACTATCACATTCGTCTCTGCTTATCATATAGCATCCCTTTCTAGTTACACTCAAAAACGGTTCTATCCTATTGCAATTCGACGAAGTTGCTGTCTACAGTCTTTTGTGCAATCCCACATTTATTAATTTTTTTTTCTTTTCCAATTTTAGCAAAATGGAACTTATGAATGGTTACATTAGACATTTGGAACTTCTTAGAAAGACAGTGTTGATGATTAATTGCTTGCTATGCTATGATATTAATGCTAGTGGACGGATAAATAATTAACATTGGGTCAAGTAAAATTCAACGAATTTATATAAAATTGATTTGGAACAAAAATTGACAATCTAAGTCAAGTTTGAAGATGAGCAAACACATGCAACTACTTATTTGGATACCATTTTTTTAACAACAAACAATTACAACAAATCCAAATGATGAATAAAGGTATATATTTTACTATTGAGAATTAAAAGCAAGAAGTTAACGCATACTTTATTGATGAATATTGTATTTAGCGACAAACGAACATTCGACACTTGTTACTAAATTCCGTAAAAATCGAATGACCAAACCTATATAGAGGTTGGAAGATGGTCAGCATAATTACTCTCAATTTAAATATACATAAAAAAATTTTATGAAAATGATTAATAACCAAAAGGAATAATTTTTATATATGTTTAAATTAGAACTATAATTGCCATATGGTTACTGCAGAGAATGTTTCCAACCACAGAAGGAATTTATACAAATAGAGAAATCTACTAATATTTCTATAATAATTAATAGAAAATTTTTATATTAAAAATTTACCCTTAAACTTTCACGTATTCGATCTTGTATCACAAACATTTGTTTGGTTTTCACCTGCAACATATATTCACCGTTGGCCAATAACATTTCGGTACTCTTTGGAATTTCTAATGCACGTTCACGTATACCTTCAAATATGTTACATATTGCAATGCAATCATTTTTATGGGCAATAACAATGTTGGCCGTTATTAATTTTATATAATCTTCAGCGATATTACGTAACCCAATAATAGATTTTTCTTGATTTATTGTCGCAACATCAAAGTAAACATTTTGTATGCGTCGTCGTAATTTTGTAACATATTCATTAAATTGATCGATCATATTTAAATATTCTTCAAATTGTTTGGGTTGTGCGAGAAAGTGTTCGATTGCATTTAATCGTTCCATCCCATATAAATCATAATATTCTATTTGAAATGATTGTACATGTGCCAATATTGAACTGTACGCAATACATAATGTATCATTTAATTTATTATAGATTTCGTTCATATAACCATCACTAATTTCAATTTTTAAATAATCTTTACATGTAATTACAAAAAATGTTACACGATCAATTTGACTTTCTAGTATTGGTAATTTTTTACCAATATCTAATATGTCATTAAAAATTTTATAAAATGCCCTTTTGATATCATTAAAATTTGGACACAAATCAACTGTACGATTTTCACATATTGTTTGAAATTTAAAATATGGTATTTTGTCACGATCCAATAATATATTGAAAATATGTTGAAATGTTAATATTTTCAATTCATTTATTTGACGATTTATTAAACCGCTAGCACATGCCATAATTTTTGGCCACATCGTTTTCGGTAGCACATGTTTACGATAATATTTTATCATAATACGTACAATTTTTGGATACCAATCACGTTTTATAAATATACAATTATCTTGTAAATCTTTTTCACATAAATTTTCAAAATCACATAATGATATTGATTGTTTTTCTCCTTTTTCATTGACATGATAGCGCCCATAATCGTTAAGATATTGTGGAAAATCCAATTTAGCATAATGTAAAATACAACGTATAAATGGATATGGTAATAGTAAATCTGCTTGTAATTTTTTACGATTATATAAGAATTGATGATATTGTCGTGTTCTACCCAAACGTTTAAATTTAAATGGTTCTGGTGGTTGTTGTCGTTCATCGCTGTGCTTACCACATTCTCCGTTATCGGTGGTGGCGTCGTCGTCGTTGTCTGTAACACTGGAATCGTCTAATGTTTTTAAAATTTTTTGTATACTAAATTTTTGTAATATTTCATCAAATTCATTATGAACATCATTCATATATTGTTCAACAATTCGAGGATATTTATTTTTATGCCTTTTTGGTATGTATTCTAAAAGTTTACGTTCGGTTGTGTGTAACATTTTTGGAATTGGTGCACGTTTTACATATTGGTATAATTTTCGGCGATAAATTTTTTCCGATATGGGTATGGCATCGTCATCTAAATTTGGTGTTACAATTTTATGTTGGTTGAGTTTAATTTTTGCCTGTATTAAAATTAAATATAAATTAAAAATTAATTATTAAAATTGAGTTATCTTGCGGCTGATTTGTGATTTTTACTGATTTTTTTATTCACAGGAATTTGGAAAGTGTTGTATCAAATTTGCGACATTTGAGGGCAACATTATTTTGTTTTTATTTAAAAAAAATCCTCTACTGTGACTGGAGACGAAAAATAGATTTACTATGAGAATCCTAAACGTAAATAAGCTTGGGTACATCCTGTTGAAGCGGGTCCATCACAGCCAAAGCCATGCTGATAAGGTTATGCTCTGTATTTGGTGGGATCAAAATGGTTTTGTGTACTATGAATTGCTGAAACTTTCTTATCCCTGGCGATGTCTACCTACGATGAAACTAATTCGTTTGAAGCAAACAATGATGGAAAACGACCACGTAATAAAGCCGGAATTTCTACACCTAATACATCAATCGATATTTGTCAAACAGCAAAGAATGAATTGGTAGTATATTACTCCAGGTGATGAAAAATTTAAATATAATAGGTTGTTAAGGGAATTATCATTGATCGATTTTTTTATTATACGGCTATTTTTGAAAATCTTTAATTATATGTTTACATATTATTAAATGAGACTAACTCCTTCAGAATGATGCATCATTCACTTACCTCAATAGCTTTACGTTTTAAAAATGTATAATGTCTGCGTTCTTTTATTTCACAAATATTGTATTGATATAATGGATTTTTTTGAAATTCTTCATCATCAGCAAATTGTTTTATATTAATGTTTGGTCGATGAATCTTTGACAATCGTTTACTTTTATTATTTAACATAATATTATATAAGAAATCATCTAACAATAATTATTATTATTATTTGTTTATAATTTAATTAAAATATGATTTCGATTCAGCAGTTAAAAGAAAATAAAATATAAATTTACCACTTAAAAAAATATAATAATATAAAATAGTTGACTTTGTTTATATTATTATCGATTATTTTTTAAATATATATAGACAATATATTTTATAAATAAATAATCTTGGCAACGAAACATATAACAAATATGTTTAACAAAACAACGTCTATTATAGATGTTTAAATTGTAATGTTATTGATAAGGATAAATTATTATAAACATATGTCATTTTACAAATATTTACGCAAGGAATTCTAAATAATATTACTATATCGACGTTTCTTTTTACTGATTATTTACTTTTTTTTTTTTTAAAGAGAATGCTTTAAGCATATGGAATTTGAATAATTTTCCAGAAGTTATTATAAATTATTTATTTTATTATTTGAAGTATACCCATACTTTTCAATATTATATACTTATGAGTATTTTGTATTCATTCATATTGGGTTAATATATTGCTAGTAGATAATTCTTAATTTAACTACCATAAAAAAATCAAATAATTCAGTAGATGTGTCAGACCTTACACATGCATTTTGATGTAATTTGTATATGTAATACTTTTCGAGAAGAGGGGCAGAACGACTGTAGGGATCAAACAATGTTTTTTCCTATAACCTCGTCTTCACATTGAAGTTACGGTTTTCAATGCCTAAACATCATTATCAATTAATAGTGAATAATTTATTGGAATGAAGTATCGGATCTGAAAATACCCTAGAAATGTATTCTATTATAACATGTAACATATGTTTGAGTAGACAGGTATTCAGAACACTGATGGGTCTCCTGCCCCAATTCATTTTCCGCAGTTAGATATCATTTATATATAAACTATGTGATTATAATCTTGATCATAATTTTTCAAATTTTTTTCATTTTTCATAGATTAACATGAAATAGCTGGTACGGTTGCAATATCTTATAGTGACGGCGGCGAGTCTCACCGAAGTCAATACATTGGATTTTTATACTATATATGACTATAAGACATAATAATAATAAAAATAATAAATATATGCTATTGATGTGTATGTGCAGAATCACACATGACTGCACAGAAAACAGTTTTGAAATATCTGCAAAACTATGGACTATGGAAATACACTTCAGTATATGAATCAGGTAGGTTAGCTTTAATACATGCTTTAAATCACCTAGAGGTAAAGTCAAGTACAAAAGCAAATAAAATACCTATTCTAACCTATAATTAGGCCGTAATTAGTAGCATGAAACGGCCGAAAGTTTGGGACACCCTTCTGACTAGACAGAAATGAAAATGTGGATAAGATTATGGTGGGATAGTTTATCGAGAAATAAATTATAAGGGAACCGCTGAAACGTGATGGGATAACTTCACAAACTAAAAATTTCGTATGCATATACTAAGACGCTTTAGAATAAACAATTTTGTGTTCAATAAAAATCGATCTTTTCAATAAGACATGCAGTTCACTATTGATTCTATTGAATTCTATATAGCAAGATTTGTACAAATATAAACAATAAATTCTATAATAATCAATAATTGGTAATACAAAAATACGTAGAAATTGTTGCTTTATAAATTTGTTTACAATACAAAATAATACATTTTTATAAATACAAAACATAAAAGATAACGCGCGTCATTCCTTTATCGTCGTCGCGACTTATATAAATCGTATTTTTACTATGTGGTTTAATTTCAGTAATAAATAAGATTTGAAAATATACGGAAGTGCAAAATTGGAAAAAAAAAGAATAATATAAATAAAATAGTGTGTGTTTTTTGTAACAAAATGAATAAAAAATCAATAAAATTTATAATAGGCATATATTTTCTAATTGTTATAATTAGTTTATGTAATTGTTTGCCCTTATTAAATATTGACAACACAAATAATAACGATTCTATAAAAATAAATGATAATTTAAAATTGGATAGCAAAACACGATTGGTTCGTTCGACAACATCAAAAGAATTACAACAACGTGATAAACGACAATTTGATCTTTCAATTGAAGTTGAACATGAAGATGGTGCGGGAACCGATTTCTTAGCCGAATCAATTTTTAATTTATGGAAAAGTAAAGATGGTAGCACACAAATCGATGGTTCAGCAAAATATTCACAACATTTTGGTGAAAACAATGAACATGGTAAAACTAAAATTGGTGGCAAAATACATCTTAGACATGTTTAACATTTTTATTGAATTGAATTTTCTTTTCCTATCTATGTAATTTAACTCATCTACCAAATTACTTACAGCATCAAGTTATGCAATTGGATTAAAATTTGTATTTTTATAGAAACAATATAATTATGTTATAACAACATAAACTACAAATATATTTTAACTGAATCAATCAGATCGTATGTTAATGCAAAAAAAAAATATATTTCAATGGTAAATAATAAAAATTGCGATAACATTTGACTTGAAATTTATTTAATATAATAATAATAATAATAATTTAAATAATAAATAATAATTTTTCTATGTGTGATAATAAACTTTTATTTTAAAATATATGAATTTTTATTTAAATTATGTATAAATAAAGTGACGATAGTATATAAAAGCATTCATTAAAGCAAAGTTGGTAAATTACTCTGCAGGGAGTATATAACAATTAACTAATTGCACTGTGCAATTAACGAAAGATAGATGTTTTCATAATTCTATTCAATTTTATATGGGTGATTAGCCCATACTGATGTGTGTGTGCATCCACATTGTTAATCTTTCAGTAGCATCCAACACCATATTTGCAAAGACATCCGTATTTCTTTTTATTCCATAGAGGAATAAATGGTCACCCAGCTGAAAAATTTCAGTATTAAAATAAATACCGAAAAATTTTCTAGCGGGAATTGAACTCGCTATATTTCATGATTAATAACCATCAGCGATATACCACCACAAGCTTTTGGAAGTGTTCTGAAATAATTAAATCTAAGTTCTTGAATATAACAGAAAGGTATTATGAAAATACTATACTGCTTGTAGATTATTCTCTCATGATGCAAATTCTTGATAGTGGCCTGAAATACGGAAATCTTAGTAGTTAATTATGTATATAGTCTCATAATATAGCAAAGTTATTGAACGTGATTGAAGAATTTTTGTATTGTATTGTATTATCACTATTATTCATCATTATGCGACGACACCTCCTACGGGCGAAATATAAAATCGCGTATTCATAATTAAGAAGGTCGATGAATTCTGCTACCTCGATTATAGGATAAAAAACAACTGATAAGATTGTGCGGAGAATTATTATAGAAATAGTGAATATGCAAAGCCTGTGTTATATTCAACATGACTCGCCACACGTGGTCCAAATGCCGAATTACGGATTGTTTATTCCAACGTCCAAGGTGTCTTATTATATGCATACGAAATTTAGAGTGGGTTACGTTTGTGAACACGTCTCGTCTACAAGTTATTTTTTAAATAATCAAAATCGATTCGGAAATTATCAAATACAGCAGTATCCTTGAGATTCATGCAATTATTTAGTCATTGTCATTATAGTTGTTGTAAGGGAGACACACATCTGGCATACTATTTATTTGTTCGCATTTTTATCAATTATTTTATTTATCATTATGTTATTGTAATTTATATTAATTAATTGTTTTTTTTTTTTGCACTTACAGATTCGTGAAGTAAATTTTGATGCGGTAAGCCTTTTACATATTTAGGCAGTAATAGAGGCCAACAAATAACAATGCAATCTTCGAAGATAATATTTTCATTCAGTCAAGAGATGATAGCTAAAATGTAAGTCTTAAATACACAACCCAACAAATATAAATAGTTGAAGTCTTGATAGTGTAAATGATAGTGTAGTTGATTGCTTGGAAGAGACATCATACAGTTGTACAATCTGTTCAGTAGAGCTGCCCTGAAACTTGTTAATAAATTATCCCATTCCAAAACTACATACAGCGAATTTGATCCAATGCCCTTTAACAGAACGTTATAAATGACCGATTCTTGTCGACAATTTAAAATAAACTATACTCACTAATAATAAATAATCAACTAACTCATTTCCCAACACGATCCGTGGTAGAAGGTACTATGGTTTTTCGATGACGTACAGATTTCTTATTAGCATCATATTCTGGGAAAATCTGTATGATTAATAAAATTTAATATGTAAATCCAACCACTCGATTGTAAACAACAAAAAATTATTAGTAAAAATAGGAAGAAAAATATTCGCATTAAAATTTTTCTTATTTAAATGTGTATCGAAACACAGGCGGTCACCGTCAGCCGTCACAAAATAACCATTTCATATTATTCGCCTTTGTGTAGACTAAAAAAAACGAAAAACTATATACAAATGTATAAGAAAAAAATAATAACAAACAACACATACGCGACCTACCTCAACATACCAATGTTATTATTTACATTGCGAAAGGAAAAGAAATTGTTTATTAAAAAGAAAACACTTGTATTTGTTGTTTTCGTCTGTAAAATTAATTTTCAAAGAAGTTACATAAAAATTATCATTAAATGTTATTCTATCATTAATAATTTTATTTTAAAAATTACACACACACAAACACTTATTTTAATAATTTTTCTATTTTCGCAAATAAATTTTTTCCATACATATGAAACAATTGAAATGAAAATTCTGGGAAAACTACTGTAAATTTCGGTGTCCTCTAGTGGTAAAAAGTTCTTCTAATATTATAAGTAAGGTAATTGGAAAATTTCAAAGGAAATTATTGGGGAAATTATGGTACACGGTAAAAATTCTAGCTCAGCCATTTGAAGTGGTAGGAGGATGGGATATGTATTAAATGATAGGTAATTACATTACCTAACTATTTGTAAAAAAAAAACATGGGTTTTTCACCATGCATATGAAACCGTTGTAGGAATTTTCCGGGAAAACCCGTAAATAGATTCGGGTCCTCTAGTGGTAAAAAATGTTTCTAATATTCTAATTAAGACATCTGGAAATTTTCGGGAAAATCCGGAAAATTTTAATTTTAATCGGGAAATTCCGGGAAAACTGTAATGGTTAGGAATAATGTTCAGTACCACTCCCACAGTACATTTACCATCTAAATCCATTTATGGCTATAAGAAATCTGTAAGTCATCAACTTTGGGCGGGAGAAATTTCCCGGAATTTCTGAAAACCAGGTTTTGGATAATTTCGAAAAAAATTTATGTGTTAGCCAATTTTTGTTACAGCCATCTTGTAGAGGATCTTAGAGCGCACAACAAAGCTTCTGGACTTTTTTCGTGAAAAATTTATTGGTCGACTTATGACCGATTTAAAATTTTGAAATTTTCGTGTAAGCCTAACTTTGGGCGGCCATTGTGGGAAATCTATTTAACTTGAGGAGTTGTGGTGGGGCTTAAAATACGTGGCATATAGTCTACTATCTGTGATAAATAGGGCATTGGAAAATCCCATTGGAAAAGCCGGGAAATTCCCATTTGAAAACATGAAAAAATCGATGTTTTTCGTTGTTCCTGGAAAATCCACATTTTCCATTGGAAAATTCCAAAAAAAATCTGAGGCTAAACTTTGGACTTTCCTCTACATTTCTGCATCATTAGATTTTTGGAAAGTCCAATATTTCCCGACTTTCCAGTACTCGGAATATTGGTCTGCAAACGATTTTCCGAACTTTGGGCACCCCTAGTTGGAAAACCCTTATAGATAGGAAGTCACCCCCATAATATAATTTGTAGCCCTTGAGGAGGACTATCACTGGTGGGAAGCTCGTCGCGAAATAGTGAGTATTTCCGCAGTTATAGGGGTCCAAAAGTGACCCATTTGGTACTTTCGATGCCCCATAACTCCGCCCCCCGAGGGAAATCTGGAAAAGGCGTCGACAGAACCTGTTTTTTTTCCGAGCTCTACAATCCGTGAAAATCTGAAGGTCCTACGGGCAAAAAAATTTTTTCGGCATAAGGTTATAACCCACACTTTTGAAGGTCAAAAAAGTCCAAAAAAATAGGGCTGGAAATAGGCTTAAACGATGGCGGGGCATCGTCTGAACACGAATCCGTTGAGATATTTCGAAAATTCCGCCTCTAAGTGGGTCAAATTGGCAAAACAAAAAAATGCGAAAAAGCACTAAAAAAAAAAAATGCTGGAAATAGGCTTAAACGATGCGGGGTCATCGTCCCAACAAGAATCCGTTGGAATTTCTCCAAAATTCCGCCTCTAAGTGGGTCAAATTGGCAAAACAAAATTCGGCTAAAATACAGTGGATAAATCAGGGCAAAATCAGGAGAAGTCCAGAAAAGTCCGGAAATGGAAAATCAGGGCAAAAAGTCTGGAGAAAAAATCAGGAGAAAAATCATGATAAATTTTTTCGTCTTTCGGTAACGATAATTAACACTAATTATTCCTTAGATATTCCAAATGGATTTTCTTTAAGACATAAATAAATAAAAAAGACTAATGTTGATTTATTTGAATGAAATTTTTTGTTTTATTTAGATTTTTTTCAGTTTTTTTTTAAATACATTTATTTTATAATACTATCAGATTAATATTTTATTAAATAGTTACTAAAATGTATAAACAACTTTTTATAAAATTAAAATACAGATTATTATAAAAAGTAATATTTTATGTTAATTTTATTATTATATTAAATACTGCAGCTGCATTTTCAAAGTTGACTTTATCGTTGTCATGTGGATCATGTAATGTATCGCTGAGTCTTCATCAATCATTAGTTATTTTATTTTCTTCCTTTTATTTGATGATCATCATTTGTGTGCAACTGATTTCATTTTTAAAAATTTTACATTTTATCTTATTTAATTACAGAGAGTATTTTAATAATATTTATAGGTGTTTTTCTTTATTTTTTTATAAATTAATAATGTGAATTATAAATTAAATATTAAAATAAAGCTTATTTTAGTTAAGATTAAATACATTTTATTCATTGAAGGTAACTTTATAAATACATTTTATAATATTGTTAAAATTAAAAATATTTTTTACTTATAAATATTAATGTTTTTATTATAATTAAATTTATACAATAAATAATTTATTATTACTATTATATTCGATTCAAATTCTTTTAACCAATATAATACATAAGTCGATTGAATTAAATTAGTGTTCACCCACCACAAGCAAACGATTGAGCCAGCAACAGTTTTCTAAAAATATAACGTTAAACTTATTAGAATTTTAAAATTAAGAGAGATCATCATCTAATTAATAATCATACAATCACAAAAAGTTATAACATATGAATAATTAATATTTTATGAAATATATAATTCAAACAATAATAATATAATGGACTAATATAAAATATTATACTTACCTAATTACTTGCTTACTGCATGGCATTAAAACCCAGGTGTGGTTCTCAAATTAGCTTCTCCAATCGGCAATCTGCAGCAGCTAACGTCTAAGCCCATTTATTGAATTTAGTCATCTAGCCATGTGTCCCCTCCGGCTCTCCTTCTCTCTTCTGAAACACCATTCAAAAAATATTATATTGGGGAGTTGGTATTTTAATAATCTGGACAATCTGTCCGAAAATTCAATTGACAAGACATAAATAAGTTTGTAAAGACATCGACTTGGTTTTAGAAACTGGTTAGGTGTAATGATTTTAAGGGTTATCGCAATGAAAAATATACTCGAGTGTCAACCAGTAAACGGTTCACATTATATATATTGAAAAAACTATTGGTGTTGACAACTAAGTGATTGTGTTTTTCAGTAATAGATAGCTTTACTTCAATTTTTACATAAGTTTACGTTTGTTCAATTGTGCCATAGTTTGCTATTATGTCTCGACAGATTTTTATTAATTATTCTTATAGTTGAAACGATCATTGTGATGTGTCAATGGATGCATTATTAATCTATGAATAGCGTGCAACACCATATTTTCGTATTCGCTTTCTGATTTTGCAAACGAATAAATGATAATTCCGTTGTGTATTTTATGATATGAAAAATACTCAAAAATTGGTCAACTATTTAAACTTATACTTAAAAACTATTAACATAAAATTTAAAAACCATAAACTTAAACTTATAAACTACTTAAAATTAACTTATATAACTATTAAGTACATGTACGTTGGAAAAAGGCTATGTATGAATGCTGTGTAATTCAATTAAAATTAGAGTAATAAAAAAAAAATCGTTATCATGTAAAACCATTCGTTAATAACATATTTCTAGCCTCATTTTTGATAACGTACAAGGTCAAAACGAAGTACTGTAATCTGATCTGAAATAATATGCGATTTTAATACACAGATGGTTGTTGTTGAAAAATTGTGCAATATTAAATTAAAATAAATAAAAATTCATTAATAATTAACAAATTTTATAATATTTTAATAAATTTATTAATGAGTTTTCATCTGCGTGTATGTCTGTTCTGAATATAAACAAATATACAAAACACACACAGAATATTTTAATACGTAAATACATAAATTTTTAATTAAATTATTTTAAAAAGAATAATATTTATTTATTTAATAATAAATTAATAATTAAAAGAATTTACTAAAGCGATAAAAATTTTTCTAAAATAATACTATGAAAAGATTATATTTTCGCAATATTTTATCATTATATCAAATTTAAATAATGAATATAAAAATGAATTGATAAATAAATAAAATTTTTGAACTATACGCGTAACACAAAAAAAAAAAAAATCATGAGAAATTGTAGTTCTTTTTATTTACATTGTGACAAATTTTAAGAAATAAATTCATTACATTGAGTGCCTGTCACAATAAACATGTATAGACAAACTGTGTTTACGTATATCTTCAGAATTCAATATATGTAGTCAATATGAAGATATTGACATATGTTCGAAAGTGGACCTTAAATCCAAGTAATTGTAATTGCAACAAAACATCTTTCCAATCATCACATTTGATTCAATTGTGAGTGAAATTAATTACGTGAATTTAGATAAAGGTGCGATGAATATAAAAATTCCTTTGAAACTGATATTCGCGGTCAGTTTTACCACATGTATAATGTGCTACAAACCAATTTATGAGATTATACTTGTGTATATACTTTTTGTTAGTTGTACAATTTGATGAATGAAATTAAATAACTGAATTTGGATTGAGATTACACACACAGTCGAATCTTCAATTATTATGTACCAGTATAAATTTTGAAGAAACAAAATCTCAATTCATGAACAATTCTGTAATCTAATCGGGCGATTTATTTAGTGAAAATTTCTATCAGGCGCCCTAAAATTAATGTACGGGTATATACTTTAAGGGTAACAGACGTTCAACCCACATAATTTCAAAGACAATAATATATTTATTTAACATTGCCAATAGTTACTACAATAAATCGTAACATATATTATAGTTAAGATTCATATAAAGATGAATAAATATTTATTCAATATTAAAAAAAACATAAGACTTTAAATAGAAAATGAAATATGAAATAGATAAAGAATAACTTTTATACAGGAGCGACTTTTTATTGACATGATAATTTATATGACCATAAGAAAATGATATAAGCATTATTATGTATAAATTCAAGAGGCAATATATTAAGGTGATGGGTGAAAAATACTTAATAAAATTTTGCATTAACGACATTCACATTTGTTATACCCAATAAAATTGCTATAAATTATACAATAATATGCCACAATATTAAAAATAATTTTAAACTGAATTTTCGACTGAATGTCTTCAAAATTATATCCATATCAAAAATGTATGGAAAAGCAGCTGATATCCATTATTAAATGTGTAGGGAAGACAAAGGTGAATTTAATTTCACAAAAATAGGGAATTTTATTCATACACCCCTATATGTCTACACATTTTATAGTATAATGGATATCGCATGTCACTATTTTAGAGATATTCAGTCAATGTATTATATAGGTTACCTATTTTTATATATAACCTAAACTTATTATTAATTAATTAATTATAAATCATAAACTATGTATTAAATAAATAATTTTTTATAATGTACTTTTGATTTGATAACAAAACAACAACCAAAAACCATAATGTATCAATATAATCAATAGAAATAAATATATGCGCATAATAATATAGAAAAATAATATTCTTGTTTGTTATAATTCACAGCGATAGGAGCAAAAATATATTGTATATAAATAATTATATTTTAAAAAAACTAATAAATTTAAATGATAAGTTACGTCACGTTTTGTGGACCTCATTTCGGAATCATTGGTAATTATAGAAGTGTTATACTATAATTTTTTGCTAACTCTAGAGCAGCGCGAAGCTGTTTTAATTAATTTAAACAACGTTTGTTTAAAACAGCTTCACGAACTTCAAAGTTAAGTGGCAACCAAAATATCTAGTTTCATCTCTAACGATCGATTTTTTCCATGACTCAAACATAGCAAATGACTCTAAAATGAGATCCGCAAAACGCTTTATATATTATATATATATATATATTCATATACACTACTATAAATTATTTAAATAAATTAGGATTTGGCTATATTTGCTTATATATAATGTTGTACTAAAATAATATGATTACTTTGAATATAACAATTGCTTGTGATTTTATAAGATTACCGAATCGATAAATATCGATGGCACAGTAATATTATTTATGAGAAATACAATGCTTGAATTAAACGATACGGATGTCAACATTTTTTTCCATCGAATAGTTTGTGAAATACAATTCAATTGGTATAATTAATTCAAACGTGCGGTTCTACAACACAAAAACTGTAATGTTTAGCGTTCAAAAATACCAATTATGATATAACAAACAGAACACAAATGATTGAAAAATTTATCGCTTTGAATGATCGAAATATGAAGTTGCTGTGCGGCACCTAACTTGCATTTAATTTTGCACAAACTTTTATATATGAAAAATGTATTTGAACTATATGCCTCATTTGCTTACAATCGATCAAAAAAACTCAATCATGCCGCTAAATATTAATACATTGGCAAGTAATAATATTCAATTTTAAAACCGAGTGTGTGCACAGATGTCACGCCAACATAATGCTTGGTTATAGCATTGTGATTGTGATTTGTAAGAAATCGGTTAACTGAAAAAATCTTAGATACATGCAGATCTCTTTCGGCTGGTATTGACACAAGAGTTTCTACTCACAGCAATAGAAGAAATCCTTTCAATGGCAGCAAATTTACATTAACGCAGCAAATTCTATTTAGTTTACGTGAAAACAATAATTTCTGCTATTAAAACCGAAATGACAGATATCTACGTACAATAATAGTGGGTGATTTTTGCGCATATCGCAAAAATTACTTTTCATGTATACGACGACATGGATTTCGATTCCATCAAAATAATCATAATATTTAATAATGTCCAAACGTTACATTATACACAATATATAGCAAATAGGTATAATTAAATAATTTTATAAACTATAATTATATATATATAAGTATATGATAATTTATGATAACGAGTACATATATATAGTAAAAATTGTATATTGTTTAGAAAATAGCATATGTATCTGAATCTACTGTGTTTTTAATTATTATTATATTATTATAGTATAGGTGTGTAAAGGTATTATAATTAATTAGGTTTTGATAATGTTATATGTAAAGTATTTTGTTGTAGAACCCTTTTTCTTAATGATGTGTATCAAAATTTTATTATTTCTTTTTAATGCATTATGTGGTGCGCGCGCGGAGGATAATTATGTGGAAAAAAAAATGTTTTAATTTTATTTTAACTTATTCCAATTTGAATGATCTGTTTATGTAGAGCAAAATATATGCTAATAACATATCTAAATTTAAACAAATTCGGTTAGAACTTGATATACATTTGTGAACAAATGGAGTTTTTTCATTTGGTTGTTTTATAAAAAAAAAAAATACTATTTAAAAACTCTGTGACACAATCGTGTAAGGTAATTAGCGACTATCACAATCACTTTCTGTTATATTTTGAGATAATTTACATACAAATATGTCAAACATTCACGAGTAGTGATGGTGATAGTCAATTATAGCCTCATATGATTCCACCACAGTTTATGTCCTCCGCACATAATTTATATAAATTCGACAAAAAAAATGTATTAATAATTGTTGCTTATAAATTGTTTGATAATTTTCTAATTCTTTTTGACTATTGATTATTTTGACTATTGATTCATACCGTGTGCAGCTGCATTTAAAATACATACACATATCGTAGCAATTTTACGACAATGAGTACTGAATAACACGTTGTGTTATTGTACAATTATGAAAATACAATTAGAGTAAATTATTTTACAATATGTAAATTCTTTTGATATGCGTAAAGGATTGCTGAACACTGTATACGGTATGAATGTAATCGCTATTATTATAATATAAATAAAGCATATTATTGCAGTAGAAGCTCGCAAACCATTTAACATATATAAGAGGTTATCACATCAAATTTAAAATTTAACGATTAATTAATTAATCGCATTTGCGTTACCATTATATAATAAATTTTATAATGTTAGATATCACTTTAGCGAGCTTCTATTGTATAATTTTTCAAAATATATGTGTAATAAACAAGATTCTTATAACTATTTAATTTGATTGAATATATAATATACAAAAAAAAAAAACATGATAATTCAACCACTTTTTTTTTTTCTTATTAATTAAATTATAATTCTAAAAATATTTTTAAGATGTTAAGTAAATATAGAAATTATAGTAAGATATATAAATTCATGAATTATCCGTGTTAGGTTGTGTTAGTGATTCTAAACACCATTTTAAAATTATATATATTTACAAAAATTCAACAAATTCGGTTAAAAAATGAATCAGATTACGGAAGTCACAGGCTAATCATGAAAATTCGGCGGGTTATAGATTCCCTAAAGCCGGTCATTTGCTGGTCAATGTAATGGTTTAATAATCGATTAGTTGTTGTTAATAACCGTCAACAATTCTAATTCGTTTCAAGATCTCAACGATGTTGATGGTAAAATGATTGTAATGAGACAGTAATGAAATGCAAGTGTTGAATTTTCGATAACTAACCATTTTCCTTATGGTATATTCCCATTGAATGCAAACGTCGTGTCTGCTAACGACAGGATGTGTAACTTTAATAATACTGTAAAATCAGATGAAGCACAATCACTACACTATATATAGAGTTCCACGAGCATATTTTTACAATGAAACAACATTTATTAACAATGTCGATAAAGTTTCTAGCCATCGTACTCTAATTTCAACGTGTTTATGATTTATGCTAAATTATATACGTAAACTAGTCTACCAATTTGGTATATTGTACATATAATATAATAAATATTTGTTAAATTATGCTTCATATTTTTATAAATATTTGTGTTAAAACAATTGCAAACGAACATCAATCATTTTTATTTCTCATTGACGGCGAAGTACTTTTGAGTAATGCTAATTTTTTCATATGCGGTATTCGATGTGTGGCATATTTCATTTCTTTTTACACATTTTTGAAATGATATAAGTCTCACATTTTTTTTTTGTTATACAACGCGCGGATATTGCTTAATTTTTAATTATACTATTTTAAAATATAAAGGTTTATGTAAAATTAAAACGTTTTAAGGTTTTTAAATTTTCTAAACAATTTTTCTTTTTAATCAAAATAATAATGAATTTTTTTCCAAGAAAATAAAAATTTAAATTTAAAATTAATTAAATTATGATTAATATAATAATAATAATAATAATAATAATAATAAAAATAATAAATAATAAATAAATTAAAAAAAGGTGCGTCGCGCGCGTCAATTAGGTACTTCTTTTTCTATCTCACTATTTTAACACAATTAAATATTTTCTATATTTAGTTAAAAGAAATCTGTTCTTCATGATTTTAATAAATTAAAATTATTTAATAAATTAATTGTGGTTGAATTATTTTTATAATTAAATTGTTGTATGTGTTGTTGTTGTTCTTGTTCATGATCTTCATTATTATTATTATTATTATTATTTTTATTATTAAGAATTATTGGGATTTTATCAAAATTACTATTTTCTAATTCTATAATATTACTAAAATATTTCAAATTTTCATTGGCATTATTTATATTATTATTATTATTATTATTTTTATCAATATTATTATTATTTTTATCAATGTTATTATTATTATTATCAATATTATTATTATTATTATTATTATTATTATTATTATTATCATTATTATTATTATTATTATTATTATTATTATTATTATTATTATTGATAATACTATTTTTTGTAGATATTATTGTTGTTGTGGTTGTTGTTGTTGTTATTGGTGGTAATGACGTTGCAACATGATATTGTTTTATTAAACGAGGAATTCTACGAGGTGATGTATTATTTGTGGCAGTTGTAACAGTTGCCATTGTTGCTGATGAAATATTATTCGAATTTTTGTCTGCTGCTGCTGCTGTTGATGATGATATATTTCCATTCAATTTTATTGAATTTATAATTTTTTTATTATAAATTGGGCTATTTTTTAAAAAATTATTATTATTATTATTATTATCATTTGATTTAATATTAATATTATTAGGACTAATATTTCCAATTTGTGTAGTTCGTATTGTTTTAGATTTAATATTGATATTATTATTTATTGAATTATTTGAAATATTATTATAATTATTAGGATTTGTGGTTTTCATTGATTGATGATGATTAATTGTTGATGATGTTGATGTTATTGTTGGTATTGGAGATGTTGATGTACTATTCGTTGGAGATGGTGTAATTTTAAATGTTGGTTTTATTAATTTACAAAAAGTTGCTGTTGTTGTTGTTGGTATTGTTGTGGTGGTGGTGGTGGTAGTGGTTGGTGTTGATGATTTAATTTTAATATTTTTTTGAAGTTTATTAATTTTATTAATTTTATTTGTTGAAATTTCTTCATTTCTATAGAAATATTTATATGTTTATTTGTTTTTTATTTTGGTCGTTGAAATTTGAAAGAAAAAAAATAAAATAAATTTATTGATTAATAATAAATTAAAATAAAAAAAATAAAATAATATTATTTATTAGTGCAAAGAAAAAAATAATAATTAGAAAACATTTTTTTTTTTTTATTATACAAATAAAAGTTATGCGCTGTCAACAACAAACACTAAAAAAAATTACCTCATTCAACTTAAATTTGCAGCATGAAAATAGAAATGGTTTTTTTTTTATTTTAAAGAATATTGTATGTTAAATATTATTTTTTTAAGGCAATGAAAAATGCAAACGCTTTCCCTCGCTCCTCCTCTTTGTCCGTATATTTTAATTTAAATAATTTTAATTTTATTAAATATTTACGCACGCACGCAAAAATTAAAATAAATTAATATAAAAATAATGAAAATTCTAACCGAAAATAAAAGCAGAGGAGGAGAGCACAGCACACAGCGCAATAAAATTACAATGGAAATAATAAAATATTTAATAAGAACAAAAAAGTTAATTCTTTTACATTATTATTGTTAATATTTTATTTATAAATATTAAATTATTTTTATTATTTTTTATTTTTTAATACATTGAAAAAAGTACTTATTTTTAAAATCGAATTTTTATATTTTACCCCTATATTTTTTTGTATAGCTATAAATTGATTGAATAAATAAACTATCGCATTATTATACAATAAATAAATATATTAATTTTATTTAATTATATATTATTCCGATTTATGTTAAATTTATTAAATTTATACAACAACAAAAATAAAATAAAAATAAAACCACATTTAAATGGAAAAATTTAATTTACATACACAATCACATATGAATTTTTTGAAACGTGTTCTTAAATTATTTCGATAACTGAAACTAAATCAGTTAATAAATATATTAATGAAGGATATATAGCTATTGAATATTGGAGTGCACGAGAGGACACTGCGTCGGATATAACCTCGTCTACTACATCTTTTTCTTGACCAGATTGCTGAACTTAATGATCTTCAAATAATTTGTAAGAAATTTGGTATAAATAAATATATATTATTTACTTATTGTTTTCTTAGGGATCAACGATATCTCAAGTTATAATATGAATAATTTTCACATTTTGTGGTTCTATACCTCACATAAAATGGAATTAAACAGGAAATTTAGTAGCGTCACCATATAGTACAAGTGTAAGGAATAGCATGTCTGCTGATATAACAGAATTCATGAGAAGTAGTTTCAACTAAAAACAATCAAACAAATTTATAGAATTTAATAAGAATTACTGCGATGAGGATATTGAAACCATGGAGAATATCGCCTTACAACTTGTTCAGTACTATGGAAAATCTGAAGGATGTACCTTCTCGGAATAATTTATTACTGAAACTACAAACCAGATTCAAAAAACTTCTGGTAAAAAGTGTTATCTATTTCCTTAGAGAAGCAAACATTTTTTAGAAATAATTAGATCTTTTGTTTGTAGTTCGAAGGGGCCTTCCGAATCGCAATCTTAAAAATTATACACTGATGATACTCTTAATTTCCACCACATATCTATAATAATGCATGCATAGGATGCAGTAAGAGTAAGACTGAATGTTAAAATTTTCCTTGATAAGATCTATGAATAATTCATTCCATTCAATTCCAATGTTAAATTATTTTTCGTATATGAGATGAAATTGCTTTTTTTATATATAACAACCAATTTTTAAGATGACCGCCCTCCGGATTATCGATTAGTAAAAGTAAATGCAGTATACAGTGGTATATTGTGTCAGATGGTCTGGTAAATATATTTATAAAACTTTTAAAATTGTATTTACATATTTACATTTAATCATCTCATCCATATACGATTCTCAATCCTTACCCAGTTTATAAATATAATATATTTTATGATAAAATTTGTGCTAACGTACGACGCCCGTATTTGGGTGGTGTCCCAGCACTATAAACACACCACATTACATCACATATCAAAACATATATTGTAAATTACATATACACAAATTTCATCATTATCTCATTTAACGACATGATGATGAACAAGAACAAGAATCCATACATGATTGTAAAATATAAATTATACAAATAATATTAATTGAACATAATGCTATAATTGCTAGTACACAATCACAAAAAAATACCTGTCCAAATTGAAGTCTGTTATTTATTTTAATTTTGAATATAAAATTGATAAAAATTAATAGTTGCGCGTACAAGAAAAAAATTATAATAATATCAAATTTAAAATAAAAAGAAAGGTTGACGGTTTCGTTTTTATTTAATGAAATATATATGAATATGATATGAAATATGAATGATTGTGAATATATTAAATATGACAAAATTAAAAAATATTATCACCATATCCGGATATAAAAAATAAAATAACAGAAAAAAAAAACGGAGCAGCATGTAAAAATAAATGAAATTAAAATTAATTAATTAATTAATTAAATTAATTTTTTGTAAAATTAAATGAAACATTAAAAATGTATTATCAATTAATGTTGTTAAAAAATAATTTTGTGGTCGTCGTCGATAGTTAAATGAAAATGATGAGGATACAGAAGGCGGTAAAGTTAACAGAGAAATGACCGTAGAAAATCTACGTTGAGTATTTAAAATGACCAAACACATAATTGTGTTAATGATAGATAATTTTTGGCACAAATAATTATATGAATAAATTTGTAACGCATTTAAATTTGATGATTGACGGAAATCAATGGATGGAAAATAATTAGAATAATTTTGAAAAAAATTTTGTAAAAATCTTAATAAATTCGTTAAAATGATATTGTTTTTAAAGAATATCCTGTAAAAATAAATTAAAAGAAAAAATAATAATAAAAAAACTAAAAGAAATATACGAGTATAAATCTATTTTAAAATAATAATAATAATTAATTCATTACCTTGCCGGGGCACCAATATCTGGTCCAATCGAAAGTGGTCTTAACTATATATAAATAAAATAAAATATAGGAAATTTGGAATTAGCCAAAAAAAAGAAAAACAATTTATTTCAAAGATTTTAAACACTTTACCCTTTCAGTTTGTGTTGCACTATTGATTGTTTCAATATGTTGAACATTATTATTTGTTGTTGCTGTTGATGATTCCGAACTATTTTGTGATTTCATAAGATCTGATTCCATTTTTTCGATTACCGATTGTTGTATTCGTATCGTACGATCTTTATCATCAATTTGACTCTAAATATATTTGCATTTATTTTGAAATTTTAAAATTAAAAATAAAAAAAAAAAAAAACAAATAATAATATGTTAATTAATTTTTTTTTTTTCCTATTTACAAATTTATAGTAAAATATAAAGTGCTCTAATTTTTTCATTTCTAAATAAATTATAAAAGCTCTAGTTACGGTTATATAAAATTTTATGGTTAAGTTAAACAAAAGATTACGAAAATTTTATAATAATTAATAATAAATTACATGCTTATTAAATAATTCATATTATACATTTGTATTTAAATAAGTAATATTTAATGGTAATGACAAAAATTAATTTTTTTATTTGTAGGGTAAAATGCAGTGCCAATAATAATAATAATGTTGGACTGGTCTCAAACGCGAGTCGAGACCACATACTTCTTTAGACATTATCAAGATATAGACAAAATACGATTATATACAGCACAATTCATTTATTGAAAATCACCAGGCATCAGAATATACATCTAAAAACACCATATTTTGGTTTATCATTTAAAAACTATGGCCAATTATCGCGTAAAATAATGATAAAAAATTTTAAGTGAAAGATCTAGCAATCTAGAGTGATACCGTGACGATAAAAAGATGCCCACTTCAAGGTGATCCATTCATTGTTCCAGATTTCGCATCCCCGTCAATGGAATTCGTGTGGTAGCCAGAAAATAATTGCCATTACACGATTCAGGGATAAATACTGAACAACTTGATTAATTGGCCATTTCTTATATAATCTTGATCTTGATTCGCATGCAAATTGAAAATGTACTTATAATTTTAATGAAGTTTCTGTGTGTGCTGTACAAAAGACCCTTACGTCACGAGTTCGTCGAGGGGAAAAGCAGTATAAAACTATTCGTTTTTAGAACCCCCTTGACTATCTTCTGAAAGGATGTTCTTTTTGGCTACATATCTTAAAATAAAAATTATTTTTACTAAACTCTATTTTAATTAAAACGTTACAGTTACAAAACTACATCATATTTAATCTGATGAATAACTAGCAATTACAAATAAATTATGGCATACATTGAAAGATGTTAATGGGAAATTGTGGTGGACGAGGAATGAAATTGATATATACCGGTAACGTATAAAATACTTTTAATAGCTGAACTGAGAATTATTTGTGAGATGTGTTAGATTATAAATAATATTAAATTATATGTTTTAAAAAGGAACTGCATGTGTCGGTCACACAACGATTCGGTTGTAATTATAATTATATATTAAATATATAGAAATGTATAATATATGCATAAATAACAACATGCAAAATAAATAAATTAAATATATAGAAATAAGGGAAAAAAATTAAGGAAATTAATTGAAATTAATTATATAATAAATATAAAACTCATATTATAATAATAATAATAATAATAATAACAATGGAAATAACGAAAAGAAATTAAAATTAAAATTAAATAATTAATTACTGATATAAATAATTCAATTATATAAAAAATATATATGTACATTTAAGAGAGCTCCCTTTTATTTTTATTTATTTTTTTTTTTAAATATATTATTATTAAATCCATATAAAATAAAAAATGAAAAAAAAGTAGAAAAAAATATTCAATTAAATAAAAAATCATAATAACAAGAAACTTTTAAATTAATATTTGGAAAAAATTATATTATAATAAAAATAAATAATAAAAAAATAAAAAGTGGGAAACACGTGCTAATACCTGAAGATAAACAACCTGTCTACGTAAATCCGTGAGTACTTCTTTTGTGTCATCACCGCCAACACCAAACGGATAATTTTCCATATTTTTATTTCCGCCACCATAATATAATTTCGTATTTGTATTCGCATTATTATTATTGTATATTCCGTCTCCAATTATTAGGCTACAATCACTGTCGGCACCGCCGCCGCTGCTACTACCATCACCATTATTATAAATACCATCATGACCACCACCACCACCACAGGAACCAAAGAATTGCCCATTATTTATTTCAAATGGGTTGAGAGTATCTGTCTGTAAAATAATAAAAAAAAAATAGAAAAACAATATTAAATAATTTTAGTATAGATGAAAAAGTTAAAACAATAAACCAGAGAATATTATTCAAAACTTTTGGAACAACTACACGTGATTAAAAAATCATTTTACATCAATACAATTGCGTCCGAGCACAAGCAATGAGATAGCATATTTTTTTGATTGAATGTGTTTCTAATGAAATAAAGGAGTAATAGCAGACGTAAATTATTTGTTTTTTTTTTTTACAGAACTTCCGGCAAATCATTTTATTAAGAGTAATAGGGTTTTAAAACTTGAACATATTTTGTGGACAATTTAAAATGCTTTTATGTGTTTTCATTTTAACAATTTTAACAGCCCTCTCAAATGTTCATATATGACATTCAGTTCGGCCATCAAATTCCGTTAATTATATAGCAAATTAATACATGTTATATATAACAAATTCAGAGAACCAGTGCTTCTGGGTCATATAAAAGATATATGTTATCAACAATGTTCAACCAAAATACGCAATTTAATTATATAATATTGCATTTAATTTGATATATAATTTGAATAAAACACATAATATTTAAAAATAAAAACGCATGCAAAATTAGATGCAATTAAAAATAAAAATAATAAATTATAATTAAAAATAAACAAACAAACCAAAATAAACAAAAAAACCTACCATCGTCAAAGTTTCTTCGTCCTGCTGTTTTTGTAGTATTTTATTATATATTAATATTTAGAGAACATAATAATAGAGAAGAACACATACATTTTGATAAAATATATAAAAAATAAATAAAAAAAAGCCAAAAATAAAAGTAAATTAATTAAATAAATAAATATATAAATTAATAATTAAAAAATAAGTGATTAATAAATTATATATAATATTGAAACAAAACATTTAACATTCAATAATTAACATAAAAAACAATATAATTAACAAATTATAAATTGCAAATTGCTATATATCATTAACAAAGTATAAATATTAAATTGTGATATTCCAAACAATTTTACTATAACCAACTATAAAAAAATATATACTAACCTCTTGTAAAATACCACGTAAACAAATTAATTGCTTTTTAAAATAAAGCATATCATGTAACATAGAATTTCGTAATGATTTATCCAACATTATAAATTCATCAGTGATATTATCACGTACACCAATATTTCCACCGCTGCCACCGCCACCTAATAATAAATGTGATGTCGGATTTTGATTTGTAAGTATTGCCGATGTTAAACGTGCTGGTGTTGTTGTCCGACGGCGTATTGATGGTGATGATGATGATAACGGTAATGGTATACTATCAAGTGATTTTGGACTATCTGATCCTGGATTTGGACTACCATCACCACCACCACCACCACTAAATTGATTTGATTGTAGACGTGTTCGATTTAATAATCTTGTTGCACGTGCCGGTAACTGACACCTACATACAAATATAAAGAAAAATTATTATTAAATTAAGAATTTGTCTTTTCTATTTAAATTCTTATTTATTGGTAGCTGCAATAATATTTTATTAAATCAATAATTGTATAATATTTATGCAGTAAAACATAAATTTAAAACATAAACACATAAATATAAAAAAAAAAAAAAAATAGACTTAATAATTTATGCACTAAATATTATTTGCATTTTCTTATAAAATTTATTTGTTACATATAGTTTATTTATATATTTGTGTATAAAGGACATCATTCCACTTAAAAGAAAATCAATAAAGAATTTTTCTATTTAGTGCATCGACCATGAAATTTATAAAATTCTTTGACAAAAACATATATTTATAATCTTAATATTTCGAAAAGAAAATTATTCCATTACATTACAATATTTGTTTTATATAAACAAGTATAGATTTGATGAACCCAAAAATGATATTCACGAAAAAGGTCAAACTATTATAATGTCTGCAGATATTATAGCCAGATTAGTATTGTTAGTGTAATAATATAGAAATGTTCTCTGTGCGTGGGAGTATAAATTTTCGGTATAAGAAAGTTGGTTGTTGGGCGTACGAGAATGTGGTTTTAGTATATGTGAATGTGGTATTAGGTTGATGTGAACGATTTTTTTGGTACACATGAATGGTTTTTGCGATGCGATTGCATTTATTAACATTAGCACATCCAAACTAAATATTTATTGTCAAAAGCTTATGCTATGTGGTGGATCAGAAAGGAGTGGTGTTTTTTTATGACTGTTAAAATTCAAATTACAATTTATTTACACCAATAGGCACACATATTGTGAACTTCCTGAACAAAGCTTTTACAATTATGAAAATGTCGAAACTAAGTTTTCAATCTTGGATCACATAAAATGAAAAATAAAATTATTCTTCCTTCACTGAGACAATCCGATTATTGTTCGAAAGATGGACAAAGATTGTATACACTGAAAATAAATTTGTACATAATTTCAATGAATAGCGTTTATAAGCCCATTTTTCATTGTTTCAATGAATATGTTAATTCATTAATATTTTTCATTTTTAAAAATTATCTTAATGTACTTGTTTATTGAATGAATGAATCGCGATCATTAATTAATTTATGCGCAGAATAATAAGTTATTAAACAGAACACGTTGAAAAAATGAATAATATTCATCAAAATAGTTATACAATTGCTTAAACCAACGAAGTGATTCATTGAAAAACATTAATTTTCGATATTATGTTTTAATGAATTATTCGTTGATTTAATAAATGTTATGTCATTTTAATAATGAACCATGTTCCTTGGAGTAAAATTAATTAATATTTCATTGTTTCGACGTTACTTTTTAATTGGATCCATGTACTTTTTTTTTCCAGTGTAGTAACAAACTTTTAACCAAATTTTTTTGTATGTAAATACCACAATATTTTACAGCAGTTGCAGACATTACTAACGAATTGATTATTTATTTTATGCTTACACATATATTTATAATTGTAATTCATTATAATAATTTAGACACAATATTATAATTTATAATTGATTGGTATTATTATATATCGTCAAAGTTGTACATATACAAAATCAGTAATATAATAAAGAAAAACCCAAAAATTAAAAAAAAACGATATTAATATTCAAATAATAAATAATTATAAAAATTATGTCACTGTAAAAATATAATAAAAGAAAGTAAAATATATAATATAAAAAAAATATTCAAAAAATGATATTTTTATTGTTGCGGAAAATAAAATTGTTTCAGTTCATGATTTTCCCATAAAAAAAAAAAATAAATATGTATTTTTTATAATGTGAATAATTTCGCATATTCAGTAAAAATATTGTATTATTGTTATAAAAAAAAAAAAAATAACCTGTTGTCAGTTTGTGTAATTTTATGTCGCCTTAATATCGGCGACGTTGAATTAGATCTATTTGCAAAATTTGTTTGTATAAATTTATTATCCGATGTATGTAAATCAGTTTTCATACGTCTTGCACCAATTGGTGAATCCATCATAATTATAATCATACGAGGTAGATGGTGATGTATTTTGTATTTTATTCTATTATTTGTACAATATATTTTTCTTTCACTAATAAATCACTAAATACTTTAAATAGTCAGACAACAACAACAAAGGCACTCTCCACATACACTATGTTCGTGTATAACTACATAGAATAAAAACTAAACTTTAATTGATGGAAAAACTCTTATTTATTATAAAAAAATATGGTACACAAACAATGTAATAGCAAACATCTTTAATATATATATCATATAAAACCGTGTAATTTAATATATGATTTTATGGTTGTTTATGATATCATCGTCATATATTATTAACCACACACACAGCACAAATAGATATATCATCCCATATGTATTGTAATATATATATATTCATGTTTATTATACAAGTGATAAATGATATAATAATATATTCATAGTGGTAAAAGAAAATCGATTCTTGTAATTTTGTAGTTATAATATTATAAATGTAATAATAATAATAATAACAATTAATATAAAAAAAAGTTGTACGCATATAATAATTTAAATAAAGATTTGTAATAATTACGTTTTTCTTATTTATTAATTTATATTGATTACAAAATTATACCAGACACGACCAGACGTGTTGGTACAGAAAGAAAAAATAAACCGACCGTCACTATATAAATATATAAAAAAACTAACTCATGTATGTTTGGAGAATATAAGGGAAAATATATATTTTTACACAGAAATATTGTATATAAATAAATAAATACTAGCAAACTTTGCACAAGCGCAACCGTTTTTCAATGTTATAATAATTACACAATTAATATATAGAAAGCTTTTTTTTTTTATTGTTACAGTAAAAACAAATCTAAATTGAATTTTTAAACTTAATAATAATTTTATGTTACAGATCCACTGATCACAATCAATCATATCTATACAAAAAACAATACGCTAAAAAAGGAATAGAATACAACGAGACAAGAATTAACATTCCATCATCTGTATTCGACGATGTCAACAAATAGACATATATGAAACTATATGGTCCAATGGTACGACAGACAACTCGTTATCACCAATCCTGTTCAACATGTGACATTATTAAGCAATCAAAGATATGATAGAGATGTCGTTCATATATCATTTTAAAATAGGTATTCTCGCTATGAAAAAAAAGGAATATGGTAAAACAAGACAAAATACCATACGGAAATTGAAACTGACGAAGAAGTAGATGATTTGAACATCTATAATAATATTAGAAACAGTATTTAACATATATCACCAATGAATCAAATGAGCAATTAATTGAAATCACATTTTTTAATCGAAAAGGTTTTAATTAAATATCGCCTGTACAAAACCATACATCATATGATCACCGTATAGTATTTTATGTAAGCAAAACATATGGACCCAGATTTCAAAAATTAAAATAAATCATGTAGAACAGATTTTGTGTAACACAATTTATTAATTACAATGAATGTGATCGAGAGGCGAAAGACTTAGATGTGGGGTAGGTAGGTTGATGTGACCCCATATAGAACGATTTAAAAACCACAAAAAGAATTATAAATGGAATAGTAGAGGGAACAGCCAATCGATGGAAACTACAATTATATAATTGCATTAAATGTTAAACAATAAAAAACGAAGATTTTCATTAAAAGCGCACCCATTAATTGAGAATATTATAACAACATTGGAAATCATTACTATATTTGTGAGAAAATTCTGTAAATTTTCACATAATTTTTGTCTTTAAATATATTTAATTTTATGGATAATTTTTAGTTATATAGATTCACTTGGAAAGACAAAAATAAATCTCTAAACGAATTACTGGCTAACTGAACAGGTTCTTGATATTCAGTTATTGTGTGGATGAAAGTTAAAGTGGATCCAAAACCAATCAGAAACCAAATACTTTATGACACATATGCATTGTAATCGTCTTTTTTCTGTTTATAGCTAAATTTGATAACATTTTTTTTAATTAAAATTTTTTTATTATTTATTGACTAAGGAATATTGATTATTTAGAACAGTTTTTAATTTTGATTAATGCGTGTTTTATTTATGTTATTACAAAAAAAAAAAAAAGAAAATAAAGAAACTTATCTTATCTTATTATACAAAATACGTTTCATAAGTACATGTTTATGTGAGTGTGAATATACGTTATCTTCTTCAAAATGCTTTTCATATCATTAAAACAATATTTTTTTTAATAATTTTTACTGTGTGTAAATGAAATGTGAAATACGAGATAATAGAAATAGATAAAATTCACGCAATATTTTTTATTGTATTAGATGTTCATTTTAATACATAGAATAAATGCCAATAAATTCGTATATATTCAGAGTGTTACGTGTTACACATATTTCTTTAATATAAATGAATTATATTAATACAATTTAATATAGCATCAGTGACGAGCACACTATTAGAAATATGAAATATGGTATATTCAGATAACAAATATCACTATAATTTTATTAGCGCCAGATTGATAATAGATAATATGTTACTCCCAAGTGAATCATAGATATATATGTCAGGCATTCATACAGTCAAGCAGTTAGTAACATTTATTAAATAAATTAGGAGTATAAATTTATTATTTATTCTGTAATTATTTAAGGATAGATGTTTCCAATCCAAAATAACACGAGTTTAGACAGCAAACGAAAGATTTGAAATTTGATTGTATCAAATACAAAAATATGGATAACATTAATTATTAATAAATTAATAAATCCGAGAATTTATAGTATTCAATATATTCATTTAGAATTTAATTTTCAAAATCTACATTTAATATGGACCTTCTTAATATATATATTCGTCGTTTAACCTATACCAATTATCTGTTGTTTTTTTTAAATTCCACCGCATAGTTGTGCAATTATGGTTTCCTTTAAAAAAGGTGATTTTTGGAAGTCATCCAATGATCTACGATGTTCTTGTCATTCAAACTATTGTGCAGAAATCGTAATAGTTGATGGTCTGAATAATTTCACTGCAATGTCACAAAGAAATATCTCATATGTGTAATGTTGGTGCCGCATTTCCTAACAATTGACCAATTCAAGCAATTGAATTCATGTTTCTAAAGTGCTAGTTTGGATAGTTTTATGCAAAATAAAATGGATTTTAAACGTCATTTCATATAACTGTTGGAGAAACTTGGATCCGCCACTATATCCACCAAATTCCTACGAATGTCTTACATCATCTTACAATAATGTAGTTATTGCTTCCGTATAGACAAATGGATATTTTGCAAACGTTTGTTGTCTAAACGCATTATTATATTATTTTCTATTTGTTTTCGTCTCTTATAAAAATAAAAAATCAATGGATTATAATATTATCGGTAATCCCTCTAATTTTATATATGAAAATAAAGAATAATGGCGTGTATTACACAATAATATTCTTCATAATCAAATATAGAGGTTGTAAATTTATGTTATTTTGCTGCGTGTATGATAATTGAGGTAAAACGAAACCATATACGCATTTCAAAATTAATTAACTTCAATATTTAATATAGTAAAAATTATGTAAATAATTTAGTTCAGAGAAAAATGTGTTTCACATAATACAAATGATATAAAATATTTTATATTTAATTGATTTTAAGTTATAATTATAATTATTATTATTATTATTATTATTATTATTATTACACACAGAAACAATGCGAAATAATAATTGTGAATTTCTCTAAATTATAACTTATTATTTTTTTTAAATATAATTTTAACAAATTATTAATAATTATATGATTGAAATTTTTAAATTTTAGAGATTCGGTGGTATGTGAAAAATGGTTTTTTTTTTTATATTTATTTAGTATACAATATTTATTTACCCATTTAAATATTTATTAATTTTATTATTTGTTTTTAAGATTTCATCATCGATTTGAATATCATCATGATCAACAGCATCATCTTCATTGTTATTATTGTCGATGGTCATTGTTATAACAGATGATTGATTACTGTCAATATTGACCTCAGTTTCTAACATAGTTTTTATTTTTATAATATATTAAACGCACATACACAAAAACACAGAAGCACATAAAATATTACAAATAAATATACAATTTTAATATTTTCGGTTTGCAAATTTCGCACAAATTTTAAATTAATTGTTACATTTATTTTAAAATAAATGTGTATATTAAATAATTAATAAACATTTATTGTAGGTTATATTGTGTTTTGCACACGCACGCAAAGAAGGACACTGCACTAACAAAACAATAAGACTAAATTTTCTATTAAACATTTTGTTTTTTTTTGTACAAATGAACTTGAAATTAAAAAGTTGTTTTTTAATAATTTTATTAACACATTATTTATTATGTTTTTTTTGTGGTTTTTTCTGGTTTACGAATTACTCCATATATTTTTGGAATTATAATTACACACAATGTTTGCAGCCGTGGTTAAAGGTATACAATTTTATTTCATGTTATTTTTTTATTTTTTATTTTATAGGGGATTGTGAAATTAACATATAGAAAAAATAATATTTAATACTGTATTAAAATTTGTATATGGTTTCTTTTATATTTTAAAAATATAAGAAAAACATGCCTTTTTTTTTTGTTCGTTAATATAATGTGTATTAAGAAGTATAAAGTCTTATATTATGTTTTATGATTATCGTTGATTATGTCATTCACATGAATTAAACTTTGTAGTTGTGTACACAAGAAAATAAAAATAGTACTCACAATTTCTTAATAATAATAATGAAAACAGAAATGAACACAAAAAAAAAAAATTAAAAATTATATGTGAATTTGAAAGACGTTTCGTTTTATAAATAACTTCATTTATAGAGTGTTATATTTTACTACTTTATTATTATTATTATTATTAACAATAATATAAAAGTATATTGTAATTATAAATTATTTTAATTTACACTTTTTTTTTTTTTGCACTGAAAAACTATAGGTTTTGTTTTATATCCAACGAACTCAAAATGTAAACTGATTTAAAGAGAGTGTATAAATATTACAAAAACCCATAATAAAAATAAAGGTGAACATATAATTTTTTTGGTTTTTGTTAGTTATCTGCAATTTTTGTTTGGTTTTGTTTTAGTGTTAGTTTTTTTTTTATATTTTATTAAATCAGAGTTGGATTGTCGTTTTTTAATGTGTATTATTAAATTTTGTTGTTATTGTGAATGTGACGACAATGGTATAATTAATAATAAGGAAAAAAAATTAATTATAGTGTGTCTCTACTCTCTAGTGGTGGTATATTTATAATATGATGAAAAAATTTCACTTTAAACTGTAAAGTTCATTATGATGATATACCGCAAGTAACATACCAGCAGATATCTATATACGATAAATGTATGTTCCAATCATGTTTCTGATATTTCCATATAATATTAATTGTAATATTCAGCAGATATCACAGATTATACGTATACGCATTTCAACAATGTTCCAATACAAAAATGTAGTATTTCTGTGATATCATAAAGTAATATTATCACGCAGTTATAGTTATAGTTTCGTATTATGGAAGGCATGGTATAGATTAGTCTGTCAGTCTTTCCACACGTACGCCTATTTAAATTCATTGAAATTTATTAAATTCCTGCTAGATAAACTTGATGCGAGTGTAACATGAGAACATGATGATTAGTGTTCATAAATAGTTCATATAGTGTTTGTGCGTTGTGTAGACTTTGTTTATATATTTTCAGAGGTTTGTTAATTCAACCCATAAAATAAATTGTTGTAGAAACATCAAATTTCATGGATATTAAAAATACTTAAAACAGTATCAGATATAGAAACCTGATTGATTTTCCTATAGGCATAATGTCACGTGACACACCCCTGACAAAACTTAAAATATACAAGGCATATCTCTTAATATAATATATATATATAAATATAAATCTTTCAGACGTTCTTGTTTTTATATTGTGTCTGTTTTGAACATCCCGTTGATATTGAAGACGGTAAAGAACATCCGAGAGATAATTACATGTTGTTGGACATTATTTGGATGTCGCATTGATATCACATGTCCTGTATGCATAGTCCCACAGGTGTACTTGTGCTCTGTGCGGCAACTACTAAACATGTAGTACCAATTTGTATATACAATTACCGAAAGCGAGATATGGGTGATTTGGTGTGTGCAGATATTGTTAATCTTTTATAATATAGTGTTCAACACAATATTTGCAAAGATATCCATTTCTTCTTTGCATAAATGTCTGAAAATTAAACACGTGTACAATTAGTATATAGCTCTTCGAATTGGGCTTATCTGTCCAGGAGGAATGGGTATTTGTTAGAAATAAAAAACATTTTAACAAAGTATTCATAAAAATTGGAATCCAACTAAATAGTAACCGCGAATATATAAATACATAAATACAAACTGTAACAGAAATAAGAACAACAACAACGATAACCACAACAATAACACATAGGTCGATTACTTTCCGTTTCGTTCCGTTTGGATGAATATCACCTGAATATACACGACATCGCGTATACATTAAAAAATGTTGCGTACGAATTGTATTATATTTCAATGTTTTTTTGTGTTGCTTTTTAATATTATAAAAATAGTTTGTTGTTATGGTTTTCTTATAAATATAATAAATAAATTCTATTATTATATACCAAAACAATAGATTAATAATGTACACATATACCACCAACGATTGTATAAATGTCTCTCTAGAGGTTTAATTAGAGACTATACCTTTTTATATAGAATAACAACTAGAGACCGTACTGAATAATATATATTACAATATATAATATATTAAATATAGATCACAATAAAAACTCTATTTTTATATAAATGAACAATAGTTTAATATAAATGCTTTTTTTTTTGTATTAACTCCATATCGATATCTTCATTGGTTAAAAATAAACAGAGCTGTAGTTAAATTTAACTATAGAATAAATTAATAATTGAAAATTAAGGATACTGTAAAAGTAGTTATACTTGATACTGCATTATAAATAGCATTAAAATGCATATTGGAGATGTGTGAAATGGTATCCACTGCATATTGTTGTTAACTCGAATCTATTATTTATTTGTAGATTCATTTAGAATCCTAATGTCATTATTTTAGATATGTTGTGAAAGAAGGTGATAATTTTGACTCAATATAGAAAAAGATAGTGTTTTTTATTGATGCCCCATACGAAACAATTATGATGATAATGTATATGTGAAAAACTGTAATTACTTTCTTGCCAACAAAAAACATATGTAAATTTTTAAAATTAAATTAAGACACAGAACAAAAGAAAACGATTGCTTTATACTCTTTTGTTTGAAGACAAAATAAATTTACAATAATAATAAATTAATAGCATGAATTTATTAATTTAATTATTTTGTAATAGTTTGAAGTTTTTATAATATTTATAAAACTGATATAATAATTGGATATACGCGATGTTAATTTAATGATATATATTTAAAATTAATTGGATACGGTGATTTAATTATATACTTATTTTATATATGACTAATAACATTATTACTATTATTACTAGTGTCAATTTTAATTTTGAACATGGCCGGTTTGATAAACAAATCAGAAGAATCGCATGTTATCTCCAAAGGGATATTTATTAACATCAGGCATTCTTTAAAAATTATGCCTGTACAATCTCAGACACATATAGGATAATCGTAATTAGTTTTGTTTTGGCAGCAGAATGTTCATTATTATTATTATTATTATATTGTATGTTCGCCCCCAAAAAATTTAATGGTTATAGAAAAAAAATATAACGATAAATTAAAACTATAAATTACTTCTAGTTTCAGGTAAAATTCTAACACAAACATAATATTATTGTTTGATAATTGTAAATATATGTACAAAACAAAATTGAAATGAAATACGACTGTTTCGTGAGTAAAAGAAAATTGTCTTATAAAATTCTTACACGCAATGTTGCATGTTACGTGTACATTACATAATAAAATAAATACACAAATTAAAATCAATACTAAAGCTAAACCTTTTTTCTTATAAAAATTGTTAATTTTATTTTATGACTATTTTGACAATGTAGATAAAACATAGAACATAGCAACCAACGTCAGGTTTTAGCACAGTAGCATTTTAACGCATACATTGTTAAGGTATTGAAAGGTTATGTATTATAAATACAAAACTGTTGTACAGTCTCTAAGACTGTTAAAAATTTCGTTTTTTTCAACTGATAAGTATTCCTTCGAATTTGGTTGAATTTGTGCAGCACAACATATGATTGAAACCCTTTCTATTTTTTTTAAATCGCACTAAATGAAATGTTACATTAACATTAAACCATTGCTGACATCGTAAATAACTCAAAAAAATAATTGCATAACATTAAATAGTGAATAATTAATTATATACATTTTTAACACTAATTCCAAGAAATTTTTGTCAATTTAAATAAGAAAAAACAAAATAATTTAGTTATGTTGAAATTGTGCGTGTAAAAACATTTAAATTATATTATAATTAATAATTATATTAATTTTCTTATTTGTTATTGTATATATAAAAATTTATAAAAATTCAAAATTTGAATACGAAAAGAATCAAAACACGAAAAAAATGTCAAATAATTTAAATGTAATTAATAAAAATCAATATAGTTCAAAATTGTCAACACAACAAAGTTTATTAGCAACGCAAACAACAACTAATAAATATGTAAAAAATAAAAATATTTCGCCGCCATCAACACCACCGAAAGGTATTTTTGGTAAAAGAAATGTAACAACAACAACACCACCAGCACCACAACGATCACCACCATTACTAGTTCCATTACAAAGATTACCGACAACAACAAAATTATTAAATAATACTAATTCTTGCTGCAATGAAATTCACAAACTTGGCACAATTCCAAAATATTTATTAAAACATAAAAAATTACAATTAGATAATAATAAAAATTATATTGAATATGAACAAAAATTAAACTCAGAAAATGATAGCGGCAGCGGTGATACAAAAATGATACAAGAAGTAATAGAATTTTGTGAATTTTCGAAAAAGGTAAATCATTTTTATTGTAACAAAAGATTAGCTATATATTTAGGTAGAGGTTTGTTAAAGTTAGAATTTTAAATCTATCTAATCTTCAGTACCAATACGTTACATAATCAAATAGATCTTATAAATGATCATTTAGGTCGAGTCAATGTCAAATATTTTAATTTAGTTATAGTTTAACTGTTTTAAAATTTTTCCGTAAAATACTCTCGCGTAAGTTATTCAGTAATATAAAGTTTTACAATAAATTCTAATCTATTTTACACACACACAGTGGTTAACATCAATAACATCGATAAACATAACAACAAATTTTAAAGAACATATAAAAAATACAATAGATAATTTTCAAGACAATATTCTGGCAATGAAAGAAAATGAAAAGAGATTTAATATTTTCAATTTTATGGAAAAAATTTTTACAATATTTGATTTATCAAACACAAATAATTTTATAAAAGAAATTGTTGACGTCGTCGTTAACGACACGAAACCATCACCTTCATTAAGCAGCGATGAAACCACAATTAAATTTAAAAAAAATCAACAACATTTAGAAATTGTTAAATTAGAAAATAAAGAAATTCATTCTTTAACAAATATTTTAAAAGAAAAAGAAAATATTATTAATGATTTAAATAATAAATTTTTAAATTTAAAATCAAATGGTGTTGTTAGTAATAATGTCGAAATGGAAACTAATTTACAAACAAAAATTAAGGAACAAAATTATGAACTTAATAAATTACGTAAACAATTGTTATTTAAAAAAAAATCATTAACAAATAATAATTGGAATAATAACAACAACAACAACATTAGTAGTGGAATGGTTGATAATAACAATGATCGTCAGGATGAAATCGATACCATTTCTTGTGCCACCAAAAATGAATGTAATTTAAAGGAATTAAATTCACAAAATTTTGTGAATAATTTTTTTAAATTGCTAGATGAAAATTTCTATTTAAATAATAAATATATGAATATTATAACACATAAAATTTCAACATTAGAAAATAATAATCATAAATTAATTGAAAAATTACAAATATTAAATAATAAATTATCGAAAAATGCCATTCAATATACGGCATCTGCTCCTGAAACCGAGCATTTCGAAACATTTGAACATTTAACAAATCGATACTATTTTGAATTTGAACGACGTCGAAAACGACAAACAACAATTATTGTTAAAAAATATTGATGATGTTAATAAATGTTTTATAAATTATTGTATTTTTAATTTTAGATTGACATTTTTCATTGATTGTTTTTGAATGTTTCCGTGAATTCTTGATCAGTGTTTTTTTTTATATATGCTAATAAAATTCAAAATTCGTAAGGCTCTGAGACAAAAGGTCTTAATTCTTTCATAGGACAATTTCATAAAGTTAGTGTTAAATACTACAGTCAAGACATACTGCATAAAGATTTGTATCTACTATGAATTGGAACAAAAATTGATACGTTACATTTCTACTTAAGCGGATTTCTGAATAAAATTAAGTAATATTTATTGACAGAAAAATACGCACAATCATAACCTAACGTTAAACTCACGTAAAATAACCATACATGGTCAGCAATTTATCTATGGACTATATTTTTACTATAATGAATGATGATGTTTATAGAATAACTATATACGTTGTTGACTGTCATAGTGGTACACATTAACATCTTGACAGTCTTCATGCCAATTACGAACTGAAAATAAACAACACTTTACTATGAAGTGCACTAAAAAATATTATAGTTAGTTTTAAGAAAAACTGCTAGTATAACAGTTGCATAGTGTAAAGTAATTTTATAAATTTCTAATTACTTAGGCGTATGTGTTTGTTTTGTATATGAGTGAATGTAGAGAGAACAAAATTAAAATAAGAAATTTTTCAAATAGCAATAAGATTTTTTAACTGTAGACAATAACAAATATCAGAATAGTAAATAATAGATAGTTATTCTTTACGATAACGTATTATAGTAAATATAGTAACAATTCTAAATTAGTTTCAAAATATTTTTTAAATAGACATCTATTTTTGTATATACAATATGCATTTTTGTGATCGTAACACAACAACTAACAACAAAATCAACGTACAAATATAAATAGGTTTTTTCTCTTCCAGATTACTTGTCATTATTTGATGTGATATGTTAATTTTAGACAAATTGTAAAATATTTGTGTATTTAAATTTAAAATAAAACATAAATCACTTACATAATTGTTTCACGATTTGTTTGCTTGGTACCACCACGTAATAATGTACTCCATTCACGTACAAAATCATCACCTTGTGCTTCTATCTCTGACCACAATTGTGTTTCATCTAATGAATGTAATGCTGATCCACTACCACTATGATTCGATTTACACATTCTATAAAAAAAAAAAAATTTATTTATAAAAATTAAAATTAAATATTTTATATAAAGTATATGTAAAAGTATATACAAACCGATCAATTGAATCAATACTACTGTGACATTCAAAATCTAGCATAAGATCATCGGATGCAATTGATTCACATGGTGATAATGTATCAAGTGATTCGGTTCTTGATAACAATGAATAACGTGGTTTTACTTTTGGCGCATATGAATTATTACTGTGGTTGTTGATGCCATTATTCGATGCACTAGATATTGATGCAGCTACAGCTACCACAACTGCTGTTGATAACGGCATATTACTATGTTTCATTTTACTGAATGATATATTATTGGCAGATTGCGAGTGTTCATGTGTTGAATCAATCATAGTTGGTGTATCCGTTAATGAATTTAAATGATGTGATGAGGAAAATGTAACATCTAATATATAACGATGATGATAATAAATAAATAAATTACAAATCTTTATATGAAAAAAAACAAACATACCATTTTTATCTGTAAAACATAATGCCGGTTGATCAGCAATTTCATCATCAATTAAAAAATCACGTCCACCATCGGATATTGATAATGAATTTGATGCATGTGTTGGTGTTCCCGGTGACATTGGACTACACAAATCCAAATTATTTGAATCAATCATCAATAACATATCATCAAATATTTCTTTTTCTTTTATTGAATCATTTATACGTTTTTTATTGTTTTTCGTTATTATTTCATCAGCATCACCAATACCACCAGCAATATTTTTATTATTATTTTTTTTATGATGTTGCATTCCATTACCACCACCAATACTATTACTGCTACTACTACAGCTGCTACTGCTATCACCACTATTACTACTGCTACTACTACTGACTAAACTATCCGTTGGCGATGTTTCATCGTCAAGTAATGAATCAGTTGCTTCCGGTTGAATTTCAGCAAATTTCATATCATCAATATTAAAAGTTGTTTTACGATTATTATTTATATTATTATTATTATTATTATTATTAATAATATTATTTGTTTCGGTAAATGTAATGTCAAGTGATGGCTTTTGTAATGATAATGTGATTGATGCTAAAAAAAAAAGAAAATATTTTATTAGTTATTAAAAATGGTTATAAATAATATATTTTCGATATAGATAGAATATAGTTCTATAACATAGGTTCTTATAAGGGGTAAGCAATTAGTGGTATGGTTGACAATATGCTTAAAGGCAGAAAAGTTAACATTTAAACTAGTGGTTTAAAATTGAGGAAATAAATATAATATTATAATATTAATAACCACTTACAATATAAACTTTTTTTATTTGGTGATGACATTGTAACATCACTTAAATCATCATCATCTTTTTTACTCTCATTTAATATAATCGAATTGTTATTGTTGATGTTATTATTATTATTATTATTACATTTACCCGAATCACAACTACTACTATCAATACTTATACTACTACAATCTTTAAATGCCATACTTTCACCACCAACATTTATGTTAGCATTATTAAACCAAGATGTTCGAGTTGATGTTATACTATTTGGTGATGAATTTTTACTTGACGGTGAATATTCTTTATTATTATTGATATTTTTATTATCATTTAAATGTTGATAATTTTTAAAAATTTTCTCTGATGTTGAATTATCACGAAATAATTTTTCTTCATCATAACAATTTTCTACATCAAATGATGTAACAGATAATTTTCTCATATTTAATTGATTCATTGTTGATGTTGCTGTTGCAGCTGTAGTAGGTGTTGTTGTTGTTGACGATGGTGATCGTATTGGTGTTGTTGTTAATTTAGTAGCTGTAGTTGTTGATGTTGTTGCTGCTATTAATGATGGTGTTGTTGATGTGCCTGTTGATGATAATGGTGATGTAATTTCATAAATTGAATCCGATGTACGTATTAAACCACGTAATGGTATTGCTGATTGATTTCTATCATTAAACACATTTGGAAGTTTAGGTAATGATAAAGGTATAATACTGTCATCTGATAATGAATCGTCTAAATCCCTAACATCAAATTTATGACGTCCACTAAATACCATTTCTAAATTTCTTGGCCTTATATTATTAATATTATTGTTATTAATATTATTATATCTATATTGTTGTTGTTGCATATAATTATCAATACTATTAGCAATACCCGAATCAACAGATGGATTACGTGATGTTGTTTGAATAGCACAACTAATAACACCACCACCTCCACCACCCGCACCACGACGTGTTGTATTTACTGCTTGCTTTGCAATTTTTGTATCCATTGTAAGAAGACGTGACGATGATGACGACGATGTTGCCGACGGTAAACTAATTGGTACAGGGAATTGTACTTTTGGTAAACTAGATGTATGCAATGTATATTTAGATACAATTGTTGCTGTTGTAGTTGTTATTGATTGTGGTGTTGGTCGTACACTGCAAAAAATAAAATAATAAAATTAAAAAAAAAGGAAGCAGCACATAAAATAATTCATTTAAAATTGTGTACACAGAATTATGGTATTTCATGAGAATTATTCACAGAATATCTTACAGGTTTTCCAACTGGAAGCACTGATTAGATCGAGCTTGTTAAAAGAATGTATTGTTATACTAAATCAGATTACACTGAACAAAAAAGGTCGTTCTCTTATGGATACACGTTCATAGTGGTGTTGCGGTAAATGAAAGAGCTAAGTAGTAGTCTGGCGATAAGCCTTCACAGAACCGAAGCTTTGTCTGTCAGTTTTCAGTAATTGGTGCATTGTAGAGTGGATAAATGAATAGTTTGGTTGTAAGATGGAAACAAAGTGCCGACTGTCGACATTGGTTGACGCCAAAAGGGAAGCTTACTTATATTATGTATCATCTTCGTAAAATGTTTTTGTGGTCATTAGTTACAAATGCAAGAGGTGTTCTTTATCCGAAGAATTGGATTGGCAATTTTGAAGTGAATGCCAGGTATATGTAAAATGACGTTATGGGTTATTTGGAAAATATACGATATGTCCCTCTATGACCATTGGATCGTTTTTAAAGATTGGTGAGCTTCGCGGATTAACATTCATAGGAAGAGTGGTATAATATTAGTACGTGAATCACTCCGACAGCATGTCTGACATGGGTAATCCTATTAGTATATCCTATCAAATTCCACACGGGGGAAAATTCAACGTTTTATTAAATATTTCTAACTGTATCACAACAAATAATAGTTCCATCAGCAAAACGCAACAATTACCACTGATCTGAATTTTTAAGAAAACAATATTTCATAAATTGTCGAAATAAAAAACAGGAAAATCATTATAGAATTATAGAATAGTATGGAAGAAATTTGAATAATTTGATAAACCGCAGAAAAAATGCTAGTATTGAACTCTTCAGAAGTAAATCTATTACAAATTTCTGTGTTTGTAATCATTTCTTATTTATTTTTCATTGCCATGCAGCATTTGATTGTTAGGTGTGTGTGAAATATGGTATAGAAATTGATAGAGGAGAAAATTTGAATTTACATGATTTTGTAATAAAATATTGTTCTATATGTGCTTACATTTCATTGGTATGCAATCCCGAATTTATAACAGTGTACGGCGATTGTTGTTGTGCTGCTGACGATGATGAAGATGATTCAAAACAAATTGGTTTATTTATATGATGTTCATTATTTCTTATATTATTATGTGCATTGGATTGCATTTCAAATGCATTATTTTTCTGTTTCATTTGATATTGTTGTTGTGGTTGCTGTTGTTGGCGATAATTATTATTATTATTATTGTTGTTGGTTGAAATCGTTGACATCGGATTTATTTTTGGATTATCTCGTTTCTGCTGCTGTTGTTGTTGTTGTTGTTGTTGTTGGTCTAATGATATATTATTATAATTTTGTGTCACAGAACGATTTGAATTAGATGCACTTTTTGAACGTGGTTTTACTATATATATGAAATTATGAAATATATATATATTATTAATGAACATGTAATTGCATAATAATAATAATGAATTAGAAAATGTAAATAACAAAAATAAATAAATAAAACAAATATATTACCAATAACATTATTATTTGTTAAATTATCATAATCAGCAATTTTTGGTGTAAGTCCAACGGATGCGGGTCGAATAATATTCGATTGACGAAAACCAAATCTTGTACTACGATAAACAGCACCAGATGATTCTTTTTTTGGCGGTGCTAATTTTGGTGTTGTTCTACCAAATTCTTTTTCATCGTCATCTATTAATGATTCAATTGAACCTTTGTATAACAATAATGAAAATAATGTTAGGAATAGTTTAATTGATTACATCACTTATATTGATATATCATTATAAAATTATACTACATACCATTATTATTATTACCATTATCATCAATAGCATTATCAATACCAAAATTTGTTATCACAGTCGCCGAAGAACGATATTGTTTTTCCGATGCCAATTTTTTCTTTTCTTTTTCGACATTATTATTATTTGTATTATTATTATTATTATTATTTACATTATTATTATTTACATTATTATTTTTATTATTTAAATTATTTATATTATTACTGTTTGTTGTTTTTGCATTCTTTTTATTATTTCCATATAATTTTTTCTTAAATCCAAAGGACATAGCAGTACCTTTAGTTTCTTGTCCACATCGTTTTGATTCTTTTTTACTTTCTGATTGACCCTAAAAAGAAAAATTTCAAAAATTATTAATTTAATTCATAAATAAATACAATAATTAAATTAATTAATTTTATCGCACTTCAATTTCAATCATATTATTTACTGTTATTATAAAAGTCGTTAGGTTTATATTTATTTACATAATTTTTTTATAATTACTATTAGAAAGATTCAACAATTTTAGTTTTTCTTTAACTTTGTTTCAGTTTTTTGTATGCAATTTTTCAAACTCAGTATTAATATTAAATATTAAATAATTATTTTGATTAGATTTTATAAATTTACGTATTTTTTTTTAATTTTAATTACTTATTTTATATTACATATTTTAATTTGGTTGACAATGTTACCACCGACCGAAATACTAAAACGGGAATGGGCTTTGTTTTGATTAATAAATATATAAATTTTATATTTATTACGTACAGTAGCGTTTTATAGGTAAGTGAAAAAACAGTCAAGCTTTTTTCTTTTATACCCTTTTATCATTGAATTCAGACCAAGCTGGATGGGATAATGAGCTATTACAATGTATTGAATAAAGCAAGCGAACAATTTACTTAATCAGTAATTACTGCTGATACATTTTCAAGGGAATTACTTTAATTTATAGAAATATTTTTATTATTATTAAATTATTCTGTCTAGAAGAGATTGAATGGAGGTAGAAAGGAATGTGTTGTTGTGGTGGTCTGTATGGTTTGTTTGTAGGTCAGTTATCAGGTGATTTTGGAAGGCAGACTGCATGGGAAATTTTATTAGAATTAGGAGAAATAGGAAGGGAGGTTATAATGGTTGCTGAAAAGCAAGCTGACGGAGAGATTGTATGGGATTTGTAGGTGAGGTACAATGCCAAGTTAGAGTTTTTAAATAAAATGGAAATTTGTAGAAAAGTGAGGGAGGTATGTTATAGGGATACGTAATTATTTTTGTTAATGTTTCAATTTATGAAAATTTATTTTACAAATAATGTACATTTATATTGAAGCGCGACACTGAACTACGTACGGTTATACATACACAATGGAATATCACGCACAATACACAATGATAATAAACAATATATACCAACGCATAATTTACAATACAAATTTTATATTTAAATTACTCACAAAGAAGCGGTGCGGAGTATACAATTCGTTCTTATAAAAATTATGAGTAAATATATGTTTTTCTAAAAGTTATATTATAATATTTGGTGATTAGATTTATAATACAACGATACATATTTTGATAAAAAAAAAAGTAATGCCTTGTTAAGACACATATTTTAGTTTTTCATTTACGAAATTTATAATAATATAAATTACAAATGTATATAGATAACAAAAAAATCTCTATATTTATAGTTTTTTGGCAACAAATGTTCGATATATGTAAAATACAGAAGGAATATTTTGATATAATTATTAGAATAATTAGCATAGAAATACGTACATCTAATGGTTGAAAGTTATATTCATGAATCGAACTCAAACGTTACTTTATATTATATTATTATTTTAGTTTTTATATTAAAATTAAATTCTCATAGTTTCCACAATACAATTCGACAAGAAAAACAAAGTAATTATTTACAATTAATCTCTTAAAAATTACTTGTTTTATAATCTTATCGTTAATATTATTGTATATTATTATTATTATCATTAGTATCATTATTACTATTATTATTATTATTGTTATTACTTATTTATTATAATATATATACATAAATATATTTCTTTACATTTTACAATGTAGCGTTATTAATTAACAAAATTAATAAAAAAAAAATATAATAAAACTAAATACAACCAAATCCGTAACAGAAAATAAATATATCATCAATTTCATAATATATTTTTAATTTACTTTCATTAATATTTTTTAATATAGTATAACTAATTTTTATAATAATATTTTATAATTATAATTTATTATTACAGCAAAATATTAAATTAGTTATAATAACCATTACGATTATACATATTCTGTTAAAAGTAGGTACTTTATTATAAATTGTAGTTGCTCTCACATAACATGACATGATTGCAAGAGCAACATAATAATAGTAATAATAAACATATGTAATACATAATATAATAAGAGTTTATGGTTAGATGTAAAGGTAAATCGTCTTTTCAGATGAATAACTATATAATATACAAATTATCGGGTGATCCAATAAAAACTGTTTTACAACTTGGTGTTATTTATTATTAAATGTACAAACATACAAAGTGGGTCAAAAAACTTTTAAGACATACAAAAAAAAAACATTAACTGTGTTCAAACAAATTCAAATTTCAAAACATTTAATTAAAAACCATACGGGCATTGTAAGCCCATTTGGAAAAAATTCTTTGTGAATATTATCGAAGAATGTAATGAACATTATTTAAATAATTCAACATGAAAAAAAAATTATTTCTCCTTTGCGATTGTTTAACAAATGCCAGTTTTGACCGGATGACGGTCGAAGTTTATTAAACATAATCGATTACACTGATGGCACCACTCGTTTATGGTATATTAAATTAAAGTATTATAAATAAATATATACATTTTTTGCATGGAACAAAATATCGGATTAGTGTTCATATCGGCACCATATAAATGAGTTTCAAAATAATGCCATCCAATTAAGTGTACTATTTAATCCTTTAGTTCTACGAACTTATCACATGATCTCTGAAATTATATATGGTATTAATATTTATTAAATTGTATATAGCGCTTCATTACCATAATTTTCCATAGATATAATATCTATAAAGAAAAATAAAAAAAGTTATTAATTTAGATGGGAACGACAATCATTAAAAAAAAACAAAATGCAATAGTAAAACTTCCATTGGGGTCACCCTCTACTATTATTATAATTCTAATATAATAATAATATGATTGCTGTAAAATATATTGTAAAATATTAATATAAAGTAATAATAAATATGAAGATGATGAAGATGATTCGGCTAATAGCGGATGTGATGATGTAAGTAACAAAAAAAAAAGTTTCATGAACTAACATCTTCAAGTAAATGGTTTATTCAAATATGACTTTAAAAAGGTAAATGTTAAATGTATACAATAATATTTCTTAACAAGATTTACTTGATGTTTTAACGCACAAAAAAATATGGGATAGGAAATATATTTATGTTTATAATTCAACGAATCAGAGATATATTTATTATTTTCATTAGTGTAGAAAGATATTTGTTGCTTTGGTTTGGATGATATTGTTTTCTTTTTTTGTATGGCCATTGAATAAATACTCGAGTACATTTCACATATTTTATAACAAAGAATGGTATTTTTTTTTCTCATTTGCATAGAAGCAGAATAGAAAGTAACTGTTATAATATTTATTATTAGTATAAATAATATTTTATAGAATCTTAGTTATGGTCACTATTTTGCTGTAATAATAAAACTTTATACAAATATTAGAAGATATTAGAAGATTAATGTATTGTATAAGCAAATTGAACTACTTCATCTCAACACTGTAACAACGTACGTTTCTTCCAACAGTGGTTACAAAACGTCTAATAATTATTCATTTGAAAAATCGAACGAGTATGCAAATGTTCTAATATGATAAATGATAAAAATATTGATACTGATTTCGATGGATATTGGAATAATATTATCACGGACATATGGGCTATAATCGACTATCAAAACTAATATTACTACATTGCTTCATTGGTTAGATAGCCCATAACAATTTTGTGATACAGCAAAGGTTTATGACTATTTTATCATTAAATCATATATATTCATATGTACGATAAACAACTATACACCTTCAAAATGAAATTTGTTCTAAAATCACTCCTTTGTGTTCAAGAAGCCTTGGCCTGCCTTTAAATGTGTGACCAGATTTTTGTCATTTTCGAAACATGTCTTGGAAGTCACTTTTAGTCCAATTCTATAATTTCTACCAGCTTCATGGTGATGATGTGCCGTACGAACTGCGGTTAATTCATTTAATTAAATAATTAAAGATGTGATAGCTCTTTTTAAAATTTACAAAATTTTATATTATAGAATAAGTGTAGATAAACCAAAGCACAAAACATTTCGGGTAACCGAAATATAACACAGCAACAGTCATTATAATTATCGTAATATAATAACAAAAATATAATAGAATACCAATTTTATTGTAATTAAAATGTTATATTAATGGAAATGCAATATTATATATTGCTTAATAAAATGATCATGTATATTATAATATATAAATTAATTAAAATTAGATTTTATCCATAAACATAGATTAAAATCTTCCTTAGTTACAAATACATCGTTCATTATATTATATACGGAAAATATATTATAATACTTCTATATATACGATTTCAAGAATAGCAAAGGCAAGAAAATAGAAATTGAATATAAAAAATAAATAATAAGTAAATATAGTTTGAATATATACAAAAATTATGCAAATCGATCGAACATAACGAAATTTATATAATAATTATATTTAATATGTTTTACAAAAGTATATCTTTTTCTATACAAGTCGTCGTATAGTAAGACTAAGACTAACCATTGTCTAGTTAATGTGAATTGTTATTTTATTCATGCATAATTACAAAACGTACGTACTCCTATTCACTTATAGCTTTTATATATTTACTTTAACAGAAACATTATTAATTGTACATGAAAAAATATTGAATTAATTTCTTTTAAATTTATAAATAAGTAAAAGTTTTGTAATTAAATGTGACATCGCGACTTTATATTAGTTTTTTAAAATACATCTGTATTATTTATACATAAGGTCGATGATGTTTTATGGTTTTGGTTTAGTGGTGTGATGAAAAAAATTGGAACGAGATCAAAGATTCAATTGTATCTCCATTACTGGTGCTATGAAAAAGACATCGTATTTGTTGGACAGTAGCATTATTATAATCGTATTTGGCTGGGATGTCCTACCTTAACTCGCTACTAAATCTGGCTCCTTTTCACTAGAAACTTAATTCGATCGTTTACGATTCCAATTCCTTCGAAGAAGTTAAAATTGTACATAATAAATAGATAAATGGTTGGCTTTAAAATTAAGACGAATAATTCTTTGACACGGCATTCATTAGTTGCCAAAAGAGAAAAAGTTATATCGATTATTAACTTCATTCATTTTGTTATATTCAAATATAAATGCCGCTGTGTAAGGCTACATTTCATATGCATATAACTATTATATATTGTATAGTTTAGTTTTCCAGTTGAATTGACCATGAAATTAAAATATATTTTTATAATAAAAGGTCATTCATGTTTGGAAAAAAAAAATTTAAGTTGAACTTATTTAAATGCAATATTTATAATCGTTTTATATTACACAACATTTCGAGAAAATAAATTTGATTTATTTGCAATAAAGTTCAATATGTTAATGTAATTTATATGTTTTTATAGTTTTAAATGTCATATAAATATAAATCGTACGCAATTCATTTTATATAAAAGGATTATTTATATTAATCTATATCATGTATCTACTAAATAGTATATAAATAAAATATGGAATACATTTTTAAGATGCGTGCACACAAAAAATAAATAAATATTATTCCATATTCGGATACCGAAAGCCGCATATAAAAATCACTTCACAAAACTCTAAGTATATGATATTGTATATATGAAAATATTATGACTCATGTATATACATAACATAATCTTTTATGATAACGATTAATTTATTTTAAGGATATAATCGCATATTTTTGTCATGCTCACATTAGACACAAACACACACACACACAATATTTTGTGATGATATAAATGATACGAAATTCAAGATGGTGTCCAATTACATTATATATATAGAAATTTATTTGTGACTATATGCCTATATACGCATATGAAACATATATCTATATGGGGTAGTGGCACCAGTACTCAGTCCCCAACTATATTGTCCAACCCCTTATAAGAAAAAATACCATAAATATTATAGCAAACTAACGAATAATTCAAAGTAGAAGTAAAATTATACAATTATTAATTAAAATATATAATATACAATAATAGAAAATGGAAAAATAAACATTAAATTACCATATTAAATTCGTCTGTTGCGTCATCAATTGCATCAAAATCATCAAATGCAATTACATTTTGGCATTCATCCATATTTTTATCTAAATACCGCTCAATAATATATTTATAATAATAACTGGCGGAATATTGGAATAGTTGTAATTATGCGTTTTAAATTTGTCTATACATATATAATTTTCTTATTTATTTATTTGTATATATACGCACTAAAAAACACATACGCATTCGCAATAAAATTATAAAGAAAATGAATTTTCTTTTCAATTTCAACTAAATGTCGTTATCAATACGGGAATTGATTGCACACATATAATATGAGCGCTATGATGATTTTACGTGACAACAAAATGTATGAAGAAAACGTAATGTTATAAAAATGCGATGAAGAAAATTCCAAGAATATATTATATTCAAAATAAAAATAAAAATTAAAAATAATATTAAAACCGGACACTTAATTTAATTAAATAATTTTTAAAAACAGTCAATATCAAATCTGATTACATTTTTTCATTTTTTTTTATGTATTTGTATTTAGTTCGTAATAATTTTTATGTCTAGACACGTATGCAAAAGAAAAAAAAAAAAAATCACAACACCATTTTCACCAATTTTTCTATGTTGTACTCAAACAATTAAATTTTCCATTTATTTTGTTAATAATGTACCTTCTGCCCGGCGCATCGAATTGATTGACAATCCGGAAACTATAAATTTACATTATTTTTTTATTATTTTAAATATGAATTATAAATAAAAAATATCCTTTTTTCGCATTCATTAAAAGAAAAAAGCACAATTTTTTATTATATTGCAATGGCTAACACCACAAAAAACAAGAAGATTATATGATGGCTGCTGCTGCTGCTTCTGCTACAACTAATTCAAGTTATTGCTACTGCTACTGCTGCTGCTGCTGCAGGATATTTTTATTCAATGTATTGAATAAGTCCTTGAAAAATTATTATTGTTTTTTTTTTTCTTTTTTGCGTTTTTGAGGAAAATTCATTATTTTTGTTTTTACGTATGTATTTGTTTCGTTATTAACGTAGGGGGTTTGCGTTTTCACTTCATTCTATTATTATTATTATTATTATTATAATATTTTTTTTATTTAAATTAAATGACTGAAAAAACTATTTTGTATTTATTATAACAAAAAAAAAAAAGGATTTAAATTTAGAAATTAAATTCTGTGAAAATTTGTATTTTATTATTATTATTTGTATCGTTCGTCTTTGAGTAACTCTAATATTGTACTACGCGACCATATATTGAATTGCTTTGGTGCAAGAGTCGGCGCAGTTTTTCATATTCATATAACAAATACAATACATTGTGATATTGAGAGAAAATCGTGTTTTGCGTCTTTATATTAAATTTGGTTTTTTATTATGGGGTGGTTTATAATGTAATGGAAAGGAAAATAATCAATAATTTTATGTAATGGCGTACCATATATATATTTTTCAAGTAAATTTAGGATAGCAGTATTTTTATTTAAAAATATAATGAGAAATTTATTGCGTCTAATGATTGTATTAAATTTTTATTGTATAAACTCGAATAAACGATTAACAAATTAATTGGACAGGTTTTTGTATACCATTAGAGGAGAGAGAATCAGTTAATTAGGTTTTATACTAAACTGGATAATGGACAACTATGCAGACATATGTATTTTATTTTGAATTTTATGTAGTATTATGTGTTATTTTAAATTGTCCAACTTTCACCAATAATAGCTGAAGTGATTTGATAAACCCATTAAAATACGGACATACGTCAGTCATTAGTCGGATTTTTCCAATCACAAGGTAATTATCATTATGTATATATATTTCATTATTATTATATGGCAATATGTGATCTATTTAATTCTTGTTTGTCTGAGAATTTAATGTGTAGTTGTAAATATTTATCTTTCACATCGACAATTTCATGGCAATCCATCACATGTTCCTCAATTCTCATTCACATAAAATTAATGGTACTATAAGCAAAACATTTGTATTTCGATAGTTGCAGATCAATTGCCGAATTTTAATACATACGACCATGCGGAGTAATTTGCCAACTGTAATGAAATTCTGTGTATATGACTGACTGGTTTAAATCGTTTACACATTGAACTAGACGACTATAAACATTTAGTAAAAACCCTATTATTTATTAGTTTTAAACAACTAGAAAAATTAATATTTTTTAGGGAAAATTTCTTTTCACAAAATACGACACTGTTTTATACATCGACATCTATTATAATAACAAATAATTCTACAATAAAAAGCTTTGAAACTATGAAAATTTAACATAAATGATAAGCTTTCATCGTTTTTCCGTATGAAAGAAATAAAAGAAAATCCAAAAATTTAACTTATCTTAAAATATAAATTTAAATTATATAGTAAATATTATTATTAAAAAATCGATTTTTAATCATAAATTATACAATATTATTTGTGAGAAGAGACTTGTTTGTTATTATAATAATAATAACGAGAACTAATATTTATAGATTTTATTTATTTTGATTATTATAAGTAGAAAAGAAAAGGAAGTGAAGGACATTTCAACGATATTGACACTTCTTTTTATTCTATATAGTTATTATGTATTGTAAATATGTGTACAAAATGGTTATATACTACTTTTGATATACTAATATAAAGGTTACATTTAACATTTGTAAGTGGTTTTGGATAGTGATAAATCATTAATAAATTTATTATACACTGCACACAGAAATTAACCCATTTTGTCGTGTGCATATGTACAATATTTCACAATATAACTCGAGTATTTTTTAAACCTATATGTGTGCAGTTGAAAAATTTGAACTTCATCTTTTAAAATGAATACCTAGAAAGTAGAAAATTTTTCTACATATCTACTAATTGCCTGTCCTCTCACAAGTAAAATTAACATTGGCAGCATACATTTAAAGTACTATTTTTATGATTGTCCTGTCGGCGCCTACCGCAGGTGAACCAAATATTGCCAATAGAATTGATGGAGGAGGTATTATTTAACAGATTATCTTGAAATTTTTTAAATGAATTGTTTTAATGATACGTTCTTTTCCGCATCATACCGATTTTCTTGTTTAGTTTATTTTTTTGTTTTCAAATTAATCGAAAGAATTGTGCGCCAAAATTAAGTTACACATAAATTAATTTCTTCCGTCTGCTAACCCAATATGTTCTTAATATTCTAAATTTAATAGCTCTAGAGAATTGTTAAATTAATTTACTTTAACCATTGCATGAAATATTCTTACGATATAAAGGGGTTAAAAGATTCTCAGATTGTGTAAAAATGATGAGAGTGAGCCGTGAGTGGCGGTGTGTATGCGTAAATAATTTATACATAAATAAATACATACAAAATAATATACATATATGAGAGTGGTAAATGAAAAAGGATAATGGTAATATAGAAGTTCGAAAAATCACATATAACATCTACATGTTATTTGTTCATATGGCTGTACAATGTACATATAAGATTAATAGTCATAAAATAAGGATTCATAATGCATGTACGCACGCACATACCAACATCAAAAATTGTTCTTCTATTGTACATACTTAGCCATATATATATATATATGAATATCGAATACATATACTAGTATAATGAAGAAAATGCAAAAAGGATAATATTGAAGAAGTTTTTCAAGGTTTTTCTCTGTTTTTTGTTATAAAATTTGTTGAGAATCTGTTATAAAAGATGATGTCATGTTTAATATAATATGTTATTATATATATTTAAGACTATATTTGGTATATGATGGTATTATGAAGTCGTCTGTTTCGGGTTTATATGTATATTCATAAAATATATATAGCATCATGTCTTAGAAATAATATTTGATTTGATAAATTTATGTCCCCATCTAACATTATGTATGTTGTTGTTGTTATTGTTATGGCTTTTTTTGTATATTTAAATGTATTAGTGTATATGAAAATGAAGAATATTTATAAAAGTTAAACTTTTGTGTATGATTTTTATTTTTTTTCTATTTTCATTTATTTTTCTTGTGTTTTCCTTACAACAACAATAACAATAACAACAACAACATCTACATATTATTACAAAAACAATATGGAAAACTTTTTCTAAATTATATTTTGTATATCTACACCAGTATTATAATATGTTTGTCTTCTTGTCTATATATGTTAAAAATAATATAATGGATTTGTTGTTATTGTTTTTATTTCGTCTGAACTCTCCCGCATCCCATCCCGTTTTTTTTATTTTTTTTGATTTTTCTTTTATCAAAATGGCTATGATGGAATATAACTAATTTAATACAATCTGTGTTTTTAATGTTATTAAAGTTTTAGTTTCAATTGTGTGAAGATGAAAGTCAAACATATAATATAATGTAATATAAAAAAAAGCATGATCTTTTTGTATATAAAAATAAGTTTTGTGAGTTTTTTTCTTTTTACTTTAATTAGTTTATTTTTAATTTTAACAGAGAGTATATTTGTATTAAAATTACCGATTGTTTTTATCGTTTAATTTCATATTTTAATATTAATGCGATGTAATTATTAATTAATGTTATCCGCATATATATTGTGAAAGATCTAATCAATACAAATACAAATACAAAAGTTGCTGTATAATTATAAGTGTAATGGTATTGAATGGCAAACATAATTGGCTAAAAGACCTATGATTGAAAATAATGGAGTTTCATTTGGCAGTAAATAACGTAATCTACCATACCCTATATCGCATTACTTATAAGCTGCTCATCAAAATTGTTAATATTAATTTAATGGAATTTTTATTCAAATTTTTGTCAATTATCCTTAATCAAACTATTCATTTCTTTCAAAAAATATTTTAGCAATCGATTTATTCTGCTAATATATACGGTAGAATAGTGTCTTACACCATTTATTTCATACAAAACAAAACTAAAATTCTTTCATCTTCGTTTGTTAGTTTCGATCCTAATCAATATATGGTAACTAGTGAATTTATTGTTACATGTATAAACTTTTAAATGCACGCCGATCAAATTTATGTTGCGATAATTAATAATAAATTAGATGGCTAGATGCAGTAAACTGTGCTATGATGATCCTTAAAATTTGGGATTGGAAGACGTTGGTTGCGGATAGGTCAGGTTGGAGAAACTTATTGTAAGGGTATATAATACGAGCAGAGTGCGTTCTTATAAAACAGTGACCATAAATAAATTATAATATATAATAATAAATAAATTCTTACCTCATCATTATCTTCTTCTTCATCATTATTATTATTATTATTATTATTATTATTATTATTATTACTATCTAATAAATATATAAAACTTTTATCAGAAACTGTAATATAATCATCAGAACTTTCGGTCCAATGTGAATGTTCTTGTTTTGAAACACACTTTCCCATATAGAATTTCTTTGTGATGAAAATACTAATAACAATACAATAATAATTTAAATATTATGTTTTGTTTTTGTTTTGTTGCGCACAGTTAATTAATTAATTTAGTTTGTGTTGTGCGATAATTAACTTAACATGTACAGGATTTGGTATTCAGTTTGAGTTGATACGATGTGAAAAAATCTAAAACAATGAAAATATAAATATAAATTAAAAATAAGAATAATATAATATAACATTAAAAAATATTTAATTATATATATATGTGTATTGATAAGATAGGGTGATACAATTTCAGAATTAAATGAGTACGATCATACATATCCACATAGCACAGATATACTACGTGGATATATTCCAAAGAAGTTCGATAATGTTCAAATAATAGTTGCAATATATAGCAATGCCGTTGCAATATATGTAATATCCCTAAAATATATCTGTATGGATATGGTATATACGTGAAATTCGTATACGACATCTATAACATATAATAAAGGACATCACTGAGATGCATTAAACTGTGGTTTAAGAATTTAGAAATGTCTATAGTTGTCACGGAATGAATATCGCAGGTATATCACATATCCTGTTCTATATTATATCCTATAATGATGTTCATGGGTCGTTTTTTGTGCCGTATCGGTATTTACATACACTCATATTAAGATTTACTTTATATAAATATTGTTTAATCCGCAACGCCTAAAAATACAGATAATAACCAATATATATACCATATATATAACTATACCATAATAAATATTTTAAGGATATTAAAATATAGATATACCTATAACACCGTCATCAAAATTTCCTCTTTTTTGTAATATTGTACATATATATAATAAATAAATCATGACAGTTGTTTTATGCATATATTTAAACATTAAACTATTATTTATTACACAATTATACCCATCATCTATATTTCTACCTATATACCATATATTCTGTTGAATAAAATGTTAAGTTTTGTATAATGTGCGTATATGAAATATATTTAACTAATGTGATACAGTTACGGCTGAAAGATCGATACCCAGAGGAAAATTTTCTGGACAAGTTTTCAGATGGGGGGTAAGGCGAATTTGTCTGTTTCCTTGTTATTTTGCTGCACTTCTACCAGATACTTTCCACTGCCTACGATTGTTGTTTTGTTTTTTGTGTATATCAACATAAAAATAGGTTTCTTTATGCAAATGGTCGTGTAATAATAATATTAGATCCGATAATAATTTCTAAAGTAATTTTATCTGTGAATTTTATGTGAAATTGAACAAGGTAAATTTTCTGTGTATACAAATAATCGATTTTTAAAATTATTCTTAAATGGTAAATTCATTAAACCAAATCCTATTATTTTGACCGTAACTTTATAACTCTATTATACAATATACTTATATGTATATGTATGTTTTATATATAAGTTAGACTATTATTTTGAGGTGTTAATGTAAATAGGTATGGTCAACAAAACCTCATATTTATGCCATTTTATTATGTTTAAAAGCAAAGGGTTCTTCATGGTTAAATACAATTTATTTATTTCATTATTAAATATATATATATATAGAAATAAATTGTATAAGTATATATGCATAAGTATCATATAACTTATAGATGCAATGATTAAAAGGATCCCTTTGACTTCGTTTACATAGCATATTTATTGCATATATATATATATATATAGAATTATAAACCACGTACTATATAAATAAATTTATGTATTCAGTAAGTAAATATATATATATAGATATATCCTTTATCCATTTATTGCCCTTCAAATTAGTTACATAAGCACAAAACCATCTTCTTCTGCTTCTTTTTCTGTATATATACAATATATTATATTGTACTTATATATATTTATTTATACATAATGATTATATATAATATATACTCTATCTATCTATCTACTACTACTACTGCTGTATGTAAATATAAATATGTACATATATAAATTGTATATTATATGATAACATGTTATTTCCTATATATAAAACCATAAAATTATGTTACTTTGATTTCTAGGCGTATATTGTTTATATAAAATATATATAACATATTTATGTAATGTACATATATTTATGTATTTATTTATGTAATACATGTCGTATGTTAATATATATATATTGTATATAAATATATGCGTATATCATAAATATGCATGTGTGTAAGAACATACAAAACTGTATATATACACAATATATAGACATATGCTATTGTAAAGGAAAAAAAAATATTTTGTATGCAAAGTGTTATGAATACAATTTTTGGATATAGCATCAAAGTAAATTGAAGTTGATCCTCCGATCATAATAATAATAATAGAAATATATTTTACATATTAAATGTTTTAAGATTTATTCTAGTATATAGTGTAAAATTAAATCGTATATTTTCGTTTATATATAATTGTTGGATACTTATCAAATGATTTGTGTAATGCAAGTAATTCTCATTTAATGAATCATAACTGGGAGTATATATATATATATATATTAAGGACACACATATGGTAATATAAAAATTTTTTTTTATTCAGTATCACATCTTTGTGACGGATAATAATTGATAATACTGAAACTTAATCGAAATTAATTCAAAATGAATTCAAAATAATTGTACGCACAATTGAAGTTATATTGAAATTATTGAAAATTTTTTCGATTGTATGTTGCGGGTATAAGAATAACCATCAGACGAGAAGAGTCAACGCACACACAATGTCAAAAAAACATTCATTTTCTAATATTTGTCATACAAAATGCGCGTGCATAGAATTTTTGTAGAAAAATAAAAAGAAATTGGTATCAAAATAAGTGAAATAAATATAATACATTTGTGATAAAACTTTTTACGTGCCACATTCTCTATGTGCGTCTTTGTGTCGTCTTCAAGACCTATGTCCTTATATATATATAAAAACCTCTTGTCATGTTATATGTATCTGGTGTTTAAAATATATATGAAACCGTCCTTTTTTCAATCTCAGCTAATCGTTATCAACAACAATTACTTTAATTTAGTCGCATATACAAAAATGGGACCGAGGAGATTATAATAAATTATTAAAAAACGATGGAATATATAGCTTTCTGTGTAATAACGTTATTCCAGTACCGACCGCAGCTAAATATTTACTTTTTATGCAATGTGGAATATCATATAATTATAGAGAATTATATAAAATATAAACAGTAAGTCAATTAAAATACTATAAAAAAAAAAGATTAATAGATTGTATGTGGTGATTTCATTAAATTAACATTATAAAATAGCTACTAATTTATAAAATATATATTTATATTTAAAATTATTATATTTAATATTATTATTATATCGTAATATTTTATATAATAATGTACTTTAAAAGAAAAGTCGTGGGATTTAGCACACAACAAATTAAAAATTATAATATTCATTTTAATTTGTTAAATTTAAATACTATAAATTCAATGGTAAGTGCTGTAAAACATACAACATCTACGACAATAAATTATAAAAATTCACCATTGAAGACAAAAAAAAAAAAAAATACGCTATGAGAGAATTTTTTATATAAAAATTAATATTTAAAATTTACTTCCTCTATTTCATTTCATTCATTGGAAAATATGTCAAGTCAAAATTTATATTATCCTATCGCTATATAATACTGGGTGCATATTTAAAACAATATCAATTGCCTTTAACAGAATTTATTTTAGGTGTATGTTTTTATTAAAAATTTTACTTTTCCAAAACTTTTTTATTTGTCAACAAACAGGTAGTAAATATTGACACAATAAATCTATTGACTCAAGCGACTTATATACAATTGAATTTAAAATGCCACAATAATATAATAAATATGCAAAAAAGCAGCTTGCTTGGATTTTATTAATTACATCACGAAAATACATAGATCGAATCCAACAGCAATCATTGTCTGTAATTAAAATAATAAATCGATTATAAATTTTATTGGTTTATAAGACTACATTTTAGCTGTTTTTATAGGTATTATTATAAATGCTCATATAAAAACATATAACGTTGGCGGTTAGTCTTATAATTCACGTCGTTCCAGAATTTCACATAAATATGCTTTATTCGTACTAGTTCATATGGATATTCCTACTTTTCTATTGAAGTACAAGCTTCAATTAACTATGTTTTCTCGGGATTCTAAGACGATACTAAATTTAAAGACAACATTTAGGTAATTGGCAGCGATATATTTTGTTGTACCCTATATACATACTGTCTTTGTATATAAATATATGTATACAAACATATCAAATTATTATATGAATAATATAGCGATCTGATAAAACTTATACACAATATAACTATTATAATAATATGTATTTTTATATATAAGAAAGAATAGCTATTATCATTATTAGTTAGTTAGATAGTTAGTCAGTTTGTTAGTTTTATATATGTATATACAAAAGTTTTAATATTTTCGGTTCCAATCATTAAAGAAGAAATGACAGAAGAAGAATATTATTTTATGTATTCACATGAAACTCTATAACCAGAAAAAAATATATAAAAAAAATTAAAAATTATATAAACTTTCCATGAACATCATTCATCCATGAATTTAACTAAATAATAAAGTGAATATAAAACCTCCTTACACACACATATATATTGTATATATCCACACAATTTAGTTAGAGTAAAAATTAATAAATGAAATTTTTATAGACTGCAATAGAATGAGAATATTATATTAAGTTAGAAAATATACATGAGATGATATCATATTAAAAATTCAGATGGTAAAATTTATATAGGTAGCTAAGTAGGTAGGTATTCAGTTATTATTAATTTCAATTATCGAAAAAATTTTATGCTTTCCGAAAGTGTTTGATTTTATATCAAAAATTATATTGATTAAAATTTTGTAATTACAATATAATTACGTTATATATTTTACACTTTACGGAACACAATCATATATAATGGGAAATTTCTATATATAAAATTAGTTATTAATTCACATTTTCACATCAATATCATTTATAGGTACATGAAATGAATTGATTATTATATGGATATAATTATTTTAATATTTTTTACACGCTATTGAACTTCATCTTATTTTTGTTTAATTTGTTTTAATCGTATATATATATTTTAGTATGCATATACCGGATCAGGTTTATGAGACACATCACAATTATAAACATAAAATAATATAATTCGATGTAAGATAATAAAAAAAAAGATATATTTTTCTACATAAGTCGTATGGCACGTGTGACGTGGTACACAATTGAATTAATGGTACTGTAGCGTGAGCAATTGCATTTATAGCAAAGACAAGATCCATTATTTGAAAAATCATTCCGATTATTTCTCAGACAGAGGATGTAATATATATGTTTGTCTTACCAAACTCATGCTATATACATGTACTTGTTAAATTTTGTATTCCGTTATTGATGTTATTGAATAAACCGGTGGTATATATGGAGAACACAACAGTGTTATAAATAGGAGAATACCACAATTTTGGTGTTATAAATGGTTTGTTTAAACTTATATAAATTTCACTTTTGTTTTGACGTCGATGGTAATGGTTCGACTGGACTTATCCATAACATATGGTTTTGTGTCTAACAAACAACAATTGACATTTTATATTTCGATTTTAATCTTGTCTTTCGGTCAATCAATTCATGTGACAATAAATATTCCTAATTTAAAAATTATATCCATTAATTTTGGATGTTGTAAAATACATTATGTTGATGGTAATATTTTATTCAGCCGATAATTTCGATAGTGATAATTTTCCAAGTTCTTTATCCTCTATATCGAAATCATCAATTTTCAATCGTCTATAAATCACTATCTGCATATGCATGTAAATTTCTACAATAATAATAAAAATTTCCGGTTAATTAAATGATAATTTCTTGTACCCATTATTCAACTGTGATGGAAAAGCTCTTTATAGGCAATTCGTATTTATACATGTGTAGTGTATATAGAAACATAAGATATTTTAACTTATTTTTTTAAAAGAATATCACATAAACATAATTATGTCACAAATTTTAACATATTTCATCAAATTCTCTTAAATAAATATAATATAATTTTCCATACATTTTCTATTTCATTTTTTTGTAATATATTAAATATGTTAACTTCGACCGTTTATAAATCATAGATTAACTTTAATTTTTAAAATTTATTCAATTTTACATTAAATAATATTCTTTATAAAATAAAAAATACGAGAATATACGAAAAATTATATGCATTTTTCAAATATAGATTATTATTTTTAAATATTAATTTTATTCTTGCCAATACGTGAAAATTGCATAAAACGTCTATTCAATAAATTATTAACAAAAAAAAAAAAAAAATATAAAAATAAATCTACGCGATGAAACAAGAAAGCTATTAATAAAATATATGTAGTATTATGTAATGTAAGTGGTATGGTATGTATATATAATAAACGAGTATATATAGAAGAAAGCGCTGCTGATATACGAGTATGAAGAAAAAAAAAAAAGTGCTAACAATTCTAACGACAAACGTCGTGTATGTGTAATGTGTTATACATACACCTCCTATACTTACGAGTATTATAAATTTTCAGGAAATAAATTATTTTTACTATAAAAATTATGACTTGTTCAGTGAAAATATCGTACAAATTTTCATTGCATTATATATATATTTTCCCAGAAAAAAAAGCAGTACGGTAAGAAGAAAGTAGAAAATAAAATGAGAAAATGAAGAAGAAAAAAAAATAGAAAGCATTTCTTATTTCATATAAAAGATCTGTTACCATTTATCTTAACATTTTTCTATTCTATTTTTTTTTTTTTGTTTATATACATGTGGACTATATATGGGACTGTATATGGTCTATGTCTATACTCTAATATAAATGGTACATATATATATATATATATTAGCATAATTTGAATTAAATTCACATATTCATTTCCGCTAGTTAATCACATCAACATTGTTACAGTGTAAACGTTACGTTTTTTAGAAAAAAAAAAAAAACAAAAACAAAACCACAAAAAAGAAATGAAGGAAAACATTTCTTTTTGCCGTTCAGTTCCTAGATATGCAAATAAAAATAACAAAAATGTTCGGAAAAATATATCAGTATAAGCAACGACAACAATACAAGGAAAATAAGAAGGAATAAATAAAAAAAATACAGTCTTTTCTTATTATTACATCAGGATTTTACAACCTATTTTTACCATACAAATGATAATTTCTAAAGAAGCTGGAGAAGAAATACAATAACTTTAGTGAATGCACGCGGTGGAACATCACAGACAAACTAATTTTTGGCCTAGTTTTGCAATATGCGTTCGATATTTTTCAATTGTTTTTTTTCCGACGAAAAAAAAAACCTTTCTATTGTGTGGTGGAAAAAATTCATAGAACATCCATTCTTCTATTTTCTAAATCTTTCCCAATGGATGTAAAAGTTTGAAAATAATTTCTTGATCAACATCTGCAATGTTTCTGCTAATTGTTTGTTTAATTTGTGCGTTGAATTTCATTGCAATATAAAGCTTGCAATTCTGCATCTTCAAATTTGAAAAGGTGGTTTTCCATGGGTTTTTTTGCTGAATCCAAAATCACCACCTTGGAAGCAAAGTAAATATTTTGAAAGATCCAATTTTTTTTCATTTATATGCTTTGGAAGGATTTTGGGTTATTGTTAAATATCGTGAGAAATTTGTTATAAAATATTATTATACTTAAAGTAATAACTAACTAAAATTTGTATAAATTTGGAAAATTATAAATAATAAGTGTATCCAACCAATACTGATATATTTTTTAAAATGCATTTGATTGTGCACCAAGTGGTATTATTAATACTAACCAGTTAAAGATTATACACCCATCATAAACAATTATTTGATCATTTATAGGTCAACTAAAATTTCCAAATAACTATTGATGAACTAAGTTAATTGATAAGAAATTAGTGAACTGACATTCGGTATATGTTGGTAGATTAATATAATAAAAATAAACGCTCATACGATAATATTCAATCTTTTCTCTTCGACCATATAGTAATTGAAATTATTCCATAAAATTTCCGCAACCAAATATTTCAATAAACTTTATAATTCTCCTTTACAGTTGTTATTGCAATTTTACAATAAAAATTTACGATTACGAGTCTTTGAAGTTGACATAAACTGTTCCAAAAATTTATAAACATTAATTAATTTATACAGCGCAGAAAATTATATACAAATAATAGTAAAATGACGATAAAAAAAAATATAAAAAATTACGTATAGTTTTTGTATAGCAAAAAAAATAAAAATAAATGCAAAATGTTATAATACTCACATAGTGACAAAACAGTTAATTGAAGAAAATGCAGCAAAACAGCAAAGCGGCAGGTAAATCATTTAGAAATGCTACTATGCAAGCATATAGGTGTAATGAATATAGGTGTATTTGTACGTATAATTTGTATTTATACAACGACGGTGGTTGTTATATGCATTTATGTTCGAGGAAATTAGCATCTATAAACATGAAAATGAATTTAATTAAAATATGTTTATTAATTAATATGTTTAAAATAAAAATAAAAATATAAATATATAAAATTTCTTGTTTTAAATACACAATATATACACTTGAAAGAAACATATAATTAATAAATTCTTTCATGCGTTCTTATTTTACGAAAAATGTATAACGTACATGTGAATAAAGAAATAAATTAATACATATTTTATTTATGCTTTATAAATGTTAATTACCAATGTTATTATTATTATATATGTTTTATAAGTAATATTTTTTTTTTTTAATAATTAAGTAGTTTTTTTGCATATGTTTAATTTTTTTATTGAAATTTTTTTATTATAATATATTCACACAATAATTTATATGCATTAATATTAAAAATTTCTCGCATTTTATTGCGATTGGATTTATAAAAATACTTTTACTTTATCATTCATTCGTATGCATATTTTTAAAATATTTATTAAAATGTCATTAATTTGGTGAATATTATACAGTAAATAAACAATGTACAATAATATAATAAATTATTTATTTGATCGATGAAAGTTTTACAAGAAGAAACGGATACTCTCCATAATAATAATATGATAAAAGATTTATTGTATATTAAGTGAATTCGCACAATCGGATAAATTTATTATTAAAAAAATATTTTATATTATATATAAAATAATTTATTTGGTTAATTATTCATTGTAATTTTGAATGGGAGAGCATTAGTAAAGTTAATTGTTTGTTGAATTTTTTTATGACAAAACAAATTACATATCGCGCAGCTAACAATTGTTACCATAGTTATTTTGGTGATGGATATTTTATTGGTTGGCCAAAATGGTCCTAAATCTTATAATATTATATAAGGACATTTTAGAGTTGAACCATACGGACACAAAATGTATTTAATAAAATAATTTTAATATAAAAGTATGGTAAGTAATTCATAATCCAGTTAATTTTTACTTTAGATTTTGAAATAAGATAATTAATATGCTTACTTTTTATTGCATCAATTTTCGAGATAATTTCAAAACAATATTTATCAGTTTATCATTAGCCAATTTTTAGTTGCCATCGAACACGACCCATCACTTATTTGTAAAAACGTCTAGAAGAGAGAGATGTGATCACAGACGTGATAATATAGTTTGATTTGTATTGTAATCTCGCGACAGCATGCACACTAATTCAGAATATTTTTGATCAAAATAATATATGTGAATATTTATAAATATAAGTATAAAAATATAGTATTAGATTAGAGTATAAAGAAACTTATAGAATGTGCAAAAACTGTATTTGTTTTCATAGTATATAGTATTTTATATACACTATATTTATTTTTTTATACACGAGTATATGACATTTTATTTATTTTATATTATTATCATTAAATTCGTCATGGTTATAGTTAGTTTATTTTTATTATTTTTTTTTTTTTTTGTTTTAATAATACATAAAAACAAAGAAAGAATACAGAAATAAATGAGATAAGCTATAAGCGTAACTGAACAAAAATGTAGTTCACATTAAGCTACATGTGTGTGTATGAGCATACAAGTAAATTTGGTGGAATGATTGAAAGAAATAAAAAAAAAAAAGCAAAAAAACGAATTAAAATAATTGAAATTTCACAGATAACATACAGAAAAATTAGTTTTTTAAGATAAAAAGTTGATTTGCTATAGGCGATAGTATAATTTTATAAAATATATCAATTTATATGATAAGTTTATCATTTACAAACATAATTAATAAATTAATAACAATAACATTGATTTTGTCGCCGAATTATATAAAAATTAAATAAATATATAATGTGAAAGTCAAGTTTAATAATATAAAAAAAAATGTTTAATTAAATGGTAAACTTAGTGTTTGTGTTCAAATGTTTGTGGTGTTGCAGCAGTTTTTGGACGATCTTTGTTGCGTAGATAATCTGCAACGATTTTATGATCAGATTTAAAAAATGGTAAGTTTACATTATATTACATTAAGTATACGAGAAAGAACTATTCAGACAGTGTACATTTTAGCTGTATTTTTTGTTTATAAATATTTTATCTTTCCTACTCTATCAAATTAATTATCATAAAAAATTAATTAACTATTCCTTATTATAATAATTTTTTCACTTAAAATATAAATTATATTTACTTGTTAACATTAACACTAAATTTTAAATGATATTTTACTATAATAAATGTTAGAAATCTGTTTAACAAAAGGCATATAAACGTGATCTTATTAACTGATCAAAAAAAAAAAAAAATGTAAATATATTTAGCAATTTAATAATAAATTAAATGAAAAAGTTTCCACAAACTTAAGTTGTTATTGTTCGTTCACGAATTACCACTTTTACTTTACAGATATATTTTAATAACATTATTATAATTTGCACAATGTATACAATACATTCTCAAACACACAACGAAACAATAAATTATTGTGTCCGCATTTATTTAATAAGTGTCAATAATTATTATTCAATACATTTTTCGATTGTTCATAATGAGGCGGTATAATAGTATTATTCTATTTTAAACTTTTTATAGTTTTTTATGCAGTTGATAACTGAAGCAATATTACGAAACATATCGTTATAATTAACAAAATTTTAATTATAATATTAAATCTAAATAAATTTAATGTATATATTTTAAAATTAAATGTGTTTCTTATAATAAATAAATATAAAAATATCCACACCGCACATTAATAAATTATAATATTTACAATTAAAATTACACTATTGCACATAAATATAAATTACGTAATATAGTTAAAAAATAATATACGTAATTTCAAGTGCACAAACAATTTAAAAATTAATCAATTGACGCATAATAATTAAAATTTTATATTGAATTATAAATTAAAAATTCAAAGATTCATGAATAAGTAAATAAATTGGAATTTAAAAAAAAAAAATAATAAATGTTCGTGATATACCTTTTATTATTGGTTCTTATATTATTTTTTTTATACGATTAATGGTATTTTATTATATAACTTTAAATTTAAATAATAAACTTATTTAATTTCTTTTTCTATTTTATTTATTTTATACGAAAAAATATAAATGGTATTATTAACTTTTCATTTCAATAATAAATAAATACATAATATATTTTACGCAAACACTCTCTGCTGATATTATATCTCGCATTCTGGTATCTATTATACAAAATACAATGACAGTTTTTTCTACAGTTTCATTTTACTGTTTACACTTTACACTCTATTGTTTTTATTATTATTATATGGTATATTTTTTTTTTTTTTTTAGAGAAAAATCCCATCTAATTCATAAAATAAAAGAGTTCAACAACCATCAGGTGAAGGTTAAAAACATGTTTATTATTATTTACTATTTAATTTATTATTATTATTAGTGTATTTTTATTTCTTTTTAATATATGAATATGTAATTCTTTCTTTCTGTGATTATGTGTGGCTTTTATATACACACAAATATATCGTAGCACCGTGTATTAAATAATAAACCACAGTACATCAGTTTTGCGGTATATGCAATTTTAATGACTAATAATCTAATATATTTACAAAGCACTTTGGAATAAAATTATACTTTTATGCATAATTTATTTATAAATACGTAGTGTGTGTGTTGGATGATTCTATGCGGGAATAATATTAAAAGAATTATGTATTTTTAAACTCTTTTAAGAAGTTAAAATATATTGTAATTATGAGTTTTTAAAACTTCAGTTACTATATACGTATTTATCAATAACCTTATATATGTATATAAATACAAATGGGTGACTAATTACCATTATGATTTAATATTGCCATAAAAATATGTTTATTTTTGATTTTTGTAAGAAGAAAATATAAAATGTTTGTCTATAAATATGTATTTTCTATATTTGCAGTTACACACCGTTTTATGAATATAATTTATTCAATTAAGCAAGTTTCGGTTATAATTGTTCCACACCCATAATCATACCAAAACTACATATTGTTCAGACAGATGCGAAATTGAGCAGGTAGTTTTTTTTTAAATTTTTAATCCTTTTTAAGGAGTTAATTTCTGAAATAATTTAAACATCACTTGCTTGAATTAAATATTTCAGGGTATATCGAATTAAAATTAGACCACCAACCATTCGGCTCGTTTGTCGTTCCTCAACCGATAGGGAAAAATTACACCATTGAATTTCCATTTTTTTTTTGTTTATGTAATCAATAATATTTAATCAACTCAAAAAAGAAAAATGTTAATGTAAATCTTTTATTTAAATCATTTAATTTATTTCTATTCCGAATCTAGTGCACAACGACAACATCGATCATCACTACATAAAGTTGATGATGCAACTGGTGGTTGAATTCGTTGATAAAATGAACTATTATTTATGCTTGCACCTAACGAATCATTTTGTTTTTGTATTGTTTGATTTGATTTTACATTATTTGGTAACTTATCTGTGTATTCATTCCATTTAATATTATGTTTTTCTTTGATGTTAGCTATATAGGCTAATAAATTATTAATATTTGGTGGATGATTACCATAACGATCTTTAATCATTTTCAAATAAATTTCTGTCCATACATAATATTTAATGGGAATATCATACATTTCTTTAGCCAATAAAATAATTGTTGTAATTGCAACGCCCAACATCTTATTAACATCTGATGATCCTCCGTTAATATTATTTTCTTTCGGCGATATTAATTCTAAATATTCTTGATATTTGGCATTTTCTAAAGCCTCATTTATATATTGAACATCTCTAAAAAATAATTCATAATAAAATTATCAAAATATTTAACCGCAGATCGTTCTCGTCCGCTATGATATACCTCACATGTTCACGTTTTTCATCAAATTCTATATAACTATCCCAATTTTTTGGTTTACTAGATGAATAATTATTCGGTTTAATTGATGATGTATTAGCATATTTAGAATTTAACGTTTCTCTAAATTTAAATTCAGTACCTTCTGTACTATCCATTGTATTTTGTTTTCTATTAGTTGCAATTATTTTAAATTCTATAATACCTAATTCTTCCATTTTATCATGATACTTTTGTTCTAAACATTGTTTACTCTCTATTGCTTCCTTCAGTAATTGTATATTGGAATTATCTAATTTTAAATCATCTATAAAACTGTTGATGTCAATTAATTTTCTTTTTAGTCGAAAAATTTCCTTAAAAATTATATCCTTTTTTATATATAAATTTTCATTATCTGTCATAATTTATATTTTTATACACAAAATTTAAATAAAATTAATATAATATAATTTTTGTAATTAATCAAAACAATTAATTGATTTTAATAGATTACTTAGTAAAAAAAATAAAATAATTATTAACTGCCGTTTGGATCTAATTGAACCATAGAACCATATTTATACGTTTATCTTTATTAATCATTATCAATTTTGGTTAATCCGCGACGTGACATTGAGAGATGATCTTGTTCCATTTGTATTAAATTTTCACAATTCTTACCATTTTTTTCACCTAAGCTTCGGTTTCGGCAAATCTTTGGCTAATGTGCACTAAGTTCTCCTTTAGATATCCCACCTTCAAGGTTTCTCGTATTATGTCCACTACACTGTATGATTCATCTTCAATTTCGTCACTTGATATGAATATCACATTTTATTTGATTGCAGTTTTATTGTTTTAATTTTAGAATAAGCATTTCTTCTTATTTTATTCTGAATTGTCCTTCTGTTATATATTATTGCAATATTTTTGTAAATTTTGTACGAAATATTGTTTATTTTTTTGTAAATGTTAATCCATTCTATCGTAATGCTTAAAATCAGTGAATTCTGGGCATTCAGAAAAATTGTCGAACATACTTTCTATTCTTTCCGTAGTAATTTTTGTATAGTACCAGTAATTCTGATCTATTGACAAGTATTTCTTGTACAACACAAATTGATAATTTACTATTAATCTTTTTCTTTAATATTAATTGGTTTAATTCTTAATACTAAAATTCTTAAAATAATTTTAATAATATTGAAATTGGTCTATAAGAAAGCTGTTGTAACACATGGTGGTTTTCAGGTTAGGGAATCATGATAACTTCAGCTACCTTCCACGGTTTCGTTATGTTAATATGTTATATAAAATATTTATTTAAAATTAGTTGTGAATGAATTTCCAACTTCTTATATGTTATTTTTTGGAAAACTTAAATTATTGTACATAAAATGATCGTGATCAGAAATTCTAATATAACTTAAAATTATATAAATATGTAAAAAAAACAACAAATACTGCATATTAAATAAAGTAAAAAAAATATCACAGCAGCACAAAGTACTTATGAGTGTAAATTTTAAAAGTAAATAAAATCTTGATACAAAAAATGACATTATCAAAGTTAAGTTGCGATAAAATATATTATAATAATAAATTGTATGATAATTTACAACGTGTTAAATACGTATATAGAAAAGAAAAAAAGCCTTACGTAATTATTACTATATTAACGTATTTGATGTTTTTTCTGCGTAACTATAAGATAATAAGAAGAACGCATTATTGATCCAATCCTATAATTCATAATGATACGAAGTGTGTTAAGTAAATTTTCATTGAAATTTAAATTTTAAAACATCACAAACAAACAAAAGTAAATAATTTTTTTTTTGTAATATTTATAAATAAATAAATAATATATTATTGTGTTAAGTTACACACATCACATCATGTTTTATTCGTCACTATGTAAATATATATATTATATCGCATAATCAAATAAATATTTGCTAAAACAATATCTCACGCATACACAACAAAATAACAGAAACCACTTTTAATTATTATAATAAACTATAAAAATTATATCAGCACAAACAAATTTTTTTTCTTTCTTATAATTTTAATTAAGATTCTATATAATGGAAAAAAAATCAACATTTACACTTAAATTAAATTAAAATATTTAATATAACATTCAATCAACAAACCATAATAACAACGTTTTAGCTGTTGTTGATTATGTATGTACAGACAGGTTGAAATGCACGTTAACAACTACATACCATTGCGATTTTTTTTAACAACATACCTATGCCATTTAAAAACTTAACGAAAGACTAACTTTACAATACTTTTTTAAACTTAAAATATATAATACAATAAAAAAAAAAAAAAACGATTTACGTGTGTATTTTTATTGAAATATTATTCAATGTGAAAAGAAAAGAGAACAATAAATTATATGATAAAGGCAAATATATACACTGTGTCCAATATATTGTCATACCAATTTAAATTTAATTAACAAAAAGAAAGAAATATGGAATGGTATTTTATATTTATTTACATGAAATAATAATAATAATAAGTGTTACGGATTAATATCACCTAAAACTCTTAAGTCATATTTTGTTGATTTATTTGAAACATTTTTATACCAACATTTATTTATTATCATATCGAAAGATATATAAATTTTTAAAATATTTGGGGGTTGTACTATGGATTGGATCCTTATTCGTTCCCCTACCGAGTTGATTGTTAACTATGATATTCGCTTTTTGATTTCATAAGCAACAAATGATAATTCAGTTTAGTTATTTTTATTATGATAAAACATAAACAGCAAAATTTTCTATAATACAAATTTGTCATACAATTTGTCGTATAACAGGGTGATGCAAATATAGCTTGTAGTATGAGAATAAATTGGACATGGTGTATATATTATTTAAGATAAGTTCAATATACATTTATTATATACATAGGTAAAAGTTAAGTCAGTCAGTCAGTTCAGTAAAACTACTACTTTTTTTTTTTTTAAACAACTTGTTGCTGGAAGAAATGAAAAAAATAAACCACAAATAATGAATGTATGTAATGAAATTCACCTTTTTCATTCCAAACGAGTAGCTAATACATATGTTTTATTATTGGAAATAATATACATATATTAAAAATTTAATATATACGCATGCGTAACCAGATTAAAATAAATGTAAATGTTATATATTGTATAAATATGATGATATATGTATTTGTATGTATGTAATTAAAGTGTTGCGATTGTTATCACAAAATTATATGTTCTGTTCTGTATATAATATCGTAAGTTTTTTTTTTTTTTATTATACTTATAATAATTAAATCACTTTGTTGTTTATTGTAATTTTAAAATTTTGTATCAACATTATGTGAAATTTTCATGAATAAAATTATCATTTAAAAACATATAGAAGAAATAATAATGTTATATGGTATACAGAAGAAGATTTGATATAGATGTTAATGTGATATAACGATAAGATAACCAAATATAGTTGGTTATATAGTTGGAGAGAAGAGAATCATTCTTATTCATGTGTATCCATCAAATGTGACCTGCTTCGCGCCGTGGTTTATTATTATGGAAGAATTTTTAATTTTGTATTTCTTTGGAAATTTTCCGACTACTTTTACAATTTGTTAACATTTTACAAATAAATACAATATATATAGTACATTTGTGATGATTGAAATAATGCATTTTATATGTTAACTTTATTGACACAGGAGACTTGTATATATAAGTGCACTATTATTTGATATACATTTGTGTTATATACTAAAAATAAAAATACTAAAAAAAAAACATTTAATTTATAAACATTTATACAAAACTTTATAATCATATTGATGTGATATTTTTATGAATAGATTGTATATTTATTATATATATACAATAGCACAATTCAATAACAAAATAAATATTTCATTTTAACTATACGTACACAATATGAAAGTTAAACAGGAAATGTATTCGCAAGTTTTCAACAGATCACAGGAAATCAAACCGTTTTGAAAATATATTGTAATATACCAATGTTATGTTTACAATGTACGCATACATAGGGTGTTTGTGGATTTATGATGCGATACTAATTATATAAGTATATTAAAGAAGTGTAAAAAACATGGGTTCACCTCGCGCACACGAAAAATTATACACAAAAATGTGAACAACCCAGACTTTAATTTGAAATAAAATGCATTGTATGGATTGATTTTAAACCCGACCCATATATTGTGATTGTACTTTTATCTATGTTTTATTAATATGGTTTGAGTCTCGGATAAATGTATATGAATAAGTGTAACAAAAAAAAAAACAAAGTTAGAAATTTATAACTCATTTAAAACTAATAGAATTAAGGGAACATATCTATTTTTCGATAATTGCATACAAATGTTGACTGACTTTAAAGAATGTTTGGAAGCTCCACTTGAAGCGACTTGATGATTATGATGTAATATCCAATTTGAGTGTCTGGGGTTATACATTTTAACTCATTATGTCACAATTCTAAATTTTCGTTTGAAATAATTGTCTAAAATGAAGATTCAATGATATAATGTGAGAAAAAAAATTGCATATATATATATATTTTGAAATGATTTAGACGAGCACATTGTATTGTCAGCCAGACAGCGGCGACGCACGTTGAGCAATCTGAAAATTTTATTATATCAATAAATTAATTGTAAAAGATTTGAGTACTATATTTATTATTATTGTTGTTAATATACTTTTCACTGAATTAATTTAATACTAATCTGAAAATGAAGTGGTTTTGTTTTGTCAATCATATTAAAATAGTTAATTGCATTAGTAAATCAGTGGTAGACAGCATGTCAGACAAGTAGAAAGTTTTCTAGTTCAATTCCGGTAATAACATCAGTCAAATTTCTCATTATTTTTCATACTAAAAATTACTTATAAATGGCAATTCAATTTATTCCACTTTATTTGAATCATTGCATTGTCAGCCAGGCAATGGGCGATTCAGTTATATAATTAATATCTATATGAGAAAATATTTGCCTACCGGATGGCTGAATTGTTATACATTCACATACAAAGATCTTTTAAAACAAATGACACCATTAAAATGGTATGGTAATTTCCATATATGACCAAATATCATATATTTCAATCGGTATATATCCATTGGGAAATAAATTGTGTTTGATTTCAGTCTTTCCTATATTTATACTATTTGCTATAGTCTTTGTTTTTGCATCATACTGGATAGTTTTTAATTTGGTAATTTTGGGTAATGTTATATAGTACTTGTTTCATTTTTTTCATGAATCGGTATAAGCCTACCATATTCTATAAATAATTATGTAAACACCCTGTGTATATCGTGTATATGAGAGTATAATGATTCTCAAATATAAAAAACATATATGAAATATAATTTCATATGTTTAGTTTAAACTATTTAAAAAGCAATTGGGATGGAGGGATGGTGGTCAAAGGGATTCAATTTATATATATATGTTATATTTTAGTTTTTCTAAAATCAAAACTTTCAAATAAGTTGTACCTCTATGTTTTAATTTTGTAAATATATAATATTAAGTTGGTAAAAGTTTTTCAATTGATTGTGACACATATATAATAATATATATAAATTCATTCGAACAAAATTCATATAATATTCTTCTTCATATTGAACATGATAAAACGGTTGTAATTTATATAAATATTAAATAAATATATAAATAAGTATATATTTGTGTGTGTACACTTTGGATTGGACGCAAAATTTACTTAACAAATTATTGTAATATATAGAAATTCAATATAGTACAATGTTTATTTAATAAATAATTTTGACATTGAATCAATTTATGTAATATAAAAATTCACATAAATATATAATATAATATATTTATTTTATATGAATTATTAACAAGTTTTAAATTTACAATTTAAATTATATATAGCCATCAGTTTTTACATCGGTTATATTGATATTGTAAAGTAAAATTTTAAATTTAAATATTTATGTTTTGTTTACTTGTTGTGTATCGTCGTCGTATGCTTCTGTTCGTCGACGTACAATATATATTATACATAAATAAATTGCTGTATGATTTGATTTAATTATTCTAGTGTATTATTATATACTCTGCTCGTATATATATATATATATATATAATTTCCTTGAATCTACATAAGGTATACATATTTTATTTATGTACAATATAATACAAATACAACATCAATATACACATCCACTAATATTATATATAAGTTTGATGTTTGTTGATCGTATACAATATATGTACGTAAAGTAAAAGTTTTAGCATGGCATAAAGTTAAGTAATAAATTAAAAAGATATTAATTTATTCAGAAAATAATTATTTAATATAAAAAAAACGATATACTTCAAGTGAAAGATTTAATTTGTACTTATGCTTATACATTTATTATATAATTATTATTATTTAATTTTTTTTTCGTTTTTTTTAATAATAATAAATTCGAAATAGTTAAAAATTCAAAAATAATTAGTGTAAATTTTATTCATTATCGTTATATTGTAATTATTCCATTAAAGTTTTAAAATTATATATGAGCACATATATAAGATAATTGTATGGTATACAAAAAGAAGAGTTTTATAAATGCAGAATATATAATAAAATGTTGCACTACACCACTACATATACCCGTAATAAGAATTTTATGATATCATTTTGTTGCTGTTATTATTGATTGTATGTATTATGAGAGGGTTATTATTTTATAATGATAAGATACGATCTTTGTTTGATATAGATAAATTTAGTAAGTTATATTTGAATAATGCAATTATTATTTGAAAATATGTTACAAGTATAATAATATATTTAAATAAATAAATGCGGTGAGATGAACTGATGGTTTATTCATGCCCAAAGCTGTGTTAGTTTATAAATGTTTATGCGGTCACACGTAGTTTATGGTTGAATTCAGTATTGTGTTTTTGACAGAATCATAACGCCTCGATTTAAAACTATAGAATCGCTATCGTTCGAACAAGTTTATGTTTCAACAAATCCATCTACTGGTGTTGAAAAGAAAGTATCCTACCAGCAACACTTGCTTTAACCATAACCCATACGATCTTCAATTAATTTTATTAATACATTTCTATACTCATGAATGAGATTCGTTGGATTTTAGTACAATAAAAATTATAATATAAATTTTTCACTGAGTCGGTACAATGGGTTAAACGATACAGAAAGAGATATTTTAAACCAGATTAAAATACATATGTGATGGGTCATCATACACCTGGACAGATATTAACCAAAACAAAAATTAAATGGTATCTAAAGTAGCAGCGATCATTATTGGATGTTAGTAATCAATGCGGTGCTGATTTTGCATAAGCATTGACTTCTAGTTTTAGAAATCCGACTAAATATTTGTGCCAATAAAAATATGATAAATATTGCTATCAGAAATAAACTTGATCCAATTAAACTGCATGATTCAAAAACTAGTATATAATATAATAGATATAGTATGTGTCACTATATATATATTGTATTTACTTTTTTTTACTTCGGTCACTATGTAACACCACCTAAATTAATGTTATAACATTTAAATGTATATAGCCAGTTTATTCAACATGTGTCAAGGTGAAAATATGGAAAACATTAAATATTTAACCATGCAGTTTGTTATTATTATTATAATATATATAATATGTTTGACATTATATATGAATATTTAATATTTATGTTATACATATACAAATTTTTAAAACAATATTACATTTATATAGTTAGTATATATATGTTCGTAGTTGGAAGATTCTCAGTCTCATTTGTATCATATATGTTATGGATATGAGACCAAAGAATGTATAAGAACTTTTAAAATTATCATATAAAGTTATTGTACATATAAAATATTTTTATAAACATAAAATTCCATAAAATATTTACAACTTTATATTATTAAAAACTTGTTTTCTTTCATTATTTTTTATGCGCTGTGATATTTAAGTACATATCAGAATTTTTTCTTGTACATATTACATATAAAAATAATAACAACTATTATGTATTATGTATATATGGTATATATATATATGCATTTTTATGCGCTCACAACTATATAACATATACGTACGTATATATATATATATATAATGTATATAATATGTATGAACAATAATGAATGTATATAGCTATATATGTAAGAATAAAAATGATCTTCTTGTACATTGTATTGTATATATATAGATACAACATTTTCTTAAAGAATTCTATTTAATATCTTCGTCATATCATATAAGATAAATGTATATACTATACAGTCTCTGCACACACATCTATTATAGATGTAAACAATATATTATTAACTTTATATTCTTTATGTTGTTATGCATATACAATAATATACCTGTACTGTATAAAATTCTTCATGTATAAACAAGTATATATAACCTTTATATTATATATGCAAACATAAAATAATATGTTAATACATTTCTATGTGGATGGAGCTGATGATGGAACCACACATACACATTTACATATCATACTAAATATAATATATTTGGATGCAGTAAAAATGATTTTTCTTTTATCTTATATATATTGTACTATATAATATATTAAACTTAAATAACTGTCTCACATTTATTAAAAAACATTTTGCATGTTCTACATTCAATAAATATATAAAATATAAACATACATAACCCGCCGTGTATTCGTGGTGCAAATAGTTTTACTATATATTATATCGTATAATATAGAATAATATATACCAGATATATATATGTTAAACATTTACAAATATATACAGTTCAGACAAATATTAAAGTCAACTATTTCGAAAGGTATTGCAAAAAGAATATATAAGAAATAAGAAGATAAATGAACCTGTAACATATTTTTTACTATTAAATTTGTATACATTACATGTGTATGCATATATTATATATATTTTATGATGTATCCGAACGATACCTATATAAATTCATTATATGGTATATATATATTGTACATATAAGATGTAAATGGTAAAGGTATTTATTAAAATTACCGCAATTCTTTTCTTCATCTTATTCTTTGCTTGCCTTCATTTATAAAATACAACTACAACTTCTTGTAATTTCAAAACAAAACAAAAAAAAAAAAACAAAAAACAACAAAATCATAATATAATAAAAACTTGTATACAAACAAAATTTATTCCTTTATTTTTATGCGCCTCTTGGTCCGCAAAATAATCGGAATGAATTCAGAAAAAAGCAAACAAATGGAATATTGTTAAATATGATCGTTGATTGTTCGAAATTGTCTTCAATTAATGCAAATCGTTTAAAAGTTTTTAGCAAATAAATTTGATTTTTGGTTTGTATATTGACAAACACTATATGTTTAATCTCCAGTTACTGCCAATTAGTTGTTGATGGTCAGACTGGACGTTCGCATCCACATCTTCGCTGTCATCTTTGAATCGTCGATGTCACTCAAAAACTTGTGGTTTTGGTAAAAACAATTATTCCTATAATCGATTTTAAATAGCTTTTCAATTCATTTCGATATAGTATTTATTTATATTTAAAAAACCAAATTTATTGTTGGTACTTTGTTCTTTATACATTATTCAATCCACGCACAAAACAGCACTGCCTCTTAATGCGATATATTTTGGTTTGAACTGGAAGAAATGTCATGAAAAAGTATGACTATTTGTTAAGATTGGCGTTACTCCTGGTAACATACATTAGAAAGTCATTCCGGTTATTTTTTGTACAGTGGGTGTATTATTATTTTTTTTATTCGCACAGATGATGTGTTGATCTTGTTGATATAACTATATCTATTTTTTTTTTATAACAAATTTTATAAATAGTATATAAAAAATTAACTGATAATGAATTGTGTAAAATTTAAAATTACTTTCTAAAATGTTAAATGTTTCTGGAACACATAAAAAATTAAACTTTAAATGTCTGTGCGATTAAAAGTATATATAAAAATATAAATAATAGTATAATATAAAATAGCAATAGAGAATTATAGCAGAAGAATAAAACTAATGCATTTCAAGCAAAAAAAAAGATACATATAATAAATTAGATAGATATTGATCTGACAAATACCGTTACCGAATATAATTTATGTGATTATTAATATATTATAAATAGATTTGTTATTTTTTATTTTGAATTAGAATTTAATTTAATTTATTTATAGAGAATATCTATAATAAAAGCTTTTAATAATACACACTACTATTATTTAATATTATTACATGTACTTTGATATATGAAAAATGTTTAGCGGAACCGCGTTCTAAAATTGAAGCAATAATAAATTTAAATTTATAATTCCCTGCAAATGTGTTATATTTATACAATATTAAATCAACTGATTGTGAGTAGTTTCATAAAAAAATTAAACAAATTCAATCAGAGCTGTTCGGCACGCATTCACTGATTCAAATTTGTGTACATAATGAATTGAAAGATATCATGGACTAATAGATAGTTTAACGCCATACAGTAAATAGTAGAATTTTATTGTCTATATGCATAGAATGTAAACTATCTATTAATAATCTAAAACTCACATATAATCAAAAACTAACAATATTGCTGTGATAAAACAGTTTCCAAGAAAAATTTCTAAAATTAATAATTAAATGCAATTTATAAATTGTAGCATGAAATAATATTGCATTTTATTGGCGTTGTTTGCGGATCCCGTCCATTGCATTTTATAAATAAAATACAAAACATGTTTGAAATAATTCTATTGTTTCATAACAAACATTATTATTTTTATTATTTTATTTGTTGAAATGAAATTCTCTATAATAAAATTTCATTATTAATTATAATTGGTATATTGGTATGATTTATATGGGAATTTTAAATACTAAAATAATATCCATCCATAGGTAGATAGGTATTATTATGCACGTTTTTATAAAAACAGATATACACTACAATATCTGAATACAATTATGAAATTATATAACAAATTTTACATAATTTGTATTTTTATACATATCCGTGTATTTATAGTATATCTCCATTGAGTATGTATAGTAAAATTCATTGAAATTTTAATATTAACATTATTATTATTGTTATCGCATGTATTTTTTGTATTACATAAATTATATAAATACATCTGAAATGTATAATATTTATAACAAATTAACGATATGCAATAAAATATTTACAACAATGTGTAAACTGAACTGTGTGTGTCCGAAAAATTACGGAATTGACTTTCTACTATATGGATCTGGTAAAGCCATCTATTTGTATGCTGATTACTTTCTGTGTATTTTGATCCGATCTTCACAAACTGTTAAAGATTCATGACATTTTCTTCAGTGTAAGCAAAAATATAAGTTATTGTGTGGCGGTCAACAAAATGCAACAGCTTTGGTACAATTGCTACCGAATTGCTAGAAATGCTTGTAAATATATTCAATACACGAGTTTTGAGTGACATCAACGGTTCAACGTACCGCCGTTGTAAGACAGAATAAATTGGTTCAAAATATAATCGAAATGTCTATCCTTAATCCATTTCGGTTATTTTTCGAACAATGTATGTAATCCAAATAATTGAAAAATGAGAATTAAATATTTTGTATTATTCTACAGAGAGTTTTAATAGTAAAACTAAATATCATAACATTTTATGAACAATTTATTATTGATAATATTATGTGATTAAATCATTTTTGTATAGGCATGGACGACAGTATGAATGGAATAAAAAAGAAATAAAATTATTATTAAAATTATGTTTGATAATATCTCAGTTGCAGTAATTTGAAAATTGCTAACTCGAATTGTTCATTGTTTATGCATTTAACATCATGTTTTTATAAATACATGACATGTTCAAATAGGTTTTGAATAAAAAAAAAAATTCGAAAAATAACTATTTTTTTTCTACACACGGTACAAACAAGTACTCATAATTAGAATGAAATGTATTATACATCAGCAATACTGGACAAAATTAAGTGTAAAAGTGGAAAAACAAAGTTGTTTATATAGTATATCTTTTGATATATATAATATTATTTACAACGAATTTATATACTTGTTGATTCATTATATATCTACTATATTATGAGTTGATGAAAATGTAACTCTGAAAATGTTTTGGATGTTGGTTCTGAGATACCTGGTTTCAGAACTCTTGTAAAATACTAATGTTCTATTGTTTTTGTTATACATACATTTATATAGAATTTCCTCAAAATTGATCTTCTTTTAATTTTCCCAAATGACAACCCCCATCAAATACTAAATATAATCGCAGAATATATTAAATTCTCTTATAACATAATGTGCGGTGGTGTTTTGTTCAAAGTGATATAATATATTATCGTATATAATTTTGCTTTTAAAATATACGTATTGTATATATACTTCGTAATTGTACAATGTAAACGATTGTATATTATAGTACACATTTATAAAATATAATATATTAAAATTATAATAAACTAAATATCATTTTATTCTAAATGTGTATAGAATTTTTCTTTCATACGGTGTCATTTTAATAAATGAATAACATTACATTTTACATTTGCATTTACATTTACATTTATACACATATAACACACATTCCATAGGTAGTATATGTAGGTGTATAATACCAGAACCAGAGTATAAATATAGGAATTTTATATAAATATAAATGCATTGTCTGTATAGTATGCCAAAAATTGTGTCCATTTATTAAACTTAATGTCCTATTTTATGACCTCAAAATCCCATTAACATTTTAAACAAATCAAATATATTTTAAGCTGCTTTTGTTTTTAGCATTCCAAACTGAAACAAAATTCTATATTTATATTTATATATCCATATATATCCATATACACTGCATATAATTATATACGATATATATTGTATTTATATATATATAGTTCCGTGATATATATATATAATATGAAAATAGCTTTGGTGGATTATACAATGAAAAATACACATGTACAATGAACTGTACACACAGTAAGTATATATATTTACATTCATATGTAATAGATATATTGTTGTTCTAACTACAAATGTAATATATACTCAAATTATATTATTATATTTAGTATATATTGTATAATCAAGTATATAGATGGAATATAATACACATTCTCCTTATTTATATATCCATATTTCTAGGTACCTTATATATGAAATACTCAAATATTATATACAATATATTTGGTATACACATATCTATACGTAATGTTGGTAATGTGTACAATGAGAAGTTCATTCATATACAGTGTGTCGACGAATATTTAAGATTGGATCTATCAAATGAAATAAAAATATGTTATTATTATTTGTTTGTATAAAAAATAAACCTAGTCGCCTTATTACAGCGATTTAATAATGCGATCGAATGACTGTTCCCGTTCTAACATTAACAACCGAACATCCTTTTTAGCTTTTTAGAGAAGTTGCAGCAGGGCTCTAAATTAGGCTATGGACGATGATGGTTGATTTAACAAACCGATTTTAGTTTTTGCCCAAATTTATATGATTCAATAAACAAGAACAACTATTTCAACATTTTGGACGAATGCGATGAATGCTAGTTAATAAACGTCTTAAAATGATATTCACCAGTAATTGTTTGTCTAGTTGTAACAAATTGGCATAGATAGACCTATTCTGAAACATTAATTGACACACTGTGCATATTGAAAATCTATTCTATAGATAGGGGATAGACTATATTATATATAATACCATAATGCTTTGGGAAAAAAGCACCAAAGTTTATATTTACAGTTCACACCCGGAACATTAATATAATACATAAATTTCTATTATATTACATTGAATACATATATACTTTATATTATATATTCATTCAGTTATGAGATCATTGTGAATATAATGCATTATTGAATGAAAAATCGAATATATATACTCGCATAAATGGCATTAGAATTTTCAATATTTTACTAAATAATGTCAATTATAAATGAACCCGTATTATGTGTGGTGGTGGTGCTGGTGGTGCTGGTATTATACCACACTCATACATATTTAAAATATAAATAATGGACAATTGTTAATTGACCTTATTACTTGACCTATACCAACATTTTTCACTAGTCATACATTCATAATAAGTTTAGCATATTGCACATTATTAAATATTATTTAATTGTATTATATTGCATTTAAAATATAAGGGTGTTTAAATTTAAATAATAGAAAACCTAAATATTTATTTTATGAATATGCCAAAATTACAATAGTGGCTTTTACAACATGACACTACTCATGGACATGTTGTTTGAATCACCAAATACATGTTAGTAGCATTTGGTTGGGATATCATATTTTACCCGATGTATTTCCTGAATGTTATTCCATCATATTACAACACTTGTTCAGATCGATGGCATATAGACTTTCGGAACAACATTTTTACAAAGGAAACATTTTTATTATGCAATTCATCAATGGTCAAAAAATAGTCACGAGAAAAAATAGATAAAATTTAAAAGTGTGACATATATTATAGTACAACTTATTGGGTAATAAATAATTAAGTTGATTTTTCAATTTAAACTTGGCTAGAAAAATTAATTTTACCATTTTATTAACATTATTTTAATGCTTCTCTTATTTGATGGACTGTAATGCATGTAATGTAATCTCATAAATGACAATGTAAATTTTCAATCAAAATCCTTTATATTTCTTCTCTAGTAAATGGCGTTTGATAACTTGCAATAATTTTTATTACTCCGGTAATTTGATGTTATCGTTGAATTTAACAATTATTATTATTTTTATAGTACAAAATATCATTATAAAATTTATAATAAATTTTAATGTACAAGTATTTATTTTCCAATTTTTAATTAGAACATGTAATAAAAAATATTGATTTATGCTGTTATAACGTATAAAGTAATTTTGATATAATATATATTCTATTATAATATTATTAATAATATATATATGGATAAAATTATTGGATATTTTTACTATACTCCCCATTGAGTTGTGTTCTTTCATCAAATTTTATATATTTTTCTCTATATCTATATATATATTTTATATAAATATCTCACGTGGTATCAAATGCATGTGTAAAATAATGTGAAAATACATACAGTTACGGTCACAAAATATTAACCGTGCGTTAAAATTGATTTTACTTTTATTATAGTATGATTATGCGTGTATCACATACACATATATTATATTACTAAATTGCAGGTTTTATTTGAATGGATATCTCCTCAACCATGAAACGGATGTTGAATGTGTAAATCGATTTTAAAAATCGCATCTGTGAAATGTTGGCAATTGATTGAATTTTTGTAGTTTTCTGTAAACAAAAATGGAAATTCGTGAAAATTTTAAAGCGATGTTTTCGGCTCACAATCAGTCATTCTTCTGAATCAGAACCACATATTGATGGTCATTTATGTGCTATCTATCTATAAATCAAAATTTATCAAATTCGATCATTATTAAAAAAAAAATAAATATACTTTGTGACACTTCGCTTTTAATAATAAAGGTTATGCAAAAAAAAAATCAAATTCATCGAATGCACTGTTATTATATTGACTGTAACTGTATGTACGTCTCTATATAAATTGCAACATATACAAAAAACCAACTTTAATTAAAATGAATTCAGCTATTACATGTGGTATATTGTGGATAGTACGATAGTACACATACATATAGTAGTAAATGTATAATATATATACGGTGGTGTGGTTATCATAACAAAACGAAAAAAAAAAGACATCATTTAACAATACTGACCAAACGAAAAACTAGGACACCACAATAGAAAAAAAAGGGAAAAACTGAAAAATGTTTTAGTACACTATTTTACTATTATATACTATTATAAATATGTATACGATGATGATGGTTTTGTTGATATTATACATACCATATATTGTATATATAAATAAATATATAATTATATTGGTTTTTGTAAACTTGACTCCTCTTACATTATTATTTATTTGTAATTTCAAGTTTCATGTTACCCGCGCGTTATCATTTCAATGGGAAAAGAAAAGCTATACTTATTAGTTTGTTTTATTTTTTTTAGTTTTGTTGCTCAACCTTATTATAGTACATATTGGTATTGGTTGTACATTTAGTACATATATACACAACACATGCACATCAAGGAAACCGAAGATAACGATTATTATATGAAATTTTCCTTTTTAATTAAAAATTATGTTGTTCATTGTAGTACATAGTATAAATGTGTATTAAATAAATATAGCTTTCAAATAGTATTTTGTAGTTGTTAGTATATGTTATATGTAATTATTTACTTTTGTGACTTAAGTTTTGGATTTATATATTATTACAGAGTTTAATGAGCGTATGAATTCCAAAGGATTATTTATATTTTTTTTTCTTTTCCAAATACTCTATTGATTTTTATTCTTTTATGGTTTTTCTTTTTTATTTCATTATATATAAAAACATTAATTAATTTCGTATTTATATTTATAAATTAAATTCACTGATTCAATTCAAGAAAAATCGAAAATCGTTTTGTATAACTAATAACCAATAATGATAGAAAAAATTAAAAGTAATTGAATTAAAGATAGATCTAGAGAGATAATCTATACCCACTATTGTTCTACTCAAAATTGGTATCAAAATTACGTGAATTAAGAAAGTATGGGACATGAGCGATAGAGTGGGATGATGCAAAAAGTGTGTATTTAGAATACTTGTAATTAAATTTTTATTTATTAAAATTATTAATGCAGTTTACATCTGTCCCTTCTAATTCCAACTATAATTACATCTGGAACAATATGCGGAGAAATATTTATGTGACATGGTACACGCTTGATTCATTAACGGAATGTATCAACCGAATGTGTAATCATAACGACCAAGTGAAGCGATTTTACATGTGAAACGCATTTCTATGTGATCACTCAATGGATCAAATGCCCATAGGTAGGGGAAATTCTACTATAATATAGACAAAAGCAAAAGATTAATGGAATATAGAGATTCTAATCTAATTTAATTTAATCTATTATTATATTATTATTATTATTATTATTATTATATAGGCGAGTTTTATTGAAAGAAATTATAAATTTTTCCAAGAATTTATATTGCTGCTTGACCATGACATCAATGGTAATGGTATATCATTGTAATAAAATATATATGCACTACATGTACTACATGTGCCACATGAAAATTGCTTTTATTTTGACTGTGTTATGTTGATCTACTAATGAATGACTTCGTTTAGGCCTAAACAAATACATAGGATTATAAAATTATCTATGAATTATCTATCTAATCTGATCTATGGATCTGCAAATGCAATAATATTAAAAATAATAATAATAATAATAATAACAATATATTGTATTATAAAAGTAAATTTTGTGTTAGCGATCTCATAGTAGAGTGAATAAAACGATGTGATCATTTTTATATTATAATAGCCTAAATTTATATTTAATAATAATATTATTATTATTTTGATAAATCTTACATTTAATTCACACTGAAAATAACAATAACTCGCAATGCCCCTCGATTTTGTTCTCACATATTTATATATTATTTAATGGAACATTGGAAAATAAACTTTTTACAAAAAAAAAAAAAATATTAAATCTCTTGATGCAAATATTTTTATGGAATAAAGTTCAACATTAATTTTTCTCTTTTGTCTTGTTCATGCGCGCAACGCATATATGAATTGTTTTGTGCTTTTTCTATAAAATTATTCCTCATTCTTCTTTTGCTTAACAATTATATAAGATGAGGTTGAATATGCGAGTTACATGAGTTTTATTTTTCTTTGACAAATGTATTGAACTGTAAATTGAACTTTTTTTTTTTTGATACACATATATACACCATATTCAGTATATTAAAGAAATTAAAGTTATCTCGTTGAAACGTTGAACGACAATTTTATCAATATTTACTTACAAAAAAAAAATTAATGTAAATGTTTACTTATAATTTTACATCAAATATAATATAATATTGAAAAACTAATAAACAAATTAAGTTATTTTTATCTGGAAAATATTAACAAAGTTTAAGAAAGTTTACGAAACTCAAAACTTAAAAACTTGTATAATATTAATCTTTATATGTTGTGTATAAATCATGCGCATATATTAAATAAATAAATAAATTTGATTTATTATTAAATTATATTATTTTATCTAACCAAAATTATATTATTAAATAGATAGATAGATTTTGTTTGTTATTTATCTATTATATATGGTATATAAATAAAGTTATATATCGTATTCCTTCATTCAAATAATTATATAATTTTAATAAATTAGATAGATAAATATATTTATATATACTTAAAACACATATATGTTAGATAGAAAACTTGTGTGGTAAATATTTCTTATCAAATTTAAACTAAATACATATATTTATATCTATATCTATATCTAACATAAATATATAAATAAAAAGTAATATGTATATTTATAGTTATAGTATATAGAACAAATATTACTTTGAATCATGTGTGTATGTATATATACGACGACGACGACGACGAGGAGAGTATATATATATAGTTTTTAGTTATATAAGAAAATTTTACTTCAAGAAAATTGTATTTAAACTTTCAAACACTTCCTTAATCATGTTAAATTTCATGGCATTTAAACATTGTGGAGAAACCAATGTTATATATATTAGTCGTATATATGTATTTATTATATGCTATGTTAGTATATAAGCAAAGTATATACAACAAACAATGTACACACATTTATGTATTATATAAATAGAGATGTAATAATGTATATATATATAACATTGCTCCACTGTAATATATGTTATATATATACAGTGTTGTATTGCATCGTAAATATATATATATATATAAATAAATATATGAATGAATGAATGAATGAATGTGAATAAAAGGAGTTTGTTTAATTTTCGTCCTGATGTAAACTGTGATAAAAACTTTTACTATATCTGTCTGTTACTATAACTATATGATGATGCGGTACCATTTACCATTTTTTTTATGTATATGTAAATGCAAACACACATAGAGAAATATGAAAGTTTAAATTTATCCTTGAGTTTGAGTTTTTTATTTTTCTTATATATAACATATATGTATACGTTACATTATACATAGAATAGATTACAATATAAAAATAAATGAAATGATATAAGATATACAATTTAAGAACAGAGGAATGGGAAAGTATTGTTTTTATATATAATGTGTGAAAAAAGCGAATGATTTAGAAAATATATTTATATTATTATAATTATTATTGCTATTTTATCAAAGTTTTTAGTATTATTATTATAAAATCATACAAAAGAAGAAATAACTATTCGATTGTTTGGCAAATCTTTGTCACATAAGAATTTAAAGTTTAGATGATACACTTTTATTAAGTCATTGTTGACTTTGTATATATAAACAATATATATATATATATATCTTTAAAAAGTTTTTACTGATAGTTCTTCTAATATATAAATATCAACGGAATCAGTATAATTAACAAATATTTCGCAATGATAAGCATTTTATAAAATTTTCTAATATTTATTTATAGTATGCAGTATTGGGGGTATAATATTCGTTGTAACAATCGAAATATTATTATTATAATAAAGTCATTATTTATATAGATTATTTTAAATGATAGGTATATAAGGACGAAACTTTTAGATTTCGAAAAATTAGTTAAATTTTCTATCATTTATAAACCAAATTACAGTATTTATTAAAACAGTGTATGTAGTGTTTGGAAAATGTAGTAAAATTAAATAAAATTAAATAAAATTGTAGGGTTGTGGTACACCCGCCAACCGTGTAGAAATTTCATGCCACATTTCATGTAAGTAACACTTAAAAGCTAAGTTGGAAAATTCAGCCTGTGCTGAGATGCATCTTAAGGATTCTGAAGGGAGTCATTAATTACTTATGATTAACTCTTTTACAAAATGCCTGCAAAGCTATCAATATCACCACCATTAACTAGATTTTTTTTTAGGAAAACCAAATGAAAATGTAATGAGAAAATGTTGTACAAGCATATGGAAAAATACCAGTTCAGTTACTCATGTAGTAAAGATTCCATATATATTAAATATACCCATTATAATATTCTTCATTGCGTTCTTGATAAACTTTGAATTTATGCAATTTCTAATATTATAGGATCAGGCAGATACAATAAGTGATCAGCAATTTAGATCGTCAACAGAATATACTACACTAGCAGATTTACCTTTTTCATGTATACATTTTGCAAGTATTCTATTTTGTCATTAAAAAAATATAAAGTTAAATTATATGATATTAGGTCCAAAAATGGAATATTATCAAGTGTGTTTTTCCATAATAAAACAATTTTGTTGGGAGTTCTAACGAATAGAGGTCACCAAACAATAACTATTTTGAAATACATATATGTATTATATGTAACAAAATATTCACTCTGTAAATGTGTAAAGATTTAAACTATAAAAAAATTTACCAGAATTTACCTTCCATAGAATAACCAACACAATTAACCACATAAAAAATTGATGTTATGGATTCAAAATCTATAATTGCATTTATAATATCATTTCCACCAGCACATTTAACATATATCCATTTCCATTCTGTTCGTGTGTACCACCTAAAAGGAATATAGAAAAAAAAACCATTAATTTTTAAAATATTTGATAATAAACAAAGTATTAATAAATAAAAAATTACAAGAACAACAATAGAGTGCATAGAAATAAAGGAAAGGGTGGGCGCCCGTACGTATAAACATACGAAAGTTATATATTAGTTATATATGAAAGAAAATTAAATTATTCAATGGCTATAATGGAATAATGACGTAATATTTCGTTTTTTTACTTATTATTTTTTATCTACAAAATATAAAAAGAAAAGTTTTTTCACACGAAAAAAAAAAAGAAAATAAAAAATAAAAACAAATAAATAAAAATAAACCGAAAAAATAAGAAAGAAATAGAAACTTTTCACATAAAGTATTTACCACAAAATCTTCACACCCAATTAGTTTTTAATGTTCTTTAAACAATAGAATAATAAAAACATTTCTTAGGGAATTAAATAATTAATTATATTCTCATACACATTTTTTTTTTTTTTTTCGAGAAAAAGGACACAATGCACACACATTTATAAATGGGTAAAAATTCTATCCATGCCTGCGTACATATAAAATAGTTTAGTTTTTTTCTATATACTCATTTTATATATGTTATGCGTACGTGCGCGTATATATTAATTATTTAACTTCGGTGTATATTATTAACTATAATTATAAAATATAAATAAAGCTAAAATTTATACATAGAATAGAAATATATTAATTAAATTAATAATTTATTTATATAAATTTCATTTTGTGTGTGTGTCAATTCATTTGTGATTTTAGAATATATTAATTAATTCTTGCTTGATAATATATGACTATATTAAATTTAATAAAAACAAGAAAAAAAAGGTAAAGAGATATAAATTTATGTAAATAATTTAAATAGAATTAAATTTCCTTTGTGAATTTTACAGAATAATAATAAAAAAAAAAAATTCTTTACATAAAAATACACTTTGATATTGTGCCAAAGGAAGTAGTAAAGCTTAAAGCAATATATGGATATAATACTATACTCTAATCTTGAGTGGAAGGATCTTAATATCTTTGTATTTTTTCTTCCTTTTTTTTTTATTTTTTAAAGGAAATGATTATGCGCCATGAAGAAAATAGGATTGATGTATTTTTTTAATATTAATATAAAACATAAATAATATATGTTTATGATAGTTGATAAGAAAAATTAATTTTATATTTATATTTATAAATCCAAGTTAAAAATATTTACTGTCCATAGTTTTTTGAAGATTTGTTATAATCAAATTTTAGTTAAAATTACTCTTAAGCTAACTGTGGCAAGTACTAGATATTTGTTCATAAGACACTGGATGGAAAACATTTAAAAGACATATCAAGATTTAAAATTGAAATATTTAGCTACAATAAGTAGCGAAAAATTTACGTAAAACCATTCTTTTATATGACAATGCCCGTCCACATACATATTCATCGCATATACATTGTATCTTCTATTTAGAATTTGTTTCCAAGTATGGTTTAACTGAACGATTAAAATTCGTGTATTACCTGGCAAAATGAAAAAAAAACTTATGATGAGTCGAAAAGAAAAAAATATATATAAATTAGGAGATATCGAATCATACCAACATATATGAAATCATCTCCTATATTATGGGTCACGTTTTGTCCACGTACCGACGGGACATCACCCTACGGATATCCGAGCAGATTTAAATATGAAAGTTATTAAATCGAATATTACCGCCACATGGTACTGTAGATGCCCTATTGTTCATCAAAACATATATAGTCGGATATCAATCGTAAAATAAAAAAAAAATTAATCATTCAATGTGGCCTTCAATTATATACCATCTGGTTAACAATTTTCTAAAAATAAGACATACACCACCAGTCCAACAACAACAGCCAAAAAAAAAAAAAAAAAGAAATCCCCTGTCACAATAAAACACATATACACTAAATGAAGTATTTTGTCTTAAAAAACCAATTTATATTCTTTCAAGAAATATGTATATCAATTCGCTTCTATTCCTCCATCCACACACATATATATATATGCAATAACAATATACACAAATACATATATTTTCAGAAATATTTTTTATATTTGTTGTACGTACTACGTTCAGTATATGTATTGGATATAGAGATATTTCCAGCGAAATAATGTACAATATATCCATATAAATAAAATCCTCAACACAATCTATACATAACTAGAACAACTTTTCCATTTATTTTTTTTTTCCCTTCCTTGTTTCTTTCTTGGAAACACTTAAAATATACACGTATATATATAAACAACAAACAATATATTGATTGATTGATTGTTCAAAATAATGTAGTGGTAGTGGGTAATAGTAGTAATGGCATAAATACTATATATATTATATATATACAAATGTACACAAAAATTGCAAAATGAAACCATGAAAACAAAATTTTTCCTTTGAAAAAAAAAAGAAGAAGAAATAAGTACAGGAAATAACCCTAAACTTGACAAGAAAATGTAATTTTGAAGTATTATAATAGTATCGAAATATATATTTAGTATATGCACGTATATTATATTGTGAGTATATGTATGTGTTTGTGTGTGTACGAAAAACAATAGAATAATAATATGTAAGAAAAAGTATTGAAGTATTAAAGTATTTAATGTTTCAATTACAATTTCAAATCCTCTACAGTCAACAGAAAATCAGATAAATTTATTATTCAATATACATTTGTGTGGATGCACATAGGACGACATAGTATACATCCATATATATATATATATATATATTCCGTTTTCCCATGGAATGAATTGATTTTCTTTAAAAATACCAAAATTAAATTATGTACATGTTGTGCGAGTAGTACTAGGAATTTATTTGTTAAAAAAATTTATTATTATATTTATATTTGGTAAAAAAAAAAAAAAAATTAACTCTGAAAATTATTTGCTAACTTAAAAATAAAATTGCCAAATATAAAAAACAGGCAAATCTATATTAGATTTAGATTTCATTCATAAATTTAAACTAATATTTATGCATAGCATAAATATTTATTTATTGTATAATGCAATTTTGAATTGAAAATTATTAGATGTACTTTACTTGTGATTTGTGAGACTATACACAATAAAATGTGGGGCACCACACAATTATAGTTTACACCCTTTTAACTTATTATGTAAATATATATACCACTACTGTTGTGTTCAATAAGTATTTGGAGCAAATGATGCGTACAATTTGTTTTTGGAAAGTTTTTTTTTTGTACACATCTATCATTAACGTGTCAATGATACCAAATTCAGAATTAATTTGTGGATTTATTAATTCATAAAGCGATTATTTTGTGAAGAAACTTTTTGCTTAATTAATCAATTCCATACTGAAAATTTTATTTAGATGGGTTACCATTTGTGCGTTTATGGAATGAAAACAAAAAAACCCATATCTTTGAAAATACGGTGTTGGACGCTAGTCAAAGTCTGCAGAGTCTGCACATATATCTGATGTCATATATATATAATTTTCATAAGTCGACTATGGTTAAGTATTGCATAGAAAAATTATATATACGTCTATAATATATAAATAACATTTAATATACTATCCTTTTGGTTTACTCCTGCATGACATTAATTTCATATAAAATATCTTCTATGTTGGAATATTTCATATTAACATACATATAAAGGGTTATCTAAGATAGACAGATAATTGAAAATAATTACAAATATCATTGTCTGCAATAACATGAATTGAAAACGTGCATATGTTCCTAGCTGATGATGAACTAACACGAAAGTTGAATTAAAAAAAAAAAAAAAAAGGCTACTGTCACAACAATTAATCAAAATGAATGAATCAATCAAAGAAAATCGGTCTGTAAGGTCACATACGAATCTTTGATAACACATCAAAATATTATTAGAGTTTGGTTTGAATCCGTGCTACTTATCCATCATATGATTCTAATTTTGCAGCATCATATTTACTATTTATTTTGGAAGCTGTAAAAATTCTTTGAATGGGAAACCCTTTGTAATTAATGATGATGACCCGAAATTACGCCTGGTAAAAAGAAAAAAAGAAAGATGTTAAAAATTTCATCGAACAACATGGCAAATTAATAATTGATTAAATTACATTGTTTATTTTATTTGAATAGTTTGTAGTATCGTTTGGATAACCCGATAAAACATAACGTATGTAGATTGTAGAATGTAGATTGACTAAAACATTACATTTTCAATTCATAAAATATTTATTTATAATCATGATTTTATGATGTTATTGTTGAATAATTCGTTATTGTATTTATTAAATTTATTATTTGTGTTGTGTATGTTATACATGTGTCGTATAAATATAAAATAATTGCAATATATATTAGTTATAGTATTTTAAATATCTTAAAGGGTATAGGTATATGGTATAACCTCATAAAGACTATGCATCCATACACAAACATGTATATACTATACAGTGCTGGAAATATATAATTAAAACGATGGCACATATTTAAAATGTTACGCTTTATACACCTATGATGCTAACAATTACAATAGACAATGGAAGGAAAAAACATTAATAAAAATACTATGCACTATCACCTAGAGAATTGCTAGACACAGTCTAATTTCCCGACTGCTACAGATTAAAAGATTCTGAATGATATATTTTTGTGCCGGTAAAAAAACTGCATATATATTTGGAAAAACATCAAGGCAACAATCCTAAGCATACGCATTCTTCCAATGATTATAATAATAATGTACTGGAATGTCCACACCGGATATAAATCCAATAGAATATTTATGGGTCAATCTTTGACCAACGAATACTATTAAGTGACCACAAATAATGTAAACCTTAGTAGAAAACGCTCTAAAACGATCAGTAATTGATGCAATATGTTGTGCAATTCGTAATTAGAGTATTACCAAGATGTATTTCATTCGGATTAATGACAGCATTTACTTATTTTTTTTCACGCTGCTGCAGTAATGAATAATTGTGATGTTTTTTTTTTCATTTTTCTTAAGTTATCTATAAAATATTCAGGTGTAATAATAAATTATATATTATATTATTTAATAAAGTATCTATCATTTTACTTATAATATATTTCCAGCACTGTATGTAGCTTTGATTATAAAGATTTATACACATTGAATTGTCATACATTTAATCGTAAATCGTACCATCACGTTTACATATACAAATACATATTACATACGTGTATATAATACATCACCCATAATAATATATGAATTTATGTACATAATTATTTTGTTGTATGCATAAATCATAATGTTAGACACGATTATATCAAATATATTTATATATTATATATATATAAAACTTGTACACATTGTGTACACATTATATTACGAGTTAGATATATAGAAATTCGACATTTCAGAAATAGTAAAATATACACGAAAATTTTAGATTATAATTTGCTGCTTAATTAAGTTCGATTTATTATATAATATATAAATTCTATAATAATAATAATAATAATAATACATAATAGAATACACAACATATATTACAACAATGTATTAGCGCACATGTATACACATGGTAATTGTTTGCAAAGCTGAATAATAGAATTTTAATTATTTCCCCGTGCACGAATACATGATTTATTGATTATAAATGATAAAATATTTAAAGGATATCGCAGCCATAATTAAGATATGTTACTTTAAGTGTGCGATGTACTCTATATTACTATTATTATTTTTATTATTATAATAATAATTATAATAATTATCTACATTAATTAATTAATATCACGTATTTCATAATTAATTTAATATGTTATAACAAATTCTTTACGAAATAATTACTATCAATTTTTAGCAGCAGCCGCGCTAGGCGTCGAAACATATGAGTATACCATATAATATATATATATATATATATAAAAAGGGATATAAATGAAATATTAACATTGAACATATGTACAAAATTACATTTTTCGTATATAGATGACATTATATATTTTATCACAGTATAATAAACACCTATATATCGAGTATATATTTAAGCTGATTGAAATTCAAATAACATTTTTGTTATGTTTAGCTTTTGAATTTAGTGTTTTATGTTAAATAAATTTAGTGCATGGTTATGTGTATGCCTTTTACTACTTTTTGTAAAACTTAATAGAGAATATATATATATATCGTATTTTCCTTGTATACATATATCTTATATATAATATATGAACATTTGAAACATATGTCAGTATTTTGTATATTATTATATTAGATTAGGTAAATGTCATCGCGAATATATAATAGTTTATATAGTTTAGCACAGTTTATAAAATATTATAATTTGCATTTTCAATGATTATACACATTACAAGAAATATATTAATTCATTTATTCAATATGGTGTACCGTTTATTTAAATTTTGTGGAAGAAAAGCAATACAATTTATTTACGATGCAAATTAAAATATATAGTTAATTTGGCACTTCATCATTTGTATACAGTGTACTTTAGATATATTCTCCCCAAATACCACAAAATCATCAAAATACTAGTGTTTTTTGTATGGTTGTAGGAATTTTGAGTCAAAATAAGATTCTAATAAATATTATTTACATAAAAAAACACATTTGAATTGAAATTATAAGAAAAGTATGTTCTATAAATAAAGGACTTATACAATTGACAACATTTTACGTCGAATACATAAAAAATCACTAATTAATATTGTTATCCATTATATAACAAATGCATTTTCAGTTCCTCCTCTCGTATAGTTTTATATTAAAATTATTCAATTTTTATAATAGTACAAAGTGTATGCAGATATTAAAATATATGTATAATTTAACTGTTATACACAACATAACATATAGAAGCATATTCAAATATTACAATGACAAAGTACTGTACAATTCTCTTTAGAAATATCAGACAATCGGATTATTTAATATTAAATATTGTAAAAGGAAAAATTTTAAATAGTTTTTCTTTTGAAGAAAATTTTTGTCAGAGTACAAGTTTAATTTAAATTATAATAATCGCATTATTTTGACCGTATATAAAAAGTTATTTTTCATTGATAATAATTATATGATTTTTAAACTAAATTGTTTGGAATTTATTACTTTACGTTCGGATAATAATTTTGCTGATGCTGCTGTTTTCATAGGACCATAGGTTAATTTTATTTTAATCGATTTTAGTTTATATTTTATTATTATTTTTTAGTTAAAATTTTACAGACTTATGGAAGCAACTAGGGAACATTCAAATATCTGCCGTGGTAGTCGTAGTTATACACAAAAAGATTTTATTCAAAACATTTTACATCCTTTCACAATAATACTACATACTCAATTCCTTGAAAATTGCTTTAGAAATATGAAAATTTGAAGCCTGGAAAATTATTTTCTATGTGGTAAATTTCACAACAAATTGGTTGATAAATTCCCAAATTCGTCAGATTCTTATGGTTGTATATTAGGTAAATTTTCAGATAAGACCATATCGAAAAAAAAACCCTTGTCGTATCTGTTTAAACCAGATAGTCTTAAATCAAAAATTTCAATTATTATTTATGTATTCCATAATCCAGTTAAAGGATCACAATAAACTCGTATGCACACTCTGAAAAAATATATATAATATATTAATGGATAGATGTATTTAATGAAATTAAATTACTATAAAATAATATAAGAATAATAAAATCCATAAATTCATTTTTATATAAGCGTAAAAACAATACATGTTCTATGCAATTTGTTATATTATTACGCGTGCATATAATAATCTAACCATAAACTGTCACATATGGTGTTTTTTATTTTTTTTTTTTTGTATATTATATATTCTTATTTTATTGGAACAAAATTGTTGTCAAATGCTGTCCGCTAGCGTAAAAACATAAACATAATATCTTTTTATTTGGTAATATTATTTTGGTAATGGATTTTGAATGTATTTGATGTGCTACTATTATTGCATATACATATATGTTATATTATATATATACAATAATATATCATCTCATATATGATGTAATGTGAATGTGTATAAAGAAGGCTAACTTTTATATTTCCGATTATTATGTACCACGGTGTGTTTTATAATAGTATTTATATTATATTTTTTTATATTATATGATATATGCCTAATGGCATATAATAAGTAGCAGCCTATCAACTCTCATATACATATATATATTATATATATGTAGATATCATATTTAGATAAAGTGTATCAGGTAATAATACCAATTGTGAACTAAAGCAGAGACATCTATAGTTCCATAAAAATCAAATAAAGTTTAAATTAGCAATTAGCAAGTAACTCTATATAAATGCCAAAGTGTGGATTTTTGAATCAAACGTCAAGTGTCTTATTATACGTATACGATACTTGAACGATTATGTCTGTAATCACACCTCGGCCTACAAGTAATTGGAGTGGAACTAACAGCGCAAGAGAAAGGTAGACTAACCGAGGAGGTATATGGTGCATAACTGTAATTGCAGAAGCGCAGGGTAAAATTTGTTGAGTGGTGAAAACCTTGGCTCAAAATATATCAAGATTGCAATGATATGATTAATTAAAACAAAATTTGTTTTGTTCACAAACTGACAATTTTACCTTATTATATGTATAAATGTTTATGTTATTTGAGATGAACCTTAAAAATATGTCTTATTTATTTTATTTCTATTATGCGGATATGTGCCGGTTTTTTTTTATTTTTTTATTTTATAATACCTTCATATTATATTTTTATTCTTATTTTAGTTTAATGTACGTCCTTCTTTATATTATTATTATTATTATTATTATTATTTTTATTATTATTCTTTTATGATTTATATGTAAATAAAAAAAAAGCTCTTAAATGTTTTTCTTTTTTTACATTTTACTTTCTAACATATTTGTTTATGTTTTTTTTTACTTTTTACACACTTTATGTGTACACAATAAAAATGGTTTTATTATGATTAATTTCAAGATAATTGAATATTAAAGTGTTTATAGTAATTTTTTTTTTAAAGTATTTAAAAATGGTCTAATTTAATTTACTGATATCATTTGTGAATGTATAGATTGCGCGGCAGTTTCAAAAATAAGAAATAACTAGCTGTAATAGGTTGTTACTATTATTACATTTATTATAATATCGCATGTAAATTAAGAATCTGCTACTATACAATCCAATTTTTGGCTGTGATGTTGTAAAATTTCACTAACACTACGGTTGAGACAATTTCTTGGAAACGAGACGTATTATACCGAATGACTGTGGGTCAGTCAGAATTGACCAGCAGAACTTCGAGTGGAAATACTGGAGCTTTATACAGTAAACAGACTAATCTACCATAACAATGCCTAAAGGGAAGCCAAAACCGAGACGAATTGTGGCAAGAGTCCAAATGAATATAAATATCTGAAAAATGTATATATAAATAAACTAAACATATGTAATTTTATTGAATTGTCAATTGTTAATTTTTGTTTCAAATAACTGTGTAATGTCAAATGCATTTTTTTCTTTAAATATACAATCACGTAATACGTATATATTCTTAAATAAATGACAAGAAAAAGATATATACATGTTTTTAAATTAAAAACAAACGTTAATATTTCATTCTAATTATTGTTTAGTTAAGATTCTTAAAAGCTAATTAGCATGAAACGCATGAATACATTTAACATCACAAACATTCTTTGTTATTATTTATGTACATATATATTTTCAAAACGGATATACGTTTATCTATATGTTGCATGCATATTCACACACACACACACACACACACACACACTACCATATAGAGGATAAAGGATGTATTTTCAAACAATTATTAAGAATTTAAAGAAAATTTTCTGTATTATACAACGGCATAAATGTGGAATACAAAGCATATATAAAAAATACACACATTACTTATACACTCGTACATATATACACCTATGTATGATATAAATAAGTGAAGTATAAATAAATGTATAAAAGGAATTTATATTGTATATATATACCTACATTTATTTATACTTCATTTATATTATGATCCTTACATGCATCAGTATTATGTATTTGTTATATATACGTAACGTGTATGTATATTTCTCATTATCATATATGAAATGTTTGTAAGATAAACATTTTATATGTAAATCATAAAATGAATTTATTATAATTAATAATCAAATCACGTATATATGAAAAGCAAACAAAACATCAAAATAATATAATATAAGAGTATATACAAATGCAAGTAATTATTTTAATGAATAATATAAATTAGATTATAGGATGAATAGTATTAAATTATAAATAAATATATTTATATATAGCATAGGTGTGTGTGTGTGTGTGTCTATATATTTAAATATATTATAGTATATTTTATATAGCATACCGAATAAATGATGTACTATTGTGGTGGATAGCAATTAGGCACGCGTGAACAAGAAATTTAATTTATACAAAGATATATAGCACAATAATGTAGTAATGTAGATATTAGAATTTGAAAAGATTTCATTAGTCCTTGCAATATTGGTCGCCATCATAGATTACTAATTAGTCATTATTAATTTTTAATTTATATATACCTATGTAAAGATCTCTTCTAACTATAAATATGTATACTGCCAAAGTTATATTCTTGAAAAATTATCTGATATGTCTAACATACCCGTGTGTGTTACATTCTATGGATCCCATATACATTATTTCAGGTACTGGATATTTCAACTTTTGTATTTTATTTTATATAAGCAAAACTTGAAAATTCACGTTAATTACCTACTAACTTTTCATAAACAGATGATATAGGATTAAGATTTTTATAGTTGCCTCTGTAACCTCTCTGCCAAATGTGCAGAAATACGAGAGCCTATATAAAAATTAGTTTCTGTACAAATTATCGACTTCACAGAATTTTGTTGCAGTATTCAATTATGAACAAAACCCGCCTGGGTCAATCTTCTTACACCACATCGATTCTGCGTTTAGATTGTATTGTATGAACACTTTGTATTGCCGAATGTTTAACATCTAAAATGGCATGAATAAAAATTAGTATTACAAACGAATCGGTACCCCTAATATTATATTGTATAAATAAATTAACACAATGATCTTTTAATCAATCAATTTAGTAAAGCATATATTAAAAATTAAGTCAAAATTTTTCTAAATAATTATATCAATGAAGAAATAGATACAACATAACAGTTTAATATAATATTATAAAATATTCCTTCATACTCAAATGAAAATATATTATAATTTTTGAAATAAATTTTACACAAAAGGGTAGAAATTGATAGACATATCCAAAATATCTATATATGTAAAATATATAATAATGTAATATAAAGTCATGTACAGCACAAAAATAAACATAACTATATTATATATTATATAAATGTATGTACAACATTGAATGTCATTTATGGTAATTGGATATGACACCCACTTGTCGCTTATTTTGATATATGTTACTTTCCACATATATATATATATTTTACTGACATTATATACAATTATTTGTATTTGGGGTTTTTAATACATATATACAAATGTATAATATATGTTGTCTCTAACAATGTATACATTTAAAGAAGCTCTCTATCTAATATGTATATGGTATGTTGCTATAATATATTAACATGATTAAACTTTTAAAAACATATATGTATTATACTGGTACACATTTACATATGCCATATTTTAAGATAGCTTCAAAATATAATTTCATTAATTATAAAATATATATTTATATATATGTAGATCGTAGACACATCACAAAATTTGTACGTATTTTATTATGTTATGTACAGAAATTTAAGTATCTACATACATTCATATATTATACAATATAGTTACGTGTGGTGCGGGTAATATTGGAATATATTCTTAACCATATAAATAAATCGTAACAAATATCTTCAGTCAATAAATTATGATGTATATTTGTTATATAATCTTTAAAATTTGACATAAAGGTATACCATATGAATTTTTAATTATTTCTATTTAATAAAATTTTATTTGAATATATTAAATTAATAATATAAACGAATATATATATAGGGTGTAGCTGTACGCCAAGGAGAGACCATCAACTTAAAAAAAAAAAAAGGTGGTGTTTTCTACATAGAAATATCAGTATAGTGGCTGAGTTGACAAATAAAACTACCCTTTGTTTTTAAAACAAGTACCAGTTAAATGCTTTAGTAGAAGTTATGATTTAAAAAATTAATGTAAATAATATCTTGCAAGAATTTGTTAAAATACCGATTGCATACTTATACATAACAACAATTTTATGCACAATGTTATAACCAGCCACCTAAAACTCGTATATATGTTCTTGGTCTTATGCAGTATTGAATCAGATATACTACCCTCATCCCTCTTTTTACAATGTTTACAATAAAAGAAAAAGTTAACTTAATACTATTATGAAAACAACATATAAATGGCAAAAACGTTATAAAAACGACCACGAATCAATTAATTAAAGATGATAGATCGAAAACTGATAAATATGTGGAATAATTTAAATACTTTAATTTATTTATTTCAATAGTATTGCCCATTATTTTAGATCACAGTAAATTTCAAAATCTATATAGATTGAGTGCACCACAGCAAAACCAATATTCATAAACAAATGATTTCTATCTGAAAAATATGAACTTATTTAATTATTTCATTTCATTTATTGTGGGGATGTGTGTGTTGATTATTCTCTGTGTGTAGAATTTATTTATTTATGAATAATAGAATAATTAATATTAAAAATTTCAATAATTTTCAGTGGTTCTGGTTGGGACAGGTCACACGTGTAACTGTGCGTTTTCAAGTGGGCGAACATAATTATTTTCCTTATTATATAAAAATTATATTATATTTTATATATAATAAATAAATAAATAATATTAATTATTTTGAATAAATAATTAGATAGTTTATTTTCTCGATTTAATATTGTAATAATTATTCATTTATAAATATTAAAAACATATTTAATTTTTTTTACGTACGGTAAATACATACATCCTCTGTTTCGAAAAATAATCGGAATGGATTAAGAAATAAGCAAAGTTTTATGTTAACAAAAATACACGTTCAACAAATTCATCAAAAGACTTTTTTTTAAGTCGCTGATTTGAATGTTGATGTGCGTATCAATGTTGCGTATGACTGTTCAATGTCTTCAATTGATATCAAAAGGTTTCTTTTCATCGTTAAATGAAACTTTGGGAATAGAATAAAATAGTGACATGAAGATAAATCGGATAAATGAAATTTGTAGCAAATAAATTTGATACCATCATCCACATATTCTCTGGTGTCTTTGCATAGCCTATGTCACATAAGTATTTGTGTTTTGAATAAACAATTACAATCATATGTGATTTTATACTGAAGGAAATGTAATAACATGTTGATTAGTGTATTCACAATTACAGAAATGTATCAGCAGCCCATAGATGATGTTACCAGATCCATATATTGGAAAAATTCATACCGGTTATTTTTCGAGGCTCTAATAATATTCAATAAAATATATAAAATATTAATAATATAAATAATTTTATGTCTCTCCTAAATATTATAGTTAAATTCAACTTACACTTCCACTAATTTTTTTTTTTTTTCTTTTTTCATAAAACATACAAATCAAAAATAATTATTATTTAATAATTTTCGAAAAGTATATAGTAAAGGTAAATTTTTTGTGTGGGATCGTGTTGCACGCAAGACTTGAAAATTTATTGTTATAATAGCTTTGTAGTAGAAGAAAGAAAAAATATGAAAAGGTGAATATCGGTTTTGTATACTATTTTTAAATGTAATTCATAACAAGAAAAATTTATATTGGAAATATAATTTACCATTTTATTTGGTTAAAATAATAATAATAATAATAAGTACCCCGAAGGTATAGAAGAAGTAAATATATGTATATTATATAATATTAAATATTAAGTATTTATTTATATTTATAGGATATTATTATAGTACAAAAATCAGTGTATATTATAATACGAGTATACAATAAATAATATTCTATACTTAAAGCTTATAGAATTGATTTTCTAAATCTATTATAAACTTACACACTGTTTTTGATATACAATTTTTGATGTATTTATAAAATACATTGACCTTGCACACTTTACTCAAATGTTCTTTATTTATATTGTATTATCGATTAAATATTTGTAGTATTAGTATGTATGTATGGTACGTATTAATATTTTTAAGCTTTTTTCTGACAATTAGTAATATTTAATTATTCATATTCCTGGCACAAACTTCAATGATTATATATTGCATAAATAAAATTAATAGAATTTATTTATGGATTTAGAAAAGATTACTTCCATGTGATTGATGAACCTCATACAATATAAAATAAAATAAAAAATCGATTTCAATTTTCAATGAATACTTCTTCAAAATATGTGCCTAATGAAGAATTTTTGGAAAGAAGAAACAATGTTAAGAAAATATGAAATACAATTTATCAGATATCAATTTATTGATAATATCCACTAATATTTAGGAAATGTGTTACTATATTCCTTAAGCATAACAACGCTCCAGTACAATGAACAACAAATTGTTTAAATCTATCTTACATTAAATCTTATTTAAATCTTAAAATTGGATCACTATATGTTATATTATTTCGTGCAAAAGGTCAACTTCTTTTGATATTCATGTGTTTGTGTGACATACTTAAATTACGAATATACACACAATTGCATTTTTGTATTCAATTTATTATTTATTACAAAATATGATAATTATTTTGCTTGCTTTTGCAATTGTTATTATTAAAAAAAACTGGTCACATAAAAAAACCAGGAATTATTATTAACTATACAAAAGTAGTGATTTGGTTATTTCAGTATTTGGTGGCATCAATAGAAATAAAAACGATTAGAATATAAGAAAAACACTTAGGACGTATAACCCGAATAGATATTTAAATAAATACTATATTCAGCGTCGAATTGATAAAAATTTCCAAAAACAACAAGAACCACAAAATAAATGTTAAAAACATTTGGTTGGTTTATAAGTTGAAACTTAAAATTGGTAAACCTATATTGTATAACAATCAAATGGAAATGAAGTACATATTCATGGAACAACTATGGGTTAAAGTATTTAATATTTAAAAAGAGACAGTATATGAAATAAGGTATTATGGTATTTTATATATAGTTATTGTACACAACATATCAGTTTGTTTTGTATACTCACTAAACATGGTCATAGTTTATTTATACTACCTTTGATTATTTAATTAAATCCATTATAAAGTAAACAGAAAAAAAAAACCGACAATGGAATTAATTAAAATAATTTTAATCACAATAATATTAACAATTTTGCAAACAAATGCTAACAATAATAGTGATAAAATTTTTTTTTATAATAGTTGTGCGTCGGGCAAATGTATTCCATTAAATCAATGTAAAAATTTATATGAAATTTCAATAAAAATAAATTTAACTGAAAATGAACGTAATTTAGTAATACAATCAATTTGTAAAGATACACCAAATTATGTTTGTTGTGAAACTGCACAACAAACTACAAATGTTAATAATTATGAAAATATTTTTACTACAAAGCTTATTGATCATCCAAATATTAATTTATTACCGAATCCGGGTATATGTGGTTTGTTTCCAAGTAATCGCATTTATAAGGGAAATGTTACGTCTCCCGAAGAATATCCATGGACCGTATTATTAAAATATTTGCAAATAAATGATTCAGCAGTAGAATTTCATTGTGGAGGTACATTAATAAATGAACGTTATGTAGTAACAGCAGCCCATTGTATTAACAATCAACAAATTAAAAGATCAAATTTAATATTAAATGGTGTACGTTTAGGTGAATGGGATTTAAATAGTGCATTAGATTGTATAGATGAAAATGATTATAATGATTGTGCAGATCCAGTAATTGATTCAAATATAGATGAAATTATTATACATGAAAATTATAATGAGAAATCGACCATATTAGATTTTGATATAGCCCTAATACGTTTATCGAAAACTATTGAATATACAGATTTTATACGGCCAGTATGTTTATTGAAATCACCAACACTATGGAATCGTAATTATAATGACGTCCGTATGACAATAGTTGGATGGGGACATATGGAAAATTCGAAACCAAATAATGTGAAATTGAACTTTAATGTAATTGGTGTTGACAATGAAAAATGTAATAGCAATATTAGACAATATAATTTAACAATGGGTAATAATGTATTATGTGTTTCAAATATGAGAAATTCATTTTTCGGTGATTCAGGTGGTTCACTAATCGCAACTAATACAGATATGAAATTCTTGACTTATCACTATTTGGCAGGAGTTTCATCATATGGTTCCGTTGAACATGTTAACAATGTTACTAAAGAATGGACCAGTGCTTTTACACGTGTTAGTTCATTCACTGAATGGATTTTAAATAATATAAAAGCATAAATATACACTAGTTTTTGTTTACTTAAAATAAATGATTAAAATATCAAATTGAGGTAATTTTTATTTTTCCTTTCAACCTATTTGTGGCACACAATTTTATTTAAACTTACTATTTAAAACCAAATAACAATTATACAGGCTATGCTTATACGCTGACCTAACCGAAAATAAATAAGTTTGAGAAATTCCCGGCTCGAAAAAATGAAAAGAAATTTCACACTTTGCCACTTGTGTCTTCTCAATGATATAACATTAAATGTGTTTATAAATTGTGGCATTTTAAATAAAAAACAGTGTTCATTTCGCCAAACTTATAGAGTACAATTATTCACATGCCATAATTTAATTGTAACAATCGATTTATCGAAAACCAAATTAAAAGATGTAAATATTTCAACAAATGAACCAGTGAATTTATCTCCAATTGATCTAGTGAACATTTACCAATTATTATTTACAAACATCACAGAAAACAAGTTTGGCAGTACATTAATTTTTCTATGTTTTATTTAGATTCAATCTCTTCGCCATAATAACTATAACCAAACACATATTTGCTTTCTGTGATGCTACAATTAAAAAAAACATATATTATTAAATGATATGATCAAGAATTGCACAAAATATCAGGTTTCTGTCTTTAATTTATATAATATTTTGTTGTATGGTTGAATTTCCATTATACAAATATATACGAAGTGTAACACCCCCTTAACATTGTCTTAAGGTCAACATGTTTTCGTATCATTTATTCTTACTGCGTGGATTATAATTACAAAAACAATTTCCTGTAATTCAAAGTATTTGTTACGCATATGCGATGATTTGTTATTGATTTAATTATTTTTTTTTTATAAATTCATTATATAAAAAACTAGAAATACATAATAAAAATTTAACATAATTGACTTGACTTCATGAGATTATAGTATGAGCATATTATATATTACATATATACAAGTGTTAGTAAATAATTAAAACATTTAATACATCGGTTTCATCAATAAGAAGTTATATAATCAAAAGCATACCACTTTTTACCAGGCAACAAATAATAAAAAAGTTTTTCATTTGGAATCTTATATTTTATAAATCACTTCAAGTGAACTTAGAAAAAAAAACCAACTAACAGAATTATGTGTAATTTAATACAATTAAATAATTTTATATAGTACAACTATGGGTTAAAAAATTAATTGAGATTGGTATCAATTTCTACTCTATACATATTTTATATGGTATAAAAGTTATACCAGTTTATTTTGCATAAAATACTGATATGTTTATACACGCACTATTTTTATACCCAGTTTGATGAGATTTTTAAAGTTTAATAAATTCAATTATAAAGTAAACACGCAAATATTTAGTTCAAAAGAAACGACTATGGAAATATTTAAAATTATTTTAATTACAATAATATCAATAGTTTTTCAAACAAATGCGAACAATAACAATCGTGATGTAATATTTTTTTATAATAGTTGTGCGTCGGGCAAATGTATTCCATTAAAACAATGTAAACATTTACATGAAATTTCAATAAAAATAAATTTAACTGAAAGTGAACAAAATTTGCTAATCCAATCAGTTTGTACTGATGAACCAAATAATGTTTGTTGTGAATATGAAAAACAAATTATTACCACATCATCAACTGACAACAATAAATATGATATATATAACAGTGATAATTATAAAAATGGATATATTAAAAATAAAAAACTAAATCAATTCTATATTGATCATCCAAATATTAATTTATTACCGAATCCAGGAATATGTGGCTTGTTTTCAAGTAATCGTATACATAGGGGAAATGTTACGTCTCCCGAAGAATATCCATGGACCGTATTATTAAAATATTTGCAAATAAATAATTCAACGGTAGAATTTCATTGTGGAGGTGCATTAATAAATGAACGTTATGTAGTAACAGCAGCCCATTGTATTAAAAATCAACAAATTAAAAGATCAAATTTAATATTAAATGGTGTACGTTTAGGTGAATGGGATTTAAATAGTGCATTAGATTGTATAGATGAAAATGATTATAATGATTGTGCAGATCCAGTAATTGATTCAAATATAGATGAAATTATTATACATGAAAATTATAATGAGAAATCGACCATATTAGATTTTGATATAGCCCTAATACGTTTATCGAAAACTATTGAATATACAGATTTTATACGGCCAGTATGTTTATTGAAATCACCAACACTATGGAAGCGTAATTATAATGACGTACGTATGGCAATAGTTGGATGGGGACATACAGAAAATTCGAAAGCTTATCATGTAAAATTTAATGTTGGTGTAATTGGTGTTGATAACCAAGAATGTAATAACAATTTGAGACAATATAGTTTAACAATCGGTAATAATGTATTATGTGTTTCGAATATAAGAAATTCATTTTTTGGTGATTCAGGTGGTTCACTAATGGCAACTAATACAGACATTTCATTTGGGCCACACGATTATTTAGCAGGCATTTCGTCAATTGGTTCCGTTGCACATGCTAACAATGGTATTATAGAATGGACAAGTGTATTTACACGTGTCAGTTCGTTCACTGAATGGATTTTAAATAATATAAAAGTATAATGTTGACTTGGCGGCATAAATATATACTCGTATTTATTTATTTATTTATTTTTTTACTCTGTCAGCTGAGCACATACGTGTGTTTAAATATGTAAAAATAAATATATAAAATTGAATCTATTAAATTTGTACGCTATTTATATTTTTATTTTATTTAATTTCTTATAGAAATCTTAAATTTGTCTTTCAAACACTCATCGACTGGAAATATTGGTTTTTTTTTTGTATTTGAATTTAGCTAATATTTCACTAAACCACTTTATCAATTGATTTAGTTTAAAGAAATTAATACAAACATAAATACAAATATATGATTTTTATGATATTAATTACATGTATATCAATTTGTTGTGTTTACTCACAGGTTAAGACATAACTTTTTTTTATCAGTGTGATTAGTTTGTCGAAGAAAATTTAATTATACAATAATATGTTAGATATGTAGAAAATAATTAAAATAATTAATAAGTTTTCTTACAAATGCTAATAATAATAGTGATTATATAAATATATATATAAATATATATATAAATATATATATAAATATATATATAAATAAATTCAATAAATATATATAGTTGACGGCGTGGATCTACTCAGAATGGATTTTTGTTGAAGTCCTTGACTCTGAAAATACACACACCTATGGAAGTGGAAGTTTTCTACTAAAGTCTCATAGACTTCTTTAAAAAATCGTCTTTTTTTTACAATCAATATATTTCTACAAATTTCTGTTTTCCAAATAACCCACACCTACTTGCTATACTCATTTTTCATTTATATTTTATATATACGAATATTCATTTATAGTATTTTATAAATGCACAAAGTATACATGAAAATTATAATTAATAAAATTGTAAATTTCATTTGTGATGTACATGAGTATATATAAATAGAAATTTGTAAATATATTTCCGAATACAATGTACTTAAAATACTTATGCAAAGCTATATATAGAACTTACTTATACATTAAAAGTAATTTGCATATTGTATATTTTAATTTACAGTACAATATTTTATAATACCTCTAACTAACTTTAACTAACACGTATACAATATACTTTTTCTATAATATTATACACAATAAAATAATAGAAAATGTGTAATAATATTTTTGTATGTATTTAAGTATTTTTTTTTTTTTTTGCAATATTGCAGCATAGTAAATTTTATAAAACATTTTGATTTCTTTATATTGTTAAATATGTTCCATTTAAAAATTATACAAAACAAAAGCTATGTTCGAAATATAGTTTAATTAAATATTTAAAATTAATAAGTCATATTTTATAAAATTTATTTGATACGAGTATTGTTTTTAATTGAAAGAAATTTCAGAATCGATTGTAACTTTATTATTGTATATATTTGCATAAATTTAAAATTTAAATGTATACGCAGTATATATATGGTACAGAGATCATTGCCAATTTATTAGGTTCCCGTAAATATATTTTGCAATAATAATTATAATTTCGAAATATTACATTAACAATTTATGTATTTCAGATAAATATGGCAGTAATTAGTCTAATTCTATAGAAATTCGTACTATATTTTCCCTGATTTATTGTCGCTGATACAGAATCATCACCATAAACTGCACACATTTTTTTTAAGACAACTGCATTGTGTTTATCCATATTTTGTAATATAATATCCGTCTAGTGGATAACATATATAATTATTTATCTAAATTTAAATTATCATATCACTTTCACCAAATTGTAACAATTTAAATACATTGATCGTCTTTGCTATAAGTTATCTGTTATTCATTGAGGAATTAGGAGTATAAATAAAACATGAAAAAATCTGTCGCAAAACAACAAAATCAGATTGCATTCAAAATAAATTAATATTTGAGCCAATAATAAATAAAATATATATTTATATATAGAAGTAATGAATATCGTTATGTTTATTTTCATAGATTACCACAAGTATTTGGGTTTAATATTTGCATTGTACAATATATATTTGTGTTATGATATTTTATTATACTGTATATGTATAAATGTAAAGTGAATATGTATACCTAAAATTTCTACATAAATATAAATCATCATGTGGAAATATAATTTTGTTTACCACCCAATAACCATAGCACTCATTGCATATTTTCGTATTCATATATACTGAGGGTAATACAGCTTAAAATATACGTCAGTCATTTCATTTATATATGTATATTTCAGATAATAAATACGGGCAAATAACAGTGAGTTACCAATGATTATGCCACACAATGAAGTTCTGAATCTCATACACATGAAAATTAGGAAACAAAAAACCGATCAATTTAGCAACGATATGAAAGAAGTTAACAGAATAACCAATAAAACCAATTTTTAAGTATGCACAATGCAATTCAATGCAAATGGCTGTGAATGTTTTAGCTGAATTACCCACCCATCATATAAAAATGATTTGAATTTTTTTCTTCTTTTTTTATATTCATATGTAACAAATATTTGAAAAATTATTTCAATCAATGTGAATTCAAATAAAAATTGAAATAAAGCACTCATGGGAATTTTTCATATATAGGTTTCCTATACACACATCATAAAAAATATTGGAATATAGAAAGGAAAAAAAAAATACATCATCACATAAAATAAGGGTCATTTTCCATGTAAAAAGAAAAAAAATTGTATTGATTATAAAAATATAGTTAAAATACATATTGAAATTTTTTTCCTGATGATATATTTCATATATATATATATATAGCCACACACCACAGTTATGTGTGCGTATATATATTCAAATAATTTCTAGCCATATATAATTTGATACCAAATGGTTGTTTTCACATACTCTAAAAACGTTTACACATAAACAACAGTATTGTAATTTGAGAATTTCACCGCATATAATAAATTCCAAAAGATAGAAGATTATACACACGAATCGTAAAGAATAATAATACATCAAAAGAAAAATTTCAAATTTGTAATGTTTACGGCAAGTCAAATAACATAACACAATAATATAATATAGTATAGAGGATAAATCGAATTTTAAAGATTTTTATTATTTTTTTTTATTGTTGTTGTAAAAGAAAATCTCTAGAATTTGGAATGTGATTTTTTTTTTTTTTTTATTAATATATTCTATAGACAACAAAAGAAAAACTATATGAATATGTTTATATATCACACATATACACTCACACAAAAGGAGAGGAAAAAAAAATCATAAGTATATAAAGGTGAACGAAAGGATAAATGAAAATGAATTTTTCTATTATGGTTTAACAAGAAAAAAAAAAAAAAAAACAAACAAATATTATTATATAAAAGGCATAACTTAGACAAATATTTTTACAAAGTTATTTTAACCTTTTACGTATAGATTTTATATCAATCTATCGCATATATTGTAAATTTAAAATTACATACGTGTGTATTGTATACCTGCTATGCATATACATATATTTAAAATATTGTAAAAATACACAGCAAGTCGAAAAAACAAACGAAATAGATAATATTTTTTCTTTAACATTATCGTTGACTGTTCAATGTTTTCAATTGATGAAAACCCGTTTCCTTCCATCGCCAAATGAAAATAGTACACAACGAAATGAGCATTGTTTTGATGTTTGACTTCATCCAAAACTTTATACATTTGTTGACCAACGCGTATTTATTTTTAGCTTACACATTGCGACCGAAGGAAATGTAATGAAAAACTTTCGACAGCTTGTTAAAATCCTTTCGCAATACATAAAACAACATAAAAATAATGGTAAGTCATTTCGGTTATTTTCCGGACAGAGTGTGTAGTGTAAAGTAAAAACTGTTCAAGGTACAGAGAGATAAAGTTATAAAGTCTTTATATCTTCATGTGGTTTTAGTGGTTTTTCTTTTTTTTTTTTTGGAATTTATTCCAACAACAATATTTAATTTAATTCTTATATGTATAAGGTTTTATTGAAAGGATTATATATAAATAAAATAATAAAAAAAATTATTATTATTATAAATATCTATTCGAAGGGAGGTTCTTTTTTTTTTTTTTCTTTTTTTTTTGAGCAACAAAATGTGGGTGGTTTGATGATAAAGTTGAACATTTAAGATCTAACCAACAGGCAATATTATTTTTTATATTGGACATTCTATAAAAGATTGAATATAAAATTTCAGACGGATATGTGTTAGTTTTACTTTGGTAGCTATTATTAGCAAACAGTTTTATTTGTTAAAATTGAACCATATCATAGAAACAATATAAATATAACAGATTGAAAGTACAAGAGATAAGAATATTAAAACAATGTGTGCATAATAACTTAGACAAACATTTGCATATGAAAAAAGCCGTGTCAATTTTCCATTTATTGACACTAATTGCTATCTGTAATGATTTCGTCGAGATTCAAAAATTTGTAGTGACTTATATCGCGTACAGAACAACAAAAGTAAATATATACAATTTTTGGTTTTATCAAATAAATGCTGGGAAACTTAATTTTTAGTTTCACAAATGATTGATTCCCGTTGTCGTAAAGTATTCACTTTTCGATGCACGTAACAATAGGATTTCGATTTAAATAAATTTGATGTACACATACAAAACCATCGTTTAGTATACGAGCAGTTAGATTTTGATCTTATTTGCCTATGCATAATCTTTAATTCCAAATAGTCATATTTAAAGAAATTAATATTAATTGATTGTGATACTTTATTTTGAGTCAAACAATAAGTTGTAATTCTATAGAGTTTAGTTATTTTTCAAGTAAAATAAATGAGTCTCATATACAAACGGCAAATATATATTAAATTATACAAAATAACGTCGTAAATAATATATTGTTTCTAGAAAAAAAAAAAAAACTCAAAAAAAAAGAAAATATAAAAATAAAAATAAATAAAAAATGTAAACTTATTTATATGTTTGAGTTTGTTTTGTACAATATATAAATAAATTTTCTTCAAAATAATGTTATGTATTACGTATAGAGCAAAGCCTACACACATATGCTTCCCTCATATTTATTTACGATGTGTATACACATAAGTTTATGAGTTTTCATTTTTTATATTTATATAAATACGAGTACAAAAAAATACCTTTGTACAATACACATAATATAATATAAATAAATTCTGTGCAATTCTGTGTCAGTCAAAGTTTTCGCTCTGAAAAATATAATAATAAATTTTCATCAAGAATAACATGAAAAATGAAATAAGAAACAACTGAACAAAGTAATACATACGAGTACAATGCTATACAAAAAGAAATATGATTAATTTTTAGAAAATTAGATGTGTTTTATTTAAGAAAATATACCTTAGAGAGCTTAAAGCTTGTACCCATCATATACCCCCATTTAGATATACACACACACACACACACACGCACTCACATAAACAATAACTATAATAATATAAATTTAATATTTATTGTGCAATTCATTTTATTTGTCAGTGAATATTTTTTGTGTCACATTACAAAAATTAAATTTTGAATTTTAAATGTTTGGCTTGGATTTTTGCTAAAAGACAATCTCTAATCTTTTTTTACCAAGTCATATATATATGGGTACGTATTTCCGATATATGTCTTAACATATAATAAAACCGAATAGTAAAACCCATAGCGGAACATTGTTTGTGTGATGGCAAATGGGAATGGACAAAAGTTGTATTTTTCAACACATAAAAATCCATAATTAATTTGGTTAAATTGATTGTTCAAATAAATTTAAATTAATTTATTTTAGTTAAATTATAATTGTTTCTTTAATTATATCCGAAATATTTCACATTCACATAATAACACAAATTTATACAAATGTTCTATTTATATAATATTAGCAAACAATACAAATAATAGATATAATATAAACAAAAGCGATGCTCGCTTCGTATATGTATGAAGTGTTTGATGAAGAAAAAGCTATATTGTAATTGTTATACAGAGGGTGTTTAGAAGAAAACATATCAGTATTGTATGGTATAGATTATGATGTTTACCATATTGAGAAATCAAATATTTTATAATTTCCATTTGCAAGTCTGTTTGTCAATTGTATACAAATCATTCATAGTCCATAAAATTCATTAGAAAATTGTGTGTCAACATTTTGTTTGGAATACAATATTATTTTTCATCAGATGAATTCAACTTGACGTTATTTTCTTATTGTGTGTATTCTTCTATAAGCTCATACTATTATTATGTTTTGTTACAAACCAATTATAAATTGTATTTGCTTAAATGTATCAAAAAATAGTGTGTGTCCAGTCCTATATGTGTATATACATCTTTTGAAACACTCTGTGTGTGTATGTTTTAATGTAACAATTTTGAGGCTATTGCAACAACTGCAGATAGCAATATATTTTCTAATAATAAGTTTTAGAATTTATTTGTTTGTCTTGTTGGTGCTATTAGTCAGGAGATACATTTTCTTTTGCTATATATATGAATGCAATTTGTATTCGTTGTTTATATCTATATATACATAGGAATATATTTAAAGTAAAGAACACATAAAATAAATATAAGTTGACATTACACAAAACCATATATGAATTTGAGAGAAACGAAGAGATTCACTAAATTTATATTTATATGTATTTATTGTATTACATAAACACATATATTCATTTTATATTGTATTTATTTGTATTGTATTGTTATAAATTTAAAATACTATATTTTATAAGAAATATATAATGTTGAAAAATATGCATCATGAGAATATTTTATTATAATATGGAAAATTTTATATATATTAGAATATAACGTACACAACATAACGTTTGAAATATCGTAAACCAAATTTTGAAATAAAATCCAAATAAAAATATCATCTATTTTAATAACAATAGATAATGGGGTAAGTATATACAACGGTGGATCTATATTGACGGGAAAACTAAAACAAGGTACTACTTTTTTGAGCAAAAATTGAATTGTTTTTGCCTTCTTTGAAGCTACTTTCCAACATATTCTATCAACTGCTTCATTGTTTTGTTTCTGATGTGTAGTGCTGAATCAATGTTTCATACTGATGTAAAAAATAATATCACTTTAGTGATAAAACAGTAAAATGTCTTAGATTTTTACTTTGAAAATAGATTCGGCCACATATATAGTATATAAAAGTGGATTTCCAGTTGATTTTTATTGACGCCAACATAAAAATTGACTAGATAAAATTTAATTGTGTTAAATTGAATTTATAATATTTATAAATTGTATCTATTATATTTTGTTACATCGACAGCACTCATAATTGTGTAAATATTCAAAAGAAACCGTATTATCAATGCATTAAGTAATTGAACAGTCGACCGATTGCGGACCATTACAAATATCGAATCGGAAGCTGTGTTTCATTTATTTTAAATTTAAATTATAAACAATTTATAAAATAAAAAATAAAAGAAAAAGTTATAAAGAAACAATGGGAAATATTTCTAAACAAATTTAAAAGTATTAGTGCTGCTGGCTCGTGGTTATTTATCTATATATATATATAGTTTCAAACGTTATTATTCTATCATAAATTTAATGGTAAAATTTATAGTTTTTCTTTTTTATTCCTTTTTAATATATTGATGGGAGCGGGGAATTTTTTTTGGCATAAACAATACCATTATCATCATTGTCATTAGAGAAATATATATATATATTATACAATATATTGAAAATCTCATAAATATGCCATCAAGAACTGACTTTTTATGTTTTTCTATATACATATACGACGACACGTGGGTCGTTTTATTTTTAAGATATACACATTCAATATATAAAAGCTACAGAAGAATTATTGTGAAAATCAGAATTGCAATGATAAAAACAAAACAGCCAGACATACAAACCCAATATATATATATTGTAGTATATAAAAGAAAATATAAGAAAAATCTAAACAACAACAACAACAAAACCAACATAAAATGAAAATACTGGTGAGACTATAAAATTTGTGATGTGATATACGAACAAAAACAAAAAAAAATAAAAAAAAAAACAAACAAAAATATATATAAAAAAAAAAAATACACATTACTCCCATAAGATTTTCTATAGAAAAATATCAACAAGATTTTAAGAAAGAAAATTTAAAGCTCCATATGGAATTTATTTGATTTATGTTGAAATGTGGTTATTTTGTATAATCAAGTCAAACTGGAAAATTTGTTATATTCAATATTTTGTATTTTTGTTCTTGTTTTGTGTTTAATATATATAAAATATAAATATAGCGTCGCTTCACTGTGTCGTCGTGTGGATTTCTATTTTATATTGTCTATAATATAATATTGTATAATATATTTTATAGCTTAATTTATATGAAAAAGAAATTTTATGCAGCAAATTATAATAAAAATGCAAATTATTATGTGGTAAACATAGGGGCGGGAGTGGTGATAAAGAATTATACTCTCAATTAAGATAAACTATATATATATAGGAAAATATACAACTGGTTCTTGGAAACCCATAAATTTCAGAAAAAAAAATTCTTTAATCAAACACAAATAAATTAGAAAGTATTGAAAATGTTAATTAAATGTTATTTACCAAGTACAGAACTTAATCCGTTAATGCAAATTGTCGCAAAATTCTTAATAAGTAACTTGATTTTTGACAATTAAATAATAGTTAAACCCCTACACCACCACTATTATATAAAATTCATATTTTAAGGTGCCCCAAAGATAACAACAATTTTATTGTAACGAAAAAATGGGAAATAATTTATTGAAAATAAATATTCCGTACCGCAATGACTTTTTCAACCAAAATCAAAAATAAATTGTGGTTCTTATTAAACTTTATTATATATTTATAGATGAATGCATAACTTCGTGCCCGATTTTAATAGATGCCAGAAAATTTACCGAGCACTTGTTCTGTTTGAATTTTTAAGAAACAAGATCAACAGAATATCGGCTGTCGTTTCTCTTCTTGAGACGGTATAAAAGTTAATCTTTTTTGGATTGTATATTAACAGGCAATGACCCATTGACAAGTTGATTCTATACAGGTTCAACGAAAAGAAACTTGGAAAAAAATAGACAAAGGTGAAGAATCAATTAAACTAATGCTGGCTTGTATCCAAGCGGATTCGTGTGTTTGTGGGATTGTAGTGGAATAATTCATAGTGAGTAACTTCGACGTGATGCAACAATAACAGCAAAATGGAATTTTTCCAAAACATCCACTATATTCTCCAGATCTATCTCCTTCAGACTATCATCTGCAATCGATATCTGTATACACGAATGCGCTTGCATACTGGCAGAACATCAGTATTCTAGTGGAAGAATTCGAAAACCAGTTCACCCACTTCCATAAATCTTAAAATAAAGAATAATAATAAAATATTGGGTATATGATGTAATAGAAAAGGATGGAGACTGCATAGTTGAGTTTTTTTTATGAGAAAATAACCTATATTTATTTCAGTTTTCAAATGGGGCATGAAGTTATGCATATGCATCCAATATATAAATAATTTTTTCATTCTATCTTATTTTATATAAGTTTCAATTCAAAAAATTTTCCTTTATCATCAGTATAGAATTTTCTTTTTTTTTTTCTAACTAAATTCATAAATGTTTATAATATGTTTAAGTTTAATTTTCCATTGAAAATTTATAAATTCAATATATATAGTTACGTATAAACTGGTATAAATAAATACATATATTGAATTTTCATGTTAAAAAGGTTTTTTCAATGATTACATTTTGATTTTCATCATAATTTAATAATAATAAAAAAAAAAAAAAGTTAGAAAAAGTATGCCATGGCTAAGCAAATTTTGCATGTGTATGTATAGAATTCTATTATTTTGATGAACGATGAACGAATATTTTTTTTTTTTTCATCTTCTTATTTTACTATCAATAAATTGAAATAATAATCTTATCCATCCCATACTTGAGAACATTTATATGTATATACCTAAAACTTTCTTTAATGCTTTTTGCTATTTTATCATAATAATATTATATATAACTCCTGTGTATCTTCTTTTTTTTTATCCATTTTGTTTGTATTACAATGTATTTTAAGTATGCGCGTACAATATATCCACATTATAATATAATACACTAATATAATATTTAATTTAAATCATTTTTCATGTTTTTCTTATTTGTTTTTCTGCCAATCATGTTTAACATGAAAACAATTTATAACATGATTCAACAAGAAAAAATATTAACAACAAACTAAAAACCATCGATAAATATATAATACTTTATTTTATAGATACGGACGGAATGAGAGGAAAAAATAAAAACATTAAAATGAATATATGAAAAACAAACATAATTTCCCTAAGAATATATATAGGAAAATCACTAATCTTTGATATTTTATTTGTTGTGCTGATGCGGGTCTACTTTTAAAATAATAATTCGTTTTTTATTACTACAATATTTAGGGATGTTACGCCTGTTGTTTTATGCTAACAAATTTTGAATGTTTCACACATTGTTGAGTCAAAATAGGAAATAAAATTCGGTGATATTGATATAGTTCAACTTGGGTCAATCAAATACATGAACGAATATCCTTATTTTTTTTAAAGGACGAAACTTCATCGTCTCCTTTGTGAAATTTAATTTAAGTAAATTAATTAATGATAAGGCAATGTTTAGTGACCAGTAACGCATAATGATTAAATTCAATTAATACTGCACGTTACTATCAATAAATTAGTTTCATGTAAATATCAACGATTTTAATACCCTTTTTTATGCCTGTAGGAGAAACCATTTTCAAATGAAAAGCGAAGTAAAAATGAACAAATTAGCTAAAATACGTATCAGAATACTCAAATCATCCTAACACTACACATTTTTCTAAAACATTGAAAAATTCATTGACAACCCTACTACAAAACTATAACCATATGAAAATAATAAAAATTAATGTGAGGATATTACTAAACTGCTCATTAATTCTCTCTCTTGTGGTTTGATGTACATTTATGCATATGTGTGTATAGTTATCCTTTTGTAATATATATAATATATTCTCCTGATAGTTTATTTATTTATTTACTTTTTTTTTTTTTGTGCTATCCCCAATAAGTAAAATATAATCTTTACGTTGTGTCTCACATGTTTGTTTGTTACTTTTCTATTCCATCATGGCATATACATATATTGCATATATATAGTTGCTGTATAAAACAAACAAGTTTAACTTCCTTTCTTCGAGAATTTTTATATATAATAAGTGTTTTTTTTTTCTATGCCTTTTTATTTTGATGTGTCTATTAAAAGGATAAGGAAATTGGTTTTTTATGGGTTATTTTTTCACAGTTATATGTAAATATACTTAACATGCAATAAACTATTATAATGTATGGTTAAAAGGTGACCGGACAATATGCCATCATTTGGTTATGTGTCTCCAAGTGTATCCATTAAAATAAAATTTAAATTGTAGTGTTTCACAAAAATACTGCGGAAGACAATTAATAATAAATTTTATAGAATTTCATATATGAATCCTTTGAAAAGTTATATAATAATTTTCCATACAATAATCACTATCCCGTTTTAAGTATATAAGAAAACAACTGGGTAGAATGTTATTCATTGGAACAGATCTTAAAACGGTATTAAGACATATGAATTAGTATATTGAAAATAGAAATTTGGAACATTTAAAAGTAATAATTTATCACTAGATGTGCCCAACAGATTTTATGTGGATTTCATATATAAAATATATATAGTAAACAAATTGATGTATGTTCGGCTTCTACATTTCAGAAAAATCGGGTCACCTTTACTACCACATACAACGCACAAACTCTGTACAACATATAAAACCTTGTTGCATGTGAACTATAAAATTTTTCATAAATCTGTAGAAAATAATAGTTATTTGTGTGTGTTAAAATATATATATTTTATAATATGCGAGATTGTGTAGGGGTTGTACATAGAGAGGAATGTATAGGCAGTGAGGCGGCGGGCGGTTCTAAAATAAACATTATATAAAATGCATTCATCATATTTAAATTGTGAAAAAAAAATTATAATAATTTTTACATAAAGTTATAAAGTAAAAATATAAAAAAATATCTTATAATAATAATTATTAATTTCACAATATGAAAATGTTGTTAATGTTTTATTTTAGTTTAAAATATGCATATACTTTAATGGACGTGTAATTGTATACTATCCAAATCTTATCATAATCGTGCTGATGATAAGTTTAAATGTTTGAGAATAAAAACAATATCAAAAATAACTCATTTATTGTTCTATCGTGTTGCGATTTTTCTGGTCAGGAAATATGACCAGACCAATAAATATTTCCCAAGAATATATAAACTACAAGTCCATATATGTATAGTTCCACAAACAATAAGCTAAATATGAAATAAGAATGATAATAATATGATTATATACTTTTATAACCATTTAATTGGTTATACGCAAACAACACAAATAACCCACAAATATTGCTCTTACGTTAGCATTAATTTGGAATTGCATAGTTTTGCAAAATGTTCTTTATTGGACAATATCTACCTTATGTTGTCTTAAATTTTTGACTTTATACAATTTACCTTCTTGTCAAGCATATTTATATATAAATAAACTTGACCCCTTATTATGAAATATTAATATTATTATTATTATACAAAATTATTATTAGTCAAACAACAACTTATGCATATTTATGTATTTTATATTATATTATATTTATATACATTTATAAACAGACCTGTAGGTAAATTGATGTATGCATATATATATATATATATCCATCCGCAGAATACATATATGTATGATATATATCTAGATATAAGCATAAGAATATATGAATAATGTTTACTTAAGTATGTTTTTGCTCAAAGTTAAACCCTACTTGAAATAGATTTACAATATTACGCAATAATATATATACACCATCATATAATATATTGTTATATTATATATGCACGCACATTCATAAACAAAGTAAGGATGCTGTGATGGAAAGGAATATATATGATATTTGCTGTGAATATAAAATTTATATATATATAACTATCATTGCAAATTTATAAAAAAAAATGCAGGGTGAATATGGGATAGCCCCAAGTATATTTAAGAAAAACTTCCTCAATAATATTGGCTATACAGAAATCTTGTATAAAACTATCGTTACAAATTGTACAAAATTTTTAGTGAATTCCTACGTCAGTAAATTTGTTAATTTAATTCGGCACAATACGAATATTTTAACAATTTTAGAATTTATTAATAAAATTTACTACGATTTCAATAACTGTATCAGATCTGCAGAGTAGGTTATAGTGTTTATACTTTTCCATTAGAAGAATAAATATGTCAAGATATATCCAATTGTATAATAACAATGTTTACCATATGAATTTTAATGATTATTAAATAGTCCACCCTGTATATATATGTATATGTCGGATACGTTTGATACATACACCAATATATATATATATTTATATAAAGTGTAGTACGTATGGTATATACGTATTTCATATATATTATATATATATATATATCTTCTTCAGAAAATTTTATATAACACAAAATTTGTCTTGAATAGAACATAAATTGCTTTTAAGTACGTCTGTGTGTATATAGTGATCTACAGAAACCACATATTATAGACAATGTACAATATTATAATAAATAGATAAATATATATAGGCATCACCGCAGACATAAGAAAAAACAATATTTCTTTTGGTAAATCACTTTGACAGACTATATATGTGCGTTAAAAATCAGTGACTGTGAAGTGACTTTAATATTATTTATTGTCTTATTGTATTATAATTAAGTTTTCAACAATTTTTAAAAATATTTTAAATAACGATTTTCACACACTATGCTCGCAAGGATTATATGAAACGATATTTGCGTCATTCACGTGAATATAGTCAATGCATATATAGAATCAAATGACACAATGCAGTTTTCACGTTAGGATTTCAGCTAATGTGCTAGGTGGTGGTGGTGGTCGTAATTCAATGATTTGTTCACAAATGATACATAACTATATATGCACTATAAAATCGTTGTGAACAATGGAAAATTGGAAACGCGCGACATCGATTGAATGGCTAAAGAACTGAGTGAAATGCATATTAGTCTAATTAAAAACTCACATGAAATGCTACCCATTGTGCCACTGTGAGTGTGGCGGTATGCGGTTGAACAGCTCAGATTTAATCTATTTACAAAGAATTTCTATATATAAAAACATTATTTAAATGCAATTCAATTCCATACAAAATAGAATAAAGTTTTTCTTTTTTTTTAAGTGTATGTTATGTTAAAGTTTTATTTACCTTATGTGTGCTTATGTGTGATATAAAAATAAATACAAACAATGTGTGTGTGTGTGTGTTATAATTTCTATTTTTTTTTTTTTTGTATTGTTATAAAACTAATTAAGAAAATCTGTTTTAGTGATTTTTATGCAGATTAAAAACAATAAAAACCAATAAAGTTAAATTGGTTTTTGAGCTAACATTTTAGCAATTCGATTTTTTTTTTTCCAAAGTTTTTGTTGTTTTCGTTAATTTTGCTATGTTGTTGTTGCTCTTGATATATATTGTACATTGTATAATATTCATGTTTTATATTATATATTTTATTTTGTAGCACCGTTTTATTATATATCGTTACAACAAATTGTTTAATCGGAAATGCTTTTGGGGGGTGGCTATAGTGTTAATTGAATTTGAAATAAATTTGTATTTATTTACATTTTCTCTTTGTGTGTACAATAATACAATATGATGGAATAAATCGATATTAACATATAGAATAGTAGATGATATATAACAACTTTATTTATTTATTATATCTATATCTGCATGGTCCAATGTTATATAAGTACATATATATATATATCTATGCGATTTATTTATGTTATGTGATATACCGCATATGATATATGGATATTCAATTGGTTTTTCTCATGGGTAATGAATTGAAATAGATTTACAATAATTTAAATTATATTTATTTATATTTTATAGTAAGTATTTATATAGTTATTTAACTAAATTTTCACACAAATAAATAAACGTCCTGTGGTCTACAAAATAGGTGTATGTATAGAATTATAAAGGTGTTTTTGTTTATTTACCGGAAACAATTATGAATATGAGTCTTAAAAGTGATTAAATTATAATTACAAAATATCATAAAAATTTATCTTTGATTAATTTATATTGGATTCATATCAAACCAAATCTTAATTACGAGTTAATCGATAGTGAAACGATATTTAGTCTATCCAAACTATTCTTATATAAACTGATATATATAACGCAGCCGTAGCTCTATGGATATATGTTTGGTTAGAAAAACCCATAAACTTTAATTTAAAACAGATGGTGTAACCGCAGATTCACATGTCACAAATTAATTTCGGTTTTTTTTTCGGACAGAGGGTAGAGTCCCTACCAGATTCTTACGAGGATATGCATTTACGAAAAATTTCCTGAAACTCAACAAATTGCTAATAAATTATATACATCAAACGGAGCTTAATAATTATACCTATAAATAGTAATAACTCAAATATATATATATATTAAATATATACGGTTTGTTATGACAAAAATTGAAATTACATATAATTTGTGGTCAAACGCGTTAATATACAAGGGTAGAGTGATAAGTATTTTCTGGTGTTTGGCAACTCGATTAATGCTGTTGAATTTTATACATTATACATTTAAGCGCAATATATTACAAGTTATTAGAACATTAGTAAAAACTATGCACTTTCCGTTAATTATCAAAAACGTAATCGCATGAACATTTTTCGAAAGAATGTCATTAAGAAGCATTTAATTTGTAATAGAGAAGTAACAAATTTCGGGTGCACCTCGCACACACGAAAAATCATACACAAGAATGTGCCCAAGCCAGACTTTCATATGAAAGGATATGTATAGTATGGATTGATCATAAACCCGAATATGTGCAAGCCGGCCTCATATATAGTGAATGGACTTTTCTGTTTTTGTTGTTTTTTAAATATGGTTTGAATCTCGGATAAATGCATTTGTTAGGTTTTATAAAACCCATATATACATACATTGATTTTAGCGGATTTTTGTGTCTAACCTCTTGACATTAAAAAATAGAAAAACATGCTCCCACGAATTTCAATACAATCTATACAATATATAGCAATGGAAAATGTCTCTTTTCACATAACAACATATCGTCATCCAAACATTCACAGTGACAATCATTTGTTTCAAAACTTAATCGAATGTTGCAACACGGAAATAGAAAATTTGTATAGATTTTTGAATCCATGTATTTTAATACTTATCAACCTACCCCACACGGTACCCATATAAAAAAAAAAAAACAAAAAAGTACTAATGGCAAAGATAATATCACTCACGTTTTTCTTTTTGGTAATATGCGGATAAACATCAGTTTTATTTTGTTATATATGTGTATTTATAATATCGTGATGTACAATATTATTGTTACTATTAAATGTGCTTTTTATTTGTTCCAGATAATTCCACAACAAAACAGTATAAATACTATGCTATGTATTGTTATACTTTACATCCAACTACACAAACTTGTGAACATAATAACTATACATAATATTCTAATACTTAATCACATCAACCAAAACACAAAAAAAAAAATAATAAAATCCTCAATAAATAAATACATAATTTTACTGTAAGGTAAAACGTTAAATTGTCGAACACTTATAAGACGAAAGTTATAATAATAATCTTTGTTTTTATAGACAATATAAAAATAACTTATTACATATGTACAAAACTAATTATGTTACAAACTTAAATTATAAAATAAACAGGTAATAATGTTTTGGTAGTCAATACACGGTCCCAACATCACCCATTCAACGTGTGTATATAGTTATTTAGTTCTATACATTTTTATAATAATAATAATTTATGACAATGCAAAATGATCAACTCTATGATAATTCACCTTATACCACACATAATCATATATAACATAGAATTTTCGTCATTTCTGATATTTGTTCTAACTAAATTGTACATTTATATATATTTTATTATATATATATATATGCACGACTTACATTCACACACAAAAACATACAAACACACTCAACTCAATAATATAGCAAAAAAATGTTAATGTATATATAAAAACAAAAACAAGGAAAAACGAATCCCTTGTTGTGTGTTATTTTCCAATCAGGAATAATAGCTATAAATAAATATATGAATATGTATTTGGTTATAGAGGTTTCTATATTGTATAAATATGTTATAAATACAAAATTTTGTTCGTGTCACGCTAGATATTTATTAGTCGTTATCAAATTGAAATCAAAAAAGAAAACCAAACTAAAACTAAATCACATACCAAAAAATAAATAGAAGAAAAACTATTATTATGTATACATTAAAGATAATTGAATGAATATATGGAATGGCAAAAATAAAAAAGGATTCTAATATTGATCGGAAAATTATGCTGTTTTTATTTAATTGTTTTCCTGATAAGCTTTGGTTACATTTAACGATAGATCTCAAAAATTTAATAAAATTGAAAACTATTCACACCTTACGTCGTAACCTAAACCCACGTCAGAGCAGTTACGTATCAGTATTACTACCTCCATTATGAATAATGTATCAGTATAACTACACCATTACTACCTCTAACCCAATGTAATTATTTTTTTCCGAATTCCCAACTATTATTTTAATTGTTTTATGCATTTAAATATGAACACACAAAATTACTTTAAATTCAATATATAAAAAATATATGGAATTGAAATTGAACCATTATAAACAAAATTGAATATCAATTTTAATTTTAACTGAAAAAAATAAAATTCATGTACATATTTTCATTATTGTTACCAATAAAAAAAAATTACATAGGGTAAAATGCTTCAATGTATTCTTCTGACGATCCTAAATGTTAATCACTTCTTTAAAAAGTAAATTGTATATGTGAAAAATACCCGGAATAGATTAAGAAGAAATTAAAGAATTAATGTTGAAATTGATGCAAACCGATTTACATTCATAGCAAAATGAAATGAATAGTTTTTGGCAAACGGTAACATTGCGGCAATTTACACTATATTCAATTTTTTGTTTTAATATTAAAAACAACACACAAAAAAAAACATCCCTTGTGTAAAGTGTGATTCGATTATCCTCTCTCATATTCAACAATAACAAAAAAAGAATTCTTTTTGTCTTTTTCGTTTATTTATTTATTTATTTATTTATTTATTTATTTTTTTTCGTAAAAATAAAACTACCCGGATTTGAAAATTTCTATCAAAGCTATTTTTACATTTGTTAGAATAGTATTATATAAATATATATAACACAAACTATATATTTACTTAAACTGAATAAATGATTGTAATTGTATGTATAATATATTAATTAAATGTAAACAAACAAATTATATAATTTAGACAAGCTGTAGAGAAACAAAATTGTGTATGAGAGAGTTAAAATTAGGAATTGGTGCTGTCTACAAGTGGTGGTTTAATGTCCCTTTCCTCTATTCCGTATATTTAAAGCTATACTGACAAAGACGCTACCGAAAAAAACCAAAATTCTTCCTCAGAAAGAATGCAAAGCATTCAGGGACACCTTATACATATATAGTAGATTAGGCAAATAATTACCAATATTTTTCTTCCGAAACCCATTGTGATTGGCCTATAATCGTCCTTTTTACCGAGTAGATTATATGGATCGATAGCTAAATTACACCCTTTGTGAGTATGTACAACAATTCACCGATTTACATATTATATTTCGAAAGATTATTTTATTAATTCAATTAGTTTTATGACATGAACTAAATCCATTTGAATGAACCTCATTTCTATCTATATAGTTCTATAATAAATTTAAATATACAATCTTTAGAAATAAACTGCTGGTGCAATAAATATTAGTACATCAAAGTTTCATAAAAAGCAATTTAATGTCATGATATTGTACAATTATATATAAGTGTGTGTGTGTGTGTAAAAGTTCTTATGGCATCTATAACAGTCACATACGTACATTTAGGTCAATATCTTTTCAATTTTTATAGTTATTTATATGTAAGTAACATACAAAATTCTTCATCCATCCAAAATACATAATATCTTTAGATGGCATTGAAAATGAACTACATATTTATACCCAATAAAAGATGATGAGTGACAGTTTCAATTTTGTGTGATGATTTTTTTTTTTTTGCAACATTTTCTCTTCCGTAAATATCTGCTAATAATAAGATTTTGACGTATAAGTTGTCATTGCGTATAACAACGTTATCGTTTTTTCCTTCCTTATATTATATTTTCTATATATTGATATGTTATCTTTAATAAAAATGTTATACTTTAATATAACACAGTATTCAATCTCATTTATTATTTATAGAACTTCTATATTTTTTGGATATAGGTGTATATAACGCATATATTGTGTATACATAAATATGTGAAATAATAATGTTGTGCTTTTGACACATAAAATTTATATGTTATATCAAATTTTATAACATTATAATTTAATCTTGATTTTAGAAATTCATATGAATTATATGTTATACATATTTGTAAAAAAAGAATTGTTGTTATTGAAAATGTATCGAATACTTTATACAATTCATATGGAAATGTATTGAGAAAATTTTAATCGCATAACTATGTTTATTGTAAGTAGTTTTAATACACCTCTAATAAGATTCAAAATTCATTCGCTTGGCTAAAACTATGGGTACGATAAATACGTTTGCTAAATTCACGTGTGTGAAGTGATTAATAAAACTTTCTTCTATGAAATATTGGAAATTGATCATATTTTAAAATTCTGTAAATAAAAATGGAAAACTGTTTAAACAATAATTTAATTTAATTAAATTTATGATAAATTGTATTTATAAAATTATTTAGCGAGTATTGTGTTAATTATTAGTGTTTTTTTTTTTTAAATAGACTACAACTAACGTGGTATATATACGATATATGTAAGATGTCTCCTCTATTATGCAAAAATTTACCTAATTTAGTCAACAGTTTTCCTAACAACATAAAAAAAATTCAATAGTTTCATTAATAGACATGTGAGACAATGTTAAAAGTACATTTACAATTTTTTAACTATTTTTTTTAAACATCTCTCGGACCATATTGACGTAATCAATATAAAACAGCCAACTGACACGATAAAACTTCTTTAATTTTCAAGTGCAATACAAAAAATGTAACCACATACACACACACACAACACACTTAATGAAATGAATTATTATTATTATTTTCTTTCTTTGCTTAAGTTATTTTAAATACACATAGAAAAAATAGGAATATATTTAATAGCGAATTATGTATGCAAAATATCATATACAACAAAATAAAAAAATGGTACAAGGTTATAGTGAAAAGTTAAGGAAAAAAAAACAACAACAACAACAACGAAGGTAACAAAATAAAAGAAATATAACATTTGGGAAAATTTAACATACATGAGATTATATTAATATAATATGAACAATAAATAATAAAGGGGAAATTTATCATATGTTTGGAATGAAAATGAATTTGAGCTTTTAAGTTCATCCTCTCGATTTTCCTTATGTAAAAAAAAAAAAAAAGCCATAATTTCTCAATTTTCTTTCTCTTTTTTGTCTTTGCTAGATATAACAATTTTCTTTTTTGTATCGTATTTCGCATCGCGTATCTCAAGCGTTAAACAAAAAAAATTGTATTTTCACAAATGGTTTTTTTTTTCCATTGTATTATTTATAAAAAAAATATTTATGTTTTTGTTGGAAAAATATCCGTAATTATTTGTTATCGTAACTTTTTTCTCAATATATTTTATTTTTTGTCAATTCATTCTCATTTTTCTCTCATCATCTTACATAATCATAAGAATATGCGCGCGTCCACGAACGATAATATAAAATGTGAAAAAGGATTGATTTTTTTTTTTTTTTTATTAACTTTATAGTCAAAATATTTTCAATGTGAATGATAAAATATTATCATCGCACACAATATTTCGATATTATTTGAAAACAATGTAAAATAAATTTTAGTATGTAGTGAAACGTTCAAGTGAAAAGACACGGGGGGATATAAATAACGAATTATTTTTTTTTTTTATTTTGATTTCAAGTCGTAAGAAAGAAAATGAATTTTCTATTTAATAAAAAAATGTGATTTTTAATTTAGTTTTTTTTTTTTCTTTTAATTTTTTAATTTTTAAGTTTTTTTTTTGTTCGTCGGGGTGTCCCGTTTGTGTGGACAAAAAAATAAATAAAATAAAGATAATTCCGGATAAATTAATTTTACTTGATCGTAGTATATGTATCGCGGTCGGTCGGTCGGTCGGTCTCTATTACTTACATTCAAGTAAAACTACTTAAGTATAGTATAATTAAATTAAAATTAAAGTTAAATAATTGTTACATTATTATAATTATAAACTAATGTTTAATGTGTATAAGTGACAGTGCGTTGCGTATATTTATGTTATGTGTACAAAAATATGTACATATATTTTGTGAGAGATCATCGTATGTGTAACGTATGCTGTTGATGCTGCTGCTGCTGTGTGTGTATTTATTTATGTGAATATTTATGCGATTTTATGCGTATTTGTGCGATAACAATTTGATAATAAATATAGAGAAAAAGGTTTAATTTAATATATGAATGTTATGTGTGTATTTATCTATATAACCCATTTATAGTTTTTTTTTTGGGTAAAATATATATATATATAGAAAAAGAAGAAGATAAATAATAGAAAAAAATATAAAAATAAATAAATTATATTTGTTTGCATAGTAAAATTTTGTAAATAAATAGTTTTAAAGTGATTAAAACTTTTGTGTTTTGTTATTAGATTTGTTTTTTTTTGTGTTTTTGTCGTTATCCATATAGTTTTATTTTTTTGTACATGAATCGGTGAAGATGTGTTTGTGTGTATGTGTGTAGGAACGATGGAATTACATAGAAGGTCCTTAAATTTTATATTAAATATATAACAACAAAATATATACAATAAGTGAGTTAAATATATTTGTACTTATATATATATAGATAAATTACTTTGATTTATTAATACGTAATATAGGAAATTTTTCCTTCTAAAATACAATACAAAAAAAGATAGATTTATTTATTTATTCCTTTTTTGTTTGTTGTTTTCGTACAACATTTAACTTTTAAATTATTATCTTGGGATATGTGGCGTATGTATCTAAACGTCTGTTTGAATTTTTATTTTGTTATCCTAAATTTAAATCTAAAGCTTGGCGGACCAGAATAGGAGGCAGAAAACATAAAAATATATCTTATCAATTTTATAAATTCAAACATATAATACACAAAGTAATACAAAATACGGAAAGAAAAAAATATATACAATAATAAATTACCCTTTTCTATATTTATAATACACGCATCAATTTATTTTACCGATACATCCACCGTCGCCCTTCCCCAAGCGCATACACAATACATACAATAATGAAAAATTATTATATTTTCTTATATAATTGCTATTGATTTTATTGAAAATTTATTTGTTTGTGATTTCCTTTTAATTTAAAAAATACATAAATTTTTATATATACATATATAAAATTACAAATACATTCACATATTAATATTTTATAATAATAAAAATGGATAATTAAAATAAAGTACATACTACAGTAAAAGAAATATTATGTACCTAATATATAATGTAACAAAATAAATTGAATTGAATTGAAACAATTTTCTAGTCAATTTATTTATTATTATTATTTTTTTTTATTTTTATAATTATATCGATTTATGTGAAAATATTAATGCTTTTTTTTTTTATATATATATAAAAAAATTATATGTAATTTATGACATTTTTTATAATATTATATATATATATAACAAAAAAGTATAATTTATATATTATATATATATAGAACTTTATGACAGATTTGGTTTTATAATATTTTATTTTATATACATAATTTTGGTGTTGTGATATGAATAAAAAATTGTTATAATTATGGACACGATCGGAATAATATATGAAAATGTGGTTGTAATAAATTAAAAATGTGATTTGTTTTCATTTTTATTTTATGTATAACGCGTTTTAAAACGATAACTATATGAAATAATCAAATAATCATAATTGGATTATGTTATTATATATTGATGTAATCCATAATAACATAAATAATATTATAATAGATTATAAGATGTTTATCATATACACTTTGTAATGTGTTATGTGTCGTAAAATTTATAGGGTATGTGTGCTGCTGTTGTAAATCAGTCTTTGTATGACACTTATTGATAAACAATGTAATTTCAAAATGAAGTGCCATATGATTTTCTCAATTTTTTTTATGATTTGAATATTCTGATCGTTTTCTTTTTTTTTTTATAAATTAAATGGGAATAGTTAATTGTTTTGTTGTTGCTGTTGTGTGCTTTTTCAAAATCACCAAATAAGTACACATATTTCTAAATTGCGATAATTATAATGTTGATGGTGTGAGCAAACCGATTTTAAATAATTTATGGGAACAAAAATTATTTTGTAAGATTTTTAAAATAACCGAAAATTTAATTCAACTACGGGTTATAAATTTTTACAGAATCGGCAGTATAAGAATTTAAAAATTGATTAACTATTATGCGGATGATAGAATTAAGATAACCATCTATTAATCTTTCGATAATTGCAAAAACAATTGATTGAATTTTTATATACTTGCGGAGAAATTTACCATCTCGACTGTAATGAATGATTGCAGAATATCATATGCTCCGTTTGGAAAAACATGACTTGATGACGACGTTGATATAGCAGCATTTAATTTGTTGCTATTCTTATTTTTCTGTCTATACATACACATAGGTATTTTGTTATCTTAATTCACTAATATAAATTATGTTGTAAGAAAATTTAATGTCAGCATTTTCCAATATTATTTGAGTACATACAATTCATACTGTAATGGTATACATTTCTAATGTACGTAATATAAATTACTTCATATATATATATATATATATATATTTGTATATATACGGAACGAGTATAAAATATCTATAAAGTTTGTTTATATAACTTATAAAAAGGAGAGGGATGTTTAATTTATATTTTTGAATGAGTGAATATAAATAGACTTAATTAATTATCTTTATATTTCCAAAAAATTAAAGAAGATTATATGCTAATAAATAAAGAGGTGGTGGTGTATACACATTTTAACTATATGACAAGACGTTAATTAAAATTTTTTAAAGTTATAATTAATCAATGTCATATTTGCGGTTTTCTTAGAAAATATTTCAACATATTATATTTTAATTTCTAATAAAGATGTTTTTAGTATTAAATTGGTTATATTGTGTTTTTATGGATATTTATTAGTAATAACATAAAAAAAAAAAAATAAATATATAAGTTTCATTAAAATTTAATTAAAAAATGTCTCCGTCTTATAGAGTTTATAATTTTAACATATTTTGTAAAAGTTTCTAAAAGAAAACATTGCAATAACATTTATTAATACCTTTGAGAGTATTTAAATGCGTTGTGTATAGAGCCAAAAAAAAAGAAAACCGATAAAACAATAAATGCTTTTTATAATAGAACACGTTTGCAAATACAGTCTACAAAATATAATAACACTGCTGATACACGGACACAATGTCGATAATATGAAGCATAGCAAGCAAGCAAGAATTGTTGGTTAAAAAAATTCACATTATTGTTTTTTTTTTTTGATCACAGGCAATCAAAATAACAACAAAAATACGCAATCCCGATTAATACAGAAAGCGAATTGCTTTGATTAAATTTATTCTATAATCGTCCTTACAATATGACAGAAAAAATAAATCCATCGAAAATATTAATGTTGCAATTTGATTTTTTAAAATGTAATTCAATAGCGAGTTGTCTTAATTAAATTGATTAATGCTATCGAGGTTACGATTTTTCATTTGAAATACAGGCAAGGTCGTCAATTTAGCTTTTAGCAAATTGTTGAAAGTCCTATAAAGAAATTTAAAATAAAAGTTTACATAAAATTCGTATCGATTACACACACTATTCCCCGTTTAAAATTAGGTTATACTATATTCCACCATACCACACATATCATATCATATGAATATCAAAAATTATATCGAATAACAACATAAACAATTAAATATCTATATATACATTCTATTAATAAATTTTATTATTGTATTGTTATATAATTTCTAGGCATACCAAAATATATTTATACCCTAAAAACTAAAGTATAAATATCATCTTATCATTATAATAAATAAAAATTGTTATGATTCTCATTTGAATGTATATATAAGGTACATATACTACGTATTCTCTATATACGAATATATATTGTGTAGATTTTTATAAGAAAGAAATTGTGTATAGAATTCTAGTATCTATAATTCTATATTTAGTTGTATACAATATATTTATATAAAATGAATTATACACACACACCCTCTCATATCTCAATCAATCATAAAAAAAAAAATATTTATAAGGATATACAATACAATCAGTCGGTATGGCGTTATATGTATGCCGCCTTCACTATACACGGCTGTTATAATTTATATTATTCCTAACAATATTTATTGATCAAATTTGACAAATTACAAAAAAAATGATACAATAATAAGCGGCGTTATTCAAATGATATGTTGATATGATATAATAAAAAAAAATAATAATAATAGAATGCGAGGGGTTTTGTTATATTTATTATTAAGCTGTGTGCTGTTGGTTTTCGGTACTATAGTTTATATAAAAATGTTATATATAATATATACTAAATTATGTGCGTATGGTATATAATAATATGCAAAGCGATTGAAATACTGAATGAACTTTTATATTATTATATGTATTTGTAGTTTGTGGTGGGTGTTCTCACAGGTATGTCTATGAAAATACTTTTTTTCTATTATTATTATTATTATTATTATTATTATTATTATTATTATTATTATTATTATTATTATTATTATTATTGTTATTATTATTATCATTACAATATTATACATTTTTTTGATTTGATTATGATATATATTATCATATACTTGGGATATAACATATAACAAAAGTACATATAGCAAAAAATTTATTTATTATTTTTATTTTGAGTTTGAGAGGTGAGGGTTGCTTACACGAACATTTGGATATATATACTCAAATTCTATATATAAATATAATATATAATAAACCCATAAAAATATTATTTATAAAGGTAGAGTATTACATTGCAAATTCTTTTTTGATTAATCCTCGAAAAAGAAACTCTTAATACGCACACACTGTTCATTTTCACATAGTACATAGTTATAGGCAAAAAAAAGAGAAGAAAAATGGATAGACATTTTTATAGAAAAGGAAAATATTATATTGTTGTTGTATAGTAAAGCTTACACGAATTGACCGACATAATTCAGATAGTATAGCCCAATTTAACAATGTAATATGATTTTTAATACATTATATTGTAATATTAAACGACATAATAAAATTGATTCATTTAATTTAGTTATTTTGAAATTTAAGTACTCGAATGAATTCCATACATAGTGTAAGTAAAATAAAACTATAACACATAAATTTAAATGTTGAAAATAGTAAAATGTCACAAACCACAACTACTAAAGTACATAATATAACAAATTCATAAGATCACAACAGTTAGATTAATATTTATAACATTAAAAATTCATATAAAATTGTAAAATTTTTGGAGGAAGTCACAAGTGGTAAAGTATAGCATAACATCGAAAGTTTACAAATAATTGCCATAGATATAAAAAATAAACAAAATGTATTTTGCACTTAAATAGTGTAAGTCCAAGTTAACATTGATTCTACGTTTTTTTGTTTAACACCCACCCACATATCTTAGAATTTCTATTATATTGAATTCAATAAATAAATCAATTTAAATATAATTAATTAATGAAACACAATTTCTCTTAGTTTTTAGCTAGGAATATATTTTTGTATGCGAAGATTTTAAGAAAAATACGACTATTGTAATCTATTTCCACAATAACAAGAAACTTACAAAATAATCGCAAAATGTCACTCATATAAAAATAATGGAATTAAGGAAACATCTTTTGATGAATGTTTGGCAGATTTTCATATAAGTTTCATTAGGAGTAGCATCGCTTGCGTATGTGAAAACTGGGAAGCACTGGCGGTAGAACCACCAATTATAATTAATAAATGCCCGGTATAGTTTATATTTCGTAGCTAGTAAACGTTTCACTATTTTGACGCATGATTTTGCCTTACCTGGTAAGGAACTGCTATACTAGTTGAAATTGCCAATATAAAATCGTATACATACAAGTATAGATCCAAGAATTACTTTGTACTAACTTTAAAGTATTTTTTACTAATTCTTTTAAAAGTGTTTGTGTCTGTATACAATTTTTTTTTTATTATTTGTATGTACATACATTATTGTATCAATATGTCAACATCTTATAAAACGATTGTCAACTCACAATTATAAAATATATATAAAATGCGTCGTCATTGAAACATTTGTGTTATTATTATTATTATTTATATAAAGATAAAATATTTTATGAGGTGTAAATAATCGTTATATTAAACGAAAACATTTTTTAATGATAAATATTGTAGATACTTTGAAAAATAATATTATTCTTTCAAATCAATAACAAAAAAAAAATAAATAAATATTTATTGACTTTTTTTATTTAATTTAACCATTTTTAAATAAAATTATTTTCCAAAAATTCGTTTCGTAATGCTTCAAATACAAAAAAATAGGTGTATGTTAAAATTTAACATTTATAGTGAGATAAAAGTAAAATATGTAAAAGTTAAAAATATGAAATTTTGAATACAATTATTTTTTGCTATTTGCAGAACCTTAAAAATTAGAACTAGAAAAAATTGAGTCAACGATTTTATAGTATAACTGTCCACATCACTAGAAAAATTGTACACTTAAGACTACCTGTCATCATATGGTCAATATCTAATATCAAAATCATAGCATATACAACAAACAACAATTTAAAAAGTTAAAAAACAACATAATCGACGTCGTTAACGTCTGTAAAATCCAATCATGGTAAACATTTGAGTGACATAACATAATTTCATTTAAATAATTCTAATCGATCCCAAATTAAAATGATTCATTTAATTTTGCAACAAATACGTTTACGTTTAATTACTTGTTTCATTTTTGGCAGATCCTTTATTATAAATAAAAAAGGTAATATTTATTTTACAATAATTAATTGTATGGAAATATATGTGTAGGCATTTTTTGTTAATGAATACAGAAAAAAAATCCAATTTAAAATATCTACAAATTGCAATTATTGTCGGTTTAAAATATCATCTTCATCTACATACACATATATTTTTAAGGCTTCAATATATATATTGTATATAGATATTATATTTACATAATTTTAAATTGTATTTTATTTCTTATTATATAAATCCAAAATTTTTATAATGAATGTTGTCTTTGATTTAGAAAAAAAAAAAGGTAATAACACATTTCTTTAGGTAAATTAAAAAATCAGCTCAAATAACATCAATTATTTCCAAAAATTTCTATATTTATTTATTTACTTAAATTTATTTTTACTTTTACGTTGTTTATTTTCACATTTCTTGCCATTTTATCATATAATCGTATATATATTTAAATAGCTACTAGCTAAATAGCAAAATGTGGCTATACAATATATGCGTACGCGTTCTATTACAAGAATTATAGATATATTTATAATCTATACATGAAAAATATCGAAAAAAAAAATGTATTCTTAAATTAAATTTGTTTTTATGTTCCTCATATTATTTATATCAAAAATAAATAAATAAATATATAAATGAATTCAAGAAAATAAATTAGAAAATTTCCTCAATGACAAGACCCTTTTCAAATCATTAAGAGAAATATTGTTATACACATTTACATATATACGTACGTATATATACAGTACGTGGAATTCGGATGGACAAATTGTTATCTAACATGCCGCATTTCCAAAGTCACACATTTTCAATATTGCATCAGATAATGTAACGTCTACGCATTAATAATTACAAGGTAGTTAAAAAAAATTTGTGTTCATACCAAAGCGTATTATTGTTAATTTCGAAATTTGGTAGGTTGATTAATTGTTAATTCAATAAATATTAGTTTAACACAATGCAGCCTTGTGCCCCGTTGCAAATCCCGTGGTTTGTTTGAAATCAAAAAAATACATCTTATGTACTGATCGGTTAAAAAGTCTTTAAATTTTTGGTGAAGTCTTGGATTTATGTCAACGGAAGACAATTTCTGTCGCTAACTTCCTTAAAAGAAGAAATTACGATAAATGGCAAAAAATTTAATAAAATTGATTGAAAATCCCTGTTGCTTCGATGTCAGTCAGGATTTTTGATGTCATCAAAAGTATTGCGGTTTTGCTAAATATTAATTACCTAAAATGGTAAACTCTTTGCATGTTTTCTCAATTATTTGAATGAAACCGCCGTTTGTCCATACATATATCGCACACAAATAATAGAATTACAGCTGCAATTACAAAAATATTAAATATCCAATATAGTAATTTTATTTTGATTATGTTAATAAAGTAGTATGTAATAATGCTCAAATTTTATGCCAAGTTTTTGTCAATCGTCTATACGAATTTCGCGTACTGTATATACTGAATATAAATTTATATTTGAAAATAAATTTTATTCCATCGCCATGTTGAAGATATTTTTATGCAGTATAAAAGAAAGAATGAAATGAGGATATCAAATTGTTATATACACATTTATATATATAGGTAAAGAGACAAGTTTTGACTATATATACAAGCGTAACGTATATATATATAGCTATTAATTTTTTATGTTTTTTGTACAGGTGTCAGCTTTCAAAAATTTCAAGATTATAAATACCTAACTATAAATTAGAAAATATAATCAATACATTTTTAATCTAATTTTTGACTCATTTAAATTATTTGTTGAGCATATATTTACAATATATAATAATATGTTATTATAATATTTATATAGTGTACGTATTACGTACAGACAGAGTAATCCAATTTGTGGTGTTTATAATTTATTATTTTAATTAAATGTAAAATAATTTAAATTGAAATAATATTAAAGAGTTTATATTTAGAAATTATTATAGTACAATGTCATATAGATACCATTATTTTTATGTAATAGCTTTTTATTAGATTTTCGGATTATGATTGATGTGACAATCATTTAATAATTACGAATATATTATGCATGTGAGTTGTGGTTGAAATCGTTTGAAATTTGTTGGCATAAAAACATTTATTTATATAATAACATTTTGAGCGTCAGTTAATGTCCATATTTCTAGAGATAAAATCAAGATCACAATACTTAGTTTGCATTTTAAGCGATCGCGTTTGAATACATGTTGTGTGTGACAGTTTAACCCTAAACTAAATAAATTTCAAATTTTTCCATAGCACATCTCTATTTAGGCGTATGTATAATAACATTAAAAATCTATCATATATATACAATATTGTATGTCAATACAATGTCATGCTCATGACTTTCCTTCAAAGAATACAAATATTTTATATAATATTGTATATATTTATTATATATTGATACCCATAGAAGACAATAGCTATACCTTAATTAAGAAAGTTTTCTGTTAACATTATTAATTTAAGTATGTTGAAAATATTTACAAATATTTACGTAAATAAATATCTAACATGATTATCCCATATGGTTTTATTCAACCCATTTCAAAGGTTGTATTTTAAATTGATTTTAATTTTTTATAAACTTTAATTTACTATTTTGTATATCATACGGGATACAATAAACACAACGCATTTACAGGATGACATTAATAAAATATCAATTCATTGAATTTTTAAATATATAAAATTAGAATACCAACGTATCACCACAAATTTTCTATGTGCAGTAGCAAAAGAAACATTTTTCTCTCAATACAATATTCTTGCCGAATTTGGCTGGTACGATTTTTGACTATTTTATTTTATATTAAATAAAATTTAAGGTTCTGAATTCGGTATCCGATATCTATTGTAAATATTATGTTTATTAGTTTGTAATTATATATACATTATAGATAATTACCCTGCTGTTGCTTATAACAAATATCTATCTACTATATAGCAATTTACAAATATGTCAACTTTATAATTATAACATAAATATAAATGTGTATGTGTGTACATTAAATAATATATATATACCTATATAGATTAGTATTAGACATATATAGAATAAACATTAATATCACCATATATATATATAAATTAATTACTTTAAAATTAGAGTGTTTAATTTTACAAAAATAGATCCCGAGTAATTATCTCTATAATTGTCTAAAAGTAATTTATTATTATTTCCATTTTGTTATTGGTATAAAAAAAAATGCTTAAAGGCAGGCAATGCGGTTAATATTAATACATATATAAATTGTAATATAATAATCGATAAATTTTATCGTCAATCAATTTAATAAAAAACGAAAAAAAATCCACAAAAATGTTACCGGCTATAAATTTATTCAGTTTTTTTTTATTTTGGCACTAAACAGTAGTGAACGTGTGCGTGCCAATTTTAAAACTAACAATTTTGTCACTCTACTCATAACATTGTATATAGTTAAGCAATTTTTGGAGAAGTTAAAAGTATTAATAGTTCATTTTATAATAATACAAAAATTGTAAATATTTCGTTCATTTGTCGGTAAATATAAATTGATCACATATCACACATGAACTAATTTGAACACCTTACACAACTTTTTTTTTGTTTGTAATACATATGTATATGTGTTGAATGTCTATATATGAACTGTAACAATTTAATTTATTTGTAAATTATGTAAATAAAACAGCAAATCATGCATTTTATATATAAATCGATATACATAATTTATGTGATTGTTATGTGTACATGCCTATCTAATATAATATATGTATAATAAATATGTATTTTGTATATATGCAATTATTATGTATACATAAAGTTACAATTTAATTTAGTATACTCATATAGGTAATATAGTTAAGTAATAAATATAAATACAATATATTTTGGTTTAATTAGGGCAAAGTCGTTACTTATTTTTATTAATAGCAAACACAAAACAAACGTAATTAAAATTAATTCTAAAATTAATTATTTTCATAGACAATGGTAATAGTGTTTGTTGTTTTGGTTTTTGTCATGGTAGTACTTATTATATTTTAACCATATGATAACCGTATCATATTTGTATAAATATATAAAACAAAAAATAATTGACATTCAAATCAAACGAACAAAATTGGAATGAATCGAACCTACTTTAAGGAGGACTGTGTGGTGGATATTATTAAGGAATTCTTAGTATGCAATCCACAGGATATGATGATGATTATGATGATTCATTCAATTCAAAATCTAGACTTTTACTATAAGAATTTCATAATTTTATTTGAATCAATAGGAAATTTTTACTATGTCAAAGAATGTCATAAAACATATAAATGATAAAAGAATATATGCTAAAGTTATTTAAAGTTTACATCAAATATCATAAATCATATTTTCATTTTATCTAATACCATACAGATAGATAAATTTATGTATAGATATATATAGCCAATTCAATATTAATAAATTCATCAACATATAATTTATATGAATTTCTTGTAAATGAACTTTTCACCCATTATAGATACCCACATATAGACACATATCGACAAATATATAATAAATCAGAAAACTATGAAAATATCCGGATATTCAGAGCGGTTTTATAAATATAATGAAAAATATAAATAGGTCAAACAAAATCGTAACAGTATACATAAAAAAAAATAGTGTATTGGATAGTTGGTTCAGATCTTTGCTTTGTATATTTATATTTGTGTCAATTGTGCAACGTAGGTCAATACGAGATTATCATTTCAGAAGTTTTCGTTTTTCAAATATGTATCATTTGGAATCTGGTTCCATGGACATTTAATAATTCCCTTTATTTATTTAATTCTATACTCGCTATTATATTCTGCCAGTCATCTTTTTCTGGTTATTATTTTTACAATTGCTTCATTTTTCCATTATTATTTTTATGCATTTAATCATGGTAGTGCAATCTCATATAAAGAAATATTGCATGTTTAAATTTTATAAAATAAAATTTTAAACCAGCACAGAACGAGAGGTACTGATAATATGAATAATATTGCTCTTCCGCTTGTTTATATTTAGTTATATTTGCCGTCATATTACACACATGATAGCACATACATATATTTTCTATATTGCTAATATATTTTTATTCACAAATACATGCGTTTCTTATTTAACACGTTGAATGTGTGTTTGTAGTAATTTATTTTATTGTTCATTTATATTTTATTTTATTTTCGTTCATATTTTTGTTTTTAAATTTTTATTCCTATACAATATAACAAATAATCATATGTTAGATGTGCAGCAAACAGCATAATTTGAATTATTTTGAGATTTAATTTAAAAATTTTGTTTTCTTATTTGAGAACTAAATATTTTTTTGTTAATTATTTGAATAACTTTAATAGAAATTTATCATTGTTTAGATAGATAGTTTATTAAACTATTAAACAAAAATTTGGCTAGGATTTTTAATATTTTATTTCAATTTTAGTATTTATTTATAATTGGATTATCGCTAGTAATAAAATTGCTATTCAAGCAATCGAAGAGATTATTAATTTTTGTAAAAATAAGCTTGTGCCAACAGCTACATCCTTACAATCAGTAAAGTGCCCACATTCCATATGTTTTAATAACTGCAGAGCATGTATTACTGAGAATTTGAACAGCCAAAGTAACTTTCATTTTTTCAAATGAATTAGGTTAAATATGGTTCTGATTGAGCTTAGAGCACATTCGAGTTGGTCCTTGTAGATCTAACGAATACATTTTTGTAATTATATTCCAAGATACTGTACCGTGTTCTGTATTGAAATCGTGCTTTATAAGTTGGTTTCTAAAAGATTTAATCAAGTGTGGTACATCATACCCGCAATATATCTTTTTTTCTTCATACAGGAAGTATGGTTTATCATCTGATATACCTAATCTTGAAACAAATTTCTATTATTTGAACCTTGATCGCATATAACCGTACGAATGTTCAAACCAATTTTAGTAACAATTTCAATATTTTGGAACAATAATTCTTTCAATTTTTCGCCATTGATATTTTTGTCTGCAAAATATGATATAATATATTTCCATTTTTTGTGTAAACCACGGACCATGAAAAAGCAAACATGTTTAGGTAAGTCTTTTTTTCTGTGAACCCCATCATCAGAAAAACCAATAATTTCGTCTAAATTAACATTATATTGTAAATCACGTCTAATTGCTATTTCATCAAAAACTAATACGGTTTCTTTATTTAAAGTATTATCATCTTTGAAAATATCAGTTAATTGTGAAATGTTCTGCAGATTTATGCCATTTTTGATTGGTGACTAGTTTTGTAAAGATCTCATGTATGGTATTTTCTTAACTAAAATTCTTAATTTATTCGTATGATTTTTATTATCACTTAAATTTATATCACAACTATATTCAGTACGTATTACAAAATATATTTTCAATAATTATACGTTTTGTATTATCTCGTCAAGTGCACAATACCATCTACTTTAATTTTTCTAAATATATAATTAATGATTAAACGTTATCCTATTTGATACCGTTTTATAAAAAAGATATTTTATATTTTGGTCTTTAAAATAGCCACTAGATTAGCGATTAATACAATTTAAATTATCAATACAAAATAGTTACTATACACGGAAGGTAAATTTAATTGCATTTTTTCTCGAAGTAAGTTGTAACTACGCGGGGAACTCAAAAAAATACTTTGCGCAAGCAATTTTTCTTCTTTAAACCAAGTTTGTATTTTCTTAATCCTAACACTTTAGCGAGTTGCGAAATGTTTTGTGAATTTTGATTAGTTCGGCGTTGATTCGGTTTTTTTTTTCATTTTAATATAATTTAAAATAAAGTTTTTAATTTAAGTTTGAAACGATTGTTTGGCTTGATAATAATTGCTTTTTTAATTTAATGTTTTCATTATAAACTGCACTATGTTGCCGTCTGTAGTACAATTCATTTTGTTCTTGTTTGATACAATTATCACAAAATATTATTTTATCAGGTTCATTATTAACAACAGATCCTATTGTTTGAACATACTTTTCACAAATACTTCTAAAACAACCAACATCCGGTGGATCATCTAAAAAATTATAATTATCTGAATCATTGTTAACATTCGTTGTAGATGCATCACTCGCTGTGAATAAATCGGTAATTGGTAAGTAAACTTCTGATTCTAATAATTTCTCTTCGTCAAAAAACAATGTCGGAATTGCTGTTTTCAATGCGTACTTTTGACCATAGAACCTTCTCTCAAAATGTTTGTCACAGATTCGAGTATATTTAGAAACGTCGCTCATAGATATTTGGCACTTCGATGCCCATATTATCTTTCTATAATCATTAGGAAATGAAAATAATTTAATAGGCTGACCCGAAAACCTTGATCGTTTACATGATCTCACTACGCAATACGCGCTAGACCGACGCTTCCTAAAAGAATTATTTTCCATATTATAAATAATCAAATTGAAATAAAATATTAAAAATCCAAGCCAAAATTTTGTTTAATAGTTTAATAAACTATCTATCTAAACAATGATAAATTTCTATTAAAGTTATTCAAATAATTAACAAAAAAATATTTAATTCTCAAATAAGATAAGAAAATTTTTAAATTAAATCTCAAAATAATTCAAATTATGCTGTTTGCTGCACATCTAACATATGATTATTTGTTATATTGTATAGGAATAAAAATTTAAAAACAAAAATATGAACGAAAATAAAATAAAATATAAATGAACAATAAAATAAATTACTACAAACACACATTCAACGTGTTAAATAAGAAACGCATGTATTTGTGAATAAAAATATATTAGCAATATAGAAAATATATGTATGTGCTATCATGTGTGTAATATGACGGCAAATATAACTAAATATAAACAAGCGGAAGAGCAATATTATTCATATTATCAGTACCTCTCGTTCTGTGCTGGTTTAAAATTTTATTTTATAAAATTTAAACATGCAATATTTCTTTATATGAGATTGCGTTACCCTGATTTAATCCATATTTCAACAGAGAGTTGAGCAGCCTAATGTACAATGTTTTTTTCATGAATAAATAAATTGAAATCTATATATGTATTGAATATTAAAATATATAATATTAAATTAATCAGAAATTAATGTTTCTTTAAACTAATTGTTTACACGCATAGCCGCCGTGAATGATCCATATTTATCAATAACTAAATTTTTTTTATATATTTACACAATTATAAAATTTTAAATTTTGAATATATAATTTTTACATTAAAATTAATTAATATATTTTTATAATTTACAGTTTTGTGGCTGAATGGTGAAATGGAAAACTATGAAAAGGACTGCACAATTTAACCATCAAGGCCATATAAAAATATTTGATATAATAAAATACATATTAAATGTATAATTATATACAAGTGAACATGAAAATATTTGATTTGTTAATATGTAAATTAAATGATTTATATACTGATGGAAATATGAATTTATATATAATAAAAAAACCAATAAAAATGTGCGGTGACATATAGTGAACAATTTAAAACATTTAATTAAATAATATAAAAAATATATAAATATATATAAAATAAAATGTGCCTCAACAGAATGTTAAAATTTTCTAATATAAAATGGATTTTATGGATTTATTTTATTGTTGTTTTACGAATAAATATTGTTGACGCCAAAATAGGTAAATATTGGATTTTTGTTCTTCAATTTATTTCAATTTCAATTATTTATATTTATATATATATATATATTACGTAAAGTTAACAACTACATAGTTACTATATACAAATTACATACTTTGAGAAGAATTAAAAACCACCAGTTCGCTCTAGATAAGGGGGTCTTGTATGTATACCCGATTTTTAGTGTCCTCTACAAAATAGAATACTTTGCAGTGCAAAGGTGTGGGGCATTTAGTCATATTGGAAGTTGAAGTTTCAGAACGTATGCTCAACTCCTTCCACAAAAAAGTATTGAGGGGATAAGATAAGAAATTTTCGTAAACTGTAGTTTTAGTCGTTGTTTAATTGTTTTCTTTTTTTTTTTTAACTATTAAAAGTAATTGTTCATTATTGATTTTTGCATTTACATAAATAAATCTCCTATTTCTAAACCACCCATACGTTTGACCTTATGTTATATATAATGAAAATTAACATATATTTATTTGATAAATACAGAAAGCATATATATATATAAAAAACAAAAAATACATGTAAAAAAAGGAAAAAATAAAAACCAAAAAAAGCAACGTATAATCCCAAAAGAAATTTCATTAAAATTAAAGTAAATTTATCACGTACTATAACACAGTATGCACAGTACACACCAGCACCAGCAAAAACAACAAAAATAACAACAAAATCATAAATAAATGAATGACGGCAGCGTCGTCAGGGGTGTGAGAATTTTGTTAATATTGTATAAATTTCTTCTTTTTTTTTTTAATATTAGTATCTATGGCATAATGCATATACGCGGGCGAGTCGTTCTTATATAACAATATTATTAAATATTAAATAATATATAGAGAGTACATTGCACAATATATAACTAATCCAGAATATATTTAGCAGTCACACAACAAACGAATAAATATAAGTTAGACAGAGACAAACTGTGACATGTACGATGCGTTGTAACTCGTAACATGTATAAATAAAGTATAATAAAAGCTTAAATACATTTTTTTTTCGTTGCGTCACGCAATACACTTTATTAATAATTAATTATTTTTCATTTCAATTGACTAAATGACTTGCCATTAATCTTTATTTATAGTAAAGCATATGCCTTTTATATTAGATAAATCTTTTTTTGAAAATGTTTTATTGTTTCGTTTTGTTTTTTATTTTATTTTTGTTTTGTTACTACCATTTCTCTATTTAATATTGTATCCGAAAGTTTGTATTTGTACTATGTTTGAGCTTTTTATAGAATTATGTATATAGTAAAAAAAAAAACAATGAATATATAGGAGGTTATATATATACACACACACATACATATATATATAAATATAATTATATAATTATATTAATAATATAAAGTAGAATTGAAGAGATCTGAAATACATTTGATCCCTGGTTCAAGGTATAGTAAAGCGATGTCAAAAGTCATTTAGAAATAAATCTATTTAATTAATGTCTGGGTCGCAACGTATATCATCGCGGTACACACAATTTAGCCGGGTATACCGCGCTGTAATTGCGTAGCAGTGTACCAACAACTATATATATATATGTAGACGAATAGTCCTGTAATAGAAAATGAGAAATATAAGTATATATTATAAATAACAAAACCTATTCAAATACAAACCACCACAAACGGTACAGTGAAAGAAAAAAATGATAATAACAAAGCTTTTGGGAATAATTAACTCCTAAAATTACAGATAACAGATGATTGATGTCAGCGAAATTTTATAGGATACTGTATAATTTTTAGTGTGCTTTGTTTTGAACAATCTAATCACAAATTTCTTTGAATTTTAACTGACAACGAATGGAAAATTGTCTATATCGTTTTAAAAAGCGAATGAATTGTCTGCAAAGTTGAAAATTGTTGATATTTGTTTGAAATTCATGTAAACAAAAATGGTCCAATCCAATTAATTATTCGAAATAAGAATATCATGACACTTAGACAAATCCGTCTACCCATTATTTTCTGCAATAATAACGTATTTCTTTTATTTTTTTTTACAATTTATCTGATTTTCAATTTCAAATTTTAAACATAAGTGTTTAGTATATAGTTTTGTGAAGATGGGTGACTGTAGACACATTGAACCAGTGTTTTATGATGATTTCTATATTATTAAATTTAAATATTTACTTTGTGACACAAATTTATTTATTTATTGTCTTAAGCAATTCAAGTAACTTTCTACTAGTATTCTTAAATTAGAATTATACACAAAATTAATAAAAAAAAACCATCATAATACAGTGAATGTAAATGAATACCTATTAAATTAATGTATATAATTTAATGACACCGTTTCGAAATAGCAAATGGAACATATCCATTGAAATTTAACAAACATATACTTGCCAGCATAAAAGCAAAAAAAAAAGAAAACAGGAAAATTTAATATAAATTTGTACTCAATAAATTTACGTTTATCATAAGAACAGAAAAGTTAATTAAAATTTTAAAAAATTAATTAATTTTTTTGTTCTTCATTTCACTTATACATGGACAAGAAAAAAAAAACATTATACACATCGTCATCATAGTCATCACTATCATCATCATTTTAAATATATAAGGTATAAGACCTATAATATTTATATTACGTTCAACGATATTATGTTGTGTTCCTTCGTCGTTGGTTGCCCAGAATTTTCATAACATGTATTTATTTCTTTTTTTTCTTGTCTAACAGTAACTTGTATCTTCTTGTACATACATATTTTTTTTTTTTTCTTTACGATTAATAAACTTAATTTTAAAAGTCTCGCTAATCTCATTTTATCCTATTCTGATGTTTAACGTCGGTGTGTGTGTGTATGTGTGTTTGCTTTTTTTTTGTACAGTATACATATATTAACATAGGATATAAAGCGTATGGCTAACATTTTAGAAATTTTCCATTTTCTTTATATATTTTTTTTTTTTTCAATTTGGTTTTAGTTACACAGTGTCTCTTTTGTTCGTAGCAGAAGGACGTAACGTGAAAATAGTAAAATGAAAATTGTGGATAATAAAGTTATAAGAAAAAGGGTTTTAAAGACTTTGATCAGGTAAAACAGACTATTATCTAACAAATAATTCTGTGACATTTAACTTTTAAAGAAAAGTCATATCGTTGTTACTGATCCGGATAGTTTCAAAAGCGTAAACCCGATTTTAGGTTTCTTACTTTTTTTTGCCGGTTTGATGAAACCGAGAAAATGGCAATAAATTAAACATAGTGTTTGTTCAGATGCTAAATGACGTTTACAATATGCAATCCTTAAAAATGTAAATTTAATTGTTACCGTCGAATTTTTTGGCTATAAAAAGAATTCAATAATTTCAAATTGTGTTTTAAAAATGATAAAGTAATTTTTCAAGTTTTTCTCAAAAATATATATTTTGATTAATTTAAACATTTTTAACTAAGAGTAATTTTATCTATAGTATTTTTTTACGAATTCAAAGGATTCAATATAAAGGTTTATTTCGTAGTTTTCATCACTTATTTGTTTGCATACATATTCCACTATATATTGTATATATATGGGAATCTTTCTTAAAGTAATATTAATAATATAATCGTAAAATTTTCACTTTTTACTTTAAAACATTTAATTTTGTCTTATCGAAAATAAAACGTTGTGTGCGGGTGTGTGAGTAAACTGCTCTATATGTTGTTATGGTTAAATGTTATATACTACAAATTTACTTATTAAAAGGAAATTGAATTTGCAGAATTGTATGTATAGAACAAATATATTTTTCATATTTCTTCTTCTTCTTCTTGTCCTGGGTTTTTTCTTTTACAATATTTCCGTCATTTAATTAATTTAAGAGATATATATATATATATATATATATATATATATATATATATATATATACACAGTTATTATGTAGTAATATTATATAGAGGGACTTGACAAACAAAATCACTGTGTAGAACAGGTAATTTTACAGGTCATATGTTTTCTTTTATTTACTAATTTCAATTACTTTCAAAATAATTAAAATTGTGTTCGATATGGAATGATGTTTGATAGCGATTGAGCCAAGCGAAACGAGTTACTTTAAAGGGATGTTGGCTATAGATATTTTTTCAATGAAAGAATAAAACAATTAGAGACAAAATTACAAAGTTTATGGTAGTTTGTAAAAATTTTCATTTAAAAATGCAATAATTTTGCTTCACACAGTTGGCAATATACCATATACCAAGAGTTATAATATTATCACACTATGTGTAAACTAGTTTAGGATATCACGATGGCTAGAAGTTAGGACCACACTATGGATAAGTTTCACTGTATTTATAAATTTATATATATATATATTAATTTATGTATAGTAAAAAATTTCCAAAAATATTATAGAAAATTTTATATATAAAACAATAAAACAAATATTATAAGGTACTTTTAATATGATCGTTTTGTAAGGATATTTCATAAATTCATTTGGATGTGCTTGTGCTGCTATTGTGGTATCTGGTATACATATAGTAAACGATAATATGGTTAAATGGATTGTATTATTAAAATTTTAATAAAGTAAATGGTGTGCATTGTGTGTTGTTATGTAAGCTATACGATCCGGTAAAATAACAATAATAATGATGCTGATAATAATAATAATAATAATAATAAATGGCAAATGGCATATTATTTAGTCTTTGTGTTCTTCTTGTTATATAACGTCGGAAAAATATAATATATACGTTTTTCTGTATATATTTTCAAATTTTATAAAATTATAAAACTTCAATGTGTATTTAGTATAATTAAAAATTTGTATACATAATTGTATATATTTGTTTAAATACATTATATACATATATTGTGAATATTATGTAGGTGAATTAAATTAATAATTACAGAGTACACATGCTTCCATAGATGAGCACAGAAAATTCAATGTATTATTATATTTAGTATATTTAAATAAAACCAAATGTTTTTCTATTATAATACATTATACATATATATTTTTATAATACCGAAACTTTTAAGAGATTAATTTATATATTTAAAATTATTATTATATAGTATGGGTTTTAAAAATGTTATCTAATGATTATGACTATAGCACTGCACAACCAATAAGTTCTATTTTATGGTACCGGAATTTATTAAAAGATTTTTCCGTTACTAATTCGGAGTCTCGACATAACATAATTTGTAGCTCATTGATACAAAAACTGACCAATCCATTTTGTCTCTCCGAATTTCTAGTCTTGTTGCAAGAATCTCTATTTTTCACATATCGAAATGCATATTTCAAATACTAGTGACGATAAAAACTTTAACTCACAAATATTACCGGATAATTTATTGCATTACCCATAAAACATAACTATTATAAGTCACCTTGTCAGTTTCGTCAGAAGAAGTGTAAATTATGTGTAAAGTTTTTGTGCGAGCAAAGTCGCAAAGAAATGGTTAAAGATTTTTTTCAATGTTTACAACAATTTGAATACTGTTTTCTTTTTAAGACTGTCACACGGTGGTTATTGTTATCATCATACTACATTATATATAAGGGAAGTGCCAACAAAGTGTTCACAAACTGTGTCTGAACTTAATAGAGATGTAGTAAATTTGTAATCTGTATTATTAATGTATGTAAAATTTCAAATTTCATATATATATATATATACTGACAGAAATTTCAAAATAAATATTACCAAATAAACATTGAAAACAATGGTAAATTGTTATATTCATATCAGTGTATCAAATCAAATTTGTATAATACATATATATGTCATGTCACCATATACATTGCATACATATACACAGACATCAAAATTAATTGTACAAATTATAAATTATATACTATGTGGGAGTAAAATTTTTGATTTTACCATACTCCGCGGGTGTATTACACATGTACATTTCGTTTAATTTATGTACATATTACAATATTTGAATTGTGCCTTACATACTTATACAAATAAATGTAATTAAGCATATTATTTTGTGTTATTGACACTATATGCGATCTGTTTTCTTTTTTTTTTTTTTTTTGTATATCTTATCTTTTTTATTATTTTGTTTATTTGTAATTATTATAATTGTAATAGTTATTATTTTAATTATCATTATTATTACAATACATTATTTATTGATATGTGAATATTATATGAGTTTATTAACTCGCCGCCTTTATGTAAATAAATATAAAAAAAAAATGGTAATCTATCAATTGCATCATATAATTATAATGTATACGAGTATATTATATAAAAATAATAGATATGAACAATTATTTTGTATATTTTTGTTTCCAAAAATACATGTTTATATTTAAAAAAAACATTTAATTTAAGGACTGAAAAAGTTAAACTAGTAGTCGTATATTATACATACGTATAATACATGCTATACATATAATCTAAAAAAAGTTATACAATTTGTCTGTTAAGTTTTAATTGAGATTTTCTTTGAATTATATTTTATCTGTCGTATGCGAACCCGCCAAACACAAGGGCGATCACATCAACATATTACTGATATAGGATAATAATAAAATCCGTAGAATCGGCGACATGATGGAAAAAAAAAAACCCTGTTCTAACAAATATATATATATAAATATATTATATATTATATATAGACTTAGGCTTATAATTGTAATATATAGTATGGAAAATAAACCAAGAGTATTTATTGTATAGAAAAAGTGATATAGGATATTGTGTGGGTGCGTATATTATGTGTTATAGGTTGTTGAGTTAATAAAAAATGATTGAAATTTATTTTTTGTTCTTTTGTTAACTGCGAGGCTAATATATGTTGAAGTAGAAAAGTTTTCTACTATATATATATATATTCACAATCCATATCGTATACAAAAATTCATTCAAGGGTCATCTGTCTGTTTAAATTGGCGAATTAATTTGTAAGAAAGTGTGTATACACATATACATAATAACAGAGACACTTAAAAGTTTGAATGATAATCTGATTTTCCACTTTTTAAATGCAGAAAGAATTGAATTAAAAATATAATATATATAATTTTGTTAAATATTACTATTGAATGTAAACCGTAGACTATTGATAATATTTCAACTATTGATTTTTTATTTTTCCAGCATAACATAATTTTATTATAAGTACGTTTTTATTGAAAATTAATACAAAATTTATTATACCATATATGAATTGATTTATGTAATCATATATTATTATGGAATTATTGTTATGTGTAACAATTTAGTTTTTTATTTATACAACAGTGGTGCAGTCTTATCGTATACGAACAAACAAATACGGGCAGCCATATATCTGATGACATAAATTTACTATATATAACTATAACAAAAAGTAAATATATATATGGTATATTTATATTGTATCAGTGAACATCATGCACTATATTCAATATATTGTATCAAATAAGAATGGTAGGTACATGTGTATTATTCAAATGACCATGTAAATTGAGTGTACCACAATTTATATAATTTATCGTGGTCTTTAACTATTGTATATGTAATATCCGGTTTATGGATTATGGGGTGAATTACTAAATTATTTTGTTCAAAAAATAGCAAAATCTCAGCAATTATTGTTACACGTCAGGTGCAGATGTTAAATGAATTTTACTAACACATTAAGTTCTTTACACTTTCGGAGTGCACATTACCCCCATCCCTTACACTAAGTTGAGATTGAAATGATATTTTAGCAAAATCGGTGTGTTACATTTGGTTACCGCTTTATTTGTAAGTTGAATACTGTAATATTGATTGTAAGTGTACCATCCCGAACGGATTTAAAATTAAAAAAATTCTGAAAAATATTCAAAGAATAGACACCCCCCTACCCACAATAAATTAATTTTAATTAAAATGGATCAGGGAATTACTTCGCAATCGTAACAAAATAGCCAGCACATCAAACTGAACCACTCTGTATGGTGTATATATAAAGATATAAAGTACATATATAAAACCTTTTTCATAAATTTATTACTGAGATTTACATAAATTTATTTTATTATCATTTATTTTACTATATGATTATATCGCCCAACATTAATGTATGCAAAACTCAATGAAAAGAATATATTTTCTCTATAATACGTTACTATCTATCGCAACATATAATTATAAATGAGTATAAAGTAATTTTTTAATAATGCGATTATTTATCAAAATCAACACATTATTGTTTTTTTTTGTAGAGTAAAAAAATTATGAAATTAATGGATTATGGTTTTTTGATTAAATTATCTCTGCAGTTTTAAATAGACTGTTTTGAGACGACTATTTATTTTGAATAAATAAATAACATTACATACAACGCAGGACATCAATTATATTCACTGATTTTCCATTTCGATAAAATATTAATAATATAACAACTTTTCATGTAATTATATTTATAAAATGGTACACAGTTACGGTCAAAATATTGGCTTGCGTTTTCAAAAAAGTATTTGCTAATGAATTTCACATAAAATCTCCATAATAAGTTTTGATGATAATTTACAACTGCCTAATTTATGAAAAATTATTAAACATTTTTTTCTATAAAGATATTTCTGTTTTCACTACAAATTTCAAGACATAACTGCTCCTTTAAAGTCTGCTATACAAATGAAATGATGTACTTGATCGATTTTGTATATGAAATATACAGCAAATTAAATAGTCAGCTAATAATAATTAAGTATAACACTAATGAAACGTATATAGAAAATTTGCACTATTTAATTTTTTAAATCACTTGACACATTTTTCATTTGGGTAATATTACCGCAAATTATAATTTGTCATCAAAATTTATTATAGACATTAGAGGTGAAATTCATTAAGAAATATTTTTTGTGTAACTTCTATTGATAACAAAATAATATTTTAAAGCAATGCTATTTTTTTTTTTTTACAGTCACTGTATAAAAAGTAAGTTTTTATATACTAAAACGAAAATTTTATGTAAATAAAAAGCTTTTTACAAGAGCTTATAATATTATAGTGCACTACTTTTTACATATGAATATTTATTTATTTATAATATTTGATTATGGAATATTACTGGCAACATCAAAGTATTGAAAAACTAACTAAATATATAACAACTACTGCAGCAGCAGCTAAGTTAAATAGAAAAAAAAAGTATTCGTTTATACGTTTATATATTTTCAAAATCTTTGCAAACATTAAAATATGTATTGTATTTACACTTTATACACATATACATTATATATAATTCACATGTGCATCAACAGTGATAATTCTATAATGCGACATCGACTGGATGGATAGTGTAGGCGATTCATTAGCATTTGCGATGTTATTTTCGGTCAGCAAATACGAAAGATTTTCAAATGAATTAATTTAGTAACACGTTTAGACGAGATGTTACCACATATAAGTCCGGCTAAGTTTTAGCATACGTTTCATTGTACAGAAATTTCGTATTAAATGGACGAACTGACCCCAAATGCGATCACTTTCAGTTCTTATCTTACTGTCGAGAAGTAGTAAAATTCATTATTGTTATTGTACAGTTCATCCACATTGAATATATACACACACTGACTGTAATGTTCAGATTATCGAATTATCACTGTGTATATTTACATTTACAAATATGTGGATTCGTTTATTTATATATTACAGTTTGCACATATATATATTTATATATGTGAATGAGAAATATAAAAGAAAATATATGTTTGTGTAGTATAAAATATAATGCACTTTAAATTTTCTATTAAATGCAAGAGGTTTAATTTATTATTGAATACGTGTAGTGTATAAACGCGATCTTTTCCGTTATAATAATATTTGTATAAACAAAATAATGCATTATTAAATACGAGTACAAAAAAAATGTACTAAAACTTTATATGTTATTTAAAAAAATGAGAAAATTAGACATTTAAATGTGTAATAATTTAAATATTTTGTTTAAAATATCTAATATTTAAAAATAATATTATCACATAGAATTTTTAATGAATGACAAATATAATATAGGCTTTGTGTATATAACAGTCTGTGTATCACCACACACAGCGGGCATAATTTATTAAGTCATATAATAACCAAAATACACGATGCGTAATCAAGTAAATCTCAAAACAATTTTTTTTTGTTAAATTCTTGAAATTTCTCATATTTTATTATTATTATTTTTTTTTTAAACCATTTATAATCATTATATCCTTTTTACACTACACAAAATCCGTTGTTGACAATTTTGGCATTACTCCATGTGTAGATTTACATATACACAAAATACAATATAATAATAATCATCAAACAATAACTCTACATAAATTTACATAGAATAAATGTATGTAAATATGTTTTATATTACTCGTATGTATATATAATAGTGGTGTATACGAGTATAAGAGTACAAGTTGTATAATTCTATATAATACGAACCATGTATAATAATGAATATACATGTAAAGCTTTAATGTTATATAATTTACGTGTATGTATAGTATCCATGATGATATCGTACAACGAGTATTGTTAATTGTTTGTTATTCTTGGATAATAAAGTTTCCATTTCATATTGGATATAATATAACGCTAGATATGAAATACCTACTACGTATATTTATTATTGTGTACAATGTACATTTTGTAAATATATGTATATAAATAAAATAAACTTATTCACACACACACACACACATATGCATGCATGCATATACGTTATGTGCGTTCAATGTTAAAAATATTTTCATCGTTCTACTAACAAAAACAAATAAGAAATAGTTAAGCAAATGTCTTTTGTATATATTAAGGATATATACATGTAAATTTGTATATGGTACACAGTATGTTATTTACATAACCAAACTATTAAAATTAAATTAAAAATCATAAAATACGTAGCGCCATCACTTGAGAAATATAAATATACATATATTCTCTTTCAAACGCGTATCCTTAGTTGATGTTATTCGGATGATAGGTACCAATGTAATTTGCATCATTTGAATGGCGTATGTTCGGGATATTTTATGCTGTAAAAATAGAAGAGCAACTATTAAATTTTGTTAAAAAATCGTAACGTAACGTACAAATTGTTGAATCAAGTTTATGATAATGATTGTAAACAATTGGTTGTTTAAGCGATGCAAGACCTGGACGTCGGTCAAGTCGCTGAACATCGAAAAAATAGAATTCATGTTGGCATCTTAAAAGTTCGGTTATTTAAATAATATACTGTGAATGTATGTACCCATTATATATTATAAACATTTATATTTTGATATATAACATTTCATCTTCTTATATATTTTCGTTGTACATTAAGTACAGAGTGATGTTGAATTGTTTTAAGGCGTCGATAGATTGGTCATACATAATTCTATTACTTTCCTACTATTATATCTCGGTAAACAAAGCTCTAAGTAAAATTAAAATTGTGCAGAGGTGCACAGAAAATGTGATATAAATACGATTTTTTTTAATTCATAACTTTATGACTGGCGGTCACTAGCCTATAAAAACAATAGCTCAACTTATTGGTAAGCACTTTCTCTAGCGACTTTATTAAGAATAGGTTTATGTAAAAAAGCTATACTGTACCCCTCCCTCAAACCAAAAATTAGCCGGGGAATAAAATTTGTATATATTATTTTATCAAGTGACACCCATAAAAGATTACTGTAGTACTCACAGACACCCTGTGTGTTTATGTATGTATGTTATGTACCATATTTTACGTAGAAAATATTTTAAATATAATATAATATATGTAGTAAAATTATATATTTTATAACCCCAAAAATTCATCAAATATGCATGAAATGGTTGGAGGTTTTTATAATGTAAATATAAAATAAACATAATGTATGTTTTATTATATGTGTGCACAACTATATGCTACATTGTACAATATGTATACGTTTGTGTGTGTCAGTATTACGATTACATATCATATACATCCGTATCAAAAACAATGAAAGAAATCCAAATGTTTTATTAATTTTTTTTTCAACTTTGTGTTACAATTTCATATATTTTAAGTTCAATTATTAAGGTTTACGAATGCAGCAATAACGTTGCGTCTCGTTTACTACATTTAACATGTCAGCACATTATACCCGCAGCATATTCGTTGATCGAATATGGATATTGACTGATTATAAAAGAATAACTTAAACACTGGTTTTGTACAGACAAATTTAAAGCAAAAATAAAAATTTCCTACAACTAAACAATTTCTATTTTATGTCAAACTGAACTTAACGAGAAGGTAATGCATACAACATCCTCTGTTCAGCAACAGAGAACAACAAAGTTAATTGTGCTTATTATTTCAAAATAATTATTTATCATTTCCACAGTAGAATAATATGTTTATATTAATTTTCATTAGTTAAACTTTCAGTAATTCAAGTAAAAAGTTATTTTCAAGTAAATTACAGAACTTTAAAGTGTATTGTGTTTTGTAACCAATATAATTAATAAAGAAGTCACTTAATTTAAACTAACCTGACTAAAAAAGCTCACCATTATATTATACACTTTGCGAGCAATAATTAATAAAATTTTAAAGCATAAATTACTTAATTTTACATCATTTTGATTTCATTTTCCTTTTCATAAATATTTTATAACAGCATTAACAGCTAATATTTGAATAACATCAATTACAACAATTTGTATTTACATCATTTTTATAGCAATTCCTAAAATTTACAGGAAATATTCAAATTAGTTAAATCTTATATAATTAGTGGCATTTCATGAGTTTAAAAATTTTCTACTATTCTCTATTTAATAATTTTTACTGTTTTTAATAATTTACCTTTTACAGATTTTCTTTTAAAATAATAATTTACCTTTTTTTTAGAAAATTTAAAAACTCACGAATTATCACAAAAGACAAACGTTTAAATTTTTTAATAAATATTAAATATACAATTATATTATTTTTGATATATCAAATATACAATATAATGCGGAAGAATAGAAAATTTACTTTCAAATAAATACTTCTAAATAAATAATAATTAAAAAGAAATTTTATGGAGGTATATAATAAAACCATATTTTCCTTAGGATTAATATTAGCAACATCGACAGAGCATCGATTGTGAGTAAAAATAATCTTTAGAGTTGTAATACATTTTCGTTTAATCTACACAACCATAAGTCACGGCGCATGCTGAATGCATTTAGAGTTGTAATACATTTAGAGTTGTAATATATTTAGAGTTGTAATATATTTAGAGTTGTAATATATTTAGAGTTGTGATACATTTTCGCTTAATCTACACACCCATAAGTCACGGCCCTTGCTGAATGCATTTAGAGTTGTAATACATTTTCGTTTAATCTACACAACAATAAGTCACGGCGCATGCTGAATGCATTTAGAGTTGTAATACAATTAGAGTTGCAATATATTTAGATTTGTAAAACATTTAGAGTTGTAATATATTTAGAGTTGTACGAATTGTCACAAAAGACAAACGTTTAAATTTTTTAATAAATATTAATACAATTATATTATTTTTGATATATCAAATATACAATATTTAATATATCAAATATACAATATAATGCGGAAGAATAGAAAATTTACTTTCAAATAAATACTTCTAAATAAATAATAATTAAAATGAAATTTTATGGAGGTATATAATAAAACCATATTTTCCTTAGGATTAATATTAGCAACATCGAAAGAGCATCGATTGTGAGTAAAAATAATCTTTAGAGTTGTACACAACCATAAGTCACGGAGCTTGCTGAATGCATTTAGAGTTGAAATACATTTAGAGTTGTAATACATTTAGAGTTGTAATATATTTAGAGTTGCAATATATTTAGAGTTGTAATATATTTAGAGTTGTGATACATTTAGAGTTGGGAAATGAAACTTAGCTCACATGTTAAGCTATTAAAAAACTTACAATCGAGTTTTTTTTTTATCATTCACGGCCCATGCTGAATACATTTAGAGTTGTAATACATTTCCGTTTAATCTACACAACCAAAAATCACGGCCCATGCTGAATGCATTTAGAGTTGTAATACATTTTCGATTAATCTACACAACCATGTCATGATAAAGTGGCATAGGATTTTATTGAATATAATCGCATAATTTCGTATATTGAGATAACGAAATTTTGCTCACGTGGTGTGCTATTAAAAAGAATGCAATCGAGAATTTTTTCTATCATTCACGGCTCATGCTGAATACATTTAGAGTTGTAATACATTAGCATTCAATAAATTCAACTTACAAAATATATGCACAACAGTTTTGGTAATTGAGGGTTAGTTTTTATCTTTCATAATTTAATTAAAACTTACCCTATTAAAACCGATCATTATATTACACAATTCCGAGCAATAATTAATAAAATTTTAATGCATATATTAATAAATTTGACAGCATTTTGATTTCATTCTCCTGTTCATAACTTTTTTATAACAGCATTAACAGCTAATATTTTAATAACATCAATTACAACAATTTGTATTTACATCATTTTTATAGCAATTCCTAAAATTTACAGGAAATATTCAAATTAGTTAAATCTTTTATAATTAGTGGCATTTCATGAGTTTAAAAATTTTCTACTATTCTCTATTTAATAATTTTTACTGTTTTTAATAATTTACCTCTTACAGATTTTCTTTTAAAATAATAATTCACCTTTTTTTTAGAAAATTTAAAAACTCACGAATTGTCACAAAAGACAAAAGTTTAAATTTTTTAATAAATATTAAATATACAATTATATTATTTTTGATATATCAAATATACAATATTTGATATATCAAATATACAATATAATGCGGAAGAATAGAAAATTTACTTTCAAATAAATACTTCTAAATATATAATAATTAAAAAGAAATTTTATGGAGGTATATAATAAAACCATATTTTCCTTAGGATTAATATTAGCAACATCGACAGAGCATCGATTGTGAGTAAAAATAATCTTTAGAGTTGTAATACATTTTCGTTTAATCTACACAACCATAAGTCACGGCGCATGCTGAATGCATTTAGAGTTGTAATACAATTAGAGTTGCAATATATTTAGATTTGTAAAACATTTAGAGTTGTAATATATTTAGAGTTGTACGAATTGTCACAAAAGACAAACGTTTAAATTTTTTAATAAATATTAAATATACAATTATATTATTTTTGATATATCAAATATACAATATTTGATATATCAAATATACAATATAATGCGGAAGAATAGAAAATTTACTTTCAAATAAATACTTCTAAATATATAATAATTAAAAAGAAATTTTATGGAGGTATATAATAAAACCATATTTTCCTTAGGATTAATATTAGCAACATCGACAGAGCATCGATTGTGAGTAAAAATAATCTTTAGAGTTGTAATACATTTTCGTTTAATCTACACAGCCATAAGTCACGGCGCATGCTGAATGCATTTAGAGTTGTAATACAATTAGAGTTGCAATATATTTAGATTTGTAAAACATTTAGAGTTGTAATATATTTAGAGTTGTACGAATTGTCACAAAAGACAAACGTTTAAATTTTTTAATAAATATTAAATATACAATTATATTATTTTTGATATATCAAATATACAATATAATGCGGAAGAATAGAAAATTTACTTTCAAATAAATACTTCTAAATAAATAATAATTAAAAAGAAATTTTATGGAGGTATATAATAAAACCATATTTTCCTTAGGATCAATATTAGCAACATCGACAGAGCATCGATTGTGAGTAAAAATAATCTTTAGAGTTGTACACAACCATAAGTCACGGAGCTTGCTGAATGCATTTAGAGTTGAAATACATTTAGAGTTGTAATATATTTAGAGTTGCAATATATTTAGAGTTGTAATACATTTAGAGTTGTAATATATTTAGAGTTGTGATACATTTAGAGTTGGGAAATGAAACTTAGCTCACATGTTAAGCTATTAAAAAACTTACAATCGAGTTTTTTTTTATCATTCACGGCCCATGCTGAATACATTTAGAGTTGTAATACATTTCCGTTTAATCTACACAACCAAAAATCACGGCCCATGCTGAATGCATTTAGAGTTGTAATACATTTTCGATTAATCTACACAACCATGTCATGTTAAAGTGGCATAGGATTTTATTGAATATAATCGCATAATTTCGTATATTGAGATAACGAAATTTTGCTCACGTGTTGTGCTATTAAAAAGAATGCAATCGAGAATTTTTTCTATCATTCACGGCTCATGCTGAATACATTTAGAGTTGTAATACATTAGCATTCAATAAATTCAACTTACAAAATATATGCACAACAGTTTTGGTAATTGAGGGTTAGTTTTTATCTTTCATAATTTAATTAAAACTTACCCTATTAAAACCGATCATCATATTACACAATTCCGAGCAATAATTAATAAAATTTTAATGCATATATTAATAAATTTGACAGCATTTTGATTTCATTCTCCTGTTCATAACTTTTTTATAACAGCATTAACAGCTAATATTTTAATAACATCAATTACAACAATTTGTATTTACATCATTTTTATATCAATTCCTAAAATTTACAGGAAATATTCAAATTAGTTAAATCTTATATAATTAGTGGCATTTCATGAGTTAAAAAATTTTCTACTATTCTCTATTTAATAATTTACCTTTTACAGATTTTCTTTTAAAATAATAATTCACCTTTTTTTTAGAAAATTTAAAAACTCACGAATTGTCACAAAAGACAAAAGTTTAAATTTTTTAATAAATATTAAATATACAATTATATTATTTTTGATATATCAAATATACAATATTTGATATATCAAATATACAATATAATGCGGAAGAATAGAAAATTTACTTTCAAATAAATACTTCTAAATATATAATAATTAAAAAGAAATTTTATGGAGGTATATAATAAAACCATATTTTCCTTAGGATTAATATTAGCAACATCGACAGAGCATCGATTGTGAGTAAAAATAATCTTTAGAGTTGTAATACATTTTCGTTTAATCTACACAACCATAAGTCACGGCGCATGCTGAATGCATTTAGAGTTGTAATACAATTAGAGTTGCAATATATTTAGATTTGTAAAACATTTAGAGTTGTAATATATTTAGAGTTGTACGAATTGTCACAAAAGACAAACGTTTAAATTTTTTAATAAATATTAAATATACAATTATATTATTTTTGATATATCAAATATACAATATTTGATATATCAAATATACAATATAATGCGGAAGAATAGAAAATTTACTTTCAAATAAATACTTCTAAATAAATAATAATTAAAAAGAAATTTTATGGAGGTATATAATAAAACCATATTTTCCTTAGGATCAATATTAGCAACATCGACAGAGCATCGATTGTGAGTAAAAATAATCTTTAGAGTTGTACACAACCATAAGTCACGGAGCTTGCTGAATGCATTTAGAGTTGAAATACATTTAGAGTTGTAATATATTTACAGTTGCAATATATTTAGAGTTGTAATACATTTAGAGTTGTAATATATTTAGAGTTGTGATACATTTAGAGTTGGGAAATGAAACTTAGCTCACATGTTAAGCTATTAAAAAACTTACAATCGAGTTTTTTTTTATCATTCACGGCCCATGCTGAATACATTTAGAGTTGTAATACATTTCCGTTTAATCTACACAACCAAAAATCACGGCCCATGCTGAATGCATTTAGAGTTGTAATACAATTAGAGTTGCAATATATTTAGATTTGTAAAACATTTAGAGTTGTAATATATTTAGAGTTGTACGAATTGTCACAAAAGACAAACGTTTAAATTTTTTAATAAATATTAAATATACAATTATATTATTTTTGATATATCAAATATACAATATTTGATATATCAAATATACAATATAATGCGGAAGAATAGAAAATTTACTTTCAAATAAATACTTCTAAATAAATAATAATTAAAAAGAAATTTTATGGAGGTATATAATAAAACCATATTTTCCTTAGGATTAATATTAGCAACACCGACAGAGCATCGATTGTGAGTAAAAATAATCTTTAGAGTTGTAATACATTTTCGTTTAATCTACACAACCATAAGTCACGGCGCTTGCTGAATGCATTTAGAGTTGAAATACATTTAGAGTTGTAATACATTTAGAGTTGTAATATATTTAGAGTTGTAATATATTTAGAGTTGTAATATATTTAGAGTTGTAATATATTTAGAGTTGCAATATATTTAGAGTTGTAATACATTTAGAGTTGTAATATATTTAGAGTTGTGATACATTTAGAGTTGGGAAATGAAACTTAGCTCACATGTTAAGCTATTAAAAAACTTACAATCGAGTTTTTTTTTATCATTCACGGCCCATGCTGAATACATTTAGAGTTGTGATACATTTAGAGTTGTAATACATTTCCGTTTAATCTACACAACCATAAGTCACGGCACATGCTGATTGCATTTAGAGTTGCAATATATTTATATTTGTAAAACATTTAGTTGTAATACATTTTGGTTTAATCTACACAACCAAAAATCACGACCCATGCTGAATGCATTTAGAGTTGTAATACATTTAGAGCGGTAATACAATTTCGTTTAATCTACACAACCATAAGTCATGTTAAAGTGGAATAGGATTTTATTGAATATAATTGCATAGGTTTGTATATCGAGTTAACGAAATTTTGCTCTCGTGTTGAGCTATTAAAAAGAATGGAATCGAGTGTTTTCTATATCGTTCACGGCCCATGCTGAATACATTTAGTGTTGTGATACATTTAAAGTTGTGAAATGAAACTTAGCTCACGTGTTAAGCTATTAAGAAAAATGCAATCGAGTATTTTTTATATCGGTCACGGCCCATGCTGAATACATTTAGAGTTGTAATACATTTTCGTTTAATCTACACAACCATAAGTCACGGCCCATGCTAAATGCATTTAGAGTTGTAATACATTTATTGTTGTAATATATTTAGAGTTGTATTACATTTTCGTTTAATCTACACAACCATTTGTCACGACCCATGCTGAATACATTTAGAGTTGGAATACATTAGCATTGAATGAATTTAACTTACAAAATATATGCACAACAGTTCTGGTAATTGAGGGTTAGCTTTTATCTTTCATAGAAGGCTATAACCAAGATTTTAATAATCAAGAAGGCAATATATAATACATAATTTTAGTGATTATCAACTTTTTGATTATTAACTTGTTGGTTATTAGGGCACTTTAAGTAATTTAATTAAAACTTACCCGATTAAAACGGCTCATCATTGTATTGTACAATTCCGAGCAATGATTTTTAAAATGATGCATATTAAATTTGACATTTTGATTTCATTATCCTGTTCATAATTATTTTATAGCAGCTTCAACAGCTAATATCAATTGCAAAAATTTGCTTTTACAACCTTTTTATAGCAATACCTAAAATTTACAAGAAATATTGGAATTAGTTTAATCTTATATATATATTGCGTTAATGGTAATTAAAGAGAAATATCTACAATTTGTGAATAAAATAGTTATATCTCTTGGTACATACGAACCGCATCCGAAACTTTCTAACTACCCAAATACTTAATTTATATATATTATAGTTACATATATGTAATATAATAAAACAAATACACATAAATTATGATGGAAAAGTATCGGTAGTAACGATAAACAACAACATCAATTTTTCTCTATACTTTTTTTTTTTTTAAATTGATCTATGTTATTCAGAAAATGTAATATTTAAAAAAAAAAAAAGGAAGTGTAAAAAAAATGTAGAAGAAAAAAAACCAATAACCTTTCAGAATGCCCTCAATATATTATGTTTATAACCCATAAATGTTTTCACATTTTAGGTTACCACTAGAAAATTATATCTTTTACAATATACGGCGTATAAGTATAAAATATTATTTTATATGTATAAATAAATCTACCTATTTTGTGTATATATGAATATATTTGTGTCTGTACTTTTACAACGGGCATGCATAAGTAAATAAGATATAAAATAAAGGGTATATATTCTGATACAGTCCTATATATTTTAGTTGTGTTTACGAGCGACCTACAATACAGTACTTCTTCCCGCTATATATAGATATATAATAATGTATGTGTTATACAAAGGATGTTTAAATTGAAAACGAACTTTCTATTTTTATAAATATCGTATGGTTCGTACTGCATATGGAAGCACTGAAATTATTCTCTATCAAAGTAGTCGCCATATTGAAGCCAACCTTAAAATCAAAACCAAACCTCTAAAATAAATGTGGCAAAAATTCACCAATAAAAGCGTTGGAAGCACTTGATTAGAATGTCCTACCGTACCCAAATGTAAACACCATACATTTCTCTGTCGGCCGATACTGAGCAGCTCACTTCCATTCATAATTGAAGATATTTAAAAAATCGATCGACTGATAATATTTTCAATAAAATATCAGATATTTTTTGTTTATAATAAATTGATTTTTCAACACAAAATAAAAAAGTCAGTTTTCTATTTAAACACCTTATATTTCTTGAATACGGTGGCGTTCATTGCCTGCTGTTTGTAAGTACCCGGCAGCCACCAATCATTATCATATTCTCATATATACACTGCAGACGATTATTAACATAATTATTAGAATTATTATCACTTTTTGCTTCTTATGTTCGTTATAATGCTTGATATTTTCTTGCGCAATGTTTTAAGTACATTGTAATTTTTATTTCATTGAGAAATTACTATTTATATTTTCTTATATACACATGAATGTATGAAACCCCTAAACGTACGTATCTATAATATTGTGTGTTTAAATTGAAAACTGACATCTTTTTTCTTTTTGTTAAAAATACAATTTATTTTAAATAACCAACACCTGATAATTATGGAATATATGTTTTCATTGTTTGCTACAACCTTTGCCTGGTCATACACGGATTTTCCTAGGGAAGAAGTTTGTTCCCAAGAATCCAGCAATCATTTAACGACTTCTTCATATATGTATATTGATTGAGCAACATCTTGTGAATACAGCGGGTAGGGTAAGATATTCCAACCAAGTGATTCCTAACGTGCAAAAATAAAAAAAATATATATTCAATTATATTCAAAGTCTATTATAGAATATTTCAAATTGTTAAATTAAAGTTTAGTGATGTTATTATGTGTAAGACATACACATAATAATATTTATTTAACATATTATTTATGAGTTGAAGTTATGAATATGACATTAGTCAAACATTATTTTAATTTCACTTTTCTTTTTATTTCTTTAACGTATTGTAAATATAAAAAGTAATGACCCGCGCACATATAACATTTAATTGCTATGATAATAAATAAATGGAAAAACATAATTTTTTTTTATTTTTTGTTTTGTTAAACGATTTGACTCTCTTTACATTTGGTCTTTATATTGTATACTATTAATGTATACCTGGTATAAGGTGAAATAATATATATATAAAAATATATAGAATCATAAATTAGAAAAATGTAATAAATGTCAAGTTATATATTTTATTACCATTTAAATTATATATCGCATAAGTAAACCAACCCCATACAGTAAATAATACTTATTAGAAATATTGGAATTAATTCAGCTAAAATATAAAACGCGATAATTTAAGCATGCATATTTTACAAAAATGATGTAGAACTTTTGCGTTCTTATTTTTATATAATTTAGGCTATAGTTGTTTTTAAACGTTGTATTGACTCCATGATTAATTTTTTTGTATTAGATGAAAATCTGTATATAATCTTTTCCATACCAATAACTATAACTAATTGAAACATCGAAGATGTTTTTGTTTTTTATAAATTATGCATAAGTAAATCGGACGTTACACCATCGAACATTATGTTGAATAAAATGTTCAACGATGTAAATGTGTGTTGAACAATATTTTTAACATATTGCTGGAACATTAAAGTTAACACAATCATAAGAAAAAACAACTATACGTCAAATGTTCGATATAATTTTAAGTTGATGATATTTGAATAAACATGTGCTTCGTCGATCATGTTATGGGTAAAATAAAATGTTGGATGGTGTAAGTTCCGCTTATCTTTTACAATTTGGCTGAATTATCCCCAATACATACTCGTATAGACGTGTAATTTATATATGTAGATTATATGCATATCAATATATTTGTATTATACATTATATTATATACATAATTAATACATTAAAAGTTTCTTTAATTTTATTCTATAGTTAGAGGTAATAAACAAACTAACCATAATCATATCATATCATATTAATAATATATAATTTCTTATTGATACGTATTTACGTATTTTACCTATTACGAGATATGAAAACGTATATAATAATAATATGGATAAATTATGAGACATCTTATTTATGATAATATTTGCATATCATAATTTATAACAGTTATCAAAGTCAATATCATTTATAATGATAATTTATTTATTATAATGTATATAAACTGTTGTGTGGTGGTGGATCGATATATTATCTATATTATTTGAATTTGTATTAAATTATTTACATATCATACAAACACATAAATAATATTTAATTTTAATTAAATTAATCCAATCCAATCGAATTATTGAAATAAATGTTATTGATGTGCTACATAAATAATGCATTAACAAATTATAATAAGTTTTATAGTTTTCATATAATTGTATTTAAATTGATATAGATTTAAATGTAATAAATTTATTATTTTAATAATACTGTTGATTGGTGGATAATTTTAATTTGATACGGAATAAACAGAATATATTTAGCAGGAATATAGTTTATTATAGATAATACACTTTTTTTATCAATTTGTTTGTATATATTTTTCTACAATTTTTCATATTTTTTCATTTCCATATACCAAATAAATGTTCAATATTTTATCATGGGATTTATATTTTATTTCGAAATAAATATAGAATAAATCAATTACAAAATTGTTGGATACATTTCATATTTAAAAAGATAATTTCTACTATCATAACCTATACGTAAAACTGAACATTATAAAAAACCGACACTAGAATTGCTAACAAATTAAATTAAAAACCAAATAAAAATTGTAATAAATTTTCTAATTATTATTGATAATGATTTGAGGAACATCCAATAGCGTTCATCATTAGGCTAATCGATCGAATGAACATGGCAAATTTTACGATTTTTATTTTTATAGTTTTTAGCTGTATTACTATTCATTAATATTATAAATCACGCATATAAATTAAGGAAACAATATCATAAATGTTTTGCCATTCTCTATTGCACTTGTTACATGTTTTTCTCTTTAAATTTTTCGTAATATTGAAACATTTATAATAGAACAATTTTTAAAAAATATTAAAAATTTACAATTTAATGTAATCTTAAGTTTTTATTTCTACCAACACTCATTGTACCGAATTCGTTACACATGCTGCATAAGCGTAACGCATCATTTTTATTTTTATAATATTTTATATTTCAAAATAATTTATAATTTTAGTATAAAATTAATAATTAAATCACTTACATGAAAATTTGTGTTGGATGTATAAAATATACGAAATTTTGTCGGCTACACAGGAATAAAATAAGCGTCAGCGCCGCCATTTTGTTGATGCGGCTTGCAATCTTTGTCATGAAAACTTATTTAAAGAAATTGAATTCTATAAACATCAGACTTCTGTCCTGTCCATCTTTACCTATTTTTTAGTTGATGGATGAAATGATGTACGATGATACTTCGTCTGTAATTATTTAGCATAAAATAGAAAAAATTATGTTAAAAAAAGTTAAAGTAATAAAACGAACAACGCTAATTTTAACCAACCTTCTTAACCAAAGTGACAAAGAGAAATGAGTAAAAATGAGTGATGATTGATTGATAATAATTTATTCACAATTCACAATAATCTTTAAATATTTTATCAAAACTAATGCCACCTATACATTCAATATGTAAACTAAATATCGAAAAAATTACTTTAGATAGTGAGCAATTTCGAAATTTGATTGAATTCATGAATTCGTCATAAAGTAGTTACTACAAGAAGTTACTTTCATGAAATTTTGTGAAATTTCGTTTATTTGATTATTATTTTATTTTAATTGATTCGATTTTTGTTAAAGAAAATTAATTTCATACATATTATCGACATTACACATAATAATTTAAAAGATAATAATGCAAAATTAATTATGGTTTTATATCAGCAAAACTATTACCTAGGTGTAACAGTAACTTTCACAAAGCACTTTTTGCAATAACTTTCAAAAACGTATATTTCTCTTCTTCCTTTTAATTCGCATTTCAATATTATTGTCTGAAATAGAAAGAACTTGCAATTTTTTAGGAGAAAATAAAATTTTTTGTGTTTATCACAAAAACATATGGTAAAAATATGAAAGTTCTTGCAAAAACTGTTTTGTAAAAGTTACTGTGACACCTAGTTTACAAAAAAAAATAAATGTTATTACAAATTAGATGATATTAGAAATACGTTAAAGCTTATAAACGAATTGTGAACATAATAATTTATATATTTAATAATAATTGATAGAATAATCTAGGGTAGAATGAAAAAAACAGAGTTAATATAGGATAATCACATTATCATCATGTAATTATTTCAAAAGTATTATCTATTTTCTATTTGTTAAATAAATTTTAATCACTACATTCGCCACTATTTAATGTTAAATTTAACATTTGGAACTGAAATTTCTGAAATGAGACACGTTCTTAGAAACAAAAATGTATTTATTTGTATAACATTTATCGATGGATATGGTATGTGCATTAAAATGTTGTGGTCATTAAACTTCGAATGCACAGAATTTAATTTAATTCGCATAATTAACATTTCATAGCCAAATGAAGTTTTGGGACAAGAAATTAGTCGTAGGGAGTGAGTATTAAGTGAATATGGTGAATGATTAAGCAAAAAAATTTGATTATTAGATCAATTCGGTGCAATTTTTAATTATCAGTTAATTGAAACTTTGATTCACATATAATAGACCAGTTAAAATCCGATGAATTATCCTTTTCGGTATTGCAAGCTATCTTAGAAATTTGTCATGAAATCGCGCACTTTTTCAATGTGTTCTTTAGTAAATTGCTTCAGATGAACGAAATTGAAAAAAATAAATGAAAACTCCACTATTTTAAGTTGCTTGAGAATAACCGGAATGCTTTTATCTTATTCCATTCCGGATAGATTTAGGACAGAGGCTATAGTAGTACAAGGAATGAAGAAGAGTATTTTATTACGCATTCGAAAATAGAATTTAATACTTCTCGGCTCATTTAAGTTTTATTAAAAATAATATACATGGTTTTGGAACTTGCCCTAATTTTGCTCTTTTCCTACTGTCAAAGGTGTCACGTTAAAGCTAACTATTCACAATGGTTCAAATTAAATTAAAAAAAATATAGAGATACGATATACGTATGAAACGAAGAGAGGAAAGAAACGAAAAAAAGTATGTGCACCTGAAGAGTGAAGGAAAAGACACATGAAAATTTCTAATTTCTATAATTCTACATGAAGTTCTTCTGGGAAAAATTGTAGAAAAAGTAATTATATTCTATTATTTTATTTACTTTGCCTTACTTTGAATGGAAGAGAATAGTTAGATAATTCAATTGGATATTCGGTAAATTTTATATATTGTTATTTAAATTAAATTAAATACATAATTAAAAGATTTTTTATGCATAAGATTTTACTCTCATTTTATTGGTTAACGTAAAAAAAAATTTTTGATGATGCAGCCAAGTGCAAAAATGGCGTTCATTTAAAAAAATTTTTATATTCTGTAATATTCATTATAGTTAATTTCTTTGAACATAAAAAATTATAAGTATTTGGAAGTGAGTTAAATATATATATTTGTATAATTATATATTTTATTAGATGATTATAATGATATTGCACAGTTTTGAGCTAGAGTGAAAACATTCTAAGCTATATGAAGCGAAAAAAATAATAATGGCGGACATCGTTTAGTTACGTTAAAATTTAGATTAAAATTTTTTTATGAATTTGTGACAGCGAGAAAACATACCTAGTCCTGAACAATGCTAAGCTAAATGTTCAGACTGGTATGAGTTGAATATGGACAAATTTCCATGCTCTAAAGTCGCAGTCGTCGCGTGACGTCATTATGCGTAATTTTTTGGGAGGACGCGATTTGATTTTCATTCAATACATTTTCGTCGACGTAATCTAAAGACTATTTTTTTTCCTCAATACAAAATTGCATTAGTTCAAATCAATTATATATTATATAAAAATAAATATGAAATACCAATCAATTTTTGTTTCTCATAATACTATCTATGAAGATTTATGCAAGTAATTTCTTAAATAGAAAGGACATAAAAAAAAGTTTTTTTTAAAAGAATTTAATACTAAATGATTTGATTGAGTGTATTTTTTTTTTAACATAATTTTAATTTATTAAATTTTTTAATACTACTTTAAGGTTCATTGGAGTTTCCAAAAATAATTTTTCAATATTATGATGACAATTACTTTACAAAATATTAATAAAAAATATTCTTAACAATGTGCAACGTAATAACATCATACGCAAATATACGGCATATCAAAATATATATTTTTTAAATGGATTAAATTTATTATATTGTGGAAAATACGCTACGTAGGTATGTGAGAAAAAAAAAGTTTTTCTCTGAACATTTCATGTAACCAATTTCTTTTTGAAAAGAATGAACCACTTATACTGGAAACTCACATACAATTTACTTATATAATACAAAAATCACAATACATTTACTATACGACGACACGGCACGGCAAATATAAATATATATTTTCACAATTTTAATATAAATATGTGTTACGATGAAAATGAATGAAAATTTTCATTTTTATTATAATAAAATTGAATGAAAATTGAAAATACATAGACTTAAATTCAAATATGAAAAATTTGAATAAATTTTATATTTCAATATATTATATTTTCAACAATATTATTATTATTGTCATCATCATCATCATCATCATCATCATCAATATATACATCTTTTTTTTTTATATTAATAATCATATTCAAAAACTTCATATGCAAAGATACTGTGTGTTAAACGACAACCTGACTAATGCAAGAATTAAGCATCGTAATTACTTGATAACAGATATAAATATATGGAATTTGGATTGTTTAAAATAGCTGTAGCTGTATGTAATGTTGTTCAATTATGAACATTTTCAAGCAAAATATCTTGAGGTCAAGGTCATATCTACAGTAAAGATATAATTAAATAAAAAAAGCGCCGACTAATAATTTATCACCTACAATCTGCACTTGGATCATTGACTAGTACTTTTTAATACACCATGTACACACGTAAGCACATGTGTATGCTAATAAATAAATATAAAAAGAAAATTTCTATTTGCGATGGGTATAAAGAAAAAGTTTTTCAAATAGATGAGTTTTAATTTAGATAGATAAAATTTTTCCATATTTATTAATCAGCTGAGAAAAAAAAATTCTATTCTACAAAATTAATATTATTACACATACAACATAATTATCCACATTTTATATATGATAATTTTAGGTAATATTATATATATATATATTTTTTTATTATTATATTACTAATTTAATATTTTATCTTTTATTTTTACAGGTTATTTTTGGCATATAACAGATTTACATTTAGATGTTGATTATTCAACCAAAGGTGAAGTTTCGAAAAGTGAGTTATTATTTTAAATTCAATAGTTAAGCGTGAACAATTATTGTTTATTGTATGTAATTCTCAAAAGGATAATGCAACATTCTATTGAACTCCTTATCATACCAAATGGTAGGGGTTTCTGATATTTTTAGTATATTTTGTAAGATTTAGTTGGCATTTAATGATAATTTCTATATTAGTTGTGGAAAATTGTTAATCACAGCACTTTTTTTTTTTTTGCCAGTTTCTGATAATTTGTTCATTTTTTAACCAATTTATGTTATAATTTTTTGGTCAACAATTGTTGGTTGTCCGATTGGCAGGCATCATACTTTTACATTCATTGACAAATGTATCGCGTTTATGAATTGCATAATAATGATGTCGTATTACATTGGTTATTACTAACATATATTGTATTTATTATACTTCCATAAAAAAAAAATATGATATTACTACAATAATAATATATAAAAACATCTTCGGCAAAATAAAATATTCAATTTCAAACAGACAAAATATGATAATATAAATTTATGTATATTTAATCATAAACATAAAAACCAATAAATAGTTGTGACACTTAGCAAACATAAGTATAAGATTAATATTTTTATACTCAGTTATTACTGTGCGACAATCTTGTTTGTTATATTCGCTAAAGTATTGTAATTTATGTTCATTATTTATGTGTTATTTTTATAGACTATTCCACAATTTTGTGTTCGTTTTTTGCTGTTTTTTTTTTTTTTTTTTCTATACTTTATTTTGGATGGAGAAATAACGAACGAAACGTTATAAAATATATAACAGAATAATATTTTATGCAATGGTTATGAAAAACTGTATAGAAATCTTGTGTTGTTATATTTTATATATGTATATTTATGTACTACCACTATCAGAAAAAATACCGATCGGCTATCGACTTTATTAAAATAGATATTGCAATGGTTATTATCGATTCTTCAATTCTGCATCTGATGCAATATATTTGGGTGAAACGTTTTTTGTTATTCAAACCAGCGAATAATAACAAGTGAATTTATTCCATTAGTATTGGTATTATTTTCGATCATAAATTGTTGTATAAATAATGATTATTATGAGATGGTAAAATTTACATTTCATGACATCAAGATAATAGTTTTCTTATTTTCAGTGATTATTGCTTTGAATGTGTTGTTGTTTTCCATCAGTTTTTGATGTCACGACCACTCAAACCACGAATACACCACTCATTTGTTGTCGTTGTTTTCGATAGAACTTTTTGGAACATTTTCCGGGTTATCGTTTAATTTAATATTTCGTTTTAAACTAATTTCATCATCACAAATTGTTTGTTTAATAATTGATGATGTAAACAAACTAGTTTCACAAACTTGAGACAATAAATAAAGTTGAAATTTTAAGAGAATTTTAATTGTGCACATACAATAAAACAAAATGATGCATTGATGTTTTGGTTTTACTTGTTTAAAAATCATAAGCCATCCGGAATTTTTTCGATACAGCTAGTATATTATTATTATTAAGAGAAAATCGATGTTTATATTTTCATATTTTGTATTTTATGTTATATATTTATATATTTTATAGTAGTATACAACTATATATATATAAATATATAAATACCAAGTGTATGTATAATATAAGTACAAAATCAAGGTATATTATGTATATTTCTATATGTATTATTATGTGTATATTTTATTGAATGATTTTATAAAGATTACTAAATTTCAATGATAATAGCAACAGCTGCATGAATTTTTTGGATCCAGATAAATTTTTGAATATATACACAAAATATACTGCGCTATATTATAATATAAAATTAAAATTTATGATGATATAAAATTTCATGGGTTTTTCTTTTGTCATTTCATATTTCGTTTATCATAAATAAATGTTATACAATTAATTATGAATATCCCCCCTTTTTTTTTATATATTATATAAATTATATATGTTTTATACGTATATTAAATATTATACTCACATTGAATTAGTTTATATGATTTTAGGAAGTATCATTTTTTTTTATATATATTTGCTATCATATAATATTACAAAATTAAGATTAATTTTTATTGATAATTAGTTTGAAAAATGTTAATGTTATTATGGGGTTAAAAAACGTAAAATTTGGTTTTCTAAATTAAAGTATCTTGGTCATAATTTAATTATATACATTGTCTGTCCGATAAATAATCGGCTTTCGAATATATATGGTTCTGGTAACGCCAGACAGATTTCCGTATAATTTCTGATAATTTATACACATTTTTTAATTTATTAATAAAAATGAGATTTCATTTCTATTGTACAATATATAAATCAACATAGTTTTATTGGTTTCTAGTACTTTTTATTTTACTGAATGCATTATTTTCTTCATTACCGTCATATATACTTTTAAAAATAGTGTATATGTGTTTGCTTTTCTTAACTCGATGTGTCACACACGTGCACAAATGTTTATTTATTTAGAAATTTTAAGATTTGAATTTAATTTTCACCATATAAAAAGAAAAAACAATATAATTTTTCAATTTTCTTTTAACACACATCTATACGTGATTTTTATTAAAACATAACAACTTTTGTAAAAAATTTACACATTTGGAACATGAGACTGAAGAGAAAAAATTGTATAATAATATAAGAACTTTTAAATTCTTTAATATTAAATTTATTTGTCTTCATATATATATTTTTATAACCCAAAACGTTTTGCAAAATAAATATTTTTCTTCAAATGCACATATACAAAACATAATACAATACACATTATGTATATGTATGTATGAAAGAAAATCATATTACATAAGAATATAAAAATCAAGAAATAATAGAATCTTAAAAGCACACATTTTCAACACATATACCATATATACGTAAATTCAAAACGATATCAAGATTACCGACCTACCCCCAACTGTACTTCTATTTATAATATAATATAGAAAAAGTATATTTAGCTTTTCAGAACAGAATATACATATTTATAGAACAATAATTTTCACACATAATTGAAATTAAACATATATATATATATTTGTATTTGTATTTTTCTATAAAAATGTATTCCATATATTTTATATATATATCAATTTCTCATATTGTTTTATTTTATTCAGGTTGTTGGCATATGAAGAATGGCGATCAAACAAACACACCGCATCGTCGATTACCCGGTCGTTTTGGAGATTATTCTTGTGCTAGTCCATGGAGTCTATTAGAATCAGCCACCGAAGCAATGAAATCCAGACAAGGTGATAATGTGGAATTTGTTTTGTGGACTGGGTAAGTGTTTTTATTTTAATATTACTCTGTGTATATATTTTATATACCAAAATATATAACGATATCAAAGTTTATTATACCTCAATATTATATAAATGATATGGAGTTAGTATATATATAATACGACACGTACGAAATGAATATATAACATTCATTTGAAATGTATACAGTGTCTCAAAAATGATTTTGTATATAATCGTTTCATATGGTGCGAGAAATGAAATTGTTTTGTTTATAGCAAAAACGTTCTATATTGTTGTTGAATATTTTGGGTGGAATGTTGTTGCATCTTGCTTGATCCATCCATCCATTCAGGATCTTTTTCAATTAACATACTTTTTAAACATTCATCATTTGTTTATGAATCCGTTACAAATCACAAATGTTTTAGGCATTTGGCTAAGTGAATTTCTTTAAGTTGATAAGGTATTTTTATACGTTACACAGATGAATTTTCAGCACAAACCACATTTTCAAATAAGGAACCACACTCTCGTTTGTGTTATAGTTTGAACGCCAAAGTTTTCGAGTTTTTCTGTAAACTGAGTCAGGGTTACTATATTTACATTAAATTCCGTTGTGCTGTAGTAATAGGTACCACAAATCATAGACACTATGCAGGCTCGTTAATATGACAACGAATAACTATAAAGACCACATTATAGAGTGAAATGTTAAAAAATTAACGTAAACAATTATTTTAAGAAAAATCTTTCTATGATTTATTTTTGTTTGCAGACTTTAGATATTGGAATTTTTCAAAGAAATGTTAACAACTTTTTTTTTACAACGGATGTTGATGGTTCACCTGAACTAACGCATTTCTTTGTTTATGTTATCGCATCAATTCCGTTGCTTAAGCGTAACATTTTTAATTTATTTCGAAACAGAACAAAATAGAATCACGTAAATGTTTGCTGATCATATGTAGACGTTCATATTTTCTCAGCACTTTGATACGCACTGAATGCTGTTTATGTGCTTTATGAACGTATGGGACATTTTATAACTCCGCACTTCTTTGATTCCTTTCATATGCGAAGTAAATACCGTCAGTGAAGTGAATTGCTATCGAAATGGCTTTTCTTTATATCCTTAATATTCTCATTTCCCCATTTAGAATATTACTATAAATGGTAGAATCCTTTAGTTGATTTACGTACATATTTAATCCATATAGCATTTTCAAATTATTTTATTTCCACAGGACATTTTTTCTTCAAAACCACTTTTTAATTGGAAAAGTGGTAACCCTAATATGTGTGAACAAGTCTTTCTGTTGGCATGCATATTACATGGAAAATATGAATAACATTATTATACGTATATTGATTATATTATATTATTACATAAGGATAAGTATAAATGATAAAAGCGCGCAGAGAGACACACAACTGAATTTAATTCACTTGATTTTCTTATTATTCTATTTCATGTGATTTTTTCTCTATTGTATGTAGTTCTTTATTGTCATCGTCAGTCGGTAAAGGAATTGTAGATTTTCTTTTGGTTTTTCATGGTTGGGTTTTGGTTTTTTTTCGTGAAATAAATTTAAAGTTTTGCTGATTTTACATTTAAATACAGCACATACTATTTATGTTTGTATTTGTGTGCCTATATATATATATATATATATATAGACATTATTATATTATGTAATAGACAAAGTATATGTATAGGATTGGAATCTTTAAATGAGAATAACAAAAACATTCTTTTTTTTTTTTTTAACGTTTCAAATTTTTCATTTTGTTGACGGAGGGGAATTTACAATGATGGCCTATATACGGAGGCTACGGAATATAGTATTTTCAATTTTTCTTCGGGGCTTTTTTTTTTATTTAATATTTTCTGTTGTATATTTTATGTGTGTTAAATAAGTTTTACATTTTACTTCACCGAAATAAAATTTACATAATTGTATGGGTGGGTGGCTGGGTGGTTTGGGTGTGTGTGTGTGTGTGTGTGTGGTGGTCGTACCGTATACATATAAATATTCACCAAAATATCCAAAACAACTTTCATTTCGTGGTAAACATATTTAAATATATTTTCAATATATACAAATCAATAGTTGAAAAATGTATTGTATATAAATTTACGATATATATAATATTGATTGTATATCGGTACCATATTGAATAAAAATTTAACAAAAAAAAAAAGACGATGAAGATGTGTCCATTTCATTCGAGCGAATGATTGACACAAAACAGTTCCACCCAAACCGCAAATTATATAAATTTATAAATAAATGTAATTATATATACAATTTAGAATAAAATGAATGTCTTTAAAATGTTAATGATAATTATCTCCACATTTTTTGTTACCTGTCTAAATTTAAAAGGTAAAAAGAAATTAATTTAACTTCGTTTTTTTTTTTTTTTAACACGTCCGATAAACATAAATAACAATAGTAACGATAGAAATTTATGTTAATTTGGGGATGAATGTATTTTTAATTTAATTTTAAAGTAAAATTTAATTTTCCATTAATAAATTAATTGTTGTCCCAAAAATAGATGGAATAAAACATTTATAAAATATTGATTTTATATTTCCATTAAATGAATATGAGGTTTAGCTACGATAATTCACATGCGATCAAATATTACCATAATGCTAACGATGGATACAATATACAATATTTTAAGTTATAGTTTTTAGTGTAAAATAAAATCAATTTATTAACATTAATTTCATTACATCTCATTGTGTGAACCTCGACAGCTTTCTTGCCTTTACGAAAATATAGCAAATAAAATATATAAACAAAATTACACCAAATTTGCTTCTAAAATATGTTTAAGATATGAGAGCTACCAAATGACAAGAGGAGAATATCACAAAATTAACAGAATTGCTTCCTTTGAATTTGAACTATACTCTAAATGACACAAACTAAAGAATAATATCATTAGATGTTGACCGTTCGCATGTGCGAAGAAGAAGAAATCCAGAACAATTTTTGTCGTATATAAAGTTGAAAGATGAAAACTACAATACTTGCAAAATTTTGATTCAAACATATAAAAGAAAGTCTTTGTGTCGAATTGTTGAACTATTTATATATTTTTAACAAACCTAAATAAAAACTCGGTTCAGGCATCAGCTTTACAACCGAAACTTTTTATATCCACACACCTATATTATGTACGAAAAATAATTTATATATATATACAATTTTAAAATCCACCAAATTAATCAAATCACTCTTAATAAGTGTATTACGAAAATTAAAATACATATTATTAAATTTCACAGTACCAGTTCATAAAAAAAAATAAATAAATATATATACCAATTAATACCTACAATAAAAAAGAAGCCAAATATTTATACAAATACAATGTTTTTAAAATAATTGCCAAAAATATAATATATTTCCGTTAATTACATTATTTCAATACTATAAAATCATTCTATAAAATTAAAGAAGATTTTATTTATATACTTTTATATTATTGTATATGGTATATGATGATGACATTAATACCAAATGATTGATGAGACGATTTTTGTGTCAACGAAATGAAAATTTACCATTTACATATATATATGAATGGTTGTTTATTGTTGGGTTGTTGATATTATAAATATAATGATAATAATAAATTCATTATAATATAGTATTTATTCTCTTTCGGTACATATTTTATTGTGATATTTTGTGTTTAAAAATATGGTACATATTTATAAAAATTCATATTGGTTGTGCTATCCCTGATCTGCAATCAAAATGTTCAATAACATAACTAGATATACAAATATTGAGCTATCTATCTATATATATACAGTTGAAATTTGTTCTGGATTCTATAGCTATATATAATGGATGGTGTACATTTTCAGATATAACAAATATAATATAACTTATGATTTAGAAAGAATTAGCTACATCAGTTTCAAACGTTTCAATTAGTTTTAAACTATACTTTCTTTCATACCCCCCGTGTATGTCAAGGTGTTGGTGCTCCAACATTTATGATAACAGGTTAGGAGGAAAAGAATTTAAAGAAAATGAACCGCTTATAGTATATATTTAAATTTATATTGTAATATTTTGTTATCATCAACAGGAAAATCTTTAATTCGACTTATTTCGAATGTTTGCAAAATTATTCGCAATTGTTTAATTATATTTTATTATATTATAATTTCGGTTTAAATTCTGCACAGCTATACTTTTGACTGCATACGTTATACCAAATTTTATTTATATGTTATATATACGCGTACATATATACAAACAGCAGAGCATAATTAAATTTGAATTCGTTGAAATTGTATAATTTACATAATATGATCCTCTAATTTAACAGGTATATAGATATATATTTCGTTCGTTAATCTTCTTACATACCATATACAACAATTAATGTACGAAAGTTTTCCTATTGATTTTTCCTCTATACCATATATATATAGAGTTATTCCATCGACCATATAAATTATATAACTATAATATCTTATATTTAGTTAGATATATATTGTATGTATTATAATATCATCTATAGAAATATAAGCTTTTAGTTATATATAGCCATATATATACCACTGTCTATAGCAACGTCAACATATATTTTCATTATGTATATATATGGTATATTAACAATATATATATATATATAGGTATAAAATTGTATATGGACTATGATATGATGGTTTTATATATAATTCGTGTAAGTGTGTGTATATATGTATATACTCTGTATTATTGTCGATCTATGGCTATGTATAATATATAACAAACCAACAACATAACGAATTTGGAAACTTGCTTCATTTGCATATTTTCTTAATCTAAAAAGCATAAAACGACGATTTCAGGAATTAGTTCAATAATGAGACTATACGAAACAGTTGTGACTTGCATACCTATATAGATTTTTTTTTGTATTCCTCTATATAGATACCATATATTTAAATTTTGGTTGTATACGTATATTTATAGAAGTTATTGGAGACGTATATTCGTACGATGTATATATGTAATATGATGTTTGTTCCAATGACGACGGGGTTTAATTAAGATTTTAAAGAGTAATAAAATATATTTGATACAGTGTATTTTAAAAATTACACGCAGTATATTGAGATGATTATATGATTTAATTTTATTATATTATTTCTTGCATCATTTAATTCAGAGATTGACAGTTCAATTTCCGATGTTAACGACATGTTTTTTTTGTTTTATTCAGTCTTATTCATATTATTAAAAATTACTTAACGAAATTGTCATAATATGACAATTATAAAAAAAATTGAAAAATAGTGTTAAACATTATATTCAAAGATAACAATGTGTCTGCAGATAACACTATACTCATCTATTTAAGAATAATTGAATAAATAAAAATCTATAATAGGAGCAGGATCAATAGGTGAATTGTTATGTATACTCACAAGCAATGTTATATACTGAACAATCAAACCACATAGTTCACTGGAAAGCGAGCAATTGAAATCAGCGTCTATTCAACTATGCTAAGTGAATAATGCGATTCCAAGCCACAATTGTCATTTCGTAAATTTATTGTGTTGCGCTATAAAAATGCAAAAGAAATTTGTTTTGAATCCATTACCACATATCCACCATTTTTTGCACACCCATCAGATTAACATACTTATTTTGTTCTTTGTAAAGCTTTACTTAATTGAAATCATTTTAATTCTTATATTTGAATCGTACGTTGCTTTGTTGTAATATAATTCAGATAAATTTTTGCGACGATTCATAACTATATCGACACACCAAAACAAATAACTGAACAGTCGAAATAGTATAGTTATGGAGCTTGGTTGGTGGAAGTGCACTAGAAAAGCTAGAAGCAGCAGCAGTATATTATTCTGAAGGCATAAATAAAAGTAATTCTTTTTGTTTTATTTTTTACCATCATTATCAAGCAACCCTCGCATATAAATATATATAGTTAATGTGTATTTATTTACATGCATACACAGCGAGTTACTTAAAAAGGTGAAAACAATATTTTCATAATTCATATTAAGTTATTTTATATTACCATATTATTATATAATTTTTTTTTTATGATATACAATCTACAGCAGAGCTTTCATTCATTTTTTGTTGTTGCTCTGGATATTTTATAATAATAATAATAATAACAACAATATATCACAATCATATAACTTAGAATTACTGTTAATTTATTCATTAATTTTACTTAAATCTATCTATGTATATGGATGAAGTGAAAGCTCCATTGTGCGACATACATTGTCATTTAAGTTTGCAGGGAATAATATAAAAATATTCTAATACACAGTACTAACACACATGCTGTATCATGCATCATCATCTACTAGTCAATTTTCTCCATATGATATGCATCAAACATAGCCACTGCCGTCAAGTTGGTAAATAACTTGGGAGTATACAAAACATTATGCAATACATCTGCAATTATCAAAAGAAATTTATATATATGCTCCATTAAAATTTTAGATAATGGTAGCTGGAGACTATAGATAGGGCGCTACGTACTACGGTGCCACTACCCTATAAAAAAAATTTTTGGTAAACGAAGGAAAAAAGAAAATCTATTAATATTTTAGTCTTATTCCATTTGGTATTATATACCGTGCAGTGGCGTGAGTTGATTCCTTTCAAATAGCACAAAATTTATTGATAGCAACAATGAACAAACGCTATAATATAATACTTTTATTGTATAACAATTCACATCTTAATCGAAGAAATAATGAAATCCAGTGTAAAATTAATTCAATGCCTATGGAGTATTTATAATAACAAAAAATGTGTATTCGAACGAATCCATCAAATGGAAAACAAATTAAATATATATATTTTAATACATGTGGGAATAATATGTACCTTTCATCATATTGTTGAAATTGATTTAATTCGGTTTATGAATTTTGGGAATTTTCAGTATTATTGTAAAATAAAATAGCTAGTTTTTCTATAATATGAATTAGATTTTTTGGAAGTGATTTTTCAAAAGAATAATCATCATGATTAGATTATGGTTAATTTGTCACAATAATTTCAATAGTGTTTATATTGAAAGAGATAAGGAGTAAACGTTTGGTGCACATGTGGCAAAGATCAACGAGTAGAGCTCATATAATATACAATGTTCTATATAAAGTAAACAAAATAAATGTTGTTCGGAAATCTCAGCAACCGTCACTGTTAATTTTTACATACATATATTTTCATTCTTTTATATTATCCTGAAATAAGGGAACAAAACACATATATATATATATTTTATACACCTAACGAAGAACGCACATTAAGTAATATTTTTCCAATTTTCATCTTTAAATATTACATTTTTTGTTATTTTGTTATTTTTTTTCATATATACTCGTACCTAAGCAAAGACATTAAATCCATATATAAATTGTATACATAATATACAAATTAGCCTTTATAGTCCTTTAAATTTTCTTTCTTAATTTAATGTTTAAAATTTATATATACACGCAATAGACTATATATTTATATAGAGATAGGCAAATTTCATATATGTATGTTCTTCTCATTGCTTATTTTCATCAAAGAAATTATATGTTTAAGTAACTTTAAGTTCATTTACATTTAACATGAATATATATTGTATATATATATATATATATTCTATCTATATCTATATCTATATATATATGAACGATGAGTATAACACACAACAAAGTATATACGAAGTACCATTTTCATTGATATGCAAATATAAATATCCTATAACAATACAAAATGAAGTACACTTTTGTTTCATTTTCTATGTTGTAAAAAGTTTTATTGTACATATATATACTTATATGCCAATGGTTGGTACCATACATCTAAATAATGGTAATGATGCTGACGGTGATGATGGTGTTGGTTGGTGATGGTTGGTGATGGTGGTGATGGTGGTGGTAGCGGCATTGATGTGATGGTGCTGTATAACTATTATATATACGATATTAATGTTGGTGTTTTGATGGTATTTTATTCAAAACACCAAAATTAAAAATACAAAAATATAAATAAAAGTTTTACATTATATATTTTGTTGCACAAAATTTTTGTTTTTCATTTTCGAAAGGACTTTTTTTAATGCAGGGAAATATATGCGAAAAGAAGTTTATCTAACTATATTGTGTATTGTTGTAATAACAAAAAGTCATTTATTTTATATTTTTTATTTTCTCTATATCATCAGATTTTGAATATTACAGTAGCTTTATTTCCTCTATACATGTGTAACATATTAACTGTATTGGTTAATAATATATGGCTTATTTTGTATAACGTATATAATCTCATTTATTTTTTCTCTTTTATTTGAAATGTTTTTTGTATTATTTATTGCATATAGAAGTTTTAACTTACATTGGGGACGGCTCGCCAGGTGGTACATTCGCGGATTTTGATGTGAAAACTTATGTTGTAGTATTGGCGAAAACTACAATATAATAACCGATGTTTATGCAAAAATAATGAAGAAGGCTATTGGTTTGTACCGTTCAGTCGGATAGTTCAGTTTCGTATCCCGCCGAATGCTATTGTCTATCCACTTCTTCTTTTGTTATTTTGCCAGAGCTTAATCAGTATGGAATGTTACTTTGTTGTATATCTTAACGGGGGCACACAGTACCTCGTTAATCCTTGTTCATTACAACGATCTTCAAACAGTAATTAACCTGTTTTTTATACTTTCATATAATGAATATTATGCAATATGCTAAATTGCTTCAGGTTTTATTAAATTATCGATAGCGAATATTAATTTTTATATTTTTATTTTTTATAAAATAATAAATATTGTAAACAAACAACAAAATATGATTTTGTTAAAATTTGTAAAACTCATCCATAGTGGTTTATTTTTTCTTAACATTTATTATATAACCGCAAAATATATAAAATAACATTGTGTTCCAATAATAAGTTACTAATAATAATTTCAATTTTAGATATACACAACCGCAGTATATTTGATGAGATGATTAGAAGGAGATTGTCATTATACAACAATAATTATAATATGTATAAATTAGGATTATAATTAATGAATTGTTTCGTAATTGTTAATACAACAGGAATTTTTATAATATTTTACATCAGTGGACAATAATTAATTTTCATCGATTTATTAAAAGTTATTCGCAATAGAATAGCATATATAAACGCACAGCGACAAAAATATAAGATGCAATGAAATCTAATTGGAATTGAAGTAATAGTTATAGTATTTCGTTCGATCATATAAAACGATTTAATTTAACTTGCTAATATTTATGGAGCCTAAAAAATATCGGCACAACATTTGAATTTAATTGTAAATCGTGGTGTACTATTACTGTTTACTTATTATTTATGTGCACTGTATTTCAGTTTCAGTGTGGGGTTATATACGAATGAAAATCATTTTATTTTATATTTTTTTTTTGATTTTATTCAAAAACCTGGAAACCTTAATATTTTCTGTAATACAATATGTATAACAAACGCATAAGCAAATATATGCTATATATAAAATTGTGTGTATCTATGGTATAAACAAAATACACATAACATTTACATTCGATATGATATAGAAAAATGGTAATTCACTTGATTTTTATGAAATCACATTTGTATAAAATCAAAAGCATCAAGTCAGGTAAAATATTTTATTTAAATGTAAAATATATGCATCTACTATCTACTACGTATCTAATTCATACAATTCTATATATATACGAGTATAAAACATAATAAAATAAAATAAATATGAAATGTTGTCTTTATATTAAAATTCTTCATTGAAATTTAATCTATTTTGAGATGATAATATTATCTCTTATATCGTATATTATGGTACATTTTATTTTATGTATATCAAATTTTTATGTTGATTATTTATTGAAAATTGTTTTTTTTTTGTGTTTTTATATAAAATGTCGCGCATATTCAATTATTGAATTGAATTTAATGTTTATTATAAAATACATTATTGAATTTGAATAATGTATGTGTCAATGGATGTAAATGCACTCGTTTTTATGTTTTTTTTTTTTTTTTTTGTAATCTGCTATATTGATCGATATATAACCTGCCACACAAATGATAATCTATGAATAATTATAGATAAATTGTTCTATGTACGAGTATTTATGCGTCAATAATGGTTTTTGATTACTAAATTTGAATTGGTTTTTTTTTTTTTTTTTTTATCGTAAAATTTACTAGATTAAGATTTATATATAAACGTTTTTCTGGTAAATCAATATAAATTATTAATTTAACAACATAAAATAAACACATAACATTATATATTAGTCAAATTTGGGTGTATTGTTTGAGGCTGAGAATAATTTTTTAGCATAATTTTTATCAATATGTTTTTCACTGTAATAGAATTATATATATAGAAACATTTGATTTGACAAGGTGCAATGTGTATGAATTTGAATAAATTATGTCCTATATTGCACCTACATCTATATATTCGATAGATATTACGTGCGTATATAGAAAGTTCAATAGAATTTAGTTTGTTTTTAGTAATTTGGCAAGACAAAAAATTTTGGACAACTTTCTGATGCATAAAAAAGTTCAAATTTATATAAATTGAAATTCCATATATGAATTTGTAAAAGTAAAAGTAGATACAGAATTTTGGCGGGGATTTAAATACAGATTTTCAAAAAAAAAAAAAAAAAAAAAAAAAAAACCAAAAATAAAATCATATTCCTTAAAATTTATTTATTATATTTATATGGAAAGGTTCAGAGAATCTCTGCCAGCTCTCACTGTAATCTATTTAACATTTTATACCGAATGTGTATTCTTCTCCCATTAATTTGAACTAAATTATTTTTTATATATTGTTAAATGGAGGGTGTACTATAATTTAAATTTCATAGAACAACACTTTAGGATACTTTATCAGAAATATTAAATGTAATAACCAAACAAACTGTTGAACGATTAGAAAGTAAGGATATTTGTTACCACTCTTGGATTGACAGAGGGACAATAGAAATATCGTAAAACCATCTTAGAATTGCTGTTTTGGTATAGGTTTATCCATTGTTTTGACAATTCAAGACTTAACATCAATGGTGTTTTGTTGGCATAAGACTATTTATTGAATTTTGTATAAATGCAGGTCCCATTTTTGTATTTAGCGGACTAAAAATTGTATCTTCGATAATAATTTGCTACCCGTCTAGAAAGGATGTCTTCAGTAACACACTTCTATATATATATATTGTATATATATATATATGAGTTGCCTCGTGTTGGCCTAAATTTTGTGTATAGGTTTAGACAGCGAGTGATTAGTTTAACTGAATTTTTATTTTGTATTATAATTAAATTAAATATTAATTTTAAATGCCGACAATAGACACCATATATTGTATGTATTAATTAAATTAAATGGCATCATATCGTATATTTATCCATCATAATACAATATGTAAATTTTAACCATATATGATCATTTATATACATGTTAAAAATATATGTACTATATTATAATATTGCAATAGCTTAAAAAAGCTTATGTATAAGTTTAAAAATAAACAATTTTTTCATTTTTTTTTATATTTTATTCATTACTGATGTACAACGTCAATCAAATGTTATTATCATTGAAAATAAAAATTTATATTTTGTATAATGTTTTTGGTATATTTATACTAATATACGACATAGACATAATTTATAAATATATAATATATTGTATATGTTACAATGTTTGTCGTTATAATAAAGTCAGTCAAAGGCAATCAGTTAGTCAGTTTGTCAGTTAGTTATATATAATAAATATATGTATATTATATGAAAATTGATAATGGAATTGAATACGTATAGTATTATTAGTATATATATCAAATATATATAATAAAAGTAATATGGTAGAGGGATTATATTTTTCTTTAACAATGTTTGCAATATTATACCGCATAACATATTTTGAAAATAAAATTGTATACACACACACACACACACCCTTTGTCCGAAATATAACCAAAATAACAAGAAAAACTAAGTATACCAATATTCAATTTTGTTGAAATTAAGAATTACCTTATAATTTGTTAATATTAATAATAATGCACTTACTAATCATGTAGCAAAAAATCACATTTATTTGCTATAACATTCGTCTGATTCACCCGTATTAGCTATTCCCTAAACTTCATTTGGTGATCCAAGGAATACGGTTTTCATCAATTGAACACATTGAACAGTGAACGATTGCCATACTCCACAACATTCTAACTCGGCGAAAAAACTATATTCAATTTATGATACAACACTCGAAATAAATACAATAATTGTTTGATTTTTTCTTAATCCATTCCGGTTAGTTTTCCTACCGACGGTGTGTATATACGACTGTATATGTGAGTGAAAAGAAAATCCCTAAGTTATGTAATGTTTTATATATATATTGTATATATGAGTATTCAGTATATGCTATATGAAAATGTAATGTATGGAATATATACAATATATACATACTGAGAAAATGCTAAAAATGATTGATTGTTTTGCATTTTATTATTTAACTTAACGTATACATATGGATATTATTTCTTATTATATAAAATAGGACAATCAATTAAATAAAAGACTAATCCATTTTCATTAACTTATTCGTTAGATATATATATTTAACATTTTTAAACATAGTCATGTTATGTATTATTATTTTTTTTGTATTATATATTATTACGGATACCTTACATCCTTACACGTTATTTTTATTGAGTTGTGTGTATGTATGTGTGTTTTATATTTAAGAAAACTTTTTCAATATTAAAAATGAATTATTTATATATTTTTATTATCTTTTCAATTTACATAAAACCAATTTTATTGTACCAATATATTCGATGTACTGCATGTCATCTTTGTTTGTTGACAAATTTTACATATTGTATATACACCCACATACCCATATATTAGTTAAATATATTAATAATATTAATTTTTATTCATTTTTATTCTACTTACAGTGATGGTTTAGCGCATTCAGCCAGACGTTTCAGTGATTCACATCGATTAGAGATTTTACGTAACATAACCGATCTTTTGGGACGTACATTTTCATCACAATTTGTATTTCCAGTATTGGGTCATGAAGATGGTAACGGTAAAGAAGGAAATTTTCATCGATTAGGTGATTTATGGCGTCAGTGGTTACCATCCGAAGCAATACATACATTTGATAAAGGTAAGTGTTTGTGATAATATTTAATAGATAACATTTGTAATATTTCCGGAAAAAAATGTCAACCGGTTTTTGACGCAATATACACTCAGTAACCAATTGGTCAACTTTTTCGTGAGATTTAAATTGTTTTTCAGTAAGCTGTAATGTGTAATGAATATACAGAAAAGTGATTGGTGTAACACATCCCAACGTAATGATTCTATAACGTAACATATCGTGCATATTATCTGATCATTTTTATTGCAATAATCGTCTCGTCAAATTGATTAGTTGTTGGTACACGCAGTAAGTTATCGACAGTATATGAAGCAATAAATTGAACCAATTGGTTATTGTAATGTGATCCTTTTAATAAATTTTAGTAAATATTTCACATTTAAAAATAATTTTTTTCTTTTCACTTTATTCACAGGTGGTTATTATACAATTGAACAAACAAAAAGCCGTTTACGTATAATTGTATTGAACACAAATTTTATGAGACATGATTCAAATACAAATTTTATGCGACATGATTCAAATTATGATAAACGTCCTATTGGTGGTGGTAATGCTGATTCAACAGAATATAATAATTATCATCATCATTATGGTGGAAATCATTATCGAAATTATAATAATAATTATAATAATAATAATAACAATAATAATAATAATAATAATGGTGGTACAGTTAGTGCATTACAAATGGCTGAAACTGAATCGCAAAAACAATGGGATTGGCTTGAAGAAGTATTAGCTAAATCAAGTAAAAACAAAGAAACTGTAAGTAAATTTATGTATTTAATTTTTTTGTTAAATTTAATATATTATGTAAATGTTTTGAGCTATGCTTGTAGATATATGTGTAAGGATGATAAAAACCTTATCAGTTGCTTATTTTAGCACAAAGAAAATACATTTTTTACAGATAAGTGAAAAGACACACCAAAATGTATTATTGATGCTACAATATTATTCCATTAAAAGAATGACGAACGAAAAAATTCGATAATTTGGATACTTTAAAATACGTGTTGTTAAGTATAAAAACAGTTTGTCTTCATGTGAAAGTGAATTAAACTGGAAATTAAGTGGAATAGTTGTTTCAAGGATCATGGACTTCCATATAAGGATAATTTTAATAATTTGCTATAACGCTATATGAAAACCAATTCAAGCAGTAATGTGGCTTCAATGACTTTATAAGGATCAAATTCCTAATATCAACAACAATTAATGTAGGGAAGGACATCAAGTATATTTTAAGCATTTTCTAAGGATAATTTCCATAACATCTATGATGCTCTGTTCTACGTAATATTCCATTTCTACAATATAGTATTTATTTATATATATGGAATAGCAATAAGTTATATGTAAATTGGGTATTCATCTTGAATGTAGAGAACCGCATTAGACAAATCTTCAGATTAAAATCTAAGCCTTGATTTATTACTATATTATACTAAAAATATATATCCAACATTCACTTTTTCGTGGTGTATGGTGGCTTGGGTTGGGTCACACGGGGATCTAATCGATGCTGAAAGGGTTACTAATCTTTGACAGTCTGTTATTGTGCGACTTACCATCCGCAGAATTATATATTAATTACATATATTTATACTTGACAATTAATTACTTTTTAAATTTCGGATATTTATCATTGAATATCGATAATAACAAATACTTCTTTCTTGATCAATTTTCACGAAGTGTTTGTATGCGTGTGTGCACACTCAAGTTGTTGCGGTAATGAACATTTTTAATGTTACAATAAGGATTACAATTAATTATTGCATATTATTTGATGGATTACAATCTCTAACCAATTTTCGGTAAATCTGCATATAGGTAATTAGGTATACGCATATTAAATACGCGTGGGTTGTGTTGTGTGTATAGTTATTTTACTTTGATTACATTAATTATCATAATATACTACGTACATATTATTATTATAACAATAATTTACTTATATAATTATAATTTATATTTTCTATTTTTATAATTTATTCATATAAACAATAAATTTATGATAATTTTCCTGTTCTTTGATAACCTGATTAGATTATAGTAGTATATACCATATAATATATTATTGATTAAATTACATTGTTTTTATTATTATTATTTTGTTTCTATATTTTCTTTCCATACATGGTATGTATTATATTTTTATACCTGCTGTTATATGTAAATTATGTAATACGTAATACGTATATTTTTTAACTAAATAATAAACTTATAAAATATACAATCCGATATTGCCAACATTTTCCAAACACACAACTAGGCACCCGCTTTTTCTCACACAGTCTATATAGTCGTAAATTTATATTTAAAATAAGCAATGCTTGAGATGGGTGGGTGGTGGACGCCGGTATTTGTATATATTTATACAATATATAAAAAAGTAATATTTTTAAAGGTGTAGTAATACCTTGTGTAATACCTTTTGTAAATAATATTAAAAAACATCAGCAGGAGTGTATAGATTTTATTTTTTGTTGTTCTATTGTGAGTTAAAGTAAAAAAATTAAATGTAGAAAAATACAACAATTTTATGCGTGTGCTACACATTAATTTATATTCGCAAAAACAAAATTGTGGTTTGTGCTGTCGCATATATATGAATTTATGTTATAACGTTCATACAATAATGAAAAAAATATCTATATGCACTGTCTGGTAGAAAAATAAACGGAGTGATTGTGTAATATAGGGTGGCTATCTTTTTGGCTACTGTGATAGATTTATGTTTTGTATACCAACCATTATATGCCATTTCCTCGTTCAGTGTAACCCAAAATTAAGTGACAGCAGTTTCGCGGTTCAGAAATATATAAAGAACAAAATAACCACTTATTTTTGTAAATAATAATTATTTAATTGTTTTTTTTTTCCCTAATCCATTTTGATTATTTTTCGGACACACGGTGTATAATATATTCTTTTTATATAATTTTAGATGGTTTGATATGTTCTTATAAATTCAATTAAAATATAAATAAAATAATAAAAGGAAAATAAGTTAAATTTTACTTTATCTGTAAGAATTTCATTTTTTATTATTTTTATTTGCCGCAGAATGAGTGGAGAAGAATCTTCCTTTTTTTTATATATTTATTTTCATCTCAACTCAATGATTTTCAATGAATTGAATAAATATTGCATGCAAAAAAAAAAACCGTAGTCGTTCAGAATTAATGTTTGCGTGAATCTGTTTCATAATAAAAACATAAATAAATATATATTTTGTACAAAATAAAAGTTTTTGTAAATATATAAAATGAAAACTTAAAGAAAATCATTATATTTTGTATTTTTCTACGCAGACAAGCAGCGGCAACTTAAAAAAAAGAACAGATTTTATATGTAATTTAAATTATTTCCTTTATATTTATATTTATAGGATGCATTATTTCGTTCCGGTTAATTTAATAAAACGGATATAGCAAAACAAGATGCTTAATGATCACCCGTCAATCACTGAATTGCATACATTAGAAAAATGTAGTTTTATATGTTTAGCGGCAATTCTAAACAATTTCCAAATATAATTAATATAATTATAAGAAGACATGTCCAGAATGGAATTATTCATTGCCTATAACATTATTGGAGTAAAAATGACGCAGTTTATTTAATAAATTTATACAAATCACAAAGAATATTTAATTGATGCTAATTCAATTTATGCTTAATAAGATACTTTTGCAGTGATCGTAAGAGCATTGGGAATACCCATTGACGCATACAGCATACTTTTAATAGAACAATTTACTGCTTATACTTGTATCATCCTGCAGTAAAGTTGTTTTGATTTATTTAATTTATTATATTATTTTTTGATCATTACAATATATATAGATGACATTAAAAATGGGTCATCTTATGTGCGTATGTATGTCATACAAACACATTTACAGAAAATTATATATTTATAGTCTTTATCTTAAATAGAATCTCTTAAAATATACAAAATACTATATAGACAAAAAACTAAACTAAACTCATATTGCTTTCAAAATAGTATTTCAATCGAAATATCTATCACAGTTTCTGCATATGATGTATATTTAATTTATTGTGTCTTTACATTGAAAATTTTGTTTATACGATTAAAATGCGTCAACGAATGTAACTTGGAAAAGCTGGTAGCTCAGAGGTTCCTCAACGTCAAAACGATACAGTCATGGTGTAGTAAGACTATGGTGTACATTCGATGCGACCATATGACGATGTGGTATACCATATGAGCTGTTGAAACCGAAAGAATATACGATACAGATAATTGTTACAAGCAATTAATATACATTTTGGAACAAGCAAATAAACATGACACAATATTAATGTGTACACAAACAATAACTGAAGTTGGAAGTGTTGTAGCTGCGGATATACAATACTGCCATTAAAATACCATGACATTATTGTAGAAATAAATAAAAAATAAAACGAAAGTAATTTTCAATGTAAGCACCCAATAAAATTACAATATCCTGATGCCTTTTCTTATTTTTTTTTTTTCTATCCGTATATTAATGAATTTTTATCATGTCATTTTATTTATTTATTTATTTTATATATTTATTATATTTATCCACATTTATGTTTTTCTCATATATTGTTATATCTATATAATTTCAGGTTTATATTGTTGGGCACATACCACCCGGCTCAGATGAAAGACAAGTGGGTAGTGCACCGAATGTTCATTCAACCTTTTCGGAAAAAAATAATTTACGATATCTACGGTTAATTCGAAAATATTCAACTATTATTTTGGGACAATTTTTTGGACATTTACATTCCGATTCGTTTAGGATTATATACAATGATATTGGTAAGTATAATTTATATATATATTTATATAGCTATAGATTAGTTTATACAGCGTGTGTCCGAAAAATAACCGGAATGGATTAAGCAATAAAGCAAACACTTTATTTATTTTTTACAAATATAATAGTATTTATTCGAAATATGTTTCGTCAAGTGAAATATTACATCGATTTGTTCTTTCAACAAGTGCATAAAATGACTGTTTATGTCGTTGATTGGAATATTGTTGAGTATATGGAGGTCGTTGACTGTTCAATTGCCTTCAATTGATCGTTTTTTTTTAGCCAAATGAAGTTTAGAAAATAGTCCCATGCGACTAAATCGTTTGAATCAGGCGAATGTTAAAGCAAATAAATTGTATTTCTATTGTAACAACAAAAATCAGTGACGAACAGGACGAATACGTGTTTTTAAGAAATTATCATAAATTTCATTGTTTTTAATGATATGTATGGGTATCATCTATTCGGCGTAGTTTTTGGTTATCAATCAATTGATGTGTATCAAACTTTGTATTCACATTTCGTTAACCTTATGAATTGTTGTTTTTGGTATACCAAGTTCCATTTCCATTTCATTCCGGTTATTTTTCGAACAGAAACTGTATGCGTATGTCACACACATGTGTAGATATATGCTTGTGTGTAATAATAATGATAATACATAATAATAATAATAATAATAATACTACTACTGAAGTTTACGATGATCCTTTTTTTTTATTTTTTGCTCCCTTTTCTTCTTCTTTTTTTGACCTATATATTATTTTTTATATAACCAACACATGTAATTTTATTTTTCTATACTATAATTTGTATTCATATACACAACGACTAGTATTTATAGAAGGTTTAGAGTTTATATTGACGGTTTTTTTTTTTCCGCAACATCATTTTTCATAATTAATACAACATTTAACTTATTATTTATTTATTTATTTATTTATTATAATTTTTTTTTCGTATTTCTTAAATGTCAAAAAAGGAAAAGGTTAACATCAAATAAAATTTGAATTTTCTATATAAAAAGAAGAAGAAGAAGAAGAAGAAAAAAAACCCCAACTTATCAAATGTAGAAAATTAAATTTATTATTGATTTTAGATTTACAAAATTGATTATGAACACGATTTTCTTTATTTTCCCTATATATATATACTCGTACTTTGTTTTCTAAAACATTTTCTAAATTATAATGTTATTTTTTTTACTTGAATTAATAAGTTTTTGAAATGAACGCACGAACTGTTTACTTAATAATTAGTATTTATGGTATGTATATACGTTTAAAGTCGAATATATAAATATTTTCACATTTAATTTTTAACTATACTACGACGCACCGCAATATACATACATTATTATTTATACAAATATACACACAAATTCATTTAAATCAGTTGGAATATTCAATGAATTTAGATTTTCATATAAATAATACAATATATGAATAAATAAATATCCATATATGGAGAGTAACCAAAAAAATACAAAACATATAATAAAAAACAATTTGTTAATAAAAATTTAATAAAAAATTTGTTATATAAATGAAATAATTTATGATGGAATCAAATGGTATATATTATATGGAAAATGAATTATTTATTAATGAGAAATATGATATATGTCATACAAATTCAAGTATAAATGATTTAAATAATTAGTTATTTTTATTTTAGCCCTTAATTTAATATCCGTTTATTACACTTAATGAATTTATTAATTTTTTCAAATTACAGCGGAATCACAATACGTAAAATTTCGTTGGTTCCTTGATATCTTGCATCTTTTTTGCTTCATATAAAAATACCTTCTATATGTTTACGAATAATTATTATGTTCTTTCAAACATATTTTATTTACTTGTTGTTAGTGTTACATAATCATCAACATCATCGTTAATTTCTTTTACTATACGCTAAGAGAATCAATAAAAAGTGTGATAGTGTTCTTGCACTATCTTATTCGATTTTGAATCAAAGTTTTCACTGTCGATTCCACTCCCGAAGGATTACCTTTTATAATCCACCACAGTGTGATAGATTTATCTTCCAAAATATATTCTACAGTAATACTGTGTATACCAGATCAATTGTATACCGATTTTCACACAATTATTAGTGTTAATATTCGCAAAAATAATTTTCATATAAGTGATAATAGTCAATTTGACCTGTGCATATGTCGACTTACCACGGTTAGGCATAATATATAATTATCTCGCAGTAAACTTCCATTAGTTCTAATGATTTGTTTAACTTATATTAATTATCTGAATTTTATATATGATTGCTATACACATACATACGCGGTAAAATGTGTCTCGGATATTATTAAATATACACATCGATTTTTGAAATGTATAGGATTGCGTGTAGTTTGATTAACTTTTTATTTTAATTTAACTAAATAGTTTGGTTGATGTCTCAAATTACGATTTGTTATAAATGTATATATTAACATTAACATTTGTTCCGCAGTCGCTGTCACTTATAAATGACAATCTATTATTTATTGATTGATTATTACTAAAATATAGTTTTTTCAGTTTTTGTTAGTAATATAGCTCCATTCAGTTTTTATGTCATATTTTTATAATATGGTAATTTGTTTGATATGTATGATTACTTTTGTAGATATACATTTTTTTATATTTATGTTTTGAATTTTTTCGGACACAGTAATCTTCGCAAATATATATCCTTTGTATTGTTAAAAATTGCAAAATACAGCTAATCAATTTCCGGTGGTTATTTATTTTTAAATTGAAATTAAGTTTATAAACATATTACGTATGTATATTATAGTGTCTTCTGCTGGCATTATGTCCATGACCTTTATGCGTTTAACATTTGTTAAAATAAATTCGTTTTTCATCATCAGTTATAAAATAGGATATAGCAAGTTCTTTGTTTTTTTGCTTAACACGACATTTTCAATCCATTCGGATCTTTTGCAAGGCATGTAAGTGTTTGCCAACCAACTGCTTCAGCAGTAACTTCAAACTCTTTGAGCATTCGTACAACACTGCAACGTTGAACTAAATTAACTTTCTAATAATATACGATATTTTTATTTCCAAAAATAAAGCCTTTATTTAATTATGTCCTTTTTCTTTTGACATTTTTTTTTTTTTTTTTCCGCAAATTTAATAATAACATAATTTCATAATTTCATTAATAAAATATATAATAATAATAAAAAAAAGTGTGCGATAAATAATAACAATATAATAAGCTTTTATCTACAATATATAGAGAAAAAAAGCCTATATAAATTTCGATATAATAATAAATAAATTGGATATTTTATTTATTATACGAGCATTAAATAAATAAATAAATAAATAAAATACTATAAATTATCGGACCTATAAATATATTGAATTTCTTTGCCTATCACACAGCAAAAAAAAAAAAAAAAGGTATAAAAATAATGTTCACGATATAATAATCTTTTTTCTTTTTTCAAAAAAAAAACATAAAATAAAATAACTTAAAAGAAAATGATATAAAATACAGGACCAACAAAAAAGGTAACTGATTATTTTTATTTTTTTTTTTTTTTCTTCTTTTCCTATTCACAAACTAAATATTAACCAACTCTTCAAATATACCTCGACTATATAACCTTCATCATCTTCATTCATATACCACCGATCTCTACTATATTATTACATTAGGGGTATATATACCGCATAGATTTTATATTTACTGTAGATTGTTTTTTTTTTATATACCAACAACACTATCCTTTCAGGCAGGATAAAAATAAAAAAAAACACACAGACAAGACAAGACCTATTTATAACTTTATTGATCCACCCTAACACACATATGTATACTTTTCATTCCCATATCATCGCCTATATATTATAAAGAGTACGCACCTATTCGTATATATTGTGTAACTCTCTGAAAATATCCTTCTAAATTTAACACTTTAAAATAATGTTGTGTTTATCAAACAACAAATACGGAAAAAATAAAAATATATCGGGGGGATGAAGAAAAAAAAAAAAGGATAAAAACGTAAAATAGAAAATAATATATTCATTTTTCTTTATTTTTTTCCCCATTTCATTCTATTTATAATAATAATATTATATACAAAAAACACAAAGTTTTTCCGAAAATTATTACACATAAATAATAATAATAATAATAATAATAATAATAATAATATTACTTCGTACACATAAATTCTGGTATTTATATTTATATATAATTAAGTTGTTTGCTCCAGCATGAATTCAATATTTTATATATCTACAATTATATAATAACGATTTTAATTGTAAATTTATTATACTACAATAGCAGCGTATTTAATTCATATTTTCCAAAACATCTGACGCCTACGATACATATATTTGTTTTGAGACTCATCCCTTTTCTATATACTAAACACACAGACACACACACACACACACACATAAATATGTATATACAATTATCCTTCAATATGTTTTAAATCATTAATCCATTTCTATAATTATAAATATTCTATACATATAATTTTCAATTCTCTATAATTCTATTCCAAACACACCACCCATTTTGAAAATGTTTAATTTTCAATAATAATTCATAATTTATAATAATGTTTTATAGTGAGAATATTTAACAATATATTTATGTTTTGTATCGTGGCGTATGGTGATGGTGGTGGTGGTGATATATCTATAATTCTATACAATCCATATATGGTATACGATTACTATAAAAAAAATATCCGATCATCATTGAAATTAAACTGAAATTACAATGGTTATCAATAGAAATGTTATCGTCTTCAAAGTAACACACACCTGTGGACTGCGATTTTTGAAATGATACACAGACGTAACCAACTGAATTCGTTCGCGTGAATAAATAGGAATTTGTTATTTATTAAAATGCGTTATGTGATTTCAGCGCCTAAGAACTAAATTTTAAATGAGGCCTAAGATAAAGATTGGCAAAGAAATGCTATGAAAAATACCAATTTGAAATTTACGTTAAAAATAGTATATTCGAAAATTATTCGTGTGATTTAAAATTTTTGATATGACTATAAGAATTGTACAAACTGAATTTTGCAATTTTTGTATTGTTTGTTTTCCCATCAGCATTTTATCTTTTGACCATATATCCGGGGCAATGACCGCGGATATTTTTTGATATTGGTATTGTATTGTATTGTATTGTATTGTATAATAATAATGTAGGAAATTATATAGAATTCGTAGCTTTTAACATTCAAATTCTATTTACAATATTATATTTTGTAATACAATTTTATTTAATTTAGAAAAATGTATATTCTCAAAATGAATATTGGGTGGGTATTATAATATTGTATTTAGAACTTTTAAAGTAAAATATTTGTATATATACGATCTTTGTCAACACATTGATTTGATTTGCCATATCGAGATTTAATATAATAGTGTTGGTGGGGTTATATAGTTATAAATAGCTCGAAGAAAATCAAATCGCAGCCCAATAATAATAGCGTCGTTTTCGTCACCCTCCCGAGTTAACTATATAAAATGTTTGGTTTTATCGTGATGGCAATAAATTAATCTTCCACAGCAGTATTTCTTGTTGATTCCAGCATTTATACTTGAAACTGAATAGCGCTCCGCTATGAATTGGTGAATTCCACTCAACTTTTGCTTGCTAAAGCATTTATATTCGATGGACGTGCGCCGCAGTTTCCTAATCTTCTATCAATCGTCTACATGTATCTTTCGATAAAATTACCGTCTTTCGCAAATGATACCACCACCAATGACGGAGATTGATTATTCATCGCGGTCAGCAATGTTAAGTATCTCATCCGCAATAGAATTATTTTTTAATTGTATCCCATTCTCTTCACATATCCAGTTCCGTAATCGATGTCCGCATACTTACATTGGTATAAATAATTAAAACTACATGGAAATTCTCAAAATCGAAGCGAAAAATCGTCAAAGAATCAATTTCTATATATATCCTTTTATCTAATCCTTTTAGAAAACACGCAAAATTAAAATTACTATATTTAATATAAAATCCGCACGAATTTTATGATCAACTCAATAAAAATTAAATCCCATAAATATGTGTAATTGCGTAATGTTTTTAATTAGAAAACATGTACATAAATACAAGGACTTGGTGTCCATCTACATTGTGTAATAGATTAAAAAAAATATCCTTTAGTTTTATTTTTATAAAATGAAAGCAGTACAAATTTTACTAATAAAAATTATATTTCGCTATTGCAATACAGAATAAATATGAAAATAAGGAAATAATTGTCTGTGTTAATTCGTGCCTTAAACTAATGAGTAAGGAAAATTACAAGCCTTGGTGATGCTTGGCTTAGCAAAAACCATAGAAAAGAATGAACTGATTTTATAAATCGGTTTCAACTTTTCTAATTGCAAGAATTTTTTCTAAGGGTATAGGTCGTCCCGTTGTGCTTCTCGCTACTTTTCGAGAGGTGCGGGTGAAGCGATTTGCCCTTATTATTTTATTTATAAATTTCTGATCGTATGTACTTGTTATGTACTTGTTTTTACTCAAGGTTTTACTTTTATTGTAATTGTAAAGTCCTGTTTGTATATGTATACAATGTTGTAATGTGGGTCAAGAATACATGTGGAATTAGGTACTGATAGAACTTACAAAATACAAGGAAATGTTTTGTATGTGAGTATGAGTGTAGGACATCACATGAACGTCTTCCTTAATTAATAATTGAATAGAAATTATTTTTTAAGGATCAAAGACATTCTAAGGATCAATAATGATATAAATATGCATATGGTTAATTTTTGAAATCGGTTGAATAGAATAATACATTTAAAATAAATTAGAACATTTTCTGGATCTTCAATAAATAAGGATGTGTTGTAAGGATCATATCGTATAATAGTGATACGTTTTTTTTTTTATTTCATATTGAACGATAATTAAACAGGCAATTGGGTAATACTATTATTTGAAAGAACAATAACATTTCATGGATCTTATATAAGGATAATTTCAATGTTTAGTTATGCTGATCAATTTGGAAATTTGGTTTCTGTATTTACATCGTCCGGATTATCGAATTATCACTGTACGTTTATCGTCTCCTTTATACTGAAAATATAAAATAATATTGAATTGTTATTGCGTATTCTCAATTCTAAAAACAGGCCAGCTACTTTAAATATACATTTTATTTTATAAACATATTTTACAATTATAGTATTTAAACCAAAATTAATTAATTTATTTATTTATTTATTTATAGGCAAACCAGTTTCATGGATTATGATTGCACCATCTGTTACACCGAAAAAGACGAATGTTGGTTCTAATAATCCAGCGATGCGACTATATAAATTTGAAACGGATACAGGCCAAGTGAGTATTGAATCCTTTTTGTTTTTAATTTATACGATTATTTATCTAATTATATTGTTTTGGTAATATTCTTTTTGTACCATACCATACATACCACCCCCTCGGTCCATACAATACATTTGTAAATATACAAATTTATGGATTTAAATATTTATGGTATAGATATAGAGATGTATTGCGAAAAAGCACTTATACATTTATACATATTACACATATATATATTCATTTATGTATACAATTTTCTATTTTGTGTTATTAAACTCTAATTGGCCTTTTGGGAAAATGTGGTCGAAATGCTATTAAAACATCTTAAATTAAAATAAAGTTTCTAGTCTGGACTGTATATGTAATATATATTTTATACATTATATGCAAATATAAATGTGTAGTATAGCAGCAGTAGTAGTAGTTAATAGTAATGTACATATATAGTATTTATGACTATAGAGTATGCAATTTGGTTAAATGTTTGTACTATGTTTGAATTTGTAGTACTATATATACGCAGATAATGTATTATATATTAAATAATTTAATAAAATGGAATGAGAAAAATCGTTTAACCAAATGAAAGATCTGAATAATATTGCATAATATTTATTTATAAAGAAATAGCTTCTTTTTTTTACCAATATCGTATGTGTTCCTTTTTGCATATGCTTCAACACTTTAATTAAATTCTGGTTTGAAGTGTTATCGACACAATTTTTATTAGTGCGTTTATTACGTGAAATTTTGTTCTATGTATAAAAGCAGCATTGATTATAAATAAGAAATGAAATTGTATTTGATTTTTGGGTCATGATTTTTTAACGTGAAAGGTGTAACGAAATAGTATCGACAATTATAATGATAATAATAGTACGACAATTTAAATGTACTACACAGTTTTACTATTTAGGAAACACCCGGCATGGTGTACCAAGTTTACCGTGCTATTTACAATATTCTTTTATATTATATATATTTATTCATTAACTTTAAATTTAAACTATTCTAAAATTTATGTGTCGAAAATTCAAATAAATTGTTGCAGTTGGCGAACACTCTATATAGACGTTGATTAATTTAAAATCAATTACAGTATTGTATAATAATTTAGCGTATTGATGGATTATACTAAATCCGTGTGTAATATGGTAATAACGTCGTCTGTGATCGATTAGTAAATTTTTGTAAATAAATTTCTTTGAAGAATTCTTCGTGTTTTTGGCAGATCTGAAACGATTGTTAATGAGTTTATTGGACGAGGTGCAATCATATAGTAATTGTTATTCAAAAGAAAATTGACAAAAATGAAGATATTAGTTCAGTTACACACACACACACTGGTGCATATGTAACAAAGAAATTCTTGAAATGGAATCCTTCATATATCGATTATAATTTTGAGTCGAATCAAAAAATTAATTAAATTAATGGCTATGTCCATTATTCCATTGAAATTACACAAAATTTCATGTTTTTTTTTTATTGTTGATGGTTTATTATTTCATTGCCTTGTTGTTGTTGTTACGTTTCACGCGTGTGTAAAACCTTAAATATATTTACGTTTTTATTTAATTAATTTATTTAAACATATTTTGGATGCAGTGTATATATATATAGACCGTAGTTTATAGATCTTTATACTATTATATATTATAATATAATGAATTATTCCAAATCAGTCACGAATACCATATACCAAATATACAAATAGTATGCAATTATTATAATAATATTATATATTAATATACATGAGTATGAATATGACACACACGTGGACAAAATTACTGCTTTCATGATTCAAACATTATAATATTATAAGGTATATATACCGCAGGCAGCCGTATATATATATATTAATATTGCGATATTTATAAATGAAATGGTGAGGTAAAACATTTATATTATTATTTACAAATATACAGATACACAATGTATATACGCAGGTATATAATTATAAAAATTGATTGCATGTTGCATGTATCATAAATAACAAATCTATATAGATAATATTATGTATAAATATAGATAAATCATATAATAAATGAATGCCTGTAATATACCATATATAGAGGTACACATTGAAAGTTTTTTTTAAAAGTAATGACTGGGCTGTTCCACCACGGTAATGACTAATTCTAAACATTACCGTCTGATTTAAACTTAATGCACATGAATTTTTACATTGATTCATAACATATATTTACCAGACTTGACTCTGCGATTCGATTACCATTTGTTTCTCTATTGCATATCGATGCCAAACTCACTTACAATGCTATGCACTTGGTGAAACATTTTTTCCTTTTATTCCTAAATAATTTTCTAATAACTTACAAAGTGCACGCGCTTCTAACGTATATATTTTTGTCAATAATATAATAATAATAATAATAATAATAATTACAATCAATAATCATGGGAATTTAACCATCATGAAAATTACAATTATTTTACCTATACAATGCATGCGTGTGTAATAATATATATAGTATAAGTTATATTGTTATACTCTCTAACTAAATGTATATGGTAAACTATGATGGTGCTTTGACTTATATTATATATATATGGTATACCACATCATATTTACAATGATGGCGATATATAAAATGATATGATAATTTATATTGTAAATATTAAAAAAAAATATTGAACAAAAGAGTGTATAATTTATGTATGAATGAAAAAATAAATACAAAATTTAATAATAATAATAATTATAAGTATTTTGTATTACATTAT